>CM057455.1:472935000-475435000 GCA_016271365.2 Neoceratodus forsteri
TGGAGTCAGGTGAGTTTCCTAGCTCCCTGAAAGAGGCGGTGGTGACACCTCACTTGAAGAAAGCTACCTTGGACCCAGACTGTTTCACAAACTACAGACCTATCTCCAACCTTCCCTTTATTGGGAAGGTAATTGAGAAGGTAGTGGCTGCCCAATTGGAGGACCATTTAACCATCCATAACATCTACGAATTCTTCCAATCCGATTTTCATAAAAGACATAGCACCGAGACTGCGCTGATTCAGGTGCTAAATGATCTTCTGAGGGCAAGAGATCAGAAGAGACATTCCACCTTGGTTCTCCTTGATCTCTCATCAGCTTTTGACACTGTGGATCACTTGGTGTTGATGGCACACCTGAGGCAGATTTGTGGCATCTCGGGAACTGTTTTGAAATGGTTCACCTCTTTCCTTACTGGGAGATCACAAAGAGTTGTGTCAGGGTTTTTTTTCCTCTGGCCCAACTCCTTTGTTGTGTGGGGTGCTTCAGGGTTCTGTGCTATCTCTTGTGTTATTCACTGTGTACATGCTACCCCTCGGAGACATTATAAGACAGTATGGACTGAGGTTTCACTGCTATGCAGATGATACCCAGCTATACCAGTCTTTTGCACCCGACCAGGATGGAGCTCTCTCGGTGTTTAACAACTGTCTGGAAGAAATCCAGGACTGGATGGATTCTAGTTGGCTGAAGCTGAACTGAGAAAAAACAGAGGTTCTGGTTGTGGACCCGGGTTGTCAGATAGAGGGGCCGTGTGTGGGTACGCCCTCTGGAATTTTCCTTGGTGGCGTTTCACTTCTGACCTCTGAATGGATGCGTAACCTGGGGGTTATCTTGGATGACAGACTGACACTACAGTCACAAGTGTCAGCTGTTGTCAAGACTTCCTTTTACCATCTCAGGAATATCTCCAGAGTTAAGCACCTTGTTCCGTCCGATGCCCTACCAATGTTGGTCCACGCCTTTGTGTCCTCGCGTCTGAACTATTGCAAATCCCTGTACTTTGAGCTTTCTGGGGTTGAAATCTGTCACCTACAGCTGGTGCAGAATGCAGCAGCCCAGGTTTTGACTGGGACAAGTAGTTCCTGTCATATTACCCCGGTGCTGCACGAACTGCACTGGTTACCTATACAGTGGTGGATCATCTTTAAAGTCAGTTTACTGACCTTCAAAGCCCTTCATGATCAGGGTCCAGCCTATCTGAAAGAACTTATGGTGCCTTACTGCCCCAGCTGATCACTCAGGACATCAGACAAGAGATATATACAGAAACAAAACAAGGGGACAGAGAAAGGACATGGTTTGATACCTCGTGCAAAAAGGCCAAGTCCAACCTCAGGAAAGAAATAAGATGAGTTAAGGCTCAGCCATCAAGGATGAATTTGAATAGCCTAAATAAACATATAAAGCAATGCAAAATTTTCTTGAAAGAAAACAAGTTGAATTTACACAAAGCCAGTGGGAACATATGTATCATGTTGTACAGAATAATGATTCTGAAAGTGTCTGGAAGATGGTAGCTAAAGGATTAAATCAATACTACACCTCACTAGCAGTGTATATACCAAGGCAAACTTGGGTCATTTACTTTAAAGAAATATTTAACGAAGAAGATACAGTAAGATTTCTAGGAGAAGCACCTATATGGTTAACAATTGAGAAATATGTTCCTCTTATTATCACTGCAAATGAGGCAGAGAAGGCAATTTCAAGTCTAGCAAATAAGAAGGCCCCCGGACTGGATGCCATACTGGCTGAAATACATAAAAACTATAAACCATTTTTGATATCTATCTTAGCATCTTTTTTGAATGTCTGTCTAGCTCAAAAGTGTATTCCAATATCATGGACCAAGAATATTATCATACCAGTTTATAAAAAAGGTTCTTATTATGAGCCTTCAATTTTTAGGCCAATTATTTTTCTGGATATTAGCTCTAAAATCTTTGCAAAAATTATTCTTGAGAAAATACAAAAGTGGACATCTGATACAGCAATAATATATCCATATCAGGCAGGATTCAGAGCTGGTTTCTCGACTATAGGTAGTAACACCAGACAATATAAATTTTACTTGGATAAACAAGTTATAGATATAACTCAGTAATACACTTATCTTGGAATAAAAATTACATCTAATGGCAAATGGACCCTTCACCTTAAAGATTAGTGTAATAAGGCCAAACATGTGGCAAGAGCCCTCCTGCGATTTAACTATATGTTCAGGGGTAATACAGCGAGCCCAGCATTAACAGAAGGTGAAGCAACAATGAATCCCCTGCTCCTTTATGGAGTAGAGGCTTGTGGATGCAAAAAGTACTGTAGTTAACTTAGCTGTACCATTACTTTATTATTATAAATCTTTACTGAGGTACCAACCTCCACTGCTTTACCAATGGTACGAGCTGAACTCGGCAAAGTTGCGATGACCACATTAGTGGAAAGCAGAATGGCATCATACTAGATTTGAATAATTAATAACTTTCTTAATAAACTCCCTGAACAATGTCTGAAAGAAAAATAGAAATGGAGACAAGATCATTTTAAATCCCCATGGTTGGAAAAGATTTACAAATACTGGACAATCACAAACTAAAACATTTATGGAAGGACTATTTAAGAGGAATTTATATTGCAATATAAAAAGACAGTGAAACACTATTTAAACTAGCACAACAAAAAGATATGGAAGCTATGAAAGCTCTTAAGTAAGCTCATTTGTACAAAACAAATAAAACCAATCATGGTTTAGAAAAATACCTACTATGTCAGATTACCCCCACCTCTAGCAAATGTATTACCTGGGCTAGGTTTGAACTAATTACATCCCCATACACTTATATAAATTTGACTCATGGCAATAAGCCATCTCAAGATGGATGTTTCCATGTAATAGATGGTTTAAAGAAACAATCAATCCAATCAATCATTATTTAACCAGTTGAAACAACATTGAGATGAACTCATTCTCATGGAGGACCTGGACATAGTACAACACAATGTGACAAAGTAATACAGTACAAACAGTACAAGAGGGCAGCAAGGAGGGCTGGGGGAATACTGGGATGCATAGGGAGAGGCATCACCAGTAGAAAACAAGAAGTTATTATCCCTCTGTACAGACAGCTGGTGAGACCACATCTGGAGTACTGCGTGCAGTTCTGGAGACCCAATCTCCTCAAAGACATAGACAGGATGGAAGCTGTCCAGAGGAGGGCAACTAAAATGGTGCAGGGTCTGCAACGGAAGACATATGAAGAGAGACTTAAGGAGCTTAATATGTATAGCCTCGAGGAAAGGAGGGAGAGGGGGGACATGATAGAAACTTTCAAGTACCTCAAGGGAATCAACAAAGTCCAAGAGGGTAGCATCTTTCAAAAAAAGAGGTGTGCAAGAACAAGGAGGCACAATTTTAAGATAGAAGGTGGGCGGCTCAGAGGTAATTTAAGGAAGTATTTTTTCACAGAGAGGGTTGTGGATGTATGGAATGGCCTTCCAGAGGAGGTTGTGGAGTCAAAAACAGTGGTGGAATTCAAGCATGCATGGGACAGTCATAAGGCAATTCTAGGGGTTGGGGGTGGGAAGAAGTAGGCTGCTGGTTAACTAGGATCTGCAGCTTATCCATCAGGTAGGGAAATGGGCAGACTGGGTGGGCCAAGCGGTCCTTATCTGCCGTCAAATTCTGTTTCTATGTTTCTATGTTAAAATTGCAGTGCTAGAAACATAATACAATCAGGTAAGTGAGGAAAACTGGTATAAAATAATTATAACTGGTATATATAACAATAATAATATTCTTTATTTCTATGGCGCCTTTCAAAAACCAAGGCACCAAACAAATATAAAATGACACATCAGACAATCCAAACATCTTAAAAAATAAAACAGCTAATACAGTTAAAAAATAAATCAGTCACCAAATGCCTGGTACCACAAATATGTCTTTAGTGCCTGTTTAAATCCCTCCACGGTCATGCACTCCTGTAACTGATGGGGTAGAAAATTCCAAAGGGTTGGGGCCACATGCATGAATGCCTGGGCTCCAGAAGATTTCTGGCGAACCTTAGGAATCTCTAGCAACCCCTCGTCAGCTGAGTGGAGCAATTACCAAGGGGCAGTAAGGAACCAGGAGCTGTACGTAGCAAATACAGTACATAATTGCAGTAATGGATAAAATGAACAAATCACAACAGATAAATACAATATGCGCATAGAAAAAAAACAACTTATTTATAAAGAAACAGTCAAGGAAGAAGGGAGCACTAAAATAGCAGAGAAAAGAGAGGGCAGGGGAAACGGAAAACACTCTAAGGTGAAGCCCCTACCCTTAAGTCACAGATAAAAAATTATGGGAAGCAGTTACAAGACTCCTTGAAGGAGCATACAGATAGCCTTTTGAAAGTGGGCAGCTTTACTGGGAGGACTAACTTCAATGTTTTTTGCAATTTATTCCATAAGGAAGAAAAAGCATGACTAAAAGATGACCAACCAAAATGTGACTTGGCTCTATGGATAATTAGTGTGGTATAGGAGCAGCTCCTAAGCGAATAGCTACCCACAGAACACAAGATCAAACACTTTGCATTGTAAAGAGGAAATTTCCTGGTAAGTGCTCTGAAGGTCGAGAAGGCCGCATTCTTTTCCCTTCTATAATTAAGAGATGACCATCCTACTAGGGAATATAGGGAGCAATGATGAGCTGAGAATGATGCTCCAGTAATAATCTTATCACCTGGTTGTAAAGAGTGTCTAGTTTGGCAAGCAAGGAATTAGGGTCGTGACCATAAAGGAAGTCTCCATAGTCTATAGCAGTATAAAAGTACTTTGAACAAGCCTGGTTTTAGCTTCCTAGGGAGAGGAGGTATTTAATTCAATAGAATAAACCAAGTCCATGTTTAAGTTTTTTTGAGAGCTCCTCAATGTGGTCCACAAAGGATAGTTTATAATCTATCTAATATCCCAGGTATTTGAATTTTGCCACAAAATCTAAGGGTTCACCTACAAGAGTGGTGATATGGGGAACTAAACCTAAGGTCCAAGAATTGGGCACATTAACATTCAGAGAGAAGAACATAGCCTTGTTTTTTTTTTTTTTTTTTTTTTTTTGCATTTAGTAAGAGCTTTTGGCTCAGAAGATTTAGCTGTAAGTGATTGAACTAGGCTAAATGCAAGGTAATGTACCTTGGGAAAAATAATATTAAAGCTAGTTACACATTGAAAAATATAACATTGCAGGTCGTAACAAGTGAAAAGGATCTAGGAGTCATTATTATTGATAACTTGAAATTTGACATGCATGTAAACAAGACTACTAAGAAGTGCCATGGCATACTTGGCTGTATCCTTAAACATGTTAAAAGTAGGAAACCTGAGGTCATAATTCTGTTGTACTCTAGCCTTGTTAGATCAAACTTAGAGTACTGTGCTCCCTTCTGTGCACCCACCACAATAAGTGGAAAAGCTTTGGTTGAGAAAGTTCAGAGAAAGGTAACCAGGAAAATTAATAATATGGCAAATATGGATTATGAAGACAGACTCAAGACACTTGGTTTATACTCTCTTGAATACAAGGCTTTAAAGGAAGACCTATGTCTGACCTGTAAGACAAGGACTATCAAGATCCTACTGTTCGAAACTATTTGTCTTTAAAGGCATCCATCTACTAATAATACTAGATCACATAACCTAAAACTTTATGGTTCAGTTCATAAAACTGTAAAAAGGTGTAACTATATTACCCAAAGGCTATTTTGGAAAATTTGAGGCCAAAATCTACAAAACTCATGAAGTTATGAGAACATTGAAAAACATATGTTTTTTTAATAACTTCATTGTTTCTTGATATTTTGACAGCAAATTTACAACATAGTCTTTTTATCATAGAATCATAGAATTGTGCCAGCAGAAAAAGACCATTCGGCCCATCAAGTCTGCCTAATATAGCCTCCCCCACCTTCCTTTTATGTCCCACCCCTCTTCCCCCTCTCCCTACCTTCCCTAGTCCCATGTAGCTATCCCATGCTCTTTTGAATTTCTCCTCTGTAACCACCTCCATCACCCACTCCGGCAACCTGTTCCATGGCTGTACAACCCTCTCTGAGAAATAATGCCTACTCACATCCCCTTAAATCTGCCCCTATCCAGCTTATATGCATGCCCTCTGGAGGTTTTGTTTTTGCTCAGTCTGAAGATGCTATCCCCCCCAACCTTGTTTATTTCCTTCTTATACTTGAAGGTTTCCACCATGTCCCCCTCTCCCTTCTCATTTCCAGCGTATAAAGACCAAGCTCTTCCAACCTCTCCCCCATATGTTTTACCCTGGATCATCTTGGTCACCCTTCTCTGTACCCTTTCCAGCCTATCTTTGTCCCCTAGCAAATGGGGCCTCCAGAATTGAACTCCATACT
The DNA here is from genome assembly GCA_016271365.2 of Neoceratodus forsteri. Taxonomy (NCBI): domain Eukaryota; kingdom Metazoa; phylum Chordata; order Ceratodontiformes; family Ceratodontidae; genus Neoceratodus; species Neoceratodus forsteri. The sequence continues at coordinate 472,941,408 of CM057455.1, forward strand.
CCAGCTGTGGTCTGACCAGCATTTTATATAATGGCATGATCACCTCTCTCTTTCTACTAGTGAAGCCTCTTCCAATGCAGGCCAGCACTCTTGTTGCTTTTCCAGCTGCTCATTCACACTGACTCCTAGCCTTTAGTGTGTCTATGATCCAAATACCCAGGTCCTTTTCCTGTTCTATGACCTGCAGTGATACCCTCGAGATAGTAAGTGACTCTTGGGTTATTTCATCCTATGAGCATTATTTTGCACTTTTCTGCACTGAATTGCAACTGCCACTTTTCTGCTTACTCCTCCAGCCTGGCTAGATCCTGCCTCATCCTCCCCACCCCTCAGAATGTCCACCCTGTTATATATCTTCATGTCATCAATGAACAAATACTCCTTTCCATGTAGACCCTCTGCTAAGTCCACCATGTACACATTAAATAGTATGGCCCCCAACAACGACCCCTGTGTCACCCTGCTCATCACTCCTAGTACCCTTGAGTGCTTATCATTGACCATCACTCGCTGGGTCCTCCTACCCAGCCAATTCTCCACCCACTTTGTAAACCTAGCACCCACACCCAGACTGTTCAACTTCCTTACCAACCTTCTATGTGAGACGGAGTCAAATGCCTTCTGGAAATCCAGATAGGCCACATCCACCCCCCATTCTGTACCTCTCTAACCCTTTCAAAGAATTTGATCAGGTTGGTCTGACAAGACCTGCCACCTGTGCACCTATGTTGGCTATCATCAATCAGACCCTCCTTCTCTTGGTAGCCTACCAGCCTCTCCTTTATGAGAGTCTCCATCATGATGTTCACACCTTATGAATAATACAGTTGTCATTTTTTAAATCCCAACTGAAAGGAGATCTTGTGGAGCAATTGCAAAAACATGTTTTTGGGGGACTTGAAAAATGTTACCTACTGTATCTTGTTCATGAGGCAGGGTTCCAAAAAGGCAATGTTGAAAATTTGGTGTGAAAATATTAGAAAGTAACAAAGTCATAAGTAAAAGTTCAACATGCATTAAAAAGCCATTAAGTGAACTTACCTTGTTTTTCTCAGTTCCTGATTGTTGTCAGAAGCAGCAGGACATGCTGGTCTTCTCAGTGGGAGACAAGATAGGCAAGTGAGGAATGTGGGACAGTTCATGACAAGGGAGGATTTCCTTCTTTTCAAGTACCATTTGGCTACTTGGATGGCAGCACCAGGGGTGGGCTCCACTGTGTTGCATCATGTTTTGGGGGCAATGTTAGCTGGCTCCAGGGTGCTGGACTGTGGGTGGGAAGTGACGAATGGTCTCAGACTGAGAGAGAAATGCCAGTCAGGTGGGAGGGGGGATACTGGCTGTGGGGTTGGACATCTGCTGTCGGTGAAATTTAAAGAACTGCAGGGGTAGGCCAGTACTGGGTCAGGTGGTAGGAAGGAAGGTTCCATGTAAAAATGGCAAAAATATAAGGATGACCCTCAAAATGGTGAAAATCAAATGGCGACTGAAGAAAAGGCAACTGCAAATTGCAGTGACTGACAAATTAGGCAATTATCTAGGTATATTATGCCAGACAGTGTGGACTCTTGCACAGCACTTTAGATGATGGGACTCTACACAGCACTAATACAGCTTCTCAGTGTGCTCCTTATTCTGCTAATACAGGAACCCTCCATAGAGCAGCAGCCATTTTCCCTTCCGTGATACCAGGTACTCAATCTCCATGCTGTACATTAATTGACATCAATTGACAATGCTTATATAGACATGGGGGGGCTCCACCTCCACACACACCCCCGTGGGGTCTGTGCCCCCCAACCCCCCCTGCTATTTCAAATTATCTAACTCTGAGGCACAATTGGATAGCAGGGGTAGGCTATAATTAGGGTTCACCATCATTACAGTTGCCGTATATATCTTGTAACTGTTATATACCTTTCACCCTTTATTAGAGGTCACCAGTAGTATTTTCCATTATTTTGTCGGCGATATTGTTTCGCCTTTATGCTTTCACCATTATCATGTGCTACTGGAAGGATACTGGCAGTAGGTTGGCAACCCAATGGCAATGATATTAATACTGTGATCAGGAGGAAGGGGGAATGCTGGCATCAGAGTTTCAATGAGCACATTCCGCCAGTTAGACATTAAAAGCTGGATTGGATGGGAAGCAGGAATACGGCAGCTAAACCAGCAGCAGAAGACAGGTTTGGTGTTGATGATAATGCCCAGTTGGTATGAAAATGAGTGAAAATTTCTTGTGATAGGATACTTCCTTTCATATGTAAGAAGTTTTTATCCATCTGCAATCTGACTAGTGTCATCACCAGCCTGCTTGTATTATCTGCTCACAACCCAGACTCTGCTACACCTAACTGCATTAGCCCCCAACATAGCCACTTCTGCAAAGCCCTACAGTGCTGACTTGCTGGCAAAATGTTTCATGTGCATGTGCAAGCAAACATAAATAAGGGATATGTGGGGGGGTGTCTCTTGGATTACTAAGTTATTTGTACAGTAGGCTGTGACCTCCAGTAACCTCACGAGTGGCAAAGCCACGAGTGAGGTTTACAAGAGGCCCCAGGCTACTGTACAAATAACTTGGTTATCCAACAGGTACCCCCCGCATATTGGAACATTCATGCAACAGGCCTTTTTTTTGTTAATGTTGAGGGCTGTCTTGTTTTATTTGTATTTGTTTACTGTTCCCCGTCAGTTTCTTTTTTTTTTTTTATGAGGTTCTGAGTCTGACTAGTAGGATGCCAGCGTCATTGCTAGGGAACTCACACCAATCATTTAGATGTCCTTGTTTGATTGGCTGTTATTTTGCTTGTGGGTGGTCTGGGATATTTAAAAAATATGGCATCTTTATTTTTTGATTTACTGACTAAATGAGGTATGCTGTCCTGTAAGTAAAAAGAGCAAGACTGTTTTGTGTTGCTTTTGCACTCGGTAGTTGGTTTGGTGGGTTAATTTAAATGTACTGTCCTGTGAAGTTTTTTTTTAAAGTAAAGTGCTAGCTGACAGTATCTCGGAATTGTGAGCAGATGGGCGGCCAATGTGTGAAAAAGGATAGGGCAAAGGACAGGGGAGAGGGGTAGTGCTGTATGTTAAGTAGGGGATGGAAACAATAGAAATAGATAGGCTAAGGGGGTCAGGTGAACTGGAAACCGTGTGGGTACTAGCAGACACAGGGAAGGGGAAACAAATTGAGACTAGGGTGGTTGACAGGCCACCAGCCCAGGATTAAAGGACTGACAGGGAATTGTGAAAGACACTTAAAGGAGAACTAAACCCAAAAAAGCATCATAAAACCATGTTTTAAACAATGTTTCTTTTATGTGATTCAGTTTTGGTGTTTTTCAGCAGTTGCTTTCCAAATGGTTTTTTCCCCACTTTTCACTGGCATTTTACAGCCTCTGGGGGTTGCCATTCACAGTTCATTTATTGCCACCTGCAGTTCTCTTCCTTCCCATAATCATCCTGTGCATGACGTCCCCTAGCCCCTATTGTTCCTTAGTAGCATTTGGATTTTACAGCCAAGAGGTACAAGAAGTAGAATTGAGACAAGGCTTACAGGTAATTGTGAACCTATATTTTTCTATCTCTCTGGGGCTCCATTTCAGGTCTGTCCTCCGCGAGTCTATGGTGCAGTCCTACCACCTTGTCCCTGTCCTTTTTCTCTAAGCGCACCATATTCCAACCACAAATTGCAAAGTAACTTGCTAACCCAAAACTTGTTTACTGCTGGCTTCTCGCCGGTATGCCATTCTGATCACAAGACACATGATTTAAACCTGATCCAACACTTACAATATAGTTTCCAACCTGCAAAACCACCTCAGCAATTTTGACTGATTGCTCATTTTCTCTGTGTCCATTATATGGCTGTCTTGTTACCGACACCATTCACCTTCACATTGCTTACTGAATTTTGCCAGCTTTCAATGTGTAGTGACATACCTCAGACTGCAGTGCCACTAAACCTGCTAGCAAAGGCTTCTCCCCCTTCCCCCTACCATGCAGTGTCCTCTGAGCTCAGCTAACTGATACAGTAATGAGCAACTTATGTTCCCAACCATGTCCCAGCAACCCTTCACCAGGCAATCGGAAAGTAACATAATCGTGAAGCTGTACCTACCTAATGGCAAGTCGTTGCTCCATCCACTGTGGTTTTGAGTTTTAATTTCTCTCTCTCTTGCAGTACTCCAATGCTGTCAAATCTCCCTGTAGCCATGTAGCCATATGCGCACTGCTTTGCTAGCCTGGAACCCCCCTCCCTTGGGTTTTCTGGTTAGCCTATGCGCGTTTGAGTACACACCTAACATGTCATACAGAGAAGCTGTTTTTTTTTGCACACAGTAATGGCAGGTCAGTCCATAAAATAATCCTTTTGAATAGCAGGTCCCTTTCAATTGCTTTCTTTCTTGTCACATGTACTTCCCTAATTTCTGCTGCTGGGGTGTTATACGAGGCATCTTTGAGAAAAGTCAGTTGCAAATTAACCTCTGCCTCAAAATACAAGTAACTGAGAATACTGCTTCGTAACCACTGTTTGCTTCATGCTTGGATTGGCCAGACGAACAGCACAGCAGATCAGACATATCATTTGCTCCCCTGTGTTTTCTGCACCATTCTCTGCACAGCTGATTAGACATCTGTGCAGATCTTTGCAAACGCTGCCCCTCAAAATAATTTTTTACATAGTGGTGGTGTGGACAATTGCCTGAGACTGCGGTGGATCACTTTTCTGACCCCAACAAAATCATTCTGAAGCCACCATCACAACTGATGAGCAGCTCAATGCTGCACCTATGAATATCTATACTGCTGTATTTCTGTGGCAGGTGAGGGTGCATGTATAGTGTGACTTTGGCAGCTTACTCTGACATAGTCAGACTTCCAACAACCACTGATAGTGTGCCCTTGCAATGGTCAAAAAATACCAAGAAGAGTAAAATGAGTGTGCAGAATCTGATTATCGTTTTTCCATGCATAATATCTTTATATTGGCCTCATTCCATGGTGGTGTGGGGGGTGGTGTTTGGCCGGTGTTGATAACTTGCAGTCGGACCATGCCACTGTGCCTTGCCTACTTTTGTCAACAACTGCAACAGTCAGCATCAATACTATGTGAGCACTGACATCTGTGTGACTGTTATCCAATGTCTGTTGTAGAAGACTTTGTTATGGGGAGGATCAGTATATACAGTCTGTCTCACACATAAACACATTTGGCCTTTGTAGCTCCCTATTACAAAGGAGACAACAGACAATGGATCAGGCTCCCCTACGTCATGTAAACTCGGCACCTCACTAATACCCATGCTCACTGGTGCAGTTTCTGTATACAATAGTAGCCAAGACTCACTTGGCATACCATGACTCAGCTTTTCCCCAAACACCAGCCCAACACATACACCATGTGATGCAGGCAACATTTAGATGTTCTGATTTGCAAAACTCAATATATGTTCTATGAAGATCTCTCTTGCTATTCTTGTAGGTGATGTTTGACCTTGGTATGGGAAGTCCTACTTTGTGAATGCACAGTGATATTGACAATGAATTACGGGTAATTATTGTGAAAAATGAGTAGCTGATTTTCCAAGCCCAGAGTTTTCCACAACCTTTGACAAATGCTACTTCCACAAATTCAAGGCAAGACTATCCATTACACCATGGATTTTGAAAAAAAAAATGGAGCACCATCTCTCGCATTGTGTGTTACTAATAAAGGGGTGCTGTTGTAAATAAATGGTAGCCTGAGACAATGGCGAGCGCAATTGAGCGCTTTCAAAATGGGTGACTCAATCATGGCACCTGTACACAGGGCTACTGGGCAGGAAAGGTGACCGTATTGGGGGTGTCGGCGAATATAACAACAGGGCATCGCTATATGTACACACACGAGGGGGGGGCAAGCATGCTGTGCAATGGGCAGAAGGGGAGGGAGGGTTTGTGGGGTGTAGTGTGATGGTTGGCTGCTGAGCTGGCTGTGTGATGTGGTGGGTTGGTGGCAGGCTAGTGTTGGGAGGGTACCGGCTTCAGTTATAGGTGCGGTCTTTTTTGTGCACCAGTCTGGGATTTTTTTTTCACCTCCCTGGAGTTCAGAATCCTTAAGTAGGGTGGTGCGGGGTGCATAGCTCACCATGGAGGTGGATGTGGGGGCACAGCCCTCTGCATAAATAAAAAAAATCGAAGTCTCTGGTGCCCTTTTGCTGTGCGCTGGTAGTGTACATAGCCAAAACTGATTTTTGGTGATGTACATGCACCTTAAGGGTGGTCACCTGACTGCAATTACCATTATGACATGGAACCAAATAAATATGTCACTCCTAGCATGTCATACAGAGAAGCACTGTCATGCCCCTCCAGGACAGTTTCTATTTGTGCACTTGTGGGTATCAGGCCAACAATGACTATGGAGTGTCAAGTCTGAGAAATAGTCATTAGGTGAAACAAATAAATAAATAAAATCAAGTCAGAGGCACGTTATGTTTCGGAATTGATTCTTTTAGGTATTGCAATATGCCTGTTTCACATACAATGCAATGTTTGCCTTTGGTGATGTGATCCATTGCCATTTGGGTCCTCATTAGCCACACTCTCCACCCCTCCTCCCTGGATTCCTTTTTTTTTTTTTTTTTGTCATTAGGTGGTTGGGCTTTGATGATAACCTAGGGGAACTGGAGAAGAGATGTTCCAACACTGTCGGTGTGGTCTTGGTCCCTTGAGCCCCTGTAGCCTCCCTGGTCCACCAAATTTTTCAGTGATGAAAGCCCCGTTAAGCACAAATGTGCAATGACGTCTGTTGCACCTACTAGCTCCACGTCTGCTGACGCTCCACACCCTCATCTTTTTACACCACTTGTTCCTGTTACTGCCCCTGGTTTCCAGCAGTAGACGCTAGGTAGTGGTGACACAATGAATCATGTGTAAACTATCTTTCAGTGACGCTCAGCCTCTGCTGAGTAGTTCTCAGGTTATCCATGTTTGTGGTGTGATTTAATTTTGGTATGTGAATGTCTACATATGCAGCAATGCACATCATTCACTAGCATACTTCGGTACAAACATGCTGAAATTAACAATCATGCGTCACTGTCGCTCCACTATAGTTGTGATGCCTTGATTCACAGGCGTTGTGTGCCCCATCATCACAACCAGTGACCTTTTCTATTATATTATTAATTTAAATCTTTGATTACAATATGTTCCAGCCAGAAGCTCTTTTACAAAGGTTACATGTCCATAGATTTAGATAAAGGCATGCAAAACAATTCCTTTTTTCTGCCACTTGTTTGCCTGTGATTTTTGTAGCAACGTCTGTAACACTGCCACATCCTAGAGGTGTTGTACTGTGGCTCCAGACCATTATTTATTTATTTATTTATTTATAAAGCAATTAGTTTACAACCTTTGAGCCAAGGGCTCATTTCCAAAGGTACCTAGTCAACAATGGTAGAAAATTCGGAATAATACAAATAAAACAGATAATACAGGTAATACAGAAAAGAGGGGTACATACAGAGCAGTGCATGAGTATAAACAGACACGCATTTATGGCACATGGTAACAGCAACATTGGTAGTGTGATACAGAACAAAATATGGTATAATTGACAACAGTAGAATAAAAGGGTTTAGCAGCATAACGGTATTTTCATACAGGTGTGATTACAGACAAGCAGGTCTACTGTGCCAGATTACAGGAGCGTATGGATTGAGGCAGTCGCAGTACAGGGTGGTTTGAGCATCTGTTAGGCACAGGAGCAGCAGCGCTGATGAATAGCTTGCTTTTGAGGGCATTTTTGAAGGTGGAGATGGTGGGGTATCAGTGATGGCCCGAGGAAGAGTGTTGTACCAAGCGGGGGCTCTGTGGCAGAAAGATCTCTGTCCAAGTGAAGTCCTAGCACGAGGAACCAGGAAGGTGGCTTTGCAGGAGGTCCGGGTGCTGACAAGGGGCTGTGCTGGGAGGAGGGCGGAAGTCAGCCCGGGGGGAGAAAGTCCTAATAAGGTTTTTTTTGAGATGAGGCACGTTTGGTATAACAGGCGTTCGTCGAGGTCAAGCATTCCTGCAAGGTCATAGAGTTGGCAGGTATGAGTGAGCTTAGGGGCCCCAGTGATTAGCCTGCAAGCCTTATTTAGGAGGAGGCGGATTTTGTTGAGGGCCGTCATGTTGGCAGCCCCATAGATAGGTAGCCCATAGTCCACCAGGGAGAGTATGGAGGAAGTAACCGCCAGCCGGAGTGCCTCAGGGGGGAGACAGTTTTTGTGGCGGTACAGGATACCAAGTCGGATATTGGTAACAGAAGCGAGTGCATCAAGTGGGTATGGTAGGAGAGGGCTGAGTCAAATAGGATCCCTAAGTACTTATAGGATTGGACTTGTTCCAGTTGTAGTTTAGAGCCGGAAAGGATACAGAGAGGGGTGTTGGATGATTTATTTTGAGGTTGGGCGAAGAGCATGGTTTTAGATTTTTAAGATTTATGACTAATCTATGCTCTTTAAGCCACGCTCAGCGCCCATAGGCCCTTTGTAGGGAAACCTGGAGGGAAGTGGGGTTACGGTCAGTGGCAAAGAGGACGGTATCGTCTGCATACAGCAGAATGTTCCCAGGGCACGCACTGGGCAGGTTGTTAAGGTAAAGTGAGAAGAGAAGGGGCCCCAGGATGGAGCCCTGTGGAACCCCTGAGTGGATCGAGCATGGGTTAGAAAGAGTCCCACCAATTTTGACTCATTGGGAGTGGGCGGACAGGTAGCTGGAGCACCAAGCTAGTGGTCCAGAGGCAAACCCAGCGTGACAGAGGGCTCCCAGAAGTAGGGGGTGGGAGACCGTGTCAAAGGCCTTTGATAGGTCAAGGAACACAGCCCCAGCCAGGGAGTCTGTGTCCAATGAGGAGTGAAGGAAGGAGGCGAATTCAATAAGAGCAGTGCTAGTACTGTGTCCTGCACGGAAGCCGTGTTGCTCCGGGCAGAGGATGTTGTATTTGGTCAGGTATTCAGATATCTGTGCGGCAACTAGTTTTTCCAGCGCCTTGGAAAGGGGAGGGAGAATGGAGATCGGTCAATAGTTCCCAGCTAAGGACCTATCACCCCCTTTATGGATTGGCGACCATTGCAGTTTTCCACGAGGAGGGAATTGTCCCAGGCAGAGTGATTTGTTAAGAAGGCAGGTGAGTGGGGTGAGGACTTGATCCAGGACTAACCGGAGAATTTTGTGATCCAGGGAGATGTCACTGGAACTGTTGCCTTTAGTGCATGGGTCAGGTGCAGTCTGGCTTCCTGGGTAGTAACCATGCGAAGGTGGAAGCAGGGCGATGGAGGGCAGGGTAGGATGGGTGGGTGGCTGATCAAAAAGTTACTGGGGAGGATGGGACTAAGGTCTGTAAAGGCGGTGTTGAGGAGGTTTGCAATGTCGGTGGGGTCTGTAATGGTGGTGTTGTTGGTGGTAATCTGGGATGGGGAAGGGGAGCGGGCATTCCCATTCAGTTGTTTGACCTTATCCCAGAAGGTACGGGCGCTCCCCCAGGAGGCAGTGAGGGAGGCCTGATAGTGGTCAGCTTTGGCTTTCCTGATTGCCCAAGTACAATTACATCCAGGCATGCTGTGCATGTCATGTAGCCTCGATGTCACTGTTAAGGAAAGACTTTGCTCTCTTTCGGTTGCACTTGGACTCTGTTGTTACACATATTATTCGGGTATTATTATCACTTGCTCACCACGTGCCATGTTTCACTTAGAAATTTAATTGATTTGTTTCTCTATCAGCTGATAGCTAACCATGCATGCTTCTTTGTGATCAACACATTCTGTGCCAGAGTATGCATGCAAATGTGGATGTCATATTTATACATCCCATGTGCTTTTCTTTTTCTACATTCCAGAACAACTACCTGCATACTTTTGGAAGCTACACAGGTCAACAATTTGCCATGCCACACTGTCTGGCTTATGAGTGCACAACACACACGGGAAGATTACCAAAAGGTGTATCTATCGATTCATTTCCTAAAGACAGCAAGTATGCTGAAATTTGGGTTAGATGGTGCCGAACGGATGTTGGAAACATTAAACGTTTTGTTAAGAAGGAACTGGTGCAAAACTGATACAAGTACAGCCTCTGTTCACTGCACTTTGAAGACACAATATTTGAACCAGACTATCAGATGCAGCTTTTACCACTGGAATTATGACCAAAGAAATTCTTCCATAGTTTGAAGCCTGATGCAGTGCCAAAAATATTCCCATCAACCATGACACAGAACCAATGCCACAGTTCCATTCATTGTATTGAATGGCAGGATAGAAAACGAGCTAAAAACAACCTTTGTGGAAACAGAGGCAGACAACTACATTGTGCCATCCAGTGGTGTTTGTTGCTGCATGAAAACTGTTCCATATTTTTCTAGAAGGCAGATGACCTATTGGGCTTCATGGGACCCTCAAAGAGAAGTGGTTTCCAGCATCATACCCAGGACTCAAATATGGTATGCAACCTGTGTTTCCCTTCTAGATAATGTGTGGAGCACTAGTGGAAGTGGCAGCTAGGGAGTGGTTTTCAGGAGTAGGGACATAGAAGCATAGAAACATAGACTTTAACCTCAGATAAGGACCGCTTAGCCTGCCTAGTCTGCCCATTTCCCTAACTATTGGATAAGCTGCAGAGCCTACTTCTTCCTACTGCCCCCAGAATTGTTTTATGTCTGTGTCATGCATTCTTGAATTCCCCCACTGTTTCTGACCCCACAACCTCCTCAGAAAGACCATTCCATGCATCCACCACCCTCTCTGTGAAAAAATACTTCCTCACATTGCCCCTGAGCCGTCACCCCACTATCTTTAAAGTGTGTCCCCTTTTTCTTGCACGTCTCTTTTTCTGAAAGATGCTACCCTCTTGGACTTTGTTGATTCTCTTGAGGTACTTAAAAGTTTATTTCATGGCCCCACCCCTTCTTTCCTCAAGGGTATACATATTAAGCTCCTTTAGTCTCTCTTTGTATGGCTTCTGTTGCAGATCCTGCACCATTTTAGTTGCCCTCCTCTGGACTGCCTCCATCTTATCTGTGTCCTTGGGGAGATATGGTCTCCAGAACTCCATGCAGTACTCCAGATGGGGTCTCACCAACTGTCTGTACAGAGGGATAACAACTTCCTGTTTTCTACTGGTGATGCCTCTCCCTGTACATTCCAGTATTTCCACAGCCATCCTTACTCCAGTCTCACATTGCCTGCTTACCTTTAAGTCATCTGATATGACTACCCCTAGGTCCCTTTCCATTTTTGTTGTTGCTAATACCTCCCCCCCCACACTGTGTAGTCTTCCCCTGGGATTTTGCTTCCCAGGTGCATTACTTCACAATTCTTTGCATTGCCATACTTTTATTTATTTTATTTATTAGCTTTTGGTAACCTGGTAAGTGAGCTAGGCAAAAATCTGCCTATTTTCAGGCACGACCTTGGAGAGTACAATACGAAATTGCAGCAGTGACAACAATCAGGTACATAATGCAAAAATAACTGACAATACAAAAATAGGTCAACAAGAGCAGTCACAGAAATTAATACAACTCAAGGATAACAGCAAGAATGGTCCAAGCTGGAACTGAATTCAATTAATTGCATAATAGCCAGTAAATAAGTCGTAAGGCCTAGCTAGGGGAGAAACAGACAGGTAGACACAGCATTCAACATTAGGCATTCAGAAAAGGGAATGGGCACAACCTGTTGTCCAAAAAAGAGAGCCAGATGCAGAAGTTAAGTGCAGTCACAGTTACCAAGAGCATAGAGGTGAGAAAACAATGCATGCTTAAAAGTGAGGTGAGATGAGGAGTTCTTAACATGCAGGTGGAGTGAATTCCAAAATCTAGGTGCAAAATAGGAAAAGCTTGCTCACCTATTTTAGTGAAGCATGGCTGAACAGTGAACAAGGTGGTGGAGGAGAACCTAAGGGAGCGAGAGTGAGAGACCAAAGCAAGCATGGCACCCAGTATGGATGGATGAGGGGATCTGGTTAATGAGTCAACAAAACACCCAAGAGCATTATTATAAGAAGTGTCTCACTTGTGAAGAACCCCCGCATTGGCATAACAGAGCACCGGGAGGGCATATAGAAGTTGTGGGAGTAACACACTATGCGCTACTGAGATCCTAGCAGCTGGAATGAGTGAGTGAGTGATGTATTCAATAGGCCACCCCAATCTTGGCATTAACTGAACAACATACCTCATTGATGTGTGCAGCAAAATCAAGTACTGGGTCAAGCATAACCCCAAGATAGTTGAAGGATGAAGTATTAGAGACAGCAGTCTCACCATGGCAGCGGACCAGATGCTTAGGGGACTCAGTGTGCACTTTTCTAGTTGACCCAAAGGGCATAGCCTGGGTCTTAGACATATTTAGGATTTGATAGTTGGAGGAAAACCAGGATTGGAGGATCTGAAAGGCAAGTGTAAGATGTTGCTGGATGTAGGCAATAGAACTGGAGGCTGAGTAAAGCACCAGGTCATCTGCATGCATAAGAATGTTGCAGAGTTCAGAAGGACTAGGGATGTCATTAAGGAAGAGAGAAAAGAGTAGGGGCTCAAGACTAGAGCCCTGTGGAACTCCACAGGTGATAGAGGAAGGGGAAAAGAGAACCGTACAGAAAGAGACTGCATGAGAATGATTTTCTAGGTAACTGCCAAACCAGGATAGGGTAGAGCCAGAGGCACTGAGAGATTGCAGCTTAGCCAGTAGTAGGAGGTGATGTACCATGTCAAATGCTTTGAAGAGGTCAATTAACACAGCTCCAGTTAGTAAGCCCTTGTCCATGTTGCATTTAACATCACCAGTAAACTGGGTAAGAGCAGTAGTTGTGCTGTGCCCAGCCCTAAAGCCATGGTGTACTGGGGATTACAGGTTAAAGTTGAGAAGATGTGCAGAGACCTGTCAATGAATTAGTTTTTCAAGCAACTTACTAAGCGTGGGCAGAAGTGAAATGGGACAGTAGTTTGTCAGGATTTTGACATCACCTTTCTTCAACACTGGTATAGTTTGGCTACTTTCCAGAGCTTGGGGACCGAGGCAGAGCAACTTGAGAGGTTGAAAAGCCTGGTAATAGGTGCAGCCAGACAAGGCAAACTGCCTGAGAATCCTAGGATGAATACCATCAGGGCCTGCACTACCATTAGCAGGAATGGACTTCAGTTGCTTAAGGACTTCTTGGCGTGAGACTGGTAACAGCACAAGAGTGGGGGGGCAGGACTTGCATGGAGGGGGATGCCAGGGAAGTGAAGGATGAAGAGGAAGTGGGATTAGGAAGAGTGGAGAAGAGGAAGTAGAAAGCATTGGCAATGGTGAGCTGGTTATTGCAGTGGGTATCATTTATCTGCATATGATTTGGAGTCAGAGGCTTATTGTTCCCAAGGATTTCCTTAATTTGAGACCAGTAACATTTAGGGTTAGAGGCAGATGAACTGAGAAGGTTCCGGTAGTATATACTTTTGGCAGAGCGAATCTCCTTTTTACAGGTGTTGCGTAAGGACCTGTAGGCTTCAAATTCAGCTTGAAGGGAGGAGGACTTCCAGGAATACCAGAGTTTGTCCCTACATATCCCTACATATCAGGAGCTGTAGTAGGGGGTGCTTGAGCCATTTGGTGACTTTCCCTTATACCCTTTGCAGACTGGGATGTGGTGGTTCTGAAGAGAGAGAGAGAGAGAAGAAGAGTAGGGTAGTGTTGAAATATTCAGCCACAGTGTTTATATCATTGGTAATGTATAGGGGAGCCCAGTCAACCATGTTTAAATCATGCAGAAACACAACAGGGTTAAGCATAGAGAGGTCTGAAAAAGACAAGACTTTATAGGGGTGAGGGGGTGGTGTCCCAAATGCAGTAAACCGGGCAGTGATCACTTATGGAGTCAGGTAGAACTCCAGCAGAGGTAAAGTTATCCTTCCTATTTGTCAGGATCCAATCTAAGAGTGTGGTGCAGGAACTGCGATGGGAGATCCTAGTGGGTGCCTGAATAAGTTGAGTGAGGTTGGCCTTGCTAGTAATGGATGATAGGAGAGAGAAACTAGGCTAAACCCAGTCTTGATTAAAATCTCCTAAGCAGATAATGTAATTTTTCCCAGCCACCGATGGCACGAGTTCGATAAATTCTTCTAGATCCAGCCTAGAGATTCTAGGAAGTATATACATGCAGAAAATGTGTTTTTTTTTAACACCCCCAGCACTAGATGGGAATGAAGCACCTCACAATAAGCCAGAGGGGGACCATGTAAGATAGACACTTGAAGATGAAACTTGTAGTACAGTGCCAAGCCTCCCCCTTTTGGCATTAGAGCAGTCAGCCCTAAGCATGTTATAGCCCGGTAGGGAGCACAGGGAGTCTGCAATGGATGGTTTCAACCAAGTTTCTGATAAGGCAAGAATGTCCGGGTTATTAAAGCATACCCAAGCCTCAAGTTCTGGGAGTTTAGCAGTAAGGCTCCTTATGTTAAGGTGAACAAAAGTGAAACATGATGATTTAGGCAAGGAATTTAAATGGTGAGGCTGGGAGGTATTGGCAGCAAAAGTAGGGCCTGGATTGGTCTCGATATCCCCAGCAAGGCTAAGGGATAGGATTATTATCCAAAGTGATGCAGTCAAAAATGCTAAAGAGGCATATCCAGGGGACTTAGAGTACCTCCGCAAGATATACTTAAGCAAAACTCCTAGGTGTTTATAATTAAGCCCCAGCAGAAACGATGGATTAGAGGTGGGGTCAGACAGCGAGTTGGAGAAGTAGAAGTTATCCAGTGAGTAAACATAGCAATAAGAAGGATACTTAGTCGGACTTGTAAGAAATGCCATAAAAAACAACTCACCTAATAATGACAGGATGGGGAGTATAGCCCTAGGATACATGATAAGAGAGGAGAATGAGTAAGGGGTAGATAATAAGGACAGAAGTAGACAGAGAGAGGAGAGGAAGAGAGAGAAAAGAGAGAAATTAGGGTAAGAGGAGTGGAATTACAGGAAACAAAAGGAAAAGGGGAAAGAATCTGAGAAGCAGGGCAAAAAGTGATGAGTAGCCAGGAGAGAGAAAAAAAAAAGAGAATGAAAGGAGAAAGACAGATACAGTCAGCCAGAGAGTGAGAGACAAGGAAAAGTCAAATATCCCAAACAGGAGAGGACAACTTGAAGGAGCACAGAGGGAGATAACTGATATGGTTGTAAATGAAAGGTTCAGGTGACCTTTAGTGATGATCTAGTATAACGAACAAACGGGAAACCAGGGAGATAGAAAAAATGAAAACTAAGCATTGCGAAAGGATACACTAAATAAGCAAAACCAGCTGAGGGTGGGAGGGTATTCAGGGGTGGGCAAGGAGCAGTCACAAAGCAACTGCAGGGAAATATCAAAAACTAGCTCTGTATTAGTAGGAGCCAATTTTAAGGCAGGCTAGCAGACTTTACAAGTATAGACAGCAGCTCCCCCAAGTCTGAACTGAATTACAATTGGTGACTCCAAATAAAGACTTGGTGTGGCAAGGAGGCATATAACACGCAGACCCTGTAATAATAATTTTTTCAATTTTAAAAGATTTCGCTAAAAATACTCCAAGATTCCTTCATTAGATCTATCAAAAAGTGTTCAAGCAGGATCCCCTGCCAGCTGGTGGTCTAACTGAAAAAAGATGCCAAAGTTTGAATCTGAGATGAAGACAGTGTGGTTGCAACTTTCTTCAGGCATACCTTAGTTTGTCGACAGGGTGAATGGTAACAGCTCTGTGGGTGATCCAGCTGGAGGACAGCTGGCAAAAAGAGGAGGGCAGGTGAGTTAAGTATGTTTACAGTGGGTTGGGCAAGCAAGAACAAAACCAGTAATAAAGGCAGGGGAGGAGCATATAGAAAGGGAGCAGTGAGGGATTGCAGCCAGAGAAAGAAAGGAAAAAAAAAAAAGAGGAAAGGTAAGAGGTGTAGAAGAAGGGACAGATAACTTAAAAAAAAGAAACAGGCAGAAACAGAATCATGGAATTACATTTCAAGTTTAAGCAGGCACAATGATGTTTTAGGTAATATTCTTAGGCAACACCACAATAATACTATACACAAGCTTACAATACATTCAACAGCCAGGCAGCGAACAGTTAAAAATAGTAGGAGCAGTTTTTAAAGCAGGCTGCAGAGTTAAAAGTGAAGCTGGCTCCAACATTAAAGTGGAGCAGATTTTAAAGCAGTAAGGTCAGAGCAGAATTTAAAACAAGCTAGCTCCAAAATAATATGAGCAGATTTACTGTAAACTAGCTCCAAATTAGTAGGTGTCGATTTTAAAGCAGGTTAGCTGGTTACAAGAATAAATAGCAGCTCCCCCCAAGTCTGAACTGAATTACAATCGGTGACTCCAAATAAAGACTCTGCGTAGCCAAGAGGCATATAACACGCAGACCACAGTAATAATAATTCTTTTCAATTTTAAAAGATTTCTCTAAAAATACTCCAAGATTCCTTCATTAGATCTATCAAAAAGTGTTCAAGCAGGATCCCTAACCCCGAGAGCCAGCTGGTGGTCCAACTGAAAAAAGGCATCAAAGTTTGAATCTGAAACAAAGGCAGTGCGGTGACAGCATTCTTCAGGCGTACCTTGGTGGGTCTACAGGATGAACGGTAGCAGCTTCGCGGGTGGTCCGCCTGGAGGACAGCTTAGTGGGTCAACAAGGTGAATGGTAGCAGCTCTGTGGGTGGTCTGGCTGGAAGACAGCTTAGTGGGTCAACAGGGTGAACAGTAGCAGCTTTTTGACCATTCCTCCAACCTTGCCAAGTCCCTTTTCATCCTTTCCACCCCCCTCCCCCGTGTATCAACCCTGTTGCAGATCCTTGTGTCGTCTGCAAGGAGGCATACTTTTCCTTCCAGCCCCTTTGCAATGTCACTTATAAAGACATTAAAAAGGACCAGACCCAGTACTGAACCCTGTGTTACCCTGCTAGTAACCCCCCCCCTTTCTTCAGAGTGGACTGCATTTACTACTACCCTCTGTGTCCTGTTGTCCAGCCAATTTTTTACCCAGGATACCACACTGGGATCCACTCCCAGGCTGGCTAATTTGTTTATTAATCTTTTGTGTGGGACTGTGTCAAATGCCTTGCTAAAGTCTAGGTAGGCCATGTCCACAGTCCCTCCCTGGTCTACTACTTTAGTCACCCAGTCAAAGAAATCTATTAGATTTGACTCACATGACCTTCCTGTTGTGAATCCATGTTGTCTTCAGTCTTGTGCCTTGCTGGCCTCTAGGTACTCAACAATTCTTTCTTTCAGAAGTGAGTCCATCATTTTCCCTACCACTGAGGTCAAGCTAACAAGTCTGTAGTTTTCTGCCACTGCTTTGCTGTTACTTTTGTGAAGGAAAATCACATCCGCCCTCCTCCAGTCATTTTGAACCACACCATCCTCCCATGATTTCTTAAAAAGGGTAGTCAGTGGTGTCACTAGTCCTCCCTGTAGTTCTTTTAGAATTCTGGCGTGAATCTTGTCATGCCCCCTTGCTTTGTCCACCTTGTGTTTTAGGAATTCTTTCAGAATCCTTTCTTATGTGAAAGGACTGGTATCAACCACCCCCCCCATTCAGAGGGCTTCTATTGATTGGATTAGATACCTCCCCTCCTCTTCTTTTGTGAATACTGAGCAGAAGTATTCATTCAGTATCCCTGCTTTTTCACTGTCCCTCTCGGCCCACACACCATCCCCTCACTATCCCTTCCTTGGTCTTTCTTTATTCCCTAATGTACCTGTAAAAGAATTTAGCCTTCTTCTTAACCGAGTTGGCTATCTATTTCTGTCTTTAGGCCTTTGCTATACTGATTGCCTTTCCCACTTACTGCTGCTTTAACTGGTACAGTTCTCTGTCCTACTCCTTCTGTGTTTCCTTATACTTCCTGAATGCTGTCTTTTTCTCCCTAACCTTCCCCGCCACCTCTTTTGAGAACCATAGTGTTTTTTTTTTCTTTATTTTGATTTGTTTATTTGCTTCACACAAAGGCTTGTTGCCTCTGTTATGGCAGTTTTGATGTTTCCCCTTTGTTCCCCTACCCCTCCTTCCTGCCCCTTTGTTAGTGCTGTTCTGAGGCACTCTTCCATTTTGACAAAGTCAGCCCTCCTAAAGTCCAATACCTTCACTTTTGTATGGCTTGACTCTGCAGCTGTGTTTATAGTGAACCACAATGTTTGGTGGTCACTTGTTCCCAGAGGGCTGCCCACTTCTAGATCTGAGATCCTCTCTCCATCCCCATTTGAGATTATCAGGTCTAAGATTGCTCCCTCCCAAGCAGGGGGTTCAACAGTATCTGTCTGAGGCTTGCCCACTGTAGAGCATTAAGAATGACCCTGCTCTTGCATCTGGCTGCAGCAAAGGTGCTCCAGTTAACATCTTGCATATTCAGGTCCCCCATTGACAATATCTCCCCTTTTTCTGCCATCCTAAGTATGCCTTCTGTCCTCTAGTCCACTTCTCACTGTGAATTCATGCTGCCTTGGGTCCTGTGCCCGCTGACCTCTAGGTTCACAGAGGGCAGCAGGGCACAGAACACATGCTGGTGAACTAGTGACACTACAAAAGAAAAGAAATAGGAGCAACTCCAGATAAGTTAAGGTTTAGCTTAATAGCATTTATTTCTGCCAAAAATAAACAGCAAGGAACCTCTGTGCTTCGGCATATCAGCCTTCAAGGGGGTTTGGTTTAGTAAGGGAACAAAGCTGCATTTAAACCATGTGTGACATCATAAACAGTTGACACAAACGTTTTTATACAATTACATAATTTACCCATAAAAGAACTCTTTTAAACACCTTTAACCAAAAATCAATGAATTTACAATACATTTACATTCATACACCCACTCTAGAGCAGAACTAACTTAATACATACCACATTCTTGACTTACTGTTTTACAATCACTGTAATTAATTTTTTTTTTATTTTTTTTTTTTACTGTTTGCAGAAGGGTATGTAAATAGGTCATTTTCTTTCAAAAACAATTACTTGTTATCTAAAGCACCTAATAGTGGTAAGAAATGAAAATAACAAAATAACAAAAGGGGGGGCAGCTTATGAGGAGGTGAACCTAAACACATAATTATTAACTTTTCAAGCAATATAGATAGAAGAAACAAGTTAGGTGGACCGGGAAAGGATCAACATGCTATTAAGCTAAACCTCAACTTCTCTGGAGTTGGTCCTATTTCTTTTCTTTTGTATTGTCTGAAGTTTGCTACCTCTGTAGGAGCACCCCTCTAGCAGTGGTGCACCGCATCCTAGCTCTTTTTGTTTGTTTATCTGCATCGGTTAGTGGCAGCACACAGAGAAGCGTTATACCAGAGCTTCAATCTCCAGAGGGTCAAGATATGGCAAGACTGCCAGATATAGACCGGGAAGCTTTTTTCAAAGTACTTTGTGGTCTCCAGGTCTTTTATATTCCCCTCACATTTAATATGCATGGAAGAGAATGCAAACAGGAAACGCAGGGGAAGACGCAGGACCAGAGTTTGAATGGGAACATACTGACACCTGGGCAGCAAGAAGGAGCAAAGCTTGGAGCAGATTAATTGGAGATGAATCCGCTCCAATAATAGGTGATACTAAGAAAAGCTTTGTGAAACTAGAAAAATTACTCAAAAAAGAGCTTGATATCACTTACAATATCATTACAGTAGAACAGTACCTTGATAAGGAACAAGCACCATGAGGACTCAGAATTAATATAGTACCCTTTTCTGGCTTTGATAGCTTTCTATTTAAAGAAGAATGGTTAAGCTGGCCCACCGGTGCAGTGGTTGGATTTCCGCTTGCGATGCCAGCGACACAGGTTCGGGAATGAGCCCGGGAGCTGGAGGGCCGGCCGGGAGGGGAGGACTTGAGCGTCCCAAGGACTGCTCGTCCTCTCCGGGGGGAGGGGGGTACCTGAGCTCGGTGCTTGTCTGACCCCAGGTGGAGACCTGAGGTACAGCAAGCCTGATGCTCCAACAGAGGGGGAGCGACATGCCAGATGTCAGTGCTCCGGCGCCTTGACGTCCTTGGACCTGGCACGTCAAGAAACACCAGGAAAAACCCTTACAGCCTCCTGGTAGATGGAGCACCAGGGCCCCAACCTTCAATGCCCCTTCCTGCACAGGGACAGCATGCTGATGAAGATTAGCGGAACGTCGGGGTGGATGGGGGTCCCACCCCGTACCCGCCTGGGGGGTATAGCCACGGCTCCATGGGGCATGGACTGCACCGGCTCCAGGTAGGTGAGCGAAGGCTGATAAGGCCATAGGTGTCTCCTGAAGAGGTGGGGGCTGCAAGAAGGGAGGAGGATAAAGAGAAAATTAAAAAAAAAAGAAGAAGAATGGTTGGCTGCTGCCTTACTCTGCTCTAAAACCTTTACTGAGATACTTACTAAATCTGATGAACAAAAGCATGCTGAGCTGGAAATAGAAATTGAGTTGGCAAAAAAAGATGTTCTGGTATTTAAAGACACAGCAATGTTTAAAGATTTGGATACATCTTTGAAAGAGAGATTGATAAAATATGAAAAAGAACTCAGTATTAAAAACCAAAAGAAATTAGCTTGTGACCAAGATGATTATGATAATGACCGAATATTGAAGTGGAAAAAAGGTAATTATGGGAATAAGAGCAGAAGCAGGAGCAGAAGCAGAAGTAGAACAAGAGTACATTTTGCAGAAGAAAACAGAAGTGGTGATAACAACAGAGACCTGAGTCCTTTTTTAGACCAGGAACAGAATATTCCAGAAACAGGAAAGGAAGACATAGAAGAACCCGGGGAGGCAGAAGAGGCAGAAAAAATCATTGCAAGCAAAAGGAAACCCAGAGGCCGAGGGAGAGGCTGGGGCAAGTGCTCCAAATAGTGAATATATCCAATAAAGAACTTACTGAGGAGCAAATCAAACTATTAAAACATGGTTTGTCTTAAACTCATTACAAATTCAAGTGGATGTATATAAACGTTTTTGAAAATTAAGACTGAAAGCATTCTTTTCAAGGAAACCAGGAGTAGGAGATCAAGTAGGAAACATGGGCCCAGATATTCAAAAGGGTTGCGCCATGTGCAACAGGGTTGCGTGTGCGCAACTCCAAAAATGCGCCATTCTGCAATATTCAGAAGGGGCCAGTTGCGCCACCGAAAACATGCTGAGCAACAGCGCAATGGAAATGAAGGCATGCGCAACCGAAGGGGGCGGGTCCATGCATAAAGTGCTCAATGCGATATCCGAACACTCTGCTAATGCAAGAGTGGCTGAGTCGTGAAGTTGCAAGAGACCGATTTGAGCCAAAATAAAAGGCTCAAGAAGCGGGCAAAGAACCCTAGCAGGCCGCAAACTGGGGAGAGAGAGACAGAGAGAGAGAGAGAGAGAGAGAGAGAGAGAGAGAGACAGGAGCTGGAAGGGCAGAGAGGGACAGTGGGTCAGGAGGACAGAGAGGCCAGTGGGGGTGCCGGTGCAGTGGAAGCAGCAGTGGGACACGGGGTAACACAGAACAGCAGCCAGGGGGCAGAAGCCAGGAGATGGGATGGTGTCAGCTTCCACGGAAGCTGTAATGAGGGGTGAGACACCATGCTGCAGAGGGGCGTGGCGGCGGAGGGCCCGTCGGCGGTATACCCCGACAGAAGCGGTATCGTACCCGCATCAGCCGAGCTGTACACAGGCGTCGAGATTGTGGCCGGTACCACCTGAACAGGGCAATACTGAGACGGCTCAGCGAGCTGTGCAGTGATGTGATGCAGGCACCCTCACGCGGAGTCATGCTCTGTCCGTGGAGACCAAGGTGACAGCCTGCATGTGCCTGCTCGCCACCGGCACCTTCGAGGCCGACAGGGACACCACAGGCATTACACAGTCGGCCATGTCACGCATCCTCACCCATTCCTCAGCGCACTGCTGCCTCATGCTGCGGAGTACATCCATTTCCAGCACCACGGCAGAGTGTACAACAAACATGCAGGAGTTCCACAGGGTAGCACATATGCCTGGCGTGCTAGGGGCCATAGACTGCACCCATGTGGCCATTCGCGTCACCTGGCCTGATGGCCATGCTTACTCGGAACCGAAAGGGCTTTTCCAGTGTCAACTGCCAGGTTGTGTGATGCCACTGGGCACATCATCAATGTCTGTGCCACACACCCTGGCGGAGCACATGATGCCTTCATATGGCACCAGTCTGCACTGTGCCATCGATTCGAGAGTGGGAACATCCCTACGGGTCATCTAGTGGGTGAGTACACATGTATGGAATGCAAACTCTGTGCAAGGGTGGGAATGACACAGGTGCTATGGTAGTGGCACAAGGATATGGGCAATATGGACCTGACATGACACTGATCTCCACTATCTCCACACAGGTGACTGCGGATACCCACTCCGTCCCTGGCTGCTCACACCATACCGGCGCCCCACGACCCCAGCGCAGCTCGGTTTCAATGAGGCACATGCCGCAACACGTAACATCATAGAGCGGGTGTTTGGGATGCTCAAGGCACTTCCGATGCCTGGCACCTCGGGAGCTCTACAGTACAGCCCCCAAAGGCCTGTGGATATTCCTGGCCTGTTACATCCTGCACAACATGGCCAAAGACCATGGGATAGCGTACAGGTCCAAGAGGGGACAGAGGCTGGGACGCCAGTGGCGCCGGTGATGTGGGTGATGAGCAGCCCCCCCTAGGATGGAGGGACTCCCGACTGACCCGGCAGGCCCAGCTGCACCGGGACACCATTGCAGAAGAGCACTATGCCCAACACAGGTAAGTCAAGGGGACATGTGCAGGCAACACTGTCCATGCGCAAACCACAGGCACACAGGGGAACACACCGTGCATGAAGGTCAGGGGAGTTGAAGGGTCCAGGCATACCAACACACCATCAGAGAGGGGTGAGCACTCATATGGACACACACACACCAGGCAGCATACAGGGGCAGCAGCACAGCACTGCAGAAATGACATTGCCAACACACAGCACCACCAACCACCCCCACCACCTGGACTGTCCACGTACATCTGTCAGGACCTGGGCAACCTTGCACCTTGGTGTACAGTGCAATGCAGGCATCATCATGCACACGCACCTGTGGACAACAGTTGGGAGAGTGTGCAGGTGGTCTGTGTCAGCTTGGTGAGCAGAGCACCCAGCAGTGCACTGCCACCATGACACACATTGACTGAGGGCAGCACCAGACAGGGCCTGCATTGGGAGACAGCTCAGTCAGGTAGCACTGTCCCACGGCCTGCGGATGCGTGGGCGGCCCCGCTGTAGGCTAGCAGCACTGGCAGGCTGAGCAGGGTTACATCGGGTGGCGCTGGTGCACCATCAGGGGTCCCAGTGCGCGACCGTGACCTTGCCCGCACAGGGCTCGCATCCTGCCAAACAAACTTGCACCAGGGTGCTCGGGATGCCTGCCAGCAGAACCCGGCGCCGACAGGCCTGGTGTCGCACGACGCCAGGAACGGGAGTGGAGTGCACTGTGTGGGTGTGTGGTACAGGGCACCTGACAGGCCAATGCGTTCACACAGAGACCACTGCCTGGGTCAGCCTGTCAATGGCAGCGGTCACATCCATCCGCGATAAGGACCAGCTCGGCTCGGTCCCGAGCACACTCCTGCTATGCCGCTCACGGACACAGACAGTGCCTCCACAGACCTTGCAACCCGCCCCTGCAGCTGTACCGACTCCTGCAGCAGGCGGGTGTGCGCATCCACGGGTACTGTGCCCCACGGCATCACTGCTACCCCCATAGGGTGTGGACGCGTCTCTGGTGCAGCCGTTCTTGAGGGTGGGCGCTGTTCGCCAGGACCAGGTATGGGCGGATCAAGGTGGTGGACATGTGCCACTGCTTGACACCGTCCCCCAGACCTGGTGTGCAACTGCTGCTGCGCCTCACTGCTGAGCCCCAGGTCCACCTGTTCCACCTCCGCATCGTCAACAGTGCCAGACACCTGCACAGCCACCAATGCTGCCCCACCGGTGCTGACAGGCACAGCCTGGGACTGTGCCAGCATGCTGGTACACAGGTGTGAACCAGGAAGGCCCAGGGTATGTGTGGCCTGCCATGTGTCCGTCATGGGACACACACTATCACTGGCCATTGCAGGCCTGCTATCATCAATGGTGCAGGTGCGTGCATGCCATAGGCACAGCATGCTGGCATACCCTGCATGCAGACTGCTGTGACACAGGCTGTGCATCCCTGTACCCGTATCACTGACGCCGAGTTGTTGGCCTAGCCTGCATGCTGCTGCAGTGCCTGCAGGCTGGTGGCGGAGGTGGATGGTCCCTCCTCCACGTCAAGCAGGTCTGCCTCACTGTCTGGACCACCACCACCACCGTCTCCTGCAGGCGAACAGGATCTTAACAGAAGAGAGTACATGTAGGTGCAGTGAACAACAGCCCCCCAACAACATCACCAGCATCGCCACCGTGCAGTGATGGGCTTCCACCTGTCTGGAATCCTCCGCTTGGAACGCCCGCAATGGCACTCGGCTGCATGGCCGCGACCAGTGTCTCCTCTGTAGGGGTCAGCTGCAACACCACTGGTGGGCACCCACCAGTGCCAGCACATGCCACCCTGAAGGTTGCCACCTTCTCCTTCAGCCTCCTGTGGTCAGTCCCCATCTTCTTCCGGCATTCCTGCACGGAGCGCTGGTGGCTTCTGTGCAGGTTGACGGCCCGAGCTACCCCCTCCCATGCAGCTGCACGCCCTGAGGGGTGCCTCCAGTCCACTCATACTGGCTCATCCTCCAGGTAGGCCTGGAAGAGGGCCTCGGTCTCTGCCGTGGTGAAGTTCGGCCTCCTCCTACACCCGCCGTCCACACTCTCAGCCTGGCTCTGGTCAGTCATGGTGATCTGTATGGGTAGAAGTGGACACCTGTCACTGTGCAGTCCACAGCATTTCCCCATGAGCATAGCTGCCGGCCCGGGGGGGGCAGAAGCCCCCCCTGTTTCCTCTCTGCATGGCAGATACTGATAGAAAGGGTGCCCTTTGTCCCTTTCTAAGTGCCCTTTTCATGCTCAGCCCCCTCAACCTTTATCATCCTCCAGCACCCTGCCCATGAGCAATGTCCTGAGCATCACACAGCATGAACTCACCTCTCACCTGCAGCAACCAAATCTGGCCAGCACAACCCACTGTCGCAATTTTTATAGCGCAAACACATGCAAATGAGGTGTGGGCGCCAACTTTAATGACATGCTAATCGCATACTGCCTCTTTGAATAGCTGATCGAATGATTTGCATATGTCGGCTGAATATCGCCTATTGCACTTAAGCGCACACGGAAGGTCCGCTGAGCCGATGGCGCATGTTTGTGGCTGCGTTACACTGCATTGCGCATGCCCAGACAGGTTACGCATACGTCGATCGCGCTGCAGACCTGCTGAGCGCGATAGGCAATTCAGGCCATGGCCACCATTGTGCCAGTGGCGCTACAGCACTGGGCACTCTATGGCGCTGTGGCACTTCTGCGCGATAGTCCACTGTGGCACTGGTGCTCTGCTTGGCAGTCGCGTAGGGTGCCTATATGTCCTATGGCGCTGTGCGTAGCCTTGCGTCATTGCCGTGACCTGTGTATGCCCTCTGACCCGGCGCTGTTGGCATGCCATGTATCGTTCCTATTGGGCTGTCTGGTGACAGCGCCCATGTAAAGTGGACGGGCGCTGTTCGAACAGCGCGATTGAGCCTGTGCTGGTTCATTGCGCAACAACCCAATGGGGTTACGGCAGCTGGGCGCCATATTGCCTGGTTGTAAAGTTGGTGCCATGGCTGAGGAGGAGGGTGTCCTGGAGCCAGCTTGAAGTGGCCAACCTGGGCGGCCTAGTGGAGCCCACTGTGAGGCACTGTATGGTGAGGCCCCCTCACCATGCCTAGGACCCATGTGGCAGCAAGTGGCCACTGACCTGGTGGAGGTCACTGGCCGGGGCCGTCTGCTGAGCAGTGCGGCACGGTACAGTGACCTCCGCCGGAAGGAGCCGAACTGTTGGCGTGGCTGCGTTCACGTGCCAGGCGGGGCGTGGTGCCTAGGCCAGGTGAGTGTACCATCTATGCACCTATATTCTCTGTAGGGTGTGTGTGCTTGGTGGCTGTGCATAGGTGTGTTAGTGTGTGCAGCTGTGCGATGGATGGTTATGGCTGTGTGGGCAGGCACTCACTGGGGCAGGGGCACTTCTGCTTTGAGTCACACTGATGTTTGTCTCAACATATGTCTCCCACAGGCGGATTGTGAGGACACAGGACCAGGGTGATGTGGGCCATGCCAGGGCCCCGTGCCAGGGGTGTTGTGCCACAGCAGCAGCAGCAGCAGCGCCAGACCCAGCTGCTGGAGGAGTGGAGTATCATTACTTCATGGATGCTATTGCATGCTGGGGGCAAGACCACCAGCCATGCGGACACAACCAAAGGGGAGGTCATAGTTCCACTATACAAAACACTAGTGAGTCCCCACACTGGAGTACAGTGTACAGTTCTGGAGACCATACCTGCGATGGACATGGACTGGGTGGAGAGGGCTCAGAGGAGGGCGACATGGATGGTGCATGGATTGCATCACAAGTCCTATGCAGACAGGTTGACGGAACTGAACATGTACTCCCTGGAGGGGAGGAGGGGTGGGATATGATGGGGACATACAAGTATCTACAGGGGAACAGAGTGCAGGAAAACAATATTTGTAAGCGTAAAGGATGTTCCAGGACTAGAGGGCATGGGATGCAGTTGGAGGGGTCGTTTAAGAGGAAACATGAGAAAGTATTTCTTCACAGGATGGGTGGTGGACAAGTGGAACACCCTGCCAGAGGAAGTGGTGAGGCTGACTTGGTCACAGGATTTATGAATGCATGGTTTAGCCATAAAGGAATTCTGGAGGTCAGGGTGAGGGAGCGGACTTATAGGACAACAGAGTGAACGTACTAGGTCAAATGGACAGACTGGGTGTCCCATAGGCCCTTATCTGCCGACACTGTCTATGTATCCATGTATGTAGACATGACACAGGTGACCTGCATCACAGTGCAGCATCACGGCACGTCTGTGTATGCATCACAGGTGGTCAGGCATGCACTGGGCACATAGCTGTGTAACTGGCATCGCACGCGTTGCCACATCACTTGCCAGCCTAGTTTGTACTGTGATTGGCCGTGGGCAGTGTGTGTGGGCGGTGGTGCGCATAGCTGTGCCGCCTGTTTGTGATGGCCATGTGCATGTTCACTGTGGGGTGCATGCCATCACAGGTGCGGGACATTGGGTTATATGGCTTGCAGGTTGGGTGGTGTTCAGGGTTGTGGTCAGTCTCAGCCATTGACTGTGTTCCCATTTTCCTAGGCCTCGAGGTACTCAGGAGGATTGAGAGGGGTATTTGGCACCTCACCCAGGTGTCACAGGAGAACCAGGCGATACTGCAGGCCACACAGCGCCATGGTTCCAGGAGGCAGATGCACAGGACGGGACACCAGCAGGGGGAAGACCGGCAGCCAGCTGAGCCATAGGCCACATTCCCTTCCCACTTCTCCCATCCCTATCACCCTGCCTTCCCTCTCCAGGTTTTTATTCCCTCCCCCTTGAACACCCCTGCCTTTTACCCGTCCCCCCCCACTTGTACATAGTTTCACCTGTTTATGTTTATATGTTGATCTTTTAAATATACATTTCTATTTTGATACGACTGCTGTGTTGGTCTCTGATTTGCAACTGTCTATGGGTGCTCCGTTGCAGGGGTGTACATGCCATCTGGGCTGGTATGGTCCTGGGTATATGTGTGTGTGTGTGTGTGTGTCCATGGGGAGGTATCACCAGCATGGCATTGACTTTCTGTTGGTCTTGCCGTCTGCTGCCACCCACTGCTGGGTGCACAGGGTGGGTCTGGCTGGTATGCTTCTCTGCAGCATGGGGTTGATGTGTGGCAGGGGGGATGCATGGTGTTTCCTGCAGTGCCAGTCACTGCACATGAGCGGTGTCTTGGGGTCACGGTGCACGGTGTGCTGTGCGTACGGGGGGGCTGATGTGCACTGTGGTTGTCAACCCCCTGTGTGTGGCACTCTCTGCCTGCCAGTGGTTGTGCTGGGGTGTCATGGCTCTGCTATGCATTGTTGGCTTGTCCCATGGGCACGTGGATCATCCGTCCCACCCCCAGTGATGCTGTGCTTGGGGTGCCAGTGTGGTGTGGGTTCTGCAGTGTGTTCCTGTGCCCATGTGTGGCATGGCTGGTGGTGGGCCCCAGCCTGCCTCCCTGGATGTGCAGTTCCATTGCTCTGGGGCTGTGCTTGGCTATGGCAGCTTGGAATGCTCAGCTGAGCTTCCATGGTTGAGCCATAGCGCAGCATTTGGCTCAGCTTCTCCTTCCTGGTTGTGATGGCGCTTAGTATGTGCGATATTGAGACGTTGGTTGCTTGCGCAATTTGCTCTGCTCCATGTTTGAATATCGCACCTGTTGCGCATTTGCGCAACTGGTTTGTGCTTGCTCCTGCTGTTGCGCTACTTTTGAGCGCAGTTTGAATATCTGGGCCATGGGATTTATTGAAACTCTATTGGAAGCAGACATTATAGTTTCAACTGACATTAATCCAGAGGCACATATTGAAACTCAGAACATTGAGGAGGACATTGACTATATTATCAATATGACAGAGGAAGATTCAGAGATCTCTATGGGTTCAAGCCCCACCACTGTAAGTATGAACTCTGACATAAAGACAAAAGTAAGAAACTATTTTCTCCTCCTTCTGACTTTATACCTTACATGCCAAATTCAGTGATTTCCACCTTTGAAAAAGTTGTTCTAAGAGAGGTAGAAGAAGTTTTGAAAAAAGCAGGACAGCTGAGAGATAGGAATTTTACTATACAAGAAATACATGCTCCCAGAGAATTACAATCAGATGAAGACATTATAATTAAATCAGCTGACAAGGGTGGCAATGTTGTTATTTTGGATAAGAAACATTATTTTAATATTATGTTAGGTTTATTGAATGATGTTTCTAATTATGAAAAACTAAAAAAAAACCCTGTTTCAATATAGAGCTCAATTAAGTCTGTTGCTACAAGATGCAGTTAGAAAAGGAGAAATAACAGAAAAAGAACTACAGTTTTTTGTGGAATGAGAACCCTATTGTACCCTGTTATTATGTCTTACCAAAAATCCACAAAAACATTAGTGACCCTCCTGGTAGACCTATTATCTCTTCTATAGGATCAATCACGGAGAAACTAGGTATGTTTGTGGACTTCTTCCTACAAAGAGAAGTGTCCAAACTTCCATCTTACACTAAAGATACCACACATGTCCTTAACAAACTTAACGATGTACAGTGGGCAGATGGAGTGTTATGGTTGACAAGTGTTGCTGAATCTCTATATACTCGCATACCACATGAACAAGGGCTTGATGCCTGTAGATACTTTTTAGAGAAAGAGGACATTTCAGAGGACATTCCTGTAGACTTCATCTTATCAGCAATTCAGTTTATTCTGATCCATAATCATTTTGAATTCCTAGGAGACCATTACAGACAAATACAGGGGACAGCTTTGGGTGCATGTATGGTACCATCATATGCCAATCTATTTCTAGGTAAATGAAACATAGAGACATAGAAACATAGAATTTGACGGCAGATAAGGACCGCTTGGCCCACCCAGTCTGCCCATTTCCCTACCTACTGGATAAGCTGCAGATCCTAGTTAACCAGCAGCCTACTTCTTCCTACCCCCACCCCCCAGAATTGCCTTATGACTATCCCATGCATGCTTGAATTCTCCCCACTGATTTTGACTCCACAACCTCCTCCGGAAGGCCGGTCATGCATCCACAACCCTCTCTGTGAAGAAATACTTCCTTAAATTACCTCTGAGCCACCCCCTCTATCTTCAAATTGTGCCTCTTGTTCTTGCACACCTCTTTTTTGAAAGATGCTACCCTCTTGGACTTTGTTGATTCCCTTGAGGTACTTGAAAGTTTCTATCATGTCCCCTCTCCCTCCTTTCCTCGAGGCTATACATATTAAGTTCCTTAAGTCTCTTCATATGACTTCCGTGCAGACCTGCACCATTTTAGTTGCCTCCTCTGGACAGCTTCCATCCTGTCTATGTCTTTGGAGATTGGGTCTCCAGAACTGCACACAGTACTCCAGATGGGGTCTCACCAGCTGTCTGCACAGAGGGATAATAACTTCCTGTTTTCTACTGGTGATGCCTCTCCCTATGCATCCCAGTATCCCCCAGCCCTCCTTGCTGCCCTCTCACATTGCTTGCCCATCTTTAGGTCATCTGATATGACTACCCCCAGGTCCCTTTCCATTCTTGTTGTTGTTAGTATCTCACCCCCATTGTGTACTCTTCCCTGGTTTTTGTTTCCCAGGTGCATTACCTTGCACTTCTTAGCATTGAAACTAAGCTGCCATACATTTGACCATTCCTCTAACCTTGCCAAGTCCCTTCTCATCCTTTCCACCCCACCATGTGCATCAACTCTGTTGTAGATCTTAGTGTCATCTGCAAAGAGACATACTTTTCCTTCCAGTGGAAAGAGATCACTGTATTTCAAAACTCAAATCCATTCTTAGAAAAAATAACCTTATGGACCTGCTTTATTGACGATATTTTGGTTGTGTGGGAAGGGGACATGTTATAGGCAGAACTATTTGTAGGATGGTTAAATAAGAACAACATTAATATGAAGTTTACATTCAAAGTAGACCAAAACAATATAGACTTTTTAGACCTCACTTTGAAAAGACCTACTCTCCCTGGAAATTCTGTTATTACTGGAAATTTCAGAAAAGCCACAGCCACAAATAACTTACCCAGGGCTGATAGTGCACACCCCAAAAACTTGAAAAACTCCATCCCTTATGGATAGTTCCTACGTTTATGTAGAAACTGTACTGAAGATTTGGATTTCTGGACTCAGGCAGAGGATCTCAGAGAAAGATTTTTGGAAAGAGGGTATAGGAATGATTTACTTATTCAATCCATGAATAAGGCATACAATATGAGTAGGGAAACACTGCTTAAAGAAAAAAAGAAAGATTTCATTACTGAGAACACACCTGTGACATTTGTTACTGAATTCAATAACTGGTCGGGGCAAATAGGTAACATTGTGTATAAGAACTGGCATATCTTGCACTCTGACAGGAATTTAAGGGGGGTAGTGGGAGAAAAACCTAGTATCACTTTCTCACGAGGTTCAAGTTTGAAGGACAAATTAGTGAAAAGCAGACTTATTGAACCAGTAAAGAGTACATGGCTAGGCACTAAACCCCAAGGGAATTTCAGGTGTCAGAGATGCAATATTTGCTGTTACTTTAATACAGGATCCATGTTCGTACACCCCAAAAACAAGCAAAACCATGTAATGAATGAATTAATTAATTGTGACACCTCATTTGTTGTTTATGTCCTATGGTGTGAATGCAATCAAATGTACATAGGATGTACCATCAGAGCATTAAAACAAAGAATTCAAGAACATGTCAGGAACATAATTAATGTGAAAATTGATAGTCCGGTAGGTCTACACTTCTCACAAAAACATAATTCAGACCCAAAAAGTTTAAAATTCATGGGAATAGATTGGCAACAACCTCTCAAATATGGCGGTGATAGAATCAATGAACTACTGAAAAAAGAAAGTAGATGGATTTATAAACTGGGGGCTGTGAAACTAGACAGATTGAATGAACAATGGGATCTGAAGCCATGTCTAAAAGAAAAGAAAAAGGAAATACTTTTGTCCAAGAAGACTATATATGTATTTGGAATAAGTGCATTCATTTATTTCTCTCTTTTTTTCTTTCTTTCTCATAGGTACCTGGTGAATGGATGTCTGTAGATCCCCAGCCTAATGAATGGTTCTTTCAACCCATTTCGTGGATGGAAGTAGACTTAGGGTTATCACATTCTGATGCTTTTCCAGTCCACCTAACTTGATTTTTCTATCTATATTGCTTGAAAAGTTAACAGTTAGGTGTTTAGGTTCACCTCCTCATAAGCTGCCCCCCCTTTCGTTATTTTGTTATTTTCATTTCTTACCACTATTAGGTGCTTTAGATAACAAGTAATTGTTTTGGAAAGAAAATTACCTATTTACATACCCTTCTGTAAACAGCAAAAAAAAAAAATAATAATAAAAATGGCAGTGATTTTAAAACAGTAAGTCAGGAATGTGGTATGTATTAAGTTAGTTCTGCCCTAGAGTGGGTGTATAAATGTAAATGTATTGTAAATTCATAGATTTTTGGTCAAAGGTATTTAAAAGAGTTCTTTTATGGGTAAATTATTTAATTTGTATATAAAACCTTTGTGTCAACTGTTTATGATGTCACACATGGTTTAAATGCAGCTTTGTTCCTGTTCCCTTACTAAGCCAAACCCCGTTAAAGGCTGATACACTGAAGTGCAGGGGTTCCTGGCCATTCATTTTTGGCAAAAATAAATGCTATTAAGCTAAATCCTAACTTGTCTGGAGTTGCTCCTATTTCTTTTCTTTTGTATTGTCTGAGGTTTGTTACCTCTGTAGGGGCACCACCCTCACAGTGGTGTGCCTCATCCTAGCTCTTTTTGTTTGAACTAGTGACACCACTTACTGGAAGCAGGTTTTACGTGAGGTATTTCAGGGCAGCTTACTGCTGTGGTTGGTCAGTGAGCCAACTAGACTGGATAGGACTCTGGACCTGGTTCTATCAAATGGGGAGGCTATAGTGGATCTGGATGCAGAAAATCCTCTGGCTGGGAGTGACCACCACTCTGTTTGTTTCATGCTCCACATGGGCAGGGCAGCAGGAGGTATGGGTACAGAGGTGTTAGACTTTAAGGGGGCAGATTTTAAAAGGATGGAGGAAATTTGGGGCAAGCATCTGGCAGAAATTCAGTCTCGCATGGATGCTAGCCAAAAATGGGATATGATTAAGAAAAGCCTGTTGGGATATGTACAAGAACAAGAAGTAAGAAGGGATGAGCAAAAAAAACCCAGATGGCTGACAACGGAGGTCATGGTGGAGGTCAGGGCCAAAAAATAAAAGGCATTTAAAAACTCAAGAGATGGGGGTAAAATAAGGAAGTGTATGTGAAGAAATCCAGGGAGGTTACAAGGCTGGTCAGTGTGGCCAAGGTATCCAGGGAGCGTGGCGAAGGGCATAAAAGACGGAGAAAAGGACTTCTTCACATACATCAGTGAAAAATGGAAAAACAATGATTTGATTGTGAGGATCAGGAAAGGCAGGGGCTGGGTAGAGAAGAGAGGACCAGGTAGAGGCACTGATTGATTACTTCTGCTCCATGTTAACTAGGGAGAAAGGTGGGCAGATACCACCAGGGAGAGGAGGAGTGGGCGGGGGGATGGAGGAGGTAACTGATGTAAGCATTAAAGAGGAAAGGGTGATGAAGGGTTCGAGGGCTCTGAGGGGGGACAAGGCACTGGGTCCAGATGCCATTCATCCTCGGTTACTTAGGGAACTGGCGGGGGTCCTGGCAGGACCGCTGACTGACCTATTCAATATATTCTTAGACACTGGGTGTGTTCCACAGGACTGGAGGATGGCCCATGTGGCGCCCATCCATAAAAGAAGACTTAGGGATGAACCAGGGAACTACAGACCAGTAAGCCTCACATTGATTGTGGGGAGACTCATGGAGATGATTTATTCATCAGTGATGGCATCAGAGTAATACAGGGACAAGATGAAGACATGGAGACAAAGCTACGGTGGGTAACACTGGTCAGGTGGACTAGAGAATCCTTGCATTGATGGGTAATGTACAGACTTCCCATGCAAGGGGGAGGAAGTGAATACACAGCTGATACTGTGAGTCATGCGGATGGTCCTAAAAGGTGAACTACTTCTGGTAATAAACCAAAACGTCCCCTTGGAACAGACTGGGATATCCTGCATGCAGTATGTAGGTTATACTTTGGTTCAATGGTGCATTGAATGTTGGGCACAGTAGCAATGACATTGGAAAGAGTGTTGCTGAGTAGCTGGGGAAGAACCAAAAAAAGGAGTGCAGGTGGAATTGACAAGTCAGTCATTTAGGTTGTTACATTACTGGATGGCATACTTGAACTTCATGTTACAGTGCATGCCATAAAGAACAGCAAGGGTATGGGAATGAGTGGGGTTTAGTAGCAGTGGGAACATCAAAAATAGGAGAGACAGTGGGGGTGCCATTGCAATAATTTCTGTTGAAAAACAAGTAACAGAGGCAAAATGAATGATTCGCGAAAGATGTGACGAACCAAGTAAGGGCCACAAGTTGTCATTTCAATGTGCAGAGAATCAAAATTCATGTGCATGCAGTTATTTACCAAGCATGTCTACCAGAATCTGTGAATGTCATTATTAGTGCTGCAGCGTGCCATGATTAATGGTTAGCATAGACATTGAACACAAGGGACAAGACATTGTATTGGTGCATCAGCCTGAGAAGAAATGCAAGACGGGGATGGTCGGTTTATGAGCCGAAGTTATCAAGTGGTAAATGCTGGTGGTTAGCGAAGTGTGGGCACAATGACAACTTTGCTCCTTTCATTTGCAGGCTATGCACTCTCACCAGACGAGAGACACCACCAGTGGAACCAACACCATATGAAGGTCTGAGAACATAAATCACGAAATGGTACAATTCTTTTGTCAAAATGTTTATCTCTCGTCTTTATGATCAATGCAGCAACTCAAAATGTTATTTCATGTCAGGTTATGCATATATATGTGTGTGTATGTATGTATGTTTATATATCTGTTTATGTACACACACACACACATTATATATATTATAGTGGCACAGTAGTGCCACTATAGTTAGGGTTGAGTACCCCATTTAAGGTTAAATCTGAAATTTGGCAGCTTAATAACTTTGCAACAGTAAGACAGATTGGCCTGAAATTTGGAATACTTAGTTTGGTACTATAGATCTCTGGGCCTGCCAAGTTTCGTTATGGTTGGAATTACAGTTGTGGAGCTACAGAGCACCAAAAAACACATAAATTATGGGATTTTGCATGTTTCATTGCTCATGCCTACAGGTCACACTGTTTGCATGATTGGTCCAAAACCTTCAGGAAACATGCATCCAGGGTCCCTGGTGTGCCTTTCGAAGATTTTGTGAAAAAATATTAAATGGTTCAAAAGTTATTAAAAATAAACTGTTTCCCATTATACAGTAGTGTTGCAAAGTACTTTTGAATATACAACACCTTTGTGATTTTATTTGTGAAAGTACTTTGAAACACTATGGCCAAAACAACAGGAAATGTTTGCTACCCTGCAGCTAAACAACAGCCTGGTCTTTTGGGCTGAAATTTGCAAGGAAGAAAGCCAATATCCCACAGATATGCCCTTTGGTGGTTTGGTGACAAAATATTACAGAGCTACAAAGTTACGACACTCCAAAGTTGACAATTTTTAACATAGGATAACATTACAGCATCCAATGCGCCTTTCGGGTCCCGTATCTCGAAAATGCTTAGAGGTACAGACTTTTCATCACAAAAATTCTTAGTCCCCCAATGAGGGGCTAAGTACAAAACTAGCCTGGAAACTCGTAAATATATGAGATTTACATTTTTTTCTACGTCATACGATTCTTGAGATATAAGCAATTTAGTATTCCAAGTGCTCATTTTCTGCTCCGAGGGCCATTATTATGCACACATTCTTTAGATTCACTGTGCTTCTGGATGCACCTTTTTGGGGAAAAAAAGTGTGTGCGTTTGTGGTACTGTGACCGTTAGCATTTCTGCTTGTGTTTACATTACCATTTGCATTTCCGTTTACATCACTGTGTGCTTTACCCTATGCGTTTGTGTTTGTGCTTGTGTTTGTGTTACTATTACCATTTGCATTTCCATTGCCATTTTCATTAGTGTTTATTTTTGCATCACTGTGTGTGTTACCATTTGTGTTTGTGTTTCCACTTGCATTTGCGTTTTCTGTTTGCGTTACTGTTTTGTTTGGCATCATCATTGGTGTTACCATTATCGTTTGCATTTCCAATTGCATTACTGTTACCGTTTGCATGTTCATCACCATTTGCATTTCCATTGGTGTCAGCGTTTGTGTTTTCAGTAGCGTTTCCGTTGTCAATTACGTTACTGTTTCCTTCTGCATCACTGTTGCCATTACCGTTTATGTTTCTGTTTGTATTTCTGTTACAGTTTGTGTTTTCATTATGATTTCCATTGCCATTTGTGTTTCCATTGCCGTTAGTGTTTCTGTTACCATTTATGTTTGCATTTACGTTTGCACTTGTGTTTGTCTTACCACTTGCATTATTGTTTCC
Source organism: Neoceratodus forsteri (assembly GCA_016271365.2). Taxonomy (NCBI): domain Eukaryota; kingdom Metazoa; phylum Chordata; order Ceratodontiformes; family Ceratodontidae; genus Neoceratodus; species Neoceratodus forsteri. The sequence goes on from CM057455.1 coordinate 472,977,671, forward strand.
ATTTGCATCACCGTGTCCTTTACCATTTGCACTTGCGTTACCTTTAGCATTACTATTTTCTTTTACCTCACTGTTGCCATTACCATTTGCATTTACGTTACCATTTCTGTTTTTGTGTTTTCTTTACTGTTTGTGTAACCATTTGTGTTTGCATTAATGTCTGCTCTTGTATTTACATTACCAGCTGTGTAACCATTTTCGTTCATGTTAAAACTTGCATTTCCATGCATGTCTGTGACATTTGTATGGTACTTCAGTGCATTTATCAATTTTCATTTGACATCTGCATATGTTTTTGGCAGAATGAAGCTCCCAAAAATGTATTTTTCACCACTTATGTGAAGTCTTACACTCATGCTGCTCTGCAACTGTTGAAGAGATTTGGGTAACATTTGGTATACATGGAGTGGAATGGTGCATCTATTTATTTACCAATTTATATTTCAGTAGGGGTTTTCCAGTGCAGCCAGTTCCTCAAAATACAATAAATAAGTAATAGTGTCTATTCCTGGGGAGAGGGCTGAAACCAGTATAGGCTTAAGCTTAAACTAATAAAGAGATTATACTGGATAGTAGCCCCACTCACCCAGATACATTTTTAACAAAACTTCAATAGTTTCTACTGTTTTAATAAATAACTTCCAATACATTCAAATTCTATGTTTTGGGTAAGTACCCTTCTTCAGGAAACTGGTTTCTGAATACACAAACAACAAAAATAATTTCAAACTACTTTTCTATCTAAAAAATATGTATGTACATATTACTCTTTTTATTACTTGTAAAAACATATTAAACACAGAAAGAACAATGTGCTAGATGCCCTGTCTGAAAAATACCTTCATATTTCTTGTAATGTATTTCATTAAATTTTCCTTGGTAATCTGGTCTGACTCCCACCACTTTCCAACTACACAGATAAACAAAATATGCCTTTTACAATAAACTCATTGTCATATCAAATTAAGAATTTATAATCTCAAACTGTATTATCGACAAAGTTTAAGCATTTGCTGACCTGCACAATCTCTTTAAAAAGATTTTGCTGTATCATTTCGGCCTTAGATATCAGCATTGCTGAAATTCATATATTTCAACCTGTAAATTATAAAATTAACAACATTTCTTTCTTTGACTCATTTACTTCCCTTTCAGTGCTCTAAATCTCTGGTTCTCCACATTAATACTTATTAAAATGTGAAAAAACACCATGCTAGCCTTAAGTAAGACTTGTACTTTCCCTCAGTTACTTTCTAGCTGCAGCGTTATTTACACTTTTTAGTGGCCTTTCAATTTTGTTTAAATAATAGAAGCACTGAAATAATTAACTCCTCTCAGTATCAGTTAAACACAACAGACTTTCTATATTTAAAATCTGTTACTTATTTGATGTGCATTGTGGAAAACTTCTGGTGGGAGTAAACGCAAGGTGGCAACAGCACCTATTTTTAAAGAAGATGCTCCTCCCTCGAATCTGGCAATGATGTAATTATGTCCAATGCAGGCTCATACTGTACACCTGCTTAAGTGCCAGACCCACCTACTAGTGGCACCAGGTACCATAATTCCTGGTGTCAAGGTGGAAATTTAATTAGTTAGATTTTTAACCTACTCAAAGAAAATCTTTTAAGTTAATTTGGTGAATGTTACCAAATTGCCTATAGCTTATTGTTTTCTCTTTATAACCAAGACTTCTATTTAATACATAGTGCTTATGGGAAAAAGTCCCAGTTGTCCAAGACAAGTGATATTAATGGCTACAACTAGGTATTCAAGCTGATTTCATTTAATATGAAAAAACTTTAATATTACAGAATTGGTTGCCTTTCTATCACCTCATTTAAACCTTATTGTGGGTTATTTGTCTGAAAATAGTTAATGTATAGGGCTTCTCTTAGAAGCAATTTATCATTAAAATTACCTCCTCTCTTATTTTTATAAACCTTTCCTATTCCAAAATATCTTAAAGTTGGTATTTGATGTCCGTACTCCAAACAATGTCTGGCTATGGGTGATGTCATTTCCTTATTTCTGATAATAACCTTTATGTTCTCCAGTTCTTTGTTTTAAAGGTCTCTTAGTTTTTCCAATGTACATAAGGTCATAAGGGCATTTAATCCCATAAATAACTCCTTCTGTCTGGCAATTTATAAGCTCTTTAATTTTAAAGTCCTCATTCTTACTCTGGTTTCTTATTGTTTTTATTGAAGTGTTGTGACAATGAACACATCTCCCACAGCTATAATTTCCTCTCAATTCTTCTTCTGTAAATAATACCTGTTGTTTTATTTCAGGTATGTTGTGTTCCATATCTACTAAATGGTCAGATAATGCCCTCACTTTTTTGGCTACTACTTGAGGTTCCACTTGAAATGCTTTCTCTCCCATACTAGTAGATTCTAAGATGTGCTAATGTGCTTTTATTACATTTCTGATAGTGTAAAAAAATATAATTATATTTCAAAGACAATAGGATTGTTCTTCCTGTTCTTTCTACCTCTGCTCCATTATTTTTATTTAACAATTGACCCCTTTCTTGTCCTGACAATTTCTGTTTTGCCCTCAATAGAACTTTTTCAGAATAACCACTTCTTTAAATCTTTGTGTAATCTCTTCCAAATAAAAATTCATATCGGTTTCCCCTGAACAGTTCCTTTTGACTCTCAAAAATTGACTACTGTATATGGTATTGATTTCACTAATTTTTTAGATGGAAACTATCTGCTCTTAGGATAGTATTTATATCGGTTTCCTTTCTAAACATTTTTGTTTGTCATTTTTTTCATCCTTCTTATAGATCAGAAGATCCAAAAAAGATATTTTGTTTGCATCAAAATTAAGTGTGAATTTTAGACAATCCATTCTTTCATCCAAATATTCATGAACATTTATTTATTCTCTCTCTGTACCTTCCCATACAACTAATATATCATCAATAAAATTATACCATTGTGATATTTTATTCAAAAATAGATTATTAGTAAACACAAATTTCTCTTCAAACCAATTCATGAAAACTTTTGCTCACGAAGGAGCCATGTTTGACCCCATCGCCGTGCCTTTTATATGAGCAAAAAAAGTATTTTCAAATCAAAAATAATTCTGTGTAAGAACTAAATTTGCTAACTGTATTAAAAAATCATTTGGTGGGGTTATATCTTTTCTAAATTTTTCTAACGTCTCTCTTAGGTCCTCACAGCCAATTAAATGGGGAATTGATGTATATAAATCTTTTACATCAAATGTGGCAAGAATGTAACCCTTTTCTGCTTGAGCTGACTGATTACTAAACTTTTAAATTAAATTTATTACATGTGTACTGTCTTTTATAGAAGATTGTGTTAGTTCCACTAAGTCTGTGATATGAAAATCCACATATACTGATAGGGGTTCAAGAATAGAACCCACACCAGAAACTATGGGTCTTCCTGGGGGGTGTAGTGGGTCCTTACGTATCTTAGGGAGGGTACAGAAGATGGGGATAAGCAGGTATTTCTATGTAAAATGTTTTTTCCCATTCAGTTATTCAGCCATTATCAAAGGCCCTAGATAGTACTTCAATCAAATTACTTATCTTTTCTGTAGGGTCCTCAGTTAAGTTTAAATATTTTTCTTTGTTGTGTAACATTATCAGACATTTATCTCTATAAGAATTATAGTCTTCAATTACTTTTCCTCCTTCTCCCTTGTTTGCTTTCTTTATTACAATTTTGGGGTCATTTTCTAGATTCCTCAAGACTGTAAATTATTTTGATGTCAGGTTAAAGCTTGTACGTCCGTCAACTTTTTTTCTTGTTTTAAACATTTCTCTACATCTTTGCTTACTAGACAAATATAAGTCTCTATTATATGTGGAATCAGAACTAGGGGAAGAAATTGGGACTTCAGTTGTAATTTCTGACTTAGTATGATTTTTTTCTCTTGTTCTTTTGGCTTCACTGGTTCCTGAGGACTATTATCAAAAAAATTACCGTAATCTCAATTTTCTAAAAAACCTATTATTGTCTGGTTTAATTTCAAAATCTGCCACCTTTTCATGTGGACAGAATATAAGACCTTTATTAAGTAATCTGACTTCTTCCTCAGTTAATTCTCTGCTTGATAAATTAAATACTACTATTTCATTTGAGATCTGGTTACCACAAGCAGCTGTGGTTCTTTTGACTTTTCTTTTCTCTTTCCTTCTTGTCCTGTATTTATTTCTGTTCTTCCTATTCCTGAAGCCCCTTCGTCTGGATCTGATGTTGTTCCATAATCTTTCTTTGTAAACTGATACCCTTATGTCTGTCCTCCCCATTGTCTTCTCCCTCTTCCTCTGTACCCCCTTCTTCCTAAAAAACGTTGGCCTCTGCCACCTCTTTCCTGTTCTTGATCTGTGTCTGAGCTGGAGGTATACATATTACTTTCTATATCAGGATTATTAGTATAGTGTATACTAATTTTTGTTTCTTTATTCTTAAACCATGAATATACCTTTCCATCTCTATAGTCATTAAGATCACATTCGAATTTTGTAATTTTTATTGATTTTATTTCATTTTCATATTCATCAATTTGCTTGTTCATCCTATCTAAAAAATTGCTAAGTTTTTCAATAGCAAACTGTTTTTTAACCTCTTCTTCTAATAGTACTATTTCTTTGTCTGTCTTCTCCAGTTCTTTTGTAAGAGCCTCTACCAGGATGAGCATGAAATCTTTAGAGCATCTGTTTCTGGCTCCATCTCATTTTTCCATTAATTCTTCTGTAGTGAACCCTAAATTCGGTTCCACTAGGATTCTCAATCCTCTCAGAATCCTTTTTTGTTTAAGATATTCTGTCAATGTTAAAGCATGCTAACCACATCTAAGTTGTTTTTGTCTATTAAACTCATAATCATGTAACACAGTTTTAGATCTGATAGGCCCTGTAAATTGTCTTTTCGATTAATACTTATCCAAAATAGCTTGTTCTTCAGATTCAGTGATTATTCTTGGTAGAGAATGTTTATCTGTTATAGATCCTATCTCTTTAAAAATACTCATTGTTGCTTCTAAACACTCACTATATATTTTTAAATTCTAAATCATAAACATTACCTATAGTGACTAAAGTTATATACCTACTTTTTATTCAAATATTGCCAAAATCTATAAATGCCCCTTAACAGACTTTATATCCCTATCAGCACCATGGAAAATATAATCCTTTGTTGTCCATCCAGTTCCAGAATATACACTCTTATCAAAATCTAGAAAGTCAGTTGTGCTTAAATGATACTAAGAGGAGCTTAATCTTTTAAATGCTTCTATTATTTAAACAGAATTGAAAGGCCACTGAAAAGTGTAAACAACGCTGCCACTAGAAAGTAACTGAGGGAAAGTACAAGTCTTACTTAAGGTTAGTGTGGTGTTTTTTTCACGTTTTAATAAGTATTAATGTGAAGAGCCAGAGATTTAGAACACTGAAAGGGAAGTAAATGAGTCAAAGAAAGAAATGTTGCTAATTTTATAATTTACAGGTTGAAATATATGAATTTCAGCAATGCTGATACCTAAGGCCAAAGTGATACAGCAAAATCTTTTTAAAGAGATTGTGCAGGTCAGCAAATGCTTAAACTTTGTTGATAACACATTTTAAGATTATAAGTTCCTAATTTGTTATTGCAATTAGTTTATTATAAAAGGCATATTTTGTTTATCTGTGTAGTTGTAACGTGGTGGGAGTCAAACCAGATTACCAAGGAAAACCTAATGAAATACATTACAAGAAATATGAAGGTATTTTTCAGACAGGGCATCTAGCACATTGTTCTTTCTGTGTTTAATATGTTTTTACATACATATTTTTTAGATAGAAAAGTAGTTTGAAATTATTATTTTTGTTGTTTGTGTATTCAGAAACCAGTTTCCTGAAGAAGGGTACTTACCCGAAACATAGAATTTGAATGTGCTGAAAGTTATTTATTAAAACAGTAAAAACTATTGAAGTTTTGTTAAAAATATATTTGGGTGAGTGGGGCTGCTATCCAGTATAATCTCTTTATCAATTTATATTTCACTGGTACATATGGTTTTTGCATAGTGCAGTGCAAAACATTCTACTTTTGCTATTTTTCTGCACTGTCTTGTATGACACATATCGCAGCCACTGTGTGGTTGATTGGTCTGACACTTGTCAAGTAGAAGGCCTTTCTTCAAGTAACATACCAGTATTTCTTTGGTGAAAAAATGTTGTTCCGTTCCAAAGTTATAAGTGTTTAAAGTTGGCCCCCTTCACAGTCAGAGATTTTTGGGCATTGATTTCCACCATTTTGTGGTGGAAGACTTCTTAAAGGTGCAGAAACTTAAAAATTGAATATCTCTGGAATGATTAGGTCTTTTCACAAGAAATCTGAAGGGTGTTCAGTGCATGTCCTGGAGATGCGAGTCATGCTGTCTACATGTTGGGAAAATAATTTGCTGCGGAGATGCTGCATGACATACTTATCGTTTTACGCATAGCGTAATGCATGGTTCTAGTGACTTGAAATTTATAGCGTAGGTAGCCCAAGTGGTACGGAGGTGCCTTTCAGTGGTTTGGTTCACATTAGCCTTTGTGCCGTTATCTCAGAAATGAAGCTAGATACAGACTTTTTGCTACTGTTGAATCACATTTCCTTTGAGCAGTTATCTTCGAAATGAAGCAAGATACAGACTTTTCGCTACTGTTGGCTCAGATCACCTTTGTGCTATTATCTCGGAAACTAAGCAAGATATTGAGTTTTCGCTACGGTTGGATCACATTGCCTCTGTGCCGTAATCTTGAAAATGAAGTGAGATACAGAATTTTTGCTACTGTTGCCTTACATCAGCTTGCTGTTACTGTTTCCATTTGTGTTACAGTTTCCGTTTATGTCTGCATTTCCCTCACCATTTGCATTACGGTTTGTGTTTCTGCTTCCATTTCCATTACCATTTCTGTTTCTATTTATGTTTGCACCACTTTTACTATGACTGTTAGCGTTTGTGGTTACATTTACCATTACCGTTGCCTTTCACATTTCATTTATGTCACCGTTACCATTTGCGTTTGTGATACCATTTGCATTACCACTTGCATTTGCATTTCCATTTGCATTACCATAACAGTTAGAGCTTGCATTTGCATTCATGTTATTGTTGCTGTTACACTTACCATTAGCTTTTGCTTTTCACTCACCGTTACTGTTAGTGTTAGCGTTACTGTAATGGTTATTACACAGACATGGGCAGCATGGTGGGAGTACAGGGCCCAAAGGGCCCCCACGCTCCCACCACCACATTACATTAACTATTTATATTGTACATTCTAAAAAAGAAGAAATTCATGGCAATAAAACTCCATTTAATGCATCAGTTAGGGTTGTTCCAAAGTGATAAAAGTGAGGAAATTCAGTGTTAGGTTGCCGCCTTGCCCATACACCCCACCAACAGGCACCAGGGTGCTTTGGGGTTGGTAGTCTAACTCACCCTATTCTCCTATATGCTGCACCCCTCAGCTTATTTAAACATGGAATGGGGTGAGAGTTGGGGCTGATGACCTAAACACCCCAATGCCTGTAGGTGGGGTGGTGTGGGTGTGGAGTGCAAGGGGTAGCAACCCTAACACTGAATTGTCTTGCTTTTGTCACTGTGGAACAACCCTAACTAATGCATTAAACATAGCTTTTTGCCATGAATATAAATATACATACATATATATATATTATGGCACAGTAGCACTTTTAAGGTTAAAGGGTGAAAATGTGCACCTTAATAACTTTGCCATCGTTCAACAGATTTGCCTGTAATTTGGTATGCACAGTTGGGCATGGTAGATCTTGGGAACTAACATCTTTTGTATCAGTTGAGTAAATGGCTGCAGAGTTATTAAGTGACAACCAAAAGCGCAATTAAGCTTTTTTGCAAATTCTTTGCTCTCACCTACAGGTTGCATGGTTTGCATGATCAGTCCAAAAACTTCAGGGAATGTGTGGCCAGGGTCCCTGATGTGTCTTTTGAAGATTTCGTTAAAAAATATTGAACGATTCAAAAGTTATTCAAAAAACTAATTTTCATTATAAGTCAATGGGAAAAGTTAACAAAAAGTTCAAAAGTGTCGCAAATGCACTTTTTTGTGTTGCAAATGGCCCTAGTAGTGTCACAAATCTGCCATTTTGTTTTCAGTTACTGATCAGAAAAATGATTGGCATTTAAAATTGGGACCCTCTAGTGACACAATTATTTCTGTGTTCACCTAGTCGGACCCTGAGGATGCTAGCCTTGTCTTTATTTTGGGGTTAAACACCCCAGAAATATGTTTTTCAAATTTCTGGAAACAGTAGTGTGGCAAAGTAGTGTTGCACCTGCAACACTTTCGTAAATTTTTTCGAAAAGTGTCACAATTTGCTAAAGTACTTTTTCAGACTATGGCAAAATGACAGGAATTTTTTGCCACCCTGCTGCGAAAGAACACTTTGGTCTTTTGAGTTGTAATTTGGAGGGAAGGCAGCCAACATCTCACAGATGTGTCTTTTGGTGGTTTGGTGACAAAATATTGCACAGATGCTAAGTTACAGTACTCTGAAGTTAGCATTTTTTACCATAGGCTAACATGATGGCGTCCGCCGTGCCTTTCAGTGCTCGTATCTCGGAAATGGTGCGAGATACGGAATTTTCATCATGACAATGCAAAGCCTATGACTACTCGTTTAGTGAAAAATGTCACCAGGAATATCATGATTCATGTGAATTTTTTTTTTCTCCTATGTCGTATGGTTCCTGTGATATAAACAATTTAGTCTTCCAACAGCTCATTTTCTGCTTTGAGGCCCATTATTATGCATACATTCTTTGTACACACTGTGTTCCTCTATGCAGCTGTTGGGCAAAAACAGCGTGTGCGCATACGTTACTGTTACACTGAGTGTGACCACTTGTGTTTCCGTACCCATTTGCATTACTTTTCCTGTGTACGCCACTGTGTGCATTACCCTTTGTGTTCTCGTTTGCGCTTGCATTTGCGTTATTGTTACCATTTGCATTTCCACTACTGTTTGTGTTTGCATTTTGGTTTGCATCGCCGTGCACATTGCCATTTGTGTTTCCAGCAGCCCTTTTGTTTGCGTTTGTGTTTGTCTTTCGTTTTGCATCTTCATTGTTGTTACTATTACCATTTGTGTTTGCAATTGTGTTACTGTGCCTGTGTGCATTACGGTTTGCGTTTTCATATGCGCTTGTGTTTCTTTTGCATTTCTGTTTCCTTTACCGTGTTACCATTACCATTTGCATTTACAATTATGGTACTTTGCCTGTGCATGTTACGGTTTGCATTTCCATACGCACTTCTGTTCCCATTTCCATTTCTGTTTTCTTTGGCATTATTCTTTGTGTTAACTCTACCATTTGTGTTTACAATTGTAGTACCATGCTGATGCGCATTATGGTTTGCATTTATGTGTATGCTTGCATTCGCGTTTCTGTTTCCTTTGGCAGTCTTTTTGCTGTAACACGTAACATTTGCATTTAAAATACCACTGCCATCACTGTGCATGTTGCCAGTTGCATTTTCATATGTGCTTGCATGTTCGTTTGTGTCTCTGCTCGCTTCGGTGTCACTTTGCGCTTGTGTTTCTATTAACATTTACTTTACCATTTACATTTGCATTACCATGTGCATAACTGTTGGTGCTTGTGTTTCCGTTGCTGTTCCAGTTACTATGTGACAAGACATTACATGCATTACATGCACTATTTATCGTCCTCATTCTCAAAAAGAAGGGAAATTAGAGGCAAAAGAAAACTTCATTTAATGCATCAGTTAGGGTTGTTCCACAGCGACAAAAGCAAGGAAATTTGATGATAGGGTTGAAAGCCCCACTTGGACCCCTCAACCCACCCCCCAACTGGCATCAGGGTGCATGTTGGGGTCATCAGTCCTAACTCTCACCCTTCCCCTATACCTCAGCTTCTTTACACATGTGAATGGGTGAGGTTAGGCCTGACTACCCCATCGCACCCCGATGCTGGTTGGGGGTGGGCTAGGCATTTAACCCTAACACTGAATTTCCTCACTTTTGTTGCTGTGGACAACCATAACTGATGCATTAAACTGATTTTGTGCCTCTAATATCAATATATATATATATATATATATATGTATATATATATATATATATATATATATATATATATATATATATATATATATACTAATATACTAAAAGTCAGCAGATTAGGCCCTTTGGTCCACACAAAATATATATATATATATATATATATATATATATATATTTATACAACACATGTTTGGGGATAAATTTACAGATAAAACTTGTATCTCAGGCACCAGTGAAGATATCATTGATATCTCCATGTTCCTATCGTCATAGTGATATCTCCATGTTCCTATCCGTCATGGAGATATCTCTATATTCTATCGTCATCAAACAAAAGTGAAACTACACTTTCCATTGCAGTCTTACCTCTCTACAGCCTAGCGCTGTTTCCCCCACACACGCATACACACCCCTGGCATTTACTTGACCCAACAAACATTTTTTAACAAATAACTCTGTAACGTATCTGGTTGATCCTGCCACTCCGTGTTTCAGTAATTGAAAATAACACTTTCACATTCCCTCTTAAAATGTAGTGTGACCCAGCGTATAAAGTAAGAAATAGAATGAACTCCCAGTGATTTACACGACACCAGTCAGTCGTCCAAACATATTCAAAATTGTTTTTTCCTATCGTTTACTTCAATTTTATACAGAAGCTGCCTACGGTACTGTGGGCTAGAGGTGAGCGTCGGCAGCTTCAGAACAGCAGAAAGAAACAAGTGCGGCGTTACTGTAACAGCAGCACCGTCTCGCTCTCTGCTGTTCGAGCTTCTGTTCGCTCACTCTCGGCCTGTCGGCGCTTCTTGTCGTCGAAAAAGCTAATAGAGAAAAACAATTTTAATGTTGGAAGACTGGTTATGTAAATCACTGAGTCATTCTATTCTTACTTTATAGGCTTCGATCACGCTTACATTTCAAGAAGGAAAGTGAAGTATTTTCAATTACCAAGCTAGAGTGGCAGGATCAACCAGATATGTTTAAAAATTTATTTATTTAAAAATAATGGCAAGATCAACAACTTAAAAATTAAGATATACACAAAACTTTAAACTGGCAGGATCAACCACAGTTTTTCAAGTAACATCTCATCTGTTAGGCATATACCATACATAGGACTTTCTATTGTATGTGGCCCCAAACATGTGTTTGTATAAACAGAATATGACATGACCTGAGTGAAGATATCATATTTATCTTCACTCAGGCCAATAAACATCAAGATATCTCACTGGTGGCTTCACCACTCGTGAGATATCATGATATTATTGGTCTCTCGTGAAGATAAATATGATATCTTCACTCAGGTCATGTCATATCCCCTATATATATATATATATATATATATATATATATATGTGTCTGTATATTTATATATATATATATATATATAATTATGTATATAAACACACATATATAAATAGATATATATATATGCACACAGACACGCATCTATATATATATATATATATATATATATATATCTTAAATGAAGAAGCCAGCAGAAGAAGGCCAATCAGTCTTTCAAGTCTACTCATATTGCAGGGTACACAGCTTGAGCTATTGTCCCTGCACTACCTCCCCACAACTCCCATCCTCCTTACCCATGATCCTTACCTTCCCTCTATGCCTGTCTGAGCCTCTCTTAAAGCTGCCCACTGTTTTCAATGACATCACCTCTTCCTGCAGCACATTCAAAATGCCCACAAACCTCTCTGTGAAGAAGTGCTTCCTGACCTCCCTTCTGAACCTCCCATCATCCAGCTTAAGACTGTACCCCCTGATGTTATGGTTGCCACTCAGCTTAAAGAGACACTCGTTATCCACCTTATTTATACCCTTCAAGTACTTGAAGGTCCCAATCATGTCCCCACTCTCTCTTCTGTCTTCCAGGGAATACATGTTCAGTGCCCTCAACCTCTCTTCATATGCCTTACACTGCTGACCCACTATCATCTTTGTATCCCTCCTCTGGACCCTCTCCAGTAGGTTAATGTCCTTTTTGAGGTGTAGGCACCAGTACTGAACTCCATGCTGTAGATGAAGCCTTACCAGGGACCTGTGCAAGGGCAGTATAGCCTCATATCTCCTACTGCTGATCCCCCTAGACATACATCCCAGTATCTTGTTTGCCTTTGCTGCTGCTTTCTTGCACTGCGTGTAGTGCTTTAGGTCACTAGTGATTATCACTCCCAGGTCCTCCTCCTCTTCCTCTGATGCAGATATTTGGACTCCACTCAGGTAGTACTCTGTCCTGGTATTCTTGGCTCCAATATGCATAACTTTGTATTGTGTGGCATTGAAGTGCCAGCCAGCATAATATTACTGGGCCTAGAAGTGCCAGTCAGCAGCCTGGCTGCTGCATTCTGAGCTAGCTACAGGCAGTGGAGATCAACCCCCCAGTAGCCCTAGGTAGAGGGCATAGCAGTAGTCAAGGTGAGTAGTCAAATGCTGCTGAGAAATAAAGGAGGACCAAGATAGAATGAGACCTCCATTATCTTGCTATTAGGAGGTCATTAATCATCCTGACAAGGGTCATCTTGATACTATGGCTTTTCCTAAATCTTGATCATAGAGAATCATAGACCTCATGGAGGTCAAAGTAGTCATCCAGCTGCAGCACAAACACCTTCCCAGACCAAGCTTGCTGGGGACCCGCCACCTCCTGCTGACCCTCACAATATCCAATAGAGGAGGCTGAACAGTTCACGGATCTGATGGTGGCAACCTTATCTGTGAAGAACCAAGCCAACTCATCACACCTCTCTTGTGAAAATGCTACAACAGGCTGAAGACCAATTATACTGCACAATCTGTCAACCACCCAGAAGAGCTGAGCTGGCTGGTTCTGCACAGCAGCAGTCTCCCTGGACAGGAAGTCCACCTTCTTAGGAGTGATTGCTGATTGATATGCTGCATAAAGGTCCAGGTTGATAGTATGTTCTCTCTGGTTAATTAAGACAAATTAATAAGACTCATTTTCCAGTGTTGATAATGTGCTATATTATTTACTTTTTTGGTAGATAGAACTAGTCACATTTGCAGAAATGGACACCTACACAATGCATGATGATACCATTGGTGCAACACAAGAAGCAAGCATTGGTCCATAGCAGGGCATGTGTTCTTGGGACTGTGGCACACAGATGGACTATCCCATCAAACAATTGCAGATGGTAACAGTTGACACGCAAATGGATGCCATTTCTATATGCTGTCACAGTACATAGGCAATTACAGACGTGACTGACATGGCTACACAGTTCCCCCTGAGGTTCCATGAGTTGAAGAGGTGTTGCACTTTCACTGGTACAGCAAAGCACCACTAGCAGTGGGCCAGCATGATACAGAATTTGAATTGGACACATACCCTACCATCTTGTCACCACATTCTGTCATTGAGCCATATCAATTTAAACCATTACACTCACAAATCCACAGCTCAAATGAAATCACTAATTATATGTCTAGTGCATTCAACCTTGCAGACACAACTGATGAAGCAGTAATTGAGGACTTGGGCAATTTCTACATTTCCAGTATAGACGAGTCAACAGGGAGTGTGATAAGCATGGACACCATTGACACTGATGAGAGTGTGGTGCATCAGCCTAAATACCTTGTCTTTGAAAGTTGCCTGGATACTCTATTTGCATCATTAATTTGTCCTGTGTGTCACTACATAGCAGCGGTGGTGGAGAAGGTCAATGTTATTGGTGACTGTCAAGGTGATATGCATTAATGGCCATGACATCATTCACTGGCACTCACAGCCATTAATTGGACAAATGCCTGCAGGAAATATTATGGTTTCAGCTGCCATCCTTTTCAGTGGAAATCTTTTTGCAAGCATTGCTTAGTTCTATTCATTCCTGGTACTATGATTTATTTCACACACGACATTCTTTGAATGTCAAAGAAAATTTTTGTTCCCAGTTATTCAGCAGCATTGGATTTCACAGGAACAACAGTTGATATGTGAAATGCAAGGATGACCGGTGCAAATGGCTGGTGCTGGCCGCTGCAACAGCCCAGGATTTTCAGCCAAATGTTGTAGCTACACTGTGATAGACCTAGACATGAATAAAATCATTGGCTTCTCACACAAACAGTTACAACCAGGAGTAACTTCTGTTGGTCTGGAGAAAACAGGGCTCTGAGAACTGCTTAGAGAGGTTGTTGACTCACAACATACAGGTTTCTGTCATTGCCACTGATCGACACCTTTCAGTTGCTTGCCTTATGCATTAAAAGTATCCAACCATCAACCATCAATTTGATCTGTGGCACCTTTCTAAGACTGCTTCAAAAAACATTGTGGCACAAGCCAAGAAGAAAGGAAACAAGGTACTCATGGAATGGTACCATGGGTGCTCTGAGACTTGTGAAGGTGATGAGACCATACAGATTGAAAAGTGGTGTTCTGTTACATATCATGTGGCAAACATCCACAATTGGTCCTAGGTGGCGAAGTTTACCAGATGCTGTCATCAGGTTCCAATGGAAGACAATGAAAGATGGAAATGGTTGGTAGATGGTGAAGAGGCAGACAACCAGCTAATAAAAATCATCAACAATTGTACTCTTATTAATGACCTATGGAAGGCAACCATGTTCTGCCACATGGGCAGTCTAGAAGTTTTTCACATATTGCTTTGCTGTTGCTGCCCCAAATTTGAATGTTTCAGCTATGCAGGTATGAAGGCACACATCATGTTGGCAATTCTAGACCACAATGCTAATGTGAATAGTCCACACGCTGTTGTTCAATGTCCCTCACACACCTCGGTGGAACATAGTGAGAAACGTTACAAGATTGTGTACCCAAAGGCCAAAAAGGAATGAATTGCCAAGCCTTTCTTTAATGCCAAGTCACATGACTACATGACATGATAGTGGATGTTGTCATAGTGAAGAGGCAAGACATGGAGCTTGCACCGATGCATATTCCCGAAATCCCAGCCCATATCACTCTTAAACCGTGCCCACCAAAGAGAAAGTTGGTCAAGAAATGGGTCACTCACTTTGAAATGCACACAACGAATAGTGAATGAACACTAGAGGCATGTTCTGTGACTGACACACATCCTTTTTTGTGTGCTATGATATTCACTGTCTCATGCAATGTAGTGTGGAATCAATGTGCTGTCTTGCTGATATTGGATTACTGTTTCTATAGGTATGGGTCATATCCCCATCAAGGTCAATCTACATGTTTTAACATGTTTATTAGTGTTCTGAGCAATGACCATTAGAAAGCATGCATTATAGAAGCCTGCTGCTGTACTATATTTCCATGCAAATAGACATGACCATTACAGGCACAACAAAATGTTATGATCACTGCCTAGTGACTAGTAAGTTGACATCATAATTGTAAATGAGAAAGTATTACCTGCCACCTGTGTTCTCCCTAAGATGTGAGCTTGTGCGGCCACTCAGGATAAAAAAAAAACTCCCAGTACAGAAGCACTGGAGTGCAGATGATATTCTTATAAAACAACAGTGAATTATCTTCACTTCTTTCAGACTAGACTGTCTCCTAATCCCTCTATTCCTAACCATTGCTGTGTTATAGACTGACATATCAGTGAAGAATTCCTTTCACTCAGTGACTGCTATGTTGTCTCCTACCCTGGCTGTAAATTTCATAGAAACACACACACATACACACACTGCATAGTGAGTGTTGGTAAGATACTCTGAGTCATAAATAATGATAATTAAAGCCAAGCTCCCAGTTTCTTATGTAGTTTGTGAGATAAGGGATGGGCAACATTTTCTGGATAAGGAATGGGTGAGATCATGTTTCAGTGCCTGGTCTGAGGTTTTGCTTGCTTCTTGGATTTATTAACAGATGCAGAAATAAAGTGTTGCTTATAAGATTATAACAGACCTTTGTTTTGAATACTACAAAGCAAGACCGCATCAGACTACTTGGCCTGCAGAGATCTGAACACTCTTCAAGAGGAGCCAAGGTACTAAGAACAAATAATTTAAAGTACACTGCTGTGAACTATACAGTTATTTGTTATGTCCCAGGTAGCTAGGTAGTGAGTACTAGATGGGCAATTATAAACAACCAGTGTGTTCTGCCACAGAAGGATTCTGATTCCCTCTGGCTTTGAGAGGTCCATAGGAATCAGAAGGCAGAACACACTGATTGAGCATAAAGTTGCTAATCCTGTATTTTTTGTAGTGTGTAGTATTATGTGAAATGTGTGCACTGTGTTTTCCCTCTTTCACAATGAAACTAATTTGTGCAGTCTCTAGAGGTTCTTGAATGCTATTCTACCACAAAAGGGCATAGTCACATTCCATGACCTTTGAACTGTGGTGAAACAGCATTTTGAAAATGATGGATTTCCATATAGAACAATGCTCTACTATACACTAAAGCAGTGTGTTGGTGTTTGGAGGATTTCAGTAAATTAATATTAAAAACACAAGGTTGTTTTATTGATTTCAGAAGGTGTTTTTTTCTGATGATGTTCTTTGACTTTGATGGGGGTGAAAGAGAGGTTGTAATGCATCTGGTGCAGGGAAACAAGTAACACAAATTCAAAGCCATTTTAATTAAATTAATAAGGTTCTTGTTTGGAGGGGTCCTTTATCTGCTAATGTTTTTTTGACTTAGATGGGGTAACATTTTTCTGCTGGTCTTCAATGACTTCAATCTGGTTAATGAGGGAGAGGAATATATATTGTAAATGTAGGTCAATATGTAATAAAATTAAGGATGCTCCCAGAGTTACAATAAAATAAAAACTGAGGATGAGGTCATGATAGTTAAACATAAAAAAATAGAAGATGTGTAGTTAAAAAAAAAGAACCACCTCTTCTTGGACTGAAAAAGAAATAAAAAAAGGAAAGCAGATTTGTGTGTAGATGGTGTTGTGGACATAAAGGGTCATCTTTCGTTAATTTTTAAAGCATACGTAAATAATGGGAAAGGCCTTTAAACAACTGAGATTCAGGGGAATGTTACAGCCAAAAATTTCTTATGAAGGTTATCAGATTCATAATTACGTTGGATTTGCAGTCACTGGGAATGTTTTTGTTGTAGCAGACTACATGACACGACTTTAGTGGGTCACAGTTCTGGGCTAGCATTTGTAATTTCATCTGCACTTACTTCAATAAATAGATTCTCATTGATGGTAATTGTAATATTTTTTAGTATAGTAGATTTTTTAGTCTGGCTAGGAGAACTGTGTGTCTATAAGATTTTAAAGGCCTACTAAATTATTTGTGTTTAGTTGTGTCAGGTTTAAAATGGCTAACTAGTAATGCATTTCATTGTATTTCTGAGCATGGTTTTAAAAGCTAGGAAACTGTCTGAATATCTGCCAATGTAAACCCTAGGTTAAATAATTGAGCAGAATGGAAATGGACTACAGATAAGCTTGAATGAAGAACATTTAAAAGTACTACAGGGTAGAGAAGGTTCAGAGGAGGGCAACAAAGATGGTGCATGGATTGCATCACAAGTCCTATGAAGACAGGTTGAAGGAACTGAACACGTACTCCCTGGAGGAGAGGAAGGAGAGAGGGGATATGATAGAGACATACAAGTATCTTACAGGGAGGAATAGGGTGCAGGAAAACACTATTTTTAAGCGAAAAAGATGTTCCAGGACTAGAGGGCATGGGATGAAGTTGGAGGAGGGACGATTCAGAGGAAACATAGAAAGAATTTCTTCACAGAACGGGTGGTGGACAAGTGGAACACCCTGCCAGAGGAAGTGGGGGGGGGGGGCTGAAACAATCACGGGATTTAAGAATGCATGGGATAGACATAAAGGAATTCTGGAGGTCAGGGGTAAGGGGCAACAGATGTCTAGGAAAACAAACTGAACTTACAAGCTCAAATGGGCAGACTGGGTGGGCCATAGGCCCTTATCTGCCGACACTGTCTATGTATCTATATATCTATGTACTTAAAAGAGAACTTTAGCAAAACCAAATATTTAGACACCATCCAGCTTGTATTTCCCTTTAGTGCTGTATTCTTCCTCCCCATTATTTATTACTGAGGTAATTTGAATGAAAACAGGATCCTTGATCCTGAAGAGTTTATCTATTCTTGTTGCTTTTTCCCTACTGAATTCATAGAACACCCATTGTGGTATCAGTGTTACTCCCATAGCAACAGATTGTGATTTCACAACAGAGGATTATGACTTGAAGTAGGGAGTAAGCTATAGAAGCAGATGAACTCTGAAGACTCTGCAAGGGACAAAGATCATGTAACCATGGAAATTTCCTTAATAATAAATTATGGGGTAAAGAAATACACAAAATGTAAATGTAATGCAGGCTGAATTGTGACCTAGCATAGCCAGTGGTACATGATATTGTAGATAGCAGATGTTATTGAATGCCCGGTCCACTGGTGCCGAGGGTTGATGTGCTAGATGCCACATCTCGCAAGGAGGGATGATATGCCATCTCGCCTTTCAATTGCCCTTCTCTGTCATGCAAGGCAGGACAAGATAACTTGTAGCTGGCTGGTGTGGCATGTGGATGCACCCACACATACGTGGCCACACTGCATGTTGGGAAGGGGAAAAATAATTTGTAAAGTGGCGACAAGGGGCTCCGTGATGCCATGACCTCCATGCCCTGCTGGTCTTTGGCCCCACCTTCCCTAGATTTGGGTTGTGCTCTGATAGGAGAGGGAGCTCTCCTTCCAGCTCCACCATGGGTGATAATCTGTAGGCTGTCTATGGGTAGGTCAGCGGTTGTGGTTGCGGGTTGGTGGTACAGGTTGGCCCCTTTGCCCCGTGTGCACAGGGAGGAACAAAATGCAAATATAAAAAAGAAATAATTGCATTATATCACTGTATCTGTCTATACAATGATACAATCAAGCTGAATTTGATGATGATACTATTAATGGTTTGTCCTATGCACTATGCACTTTCCGGATTCACAACATTCCACATTGGTAGAGTGCTTCATGTAGTTTCTATGATTATGTGCTGTCTTTTGAAATCTTTGTGCCAACCTGATTGCACTGCCGTGTTCTGGTTTCCATTTTCGTTGCTTCATGTTTCATTTTTGTTAAATACATGGCCTGGACATGGTGCATTTACAACACATTTCTATTAGATATTCTGATTGCTCGTTAAAACTCATGTCATTTCAATTACGTATTAAAAACCTTTCCTCGTTGTGCTTCATGACTGGGCTTTGAATTTCATGTCCTTACAATGCAGCATTATAACAATATTTCAGTGTTTGGAAGGTGTATGGGGGAGTGAAGTAACGGTGATGCAAGAATCTCAGAGAAGAGGGATGGGGCTGATAGTGAGTGTAACGTCCACAGGGTCATTGTTGGGAACCCTCCCTTTTCAACATCTACATCAGCAATGCAGCTGAGGGGATGAAGGAAGCAGTGTGCCTGTTTGCAAATGAGACAGAGATCTGCAATAGTCTGGACATGCCGGGGGGGGGTGGCAGAAATCACTGGTGTCAACAGTGGTATGGGGAACTCAGCAATGAGCCACAGCGTCACAGCACATTAGTTACCAAGACCGGCATCTGTCTACCAACTGTTGGTTCACACCATATTGAGGCTGTGTTCTCTACATCACGAGTCAAGCCACCACAAGACAAAGGACAATCATGTTTATGGCTGGCTCATCTGACTACGTAGTGACATAATGTGTTATGCCTCTGTGTGCCCAAGCCACGACAGCATCAGAAAGGGTGAGGACTAGCAGAAGGGGAACCTGTTGGTTTTATGCTGCATGTTTGGCACAACAAACTTCAATGTAAAACATCATCGCATTCAGGTCATGCAATATATTTATCTGAAAGTCACCTGCCCCACATCATGGCAGCCATGAGCCCTGCTCCCGTTACTTTTTAACAATTCTTCCAACCTTGCCAAGTCTCTTCTCATCCCGTGCCACACTGGCCTCTAGGTATTCAATAGTTCTTTCTCTCATACGTGATACCATCAGTTTCCTAACCACTGAGCTCTGAGTAAGAGGTCTGCAGTTTCCTACCTCTGCCTTACTCACACTTTTGTGAACATAAATCAAATCCGGCATCCTCTGCTTCTGTGGTACCACTACATCATGCCATGATTTTTTAAAAACGGTAGTCTGAGGTGTCACAAGTTCCACCCTTAGTTCTTTTCGATTTTTGGGGTGAATCCCATGACACCACATTGCCTTGTCCACCTTCAGTTGTGGAAGTTATTTCAAGATCCCTACTTCTGTGGATGAACTTGTATCGATCACCACAGTTCTTACATTGTTTGGTTTTGGTGCCTACCTCTACTTTTGTGTTGTGCATATTGAGCTGAAGTATTCGTTCAGTATCCCTGACTTTGGATTAGCAGCCTCTTAACCCCCCTTCCCCACCAATGCCTCACTATCCCTCCATTAATATTTCTTCACCAACAATGTATTTATTAATGATTTTTGTCCTTCGCTTCCTAACTGAGTTAGCTGTCCTTTCCTTGCTTTGGCCCCTTTCAATTCTGACTGCATTCACTGCTTTCTTCTGCTTATGATGGTATAGTTCTCTGTCCTGTTCCTTGTGTCTTTCCTTATACATCCTGAATGTTATTCTCCTCCCTAATTTCACCCATTCTAATGATGCCTCTTAACCATTTGATATCTCATTGCCAATGTCCGAGACAGCGGGTGTCTGTATAAAACCAACATGTGGAGTGTAGTGTTGTTTCCTGTCTCCATGTTGGCCCGCAATGACTCATCCCAGTTCACCCTTTAGTTGCATTGCTTGATCCATTCAATCACATGGAGAGCCACCCCACCTATGCTTGTACCCTCCCTGTCACTACGGTGGACTGTGTACCCTGTTATGTTGACACTCGGTTCTCTGTGTATCATGATGCTGTCACTGCCACGATATCCAGGTGTCCCTCTTCCACAAGGCCACTGGTTCAGGGAGCTTGTCACCCAGACTACGGTCATTGGCAGTCATCGCCCTCTACTGTTTGATGTCCTCGTCCCTTTTAGCTCCTTCAGTGTCCTTGACACATTTGTCTTTTTCTCAGTTGTCCTATGTTCTGCCTTGACATTTGGCTCAATAACTACCCTGTTATGTGGTGGGGATTGGAGTGGGCTAAATTACAAGGATCCTTTTCAGTGTCACCAACCCCATTAGCTATTGTAAATGTCTTCCAATGAAGCATATAAACCTGTCACCTGGTATCTCGGTCTCCATACCGGACAGATGCAGACCATCACACACAAATGTGCTTGCATCATTCCAGGTGTAACCCAAGTCCAGAGCTCTGCCTGAAAATGGGCCAGCATAAATTTGTTTGATACTTTTATTTAAGGATCTCTTTATGTATTAATTTATTTATCTATTTTTTTGTAAATGGGTGCTGCCATCCTGTGCGTTGTTTGCATCTTAATTTTTCTTTACAGTCTCAGGCATGTCTCTCGTCTCCCTCCTCTCCTACATGTTATACATTTTAATGTTCACCAGATCTCTATGCTGCTGAGTGAATAAACATCAACTCTTATCCCTTCATGTGATTCACCCCTAGGGTTCTGGGCAAGAGGCGCATGCCTGTACACTTTTAAGCATGGAAACTTTATTGCCACACATTAATCCAGATTAGCCAGGTCACTTTTCATTTTATGCACCCTTTGTATTCCCCCTCCATGCTGAGACAACCCTTTGTTTAACACATCAGTGCTGTGTCAGTACTGAGGATTCAGTACAGTACTTGCCACAGAAACAATTACTGTGGTACCCGGCTGGCCACCCTTCAAAATTTGGATGTAGCTACCCGTGACACCATGGTCTTCATTTTGTCAATGGCTTCTCAGACTCTCAGCCATCTCTGTGAGCTCTGTCAGATTGCAGTTCTGAACCATTGCCTTCATGTGCCATGACCTGGTTTCACTTTCTGTTATGTACAACACTGAGTAATGGTCAATGGACCATCAAGTGGCTACCCACCCTGACATCCAAGATTAGGTAGCCAATGGTAACAACCAGGTTCTAAACTTCACTACCATGGGTTGGCTCATGCACCTGTCCCTATGTAAGTGGTCCTTGATGTCACAAACCCTTGGTGCTGCTGTAGCTTTGTCAGTCTATTGAATGTCTGGTAAACTAAAATCGACATTCACCCCTTTTAGTCTCTTTATGTTTGCCTAACTTTGCTATTTGCAGGATTACCCCTGTTCAGCCAGTGAGTCCCCTTGATTACACATTTCCAGCATGGGTCAGGGATGGCATCGGGCTCACTGTGGAACTTTTCTTAGGGCAATTTTTCCCTGAGGTGTGTCTGCTGATTGCCACGGTGATCCCTTGCCATGCATCAGACACCAACTTCCTTACAGTACTAAGTGCTCTGGTAACAGGCATTCTGTGGTCCTGTGGTCATGGAACTCTAAACCCCTTCCCCACTTCTGAGGTGGAGAAAGTACGATGGCCGCTCAATCCACCTCTGCCCTTGACCATCCAGACTCCACTCCTGAGCCCAAATCGCATGCGTTACAGTGGAAAATCTGACCAATGCGCCACCATGCCAGCTTTAAGCCATGTGTTAAGCCAGCCCACACCACTTTCGAATATGTACTGTCACCAAGGTGTAAACATTCGACATGCGCTACATGTCACACTTTGTTGTTGAAACTAAAAGCAAACAGCAGCACAAAGTGAAATAGACTAAATGTCATAAGATTTATGTGCTTTTGATCAGTGTTGTTCATGAAATGATCACAACAGCACTGCGTTGTTTGATGTCTTTAATAGGTACATGTGCAAGTCAAACAAGCATACTACATGCATTCATAGTTCACACAACAAAGCGATATTCACAGTGAACACACACAATCCAAGACGTGGAGCTGTTCCAAAAAATAAGTAACACAGTCATGATATCTAAGTGAATTACATCCCACAATCTCTGTGCCTAGTAGAGTGTGTTTGTTGAAGGGCCAGTCACTTGTTAGAAGGTCTAAAAGTCCAATAATAACCGATAAAGACTAATGTGAATTCCTGTCATCAAAAACTCAAAATCCCTCAAATGGCAGATATCCAACATACTCTGCACTCTGCGGTGGATAATGGGTGCATATGCGATTCACCAGGCAAGAGGGAATGACCACATGATGTCCAAATCCAAGTTTCTTCCCACCGTATATCCACAGCATGCATGAGCAGTACACCAACATTCTGTTCAAGCTGGAAGAAGAATACAGAAAATATGATTAGGAAGCCACAGTGAGAGATAGCAGGTGAGAACTACTTTCTGAGCTCAGAACTGGCCCTTTTAAAACCCACTTGTGGGATCATATTCTAGCCTCCCAAAGCTGTGACTGCTTTTAGCCTCTCTCCTCTCCTCTCATGAGCCCCCCTGGGCCCCTGTCTTCCCCTAACCCCCTCTATCTGACAATGTCCTCTGTGCTGGTCCTCCTCTCCTAATACTCTCCACCACCCCTCAGTCTTATCTCCCCAACTCCTGATCTACCTCACTGTTATACTGCCCAATCCTGTGGAATTTGCTGAATTTATTGCTACTACCTGACAATGTCCTCTGGGCTGCTCCTCCTCTCTCTATACTCTCTTCTCCTTCAATCCAATATAGAAACATAGAAACTGTCAGCAGATAAGGACTACTAGGCCCATCCAGTCTGCATGTAGGCCCTATACATTGTACGTGGCTACTGACCCTAAGTGACCAATGGCTTGTCATCACTCCCTCCCCTCTCAGGCTTCCCTTGTACCTGTCCCAAGCATGCTTAAACCTCTCCACTGTGCATTCCCCCACTACCTCCTGTGGCAGACTGTTCCATGTGTTGACTACCCTTTCTGTGTAGAAAAACTTCCTCACATTACCTCTTAATCTACCCCCTTCCAATTTCATATTGTGCACCTTGTTCTAGTACTTTTCTATATTGAAAAAACTCCCCTGCCTGCACCTTGTTGATGCCCTTGAGGAACTTGAAAGTTTCAATCATGTCTGCCCGCTGTCTCCTCTCCTCAAGTGAGTACATATTGAGGTCCCTTAGTCTCTCCTCGTATGTTTTGTGGTGTAAGTCCTGCACCATCTTTGTTGCCCTTCTCTGGATAGTCTCCACCTTATCTATGTCCTTGCGTAGGTGTGGTCTCTAGAACTGCATGCAGTACTCCAGATGAGGCCTTAGCAATGTTTTATACAATGGCATCACCATCTCCCACCTACTACTGATACCCCTGCCTATGCACCGCAGCATACTACTGGCCCTCTCTGCTGCCTTTGTACACTGCTTTGATACCTTAAGGTCATCTGAGATGATAACCCCTAGGTCCCTTTCCTCTTTGGTGACAGTCAGCTCCCTCCCAGCATGTAGCTCTCCCCAGGGTTCCCTCTACCCATGTGCATTATCTTGCACTTCTTTACATTGAACCTCAGTTGCCACATCTCCGACCATCTTTCAAGCTTCTCCAGGTCCCTCTTCATTTTCTGCACCCCTTCTGGAGTATCCACCCTGTTGCAGATCTTGGTGTTATCTGCAAACAGGCAGACCTTTCCTTCCAGCCCTTCTGCAATGTCACTAATGAAGACATTGAACAGGACTGGTCCTAGTACTGATCCCTGTGGTACCCCACTGGTCACCCCCCTCTCCCCAGATTGTACCCTATTTACCACCACCCTCTGTCTCCTGTCTGTTAACCAGTTCCTAACCCAGTTCACCACCTTGTCTCCCATGCCCAGATTAACCATCTATTAATCAGCTTTCTATGTGGGATGGTGTCAAAGGCTTTGCTGAAATCCAGATAGGTGACATCTACTGCCCCTCCCTGTTTAAGTTCCCTTGTCACCCAATCAAAAAAAACTATTAGATTCGTTTGACATGACCTTACTGCTGTGAATCCATGTTGCCTTGGATCCTGAGCACCACTGGATTCCAAATGTGCCACTATCCTTTCTTTCAGTTGTGTCTCCATGATCTTACCCACCACTGAGGTGAGGCTGACTGGCCTATAATTCCCCATCTCCTCCCCACTGCCACTTTTGTGCAGTGGGACTACATCACCAAGTTACCAACCTAATTTCCTGTTAACCCTGCCTAAACTGCAACAATATTTGCTGATGTACTTCTATCTATATTGTATACTCCTTGATGATCTACCTGCCGGGGTTGGACTGGAACATTCTGGTCACCTCCAGTGTGAGGGAGCAGGTGCTCCCAAATGTTATCCAGGGGGGTTCCTGACACAGCTGGTTGCTGGACCCACTAGGCTAGAGAACACACCAGACCTGGTACTATCAAATGGTGAGGCAGTGAGAGAAATGACAATAGAGGACCCGTTAGCTGACAGCGACCACCAAACAGTGTGGTTTACTATCGCAAATATTGTATACTCCTATCACAATAATGTATACTTGCTGGTAGTGCTATCTCTTGTAACATTTGTTCTCCCTTGATTCTCCACTGCCTCACCCACCCTTACCCACCCTCACTCTCTGTCCCATGCCTTCTTAAAGCCACCCATATTTGTGCTTGATATCACCCTTTCTGGTAGAGCATTCCACCTCTACACCACTCTCTCTGTGAAGTAATGCCTCCGTATCTCCCTCCTGAATCTACAGTACCCCCCTCTATTCTTATCCTATGCTCTCTAGTATCTTTTCCACTCCATAGTTTAAATGCCCCTTCCTCTACCCCTTGGTAATTCCCTTCAGGTACTTGAAGGTTTCGATCATGTCCCCCCATCCCTCCTTTCCTACAGTGTATACATATTCAGTTCTCCTATCCTATTCTAGTAGTCCTTACCCTCCATCCCCTGAATCATCCTTGTCACCCTTTGCTGCACTCCCTCCAGCAGCTTGACATCCCACCTCAGGAATGGCCTCTGGAACTGCACACAGTACTCAAAGTGTGGCCTGACTAGTGACCTGTAGATGGGCAAGATCACCTCCCTGTACCTGGATGTGAACCACCGTGCTGTGCATCCCAGCATCTTTTTTGCCCTTGCCATTGCGTTCCTGCATTGGGCAGCTTTGTTCATACTCACTGTTACCATTACTCCAAGGTCCTTTTCCTTCTCAGTGATCCCAAGCTTTACCCCCCCCCCCACAGCCAGTACTCCCGCCTTGGGTTCTTTTCCCTGAAATGCATATCCTTACACTTCTTTGCATTGAACCACAGCTGCCACCTCTCCGACCACTCCTCCAGCTTGGTTAGATCCTCCTGTAGTTGCTTCCAGCCCTCTTCTCCATCCACTACTGCACTCATTTTGGTGTCATCTGCGAACAGGCTTACCCTTCTCTCCACCCCGTGTGCAATACCCTTGATGAATAGCCAAAATAGAACCTGGTCCAGTACTGAGTCCTGCAGCACCCCATTCATCATTGGTCTGGGCTCAGAGACCCACCACCACCACCCCCACCACCACCTGTTGTAGACTACCATGTAGCCATTTTGAAATCCAGCCTGCCATGTTTGTCCACACTCCCACTCCCACTCTTAGACACCCATGGGGCATTGAATCAAGGGCCTTGCTGAAGCCCAAATATAGGACATCCACAGCATGGCCCCCATCCAGCTTCCATGTCACCCAGTCATAATTCTGTATAAGGTTAGTTTGGCAGGATCTACATGAAATGAACCCATGCTGCCTCCCATCCTGGAGGTCATTGTCTCCCAGAAATGCTGCCAGCCTTTCTTTCAGTATTGTGTCTATGATCTTGCCCACTATGGATGTGAGGCTGACTGGCCTATAGCTCCCCAGCTCATCCCTTGGAACACTTTTGTGTATCACCATCCTACAGTTCTGAGGCACACCACCCATTTCCAGGGAGGTGTTGAACAGGTCAGACAGTGGTTCTGCCGGAACCTCTGCCATGTTCTGCAACACCCTGGGGTGGATGCCATCTGGCCCAGGTACCTTCTCAACTTTTAATGACCTCAGCCCCTCTAATACTCTACTACTCTTGATCAGGTCATCAGTCACCTACCTTCCCCTTCCCCGCCCTCCGAGTACAAGGTGGTATTGGTCCCCCTTTCTCCTGCATGAACACTGAGCAAAAGTATTCATTTAGCGCTTCCACTTGTTCCTCCTCTTACCCCCCTTTTTATCCTCACTATACTATCCTTGCATTTCCTTTTTTCCCCCGACGTATCTAAAAAAGTCCCCCCTCTTTTATTCCCTGTGCTAACCTGAGTTCAGTTGTGACTTTTGCCCCCCTCACACTCCTGGTCACTTCCCTAGATCATGTGGTATACTCTTTCCTGTCCTTTTAAACTTCAGTTGTGCCACTTTGTTTGCCCTCACCCCTTCCATCACCTCCCTGTTCAGCCAGCACGGTTTGTTTGCTGTGTTCTTCTTAGTCTGTAGCTTGGTACATGTTTCTGTCACCTCTATGATTCCTTGTTTAATTATGTCCCACTTCTACTCCACTCTCATCCCTGGCTTTATGCCCTTGAGTCTCCCCTTCCACAACTGCCACATCCTTCCGAAGTCCACCCTCCTGAAATCCACCATCTTTGTTGCTAATCCCTCTGGTTCTCTGCTCATCACAATATTAAACCACACTGTTTGGTGGTCGCTGTCAGCTAACGGGTCCTCTATTGTCATTTCCCTCACTGCCTCACCATTTGATAGTACCAGGTCTAGTGTGTTCCCTAGCCTAGTGGGTCCAGCAACCAGCTGTGTCAGGAACCCCCCTGGCTCAAATTTGGGAGCACCTGCTCCCTCACACTGGAGGTAACCAGAATGTTCCAGTCCACCCCTGCAGGTAGAAATCCTACACTATGACCACATTCCTATTCCTACATACCCTCCAGATTTGATGTGCCAGCTCCCTGTCCATTATCTCTGCCTTGGACGGCAGCCTATACACCACTCCAAACCTCAACTTCCTTCCCTTGGAGTCCAGGAGTTGCATCCAAATTGCCTTGGTACTCCTTTCCTCCCCTTGTACATTTGATCCTGTCCCTCACGTAGATTGCCACCCCAACCCCCCTCCCCTACCCATGATCCTTTCTGTGCAGTTTGAACCCTGAGATTGTCAGGTCCCAGTCCCAGTACTCAGTGACACACATTTCCATGATGGCCACAATGTCCACCCTCTCTACTGCCAGAAGCACCTGTAAATCCACTGATTTGTTGCCTAGGCTTCTTGCATTCAAAGAGACCACCCTCCATCCTGTCTCCCTCTCTTCCTTTTTCTGTTTCTTCTCCCCTCCATGCCCCCTCTGTGCAATTTCCCCGAGACCTCCCCTACTAGCTTGAATTAATGAACGACAATGATCTGCAGGGAAATAGTTGATTAAGATCAACAGTGGGACATGGGTAAAGAGGGATCAACAGTGGGACATGGGTAAAGATGGAGATAATGCGAAGTCCATGGTTTTTCTGTTTGCCGTATTAGTATGGTTGAGAATGACATCTGGTTACTGGCACAGCACAAGACCTGCTGACGTACATGTCGATGTTTCACAGAACCAAAATATAGTCACTCACAAATCAGATCATGGTGCATATGTTGACTGTGACAAGACCGTGACCCCATGTGCTGGTACTGCCACCAGAACAATCTGTCCTTTGTGCCTGGACAGCACACCTTTCACCAGACAAAAATTACACAGAATTGTGCATCGTTTTTCCAGTGTGGTCTATGGTTTGGCACAGGTAGAACAACTCATGTGCACAGAAATTGGGTTGACTGGCTAACCATGTAGTTTTGGCAATGGACACATAGTCAGCATGGTGCATATGTGGACTGCCACAAGAATCGGACACAGTGTACCACCAACAGAGCACTCTCTATTCTATGTGAGTTGACAGCACACTTCTCCCAACACCATAATCGCAGTGACCTGTATGTGTCTCATTGCCTATGGCATAACAGCCACACTGCCATGTCCCAGGCAGTGGCACAACATGATGTACAGCAGAGAACATACAATTACAGAAAAATCACGCTAGTATCTGGACAGAAACCACTATGTGTGATTCTATATTGACTGCACTTACACTGATTATCATTGTTAGTGGAGTGCAAGATGGATTGCAGCCTAAAAATATCAGTGACAGAGACTTGCATGCATTGGAATGTTTGGTGAGTGCAGCAAATAATGTGGCATTAAGTACCTGTTGTTCCACTGGACATCACAGGCCTGAGCTCGTAAATGTAAAAGTTGAAAAAAGAGCTGTTGTAAACTCTCTTCATATAGAAACAGGATAGAAAATGCCCTATGTTCGGTGACACAGTTCAGTGGAGTGTCATGCCCCTGAGTCATTTTTGCAAGAACATGAGGTGCTTCATGTCAGCAGTAGTACTCTTGTGATGTTTTCAGAATGGTGCAGTTAGAGCATAGACACCAGTCCAGCTGAATCATTCGTGGAGACAGAGTAATCTCGCACTCCATATCACTGCTACTTTCCCGTTCACGAATGTGGCGTTGTTTGTGTGGATTCTCATCTTCAGCATATAATGACTTGAAACTGTAGAGTACAATGTTATGACCACCAGATGCCATGTCACGCAGCTGTGCCCTAAAGAGAAGAATAAAGATAAGGTCAGCAAGTCATTGACGTTGCATGGCTGGCTCAGCAAACATCAGCATCATTAGGGGATGTATGTGCATGTAACTACAAATACTCAGATTTCAGTATCGAGGTCTGTCATCAATTTAAAGCAGCAGTATTACCTATCCAGGAAGTGATCAATTACCATTTTCTGTAGATCTAGAGAAAATACAGTGCCTGCCTGTCAGCCTGTCTTTAACTCTATTGTCAACATAGTGTGAGGCAGAAATGTAAACAAAAACAAAGGACAAATAAGTAGATTATGAAGTGATAGTGCAATGCCATTGGGAACAAGCACCAGGGACATGGTCAACAGAGCACAGGGAATAAACTGTCGAAAAAGCGCATTTTTTTTTTATGTAGTACTGCTGCTTTAACATTTCAGCTGTCATGCCCTAAAAACATACATATGTTGTGGTTTATGCATACACATATGGGCAGATACATACAGTGGTGTGTCATGCATATCATGGTACCTTGTTATTTATATCATTGTCACATTCTGCACACACACACAGTATATGTATGTATCAATATGTGGAAGATCAATGCAGTCAAGGTGCTCATAAAACTATAGTATGGTGTTGGAAATGTTCTCACTACATGCTTGACCAGTAACTGCTGTCCAGCACTACAATGTTTGGATTGCAAGGTATGCAATGAATGCATCCAGCAGGCGGTGCATGTGCAGACCTTGCAGCATACCAGTCTTGACACGTAGAGCTCTTGTAGTCCCTCTGCACAAAATCGGTAGTAGGGAGAATGTTGGGGACTATAAATCAGTCAAGTTGACCTCAGCAGTGTGGAACTCTAGGCCAATCCAGCTCACCTCAGCAGTGTGGATCTATAATGGATGCACTGTGAACTGATCTAAAAGTATCACTCCTGTATTCCAACATTTATGAGGATCCAATGCAACATGGATTCACAGCAGGAAGGGAATGTCTAACACATCAAATAGATGTGGTGGAGGCAATGGTCTGCCTGTTTGAGGGTGTCAGGTGACTAATCAGAAAGCAGGAGGTGGAGGTACCATTGCGCCAACCACTGTTGACACCTCACATGGAGTACTGGCTGCAGTTCTGTAGGCTGCAACTTCAAAAAGACAGTGACCAGGTGAAGGCAGTACAGAGAAGGGCTACTGTGATGGTGGAGGGCTCACACCAAAAGCCATACACATCAATATGTACTCGCTTGAGTGGACAAGTGTTCTGGGGGACATGATAGAGAGACACAAGTACTGTAGCTTCATGGCATAAACAAGGAGGGGGGTGGTGGTGAAGTCATCTTCCATTCCAGTCAGAGTACAAGAACATGAGGGCATGACATGACATTAGAAGGTGGCTAGTATCTGGAAATGTTAGGAATTGCTTCTTCGGGGACAGGATGCTAGATGCGTGGAATAGCCAGCAACAGGTGGTAGGTGGATTCATAGAACCATAGAACTTGATGGCAAAAAAAGAGCCCATGGTCCATCCAGTCTGCCCCCCCAGACTACCTCCTCCATCCCTGGGAACCCACCCCTCCCCCATAGCCCTTTATGCCTGTCCCAAACCCTCTTGAATCCCAGCACTATCTCCAGTGGAATGACAGTGGTGGGATTGAACATGCCTGGGACAAGCACATGGAAACAAAGAAGATGTGTAAGACTGACATGAAGCCATTGAGCATGTAGTTTCAGACTCTGCATCAAGTAACAGGTCCTAGGGGCCAAAGAGGTGTGCACAGAGGTCCTTGTATGTCGACACTTTAGAAGTTTCCATGTTGGTAAGACATGCATATCTGCCATGCAGTGCATAATACAGCAGTGTTAGAGTAAATAAGGAGGCACTGGGGAAAACTTGGTTGATGATGCGAGTTATGGCAACTATGGTTAAATTAAAATTAGTGCAAGATTTAGCATCATCAACAGAATACATGCCATCCTGGATTTCTTACAGGGGGCAGGCTGGAGGCAGTTCATGAGTGTTCCCACCAGAGGCTCTGGGATTCTGGGTGTAGTGATAAATGGGGACAGAGTCACACAGGTCCAGGAAGAAGGTCAGCTAGGATCCAACACCCAGGGCCAGCCTTAGGATATACAGTATGGTGCCCCTAGGTGAACATGGCAGTGGTGTCCCCCCTTTTTTTTTAGTCTTCTCTCCCCAACACTAACCATGACATTCTTAATGGCAGATCACTTTATTTAAGCAATGAGGCACAACAGGTGTGGGTTATTGGGGATTAACCCATGCCTTGTGTTGTGAGTCATGAGGGGCAGCCAAGTGACTTAACCACAGAAGAAGTGGATAAATCATCCAATAACTCACATCCTGGATTGCCTTATTTTTTATTTAGTTTTTGTTAACTGGGTTAGGTGCGCTAGCCAAAGATGACTATTTTCAGGCATGACCCGGGAGAATACATACATAAAATAGGATGAGATTATACAATATATAGTATATAGTACAGGTAC
Source organism: Neoceratodus forsteri (assembly GCA_016271365.2). Lineage (NCBI taxonomy): Eukaryota > Metazoa > Chordata > Ceratodontiformes > Ceratodontidae > Neoceratodus > Neoceratodus forsteri. The sequence continues at coordinate 473,009,744 of CM057455.1, forward strand.
ATAGTATATAGTATAGGTAGGTTAGAATACAGATCAAGTCAGACCATACTCAAGATAATACATATAGCTATGCAGAGATGACAAAAGTGACATTAGTACATGCAAATAACTGAAACTGGGCTATGTGGCACCGATAAAGACATTTTATAACAAAGTTTGTTTAGAAGTGCAGCAGTGTCTTGGGCGAGATAGGGTGGTTAGCTGTGCGGCATTAAGTGGGATCAAAGCATGTGCAGGGATCCCGGGATAGGTGGTGATATAGTTCTTTTTTGAAGATTGGGTGGGAGTTAGCCTGCCTCAGGGCAGGAGGTAGGGAGTTCCAGTTGGTTGGGACGGTGCAGTGAAATGCTCCAGAGCTTTTTGAAGTAAGACACCTAGGTATGGTGAGTAGAAATTTGTTTGCTGAGCGTAGTCCTTGGGCAGGTGTCTGTGGTACAAGTAGAGCTGCAAGGGAGGAGGGGTTTGGTTACTGATTACAGAGTCTGTGAGGGTCCCTAGGGAGTACAGTCAGTAGGCAGTTGGGGAGAGCCAGCCTAGGTCACTATACAGTGTGCAGTGGTGCTTGAGGCAATGGGAAGGAGGCATACCGACATGTTGCTTTACGCAACATCCCATTTATGGAGAGCAGTCTTATGGGCATTAGCAAAAGTGGAGACACCATATGTCAGCGCTGGAAGAAGAATACCCTAGGCAATTGCCAATTTGGCAGATGGTGTTAGCAGATGACAAGTCTTGTAGGCGATTCCAAGTTTGGCATTTGTTGCTTTACAGGTTGACTGGATGTGCAGACTGAAATCAAAGGATTTATCAAGGAGGACTCCCAGGAATTTGAAGGATGTGACACAGTCAAAGAGAGACCCCCAGAGTCATGGACTAGGAGGGGTTTCTAACAGGACCTGAGTTTGTGAGCAGTGCCAAATAGCATGGCTTGGGTCTTTTTTGTATTGAGGATGAGGTTATTAGCATTTAGCCATGTTTGCACATTCCTGAAATCTGAGGAGAGGTTTTTGTTAATGATGTTAACTTTGTCAGTGCTGAAGTAGAGGACACGATCATCATCATATAAGATAGCTGAGCAGGAGAGTATGGCATAATCTATGTTGTTGACGTATAGCGAGAAAAGAAGGGGTCACGAGTTGAATTTGACAAGTTGTAATCTGTTTGATAGGTAGTTGTTAAACCAGTCAGCTACTGAGGATGAGAAGTTAAGTCTACGCATGGTTGAGAGAAGCAGGGGATGATCAACAAGATCGAAAGCCTTGGTAAGATAGATAAATACTGCTCCACTGAGTAGGCCTTTCTCCATGTTGCAGAGTACATCGAAGGAGAATTTGAGAAGAGCGGTTGAGGTACTGTGCCCTTTTCTGAAACCATGCTGAGTGTCTGAGAGAAGGTTGTTCTTTGTGAGATAGTCAATGGTTTGGGTTGCAACAAGCTTCTCCAGTAGCTTGCTAAGCACAGAGAGGATGGCCATGGGCCTGAATTGTTGATATCCTTTGGGTCTCCATTTTTAAGGATAGGCGTAACTTGGGCAATCTTCCAGAGATCTGGGACAACACCAAGTGAGAGAGACAGAGTGAAAATCTTGGCCAGTGGTGAGGCAATCAATGGTGCCGCTAGCTTCAGGAGTCATGGCTCGAGTGAATCTGAGCTGGGGCAAGTGTTGTCGGATATGTTTTGCAATAGCCTTTGGACCTCAGATCTAGATATAGCTTTAAAGTGGAAAGGGGGGGTAGTAGTTATTTGGTAGTGGTTAGCACCAGATGCAGATCTCTGGGGTGTGCAGTAAGGCTGAGATGCTGTGGGAGGTGAAGCGAAGGACGAGGTGTATTGAGACAGGTCCATGAATAATCTGTTAAAGACATTTGCTATAGTGTTTGAGTCATTGCAATGTACACCATTTAGGATCATATCCCCTGGGGTCGATGACTGGGTAGCCCCAAGAAAGGTCTTGATGTGTGTCCAGAATTTTCTAGGGTCACCAGCAGAGTTTGTGAGCAGCTCCTTGCAGTAGATGCTCTTTGCTGTTCTGATTTGTTTTTTTACAGGTGCTCCAAGAGGCTCTGTAGGTATTGTAATCCTCCAGTAGTCTGGACACTTTATTCTTCTTCCAGAGTTTGTCCCATGTGGGCAGGTTAGCCAGCAGGTCCTTGTGTAGCCATCTTGTTTGTTTACCCCTGACCCTTCTGGTGACCTTCAGGGTATGTTTATCCTGAAGTGCTGTGAAATTATCAATGAAGATATCAAGGGCTATTTGAACATCATGGGAGTGAAAGATGTCAGACCAGTTGATACAGGATACATTATAGAGGAAAGCTTCTACGTCCAGTTTGGCAAAGTTGGTAATTGTGATGTAGCCGTGGAGGGGGTGGGAGAGCAGTCTCCACACAGAAAGTCAGGGAGTGGCCTGTGACAGCATCTTCCAAGATGCCTGCAGTTTGCACATGGTCAAGGCGATTCACCAGTACCCAGTCTGTGAGGGTGGAGGTAGTTAGAGAAGGGATGGTTCTAGTGGGTTCACTTAAGATCTGGTGCAAGTTATAGCACTGCGTTAGTGTCAGCGGTGTGCTGTGAGTTGGTCCCAGCCAGTTTAGGTTAAAGTCACCTAAGATTATGACTTCATTTTGCTTGGCGTTTGTGACGGTTTGATTAAGTGAATCCTGAAGACCTGTGATACCTCCAGTGGGTGGGTTGTAGATGCAGATAATGTGGAGTTTTTTTGCACCAAGGGCAATGGTTGTGTGTAGGCACTCATAGACTGAGGGTGAGCCAGTGGGTGGGCAGACTGTAACATCAAGATGTTTTTTATAGAGGATAGCGACCCCCTCCATGTTTTGGAGAAGGTCTTTCTCTCCATATCAAGGAAAAATTGGGCAAGGAACATAAGGAGTTCAGAATGTGAGGCTTGAGCCATGTTTCAGATAGGCACAGTTGGTCAGGACTGTACACTTTCATCCATGCCTTGAGATCAGCAAAGTGCCTGGTAATGCTCCTAATATTCATATGGGCAATGAGATGTCCTTTCCCTGAGACAGCCAATTGGTCAGTGGGAGAGTGGTGGACAGAGGGGCCAGGGTTAAATTCTACGTCCCCTGACAATAGGATGATGAGGAATAGGAGAAACCACAGTTTAATAATATGGAATAGGAGATGAACCAGTTGTGTCATTTTGTATTTTCTGAGCATACGAAACGAGCTGTAGATACAACCCTTCAGAAGGATAAGGGTGGTGTAGGCATGCACATGTTGTGTTTTGGCAATTTGGTTGGTGAAAGTAAAGTCATTTTGTTGTGAAGTATTCTCTCCATAGTGGTTGTTGATTGGAACAGAAGTAGATACCCCATGTAAGCATAATAGCAGTATCAGAAGCAGGATTCGTCCTACCAATCTATGAGTTGCCAGTTTTGGCAGGAAATTGCACATGTTTACTGTAGCAAGGGTAAGTGTTCCTGAGTGACTCATAGTGAGCTACTGTGGACCAGAAAACTGATTGTTACTGTAGATCAAAGACCCAGAAAGTGTTAAATTCCTGAAGGTGATGAACATTAGCCTAGGGCATATGCAGGATGTAAAAATCCTTCGATACAATCTTCCCTTTGTTCTCCAAAACAGTTGTGAATAGACCTCAAAGACAAGCACACATCCTTTAAGAAAGTCAGATGGAAATGTTGATTCAATGCAGCACTCCACAACCCAGAAACTTGTATGAAAGATTTACTGACCTCACTTTTGCTTTTTGATGTTTTCCAAAAAAGTTGATTTATGATGAGAATGCCTATACCTGGTGATGATGTTTTGAAGTTTCTTAGTCCAAGAAATGTTCATAGATGTTATGTCCAAGAATGGTCCAGTTCCTCCAAGAAGAAACACATCAAAAACCACAAAAACTAAACTACTGACAGAGACAAACACAAACAGCTAGTAATTGCAATTATACAATGGACCCATGTGTAAAATCAATTTAAATGAGTTCATGTTTTTTAGAAATGCCATTCCTCAACCGTGGGTTATACAGGATTTATCCATGGTCATGTGACATGTTTTGACCAATGGGATTACAGAATTTTCACACATCATGGACATAAGTGAACAGCCCATGAAATCATCAGACCGGCAGTTTACCAATGGTATAAATCCTCTGATAATCAATGGCTGTTGATGAGTGTACAATCCAAATAATAATCATCTCCAGCATAGGAATAAATACAATAAAAAAAAGCAACCTCTTTAAAAGTTGCATTTTATCATAGTAAAAAAAATAAACCTTTTTTACAGTGTGTGAAATCCTGATATTTGCATTGGACAATCTTTTCTGCATAGTTTAATATTATCTGCTATCATCCAATTAGGTTCTGCCCTATGCTAATATCAAGATAGGTAACTATAACAAGTTACGTAATGCAGACAGAGAAAGAATGTGTTACAGAATTGAATAACTAGAATGATAAAGAACAATGCATAGTTCACAGCAACATACAGTAGCTAACGGCAAATAAACACATGCAAAGTTTATTAGTGTGACCACTTTTATATTTTAATTTTTTTAAGACATCTGTTGGAAACACTGACTATAAAGTTTTGTTTATTTCAACAAAAGACTCGAACACATGTCAGATTGCTGTTGTGTCTTGTATATTATTAATTGCTTTTTATTACATGAGTGAGTGTAATAATTGAATCTCTATGTAAAAGCAAGACAATACTGCATAAGAGACACAATACACCTATATCAGTATTAACAACTGTACTCATTACAATACGGGTTTATGTTTTACTTTAGTCTCTACAAACATGTACCAAGTAAGCAATAACCCATGACAGGGAGTGTGGTTACTGGAGATTAATCAACACCCTGGTTGCATTGTGAGGTATGAGGGCACAGCCTGAGTGTCCTCACAGCACCCAGGGTGTTGATTAATCCCCTGTAACCACACACCCTAGAGTGGGGTATTGTGCTCAAAACATGGGTCATAAAAAGTTTGAAAACAGCACATTATTTAGTTTGCAAAATAGGAAAATGCAGCATATAAGCTGGCTATCCTGCCACTAAATAAAGTAGTCCCTATGTAAGAAAGCCTGTGTTTTGTGTTTTCTTTTAAACTGTTTACAGTATTAATACACTGTTGTTCATTATAGGAATGAACATTGAAATGTGTATTATCAAGTCAAACTTAATTGTTAGAGTGAGTTATGCCATCAGTTTGGCCCTGTAAAGTGGGTGGATGTCTCTGTTGCAACTCTGACAGTTACTGTCCGCTCCCTGCTCCATGGTGGGTGGGGAGTGCTCCCGTTATGTTGTTCTCGCGTATCTCTCTCTCCATCTCCCGCTTCTCACCGGGGTGTGAAATTTGTGAAAAAAATAACATGTCCACTTGGGCATGTACAGTAAGTATCAAAAATACATGCCCAACAAATTGTTTACATGCTGCTCCATCTACACTACATAATGTCTGTTTCTTTGCCAGATTATTAGCCCTCTCACTGTGCTGCAGGCTAACTTCTTTTGCAGAACTTACAATTACTGTATTTGCAACTCAGTGTTTTTTTTTTCTGATCAAATGAGCTCATAAATGAACTTTTACTGTAGCTGCTCCTTAACTAGATTCCTTCTGGAGGCCGAGTCCCTCCCTCCCTCTGCTGCAGTCTGCCTACATCTGTTGCAGAACTTGCAGTAAGTATCTCTCCAGAACCTACAGCTGAAATAAGCTCTTAAAAGTAGCTTTTAGTTGCTCCCTCAAGTCTTTCCTTTCCCTTTCTGTGGAGGGCTGGCACCTAGCTGTTCATAGCACTTGTCACAGTCCTTGCTACTGTTTGTAGTAAGGCAGCTTTTAAGAGTTTTTTTTTCTTTTTCTTTTTCTTTGTTTTTATGTCTGAATTCAGGGATAAGAGTCAGGGTTATGTAGTCTTGCAATTCAGAATGCTTTCGACTTCTGTCCAAACCTAATGATTTGCAGATTGTCACAAGTGTGCCATGGATCCTCCTTCCTGTTCCTCCTGTCTCAACCAGTGAACAAGCAGGAGTGGTGCAGTTTTGCAGGGGGAGAAATGGCAGTCAAGAAATAAGGCAGGAGAAGACAGAAATGTGTGCATACTGCTTAACTCTGGCAACTGATTCTACAACCCACCCTGACCCCTTCCTTCTACATGCTGCTTTGCTTATTGCACTGACTGACCTGTCCATCCAAGGAAGGGGTGTTGCTGTCACTATCATGGTGGATGAGGATTGTTCCCTTTATGACACTACTGCAGCCTTCATAGTTGCTAATCTCCCCATTCACTCAAATCTTCTGCGCCAGCTGATCAGAGCAGCTGTGGTCGCATGATCTGCCACCAAATCAACACTCCTATCTATAGTTGCCCCCGCCCCCTGGCAAATAAAAACAATTTAAAAAAAGGTTGAAAAGTACAAAAAGCAGACATTGTCAGGAGCAAGACTATTCCATGATGGGTGGGTAGTGCTCCTGTTATGTTTTCTGTCCATATCTGTCTATCTGCCACTCTTCACACAACCAACTAACTTGCCTGAACCTTCTAATGCATGCTGTCCTTCTCATCTCTCTCTCTCTCTCTCTGTCTTTCTCTTTCTCACACACAACTTCTTCAGGGTATAAACATTACCGAAAATCACCCTCTGCCAATCTTCTTTATATTCAGTCTCGATCTGTATTGCACAGGACAGTACCGCTAGCTGGTGGGGGGCTCATTACTGTCCATGTCTATCAAGGGAGCAGACATTGTCAGGAGTGAGACTACTCCATGATGGGTGGGAAGTGCTCCCATTATGTTGTCTGTCCATATCTGTCTACCTGCCGCTTTTCATACAACGAACTACAGTAGCAGCCACAGACACTGCCAGCTATTTCACCAAATTTCTGTGATATTTCCAGAGAAATCTCCTGCTTTCTGCATTTCCACAGTAGGGGCAGCAGAGAGAAACTCTTTAGAAATTTTATGAAATAACTGGCAATGTCAGTGGCTACTACTGTAACTTGCCTGAACCTTCTACTGCATGCTGTCCTCCTCATGTGTGGATCAACAGTGTCTGAAGGCTAGAAAAACTTGGTTCTGTTCCTCCCAATTCAACAACATTGAAACCACACTGAGTATGACATGAGTAGCAACCAATGAAAAACATTTTTCTCTGCCAGGTTTCACTTTCACATGGAAGCAGCAGGGAATGGCTAAGGCTTCTCTTTCTCCCTGGTTACTAGTCTAGTAATGTCACAATGTCCTGCATTTGGATTGTTAGCTTGTGAAAGTCGCCGCTCAGGCTGCTATGATTGTGGTGCATCAAGGTGTTCGGTCTCATTTGTGCGAAGATGTAGTTGGAGGAACAGAACTGAGTTTTGTACCCCTCTGGTCATGCAGAGTTCTGTTCCACTCATCACCCGAGTACTGGCAGGTTGAAAATCTTCTAATTAGCAAACAGAAAAATAATATTTGAGATAGTTGAAGTGATAGCTACTGTTTCTGAAAAATACTATTAATTACAAGCAGTACAGTACACTAGCTGTTTAGTACCTAACCATATTCTCCAATAAGATGTCGTTAGACTTTCAATGGTAATATAATCACACAAAACATTTCATGTAATTGAATTCAGACTTTTGACAATGTGTGATACAGTTGCCATCGAACTTTCACTAAATTTGTTGATGGAATAATCACCCCTACATTTGCAGCTATAAAATAATAGTTTGTCATGGTAGTTATGAGATGTCTGTATTACAATATTAACCAAGGTGAGAAAAGTCTCAGCAATGACTGCAGTTAGAATCTAATCTTTTGTGCTTTACAAGTTGCAAATTCTTGTATCAATTCTGTGTAGTCTAACTGTGTTGCCACCTCTTTATTGATGGAAATCATTGATAGCCCCACTAACCTTTCCTGATGCATTGTACTTCTTAAGTATGTCTTGATCAACTTTAATTTGGAGAAACTGTGTTCTCTTGATGCCACTGTGACTGGTAAAGTTAACAGAATTCTCTGAACTACAACTACTTGAGGAAATATTTCAAGCATCCCTCCTCTTTTTATGTAATTTAAAATGTCCAGTGCAGAAGACTCATTTGGAACTATATGGCACAGTGTTTTTAATTCTTCAAAAAGTTCAACACCATCAATATCACATGAGTCATTGTGAGTAAGGGCAAGTTGTAAATCCTGACACTGCTTCAACAGCTGTTCGTCATCTAATGTTATTAAATGATTGACTCTGTACAAGAAACCACATTTCTCAACATGTTTGTGGAGTTGTTTGAATCTTTCATTTACTGATGCCAGTGCAGTATCCACAACAACGTGAACAAATTCAACCTCAGATTTTTTCTCTGGATCATTTATGGGCTTGTCTTCAGCTCTCATAATCAAATTGTGTCTTACATCTTCTAGGCCGTATGTCTTTTTGTATAGAAAAAATGAGCTGCACATCTAACTTTTCTGCCAAGTCTCTGGCTGTTGTTTTGGCATTCACAAAACCAGAGGCCCTGTATTCAACTAAAAATGTGTTGGCTTCCTGTAACAAAAGGACTGCTTGATCTATCTGCATAGATGAGCCTTGCCTCAGTCTACTTATTTGTCCAACCTTTATGAGGATGTCATACCAAACCACTAGTGAAATTAGAAGCTTTGCACTTTTGATAATATTTGCCAAAGATGAAGCCTTAGAATATGCTTTTGGATCTTTTCCATTTGTGACGTTAGCAAATGTCACTAGTGCATCATAAATGTCACCAACCTCATATTTCACTGCCTTCACACTGTCTACTCTGCACTCCCATCTTGTGTCACCTAAGGTTTGACAGATAATCCACTCACATGATCACAGAAAACTTTGTAACGGATTGTAGAAGATGTAAAAATGACATAAATGTGTTGCAAATCTCCAAAGAAAAATACAGCATCAACCGAGGATTTTGCTGATTTGCCAATGAACAAATTAAGGCTAAGGCACCCACAAGGTATAAAAATGCCCTTGGATTCATTTCTAAAATCCTAGCTTGTACATCAGAATTTTTACCCTTTCATATTTGAACCATTGTCGTATCCCTGTCCTCTGCAGTTGTCTAGTGAAAGTCCCATATTTGTCAGTTCTGTCAAAAGATATTCAGTCAAAGATTCACTTGTTGTTTCATTGACTGGTATGAATGACAAGCAATACTCTCATATCTCGACATTGTCATTTGTCTCAACAATACTGACAGTGAGAGACATTTGCTCTTGATGACTCACGTCAGGTGTATAGTCTAAGATAATCTAATAATATTTTGCTTGTTTTATCCCTGACTTTGTTTGAAATCAGCAATATTAACTCATCCTGAATCCTCTTGCCTAAATAGTGATTTACTTGGTTACTTGGTTACTTGGTAATTGGACAAAAGAAGGCCAAAGCCCATCGAGGATGTCCTCCACACAATGTGGATCATTGATGAGTTATGTTCTATCCAGAAGCCATTTATCAAGTTTGAGTTTAAAAATAGTTATATTCTGGCAATCAACAATATCCTGTGGCAAGGAATTCCAAATTCTCGGGGCTCTGACAGTAAAAAACTGCTGTATTTTGTTTGTTCTTGCTATGTCAATTCCTATTTGTTTGTTGTGTATTCTAGCTACAATTTTTCTGGTTGTAAAGGATAATCCACATTGGCTCATTAACGTAGCTGATTGTAAGATTTGAAATAACTGAAGGAGATCGCTCCTTAATCTTCTAAATTCAAGTGAATAAAGCCTCGTTTTATGAAGCCTAGTTTCATAATCCAATGGAGAAAGATGCGGTATAATTTTTGTGGCCCTTCTTTGAACTTTTTCAATTCTTATGATGTCCTTAGCTAGATAGCGACTCCATAAAGGTGAACCATAGTCTAAGTGAGGTCTAACGTGGGTTTTATACAAGGCCATAATGCACTCCTCGGTTTTAAAGACGAAAGTATTATTAATTCTACATAAGAGGGCATTGGCATGATTAACAACCTTATTACAATGATTTGAAAAAGACAACTTGTTGTCAACCAGTATTCCCAGATCTTTTCCATGGGAGATTCCCTAAGTATTGTGTTGTTAAGATAGTATGTTTGCTTGAGGTTCTTTTTACCTATATGTAACACTGAACACTTAGACACATTAAATGACATTCTGTTAGTTGTCGCCCATGATTCAATTTTTTTAAGATTGTTTATAAGAATACTCCTGTTGGTATCACTATTCACTGGTCCTCCTAATTTAGTATTGTCTGTGAACTTTGATAAAATATTATTTGATGAGATGGTAAGGTCGCTAATGAAGATACCGAACAGAGTGGGACCCAACACCGAGCCCTGGGGAACACCACTTGACACCAGTCTTTCATCTGATTGTTCCTCATTTACCCTAATGGTTTGGGTTCTATTATAAAGCCAGCTATTGACCCAAGACACAATACAGTTAGTAAAACCTAGAGCTACTAGTTTATTTATTAGTATGAATGTGAGACTTTTTCGAAAGCTTTACTGTAGTCAAGCAAAATAACGTCCACTGGAATGTTTAGGTCAAGATTTATACTGAATGAATTATAAAAAGATAGCAAGTTTGTTGTACAAGAATGCCCAGTTTTAAATCTGTGTTGTGTAATATCGTTTAAGTTCAATGCCAGCATTTCTTCTTCAAGTATTTAATATGTTTTTCTAGTAATTTACATGGAATGGAAGTAAGACTGATAGGTCTATAATTTTCAGCTTTATAGTGTAACCCTTTTTTAAAGATTGGCATGACAGTAGCTGTTTTCCAGTCTGAAGGAACATTCGACTCACTAAGGGATTTATTAAAAATAATGGTGAGTGGAATAGCGATATTATTGTATGTTCCCATAAGAAATTTAGGGGTTATATTGTCAGGACCTGGACTTGTTGTTGACTTCAATGTGTTTAAGAGCTTAAGGGTATCAGAGATGGTGATGGTATACCTAGGTGATGTACTAGAGTTGGCGTATGTTAAGGGTTCGGTGTCTTGTTCAAAAACAGAACAGAAGTATTTATTAAACTCAATTGCAGTAACCTTATCTGAGAGGATGGTGGTATTGTCTATAATTAATGGGCCTATTTTTTTTGTATCTCCCTTTTTGTTATTTAGATATGAATGTAAACTTTTGTATGAATCCTTAGTATGAGCAATTCTGAATTCTAGGTTCCGTTTAGATAGAACAATTAATGTTTTAAGATCCTTAACTGCTTTCCTATATTCTAGTAGTTTTCCCTCTGATTGTTCAGGTTGACACTTTTTTAAACATGTGAATAATTTGTGTTTACAGATGCTGAGTTTTTTAATTTTATTGTTATACCAGGCAGGAACTTTGCCTTTGTTGTTGTATTTCTTTCTTTCTAGCACATGTCGTTTTTCTAAATCATGCACAATATATTTAAAGATGTTCCATGCATCATTAATGTTAAGCAGTGAAAGTATTGAGTCCCATGGTATGGCTATAAGATGCTCGTTGATTTTTGAGAAATTCGCTTTCTCATATTGTTTAATCATACAATTATTTGTAGAGGTTTTATGAACTAGGAGAATGGAAAATTGGATTGACATATGATCACTATTACTCAACGGGTCCAAGACTCATAGGTTAGACAGGGAGGCCTCCATGTTGGTCATCACTAGATCCAATATGTTAGCCCCACTTGTGGGTTCTCTAACTAGTTGAGTGAGGCCGAGATCAGTGATAGTTGAAATTAACTGTAGGTCATACTGGTTGAGTCCTGATAGTGTGTTCCAGTTTATATTTGGGAGATTGAAGTCCCCTAGGATAATTACTGACCCCTTATCTGCTATTTGGGTAATTTCTGAGGATAGTTGTTTAAGATATGCAATGTCTGGGGGGTGGGCGATAGCAGGTGCCAACCAAAATCTGGGAATGACCATTAGGATGCAAGTAAACTCAGATACTTTCAGTCTGAGTTGGTAAGGAGGATTCAAAGGATGGGATGCTAGTGGTAACATAAAGACTTACTCCTCTGCCTTTGTGGTTGTCAGCTCTGTTTTTACAGTAAAATTTGAACCCTGGAATGTTCGTTATCCACTGTTTGTCCGAGTTTCCCCATGTTTCGGTTATGGCAATCAGTCCTATATTGAATTCATGGATCTTTAGCTCTAGTTCTTCCATTTTTGTTTTGTTAAGTGCCCTTGCATTAAATGATAGGACGTTCAACTTGTGTAATGGTAAAGTATTAAGAGATGGCTTTACAGGCCTGGTCTCCCCCTTGTGTTTTAGTTTAAATGTTTGTTGATAAATGACAGAAACTGGTGACCAAGAAGAGAACTTCCCCTTCTGCTGAGGTGCAGACCGTCCCAGCAGAAGAGGGAAGGATTGTCATTAAATTCCTCCCAATGTGTGAGACAAGCAATGCCCTGCCTAAAGCACCATTTTCGAAGCCATTCATTTAGTGTTTTAATTTTTTTAAGGGTGTAGTATGAGGCTCGGGGTACGGGGAGGATTTCAGAAATACCAATACTACATCCCCTTTCATTTAGTATGTTACATAGTGAAACAATGTCTTGTTTAAGTTGTTGTAGTGGGACTTTAGTAATGTCATTAGTCCCAGCATGGACTATGACTAGTGGATTATTACCTGCTGCTGATAAGGCAGTTTTGGTCATAGATGTTATATTGGAGACCCTAGCACCCCTATAACTTGAGCAGGTCCTATTTTATTTATCAGGGTTACAGATAGCACGATCGATAAATTTGATCATGGAATCACCCAGTGCAAAGACCTGCGTAGGGATACTCTCATGGGGGGGGTCATCCTGGATGTTGATTAATTCATGTTTCTGTTTAAAGCTAACGTCATCAGCTGGAGAAAATTCCAGAGGTTCGTAAGAATTATGCAACACAACTGAGGGAGAAGTGTTAAAGTGTAGGTCTATTCTCTGGTTGGATTTTGAGGGTGCAATAATAGACCAAGGGATTTCATCTGGAAATAGTAGTGGTTTTGAAGGGGAGTGAGAACAATGGGGGGTTGAGGCAGTCTTATGTACTTCATTTTGTAAAGAGTTTATTCTTAAAGAACCCTGTGGTGCATCAGTATGGAGGGAAGTTGTATTATTAGCTTCCAGTAGGAGAGACATATGGTCTATATACTCCTCTAATGCCTCTATTTCTGGATCAATGACAAGTTTGGTAGCATCAGAGACCATTTCCACTTTATTTAGAAGTCGTGCTACTTCCTCCTGCAATGATTTAACCAATATACACCTGTCACAGATATATTTGGCAGTCTGTTCGCCAATCGCATACATCTGACAGGAGGTACAGTATTTGTTAGCTCTTTTCATTGTAACGTAGCATATCAGACACTGAAGACAAACCAAAACTTAATACTATACCTTAGGTTTTTTCTATTTGAATGTCACCGGTTTTAATTATTGGGCCGCAGTCCTGAGGTCCAAGATGGACATGATAGACATTCGCTATGACGCGCGTGTCTCTGCACACGTCTCGGAGCGCCCTATGCACGCTTTTGCCCCGGCTGGATAGTGTGTGGTATTTATTGTGCCAAAACTAGAAGTGCATCACCGCATGACTTCTGGTTTCGCGCTAACAATAAATCTGACTTGCAAGTGTATAAAATTAAAAGTAAAGCCTTTAAAGAGACAGAGTATCAGGAGTGACTGCAAAGTGAGATATAATCCCCCCTGTATGGAGCTCTATTCAGTGTGGGAGAGATGTAGTCGAAGAAAGCAGGGCTGACTCCTCAGTCTTCCAGTATCCCACACTGCCCTGAGTCTCCAAACCAGGAAGTATGCTCCCCACCTCAGTCAGCACCAATACACAAACACAGAGTGCAATAATCAAGTATATTTCACAATGAACAGAGAATAATTGTATATTTCATGCACACACACACCCTTTGGCAGCAAGTGTGTTATCTGCTGGCCGCTCGCTAGTGCAAGGTATTTATTGTGCCAAAACTGGAGAAGGCCACCGTTGAATCTCCCGGTTTCGCGCTAACAATGAATCTGACTTGCAAGTGTATAAAATTAAAAGTAAAGCCTTTAAAAAGGCAGAGTATCAGGAGTGACTGCAAAGTGAGATATAATCCCTCCTGTTTGGAGCTCTATTCAGTGTGGGAGAGATGTAGTCAAAGAAAGCAGGGCTGACCCCTCAGTCTTCCAGTATCCCACACTGCCCTGAGTCTCCAAACCAGGAAGTATGCTCCCCACCTCAGTCAGCACCAATACACAAACACAGAGTGCAATAATCAATTATATTTCACAATAAACAGAGAATAATTGTATATTTCAAGCACACACACCCTTTGGCAGCAAGTGTGTTATCTGTGATCATGAATTTGTTCAGTAGATATACGGTGTAGATGTTCCCAAATGACTGGATCAAATTTTTCAAGAAGCTCAACAAGACCTAGAAAATTTCCATTACTCAGTTGAAAAGCACAATCTACAGTTCCCCTAAAGGCCAAGTTGTGTTCTGCTAAGAACTGTGTGATTGCAATCAATCTTTCTAAAACATTTCTTCAGTGCATTCTCTCTGACTTGATCATCTTCTCATGTTAATCATCAATGGTCGAGCATTGTTTCAGTCTCATACTGAGTTCCATCCATTTAGCTGCTGATTCTCTATGACTGGCTGAGCACTCATGTTCTTTAAGTTTCTGGCTCCGATTTTTCCAATCACTACTACCACTGGTACATAATGCATTTTGATGTGCACAACCAAACAGCTTGCAACAGAAGCAGAAAACTGAATTGTTCATCTTGGAATATATTAACCATAGCCTTCTCACATTTTCACCATTAATAAGTCTTCTGTTATAAAATATAGTGCTAAATCGACAGTGCTGACTATCATATGGGAAACTGTATTTTAATAACTGGTATGGTCCTTGTTCAATTAATATCATGCGTGACCAGTCATCAATTTGCTGTGGCCAATTAGCGGGATCTAACCAATCATTTTTACACTCTATATCTGTAAGAGAACTAGTTCCCTCACACAACATATCATGCTGCTCTTCATCTAATTCTGAAACATCCATGCTAATTAATGGGTCTTCTAAATTGTTTTCTCGTACCATGTTCGCAGTACAGCTTTTATCGACTGAAAAAGCTGTGGCTGTGAAACTGTCAACGGCAATACTGTTAGAAACTGTAGTATTAGATTCACTGTTTCTGTGGGTATGTTACTCCCTCCATGACTCTCCTAATCTGTGCTGCTATCATTACTGCACTGTACATAACTACGGTCTTTTCAATTATCAGTCTCAGTTTGAGATTCTGAGCTAAGCCTGGTGGAGAACATACATTGACTTGAACGTGGCTGTATTTCTCATTACTACTAACATAATCTTCCTGCTGGTTTTCTTCTAAGCACTGACTAATGGACTTCACAAATTTCATCATTGTGTCCTGTAAACTAGCCAATTCAGTATCTCTCTGAGCTTTCCTTTTTCCATTAGCAGCACCTGACAGCTTCTTTGTTGCCATTTTTGATATGTTGCTGTTAATGAAATAAATAAAACTAATCAGCATTCAAAAGTGGATTTAGGATTAAGTATCAGCAGACCAGTAGTATCACAGTTCTATGTATACATTGCAGAATTCAAGCCAGGTTAACATCCTAAATAAATTTCCAGTTTCAAAGATTAGAGTCGTACATTACTTAGTTGTATAGTCTAGGCTATTATGTTACCCTTTGAAAAAGGAAAAAAAAAGTTTATGTGCACAACAGCAACTGATAACCACAAATCAAAGCATAGTCTAAATTTCAGCAATGTGTAATATATTATGTGTGAAAATTAAAGAACTGTGCACATACTAAGCTTCCAGAGTCCCCACTCTGAAATGCATATCGATTAAGCTTCTTATGCTGAAACACCCATGTTTTTTCACCAGGAACTTACTGTGAAGACAGTGCTGTTGAAGAAATGCTTCGGTCACTCATCCTTAAAATAAATAGAATGATTTCTTCAGTAGCTGGGCTGCCAGGAAAATTTGATAACCTCACTAACAGGGTTGCCAGTGTGGAGGCAGCAGTGAACTCAATTTTGTCAGCTGCATTAGACACTACTAAGGGGGCAGACACAGCCGGGGGTGCATCATGAATATAAGTAAAGAAAATGGGCTTCTGAGAACACACCTTGAAACCCTGGAGAAACAAGCAAGGGCGATGAACATAAGGGCTGCTGGGTCTCCCAGAACAATGTGAGGGGGGCCATTTAGTTGTTTTCCTCTACAAATGGCTACAACAGCAACTGGGTGAGGAGTCAACAGTATGTACCCAGAAGACCTATAGGATCTCACCACTAGGTAAGACTAATAATCCACAGGCTCCAAGAATGGTGGTAGCAGTGGTGGACAGAGTTGGCAAGACACATCTTCTACTGGCCCTGGCTAGACAGCAAAAAAGCCTAATGTGTGAAGGCCAACTCGTGAGAATGTACGCCAACATAAGTTTTTCCACTCGACAACCCAGGAAGCAGTTCGATGTCCTTCGCCCAGTGCCAACTAGTTAGCCCGGTGCAAACGGGAGCTATATTCAAAGCTCCCATGCAAATGATCATACTTAGGTAATCCATTTGCATCTCATTAAGTGCTGCTTAGCATACATTACCATGCAGTTTTCCCAGTGCTACTACATGGAGCACAGAGCTCCACCTTTTGGTCAGAAGGGAAATACTGGCTGGATGCTGGAGACCAAGGCATGCCCACAGAATCCCCTGTTGGTCAGAATAGAAGTACAGGCCGGAAGCAGCAGGAACTGTGTGCTGCCCAGGTACAGTCACTGCATACATACCTCACAAACCCTTGCCTTTAGAATCAGGGCAAGACATATAAAAAAGTCAGAGATAAAGGCCCGCATCCAGGGACACAGTTTCAAAATTGATGAGATCCACTCAGGATGCTGGCAGAATAAGTGGACCCAGTGCATAATATATGTCCTGAAGAATAAGAAGTCTGCAACTGTATTGGTTGCCATAAGGCTATTCTTACAATCCCCACTGCTTCGTCACAGCGGGAACACAACTTGTAGGAGGGACAGAGTAAGCTTTTGAGATGAAATCAGGAACCCAGGGAGTCGGGACAGTGAAGAGGTGTGCTGTTCTGTCACATAAACACATGTTTTATGAGGGACAGAGGAACATGTGGAGGCTAAATCAGGGACCTCCCTGAAAAGCAGGGCAGTCAGCCAAGGTTTACACACCAGTGACTCTGGTAGTCTAGTAGTCCCCCCCCCTGCATGAATCCCGACACCATTCACATTAAAATAAACAGTCAATTCCCTGGTAGTCTAGTGGTGCCCCACCCCCCATCATGAATCCTGACCCCCTTCACTGTATAAAACACACTATTCCCTGGTAATCTAGTGGTCCCCCCACCCAGCAGTGACACCTCCACTCAGCCAAAGAACAGTCCATGAACAGAGCAAGCAACTGGTTCAGCCCTTCTCTCACCACATTCATACCTTAGTAGGTGGCTGGCCATGGTGGTGAGAGGAGGGCTGAGCCAGTCACTGGCTCTGTTTGTGGACTGTACTTGGGCTGAGCGGTGGCATCACTGCTGGGTGGGAGGACCACTAGACTACCAGGGAATTGACTGTTTATTTTAAAGTAAATGGTGTCGGGATTCGAGCCAGGGGGTGGGGGGACCACTAGACTACCAGGGTCACTGGTGTGTAAGCCTTGGCTGACTGTTCCTGCTTTTCAGTGAAGAGGGTCTGGATTCATGATGGGGAGTGGGGGGACCACTAGACTACCAGGGGGATTACTGAATACTGCGGCTATGAGGGTCCACAATGTAAGAAGCAGGCACCACCACAATTGTCAGCTTTTTGGCAGGCTCAGTTTCACGCCACAGGCATTAGTGCAAATAAACATAATCGGGATATGCCTTTCAGGGGTGTGGCGCTTAGTATGTGCACAGTTCTCCTTTAAGTCACATTAAGCAGATGACCATTATAGCAGCAGTCTGAGTTGCGGTAATGATATCGGTGTTATAAGTTTACCACAGAAACTACCTAGTACTAAGCAAAATGAAGTCTGAGTTATCGATTTGTATTTCACAAAAGACACTCTCATACTATATGTAATTTTGTCATGAGCACTATAATCGTAAATAAGTCTAGCCAATAAAGATCAAGTAGTTTAGTCTGGACTCCATCATGGCTGAATGTACTGAAGAAACATTTGGCAAAATGATTGATTGCACTACTAAAAGAAATGTTTAAACCTTCATGTGATGCCATAGTCATAGTAGTCCTTGTCAAAGGTAGCAATGAGAGACCATCATGTGTACAGAAACAGAAGAACACAACAGAATTTACTGTTAGCGATGGCATTGTGAGTTCCAAGTCAGGGTATGCAGAGGGCAGGGAGTTGACACCACATTCAAAATGTCTGTCAATTTAGGTAAGACAAAATTCAAATCCAATACAGAGACTGGATCCTGGATCAGTGGATGAATGTGATGAATACATTTTATAAGCATTTACATAGAAACATAGAAGTTGACGGCAGATAAGGACCGCAAGGCCCATCCAGTCTGTCCATTTCTTTTCCTACCTTATAAATGTGCCATCGGCCTTTGCTCTGTCAGTGACCTATCTATTCATAGTCATTTGTATTGCTCCCTTATGCCTATCCCATGCCTGTTTGAAGCCCTGCACTGTATTCATAGCCACCACTTCTTGTGGTAAGCCATTCTATGCATCTACCACCCTTTCTGTGAAAAGATTTCCTCACATTCCCCTAATCGCCTACCTCTAATCTCATGCTCTGTCCTCTTGTCCTGCTATTTTTCTTATATTTAAACATGTTAGACTTTTTCACCTTGTTTATGCCCTTAAGGTGTTTAAATGTCTCGATCATATCACCTCTCTCCCTCCTTTGCTCAAGGGTATACATATTGAGCTCCGTTAATCTGTCCTCCTTGTGTCTTCTGATGCAGTCCCTGCACCATTTTGGTTGCCCTTCTCTGGACTGCCTCAATTTGGTTAATGTCCTTGTGAAGGTGTGGCCTCCAATACTGCACTGAGTACTCAGATGGGGCCTAACCATGTCTTGTACAGAGGATTATTACCTCCTCTTACGACTTGTGATACCCTACTAATACACCCTAACACCCCTAGCCTTACCTACTGCTTTAGAGGTCTGCTTGATGATTTTAGGTCATCAGTGATGATGATGCCCAAGTCTTTTCTTCCTTTGTGACTGCTAGCAACTCCCTCCCAGCCTATAAGTGGCTTCAGGGTTCTCTTCCCTATGTGCATGATTTTGCACTTCTTTGCATTAAATCCCAGTTGCCACTCTTCTGACCATTTTGCTAGTTTATCCAGATCTCTTCTCATTCTGCCCACCCCATCTGGATCATCTACTCTGTTGCAGATCTTGGTGTCATCTGCAAACAGACAAGCCTTACCCTCTAGTCCATCTAGAGGTCACTAATGAAGATGTTGAATAGGACTGGCCCCAGGACTGATCCCTGAGGTACCCCACTTGTGACTTGCATCTCTCTGACTGTATACCATTTACCACCACTCTCTGTTTTCTGCCAGTCAACCAGTTTGCCACCCAGTTGACCAACTTCAGACCACGCCAGCCTACCTAGCTTATTTAATCGATCTTCTAAGTGGAACAGTGTCAAAGCTTTGCTGAAGTCAAGGTGGCGACATCAACTGCTCCCCTTGGTCCACCACTCTGGTTACCCAGTCAGAAATCTATGAGATTAGCTTGACAGGACCTTCCTTTGTAAACCCATGCTGTCTTGGATCCTGTGCCCTATGGATTCCAGGTGTTGCACTATCCTTTCCTTAAGAGTGCCTCCATAATCTTGCCTACACGGAGGTAAGACTGACCGGTCTGTAGTTCCCCGCCTCCTCCCTGCTACCACTCTTGTGGGCGGGATCACATGAGCCCTTCTCCAGTCTTCTGGGACCTCTCCTGTGCTCAGAGACTCACTAAACAATTCTGCTAATGGCTCTGCTAGTTCCTCCTTTAGCTCCTTAAGTACCCTGGGATGTATGCCATCAGGTCCCATTGCCTTATCCACCCTGAGCTTAGCAAGCTCTTGTAGGACCCTTTCTTTGTGAAGGGAGTAGTGCTCACCTCCCTCCCCTGTGTCCATGATGCTGAGCTGTGGGCCCTGCCCTACCTTCTCTTCAGTAAATACTGAGCAAAAGTATCTATTTAGGATAGATGCCTTTGGATCCCTCTCCTCACATGCTCCCTTTTCTCCATTAAGCTTAGCAATGCCCTCTGGACTTTCTCCTTTCACTAATGTATCTATATGAAAGTCTTGTCACCTTCTTTTACTGTTCGTAGCTAGTGTTTCCTCAGTTTGGGACTTTGCCTGCCTTACTGCCTTCCCTGCTTCCCTTAGGGCAGTTTGGTATGCCTCCTATCTTCATCCCGCTGTGTTCCTTTATATTTCCTGAAGGCCAGCCTTTTGGCTCTGACCTTTCTGCTACTGTATTTGAGAACCAAAGTGGTTTCCTTCTTCTTTTGCACTTCCTTTTCTGTCTAACACAATGGGATGTTGCTTCAAGTATTGTATCCTTAATGCTTGCCCACTTTGCCTGTACCTCCTCACCTGTGTTTCTTTTGCCAGGGCTAGCTTAACTCTGTTGGCCATCTTATCAAAGTCAGCTCCTCTGAAGTCCCATATTTTGCCTTGGAATGGATGATTTAGATGTAGAAGCCAAATTGAACCATACCATGTGATGGTCACTGGCCCCAGGTGACCTTCTACCTGGAGATCTGTGATCCCTTCTTTGTTAGTCAGTACTAGATCTAGGATAACCCTGTCTCTTGTGGGTTGCTGTACCAGTTGTTTGAGGCCCTCCCCGCAGGGAATCCACTATGAGTCTAGTTCTGGCAGATGTTCCTGCTGGTATTGACCAATCTGTATCTGGCATGTTGAAGTCTCCATTATCAGAACCTCCCTTTAGCTGTCATGTTTTGTATATCTTCTAACAGTAATGTGTCTATGTCCTCCTCTGGTCTGAGGGCCTCAGACAACCCCAGTTCTTATGGCTGTCCCATTTCCTGTTTCCAGGGTGACCCACAGTTCTTCTGGCTCCTTATGTGTATTCTGAATTTCTGTAGCTTTGATATTTTCATTAACAACAGGGCCACCTCCCTGCTTTTGCACTCGTCTCTTCTGGAACAATACATAGCCAGGTACTGAAGTCTCCCAAGTGTGGTTACTGGTAAACCACATCTCATTAATTGCTACTATGTCCAGTTTAGCCTCTGACATTATTGCCTGCAGGTCTGGGATCTTATTTCCCAGGCTGTGAGCATTTGTGCACATGATTTTTCATTGGCCAGATTTTGGTGTGTTAGTTGTTGGGTAAAGTTTGGCATTACCCCTGTGCATCGTATGGGGAGACAAACCTTTTTTCTTACCTGGTGATGCAAATGAACGGCAAACACGCTGAATTCCTGTTTGACCACTAGCTGAGGGGGGGGAGGTGTTCCCATTCGACGTGATGGGGTGCTGCACCCCTCCCCATTTGCTAGTTTAAATATTCTGCAAAGACGTCAAACTTCTGCCCCAATGCACTGACCTCTTTAGTCAGATGCAGTCCATCAAATTTAAAGAACTTTCGCTCCCAGAACTGTTGCCAAAGTTACCTACAAATCTGTGTCCTTTTTCCGGCACCAGTCCTTGAGCCACATGTTTAGCTCCCTTATCTCCCTTCTCTGACCTTCCGGCCATCTGCTCCTTCTCCCAGACTGGCAGGATCTCAGAGAAGGAGATGCCAGACTGAAATAGATGATAGTTTGTCACCCAGCTTATTCAGGTGTTCCTTGGTCTCCACAACTGACCGGCTGGTGAGATCATTAGTCCCTATGTGTACTAGACATCAATGTTTTCTCCTGCTTTGTGAACACTTTAGCACAAGCGGCTGTGTCTCTCCATGCTGATGTACCTGGGAGACATCTGACCATCACCCCTGGCTGGAGATGGGTATCAACTCCCCGAATCATGGAGTCTCCTATGATCAGAAGTTTTTTGGATTTCCTTTGTGCTTGTTTAGTTTTGGTACCTGATTTGGGTTAGTATTGTTGTGCTAGCTCTTGTGCCGCAGTGTCCTGCTCTGCTGTGTCTTCTGCCTCTTTATTTGATTTCAGAGATAGAGGCAGATACCTGTTTGTAGTGTTTATATGGTTTTTGGAGGTAATGTGTTGGAGAGCAGAGAGTGATGGGGCACCTGATTTGCTCCTCCTAACCACCTGCCAACCTCCTGGACCAACTACCCTCTGCGGTCGAGGTTTTTCTGTTGGATGCTGGGGAAATGGCGGTGGTTCTTATAATGTATTTCCTCTTCAATATGAAATTTGAGGCGTGCAATCTCTGCCCATGCTGCCCGGAGCTGAGACCTAAGATCTCCAAAGGCCCAGCATGTAGGACAGTGTCCTAAATCCTGTAAGACTGTCCTTCTGAAAATTGTTCCACAGTACCTGCAGTTAATGAAATCCATTCCAAATAAGTTGCTGGGTTTGTAACCTAGTCAGAGTAAGTTGCATGAAAAGTAACTGGGACAGTCTTTGTTACTCACAGGTAAGTGAAGTGACCGTGCTCAAGAGGGTAGTAAAGAGGCAGTTTTGCATTTTGCATATAGGCAAATAGGTCCAAGTCTACATTGCCTCACTGGTGCAAGACGTCGTATAGGACGTCTGGTTCAATTTTCCAGTCATGGGGCAGGCCATTATGTTTAATATATTGTTTGGTCTGTATACCTCTTTGTCAATTCTGTTAAACATTTATCAGAAGAGATAATTGTTTCATGCTGCAATAAACTGTATAGAAGATTTATACATACTTAAAATTTGTTGAACAATTTAGGGCCAACTGATTTTGTGAATGCCAAACTTTGTGAAAACACCTGTTATTGTTATGTTAACATAAGTTTTCATCAACTTGTCTGTTGATAATGACAGAGAGCAAGCACAAGGAGGAGCCAGATAATATATTCCATCATCCCTGTTCAACAAGTCGTCACTAGAAACAGGAGAAGTATAGCGTGACTGGAGAAGGTCCGATGATGTAGTCCTACTCTACAAAAGTGGAAACAGAGAGTCAAGGCATCAAACAAAGCTTGTCAACCTGAGCCTGAAGTCATAAGTTGGTAAAGTAATGGAGATAGTTCTGAAGAGAGGGTAGGGGAAACTTATGAATGAACCGTGCTTGGTTTTCATTGAACGATCCATCAATCCATGAAAACGGTGCTTATATAGACAAGATGAAATGCGAGTCACTTATGCATTTACCACAGTTGCACTAAGTTTGCACACCTGAAAATGAAGTGCATTGCAGATTTACTTGTTCAGAGGATACCATCAATAGTTATTTTTCTGCAAATCTGTGTCTTTGTGCAGTAAAGCTACACGATGACACCAAATACTGCAGAATTTCAAATCACTTCTAACTAAGCATGCTGTAACAAAGTTACTGTGGAAAACAATATGATTTCAAATATGGCAATTAATCTATTTTGTCATCCAGGGAACTGTGAGACTCATTTTACCTTTTCAGCGGCAAGTTTTCCTGGATGACAAAATGAATTTAATCCCATTACATTGTTTGCTACAGTAACTCTGTTGCAGCATACTGAATATGTAGAAGTGAGTTACTGTACATTTTAAGTTGTCATGCTAATCACACTGTGTTGCACCTCTACATAGAAACATAGAATTTGACGGCAGATAAGGACTGCTTGGCCCACCCAGTCTGCCCATTTCCCTACCTACTGGATAAGCTGCAGATCCTAGTTAACCAGCAGCCTACTTCTTCCTACCGCCACCCCCTAAAATTGCCTTATGACTGTCCCATGCATGCTTGAATTCCACAACTGTTTTTGACTCCACAACCTCCTCCAGAAGGCTGTTCCATGCATCCACAAGCCTCTCTGTGAAAAAATACTTCCTTAAATTACCTCTGAGCTGCCCCCCCACCTTCAAATTGTGCCCCCTTGTTCTTGCACACCTCTTTTTGAAAGATGCTACCCTCTTGGACTTTGTTGATTCCCTTGAGGTACTTGAAAGTTTCTATCATGTCCCCCCTCCCTCCTTTCCTCGAGGCTATACATATTAAGCTCCTTAAGTCTCTCTTCATATGTCTTCCAGTGCAGACCCTGCACCATTTTAGTTGCCCTCCTCTGGACAGCTTCTATCCTATGTCTTTGCGGAGATTGGGTCTTCAGAACTGCATGCAGTACTCCAGATGGGGTCGCACCAGCTGTCTGTACAGAGGGAAAATAACTTCCTGTTTTCTACTGGTGATGACTCTCCCTATGCATCCCAGTATCCCCCCAGCCCTTCTTCCTGCCCTTTCACATTGCTTGCCCACCTTTAGGTCATCTGATATGACTACCCCCAGGTCTCTTTCCATTTTTGTTGTTGTTATTATCTCACCCCCCCATTGTGTACTCTTCCCCAGGGTTTTTGTTTCCCAGGTGCATTACCTTGCACTTCTTAGCATTTAATCTAAGCTGCCATAGATTGGACCATTCCTCTAACCTTGCCAAGTCCCTTCTCATCCTTTCCACCCCACCTGGTGCATCAACTCTGTTGCAGATCTTTGTGTCATCTGCAAAGAGACATACTTTTCCTTCCAGTCCCTCTGCAATGTTGCTTATAAAGACATTGAAGAGGACCGGTCCTAATACTGAACCTTGCGGTACCCCACTAGTAACCCCTCTTCTTCAGAGTGACTCCATTTACTATTACTCTCTGTGTCCTATTCTCTAGCCAATTCTTTACCCAGGCTGTCATCTTGGGACTCACTCCCAGACTGGCTAACTTGTATATTAATCTTGTGTGTGGGACTGTGTCAAATGCCTTGCTAAAGTCTAGGTAGGCCATGTCCACAGCCCCTCTGATCTACTACTTTGGTCACCCAGTCAAAGAAATCTATCAGATTTGTCTGGCATGACCTTCCCACTGTGAATCCATGCTGCCTTGGGTCCTGTGCCCTCTGGCCTCTAGATACTTGACAATTCTTTCCTTCAGAAGTGATTCCATCATTTTCCCTATCACTGAGGTTAAACTAACAGGTCTGTAGTTTCCTGCTTCTGCCCTGCTCCCGTTTGTGAAGGGGAATCACATCTGCCCTTCTCCAGTCCTCAGGTACCACCCCATCCTCCCATGATTTGTTAAAGAGGGTAGTCAGTGGTGTCACTAGTTCTACCCTTAGTTCTTTTAAATTCTGGGATGAATCTATGAGGCCCCATTGCTTTGTCCGCCTTCAGTTTTAAGAGTTCTTTCAGAACCCTTTTTCTGTAAATGGGCTGGTATCAACTTCTGTATCCAGAGTGTTTCTACTGTTTGTTTTAGGTACCTCCTCTTCCTTTGTAAATACTGAGCAAAAATATTTGTTTAGTATCTCTGCCTTTTCACAGTCACCCTTCTGCACCCTCCTTCCTTTATTAAGCCTCACTATCCCTCCTTGGTCTTCCTTCACTCCCGATATACCTATAAAGGTTTTATCCACCTTCTTAACTGAGTTGGCTATCTTTTCCTCGGTTTGGGCCTTTGCTCTTCTGACTGCCTTCCCAGCTTCCTTTTGCTTTAACTGATACAGTTCTTTGTCCTGCTCCTTTGTGATTCCTTGTACTTCCTGAATGCTTTCTTTTCTCTTGAACCTTCATTGCCACTTCCTTTGAGAACCATAGTGGTTTCTTACATCATTTTGTTTTGTTTATTTGCTTCACACAAAGACTTGTTACCTCTGTGATGGCAGTTTTATTATTCCCATTGCTCTTCCACCCTCCTTCCTGCCCATTTGCTAGTGCATTCCTTAGGCACTCACCCATTTTGGCAAAGTCAGCCCTCCTAAAGTCCAGTACTTTTGCCTTTGTATGGCTTGACTCTATTGCTGTGTTTATTGTGAACCATACTGTTCGATGGTCGCTAGTTCCCAGATGGCTTCCTACTTCTACATCTGTGATCCTCTCTCCATCTCCATTTGAGAAAACCAGGTCTAAGATTGCTCCCTCTCGAGTGGGCTCCAATACTAGTTGTCTAAGGCATGCCCCCTGTAGGGCATCTAGAATAACCCCACTCTTTGAGGTGGCTGCTGCAACTGCACTCCAGTTAACATCTGGCATATTCAGATCACCCATCAGCAATATCTCCCCTTTTTCTGCCATTCTAAGTATACTTTCTATCATTTCCTTGTCCATTTCCTCCCCCTGAGAAGGGGGTCTGTATACAGCTCCTGTGCGGATTGTGGTGCCATTGCCTGTCTCCAAATTTACCCACAGTGCTTCTTCTCCTCCCTGTTTACCTTTTTGTTCTGCTGCTTTGATTCCTTCCCTTATGTAAAGAGCTACCCCTTCTCCTCCTCTTTTACCCTCCCTGTCCCTCCTGTAGATAGTGTATCCTGGTATGTTTATGTCCCAGTCATGGTTTTGTGTGTACCATGTTTCTGTGACTGCCAAGATATACAGATGTTCCTCCTCCATCAAGGCCACTAATTCAGGAAGCTTGTTACCCAGACAACGGGCATTGGTACTCATTGCTTTCCATTTTTTGATGGCTTTACCTTCTGTTGCAGCATCCCTCACTGACCTTTCTACCTCAGTCTTTTTCTCATTTAGTACCCTGTTTTGTAGGGAGAGGCTGGGATTTTCCTGCTACTTATCAGTGCCTCCCCCCTAGACTAGTTTAAAAGCTTGCCAATGAAGCATTTAAACCGATTGCTCAAAAGACTTGTTCCTTTCCTGGACACATGCAGACCATCCTGCCAGTATAGGCTGGTGTCCCCCCAGGTGGAACCCCAGTCCCCAGTGAAGCCAAACCCCTGTGCTCCACACCATTTTTTCAACCATTCATTAAACAGCATGGTGCAAAGTACCCTCGTCTCACCCATGCCATTGAGAGGCAGCACCTCTGAGAAGGATACTGTGTGCTACTTGTCTTAGGCCCCTCCCCAACTCTACAAAGTCCTCCTGCACTGCTCTAATCTCATGATGAGCCAAGTCATTTGTCCCTAGGTGGACAATGATGTCCAGCTCAGACTCCTGTGCAGCTGTTCTAGTGATCCTGAGGATGCGCTTCCTGTCCCTCCAAGCCATGGCACCAGGCAGGCACCTTACTTCAGTTTTCCATGCTCCCCCCAGTTCTAGCCCCCTAATAATTGAGTCCCCCACCAGGAGCTGCTTCCTTTCCCTGTGGTGTCCTCTGCCTCCTTCCTGTGGGCCTCCCTTGTGACAGTTTTCCTCAGCCTCCTTAATCTCCTCTGTGGGTGCATCCATAGGGGAGCTAAACAGTGCCCTCACAAAACAATCAGCTAAAAGCTCTGACCCACCTCTGTGATGAATGCCTTCCTGTCAGCAAGATGCCCTACACAAAAATTTAACAGAGAAAATACCCTGCTGATCAAACAGAGAAAAATCCAGACATCCAAGTCAGACACAGGTAAACCTCCCCAGCCCCAAAACAGCCTGGTAGTTTGTGCTCTGAAAGCAGTCAGCCCCAAAATAAGTCAGCTGTGCTTTAAACTCTTCCTGCACTGAAAATCTTAAGAATTGTAACAAAAGTAAAGCTAGATCCACCTCCCTCTGTTGCTTGAAAGACTGTCATTCCTGATAATTCTAAGTTCCTTATTTCACCTTTCAGTTAGAAGTAGCCTCCACCTGCAGAATATCTGCTACAAACCAAAGACAATTGTAAGGTTCACCTCCCTCTGTTGTGAGCACAACTCACTTTCTTGCAAATCCTATGTTCAGTATTGCAGCTTCCAGCCAGATGTAGCTTCACCTGAAGAATATTAGCTGTTCTGATGAGTTTGCTATAAAACACTTGCTTATAATACTGTTGTTCTCAGGTCTGTAAGACTCTTCCAAAGCTATTGACTGATAAGTAGCTATGATGTAAGCACTTCCTGAGACAGTCTGGCCTGGCCTTTTAAGGCACACACAGATAAACACAAAAAACAATTTCCACCCCCTGGGGCACTTGTCTGGGTCAAATACTCAGCCTGTACCTGTACTTACTTCAGGACTTATGACAAATTCTTAGCCCAAGGTTTAAACTCTTCCTGCACTGAAAATCTTAAGAATTGGAACAAAAGTAAAGCTAGATCCACCTCCCTCTGTTGCTTGAAAGACTGTCATTCCTGATAATTCTAAGTTCCTTATTTCACCTTTCAGTTAGAAGTAGCCTCCACCTGCAGAATATCTGCTACAAACCAAAGACATATGTAGGTTCACTCCCTCTGTTGTGAGCACAACTCACTTTCTTGCAAATCCTATGTTCAGTATTGCAGCTTCCAGCCAGATGTAGCTTCACCCTGAAGAATATTAGCTGTTCTGATGAGTTTGCTATAAAACACTCTGCTTATAATACTGTTGTTCTCAGGTCTGTAAGACTCTTCCAAAGCTATTGACTGATAAGTAGCTATGATGTAAGCACTTCCTGAGACAGTCTGGCCTGGCCTTTTAAGGCACACACAGATAAACACAAAAAACAATTTCAACCCCCTGGGGCACTTGTCTGGGTCAAATACTCAGCCTGTACCTGTACTTACTTCAGGACTTATGACAAATTCTTAGCCCAAGGTTTAAACTCTTCCTGCACTGAAAATCTTAAGAATTGGAACAAAAGTAAAGCTAGTTCCACCTCCCTCTGTTGCTTGAAAGACTGTCTTTCCTGATAATTCTAAGTTCCTTATTTCACCTTTCAGTTAGAAGTAGCCTCCACCTGCAGAATATCTGCTACAAACCAAAGACAATTGTAAGGTTCACCTCCCTCTGTTGTGAGCACAACTCGCTTTCTTGCAAATCCTATGTTCAGTATTGCAGCTTCCAGCAGAGGTAGCTTCACCTGAAGAATATTAGCTGTGCAAAGACAATGTACTGTAGCATCATCAAGGTGGCTTGCTGCTACCCTTCCATGTTTACCTATGGATTACTCCACACACCTAAATCAGGCATGAAAGCTAATCATGCTAACTACTTAAGGATAGCACAGGCCACAATGCCATAGAAATGAATGCCATTCATTCAGCAATGGCATGCCCTGCACTATCACTCTACACTTCACTCCACAATGTGGCTGAGTGCAGAAGAGTGAAACCAGCAGGGAAATGGTAGGTATTGCCTAGCCACCTTGTCAGGGCCAAAGTAACATTAATTTACATTATTCAGCAGCTGAGCTGCAAGAATCCATATTTCAATATTACCATCAACAGATACAGTGTCTGTAATCCAAAGTTGCCACATGAAATACAGACAGAAAAATGTACAATGTTGTGATTAATGAACAGATAGGCAAGATAATTGGCCTTAACTTGTGGTAGTTTACAAATTCAATATAAATGTGCAATCACTCAGCGATCCAAAACATACACTGACCCCCACCAAATGAGAATAACTTTTCTCCAACAATTATTAATCTTCTGAAATCTGACCACTGTTGTTGAAATTCACATATTTAACATTTGAGTTGTCATCTACATTATTTTCAGTCACAGACACCTAAAGTATGACTGCAATATCTTTTGCATTAAGCCAGTTGTTGTGTTGATGCACAACAATTTCCGACTTTACATGAAACAAACGTTATCATTCTGTGCTGGTACCACGACATATCCAGACGAATAAATGTATTTCACTGAACCAGTTACTTCTTCCTATATATCAATGTTGTGTGGTCATGACGATGCTGATGAGACGTGCTGGCGGCAGGATGAAGATGCAATTACAGTTCAAGCAATCTGAAAGGAAAAAAATCACAGTCACTACTATGTTTGGTGTTCTACTATACTATGTGGTCAAAGTGAAGCATTTTGATTTGGGGAGAAGAAGGAAACAAAGCTATACACTTTCACTGTTATGTAATACTATCAACATGTATAGTGTACGGTGTTGATATAATACACACAGTGATACAGATACATCAATGTTACAGGTGCTGGAAAATTACCTGGCATCTTTAGCCATTTATGTGTCATTGATAAAGGTGTCAGTTTCATACACACTAAGTGAGTACAGTAACTGCAGATGAATTCAACTGAATTTGTTTTTCCCCTTGACCTGTACAATTGCACTTCAAAATGTACCTGGAATAAATACTGCATAAAGTTTGGAGACCCATACTCCACCAAGACACATACGGGATGGAGGCAGCAACACCACCACTGATGCTCAGTTTTTTACACCTCACTGCAAAAGATTTGTACAGGACTGGAGAATAGCTAACATAGTTCCACTCCACAAGAACAGTTCAATGGACCAACCATGTAACTATAGGTCACTTGGCCCGACCCCACAGGGATAGATTGTAAGAACAAAAAGAGGTATTCTTGGCGGAATATCACATTCAGAATTTTCTTATCCCACATGCAACGCTGCTGTTGGGAAGACAGTGTAGTGTGACAGAGCAAGTTGAGCAACCTCCACACTCAGCACAGTATGGCGGTGGGACAGGGTGAAAACCGTGAATGACAAACTCATACCATATGGCAAGCTGGAGGTCATAATCATTTGGTTACTGACTATGAGGGTCCACCTTAGATTGTGCTATGCCCATTCATATGGAGAGTGAGTAATGTGGATGAGTAACCGGACAATCCTTGCATAGGGTCACCCTATGGAAGAATTGTCAGGTGAGTCATCCACCTTGTAAACTCACCATCAGGTAGTACAATCTCTGGTAAATGCAGTGTCAGCCAATAAATGACCCAGCAAAGAACTCCAGTTTGCCATAAGGTTTGTCGGCATTGGCAGTCACTAGGCCTTCACCCCACTGACTCCCACCGCCTCTGTTCTGACTGCTTTGTCTCAGGTGATTCATCTCCTACACACTCTCCCCAGCAACAGTGTTGCACACACTTCTTCATTTTCACACTGCCAGGAAACCCCTGCTACTTTTGTGCTGTATTCTACTTTTGCCGACCCTCTTACTTTTCACTTCTTTGTCACTGGTCCCTCTCTCAAGGAGAGTCCAGTTTAGGCTGTTACTGGAGACTGAAAATAAAGATTAACAAAAAAAATTGTCTGTCTTTTATTGGGGGAATGGGGGAGTTATCAGACCTATTTGTTGGGACCAGGCTCCGTAACATGTTTATAAATTCTAGAAGAGTGACACACATGATGCAACAGCACAGATAATATAGGAACCAGATGTTGCCTCTGAATAGCAAGATGCGCAAGGTAATTTATGTTATTACTATTTAACATTAGCTTGCATGTTGCTTGAATGTACTTATTATCACCTACTTAAGAGCAGGCAGTGACTTTTTGTCTCAAATGAGCATGGAACAGTTCATTTGCCAAGATAAGGTCATAATGTGATTGATTGTATTAAAAACAAATGGAGACAGTGCCTTTCAATGCAGATGCAACTCTTAAAATGCAGGCAGTTCTCTTACACAAGCAAGTAAAGTAGGAGCATCATCAAGACGTGGCTAGTATGTCACCTGAGCTTGACACGGCAGTAATTAGACAGCAAACAAAAAAAATACCGGCAGCAGTAAGGTATCAGCTTGGTGATGGTGTGTACTTCACACTCTATGACTGAGCACTTTGGCATACTAGCCACAGAAATAGTAAAAGACGTGTCAGAGGCACAGTTTAAATGTTATTGCTAACGGGGGAAGAAAAACCTACTCTAGCTGGCAGTCTCTCTTTTAAGCAGACAGTAATTGATAACTTATGTGCTGCTGTTTGAAATGTCTCTATTTTTATAAATTATATTCATACCTCTAAAGGATCCCTATTTGACTGTGCCTGAATAAAAGCTGAAGCTGTCAGTTGTATTTTGCATCTTTTTCTTTGTATGGACAACATTCTGTGCAGTTTCTTTCATGGAACCAAGATTGTAGAGTTTTGACTATGTCACATCATGGTTTCAGAACTGAAGGGCACTGTACTGACAAGTTCATGCTCACAGTTCTGAAACTATGACATGACATAGTCAAAACTCTAAAATCTTGGTTCTATGAAAAGAACTGCACAGAATGTGTCCATGCAAAGTAAACAATACAAAACAGAACTGACAGCTTCAGCTTTTATTCAAGCACAGTTCAAGTTTCCAACTAGCTGCCTGCCCCAGCCCATTTGATCCGTTACCGGTTCAGTAGCTTGCTGCTTAAGTTTGGCATAAAAATCACATATACTAGAAGAAAAAATTACTCACCTTAGTAATTGCTTTTCTTCTCATGGAGTCTTGCTATATTATGACTATATGCAGTCAGCCACTGCAGCTGAACTGCCCCGGAGAGGAAAGAGTTAACTCCAGAGAGTCTGGAGTTCCACAGCACGAGGGCGCTATACCAAAGCTCTATCTGGCCAGTTTCAAATGAAACTGTCAGATCTTTATGAAGCTAACACTAAGCAACAAGTCTGTGTGGAAAGCTCTACACAAGCCAAGTGGCTACCTACTAGTAGGAATAACAACAATATAAACAACAATATAAACAGCAATAATAATAATAACAATGAATAATAGTTTTATTAGTTTCTCCCTAACAAGCACTATTAGACCCCTTCCCCAAGACTCAAGTCCAGGAAGGGGCAACATATTACTTAAAACAGAAATACCTAATTCCCTAACCCTAAATAAAGGGGTGAAGGGAAGAACTAAAATGGCATGACACAGTGCTTGCACTAATTTGCCACCCCTACCCAAGTAGAAGTTCTGAGGCAGGAGGGTGGTTATATTACAGCAAGACTCCATGAGAAGAAAAGCAATTACTAAGGTGAGTAATTTTTCTTCAAACACCATGAAGTCTTGCTATATTATGACTATATGCAGATTACACAGCAGTACCCATGGAGGAGGGTCAGAACCTACTTAGGAAATAGGCTCTGAAGCACAGCTGTGCTAAAATGAGCATCTCTCCTGGACTGATTATCCAGGGAATAATGCTTGGTAAAAGTGTGAACTGTTTTCAAGTAGCAGCTTGACAGATTTCCAGAATGGGAATATCTCAGCAGCCGCTAGAGATGCAGCTTTACCCCTGGTGGAGTGAGCCCTCAGTCCTGAGGGGGGTTCTCTACCTAGTTTTTGATAACAAAATTGGATACAAGAGACAATCCACCTTGCAATTGTCCTCTTAGTGGCAGGTTTCCCTTTGCCAACCTCGTCATAGGTAAGGAAGAGTTGGAGGGATTCGAACCTGTGACCCTTGGTGCGTTCCAAATAGTAGCTTAAGGCTCTTTTGACGTCCAAGCTGTGCAGACTCCTCTCACATGAGGAAGAATGCTCAGTGAAAAATACTGGAAGAGAGATGGATTGGTTCAGGTGGAAATCTGAAACCACTTTAGGCAAAAACTTTCTGTTAGTCCTGAGGACTACCTTATCTCTGTGGAAAGAGATAAAATCTTCTTCCACTGACAGGGCCTGTAGTTCACTTATGCGTCTGGCAGAAGTGATAGCCACTAGGAAAACAGTTTTCCAAGTCAGAAACTTGAGCTCTGCTGAGGACAGAGGCTCAAAGGGGGGTTGCATTAACTGAGCAATGCAAACATTCAGGTCCCAAGCGGGAGCTGGTTCTCGAAAAGGAGGGTTGGTGTGAAGTAACCCTTTAAAAACTTGGAAAGCACAGGGTGAGAAGAAAAGGAAGCAGGCTTCCCTGCTGACAGAAAAGCAGAGACAGCTGCCAGATGAACCTTTAAGGTAGCTGGCCTGGGCCTAAGGAATTTAAATGGACCAAATAGTCCAGTAAAATGGGCAGATCAGCAGATTCTGGGATAATCTGCTTCTCAGAGCACCAGATGGAAAACCTTTCCACTTAGAATTGTAAGTGGCTCTAGTGGAAGGCTTCCTTGAAGCCTTTTAAATATCCAAACACCTTGAGAAAGGTGTAAGTCAGCAATTCTAACTCCTCAAGAGCCATGCCTTGAGATGGAGGGATTTGAGGTCCGGATACCACACTCTCCCCTGTGCACAGGCCAGTAAGTCATGGACTCTGGGCAAGCTCAGGGCAGGGTGGACTGTCAAGGACAGAAGCAGTGGGTACCAGGGCTGTCTGGCCCAATCTGGAGCAATCAGAATCACCTTGCAGGGCTGAGATCTGATTTTTACTAGTACCCTGAAAAGAAGGGGAAAGGGGGGAAAGGCATACAGGAACTTCCCTTTCCAATCCAACTGAAAGGCATCCAGGGGGACTGATCCCAGCACTGGAGGCCTGCAACAAAACAGAGGAAGTTGGTGGTTGTCTGGGGCTGCGAAAAGATCTATCTGAGGGGTGCCCCATCTGGCAAAGACTGACCCCAGCACCTGAGGATTCAGAGCCCATTCGTGATGGCCCTGAGAAATCCTGCTGAGGGCATCCGCCAGGACATTGTCCTTCCCTGGAAGGTGAACTGCTATCAGGGAGGTGTTCAGGGAGTAAGCCAGAGACCACAACTTCATTGCTTCGGTGCACAAAGCTGATGACCGAGTGCCCCCTTGCTTGTTGATGTACCACATTGTTGTGGTGTTGTCTGTCCTGACTTGAACTACTTTGTTCTGGACAGAAGCTGAAAATGCCTGAAGAGCTAAAAGGACAGCTCTGAGTTCCAAAAGATTGATGTGGAGCAGAGATTCTTGGGAGACCACACTCCCTGAGTGGACAGGTCGCTTAGTGAGCTCCCACCCTAACAGGGAAGAATCCTTGGTGAGGGTGAGGGAGGGAAACGGGAATGAAAGGAACCCCTTGTTTTAGATTGCTTTGATCCTGCCACCAGTGGTAAGGCCAGGATCAGGGTTTCGGCCACTGGAACCAATTTGGAAGGGGGTCCCTCCTTTGAGACAATAGGCCCTCAAATGGAACTGAATGTCCCTCATCTGGAATCTTGCTCCTTGCACTACAGCTATGGAAGCAGCCATGTGCCCTAGGAGTTGCAGAAAATGCCTTGCTGGTCGAGAGACCCGCAGGGTAAAGGAGGATGCCAGGGCAATGAGTCTGTCTGCCCTTTCCGAGGGGAGAAATGCCCTGGCTAACTTTGTGTTCAATTCTGCACCTATGAAAGTTAGTACCTGAACTGGTTCGAGAACTGACTTTGGTAAATTCAGCAGGAATCCCAGGGAAGTGAGAAGCAGCTGGGTGACTTGCAAGTGGGATTTTACCTGATCTGGGGACTGACCCACTATGAGCCAGTTGTCCAGGTAGGGAAACACAGCAATCCTTGCCTTCTTAAATGAGCCACTACCAGCTAGACATTTCGTGAATACCCTTGGCGAGAGGTAAGGCCAAGGGCACTTGCCTGAACTGGTAGTGGCCTGAGGTAGTTCGAACCTGAGGTACTTTCGGTGAGAAGACCTGATCAGAACATGAAAATAGGCATCCTTGAGGTCCAGGAAGCTAACCAGTCCCTGGCCTCAGGGAGGGCAAAATCATTGTCAGAGTTAACATTTTGAACTTTGGTTTCAAAAGATGCTTGTTCAGGTACCTTAAATCTAAAATGGGCCGCCATTATCCTGTCTTTTTTGGGGTAAGAAAGTATCTTGAGTACAGCCCCTTGCCCTGATGGCAAGGAGGGACCCTTTCTACTGCTTTGCAGTCCAAAAGAGAAGAAACCTCTGCTTCCAAAGCAAGGGCTTCTGAAGGATTTGCAGGTGGAAATGTCTGGCTCTCATCTTGGAAACTGTTTGAAGCTGAGAACCAGACCCTGGCCTATTACCTCCAGAACCCACCTGTCCGAGTTAGGGACACCCAGTTCTGGCTGAAATAAACCAACCTGCCCCCACTGGTACAGGAGAATGGCCCTGGGCACCCCATCAGGGTGCCTGCTACAGTAGCCTTAGGCTGAGGGGAGGGGATGGTTTACTTGTGCCCCGCCTACCTCTGCCTCTAAAGAAACCCCTCTGTGCAAATGCAGAGGAGGCCTGAAATTGGTAAAAGGCCTGTGGAAAGGCCTGCCCCACCTCTGGGAGGCGTGCCTCTGTGGAGTGGCATGCCTCTCCTTAGCCTGGGCACTTTTGTAGGTAGTTCTGTATTCATCCATCTTTTCATATAGTTTTCTGTTTGTTCCCAAACAGAGAATTACCCACAACAGGAAAATCCATAGCCTTTGACTGAGTATCTTGAGACAGATTAGTGCATCTGAGCCATGCCAACCTACTTGAAAGCTACAGAAGTGGCCATGACCCTAGAGGAAACATCATTAACATCAACAGCAGTATGAAATTGAACTTTAGAGGCTTCAATGCCATCAGCAGCCACCTGTTCCAACTCACTAGCCAGCTGGCCATGGGAGCCATATAATTTGCCTGCCTGAGTCCCAAAGAAGCTGCCATATACTGTTTTTTCGCCATGGCATCAATCTTCCTGGAATCCTTATCAGGAGGATGTGAGGCCAGAGGAATATTAGCCTTGTCACAGGCTGCAGCTTGTACCACACCTACATGACTACACTGCTCAGTGAGGAAGTCTGTATCAGAGCCTGATGAAGGTATATCTTCTGTCCATTTTTTATCTACAGGAGGGACAGAATGAGGATTTTAAAATCTTTGTTGTTTGCTTCCAAATGACTTATTCAAAGGAATAGACAACCTCCTAAACTCTGGTATATCCATCATTTCTACATAATCAGGCTCCCTTGTTATCCATAGCTTCCTCTAAAGGAAGCTGGAGGGTTTCTGCAACCTTTTTGTAAAACATAAAATGAGAAGGGGACTCAGACAGAATAGGAGGAGATTCTAAAGGTCTGTCTGGAGAAATGTACGGTTCAATGGGCATGTCCAGACCCTCCCAGCCACACATGTAATGATCAAATTCATCCTCCCTCTCCTGTGGTTCATAAAATTCCTCAACATCATACTCCTGAACCACTGGCACTGAACGAACCAACCTTTTACCAACTGTAGGTGGTTCGGCAGGACCCTGAGACAGTGACTGGACAATCTGTATGGCTTTAGCTATTTCTGTAGCAGTTGGAGAGACAATTTTGGACTCCAAACCTACTGATTTCTTTGTCTTTTCACTGAGACTGGTTCCTGAACCAGCCTTCCTTTGCCGAGGAAGTCTAGCCCTGGTCAGAGGCACTCTCTCTGGTCCAGTGGGTACTGGACCGGGCTGGCCATCCGGTCAGCGGACTTCTTGGCCTCTCTGCTCTGAGCCGCCCAATCTCTTTCCAGGGTGGCTGCATGGAAGTTTTTACACACCTGGCAGTCTGACAGGAGGTGGTCAGCCTCAGACAATAAACACAGTGGTGTGTGGTCAGTTTGGCAAAGGCTTCCCCACAGACATCACAGTGTTGAAACCCAGGGCCCGGTTTTTCTTGGGTTTCTCAGACATAATGCCAGCCTAACCAAAAACTTGCTCTTTGATGGCAGTGCCAGGTAAGACACCCTTATCGGTTCCTAACCGTGTACGGGTGTTTGAAAAACTATTTTAAAAGCAAGGTTTTTTGGAACCGATAAGAACTGGAACCGCACTCTAAAAGCCCAACCACACTTTAAAACGTTAAATTAGCAAACCGATCGGTTCAAAACCGAACCGATAATTGAATTTCCACACAGACTTTCAATTTCTACTTACGGTTTACCAGATAGAGCTTTTAACTGAAATGCGGTAAAATAAATACTTTTTGCCGGTTCAAATGAACCGAAAATACTACGCTGAACCGAGAAATGAACCAATGTGAAGGAGCTGATCTCCGGAGCGACTGTTCAGTGAAGCGGAGTAAAGAATCTGACAGTTTCATTGAAATGGCCAGATAGAGTTTTGTATAGCGCTCAGCTTGTGGAACTCCAGACTCTCTGGAGTTAACTCTTTCCTCTCCGGGGCAGTTCAGCTGCAGTGGCTGACTGCATATAGTCATAATATAGCAAGACTTCATGGTGTTTGAAGTTACATCTCTTGTAATTTTGCAAATTTGTATAGTGACCAAAACAAAAGACCCTTTAGTGCTGGGATTTTAGTATATCAAAGCGATTGATCGATTAATTGGGTCCCTATTAGTCGATCGATCACTTTGATATACTAGAATCCCAGCACTAAAGGGTATAAACCTGTCTGAATGGGGCGCACTCACACAGCCTTAATTTTGTGACATCACAAAACAGGGCTGCGTGGGCCGATGTGGGGGCATGTTTTTCGAACCGGGAAGTCGGTCCTTTTTTGGCCACTATACAAAGTTACAAAATTACGAAGGATGTAACTTCTTGTATATGTGGAATTTTTATGCCAAACTTCAGCAGCGAGCTACTGATCCGGAAAGGGATCGAACATGCTGTGGGGGACTATCAGCCTCGAAAGTATGAACCTGCTCTTTAAAAAGGGATCCTTTAGAGGTATGAATATAATTTATAAAATAAAGACATTTCAAAGAGCTGTACATGAGTAATCAGAGTCTGTGCCCTTTAATCCTGTCTGCAGTGAAATTGCCCTGGTCTTGCAGGTTTTCGCCACTGCAGAAATGCTGCCATTCCCCATGCTACCACCAGACTGCAGGATGGACATGTTGAGAGAGTCAAGATCACGTGTTGTGCACAGTGCCACCATATGGATGGGAGCAGGCACTGCACACAAGGGACAAACAACAATCTGATATTTCATACAGCGCACCAGGGCTCAAATTCTGGCATGAAATCTGATGATACCCAAAATGTACTGGAATAACGCTAAATTATAGCCCTGCCTCCATAGTGGGGAAAATAATGGAGAACATTCTGAGGGAAAGGGTGATGTGCACCCTACTTTCAGAAAAATGATCTCCAAGATGACAGGCAGCATCATGGGTTTCTCAAGGTGAGGTCTTGTTGTCAAGCCAATATGAGTGACAACTTCAAGTGGGAATGTAGGCCAATGGTCAAAGATCATACTTTGGAGGTACTGTACCTGTAGTTCAGGAAAGTGTTCCATTCCTCTCCAAATAAATAAGGATCATCAATTGCAAGATATGTTCTGTAACGATAAAATGAATCATATTAGCACATCCTGCATGCAACCATACTATCCATTTCTCAGTGGCTTCAATCACAACAATTTCCTTTCCTACCCTCCAAAAAAGACTTATTTTAACTTGAGCCCCTCTAATGTGTGCAGGCAACACTTAATCACCCCCTGCCCCCCCTGCCAATGCACGCACACACAGTAACTTATACTTAAGTGGGGGAAATGCACTGATGATGTATAGAAAGAGGACAGCTACTGGCATGCCCTGATCCAGTGCCTCTATCACCCATTCATAGAACTCCACAAGGTTAGAGTGAAACAATCTGCTCTGGACAAAGCCATGCTCATGGTCATCCAAACACCACCGTGGTGACAGGTACTCCTCCAACCTCTCCTTCAAGATGGCCTCTCTCCATTGTCTTTCCCACTACAGATGTCAAGCTCACAGACCTGTAGTTCCCTGGCCTCTCTCCATTGTCTTTCCCACCACAGATGTCAAGCTCACAGACCTGTAGTTCCCTGGCTCCTCACATTTGTCATCTTTGTGGATAGGCACGATGAGGATGTTATGAGTTGAAAGGACCTGCCAGGAATGCAGCAAGGACCATCCCAACCTGGTGTCGTCTCTGTTTTCAGGGCCTTGAGGGCATCCTTCAGTCTACAACAGAATCTCTACATGCGTTACACCCCCCCCCTGCAATTTTACCCAGCCTCCCCTCGTACGGTGTTACCCCTATCCTCCTTAGTCAAGACCAATTCAAAGTGACCCATGCACAAAATATGCATGAAATGTGCCTAAAGAACAGGGGTACCCATGTCCTCCAAGAGATCCCGAAGTCCCAGAGAAGGTCCATGATGAGGCGGGGTGCACCAGCAAGATGACCTGGGAAAAGGTTTGAAAAAATTAAAAGGCAACTGTAGCCTAGTAGGCAACATGGTAGTAGGTCTGATAGCACAGCTGACATTTACTGAAATGACATGGCAGAATGGGGATTCCTGGATGATTGCCAGCATGGCTTCCTCCCAGGCAGATCATGTCAACCCAGCCTTGTGGAATTCTACAAATGGTTGACAGCAGTACTCGACCAGGGTAGGCCAGTTGATGTCATCTTCCTAGACTTCAGCATGGCATTTGACTCAGTCCCCCACACTGGTCTTCTGGATAAGCTGGGAAGGATGGGGGTAGGGGCAGGGATGGTCAGGTGGATTGGAAGCTGTCTATCAGGTCGGACCCAGCAGGTAGTGGTTGGAGGAGTAGTCTAGCCCCCCAGAGGGTCATCAGCGGGGTCCCACAGGGATCAATTCTTGGACCGCTCCTGTTTAACACCTACATCTCCAACATCAGAGAGGGCATCAGCAGTGAAATGAGTCTCTTCACAGATGACTCTAAGCTGGGGCAATGGTGGATAGGGAGGAGGGTAGGGTTGCCCTGCAAGGGGATCTGGATGTTGTATGGGGGATGGTCACGTACCTGGAAGCTAGGGTTCAACACCGCCAAATGCAAGATATGTCACCTTAGTCAAGGGAACCCACATCAGGAGTACACCCTAGGAGGGGACATATTGCAGGTCTCAAGTGAGGAGAGGGACTTGGGAGTTCTGGTGGTTGCCAAAATGAATAGCTTGGAACAATGTAGGAGGACCACAGCCAGGGCAAATAAAATGCTGGACTGTATCACCAGGAAGTTCACCTCAAAAGCAGGGAGGTGATTATGCCACTGTACAATTGCCTGGCCAGACCGCACCTCTAGTACTGCATGTAGTTTTGGGGCCTGCACCTCAGGAAGTATATTCAACTCCTGGAGAGAGAGTTCAGAGGAGATAACCCAGGATGATCTGGGGTATGGGGGATAGGACCTATAAGAATATACTTTAGGAACTCGACCTGTTCTCACTGGAGGAGACATGAGACAGGCAGGATATGATTGAGGTCTTCAAGTATCTGAAAGGAGGTAAAAAAGATATGCCTACATGGGTTCTTACAGAGGAAGTTGGGAGGGGCCACCAGTGGTCATGGTTGGAGGCGGATGAGAGGGAGATTTAGGGGGAAAGTCAGAAGCGATACTTCACTGAGAGGGTGGTGGAACCATGGAATGCACTGCCTGAGGAACTGGTGTAGGTATCTACGGTCACAGTGGCAGGATTCAAAAGAGGCTGGGATAGATACAGGAGAGGGATGAAGATGAGGGCTACCTGAATTTGCCTAAACAAATGCCCTGGCATGCACCCTCTTAAATCTGGCAGGTTAAGTCAGTAGTAAACAGCAGGATTTATTTATAACAGGGTAGGCTCAGTGGAACAATACAATATTGACCCCTTTCAAAGGAGCAACCTGGGACTACAGAACAAAAATGAATAACTGCAAAAGTTGGATTTAAAAGCTAAACAAAACATACTGCCATTGCCAGTCTAGTTTCCCTGGTTCCTGATTCTTCTGTCTCAACATCCTACTGACTGGCACAAATGTTGACACCACAGAACTCAAAAAAGAGACTAGATGAATGGGAACAACACCCCTGAGTCCCTATGTGTTTGTGCTGTCACTGTGTGACACTGTCTGAGGGTGAGGGCAGCTAGCCGCCTGGCCTCAGGGCCTGGGACACTGCCATGACATGCATGGCACCTGGGAGGATGCATACCTCTCTCTCTCTCTGACTGCCTGCCTGCTGGGATGGGAGATGGCTGAGAGTAGGACAGACCCCGGACCCGCAGGAGACAGATAGACAGACATCACAGACACCACACCACTATGTAGACAGGGACAGTCACTACTATAGTACTGATGCTGTCCGACAGTGAGAGAGCCAGAGCCTGAGACTCTCAGACAGACAGAGAGAGACCACCAAACAAACAACGAATTTTTCAGTCTGTCTGTGACTGACAAGTAACATATTACTACTAGGCTACTTGTGGCTGCCTGGCTGTGGCTGGCAATGGCAAGCAATAAGAGGGACCCTGCCTGCAGAATTCCATGATGCAGTCTAATTTATCCACAGCTTGAACTGCTGCTGGTGTGGATCACCTGGCTGAGACCTCTGTCAAGTTTTCTGGCAATGTCCCATGGTTTAGCCCTTCTTGCAACAATTACAAAGTCACACAAATACCCCAGTCAGGTATTGGTTGGCTTTAACCCTCTGTCCTAGGATCAATGGAACCAGTCAGATCAGACCAACACTTGAATAAATACAAATCAATAAGATGGGTCCTAGAGGGGGTGTCAAATAAAAGCCAAATGCCTTATGGTAAGGAAATGGCATCCACATACTGAAATACCTCTTGCTGAGCTCATTAACAGTCTCTCTTGACAGTCCTGGTGATGAACGACTCTCAGATCTATGCAATGCAGCAACACGTAAGTATTACTCTGGACCCCCTTCCTGACCTGTCTGTAACAGCATCTAGGCACCATAGAGAGGCACATAGGTTAGCCCCTCTAAGTTAACACAGGTGACTGACAGCAGCCTCGGAGGTGTCTAACAGGACAAGTGGATGGTGGTCAATTAAGACAGAGGCAACTGACATGGATGTGGCCAACAATACACACAATGCACTTCAGAAATTGAATGAAAAAAAGGTACAATTAAAAACCCACCTATTCACTCGCCTCACTCCTCCAGCCTTCAGTCTGCTACACAGACTCAGTCCAGTCTCCTCGTCGATGCTGGTTGTCAATTGACCTCATGGACCTGGTCACCTGGATGGACTAATCCTCCTCTCCTCTCATGGCAGTCATAGTACTGGCAGTGGACTTGGTCATGGACTCTGAGTTGTGGACTAGCGCTGTCAATGGCGCTACCTTATCCCCTCAAAAAATCCACAACATACTCCCTCATT
This sequence comes from Neoceratodus forsteri, assembly GCA_016271365.2. Lineage (NCBI taxonomy): Eukaryota > Metazoa > Chordata > Ceratodontiformes > Ceratodontidae > Neoceratodus > Neoceratodus forsteri. The sequence goes on from CM057455.1 coordinate 473,052,397, forward strand.
GGCTGTGGCTGCTGGCCTGGGCGGGCTGGCCAGGACTTGAGTCTGACTGGCCTGGGCCTATCATTTTAATAACCCAGTCCTTTTGGTCAACAGTGTACTTAAATCAGGCCTCAATCAGGGGGGCAACAGGCAGGCTTCCCTTAACTTCCACACACCACGGCATTGACTCAGCGAGAGAGCAGTCAGTGATGAGACAGACACAGTCTCTCAGACTACCACCATACAGATTTTTAACAGTCAGAAGGATTCTTCCTCAGAGGTCGTTTGATCGAGACTCGGCTCCAGAGGATGCCAGCCTGCCAAACACCCAGACACTGTGCTGTCAGAGTGAGTCGACGTCAGGTGACTAAAGGATTCCATGTCAGCTCACGTTGCACACAAGGCAAGCCCAACAGTTGGCTGGCTGGGTTTCTGGTGGCAGTGGTGGGTGGTATGTGACTGGCTGGTGCATTGCAGTAGGAAGGGGCTACTGGGCTAGCCTACAAGGGTGGGTGGGTCCTCAAGACAAGTTCACTGCACTAGCTGAGGTCCTAGTTCTTTGACTTCTGCTGCTGCTGCTTTGCTGCCTGTAAGTTGCTTAGTGCAGCAGTGCCTCTGGAGGAGGACCTGAATGGAAATATACATGACTAGTCTGGGAGAGGGAGACAATGGTTATGTGGGCAGCCCCCAAAATAAAAATCACTGGATTTAGTGACGTTCAAATATCGGGGCTGTCAGACAATGCTAAAAAAAAAAGGGACAAAAAAAAAAAAAGGAGAGAAACTTTTTTTAACTGCACTGTGACACTGGTGCCCTCTGCTACATGGAGCCCTAGGTGACTGCCTAGTTCGCCTATCCATAAGGCTGGCCTTGCCAACACCAACCACATAGTGTGGTATAGCATTGGAACAGAGACATAAGCTACTCACAACAAGGTGAAGGTATTAGATTTCAGGAGGGTCAACTTTGTTGAAATGGGTAGGTGTATCAGAGCAGCCCTACACAAAGGGGAGGCAAGAGCGGGGGTTGAGGAGTAGTGGGGAAAACTACAGGGCACCATAGTGGAAGTGATGACACAATACATCTAGTAGGTGTCCAAAGGGAAGAAGCGGAGGAAACCACTATGGTTCTCGAAAGAAGTAGCAAAGTAAGAACTAAAAGGCTGCATTTCAGGAAGTACAGTATAAGGGGCAAGGACCCTGGTTTTCCATTTTCACTGCTAACAAAGGTAAAAATCATAGAATCCTTCTTGGTTTGCAGATTTTGAATTCTTGTACCAGTGCTTCACGGAAATTGCATGACACTGTACAGAATCCCTAAGATTTCAGCATCTTTTTTTAATTTTTTCTTTCTCTGCCTCCTTCTCACAGCATCAGTCTCCACTTTTCAAAGATCCCTAGACTGTGTATCCCCTAGCTTCACCCCAGATAATGCTTGGGAGCGCCTGTGGGCCCACCCCCATTTTGCCTGGGTTGCACCCCCCCAGGCGGAAGGGAGGAGACCCCAGGTCATCCCCTTAACAGTCCCTTAGTGTGTATCGGACAGTCCAGTTGGTCCCTCATGGATCTTGGTTATGAAGACAGGGCAGCTAGGTCCCTTCTACTGGTGGCAGATGCAAGGTGTTTTTTCCTGGTTTTCTGGTCTCTGTCCCTAAGAGCATTAGCACTTGAGGGGATCCAAAGAGGTAGGGCACATAGAGACAAGCTTCTGCTACAGATCATGGCCAGCAACCTCCCCTTCCAATCACTCTGCAGCGCCATTGCACCATCACCCATGGTCATCCAGGTGTCGGTAAAGCAGCAGGACCTGCTATTCACCCTCCCCGGAGGTGGATAGCAGGCCCCCGGGTGCATGATCCTACTCCCCTGGCAGGACATCCAGCAACTCAAGTTTGCTTACTACCCATGGTCACTGGCATTGCAAGCAGTAGCACTCCCGCAGTGCTGGAGGGCCAGCTCAGATTTCAGCATCTTAAAATGACTGCTGTTCTGCTTCACATTCTTTCTGCTTTGCTGTGTATAGAATCAGTAAGGAAAGCACCCGCACTGCTTTGTTGTAACCAGCCATGCTTCAGTTTAACCACCCATGCTTCTCACCAATGTTTCCATCAGCTGAAGACTGCTTTCCTTCCTGAAACCACAGTTTTAATTTAGTATATTCCTAAATATCTTTTATTATTTATATTACACTGGACGATACAAAAATAAAATACAGGTATCAGCACACATGAGCAGGGTCACGAGAAAAGTAACCTGAAATTGAAGAGATTTTTTGCAAAAATCACTGGGAAATTGTTGGAGTTCTGTTATAGACCCTGAGTGCTTCACAACAAATCCTTTATTTTTTTCTGCAGCATATATTAGTTAGCAGATCTGATATTCTTTTAAAATCGTTAGGCGCCTTGGTTTTGGAAAGGCGCCATTAAAATAAAGTTTTATTATTATTATAAACTAATAAATGAATACACTGATACTTGAGTATGTTTTCAATATAAAGAAAAACTTATGTTCCTAAAATGAATCCTAAAGGGATAGGATGTGTTGCTTTTCTTCCAAAACTTTAAAACATCTGCCTCATACAGTATTAAATAGTTTCTATTTAGTGAGCCACAGAAAGTCAATATTAAATAAACACAGAATAAAGAAAGTGTCTCTGTTTCTGGATGTAGAATGATGAAGCCTGATCAAAATCTATTTACAGTGCTCTGTCAACTATTCACCCACTTTGGTGTAAGAAACAATAAGCAGATGGAGTGGTGGATAATTCAGTTGTAGTAAAATGTTGTAAAGTGTTTAATGTTCATAATTTGCACTGTAGGTACTGTGAGCTATTATTGGAATCATATATTAAAACATTATATCTGGGTGTTATTATGTCTGGCAGTATAACCTAGTGGTTAGAATATCAAACAGTGATTGAACCGTGTGTACATCCAGCAGACTTGGGTTTGATTCCCACAACCTCCACTTGCATACTCTTTGGCTCTGAGCAAGTCACTTAACCTCCCTTGTGCTCCTGGACCACTCCTGAAAACAGGCAGTTCTGCCTAGAGGGCCTTACCTGGTTTACAAAGAATATAAAAAAAATACCAGTATATATATATATATATATATATATATATATATATATATATATATGTTTACTACATCATACAGTAGTCATGGTACCCTGTCATTTACCTGAGTTTTACTCAGGCTGCAGTGATTTTGTATAGGTAAAGAATAATGTTCAGATACATTTAACGTGTTTTATAAGCTTGTTTTTAGACATTCTACTACCATGTACCACACTAGACCAGCACCTTTCCTTCAGCTATCTCCGATACCACAGCCATTGGTGCTTTCAAGCATAAGCTCAGGCAGCACCTTGTCACAGATGACAACTGTGACTGCCTTGGCCATTCATAATGACCAAAACAACTTTCCTACATTTGGACCACCACCTAGCAGTAGCACTTAGTGCTCCACCTAATCCTAGGGGCACCTACCTTCACAGCACTTCATTGTTCCACCCCCTCATCTACCCCCTCCCTATCCACTGGACATCCATTCCACTCTCTGTCCCCACACTCATGCTCCCCCACCTGCTGCTTTCCTAGCCCCATTGTCTCCAACCTTCCTTAAGTCTGTTCTTAACCCCTGTTGACTAAACACTCTTAGAGTGTAGGGTAAAGAATAATAATACTAATAATACAGATTCTTATGTCTTCGGAGTCTGCAAATAAATATTAGTAAACAAGCAAGAGTACTAATAAATGTTTATTATACTACTTACGCCAAGCATGTGACAAAGAAAATCACAAGGGAGATGGGTTTCTCACCACTCTCCTGAAGAATGTACATAATCTCCAGAATTGTAGGATCTTAGGTTCTCCAATATCTTGTTCTCTGTCTCCTTGGAACTATGTTACAGAAGGCTATATACTACAGATAACAGTATAGCAACAGAAATTACCTCATAGTTACAGATATGAGAAACATTATGTATTGGATAATGACTTAGGAGACAGAATTACTAATGAGTATCATATGAGACAGGAAATATGCTTCAGGTAGCATTATAGCTTGGACAAAAGAAATGCTGGCTGGACTCTGTTACATGTGGTATTTCTTGCCTTTGAACAATATAAGACATAACAAAGGTTTTCTCTCTCTGCTTAGACAAAGATAAATGCTGACTGGCCACAACTACATATGACTATATGGGAATATATATTTTCATTTTCATTTATTTATTTTTATACTGGTAAGTCTGTGGGACAAGCCCATTTTCACAAACGACCAGTTTAGACAAACTTACAAACAAGTTAAAACAATAGCACAATATAAATACACATTACACATAACATTTACAGTTTGACTTTTCTAACAAAGTTTTCCTAAGCTCATACTTAAAAGTAGACAATTTCGGTTGTCTTATTACATTTTTAGGAAGTTGATTATACATCTTAACAATTGTAAAAAACAACGAATTTTGACCAAAAGCTGTTTGACAAAAAGGAACCTGAAACCCTTTCATGCTCTGGGATCTTGCACAACCAGGAATATTATTTGGAAACAAATTAAGAATACTGAACAGAGAAATATCTAATAAAACCTTGTGCAAAAATATCAAAGCCCTAAAATTAAATCTCCCCTTTAACGATAAATGACCCAATTAAAGAAAGCAATGATGAGTAAGCCTTGATTATCCAGTAGCAAAACGCAGAATAGAATGATATGTTACTTGAAGTCTGGCCAAAACTTTTTCAGAAGTAAATGAATATACTATAGATCCATAATCCATCATGGTTAATAATAGACTATGTGTAAGCAGTAGTCTAACATCATAGGTCAAATTGTCCTTAATTCGATACAGAAATCTAACCTTTTATGTACCTTACTGATTAACTCTATTACATGACAGTCAAATGCTAAATGGCAATCAATAAGTACCCCCAAATATTTAAACTGCCTAACCTGTTCAATTTCTTTATCCAAATTATCAATAATTTTTAATTATTGACTTTGCACTCTCCTAGGATGGAAAAATATAATTGTCTTAGTTTTTATTGAATTTAGCACCAATTTATGTTTATCAAACCAAAAATGAAGCAAACTGAAATCATACTGTAATGTTTTCTGTAATGACTGAAATTCTAAACCAGAACAAAACAAAACTGTATCATCTGCATATAACAATATCTTAGTCTTTTTAAAATTAAAAGCTAACAAATTTAAAAATAAAGAAAAAAGCAAAGGACCTAAAATAGAGCCTTGAGGGACTCCACATTTCAACGGAGATGAATCAGATAGATTACCATTAATTAAAGTCTTTTGATTCCTATTAACCAGATAATCCATAAACCATGAAATAACCCCTTCAGACAACTTTAAATTAGATAATTGTTTCAAAAGTACCTCATGATTCACTAGGTTGAAAGCCTTGGTGAGGTCCACAAAAGCTGCCACGACAGTGTCTCCAGTATCAATAGCTCTAATGACTCAACTAGTGAACCTCACCAAGGCTGTCTCTGTGTTGTGATTAGACCTAAAACCATGTTGTGAATCTGACCAAAGTTTGTATTTTGTTAAATGATCAATTAACTGAACTGAAACTATTTTCTCCAGTATTTTTGAAAGAGAAGCAAGCATTTAAATTGGATGATAATTATTTGGATCCAGTCTTGAACCTGATTTATAAATAGACATTACCACTGCACTCTTCCACACTTCAGGAAAACTCCATTGCATAATGAATAGTGAAACAATTTTGTCAACTGCCCTGCAACAGTACTAATAACTCTTTTCAATATCCTATAATCAAGATAATCAGATCCCCAATATGGCCTAGGATCCATTTTAGTCACAAACTCAATCACATCAGTAATTTGTAATAAACGAAAATAAAATCTTGGAATATTAACACCCTCATCCATTCCATCACAATTTGAATGCACAACTGCATCCAAACGGCTCCAGGAACTACCCATACTACCCACATTGGAACTATACCTATCCAAATTAGTAAAATGTAAAATAAAAATTTCAGCAACAGTTTTAGGGTCCAAAATAATATTACCTTCCCTCTCCAATACACAATTATCACTCACCTTAATTTTACCCATTAGCTGATTAATTGAATTCCAAGTTGCTCTTGGATTCCCCCTAACTTCTGTAATTTTTTTCTTAAAATAATCCTTCTTTGCTGAACGAATTGCTAGTTGACATTTATTCCTAAGCTTTTTATAAACTAATTGATGATCCAATTATTTAGTCCTTCTATAAACTTTCCTTGCTTGATTTATTTCCTTAATTAATGTCAATAAACCAGTGGTAAACCAGACATTATTATTTCCCTTAACCCTAACAGATCTAATTGGTATTAATTTATCACAAATAAAAATAAAATAATTACAAAATTTCAGATATGCTTCATTTATATTGGTTATATTATCCAGAAATGACCAGTCTAGTAATTGTGTTTCCTCAAAGAACCTCCACTCATCTAAATCCTTAAGCCTTCTATACTTTATAATCCTAGCATTTATTTTATGTATTTTAACTGACCAATCAAAAAATACAGGACTATGATCACTTATACCATCAGGGAGAACCCCACAGTTAACTATGTGTGATGGACTATTTGTAATTATCCAATCAATGGTTGATGAATACCCTGTCTTATATTTTTCTATAGGGGGACCTTCTATCAATTATTCAAACCCTAAATCAATAACTGTAGTTCTAATCTCATGTTCTGCCGGGGACAACCAAATTAAATTAAAATTACCAGCCAAAATAGTTTCCTTTAATGAAAATTTTTGAATATAATTAAAAAAAGCAGGAACTCCCTCCTTTGATTTATCAGGTGGAACATAAACATTTATGATGGTCAAAGCTTTTTTATTACCAAATGAAATAGAAATAGCAATTGTTTCAAACGTTTTACTTTCTGATATGATATCTAATTCCTGTACTAACAAATGATTAGCTACATAAAACAAACATCCCCTATACCTACCCTATCCTTCCTAAAAATAGAATATCCTGGTAACAAAATCTCAGAGTTAGTAATATTATCAGAACAACCAGGTTTCAGTCAAAGCAACTACATCAAACTTGTTATTCAAAACCCAGCATTCCAAAATTGTTTTTTTAGCTATTAAACTAGCTACATTTAGATGAACAATGTGAATAGAAGGCCTTAATAGTTTCTTGTCTGCACCAGGTTCATCCACCTGAGGACCCGGATTTGGATGTACTGTACCTGATAGCAGCAATAATAACAATATTAATAGCCGTGCTCTATTTGAAAATATCAATCCCTTGTTAAAAGACCTTAATGACTTATTAAAAAACATAATTGTATGAACAGACAAAATGGTCTCATAATTACACTGGAAACAAAGCAACAATGACATCATTTTCTTTGAAATAGAAAACAGTTCTCGAACATTATCCTCAAACCAGAGATTCCCCCCACTAAAATTACTCAGATAATGTGAAGTAAAAAAAACCTTTGTCAGATTGCTTTGTGAATGCATAACATTATCCCTATTATCAAAATGTTTAATACAGGAGAACTTAACATATATATATATATATATATATATATATATATATATATATATATATATATATAAATAGTGTATAAAGTCATCACTGATGATCCCTCAGAGTCATCTTATAAGTCATTATGTAGACTAGATATGGAATATATGTAAAAGCCAAACATAATGCATTATAGTGAGGTATAATAGTCATGCATGATCTAATCCTATAAACATTAACAAATATTAGCAGCAAAGCACATTCCTGGCACTCATGCTTATATGATGGATGCCTACATTTGTAAATTAGTACAAAATAGCAGTATCACAGTATAATAGACCAGGAATACAATATAAGATGTATGTGGGATAATAGGGGGCATAACCCAGGCACAACAGTCACCTCTTTGTTGCCCTAATTGCAAAAGTGGCAACACAACAATAAGATGAACGTTAGGCACCATTCACCTACAGGCCCGAGACATGAGCCAGATAGAGGAAGTTTAACTGGTCATAGTGATGTTTCAGGGTTTTCCTTAAACATCAAAATGTAATTATAAGGGAAAATGTTAGTAAACCTTGCATTACTATAAACATTTGAAATAAAATTTCACAATGAGGTGTTCCAATATCAAAACAATCAGTAAATACTGATATGAGTATCAGGTGTGTATCTATCCTATTGGGAAGAAAATGAACAGACAAACTCAAGTTGCCTGTATGGATAATAAAAATAAGTGAAAATTGAGATAGAGCATCAAGATAGCTAGGACTAGACTTAATGATATCTGCTTCTGGGATGGGAACAGATGTGAATACCATATAACCTATTAACTGTTTAGGGAGTAAAAATAGACGTTAGAAAAGTTCACTTTGCATAACTTTTAGTCCATATCAGAAGAATGTAGTTGGTCACCAAACAATGTTCCACAGCGATAGAGTATACCATCTTGAAGCATGGCATTTTGTTTCAGTTGGCAAGTTGGACAGGGCACAAAATGCCAATATCCAGAAGCCATAAACTATGAACAGTTCCAGGGATAAATCCAGGGTTTCTTCAAGTGTTAGATGAAGAGTCATAGTTCAAATTTGATACATGCAGATTTTTCAAAGGTAGATCAAAATGTTCAAGAGGCAGCAGTATTTTCAGAGGCCTCAGCAAGGGGTGCATTAGATTGCACATTAACTTTTACAATGGAATAGCAACAGTGTTCAGTTGAAAATGATCACACAGCTGCATAAAGTGTGAAAGTTTATGACAGTACTCAGTTTGTATGAGGTGCCAGCCAGGCTTGGAAAACAAGCAGTGAAGAAAATGGATTTCTTGATTGTAGATCAAATGAAGAAGAGTCTTCTTGCTGAAGTTAGGGGATTGCCCCCACCCCGGACTTGCTTCATAGTATGCATAACAATGAGCTTGATTGTAGAATCTTAATTGGCTGGACCGAATACAGTTTATTTGAAAGTTCACAAGTGGAAGCCTAATTTCAGTTATTAGGCCAATATTCACAAGCTGGTAAGAGAAGTTGGAAGATGTCACATCTGCATAAAAGGTGATGTTCCTTTCAGGTACAACATTCAATGTTAAGAGTCAGTCATGATTCCAAGACCTCATGGTAAACAAGGAAAGGAAGTAGTTTCAACCTTTTCATGATAAAGGTTCCCATCAAGATGACCAATAGAATGGACAATTGCCAGTTGATCAGAGATGGATGTTGCCTGATGAAAATGAAGCAGTGACATTGTGAGAGTCGCAGACGTTGCTTCCTGGATTGTGCAGGTGTAAGATTCAAAACATGGAGCAATACTGGTGTGTGTGGTGACGTATCCAAGGTTCCTTGCCATTGACAAGGGAATAGTGCTAGATTCAAAGAAACATTTAACACATGCAATAGAAGTGCAAAATGTGGCAAAGCCACTGACCCATAAGTCTGTTATGTATGACATCAAGGATATGTCCTAATTCTAGATCCCAGAAGAGATAACTAAAGGATTGTAAGAACATAATAGCTGTGGGCAGTGCTAAGGACTTTCCTAGCTATGTGATGTTTGTCTGCTTCCTTAATGTGAGCAGGAAATAATTCATTAATATGAACATTTGTCAGGTCAAACCTCTTCACAATATTCTTAATATTGTAAATGTAAATTGTTTTTCATGAGCAAGATCATGTATGCCATGCAATAGGGGAGGTATGATATTATGTTTCATACTATTATGAACCTTTAACATATGTGCTTAAATAATGGCTATGTCAGACCTATTTCAAACAGATATGTGACAGCCAAATCGGCCTGAGTTTAAACCTGTGTTTTTTTTAATAAAAAAAAAGAAAACAGCACCTAGTGCATTTGAGTAGGTTTACTATTATAAGATGTACCACTAGCAGTCAGGATGTGAAAATCCTAAGTGTGTGTATATGGTGCATGCGTGCTATGAGTCCCTGTATAGGGGGTCATTAATCAATCAATCAATCAATCAAGTCTTTATTTAACCAGGCGTTCATCGTTGAGCAGAAGCCCATTTGTAAGATGGACCTGGGTGGAGCATGAACAATTGTATATACAGGTCAACACAGGTATTTACAAGGCAATACAGATAATACTCTTTACAGAGAGGAAGAAAAAGAAGTTCATATGTACATAGAATCATACAGATATTGCACAGATTACACGGTATTTACATACATAGAAGTGTCTATAGGAAGATAAAGCAGGTTATCTAAGGTTGCAGGAGGAAGTAGCGGAAAAAAAAATAAAAATAAAAATATACACCAGGTAGAGGTGAAGATGGGGGGAAGGGAGGGAGGTAGGGGGAGAAAGGCTAGGAGGGCATGGCGCACAGAGAGGAGTTGGTAAAACGGGATGTAGAGAAGGTGGATGGAGAAAAGGAGTATGTGTGAGCCCCGGGAAAAGGAATTAATGAGTACCTAGTATGCTGCCAGGGTGTTCAATAACATAATTATTTAAAAAAATGGGAAATGTCTGTTGTACAATATTTAACAAATCATTCCAAGTTCTAAAGGGTGAGATTTAACATCACTGGGTTGTGCATGAACTGCACATTATTAACTAGGGTACCTGGTTTGGAAGTGGCTATTAGATCACTGGGTGGGCCAGGTTTCTGTTTTGTACACTCAGTATTAAGTGTCATAAACTATGAGGCATCATAGGGTAAAAACCTTTAAGGTCTTATGACTTTTATTGCCATATCAATTTTGGATGCAAAATTCCTGATTATCAATAAAATATAAACAGGGGTCCAGATCAAGTCTAGCTGCTAGAATTGATCTGAAGCAATGATCATAACATTCAGTAGAGCCTCACTGCACTTCTGGATGATGAATATGTCTTGTTGCGCTTTAGTGTGAATTCCACAGGATGCAATTAAATCATGTGGGTTTGTGAGTTATTCTGCCTGAACAAGCTGTTTAGGATTAGGTCCCTGGTTCTTATCAGCAATAAGATGTGCAGTTTGGGCTTATGAGAAGAGCCATACTTCTAAAAAGAAAAAATAAGCATAAAAGCAAGCATCTCTCTCTCTCTCTCTCTCTCTCTGGAACCTAAAAGGAAAGATAAAAGGAAAAACATAGTTAGTTTAGTACTATTCTGCCCATTGGGGTATGGAAAAGTAATTTAATCTCCTTTAAACAGGTTCATTTGATTAGCATGTAGCCATTTATCAATGACTGTTATTGTGAGGCAGTCTAACTTGGTAGACTGCTGGACTGAGTTAGTTTACAATGGGATAGGGCTGTTGTTGGGCCTTGTCCATATATTGTGCAGCAAACAAGTATACCTTTTGGATGTCTTGTTTGAGTTAGCATATTTATCTACTGATACTCCTTCAGCACTGCAGTGACAGTACACAGGTCTGGAAGTAAATGTTCTGGGAGTCTCATAGGCTGTCCGGTCATGATTTCAATAATGGGGTACACTGTGCACCTGTAGAGGGTGTCCCTCTTATTGCCATAAGGAGTAAAGGCAATAAAGAATCCCAGTCCTTTGGGGTTTTTCTGAACTAGTTTGGATAACATAACTTTGATCTGCCTGTTAGCCCATTCCACCTGTCCGGATGACTGTGGGTGGTAAGGGAAATGAAACTTTTGTTTTACCCATAACAAATCCAGAATTTTCTGCATTACTTAGACTATCAAGCTGGATCCCTGTAATCAGAATTTACCTTTAGGGGAACCCCCCACCTGGTAAATAGCTGGTTTACCAAGACATTTGCAGTCACTTTGGCTGTGTTGCTCTATGTTGGGATAGCTTCAGCCTATTGGAAAATAGGTCAGTGATCACTAGTGCACACTTATTTTTGTTCTTAGTGGTTGGCATAGGGCCAATGTAGTCCAGTCCATCTGGTTGTTGTTCCAGGGGCCTGACTGCCTCTGGGGTAACAATGAATTTTTCCTAGCTGGTATAGGATTGTTCTGTTAACAGATCAAACAATTACTAATATAGTGTTCTACAGTGATAGTCACAGACACTGCTAGATATTTCCCAAAATTTCTGTGATATTTCCAGAAATATTGGATGCTTTCTTCATTTAAACAGTAGGGGCAGCAGAGACAAACTCTTCAGAAATTTTGTGAAATATCTGGAAATAGCTGCCAATGTCTGTGGCTACCACGGTACATCATTTCTAATGTGTGGTCACCAGGCAGAGGATGTCAGTCTGTCTAGTGTTTTATTGACTCCCTGGTGTTCACCAGTTGGAGTATCATGCACTCGGTACAGTAGATAAAATCTACTCTCAGGTGTTCAGGAATTACCCGTAACTTTTCATGAGTGTTACAGCAGTGATGTTCCAAATGAGTAGGCCATCACTGGATAGGTGAATGTCATTTTCATTTTCTTATAAGGGCTATTTCTGGAAGTCATTCCTCAGTTCCTTTATTAAGGAGCCTATACACTGTCCTCAAATGAGGGCCCTTCTTTTGGAGCATAAGGTTCATGTTTACAATATGCTGGAATCATATGAATGCAGTTTGTATTTAAACTGTTTTGGTTAGTATTGTGATGTACACAAACAAGTTACTGTATTTCACAGCGGTACTGTAGAGTATCAGAAGTTTGTTTTCTTTGCAAAGAAATTCAGTTTAGAGAGAAAGAGACCCAGTTAGAATCCATAATAATAAAACAGTGTATGCAGTTCTTTCTGTAATTAGATCAAGGCCATTTCTTAAGCAGTGCAGAACTTAACCCTCTCATGGAATGCTGGTATCATTTTATGTAAGAAAAATATTTTTATTCCTCATTAATATCACAACCTATTTCACTCAAGGACTTACCAGCTCTGAAAATCATCCACAAACATTTGTGGTAATAAGGAGACTCCTAGCCTCCTTGCTTTTCATTTTATTTGCCAGGCATGTTTTAACAATGCCTGTGAATCATATGTAAATGACGATGCACATTCTGTCATCACTAGAATGTAAAATAATTCCAAACCCTGCTATTTGATCCTCGATGGTGTGTGTGGTTGAGTCATCAATCAAAACATGACACACAGTGGTGTCTTTTAAATACTTTCTGAGGTTCTGTCAGAAAGGGCTCTGGGACAGATACATCAGGGGGTTAGAGTGAACAATCATGGGTCTCTCCTGCAAATTGTAGGCCATAGGCCAACAAGGATGGAGTTTTGATAGGAAGGACAGTGATGTCATGATCCTGTAAAATAAGAGACCAGTGTGTAAGTCTGGCATTGGAGCCAGCGTCATCTTTTTACTCTGACTGACAACAGAAAGTTAGTTGGCAAATGATTGAAATGCAGCACAATGGGTGCATATCCAATGATGTACATAAGGTATTACACTGCCCAGTATGTAGCCAAAAGATCCCTTCCACAAAGGTTGTATTTCAGCTCCACTGGGGGCAAGCATCTGGGATGCATAAGCAATGGGTCTAATGTGTCCATTGTATTTTTGGGCTAAAACTGCTGAGATTGCTATATCTGATGTAGCAGTTTCAGTATACCCTAAAGCTGAGTTAGGATTAACCAATTCTGGGACCATGGTTAGTGATCCCAAAAGAAAAGACAATGATATAAGTATTAGGATACCTTGCACCTTCTTACCAGAAGTGCCTGCCATTATATGTGCTGGGAATAATCCAGACTGTTTCTGACTTGTGTCTGCTATTGCAGTCACAGTATGGGATGATCCAGGTGTCATTGGTGGAGGGGGTTCTGCATCATGTGCTGGCAGTGCTGGCACTATCAAGGGTGTCTGCACAGTGGAGAAAAATGGTGTGCAAGTTGCACATAGTTCTCAAGCTGTGGATTGTGGTTCAGTAGACATCGGGGAGGAGAAAGTAGTACTGAAACAGCTATCAGCACAGGTTCAGAAATCAAACCTGTAACCCACTTCCCCCAACGTAGCCTGTGATGCTGAAAATATCACAGCCATGGGGCTTTCAGAATCTGGGTTGTATCCTCCCTCATCAATTGTAAAGTGGGTTTCCCCACCAGAACGTTGCTGGATGGTAGCAACATTCTTTTTAATGTTACAGCTTAAAGTATTAGTGTACTGCACTGGGAAAGCAGTACTTTCAATCTTCTCAGGGAAAGCTGATGTTAAATTACATTTCACATCTTCACATTTCACATAAATTACAGCAATGTGTTCCTTAACCAAGGACATTCTAGTAAAGTAAACATTGCTAACAGCAGCAGCGGCTTCTGCAGTGTCAGATACTGATTCCATGAAGGCTGCATATCAGCCTCATTCAAAAGTACGTCAACATCATTTTTAATGAGAATCTTCTGTCCCTCAGAAACACTAGTCTTACTGATAACATTATTAATCATGCTAAAAACCTCCTGTATGTTTTGTTTGGTTATGGCAGCAATCACAGTTCCCTGTGACTGCATGATCCAACCTCTGTGATGTGGTGGTCAGCCATTTTGGATTACCTCATGGGCATCTTGGGTTACTGTGTTATGACCATCATCACATGACCATGAGTGGCCATCTTGGGGATGGCATGGGGATGCAACCTGATGACATGTGTGTCCACCATTTTGAGAGTCTAACAACTCTCCATTTTGTGAATCACAGAAAAACAAGTGGCTAGCATTTGTTCTAGTCCACCTCACAGCATACTGTGAGTTTTCAGAATCAAACTCTTCAACATGAGAAGAGCAAGGTCTTTGGGCATTAAGTTAGTATGCCTTGCCAATATCTCTGGCAATTGGTGCAAGTTCACCATTTCTGCCTTGCAATTTATATGATCAACCTCAGATTTGGTATCACACAAATTATGCATAACCTGTTTCTCCAAGTTTCAACACACAGTGGTAAGTTGGACATTGTCCTTACTCTTACATTCTAGCTCCTCAAAAACATGAGCAAGCACACTGTGAAGTAATCTAACTTCAGCCCACAAGACTTTCTCATAGTGTAAAACTAGTCTGCTGTACAGAGAAGCTTGATCACATTTGGCATTCAAAGCATACATTTTATGTCTACTGTTTTCATAACTACTTAGTAATGAATCACATTGCATAGTCAAGGTCCTGTTTTGAAATAACAGTTCATTAGCTTTTTCACATGACTCGGCATGTAACATATTCATCTTTTGCCTGTATGCAGTGTAATCTGACTTCAGAGTATCACATTTTTTATAGAAAATTCTAAGCAAGCGAATAGTGTTGCAACTTGCAAATTTTCAGGAAAATCTTCCTTGGTTCCATGGTTTAAGTGACTATAGTTTTCAGAAATCACCTTCATGGGACTGTTTCTGGTTTTTGTCAAATTGGCAAAATCTTCTAAACCACTATAAGCAGTTTAAATTTATGAGGCATCCAGCCTCAACTTCAGTACTGCCTTTTTAGACATGTCTTTTTAGAAATAAGAAACCCTTAGCTGTCTGTGGATCAAAAACTTTGTTTGCAACCAAAATTCATGACAGGACACAAACAGCATTTGGTGTATGTGGACTCCTAGATGAGTAAAAACCCAGTAGGATTTGAAATCATAAATGAAAGTAGTCTGTCTGTTTGGATCCCTTTACAGCTGTGTGTTCCCACAGAGAAAGAAGAGGAAAAAAGACAAAAACAAAAATAAAACAACTCATTACACAGAGATTGAATATCTGCCAAGAGATTGTTTTGTCTACTCTGTGTTACACACAAAAGACAGAAGAGATTTAAACAGAAGACACTCTCAGCTGCTTGTTACTTGAGATTCCTCACCCAGTGTTTTAATTTATATAGGAAATTAAAATGTAACTTTGGCAAACACCCAGACTCCATTCGCGGTCGCCATTTTATGTTGCCTAAACACTCTTAGTGTGTAGGGTAAATTATAATAATACTAATAATACAGATTCTTATGTCTTCGGAGTCTGCCAAGAAACATTAGTAAACAAGCAATGTTTATTATACTACTTACGCCAAGCGTGTGACAAAGAAAATCACAAGGGAGATGGGTTTCTCACCACTCTCCTGCAGAATGTACATAATCTCCAGAATTATAGGATCTCTGGTTCTCCAAGATCTGGTTCTCTCTCTCCTTGGAGGTTGCAGAAGGCTAGATATTACAGATAACAGTAAAGCAATGGAGATTACCTCATAGTTTTGGATATGAGAAACATTATGTATTGGATAATGACTTAGGAGACAGAACTACAAATGGAATAAAATATGGGTCAGGGAATGTAATGAGAAGTTTACACACACACAATGGGGTAGATGCTACATAAACCCCAAGAGCAAAGCTTGAGGGGTTTATACATAGCATCTACCCCCTCGGGAGTGTGTTAACTTTGAGTTTACACACCCCAATCCATTTTTTTATTTTATATAATTGTTGGTTTGTGTATTTTCACCTCAGTAGTTATGTGAAATAAATGCTTTTTTCCTACAATGAAAAAGAATTGTACTGTGACTCGTGGCTTTTTCACATAGGAAGGTGGTGTGTGATTGCGGTTATAAACACTCCTTTATAATGGCAATTTACACACACCTTTTCCTATAGAAAAAAACACAAATCATTAATTATTGAGTATCATATGAGACATAGAATATGCTTCGGTTAGCATTATAGCTTGGACAAAAGAAATGCTGATTGGGCTCTATTACATGTGGCATTTCTTGCCTATGTACTATATAAGACATAACAAAGGTTTTCTCTCTCCGTCAGCTATCTTGCTTAGACAAAGATACATGCTGACTGGCCACAACTACATATGACTATATGAGAACATATATATATATAGGGTGAGATATTCAGAGCAGATGCGCCATGCGCAATAGGGATGTGCCAGCGCAAGAGCGGAAATGCGCCATTGTGTGATATTCAGTGGGAGTGGCATCACAGCACAACATGCAATGTGCCATAGCACAACAGTAATGAATGCATGTGCAACTGCAGGGGGCAGAACCAGGAATAACATGCACAGTGCGATATTCATCAGTTGGTGACGTGCACAGTAGTGGAGCAAGCGGAAGTTGCGTGACAGCGGAAATTAGCCTAAATAAAAGGGAGCAAGAGAGGGGAGGATGAATGCGCCACAGAGGTACCATAGGTGGGAGCACGGAGACAGAGTGGTAGGGAGGCAAGACAGGAAGCAGGGGACAGGTGTGGACAGGAGCTGGACAGGGTCCACTGGAGGTGTGCCTGAGTGAGAGAAGGAGTGTGTGTGCCCATGCCTGTGTGTGCAAGAGGACCTGAGAGTGCCACAGTGAATGGAGGGCAGTGGCAAGAGGCAGGGCACCCAGAGGTGAACAGCCGGAGGTGAACCCGGTGCAGGGGCAGCACCAGCAATACACAGTGGAGGGAAAAGGAAGACAGTCACCCAGGGGGGAACACCAGCCAGGGACATGGCCAGTGCCACCTTCCAGATGGAGGTGGTAATGAGGGGTGTGAGAAGGCAGGCAGCAGGGAGGCATGGCCATGGAAGGGCCCGTTGGCAGCACATCCAGAAAAGACTGCACCGAGCCTGCACTACCTTCAAACAGTATAGTGACACTGAGAATGTGGGCCAGTACCACCTGAACTGGATGATTCTGAGACAACTCTGTGAGCTGTGCAGTGATGAGATGCAGGCATCCATATGATGGAGCCATGCACTGTCTGTGGAGACGAAGGTCATAGCCGTCATGTGCCTGCTCACCACGGGCACCTTCCAGAGACCAACAGGGGACACGACAGGCAGAACCCAGTTGGCCACATCATGCCTGCTTACACAATTCCTCAGCGCACTGCTGCCACATGCTGTGGAGAACATCCATTTCCCCAGCACACAGGCAGAGCACACAGCACACATACAGGAGATCCACAGGGTAGCACAGTTGCCTGGTGTGCTCAGGGCCATAGACTGCACCCATGTAGGCATCCGCATGCCACCTGGCCCAGAGGGGGCAGCGTACATCAAGCACAAGGGTTACCCGAGTGTCAACTGCCAGGTTGTGTGTGATGCCAGGGGGAACATAACCAATGTCTGTGCCAAGCACCCTGAAGGAGCACATGATGCCTTCATCAGGCACCAGTCTGTACTGTGCCACAGGTTTGAGAATGGGGACATCCCCACTGGCCATCTGGTAGGTGAATATGCATAGCACACTGGATGATGTGTGCAGACGTGATGGGGTGTGGAGCATTGGCAGGTGTGCCATGGGTAATGGCCATGATGGCTCATGGCACAGTGACCCAGACCACCATGCTAATGACTCCACTCTACACAGAGGTGACAGTGTTTACCCATTACTGCATTGGCTGCTCACACCATACCAGCGCCCCAAGACCCCAGTGCAGCAACAGTACAATGAGGCACACATCACAACACGGAATGTCATCGAGCGGGTGTTTGGGCTGCTGAAGGCACGGTTGCATTGCCTACACACATCAGGCAGTGCCCTACAGTACAGCCCCTCAAAGGCCTGTGGGCTATTCCTGGCCAGCTGTATCCTGCACAACATGGCCACTGACTGTGGGATAGCCATTGAGGATGAGGCAGGGGACAGCCGTGGGGACGATGAGGATGCCGGTCCAGCTGGTGTAGGGCATTCACCCCCTGGGCGATGGGACCCCTGGCTGGCCCAGATGGCACAGCAGCACTGGGATACCATCACAGAGGAACACTTTGGACAACACAGGTAGGCAATGGGGCCATGTGCAACCACCAAGAGCAAGGGCACAGCCCACAGACAAGCAGGAGTGGACACCAGGGGTGGATGGTGTAAAGGGAATGGGAATGGGCGGGGGACCACACACGATGGCAGGAATGGGCAGGGCAGCACACATCACGCACACACACACCACATCAGATGCCCACAGGGCAACAGGCATGCCCACCCCAACAGGCACCCCCACAGGACCACACACAACCATGCCCAGTGGCTGGCACTGTGCATGCCTCAGATGCTGAGCACCATTGCACAGTTGTGGACAGTGCTACGCAGGCATCATCATGCACACACCACAGTGGCCAGCAGCCTGGAGGGTGTGAACAGGTACCATGTGTGTGCAGGGCTGGGAACCTCACCCATGCATCGCACAAAGAACACCACAGTGCACACAGGGCAGCTGCAGACAGTGACCATGGTGGGAGATGGATCAGTCATGCAACACAGTACCACAGCCACCACGGATGCATGGGATGCCTTGCTGAGACCTGCCAGCTGTGCCAGGCTGACCGGTAGCCTCATGGGGTGGCACTGACAGGCCCCCAGGGGTGAAGCTGTGTGAATGCAACTGTGTTCATGCAGGGGTCTGCAGGCCACCAAACATGCCCGCACCAGGCATGCTTGGTATGCCCACAGCCAAACCTGGTGTCGACATAGCAGCAGTCACATGACGCTGGGGACGGGAGGTGGACATAGCACTCTGTGGGGTGTGCAGCAGCTGGACACCCAACTGGGTGGCCAGTGTAGCCATGATAGTCACCATTGCAGTGGTCTGCCTGTCAATGGCAGTGGTCACATCCACCCACTGCTGGGCCAACTCTGCCAGGAGCAAGCCATGGTCCCTGCTACGCAGCTTCTCTGCCTGGCACAGAACCGCACTGAGTGCATCCACCGCTGCCATGAGCTACATCTGCTCATCTACTGATGCCTGGAGAAGATGGCCGTGGTCATCCAAGGGGTCATCTTCATGTCCAGCATGCTGTCCCCAGTGGTGTTCCTGGCCCTGTTGCCCAGCACCCCTTGATGGTGGGCACTACACAGCACTGCCATTCTGGGGTACGTCCACACGCGGTGCACTGCCACTGCCCCCCCGCTGTCCCCCATTGACATTGGCCATCTGCTGACACTGCCTGTCCAGCTGCCGATCGCCAGGGGACACTGGCACAGCTGCAGCAGCAGCAACAGCCCCACCACACTGGCCCACTGGAGCATGCAGAAGCAGACTGGGAATGGGCTGTTGTACAGGCAGCCTCGCCAGCACCACCCACGGAACCGCCCAGGTAGTTGCCATCTGTGGGACCATCCTGATTCCCACATACATCACTGTCCAGGATGTGTGTCATGTCATTATCAGTGCTGGAGCCGGCCCAGATCTGTGTCTCAGCACACTGGACACCAAGGGTGGTGTCATGCTGGGACACAGGCAGGGCCATGTCTGCACCCACACCACTGGCATCAGTGCAGACAGACATGCAGGTGTGCAGATGGTCAGTCCATTGGACACCTGTGGAGGTGGATGGGCATTCCTCCATTTCCAGGGCTTCCCCCTTGGTGGACACACCCACCACCGCTGCCCCATGTAGACGCTCAGGAGCTGTAAAGGAATGCAATACCATTAGTGGTTCTGCCTGGCCATGTGGCATGCCCTCATACCACCCACACACTGCCAGTGCCAGATCTACCATGTAGTGATGGGCTGCCACCCATCTGGAAGCCACCACCAGGATCACCCTTAATGGCACTAAGCTGCATGCTGCTGGCCACCCGCTCCTCCTGTGGTGTCAGGTGGGGTACATCCTGCTGGCATCTACTGGTGGCAGCACGTGCTGCCCTGATGGTGGCCACCTCATCTTTAATCCACCTCCTGTCCATGCCAACCTTTCTTCTTGCACTCCTGCATGGACCGCTGGTGGCTGCCCTGCTGGTTGATGGCACATGCCACCTCAACCCACGCCACAGTACGGGCCTGTGATGTTCCCGGCTGTCCACAAAGCAGCGGTTCCCTGTTGAGGTATGCCTCAAACAGGGCATGAGGTTCAGTTGAGCCTCGTCCTTCACACCCTTCCCTGCTACTCCCCTACCTCTTGCTCAGTCATTCTTGTGCCTGGGGGGATAGACAGGTGTTACCTTGGACTGTGCAGTCCCATACAGCCCTCCCAGACCACTGTCCCCATGTCCCTACAGCATGCAACCTACCTCAAAGGACTGCAATACTGATCCATGGCCTATGCAGCCATAGATCACGTATTTATAGCGTAACGCATACAAATGAGAGTAGGCACATCTGTAATTGGATGCTAATGCAGTGGATGTGCCGTGGAATGGCTCATGAGCTGATTTGCATATCCTGCCTGAATATCGCACTGTTGCACCTTGCGCAACGGTGTTGAGTGTGCTCAGGCTATGGCGCACCACTGTGATGTGCGCAATTGGCACTGCACTACGCATGCCCATTGTGCTGATGCCGATGCTAGTGGTGCTGCTGATGTGCTGTGCGGGGGATGCAGTACAGGGCACGGCCACCACTGTGCATGTGGCGCAAGTGTGCTGAATGCTCAGGGGGAGCTCATGCCATGGTGCGCCATGGGTGCCATGGTGCCACAGCATGGCAGGCCACTGCAAGGCATCACACACATGCACCCTACCGCGCTACATGCAGGGCTTCCCAATAGCGCTGTGGCACTCCGTGCGCAGAGAGACCCTTGACCCTGCAGCTGACCTTTGCCTCCTAGGTGCCATGCGTATACATGGTTGCACCTCTATTGCGCAGTCTGGTGACACTGTGATAGCTACTGGCAGTGCACTATCATGCTGCCTCCACACGTGGGGCCCGTGCGCTATAGGGTGCCATTTTGTTGCTGATAGCCACTGCACTATGCCTTGCACCAGAGCACCCATCTGGACAGCAATTGATCTTGCCAACCTGGTGGCCTTGGTAGAGCCCCATGCAGGTTCTCTCTTTGGCTAGGTACCCCTCCTGAGGCCACAGACAGCAGTGTGGCAGGAGGTGGCAGAGGGCCTTGAGGAGGCCAGGGAGTGCAGCAGGACTACCGAGCAGTGTCACCACTGATATGGTGACCTCCAGTGGTGGGATTCTGACCGCATAAGGTGACTGCAGGTACATGCCTGGCAGGGTGCCATGCCATGGCCAAGTAGGTGCTCCATCACATCACTGGTAGTATCTGTCTGTACAGGTATCACAGTGGTCATCAGGTCATGCTGCGGGGTTCCTACCTGTGTTGCCAGTGTTGGGGGACCTCGTGTACATCCTGTGCCACCGTGTTATGGCTGGGCTGTGCGGGCACGCACACACCAAGGGGGGGCTATGTTACTGGCCTGTACTGATGTCACCCTCTCCATGTTTGCACTCTAGGCCTGGAGGATCGCTGTAGGGCCAGGTTGACCCATGGGCAGGGATGGCAGGCTGGAACAGGTGGTGTGGCCTTGCAGCCAGAGCACAGTGGTGGTGCCATGGGTGAGCAGCGCCCTGCTGACCAGGACGCAGGTGATTGCCATGTTTTCCCTTACATCTGTGCATGGCGGGTTGCAGGGGTGGTGGTGGGGCATGGTCCCACTGCCGTGCATGCCACATGGTGCACTCTGCACTGTCCTGTGGGACTGCATGTGTGGGTGGGTGTCACAGGTGGGCTGTGTATGCACTGTGTGCCGTGTGCCTGGCTGTGCCACTGCCATCACATTGCATAGCCATGACACTGTACAGCCATGTTGGTGCTGTGCAGTTCATGGGCAGTGGGGGTGTGCAGCAGTTTGCATGGCTATGGGTGCCTGGGTAGGTGGGTCTTGTGGGTGCACCCACTGTGGGTGGTCACATGCCATCAAAGGGGCAAGGCCCACAGCTGTATGCCATGTACACTGGGTGGGCTGCAGGGGTCTGGCCAGTCACATGTACTGACTCTGCTCTCTTGTCCCTGTCCTTCACATCCTTTTGTCCCCCTCCTTGCTGTTCCCCCTTGCCCCATGCCCATCCCCCTGAGTTGTAGCCTTGTACCCCCCCCACTTTGTATATAGTACTGTAAATAGTTATTGTTCATTCTGTTACCTTTTGAATTATAAACATGTTTCATACTACAACTGTGGTGGTCTCTGATTTGCAGTGGGCATCTGGTGCCTTGCTGCAGTGGTGTGCATGATGTCTGGGGATGGTGCCGACCTGGTCATGGGTGTGTCTGACAGGGCTCTTCCACTGATGTGAGTGGGGGCCATGGTCCCTGTCTGTGGTATGTGAGTTGTGCCCTGTTCACTTGATGCCGGTGTGCAGTGGTCTCAGGTGCATGCGTTGTGTCCCAGTCACCCCTGGCAGTGTGTGCCTCTCCCGTGCAGCTGATCCCCTTGCGTGTCTGTGGTACACATGGTCATGCCGACCTCTCCACTGCATGCATGTCTGCTGGCATGACATTGGTGTCTGTCCTTGCCAGCCACCCTCTGGGCATGGAGCCATGGCAGCTGGCATTCTGCCTCCAGGTCTATTGCACGTCTGCCTCAGGTGACACTGTGGGCGGTGCTGTTGTTGTCACCCTCCATGCTGTCGATGGTGTCTGTGGCAGTGCCTGTGGTCTGCTGTCTGTCACATGTGCTCCAGCTGCATGCTGGTTGCGGACAGGTTCATGGTGCATGCACCACATGTCTAGCTCACCAGTGCTATGGTAGTGAACAGGCCATGGGTACACAACATCATTGTGCATGCGACAGTGGCATCTGTTGCCCTGCTTTGTATGGCTTTGTGATGGGGTACCCTTGGGACAGGGTGAGGGATTTGTTTGTGCCCTGTGTTGCATCCTGTGTGGCGCATGCCTCCATGCACCACAGTGGGCAGCTGTGGGGCCAGTGCTGGGACAGGGTGTGTGCATCGTTGGGTGTGCGGGGTGCTATCCTGCTGGTGGTGGCATCCAGAGTAGGTCTTGTCACATGCGGGGTCCCTCGGGTACTGACGCAGGGTCGACCTTTTGCTGTGCCACAGTGGGGGGGCCTCACGGGGGCATTGTGTATGCTGTGGTTGCATCAGTGGCTGGTGTTGCCTGCTGTGGGGGGGATCATGGTGGGGCTGTCATGCATGGCAGCATGGGGCACAGGGTTGCATTGTCACGGTGGTGGTGGTGGCAAGCCTTTGGTGAAATGCACTGTTTGGTGATGCTTCTGGGCCGGGTGTCTTGGGATCACTGTAAAGGGGGTGGTCAGCATTGGTGGGGTGCTGTGGCATGGGAAGATCCGGCCCTCCTTGTGTTGTGGTCACTGTTTGCCGGGGGAGTGTGCTGGGGCACCATGCCTCTGCTGTTGGATCAGTGCTGGGGTTCATGGGCTGGTGGTCCATCCAGCTCACCTCTGGATGTGCAGCTCATGGGGGGCCTTGGGGGGGTTGGTCTGTCTGGCCTGCTGCATGCTCCTCCACCCATGGCACTTCCATAGTACACCCCTGCTTCCTGTCCTTGTCCCTGCGCATCACTGGATGTGCTACGTTGCATCGGCCCTGCTCCACTGTGCATCCCTGGTAGTGCCATGGTGCATCAGGCGCAATATTCAGCTGTGTTGTGCAGGCGCACCTTGGCCTGCGCTTGGTTTGAATATCGTGCACATTGTGCAATGGCGCACTGCTCTTGCGCCTGCTCCCGCTATTGCGCATCTTTTTGGCGCAGTCTGAATATCCCCCCCAGAGTGTATAAAGTAATCACTGATGATCCCTCAGAGTTATCTTATAAGTGACTAGGTAGATTATATATGGAATATATGTAAAATACAAAAATAATGCATTATAGTGAGGCGTAATAGTCATGCATGATCTAATCCTATATAAGGATGTAAACATTAGCAAATATTAGCAGCAAAGCACATTCCCGACACTCATGCTTACATGATGGATGCCTAAATCTATATATTAGTGAAAAATAGCAGTATCACAGTATGAATGACCAGGAATACAATATAAAGTGTATGTGGGATAATAGGGGGAATAATCCAGGTGCAACACCCCTTACGCAAGCATACATTTCACTATGCTGCATTTGTGCCTTTTCTTCACTTTGTGTCTCCCCCCCACAAGTATGCTTAAGTCTCCAATGCAGGTACCTTGTCACCAGTGCTGTAGCAGTGTCTAAATGTTATACCTTAAGCTAAATGCTATCCCAGTCTCGTAACTCACACCAATTTATTGTCTACCTAGCTTGTAATGTATTGTTTTGTACCAATGTCATTTTGTGCTTGCTTGTAATGTAATGCCTTGTAATGTATTGCTATGTACCTGTTCAATTTTTTTTTTGTAACTGACATGGAACCAATAAATGAGCATCCCTCACAGATGTTCTCCAAGATATCATTAAAATAAAAAAACAAATAAAATAGACTTCAGTCAAGCTTTTTTTATTGTATTCTTTGCATGTGAGCATCTAGGTTGTAGATTGCTAAGTGCAGGATCACTGTTACTAAATAGCTTATTCAAGTTTACAATCAGCAGAGCCATTCAAAATCCTTGGTTGTTTGAATGAAAACTAATCTGAATGAAAGTATGTTCACAAGGAAGAAACTGTCTTACCACTTACAACAAGCATTTGTCAATGCTGAATGTTTGCTTGCTGGCATTAGCATTGGAATTGCAGGAGTTAGACAGATGCATAATAGGAATAGCAGTGAAGTACTGAACTGATGCCAAACCCACCCCCACACTGCAGAGATGGACAGGCATTGGGATGTGCCTTTGGGTTATCACCCATAACACTCATGCCATATCACCTCACCCGACCCTGCAGACACCACCAAGTGTCGAAGTGTGCCTTGGGGTCTTCAGGCTTTACAGTCACCCTATTCCATAAGGAAATATGCTGAAGTTGGTGAAGTATAGGAGAATGGGGTGAACTTTGGGGCTGAAGAGTCCAAAGCACACCTCAGTGCCTGTCACTGGCTGCAGGTTGGGGGTGGAATGGTATGGGCATTACTGTTGAAAATCCCAAGTCGCACCCCTGACTCCTGTCAGTCCCTACAGGGTAGGGTGTTATTGTTGGAAACCCAAATGCCCCGGGTGTTTCTTGGTATTTTCACTCCAAGTTTTCAACATGGGCTTTTTGTGACCTCTCGTCATGAACAGTGACACTGTGATTTTGTTACTCTATCCCAAAAGTTGATTTCTCACAGCGACTGTGCCCATTGTGCACCACAGGTACAAAAACATGTTTCAGGCAGGATATGAAAAATGACAGCTGTACTGTTCATAAGGTGGTGTGCAAAAATAGCAATGTTGAAAATCTGGAGTGAAAATATAAAAAAATCGGTGAAGTTACAAGCCTGTGTAAAAACTGCATGACGCATGCTGGTAATGCAATCATTTTTGGGAATTTTTTCACCCATTTTGCAACATGGACTTTTTGGGACTTCTCCTTATGAACACTGTCACTGTGATTTTCTTACTCTGTCCTGAACATTGATTTCCCACAGCAACTAGCCGTTATGCGCCAGATGTGCAAAAACACATTTTGGGCAGGATGTGAAAAATGACAGCTCTACTGTTCATAAGGAGGTGTGGAAAAATGGCAATGTTGAAAATCTGGAGTGAAAATATAAAAAATTCTCAAAGTACGAGCATGTGTGGGAACGCACGTTCATAACACAGTAATTTTTGGAAATTTTTTCACCAAATTTGCAACATAGGCTTTTTGGGAGCCCACCTCATGAACAGTGATACTGTTGTTTTGTTAAATTGGTCCTGAAAGGTGATTCCTCACAGTGACCACAAAATCACCTTTTAGGACTGAATAACAAAATGACAGTGATTAAGTTCATGAGGTGGGGTCCCAAGAACCCCATGTTGAAAATGTGGAGTCAAAAGTCAAAAAAATGGCTGAGATATCCACCTAAGTTGACCCCCCATTGATGCCATTATATAGCTTACTGTGATTTTCTTCAGTTCGCAGTTGGCTTCTGAAGAGTTCAGACGTCTCCCACTCCACTAAAGATCAATGCATCAGGCTCCAGAGGTAAGTATGGGGTGAGGGAGGTTGGGTGCACAGAGGGTGGGTGTGGCTGGGGAGGGGTGGGGGCTGTGACCACGAGGGACTATTTTCTGTTTTACAGGGGGGGGAAAACAGAACATCACGGGAAGGTTTTTTTTTTACAGGTTTGCCAAATACATTTGGGCACACTGGGGTAGGCTGCTAGTGTGCCCAAATGTGTTTTTTTTTTTTTTTGCAGGGGGTACTGAAGCTGATGGAGATTGGGCACCCTGTTGGCAAAGAAACAGTGTCTGTGTTTGGGAGGGCATGATGCTGAGGGGGTTTGGGCACCCCCCTCAGCAGACAAATAAAACAAGAGGTGCATTATGCCAATGGGGATTGGGCACCCCCATTGGCAAATGAACTGGGAAGGGCCATGCTGACAGGGGGATTGGGCACCCCCGGCATCAGCATTCTAGGGACTGTGAGAGGGAGACAGCTGGAGCCACCGTCATGTTTATTAAAAAGTTTCACCAGGAGGCATGTCAGATCTGCCGCTGCAATGATGAGCCTGTCTCTCATTGCAGTGGCAGATTTCTTTCAAGTTGGTGGCATGCTTCTCAACTGCTGTCATAGACAGAATGCTCATTTGTTGCCCAAATCCCGAAAAAGCAGTGGTGGCACTGGCCACAACACTGCCACACCTCCACAGCCTGCTACTCCAGCAAGCTGCCACAAAATGTTTCTTGCACATGTGCGCAAGCAAGCATAAAAAGAATTCACAGTTAGCACCCCATTTAGGAGAATGGGATCATTTGCACCTTTTCTTCTACCTGCTTTTTCAGTCTCTGTGGCAACAAACATTTTCTAATAGTCTGCTTCAACAAAAATTGGATGTTTTGTGTTTAAGTGTTCTTATGCTTGGCCAGTGGATTTTGAAACCAAACCAGACAACTGGATTCAAACAAAAGCAGGTTATCATAAAACTATACCCCATCTTGCACTGTCTTGTTTCAGCCAAACCCAAGTCTGCATGCAAAACTGTCAATATATTTGAGAGTACTGTATTGAAAGTGGTAATACTTTTTACACAGTTCAAAGCAAAAACTTGCGGGGGCAGTTTTTCAGTGGCCCTGCACATGGGGAATCTGACTCGGCAGCAGGGGTGGCATTGTTGGATTTACAGTTTAACTGCTCCTACATCTAACACTTCATTCCCTCAGCTGATGTGACTGCTCACTAACCTGAAAGTAATGTTTTTTGTGCAGAAAAAGTATATGCACAAATATTTTTCACACTAGTTGATTTAAAACAACATTGAAAGCTAAGTTGAATTGAGCTGGGCAGTATGGGCAGGAGTGTAGGTTTATAGTTTAACTGCTGTGCATCTAACCCTTTGATCAGCTGATGCAACTGCTCTCACATTTCATGATTAAAACCCAAAAAAAGCCTAGTATCAGCACACTTGGAGAATCCTGGGGGGGGGGGTCAGTTGGGTGTCCTTAACTGCATTTATTTAAATGTGTGTATCAGGAAACTTGAACTGTTAATCTTGCTGACCTAGGAGTCTCAAGGGATACTTACTGATCAGGGTGTCTTTGTGTGGGATCAACCAATCTGGCAGGGTCTTACAACACTGTGTGGTCACCCATATTAGCAAGGCAGCTCCCACAACCCGCTGAAATATGCCCCCCTCAGGTCAGCATGCAGTGACTCTGCATCTCACTCTTAACCCCACCACCAGCCCAGGGCAGGGAAGTCTGGATCATATCAGCTCACAAACCCAGATCTCCCACTTGCTAGTGTTGCAAACCTCAAGCCTGCACCACTTTTTATTTTTATTTTGAGAGTGTTCTTTTTAAGCTGGGTGGTTGAGCTGGGCTGCTGACTGTGTAAGAGCTGGCAGTTCTCCATGCTGTTGTTGTTAGCTGTGTGCCCCTGAGTAAGGGGGACTTAGATTCTGAGTACCCCTGAATTGCTGCATGACTGGGTGCTGTTGTTACCCTACCTGCCACAGTGTTATACCAGTGTGGGAGAGTGGGGTGCTACAGCAGCACCCAGTCTAGACTACACACTCAGAGGAGCACAGCAGGTAAGGTACCAAATAGTATGCGATGCCCGTGTGCAAAGTGGGACTGCTGCTGTTTGCTTCTTGCTTTCCCTAAATGAATTGGGGGCCTTAGCATCTGTACAGCCTTGAATCTGCTATAAGACCCAATGCTGTTGACACTACCTGCCACTGTATAATGCCATTAGGGATGAGTGGGTTGCTGCAAACACACCCAAGCTAGAAAGCATACTCAAGGACACACAGAAGTTAAGACCCCAGGGGCTGTATGATGCTGGTGGGCAGAGTGGTGCTCAATTCACATCTGAGCTCAGACATCAACACTGAGAGACACCCTTTTCATAGAGACTAAGTAAAAAAAAGCATCCACATGTTTGGAAGATGCATGATTTTCCATTAGAAGGTCGTCCACTAATCACTTGTGGATTTTGTAGGTGAAGACCCTTTATTTCAAAGAAGCAAATTCAGGCAGTTTTTGTTTTTTTTTGCTCCTCCTACCCCTTGGCCATCAACTCCTTCAGGTCTGCCAAGGCCCCCTACCACCACTGCTGAGTTCTGATCACCATCCACTGCCACTTATTGCCATACTACCAGTTAACCCAAAGTAACCCTCATTGGGTGGTTCCCTACCCCTGTGGGAGGCTGCCAGGGGAGGAGAATCACTCCAAAGAGCTTTCTATGTATCCTGGGCATGGCAGGGGTCAGAACAGGCACATGTGTCTGGGGATTTGGGTTTATGGAGGGACTAGCAGGTATCCTCCAGTTGGTCAGCAGGTGTTTCCCCATTTTCCTGGGAGTGTGATTTGCCACATGATGTCAAGGCACAAGCCGACACCTGTCATGCTCCCTACCACAGTGAGGGCCAATGTGTTGCCATGCCTCTTGCTTCCACCAGGGACCAGCAAACGCTGAGCCACAAATCCACCCTCCCTTTCAGGAGAAGGCAAGTGGTCATTGGACACTCAAGCCTTCACCCCACCCCCCCGGCCAGCCCTCCAACATCCACGTCCATTCTCCAAACCCAGTTCAGTGATGTAGCAGGCAGAAGTCCAATTCAGGTAGTTAAATGATAGGAAAAATCAAAGGTGGTCCACCTTAGTGGTGGTAGTTCAGATTAATTTACATCTGAGTTCTAACAAGCAAAGAGACCCAGTAATTTGTAACTTGTGCATGTGGGGTGTGGGTGTTGAAGGAAGGGGATCATAGTGCTGCACTACTGCCATCACCCAGAGGAATGTGGATGGCATTATTGCTATTGCCACCACACCTGAGGGGCTGGGGCCATAGTGCTTCTGCCATCAGCACTGGTTGATGGGGAATGTAGTACTGCTGCCATCCCACCTGAGGGATGGGTCCCATAGTGCTGATACTGCTTTCACACCCGAGGGATGGGGAACGTGCTGCCATCACACCTGAGGGATGGGGGCCATAGTGCTGATACTGCCATCACACCAGAGGAATGGGGTATGTAATATTACTGCCATCACACCTAAGGGATGGGGGCTGCAGTGCTGCTGCTTCCGCCACACCTGAGGGAGGGGGCAGTAGTACTGTTGCTGCTGCCATCCTGGGTCAGTGTTGTTGCAGGCAGAAATCCAATTCAGGCAGTTAAGTGATTGAGGCAGTATAGCGCAGCGAGTTAAGGCTCTGAGCTGCAAATCTGAAAACCTGGGTTTGAATCCCACAGCCGCCTAGGGCCATGCAGTGTGATCCTGAGCAAGTTACTTAACTTCCTTGTGCTCCCAGGTCACATCTGGAAACAAGGTCTGGCTTAGTGTGGTACTCCTGGTTAAACAATGTTCCCTTCCCCCCCCTTCCAATCACACCAGTGGGATGGGGGCCATAGTGCTGTTGGTGCTACCATTGCACCTGAGGGCTAGGGGCCTTACATAAAAACATAGAAACATAGATTTTGACAGCAGATAAGGACCGCTTGGCCCACCCAGTCTGCCCATTTCTATACCTATTGGATAAGCTGCAGATCCTAGTTAACCAGCAGCCTACTTCTTCCTCCCCCACCCCTAGAATTGCCTTATGACTGTCCCATGCATGCTTGAATTCCACCACTGTTTTTGACTCCACAACCTCCTCCGGAAGGCCGTTCCATGCATCCACAACCCTCTCTGTGAAAAAATACTTCCTTAAATTACCTCTGAGCCGCCCCCCTTCTATCTTCAAATTGTGCCCCCTTGTTCTTGCACACCTCTTTTTTTGAAAGATGCTACCCTCTTGGACTTTGTTGATTCCCTTGAGATACTTGAAAGTTTCTATCATGTCCCCCCTCTCCCTCCTTTCCTCGAGGCTATACATATTCAGCTCCTTAAGTCTCTCTTCATATGTCTTCCGGTGCAGACCCTGCACCATTTTAGTTGCCCTCCTCTGGACAGCCTCCATCCTGTCTATGTCCTTGCGGAGATTGGGTCTCCAGAACTACATGCAGTACTCCAAATGGGCTCTCACCAACTGTCTGTACAGAGGGATAATAACTTCCTGTTTTCTGCTGGTGATGCCTCTCCCTATGCATCCCAGTATCCCCCCAGCCCTCCTTGCTGCCCTCTCACATTGCTTGCCCACCTTTAGGTCATCTGATATGACTACCCCCAGGTCCCTTTCCATTTTTGTTGTTGTTAGTATCTCACCCCCCATTGTGTACTCTTCCCCCTGGGTTTTTGTTTCCCAGGTGCATTACCTTGCACTTCTTAGCATTGAATCTAAGCTGCCATACATTTGACCATTCCTCTAACCTTGCCAAGTCCCTTCTCATCCTTTCCACCCCACCTTGTGCATCAACTCTGTTGCAGATCTTTGTGTCATCTGCAGAGACATACTTTTCCTTCCAGTCCCTCTGCAATATCGCTTATAAAGACATTGAAGAGGACCGGTCCTAATACTGAATCCTGTGGTACCCCACTAGTAACCCCCCTTTCTTCAGAGTGGACTCCATTTACTATTACTCTCTGTGTCCTATTCTCCAGCCAATTTTACCCAGGCTGTCATCTTGGGACCCACTCCCAGGCTGGCTAACTTGTATATTAATCTTTTGTGTGGGACTGTGTCAATGCCTTGCTAAAGTCTAGGTAGGTCATGTCCACAGCCCCTCCTGATCTACTACTTTGGTCACCCAGTCAAAGAAATCTATCAGATTTGTCTGGCATGACCTTCCCGCTGTGAATCCATGCTGCCTTGGGTCCTGAGCTCCTCTGGCCTCTAGATACTGAACAATTCTTTCCGTCAGAAGTGATTCCATCATTTTCCCTACCACTGAGGTTAAACTAACAGGTCTGTAGTTTTCTGCTTCTGCCTTGCTCCCACTTTTGTGAAGGGGAATCACATCTGCCATTCTCCAGTCCTCAGGTACCACCCCATCCTCCCATGATTTGTTAAAGAGGGTAATCAGTGGTGTCACTAGTTCTACCCTTAGTTCTTTTAGAATTCTGGGATGAATCCCATCAGGCCCCATTGCTTTGTCCACCTTCAGTTTTAAGAGTTCTTTCAGAACCCTTTCTTCTGTAAATGGGCTGGTATCAACTTCTGTATCCAGAGTGTTTCTACTGTTTGTTTTAGGTACCTCCCACTTCCTTTGTAAATACTGAGCAAAAATATTTGTTTAGTATCTCTGCCTTTTCACAGTCACCCTCTGCCCACCCTCCCTCCTCTTTATTAAGCCTCACTAGCCCTCCCTTGGTCTTCCTTCGCTCCCTGATGTACCTATAAAAGGTTTTATCCCCCTTCTTAACAAAATTGGCTATCTTTTCCTCGGTTTGGGCCTTTGCTGTTCTGATTACCTTCCCAGCTTCCTTTTGCTTTAACTGATACAGTTCCCTGTCCTGCTGCTTCTGTGATTCCTTGTACTTCCTGAATGCTTTCTTTTTCTCTTGAACCTTCACTGCCACTTCCTTTGAGAACCATAGTGATTTCTTACATCATTTTGTTTTGTTACTTTGCTTCACACAAAGGCTTGTTACCTCTGTGATGGCAGTTTTTATTATTCCCCATTGTTCTTCCACCCCTCCTTCCTGCCCATTTGCTAGTGCATTCCTTAGGCACTCACCCATTTTAGCAAAGTCAGCCTCCTAAAGTCCAATACTTTTGCCTTTGTATGGCTTGACTCTATTGCTGTGTTTATTGTGAACCATACTGTTCGATGGTCGCTAATTCCCAGATGGCTACCCACTTCTACATCTGTGATCCTCTTCATCTCCATTTGAGAGAACCAGGTCTAATATTGCTCCTCTCGAGTGGGCTCCAATACTAGTTGTCTCAAGGCATGCCCTTGTAGGCATCTAGAATAACCCCACTCTTTGAAGTGGCTGCTGCAACTGTATTCCAGTTAACATCTGGCATATTCAGATCACCCATCAGCAAAATCTCCCTTTTCTGCCATTCTAAGTATTCTTTCTATCATTTCCTTGTCCATTTCTCCCCTGAGAAGGGTCTGTTCTAACCCTATGCGGATTGTGGTGCCATTGCGGTCTCCAAATTTACCCACAGTGCTTCTTCTCCTCCTGTTTTCCCTTTTGTTCTGTTGCCTTGATTCCTTCCCTTATGTAAAGAGCTACTCCTCCTCCTCTTTTACCCTCCCTGTCCCTCCTGTAGATAGTGTATCCTGGTATGTCTATGTCCCAGTCATGGTTCTGTGTGTATCATGTTTCTGTGACTGCCACGATATCCAGATGTTCCTCCTCCATCAAGGCCACTAATTCAGGAAGCTTGTTACTCAGACTATGGGCATTGGTACTCATTGCTCTCCATTTTTTGATGGCTTTACCTTCTTTTGCAGCATCCCCCACTGACCTGTCTACCTCGGTCTTTTTCTCATTTAGTACCCTGTTTTGTAGGGAGAGGCTGGGATTTTCCTGCTGCTTATCAGTGCCTCCCCCCTTGACTAGTTTAAAAGCTTGCCAATGAAGCATTTAACCTTAGTGCTGCTTCCATCACACCTTACGGATGGGGGCTGTAGTGCTGCTGCTTCCATCACATCTTGTACCTAAAATAACTTTAAATTGGTACATGGACAGATGTACAATAGTGGAGGTCAAAATGGCTAAAATGCATGTTACCAGAGTTAAAAATTGTTAAAGTACACAAAATCAAACACCTGTAAAGCTGGATTTTAGCTTAGCAGACACTGGTGACAATACTGTTTCTTACAATGTGCAAAATGGAATTTGCCCTTTCTCAATCCTGGCAAACCAATGTCCCTGATAAGAGGACAGAAAGTGAAGAAGATATGCAGGTGTACCTTGAGTGTTCAAGGGGAAGCAGTCAATGCATTTAGGAGTGTGAAGGTATGGACTGAGGAGGGACTAATGCAGACAGTCAAGAAAGGGGACAAGAGATTCTATAGGTACATCAGAGGAGTGACAGTAAGGCTCAAAGGAAATAAATGAGGATGTAAGGAGGGAGAACAGGAGAAATCAGAAACACTGAACAAATACTTTTGTTCAGTGTTCACTGAAGAGGGGGAGGATCAGGGAGCACAGCTGGGCAACAGATGCAGAGGGGAGGTAGAGGTGGACACCAGTCCATTAACAGTAGAAAGAGTCCTGACGAGCTATCAGAACAGAGGGTGGATGAAGATATAGGGACAGATAGCATATACACATGGCTATTGAGGTAGCTGCTTGGTGAACTCGAAGCACCTCTGGCAGCTTTGTTTGCACAGTCACTCAACACTGGAGTGGTTTCCGAAGGAATGGAAGAGGGCAAATGTATTGCCTTAACACAAAAGTGGAAGTAGGAAGGAGCTGAGTACCTACAGGCCGGGAAGCCATCAGTGCCAGGATCCAAGGCATATATGTATTCACAGCTTGAAGGTTGTAGCTAATGAATATTACAGATTTTTAGTGATTGGGCAATAAAGCAGCTAAATTGGTGGGTGGTGCCTGTGGACATCAACTACCTCAATTTCAGTCAAGCTTTCGACAGAGTCACACATAAAAGGCCACTTAACACAAAAATTAGTCTGGCAATGGGACATAGGGTGGTAGAATGGGTTAGAAGTTGGCTAATAGACTGGAGACAGAGGGTGGTGGTTAATGGGATCAAATCAAGAGAGAGGAGGGAGACCAGAGGGTTACCTCAGGTATCAGTCCTCCGACCAGTCCGGTTTAATGCATAGATCACTGACATCACTGAAGGGTTGGAGGGAAAGGTCAGACTGTTTGTGGATGACAACAAGATCTGCCAGAGGGTGGATACTCCTGAAGGGCAGAGAAATAGAATAGAGGGACCAGAGAAAACATGAAAAATGGTCTGAGGTCTGGCAATGGAGGTTCAATGCTAAGAAGTGTGAAATAATGAACCTGAGAGGTGGGAACCCTGGGGAAACAAATAGGATGGGGGGGCAATTACCGAAGAATAAGCTGACCTGGGCTTCATCATCTTAGATGACATGTAGGTGTCCAAGCAGAGGAAAAAAGGCTGCAAGGTGGGCCAGAGGCATACTGGGATGCATATGATCACCCACCCACTACTCGGTAAGGCCCCTCAGGAAAAAGGACTTCTGCACACATGCTGGTCCTGCGCTGTTTACCTGTGAGTGCAGTATTTCTAAACTAGAAGCATAGGCCATGCTTTTTTCCTTCTGTGGCCTTTGTCCACACTGCTCTGTTCATGTTTACCTGTTTATGTACTGTAATCTTAGTGTATGCCTTTTAATTGCTTTGATTACCACTACTTGCTATGTTAACTTCCTTATGCTTAGCTTTGACCCAACTATTCGGTCTTTTGTTTAACTTTGTCTTTATTTTTGCATCACTCTGACATGGAGCCTTTGTAAAAGAGTCTCTGACTCAAAGGGTTTAATTCCGATATGTTCAATAAATAAATTAAAAAATAAATATGCAGGGGTATCACTAGCACCACAAAACGTATGCAGACAGATTAAAGGACCTGAATATTTGCTCACTAGCTGAACGGAGTCAACGGGGAAGGGTTGCTAGAAACATTGTAATGCCGGGGGAGGGGACATCTTCCAGTGCAGGAGTGCAAGAACAAGGGGGGACAATATGGAAGTGGAGTGTATCAGGTTAAGAGGAATGTGAGAAAGGTTTTCTTCTCCAAGAGGGTGGGTGGACAAATGGAATAGCCCACCACAGAAAGTGGTGGGAGCAAGCACAGTGAAGGGTTTTAAACATGTCTGCAATAGGCACAAGGAAATCATGAAGAGTGAAGGAGCGACGGGGAACCACTGATGGTCATATGCCACAGACAAGTATTGGGTTGAAGGGAAGACTAGATGGTAGTAGCGGTCCTTACTAGCTGACAATTTCTATGTTTCCATGTTTTATATACTCATAGCTAGATAACATATTAGTACCATGCAAGTACACCCACACACACCATATATGTGTGTGTGTATATATATATATATTAGGAGGTAAAATTGTTAGTTGCCCACGTGACAGCCTGCTGTTAGGTTGATTACCCTTCATTGTCACGGGCAGGCGACAGATTACCTCAGCTCTGCAACCTCTCACCCCATGACATGTGTAAAGCAGGAAGTATAGGAGAATGGGGTGAGAGTTAGACCACGATCCCAATGAGCACCCCAATGCCGTTGGGGGGTAAGTAGGTCCAAGGGGTTTTCAACTCCAACAGCTAATTTCCACTTTTGTCGCTGTGGAACAACCCTAACTAATGCATTAAATGGAGTTTTTGCCTCTAATTTCCTTCTTTTGAGAATGATAACGAGAAATAGTGAATGGAGTCAGACATGGGAGCGCGGCCCTTTGGGCCCTGCGCTCCCGCCACATGATGTGTTGTGGCATACTAACAGGGACAGCAACGCAAACAGAAATGCTAACAGTGGCGCACATGGTAACACAAGCACGAATGAGAACAGAAAGGGTAATGCACATGGTGGCATAGACGGGAATGGTCTGCCACGTGATGTGTTGTCACATAGTAACATGGTGCCTGCAAACAGAAATGTCAATGGGCGTGGTGATGTAAAGTGAAACAGTAAGATAAACAGTACTGTAGACAGAAATGGCAAAAAATAACAGAAACGCAAGTGCAAATGAAAACGCAAAGGATAACGCACATGGTGGCGCAGACGTCAATGGTAAGTGAAACGGCAATGGATCCGCAAGTGGAAAGGGCAACAGTAACAGTAATGTGTTTACAGGCTGGTTTTACCTAAACCTGCATTGAGAAAGACAGTGAGTACAAATAATGTATGCAAAATAATGAGTATCGAGCAGAAAATGAGATCTTGGAATACTAAATACATTATATCTCAGGAACCGTATTTAATGAAAAAAAGTTTAAAAGTCATATTATTTACAACTGTCCTGGTAATTTGAATCTTAGCCCCATTGTGGGGCTAAGAAATTTTCAGACTTAAAGTCCGTATCTCGTAATGTTTCGAGATACGGGCCCTGAAAGGCGCGCCAACTAATGTTATCCTATGGGAAAAAAAGAAAAGTTCGGAGCACCATAACTTTGCCTCCCTGTAATGTTTTTTCACCAAACTACTGAAAGGCACATCTGTGGGCTGTTGGCTGTCTTCCCTCCAAATTTCAGGAAAAGAGACCAAACCGTTATTTTGCAGCAGGGCTCCAAATGATTTCTGTTAAGTGTTAGGCGCCGTAATGTTATCCTATGGGAAAAACTGTCAATTTTGGAGTGCCGTAACTTTGCCGCCATGTGATATTTTTTCACCAAACTACTGAAAGGCACATCTGTGTACTGTTGGCTGTCTTCCCTCCAAATTTCAGGAAAAAAGACCAAACCGTTATTTTGCAGCAGGGTGCCAAAGGATTCCTGTAATGCTTCGGGCGCCGTAATGTTATCCTATGGGAAAAACTGTCAACTTTGGAGTGCCATAACTTTGCAGGCATGTAATATTTTTTCAGTACAACACTGAAAGGCATCTGTGAGATGTCAGCTGCGTTCCCTCAAATTTCAGCCCAAAACTCCCAACGGTTATTTTGCAGTGCAGTGCCAAAAGAATTGCTGTCATTTTCCCACAGACTAGAAAATTACTGTCGCAATTTGCATAAAGTCTCGCAAAATTTCATGACACTTCATGAGCACGAAAGCAATCTTATGAAAGTACTTTTCCAAATTTGAAAACATATTTCTGGGGTGTTTTACCACAAAATAAAGACATGGCAAGCATCCTCAGGGCCCGACTAGGTGAATACAAAAAATTAGGTTGCTAGAGGGTCCCAAATTTAAATGCCAACCATTTTCTGATCACCAACTGAAAACAAAATGGCCGATTTATGAAAGTAACAGGCCCATTTACGAAAGTAAAATGCATTTGCGAAAGTGTTGAACTTTTTGTTAACTTTTCCCATTGACTTAAAATGGGAAACTGTTTTGAATAACTTTGAACCGTTTAATATTTTTCACGAAATCTTTGAAAGGCACATTGGGGACCTGGCTGCACATTCCTGAAGATTTCAGACCATTCACAAATGCATTGTGGCGTACAGGAATTCAGAAAAAGCGTGAAAGCAGCGCACAGATCACACTTAATAACTCCGCGCCGTATATCCAACCAGTACGAAACTTGGCAGATCCCAAGGCCTATGGTTCTTGATCATAAATTCCAAATTTCAGGCAAATCCATCAAGCGTTGCCAAAGTTATTAAGGTGCAAAGTTTTGGGGTTTAACATAGAAATGGCTCCTCAACCCTAACTATGGTAGCACTACCGTGCACCATATATATATATATATATATATATATATATATATATATGGTACTATGTGTGTACATACAAAGCAACATATCTGTGCTTCTTGTACTCTATGTCTGCATAACAGTGCTGCAGCCCAGACAGAGAAGGTCATAATCAAATGAGTACCAACAGAAATAGACAGTGCCTCAGAGGTGTTGCATCTCAAAATAGAAAGTAAAGTAAACGGTAATTGTCCTCAACCTTGCTTGACATGGCATGATGTGCTCTTCTGATGCATACAGATTAACAAGTCATACAGGGCTAACCCTATCTCAGTTAGCACACTGAAATGGTAGACACAAAACAAAACAAAAGAAGCTGAATGAGGCTATTTCCATCTGTAATTACTATGCTGGAAGATTTTATAAGCCAATTATATGTGAATTGAACAGCACAGCACTCAGAGTGGTGTGCTCTGGATCCTAAAGCCTGTAGCAAAGGATGATATTGCCAATGTTATGCCCTGTGGATGAATTACTGTCTGTAAACTTCAGACTATGGTATGTATGAAGGTTTTACCTTTTGTCCAGTTATAACACTGGTTCCCATATTAGTGCCTTAAATGGTAAATGAGTGCCCAACCAAAAGATTAGAAAGCTGATAAGTGGCAGTTATGCATATACTGTGCATATACTGTGGTTTGGTAAAGTTGTTAGTCCTGCTCTCACACATATACTGTATAGCACCACTGCTGACTATGCCCACATATCCACCTAGAATCATTCATGTTCTTTTCATCTGTTCCCAATTCCTCATGACTGCATAGTTAGGTAACTATAAATTGAATTCAATCGGGGGGAGGGGGAGGGCAGGAAAGCATTCGGTTGCCAGAGTTTACAGCCATTGTGCTTTGCTCACCTGTGCACAGCTTACTGTTATTTTCCCACTTCTGTTCACTGACAGACATAGGTGTGACAGTGCATATGACAGGACAAACTGGCAGGTATTTAATTCTGCTCATAGAATCTGAATTTGATGGCAGATAAGGACCGCTTGGCCTACCTAGTCTGCCCATTTCCCTACCTAACAGATAAGCTGCAGATACTAGTTAAACAACAGCCTACTTCCTCCTACCCCCCCACTAGAATTGCTTTATGTCTGTCCCATGCATTCTTGAATTCCCCCACTGTTTCTGACTCTATGACCTCCTCAGGAAGGCTGTTCCATGCATCTGCAACCCTCTCTGTGAAGAAATACTTCCTCACACTGAGGCACTGTCCCATTTTGACAAAACCAGACCTCCTGAAGTCCAGTATCTTCACTTTTTTATGGCTTGACTCTACAGCTAAGTTTATCGTGAACCACACTGTTTGGTGGTCGCTTGTTCCCAGATGGCTACCCACTTCTAGATCTGAGATCCTCTCTCCATTTGAGAGTACCAGGTCTAAGATGGGTTCCAAAACTAGCTGTCTGAGGCATGCCCCTTGTAGGGAATTGGGAATCGAGAATGGCCCTGCTCTTGGATGTGGCTGCAGTAAAGGTGCTCCAGTTAACATCTGGCATATCCAGGTCCCCCATCAGCAATATCTCCCCTTTCTCTGCCATCCTAAGGATGCCTTCTATCATTTCCTTGTCCATTTCCTCCCCCTGAGATAGGGGTCTGTATACAACCCCTCTGCGGATTGTGGTGCCATTTCCAGTCTCCAGGGTGACCCACAGTGCCTCCTCTCCTCCATGTTTACCCTTTAGTTCTGTTGCTTTGATCTCTTCCCTTACATAAAGAGCTACTCGTCCTCCTTCTCTTCTACCCTCCCTGTCCCTCCTGTAGAATCTGTACCCTGGTATGTTGACATCTCAGCCATGGTTCTCTGTGTACCATGTTTCTGTGACTGCTAGGATATCCAGGCATCTCTCTTTCATCAAGGCCACCATTTCGGGGAGATTTTTACCTAGATTACAGGCAATGGCACTCATTACCCTCTATTTTTTTATGGCCTTATTTCTTTATGCCCCATCCCTGTCCTTACTGCATTTGTCTTTTTCTCCATTTACCCCTGCCCTTCTCCCTATCAACTGCCCTATCTTGGTGTTTACATCACTAACTACCCTGATTTTTGGGAAGGGGCTAGAATTTATTTTCTCCTTTTCAGTGCCTCCCCCCTTGGCTAGTTTAAATGCTTTCCAATGAAGCATTTAAACCTGTCACCTAGGATCCTGGTTCCGCTCCTGGACAGATGCAGACCATCATGCCAGTATAGGCCTGTATCCCTTCAGGTAGAGCCCCAGTATCCAATGAAGCCAAATCCCTGAGCTCTGCACCAGATTTTCAGCCAGTCATTGAATCCCACGGTGTGGCGTACCATAGCTTCATCCTTGCCATAGACAGGTAGCACTTCTGAAAAAGTTACCGTGTGTGCCACTTGTCTAAGGCTCCTCCCCAACTACACAAACTCCTGTTGCACTGCTCTGATCCCATTCTCAGCCAGGTCATTTGTCCCAAGGTGAATAATGACATCCAGCTTACTCCCCCTAGCAGCTGATCCCATGATCCTGAGGATTCATTTCCTGTCCCTCCAAGCCATGGTGCTGGACAGGCACCTAACCCCCCTTTCCACTCCCTCCCCAAGTACTACCCCCCTAACAACTGAGTCCCCCACCAGAAGTTGTTTTCTTCCCCTGTGGGGTCCTGTGCCATCCTCCTGTGGGTCTCCATTGTGGAGGTTCCCAGCATCCTCCTTGGTCTCCACTGAAGATGCCTCCATAGAGGAACTATGCTCTGCCAGAGTGGTGAATGAATTGTGGAGAGGCACAACTGGAGGGATGCACCTCTGTTGCATCACCCTCATCCTCTCTGAGCCCACCGTGGTCCAACCACTCCTCTTTCTTGGCAACCTCTGAGGTAGTGGCAGTGGCCTGGGTGGTCCCTGGGTGCAGGAGCAGGTTTCCCAAATCCCTGCCAGGTCAACATGGAGTCGAGCGACCTCCTCCCTCAGACCAGAGAGGTGCCTGCAAATAGGGCAGCAATGCAGTCTCCTGAATGTCCCTCGGAAGACTGCTGCTCCACAGCCAGTGCACTGCAACACTCCTCACGTGTCTGTCTCCCTTCCTGTTTCAGATGTTTTGTTTCTTTTTTTTTGTTCTTGTTTTAGTGTATGCAAGCTTGTCAGTGTGTCTACCCCCACAAGCTTGTACACACTAAAACAAGAATGAGAAAAGGAAAAAAAAACATCTGAAACAGGAAGGGAGACAGACATGTGGGGAGTGGTGCAATGCACCGGCTGTGGAGCAGCAGTCTTCATGTCTACAATATCCACGAATGCAATAACAAGATGCAGAGTCCCACAGAAAGTGCAGCTCACAGGAATCAGCACTGCACATCATAGCTGCTGTGAGTTGATGGGGATGGCCATACAAGTATAGGGAAAGGAAAGGAAACATTGTTTAACCAAGAGTAGTACACTAAGCCAGAACTTGTTTCCACATGCGACCTGGGAGAACAATGAAGTTAAGTGACTTGCTTAGGATCACACAGTATGCACCTAGGCAGCTGCTGGATTCAAACCCAGGTCTCCAGATCTGTAGCTCAGAGCCTTAACCCACTGCACTATACTGCCTCCATGCATCCAGAAATCATGCCATGCATTATGCCAGGATTTCCCAACATGGGAGAGACCACAGTAACTGTGCAGCTAAAAGTAGGCATGATTTTGGGGTGGGGGTGGGGTGGGTTGTGGGTGGATGGTGGATGTGTTGGCACAAAGAATAAGCTCATGTGATTGACAGTGAGGCACATCACAATGCAAAGATCCAGTAAGTGATGATCAGGGACACAGCCCAAATAAGCTATAGGTTTTCTTGCAATGGCTGCACATGTTGCATTGCAATGCTGCACCACAGAATGGATGGAAGAAATAAGGGTATTTAAGGGATAGTACATACTGTAATAACTTTGTATTGTGTCCCTCTGCTCAATGAACAGCTAAGGATAACACTGGAAGAGCTTTGAATTTCCCTATGGGGGAGGCAGACGTTTTGTAGGCGGGGGGCACCGAGACATTCCAAAAACAAATATGTTGGTACAGAATCCATCAGCTAAGTTGCATAACACAGTGGACTGTGAATTACCGAACATGCAATGAAGTACCTTATGTGGCACTGTCAGGGCATGCACACCTGCCATCATTGATATGGAATGAGGTGACATCGCTTATCAAAACATTGAATTTTGTTATGTGGCTTGCGGCTACGGGAGACCCTGAGTACCCGTGGTGCTCTCAATCTATGTACTATTCACACCATAGCTTCACTGCTTATTTACTTGCTCACATCGTGGGCCACAAGGTTCAGTAATAATGCACAATGATGCAAAAAACAGTCCAAATGTATCTGGGACATCTATTAGGCAAAGGTACTAGTATACCTAGCGGGGGTGGTGCAGACAACAGCAAGTTGCATGTGTATGTGTTGTGATTAGCATCGCAAAACAGTGAGTTTTTCAGATGCCATAGGGTTTGTGGAGGGGGGTGTGCAAGGCATCACTGCATGAGCATGTGGCTGCAAAGCACACAAGAATAGATAGTGAACACTGCGACTGTTGATGTATCTGGTCAGGGGGCAAGGGAGCGCTGTTATGGGGAATAAGCAGTGAAGCTTTCCAGTGAAAGGCTAATACAGAAACTTGGATGGATGGAGCACAGAAAGAAACTCACCTGAAAGAATGAACACTGACAATGTCCATGTGTCGCACTGCAACAGCTGATCAATCAGACCACAGTGGAAAATCGGACACACGGGCAGGAGGAAGAACAAGAAAGCAGGAGAGAGAAAAAATAGTAGCTTGAGGAATTTATATTTTGCAGCACTGAACTGAGAGGCTGGGAATTCGACCAATGGCAGGCATGGCTAAGCAAAAGCCAATCAGAGTGGGGGATGCCTGACCGATGGAAGGCTCAGGATTTGTTGATAGCAACCAGCAACTCCGCCGGCATCCTAAAAAGTAAAGAAGGAGAAGAAAGGTGTTTTGATGTGGGTCAAGGGGTCATCATGATCATGCTCTGTGAGCAGACCGCAAGACCATGCGAGGAGAAACGGGAGGAAGATTACAAGCAGCAGTCTGGGACACCATGGGTACAGGGGCCCATGAGACACAAGTAACACAGGGACATGTCTGTAATGAGCCAGAAAGGTAGCTGGTTAATCTAATTTTTTTTTTAAATGATTACAGGGGCATCTACGTTGCCATGTGGGTTTAGTTCTCCTTTAAGAAGTTCGCCAGTGTAGGGAAAGTGGTAGTAACTGAGGATTTCAACATGCTGGACAAGGACAGGAAAGTCCATATTGCAGCTATTACTGGGAACCAGAGTCTGTGGGATGCCTGCCAGCAGGCATTCCTAGAATAATTAGATCTTCCTCGAGAATATCTCTTTCATCAGGTCACACCTTTGGAACTTTTAGCCAATCAGGCACTAGGACCACGCAGAAACTTTTGCAAGCCATCCACTAGGGGCCACCTATGATGATGTCCTACATCATTCCTTCGCATATAAGTGTGGGCAACCACTTTTCTCCTCAGTGCTTTTCCTGCCATCAATCCATACTCATCAGACCACTGTAGAAATGTTGCTGTTTTTGCCAGTGTTTTTAATTTTCTTGTCAATAGAAGTAACCACTTTTAGTGTGATCTTTGGTGATTTCTGTGTCATCGAAAGGACTGTTGACACTCTTCTGTGAGTGAGAATGCAGAGCTAAGATCTACAGTTATGGCTCCCATGTCTCTGTCTGTGGCCAGTTCCAGCAGATCTTATCAACAGTAAATCTGTTGAAATCCATTACAGTGATGTCACAATGCCAACACTCGGCATTGTGCCATCAAAAAAAACGATGTTTTTTTTCTGGGGGATGCAACTCCAGGTCAGAGTTGTTTTGGGGAGGGGGGCAAGACATGGAGAACACATGTCAGTGTACCATGTGACTATTACAGTGAACTGCTGAATTTGTCACTGTAATGGTCTTTCACAGTATACGTTTCGCTGTTTGGTGGGTTACTGTCTGCAGCCTAAGCCAGGGTTACATCACAAAAGCTTGAAGTATCCATCTGGGGGCTCAACAAGGCTCTAGTAAAATGTTCTGGGATAATGCTTTCTTGAGCAGAAGGTCACAAGAAGCTCCAGTCAAAAGGGTCAACCGTATTACTGCACCAGTCCTCAATTCACGTGATTCTAAGTCCTGGAATAAGGCATTTCCAAAGTGGGAGTCTCAGGCAAGCACTGAGCCCATGGCAAGTAGAATGCCTCCCAATGGCGTTCCAGGTTGCCCCTTCACTGTTCAGCAGCAACCTCTTCTCCAGTGTCATCTGTTTCAAAGCAGCTGTCTCCCCCAAAATGCTAAAAATGTTAAACCAAGGTCAGGGTCTGGGGCAATCTCTACCATGCCTCTTATGGCTGGTACATTGACATTGACAGTGGTACCTCTGCTCTGCCTCACCCATTGACCTCCTTCTCAGAGTGACAGTGGTACC
Organism: Neoceratodus forsteri; assembly: GCA_016271365.2. NCBI lineage: Eukaryota > Metazoa > Chordata > Ceratodontiformes > Ceratodontidae > Neoceratodus > Neoceratodus forsteri. The sequence continues at coordinate 473,097,187 of CM057455.1, forward strand.
TCTGGCTCCCATCAACCCTTGTTACTGCTGAGACATCCATTTTGATGGTGGTGCCTCTGCCTAACCCATCACTCCCCTTTTCTGCCTGATGCACCCATGCTGATGATTGCACCTCTATTACCACCCCGCGGACTACTATTTCTTCTGGTAAACCTACATCAATGGTGGTGCCCTTAACTTCTCCATCAACTCTCCCCATCAGGCCTGTCAATGCATGCATGTCAACATAAAAGTGGCTATGGTTAGATGTCTGTTACCTATGCTTCTCAGTCCTTCGCCATTGACAGGGATTCCACTCAACCCCCATCAACACTGCAAGGTTGGCCTTTGCACCAACATTCAGTGGGGTTGCCACTGATGTCATTGGCATGCCCTTTACCTTCCCTCAACACAACCAACAGGCCATATGACTATCGTCGTTCTTTGATCATGCAGCATGAGAATGAGGAGCCTGAGGATTATGTGAACAGCCCCTGTGTTCAGGGTATTAGTCCTGCAGTCCCCTCTTACAGTTGAGGGCCCTGTAATTACAGCAACCATGAGGTCCTCTGCTGAAGGCCCTACCTTCCTCTCCATGATGCAGCAGATGCAGGCTGCCATGGGTTTGCTGTTAGAGGAACAGGTCACAACTACAAGGACAGCTATAGGTATCCTTAATTTGTAGACTATCCTGCTCTTGTGGTGCCACCTCTATTACCCACTCTATAGGCTGTCACCTATGCTGCTTGGTATAGAAACAATTTTGGTTCACACCTTCCTGATAAGGGAATCCTGGGGGTAGATGTGCTGCAGCTCTGGACCTGGGAATTTCCAATTACTAGGCAAGTATGATCATATACCAGAAGACACTCTGGAGACAAACTGGTACTTCAGTCAGAGCAACTACCTTCAGACCATGCCCTTGGATGTACCTTTGGCTCAGGGTGGCCCATTTTCAGTGACCTCTTTCAGTGGATACACATCCAGGTATCAGGCAGAACCCTGACATCAGTACACTCACTCCATTATTCCAAACCAAAGGGTAGATAGAGTACTTTTCTTTTGGCTGGTTCACTACCAAACATTGGATATGAATAAAGCAGCTAGAGCTCAGCCTGCTCCAGATAACACCCAAAGTGCCCGCACCCAGGTCAAAATGGGGGGGGTACTTTGGTAGGAGCCTTCACACAGGGCTCAACCTATCTCCTTTCCACACCCCTATCCACCAGGAGGGGTCATTGGAGATTGGCTCCCCCCCACCCCGTCTAGACTACGGGACAGGGAGGACTTCAGGTGCCTCAGTTCTGAAAATAGTAGCACAGGTCCATTGCTCTGGAGCTTTTAGCACTACTTCTAGACCCTTCATCAGTACCTTTCCATAACCTTCCAGGGCATCTCCATCTGCATCCAGAGGAAACATAATCCTTACTTCAAAAAAGCACTATGGAACCTGTAGGATCACAGGGTTCTACCCCATGTTACTTCCTGGTCACAAAATGGTTAGGGAATCAGAGACCTCATCTAGATCTTAGAAGTATGAACTTGCTCATTTAGCGCAAAATGTTTAGAATGGTCATTCTACAGGGCCAGCTATCACTACTACAGGTAGGTGATTAGCTATGATTCCCGGATATGCAGGCTGCCCACCTTCGTATCACAATACCTCCACCTCACAGGAGATATGTAAGGTTCCTGTTTTGAGGAGAACAATAGCAGTTCCAGGCATTATCCATTGGCTTATCCTTTGCACCATGGGCCTTTACCATGTGCTTAGCAGTGGTGGGAACAGCACTTCACAGGGAAGGTCTTTATATCTTCCTCTTTCTGGATGACTGGCTACTAAAAGCTCATTCCAAGATGTAGCTTTTACACATCCTAGCATGTATGAGACATCAGTTCAAGTGCTCTAGGACTACAATTAATGTGCCTTTGTTGGCCTTGAACCCTTGCCAGCATTCACAGTACAAAGGGGCAGTCTCAAACAAAGCCTCAGATTTGTTCCTTCTGCTCCTGGACAGGGCCAGGCACTTCATTGCACACAGCCAAATGGGTCATGATTGCAGGTATGTCGCAGCTGGGACATTCCTAAGGCTCCCAGAACTGAAGGCAGCAGCCATTATCAAACTGCCTCTGGCCAGACTACCAATGGGGATCCTTCAGGGAAATCTAAGAGTCCAAAGGGATCAGTGCATAGATGGCATAGCATGGAAAGTTCTAGTCAGTTCTCCTGTTTGTAAGGTGCTTCAGTGGTGGATGGAACCCCACAACATTGAAAAAGGGGTTCCGTTCCTATTTCCCTCTCCTCTCCAGTTTCTAACTAAAGGTGTCTCAGGTATGGGCTGGGGGACATACGTGAAGCCCCATCAGAAACAGGGTACATGACCCGGAGTGGACAGTATCCTTCATACAAACATTCTAGACATGAGTGCTGTCTTGCACGGCCTACAGGCCTTTCAGACACACCTGTCCCTGGGCCTTCTGTTTATACAGACTGGCAACACTAGGGTGGTGCATTATATCAACTAGCCAAATAGAACTCATTTTTACCACCAATGCAGAGAAGCAATGAAAGTCTGGTATTGGATTCTGGCACACGGTCTAGAAAAGTGAGCTGTGCATGTTCCAGGCATCTAAAACCCCTTAGCAGACAGGCTAAGCAGGTCACAGTTTTGAATGCATGACATGGGACTGAGGACCCTGGTGGCAGAACATCTGTCCAACAGATGGGCTTGTCCAAAGTTTGACCTTTTTGTGTTTCTAACACAACACACAACTGTCGCTCTTTGCGCACTTGCTGTAGGGTCTGGAGTTTTTCTGGCAAGATGTGTTGTCCCTCTTTTGGAAAGGGAGGTTCCGATACACCTTTCCTCCCTTCCTGCCAATTTAGTGAGTACTACTCTAGTTCCAACTGGAGGAGCAATTTGGATTCTCATTTCTCCCCTTTGGCCTCAACAGATCTGATTCCCCATATTGCAGCATTTGGCAGGAGCACCACAAATACCCCTGTCCTTATGCGAGGCCCTACTGTCACAAAAGCAGGGTACCCTGGTCCATCAGGACCTCAAGTCTCTTTACCTTCATACATGGCTCCTGAAAACATAGCCATTGCAAGATTTAGTTTCCCAAAAGATGGCTAATAGCTTTGTGGCTGCCAGAAAGCCTTCCACCAGGGCAACTTAGTCCATGACATTGAAATGGTTAGCTCTGTGTGCCATTTTTCCTTACTTAAATCCATTTACCTGCCCAGTAAATCAGATTATGTAGAATTTGCTGTCTTTATCAGGTGCAGGTCTACAATTCTCTTTTATCCATGTGCACCTGGCTGCTATTTCAGCTTTCCATGTGCCTACTGAGGTGTATAATTGCCCATCTACAGATGGCCTGCATGTTTTTGAGGGGCATTCTACATCTTAAGTCTCCTGTCTGACATCAGGTCCCAGTCTGGTCCCTGCATTTTGTGCTGAAAAGGCTTGCTTTGACTCCTTTGAAGCCAGCTGCAACTTGTGTCTCACATCCTTTCTTCGAAGCATTTTTTTAGCTGATATTACTTCTGCTTGAAGAATTTCAGAGCTTCAAGCTCTAATGAGTGAGTCTCCTTATTCACTTTTCCACAAATACAAGGTGTCTTTGCATGCAAACTCTAAGTTTCTATCAAAAGTGATGTCTGAGTTTACTTTAAATCAAACCATCCACCTGCCAGCTTTCTTTCCCAGAGCATGTCCATCCAGGGAAAGCATTGCTCTATGCTCTAACTGTACATGCAATACTTAGGCACAGTATTTATTTATTTATTTATTGCATTTTGGTAACCAGGTGAGCCCACTGAGACCAGAGGTCCATTTTTCTGGGGTGACCCAGAATTACAGTATTTACATACAGCGCTTACAGGCAGTTCAAGTCATTGTAAATTGTAGGAATACTGTACATAAGCAAATATACTGAAGATAGCAAGAGACTGCATATAAGCACACAGGAGAAATTAGTTACAAAGCATTAGTTAACAGTAGTCAGCTTGACAGATAGAATAGTACAGAGAGATATAATCACTAAATAGCAAGATTCATAGGTTCACAGATAGTTATAAGTACACAAATGGATTAAGCTACATTCCCATTATCAAGTACATGGGGTACATAGGGACACTGGCGTAAGAAGAAGGTTCAATGAATCTACTATATATACGGTACACAGTATGAAGAACTGCAGGAAGTCATTTCAGATTTCTGTTGTCATTTGCCCATAGGAAAGGGGGTGCTTCTGGTTCTAGACAGTGCCTGTCCAAATGGCTAGCTAACAGTATTACTTTTGGTTATAGCAAGTGTGGTAAAGACCTTCCTGGTGCTGTTCGTGGTCAGTCTACTAGAGGTATCATCACTTTTGTTGCCTATTTCAACAGTGTGTCTGCTGCAGAAATCAATGCAGATTTTTTGTTTGTTTTTTGTTATTCTTTGTTAACCAGGTAAGGCCACTAGGCACACAATGCCTATACTAAAGCTATCACCTGGAGTACGTCCACACTTTCACTGAACACTACAGTCTGGACATTGCATCCTGAAAAAGGTCTGGCACTGGCCTATCTGCCCTTCAAGGCCTTCATTCTTTGGCCTGCAGGCTCCAGCCACCCAAACTGTTAAATGGTCAGTACTGCTTGGTACTCATTCCATAAGTGTGACCTGATGAAAGAGATATCCACAAAGAAGATAGAATAGTTACATACTTACCATAATAGTAGATCTTCAAGAGAATCGCTTTCACCAGGCCATACCACCCCACCCCATCCCCCCCATCCTCCTAGGGATCTACAGCTCTGTAGATTCTGTCACCTTTTCCAGGTAGGTCTAGCTGCTGTTTTACTGCCTCACCTGTGTCGGCAGAGATATGTGTTGTCTCCTGGTTCCCTGAAGAGAGGTCCTGTGAGCATGATCTCTGGTAGAGAACTGAGATGGGAAGGCACCTCCCACACTTATATGGGAAGGGACATTGTAGGACATCATTCTGGGTGACCCTAGTGGACTGATTGCTAAAGTTTCTATGTGTTCCTAGTGCCTGGTGGGTGTAAGTTCCATACGTGTGGCCTGATAAGAGATTATCTCAAAGATCTACTGTTACAGTGAGTACATAACTGTTCTTCATGGTACCCCATGTTTGGGTGGATGCATCAGTGATTTTGTTGGATCTAAGAGGGTGGTAGTGACCCACAGTACAGTAGCTCACAGGGGGTATTGTTACTGAGTGGTGTGCTTAAAGTGATTTGCTGCCATTTAACCCCCTCTTCATTCCAGCTTCCAGGCCTGTGTTACAAAATAAAAGCATTGTTAATTTGTTGAATTCTACTTCCGTGTGTGCACCATTTTTATGTAACCTGATCATACTGTCTATTGGTAAAGGTAAGAACTCTCTTATTGGTCTCCAGGGGGCGATCCAGTCCAGTGTAGGGATGTGGGTAGGTACTGCATCTCAGGGGGTGGTACTGCATGCAACATCTGGTGCACTTATTCTCTCTGGGTGGAGACACCACAGTATTTTTTTTTTGTGCTGGAATGAACTCCCCCATCACAGGGGAAAGAATGAACCCAGCCTCCTCAACCAGGTTGGCCCTGTACAGTCATGAGGCCGGGGTGTGAACCTGGACATGGTGACCTAGGTTGTCACATAATTAAATGACAAGCAAAATTAATATGGTACTATTTTACTGGTAACCTTTAAGGCATCCACATTTTCTCATTTCTTTTATAGCCACAGGCTATATCATAACTTTAGTTTAGGTGAACCCACCATCAGGAATAATGAAGGAAATGAGGAAGAAAAGAACAGACAGATAGAAGAAACAGATACAGAAAGCAGGGACAGATGTTCAACTTAAGTATGGGTGTGGCGGAAGGGAAGTGGTGGGATACACAAACCTACTGTAGACGGAGCCAGTCCCTCATCTGCACAGGTAAAGGATGCTGTTACAACAGATGTGTGAAAAAACAGGACAAGGTAGCACATGGATAGTACAGAATGAGGTTCTGAGCCTTATCGTGTTACAGAAAACTTCTGATTTTCCTATTCTATCTAGGTAAGGGTATCACTCTGCCACCACCACCCCTATTAAGAGGTGCTCTGTCTTTTTTTCTGTTTACAAGTTTCCTAATAAACTCTTTTGTATACTAAGATATGTGAGTGAAAGAGTGTTCACCCTCCTGTTTACAGAAACTCTGTACTCAGTGAGCCTGAAAATGAACTCATTAAAGAATGTGTATCAGTATCAAGGTCACTTATCCTATTCAAGTACTGTTTCGCTGAAGCTTCTGATTCTAAGCAAAATTTTAGGTTATTTTTGCCATTTCTGTTATGCTACCTCTGTCCCAGCTAAATTGTGAGATAAAAAATCAGTATTAATGTGCTATGAGCCACCTCATATGAGTACATATACCGTACCACTCTGAACTTCTAAGGCTGTAACTCTAGATTGCACATGGTAATGCAAACATTTTGTCTTTCTTAACTGCCAATTGTTCTGCAAGGCATTCTTTTTCTATGTAGTTGTTGCAAATTTCCTTTTGTGATCATGCATTTTCTGCTAATAAAAATAGTTGGATGCTCCAGTCCTCTCCCTCTATTACCTGTCTTAAAACAGTACCTATTCTGGGTTCATAAGCATCTGTTTGAAGAAAAAAAGGTTTATCAAAATCTGAACTTTTTAGCACAGGGGCAGAACATGGTGCAGCCTTTTATGACAAAGAGTCATCATTGCACTCTTCTGTCCTTTGGATTTTATTACGGTACTTTTCCTTTTTTTTTTCAGTTAATGGAGACACCAGTTCTGTGAATTGGGGGAATAATTTCTGGTAGCATACAGCTAGGCCCAGAAATGAATGAATGTGTTTCTTGGTCTTAAGGATGGGACATAAAACTACCACCCCAACCTTAGAAATCTCAGGCTTCAGCTCCCTCTTTTGTAATGATGAAGCCTAAATAATGAATTTATTGTACTCTCAAGGTACATTAAGAGGGTTTTATGATCATAGCTTCCTCCCTCAGAGCTTCATAACTGATTCTTTGGTGGGCTATATGTTTCTCCCTCCTGGTACTGAATATGATCACGTCATCCAGATACAGTATTCTAAACAATATTTAGTATTTGATATTAGTATCTGATCTATATACTGTATACAGTATTTGAAATGTGTTGGGGGCCCCATGTAACGTGAAGGGCATGGTTGTAAATTGGTACAGCCTTATGGGCATAGCAAAAGCAGTTTTAAACACAGAGTCCTCAGTGAAGGGTATTTTCCAATAAGCATTAGTGAGATCTAATGTATAAGTATACCTTGCCCACTCAATCTATCAACCAAGTCCTTGATTCATGGCATAAGGTAGCCATCACATTTTGCAACATGGTTTCATTAAAAAAAATCTTAAAGGGTTATGTGATGTGTCAGAGATGGTAGGATGCTTTTTCCTTGGTTCTACTCCTCAGCTCCTCATTTTTCTATTAAATCAGCCCTTACCTGTCACCTAACTTTTCAGCTTGTGTGATATTGGATTTCTAAATGCCCACTGCCACCTCTGATCGATGATTTTGGCAATGGTGTCCTGGTGTTCTTCTACTCGCACCTCCCAAAGTACGGAGTGGGAGATGTGGCCTGTAGGACCATGCACACACCCTGCCAAACACGCCAGAGAAAGGGAAGACAACAAAGGAATCAAAAACCTAGACAGCCGCTAACACCAAGCTGACAGATGCTCCCACGCCTCTCTCTGAGGTAAAATTCCTGCTCAAGCTGTTCCCACTTAAAGAGGCACTCCTGGGGATTATGGCCCAGCTCACTGGCCAGCAGGCTATCTCAGAATCCCTCTCATGCAGGACGGGGGACACGGAGGTCAGGATCAGCTCAATAGAGGATTGGAAGGGTAGGCAAGAAAGCGATGCCACAGCTACCCTATGCAAGATTTCTAAATTAGAAGAAAAGGTTGAAGATCTGGAAGGGTGCAGTCGGTGGAATAACCTCCTGTTACTGGGGCTACCAGAGGGAGAGGAGAGCCAAAAACCCGATACTTTTCATTCAGAAATTTTGCAGCAAATTTGTGAAGCCCTCCGCAAATGGCCCAAGATATATACAACTGATGCCCCCCTTTTCTCCACCTCGCCCACTAATTTTCAAGCTTCTCAACTATTTGGACAAAGTACACATTCTAGCTCCGGGATTTGAAGGAACTCATCTGGGAAGGGCACAAACTACAAATTTCCTAGGACCTTCCATGATCAATAAGGCTCAGGAGAACAGAATTCAAGCTTTTTATCTCTAACCTCATTGTAGCCCAGCATTCGATTTAAGATGCTATACCTGGCCAAGCTTCAAATTATGCACCAGGGAACCCCAAAGACATTTGACTCATCAAAACAAGCAAGGCTCAGACTCCCAACCTTATTTTCAGACTTGTTCCAGGCCTCAAAATGACTCTACAGTATGAATCACATTGTCAGGTTGCCACCATTGAGGATGTTAGCAAAGCTAATAGCAGTAAGCTGCTTGTTTGCCTGATTTGAGTTAGTAGCTACTTTCAAGGTGTCATTTTGTGATTGTGTGACCCCATTTCCCCACTAGCACAGCATGGGAGTGGGACCTACAGCCTTAGTTTATGGACTTAGACTGCCAGAGTATCATGTTTGGCCCAACGGATACCATTGAGTAGGCCCGCATTATTGATGCAGCTTTTCCTGATCTGGAGGGGCACATTTGAGGCTTTGCAGCACTGGGACTCCTAGTGACCTGTAGGGATGCCGGTGAGGTAGGGATTCTTACTTGTGGTGCTGTTGGGGGTAAGGATCTGGATAGGGTTGTTTCCACCTCCTCTGCTGGGACACCCCAGGATACAGACCTTCTCGCTTCTTGCCTCCACTTGGTGGGTGAAGGGAGCTCTAGGTGGGGATGTTCTCTCCAAATCCATCTCCCTTAGCTAGTATTATCAGGTTGTCAAGTATAGGGGCAATGCAGGGACCCTGAGGCCCAATCTTGGATCGAATGGCATTAATTTGGATCAGTATCCTCGCCTCCCCCCACAGCAAGCATTATTAGGATGGATCTTGGGGGGGAGGGGTGCTCTCCCCCCTCCTTCTCCGCCGTGAGATTCACCAATGTCATACCCCCTTTAACATGGGGCTAAAGCCCGAGGGTTGTTTGCCATATGCGATGTGGCGCAATCTGTAACTAAGTTGCGGTGGCAGCCCATACATTTCTCTTTTCTTCCAATAGGAGGTTGGCTGCCATTAGGGGGAGTAAATGGGGATGCTGGCATGATGCACTCAAAGAGGTGGGGCCTCTTTGTCACTGTCAATGCACTGGGTGTTGACTGATGTGCCTGGCGATGGAGGGAGGGGGACAGACCTGTCTTGGGAACCCCTAGTCCTCTGCAGTCATCTTGTGGGGTCCCTAGCTTGCCTGCCTGGGACTCTGGAGTCTAGCTTAGTGCATTGGGCTCTGGCGTGTGTATCCGGACTCAGGGTATTGGGTCACTGGACAAAGGCCTCACATAAACCTCTTACTCGATACTGGAACTATGGTCCATGCTTACTGGCCACTGTATGCATTCAAAGGTATCAGAGCTGGACTGTGGGGGGGGGTGTTTTTCTACTTCAATGTATGAAACTTGGGGTTCCACCTTTAATTTTTCTAGTTGGGTATTAGGGCTCAATCTTTTTCCTATACGCTTCCTTAGGAGACAAGGGAGCCAGGGAGGGGTGGTGGGGGCCTGCTATGAGGGTGTACTACATCATGTACACAGACAAAGCAGGAGTACAGCCTTTAGGGCTGGGGGTTGTCATTTTTTACGTAGCTTCAGGATTTGGGGGGTTGGGGTGGCTTGAACTGGAGAGTATAGTTGTTGGGGAGTGGGGAATGAATGGGACACGCTTACTGATGATGTTTCTATTTTGCCATTCACTGGGGCTGTTATTGTTATTCTGGTACCGGAGATGCAGCGAATTTAAATTCCGCCAGCAAAGTGAATGCGAAGTGTGCACTTCGCCTTGTCATTACCACTTCGCATTAAGGCAGAATGGCAATGTGAAGTAAGGCGAAGTCACTGTTTTTAATGGACTTCGTGTTCCTCATTATGATTCTAAGTGATCCACTTTGTGTTTCAGATTTGGCAGACCCCCTACTCATCACATGGCTTACAGTACTGTAAGTCACATGCTCTTTAGCTAGGCAGGAAGAAAGTGAATCATACAAGCAGACACTTTTACTTTTTCCTGTGCAGACGGAGAGAGAGAGAGGAGTGTGTTTTCTGACTGCTGATACTTTGAGATCAGAACGAGGAGGAGATTTAAACTTTGATTTAGACCCAACAGCTTTTTTAAAAGCTGCATTTTCTTCTCTTTTCTGTCTGTACTCTTTTTTACTTAATTTGTTCTTTCTGCAAATTTTATTTTTCTTACATAGAGGGATATCAGTTGAAAATTATGTTCATGCTGGAACTGCTGCTGGATCACCATGGGATCCCACATTAGTTTTTTTTCCTCACACCATGTGCCCCAACACACCTTCCTTGCTGTGTTATAAAATGTATTCCTCCACCATCCCTGACCCTTGTATGTAATTATGCCCTTTTTTGTTGTCTTCCATATGTATTCTGAGCAGTGGAAGTATACTGTGCTAAACTGCATGGGTGCAGTTTTCTTTCCAGTCTGTGTCTGCAGACACTGTCCAACTCCCTGACTTAAAAACACTTATTAATGAGTACAATGGTGGGGTGGTGAAGCCTGGAGAGATACTACAAAACAGGCTTACAATACATCCAAATACTAGCAAAAATATTAATGTTGTGATTCGTGACGTAATCGTAAATCGTGATTTGTGACTGCATTTGTGACCGTGATGATAAAGAAATGCAAATGCCTACGGCTGTACTTCCCTGGTCCCCGATGAGGTGTGGCACAAAACTCCCCAACTTAAAAACACTCATTAATGAGTACAATGGTGGGGTGGTGAAGCATGGAGAGATACTACAAAACAGGCTTACAATACATCCAGGTAACTAGTAAAAAAAATTACTATTGTGATTAGTGACGTGATAATAAATTGTAATTTGTGACCGTGATAATGAAGGACATGATTTGTATCACGAGTGACTCCTGATGATGGTCCTGACTTAAAAACGCATACTAATTAGTACAATGTTCATGCTGAATTATGCACCACACCCGTCTAGTACTCTGAAGGGAAGTCAAAGAAACAACTGTGACTTAAGTTAAAAATGTAAATTGGGCCCTAAAGAGATGCAAATGTACAGACACATTAAGATTGCTCTACGCACTGAAGAGATGCAGATGCAAAGGCATAAACCTAACCAGTGCTCACCATCAGAAATTCAAATCTGGAAAAAATATCTTTTGCCAGCTGGGGTGGAGTGGGTAGAGAATTAATACTGCAACTGCTGCAGTTAGAGCCACTAATGCAGTACAAGTAAAGATACCACAAAGAAGTACAAAAATTACACAGCTACAGTGGATAGCTGGTTCACATTGCTGAAATTATGTGGCACAATAAAAGGTGTCTGATTTGATGACGCGTCACACACATACTCACATATGCACTAAGTAATGCGTAGCAAATTGAAAACTTCAGTAATATAACCACATATTTTAAACAAACTAAAATTATGCACTGCTGCACCACAACAATCAGCAAAAAAATGGCAAGAATTATTGAGAATATTACTGTGTGTACATTAACACAGTTATACAAGAAAAAGATCACCAAAACAGAAAGCACTGTCTTTTTCTCCAAGTTAATCTACCTACACCACAGCTACGCCCCTCACCCAAAGCAAACTTCCACTGTCTCTCAGTACACAGACTGAATGCTGTACATTAACATTCAAAATACACACACAAACAATAAACACTCGATGATATGAGCACAGAAGGGTTTCCTATAATAGATGAACTAAAGTTTCAGCAAAAAAAAATGACTCAAAAAGTCTTTTTTAACTGCTTTTAGAAGGTTTGGATCACAGAGAGCTGTCAGAGTAGATTGTGTCCTACAGCTTTCTACACACACTACCTCAAACTGAGGCTGTGCAGAACAATCTAGAGCCCATGTGACCTGAAATCCCATGAATTACTGCAAAATTCACCTTTGGAGCTTAAAAACAAGGCTAAATAAGGTGAAGTACATTGTTTTCAATGTACTTCGCCTTAAGGATTAGTGGAGTAGTGGTTTGGGAAGGCGGAGTAACATGAAGTCATTGTTTTCAATGGACTTTGTTACCCATTAATAATGCAAAGTACTCCGCTTTGCATTGGCGGAGCACTCCACAAATTCACTTTCACTTGGCATTTCACTTCTCGCAGAGCTTAATTGCGCCACTTCGCCCATCTCTCAACTGGGTATTGCTTGGTGGGGAGGAGTTGGGGATACAGGGGGAGCTGGAGCATGTTGTTTGTGCTTTTCTCAATTCCAGAAGGTTTGTATAACTACCTTTCTAACTGGGAGACATGGGGGCTATCTTTAAATTCCTGTCTTGGAACGTAAAAGGGGCGCATGCTAAATGCAAATGCTACATGTTACTCTGCTACCTCAACAAGTACCGTCCCAATGTGGTATTCCTGCAAGAAACTCACTTTAAGCAAGAGGATATCCTGCTCTTTCACAGGGAATTGGTCGGCCATGCCTTTGGAGCTGGCCTCAGCAGTAAGGGGGGTAGGTATCTTAATTAACAGAGGCACCCCATTCCAGCTGATAAGCGAGATTCTTGACCAAGAGGGTCGCTTTCTCCTCCTACATGGCTGCCTTGGACTCACTGAAGTGGTACTGGGGTGCATGTATGGCCCAAACCTGGATTCCCCTACCTTTTTCACCAAAATTATGTCTCATCTCCCTCTACCTTTCCAGCCTCCCATCTAATCTTCCGGGAAGACTGGAACTTAGTTTTGCACAATGACTCTGACAGATCGGAGGGGAGATGTCACAGTGTCTCCCTGGCTCAACAGAGCCTAAGAGAGATGTTGGACTCACTCCGGCTAGGAAACCCTTGACGAATTTGACACCCCACAGGCAAGCAATGTACCTTCTACTCTACTCCACACAAATCCCATTCTCGTATCGACTATATTTTTTTACAGCTTTTTCCATCCTTCCAGGGTTATCGGTTTGTGAGATTCTCCCCATGGTTCTCCTGCCCCAGTCTACATGGAACACTCTTTGGGGGGGATGGAGGCCTGGGACAGATCCTGGATGTTCAATGCTGAACTTCTATGGCTCACACACATGACTCAGTCTCTTGGACTATTTATTCAGAACTTTTTCTCAGATAATCTTGGCTCAACCGTTTCTCTGGACATGATTTGGGGAGCAATAAAATGTGCTACCCATGGGGAGTGTATTAGATGGCTGCCAGAGCAAAGACAGTAATAGAGGATTCCACTAACTCTTTACTTGGACAATTTAGAGCACTAGAACAGGACCTCTCCTCCTCATCTAGCCCTGCCTGCTGGGCTCAGTTGAGCACTTTACGGGCCCAGTATTTTGAGCTGCTAGCTGAAAAAGCTGACTTAACCCTACAATGGGTTAAATTTCGCTACCGGAAATCGGAGGAGAAGGCTGGAAAATTATTGGCCCTGAGGTTACATCAGCTGAATGCCAGAAACATGATCCAGGGCCTGCAGCCCATCTTGCCTGGACCGCTGGTTACTTAGCCTTGTGAGATAGCAGCCATCTTTAAGCAATATTACAAATCCCTTTATATGCCTAAGGACACTTATCCCTCTGAAGGCCTTACTTTAGACCACTTTCTGGATTCAATCTCATTACCCTCGCTTACCACAGAGCAACAGGATCTTTTAGAGGAAACAGGTGATAGCACAACTTCCTAAAGATAAGGCCCAGGGCATGGATGGCTTTAATGCTTTGCTTTATGCATCCTTCCAGGATATTCTGGCCCCTTTTCTTGCCCAACTGTTCAACAAACTACATTCCTCTGACCTATCTGATCGATCTTTTACCAAGGCTTGGATCTCAGTTCTTCCCAAACCCAATAAATCCCCACTCTTGCCTGGTAGCTATTGTCCCATCTCCTTGCTCAATTCAGCTATTAAGATCAGGGCTAAGGTGTTAGCCAATCAGGTACACCAAGTCTGATAAGGTTTATTAAGCTCCTTACAGGTAGGTTTTGTCACAGGCAGGGTCTCGTCTGACCACACATGCAAGGTGTTACACCTTATGACTTTGGCGGAATGCAGTTCCATCCCCTCAGTGTTGGTCTCCCTAGATGCTAAAAAAGCATTTGATAGGGTCTTATGGCCTTTCCTGTTCACCGTACTGGATAGGTTTGTCTTTCCTTCTGCTGTCTGTGACTGGCTGTGTGTATTATATTTTTCTCCTGTGGTCAGAGTTTGCTGTAATGGGGTTCTTTCTGACTCATTCCCCCTGGCCCATGGTACTAGGCTAAGGCTGCCCTCTTTCCTCTTTTCTTTTCAATCTTTACTTAGAACCCCTTATCCGTGCCTTACAAGAGTGTCAGAAAGTCCAAGGAATCCATGTTGGACAACTCTCTTTCTCTGTATCAGCTTATGCTAATGACCTTCTTCTACACCTTGAACACCCATAGTCCTCCATCCCCGCTGCTCTAAACATTATTGACCGCTTTTCACAGGCTTCAAGATACAAACTCAGCCTGGGAAAGTCTTGCATTATGCCCCTCAATCACCTTGTCCAGAAGCACTGGGTTATGGACCTGGGCCTGGCAAGGGAACCTACAGCTCTCACCTGCAGTAGTAGCCACAGACATTGCCAGCTATTTCCAGATATTTCGTGAAATTTCTGAAGAGTTTTTCTCCGCTGCCCCTACTGTGAAAATGCAGAAAGCAGGAGATATTTCTGGAAATATCACAGAAATTTCGGGAAATAGCTGGCAGTGTCTGTGGCTGCCACTGTACCTTGGTGTTAAGCTGTCCCGTACCCTCTCACATAAAATTAGGCTCAATCTCTTGCCAACCCTCTCCACTAACAAAGCTGATCTAGCATGCTGGAAGCATCTCCCTCTCTCTTTATGGGGCCGGGTAAATATTATCAAAATTAATATTCTGTCTCGGCTGCTATACCCCCTGGGTATGTTAGGTCCCTGTCTTACCAAGAAATGGTTCTCCCAGCTGCAGTCTACCCTATCGGATTTCTTATGGCAGGGGAAATCTGGCCGCTGAGTGTTCTCAAAACTTACCCATTTGAGACAGTTGGGGGGGCTACATCTCCCCAGTTTCTTCTTATATTATTGTGCTCTTCACTGTAGTAAAATTTTCAAGTGGGGTTCCTGTCTACCTACAGCTCACACACAGGGGTATGTTCCTCTCTGGCTAAAATTAGAGCAGCAGCTATGCAAGTCCCATGGCCTGGATCTGCGAAGTCTCCTTTATGCCAAACTGTCTGAACTCCCTCTTTCACTCAAGATACCTCCTCTCTGGTGGACTATCAAGGTGCTGCACCAAACCTGTTCCTTTTTATCCATTTCCCTTTGCAAGGCTATGGAACAGCCGGTGTTGGATAATCCTAATTTTAAGATTGCAGATCATGCTGTTCCACCGGCTTTTTGTTCTGACCTCTGGGGGGCCCCTGTCGCGACTCTTTTGGTGGATGGCAGGCTAGTTTCAGGTGCTGAACACCAACTGAAAGGCCTAGGCCACTTTAAGGTGCTTCAGTTGTGAAGAGCAGTTACTGCCTTCGAGGGTTCACAGCCCTGGCACTCCCTGTCCTACCCAGCAAAACACTCCTACTGGACATTGCTATGCAACCACATACAATCTCTTTATTTTATAAACTACTCCAGACCCATGACCCCCAACGTCCATCTGGTATTTGCTTTTGTTGGCAGCCTAACCTATCGGTGAGTGCCAAAGGTTGGCAAACAGTCTTGCGTAGCTTATATAAATATGTAAAGCAAGACTGGTTGAGGTATCTACAATTCCTAATTTTACATAACATGTATTTTTTCCCTGCTCGATTATACTGCATGGGAAGACACACTTCACCTTTGTGCCAGGCCTGTGGCAAGGAGATGGAACACTTAAACATTTATTTTGGGATTGTGAACAGATCTCCTGCTTCTGGCTAAACATCAAGTATTCCCTTGATCCAATCCTGGGGCTAGAGCCTTATTTTACCCCACAAATTTGCCTCCTTGGGATTTTTCCAAGAGGTATGCTGAAAGTTCACCAAGCACATATGGCTCGCATTGCTGCTACAGCAAAACTGGTAATTGCCCTTCACTGGGTAGATCATCACACTCTCCCATTTTGAGAGTGGCATGCAGAACTGCTCCAGGCTTTGGAACTGGAAAAACATATCGCCCAAAGGAATGACAGGGCACAGGCCTGTAGTGCTCGCTGGGGGCCATTACTTGCATTAGTCCCACTTATCAAGGCTGGTCAAGCTGCCCTTAGGGAATCTGAGAGTTCTAACCCCCCGTAGTGGGAGCTTGTGTATGTCTACCCTGGCTGCCCCCTTGACAAAGTCTCTCTTCCTCAATCTCTCCTAACTTACTCAACTTTCTTTACTCTAGCACTTCTTCTTTATCTTTTCAGTACATGCTCCTGGGAGGGGGGAGGGGAGGGTTGATGGGGATAGGTTTAGTCTTATTGTGTAACTAATTTTCATTTAATGATTATTGGGGCCTATTATGGGGCTCAGTATACCCTTTGTTTTGAACTGTTTACAGGCCTACTAGTATCCAGCTGGATAATTTCCTTCAGTTTATCTATTTTCTCTGACGTTTCTACCATTATCGCTCTATGTGCCAGGATTTATCCACCGATATATGTACATGTTTTTTGTTGTTGTGTTTGTTGTGGATTTAATTGAAAAATTCAATAAAGTATAGTAAATTGAAAAAAAAACTTAACAAAGTGTAACTCTTCCCGCCTTCTTATTAACAGCCACAATAGGGGATGCCTATTAACTGACATTTATTTATTTATTATTTATTAAATTTTTATTATTGGGTAGGCCCACTGAGCCCTGAAGGTCCCTTTTTCAGGGGTGACCCGGGATACAGTACAGATGACAGGTGTCAGGTACAACTTGTTACAAAGAGAGTACAATTGCTAACCAGGTTACAGTAAAAGCAGTTAAACAGTCAAATAGTGAGTCAGTAAGTAAGAAACATTTACGACATATAAGTAGTGATTGATTGAGACAAGGCCAAGCCTTGTAGTCTGTTTGAGTGACAAAGGGAGGGGTAGGCATTGGTTGTTGGATCAGGGGAAGACTAACTTATTCCTAGACACTGACAAGTGCTGGTCTCAATCATGTGGGCCTTGAGTCTGGTGCAAACCTAGACTAGACCGAGCCTAGACATGACCCAACTGAGGTGTATCTCACGTGTAGCTGAGTTTTAAATGAGGTGTACATCTCAGTGCAGACCACCTTGAGGTATGCACCTCTACTGCACTACTGTCTGAGAGGTTCAATAGCAGTGCACATACAGTGAAAATTTAGGTGTAGTTGATGTGTGTCTAAAAACTGCTAATTAGGTGCATCTCAATGAGGTGTACACCTCTACTTGAGGCATAGTCAGGAGGTGTTGTGCTCCTTGTACAGTACAGAGGCACGTACCCTACACAAAACACTGACAGCATGCTCCCTGAGTATCCATATGGCAACTGGCCGAGAAGGTAAGACGTAGGCTGTACCAGTCACCATATGAGTTCATGCAGCACCAGTGCATCTAGTAAGGGAGGCTGGCAGGTTGGGTAGCCAGTGCCTGCTGTGTAGGAGGGGCCACTACACACCAGGGAAGAATGCTACAGGGATGGAGATTGGTGGGTGGGGGATACACTAGATGCCAGGGAATATGTCTAGTTGTCTAAAGTTTTTTAGTGTAGACTTCAGGGATAACCTTCTGTTATCCATAGTGTTCTAATACAGGGCCTGTGATTGGGAGGGGAGGTTGTGGGGGAACACTGGCCAACACTGCCTATATGATTTCTGTGTCCCTGGGGATCAGGGATGGGAAGGGCCACTGGCCACCATGGGGCAGGCAGTTTATTACAGGACAAGGGACTGGATAACAGTGGGGGGTCATGTACCACCAGGGGGATGGTATTTCATGTACGAGTTGGTGATCAGACACTGGGGGGACCATGAAACACCAGGGATTAACATGATTGGTGCTGGGCTGGTGAACAGGGGGAGGACCACTGGTACCAGGGATCTATGCATTTTGTGTCAGGCTGGCTAAAGGATGGTGGGGAGACCACTAAGCACCAGGTATGCTGTACTGCAATGCTAGGAAGATGATTGGAGGGAGGAGGATACACTAGGCACCAGGAATTATTTCATGGAGTAGTGGGATGGTGATCAGAGGGGTGACCACTAGGCACCTGGGAATTATTTATCTTCTACAAGATCGAGTGCTCAGGGAAGGGGTGGTACCATGCAAGCCTGCCACCACTTCCCATGCAAATGAGCCTATATTAGGTATGCAAGTGGCCCCTTAACACCTTGCATGCACAATGGGCTCATTTGTATGAGCCCCTCTGAATATCACACCTAGCACTCTGGCACTATCGTGTCTGGCTGTGTACAGCAGGGGTCCATTTTAGGGCAGCACTGTTTAACTTAGTACTGCACTGACATGCTCCTATATTCAGTTGGATAGTGCTGGTCCGCTATATGATTGAATATAGCATCCTTAGACTCCTGGACAATGGCAAAGTGCAGCACAAAACTTTGCAAGCTGCTTTGCCCATTTTTGACTATCAGGCCCCAAGAGTTATTTCCTTTTTCTTGAAAATGGCAAAAGCCTTTTAGAAACAATGCCACTGCCCACTGCTGATTAAACCAAAAGTGTTACAGGGCATAAGGTAAAGAAAATAAACTTTAAGAGCCCAGAATAACTATAATGAGGGACACAAAGTTAAATAACAACAAGCAAAATAAGCATGGTAACATTTGACTGGGAACCTTTCAAGAAATCCACATATTTTTTTACTTCTTGTACAGTCACATGCTGTCTCAAAACATCAGTTAGGAGGGCACCCACCACCAGGAACGATGAAAGGAAACAAAGAGAAGAAGAGAGACTGGAAATAGAGAAAGAAAGCGGGACATATGGACAAGGCAAGTATGGGTGTGGGAGACAGGCAGTGGGGGTGTACATAGAATTAGTGGTGGACAGTCCCATGGCAGAGCAGGAAAAGGATGCTGTTGCAACAGACTTGTGAAAATATAGGATGTGGTAAAACAGGGATCGTATAGAATATAAGTCTGTGAACTTGGTGTTAAGGAAAAACTTATTACCCTACTCTACCTACAGCAGGTTATGGCATTTATCTGCCACACTGCTCCTCTCATCAGTACTAGTGAGTCAAATTGTGAAAATCTCTTTCATGTACTTTTAACACAGCTGTACCATTTTTGTGAATTTTCATGCAGTTTTGCAAACTGGGCACAGCATATTTCAAGACACAATTTCTGCACAAAGCACTTTATTTGGGTACAAAACATGTTCATTTTAATTTCATTTGTGCAAGGTGAATGGTGCTGAAGAGGTCATATCTATAATATTTCAATACAGAAGACATTTTGTGAGCATCATGTGAGGTTTTAATGAGATTGTGCAGTACAGTATTACACATTCAGCGGCTAGATTTACAGAAAATTGCAAAGCACAGCACAGAAGTTTGCACTGTGCTTTTCGGTCACGTAGGTGTGAAATCTTGCTATTCACAGTCGGATAGTGCACCATGCAATCTCACTGTGAATAGGGCCAGAATGGGCCAGCACTAACCCAGTACAGCCACCGCTAACACCACTAGTGCTGCCCCAACATGCAGCCATGGGTAGCATGACAAACTATTGAAGTCTATTTAGTGAGTTAATTTGGGCGACTCCAATACAGCGACTATCTTTTCAGTGACTGTATCTATACAGCGACCATTAGAAGTGACTGTATTTTTTCAGTGATACTTTGGGTCAATGTGTTACTAGGAGTTAGAATATAATAGATGGGGGGGGGGGTTGGGGGCACAGCCCCCTGCAAAGCAACAGAACAAATGTTGCCCACTAGTAATAACCCCACCAGTCCTACTTCTCTTCAGTGCCTACAGGAGTAACAGAGGATGTTGGAGGTGCAGCTGGAGCAGATTGTTTCGGGGGCTGCCACAGGTACGAGCCAACACTGCTACCAGGATCTCACAGAGCGAATGGAGCAGGTAGTCACTGAATATGCATCTAGAGTTTGTTTAGATTATCTAAGGAGCTTGACATATAATTTTCAGCTACAGCAGCTATTTTAGTAGCTGAATAAACATGCACTGAAATGGCAAGTCGCTATAAATGCATGCGCTATTATTGATGCATTTTAAATGCATTCGCTATAATGGATTCACTGAAATGACATGGAACCCAGCCATGAGAATGGCCCCACAATGAATAGGGCAAGTGCACTATTTTCTGTTCACTAAAATAGCCATGTAAATGACCCCACTGAGCATGACAGGCAGTATGTGGCCAGGCCATTTACATGCTCATTATGGGCCCATTTACTCAGAATGCAGATGGAGTTTGGTGCACCCCCACCATATGCCAGTTGTTGGCACAATAGATAAACAATAAGTTCATTCTCTGGTGCTAGTGATTTCCCCCATACGTTAATCGCCAGCCTGTTAACTACAAAAATAATTATAGTCCCTGGTGCTAGTGGTTGCATCCTGATCACCCGCCTCATAGGCACAAAAACAATTGCGTAATCCCTGGTGCTAGTGGTTCCCAACCACCATGACTGCCAATTGGCAGCTCCAGTATAACAAAGTTATTTCCCTGAAGGTTAGTGGTCCCTCCCCCTACTAATTGCCATCCAGACCACATAAATAAATACATTTAAACTTCCTTGTGGCTAGTGTTCCCTCCCCCTGCCAATCAACATCCCAGACACTGAAATAAAACTAGTTAAACTTTCCCTAGTGTCCAGTGGTCCCTCCCCCACCCAATCGCCTGCCTTCTGTGTATCAAAGGTTTACCTGGTGTCCAGTTTTACCTCCCCCTGCCTGATCACCCACCCAATGTTTACATATAATCCATGATGCCAATGTAACCCCTCCCACCCCCGTCCCCTGTATAATTAATAGAAACATTTCCCTGGTGATCTAGTGAACCCTCCCTACTAATCCCCGATCAACAGTACTTGAAGTAACATCTATTTCCTCTTGATCTAGTGGACCCTCACCCACCCCCCACCCCAGCAGGTAGTATTCCACCACCTGCTTCTCCCCATCCTGAACCCCTGTGAAAATAGAAACATTTCCCTGGTCTTCTAGTGGGCCCCCCTCCCTATCCCTGATCCCCTATTTAGTGAATTAGACCCATTCCTGGGTGTCTAGGGGATCCCTCACCACTCACTCTGGCAGGCAGTGCCCCACCACCCAATTCCCCCATGCCAAATCTGAGTTAGAGACTGGCACAGCCCTCCTCTCACCACCACAGTTGGCTGCCGACTGAGCCGATAATGCATACGTACTGTACAAAGTACACACTCATTGATTGACAGCCAACTCACTGAGCTATCAATCAATTAAATCCTCCCTTGCCAGACTGGATCCCTTCTGTCACTCCTGCTGCCATTTTGCATTAGACTGCCCCCCCAAGTACCCACCACCATCACAAACACACTTAACAGGTCAAGCATTCTGCTCCTACAGTGCCAACCTCAGAGTGCAATAGTGTGAACAGGTAACAGACAGGGTAACCATCCTGTCTGCTTTGGGTCCAAATCACCTTTAGCCTCAAGTTCTGGAGGGATTCAAACTGTGACCCTTATGCTAGCATACCCAATTACAGGCTCAGATATTTACCCTCCTCAGGAGAGCAGTACAATCTTTCACCAGGGGCACCCAGCCAGGTCTCCAAAATGAACCCTTAAAACTCTGTAAGAGACCTTAGATATATTCTTACCTTTTTAGCTTAGTAACAAAGTCAAGTTTTTAATAGCTGTCAGACTTAAAATCAGGGTTTCAGCATCACATGCAAAAGGAAGACTGAGAAGACACATAGGCAGTATTTCAAAGAAAAGGTTGTTTACTAAAATGGTAAAAACAGGAACAATCAAACACAGAACAATTATATCACAAATCTTACAATCATGTAAAGCAAAAAGGAAGTTACAGAACAAACACTCCTATCCTCAGATACTTAATTCTTTTCTAAGTATTACCTTTTTAAGTGCTGTTTAAGTTAAAGAACTTCTGTCTCAGAGCCCAAAAATCATGTGTCTTTTTCCAGATACAATGTTTTATTTTCAAGATCCCTCTCCCCACTTCCTTTTGGTGAGTCAGCTAGCTCCTCCTTTTAGAATTAATTCTAACATAATTTCTACAAGGAAGTATTTTTAACTAATGCAACATCAGAAAAAAAAATTCTAAATATGACAGCCTTGGATCAACCATTTTCTTTGAGGTTAACACTACAATTTGTCATTAAGGTGTGAGAAAGCCAACAGGAATTAGCCAAATGACATCCTTTTCCTGATGTCATAAAACTCAAATTTAGCTTCCAACATCAAAAGCAGCATCAAATGATGAAGGCCATAAACTATCCTTCTGGAAGGAAGGCAGTTAAATTAGTTTTTTTCCCTCTGGTCTTTTCTCATATCCTGTTGCTTCACTGAAACATTGGGGGGGGGGTCACCCACAAAAGTACAGGGTGACTTGTGTGAGACAATTACATAAACAGACCATGTATTTATAATACCAATATCATACCATAATCATAACCAGATGGCTAAGAGTCACAATCCTCCCCACCTAGACTGAATTTGGGGGCTCTATCCCCTGCATGGGATGAGCTCCCTAAGTCAGTTCATGTCTCATACTGATGCGACAAGCCATCGGTATATTCATTAGCTGCCCCTGCCCTGTGGGAGACCATCATGTAATAACCTTGCAAGGCAAGACTCCATCTTAGTAGTCTATCATTTGTTTTACCCATTTGTGCCAGTCAAACCGGAGGTTGTGGTCAGTTTGTACCTCAAAATGCTGCCCCTATAAGTATGGCTCTAACTTCTTTAGGGCCCACACCATGGCTAGAAACTCTTTTTCCACAGTAGAGTAAGCCTGCTCCCTAAGAAGTAACTTTTTACTCAGGTACACTATGGGGTGATATTTCCCTTGTTTGGATTTCTGACTTAACATTACCCCAATACCCTCATCTGAGTCATCAGTTTGGACTATAAAGGGTCTGCTATAGTCTGGATTTGTCAATACAGGAGCACTGCACAATGCAGCCTTCAGTCTGGTAAAGGCTTTTTCACAGGCTGGTTCCCAGGTAACTTTCTTAGGCATCCTTTTCTTTACCAGGTCAGATAGGGGAGCAGCCAGGGCACTGTAATTTGATACAGATTTTCTATAGTACCCTGCTGGCCCCAGAAGACTCCTGACCTGTTTCTGTGTTTCTGGTCTGGACCATGCCTTGATCACCTCTATTTTTACTTGGTTAGGACGGAGCTGTCCCAGGCCTACAACATGTCTGAGGTGTGTCACTTCAGCCATGGCCACTTGGCACTTCTCAGCTTTGACAGTGAGCCCAACCCTCTGTATTCTGCCCAGCACTGCCATAAGGTGGGACAGGTGTTCCTCCCAACTGGCACTAAAGATGGCAATGTCATCCAGGTACACCACAGCGTACCCCTCAGCACCATTTAACACCTGGCTCATCAACCCTTGGAAAGTGGCCAGGGTGTTCTTCATTCCAAAAGGCATTACTTTAAATTCAAATAACCCTATCAGAGTGATGAAGGCTGACCTCTTTCTATCTCTGTCAGTTAACTATACCTGCCAATACCCCTTTGTCAGGTCAATAGTTGTAAGGTATGTCACTCCTCCCAACTTGTGCAGGAGTTCATCTGTCCATGGCATTGGGTGGGCTTCTGGTTTTGTGACTGCATTCAGCCCATGATAATCCACACAAAAATGAGTAGAGCCATCTGGCTTGGGAACAAGGACTACGGGTGAGGCCCAGAGGCTGTGAGATATCTGGATTACCCCTAAATCCAGCATTTCCTCCACCTTCCTCCTAATGTTCTTTTGGACAGCCTCTGACACCCCATATGCTGTCCACCGTATCGGCACTTGTGTCCCTGTCTCCACAACATGCATCGCTAAGGGGGTTAGTCCAGGCTTGGTGCTAAACAATGGGGCTAAGTCTACTAAAACCTCCCTTACTTCCTGGATCTGGTCTGGGGCCAGCTGGGGTGGTAATTTAACTGCCTCCACAGAAGACTCCCACTTGCTTTCTTCCAGCAAGTCCAGAAGGGGGTCTCCTTTGTCCGTCCCCTTCCCAGGACTACATAGTGCAAACATCATGTCAGCACAATTAGCATATAGCGTCACCGTGTTGACATGGTACTTTTTCTGTGTATGTCTTCTGTCAGGTAACTCTATTATATAGTTTATGTCATTTACCTTTCTGTCTACTTTGTATGGTCCTGCCCACTCAGCCTGCATCTTGTCTTTCTGGACCGGGAATAAGACCATGACTTCCTGACCCACCATGTAAGAGTGAGCTCTGGCTCAGTGGTTGTACCACACTTTTTGTTTCTGTTGGAAAGCTGCCAGGTTGCTCTGGGCTGTCACCATAATCTCCTTCAGCCTTTCCCTAAACCTAAAGACATAATCCACTATGGGAGCTCCCAGGGTGGTGTGTGTGCCTTCCCAGTCATCCCAGATCAAGTCTAGGGGACCATGTACCCTGCGTCCATATAAGAGCTCAAAGGGGGGAAAACTCTGTCTACTCTTGGGGCACCTCTCTGTATGCAAACAACATGTGGGGAAGATATTTCTCCCAGTCTCTCCCATGCTGTTCAGCAAACGTTTGGAGCAATGACTTAAGGGTATTGTTAAATCTTTCCACAAGCCCATTGGCTTGTGGGTGATGAGGTATCAAGCATCTCTGCACCACCCCACACCTCTTTCACAAACATTTCATCAGGTCCAACATGAAGAAACCCCCTCAATTGGTGATAACCTCCTGTGAAATCCCAACACTGGAGAAAATCCCAAGTAAGGCATCTGCCATTTTGTGTGTCCTCAGTGAGAATAGGGGGACCGACTCTGGATACCGGGTGTCATAATCCACCACAGTCAGGATGAACCTCTTCCCGGAGGAGCAGGGGGGTATTTAAAGGCCCCATAATATTCATAATATTCATTCCCACCCCTGGAATATCTCCTCCACTATGGGCAATGGAATAGGGTGGCTTGGATTTTCTTACCTGCCTTCCCTATTTCTTGGCAGCAGTGTCAAGACCTGCAATACTCCTTCACCTGCTGGGTGAAGTTGGGCCAATATAAATTCTGGGCCAACCGCTGCGTAGTGTGCGCTATTTACAGATGACCAGACTTGGGAATATCATGTGCAATATTGAGTAACTGCTCACAGTACCCCAGAGAATGACAAGCTGTCTGCCTATCACCCCTCCCTCTGTCTTAGCATCCTGCGTATATATCTGTCCACTGTCCCAATAAACTTTGTGTTTCTCGCCACTTCCTTGTGCTCCATCAGAGTCTGCCCAAGCCCTCAGCTTCTCTAGACTAGGGTCACTTTTCTGAGCAGCTGCAAACTCCTTACAAATTCCCAAGGCATGGGACAGGTTCCCTTCAGTGTCTAAACTAGGGTTCCTAACTCTAGCATCAGGGCACCTAGGATCACTATCATCCTTAACCCTCTCACAATGGGTCACCCCTCCTTTCTCAAAGTAACCCTCCGTAGCCGTGTGGTTAACTGCTTCCTGGGGAATTTCTACCCCCTTTGCATGATTCTCCATATCAGGATACACAGGCTGGGGATCTATCCTCACAGTGGTTTCTACAGGAGCTTCAACAGGGTCTAGGGAACTACAATTTTCCCTTGCTGCTTGGCTATGGGTAACTGTACACACCATCCCGTTTTAGATTGTTGCCAAGAATTACATCAACCACTAAAGTTTCAGCTACAGCAACCTGTTGCACAATTCTCCCTGTCTCACCCCAGTCTAGGAGAGCACTAGTGGGTGGCAATGTTTTCTCCTCCCCAGTGAATCCCTGTACAGTTACAAATTGATTGGGTATAAGCTGACTAGGTTCTACCAGATCCCCTTTTACCAAATTCGGTGATGCCCCGTGTCTTTTAACCCTTGTGTCTGTACACCATTCACAGTGATTGAGTGCATGTGTTCCCTCATGTTGACTGGCATGCTTTCAGGGAAACACAAACAACCCACTTCTTTTTGAGCACCACTTTGTGTTCTACTTGTCCTTTTGGGACATTCAATATGACCAGTTTCTTTGCAAACCCAACATTCATGTCTTTTCTCAGTTAAATCTTTCCTTTGAAACCTGGGGCTACCTGGTTTCAGTGGAGGCAGTGAGGGTTTTAGCTGCTCTGAAGGTGCGCTTTTCCCTTTCTGCACTGCCATACCAGCCCCATTAGCTCTCAGAGCAGCTCTGTTCCTGGCATAGCAGTCCGAGAGTTCAGCTGCCTCTTGCACTGTTTTGGGATCTTTGTCCTCCAGCCAGGTTTTTAGCTCTGCTGGGCATGCCCCAAGAAACTGCTCTAACAATACAGCATTTTCAATTTTATCTACGGAGTTTGCTTCAATTCCTTCCCACCAGTGTTTTAAAAACTGACGTTGTTTCATGGCTAGCTCCTCATAGCTCATGTCAGGGCTTCACCTGAGCTTACAGAATTTAGCTCTGTATGCTTCAGAAGTTAAATCATACTTTTTTAAAGTGCAGTTTTCAATTTACTGTAATCATTACTGTCTTCATTGTCCATTTAACCCAATGCATCCCGAGGTTTCCCAGTCAGTAGAGGGGATAGCTGGAAGCTCCAGAATTCTCCAGGAATATTTGCCTGAAAGCAAACTTTTTCAAAGAAATTCAAAAAGGCATCCATATTTTCCCCCACTTTAAATTCAGCTATCAATTTAGAATTTACTTTATAACCTAGTCCTGTAATTCCAGTTAAACCCAAGCCACTTACCTGTGCTGGTGCTGGGGGTTGGAGTCTTAGCTTCTCCAGTTCATGTTGCCCCTGGTGCTCACACTCTTCAAAGTCAGTCTCTCACTGTTCACTCACCACTTCTCACTGTTCTCGCTCCCTCTTCTCTTCTGTGGCTCACTGCTGTCACTTCTCTCTCTCGAATTTCCGCTTCTGCTGTTCAAACTCCAGCTCCATCCTCTGCAACACCATCTATAGCCTGATTGCTTCTGGCTCCAGAATACTGGTGACCTTCCCCTGCTGCTATGGGCATTGGCTTGCACTGTCCCTGATGTCCTCCTCACTGGATCTGGACACTGCAATGGACACTGGCCCCTCCATGTCCAAGGTTCAGTCCTTTCCAGTCATGGACTGTGACTCGATGCTCTGGGCATCGGTGGCCATCAGAGTGTCCACAAGGTTCTGCTTGTTGGCTTCCCCCTCACACTGGACTCCTCTGTCCTGGCACAACTGCCTCAAGTAGTCTACAGTGTACCTGCTGTAGTTGGAAGCCATCTTCTTCCCTAACTACAGCTACTCTAACTTGCACTCAAAAAAAAAAACAGGTAGGAACTTTGACTGTAAGCAAAATTATATAGTTTTGTTTTCCTTTTTAATAATAAATCACTGCCTTTTTTTGCATGTGAGCTGTACAGTATTAAGCAGACACACTGAACTGTTAAAGCTTGTGTTACCAAATACTTAATCGCACTGCTGCCAACCAAGTCTGTCACAAAATGCACTCCACAGTTCAGGCCCTCTGCTCCCACAGTGCCAACCTTAGAGTGCAATACTGTGAGCAGGTAACAGACAAGTAAACCCTCCTGTCTGCTTTGGGTCTGAATCACCTTTAGCCTCAAGTTCTGGAGGGATTCAAACTGTGAACCTTATGCTAGCATACCTAAATATAGGCTCAGATATGTACCCTCTTCAGGACTGCAGTACAATCTTTCACCAGAGGCACCCAGCTAGGTCTCCAAAATGAACTCTTAAAACTCTATAAGAGACCTTAGGTATACAGTATTCTTACCTTTTAGCTTAGTAACACAATCAAGCTTTTAACAGTTGCCAGACTTAAAACAAGGGTTTCAGCATCATATGCAAAAGGAAGACTGAGAAGACACACAGGCAGTACTTCAAAGAAAAGATTGTTTACTAAAATGGTAAAAACAGGAAAAATCAAACACAGAACAATTATATCACAAATCTTACTATTACGTAAAGCAACAAGGAAGTTACAGAACAAACATTTCTACCCTCAGATATTTAATTATTTTCTAAGTATTACCTTTTTAAGTTCTGTTTAAGTTAGAGAACTTCTGTCTCAGAGCCCAAAATATCTTGTGCATTTTTTCAGATACAATGTTTCATTTTCAAGCTCCCTCTCCCCACCCCCTTTTGGTGAGTCAACTAGCTCCTCCTTTTAGAATTAATTCTAACATAATTTCTACAAGGAAGTATTTTTAATTAATGGCAACACCAGAAAAAAATTCCTAAATATAACAGCCTTTGATCAACCATTTAAAAGAGGTTTACAACCCTACAATTTGTCATTAAGGTATAAGAAAGCCAACAGGAATCAGCCAAATGACGTCCTTTTCCTGATGTCATAAAACTCATATTTAGTTTCCAACTTCAAAGGCAGCAGTATGTAATGAAGGCCATAAATCATCCTTCTGGAAGGAAGGCAGTTAAATTAGTTTTTTTTTTCCTCTGGTCTTTTCTCATATCCTGTAACTTCACTGAAACCTATGTGGGGGGCACCCACAGAAGTACAAGCTGACTTGTGTGAGACAATTACATACACAGACCATGTATTTATAGTATCAATACCATACAATAATCATAACCAGATGGCCAAGTGTCACAACCACTACCTTCTTTACTCCTCTCTTGCCACCCATCCCTTGATGCCAGGCACCTCATCCATTATGCCACTCCTTCTATCCAAATTCTAGTTTAGATCCCTCCCAGCCTTTCCTGTCTCCTCTCCTCTCTTTTACATTTTACCCACTCTGTTTCCTATTACCTTCCCCTTCTGCACATGGAAGCTATTCCTGGCCAAACTGCCTTCTTAAACTGTTTTCTTAAACTCTTGCCTCCCCTTCCTCTGTCTATCTACTATGCCACTTCTACAGTCTCTCTTAAGTCTCTTCTTCATGAAATTACAACTCCCTCCTGCAGCAGTCCCTGACCCTAATCCATTGTGGCTGCCCTTTCCCACTACCACTGCTTGCTTCAGCCCTGATATGCTCTTGAGTACAGCCTACTGACACGCCCCAGTTGGGATTGCCTCACTGTGCCTGTCCTAGTACAATTCTATCTATCTTAAGCTGATATAATATACTGTTTTATCTGCACCGAATATTAGTTGCACCTCAGTAATGTATTGTAATTTGCTCCTATTTTGATGGGCACTAAGCTGCTTGCATCTACTTAGTGATGCGTGTATGTTAACGTCTTTTTAATTCTTCTGCTTTATTGTATTGTATTCCTCACTCCAGTCCCCAGGAAACAACTGGAAATGAATTATCAGCTCAGTATGTCTTTTCTAGCTTTGATTTTGAAATAAATAACTAAATAAATTAAATAATGAGTCAGAGCTACAGTGTACAGGTTAAACAGTCAGGAGAGATGTACAGAAGCATTTTTTTACCCACAGAGTAACAGGGTTGGGGAGTGGATTACCAGTGGAGGTGCTAAGTGTGGCTAGTGTCCAGAGTTTCAAGACTAGGCTGATAGCCACCGGAAGGGAAAGGACTGTTAATACTGCTGCTGTTAGGATAACAGGAAGGCTATGTTTCTTTGACTGTACTGTCTTCATTTGATGCACAAAACCTATAGTATATATGATCTTGTCACTCCCTTGAGAATGGGTATATCTTTAAGAGGGCCTGAACAAGCAAGGCAACTGGACAAAACCCTGAAGTCAGACTGGAAGTAGCCCAAAACAAGTTGCTACACATGAGGAGAAAAAGCAGAGTTAGAGCACAGAGATGGTGCGGTGCATCTCTTACTGCACTGGAGGAAGAAAAGGATGATGGGCCATACTAGAAGATGACTGAAGCATGGTTAGCCATGCTCAACCACTGTCAGGATGGCTGGAAGAAATCTGGTATTCGTCAAAGGAGGGCTGACTTGTAGGGAAGTAATCCAAATACTTTTCAAGGCCATGGTCTGATCCCACTTAGAGTACTATGTGCGGTTCTGAACTTGTCAATATGAAAAAATATGTTGTGCTATTTCTGTCTTGCACTATTTGAGCATAGCCTTAGTAAGATACTTATTCTACTGAATTGGTAGCAGTTATCACTTCATGCTTGTTCAAAATGTTGAACACCTTAGAGTTTAAAAATGGGGACATGGGGTTGCTATGCACTTTGTGCAATCATCTCCTGGTTAGAGCTCCTATTCTCACCATGGTACATACAGACAAGGCATGCCCATCTTGCAGCGATGGAGGATGAAATGAACAGCTTAAAATTGGGGTTGAATCTTATAAAGGAGATCCAGGAACTGGAAATATATTTTAATGTATTTATTTATTTAAGAGCTTTACCAGGAAAGCATGCTGAACAGAGTATTGCTTGATTTCAGATGTGTCCTGGGGACAGTACATGAAAATAAGGAGGATTACAATAAAGATGCACTAATACAGCAACGGAAAAACATGATGACAATAATACAGAAGAGCAGTGTAAATTAGGCAGGATTATACAAGCAAATAGTGCAGCATCTACACCGATGCACTAACATAGGGTGGTGAGTAATGAGACAAGTGCTTGATATAATAAGACTGGTAAAAGATTAGAATAAAGATTGGCACAGAGTACAACAGGGGAGGGAGTAGTTGGCCTAGAGCTGTAGATATGTTAGGCACATGAGTAGGTGGGTGAGAAGTGTACTGAGAGAAGACCATTGAGGTGCTGTGATGGAGAGGTGAGCTGAATGTCTGGGGTTAGTGAGTTCCATAGTTTGGGTTAACAGTAGCTGAAAGCTGCTTGACCAGTAGAGGTGGATCTGTGGGGAATATGTAGTAGATGAATATAATTTTGCCTAAGTCTGTAAGCTGGGGGGAGTAGGCGGACATGACTGAAGAGAAGTAGGAGGCCAAGGACTGATGTCAGAACTTGTCTGTGAGACATGCACAGTAAGACAATCTGCGGTCCTTAGGAAGGGTAGACCCATGGACTGGTAGAGGGTACAATGATGGGTGGAGTAAGGGAATTCAAGGGTGAAGCGACAGAAGGAATGGAAGAGGGAGTCCAATCTGGCCAGGGTGGACTTGGGGGTGGCACTATAGACCACATCTCTGTAGTCGAAAACTGGCAGAATTATTTTCAGTACTATTGTTCGGTGTGCCGGCAGTAGGATGCAATGAGGATTATGATAAAGTGCACACAGTCTGGGGTGGAGTTTTTTGTGGATGTCATCGATGTGTACAGAAAAGTCAAGGTGCTGGTCAAGTCAGACCCTGAGATATCCGAAGGAGGAGCAGGCCTCCAGTGAAGTCCCATCAAGGGTGGGGTAGGGCGAGGAGGGGGAAGCAGTGAAAGTCTCTGCCTAGTGCCGAAGGTCATGGAGACTGTCTTCTTGGCATTGAGATGAATCCGATTGGTGTGAAACCAGAGCTGGACACTGTTGAAGTCCTGCTGCAAAGTGGTTGCCACATCAGTAGGGAAGGGGACAGATGAATACAGCACAGTGTCATCTGTGTACATGTGAATGGAGGTATGTGGGAAGGCAGAGGGCAGATCATTTAGGAAGATAGAGAACAGGAGCGACCCAAGACTGAGCCCTGCAGCACCCCTGATGAGACGGGAAGAGGATCAGAGGTGGAGTTGCCAATCCTGACAGGCTGTGTTTGGCCAGCCAGGTAGGATAGGAACCTGTTGGTGGCTGAGCTGGAGAGCCCTGCACTGGTGAGCTTAGTCAGGAGGAGGGAGTGGGATACCGTGTCGAATGCTTTCACTAGGTTGACAAAGATGGCTGAGGTGATATGCCTCTTGTCCAGAATTGTAGAATGGTACTTCCTGAAGCCAGACTGGTAAGGGGTGTAGAAAGAAGTGGAGTTGAGGAAGGAAGAGAGTTCAGAGAGTACAAGTTTTTCCTGGATTTTAGCCAGAATGGAAAGAAGGGAAATAGGGTGTTAGTTTCCCAGGACAGAGGGGTCACCTTCTTTGAAGAGAGGGATGACTGTGGTGTGCTTCCACACAGCCAGTACCAAGGCTAGAGAGAAGGATAAGTTGAAGAACACTGCCAGTGAGGAGGCAATGGCAGGGGCCGATAGGTACAGCATTTTAGCACTGAGGAAGGAGGGGCATTTGCCCTCGGTTGGATTGAGGGCAAGTAATGCATGGGACACCTCAAGAGGTGTAACTGGATGGAAGGAGAAGGAGTAGTTGGGTGGAGGGTCTTGGTCAGGCATGATGGGAGGGAAGGGGGAGTTAAGGGGAAAGGAAAGAGCATAGCAGTGTAGCAGCACAGTTAGTGAAGTACAGTGGTGTCACACAGGATGAAACCTACTTTTAAAGCACTCTGCAGTATGCTGCAGCACACTTACTGAATAAAGCAATGTAATTTCAATGGCAATTAGTACTCTTTGTCATGCAGGAAACAGTGGTATTCACTTCATCCTGACAGTGTCACATTTTCCTGAATGACAGTAGGGACTAATTGCCATTGAAATTACATTGCTTTATTCCATAGGTCTGCTGCAGCATTTTGAAGAGTTCTGCACAATGCTGCAGAATTGGGTTTCATCCTGGAGGATGTCACTGTAGGAGTTGAGAGCTGTGGCTACTGCTGGAGGATCGATAACTTGGATGTGCCTAAGTTTAGGGTAGGCGTTGGAGGTTTGGGAGGGGGGGGGGGAAGTGATTTGAGGACCTTCCAGAATTTGTCTGGATGGTTTATGTTTGTGTGAAGGGCAGTATTTGAGTACTTGGCTTTTGCCTGGCAGATTAGCCTAGTGCATGCATTGTGCACAACACAGTACTTTAGGTGCACTTGGGATAAGCCGGATTCCTTAAATGCTTTCCAGGCATAATCTCTCGCTTTGAGACTGGCAAGGATGTCGACTGTGATCCAGAGGAGGTGGGCACCCCCACACCCTAGACCGTCTAAGCTGGGCATAGTGGTCCCAGACGGCAAGGAACCTAGTTTTAAAGCCCTCCAGAGTGGCTTCAATGGAGGAAGCTTGGTGTATGAAGGACCATTCTGTACAGGTCAGGTCATATAATAGAGAGGTGAGGTCCAGGGATTTGTAGGATCTGGTCAGCAGAATGTGCGTGGGGGGCCACCTCGGGCCTGAAGATTTTCCTGACCATGTAAATCATGTGGTGGTCACTAAGGGAGTCAGGGAACAGGCCTGCGGCTAGAATCCTGTGTGGGTGGCAGGTAAGTGATCAATCAATGAGAGGGTGATTAAGCATTTTGTGGTTCAGATGTGTGGTCTCTGTAATCATTGGAGAAAGGTTTAGGATCCCTACTTTATTCTGAAGTTTGGAGTTTGCACAGGAGAACCAATTTTGATTAAAATCCCCAAGGATGTGAAGTTCACCCCCTGAAGCCAGTGTTTTTAGACCACTGAGGTGGTCCAATATGGGGGGCAGTGGGGCGTTAGGTGTGCAGTAACAGCTTGCAATGAATACAGGTGTAGTTTGGGGAGGACAAGTTTTATTAGTAGTGCTTTGATGGATTGCGTGGAATGAGAAACGGAGATATTGGTGAACTGCAGTGTGGCTGTGATATACACGACAATGCCACCATCTCGTCTGCAACCAGGCCAGTCATGGTGGATGGCTGTGTATCCTGGGATGGCAATTTTGGAGTCATTATTATGTAGTTTTAGCCATGACTCTGTAATAATCAGGACAGCAGGGTGAAGTGAGAGGACAGTTTGTTGCAGCAGGAGTAATTTGGTCAGAAGGCTACATATGTTCAGATGCACCAAACTTCAGACCTCTGAGAGGTTGAGAGGGTGAGGCAGGGGCTGGACCTTGGGGAGGTAAAGGTCCAGGGTGTGGCTCTATGTTCCCTGATAGCATCAGTAGGAGGGTGATCATCCATTTGGTTAGGGGCCATGACCACGGGGTCTTACAGGGAGGGGCAGGAGAAAACTTCATGACCTCAGAGGAGACTTAAGAAGAAGGGTGTAGGGCTAACTGGCCTGGCTAGAAGGAGGGTGGAAGGATAGAAGGGGCCACAAATGGTTTTGGTAGGTGGATCACAGAGAATTTGCCATCAGAGGAGGAGCCAGAAGGAGTAGGGAATGAGGTTGGAGTAAATATTGTTTGCAGGCATTCCTGCATAACTGGCTGAGAGGAGGGTAGGATAGACAGTAGGGGGGCCAAAAGGGAGAACACTGCAAGGGGAAGCAGCATAGTGGAGTGCTTTAAATAAAGTGGTTAGTTGATTGCAGTTAAGGGAGAGGGCAGATTGCCTAAGTAGGATAGCAGCTACTAGTGGCAGATTCTGATAATCTGCAAATGGTAAAGTCCACTGATTGGTTGTGAGAGCCATGTGACCAGACCTATAAGTGCGAGATCACCAAGGGTGGTGGGGGGGTGGGGGGCAGCTGACTCTGTGTTAGCGGGGTCTATCTAGTCCATCCATGAACAGCCATGTTAAATTTGAATTGTACCTTGCTTGAGGGATCCTGGTGGAGCTCTGGGGAAGGTGACCTTCGTGACCACTACCCACAAGGGGAGCTTGCATCTGTGGCTGTGGAGGAAGCAGAAAACAAATTAGAGCAGGTAAGGGAAGGGGGGAATTTGGGGGGGCTACCATTGGAACCAAGGACAGAAATCCAGTTAACTAATCACTTGGGCTACCTCACAATTGCTTTGTACCATGAGCTATGCAGAAGTTTGCAGTCTGTTTTTTTTTTTTTTCTGCAGACTGAATGCAGTTAAGCAGACCACATATTAAATTAATTCTACAGGCTAGCACTGTTCAATAATTAATTAAAACTATGCCGCAGATATACTTAAATGCAGGGAACAGGTTTTCTGAGCTTCACTGCAGTGTGCAGGCAGAGGTACACAGTCTGAATTGGAAATATATGTTGATAACTGATTAGGGAGACACATCCACATATTAATTGCCTCCTCCAGCTGCCCCTCTCCCTGCATCCCCCTACCCCCTTTCCACCCTTCCTCCCCCTTCCCTTGCTCCACCTCTCCTCATGTCCTCCACTTCCACCCCCCTCTCTTACTATTCCTAGACCACCCTCCCACATCCCTTCCTACACCCTGTGCCCTGTTTGTCTTGACAAAGCCTGCTGGCCAATTTCAATGTATTGTATGCATTTTCCTGTGCCTGAAACTGATTACCATAATGTGTCGCTGTTGTTTTACGTTGACTGCCCATAATGATTGGGTGCCCCTTATGAGTTTTGTACTTTCTATTTACACTTCATTGTACCATACTTTATTGGCCTGTTTAACCTGTTGTCCTTTCTACTGATGTGGAATCTTTGTAAAAGAGCTCTTAGATCAAATGTATATGTAATCTGAGACTTAAATAAATAAAATAAATAAATTAATCAAACTGTAATTAATAATGACTGTCTATCAACTCACGTACGTGAGGGCATTAATAAGTATAAGGGCACTGAAAACACAACCCCTGGTAAAAGGAGTATGGAGGAGCATACTGAAGACTCACAAACTGAGGACTGGACTATGGTACAACCAAGGAAAAAAGACAGGGGAGGAGGGCAAATATTTATGACCCAGATCCCTAACCTTCTGTGCTTCCAGAAGTAAATAGATATGCACCGTTCGCTACCTTTTCTGGTGAACAGATTGTTAAAGACATTTCGAACCCTCCTCAAATTAGACCATGTCATGTTATTGGGGACTCCATAATATGTTTCACAGATTCCCACATATGTAAACCTGACAATTCTCTTAGTAGTGTTACTTGTCTTCCTGGTGCCAGCGTCTCTGATGTTGTAAACAGAATTGATGGCTTGACTGTAAATAATAACTTGAAAGTTATTTTACATGTGGGATCTAACAATGTGGCCCACAAGCATGAGAAGGACATTTGTGATGAATTGGTAGGACTTGGTAAAAAATAACGAATAAAGAATGCAAGATCGCTGTTTCTGGCATTTTACCTGTCCTGCGTACCAGACCAGAGAAAAATCATTCCATAGCTAGAATTAATGCTCACATCATGAACTGGTGCAGCAGGGAAAGGATGGTGTTTATCAATCATTGTTATGCTTTTTCAATAAAAATGTAGTGTCCTCAAAGGATGGGTTACATCTTAACAAAGTGGGA
This sequence comes from Neoceratodus forsteri, assembly GCA_016271365.2. NCBI lineage: Eukaryota > Metazoa > Chordata > Ceratodontiformes > Ceratodontidae > Neoceratodus > Neoceratodus forsteri. The sequence goes on from CM057455.1 coordinate 473,133,449, forward strand.
GCAAAGAAACTGAGTGACTATTTTAAGAATGCACTGAATGCCAAGTGTTTAAACTAACCGGGGGGGGGGGGTTATCAGTCATTCCTGTACTAAACCTGTTCACAAACTTTCAAAGTCTATTGGTCCTAAGGGTTGTAATAAGCTTAAACGGTTGCTTTTGAATGTACAAAGTCTGAATAATTAATTCGAAGAGCTACTAGAAATTTGCAGTCTCCAGAAACAAGATATAATTGCCATATCTGAGATCTGGTGGACTGGGCCCAAGTCTTGGGGTTTAGTAATTCAAGGTTATAATCTGTATATCAGTTTTAGGAGTGCAAGAAAAGGTGGAGGACTTAGCCTTTATACTAATTCTGCACTTAGCTCTATTAACATAACTAACAAGATAAAGGTTTTGGTTTTAAATGAGTCTCTGTGGGTTACTTCACATACACATAAACCTAACTCACCTATCTTTGGTTTATGTTATCAACCTCCGAATATATTTGAATGATGTTACTCTTGATATTAAGGAGGAGGAGGAGGAGTCTGCTACTGAGATGGGGGAGGTCTTTCTTTCTGGGGACTTTAATTTTAGGGAAATTGACTGGGTACAGAAAACAGCAACACACTCTATGAGTAAACAGCTTATTTCTATGACCAAAGAACTTAATATGAGTTAAAGAATTTATATATGAATATAAAAGAACTTAATATGTTGAGGCTCCGACTAGGATTGATAATATACTTGATTTAGCCCTTGATATTGAAAATGTTACCATCAGCAACTATGTAGTTGATATTCCACTTGGCAATAGCAATCATAATATGGTTATGTTCACAACTGGTGTTTAACATACAGGTTTCTGTGGCATCACTGAAGTATTCATTTATTAAAAAGCTAACTTAGAAGAATCTGACATTGCTCTGTCAGGCATTGACTGGGACAAATTATTCAAAAATTGTACTGTGGATGCCATGTGGGATAAACTAAGGAACATTATCCACAAAACTGCTAATACATTTATTCCTAAAACTAAAAAATACACCAGTAATAGACATAGACCCAAATGGCTTACCAGGTATATCAGTAAATGTATTGTTAAAGAGCTGCTGACTCCATTGGGAAAACTTTAAAAACATAATATTCAGACACAGTTTAGCTTGTATTTCATATATCTGGTATAGATTTATCCCCTCCATTATTTATTAATGAAGAAATTATCACAAAAACAGCATCTTCACCCATTTGAGTTTATTTAAATCTATAGCTTATTCCCTATTTGAAATTATAATGATCTGTTATGACATCACAGTCTGTTGTCATGGGAATAACTGTGATGTCACAATTAGAGTATTATGACATCAGGGTTGGGAAGAAGCAATAGGAGCTGATGAACCCGTCTCCCCAGGGTACTCTGTTGTGCACTGCCCCAGAGTGGAACACAGAGGTGGGAGCATGGCCATCTGTTTTAGATCAGAGCTAGGCTTCACCGTGCACCTAATGAGAACACTGAGTTCTTTTGAATGTGTGGCCATTCATGGTAGTCTGGGCACAGGTTGCAGGATTCTCCTGATTTACTGCTCCCTGGGATGGCAGGAGAGTTCCTGCAGGAAGTAGCCGACTTTGTCATTGGTGAAACATTGGAGGCCCAGGTGTTTAGTTCTGGGGGACTTCAATGTTTGGTCCGATGATGAATCATCTAGGCCGGGTTATCACCGCCTCCAGATGATGGCATCTCTGGGCCTGTCACAAGAGGTTTCTACTGTGACTCACCAGGGTGGTCACATGTTGGACTTGGTCTTCTAACCGGGTCTTGAGATTGATAACCTCAAGACTGATCGGGTCATTTGGTCCTATCATTACACGGTGGAGTTCTTACTCAGGGCCCCCCCACCATGATCCCTCCCACTGTAGAGATGGTAAGTTACCACCCTTTGAGGGGTTTGACCCCAGAGGGTTTTCTGGTGGTGGTGGACCTATTTATTGTGAGCAGTGCAAGTATGGGGGTTTGGGTGAAGCAGTAGCTGCCTACAATGAGGTGATGTCTGGGGCACTCAACTTCCTTGCACTGGTCCATGCATGACCCACATCCTCTCACTTGAGGTCCCTGTGGTTTGATGGGAAGCTCAAGGTGATGAAGATCAATGGTCAGAGGTTGGAGCGCTGCTGGCTGAGGACTGGTCTGGAGATGAACAGACTGGCCCTGTGTGCACACTATGTTATGTACCAGGGGGCAATCAACTGTAAGAAGGCAGTTTTCCTGTCCAGGGAGATTGCTGCAGGGAAGAACCAACCAGCTATGCTTTTTCAGACAGTGGACAGGCTATTACATCCAGCTTGACTACAGCTGAAAAAAGCATTTTTTGATGCTTTATGCAATGAGTTTGCTCGGTTCTTCTCAGACAGAGTGTCCACCATTAGGCAGGGAATTCTGCCAGTGAGTCACAGTGTGGCTGACAGTGGTCACCCAGATTCTCCAAGGTGCACTCTGCCTGGTTCGGGGGAGTTTCAACCAGTGGAGGTAGCCGAGATCATTGAGGTTGTCTCAAGGCTGAAGCAGACATATTGTGAACTGGACCCAGTGCTAACTCATTTCTTAATGGGATGTGTTGATACTGTTGACCCAGTGTTCGCCTTGATCATCTGGTGTTCTTTACTGGAGGGGGTCTTTCCAGATGCCTTGAAGGAGGCACTGGTGAGACCCCTTCTGAAGAAACTATCTTTAGACCCTGACATCAAGGTGAATTACTGTCCTGTCTCCAACCTTCCATTTCTGGGAAAGGTTGTAGAGAAGATTATGGCACAACAGCTGGGAGAATACCTCATGGCCTTTGATATCAATGAGCCACTCCAGTCTGGGTTTCATGCTGGGCAAAAGATTGAAGAGAGGAGACAATTCTTGTTTTCCTTGATCTCTCCTCAGCTCTCGGCACATTGGACCATTGTGTGTTACTCAACTGCCTGAAGGAATTTTGTGAACTTGCCAGCACTGTCATCTGCTGGGTTGAGTCCAATCTCACAAACAGGAGGCAAAGGGTTGAGATGGTGGAGTTCTCCTCCTCCCCTAGCCTTCTGTCTTGTAGAATACCTCGGGGTTCACTTCTGTCACCAATGTTGTTTGCCATGCATATGCTGCCCCTGGGTGGGATCATTAGGAAGTACAGTTTGAAGCTGCATTGCTATGCTGATGATACCCAGCTGTATCTATCCTTTGCACCTGGGACATCTGATGCGGTAGACATACTGAACAACTGCCTGGCCAAGATTAATGACTGGATGGCCTCTAGCTGGTTGCAACTGAACCCCAATAAGATGGAGGTACTGGTGGTGGAGTCGAACAGGAAGTGTGATAGGATGGCCTCTGGTGCAGAGACTGGATTAATTCTGGGCTCTGTGCCATTGAAGGCCACCTCTAGGGTGCACAATCTTGGTGTTTTACTCGACAGCAGATTGACATTTGAATTTCAGGTGTCATCCATTGTCAGATCCAGCTTTTTCCATTTTAGGAATATTGCTAGGGTCAAACACCTGGTTCTGCCCCTGGACCTCCCCACCTTGGTACATGCATTTGTAACATCTAGGCTTGACTACTGTAATGCGCTCTACCTTGGGGTCTCTGGAGGTACCCTTTGTCGATTGCAGTTAGTGCAGAATGCAGCTGCCAAGCTGTTGACGGGACAGCCTAAATACTGTCACGTCACCCCGATGCTGCATGAATTGCACTGGCTGCCTGTTTGCTGAAGGGTTCTCTTTAAGGTGGGCTTGCCCACCTTTAAGGCCATACATGAACTGGGTCCTGGCTACCTGTTGGGCCTTCTAACACCTGCTGGCCTGGTCTTCTCCCTCCGATCCTCTTCTAGGGGCCTCCTCGCGATTCCCAGGATGAGGTTAAAAACTGCTGGAGGCAGAGCCTTCAGTGTCACCAGCCTATCTTGTGGAACTCGCTTCCTCCATCAGTAAGGGAGTCCCCTTCAGCTGGCATTCAAGGCCCGCCTCAAGATCTTTTAATTCAGACTGCATTCCCAGACACTGTCCTTTAGACAATGTCTTGAGATATTTATATTGTAGTATCTTAAATTTTGCCGACAATTTAGACTCTCATTCTAGTGTTTGGATTTTAAGTATTTATTGGAATGCTTATGTTTTATTTATTGCATTTAAAATTTTTGACGTCTGATTGTACAATGCCCAGGGCATCTGGGATTTGGAGCCTGAAAAATAAAATTTGCCTTACCTTGCCCTTGCCTCAAGGAACAACTATCCGGTTTTCATGCATATGATCATTGGCAATAAATATTGGGGATAACAAAATACAGAGATAATGAGAAATATAAGCTGTTTTGTGTCCAAATATTATGTTTTTAAAAGTTCTTCTCAAGGCATTAGTGGCTCGTTAAAAAGAGACAACTGTACATGAAATTCCTTTCACATCGAACTCCGGAGAGGTGAGAGGATTTCAAGAAGGCACAAAAGCAATGTAAGAACAACATTAAAAAAGCAAAGCTAAATATGGAAAGAACTCTAGCTCTCCAAGCAACTAAAACAATAGTAAGATTTTTTATAGCTATATTAATTCACTGAGAAAGCCTCGGTGTAAAGTCGGTCCACTGACTATTACCAATAAAATGATCAGTTCTCCTAAGGACATGGCAAATATTTTTAATAGACATATTTGTGATATGTTTGTTACACATGATAAGACTTCTGCACCGAATGATTCCTCTTCTCATCAGGAGATTATATTTACCACTGAGGAAATACAAAAACAAATTAAGTCTGTTAAAATTAGTTAATTTCTTGGTCCAGATGGTACATCTGGAAACATGTTTGCAATCATGAAGAAACACCTTGCAAAACCACTCAAGCTACTCTTTGATAGCAGCATTCACAGTGGAGAGATACCTACTGAGTGGAAAACTGCTAACATTGTCCCACTACTTAAACAAGTTCTGATCAGAGCCATTATGGCTGTGCAGAGCATTTAGGAGTGGCAAGAGCAGTGAACAGAATATGCTGTGCTCTTGCTGCACATGAGTCAGCCATAACACGGCAGCAATTACAGTACTGCGCATGCCTGGTACTCACACATGGGCAGTTTGCCCCAGAGACAGCCTTATGCAACATGGCGGTGCTGATATAACTACATGTACTAACCCAGTCCTCTCAGGTTACAAGAATCCCATTAGCACTAGTCTTATGCAGGTACAAAAAGGCAGCTGGTAGGGAGGTCATTAGGGGCTTTCTCCATAATAACATCATTGTTTACTCAGCTAGCCTGAGAGAAGCATGACTATGTCACTTGGAACTCCCACAGCAGCATAACCATTTTAGAGTTAGCTGCTCTTGGGGAGCTTAGAATGTTCATCAGTAAGTTCTCTATTAAAGTGAGCACTGGTATTTCTCACCCTAGTTTGGTAAAATCTTCAGTTTGCCTGCAGGACTCTTTAGTTTCACTACTGGGGAAGTAAGAGGGAATGCAGTTCTTGTGCATTCAAGAGGCAATCTCCTGAAGTTCCTGAAGTGCACAGCTGCCTTAAGGAAGAACAATGAGTGCAATCTGACAGCTACCAGAGAAAGAAAGGTGCATTTTGTTCTTTCCATGACTGGGAGGAATGTACAACTAATCTGTGAGTACAGAACTTGAAACTATTTTCTGAGATAGTTGTCTGAGGTATGTGTGCCCTAGATAAGGCTAGATCACACCGCTCAAGACCCCTTTCAACATAACTGTGCTGAATTTAAAGTTAAAGCTGGGAGTCTTTAGCAATTCATCGGGGATTAGAAACTCACCTGGTGTAACTCTGAAGGAATGGCAGAGGCTGTTTGGGGCAAAAGGCAAGGAATGCCTTCTGGAGTTTCAGGCAGTGTAAGTGGTTTGTGGATGTGCACCAGTGTTCCCTGGGCAACAACCACGCACCAGGAGGATTTTAAAGTGTGTAGCACATCCAACAGATACACACTTTGGAAAAGAGAGAGACAGAGACGTTTTTTGTGGAAAATACTACTGCCTAGCAAAGTGTCCTGCAAAACAGATTGTGCTTGTATTGCAATGATAAACATTTGGGGGACCGCCCTTGCTCTAAGTAACATCTGTAAATAAAGCCATACTGCAAAATCCCAGTTACTGCTGTGGACATTCCGTTTATTGCTTCTAATGTGAATATTATTGGGGCTCCTCAGCAGTTAGGTCTAGCATGTGCCTAGCATCCTTTCCCCTGGACCTGGTTGTAAATAAAAATGTCCATTTTTGTATGTACTCCCATCCCCCATCCTCTAGATAATGAGACTGGTATACAATTCAGCGTTAGGGGTGATACCATAAGTGTAGCTCTGCCAAAAGAAAATTGTATGACATGTAGTCATCAGTAATTCTTTTAAGGGGATACCAGCTAGCCAAAGGTGGTGCGGGGGTTACATACATATGCATGATACTCCTGCATGCGCAGTTTAAGTCTGTGCCACCAAGTTGCACACGGTGGCCGTCACCTCCTCACTTACAGAAAGGAAAAGTAGTGTGCCAGGAAGTGGGTATGTTTATGTGGGCCACAGAGAGGAAGTGCTGCATAAACAGAATTGCTGGCAACTATGCTGGAGCACTGGGGCAGAACATCAGACAGTGGTCCAGTTACGTGCTTCCACAGTGCTTTTTTTACAAATCTGATGATGGCATAACATCTGAGGAGCTTGGCCCACACAACCGCAACAATCAGACTCAGGAGGAGACTATTAACAACCTAGAGATCTAGGGCCCAATTCTAGAAAACATACACCAAAGTGCAACACAGATGCACCAAAGGAAATGGTGTAAGTCGCAAATACGTCCAGCAAATGCACGAAATGCATTTCTACATTGTGAGATGCACATTGACACAATGCAGTATGCCAGTTGCAACTTACGCCGCAGTTGTGACAAACACATAGGTATGCCAATGAGCAACTGAAGATACACCAAGAAAAGGGAAGGAGAAGGGATACGCCAGAGTAAGATTCTAGAAGCAGCAGTGCACAACCTACAACATGACCAGGTGTATGGTGTAACATACACCAGGTGGGAGCAGGTGTAACTTACCCAGCATATAAAGGAGCAGAGCCAGACAGGCTGGATACACAGCAGCACAGCACTGTGATAGAGAGAGACAGGAGAGAGACAACATGGAAGAACCAGCAGCAATGCTAGATTTGCTTCTACTGGAACACCAAGACAAGTACAGGAGTTGACCCAATGCCCAGAATCAGAGGCACAGGCAGCAACCAGGATGGCACAGACCTGGCAGATGCAATGCACCACGGCTGTACAGGGTAAGGAAGACATACCAGGACCTGGTGGAGAAACAGCATATTGCATGCTACCCACTGCCTCATGCCATCATATACATGATATTTGATGACCACCGTGCAGACCTGCGCAGTGTCACCCGCAGGGGGCAGCCAGTCCCTGTGGAGGTGAAGGTGACAGCAGCACTATGCTTCCTGGCAACAGGGACATTCCAGACACCAGCAGGTGACACTATGGAAATATCACAGCCAGCCACGTCAAGGTGCCTACACCAGTTCCTGAATGCCATGGTGGCCTACATGGACCAGTACATCACCTTCCCCCAGGAAGCATGGCAGCAGCAGGCAGTGATGCAGGGATTCTACACCATCACCCAGTTCCCATGTGTCATGGGTGCAATAGACTGCGCCCATGTTGCCATATGTGCACCTTCAGTCAATGGTGATGTGTATGTGAATCAGAAGGACCACCACTCCATGAACATGCAAGTGGTGTGTGACAGTCATGGCCGCATACTAGATGTTGATGCCCAGTACTCTGGTTCCAAGCATGACGCCTACATACTGTGAAACAGTGTACTTCACGAGGGCTACCAAAGGGGCCAGTCCACGGGAGGCTGGCTAGTAGGTAAGTGAACATAGCACAGAACACTGCAGATCTGATCACCTGCACACCATACAGACATAGGTCCATAGGCCACAGAGACCGATGATGTACCAGCTATCCAACAGGGGACAGTGGTTATCCACAGCTGTCATGGGTGATGACACCACTGCACCACACATGCACAGCAGCACAGACATGCCACAATGAGGCACCCAGCCAGACCAGGTACATCACAGAGTGCATCACTGTGGTCCTGAAGGCACCATTCAGATTCATTGATAGATCGTTGGGGGCGATACTGTACAGTCCAGAGACAACCGGCAAGATATTCATCGTCTGCTGCATACTACACAATATCGCAGTGCAACACAGTGTACCACAACCAGACCATCTGGAGGACAGGGATGAGGAGGACCAGGAGTGGAATGGCGGGGAACAGAAACATGTGAAGCACCACCAGACAGATGCTGCTCAGGCACAGGCAGGCCAACGTGCATGACGCGACCTGAAAGAGAGGCATTTCACCTGAGAGATGCCATGGAACAACAGTGACAGCCACCAAAACCCAGGTGGCATTCCCCAATGAAATATCACATGGGCATGCCACCTCGTGCAGTGCACAGGCCACGGTGACACTGGATGATGGCAACAGGTCCCACAGACTGTGACCACACTGGGCGGTGCACACACAGCCATGGACATGGTACAGTGTGAGAACTGAGAGATGGCATGGAGTAATGGAAGAAGACCAGCACAACATGGAGGTGGTGATAGGCACAGCACTGCCACAAGAGGGGGTGGCCGTGGCCATGCAGAGGGCAGCACAGAATACGAATGGCACCATATGACAAGGCACACAGGAGGGTGGCCCAGTTGGCAGAGGCAGGCAGCTCACCATGGGGGCACACACCTGTGAAGCCTGCAGACACATGGCACAACCAGTAGAGACCAACACACATGAATAGGGTGGAACTATTGCCATGCAGTGGCCCATGCAAGCAGCACACAGCAACACACCATGGGTGATATGACAAAGAGATTGCGTGAGCAAGGCAGGCACACAGCGTCGGTGTGGCAAAGGGTACAGAGGGTGCACAGAGGCCACAGGCACAATGCTGAGATGATGGCGCCACCAGACACAGTGCCCCTGCCATGGCCACTGATACATGTAAACAGTGCAGCCACAACAGGGACACTTCACCGGGTGGCACAGACCGGTGGATGGATGGTGGTGAGGCACACCAATGTCTGTGCCAGTGGTGCCACCTGCAGGGAACAATAGTACCCCAATGCAGAAGGGCACAGCACATGCAGCATGCCACCACACAGCTGGGAGGTACAATGTGAGGTGGCATGGATGCCAAAGCATGCATGGTGACCTGCAGCACACAGGACAGCACGCAGATATGGCCAGTGGACAGTGCCATGGGCCATGAGCAGCACAATTGGCACACTGACCAGATGCACAGGGAGAGAACACTGGGGGCAGCAGGCCCCACTACCAGTGTGCACCCCTGTGCATGGCGACACACATGCACAAGGCCATGCACACCTGGAACAGACACACAGACACAGTAATGATGTCAAAAGGCTTTATGCAAATAACAGGAATAGGGACACAGATAAACTAAAAAAAGGGGATGGGGAACAACAGGCAACAGTATAATACAGTAGCATACAAAACCAACCACACCCAAACAGCCGCCCACAACAACCCCGAACACCAACCCGCACCCACAAACAACCCAACACAGACCAAACAATGACAATACAATCCCACCCATAACAAAACACTAGAACAAGTACCTATGCCCACCCCAACACATCCCACAACACCCATATGTACAGCCCAACCCACCAATGCCAACCACCCCTATAGATACACCCACCCACAAACACAGCCCCACCCACGTCCTGAAAGTGCAGACCCATGGGACCTATGTTCGGTGCAATTCTGCAAGGAGGGCACCCACTGACCCATGGAGGCACCCAATGTCTTGAAGTATGGCTGATACCAGGCCCACAAGGTGCTCCTGGTCCAGCCCCACACCCTGCATGGGTACAACACCAGGTTCCTCATCTGCCACAGGTACTGCTTCCCCCTGCCACCACCCTGGCATGGCAGCATCCCGCTGTGGTGTGGAATCCCCTGCTGCAGTGGCAGCAGTGCCCGGCACAGTGGCAAGTGGTTTGGCATCTTTGCCTGCCCATGCTGCACCATCACCCTCGGTGGTACCAGCTGGTGCAACAGCCATGGCCTGTTCCGTGTCCACTGCATCAGCCCCCACCAGTAGGTAGGACTGGTGGATGTTGTTGTTCAGGCCCCTGGCTGCCAATGGAAAGGGTCCCTCTGATCTGGCTGTGGGTCAATGGTGGCCACGTCCCCATCTGATGCTGCCACTGCAAAAGATGTGGAGGAGGAGGGGGAGGAGGTTGGTGACAGTTCCCTGGCTCTCCGCTGCCTGCGCTGCATGCGCAGCCAATATGCAGCAGCATCCCATGCCTTGACTTCTGTCATGGCTCACAGCAGGGCCCTGTGCCACTGTGACAGCCTGCTATGGACACCTGTATGGATGAAAAGGATGTGGTCAGTGCTGGGCCTGGTCAGGGAGCACACACACATAGGCAATCAATGTGTGTGTGCAGCATGAGCTACAATTTGGCAGTCTGCCATGGCCACAGCACAAGGGCACCACTGTATGGACTTACCTGACCTCCAGTGATGTGCCTCCTGCCTGAAGCTGCAAAGGTGGCTCTACTGCCCGCTGTGGGATGCACCAATGGAACCTGTGGGGTGTAGGAACAGGTGAGTGTGTGAGGCACTATGCACCATAGCCACCACGCCAGCACTGCTGCAATAGACGAACAGCTATAGGCTTACTTACCATCACCCGGGTTCTGCCTGGACCATATGTCTGCATCCCAGTGCCGTGCCATGCCCAGCATACTGTGCAGTATCTCAGCCTCCCTCCATGACAGGTCCTGCCAGCAGTGTTGCTGCTGGTGGACAGTTTTGTGTGTGTCTGTTGCTGCAGCCATGCGGGCTCTGATAGCACACCACACCACACCCGCTCCCGCTCTGCAGCACTGCTCCTACAGCATCCCAGCAGAAGCAGCATCCTGCCCCGCTGCTAGACACAGTTTACCATCAGGGCCATTTCAAGGGGCATGAAGTTTGGGACACGGCCACTGAGGCAGAGTGAGGACCCTAAGGACATTATGGACAAATGTGCAGAACCTGTAACAGGGGAAGGAATGGCACATGCATCACTATATAACATCACTGAGGATGTGCTGACCACCTCCACCCACCAAGTGCAACTCTCGCCTCCAGCCGTGGGACATGGGACAGGGCTGGGTCACAGGACTGCAATCGTGGCCCACCGTCACAGGAGGTGCACACCTCAACAATGACATGAACAGTGTGAGGTGTGGAAAGGCCAGGCAGTGCCATGCAGGGGCCAGGCACACAATGCTGCACACAGTGAACGCAGTGCACCAACACACAACCTGTCCCCTGCAGAGGCATGTCACATCCTGACCCTGCACAGTGTGGGTGTGGAGTGCTGCATGGATCTCTACCACACATCTGCACCACCTCCTCCATGCAGAGCAGCATGTGGCCATGTCCAGCAGGTGCCTGTGGGGCAGTCCCAAGGCCAACTGTGGGTGACAGAATTGAGAATGACATATACCTACCTGGACAGTGCAGTGTGGTGACTGGAGCAGGTTGCACCAATGGCTCTGGTGGTACACCTGGATGGAGAAAGAGCAGGGCATCATAAGCCAGTGGCACAGTCGGTGACCACCACAGCTGCAGTGGTGTGGCAGCATGACCCTACCTGTTCCTGTGTGGTGGTGCTGAATCCTACACAGGGGACAGTAATCAATGATGTCAGGTACACAGTGCTGTACAGGCAATGGAACAGTGCATGTTGAGCAATGGTGAATACTCACCGAAGAGCTGAACGTGTCCACTGTGGTGGTCGGAAGGGAATGGACATGGGTTAGTACACTGCCATAAGTGCCGCTGTGGCCTGCTGCATGTGGGTGCTGCAACTCCCCCAACTGTCACCAACCCACAGGTGTGTCCCTGCACATGGCCCTGGATGGCCCCCCAAACACCCTGCCATGACTGACCCTGCACAGGGTGTATTTCACTAGGTGCATGCCTGCATTGACAGTGTGTGGTAATGTAGACAGACGGCCATTGCGTACCTGACAGGCCTACAGCCTAGGGCATGTTAAAGGGACAGTGGTACACAGCCAGCCAGTCAGTCAGCTGTGCACCTGTGTGTCAGGCACTGGCAATGGCCTGTGTCAGCCCCACCTCCCTCCCCGCACTGTCTGAAGGGACGTGTGGCAACACCTGGCCTGTGAGGTGCAAGACAGCTGGGACATAGGCATCCACGTGCTGCACACAGGCATGGATGGCACCACATGGAGTGACTGACCATCAGGAATGGATATGGCACACAGTCCAACCAGTGGTGCAGCCCAACAATGCAGTGACACACTCCCACCTAACAGACATGTACCCAGTTGTGGCGGCAGAGTGACATCGTGACATGGTCATGGCCCCGTCCCTGTGGGGTGCACATGACAGAGGCGCAGTGTGAGTACATGCACCGTCCTGGTGGTACCCATGTCACACCAAGCCAGGTACCACCCTGGGCATGGGTGTGTGTGGCCATGGCTCATGGACACCATGGTGCACCACTGTCCTGGGGTGGTGCAGCACAAGGGTGCCATAGGGCATTCCAGCACAGCATCCCGTGTCCAGTCCCAGCCACACTGTGCACCCATGGTGGGCCAGCAGGAACTCTGTCAGTGCATCTATGCCTACAACACACGACATGTGTACCACACATACACAGCAGCCCATGACATGCCTTCAGGATTGTGTAGTACAACATGCCATCCTAGAGGAGCAGCAATGCCCCCAAGGGTGTGTGTAGACCACAGTCACTGCCACGCCTCAGGTGTTGGATGCACTCAGCCTGGGGCCCGTGTCCAACCACCTGAGGCACGGCAATACGCCGGCACATCACACACCATAATAGCCAATAGTGCCTACCGCAACCACCATAACAACCTGTGTGTGAACAACCGTCCCTCAGTGCCAACAGTGTGGGACTCACCCTTGATGGACAGTGTACTGCGCACAGTGCGGTGGTACCACACAGTCAGGACCATGCCCCTCACCCATTCCCAGCACAACTCAGAGGCAGTGCATCCATCACTAGTGTCCCAGCCGCCACAACAGTGATATCTGTTCCAATGCCTGTGTACACCATGCCTCTGTGTGTGCCCAGCATTACCCTGATGAGGCCAACATGCCCACACCCATAGCTGACATGGCGGTGGGAGTCCTATCCCCACCCTGCTGTGGCAGCTGTGTGATCCACAAAAGTGACCACTGGGATAGCTGTAACAGGGACAGCCCATACAGCACGGGTTGTGGAGGGCCATAGCCTGGGCCTATGCCAAACAGGTGTGATGGTGTGTGCCATGGGTAGTACTGCTGAGGAGATCAGGGGTCTGGGGGCATAACCCTCAGGTGTTCCTCATCATGGGAGACATTCAGCCCCATGCCACTGACCAGTGGCTGGACCCACATACGGACCCACATACGGACCCATGGGCAGTGTGCTGCACAAATGGCTGCCTTGCTGTGAATGCATGCTGCAGCCCAGATACCATGTACACAACTATCCTACCGCCGGACTACATGGTGTACAGTACAACACCATGGTGTCCACTGTTGTCTGCACCTGCATCCCTATGTGATGGGCATTGACCCCCATCCTGAGGGTGCATGTCCCTCATCATCCACACAGTCCTGTTACCACTAATACAGGTGTCGGTGCCTTCAAAATGGCAGGCAGTCACAACCACATGTAGGAGGGGGGGCTGCCTGTGACATCCAGGTGTGAACACAACCATAAGATGTCTGCCGCCAATGCAGGCATGGTGGTCAGTGATGGTGGGCCTACCTGCATGAAATAATGATGTAACATGACCCCCATAACCTTTGACATATAACCTGAGCACAGATCCTGGATATTGTACACATCCCATTGCACATAACATTACTGAACCCATGAATGTCCAACATTGTGAGTGTCCATACCTGTTGCTGTCCCTCAGATCAGTGGCATATGGAATAGGGGTATGTATAGAAAGGAGGGCCTGCTGTAGCCCAGTACTCACCTGTCTGCAGTTTGTCTGTCCCTGCCCTGTCCTGGCCGGTAGTGCTGTATTGTAGCTCAGACCAAGGCCCAGTGTTACAGCCCCTGTAATCCTGCACTGTGCCAGGGCCTAGCTACTCACTACTGCATCTGCTGCACATGTATGCTGCACGTGCATCGCACATGCGCAATTGTGACCTGCAGCACAGCACTCTTGATGAGCATTTGTGGTGTGCTGAAGCAGTTGCGACATGCGATATGCTGTGCATTTTGGCATTTGCGACATGCGATGTTGCAGTGCGTGTTGGCTTGTGCGGTATGCGATGTTGCAGTGCATGTTGGCAATTGTGGTGTGGGTATGGCAGTACTTGCATGTGTAGCATCTGGCCTGCATGGCCCTGTGTTTGTGCCCTGTGGTGGTCAGAGGCAGTCTGCTGCAACTGACATGGGTCCACACACAGGGTTGGGACTGCACAGCACTGTGTGCAGCCATGGTGTGGCACTGGCAGAGCATTGCACATGGGTGCCTGCCCTGCCAGTGGCTGGGCTGTATCGCCTGTAGTGGTTTGGGGTGGCTGACCCCCATGGTATGCCTGGCTGCATGGCCCACCACCTGGGTACCCAGGATCCCATGGGTGCACTGCACCTGTTGACCCTGAGGGCTACCTGTTTGACCATGTTCCATCCTTCAGCACCCCTGCTGCAACCAGGCATTGTGGTGCCCCTCCTGTGACACCTGCATGCCATGGCATGTGTCATCCCGGTATTCAGCATTACCCCACGCACCAGTCCCCATAGACTGTGACCTGACTCAGCTGTCCTGTATCCTGTGCCAGGTGCCTGGCACCACTGCTGCAGTACTGTGCGGCCATGTCCCATGCCCTGTAATGGCATTCACCTGCCTACCGGAAAAGGCCCTTCTAGGGCTGTGACTTGCGCCATTGGACATCAGATGTCACCTGAGGTGCCACTCAGCTCGCCATGTGTCCAGTGGACCCACAAAGGACATTGTTGCGAATGGGGGCTACACCTTATCCAACCTGAATCCTGTGAAACAGTACACTGCCGATATACAAACTGCACAACATATGGATCAGGTGCAATGGTTTATTTACATGGTACATTATATACAACAGGTGCTCATATCACAGTGCTCCCTATCCATCCCCGCATGTGTGCCCCCACACTCACCCATGCACACAGTCATACATACACACATGCACACCATTGTGACCTGCACAGTGCACCCCAGTACATGTGACCCCCTGCCATGTTATTGGCCCTGCCTCCCCATTGCAGCCCAACCCATCCATCACCCATCTGCGCCAGACACATGGGCATTTCACAGCCATCTGCTGTGGCCACATGATCCTCACACAGACCCCTCCGGTGCCAGGTGCTGAGCTGTGGGGCACCCAGCTATCTGGGTGTGTTGTGCAGTGCCCTGGTGGCCCTCCCCTGGCATCACACCCTGTGGGCCTGTGTGTGTCTCCACAGTGGCTCTGCTGTGCCTCTGCCTCCACAGGTCAACATGCCTCAAAGCTACATGTGGCTGCTGCTGTGCTGGTGCTGCACTGTGTGATCCCTCAGTCCCTGTGTAGCCTGTGGAGCACCTGCCTCAGTGTGCTAACCCCCCTGTTTGTGCCCTGTGCCTGTGCCTGTTGCAGTGGGCCTATGTGTGGGGCTGTGACTGGCCTGCGCCTGTGTTGCTGGCATGGCTGTGTGGGTCACGGAGTGTGCACCATGGCACCAGCCTGTGCCCAGGATGGTGTGGCAGTGCCTGGCTGGACTTGCAGCTCCGGCAGTATAACTGGCAGGAGGGGTGCAACTGACACCCGGGCCGGGAGTGGGGTGGGGGTGCAACTGGTTCTGTTGGCTGTGTCTGGGTGCTGGAATGTGCAGTGGCCGGGGGTGCTATCTGCTGAGCCAGGTATTGCAGGAGGTGCAGCGGCAGCAGTGCACATGCTATGGCCTACATGGCCGTGGTCATGGCTGTATCGTGGTGCTGCTGGTGTGCCAGCATGTTTTCCAGGCCTGTGCTGAGGCGGTCCATGAAGACTGCTTGGCATTCGGCACAGTGACAGATGCCCTGTATGGCATTCCCCAGGCCAGCCATGCATACTGATGTGTCCTGGTGAATGCATGCAAACTGCTGGCAATGCTGGACAGCTGCAGCTCTATGCTGGTGTGGTGCTCCTGCATGCCCTGGCATATATTCCCCAGCTTCTGCCTGACATCTCCCTGGCCTACCAGCACTGACTGGCAATAGTCTCCAGTGTAGGCCGGTGAAGACAGCTGGTCCTGCAGCTCATGGATGGTCTTGTCCAATTGGTCCTCCAGCCCACGGGCACTCAGTGGGCTCAGCGGCCCTATGGCAGTGTCCTCTGCAACTGGCTCTTCTTGCTCTGCTGCCTCCTGGTCAACCACAGGCATCCACACCACCTCCACAGGTGTGGCAGCACTGCTGGTGGTGTCCTCCATGGACCCCTGCTTCTCCGGTGGCGGTTCTGCTGTGTCCTCCTCACTGTTGTCCACTGCCTCCTCCACCATGGGGCTGTCACCCTCACCACTCCTCTCATTGGCTCCGGTGTTCTGCCCATAGGTGCACTGGCATCTGGGCTGCCTCCACTGGACATCATGCTACTGCCATCATCCAACACTGTGCCAGTGGCCTGGGCCATGCCAGCACCATCCTGGCCCTGCCACTGCTGCTGCTGCTAATGATGATCCTGCCTTCTAGCTCCACTGGGATCACCTGCGCCAGCTGCCATGGCACCTGTTGGATGGGCAACATCTTAGTGTGTCACAACATCACTATGTGCACTCACCTGCCTGATCAGTGTTGCCCTCCCAGGTCTGCTTCAGTGTTGTGCTATGGCACTGCACCTACACACATCTGTGCAGTCCCATCTGGTGTATGCCACCACTGTACCTTTGTCCAGCACTGATGGCATGGTTCCCCCCACTATTGCTGTCCATGATGTGCTGTCCATCCTGGTACATCTTATCCAGCTGTCACACTGCTGCCCTGTACAGCTCCCAACTGCACAGTGACACCGTGTATGGCCACACCCATGGGGCACCATTGTGCTGCAGGGGCCAGCATCACTGGGTGACTACATTGTCCCTGCTATCCATGCACATCTCCTGCAGCCCTTGCCCTCACTCTGTGAGCACTGGGACAGTGACCCATGCCCCCTCCCTATAGCACAGCCCATGCCTGTCCACAGCCCCCCAGTACATAGTGCATGTCATGGCACCTCCCAGTGCAGCACAACCCATACCTGAGCACAAACCCCCCACCATCATACAGTGCATTTCATAGCAACTCCCAGTGCAGCACAGACCTCACCCTCTGCACAACCCCCCCACCAGTACACAGTGCATGTCACAGCAACTCCCAGTGCAGCACAGACCATACCTGGGCACTACTCCCCCTCCCAACAATACACAGTGCATGACACAGCAACTCTCAGTGCAGCACAGCCAATACCTCTGCACAGCCCCCCCCCAGCACACAGTGCATGTCACGGCACCTCCCAGTGCAGCACAGACCATGTCTGAGCACAACCCCCTCCCCACCAATGCACAGTGCATGTCACAGCAACTCCCAGTGCAGCACAGCCAATACCTCTGCACAGCCACGCCCCTCCAGTACATAGTGCATGTCATGGCACCTCCTAGTGAAGCACAGCCCATGCCTGAGCACAACGCCCCTCATCAATACACAGTGCATGTCACGGCAACTCCCTGTGCATCACAGCCAATACCTCCGCACAGTCCCCTCCCAGTACACAGTGCATGTCACGCCACCTCCGAGTGCAGCACAGCCCATACCTGAGCACCCCCCCACCAGTACACAGTGTATATCATGGCAACTCCCAGTGCAGCACAACCAATACTGCTGCACAGTGCCCCCAGTACACAGTGCAAGTCATGCCACCTCCCAGTGCAGCACAGCCCATGCCTGAGCACAACCCCCCCACCAATACACAGTGCATGTCACGGTAACTCCCGGTGCAGCACAGCCATTACCTCTGCACAGCCCCTCCTCCAGTACACAGTGCAGGTCATGGCACCTCCCAGTGCAACACAGCCCATGCCTGAGCACAACCCCCCTCCACCAGTACACAGTGCATGTCACAGCAACTCCCAATGCAGCACAGACCATACCTGGGCACTACTCCCCCCCCCCAGCAATACACAGTGCATGTCACAGCAACTCCCAGTGCAGCCCAGTCCATACCTGTGCACTACCCCCCACAATACACAGTGCATGTCACAGCAACTCCCAGTGCAGCACAGTCCATACCTGTGCACTATCCCCCACAATACACAGTGCATATCACATCAACTCCCAGTGCAGCACAGACCATACCTCTGCACAGCCTCCCCTCCAGTATACAGTGCATGTCACAGCAACTCCCAGTGCAGCACAGTCCATACCTGTGCACTACCCCCCACAATACACAGTGCATGTCACAGCAACTCCCAGTGCAGCACAGACCTTACCTCTGCACAGCCCCCCACCAGTACACAGCGCATATCACATCAACTCCCAGTGCAGCACAGACCATAAACTCTGCACAGCCCCCCCTCCAGTATACAGTGCATGTCACAGCAACTCCCAGTGCAGCACAGTCCATACCTGTGCACTACCCCCCACAATACACAGTGCATGTCACAGCAACTCCCAGTGCAGCACAGACCTTACCTCTGCACAGCCCCCCCTCCAGTATACAGTGCATGTCACAGCAACTCCCAGTGCAGCACAGTCCATACCTGTGCACTACCCCCCACAATACATAATGCATGTCACAGCAACTCCTGCCACCGGTTTCATGTGCATGTGCCAGCCCCTCCACAGATGGGCATGGCACATTCCTTTGCACAGCAGCACATGTCAGATGCACACATGCTCGTCCCTGGCATGCCCCTGGCCATTGTCTGGTTCTCTAGGCCCACTCTGTGGCCAGCTGTGGCCATGTGGCATTCCTGTGGCATGCCACCCCACTACTATATCTGCCTACACATCCTCACCCCACCAACCCCACCTTTGCTGTTGGCTGCAGTGCTGTTGCCATATCAGGCCTGTCATATTGCTGTTGTTTGTCTCTACCTGTGGCAGTGTGCTGTCTGAAGCTGTCCAGTTGTGTGACTCTAGTGATGCCCTCCTAGCAGAGGTGTGCCGCAGTCCTCCTCTCCCTGCTGCTGAGAGGCTGCTGCTGGATGGGTCCACCCCATGTGCTCTGTGCACTACGCATGTTTTGTACCACCTTGTGCTTCATCAGACACTTGAGGTCCTGGTACTTTTCCTGGACATCCCAGACAGTCCGGTGCTGTGCAGCAATGGCATTTACTCTGTGTGTCACCCTGTCTCATGCCTTCTGTTTTTCCCTCCTCTTGGCATCCCCTCTGTGATTCAAGAGGAGTGCATGGTGCATGGTGCCTATGTATTTGCTCAACCAGTGTGTTCACCTCCTCATGAGTGAAGTTTCTCTTCCTCCTGTCTCTTAACCGCAGCTTCTGCCTTTGTTGTGGTGTATCTGCTAGTGTATGTTAGGCTGCTGCTGTGTGTTACACCCTTTTATTTGGTGTAACTTGCATGTCGCGACTTGCACAGTTGTGTTTGGCGTATCTGTCGCATGTTCTAGAAATGGCCATCAATCGCACGTCGCAATTGCTTTGGCATATCTTGCGCAATTACGTTACTTGCATCTGGCGTGTTTCCCTTTCCTGAAATGGGCTCTGGTCTCAGATTTGCTCATCATCACAGTCACTTTCTCATTCTTTTCTAAGCAGTAATTTCTGTAAATATGCGTTAACCATATTGATCTCAGTGCTAGTAGACTATTTCTGGTTTTCCCCTGATTGTATTAGGAGAAGATAGTAGCAGTCTTGAAATGGTTGCTGCTAGTGGTGGCATGCTCTGAAAAAAGTTTTCCCCATGCTCATCTGTATATTTTAGAAATGACTCCTTGAGTTAAAGCGGACAGGAATTGATTACTTATGTGCAGCTGTTCGAAATGTCTCTATTTTTATAAACTATATTCATACCTCTAAAGGATCCCTATTTTAACTGTGCCTCAATAAAAGCTGAAGCTGTCAGTTGTATTTTGTTTTGGTTTGAAATTTATAGAACTGTTATTTAACACAACAGCAGATTAGGTACATATGGAGACATGTTGATACATGGATATATTAGGATAACAATATCTCAGTTACAATGGGGTCAGTGTTAGGTGTGGGTTTTGAATGTACGCATACACTAGTCACTTGTTACAGAATTGTAGGTAAACAAAAACTAAATAAATAAATACATACATTGCAGATATATCATGTTTAAGATAATGTAAGTATAACTGTTCATGAGTAATAAGGACTTATTGTACACAGAGTTTAAGACAAATGTATCTGAACAGTACACTGTGTAAAATTTGATTGACACCACTGTGTGAAACAGCTGGTGAATGCTTAACTTACGGCAGGGCAAGTTGTCTTCTAACTTATTTTTTACTTAACACATATATGTTTTCATATTTATAAGACTTTCAACATTATTTTTCCTTGTGTTTTTAATCACTGTCATTTACTTATGCTAACACAGACACACACAGAGGGTTTTAAAATGAAACTTCATTTGGCTGATAGCTTGTGTCAGGGAGTGAACTTTCAAGTCAGTGAAATTTGACCTTGGGATAGCTTTCTTTTGATGGAACTAATCCTGTCTTGGTGAAATCATTTGCACAGCTGAGGCTGTTTAGAAGTACCAAAGGAGTTATCAAGAGTTATGCTAAACAAATGTAAATATTCCTAAAAGTATACAACTTATAGATAATAAACATGGATAAAAGTTGTTTAGGACAACACAACCTTTTAAATGAACCTATTCATTAAGCTGAACTGATTTTTATTTTTTTAAACTATGGCCATCTGGTTACCTAAATTTTCATCTTTCATCACAATTTTCACCTTTGTGATGGCTATATTTAAAAAAATCTAATGAATTCAGATTAGTGACTACCCTCATTTGAAAGGTCATTTGTCCTGAACAGCTTTCATGTTGGTTGAATATTGGTAACTTATATACTTTCTGAGATATTTACATTTGTTTGACATGACTCCTTATGTGTTCACTCAGAGAGAATAAAATGACCCAGAAAAATGTAAACACAGAATTAAAATACTATATAACACCCCAACAGCCTGTATTCTCTGCAACAATGAAATATCTAAAACTTTTCAGATAACAAGAGGCACACGGCAAGGTTGCCCATTATCCCTCTACCTCTTTAACCTTTACTTAGAACCCTTAATTAGAGAGATTAACCAGTCCACGTCAATTATAGGTATTTCAATAAACAAAGTTCCCTTTAAATTGTCGGCCTTTGCTGATGGTATTTTATTACATTTAGAAAACTGGGAAATCTCACTTCCAGCAGCTTTATCTGTCATTTCTAACTTCAGTATATTTTCTGAATATAAACTGAATCTAATCAAATTTATAGTCTACCATTTATCCCCTCCCTATTCTAAACCTCTCGACTCTGAACTAGGTCTTCAACAGGAAACTTCATTTCTAACATACCTGGGCATCAAAATATCTAGAGAGACCCACAAACTAAAGAAACTCAACTTAGATCCAGTGATTCAACAATTGGAAAAGGACCCTGATAGATGGAAACACTTTCCTATATCAATTCTTTGCAAATGAACCATGCACTAGGTATTTGTGGTGCAAGCAGCTAAACAATGTTCCTTTCTGGTAAAAGCTGATGCACACACATGCCCCAATAACATTCAGGATCCAGAGCTTCTTTTAATCATTTATTTCACCAGCAGCACACCACACTCGATGCGTTTTGGACAATAAGTCCTTTATCAAAGGCTTATATCACTCTGGTATAGAGTGCATATCATCAAGATGTGTGTCCTCCCCTAATGTATGCACCTCTTGGGGATATTAAATATCTACCTTCCAAAAATGTGGTTCTTGACACTTATTGCATTATGTTCCTCCTTTATATGGGCTGACAAATCCCCTTGTAGATCATATGCTAAACTATCCTGCCCATATAACCAAGGTGGCCTGAAGGTGCATGACTTTTTCAAATATTATTTGGCCCTACATGGTGCCTTGTACTTTAATTGTGGAATGACAGATGTTCCCACTGATTCGACTCTCAGCTGTTTTACAATTGAACAAGCTATGACTCAGAAACATAAAATTGCTTTAGCTTTATTACTGTACCTTCCATGCTCTAAACTTCCAACCGAGCTACATAACACTCCTTCTGGATGGAGTATGAAAGCTCATCAGCAACTGTGTCAACTTAAAAGAATAGCAAATATTGAATCATTGGACCAACCACTATTCAGGAACCCTAACCTGTATATTGCAGAGAAACCAATCCAGCCTTCTTTTTGGCTCTTGCTATCACATTTTAAAGTGTGGGACCTTATCACTGATAAAGACTTAGTATTCTTCAAATACATAAGTACCCAATATAAGTTTCCCCTTACCTTCTATTTTAAATTCATGCAGCTCAATAAATGTGTCAGGCAATTCCTAAAGAACTCCCTTGGACATCACGTCACCATTTGTAGAAATTGTCCAGTATGTGGGGAAAAGGAAAGTGATAGCAATTTTTTAAAAAACCTTGTTGCACCATAACTTTTTCCAAACCCCTAATGCAGTGACCTACTGGCAAAACCACTTAAATCTAAAATGGTCCATTGACCAACGGTAAACAATCTAGAAATCAATTGACACCTATATTAAGCAGGACTGTTTGCGGCTTATACAATTTAAGGTCTTACATAGTGTATACTTGACCCCAGTGTCCTTTATCATATGAAAAGGTTGCCCACCATAACCAGTCCTTCATGCCTATTGGCTGAAGCCACACTGTTCCACAAAATGTGGGACTGCCCAACAGCCAAACAACTATGGAATATAATCCAAAAATGACTGGCTCTTCTATTGGATGACAATGCCTATTTTAATCCCAAAGTTTGTCTTCTTGGGGGCTACTCAAAAGTCACAAATCTCAGCCATAAATATTACATGGCACTATCTTTAGCAGTGACTAAGTTGCTGCTGGCAAGGCACTGACTGGGCAACTGGACTCCATCTCTCTCTGAGTGGGCTCAAGCATGTTTAACAGCTATTGCAGCAGAAAGAATAATCACAAACTATAGCTCTACCTCATCTAGGCATACAAATGCTGGTCAAGGCTCTATGAATACCTAGCCAAACAACTAGGAGTCTCAGCAATTCTGACTAGCCATTTTCCACCTAAACTAACTGATGAATTGTACGATTAGGGAGTGCACTGGTAGGGGGGTAGGGAAGGGGGGATTGGTGAAGGGGGTTTAATTATGCTTGATGGTTAATGTTTTTATTTACTGTTATTGTTGTTTTCTGTTGTTATCGTTGTGTGTGTGTGTGTACATCCCTGCAGAGATATGTACCTCTACCATTTTGAAACTTAAATAAAGTATAGTATGTTAAAAAAGAAAAGAGAGAAAAAATTGAGGTTGTTTGGAAGACCATATTTTACAAAATATAAAGAATTCAGATTAATGACCACCCTCATGAGAAAGGACTTTTTGCCATGAACAACTTTCACTCTGGTTGTTTTTGTACACCTTGAATAGTTTTAAAGATATTTAGATTTATTTGGAAAGTGTGCACATTTGCTTTCAGATAAAATCAGCTTGGCGTTCTGTGCCCATCATTCTAATTAAACAGAAAGAAGGGAGTATATCTTTAACTGCTGTGGAGATTTGCAGAATGGAAGGATACACTGAAAACTCCTAAAAGATGTGTTCCATGGAAACACTTTTTTTCAAGGGAAAGCAGGATGGCTGTGGGTAGAGAAGGAGTTACACGGGACATTAATAACTATCATCCTATAAGTCTTACCCCAATATTGGATTAAGGTATGGGGGGTATTATTAAAAATAGGATACAGGCTTGACTGGGTAACAGACAGAAATCAGCATAGATTTGTGAAGGGTAGATCTCGTGCGACTAATCAACTTTATTTCTATGAATCAGTTAACTCTACCCTAGATAGGAGAATCCCATGCAATGTAGTGTTTTTAGAAACATAGATTTTGATGGCAGATAAGGACTGCTTGGCCCACCCAGTCTGCCCATTTCCCTACCTAATGGATAAGATGCAGATCCTAGTTAACCAGCAGCCTACTTCTTCCTCCCCCCACCCCCTAGAATTGCCTTATGACTGTCCCATGCATGCTTGAATTCCACCACTGTTTTTGACTCCACAACCTCCTCTGGAAGGCCGTTCCATGCATCCACAACCCTTTTTGTGAAAAAATACTTCCTTAAGTTACCTCTGAGCTGCCCCCCTTCTATCTTCAAATTGTGCCCCCTTGTTCTTGCACACCTCTTTTTTTGAAAGATGCTACCCTCTTGGACTTTGTTGATTCCTTTGAGGTACTTGAAAGTTTTCTATCATGCCCCCCCCTCCTTTCCTCGAGGCTATACATATTTAGCTCCTTAAGTTTTCAGTAAGGTCTTTAATTTAGTGCCTCACTGGGCCATTGTTGAAAAACTATATAGTTTAGCCATTGCTCCATGATATGCTATCTTGATTGCTACTGGCTTACAGATCATATTCAACGGGTACTAATAGAGGGTCATTATTCGGAATGGGGCCCTGAATCTATCAGTGTACTACAGGGATCAGTGCTCAGCCCACTGTTTTTTCAAACTTTCATTTCTGATTTATTCACTCATCTTGATGGGTGGGTTGCAAATTACATAGGTGATTGCAAATTGGGTAGGCCTTGCATAAATTAGATGATATCTCCCGTATCCAGTCAGACCTTGACAAACTCTCAGTTTGGGCTAACAGATAGGACTTGAAGCTCAATCTAACAACTGCGGTGTGATGCACTTTGGTTTGCATAACAACTTGCATGATTATTATCTGTGGGGCAAACTGTTGAATAAACTTAAGTTTGAAAAGGACTTGGGTGTACTGATATCTGATGACTCCAGTTTCAACAAACAAATCACTGAGGTTATCAGCAAAACTAACAAAGTATGGTGGGAGGTACAAACAAATATTAAGTCTATAGACAGGTCAGTCATACAATGACTTTATTGATTGAATATACTGTAAATCCCCATTTGGACTTCTCATCTCAATTTTGGAGCCCCTACTTGAGAGCTGATATACAGTAGGACGTATTGAAAAAATACAATGGAAAATAACCAAGCAAATTGATGGTTTAGATAATCTTGAGTATAATGACAGGCTACGTGAAATTAACCTAATGTTTTTATTTATTTATTTAGAAATTTGGATTACACCTTTGAGCACAATTGCTTTTTTTTTTTCTTTTGCTCCTTCCTTAGGCTTCTCGGTTAACCTCTCCTTCCGGCCAGCCATGAACCCCACTGACACCCTCGCCCCAACCCGTTCTACCTACCTCATATTGCAGCCATTCCATGGGTGGCCTGGTGTATTCCTTCACTGGATGGGTCCCTCTCCTCTGAGGGGGAAGGCGCCAGGGAGGACAACCAGAGCACTACCTGTTCAGTCCCTGGGAGCTGCTGAGGTGGCTTTGGGGCCTCAGAGCACTCGTAGTGGCAGGAACTGGTGTCCATCATCTGGACGGCTGAGAAGCAGTTTTCAGGTTTGGTCCCTGGGGGGTGTGGTGTGCCACAGACATTAAGGCACGTGCCAATGTCCACTATGCCCCTTGCATTCAGCAGGGCTCACCGATCAGTCACACATCTGGCCTCCACCAGGAGGTGGCACACAGTGATCAGCATTTCCTCCCTCCCCCCAGAGAAGGTGAGCAGTCATTTGATGCTCATGTCTTCTTCTCCGGCCGGCAGTCCAGCGACCCGGGTCACCAGCATTGAAAGTGGAAATCCAACTGCTGTGCAGACAGACCAGCCTCAATTGCTCTTTTCAAAGGTTCCACATCAGTGACAAAACAGGTATGCACAACATAATAACACAGGTATCACATCAGAAGAAAACAGGAATATGTTACTCGAGAATAGAGGGATGCAGAGTGGTTTAATGTTAACACGACAAATGCTGCAAGATCAGCACTTGATGTCTGAAATTGGGCTTGATGCAACTTGCCTGTCAAAAGTTCAATACCGTTAATAGGGGATGTTTTTCTCTCACAATAGGTCATCAACCTGTGGAATTCTTTGACGATGTAATAATCAGTGAGTCAAAAACATCCTTTAAAAATAAACTTGGTAAACTCTTGTCTTTGACTGTGAAGTTATCTTATTATGGTTGAACGATAGGAGCATTTATAGGCATTGGCCTTCTGCTCCATACACATACCTTAGTGAACTTTAGTGAAAAGAACATTGAGGCTGTACAGAGGATGAAATGCTGGGCCACAAATATTATCAGTGTAACCCTCCCCACCTCTGTCCTTTTACCAAAACAATGACAGGTGGCATGCTGTTGGCATTTGGCAGCAATACCTGGTGGGGAGTGTATATCTACGGGTTCGGGGAAGGATGAGGCTACTTGGCACAAGAGGCCTAGGTTTGACTACTCTGCACAGGGGCACCCAAGTAAATCCAACTACAGGAAGCAATAACTGTAATGTCCAGAATCAGAATTGGGGATTTTTCAGTGTGGCTTTATTTATTAACTCACTGAACATAAACAAAGCTCTGTATGGTCCCCCACAGGGCTACATAACTGTAATGCAGCTTAGAGGTTAAACACAGTGGTCCATTTGAGGAATGAACACTTTACAACAGTTGTCTGGCTTTGGACCCACCAGGCACTCAGCCTGGACTTCGCATGCACATTGGATACACAGCCCGACTCCCCTGCCGGCCACTCTACTGACGGTCCACTTGGCGAATGAACCCAAACTCTACTTGGAAAGACATCCCATCAAACAAGGAGGCTCCCAAACTGTGGCTCCCCACACCACTTGAAGTCTGCGACTCCTAGAGAGATTTTCAAGTTGCAACCCACGTCTGGGTACCCACCCCATCACTGGCCAAGCGCATGAGGTGAGTAGCAAAAACAGAAGAAATCCGTAGAGGTGGACCTGGTTACTAAAGATGGGGATCTATTCACCTCCAGCTCCCACAGCCCATACCCGGCCATTTCTCTGAACACACAGAAACTTAAGAACTGTAAAAATGTAGATTGCATGGTGGATGAACTGATGCACCCCCTCTACTGTGAACTGTAAATCTATTTAAACTTTAAACTGACTGCTCCATTTGTTCGTCCTAGTGTATACAGTTCTCCCAAACAGCAGTCCCCAATAACATTTCCCGACTGAAAAACAGTTGTTTGCCTCTTAAACTGGAGCCAAACACTCACCCAATCATTGCAGGTGCCCCACAGGTGAAGTCCTTTAACCTTTTCTGTCATACCCAAACAGACAAAGTAATTTCAGGCAGCTTCTTTCCTTGGTGGGAAAAGGGGATTGCCCCTAGAACCCACAGAGACCTTTTCCTACCCCCCCTCGGAGGGAGGGGGCACTGAGACCGAGGGGATGGTCTCCACCACTTGAAGTCTGGTGAAACACAGAAAAACTTCCTTCTGTGTGGAGACAAAACTCAGACTACAGTCTGATGCTTCCTTTGCTCAAGGACAAGCAGGACTGGCTTTTCAAATTCCCAAGGTTCTAGAACTACTCTGAGCTGAAGATTCCAAATGTGGCTCATGCAGCTGTAACAATTCTATAATGATGTCATCTCTCCAGTCTCAGCTGTGACTGAGGACAGAGTGAGACAGTGTGAAACCCATTTAACTGGAGTTTCACGAGCTGCCTTTCCTGCCTACCACTAGGTCTAACTGGGATTCTAGTAACCCCGGGTAACAAAGAGGTTACATCAGGAATATAGAGAACAATATATACTGTATAAGAAGAGGTTGGAGAACCTTAACATTTCACCTCAGTGAAAAGGAGCCTTTGAATGGACATAATCTTAAATTCCTCACACTCAAAACATACCATCAACAAGACAGAACAGAAGACACAATTGATCTGATGTTCTACAGCAGTATGTGGGGGCATGCCCCAATGTTCAGTAGTGTTAAATTCAGGGGTAAAATTAGAATGAACTTCTTATCCCAAAGGACTGTGGACAAATGGAACAGAGTATCAGTGGAGACTCTGGATATAAAGACAGCAGTGGCCTTCAAGATAAGCCTGGACAAATTTATGTTTACAGTACAATACCAAGTGAACCACAGGATACCTCAAGTAGTAGAATGAGTGGAAATCCCTTTAAATTAGTAGATTATATGATTGCACATCACAGTTAATAATCTATGCGTATAAAGTGTGGTGGTGGGGGAACCTAATGGCCCTACAATCCTTTCCGACCTTCAGTTACAGTATTGCTGTGTTAGGGTACCTACAGTATGTTGCATGGTAGAAAGTATGATATGGTTTAAAGTCACTGGTATTTTAAATTTGTGCATCATCTGTCCTTTGCTTTCAGTTTCAGTTTCAGTTTCACCAGGTGAAAGGCATACCATTTTCTAATGTGTGCTTTCTAATAAAGTACTGATGCTGCATTTCAATGTATTATAGTAAAATCTTTAACATAACCATGTACTGCAGCAATATTGGTGCATGTTCCTTACGCTTCACTGCCACATTAAATCCATGCACTAACTCTGTCCCCCGAGCATTGTGCATAAGAATAAAGTAATTCCTAACGCTTCTCTTTTTCAACCTCTGCCAGTCTTTCTTCATAAGATTTGCTCTTACTATCCCATATCTGTTTTGTAGACCTTCTCTGTATCCTCTTCTCCAAACTAATTCACTATTTGTTAAAGGCAGTCAACAACCGACAGCTGTGCTCAAGATGTGGTCTGACCAAACACCTACACTGTGCTTTAATACCTTGTAATCTACAACACTTATAAAGATACATTTTGAGCACCCAATAATTTTGTTTTTCTTTCAGGCTGCCGTTCAGCATTGGGCTCTTTGCTTCAAATCATCCATGATGATATTGCCTGGGTCACTTTCCTTCTCAGTTACTCTAAGTTTCCTCCAAAGTACAGTAGGTAGTAATGTGTGTTACTGCTGTTCTTGCCTATATACATCAACATACATATGCTCACATTAAAGTCCAACCTCAATTATCTGCCCACCCTGCTAACTTGTCTTCTTTTTTAAATCCTGTGTTTATCACCCCCGCAACTGCCTAACAGAACTCTCCCAGCCATGTCACTGACCTTCTCACGGACTTACCAGTTATCCACCCCTTAAGCAGAACCCTTTTAGTGAATGGCTAGATGAGTTGTCATGTGAGAGCATGGGGGTGGTACTGGCTAGGGGAAGACCGGCATCCATTTTCCTCCTGATTTTCTTCCCTAGGCTGGAGCATCAAGATGTGTGCATCAGCATATCACACTTGAGCTCTCCCCTCACTAACATGCACTCCCACTGTGCGGCTGCCCAACCTCTACCAGGCTGCAGCCCCTACAGTGGGAACTGGCATCCCCCACCCTGAGAAAGGAGAGATTCATTGGTCGCTTGATTCTCCCTCACCCTTCCAGCCCACTGAGTGACCCTCATCTGTTGCCAAACCTGGGTCACCAGAATGGAGAGTGAAAGCAAACCTATTCCTTCATTGGGCCAGCCAAACCTGTCTTACTCTATCTCTTTACAATAGCCTAACTCTTTCCATAGAATACATTAACTTCCTACTGTAGTGTCATCTATGAATTTGGAAATCACACATTCCTGTTCCTAGCCCATATCACTGACATGCAGGTTAAAGAAAATTGTGCCAAGCACCTCTGACACCCCACTAGTGACCACCTAATTTTTAACTGAAACAGTTTAGTCTTATGTAATAATTAATTACTGCCAGCTGGAGAAGATGGTTTTATTACTAGAATGCCAGATGACAGAATCTACAAATTGTTAGGGCCTCTGTCAGCTGCTGGATGGAGCTTAGAATGCCAGTAATTGTGTGGTGGCAGAATTGCTGTCAAGAGGACAGTGTGCTTTGAAAGTAAAGGTGTGCCTTTGAGGCACTTATGCCTCAGGTTACTTGCCTGACCACCTGAGGAGGCAAGCATCTCTCACAGCAACAGCTGTCTATAGATCCAGTGTTATAAGAACAAAAGTACTAATTGTCCAGTTGCCTGGTAACCTTCAGGGTTGGGCATTAAGACAACTGGGGTGACTCTGGCATCATGGAGTCTGGAGGTATTAAGTATAGATCACCATTAGTTCTTGGGTGAGTATAAGGGAGACATCAGGAGGGTGTGGGTACCTTATGGGTGGACTCTCAAGGGAAAGCCATGGTGGCCATGTGGTGCACAGGGTCCCACCAAAGGTGGGTGTTCAGTCATCTGTGGTGATCATAGTCCTGTTCCTAAGAGATGCTGCCAGCTGTGCTAAAGATGATGAGAGATCTAGTGAGAGAGCTTGAGCTGCTGACCAAGGTATGAGATGTGATTACTGTTGGTATAGGGGAATACAAAGTCAAGAGAGACATCAGAAATGCTGCATCAGGCAGATGGGTTGGGGCAACTAACAAAAACTGCCAGAGGGCAGGATAGAGTACTCAATGCCACATGCCCCACACACCATCCTTAGAAATGAGACTGGTTGAAATGAGGTGCCCAGAGGAGGATTGTCCATCCAACTGAAGTGCCTGAGAGAAAGATCCCCTACTGTGGGGCCCATCATGAAGAGTCACATCTATGACTTGAAGCACTGGGGTTTTTATGCTACACCTCAGCTGTGTTATGAGGAAATAAAAAAGCTAAATATTCCAGTTCAAACAGACAGTGCTATCTGAGCTTGATTTTTTTCTACCACAAGTTTGAGTGTTAGAAGTTCTGCCTACAGCAGGGCTGCCTCCTGTACAGCAGCTGAAGCAGACAACAAGGTGCATAGTATATTGTGTGAAACAGTGTAATAGCAAGGTGGGAGTCTGATAAAGCTGTGAAGAGTAGGAAAGTCTCTGTCCTGATGTAGAACCTTACTCACTCCCGATTTCAATTAATAAGAGGTGCTGTGTGGCTCTGGATGTGAACTGAGGAAACACAATCCATACAAGAGAACTTTTTATGTTCTGATTTGAGTCATGAGTAAGGATCAGACCTCTTTCAGCAATGTGAACTAGGAGAGCATTTGGGGACTAGGTTCCCAGAATGCATACTGTAAAACAGTGATTGTTTAGTAAAGAGTGGCAACTACTTGTACTTATGCATGGTGTAGTGTGGTAATTTTTATTTTGTCTTGTGCGTAGGCTCAAACAACATATTGTGGTAGCTTGGAATAGCAGGTTTTGGAGGTGCGGTCAGTGTTGTGGCCAATGGCACCACTGCTTTTTCGGGCTGGGCTCTGTGGCATCAATGATATAGCACACTGTCTATGACAGCAGTACAAATGCATGCCACCAACTTGAAACAATTTCACCACTGCAGTGAGGGAGAAACTCATTATTGCAGGGCATGCCTTGCCTGGTGTAACATTTTAATAAACATGGCAGTGGCTATCGCCATCCACCTCTCACAGTTCTGCCTAAAAGCCGAAGTTGGGGGTGCCCGATCCCCCTGTCAGCATGCCCCCTCCACAGTTTGTTTGCCAATGGAGAAGCCCAATCCCCATCGGCATAATGTCTCCCTGTTTATTTGTGTGCCGAGGGGATGCCCAATCCCCCTCAGTATCATGCACCTCCCCAAACACAAACATGTTTTGTATGGCACACTGATGAGTCCAAATGAGGATGAAACATGTATCTGTGTCTGCTGTTCTCAGCCGTTGCTGATTGCACTATGAGGCCTTCTGGCACCATGCAATTATGCTTAAAGTTGAGCCAGTCCAAATTAATTCATGGGCATTTGCAAATGCTTCCCATGATGCTTTGCATTATTGGGGTATGTGCAATTTGTGTTTTACTACTACTACTAATGCCCACCCCATTCCATGAGCCAACAACATCACACATGATATCCTTTCTTCACGCAGGGCCTACAGGGCTTGCGGTTGCCACCTTTGGATGAGGCAACAAACATCATAAACTGTGCCCCTAGCCTCACCCCTTTTCAAGACTAATTGTTCCTCTTCCAAAGCCATTTATTATGTCAGTAAAAGACAATACTTAGAGCAGCAGTACAACAATTAATGTTAACATACTGTACCTGTTAAAGTTACTTTCCTAGGCTCTTTTTTTATTTTATTTATTGACATTGGTTTACCAGATAAACATACAGAGATAAAAGAAATTTCATTTTCAGAACTGATCTGGGGGTGAGACAAGTGAAATACTGTAAACAGTATACATGGTATATAATGATATATAATAAAGAAATTATTTCCCATTATGTATACTTAATATATTTTTCTAGTTCCATTTCCTTTTCATGTCCACAAAATGTTTTTAAAGCCACAGAAGTGACCACGCTATTTTTTTTGAGGAAAAAACAAACAAATTTAAAACATTTAAAAATGCCTAAATTCTGTTAGAGATGAAAAAGTTTACCAGCAAATAAAAGTGCAGGACAACTGGATCTTTTACTGTTACAAAAAGTGGGGGGCATGCTTTTTGCCCAGCTTTGCTGCTGTGCCACTTTAAGATGAAGAGTGGAAAAGATTAAGTTAAGTAACTGCTGACAGTCTTAATGGCCATACTTTACATTATATTAACAAAAGAACTTGTTTGTAACCTGAACATGCAGCTGAAACAATGAATGATATGACAAAATATGTTTTAAAAGTATATGAACACTCAAAATATCTCAAAAACCTGACCAGCATTGAGCAAAACCAGATTACCAGATAGGGACCCTAAAAACTGGATTAATGGGTAAACAAACCTGGCAAGTGTCAACCCTAACAGGGCCCTGCATGAAGAAAGGTACAACAAATTGTCTTGGCAACCTGTGGTGAGACAAACTTCTCTATCTTTAAAGAGTGCATCATTATGAGGCAGTGGCTTGGAGCTGTACCTTGTGCATTGGATAGGAGGCTATGGGCTGGGGGCAGGGGTGAGCATTAGGGTTGGCAACCCCCAGGAAGACCCCACCACTGATCTGCCAAGTATCCAGAGACCAAAAACCCTAATGTACTTTTTTTTTCTTTTGCTGCTTGGGGATGTGTGGGTGGGGTGTTAGGGTTGGAAATCCTAATGCCACATTTTCTGCTTTTGTGGTGCTGGGTTAATCTAACTGGTGCATTAACAAAGGTTTTTTGCAAAGAATTTCCTTTCTTTTTGAGATAGTGGAGGAGCCTGCATGGTATTGCATCAGGTGGGACTTTGTCTGGGGGCAGGGCTGGAGAAACCTGAGCAACAATAGGGACCCAGTTAGGATCACCCTGAAGGGGCAGGGAGGGGATTGGGTTCCCAGGAGGGAGGGAGCTTGCAGCCAGGGACAGGGAGGAGCCAGGCCCCTTAAGAGGGTCTGCACAGGAGGAATTCTTCCTCATTCCTGCTTGTCCCAGGTCGCAAGCAGAAAAGGAAAACAGGATCAGCACACACCAACTGCATCAGAGGTAAGGCTTGGTCTGGGGCTTAGAGGCCGCATGACCTAAGGTAGGCATGTTGGAGCTGGTGGCTTCCACCTTGCTGGCTTAGGGCAGTGTAACTAGTTGTACTGATGTTGG
This sequence comes from Neoceratodus forsteri, assembly GCA_016271365.2. Lineage (NCBI taxonomy): Eukaryota > Metazoa > Chordata > Ceratodontiformes > Ceratodontidae > Neoceratodus > Neoceratodus forsteri. The sequence goes on from CM057455.1 coordinate 473,167,128, forward strand.
GGAATGAGGTAATTTAGCAGCTTAGTCATTCCTGCTGTTCTCTGTAGTATTCATAAATAGGGTTACCACCTTTTAAGAAGCCCAAAGTGAGACATTTCTTACTTAAATATGATTGTTTGCCGGACAATATGTAATCTCAATCAATGCAACAGACTTGTTTTATCTAAATAATTGAATTACGATTATGTGTCATAGTTTCTTAGCTGTTTCTAGTGTTTCATATCAATTTAAGGTAATTTAGTTAAGGTATTTTATTGTCATAGCACCAACAGCAAACAAGAGTTAAGGGCTTGGATTGAGCCTGTAGGCCGCATGGCCTGGTGGGGGATCAGGCTTAGAGCCTAGGTCAGGGATACCTTGCAGGGCCCCTACAGCTGCCCAACTGTAAGAAAGAAAGCAAGGTGTTTATTGTGAGATATTTAAGGTAAAAATTCACTGGACTACCACTTTTAGAATCAAGCAATTCAAGTGCTGGCTGCAACCAAGAGGTGGGGTAATTGGTGTTATGGGTAGTTGCTGTACCCATACCTGGGTGCAGACTTAAGGGTTTCTCAGAGTTTAATGGATGCAAAAAAAAAAACCTTTTGCCTGCTTCTCTGTGGAACTTGGTGCATGCAGTAAACTGGGGATTGACTCTTACTACCTTCACTTGCATGGAGTTCAACTGGAGGCAGGTCCCTCATCCTCATGCCCCAGCCTTTTTGGAGATTCCCATTCTGGGCCAGGTTATCCACCCGCATTGGCCCAGAGGACCCATGGCCAGAGCAGCTGTCAGGGCGACCAACTCACCGGACGGCCTCCCACAGCGAGGCCTGATGTGCACCCCCCCTCCTGCCAGGCTGCCATTTGCTGGGCCATTCATTTTTTTTGCAGCTGGGCTAAGAGCTGGTGGCTGTGAGAGATGGCCACCAACCTGTACAGTTGCATCGGGGGAAAAGAAAAAAAAAAGACGGAGCAGGCACTTAGCCGGGCTTGCATGGCTCAAATGCGAGATTGCCTGGTTTGGTCTGATGGCCGCATGAATGGGAGTAAGTTGTTCAGGTGCCCCAGTGCAGCACATTAATTAAAAATGAAGTGGGCCTCTGTACAGCACTCCCAGGCCACACTGGTATGCTAGCTTTTAATCTATAGGTCCATCCCAGCCAGAAACCCTCATGGTCTTCACCCCTCCATCACAACAAGCTAGTGGGCTTACCTGGGAGCTGGAGCCAGGCAGTTCTCATTGGGTCCCTAGTCATGGACAGACCCCTTGGCAGTCCTTGGGGGGGGTTCCTCTCCTCCGGGATGGGGTAGCAGTGGTGGAGGAGGCAGGCACTGGTGCCTGTGGTGGTATGCTGGGTTGTGCTTTGAGCGGGCATGAAGTGGCCAGCGGAGGCCCAATGGTGTCAGATCCCCCATGCTTCCCCCCAGGTTGGGCTGTGATAGCCAGGAGGTATGAGTTTTTGGCACACCGAGTTTCAGGCATAGTATTCTGCCACCATCCTGTTATCTGCAGTGTGGGTATGTTCTGCATCCAGCGGGGTGTCACGGGATAGGCTCTTACTGTAAAACAGGGTAACCCAAGCCCCCTGAGCCTGATGATGTAAGCACACAGAATGGGGGAACAGAGGCGACTATGGAGGTCCCCTTCCTCATTGGGGGGTCTGGTCATGCTAGGATTGGTGGCACGCATACACGGGGGCATGAGGGACTAGCACATGCGCACTGTCTGGATGGTCGCAATCTTGGGAATGGTGTGGGGCAGCCACCGAGCTGAACAGCAGCGCGAATGCACACATTTAAAAGAAAATAGGTGCAATAATGAAAGACCACTGGTCACGCGGGGGCGATAGGGCTCCATGCATGCATAGTGGCAATCCTATATAGTTCAACAATGTTGAATGGGTGGCTGTAATTACTATTCACAATTTAAATGAAGTGATGCCAGGGGTTTCTCTGGTGTAGGGAACAAGGCCCACTAGTTGAATAAAGCAGAATGTGTTACAAGGGGCACCTTCTCGGTGTGGAACAGCAGAACATAGGGGAAGAAAGGCATCAGCACAAAAAAAAAAAAGGTTTCACTATCAAGCATGCCTCTGTCATCAGCCTGCTCTGCTCATTTGGCGGTAATGCAATAAATGGTGGATTCTGGTAGCATGTAAGGTGTGATCTATTCTGTCTAAACTGTTGCCTTGACAGAGGTTTCAGTGGCACTTCGGGGCCAGAGAGGATATTGAGATGGCCAGCTTGGCTTACTAGGAATGGCATCTCTTGTGGTAAGTAGCCAGTGAGCCCCAGAGGGGGCCCAAAAAAAATGCTTGTTAACATGTTCCAGGGTCAATGACTCATGTTGTGTGTGGCAGCATCAGCTTAAGCACCAGCAGGGGAGCATGGCCATGATTTGTTTGATTGCAGAGTATGAGCAGCATATTGCGAACATGAACGGAGACCTGGAACAGCAGCTGGCTGCCCTCATCCAAGGCAAGGGTAAGGCATGGTGGGAGGTGCTGTTCAGGGATCAGGGTGAAGGGGGGGTGCAGGCCCTTCAGGGCTTCTGCCCCTGTCAGAACCCAAGAACCCAGAGGAGACCAACCCGGGGAAGCAGCCGGTAAACCTGGAATTGCTGACCCTGCTGGCTGAACCCGAGACTCAGGCAGAGGGGCCAGGCAAGAACCAGAGAATCTGAAGCCCATTCTGGATGAGACACCGGTGCCCCCTCCTCCTCAGAAAAAGGCACGAAGGAAAAGGGTAAATCAGGGAGCAGCGGCAGTGGACCAAGGAGAGGGTATGCCTGAGTTACAGACATGGTGGCATTAACACCCATAAGCCTGGGCCTGCCAGGGGACCATATACTGGGCCAGCAAGCACCATCGTTGGTGAGCTGGCAGACTCCTAAGCAACTGGGGTATAGTCAACCCATCCTGCCACAAGTGAACTCCTCATCTGGGAGTAATGGGTCATGGGTCCCACAGCAGATAGTCCTCAGGGCTTGGGTCAGTTAGCCAGAAGCAGGGCTCAGAAGCATGGCCACGGCGATACCCCGAGGGTTGGGGGAGCCTAGCATAGGGCCGCCAGTGAGCAACCTGGGCCAATCAGGGGTGGAGCGGAAACTTGACCGGCTGCTGGAATTACTAGCAGACCAGAATAAGGCTCAGCCAGGAGTGGTCCAGGTGGCCACAGCCATAGCAGGGATCAGGGATGCTGGAGCTGGTGTGGCATCGGTGCCACCACCAATGCCAGGACAACAAGGGGTGGTGAGCTTCTTATCCCTGGCAGAACCCATTGGTTCCCACTTACCGGACAAGGTGAGGCAACAAATAATCAACAGAGAATACGCTGACATCATTGCCTTTCTGAATCATCTGAAAGAGCTGGAAAAAGAAAGAAAAGACAAGGAAGGTGATGATGTGGTTGAAAAGAAATGAAAAGCTACTGTGTGGCGGACGTGGGAGAACTGGGCCGCAGGCTTTACAATTTATGCAGGGATCCTCACCCAGGGCAGCCCAGGGGAAAGCTGATGGGCTGTGGGTATACTTTAATAGAATAATGACCATGCACTCTAGTAAGCCAGGTGGGGGGTGGTTAGAATATGACGAGGAGTATCGGAGAAGAAAGCAGACAGACAGAGCACAGTCATGAGTGGTCTTGGACCTCCTGCTGCAATGGACAATTGACTTGGGGGGAAGGGGTTCAACATACAGTCAGTGGTTTTCTGGTGAGGCACCCATGGGTTGTATAAAACCACACCATAGAATCTGGGTCATGACAGTAATGCGTGAGGACCTAGGCATTTGATGAACATTTCTGCAATGCTTCAATGGGGTATCGATGTGGCTGGTTCCAGTGCCCAGTGAGGAATTGGAACTTTTCACAGATGCCTCTGGGGGTCTGGGCTTCAGGGCTTACTTGCAAGGTAAAAGGTGTGCAGGGCAGTGGCCTCCAGAGTGGATCAGACAAGGTGTTACGAGACAGATAATGGTGATGGAATTCTTCTCCATTGTCGTGGCATTGGTGATCTGGGGGGATGTGCTGAGGGACAAATATATCACATTCAGGTCTGACAACACCAGAGTGGGGTATGCAATCAACAAACAGTTGGGGGGTAAGGGCCCGATGGGCAGTCTCATGCAGGGTTTGTTCTCAAGTGTCTGATGTTGAATATTACCTTTAAGGCAGTGCACATGGGCCCCGCCAGAACACTGGCAGAATGCGGGGCTGTGAGCCTTCTCGGGGCCCAGTTTGACTCATGGTGGCATTCACCCTTCTGCAAGGCCCCCTGTTACTGGATCACTTGCTGGATGCCACCTTAAGGGCTTGCAGCCAAGTTTAGGGTGCATCGGCTGCTGGCGGCCCGGTGGTTCCCCCCTCCCCCTCCCAGCCCGGGTAACAGATGCCACTGTGCAGGTGAGTTATTTCTCACAGCAGCGATCATGATGTCTCCACGCTGGTTGAAGCCTAGCCATGTGGAGGTGGCAGCACGCATGCAGAGGTGGGGCATCGGGGCCTCACGTATGCGCATTCCAGTGGTGGCCACCACATTGAGGATAGCATGGGGCCCACTAAAAGGGACAGGAGTGCACTTGTATTAAAAAAAAAGGCCAAGATAGTGGCTTAAGGCTCTGGGCTGTGAGTGTGGATACCAGTGTTTTAATCCCACAGCACTTACTGCACAGCTAAGTAAAATGTCCAAGCTGGAAAAATTGCTCTATGCTATAACCTGGTATAGGTTCAATGGTAGAATAAGGGGGTTGCAATTGCGTGTATAATGAAGTGATACAAGGGTTTCATGGACCTTTGGGCCACTCATCAGAGAAATTCAACCTGTACTCTTAGTTTAAGCTGTAAGTGCTTATTACACTTAATAGATTGCTCATTATGTTTAGTGTGTTTAGAAACATTATGTTTTATATGGGTGTTTATATTGGGTATTGTGAGTCTTATGGTCTGCTAAGATTAAAACTGAGTGTTTTCCACAGTCCCTTTGGGCATAATGCATGGGTCTGACCATCTAATTTCATTATGGGGCTCTTAGGTTGCCAGGAGAAGAGGCATAGTGGGTTTAAAAATAAAAAAAGGTACTAAAGGAGCGAAGGTATTAAAATGTCCCATGGTCAATGACTCATGTTGAGTGCAGCAGCAGATGCTTAAGCAACAGCAAGAGGAGAGTGGCTGTGATTTTGTTTGGATTACAGAGTGTGAACAGTATATTGCGAAGATGAGTGGAGACCTGGAACAGTAGCTGGCTGCCCTCATCCTGGGCAAGAGCAAGGCATGGTGGGAGACGCTGTTCAGGGAGCAGGGTGAAAGGGGTGCAGGTCCTTCAGGGCTGCTGCCCCTGCCGGAGACCAAGAATCAGGAAGAGGTCAACCTGGGGAAGCAGCCAGTTAACCTGGCACTGCTGACCCTGCTGGCTGAACCTGTGACTCCGGCGGGGGTGCCGGGCACATCAGGGCAAGAGCCAGAGAAGCTGATGCCCCGTCCAGATGAGACACCGGTGCACCCTCTTTCTCAGAAGAAACCACGAAGAAAGAGGGTCGATCAAGGAGCAGCAGATCAAGTAGCGGGTATGCTGGAATTTGATCAGCTGTCACCTGAGGAGCTGAGGGCTCTGCTTAGGAGCGTGAGTGCCCCCAAAAGGAACAGGGGGCATCAGCCGAAACAGAACAGAGAGTGGGAGGCCATGGAAAAGGTGCTGGCAGGGCACAGGATGGAAACTGAGGCATCAGCACCCATAAGCCTGGGACTGCCGGGGTGCCTCCCAGATGGCCAGGCCACCACCACCACAGGCCAGCTTGCGGACTCTTGAGCAATTGGGGCATGGTCAAGCCATCCTGCCACAAATGAACTCCTCATCAGGGAGTATGAGTAACGGGCCATGGGACCCACAGCAGACAGCACTCGGGGGTTCGGTCAGCCAGCCAGCAGGAGGGCTCGGGGGCGTGGCCACAGCGATACCCCAAGGGTGGGGGAGCCTAGCATGTGGCCTCCGGTGGGAAACCTGGGTCAATCAGGTGTGGAGCAGAAGCTTGACAGGCTGCTAGAATTGCTGGTGGACCAAAATACGGCTTGGCCAAGAGTGGTCCAGGTGGCCTTGGCCATAGCAGGGCTCAGGGATGCTGGAGCAGGAGTGGCATTGGTGCCACCACCAATGCCAGAGCAGAAAGGGTCAGTAAGCGTTCTATCCCTGGTGGAGCCCATTGGGTCACACTTGCTGGACAAGGTGAGGCAACAGATAATCAACAGAGGATATGTTGACATCTTTGCTCTTCTGAACCAGCCAAAAGAGCTGGAAAAAGGGAAAAAAGACAAGGAGGAGGATGATGGGGTTGAACAGTAGCGAAAAGCAACTGTGCGGTGGACATGGGAGAACTGGACTGCAGGGTTCACAATTTATGCAGGGATCCTTACCCAGGGCATCCCGGGGAAAGCTGACAGGTTGTGGGTCTACTTTAATAGAATAATGACCTTGGCAAGGTTAGAGGAATGGTCAAATGTATGGCAGCTTAGATTCAATGCTAAGAAGTGCAAGGTAATGCACCTGGCAAACAAAAACCCAGGGGAAGAGTACACAATGGGGGGTGAGATACTAACAACAACAAAAATGGAAAGGGACCTGGAGGCAGTCATATCAGATGACCTAAAGGTGGGCAAGCAATGTGAGAGGGCAGCAATGAGGGCTGGGGGGATATTGGGATGCATAGGGAGAGGCATCACCAGTAGAAAACAGGAAGTTATTATCCTCTGTACAGACAGCTGGTCAGACCCCATCTGGAGTACTGTGTGCAGTTCTGGAGACCCAGTCTTCGCAAAGACATAGACAGGATGGAAGCTGTCCAGAGGAGGGCAACTAAAATGGTGCAGGGTCTGCACTGGAAGACATATGAAGAGAGACTAAAGTAGCTTAATATGTATAGCCTCGAGGAAAGGAGAGAGAGGGGACATGATAGAAATTTTCAAGTACTTCAAGGGAATCAACAAAGTCCAAGAGGGTAACATCTTTCAAAAAAAGAGGTGTGCAAGAACAAGGGGACACAATTTGAAGATAGAGGGGGGCGGCTCAGAGGTACTTTAAGGAAGTATTTTTTCACAGAGAGGGTTGTGGATACATGGAACAGCCTTCCGGAGGAGGTCGTGGAGTCAAAAACAGTGGTGGAATTCAAGCATGCATGGGACAGTCATAAGACAATTCTAGGGGATGGGGGTAGGAAGAAGTAGGCTGCTGGTTAACTAGGATCTGCAGCTTATCCAGTAGACAGGGAAATGGGCAGACTGGGTGGGCCAAACGGCCCTTATCTGCAGTCAAATTCTATGTTTCTATGCATGCTAGTAAGCCAGGTGGGGGGTGGTTAGAATATGATGAGGAGTATCAGAGGAGAAAACAGATGGACACGGCATGATCATGGGTGGTCTTGGACCTCCCGCTGCTCTGGACAATCGATTTGGGGGGAGGCGTTCAATACACAGACAGTGGTTTCCCAGTGAGGTGCCCCCCATCACTGAAGAAAGGTTATCAATGGGGTAATGGGGGAAAGGGGGGGCAGGAAAGGGCGTTGTTTCAGCTATAACCAGGGGTCATGCAAGACCGAGTGTTGTAGATACAAGCATGAGTGTACGGTGTACGGGAAACCACACTCGTTTCAACAGTGTGGGAAGGCGACAGAGGTGGGGGCAGGGGAGGCAAATAATTTTTGTCTCTTTCAGAAGGGAGGGACAAAGGCTGACAACACCGATCAAGGCTGAAAATATTGAAGGGTGGTTGGCCAACTACCCAGAAAGGGTGGCCGCTCGCTCTTTGGCAGAATGTTTCAGGGAGGTGTTCCATATACCTTACCAAGGCCCAAGGAGGGCATACGAGGCTGGCAACCTTCGTTCTGCCAAGGAGCGACCAGAGGTCATGCAGGGCAAGCTACAGAAGGAGCTGGCTGCAGGTCAGATCAGCGGCCCCTTCTCCTCTCCCCCTTGCCCATGGTTCAGGGTGTTACCCATTGGCCTAGTCCCCAAAAAGGTGCCAGGTGAGTTCCGAATGATAAACCACCTGTCGTACCCAGAAGGGGATTCAGTCAGCGCCTACATTGACCCAGTCAACACTGCGTTGTATTACACATCGTTCGACAGGGCAGTGGAGGTGGTGCATCAGGCGGGACAGGGGGCATTGCTTGGGAAGGCTGATATAGAATCAGCATTCCATCTGTTGCTGGTGTTCCCAACAGATAGGGAGCTACTGGGCTTGAAATTTGATGGGTACTACTATATGGACAGCTGCATGCCCATGGGGTGTGCGGTGGCATGTGCAGTTTTTGAGCAATTCAGCACATTTCTGCACTGGGCCATGGCACAGAAAGCCAAAGTCGACCACATGGTTCATTATTTGGATGACTTTCTGTTTGTGGGAAGGGCCAGCTCGGGGTAATGCGCGCATATCATGGTGGCATTCCATGAGGTGTGCGTCAAGCTGGGTGTACTATTGGCACAGGACAAGACTGAGGGGCCATGCACAAGGCTTTCTTTCCTGGGGATTGAGATTGACATGAGGGAGCAAGTGTTCTGGCTCCCCCAAGACAAGCTGGTGGCCTTGCGCACCCAGCTGGATGCTGTGATGAGGGCACGGAAAGTCACATTATGGGAGCTCCAGCAACTAGTGGGACATCTCAGTTTCACTTGCCAGATAATGCCCATGGGCAGGACATTCTTGAGGCGCTTGGTGGGCATTGGGGCAGGCTGTACAAAACCACACCATAGAATCCGGGTCTCAGCGACAATGCAGGTGGACCAAGGCATTTGGCAGACATTTTTGCAATGCTTCAAAGAGGTGTCAATGTGGCCCGTTTTGGTGTCCAGTAAAGAACTGGAACTCTTCACAGATGCCTTGGGAGGCTTAGGCTTCAGGGCTTACTTGCAATGGAAATGGTGTGCAGGGCAGTGGTCTTCAGAGTGGATCAGAAGAGGCATCACGATACAGATAATGGTGATGGAATTTTTCCCCATTGTCATGGCATTGGTGGTTTGGGGGGATGTGCTGCGGGACTAGCACATCACATTTGGGTTGGACAACACCGGAGTGGTGTATGCCATAAACAAACAGATGGGGAACAAGGGCCTGATGGGCAAACTCATGCTGGTGTTTGTCCTCAAGTGTCTGATGTTGAATATTACCTTTAGGGCAGTGCATGTACCAGGTATTGAAAATGGCATCACTGATGCTCTTTCTCATTTACAGTGGCAGAGGTTCCAAGAATTGGCACCAGCGGCAGACCAACAGCCCAGGGAAGTCCTGCCATTCCTATGGGAGTTGATAACCCAGAGGCCTGGGATTTGATTGAGAAGGCCCTTGCACCTAGAACATGTGCAGCATACCAGAGGGGAGTCAACTGATTTCTGGAAGTGCAATACGCACAAGGGTGGGCAACAACATGGCCAATCCCAGTTGCACTGCTGTGCGAATACGTACTGATCAAAAAACGTGCGGGGTCACACGGGCAACAGTCGAACAGCACATTGCTGGCATTGCCTGGTTCCAGAAAGTCAGAGGCTTCTTGGACTCCACAAGGGCATTTGCCCATCCAAAGATGCTGGGAGGCTGGGCATGGACAAACCCGAGGGGTATGGACAACAGACACCCTATAAGCCTTGCCATATTAAAGCAGATCTGGGATGAGTTGCCTAAGGTATGCTCATCCCCTGATGAGACAAAGCTGTTCCAGAAAGCATACGTGGTAACTTTTTGTGGGGCATTCTGGGTGTCGGAGCTCGTGCAGCCCAGCAAGGCTAACAGGAGACCAGTAGCGCTGGCAGAGGCAGACATGGAGGTCACAATGTCTGGAGTCTTTGTCTGCATCCGGAAAAGCAAGACCGACCAGCTTGCCCATGGGCAGTGGTGCTGACTGGCAGCACCCCATGGGCTCCAGTGAGATGTGGGAGCATGGGTATAGGATTATATAACTCAGCTCCCGGCAATGGGGGGGGCTTCTTCCATCATGGAGGGGGTGGCCCCCTAACAGTGTACCAATTTAGGCTCGTGTTGCAAAAGACCTTGCGACAGCTGGGCATCCCAGCAGAATACTACAACAAGCACTCCTTTAGGACTGGAGCAGCATCACATGTCAGGGTGGAGGGCTTAGCAGATGGGACAATACAGGCGTTGGGTAGATGGAAGTCACAGGCGTTTGAAAGATACATAAGGATACACATGTTATAACTCTCTTTTGCTTTGTTTGGACAGGTGTTGTGGCCTGAGCAGAGCAGATCAGGATTTGTGGTCACTCATACATCCATTTCGCGGCCCACAGAGTGAGGCAGTATCCCAGAGGAGAAAACCTGTACCTGGCACCTGAGAGGGCAGAGGTGCATTAGTTGAGGTGATGTGGGATGCGATGGAATGAGTTAATCACAACACTGCAAGCAAAAGCCCAGGAGAGGTGGCAGCCAGATGTTTTAGTCCTTCATTTGGGGGAAATGATTTAGGGGTTATGTATGTGAGGGAGCTTAAGGAGATGGTCAAGCAGAACCTGGCAAGAGTGAAGCAATGGTGTCCCCAGGTACATATAATTTGGTCCAATATGGTGCAGCAGCAGCAGTGGCGGCACTGCCGTAGCATTAGGACAGTAGAGAAGGTGCGCTGGCTGCAGAACGCGGCCATGAGACCAATTATGGACTCCATTGGGGGTCCATAGCAGTCCACCTGGGATTGTCTGTGAAAAAGCCTGATCTATATAGCAGAGATAAGGTACATCAATCAGAGAAAGAATTAAACTTGTTTTTGAATGACATACAATGGGCAGTGGAGAGATTATTGGTGTGAGGTGCTTGTGGGAGGTGAGTGGTGAAACTCACCTTGTGGCAGCTTGGTAGTCTTATAATGCTGTGGGGGGGTAATAGGAGACCATGTGTCCTGACCAGCCAGATCTCCCTGAGGCTGACAGGAGGGCAGGCCTGACGGATGCAGTCCAGAGGGCACCCTCTTTGGGCAGTGTCCCGCGGCATGGTGGATCCTCTGACGGGGGAGGAGCTAGCCACAGCCAGTCACAGAGCCATCCTTCATGCCCTGGAGGCTGTTGTCCCTCAAGGACTCTGGGGTTGATGGTAAGGAGGCCCTCTCCTGGGAGGGAAGGTCAACCATCAACAATCTAGTGCTCCATGGGGAGCTAGATTCCTTCCAAGACTACCTAGCTGCACACAGCATGCTGAAGCAATTGTATATATGGATAATTGGTTTTATCAATAAACACATGGCTGTGACCATTTCTCCAAAGCCCATTGTTGTGTCAGTTTGTTCAGGTGAAGAAGGCATATGCCCTCAAAAGCCAATAGAGGAGCCTGCAAGGTATCGCAGCAGGCAGGGCTTTGTCTGGGGGCAGGGCCGGAGACACCTGAATGACAATAGGGACCAAGGTAGGACAGCCCAGAAGTGGCTGCAGGGGGGGATAGGGTTTTCCAGTGGGGAGAGAGCTTGCGACCAGGGACAGAGAGGAGCCAGGCCCCTTAACAGGGGCTGCACAGGAGGAATTCTCCCTCATTCCTCCTTGTCCCAGGTTGCATCCCACCCAAACTTCACCCTCATAAAAGCAGGGGGGAACATGGGAGGGTACAGGGAACTTGCTGTCCCACTAAGGGGGGTCGCCTTAGGGATCGAGAAGGAATTTCCAATTTTTTCCCCACTGGGTTTTCCAGATTTTTGCCTTCTCCAGCAAGGGAGGAGTCATTCTTGTTAGAGTAGGGTAGGGAGCAGATAAGTAGGTGTCACAGTCATGAACATTGTAAGTAGTGGTTTGGTAGTTTTGGAAAGCTGTGGAGGGGGTAACAGGGGATCGCATGTCTTGACCAGCCAGATCTCCTATATTCATTTCAAGGCTACTTAGCTGCACACAGCACACTGAAGCACTTGTATATATGGATAATCGGCTTTATCACTAAACATATGGCTGTGGCCATTTCTCCAAAGCCCGTTGTGTCAGTTTGTTCAGGTGAAGAAGGCATATGCCCTCAAAAGACAATGGAATTGTATCTTCATTCATGCAAGTCTCTTAGGGACCTGCATGAACAGATGCAGATGCCCTTCTGTACCAAGATAAGACTCTGTCCACCTACAGAAGTGCATGGCCCACAAATAGTGGGCCCTGCAGTTCAATGCAATGACTGATGTGAAGAATTCATAAGGCTGTCTGGTGGGCTTTGGAATTGCAGGGCCTTTTGCTCCCTGCACATCTATGTGGCTACAACTACAGTATATATGCACAGGGCAAAGAGTGCATCTGTCAGCCAAGCACAGGGCCCACTGCCACCCAAGGGGAGACAAGTGCAGTGCCCTATGCCAAGAGGACAGTTTTCTTTACTATATGGTACCCAGGCACGTATGGACAACCCTGCACCTTTCATTTCCTGGCTAGAGGAGGTTGCATAACAGCACCATCCCCCCACCATCACCCCATCCAGCTGGTTCCCTGCTCTTACCCCTAAACTCAGCTCACCAGCATGAGATCACAAAGTATACCCACTTAGGTCTAGAGTGGCACTCCACAGTATTTGATTTTCTTTTATTTATTTAGTAACATCTCAGATTAACACCTTTGGGCTACAAACTTATTTATAAAGGTTCCATGTCATAAGGTACGAACACAGCACAATACACAGCAGGTCACAGTTATTTACAGTAACTCACAGTACAATTTTCAGTAGCTCATGATTGTTAGAGCTTACAACGAGTGCTGAGGAAGGTGGTGCAGAATGAGATGAGGGTGGAGAAAGGGAAAAGTAAAGTAGTAGACTAGGGAGAAGCAGAAAGGCACTGGGTAGGGTGGATAAGTGAAACGAAAGGAAAGTAATTAATCTGAAAAAGAGCAGTCTGGGCCTTGAGAGGCGAGAAGGTGGGGATGGGTTTGTATGGGGGAGAAGAGGAAAGGGATGAGGGGATGGGGAAAAGAAAGGGCTAGAGGAGCTAGAAGAAAGATAGGGTGGTTCTGGGAGAAGAGAAAGCAGTCAGTGTTGCAGGTTGCAATCACAGCTACTAAGGGCTGCTAAGTGTGAGAGGAGCTTACATTTGAAAGAGGCAAGCTTAGGGTCAGAAGAGATTCCACTTGGTAGTTCATTTAGCCAGAGGGGCACAGTAATCCAAGGTTCTTTCTCCTTTTGTTGTTCAATGGAACGGTATCTGGTAGGGGTGATTGGGCATGCCCCTGGTCCTGTGAGGGTTGGTTATTGGGGTGACGGTGGATGTGGGATGGGGGGAGGTCTAGGCAGATTACATTTTGTTAACAATTATATATTTTTTTTCAATTTTAACATCAGATTTTCAGTATCTTCATTTTATGATTCACCTTATAAATACGCCAAGTACCATTTATAGTATACTGTCCAAAATGTCGTTCCACACCAGAAGTGTGAAAACACATCTCATCCAGGATTTAAAAAATGTCAAATTTCATGTTTATGAAGTGGTATGAAAAAATGGCTATGTTGAAAGTCTGGAGTCAAAATAGTGAAAATTAGTGAAGTTATGAGTGAATGTTAATATATTGTAACATTTACTCATAATCTGAACAATTTACCATATTGTTACGCCAAATTGTCAGCATAGCCTTCTTATTACACCGCCTCATGAACCCGGTAGTAAAAACTTTCAAATCCCCACTGAAACGACATTCTGCAGCATTGAAACATTCTGTGCACAGGTGCGAAAACACATTTTGGCCAGGATTTTATTTATTTATTTATTTCTTGGATTACAATACGTTTGAGCCAGGAGCTCATTTACCAAGGATCCACATCAGAAGATTGACAAAAAAGTTTACAAGACAAATTAGACAAAAACATTTGCGAACAGCAATAAATACAATTGAAGCATACAAAACATTCATGGCAATAAGACATTAGATAACAGCAGTAAATACAAATTGAGGTGTATAAAAGAGGCAGGGTGGATATTTTATGACAGCAGTAGTTAGTTATAAAGCAGCTAGAGGTAGACTTTGCTAGGGATAGAGGAGGGGTGAGGCAGGAGTGGATTGGGGAGAGGGAGGAAAGTAGGGGGAGCAATAACAAGAGCAAAGGGCTGAGGGAGTAGGGAGGGCTAAGGTTTGTGTGGGAGAAGTGGGAAGGTACTGGTGTGGGCAGTCTAAGTTGCTATTGGCAGCATGGGAGCCACTAGCTGGGGTGGGTGGAAAGAGGGAGGAATAAAAAGAGGGGGGTGAGAGGTGGGTTACTAGTGAGAGTTGATACAGTTGCAGCTGGTGGCAAGGGGGGATTAGGCAGACAATGAGGAGATGTTTGTCGAGTGGGGGGGCAACCTAAGGATGGCAGATGGATAAGTGATAAATTTGAAAAATGGCAGCTGCCACATTCATGAGGTAGTGTAGCAAATGGCGATGTTGAATATCTGGGATAAAAATATTTAAAATGACCAAAGTAATGAGTTAGCATAGGAACATTTCAATGTATGCCCGTAACTTTGCCATTTTTACATATTTTGACCTCAAATTTTCAACAAAGCCTTCTTATGACCCCACCTCATGAACAAGTACAGTGAAAATGTTCAAATCCTGTCAAAAAAGTGGATTTCAACAAGCTACTGCAAATCACTTTCAGGCTGGATTTGCATAATTCCACAACCATTGTTCATGAGGTGGGAGCCCAAAAAGGCCATGTTGAAAATTTGGGCTCAAAATATGCAAAAATGGCAAAATTATGCATCAGAGTTGAAAGCCCTGTGGAAATACATTGAACTGCACTTACCTTAGTTTCTCATATTGTAGTTAGTAGTTCCACCAGCAAGACATGTCTTCAATCGGAGAGTAGATCTTCACCCTGTGACCTGTTCAGGTGTGTGAAGGTGTGTAGGGGTGTACTGTGTGTGTGTGTAGGGTTGTGAATGCTGAGTGGGACTGGGGGGTGGGGTCAGATCGGTGAGGGACCATTTTCTTTTTTGAACGTTAAACAAAAAAAAAAAAAAACATAGAGGGATGGGTTTCTTTATTTCAGACCAGGACAGTGATTATAGGGTGGGGGGTGCCACTAGACACCAGGGAAAGATTAATTCATTACAGGGATGGTGATTGGAAGGTGATGGGAGCCACTAGACACCAGAGAAAGATTAATTCATTCCAGTGACGGGGATCAGAGGATGGGGGTGCCACTAGACACCAGGGAAATATTATTTCATTACTGGGATTGTGATCAAGGGGTGGGGGTGCCACTAGACACGTGGATAGAGATGGGCGAAGTGGCCCCAATTTGTTCCGCGAAGTGGAACACGGAGTGAAAGAGAATTTGTGGAGTGCTCCACAACACGAAGCGGAGTACTTTGCGTTGTTTATGGGTAAAGCGAAGTCCATTTAAAACAATGACTTCACATTACTCTGCCTTCCCAAACCACTACTCCACTAATTCTTAAGGTGAAGTACATTGAAAACAATGTACTTTGCCTTACTTCACCTTGTTTTTAAGTTACAAAGGCAAATTTTGCAGTGATTCATGGGATTTCATGTCACATGGGCTCCAGATTGTTCTGCAAAGCCTCAGTTTGGGGTAGTGTGTGTAGGAAGCTGTAGGACACAATCTACTCTGACAGCTCTCTGTGATTCAAAGCTTCTAAAAGCTGTTAAAAAAGCATTTTTGAGTCATTTTTTTTGTTGAAACTTTAGTTCATCGATTATAAGAAACCCTCCTGTGCTCATATCATCGAGCGTTTATTGTTTGTGTATGTATTTTGAATGTTAATGTACAGCATTCAGTCTGTATACTGAGAGACAGTGGAAGTGTGCTTTGGCGGGGGGGGTGTATATGTGGTGTAGGTAGATTAACTTGGAGAAAAAGATAGTGCTTCTGTTTTGGTGATATTTTTCTTGTATAACTGTGTTAATGTACACACAGTAATATTTTCAATAATTCTTGCCATTTTTTTGCTGATTGTTGTGGCGCAGCAGTGCATAATTTTAGTTTGTTTAAAATATGTGGTTATATTACTGAAGTTTTCAATTTGCTACGCATTACTAAGTATGTGTGTGAGTATGTATGTGACCTGTGTCATCAAATCAGACACTTTTTATTGTGCCACATAATTTCAGCAACGTGAACCTGCTATCCACTGCAGCTATGTAATTTTTTGTATTTCTTTGTGGTATCTTTACTGGTACTCGTACTAATGACTCTTACTGCAGCAGTTGCAGTACAATGTCCCCACCACGCGGCCCCCCCCTACCGGCAAAGATATTCTTTTCCAGATTTGAATTTCTGATGGTGAGCACTGGTTAGGTGTTATGCCTTTGCATCTGCATCTCTTCAGTGCGCAGCGCAATCTTAATCTGTCTGTACATTTGCATCTCTTTAGGGCCCAATTTCCATCTCTAACTTAACTCATAGCTGTTTCTTTGACTTCCCTTCAGAGTACTGGACAGGTGTGGTGCATAATTCAGCATGAACATTGTACTCATTAATATGCATTTTTAAGTCAGGACCATCATCAGGAGTCACTCGTGATAAAATTTGACATTCTTCATCATCACGGTTACAAATGCAGTCACAAATTACGATTTACAATCACGTCATGAATCACAACAGTACTTTTTTTTACTAGTTACTTGGATGTATCGTAAGCCTGTTTTGTAGTATCTCTCCATGCTTCTCCACCCCACCATTGTACTCATTAATGAGTGCTTTTAAGTTGGGGAGTTTTGTGCCACACCTCATCGGGGCACGGGGAAGTACAGCCATAGGCATGTGCATTTCTTTATCATCACGGTCACAAATGCAGTCACAAATCACGATTTATGATTATGTCCCAAATCACAACATTAATATTTTTACTAGTTACTCGGATGTATTGTAAGCCTGTTTTGTAGTATCTCTCCAGGCTTCACCACCCCACAATTGTACTTATTAATAAGTGTTTTTAAGTCAAGGAGTTGGACAGTGTCTGCAGTACATACACAGACTGGAAAGAAAACTGCACCCATGCAGTTTAGCACAGTATACTTCCACTGCTCAGAATACATATGGAAGACAACAAAAAAAGGGCATAATTACATACAAGGGTCGGGGATGGTGGAGGAATACATTTTATAACACAGCAAGGAAGGTGCGGGGGGGCACATGGTGTGAGGAAAAAAAAAACTAATGTGGGATCCTATGGTAATCCAGCAGCAGTTCCAGCATGGACATAATTTGCAACTGATGTCCCTCTATGTAAGAAAAAAAAGAGTACAGACAGAAAAGACAAAAAAATGTAGCTTTTAAAAAAGCTGTTGGGTCTAAATCAAAGTTTAAATCTCCTCCTCATTCTGATCTCAAAGTATCAGCAGTCACAAAACACACTCCTCTCTCTCTCCCTCCGTCTGCACAGGAGAAAGTAAAAGTGTCTGCTTGCATGATTCACTCTCTTCCTGCCTAGCTAAAGAGCATGTGACTTACAGTACTGTAAGCCATGTGATGTGTGGGGGAGGGGGGCTGTCAAATCTGAAACACCAAGTGGATCACTTAGAATCATAATGAGGAACACGAAGTCCATTAAAAACAATGACTTAGCCTTGCCCGCATTGCCATTCCGCCTTAACCTGCGAAGTGGTAATGACAAGGCGGAGTGAGGACTTTGCATTGCCCAATCCACGTGGCAGAGTGGCAACACGAAGTGCCCACTTCACTTTCACTTTGCTGGCAGAATTTAAATTCACTGCATCTCTACACATGGAAAAGATTGATTTATTACAGGGACAGTGAACAGAGGGTGGGGTGTGCCACTACTTACTAGGTAAAGATGAATTCATTACAGGGACAGCAATCAGAGGGTGGGAGGGTGCCATTAGACACCAGGACAACATTACAAGCATACAGTAATGACAATGGGGGCACCACTAGACTCCAGGGAAACAATGGCTCACTGTAGCTCTCAGCCCGCACTCCAGCTGCAGCTGCAGAAGTCAAGAAAGTCCCATTGTTCTCACACAGAAAATGCAGGGCACCCTAGATTTGGGGGTGCCAAGAAAAGGTATTTCTGGTCATTTTTATAAAAAACAAACTTCACAATCTAGCTAAATGGGTCCCGTTTTGCTAGGTTCTGGTGTTTTTTTCTTTAAATGACAGCATTTTTATGTATTTTCTTTGTTTTTTTAGTTTGAAGCGGAAAAAACAAGATGATTGTCTCATCACACAAAAAAATGATTTGTGCTGTGAGAAGCAAGTGGTGAGAAATCAAAAAAGGGTCCTGTGACTAGAGATACAGCGAATTTAAATTCTGCCTGTGAAATGAAAGTGAAGTTGGCACTTCGCGTTGCCACTCCGCTACGCGTAGTGGGCAATGCAAAGTGCTCACTCCGCCTTGTCATTACCACTTCGTGTTAAGGCGGAATGGCAATGCAAAGTAAGGCTAAGTCATTGTTTTTAATGGACTTCGCGTTCCTCATTATGATTCTAAGTGATCCACTTGGTGTTTCAGATTTGGCAGCCCCCCCCCCCCACATCACATGGCTTACACTACTGTAAGTCACATGCTTTTTAGCTAGGCAGGAAGAAAGTGAATCATACAAGCAGACACTTTTATTTTCTCCTGTGCAGACGGAGAGAGAGAGAAGTGTGTTTTGTGACTGCTGATACTTTGAGATCAGAACAAGGAGGGGACTTAAACTTTGATTTAGACCCAACAGCTTTTTTAAAAGCTACATTTTTTTGTCTTTTCTGTCTGTACTCTTTTTTTTCTTACATAGAGGGACATCAGTTGCAAATTATATCCATGCTGGAACTGCTGCTGGATCACCATGGGATCCCACATTAGTTTTTTTTCCTCACACCATGTTCTCCCCCCCACACCTTCCTTGCTGTGTTATAAAATGTATTCCTCCACCATCCCCAACCATTGTATGTAATTATGCCCTTTTTTGTTGTCTTCTGTATGTATTCTGAGCAGTGGAAGAATACTGTGCTAAACTGCATGGGTGCAGTTTTCTTTCCAGTCTGTGTATGTACTGCAGACACTGTCCAACTCCCTGACTTAAAAAAACACTTATTAATGAGTACAATTGTGGGGTGGTGAAGCCTGGAGAGATACTACAAAACAGGCTTACAATACATCCAAGTAACTAGTAAAAATATTAATGTTGTGATTCGTGACGTAATCGTAAATCGTGATTTGTGACTGTATTTGTGACCATGATGATAAAGAAATGCAAATGCCTATGGCTGGACTTCCCCGGGCCCCGATGAGGTGTGGCACAAAACTCCCCGACTTAAAAACACACATTAATGAGTACAGTGGTGGGTTGGTGAAGCATGGAGAGACACTACAAAACAGGCTTACAATACATCCAAGTAACTAGTAAAAACAATTACTGTTGTGATTCGTGACATGATCGTAAATCGTAATTTGTGACTGCATTTGTGACCGTGATGATGAAGAACGTGATTTTTATCATGAGTGGCTCCTGATGATGGTCCTGACTTAAAAATGCATATTAATGAGCACAATGTTCATGCTGAATTATGCACCACACCTGTCTAGTACTCTGAAGGGAAGCCAAAGAAACAGCAATGAGTTAAGTTAGAGATGGAAATTGGGCCCTAAAGAGATGCAAATGTACAGACAGATTAAGATTGCGCTGCGCACTGAAGAGATGCAGATGCAAAGGCACAACACCTAAACAGTGCTCACCATCAGAAACTCAAATCTGGAAAAGAATATCTTTGCCTGTAGGGGTGGACCGTAGGTGGGGGGGGCAGTGTACTGCACTGCTGCAGTAAGAGTCACTAGTACGAGTACCAGTAAAGATAATACAAAGAAGTACAAAAAATTACACAGCTACAGTGGATAGCAGGTTCACATTGCTGAAATTACGTGGCACAATAAAAGGTGTCTGATTTGATGACACACATCACACACATACTCACATACACACTAAGTAATGCGTAGCAAATTGAAAACTTCAGTAATATAACCACATATTTTAAACAAATTAAAATGATGCACTGTTGCACCACAACAATCAGCAAAAAAATGGCAAGAATTATTGAAAATATTACTGTGTGTACATTAACACAGTTATACAAGAAATATCACCAAAACAGAAGCACTGTCTTTTTCTTCAAGTTAATCTACCTACACCACATATACGCCCCTCCCCCAAAGCACACTTCCATTGTCTCTCAGTACACAGACTTAATGTTGTACATCAACATTCAAAATACATACACAAACAACAAACGCTCGATGATATGTGCACAGGAGTTTCCTATAATCGATGAACTAAAGTTTCAGCAAAAAATGACTCAAAAAGGCTTTTTTAACAGCTTTTAGAAGGTTTGAATCACAGAGAGCTCTCAGAGCAGATTGTCTCCTACAGCTTCCTACACACACTACCCCAAACTGAGGCTGTGCAGAACAATCTAGAGCCCATGTGACCTGAAATCCCATGAATCACTGCAAAATTCGCCTTTGGAGTTTAAAAACAAGGCAAAGTAAGGTGAAGTACATTGTTTTCAATGTACTTCGCCTTAAGAATTAGTGGAGTAGTGGTTTGGGAAGGCGGAGTAACACAAAGTCATTGTTTTCAATGGACTTCACGTTACTCATTAATAAAGCGAAGTGCTGTGCTTCGTGTTGTGGAGTAATCCGCGAATTCGCTTTCACTCCGTGTTCCACCTCGGGGAGCAAATCGGGACCACTTCGTCCATCTCTACCTGCGACACAGAATTTTTGATGTCATGTCAGAATGTTCTCCCAGAAAACCCTGCTGATACATATCATGCTACATACCTGGTTCAACAGACAGAAATACCTACTGTGCCTAGCAGCATTTTAGCAAAGCATAGACAAAGAATGCAAAAGCCTATCTGCAACTTTTCCTTCTACCTTTAAATGAATAAATTCTTAAGTGACGTGCAGTTGGTGTGACAGAGACATTAGGTTACACTTCAGTCTTCATAGGCTGAAATGTCTCACTGAAGAACAGTAGCAATCTCAACTTCCAGATAGTCAAGAGTCAAAACTAGTTGGCTCTTATCCATACAACCTTTAGATGCAGAGGGGCTCTGACTATTTTGCAGAGTAATTCTCCATGCTAAGTTCATTTTTGTTTATTAAATACTAATTACTTCTTTTATTGTTTGAAGAGATTAAAAGTTAATAGGAGAAACTAAATAAACAGAATGCCATTCTTCACAAACTATATCAGCTGGTAATTAATATGTGGCCTCCTCTGAGCTAATTAACTCATATAAAGAAATGAAGTTAATGACCCATAATCCTAGTCATACAGTGAAGATACGAGCAGTTTGACTTAATGAATTGATAAGATATTGCCTTTCTTGGAAGTTCTAAATTGTATGAGGGAGATGATTTTCCATAATTATTTATTTCCTGAAGTTTGTGTCATTCATCTTCCACCCACCCACCCTTCCATTCTCTCACTCACTTAATGATGGCCTTGATGCCATCTAGTTCCATCAGGTAGAAGAATGATTTAACATAACATGAAATCACAGTTTTACATTTTTATATATGTTAGCGTAATGTTTTAAATTCCTACATATATTTAAGTCAAAGAAACTCATTTTATAAGCACAATAAGACACTTAGGGTGTGCATTGTGCCAAACCCAAATAGCACTTACAGGGGTTGAAGGCACTTGGCCATTGGTCTCATGCCTTAGTACACCCCTGGGTGTGTAGTTATCTCAGTACAGTGCACACCTCCTCATGCCTTATTGCTTATATAAGACACTTCAGGGTATTGGTTTCTTTTTGTAAACCACTTCCTGATGGTTGAAAACACTCGGAGCAAGCGCCTCATACATTACAATACACTTGGGTGTGCAGTTTACAAAAAAGAAACCCATACTCTGTCATGTCTTATTACTTACCTCTAAGATGAGCTAGAAACAACACTGAACAGAAGATAACATTTAAGGCTGGTAAAACCTGCAAACACTTTCTTAAGTACACAAATGTTTAGATGAAAACAAGTAAGATGGTAGGTCCACTGATAACAAAAGGAAAGCAGGTAACTGACATGGGGGGGCAAGGCTAAGGAAAATAACAAGAAATGTTTTTGATTTACTGCTTTAGAGACCATTATAATAGTGAGAATCTGTGGCACAGAGAAGCACAGCAGATTACAAGCAAGAATAATTAAACCAGTTAAAATCCAGTAGAGAAACTATACTGCTCAAAAGAAATATGATCTGACTGGATTCAGTCAAGAATATTAAGGAATTTGCTAATGAACTCTTTTTACCCAATAGCAGCAGTATGAAATGCATCTTTTAGTGAAAGAGTAGTATTGGATGACTGGAAGGATGCAGTTGTGTTCCCCATTCATAAAAAGAGCAATCGATCAGAGGATTGCAACTATAGGCCTGTCAGCCTTCACATCAAATATTGGTAAGATCATGGAGTCATCGATAAAAGAGAAGATTAAAAAACAGTGTATAGAAACATTTCGTGGACAATAGTCAGCATAGTTCCATCAATGTCTGACCCAACCCTCTTACCAGTTTGTTGATATTGTTTGAAGCAGACAGTGAATCACTAGGAAAAGGCATATCTGTGAACGTGATCATTTTTAAAAAGCTTTCACTATAGTCCTACATAAGAGTTTAAGTAAAACACTTTGTGAAAACTGATATAGTGAGAAATGTATTGAATTGTGTTACAAACTGGTTAACCAATATAAGGCAGATGCTGTGATGTCATGTAACCTGCTCAGCTGCTGCTGCTGTTGTAATGTTCCTTCAGCTGAGGCTGACACGATATGACATACATCACTTGGTGTTAGTAGGGGCTGGACATAGCCAAGTATACCCTTTGTGTCTAGGGATAAGGGTGGCATGCTTGCCGGAAAGTCACTTGCAGTATTGAAACACACACTGCACCTCCTCACTTCAATGTGTAACCAGCATTACCCCTTCTGTCAGAGCATGCTGGGCCATTGGAGATCTAAGGGCTCAGCTCCAGGCAGCATGGGCAGAGATTGCGCACCTCAGATTGCATATTCATGAGGAAATATATTGTAAGAACCACCTGCCATTTCCCCAACATCCAACAGAAGCACCTCGACCGCAGAGGGTAGTTGGTCCGGGAGGTTGGCAAGTGGCTAGGAGGGGCAAATCGGGTGTCTCATCACTCGATGCTGTCCAACATATCATCTCCACAAACCATATAAAAATTACAAACAGGTATCTGCCTTTATCTCGGAAATCAAACAAAGGGGCAGAGGACACAGCAGAGCAGGACACTGCAGCACAGGAGCTAGCACAACAAAACGCACCCAAAACAGGAACCAAGACAAAAAAATGAAAAAGAAAATCCAAAAACTTCTGATCATAGGAGACTCCATGATTCGGGGAGTTGACACATATGTCCAGCCAGAGATAATGGTTAGATGTCTCCCAGGTACATCAGCGTGGAGAGATACTGACCACATTGCTAAAATTGTTCAGGAAGCAGGAGAAAGCTTTGCTGTCCTGTTACACATAGGGACTAATGATCTCACCAGCCAGTCAGTTGTGGAGACCAAGGAAAACCTGACCAGGCTGGGTGACAAACTATCATCCATTTCATCTGGCATCTCCTTCTCTGAGATCCTGCCAGTCTGGAAGAGGGGGGCAGATGGACGGAAGGTCAGAAAAGGGGAGAAAGAGGCGCTTAACATGTGGCTCAATGGCTGGTGCTAGGAAAAAGGACACAAATTTATAGGGAACTGGCAACAGTTTTGGGAGTGAAAGTTCTTTAAGTTTGATGGACTGCATCTGACTAAGGAGGGAGTCAGTGCATTGGGGCAGACGTTTGATGTCTTTGCAGAATATTTAAACTAGCAAATGGGGAGAGGGGTGCAGCACCCGAAACATCGAATGGGAAGAACACCCCTCCCCCCTCAGCTAGTGGTCAAACAGGAGCTCAGCATGTTTGTAGTTCATTTGCATCACCAGGTGAAGAAAAAGTTCCGGCACCTCATACGATGCACAGGGGAAATGCAGGACCTCGCCCAACAACTAACGTACTGAAATCTGACCAATGGAAAATCATGTACACAAATGCTCGCAGTATGGGAAACAAGATCCCAGACCTGCAAGCAATAATGACAGAGGCTAAACTGGACATAGTAGCCATTAGCAAGACATGGTTTACCAGTAACCACACTTGGAAGACTTCAGTACCTGGCTATGTATTGTTCAGAAGAGATCAAGGTGCAAAAAGTGGGGGTGGAGTGGCCCTTTATGTCAATGAAAATATCAAAGCTACAGTTTGAAGTTTGAAGTTTATTGTTCTAGGAATTAATACCTTTGAGCCAAGGCTCTTTTACAAAGGTTGCACATCATTAAGTACAAAAACATAGTAGACAGTGTTACAAACGATCAGTAAGCCGTTTATCAAGGCCACAACTTAAACAGTAACATTTATGTACAGAAAAGAAAAAGGAACTCAGAGGCAGTGTCAAGGGCAAGGAAATAGGATTGGAGAACTTGAGAGGGAAGAGAGGAAGAAATAAGAAGTTTAGGAGCAGACAGAACCAGGTTAGTGGTACTCAGGTTGTCTTTGTCAAAAAGGAGACCATGGTGGTTGAGTGAAACAAATGTAAGTGAACTCAGTGGGATGAGACTTTAGTCAAAGCAGTCACAGGAGCTGGAGGCTGTGAGGTGAGCGTAAAGTATGGATTTGAAAGCTCCCAGTGTCGTGGAGAATAGGGAGGGCAGGTTAAGGGCATTGTACCAGGTAGGGGCACAGTATGTAAAAGATCTTTGTCCCTGAGCAGTCCAGCATCTAGGGAAAAGGAAAGGTTGGTGGTCAGATCTTCTGGTGGTATGAGTGCCATTGTTCAGGCAGAGCAGGTCCCGGATACATGGAAGAGTGAGTCCCAAGACTGATTTTTTTGCCATCACTCAGGTGAGATACATGAGGCGATTGGAAAGATGCAACCAACCGGTTTCTGTGTAGAGGTCACAAATGTGGGTCCATCTCTGTGCACCAGTGAGGAGTCGACAAGTTTTGTTTAGTGCTGTTGAGATGCGCTTTAGTGCAGTGGTAGTAGCTGAGCCATAGACAATTAGACCATAGTCTATGATTGAGATGATGGAGCTTTGAACAGCAATCCTCAAGGCAGCTTGGTTGAAAAATTGATGGTTCCGGTACAAAATTCCAATGCGTTGGTGCACTGTTTTTGCAGTGTTATCGATATGGAGCCATAAAAGTAAGACATTCGTCAAAAGTGATACCAAGGTATTGAAGGTGTTCACTTGTTCTAGTGTATTTCCAAGAGAAGTTTTTATGACGAGTGGAGTATGCCTATTTCTGTTTTGATGACTGGCGAAAAGCATGACTTTTGTTTTTTTTTGATTTAGGACCAGTTTGTGCTCAATGAACCACTTTTCAACACATGAGAAAGCAAGCTGCAAGCTCTGTCGTAGTGGATTTGGATCCTTATGGGAGGAGAGAATTACAGCATCATCAGCATAGAGTATTAATTTGTCAGGGCAGGATTTGGGAAGCAAGTTTAGAAATAGGCTGAAGAGGAGAGGACCTAAAATTGAGCCCTGGGGGACACCAAAGAGGACCAGTTTGGAGTCAGAGAGAACCTCAGAGATTTTTACTGTTTGAGAACGTTGTGCCAGGTAACTTTTTACCCAGGCTCCAGGTCCCTCGGCTAGATGAATGTTGAGCAGAAGAGAGATTAGAAGGCTATGGTGAACAGTGTCAAAGGCCTTTGTGAGGACTATGAAAACAGCTCCTGTTAAATAACCCTTATCCAAGGCTTTGTGAGTTTCACTAGAGAAATCAAGTAGGGCAGTCGATGTACTGTGTCCTTTCCTAAATTTGAGTTGCTGAATGCAGAGTAGATCGTACTTTTGCAGGTAGTCTGATAGTTGATACGCCATGATCTGTTCAAGAGCTTTGGACAGGGGTGGAAGTATAGATATGGGCCGATAGTTCCCTGGTGTGGATTTGTCACCCCCTTTATGCACTGGTGTGACTATAGCGGCCTTCCAGGTGTTGGGGAATTGACTTTGGCAAAGGGAGATGTTGAGAATTTTGGTGAGGGGGTGGATCACTTCTTCCAAGGTGAGGAACAGAGGTTTTAGATCAATGGTGTCACTGCTATTTCTAGATTTAGAGCAGGCCTTTTTATGTATCTGTAGGCTTCATATGTCTTAACTATTTTAAAGTGAAATAGCGGTTTGTCTGGTGAGGTGGTTTGGGATACGAGTTTTGGAACTGACAAGTCCTGGAAGAAGTCTGGTGAGAGGACACCACTGAGGTACAGAAATTCAGAATACACATAAGGAGCCAGAAGAAATGTGAGTCACCCTGGAAACAGGAAATGGGACAGCCATATGAAATGGGGTTGTGTACAGGCCTCCAGACCAGGGGGAGGACATAGACATGTTACTGTTAGAAGATATACAAAACATGACAGCTAAAGGGGATGTTCTGATAATGGGAGACTTCAACATGCCAGATACAGATTGGTCAATACCAGCAGGGACATCTGCCAGAACTAGACACATGGTGGATTCCCTGCAGAGGGAGGAACAATTGGTACAATAACCCACAAGAGACAGGGCTATCCTAGATCTACTACTGACTAACAGGGAAAGGATCACAGATCTCCAGGTAGAAGGTCACCTGGGGGCCAGTGACTATCACATGTTATGGTTTATTTTGGCCACTAGAACAAAATCATCCCATTCCAAGGCAAAAAGATGGGACTTCAGATGAGCTGACTTTGATAAGATGGCCAAAAGAGTTAAGCTAGCCCTGGCAAAAAGAAATACAGGGAAGGGGGTACAGGCAAAGTGGGCAAACATTAAAGATGCAATACTTAAAGTAACATCCCATTGTGTTAGTGAGAAAAGAAAGAGCAAAAGAAGAAGGAAACCACTTTGGTTCTCAAACACAGTAGCAGAAAAGGACAGATCCAAAAGGCTGGCCTTCAGGAAATATAAGGGAATGCAGCAGGATGAAGATAGGGAGGCATACCAAACTTCCCTAAGGGAAGCAGGGAAGGCAGTAAGGCAGATAAAGGCTCAAACCGAGAAAACACTAGCACAAACAGTAAAAGAAGGTGACAAGACTTTCTATAGATACATTAGTGAAAGGAGAAAGTCCAAAGGGGGTATTGCTAAGATCAAAGGGGATAAGGGGGCGTGTGAGGAGGAGGACCATGTAAAAGCTTCTATCCTAAATAGATACTTCTGCTCAGTATTTATTGAAGAGAAGGTAGGGCAGGGCCCATAGCTCTGCACCATGGACTCAGGGGGGAGGGAGGTGTGCTCTAGTCCCTTCACAAAAGAAAGGGTCCCACAAGAGCTCGATAAGCTCAGGGTGGACAAGGCAATGGGACCTGATGGCGTACATCCCAGGGTACTAAAGGAGCTAAGGGTGGAACTAGCAGAGCCATTATCAGAACTGTTTAGTGAGTCTCTGAGCACAGGCGAGGTCCCAGAAGACTAGAGAAGGGTTCATGTGATCCCGCTCCACAAGAGTGGTAGCAGGGAGGAGGCAGGGAACTACAGACCAGTCAGTCTTACCTCAGTAGTGGGCAAGATTATGGAGACACTCCTTAAGGAAAGGATAGTGCAACACCTGGAATCCATAGGAGCACAGGATCCAAGACAGCATGGGTTTACAAAAGGAAGGTCCTATCAAACTAATCTTATAGATTTCTTTGGCTGGGTAACCAGAGTGGTGGACCAAGGGGGAGCAGTTGATGTTGCCTACCTTGACTTCAGCAAAGCTTTTGATACTGTTCCACATAGAAGATTGATTAATAAGCTGGGTAGGCTTGGGGTGGGTCAGATGTTGGTCAACTGGGTGGCAAACTGGTTGGCAGGCATAAAACACAGAGTGGTGGTAAATGGTAAACAGTCAGAAGAGATGCAAGTCACAAGTGGGGTACCTCAGGGATCTGTCCTGAGGCCAGTCCTCTTCAATATCTTTATCAGTGACATTGCAGATGGCTTGCAGGGCAAGGTTTGTCTGTTTGCAGATGACACCAAGATCTGCAACAGATTAGATGATCCAGATGGGGTGGGCAGAATGAGAAGAGATCTGGATAAACTAGCAAAATGGTCAGAAAAGTGGCAACTGGGGTTTAATGCAAAGAAGTGTAAGATCATGCACATAGGGAAGAGAAACCCTGAAGCCACCTATAGGCTGGGAGGGAAGTTGTTGGCAGTCACAAGGGAAGAAAGAGACTTTGGCATCATCATCACCGATGACCTGAAATCATCCAAGCAGACCTCTAAAGCAGTATGTAAGGATAGGGGGATGTTGGGGTGTATTAGTAGGGGGTATCACAAGTCGGAAGGGGGAGGTAATAATCCCTCTTTACAAGACACTGGTTAGGTCCCATCTGGAGTAGTGCATGCAGTACTGGAGGCCACACCTTCACAAGGACATTAACCAAATTGAGGCAGTCCAGATAAGGGCAACCAAAGTGGTGCAGGGACTGCATCACAAAACATATGAGGACAGGTTAACTGAAAATATGTATACCCTAGAGCAAATGAGGAAGAGAGGTGATATGATTGAAACATTCAAACACCTTAAGGGCATTAACAAGGTGAAAGAGTCTAACATGTTTCAATATAAGAAAAATAGCAGGACAAGAGGACACAGCATGTGATTAGAGGGAGGCTGATTAAGGGGGTAATGTGAGGAAGTTCTTTTTCACAGAAAGGGTGGTGGATGCATGGAACGGTCTACCTCAGGAAGTGGTGGATATGAATACAGTGCAGGGCTTCAAACAGGCATGGGATAGGCACAAGGGAGCAGTACAGATGAGTATGAATAGATAGACCATTCACAGAGCAAAGGTCTATGGTACATTAACAAGGTAGAAAAAGAAATGGGCAGACTGGATGGGCCTTGCAGTCCTTATCTGCCATCGACTTCTATGTTTCTATGTTTCTATGTTGATTTGCAAATGGTGAAGAAATGTATTTTCTCATCACCAAAGCAACATACAAAGTTCACAGATGTACTGTCTACGTTCCCTGTCTCTTCACTCTGTTGAGCTTCATCAGGGGGTGGGCTCCTAGGCTATGGGCTCCACCTCTTATACCCTGTTTATAGATGCTGAGCAAACGTTATTAGAAGTTGCACTTTGAAACAGCATGTCGCTGTGCCAAGGGGTTGTGGTGGACATTGAAATCCAGAACACCTAAAAGAATAGAGTTTACAACAAAAAAGGCCAATAAGTGTATAAAATTATCAAACATTCAGTTGCTGAGATTACAATTTAGTACAAAAACTATATTAGGAGGAAGGAAGTATAAAGTCCAAACATAAAATAGTTTCTGCATTTGCATTAAAGGGTATAAAATCCATTTAATGGTTGGCAGATGAGGGCACCTCTGTGATCAGCTGATACTTTTCTTGTAAATCATTTTGTAGAGGATCAGCCACCAAAGTTCAGATTGCCAGCTACACAGGACCAAAAGAAACAATAATAACAATACTGTTGTTATAACCTGGTTGAAACTTTTTTTTAAATCTGTTGATCATGCTTAATTCAAACACTTATGAGATTTCAATATCAATCTGTTATGTGTGTATGTATACATATCTAAGTCAAGGTCAAAGAACACTAGATATCATTAAGACTTTTTTTGTTTGTTTTTTTGCCACAGCCTGCTCCAGGCTTGGTCTTCAGAGAGACATGCGGTACATACCAGAGACACAGAAGCTGGTAAATGTAGAACAGGAACCACGAGTGATGTCAGCATGTAGAGTCTGTAGTGTAGGAGAAGAACTGTGTGTGGGAATAGGTTGAATATGTTGTAGGGGGTAAGTGGTTTTTAAACTGTGTGAAAACACTTTTTTAAAGAAAACAGTTGTGAGTAGTAGAAGGTTTGTTTTTACTTTTCAAACATGGCTGTTGTTTGAAAATTAAAAATGATATAAAATGGATTACGAATATTTTTTGGGTGCATCCTTGTTGTCAGAAAAACTGAAAAGCCATAACTTTTCTTAACTACATGACTTTGGAATCTTTTCAGTGAATCAGAATGCAGGAAATTCCTTACCCATTTTATACTTTTTTGTAGTCTCTCATTTTGTGTTTATAGTCATCTTTTGCTTTCCTGATATTTAACTGCCTCAAGATCTTATAAGCATAGAAACATATAACTTGATGATAAATAAGGACCACTTGACCCACCTAGTCTGCCCCATTTCCCCTGCATAAAGTATCACCACGGATCCTACTTTTATCTCTGGCTCACTCAAGTCTTTCTTTTGGTCTTTTATACCTCATCCAAACCCTTGCTGTCATCCATGCTATTTGTTTCAATTTTTTATTGCATTTTGTCCTAATAGCTATGCACTTGTTTTGATCCGTTAAAAGTGTTCCTTTGAATGTATTCCATTTATCATTTTAATTTTTCTAGTTAAAAATCTTACTGATTTTTAAGACAGTACATGAAGCATACAAAACCAAAGTTCATATACTGTGCATGAGGCAGAGGTGAGTTACAGCATAGTCTTTTTCTTAGTATGCCGACCAGACAATGACTCCATGTGGCAAAGTCCTTAACATTGACAATGTTGACAGGTTTCGACATTGTCGATGTTAAGGACAAGAGGGCAGAATTCTGCCCTTTCGCTGTCCATTGCCCCCCTTTTGAACTAACTCAGAGTTAGTTATATTAAGAAGGGGGGTTGGGGTGCACAGACCCTTGCATGTGGGATGTGGGGGACACAGCTCCCCAAGAGAAATACACCAATGTCTGACAGGTGAAATTTTGCCTGTTGACATTGAGGATCTTGTCATGCCGAACTTCTACAACACATGTTGTCATATCAGTTGCAGTTTGAGAGATGCAGTGACATAGCTTGACTAAAAAAAAAAGAACAAACTGAAAGAAACAACCTGACCTGCTGTACATAGGCAGGTACAAGTTTATTGTTCAACATATGACATTAAAATATTATGATCATTCACACTTATAAACAAATTGTATATGCATTAATATATACTCTTAAAGAGTCATAAAAACGTGTCCTTATGCAATGATGATACAAGATTATGCAAAATTTGCATATATGATACTCCCAGCATCTTTATTTTATTAATAGACTTTTTATGATTATATTATCTATTCTCTGTCCTTTAATTTTTAACATATATCTCAGCAGACAAACTAGTCTTATAGGAGTATCTTTTTTCTGTAGTAAATAAATAAATAGCCATTGACTTTCTGTTACAGCTTTGATTCTCTAACAAGTGATCTATCAATTTCATTCTTTGGTTTCTATAGAAAGGACATATGAATACCACATGGATAAGATCTTTGGTAACTCATGGCTACAGCTGCAGTAATCTGGGCACAAATATTAATGTTCTTGTTATATCTTCTTTCCAGAATATTGCTTGGGACATGCTGAATCAAAATGTTGTGAGTGCCATTCTGATTTGTGGATTTGTATACAATATTAGGTGTTTCTCTATTGCAATGACCAGAATAAATTTACTTAATATCAGATCAAAATTATTTTCCACAAGTTATGTCATTGAGTCTTGTCTATTAATATGTACAAGATATATTTTCAATAATGGAGAGTATGTTGTAGTAATAGCAAGTTTTTGTGTTGCTCAGTATCATAGGTAACCTTTTCATATGCTAAACAATGTTAGCCTTATAAACACAAGCCATGGAATATCACATTTCTTGTCCAATAAAATATACATTTTCTCCTCCAAACTTACAGTAGCTTATCCAAACCAGTAGTGCTTGGTAAATATAACCAGTAATTTAACATTCTCCAATTTGCTAGACACTTTGCTGAAGATTGCCCTAATTCTAGCCTTACTGCATATTTTGGAATAGAGTTTTGTAAACCTACTAACTTTTTGTAACAGGCATTTAATAGCTGTTCTATTTTTTCTCCCAATACATTTCTCCATACTCGAGACACACAATAACAGGGCCATAGTTTTTGCACTTACTACTTTCAAAGCTGCTTCTATTGTTTTACCACTGTAATCATGACTGAACCTTAGTATACAATTGTTTGCTTTGCTTTTTTAATTGTTGTTCAATATTTGTTTCCATGAAAATGTACTATTAAAAGTAACAGCAAGGTAGATATACTATTTAACAACTTCTTGGTTTACATTATCTAACTGAAAACTACAATATTTTCTTCTATGTTTATTATCTTTTGGTACTATAATTATCTTACTCTTATCAGTATTTATTGTCAGACTGATGCTCCTACTATTCATGGCTAAACTGTTTACCTGTGATTGTAACCCGTGTGCAGTTAATGATACTAACATGAGGTTGTTAGTGTATGTGAGACAGGGCAAGTCATATGTCTTATTTTTGGGTACCTGTACTGATGGTGATATAAATTATGTATTAAATCATTAATATACACATTGAATAACCCCGATTCTAAGAATAATTCTTGCTTAACACCCATATATTAACTTTCTCAGTGAAGTTTCGTTTTACCATATTTGATTTCACACCAGTTATTCAAGTATAACTTATATAGGGTATCATTAAAGGACTGGCCCACTCCTAGTTTATTTAATTTTTTACCCAGTATATTTCTATTTAAAGAATCACATTTTTTCAATCAATCAATGTAAGGAAAGCTTTTTGTGATCAAACTTGCACATCCTTTTCTGAAATATAGTGCAATATAAAACACTGATTGCTTGTTGTGTCTCTTTCTAAAGCTTACCTGCAGTTCTGAAATCGTATTGTAATGCTCCTCTTAATTCTGCAACTTATAGCATAATAGTCTTGCAAAAAAGTTGGAGACTGCTTCAAAAAGACTTGCCTATACATTTCTGGATAGTCCAAGTGATCCTTTTTAAAATGGGGAAGACTCTAGCCCCTTTCCAAGATTCTGAGAATTTATTGTAAATTACAGATACATATGAATATATTTGTCAAAAGTAGGTCCAGAAAGTTCATGTTCAATTCAAGTTCAAGTGTATTAGTAGTAAAATACTCCATTGAGCAGGCTCATTTACAAGGAGGTCCTGAACAGACAATCATATACACAAAACAGATGCAATATTAACAATACATAATATATAAAAAAATGCTAATAATATATGAAAGGAAAGTAATATATATATACATTTATATATATATATATATATATATATATATATATATATATATATATATATATATAGTATGGTAGCTCGGTAGTGCTACCATAGTTAGGGTCGAGGAGCCATTTACATGTTAAACCCAAAATTGTGCACCTTAGTAACTTTGCAACTGTTTGACAGATTTACCTGAAATTTGGAATACATGATCAAGAACCAAACAGCTTGGGATCAGCCAAGTTTCATGCTAGTCGGATACACGGCTGTGGAGTTACTAAGCATGATCTGCGCGTGCATTTACGCTTTTTCTGGAATTCTACGGTCGCACCTACAGGTTGCACGGTTTGTGTGACTGGCCCAAAATCTTCAGGGAATGTGTGGCTGGGGTCCCCAATGTGCCTTTCAAAGATTTCATGAAAAAATATTAAACTGTTCAAAAGTTATGGCAGTCCGAACTTCGGTTTTTTTCCCATAGGATAACATTACGGCGTTCACCGCGCCTTTGAGGGCCCGTATCTCGAAAACAGTGCGAGATACAGAGTTTTTGTCAAGAAATGTATAAAACTAGCCAGGAAAGTGATAATATATATGACTTTTAAATTTTTTTTCTATGTCATATGGTTACTGAGATATAAGCAATTTACTATTACAACTACTGATTTTTATGTTCCGAGAGTCATTATTTTGCATACATTCTTTCTACTCACTGTCTTTCTCTATACAGCTTTTGAAGAAAACCAGCCTGTGCACTTACATTACTCTTACCATTACCGTTTGTACTTGCGGTTCCGTACCCATTTCACTTACCGTTCACGTTTACACCACCATGTGCGTTACCCTTTGTGTTTTTATTTGCGGTTGCGTTTCCGTTGTTTTTAACATTTCTGTCTACAATACTGTTCCTCTTTCTGTTTCACTTTGTGTCACCATGCGCATTGTGGTTTGCGTTTAGGCACAATTTTACAATCTGACAAGACATCACCCCTGTGTCTCTAGCGTACATTCACTATTTCTCATTATCATTCTCAAAAAGAAGGGAAATTAGAGGCAAAAGTTCAGTTTAATGCATCAGTTAGGATTGTTCCACAGTGACAAAAGTGAGGAAATTCGATGTTAGGGTTGAAACCCCTTTGCACCCCTCCAGCCCACCCCCCAACTGGAATCGGGGTGTGCATAGGGGTCATTGGTCCTAACTGTCACCCCATTCTCCTATTCCTCAGCTTCTTTCCACATGTGATGGGGTGACACTTAGGGCCGATGATCCCAATGTACACCCTGATTCCAGTTGGGGGGTGGGCTGGAGGGGTGCAAAGGGGGTTTCAACCCTACCATTGAATTTGCTTGCTTTTGTCACCATGGAACAACCCTAATTGATGCATTAAATGGATTTTTTGCCTCTAATATATATATATATGATACTCTAAATTGTTTGGAACAATGAAGATAACACATGGTAAAACACAGGGCAGCCAGACAACACAATTTGTATTATACATGATTATAAAATGGCAAGAAAGAATCCTGGCTTCTGATTGGTCAGTTGGCCACCAAAGCAGGGATTTTATCCTAGAATAACATCCCGGCTGATTGTTTGTTGCTTTATTCTTTGCATCTTCTCTTAAGAAGCAAAAACATTTTTTGACACTAACAAAAACATTCTTTGAAATTATTTTTTTTATTCTGTATATAACAATAAGCCATTGTATAATAGTAATAGTGCCCTCCAGGGTGGGTGTTATGCTGGGATAACATCTCTTCTTGGATGTTGGATGCCCTCAGTCTGCAGCCTCATGCCCAACCACCTGAGGCGGGATGTTATTCCAGCATAACACCCTCTTAATTAGGCATTATTTTTTTATTACATCATGGAGCAACAGAGGGTATTTGATATGTTCTGAGAAGGTAGGCATTTGACAAGGAAGGGAAGAGGATGGTGAGTGGAGCTTGGGGTGGGTAGGCAGGCGAGGGCAAGATAGTTGAGGGTCATGCAGGGGAAGATGAAGGAAGTGGGGAAAGGGTAGGTAGATAAGGGTAAGGGTAGCGGGAAGGAAAACTGGAGAAAAGATTGTTTGTTTCTTAATTCAAGGAGTGAGGGGTGAGGTGTTGACACTTGGTCAGTGACATGCACAGGAATAACCTAATTTACTGTTGACCAGTTTATTGAAACTATGTAGGGAAATTAGGCTATAATCCAAGCAGCAGGGAGATCATGGCTTAAAACAATTCCTATGAAGATTGAATCTTAGACCTGGTCCTCTCAAATGGAGATGGAGAGAGGATCACAGATGTAGAAGTGGGTAGCCATCTGGGAACTAGTGACCATCGAACAGTATGGTTCACAATTAAACACAGCAATAGAGTAAAGCCATACAAAGGCAAAAGTACTAGACTTCAGGAGGGCTGACTTTGCCAAAATGGGTGAGTGCCTAAGCAATGCACTAGCAAATGGGCAGGAAGGAGGGGTGGAAGAACAATGGGAATAATAAAAACTGCCATCACAGAGGTAACAAGCCTTTGTGTGAAGCAAATAAACAAAACAAAATGATGTAAGAAACCACTATGGTTCTCAAAGGAGGTGGCAGTGAGGGTTCAAGAGAAAAAGAAAGCATTCAGAAAGTACAAGGAATCACAAAAGGAGCAGGACAGAGAATTGTATCAGTTAAAGCAAAAGGAAGCTGGGAAGGCAGTCAGAACAGCAAAGGCCCAAACTGAGGCAAAGATTGCCAGCTCAGTTAAGAAGGAGGATAAAACCTTTTTTAGGTACATCTGGGAGTGAAGGAAGACTAAGGGAGGGATAGTGAGGTTTAATAAAGGGGGGGGTGGGCAGAGGGTGACGGCGAAAAGACAGAGACACTAAACAAATATTTTTGCTCAGTATTTACAAATGAAGAGGGGAAGGTACCTAAAACAAACAATAGAAACACTCTGGATACAGAAGTTAATACCAGCCCATTTACAGAAGAAAGGGTTCTGAAAGAACTCTTAAAACTGAAGGTGGACAAAGCAGTGGGGCCTGATGGGATTCATCCCAGAATTCTAAAAGAACTAAGGTAGAACTAGTGACACCACTGACTACCCTCTTTAACAAATCATGAGAGGATGGGGTGGTACCTGATGACTGGAGGAGGGCAGATGTGATTCCCCTTCACAAAAGTGGGAGCAGGGCAGAAGTGGGAAACTACAGACTGGTTAGTTTAACCTCAGTGATAGGGAAAATGAAAGAATCACTTCTGAAGGAAAGAATTGTCTAGTACCTAGAGGCCAGGGAGCACAGGACCCAAGGCAGCATGGATTCACAGCAGGAAGGTCATGCCAGATGAATCTAATAGATTTCTTTGACTGGGTGACCAAAGTAGTAGATCAGGGAGGGGCTGTGGACATGGCCTACCTAGACTTTAGCAAGGCATTTGACTCAGTCTCATACAAAAGATTAATATACAAGTTAGCCAGCCTGGGAGTGGGTCCCAAGATGGTAGCCTGGGTAAAGAATTGGCTGGAGAATAGGACACAGAGGGTAATAGTAAATGGAGTCCACTCTGAAGAAAGGGAGGTTACTAGTGGGGTGCTGCAGGGTTGAGTATTAGGACCGGTCCTCTTCAATGTCTTTATAAGTGACATTGCAGAGGTAGTGGAAGGAAAAGTATGTCTCTTTGCAGATGACACAAAGATCTGCAACAGAGTTGATCCACAAGGTGGGGTGGAAAGGATGAGAAGGGACTTGGCAAGGTTAGAGGAATGGTCAAATGTATGGCAGCTTAGATTTAATGCTAAGAAGTGCAAGGTAATGCACCTGGAAAACAAAAACCCAGGGGAAGAGTACACAATTGGGGGTGAGATACTAACAACAACAAAATGGAAAGGAACCTGGGGTAGTCATATCAGATGACTTAAAGGTGGGCAAGCAATGTGAGAGGACAGTAAGGAGGGCTGGGGGGGTACTGGGATGCATAGGGAGAGGCATCACCAGTAGAAAACAGGAAGTTGTTATCCCTCTGTTCAGACAGCTGGTGAGACCCCATCTGGAGTACTGTGTGCAGTTCTGGAGACCCAATCTCCGCAAGGATATAAACAAGATGGAAGCTGTCCAGAGGAGGGCAACTAAAATGGTGCAGGGTCTGCACCAGAAGACATATGAAGAGAGACTAAAGGAGCTTAATATGTATAGCCTTGAGGAAAGGAGGGAGAGGGGGGACATGATAGAAATGTTCTAGTACCTCAAGAGAATCAACAAAGTCCAAGAGGGTAGCATCTTTCAAGAAAAGAGGTATGCAAGAACATCTTCAATTTGAAGATAGATCGGGAGCGGCTCAGAGGTAATGTAAGGAAGTATTTTTTCACAGAGAGGGTTGTGGATGCATGGAATGGCCTTCCAGAGGAGGTTGTGG
Source organism: Neoceratodus forsteri (assembly GCA_016271365.2). Classification (NCBI taxonomy): domain Eukaryota; kingdom Metazoa; phylum Chordata; order Ceratodontiformes; family Ceratodontidae; genus Neoceratodus; species Neoceratodus forsteri. The sequence goes on from CM057455.1 coordinate 473,204,535, forward strand.
AGTCAAAAACAGTGGTTGAATTCAAGCATGCATGGGACAGCCATGAGGCAATTCTAGGGGTTGGGGGGTAGAAAGAAGTAGGCTGCTGGTTAACTAGGATCTGCAGCTTATCCATTAGGTAGGGAAATGGGCAGACTGGGTGGGCCAAGCGGTCCTTATCTGCCATCAAATTCTATGTTTCTATGTTTCTATGTTATATGTTTCTATGAAGTGGGAGCATGTCATGGGACATGTAGCAAAATGTAAGAATTGCTACATATGTGGTATAAGCAGGTAGTATGCCAAAAAAATTAGATAGAGGCAGGAGTTTTAACAAAAGAGCCAAGTGAGAGCATGGATGAGATGTCTAGTAGATATGGAAGTCCAGTTCAAGGAGGCATATAGGTCACAGTGATGTGTGTGACGGTGGGCATTAGAAATTAATCATATCGCTCTATGGTAGAGTGTGTCCAACTGGTGTAGCAAAGAGTCATAGCATCAACCATATAATATATCAGCATAGTCCGGGAGTGGGATGAAAGTTGTCTGGACCAATTGTAGCCTGGCTTCAGTGATAAAAAGGAATTTGTTTCTATAAAAGAAGTCAATTCTTTGCTTCAGTTTTTTCAAAAGTGTGGAGATATGAGCAGAGAACATTAGGTGTTAATCTAAATCATAACCTAGGTATTTAAATTTATTGACTACCTTGAATTCATCATCAAGGAGAGTCTTGATGGGGACAGGGATACTTGCACATTTGAGATTATGTCATATGGTTGGAATAGAAGTACATGACTTTTGTTTTTTATTGGCATTTAAGAGAAGTTGGAACTGTGCAAGGCTGAGTTGGAGAAGATCAAATTCAGACTGGAGTTCCATGCAGGCTTTGGCTACTGAAGGTCTGGATATATATATATCACTGCGTGATCCATGAACAAGTGTAGTTTTGCTTTACTGATGTTATTTTCAATGGTCATCATCATCATCATCATGAAATTTATTGGTAAGCAAATTGAGAGAGACTCTTTTTTTACAGTTGTGACCAATGGTATTGATATATAACATGAACAGGAGAGGTACAAGGATCAAGCCTTGTGGTACTCCTCTCATGAGAGGAAGAAGCAGGAAGAAGGAACTATCCACTTTCACCTGTTTTAGCCTATCTGTCAGTAAGCTGTTGAACTGTGACAGCGCAGTGCCAGAGATGCCATGCCAGTTTAGCATGTCTAGGAGTAAAGCATGATTGACTGTGTTGAAAGCTTTACTGAGATCCAGGAAGACAGGACACAGAGGGTGGTGGTAAATGGCTGTCACTCCACAGAGGGAAGAGTGACCAGTGGGGTACCACAGGGATCAGTGCTGGGACCGGTACTATTCAATATCTTCATCAGTGACATTGCGCAGGACCTAGAAGGCAGAATTTCACTGTTCGCTGATGACACAAAGCTCTGTAACAGAGTAGACACACCAGAGGGTGTAGACAGAATGAGAAGGACCTGCAGAAACTTGAAGAATGGTCAGGGTTTGGCAGTTGAAATTCAATGCAAGGAAGTGCAAGATAATGCATATGGGGCACAAAACCCTGGCACAATATATCAGTTGGGGGTGAGGATATAGCATGCACCAAGCAGGAAAGGGACCTGGAGTTATCATCTCTGATGACCTCAAGGCAGGAAACAGTGTGACAAGGCAGCAGGTAAAGCAAATAGGATGCTGGGATGCATAGGCAGGGGCATCACCAGCAGGAAAAGGGGTCATAATTCCACTATACAAGACACTAGTGAGGCCGCACCTGGAGTACACTGTGCAGTTCTGGAGACCTTACCCACATAAGGACATAGACAGGGTAGAGAAGGTTCAGAGGAGGGCAACAAAGATGGTGCATGGATTGCATCACAAGTCCTATGAGGACAGGTTGAAGGCACTGAACATGTACTCCTGGAGGAGAGGAGGGAGAGAGGGATATGAAGAGACATACAAGTACTTACAGGAGGAACAGGGTGCAGGAAGGCACTATTTTAAGCAAAAAGATGTTCCAGGACTAGAGGGCATGGGATGAAGTTGGAGGGAGGACGATTCAGAGGAAACGTGAGGAAGAATTTCTTCACAGAATGGGTGGTGGACAAGTGGAACACCCTGCCAGAGGAAGTGGTGGGGGCTGAAACAATCACGGGATTTAAGAATGCATGGGATAGACATAAAGGAATTCTGGAGGTCAGGGGTAAGGGGCAACAGACTTCCTGGAAAACATAAACTGAACTTACAAACTTAAATGGGCAGACTGGGTGGGCCATAGGCCCTTATCTGCCGACACTGTCTATGTATCTATGTATGTAAGACAGCCCCTGTGACTTGTTTCTTATCCATGGTAAGGAGCCAGCCATTTGTAACTGAAGCTAGGGCTGAAGTAGTGCTGTGGGCTGGTCTGAATCCAGACTGGGCTGGGTTTATTAGATTCATTTTTTCTATTTTTGGGGGCATTTACCAACTTATCGAGGAGTTTAGAGAGCAGGGGTAGAATTGATATGGGGCAGTAGTTGTTCAGGTCCATGAGGTCACTGGATTTAAATAATGGGAGCACCAAAGCTATTTTCCATGCCTCAGGTACAGTGCTGGAGCTAATGGACAGATTAAACAGGTTTAACAGATGGGGGCTGTTAAATACCAGAAACCAACTTTAAGGAAATACGGTCCTATTCTGTCAGCACCAGGACCTTTGTTAACATCTAGGTGGAGTAGGTGGTCTTCTACCTCTTTGAAATGGAATGAGGTAAAGGAGAAGAAGTTAATGGATGGTGCTGGGGAATGTCTAGGTATGCTGGGGATGAGGATGGCAGTTTTTAGAGGTATCAAATGCAAGACCCATGGTAGAAAAGTGATCATTAAAACTATATAGAATGTCAGATTTATCAGAAAAATTAGATCTTACCAGGTAATGAGGAAGACGGTTTGTTGCCTACCACTGATTTAATGTTTCACCAGAATTTGCTGGAGTTACCCTTAGCAGAATCAAAAGCAGATAGGTAGTAGTTTGCAGCCCTGATCTTTTTGGTACAGTTGTTACGGCATGATGTTGATACGGCAAAGACATATTAACCTTATACAGGTCCATAGGAATTCTGTCAAGGCTCAGTGCTTTATTCCATTTTGCCAAGTCTAGTGCCAGAATTACTTTTTGTTCTTGTAAAATATAAGGCTTGTTTAAATTAGAGGTCCAGTTCTCCACAATCATGTTATCTTTATGAACAATTAACTGAAAATAAGCTGGCCATATCTCAGGATATTCTATAAGCAGCCTCCAACATCTTGTTCCAATTCTTTTCTTGATATTTTTTATACTATAGAAAAGTTTTATATTCCCTTCTTGCCTGGTTACGTTGTTTTAAGATGAACCTGCATGTAGTGTTTTAAACATATGAATCTTTTAATGAGAGTATTTGTTTTTTTTGTTGTTTTTTTTGAAAGTTTACGTTCACCATAAAACCAGCCAGAGTTACAGTAATGTGTCCCAATGTAGGAGCAAAACTTAGTTATAAAAGTATTTTAGTACATTATTATTTTGCAATATTTTATAATTGCATGGATGCAGGAAAGTGTCACACTGGCTGAAAAAAATATCTCTAACAGTTGCAGACAGCATGGTTGAATGCTTCTGTACTCGTAGACAAAATGAAACTATCCTCAGAAAAGAGTTTTTTAAAGACCTTCTTTAAGTGCTACCTGGGAAAGACTTTTCTCATTTGGGAGCCTGGAACATAAGAAACAAAAGTACCATTTTGTGTTTAAAAACATTGCTGGAAAATGAAGTTATAGCCCTTATTAACTTATCTCAGGAAATACTTGTCTCCCAGACCTGGGAAATGTCTCAAAAGACTACTTTCAATAAGTTGAATTCCAAAATATGTATTTGGAGATTTTATGTTGTTGTATCCAGGAGTTATGGAAAAAATAATTTTAAACTCAAGACTGTACTTCCAAGTAAGAGGTGGAGACTTAAAAGGAAAAAAAAAATAACCATTCCCCTTCTTTGCAAGGACCAATTGGAACTGGTGTAATGATGACCTAGCAAGGAGATGGTGTCACTCTGGAGCACAGGTAATAAAGCCAATACCTAAAAGATCCACCCAGTTCTTCCCAATTGAGATGCTAAGAGGACATGCTGGTGCTATAGACATTTTGTTGTTTGGTTTGCTCTTTAAAGTTCCTGCCAAAACCAGAAAAAAAGGAATTGAGACTGCCTATGGGTGTTTTAACCAGGAGAAGCAAGCCTGCACCACTGTGTATTGATGCCAGAGGGGTCCACAAGTCCAGGATCTGAGTGTGTGTGTGAAGTAAAAGAGAAGCACCAACAAGGTTTGGCCACAAGGAACACCTTTTGAGTCATCCAAAGTGGAAAAGAACTCACCAAGATTTTGAAGTTAGAAAAAGGAAAACCCAAACCTCCACATAACCAGATGTCTGAGAATTATTTTTAGTTAATTTTTATAATATTTTAATTTGACTTAGCTGGGGAGGCAGTATTGTAAATGTAACCTTTTAAATAGAGGATCTTGGGTAAATGGTTATGCTCATGCTCATTATAACGGTATAAACATTTTACATGCAATAAAGAACTGAAGTATGTTTTATACAAAAATATAATCCAAGACACTAATGTAAAGAGTTTGCACGTTTGTACGCAAGAAAGTAAGGCTATACACAAAAGCATGCAAAAGGCATTGTATACAGCTACTGTAATATCATTCTTTGTGTTGAATATTGCTTTTTATTGTTGTTTTGCTTATTTTCTGAAAGGTTTGTTTTGTTTGATTTTCTGAAATCTTTGCTGTTCTATGTTTACATTGTTTATTTATTATGTTTACAAGGTTTTATATATATATATGCAAATTATTAGTAAATAGACAAATTGTACAGGAATAAATAAAATCTATTTTTTTCTACATATCACATCTGGGCGTGACAAAAATATTTTTTCCAGTTATCCAGAACTTGCATGCAATAGGTAAAAAATAAGATTTGAGCTAGTCTTAAAATTATTTACATAAGTTATGCAAATTTGGTGGCATAAGGCTGAAGGTCTAGCTAAGTGCCCATAATAAAAAAATTGGTATTCTGACCTATTGTTCTGACACCATTACGTGTATAGCAAAAGGATATATAAAGCTCCATAAGGTTATTATAAAGTACAAGAAATGTTTCATGATCTGATTCTTCAAGAATATGGTTCCTAATTTTCATACAGTGATTAAACATCAAGGCTTCTGATAACCGAGGGGAGAGGTGCCGTGGAGCCCGAGCACAGAAGACACATGGCACTTTTGTTCCCTGGATATTGAAACAATATAAACTTTAAATAGTATTTTCAACTTTAAAACTTTGGGACAGTTTATACCATTTGACAGCAGGAGATTCCAGCATTAAGATGGGGAAGTCACAAAGAAATTAATAGCCAGCTGAGCCTTGTAAGGATGGTGGAAAAGGACAGGTGGCAGGCTCCAACACATGGTCTATACAACCTAGCCTAGCAGATGGGGACAACTCAGAGGAAACATTGCAGTCTCTCTACCACAAAATACTTGCTGCAGCTGCATGCCTCTTCCACATCAACAAATAACAAATTAGACATATTGATGGGCAGGATTGCTTCTGTGAAAAAGTCTGTGGATGTCCTGAAAGGCGAGATGGAAGATATTTGGCATCATTCTGACAGCTGCAAGAATGCATTATTACAATGGGTTAAAGAGACCCAGGATATGACAAACCAACTCAAAATACTGGAGAACCAATTTTGGAGCAATAATCTTAGACTCCTCTGCCTCCCAGAGGGAGTGGAGGGAGATCATGCAGTGATGTTTCTCAGGGATTGGCTGAAAAGCCAGTTTCAAGCTCAGGCACTGGATTTTGACTTTCTGGTGGTGAAAGCCTACAGAATCAGATTGAGACGGCAACAACCTGAGCCTCTGCCATGGGTCTTGATGATTGTGGTTGACACTGTTGGGACAAGACAGGCTTCTTAACTTGGCAAAACAATGTGAACCTCTGAGTGTGGAAGGAAAGACTGTATACCTTTTTTCGGACATATGCTATGCCACTCGTAAGAGAAAGAAAAAGTTTGATGGAGCACAGACTGTCTTAAAGGAGTTAAACATACCTCACTCCATGCAGTTCCTAGCAAAGTTAAGAATAGTACATGACAGTAAAGTGTATAGTATTCACAGATCCAGGAGATGCAGGGGAATGGGCTTCTAAGACGGTGGCGGCGATGCACGCTAGGCAGCTTGTATCTGAAGATCCCGAGGAGACTTGAATGATCCTTACTGATCCTATATGTATTAACTCTTTCATATAACCTCTTTTGTTAAGAGGATCCTTTGATCCAGTTGCTGATAAGTGATTGTTAGCAAATATAGATTTTAAGGTACAAGTTTATATCTTTTATAGAACTGCTGCAGGGGTAAGCAGCCTTAGATTATTTATTAAAGTTAGTTTACCCACACGTTCAGTCCTATTGTAGTTATACAGTAGCTTAAGCTGGACTTTTATTACAGATATACCAGGAAGTGGTAGTTATTCTACGCAGTTCTTCATTATAGAACTTGAAGGTTCTGTATTTTTCGACCCCTAGAGCTGCTGCTATGTATTAATGGCTAAAACAACTTCTCTGTGTTTTTATTTTTATTTTAGCATTCCAATTCAGAGATTTAAGCTGGGTTTAACTGTACTGTGCATTACATAGATTTGCTGTCATTTTTCCTGGGTGGGGGGGTTGTGATGCACCTGTTTACTCTTCTTGTTTTCTACATGTATGGCAATTTCATGGTACCTAATCACTTTTGGACTAATTATTAGTGGGAGTTATCATGAGCTCTTGGGCTACAGTTCTGCAATTTATGATATCTTCAGACACTGTTTCATTATTTTAGTGGTAGCCCTCATTTTTGTATAACACAAGGGATACTGTTATAGCCTACATACTCACTAGATGTATTATCAATTTAGAATGTATGTACTACTTGGATGTCCCTTGTGTGGAAGGATTTTGTCTAGTCTTCTATAAGAAACTGAATAAAATATAAATTAAAAAAAAGGTTTGTGATAACTGTGCTACAGTGGTTTCTTTCCATATTAACCTCCATTTATTCCACAGTTCAAGGCTCTTCCCAATGTTAGATACTATGTAGGTCCTGAGCTTAACACTTCTAAAAATTTGAATTTACATATGGTCACTTTCTGTCCTTTATATTACTGTAAATTCAATATATGTATGAATGTCAATTAATGAAATAATGGCATAATCTATGACTGAAGCATACATTCCTGTGAAATAAGTATGCAGTCTTTAATAATCACCTTTACTTCTACCAGTAAGAATATATAAATTCAAGTAATTTCAAAAGGCCAGAATATTTTTACTCATTGGCCCAGATATTCAAAAGAGTTGACCTATGCGCACTAGGGTTACGCCTGCGCTAGTCCGAAATTGTGCCATTCTGTGATATCCAGCAGGAGGCAGTTGCGCCCCTGAAATCATGCTGAGCAACAGCGTAATGATAATGAAGTCAAGCGCAACTGAAGTGGGAGGAATGCATAAATGGCGCAGTGTGATATTCAACGACTTGCGCCATGTGCAATAGGGGAGCAAGCAGAAGTTGCGCCATAGTGGAAATGAGCCAAAATAAAAAGGAACAAGGGAGAGGTGCAAGAATGCTAAAGGGAAGCCACATGAGGCAGAACTCTAGCCAGACAGACAGGGCAGGAGGGACACACAGGGCAGGCCAGGGAGAGGGCACTCTGAACACACAGGCACAGGGAAGGTGTGGGAAGCCACAGCCAGTGCATAAGGGGGAAGTGCCACACAGCACAGAGGCCACCACAGGCAGGTGTTCCCAGTGCAGGGGAAGTAGCAGGGAGGACAGCGGGGGGAATACAGTAACAGCTGCTGGGGGTGTGAACACAAGCCAGGGACATGGCCAGTGCCACCTTCCAGATAGAGGCTGTTATGAGGGGGTGAGAAGGCGGGCGGCAGGGGGGCATGGCCATGGAAGGGCCCATTGGCGGTATGCCCCCAACAGGCAGTACCAAGCCCACACCAGCTTTGAGCTGTACACTAATACTGAGATTGTGGGCCAGTACCACCTGAATAGGGCAATTCTGAGGCAGCTCTGTGAGCTGTGCAGTGATGTGATGCAGGCACCCACATGATGGAGCCATGCCCTGTCAGTGGAGACTAAAGTAACAGCCTGCATGTGCTTGCTCACCACGGGTACCTTCCAGAGACCAACTGGGGACACCACAGGCATAACCCAGTAGGCCACATCATGCCACCTCACCCAATTCCTCAGTACACTGCTGCCACATGCTGCGGAGTACATCCATTTCCCCAGCACACTGGCAGAGCGCACAGTAAACATACAGGAGTTCCACAGGGTAGCACGTATGCCTGGCATGCTAGGGGCAATAGACTGCACCCATGTGGCCATATGCACACCACCTAGCCCTGAGGGAGCTGCATACATCAATCGCAAGGGTTATGCCAGCATCAACTGTCAGGTGGTATACGATGCCAGGGGGCGCATAATCAATGTCTGTGCCACGCACCCTGGGGGAGCACACAACACCTTCATCTGGCACCAGTTGGCTCTGTGCCACAGATTCGAGAGTGGGGACATCCCCACTGGCCATCTAGTGGGTGAATATGCAAACCACATGGACAATCATAGGGCCTGGGGGGGCATGGCCAGAGGTGACATGGGTAGTGGCCTACATGGCCCGGAGCAGGGTGATGCTGATCACCAAACTAACCTCCACCCTCTACACACAGGTGACAGTGGATACCCACTCCGTCCCTGGCTGCTCACACCCTACCGACGGCCCACGATCTCATCGCAGCAACGCTATAATGAGGCACACACCACCACATGTAATGTCATCGAGTGGGTGTTCAGGATGCTGAAGGCACGTTTCCGTTGCCTGGACACCTCTGGCGGTGCCCTACAGTACAGCCCCTCAAAGGCCTGCTGGCTATTCCTGGCCTGTTGCATCCTGCACAATATGGCCAACGAATGTGGGATAGCCATACAGGTCAAAGAGGGGGACAGCGATGGGGACGATGAGGATGCCGGTGATGATGGTGATGGGCAGCCCCCCTTGAGCGATGGGACCCCTGACTGATCCGGCTGGCACAGCTGCACTGGGACACCATCACGGAGGAGCACTTAAGCCAACCCAGGTAAGTCATGGGGCCTTGTGCAACCACCAGTGGCTAAGGTACAACCCACAAACATGCATGGACACACACCAGGGGTGCATGCCATCAAGGGAAGTGGTAGGGCACAGAAGCACAGACACAACCAGGGATGGGTGAGGATTAACATGCCACGCAGACGGACACACACACATGCACACACACAATGCACCAAATATGCATAGATGGCAGGATGCACACCGACCCAGAACACCAACCCTAGCAACACACATATCCACAGGCCACCACACCCACTGCCTGTCCATGTGCATGTGTCAGATGCTGAGCATCATTGCACATTGGTGTACAGTGCAATGCAGGCATCATCATGCACACGCAACTGCGGACAGCAGCTGGGAGGGTGTGCAGGTGGACTGTATGTCCATGTGCAGGGCCGGGTACCCACCCATGCACTGCCCACTGAAACACAATGCACACAGGGCAGCACCAGACAGTAGCCATGCTGGGAGACAGGTCAGTCACGTGACACAATGCCCTGGCTACAACGGATGTGTGGGCGGCCCCGCCGAGACCTGCCAGCACTGATGGGCTGACCACTGGCCTCATGGGGTGGCACCGATGGTTCCCCAGGGGTTTCACTGTGTGAACGTGACCGTGCTCAAGCAGGAGTCTGCAGCACACTGAACATGCCTGTGCCATGAGTGCTCGGGATGCCCACAGCTGAACCCAGTGTCGACAGGGTGGGAGTCACATGACTCCGGGAATGGGGGGTGGATAGTGCACTGTGTGGTGTCTGCGATGCATGGGCACCTGACTGTGTGCCCATTGTGGCCATGACAGCAGTGAATGCCTGTGCATGCCTGTCAATGGCAGCGGTCACATCCTCCCACAAATGGTCCATCCCTGCCAGGATCAGAGCGGTGTCCCTGCTGCAACACTCCTCTGCCCACTCCAGAGCCACACGCTGTGCATCCATTGACATCACAAGCTGCATCTGCTGCTATACTGATGCTTGCAGTAGGCAGGTGTGCTCATCCAAGAGGTCATCTACCTCCTCGGCATCCTGTCCCTCAGGGTGTGCACGGCCCTGATGATCAGCACCCCTTGAGGGTGGGTGCTGCGCACCAGGACCAGGTCTGAGCATGTCCACAGGTGGCACACAGATGATGCCATGGAACCCTGTACCCCCAAGCCCATTGGCCGACTGCTGATGCTGCCCCTCCGGCTGCTGCTCCCCAGGGCTCAGTGGTGCTGCCGCAGTGGCTGCAACAGTCCCACTGTCCTGAACAGACACCAGTGCTGCCTCACTGGTGCTGACAGGCACAGGCTGGGACTGTGCTGACATGCAGGCCTCCATGGCAGCACCACCCACAGCCATGGGCACGATGTGTCCTGCTGTGTGGCCATCCCGTGGCACACACGTGTCACTGCCCATGACGTTAGTGACATCATCATTGGTGACGGACTCTGTACCGGCCCCAGTCACAGCATGCTGGCATTCGTGGACACCAGCATGCTGGGACACAGGCAGGGCTTCCTCCGCACCTGTTACAATGGCATCAGTGTGGACAGCCAGGCGGCCCCACTGTCGCAATGATCCACGTATACCTGTGGAGGTGGATGGGCCCTCCTCCATCTCCAGCTGACTGTCCTCAGTGGACAGGCCCACCACCGCTGACCCATGCAGATGCTTAGGATCTGTAGGGGAAAGCAAAGTCACGTTACTGCATGTAACCTACCCTGCTCCCCCATAGACAGACCATGGCTTACCATGCAGTGATGGGCCACCACCCGTCTGGAAGCCACCACCCAGAACACTGTCAATGGCACTACACTGCATGCTTCCAGCAAGCCTCTCCTCCTGTGGGGTCAGCTGTACCACCTCTGGCTGTCCCCCACCTGTTGCAGCTCATGTTGCCCTGATGGCAGCCACCTTCTCCTTTATCCTCCTCCTGTCCATGCCCATCTTTTTCTTACACTCCTGCATGGAGTGCTGGTGGCTGCCATGCAGGTTCACAGCACATGCCACCTCCTCCCATGCAGCAGCATGGGCTTGGAGTGTTCCCCGCCGTCCACTGAGAAGCAGCTCCTGATCCAGGTAGGCCTCAAACAGGGCTTCAGTCTTGGCCTTGGTAAAGTTAGGCCTCCTCCTCCCACCACTGTGTTCCTCCTCTCCCACAACTTGCTCAGTCATTATGTAGCCTGTAAGAATGGCAGTTGTTACCTGTGACTGTGCAGTCCCAAGCATGTCCCTAAATCCACAGTCCACACTCCAAAACAGCATGCAACTCACCAATAGACTGCAGTAACTGACTATAGCCACTGCAGCCCAATGTCACACTTTTATAGCGCAACCCATGCAAATGAGGTGAGGCGCAACTTTAAGTGGATGCAAATTTCAGTGCTGCGTCATTGAATGGCTGATTAGATGATTTGCATGTGATGGCTGAATATCGCGCTGTTGCGCTTTGTGCAATTGCGTTGAATGTGCTGAGCCAATGGTGCAATTCTGTGACATGCATAGTACACACCTCACTGAGCATGCCCGGGTAGCTGATGCAGGTGTCTGCCGAGCTGATGACATGCTGTGCATGGTAGGCAATGCAGGCTACGGCCACCATTATGCCAGTGACGCTATAGCGCTGGTCACTACATGGCATTGTGGCACTGGGCCATCATAGGTGCACTGGGCCATCTGCGTGCTAGGCCGCTAATGGCAGTGGCACACAGGCAGCCAATTGTGCTACACGCATTGGGTTCCAATGGCACTGTGCATGTCCATGCGCCAGAGACCCTTGACCCTGTGCCCAACCTTTGCCCCCTAGGCATCATGTGTCAGGCATGGGTGCATCTCTATCGCGCTGTTCGGTGACAGCACGATAGGGAATGGCAGCGCTGTACCGCGCAGCATCTGCACATGGGGAGCCATGCTGCAGAGCACCATATTGCCTAATTGAGCAGCGAGAATGGCACGCAGGAGGGCAGCTCAGTGGTCAGCAATAGAGCTGGTCAACCTAGTGGCCATTGTGGAGCCACACCATGGGCCACTGTTTGGGGAGGTGCCCCGGACAGGTCCAGGACCCAGGTGTGGGAGGAGGTGGCCACTGCACTTGAGGAGGCCACAGGATGGGGGAGAAGCACTGAGCAGTGCCGCCACAGGTACGGGGACCTGCAGCGGAGCGAGCCGGAGCTACTAGCATGCCTGTGGGCACGTGCCAGGAGGGGCACGGTGCCACGGCCAGGTAGAGGTTATCTCAACACACTTTTATCTTCCATATGGGTAATACTGTTGTATGTGTCCAGCACATGAGGGAGGGACTGTCCGGGGTTGGCTGAGGTGGTGTTCACAGGGTGTGGGGTGGGTAGGTCTGGCTGGGTGGGAGGGCACACACCTGGGGGCAGGGGGACTTTGCTATGGGATTGTACTGATGTTCCTCTCTCCATGTTTTCCCCACAGGCCTGGAGGAATACTGCCGTGCCCGTGAACAGTGGCGGCAGGAGGAGCAGAGTGCAGCAAGGCGGGGCAAGGGCCCTCAACACCCACTGGACCAGCCTGATGAAGGTGAGTGCCATACCTCCATGATTACTACTGCATGCTGTGTGACAAGGCGGACAGTGAGGCATGGCCACCATCCATCGACACCACTGCCATGCACGCGACTTGTTACAGTCAACATTGTCCAGTGGCAATGCATGTCTGAGAGTGCGTCAATGGTGGTCCATGCATGCATCAGGTACATGGTTGTACCACTGCCATTGCACCACTTAGCCATGTCACTAAACAGCTACAGTGGTGCAGTGCATGACTTGGCAGGTGGGTGTGTGCAGCGTTCCGCATGGCTGTATGCACCTGGGTGGGCAGGTCATGTGGACATGATCACTGCGGGTGGTCACACACCATCACAGAGGTATGTCCCACAGCCATATGCCATGCACAGTGGGCGGGTTGTGTGGGGTTGTGCATTCACACCTATTGACTGTGCTCCCTTGTCCTAGGTACACGCCATCTCTGGGAAATAAGGGAGGTGCTACGGGAGATACTCCAGGTGGTGAGAGCTTTGCTGGACATCCTCCACAGGACAGACAACACCAGGGTCCTGCAGAGGCACAGAGCTTGAAGGAGTCAGAGTGGGGAGAGGCACTCCCACTAGGGATCCATCAGTCCCTGTATTCCCCTACCCCCCTGGACCCACCCTCACACCCCTCCTTTCCCGTCCCATTTGTCCACACCTGCCACCTACCCACCCCACCTTGTTTGTGGCCCTCCCCCCAACCTTGTATATATTTTGTACATAATATTTTATATAGTTGAATTTTATATGTTTGTTCAATACACAGTTATTTTGATATCAATACTGTGTTGGTTTCTGATTTGCAGCAGGCTATAGGTGCTCAGCTGCAGTGGTGTGCATGGCGTCAGGGGTGGTACGGTCATGGGTATGTGTGTGTGTCCATGTGAAGGTGACTATGGTGTGGGGGTAGCTATCAGTCAGTGTCTGTGGTGTGTGTGTTGTGCCCTGTGCACTGGATGACTGTGTGCAGTGGTCCATGGTGCATGCTCTGTGTCCATGGTGCCCCTATCAGCCAGTCCATGGCCTGTGCAGCTGACACACATACATGTCTGTGACCTGCACGGTCCGCTGGCATATCAGTGGTGTCAGTCCCTGCAGGGCAGCCACTGTACCCATCACATTGCTGGGTTGCCTCCTGTCGCTGGTGTGGTGCATGTCTGCCTTGGGTGGCACTGTGGCCTCCACAGTTGTTGTCCCACTGCCATGCTGTGCCTTGTGTGTGTTGCAGATGATGTGCACCACTGTCTGTGACTTGTGCACTGGGCGAATGATGGTGGTGTACGATTCCACAGTGCCTGTGCAGGGTGGCTGGCACTCCAGTGCCATGGAGGACTGCGGGTTGTGTGTACACAGTTTACATGGGCCCACACTGGGGGCTTGGTTGCCCCACCACTGCGTCCCTGTGTTGTGCCCTTGGGTATGGGTGGGTGTCTGTCCATACACTGTGTGGCATCCGGTGTGGTGCATGCTTCCATGCACCACTGTGGGTGTCTGTGCTGGCTGTTGTGGCCAGTGGTGGGTCGGGGGGTGTGTCATTGGAATACTGTGCAGGGTGCTGTACCACTGATGGTGGTGTCTGGGGCAAGCCCTGTCCTGTGTGGGGTACCTCATGTGCCGAAGCATGGTTGGTCTCTCAGCAGTACCTCGGGGGGACTGTGCATGGTGGCACTGTGTCTGCCGTTGTTGCATTGCTGTATGCTGCCACCAGCTGATGGGTGCTCGTGGTGGGGCTGGCTTGCATGATTCTGTGGTGCACAGGGTTGCAGTGTCACAGTAGGGGTGGTGGCATGCATGGGGTTTCCTGCAGTGATGGTCACTGCTCATGGGGGGGTGTCTGGGGGTCACGGTGCAGGGTGTGCTCTGCATTGGGGGGGATGGTGTGGCACGGAGTGGTCAGCCCTCCTTGTGTGCCAGTCACAGCTTGCTGGTAGGTGTGATGGGGCACCATGGCCCGGCTGTGGGTTGTTTGCTTGTCTCCATGGGCCAGTGGTTATTCCAGCCCTCCCCCAGTTGTGCAGTGCATGGGTTGCGGGGGGATGATGTCTGTTCTGCTGTGTGTTCCTGTGCCCATCTGTGGCATGGGTGGTGGGCCCCTACCTCCCTGGTTGTGCAGTTGCATTGCTCTGCTGCTGGGGGGCATCCCTGGTTGCGCTATGGCGCCTCTGGACTGCTCAGCTGCACATCCCTTGTTACGCTATGGTGCATCAGATCTGCTCAGCTTCCCCTCCCTAGTTACGCTATGGTGCAGGTGGTGCGATATTCAGTCGTTGGCTGTAGGCGCAGTTTGGCCTGCTCCGTTTTTGAATATCACGTCTCTTGCACATGGGCGCAATAGACTTGCACTTGCTCCTGCTATTGTGCACTTTTTGGGCCCAGTTTGAATATCTGGGCCATTATGTTTAGGGACTTTTCCTATGAAGTTCCTTCTACATAGGTAGATGATTTAGAGTTTATGACTCATCTTCCAGATTATTTCCCAGTATATGTTCTTGTGTTTAAGCCTCCAACTAATAGCAATTTGGTTTGCTCAAAGTTGTGAAGATTATGTAAGATTTCTTCTAATTCTGAGAAAAAATTACTTTTTGAAAAAATGTCCTTTGTGGAAGGCTATATGCATTATACACTATACAATCGTGATTATTAAGACTTAAGAATAATAAGCTGTTGATTCATGAATAAAATAATTTTACACTTAATCACTGGACGGATTTTAATTCCTTTTACCAATCCACCTACAGGCCTACAAACCCCTTTTCCTTTCTTTGTTGGAGAATAATATGTCATGAAACCATTCAACAAAAAGTTAACTCCTTCAGTGAGCCACATTTCTTGAAGACATAAGATGTCTCACTCTATGACTGAGTGTTGCTATTCTTTATCTGCCGTTTTACTGCAAATATCCACTACATTCCATGAAAGTACTTTAATTATAGTTTGTTGAACCTCTGCTTTTGTCATAGGTGAACTACGAACTAGTCAAGCAGTTTCCTTACTTGGTAGAGCCTTTAATCTGTTATGCAAAGACACATCACTATTTGTTACAGTTATTAAGGCATTTTTGCAGCACATGATTAGTAGAATCTACTGTGGATTCTGACCAGTAATCTTGCACATCTACAGTATTCATGCCAATTACGTCCACTGTATCAATATTGGACAGTATTTCCTTGGCTAATGCTTTGTTTACAAACATTATGATTACCTACTTTGCCCCACATGTAACTTTTACTGTTTCTATATTCACAGAATCCATTTCTGTACATTTTAAGTTAAGTAAATCCTGGAATATAAAGATTATTTCACCAATATCAACTTTGGATTTTTTAGATTGTTCTCCCAGATCAAACATAGATAATATCTGCAAAAAACTACATCACTGCACCAGATAGAGTTCAAGTTAATGCCCAAAAAGTAGGCAAATGTGGTGTTAGGTTTTCCAGCTCTAACTCCCCACCAGTTCTATGTCATAACAGCGATCACAGAATAGTGATCACTATTAGAGTGAGGGTACATCACTGAAAATGAATTACAGCAATGTACACTCGCAGCTACCTGAAAACTGGTAACTGGTTTTCTTTGTTATGTTGGGGGGCTCAACCCCGCACCCCCCTCTCACTTAAGGATTCTCAACTCCAGGGGGTGCATGTCGGGGAGATGTAAAACTTAACAAAGAAATGACCCAACTCAAAATACAATCACAGCCAGAATCGAACCCGACACCCTCCTAACCACTATCCACCATGTCACATGGCCAGCTCAGCAGCTGACCACCACACTACACCCCAGATACTCTACCACCCCTTTGGCCTGTCACACAACATAGTCCCTCTCCCCCATGCATGTGTATATACTGTACAGCGACATCCCATCACGGTAGTCGCCAACCCCCCATATTTGGTCGCTACCCTGCCAGGTAGCCCTGTACATTGGCTCCATGATTGAGTCACTCTTTTTGTAAGTGCTAAATTGAAGCAGCCTTGTACATGATATACCCTCTCCACCCTACCCTCCAAGCAACAAAATGAAAAAATAAATAGGGGTTTGGGTCTCCGAAGTCTTGGCAAATCAGTGGTGGTATCTTCTTTGTGTAAAGAAAGGACATAATATGTGACACTGTTTGTTGAAGGTATGGGGTGGCCATTTGGGTTGACAACGCCAGTGAGGATCCACCACTTACTCACCAACAATCTGGAGACCAAAATGCTAATGTTTTTTCCTTCTGCTACTTGAGGGGGAGTTGCAGTTGGAAACCCTAATGCCACATTGCTCTACTTTTTTGGTATTAACTTGAACTCTAACTGGTGAATTGATGTAGATTTTTGCAGAGAATTTCCTTTCTTTTTGAGGTAGATGAATCATATCCTCATTTGCAGAGGCCATTTCAGGACATGTGTAAACAAATGCAGATGCACAGGATACTTTGAGCCCTGCAACAAGGGGAGACTATGTCAACCTATAGAAGTGCAGGCATTGCAGTTATGTGAAGTGACAGATGTGAAGAATTCATGGGGCTGTATGGTGGGCTGCATGTGGCCAGAGGTACAGAAGCACAGGGAAAGCAGTCCATCTGTCAGCCAATGTACAGGCCCTCTGCCACCCGTAAGTGCAGAGGTGCAGGGCCCTTTGCCAAGAGAAGAGCTGCCTTCACTATATGGTGCACTGGTCAATGCGTGCAACCCTGCAGCTTTCATTCCCAGGCTAGGAGGGGGTTGCTGCATAACAGCGCCATCCCAACACTTCACCCATGTAGCTGGGTCTCTGTCAAAGGATCATAAAGCATACTCACTAGGGTGAAAACTGGTACTGCACACTAAGTTTCTTACTAATTGTAATTTTTCTTTGTTTGTTTTGACTCCAGATTTTCAAGATCATCATTTGATGACTCTTCTTATAAACATGACATGTGCATTTATAGCATATTGTCTAAAATATTTCACCCCACAAGGGCAAAAAAATTCTCTTACACAGGATTTAAAAAATGTCACCTGTCATGTTGATGCAGTGGCATAGAAAAATGGCTATATTGAAAGTCTGGAGTTAAAAGATTGAAAAATAGCAAAGTTATGAGTACACACTGTAGTACTGCAACGCTCAATCATAACTTGGTTATTTTACCATGTTTCAACACCAAATTTTCTGCATAGCCTTCTTATTATCCCACTTCATTAACCCAGTAAGGGAAAACTTTCACATTTTTGTCAAAACTACATTCTTCGCCACAGGTGTGAAAACACATTTTGGCCAGGATTTCAAAAATGACAGCAGTCACATTCATAAGGTGGTGTGAAAAAATGGCTATGTTGAACATTCAAGGTCGAAACATTGAAAATTACCAATTTTATGAATGAGTGTAGAAAATTTCAGTGTATGCTCATAACTTTCTCATTTTTATATATTTTGAGTCCATATTTTCAGCAGAGCCTTTTTATGGTCCCATTTCATGAGCAAGAACAGTGAACATTTTCAAATGCCACCCTAAAGGTAATTTAACAAAGTGACCATGAACTTACCTTTTGGGCCATATTTGCATAATTCCACCACCATTGGTCATGAGGTGGGATCCCAAAAAGGCCATGTTGAAAATCTGTATCAAAGTTCAAAACTGCAGTGAAATACATTGAATCGCACTTACCTGATTTTTTCATATTGCAGTTGCTGGTTCAAGCAGCAAGACATGTCTTTAATTGGAGAGTTTATCTAAGTCATGGGACATGTGCAGAAAAGTGAGGGTGTGTGTTTGGGTAGAGGTGGAGGGATGTGGGGTAGTGGGTGCTGAGTGAAGGTCAGGGTGGTGAATGGGAGATGTGAGCGGTGGTCAGATCAGCGAGGGATCATTTTCTTGTTTATGTGGTTTAAAAAACATTGAGAGATGGTTCTCTTTATTTCAGTAATATTCTGACATGGGAGACAGGGCAACCCAGTGTCGGGCTCATGTTCGGTAGCACAGGGGTGGACACCCCAGTACTGCCATGTACATAAGATAAATAGAGGCAAGTGACCTGTATGGGAATGGAACCAATTGAAGCAGTACTGGGATGGGCACCCTGGTCCACTTATATGTTAAAAAAATATGCAGCAGAGTGGGAAGGGTAGATGGGCAACCTGGAGGGGGGGAGAAAGAAGCTGTACTGGGGGGGTGGGCATCCTGGTCCACTTAAGAAGAAATGAAATTAGCTAGGTAGCTCAGATAGATAGATAGATAGACACACAGACAGACAGATAGATACAATATCAGATATGACTGCAGATATTGGTAACAGTTCTCCAAAGCAGTTCTCCATAATATACAAAGAACTGTTTCTGAGAACTGTTCCCAATGTTTGAAATCATATTTGATGTGTTTTTACAGTATTTTAAGAAGACCTATAATATAAAATAATAACACATACAATGTGCACTCAAACACCTTTTCAGTCAGAAATCTGAGTGTGTTATGAATACTACAAGGCTTGTGATGTTTGAGAGATGACTTGTTCCCTTTTATCTTAGCCACATCTTTTGCTGTCACTTTGTTTTTCAAAAGGTATGTATTGCCCCTTTAGAGTTTGATGTATTTATTATGTGCACATCTGCAATCTTAGACAAAGATGTTTAAAAAATATTTAAAGTAGTTGTATATGCAATGTGAACCGGGATTAAAATGTGCATACCAACAGCTGTATATTGTGGGAATGAGAGAAGTGCTACAAGTGAATGCATTGTGGATGTGCCAATGTGACTACAAGTTTCACATAGTGATTATTTAGTGGGAGGGATGGGGGGTGGATTGAGAATTCAAGTGTCACTACATTGCTCTGTATGGGGCTGAGGGATAAGGACTACACAGTGGTTCCTAGTCACTTTCATGCAGGCAGTATGATTAAAAATACCACTAGGAGCTCCAGGGCTGTTTACAGGATTTGTGCAAGGTGGGTTCTTTTTTTTTATGTCTGTGAATTTTTCAAAAGAGACGGGAATCTGGGGGCCGCCAGTCCCCCATAAGCTCTGGGGTCCTATATGCTCTGAGGTGCATTTTATGGTTCATTTTGAAGCTAAACAACTCATATCTGAGCTCTCCTTCACCCCTTGCTCAAAGGAAAAGTATTAGTGTTATCTAGCTAGCTGCAGGCTGAATACATATATGTATTCAGTACCTGAGGCTAGCAAGATGCTGATAATATACTGAACCTGAGGCATAGTCTGTGGATGTAAATGGTTGAGTATTTACCACTGTGCTGCTGTGTCTGCTGGCATCTATGCCAGTGGTTTTGGGGACCGCTGGACCCTCTGAGGCCCTGGGGTACAAGATTCTATGTGATACATTTTGTTGGTTATTTTGAAGCTAAGTAATTTAGTCTGAGCTCTCCTTCACCCTGCAGCCAGCTGGATAATGATCCTAACAAGAAGGGGTGGAGAGCTCAGCCTGAATTATAGCATTTCGCTTCAGAACAACCCACAAAATGTACCACAGAAACTCTAGTACCCCAGGGCATATCTGGGAGTCTAGTGACCCCCAGATCCCTGCCATGAAACAAGCATACACAACAGCAAGTTAGTACTGAACAATACACAGCCAACCACAGCTGCAGACTCTGCCTCAAGTACAGAACATCATCAGTATCTTGCTAGCCTCAGGCACTGGACACACATATGTATTCTGCCTGCAGCCAGCGAGATAGTAATAACTATCCTTAGAGCAAGGGGCGGAGGAGAGCTCAGAGATAAGTTATAACACACACACACACACACACACACACACACACACACACAGACACACTGCAAAGCATCTAATACACCTGGATATTATAACTCCGCCAATGCAAGTTAATGGCTAAAACCAAGGCAAATCACACGACCAATTTTCTGCTGTGGTGTCAATGGGGAATAATTCCCTACACGTACCATACCAGAAAAATCTAACACACAACATAGTCACACCCATGACAGTAGGTTCCAAACTTCATTTGGTGCCTAAAAAAAGTTTCTGCATACTAAGTGCAAACCTGGACAACCAGCACTACACTTAGGTGTTGGGACCAGCTCTTTGTGCTGGCTGTTCCCCTTTTACAGTAAGCAGTCTTTGTAAATAATGACACCTGAGCAACAATCCCCTAATTCAGCAGTCAAAGCACCCCACCTTGAGAAAGAGTAGGACATTAAAAATGAAAATGCCGGAGGGGTGAAACAACATGAAATCCCAGGGCCCACACTCACCGAGCACAGAAGATGCTTAAATCCCCCCAGGGAATCCCCATTTTTCCAACATTGCTAGAGGTGGGGGGGGGGGACTGCTGCGTAACAGTAAATGTATTTGTTTCTCTGGCCATTTGTTAATAATATATAAAATTATTTCATACAAACACAACAATGCAGTGGTTTTGTTATTGCATCATCTAAAAAAAAATAAGACTGCATCTACACACACAAAGAATGAACCTTTGCAAAAACTATCTACACACAAAACAGGTAACTGGCACATTGGTAACTTTCACAATTAATTCATCACCAGGGATAATCTCTGTCTAAAGTCCATATGCTATGTCATACCTCTCAGCCTTTTGTAACTGAAATGAGAGACACATGTGCCCAAAATGTGTCCCTCATTAAAGCTTTGAGAGCCAGTGTCCCACATTGTCCCTCATTTTCCTTATCTGTGTCCCTCATTTCAGTGAGAAGTGGACAGTTTTGGATAACTCTGTCTTACAGTATATGATCTGGGGATCAGATGCTTTGTAGAGTTCTCCTTCATCATTGTTATGATTTCTTTAATAGAATTATGTATACATATTTTTTTTATTGCTTTTTCAATAACTACAGATCTGGAATTTAAAGTTGTGTCATTGGTTAGCCAGGCAGAACAGCAGCCAGGCGTCTGTTCACTATTCTAGAAAATCAAGCATGGGAACAGGATCAGTTTGCAGAAGTCTGGCTAGAGCAAGAGTAATGACTGTACCACTGGACAGCACTCCTCCTTGAGGGAGGGGGCAATTTCATTCTCCACTATTTGATTGCTGCTCAGCATAGGCTGGGTGGCTGTACATGTGGAGGCTGCCTAGGGAAGTCCAGGACTGCTGCAGACACTGATGCATACATGTACACAAGTGCATACCACATCATTGCATGCTGGCAGTTCTCTGTGGGAGAAAAATCATGCAAAATCACCACAGCAGCAGGATGGTGTAACCAGCCTCTCACAGGCCCTATACCATCAACTAGCCATACAACACCTCAGACATCATTCTGATCCTACCAGGGAAGAACACTCCCCAGAGGACCCATCCATCAGGGGAAAACCAAGGCGGAAGTTGAAGGTGGTCAAGGCAAGTACCTGCAGATGGTGAGTGATGAGACTGAGGGGACTGGTCTGCTGGGATGGCCACCCAGGAGATCAGATGGAGAAACAATGGCTTGAGAAGGAAAGGTGTGACATTCATACTAGTAAACCAATAGTTTCAAAATTGGACCTCTGAATTTTATAACATTTTATATTTTGAATATTGATTGATTGATTGATTGATTGATTTAAATTTTGGTAACCGGTTAGGCCCACTGAGACTTTGACAGTCCCTTTTTCAGGGGCGACCCTGATCTTGGTGCAAACAGATGGAATTTCTCATTCAGATCTGTGCACAAGAGCTAGGGGGCTCCTCCACCCAACTGTGAGCATTTTCTTTTGAAAATCAGAAAAAATCTACAACATACATTTTTGGTCAACCAAATACACAGGCGCACATGCACTTGACCCTGTATTATATACTGGGCAAAGGAGAACTAAACCAAGGTATATACTGTGTTGGGGTGAATACATTTATATGGTTTGACAGGAAATCCCTTTAAATAAGAAGCTTCATTTCAGCAGTACTGGCCTACCTATATTAAAATATATAAGTAGCCCCCAAATGGTCTGAATACGTTAATGTGTCCAAATTGACTTTTCAATAATATTTTAAGCAAATTTGGGGCACAGTATTAAAAAAAAAAAAGATATTGCAGTCTGTAGTATGAACAAATGTCATCAAACTGCAAATGTTTCTAAATATTCAGCAGAATCCCATATGAATGAAGTCATGGAGTAGCAGGTACTGTAGTATTATATTTTTCATTACATGGCAATGGAATGCCAACAATCAAACAGCAGTCTATTGAAAACTAGCCTCTGGACCATCCAGTAAAATATCTTCAAATAACTTAATGAAATATTTACATGTGTATGCAGTATAGAATACGGTGAAATGTTTTGCATTCTTTATTACTGTATTGTGTTCACTTCACTGTAAAGCACCATTTAAATTGAACGTGTTTGAAAATATGCAGATGGCTTTGCTACATAAAACCAGAACACATCTTTGCAATCATCTGGCTGCGGTGGGACCCAGGACAGATTCTAGTTCCTGCAAGGGGTTACTGAAAGTTCTGGTGCAGATCCACTTTCTAAATTCCCATTTGTCATGCTAGCCTCCAGCAAGCACTTTGCTTCCCCACTCCGTGCTCCCCACTACATTTCTGTGTTTGGCTCCTAATCTCAGCCCTGATTCTTCGTTTTCCATTCCGCTGAATGTTGAAGTCATGGCCTTTGGGGTTTATAGGCCACCAGAGACGGAGCTAAATGCATTAGCATCAAGTCAAAACAAGTAATAGCAGGCCAATTAAATAAAATAATTCCTGTTGTTACAGTGTTTAACCAGGGCTGTTTCCTCAGTGATCTGTTTAAACACCTTGCAAAGTCCTAACCTATTAAAATCAATCTGTCAAATCAGAAGCCGCTATTTCCAGCACACAAAGCAGCAACATATTATCTATTTATTATCACTTAAAAAACACCAGTATTTTATTAAAGGGTCATTTAAACTACATGACACCTGTCTTTAAAACCTCTTTCAGTATCAGTGGAAATCTACACCTTGCAGGTGTCAAATGGAACTTTCGATGTGGGAAACAAGTTATGAAATGAATTTGGTAGAGGTTTTTTAGTATCAGCAACATATACAATTGCAGTCTTGAAAGACCAAAGCACTTGCTCTTCCACACTATGGCCCGAAGTGGGTTCAGATCTGGAGAATATATGAATGTTAAATGTGATGGAACCATTAATCAGTTGGGAACAATTTCTCCATCTGCCTTCACCATATAGGTATTAGTCTATAACTGTCAATCTTTTGCCAATGAATGGTAAACCACACCAAGGCAAACT
This sequence comes from Neoceratodus forsteri, assembly GCA_016271365.2. Lineage (NCBI taxonomy): Eukaryota > Metazoa > Chordata > Ceratodontiformes > Ceratodontidae > Neoceratodus > Neoceratodus forsteri. The sequence continues at coordinate 473,228,461 of CM057455.1, forward strand.
CATCAGCATTGTACGCAGCTCATTTCTGCAAAAACCCAATTGATGCCTTTGCCTATAAACATGGTGACTGTGAAAAAATAAAGACATGTGGGACATACCACCATATCCCAAAGATAGTTCTCATAAGGGCTTGCATATCCCTCAAGTTTTCATTTACAGTAGTAAGAAGCCGGGACATGGCATTTTTGTAACCTCACTTACAGTGTGGGATAGGTCAGCTGCACTGTCTTCACGCTGAGCACGCATTTTTTAACTGGTAGTTCCTGGAGCAGTTGAGAGGTAGGGTATCTTCTGGTCTCATCAAAACTCATTGATTTGTATGAGTTTCTTCTTTAAAAGCAGATTACACCTTCTCCTTTGATTTGTTAAGTTTCAGACTTATCAAATCAAAGGAGAAGCTGTTGAATATTGTTATGTGTGTCTGCTGTGCTCCCTCTCAGTTTGCAGTTTATGAGACTGCTTGGTTTCACTTTAAGCAATTAGGAACAGCACAAACAAACAAAAAGAAATCATCATGGAACTCAAAAATAAAAGTAAAAAAAAACCCTGCATTTTGCCAAATCCAAGACCCTACGTATGTCTTTGCAACTCTCAGCAACAAAATGCTTCCTCTGGTGCAGCACGATGTTTACTCTGGCATGCTTTTTGGTTCAAACTGACATTTAAACAAGTCATGCAAATTTGCCAATCACAGGATCAGAGTGGCCAATCATCAAGATAGAGTAGGATGCACTAGAAAATTGGGAAGGCACTGGCCAAGCATGCCCACCATCGACTCTGCTTGTAGGGATTTAAGGGGACAGGAATAAATTCATTAAAAAAAAGGAAAAGGGTGTCAGCAAAAAGGGGGGGTTCATTCGAACCGGACGAACCCCAGCTGGAAATGGCCCTGAGCTCTGTATTTGGTGTGGTTGGGATGGGGTCTGCAAGTTGATTATGTGAAGGGTATTGATTTATAATGATGATTGTAACATATTTTATCATTTTATTTGTGAAAGTGAGTGTGTGCAGATGAGTAATATGGTATGTATGGTGGGAGTTCAAACCAGTGTGCTGTTTACTTACTTAGCGGATTCTTTTCATGTGACATTTTGCTTATCATTCCCTTTAGTAAAACTTATAATGAGAAGTAAACATACAATCTAAACCATGAAACCATTTATTTCATCAAAAGCATTGTAAACATAGTAATACCATAGGTAGTATACCGCAGTGGTCTAAGGCCCTGAGCTGCAAACCTGGTGACCTGGGTTTGAATCTCACAGCCCCCACTTGCATACAGTGTGACCCTGAGCAAGTCATTTACCTTCCTTGTGCTCCCAGGTCGCACCTGTAAACAAACTTTCAGCTTAGTGTGTGTCTCTCTTGATAAAAAAAATCAAATCATAAACATAAAGATTCAGATCAAAAGCTTAAAACATTTTATAGAAAATGTACTAAATACAATTGTAAATTACAAGTTAAGGAACTAACAGTCTCCAGCCTGTCTCAGGAGGCTACTATATCAGGTCTGAACACTTAATACATACCTGATTCATAAACGTTAGCCCAGCTCCTTTCAGTTTTCCAATTCCCATTCACCATCATTGATGCCGTTCTGTGCATTTGGTATGTGAACTCCAAGCCCAACTGCCACAGTAGACTTGTAAATGCTGAAAACCCAATTTTCAAATATAAATATCTTTAAAAACACAAAACTCTCAACCATCAAACCCCTTAAAAAATCCTTCCCACCAAGCTACACAACCATACATAACTTCACAGTTTAAATATTTGCTGTTTTTATTTACCTAGGTGAGAGCACAAATTCTGAAAAAACTCACATTTGAAATCCCTGGAAAATTGCAATTTGTCACACCTGAACAAATTTACATGAGACTTTCAGGCACTGTGGATTTTGCCATTGACAACACATCCTGAAAGTTTCATGTTGCAGGTCAGTGGTGCTGTATTAGTCTCAGGCAGATCCAGTACACTTATTTTGTTGTAATACCTTTTTATTAGATTAACTGAATAATTTTTATTCAAGCTTTCGTGACTTCTCAGGTCCCTTCATCAGGTGCAGTTATAACTAACCAGAATTTCTAAATATATACAATAGTTTGTGGGTCTTAGATTGCTTAATAAAACATGTAGGCAGTAAAAGAAGCAATTTAATACAATACAGGTGATTACCAGGAAATAGGCCTCATGTCATTAAAACGTGAGCAACCAGGCATGCAAATGGTGAGCTATACTTCAAAGTGATACCATAAGAAAAGATCAATGGCTGAAAAAGTTCTATTAAAGTATGTAGGATGTACAATGCTGCCAGCTCAGTAAATTATGCAGTGTCTGCAAATGAGGCTTCTTATAAGTCAGCTATGTCCCTACAACAGAGTTCAACAACAGAGCTCACCAGCATGAAAAGAAATCTAGCACAGCTGGATAGTGGTATTTTCTTCCTACACGAAGGCAAGAAAAAACACATAGTCCCAAAAAGGACTTTGTATAACAAACAAAAAACTTGGCTTCAACCCGTAACGCAGATTGTACATGCCAGCATACTTCAGAAAAATCTAGAACCATCTTCTCCACATACAATACAGCAGGAAAAGCTTAGAAACAGCACTGTGGAGCATACCAACTTAAGAAAGGATAATAAAACACCCACAGAACAGTTTATTGAAGATTGCTGTCAGACATACAAAACTGCACTGAAAGCACACACAATAAAGAAAAGAAACTGAAGCAACTTCTGCAGAAAACTGAGACTTACCATCCAGAAATAACAGATGCTGAACATCCCAGTGACTGTTCTGACCAGATTACTATAAACCAAACTGAAATTATTGTGTTCAACCTATCAGGTTATGCACTCTCACCAGCAGAAACATCTTTATGTCACGAATGACTGTCTTTTTGTCCATCATCAAATCTAGATGAGATACTAATATGTGGTGACCTTCAACAGTTTTTCCTTAAATTGCACCTGCAGGAATTCTTCTATCATAGACATGTCACTGAAAAGCAATCCCTCCACAGCTCACATAGAAAATCATCATTGACCCCACTGGCAGGACGGAACTCTAATCTAGACCAATATATTGACACCTTTAGACACTGCAGAAATTCAGAAATCTTGTGCAAAGGGAACAAAATGTTGTATAATTTGAACCCGCTGGAAAGAATAGCAAATCAACATTTAAAAACTGACAATATAACCATCAAGCATGCTGACAAAGGCAAAGCAGTTGTAACCATGAACAATACACAATATAAAACAGAAGCAGAAAAACAATTGTCAGATGCAACATTCTACAAGCCATTACTGGAGGATCCAACAGAAAACTTTAGAAGGGAACTCCTTTCTTTAATTGATGAATACCCACCAAACAACAAATGACAACTAACTGGTTTCAATCCACAAAATTCAAGAACAGGAATATTTTATACACTACAAAAAAGATACATAAACCAGGAATTCCAAGATGGCTGATTATCTAAGGCATTGTTACTCTTACTATACAAATATTGGGCTGAGACGAAGGCATCCTCAAACCGGTGACACGAAGAACTCCAAGCTTCATCCTGGACAACACCGACTACCTAAACAGATTTCAGAAATTTAAGGCACTTCGTATTTTAGTCACAGTGGATGTAGAGTTTCTCTATACCATGATACTGCACTTGGATGGACTAAACACATGCAAAACAAAACTACAAAAGGAAACAAGACAACCAGGCTATTACTGATGCAGTTTTAGAACTCACTGACTTCATACTGAAACATAACTGCTTTTCCTACAACAGCAAACTATGCCTTCAAAAAAAAAACAGCACAGCTATGGGCACTAGAATGGCACCTCAATATGCCATCATCTTCATTGATGTAGTAGAAGAGAGCTTCCTATTACAGCAGAGAACAAAACCATTGATCAACTGTCATTTTATTGATGACATTTTTCACATGGATGGAAAGTGAGGACAAATTACATGAGTGCCAAAGATCTATTAATCATGTTCAGTCCTCAAACTGAAAATGGAGTACTTTCAACAAATAAATCAATTTTTTAGACACCACAACTGAACTACAACAGGGAAAAATAAGAACATCAGCATACTGCCTCTGTGCACTTTCCTTCCCCACTACCTTTGACCTCCATGGCTTTTATCCTCTCCCTTAGTATAATGTCACCCCATCCCACCCCACCACCTTCCTTGCTTCTTGTCCCTCCCAAACATTGCATACTAAGAAATGGTCAGATCCCAGTTGTGGTACTGTGTTGTCCACATCTCTATGATGCTTACCAGGTTTGGCAATGCTTCTTTCTCCACTAACTGGAGTTGTTCCCCAGGTTCCTAATGTTACCACATATAGACCTCTATTTCACTTGCTTTCTTCCTCTCTGTGACTCTTTCATACACATCTTTCCCCCTTCCCTCATCCTAAGTGCTGCTCCTGCTGCACTTCACCCCCTCTCACTCCTGGACTCCATAAAGTCCCTTCCCTGTATTATTTTCTGTTTCCCCTTCTTTCCAATCTTTTTGTGCCATAATTAGGCAAATGGGTAGCATTTCAAATGCAAAACAATCTCCCACAAAAACAGTTAATAAAAGAAGCAATTATACAGTCAAACTCAGCCTTCTGTCTCTGTTACAAAGATTTCTTAGCAATGTAAAGTAGTTGTACCAGTACAAAATGGGGCACCAGATAATGAAGGAAGATGTGGCAATAAATTCTGTACCTTTGTCACTCATAACAGTCCTCTACCAGGTATTATAGCTATTTTCGGAGGCTACGAGAGAAATCAGTTCTGACTGCACCACTCTGTCAAATTATCCTCCTTACACAGTATGTGTTCTGAGGAAGAAACAGAAATATAGAAGCTGAGGTTTCAAACAGAAACTTTATGAGGAGGCATTCATCTATGTTTGCTGCATCAGCGGTTGACTTATGGGCCATTTATCCCTCACAATGAAAATGGATCCATAAACTGAGAAGATACAAACATCAGAACATTATACAGTATGCAAGCGACAGGGTTGAACCCTCGGTTTAAACACAACCTATGATCTTTCCTTTCACATGATAATGACCTTAACAAATTCAGAGATATTTTAATTTTGAAAGTTGTAGCTGAAATGGAAAGTTGTACTGATAAGGATCAGGGAACTTCCATTTCTCCTCACTTCAACAGAATAAAAAGCATGAGATCTCCAAGTACCACTGCAAGAAAAACAAGACATGCTTTTTCATTTACTGTAAGATGGTAGAGCTGAATAAGATCAGTTGCTTGTGACTGATGACATTGACACAGGGGAACTGTGTTGATGATACCCAGCTCTACCTTTCTTTCACACCTAACCAGGATGGAACTGTCTCAGTCTTTAATAGCTGCCTCACTGAAATCCAAGAGTGGATGGATGCCAGCTGGTTGAAGTTGAACTCTGATAAGATTGAGGTACTGGTTGTGGATCCGGGCTGCCGGACAGGGGGGTCAAGTGTGGGTTCGCCCTCTGAACTTTTTCTTGGGGGCATACCACTCCTGACCTCTGAATGGTTGTGAAACCTTTGGGTAATCCTTGATGAAGGACTGACCCTGCATTTGCAGGTGTTGGCTGTCATCAAATCCTTGTTCTACCATCTGAGGAATATCTCCAGGATCAAGCACCTTGTTCCAATCTGGTGACCTTCCTACACTGAGCCATGCTTTTGTGACCTTGCATTTGGACTACTGCAACTCACTATCCTAGGGCTACCAGGGGTGGAAATCCACCACCTGCAGTTGGTGCAGAACGTGGCAGCCTGGCTTTTGACAGGATCATACCAGTCCTGTCATATTTTGCCAGTGCTGCGTGGACTGCACTGGCTGCCTGTTCAGTGGTGGATCACCTTTAAAGTCGGTCTTCTGACTTTTGAAGCCCTACCCGTACAGGGCATGGACTATCTGAAAGAGCTTCTGGTCCCTTACTGCCCTGGACGATTGTTCTGCTCAGCCGATGAGGGGTTGCTAGAGATTCCAAGGGTGTGTTTGAAATCTTCGGGGGTGAGAACATTTATGTACGTTGCCCCTACCCTTTGGAATTCTCTATCCCGTTGTTACGTGTGTGTACAACCATGACGGGGTTTAAATTAGCATTAAAAACTTTCTTGTGGCACCAAGCTTTTGGTGATTAACTATGAATGATACCAGTTTGATTATATTGTTTGCTGCTGAGATGTTTGTTTGTTTGTTAATAGTGTGATTGTAATAGTTTTAATATTGTTAAAGTGCCTTGGTTATTGAAAGGTGCTATACAAATAAAGTTTATTATTATTATTATTATTATTATTATTATTATTTGGGTAGTAGAAAACAATGCATAATTTTAGATGGTGTAAAGTCTCCATGGGTAGGAATTGATACAGGGGATCCACAAGACTCTATTTTAGGACCTTTGTTACTTAGTTTTTTTGTTAATGATTTATTTATTTATTTGCTTTTGGTAACTGGGTGGGTGCACTAGGCATAAGAATGCCTATTTTCAGGCACGATTCATTGGTTATTTCAAATTCAAAGATTTTACTTCATGTGGATTATATTGTTTTGTTTAACAGTTGGTGTAGCTGTGAACATTTATTTTAGATATACAGAGTGAGTTTTTATCAGTCAATACGTGGTTGAATGATAATAGTCTAAAACTAAATATATGTTTTGAAGAAATAGAAAGAAGTTGGCTACTATCCCTAATTCATAAACAGTGATGCAAATAATGTAGAAATAGGGACAGCAGGTTGTTTTAATTATTTAGGTTTTATTTGGATAACCTATTGTCATATAGTTCCCATATTGATTTTTTTGGTTTAGACCATTACTGCAAGATTGGGATTACTTTATAGAATTAGGAATCGTCTTTCATTTAATTCTAAAAAAAGTGTTGGTTCAATCATTAATTTTATCTGTTATTGATTATGGATTACCAGTTTATTCAGTTGTAGTGGATACATGCTTAAATAGAGTTGGAGATGTCTATCATAATGCATATCATTTTGTATTGGCTAGTCCTAGGTTAACACATCACTGTATATTATATTCTTCACTTAACTGATACTCATTTGATTATTGTTTGTATTTTAGGTTAGTTCCTTTTCGCCTGGTTAAATAAATAATTGATTGATTGACTGATTGGAGACTTTGGTATGGTAATGTACAACTATCCTTTTTGGCGCTGATTAAAATGAGAAGTTCTAGATACTCAACTTGTTCTGTATCAACACTCTGTTTTAGATCACCTCTATACAGGTCATCTTCAGCTCAGAGTTCATTTGACCATAAAGTGTTAAAAGAATTTAACTCACTTCCATCAACATTACATTACTCTGGATCCTATCACACCTTAAAAGAGGGACTCCCACCAAAAATGTTACATCGCAGAAGTAGAATAAGCATACCCCCAATAAACTCATACCGAAAATCCGGTTTCTCCGTTACTTCATTTTAAACTTATGAGCTATTTTGTAACCCTGATTTCACTACCTATTCAGAAAAGCCAGTTTCAGTGAAGAGTCACTGATGATGTCATTTCCTGAACTCACACTCTAGTCCTCCGTGTCAGTAGCATTGTTAGACCTGCTGTTCCAAAGTTTAGGAAACTGTAGCTATAGTAATCCTTTTAAAAGAAATGACATAGGGATGGCTGCAGTGCTTGTGTTTACAGAATGTTCAGATGCATGGCACTGTATTTTAGAACATGTCAAAAGGTGGTTTTGGAATGCAGCACTGAACTAAGGCATAGAATGTCAAGGTGGTGCACAATTTCAAAATGTTGGGGAGAGAACGCAATCTCAGAATGTGACAAGGATGTGCCATCTCAAAATGTGGTGGGACAATCAGTCTCAGAATGTGGCAAGGAGCCACACTGAGGAATTTGGTGGGGACTGGCAATTTCAGAATATAGTGGGGATGCACGCTGTCAGAATGTGACAGGACACACCATTTATTCTGAAATTACTTGTCCCTGTCATATTCCAGAACTGTACACACCCACCATATTTCAAAATTCTGCATCACATCCCCACCACAATCCAACATTATGTGAGCCAGCCACATTCTAAAATTATGCATCCCTGCCACATTCCAAAACTGCACATCTCTTCCCCATTCCAAAACTGTGCATCCCTTGTCATTGCTGCATTCCCAAACTGTGTATCATGACACGTCTCAAAATTATGAATTACCACCATATTCTGAAATTGGGCATCTTCGCCACATTCTGAAAGTGGGTATCACCACTACATTCTAAAACTGAGTGTCACCGCCACATTTTGAAACTATGCGTCACTGCCACATTTTGAAACTGTGCATCATCACCACATTCCGAAATGTTATGTTACCACTACATTCCAAAATTGTACGCCACCACCATATTCCAAAATTGTATGTCACTGCCACATTCCAAAACTGTGCATCACTACCACATTTCAAAATTGTGCGACATTGCCATATTCCAAAATTGTGCATCACTGCCACATTCCAAAACTGTGCATTACCACCACATTCTGAAATTGTGCATCACCACCTCATTCCAAAACTCTGTCTAAACCACATTCGACATTATATGTCACCGCCACATTCCAAAATTGTGTGTCACTGCCACATTTCAAAATTGTGCATCACTGCTACATTCTGAAACAGTGTGTCACCACCACATTCCAAATTTGTGTCACCTCCACATTCCAAAATTGTGCATCACTACCACATTCCAAAATTGTGCGTCACCACCAAATTTCAATACTGTGCATCACCACTGCATTCCAAAAATGTGCATCACCACTGCATTCCAAATCTGTACATCACCACTGCATGTGGAACCTGTACATCCCCGCTACATTCCAAACCTGTGCTTTACCACCACAATCCGAAATTGCTCATCACTACTGCATTCTGAAATTGTGTGTCACCACTGCATTCCAAAATTATGTGTCATGGCCACATTCTGAAATTATACAGCACCACAACATTCTGAAATGTGCGTCACTGTCACATTCTGAATTTTTTTTATGTAGGTCTTTATCACCTTGTTCTCCCCTCAGCAGCCCCTTCTAACCAATTTCCCCAGCCCCATCACCCTGGTCTTGCCGGAACCTACCCAGAGCTCGCCTGCTCACTGGGAGTGGAGCCTGCGAGGGGTCGGTCATCATCCTGCAGCTAAGAGGTGTTTCTCTTCCATTTTTGTCCCTTCCATGCTGCTGGGGTGCACACGTAGGATGTGCGCACATGGAGACATGTGCATGTCCGTGGAAGTCCCGCAGCACCCTCTCTTCCATAGTGCCCACAGTCTGCACTTCCACCAGACCTCCACCTAGGGGCAGTCATCTGGCAGGAGCACAAATCCTCCCTCCTTGGGAGAGGAGAACTGTCCTCCAGATTCTCAGGCCTCTCCCTCCTCTGCCAATCCCCGGTGACCCGTGCTAGTTTATGAGCATGGGTCACCAGTATGGTGCGAGCTGTGGCATCCAGCACCTCAACCCCCACCACCACCGAGCCGGCTTAACCACATTTTGAAATTGTGTATTCCGCCTACTTTCTGAGACTGTATGATTTCTGCATTCCACAATTGCAACCTGATGGCATTTTGAAATCTCATACCTGCAGCATTTTAAAAATTGTACACAACTTTGTCATTCTAAAGCTGTGTTTGCCACTGCATTCCATCCCCCAATCACATACTGAAGTACTGTACCATGCATCTATCTTTATAGAAGTGAATGTGCTGCCCCCCCGTGTCAGTTTTCCTTTTTCTGATGTTTGCTACACCTGCAGTTTTAAGTAACATAGGAGAAATAAGTCATATATGGTAGCTTGCAGGGCAGACTCGGTTGTGCGTTCAGGCAATGACATCATCAGCAGATCTTCACTGAAACTGGCTCTTTTGAACAGGCAGTGAATTAAGGGTTACAAAGTTACTTGTAATTTTTAAACAAAGTAACTTACAGATCTGATTTTTGGCAAGAGGTTGGTTGAGGGTATGTTGATCCAAATGCTGAATTGTTTGATGCCAAACATTTAAAGACATACTGTATTGATAGACAGGATGGAGGTAGTCCAGAGGAGTGCAACTAAAATGGTGCAGGGTCTGCAAGAGAAGCATACGAGGAGAGACTAAAGGAGCTTAACATGAATACCCTTGAGGAAAGGAGGGAGGGGGACTCGATAGAAACTTTTAAGTACCTCAGTGGAATCAACAAAGTCCAAGAGGGTAGCATCTTTCAGAAAAAGAGATGTGCAAGATCAAGAGGGCACAATTTGAAGATAGAGGTGGGACAGCCCAGGGGCAATGTGAGGAAGCATTTTTTTCACAGAGAGGGTGGTGGATGCATGGAAAAGCCTTCCTGAGGAGTTTGTGGGATCTACAACTGTGGGAGAACTCAAGAATGCATGGGACAGACTTAAGACAATTTTTGTGGGGGGGGTAGAAAGAAATAGGCTGTTGGTTGAATAGGATCTGCAGCTTATCCTGTAAGTAGGGAAATGGGCAGACTAGGTGGGACCAAGCGGTCCTCATCTGCCATCAAAGGCTATGTTTCTATGTTGATAAGTCTCAATGTCACTGCATGGAATGAGTACTATTATGCATATAACTAATGTCTCTTGTCTTTTTTTTTTGGTATATTTTGTGAGAATTGTATGTATGTAATTTTTTATCTGTCTAGGTCCTCCATGAAAAAGACTGTTTGATGCTCTTGGAGTTACTTGGTTAACAAATTAAAAGAAAATAAGCAGTACAAGAGCTGGTATGTATTTTGAGAGGGTATTTGGCATTGCTGGTAATACTGTCACTAACAGAAGAGTCAATATGTTACCAGACAATATTGAGAAACAGTTGAGGTTGCTTGCTGACTGTTCAAACTCATTACCAAAGCATGATGACTCTAAAACTGATAATGACACTGACTACATCTAACATAAAAACCTCTAGGTGACAAACATGATGGAACGTAGAAAGCTGTTTTTTAAGGTTTTGTAAAAAAAAAAAGGTATATGTTGCAGTGCTGTAGACATTTGCTGTTATTCCCTGTTCTTTTCTCAGACTTAAAAAATGCAAAATAGATAGATAGACAGACAGACAGACAGCTTTAGGGAGAATTATATATTTTAAGTGGAAAAACTGCTGTTATAATAACATCAAATGTTGAAAAAAAGGAAGCTAATAACAGTGACATTAAACTACAGACCTTCTTTACTAAGCATGGGTGGATGAGTTCCTAATATTTCCATTACTCATAAAAGTTATTGTTCCTCACTGTAGAAATCACTAGCATCATTTTCAATTTAAGTTACAACTATACTAGGATGGAAGAATATGCAAAGCTTTTGGGAGAAGCCTTGAAAATCTGTTCCAGATTCTGCCAAAAAAGTTGTCTAGTAGAATGTCGGACTAGAAACTTATTTTTGGAGGGAGTTGAGTCCTATGTGGCTGTATTCAGTGTATTCCCCATATTTGTCTGACACCAAAGAAAATGTGCAGCAAATTTCTCTGCCAGGGCAGCTCAGGGAAAGTGGAGGAAAGCAAAAGTAGTCGTTCCTTATCAAAACCTATCACACTGATCCACTTAAAAATAAAGGCTGAAGGTCTAATGAGCTGGGATGGCAAGAGTTTAGCAAATGTCTTCCATCAGAATCATATTATTTTAGTGGTTCTTTCCTGGTTTAGCAATTCTTTTCAGACATGCACCTCTGCCTTAAACCTGCAGTTCAAGTAAATTGGACAAAATGTCTGACCCTACCATTTTTCACAATAAAAGATTCCGGGCAACTTCCAGTTTTAGTTGGTGGTAACATGTTCTAGGTCCACCAAAATATGAATATTTTATAAATGTTTTGATTTAGTTTCTTTTCTAGAAAAAATGATGACTACTACAGTACATTTGGCTTAGAAATGCCACCGTAAAACTAGCAAGGGTTAGCATTCAGAAAATTTAAACAACCTCATAGTGTGCAGCATAGAAGGTACCTAGAAAATAGATTTTTGACAGGCATATTAATATTTTTATTAATCATATCTGGAACCAGCTTTCTTGGAATAGCATTTGTCTTTGCATTGCCACATTAAATTCATGTTTAAATAAATGTTCTCCCAACCTGTACAAAATGTGACTAGTTTAACTGAAGTTGTCTATGAATTATTGTTAAACACAGGCCCATGTTAGATATGATGATTCTAAATCATAACTGAACACCTGCTTTTTCAAACCTCCCCATTTCAAAACCACTGTTGTGCAGGCATCCTTTTCTTTCAGACTCATCCATCTTTGGAATAACCTTCCTCATACTGTTTATGCCCCTTTTTCTCCTTTCTTCCTGGAAGATTTGCCATGTGAGTGCACAGTTCATTTCTACTCCTGTACATGTCCCCTCTCTCCAAGTGTCCTATGCCTTTCCTCTCTCCCTCCCTCCTACTAATTTCCCTCAGCAGTCTTTGCAGAAGGCTTGGTCTGTCTGCTCTCAGCTCCAGCTCCAAATTTCTGGTATCAGAGTGGCCTACCCAGGTTTTTGCACTAACACTTTTTCACATATTTTACTATTGTACATTTCTGCACCTACAACATGTAAACTGTAGTATGCGACTACATTTTTCATATGTGTATTTCAGTATATTGCCAGCTTTGTACTTCTCACTACCAAACTTATGTCAGCTGCATATTGCCTAATACAGTATGTATTCTGTACTGTATATCACCTCTGTCTTGCAGCAGTTCCGTATACAGTATTTGCCTAATTTGTATTTTTGTCAATATTGCTTCATGCCCCCTTTCCCCAGGTCACACCTGTAAACAAGTTTTGGCACCATTGGCTTTTCCTGGCCAAATTTCTAAATAGATAAATACATAGTAATTTAAAGATATGTTTAAATCATGTGAATTAACATTTATAACCTGACAGCCTAGGCATTTGAGGAATCATATCCACCAACACTTTACACATGATTTATGTTTCCATTTCATGAATATCTGCTATAGGAAAAGAGGTGTGCAAACCGTGCATACTGTAGGTAGTTGCTGGATAGGGCCAGAGTTCAGTGAACATACGTAGCACACAAACTCATATTTTGTTGCTTAAATTGAATAAAAATGGTTCAGTGTTGTATTTGTAGAAATATGATATTCATTTTTAAGACAAATTCAAACTAGTGTCAAAGTATAATGACTGTAAATGATGGGTGGATCAAGTCTGGTAGGAAACATAAAATGCTGACAGTTGTTAACAAGCATGTATCTATCATGTATCACAGAAATATAGAACTTATCCACTTTGTTATCATTTTATTATAGTGCATCACAATTAAATAGAAAAAAAAACTTAGTCAATAATTTCTGCATTACAAACAAGGTCTATAATATAAAAAAATATTTCAAGGTGCATGAAGACACATCTGTAGCCTCTTGCACACATCACTGGGTAAAGCAACTTACAACCACAGCAAGGGACTACGACATCATTTTGTGTAGCAGTTTATGGAAATGCTTTTCTTTTCACTATACACCAGCAGGTAAAATGTCCCTGCAAAGTTTCAATGCATTTCTAATTTAATACCATTGAAGGGGAGTGTGACACCATTTTGTGCAGCAGTTAATGGAAATACTTTTCTTTTTGCTATACAGCAGCAGATAAAATGTTCCCCTGCAAAGTTTCAGTGCATTTCTAATTTAATTTCATTAAAAAGTCATTTGAGGCATTTGTAACAAGACTCATTTTTCCAAAAACTTCTGTTTCAAGTTCCCTAGGAGAGAAGGTAAACTCAATCAGAAATTACTTTCAGGTTGCATAGCCACATACACACATATCCTGCACTGTGGTCACTGGCACTGTAAACTGATGACTTCACATGTGATTTCTGTGATGTTGAACCAAATGAATTCATTAAAGTACCTGACCTCTAAAGTTATCATGCCAGCCAATACGTTGTTTTTAGTGAGTTCAGTGAATCTCATGTCATAAAACTGTCAGAGTTCAGTTTGGGTAGCTAGAACTACACCAAATTTAGAGTCACATACTGTATTATGTCAATGTCAGTACACAGGAGGACTGTTAAGTAAAATATGAGGGGTTGCCCGCACTCTAAAGGAGTGTATCAGTACCACTTTCCCAGAGAGGGTGGATGGAGGTGATTGCCTCCAAGTGGATGTTTTTTTCAAAATGTTTACTTCTTTGGAGGACCATGCCTTCAGTTTTCTGCTGTATGTCTGACTTTATGTTTATGGCAGGAAACTCAAACTTCTGTGCCAAAGATATGCGAAATGGTTCATTTGCTGACTATTAAGGAGTAAATAGTCACCTACTGTAAGTACATTTTAATGTGTCCCAGATTCCTGGCAATCATTCAGAATGAAGATAGAGCTGAATTTAGGAGAGAACTCATACAGTGAAAACTGCTGGTGAAGGAGACTTCCAAGCAGAGGCCCACATTAATGTAGTTTTAAAAGTGCAAAGGGAACACTGAGATGTCTTTACAATAAAATGTAATGAAATGTAATGGGAAATTCTCATTAAACTTTGACATAATGTAGAGCAGCTAGCAGTGAAAATTTTTACCAATACATTTTCATTCTATTTAATATTGTTCCTTATCTCCTGTCTGTTATAATTGATGGTTTGTTCCCCATTTTGAGCCAGATTTGAGCCTTTATACATATTGGATTATGAAAGTAGTACAATTTTTAATGCAGTGTGGCTCAGTCCAGTTTTTCATCAGTATTCTCTGTTTGTTCTTTTTTTTAACACCCATTATTTAACATCTGATTTTGTGACAGCAATGAACTAGCATGCTGCAGACAGTGGTCCCTGAATGTATGGGACAATGAGTATTCAAAAACAGCTGAAAATACTCATGAAAATCAGGTCAGAAAAGTATTAAAAAGAACATTTCTTTTTGTAATTCAAAATGTAAACAAAAGTCTTCAAGCAGTCTCAAAATGGGGAGAAGGGAAAATGTTTAACCAGGAAAGGCACATTAAGCACTACATAATTTGTGGCACTCCACTACTGCTGAGATGCCTGCTGCAAATCAATTTTGTGTCCACACATCTGGTTGCTCCTGTGGTTGTTCCTTGTCTGGTCAGGACAGTGATGTGTGGTGATGAGCATGAGGCGCCAAACCACCACAGAGACCGTTACCAGCTTAGCCCACCCGAGTTCAGCAAAATATATTTTTCAAGAGCAGATAGAATTCTGAACTTGGGAAAGTGCATGAAAATGTTAAATGAGGGCTACAAATATTACAAATGAGGGTCCTACAGTGGGACCACAATACTTGGCATGCGCAAATATATATGCATATCTCTGGGGAGTGAGGATATGCATATGTATTATTGCATGCCCAGTATCACAGTCCCTATTTACAACCCTAATTCATAAGAGATGTAGCCCTCATTTCACATTTTTATGCACTTTCCCTGAGTTCAGCTTTCATTCTGCTGCTGAAAATGCCTTTTGCTGAATTCAGGTGTGCTAACAATGTCTCTCTAAATATAGGAAGTGCTATCATGAAGTGTCTGAGAGGTTCATGGGGCCACTGGAGGATGCTGGGAGAGGAGACTTTCTATCAGAGCGAGCGCTGACAACTATCCACATGCACTTTTAAATACAGTAGCTCACTCCGATACATGTCCCCTCTCCTGAGTCACATTAGAAACACAATGTGAAGCCCCCTTAACATTCTCCTGAAAGAATCCACACTGGTAACTTTGAAGAATATGGGTTGATGCACTTTAAAGTTTGCAATTTTAACAGGGCTCCTGTGTGACCTGGGAGCAAAAGGAAGTTAAGTGACTTGCTCAGGGTCACACAGTATGCAAGAGGGGACTTTTTTATTTATTTATTTGAAGTATCAGATTTACAACCTTTGAGCCATCAGCTCATTTACAAAGGTACCTCGTCACATGGAGGACAGTAAATAACAGAGAGGGTACAAATTACAAAGGAATAGCCATCATGTATAGGTTACAGGCATTGTCTACAAACATTATATACAGTGTTGGATACAGATATTTACATAAGCGCAGCAAAAAACATTGTTACCATGAGAGAGCATCCATTACAGTATAATCCATCATATTCATGGGCCAGAGGTGGATTAGACATTGTTGTAAGAGGCTGCAGTCCATACTGGGCTTTGTCAGAGGTTTGGGCCCTAGTGGGCATGAAAGCACAGGCCAGTTGCAGTTACAGGAGCGGACATTGAGGAGGTGGTTGCGGAGAGCGACTTTGAAAGGGGCAATCATGCGTGTGCTAGTGAAGGTAGCTGGGAGTGCATTAAACCAGACAGGGGCCCTGTAGCAAAAAGATCTCCGGGCAAGGGAGGTTTTTACCGAGGGTACTGCCAGTATGGCTTTGTCTGAGTTGCGGATGGAGATGGAGGGTGTGGCAAGTTGGAGAGAGGCGGTGACCCCAGGAGGGGAATGACTGAGTAGAATTTTCTTGGTCAGTAGGCAGGTCTGGTAGTGGAGTCTTTCATCGGCGTTGAGGAGATTGGCAGTGGAGTAGAGGGAGCAGGTGTGGGTGAGCCTAGGGGCACCAGTTAGGAGCCTGCAAGCCTTGTTAAGGGAGATCTGAATTTTATGGAGTGCAGAATTATCTACTGCCCCATACACAGGGAGCCCATAGTCCACTAGGGACAGTATAGAAGAAGTAATGGCAAGCCTAAGGGCATCAGTAGGGAGGCAGTCCCTGTGCCAGTAAAGGAGTCCAATCCGAGTGTTAGTGGCAGCCGCTAGGGTGTTTATATGGTCATGGAAGGTAAGGGCAGAGTCAAGGGTAAGCCCAAGATATGTGTCGATGGATATCTGTTCAAGGGGGTGCTAGGGAGGATGAGGAGAGGTGCACTTTTCATTTTGTTTTGGTGGTGGGAGAAAATTTTGTCTTTTTTAGGTTTATGACCAGTCTACGGTCCTTGAACCATGTTTTGGCCTGGAAGAAGGTGTGTTGGAGGGAGTCCTGGAGGGGAGTAGGTTTATGATGCAAGGCACAGTGCACTGCATCATCCGCATACAGTAGGATTTTTTTTCAGAGCAGGCCTTGGGCAAGGTGTTTAGGTAGAGGGTGAAGAGTAGTGGGCCCAAGATGGAGCCCTGGGGCACCCCCAGAGTGTACAGGTAGTGTGTTGGATAGGGTCCCATTTATTTTGATGCATTGGGACTGGGTGGAGAGGTAACTGGTACACCATGCCGGGGGGCCCGTGGAGAAACCAAGTTGGCAGAGGGAGTCAAGAAGGAGTGGATGGCAGACCATGTCAAAAGCCTTGGAAAGGTCATTGAACACAGCTCCAGCAATGTTACCGGAGTCTAGAGAGAGGAGTGTAGAAAGTTGGTGAATTCTAGGAAGACTGTGGTAGTGCTATGGCCTGAACAGAAGCCATGCTGCTCTAGGCATAATATGTCATACTTGGCTAGGTATTCTGTGAGCTGTGTGGCAACCACTTTTTCTAAGCTATGGGGGAGGAGAATGGAGATGGGTCGATAGTTACTGGGGAGGATTTGTCACCACTTTTATGAATGGAGGTAATGACAGCTGCCTTCCAGGCACTGGGGAATTGCCCCAGGCAAAGGGATCTGTTGAATAGGTCCATTAGAGGGAGTAGGACCTCATTGAGGACTATCCAAAGAAGTCTAGCATCTAGGAGGTCATTGCTAGGGTCATTGCTGTTTAGCATTTTTTGCAGGTATGGACGGGCTTCATGGGTAGATATTTTGCTCAGGAGGAAACTAGGGCGCTGCAGGGTTGGGGTTGGGAATTGTGCACAGGGTCAAAGAAACAACTGGGGAGAACAGTGCTGAAATCTGTGAAGGTGGTGTTTAGACAGTTTGCTATGGTAAGTGGGTCAGTGGAAATGGTGCCATCTATGGAGAGCTGGGAGGGAGGTGGGGAGCATGATTTCCCATTAAGTTCTTTGATATTACTCCAGAAGGTCCATGCAGACCCCCATGTGGTGCCGAGAATAGACTGATAGTGGTCTGCTTTGGCCTTGCAAATGGCTCGAGTGCATCCATTACGTGTGGCATTATAGGATTGTCTGTCAGCTGACCTGCCAGACTCCGTAGCTTTGTACCAGAGATTGTCCCTTTCCCTCAGTTTTTGGAGTAGGAAGGGGGTGGTCCATGGTGCATTTTGTCTTTTGGTGCAGTGTTTGGTGACTGGTGCATAGAGATCACAAGCCTTAGTGAAGGCCTGCATGAACAGATCGAGTGCGATATCAATGCTGGAGGCTATATTAATGGGGGACCAGTCCATTTGGGTGAAAAGTTGTTTAAGTTTTTTTAACCCCCCTGGGCGGAGATGCCTTCGGAAGTTGGTTTGGGCTATGGGTTTGGGGTTGGAGGAGGTCCATAGGAAAAGGATGGATGAGTGGTCACTTAGGGAGTCGGGAAGAACTTTTATGTCCTGGATTTTGTGAGGGCTGTTAGAGATAATGATATCCAGGTGGGTGCTGGTACCAGTAGAAGGATGAAGTCTAGTAGGTTAGGAGACTAATTGGACCATGTTGAGGGCAGAGAAGGAGTCCTTCATTGGTGCAGCCGAGGGGCCAAGCCAGTTGACATTTAGGTCCCCTACTAGTGTCTGTTCAGATTTGTGAGGGAGGGTAGAGAGGTAATCAGTGAGGGATGTGATGGTTGGCTTTTGGTTCTTAGGGGGGACATAGGAGACTGTGAGGCTGTGGGATTCAAATCCAGATTTCTGGGTTCACAGCTCAGAGACCTAAACCACTGCACTATACTGCCTTCTTGGAGGCAAGAGGAAAGAGTGGGGGCTATCATGCAAGACAGGAGTTAAGGAGCAATCTAAAAAAGAATAAAATTATACGGTCGAAATTGTTACTACTAACACACACTGCAGCTGAAAAAGTAGCAGGCAAGCTGGACAGCTTCATTATTTCTCCCCTATTTCACAGTAAAATGTTCTTACCTGTGCTTTGTTCACTCTATTGCCGCTGCTTACCACTGCTCCTCTCCTGGGCAATCTACCTTCTCCTATTGACTTCCCTCACTCTGGAATCAACTCCCTCTTCCCTCTGCCTGTTTATGTCCCTGGGCTCCCTAAGACGTCATTTAAAACTCAAAACCCTCCCCACCAGTTCCTGTTATGCTTCTTCCTGACACCTCCCTGTCCAAGCATTAACAAGCCTTGTAAACAGTTAGCAGGATTCACATTCCTGCCTTTGTTCACTTCCACACCACTGCAGTGTTCTCCCTCTGCTATGAGGTCAGGCATTAAACTCACCCCATGGTCAATCATTTTTTGTAAATAATGTTATTTTTTACCATCTATTGCTGCCACTTCTGAATATATACTCATTAGGTTTTTGTACTTACTCTAATTTTCTACATCTTGTTACCAAATGTTGTTAAACTGTTTTTCTATTATGTATTGTGCTGTTGTTCTTCCACTGTTCCTCTCCCTGGGTCCACCTGGAAATGAACCTTGGCTCAATGTGCCTTTCCAGTTACCAAGTAACAAATAAATAAATAAAAAATATAAATTGTTGTTTTCTCCATGCTCTTTTTTGAAATATTCTAAATTGCTTACTGCTGCTTCTGGTACATACTTTTCTTGTGCTTATACATGCATTTTACAGTCAACACACAGTTTCCACCGAGTAATTTCTATCAGACTGGTTTACTTTTCCTTAGTTCGCTTCACTACAGACCACCGAAAACATGCTGTTCACTAAAAATAAAATGTTGTGGTGCTTTTTCAACCCCTTTTCAGAAATGTTATTTTACGTATAATGTATTTTATCTAATTTCATTTTTTTCTACCTATCCACACCATCTGTAGGACTTCTGTTCCTGCTATACCTCACCAGATCCCCTACTCCCTGCCATGCCAATGAACAAACAGCATGTACCAAAGTAACCAAACTTGTAAGAATGAGTCAATGATAAATTTGCATTTGGTGAATAAACATACTGAAACCATCAGTTTGAATGCTGGTGAAGCAGGCCCAAAGGAACTTAATTATTCTTTGGATCTTTGACACCTCAGCACTTTGCTGTCATGATGCAGAATTTTTTTACAAGGAGCACGCAGATCAGAATGATCAAGTTCTTGGCAAGTCACATGACCTACAGCAGCCAATTGATGATGTACATGATCGAGAACTCCAAGCACTGCACATATCTCAGTGCCACTTCCAGCTCTCTCTCTCTCATGGAGAAGGACCTGAGGCAGCAGTGACTACTAAAGGAATTCCTTGTACAGTATATGAGAAAAAGTGAGTTTAGATCTGAAACGTTATGAAATCCTCAGAGAATTGTGCATTATTATTACAGTTAACTAATTCTCACTGTATTTAACTGTAGTTTTATGCTTGCAGACTACTTAAATTGCACTGCAGAGGAGAGAAGATAGTGCACAGTGTGAGTCGCCACTGGTAGCTATAGGCCTGCAGTAAGAGCAAGGCAGAGTGAATTTAGCAAACTGTGAGAGGTGTAGGGATTTTTGACAGATTTATCTGACTAACGTATTTTTACTGAGTGCTGGTGATGCAGAAGGCACAGACATCCTTATTAATTTCTTTTGTATGTTTTGGTAGCCTGCAGCAGAAGTAGAGTACAGTTAATGTACAGTAGTAGACTTTGAATGTTGACTGGAGGATAATGAAGGATGTATTTGACAAATAATTTTTGTTGACTGCTGATGATGGAACAGAGCACAAAAATGCAGGATTTTGCTTTTTTCATCTGTCTGCGAGTGTGCCATCTGGTCAGCAAGTAAAATGTAAAATGGACAGTAGGTGAGGCACAAGGTCTCAGTAGGGTGGAGTATGGTCTGTCAGTGCGGTCTGGTAGAGTTGTTTTATCTGTCACCACATGAGTCATATGGCACTACAACTTGGGTGTGTGTCATTAGGTGAATATGTCTTTTGGGCATGTAAGAATCATTAACAGCTATTGTGAGTCATCATTGTTAGTGTATGGTGGTGGCTACATCATAAGTCATCTGTCACACATGAGTTATCAATTTGTGACAAAAACATGAAGAGAAGAACAGGAGGAGAAAGGGATGCAAGGTGGTGATGGGAGCAGGTAAGTGTTATGCCATGCCAGTTCCAATAAGTACAAGTTCTGCAAGTGGTCATGGGTTAGAAGTAGTTTATCTTGGTGGGAACAGGGACTGAGAGTCAAGGTTGTAGGGCTGTGAGATCAAGGGCTCTGCACATCATAGCACAGCCAAATAAACCATGGTTCATTAGTCTCCAGAAATCCTCTAGTTCCACTACCATGAATAGTAACTAACTAATAATAAAAGGGATCATATATTAAATTACTATATCATAATATATCAGACTGTATTATCTTCTCATATTGCATATCATATCAGATAACATTATCTTCTAATATATGATAATTGATATCAGATTATATTATCGTTTAATCCCATATATCATCCTTTATAGTATATTACATCAGATTATATTATCTTCTCATATACTGTACTTCTATTATAACTGCTGCCCTTCCCTATGCTAACCAAAGGCATGTCACTCCACAGTGGGCAATAAAAGAAATAATCTTCCAGTCACTATCCAATTCCTCTGGAAGTACCTCCTCAGCCCCCACCATCACCACTAGTTTACTGTACCTAAAACTAAATGAATCCTTTTCGGCGTAGGAGTACTTTACCTATGACTTCAAAAATCCACTGAAAGAATTTTGCAATCAAGGTGGTAAAAAGATCATTTAGGGTCAGTGAAGTGTCCAATATGTAACTACTGAAAAATTTCCAAGATGTATATATTGCTATATGTTCTATATCTTTCTGTCCAGGTCCACTCAATGGTGCTTCACCTGGTAAGATAAAGATTGATTGAGTGATTGATGTTTACTCAAACTTCAGGAACCAGTGTCCTGGATGATTATTTAAAAGGTGAGCATGCTGTTTCCCTAACAGCTATGTCCACTGTCAATCCCCTATCAGGTTAGATGGGGCAGCAGCAGGGGGGGAGGGGGCAGTCATTTGGGTTGGTATGGGAAGTGATGGGATAAGATAGTTCATAGAAGAAATCCACCTACCATTGATGGCAGGAGCCTGAGCCAACAAATACATCCCAAGCAGGTGCCATACTGGCACTACATCACAGAAGGTCCAAAAGCCAAGCTCTAGAGCCAAGCCCAGTATATACATGCCAGCTGGTGCTGATTGTGCTGTAAAAAAATGCCACCTGAGTCATTCCACACCTGCACTAAACTGCCAAGCTTTCCTCCTGCTTCATGTGCTGACAGTTCTAGAGACACTCCATCTTGAATCTTATTTCCAAAACGGCACATTCATCACCTTCATCTTCCCTTCTTCATGTATCATGTTTTCTTAGCATATCATAAAATGCAAAATATATGAATAATGATAACTAATAATAATACATTAAAGTAAAACACCATAGAAATTGACAGATTCAGGAAACAACAAATTCTCTTCCTAATCTTCCTCTTCCTTTAATCGGGAATCATATTTTTCTCATCATGTGTAACTGAGGTGGACAAGCAGCACTAGGAGGAGCAGTAGCCTTGTGTATTAAAAACACATTGAGGCCATGGTAGACATATCATTGGGAGAGAAGAGTAAGGTGGAGTCAGTGTGGGTATGGCTGACATCAAGAGAGGGCAAATATTAGGGTGGGCATAGTATATAGACCACTGAGCCAGAGGGAGGACAGGAAGAGGGCACTGTATAATTAAATTTGGAAATCATCAACAAAGAAGTTGGTAGTGCTAATGAGAGACCTCAGCCTACTGATGCAGACTCAGCGTGCCAGGCAAGCATGAGTGCTAGGAATAAGGAACTTGTAAAGGTCTACAGGATTGTTTCCTTGAGCAGTGGGTCAATGATCCCACAGGGATGTGCCTATTCTAGATCTGGCACTCCCCAACAGGGATATCAATAAGAATATCAGAGTGATAAAGCTACTGTGTCCAATGATTATAATGCATTATGGTTTCACAAAAAACCTGGAGGCCCATCACCCCAACACCAAAACAAAGGATCTAGACATTAGAAAGGTTGACTCTGAGAAATGAATGAGTTCCTTGACAGAGAATGGAAGAGCTAGGAAGGATGAAAAGAGTTTATTTTTTTTTTTTTTTTGTCAAATCTATTTATGTGCCTTCCTTGCCAGACTCTCTCTGATCTGGACACTCAGTATGGCTCTCCCACCCACCTGAACCTTCAGCTCCCTGTCTCTCCAGCTGGGCCCTTCTCCTCTTTGCCTCTCCTGGCTGCACAACCCCCCAGTTCTGAGTCCCCTTGGGTAGGATCGCTGAACTCCTTCTGGCACTCTGTCTACAGCCTAGTAGAGCAACCAGGGACTTGGAGGGAGAAATTGAAGTGGAGGCTGGGAAACCTAGTATTGGATGTGTGTCCAACCACTGGTCCCACATTCACCTACCAGCATACAGGTTTTTTTTCTTAGTTTACTCTCCTATGGTGCAGTCATGCTATGGCAACAGCACGTGAAGGACACGCTCCTGCCCCCTCCCATGGTTGCCCACCACCATCATCCCTACTGGCTGTCCCAGTATGGTGTGAGGTGCACCCAGTCACCACTAGGAGCTGCCACCATCCAGGGAATTCCCACAACCCACCCCAGGAGGGGAGAGCAGTTCTCCGGATGTTCAATCCTCTCCTCCAGCCACCGACCCCTGGTGACTCAAGTCCGCTTCCGATCCTGGGTCACCAGTGTGGCATGAGGTGTGGCTTCTAGTGCCTCAATCCTGAGCACCACTGGGCCTGCTAGGGGTTGATTCCTAATGGAAAATGATCAAGAGGGGGAAAGCTGAAACAACCAATACATGCATAAGACAGGTAGATAAAAACAAGAAATATAAAAAATATGTGTTCCTGAAAAGGTATGTTGAGGTGGTTAGAGCAAAGAGGGAAGCATTCCAGAAGAACAAGGGAGAGCAAACTGAGTGCAATGGTGGGAACATTTTGAGAGCTTTTGTATAAAAGAAGTAAGAAAATGCAAGAGGAAAAGAAGACCTTTATGATTCTCTAATGAGGTGGCAAAGGCAGTGAAAAAAAAGAGCAGCTTTCGAAGGATGCAAGGAAGCTCAAATGGAAGAGGACATGTAAGTGTACCAGACCAGGCAGAAGGAAACAGCAAAAGAAGTTAGGAGGGCTAAAACACAGGTAGAGAAAAGGTCTGCAAGGGATATGAGGTGAGGGAATAAGATTTTTTTCCAATATGTCAGTGAGAAAAGAAAAAGTTAGGATCGGGATAGTGAGGATAAGAAGGGTGGAAGTGGGAGAGTGTGCCGAAGAAGACCAAGAAAAGGCTGACGTTTTGAACAGGTATATTTGCTTGGTCTTCACAGTAGAGGGAAGGGGGACAGGCTACCAAAGAGAATCAAAAACAGATGTGAGGAGGGAGTGAACAAATATATATTTTCAGAGGAAAGAGTACTGAAAGGACTTGCAGCCCTGAAAGTGAATAAGGCTATGGGACCAGATGAGATACATCCCAGGGTACTAAGAAAACTAAGGGAAGTATTTGCTGCTCCACTGGCATACTTGTTCAACAGCTCACTGGAAATGGGAATTGTTTCAGAGGATTAGAGGAAGACTGACATGGTCCCTGCAAAAATTGTAAAATCTTAGTCCCCCAGACCCCTAGCCATTTCCCTAACCCCCCCCAATCCCAACGAGGGATTGCTATAGGTTCCCAGGGTTCGATTGAAAACATCTGGTGTGAGAGCTTTTAGTTACTCAGCCCAACCCTGTAGAATTCTCTACCTCATTGGATTAGAGAGTGCCTGACCTTGGAGAGCTTTAAGATGGCCTTAAAAATGTATGTATTTAGCTGCACTTTTGGTGATTAGAATATCTGAATTTATAATTTTATTTTACTGATTTATTGTTGATATTTTATTGTTTTATTTGTCTTTTAACTCTGTACAGCACTTTGATACACGCTGAATTGTGCTTTACAAATAAATTTTAGTATTATTAAAGCCACTTCGGCCACCCCTGTGTAGGCCACCCTGCTTGTATAGCCTTTTGTTTCAAATAAATGCCCAATCTCTCACATATTCAAAACGCTCCTGGATGAAAAGATATGCACACTCCCTAGATATGCATTGATTATATCAAGCAGAACGTGTTGTGTATGCTTCAAATGGAGAAGCACAGGCATTGTAAAGTATTAATGAGGAATCAACCTCCTCCTGCTCATACTGCTTCTCCTCCACCGTGGTTAACTTCACATAGTTCAAGTTTCAAGTATCACCAGGACATAGATATTGATCATTCAGAGACAACAAAAGACTTTCAGGAGCTTTTGGTGCTGACTGCTGGTGCCACTTAGACATTTTGAAGGTAGGCATAGACATCTTACCAGAGTACATGATGGTTGTGCATCTAGCAGTGCCATTGCACGGCTAAAGTGTTGAGCCCATTAAATAATGTCAAGGCAAGAAAGATAATTTGACCTGCACTGGATAAAATGACTTTGTATTTTTTTTGTGTACATTGCAACATCAGTTACTTCAGAAAGCTGTTTCATTATAACTGGTGATATTGTCTCACCATATTGCTTCATGCTAGATCCTGAGAATATTGAATTCTTAACCATCTAAAACTCAAATTACCACAAGTCCTCTTCAACTTTCCATTTGATATTTCCCAAGTCCAACGTCTCTCATCCACTGTTATTCCCACTCCTAGACCTCTCTGGCATGTCTCTTCAAACTCCCACTGGCACTGTAAGCGCTAGAGTCTGCCTCACTAGCTCCACAATAACTGGCATCACAAGGGCAATGACTTACACAACCACGTCTAATCCTCCTGAGGAAAGTACAACTTTTACAATGTCACCATCAGCAGTCTTGATGTGATCAGGTGCAATGTGTTGTTTGCACACAGACCATTATCAGTGAAATAAAAACCATTATGTCATCCAACCCACTGTCAAAGAACATAGACCAAATGAGTCATCAGTGATGGCCGCACACTGCAACTTCCTTGGTCTCATGACCTCCTATAGTTTGTTGACTACAAGAAGTCTGGCTGTCAGTGGGAAGACGCTCTCTTAATTATTACTTCAGTTTAATCATTATAAAAAACTTTAAAAATGTAAAAATTTAACAAAGAAAAGGAAAAAATGAAACAAAAGAAAACATTTTCTTTCATGCATGGTGAAACATAGCGAAAGCAAATGTAATGCCCTAAATGTACTGCCTTACAATTTGTTTTTAGGTTCCTTGATACATAACTTTTCTTTATTTTTGTTTGGGGGGGTATTATATATTTTGAAAATGTACAGGACCAGTGAGAAGTTAGTAACTGGTATGTAGGGGATTCAATAATGCATGGGATAGGCACATGGTAATTATCAAGCTATGGTGAAAGGGGAAGAACTTGTAGCATGTAGGGTACCTTAAGCATTAGAATGAGTGATAGGGCAGACTGGATGGGACTCAAGGCCCTTGTCTGCTGACAACATCTATGTATCTATATAGGTAAAACAGAGACTGCAGGGGGAGGACAACCAACCAGAGGTAGGCTACAATAATGTACTGTATATTCATTGCTGACCTCAAGGATCCTCCCCTCATTTGCAGTCTGTTTTACCCTATGCAAATTACAAAATTGGGAGCCAAAGTTGTCAAATTGACAAAGCTAATCCAGATTATTGGGCCCCGAGTCAAAATTGAACTAAAGTTGGCTGTTGCCCACTTCTTTCACTCTTTCCTTAGCCTACATGAAAGCTACTGCCCATTAGGTTTCTTTTGCCCTGTCCTGTGCATCTGCCTCCAGCCCCAACATTAGTAGCAACTGCTGGAAACATTCATAAACATGCTGCTCTCTGCATAAATGTATTTAAGAAAGATCTCGGATACTCAAACATAGTAAAGGAACTACAGACAATTTCAGGAATGGATATTCTCTCATGACCTGTCAGATGGCTTTGTGGCTTACCATAATGGTAGCAAAACTCTGAAGGCAGTGCAGCTTAGTAAATTCATGCATATACCTTGTTTCATTCATACCTTGGACTTGATGGTGCATGAAAACAGAGAGTGGTGGTAAACAGCATACAGTCAGAAGAGATGAAAGTCACAAATGGGGTACCTCAGGGTTCAGTCCTGGGGCCAGTCCTCTTCAATATTTTCATCAGTGACATTGTAGATGGACTGGAGTATAAGGTTTGTCTGTTTGCAGATGACACCAAGATTTGCAACAGAGTAGATGATCCAGGTGGGGTGGGCAGAATGAGAAGAGATCTGGATAAACTGCCAAAATGGTTGGAAGAGTGGCAACTGGGGTTTAACACAAAGAAGTGCAAGATCATGCACATAAGGAAGAGAAACCCTGAATCCACCTATAGGTTGGGATGGGAGTTGCTGGCAATCATTAAGGAAGAAAGAACTTGGGCATCATCATCACAGATGATCTGAAATCATCCAAGAAGACCACTAAAGCAGTAGGTAAGGCTAGAGGGATGTTGGGATGTACTAGTAGGCATATCACCATTCATAAAAGGGGTAATAATCCCTCTTTACAAGACACTGGTTAGGCCCCATCTGCAGTACTGCGTGCAGTACTGGAGGCCACACCTTCACAAGGACATTAACAAAATGGAGGCAGTCCAGAGAAGGGCAACCAAAATGGTGCAGAGACTACATCGGAAACCATATGAGCATAGATTAATGGAGCTCAATATATATACCCTAGAGCAAAGGAGGGAGAGAGATGTTATGGTCAGAACATTCAAACACATTAAGGGCATTAACAAGGTGAAAGAGTATAACATGTTTCAATATAATAAAAATAGCAGGACAAGAGGCACAGCGTGATAGTAGAGGGAGGCCGATTAAGGGGTAATGTGAGGAAGTTATTTTTCACAGAAAGGGTGGTGGATGCATGGAATGGCATATCTCATCAAGTGGTGGATATGAATACAGCGCAGGGCTTCAAACAGGTATGGGATAGGCATAAGGGAGCAATACAGAGATGAGTATGAATAGATAGGTCATTGACAGAGTAAAGGCCTATGGCACATTCATAAGGTAGGAAAAAAATGGGCAGACTGGATGGGCCTTGCAGTCCTTACCTTCCATCAACTTCTATGTTCTATTTTCTTAAGGAAGTCCAAAGTACTTCACATAGAATGTTATACTGTACCATTAACAGAGACATGGGAAATAGGGCATTGGAATGTGGGCATCACAATTGGGGCAAATGTCTCCTGGTTGGTCGGGATTATTGTGCAGCAGTGATTGTGAGCATCATGCCCATTGGGTCCTAACAGTGGTCCTCCCCACCACAATGTGTGCAAGCTGGGGGTGTTTATATTTCAGGGGGTTGCGGGAGACAAAGCCCCCCACAATGGGGCCAACATACAGTGTTCCCATCTATGAGGAGCATGATACAGTTACCTGCTGGGCATGTTGCCCATGCTTCTTGGCCTGCACTTGTTCTCATAGTCCATTTGCTTTCACCCTAATGTGGGTGACCCATACAGAATATGCTTGCTGTTGCCTGAAGCATCTATGATCATTTTAGTCACTCTGCAAAGTCCTGAAAACTCTTTTAAGATAAGCAAATGAAAAACAATCTCCCACAAAAAGTTAATAAAAGATGCAATTACTCAATCAAATGCAACCTTCTTTCTGTTATTTATTAGCAGTGTAAAACAGTTGTACCAGTACACAGCAGATCACAGATAATGAAAAGAGATGTGGCAATAAACTCTGTACAGTGGTTGCTCATAACAGTCCTCTACCAGGTATTATAGCTATTTGAGGAAGATACAAGAAAAGTCAGTTCAGACTGTGCCACTCAATCAAATTATTCTCCTTACACAGTATGTGTGCTGAGGAAGAAACTGGAAATACAGAAGCAGAGGTTTCATCAGATATTTGGTAAGGAGGGCTTCATCTTTGTTTGCTGCATCGGTTATTGACCATATGAACCATTTATACTTCACAATGAAAAGGGATCCATAAACGGAGAAGATAAAAATGGCATTTGTCAATGCCGAATGTTTCCTTACATGATGTATGTGGCAGAGGTGTATTGTGTTAGTTGAATTATGAACATCTCGTGTTGCTGAGTTTGGTAAAAAAGTAGCTTTTCCAATGGTGACCAAATTGCAAAATCAGCCATCTTATTACCCCACCTTATTTACTCGGTACAGAACATTATCAAATCACTACCAAAACTTAATTCTGTGCAACTGCAGTGCCATTCCATGCCACAGGTGGGAAAACAAATTTGGGGCAGGATCTGAAAAATGACAGCTGTGACATACATGAGGTAGGGTAATAAGAAGGCTATGTTGAAAATCTATGGTAAAAATATTTAACATTTCTAAAGTTACGAATGACCGTAGCGAAATTGCAATGAATGGTCAAGACTTGGTCATGTTTTTTTTATATTTTTTTCCATATAGGGTTTTATCTCCTTTGTCAACCCTAGCTGCCTCTTCAGACTGACCCCCTACAGCCCCATCATCCTGGTAGTACTTTATTTATTTTAGTGAGCTGTTGTGTTTGGTACTGGGAGACTGCAGAAGATGACTGTGAAGCCTAACTGTTCTGAGTATTATTTTGGGTACATCAGTCTCGTGAGAGGAGTCTGATGTACATTGAGGACATATGGTGTGGTGAGAGCACAAAAGTGTGACTTCAAGATCAAAAGGACTTTGAACATTGTTGGTTAATTTTCCGTCGTCAGTCTGCACTATTTCTGTATTAAATAAATGTATGGTTATATAAATTTTAGAGATATAGGGTAAATCTTTTTGTAGTTTTAGGTGGTGTGCTCCTCTCCCTGCAGTGGTGAGAGTACTGTGGGGGTAGAATTAGAATTATAATAGATGTTGAAAATTTTACAGCACTAGAATTGCTAGATCTTGTGTTTTATTGTGATTATTGTTTTATTTTAGTGTAGTGCAAAAATGTGCTGGAGTAATTGTAAGGTGGCCGGGTATTATTCCCCCGCTATGCTTAGGGACCTCCGTCCTTTCTCCTGTCCCCCGTTGTCAGCTGAAGTTTTTAGGAAGTGTAGGGCTTTGGGGATTGTGAGAAGGAGACGGAGGGCCCATGCTGGAGGGGGAATGGAAAGGAGTGGGCGGATTGGGATTGTAGGGTCAAGGAGACGCCTGGGGTGAAATGGGCATGGGAGAGGTCCTTCCTGTCTTGTGCCCATACCAAGGTTCTGGATTGGACCAGCAGGTAGGCGGTCACTATCGGAGGTTTGTCCTACTCGGCGGTGTTATGCAATGCCAGGTCTATTAAAACAAGACGGCTATTATAGCTGACCTTGTTGAGTCATCTGACCTGGCATGCATCACGAGACTAGCTGGATGAAAAAATGCTGGGCCTGTATTGCGCATGACGTTCGGCTGGGTTTGGTGATACACCGCCTGAGGCAGGATCAGAAGCGGGTGTTGCCATGTGTTAAAAGTCAGAAATGGGTCTGGTGGAGGTGCCAGCTGAAGTCACCAGATCCTTTGAGTACATTGTGGGCGAGGTGTGGGTGCAGGATATCAGAGCACCGCCCACCAGGTGACCGAGAATGTTTTCTGCAGGAAGTCGAGACTTCATTGTCGACCTATTGGGGTCCCCAGATGGTTGGTTCTGGGGGACTTCAATGTCTGGGTTGACGATGAATTCTCTCGGTTTGGTCAAGATTTCCTCCAGTTGATGATATCACTGGGCTTCACACAGGTGGTTTCCTCCTCGACCCATGTGGGTGGACACTCATTGGACCTGGTGTTCCTTCTGGGGATGGGGATATCCGACTTGGTGGTGGAACCGGTTGGATGGTCAGACCATCACTCCATTAGATTCAGTTTTGAGGCCACCCCTGTTAGGTCTGCCCCCATGGAGATGGTTCGATACCGCCCTTTGAGGGGCGTATCCCCAGAGGACCTGATGGCGGTGTTGGACCTATCAAGCCTACCGATAGATTGCATGGATCCAGGTGATCTGCTACATGCCTATAATGAGGCGTAACAGGGCCCTGGATTCTATTGCACCAGTTCGTGTTCGTCCTTCACTCCTCCCCCAGGTCTCCTTGGTTTGAAGAGACCATGAGGGAATTGAGGAGAGTTGGGCTAAGGCTGGAGAGGTGTTGGCGAAGTCCGGTTGTGATGATGACAAACTTAGTTTGATGGACCATTATTTAGTCTATCAATCCGCAATCTCTGTAAGAAGGCAGAATTCCTGTCCAGAGAGATAGCGGCTGCACAGAATAGACTGCTCAGCTCTTTCGGACTGTGGACAGACTGTGCAATCCAGTCTGTCTTCAGCCCAGAAGAGCCTTTATCTCAAGAATGGTGTGAGGAGCTTGCTCTCTTCTTTGCAGATAAGGTTGC
This sequence comes from Neoceratodus forsteri, assembly GCA_016271365.2. NCBI lineage: Eukaryota > Metazoa > Chordata > Ceratodontiformes > Ceratodontidae > Neoceratodus > Neoceratodus forsteri. The sequence continues at coordinate 473,259,796 of CM057455.1, forward strand.
CAAAATCAGATCGGATATTCGCTCTTCACCTCCTAATGGGAGCAGCGGTGGTCGTCAGGAGATGTCAAACACCCAGTTGGAATGGTCTGACTTCAGCCTTCCCATAATCGAGGATGTTGTGATGATCATTCGAGCACTGCGACCGACCTGCTGTGATTTGGACCCTGGTCCCACGCGCCTCTTAGTGGGTTACGTAGATAAGATTGGCCTAGTCCTAGCTTTGATCGTATGGAAGTCTTTGGAGAGGGGGATTTTTCCAGATCCCCTCAAAGAGGCTATAATTAAGCCCCTTTTAAAGAAACCCTCCTTAGACCCATACTGTCTAGCAAATTACAGGCCAGTCTCTAACTTACCCTTTGTGGGTAAAGTTATTGAGAAAGTGGTCACAGTGCAGTTGGAGGATCATCTGACCAACAACAATATCTACGATTTGTTCCAGTCTGGATTTAGGAAAAGGCATAGTACCGAGACAGTGCTCGTACGAGTACTAAATGACCTCCTAATGGCAAGAGATCGTAGGACCCGATCCATCTTGGTACTACTCGATCTCTCTGCAGCGCGTTGACATGCTTGACCATGGTGTGCTATTGGAGCGCTTCATGGTTAGTCTGTGGACTGTCTGGTACGGTCCTCAGATGGTTTCAATCTTACCTTGAGGGTAGGACTCAGAGAGTGGTGTCAGGAATTTTTTCCTCAGCATCATTCTCCCTGCCCTGTGGGGTACCGCAGGGCTCCATTTTAGCACCCATGTTGTTTTCGGTGTATATTCTACCATTGGGGGCGATTATTAGATGGTACAGTTTGGGTTTTCACTGCTATGCAGATGATACCCAGCTGTATATGTCTTTTGTGCCCGGTCAGGACGCTGCCTTGTCGGTATTTAATAACTGCCTTGAAGAAATCCAAGAATGGATGAATGGGAGTTGGCTGAGGTTAAACCCGGAGAAAACTGAGGTGTTGGTTGTGGATATAGGTCGCTGTGAGGCGGGTCTGCCAGAGGGATCACCCTCAGGCCTATGGCTTGGAGGTGTCCAGCTGACGACCTCAGACCAGGTACGAAATCTTGGCGTAGTACTTGATGACCGTTTGACACTTAAATCTCAGGTGTCAGCGGTTATAAAGACTTCCTTTTTTCATCTGAGGAATATTGCCAGGATGAAGCACTTGGTTCCTCCAGAGGACCTTCCAACATTGATCCACGCCTTTGTTACCTCCCGGCTTGACTACTGTAACTCCCTATACCTAGGGCTATCGGGGTTGAACTCGCCTCTGCAGCTGGTGCAGAATGCGCAGCCAGGCTGTTGACTGAGTTTCTAGATCCAGTCACATAATGCCTGTGCTCCATGGACTGCATTGGCTGCCAGTGTTTTGGCGAATTACCTTCAAGGTCGGTTTGCTGACCTATAAAGCCCTACATGATCTGGGACCTGCCTACCTGAAAGAGCTCCTGTGCCCCTATAGTCCCTCTCGCCCCCTCCGATCCACTGACGAGGGATTGCTAGAGATTCCCAGAGTATGTTTGAAAACATCTGGTGCTAGATCGTTTAGTTTTATGGCACCTACCCTGTGGAACTCTCTACCTCGTCAGGTGCGAGATTGCCCGACCGTCCTTAGTTTTAAAGGAGCGCTGAAAACCCACCTTTTTAATATAGCTTTTAAGGATTTTTATTAATCTGATTTATTATATTTATTGTTATATTTATTTGTACAGGAGCTTTGATTTTAAGAAAAGCGCCTTTTAAAAATAAAGTTGAATTGAATTGAATTGAATCACTGGGACTTACCTTCCAGAGTTCTGCCTGGTTGCCAGGTGCATAGCCTGAGGAGGGTCGATCATCACCTGCTGCCAGGAGGTATTTTTCCTCCATTTTTCTCCCATTCTCATTGCTGAGCCACAAACACCAGTCATGAGTATGTGGAGGCACATGACCGCAGAAGTCCTGAAACACCTTCCCTTCCTTGGAGCCCAGCAGATCCACACTACTCTTGGGCCTCCACCCAGGGGCAGTTGTTTGGCAGGATTGCCAATCTTCCCTCCCCTAGAGAGAAGAGCAGTCCTTCAGACACTGGAAACTCTCCCTCCCCAGCCGACCTCTGGCAGCCTGCCAACACCACGAACACAGGTCACTGGCATGGCAGGCAGTAAGGCACGGATGCCTCACCCCTTCACACCACTGGGCTAGCTATTTTTCCATATTTTGACTCCAGTTTTTTAACTCACTGTTCTTATGATCCCATTTAATAAAACTCATAGTTGGAGGAAGTCATGTAATGGCTGCCTGAGTAGATGTACCCTGTCGGTGCTCCTCATTTGCCTCACCAAGAATAATATTTAAATCCACCTTTTTCTTCAATTTGACATTTTTGGGGTGTTTAAAGCTTTTCTATATCTTTTGGAGCAATTTGGTGTTCTTTTGAGCCGTAATGGACAGAGAAATGAAGACACCACTCCCATGGCATAACCCGCCACCAACCCCAGAATGGCAGAAAACTTCTAAGTGGTCTAAGGCACAAGGCGCTGGCACTTCCAGTAACCCTACTCACCAGGCTGCTCTAAAGGAGACCAAATTCCTAGACCTGTCACCACTTAAAGAAACTTTACTAGTCTTAACCTCAGAGTTTAAAAGTATGCGTACCTCACTTGATGCTTTATCCCCCCCCGTACTGGTGACAATGAAGCCTGCATTTCTTTGCTTGATGACTGAAGGGCCTGTATGGATCCTGAAGTAGACATCCTGCAGCAGTGACTTAAGAAAATAGAGGACCAAGTCAAAGATCTAGAAGGGCACTCCAGAAGGAACAATCTCTTGGTCCTCAGCCTCCCAGAAGGAGAGGAAGGCTCCACAGCATTACTTTTTGTGCAAAAGTTGTGCGAATGAATTGCGGACCCTCTTCAAATGGCCCTAGCTATATAATTGAGAAGGTGCATCACTCCCTTTGTCCACCCCCTCAGCAAGGATCCCTTCCATGTCCCTTCATTTTGTGGCTCCTTAATTCATAGGTATCATAGGTAGTATCAGAGCTTAAATGGACTTTCATCCATGATGCTCACTCTATTAATAAACCCGTGCTTTGTCTCTAAGTAAATGTCTAATTTGGCTTTGAATTCATTCATGGATGCACTTTCCTTTATTTCCATAGGTAGTTTGTTCCAAACTGGTACAACTCCATGGCTAAACCATTTCTGTCTCCTTACTAAGTTACATTTACTCCTGTTTAGCTGAAGTGGGTGTGCCCTTGTGGTATATACCTGGTCCTTAAGTTCCAGCCCTATACTTTCCCAGAGTGTATTCTCCCCAAAGGCTTTGTATACCAGGCACATGTCTTCCCTAACTGTCCCGTACTCAATTGAGTACAAATCCAATTTTCTCATCCTGTTCTTATAATCTGCACCTTTTTGGTCTTTTACTGGTCTTGTCACTCTCCTTTGCACCCTCTCAATCATGTCTATCTCATTTCTTTTGTATGGAGACCAGACCTGGGCCTCGTACTCCAGTATTGGCTTCACCAGCAACCTATACAGTGGAACCAACACCTCCGTCTCTCTAGTTGCAATATGCCTGATTATAATTTTTAGGACAAGCAATATGTTTTGGATAAAATTAAGTATATAAAGGAGCTTCAGTGGGAAGGAAAGAAGATCTGCCTAGTACAAGATCTTCCTTACTCTGTATGACTATGTAGGTCAGTACTATATCCCTTAGTGTCAAAGCTGATAGCTGATGGGATGTGCTATTGGGTCTGCTACCCTTCAACCTTACAAGTACAACATGCAGGGAAATGGTCTAGCTAAGAATCTGTGGAGGCAGCAAGTGATGAACTTAAAAAATGTTTCCCAGACCTATTTAAATGACTGTCACCCTGTTTGTCTTGGAGCTTTTAAGCTCGATCTGTGGGGTCATTAGGTACTGTTGGTGAGGTGTCCCTATTCTTCTGGCAGGCTCTCTTCTCAGTTGGAGCTAAGCAGATCTCTGATTTGTGACCCTGCAACCTCTGGACTAGCTCATTTTCTTACCTTTTGCAAGTAATTCCTGTACTATTAGCTCCTACCATATTTATTTCCAGTGCAAATAGATGCTTCCCGATCCTTTCTGTGATAGTGCACCTGTTTGGACTGCTGCCTATTCCTTTTTTGCACTGGAGGTATGGTTACTTCATCAATTGATTTTGGCTCAGTGATAAGCAGTGACCAACAATAATGTACATCCAGTCATTACAGGGTGAAGGACTTTACAGCTCTCCCGGAATCAGTCTCCATTTGAGGTTTCCTGGCCTGCATACCTCAAGTTAAGATGCTTCTTTTATTTCTGAACAGCACCCAGGCTTTTGTGTACTTAGTTTATTTTGGATTTAGTTTTACTATTAATAAGGTGATTTAGCTACTGTATTTGTGAACACTGGTGGAGGAGGGAGGGGGCACGTACCTCAGGCAGTGATGGCTAGGATCATGGCCCAGCAAAATGTAGGCATACAGTTGTTAGCACAGGAGATTGTTGTAGTGTTACTGTTATTTGGGAAAGGGGTTTTAGGAGGGGGAAATTATTTACTTTCTTGACAACTGAGCCTTTCTCATGCTCTGCTTCAAGCTTGTTTAATTTACGGTTCAGGCTCATTGTCTTTGTCAAGTGTTACTGCTTTCCTTCGATTGGGGTTTGTTGCTTGTTTGATGGCTGGGGATGGAAGGGTGGGAGTTTGTATCATGTTTTGAATTTCCTATTGCTAATGAATATTCCAGTTATATATGGCTATTGTGGGGTTGCTTCAGATGGGGTGGGAGGATACAAGAATTTACTTCCTACTGTAACTTTGTATATACTGTTACTGTCTGTATCCTATGTTATACCCTCTGTGTTTTATTTCGATATCTTAGTTGTTTGCATGTAGTTTGCATTCATGAGTGATTCTGGCTATTATGTGGGGGCATTATTGGGGTGTTGTTCCCACGGAGAACCTTGTGTAATGTCTTTAGGAGGTTATTACTCATGTTGAGGTGTTTTCCCAGGTATAGTAGATATGCTCCATCTGAATAGTATGAGATATGTCACTTGGAATATTAAAGGGGCCCGTTCAAGGATGAAGTGGTACCAAATTCTTAAACATCACAGTCTGTTGAACTGTCACATGGCATTCCCTCAGGAGACTCATCTGCTCACCTCAGAGGGGCTTCTCTTCCGACAGCAGATTATAGGGCAGGTTTATGCAGCCAGGAACTCCACCTCTCAAAGGTGCATGATTATTTTATTTGCCAAAGAAGTGCAATTCCAGCTATAGAATTCTGTGGAGGACCCACAAGAGCATTACCTTTTGCTGCAAGGGGTGCTGGGTCATTCTTAGGTCCTGTTGGGCTGTATATATGGACCCAACAAAGATACCCCAAGCTTCTTTTCCAGCTTATCCATCTTATTGTCTCCCTACCTTCATCTCCCCATTTTACTGACTGGAGATTGGAATCTGGTATTTACTCCTGATTTGTACAGGTCCAGTCATAGGTGCACCAGACTTTCCCCTGCTCAGTGGCCCTTTCATGAAGTGGTGGATACAGTGGGCTTCTACGACCCTTGGTGACTCGCGATTCCCTCCACTAGGGATTACACTTTCTATTCGTCACTTCATAAATCCTATTCCCATATTGACTACTTTTTAGTCATAAAACTATCCTCCCTGGTATCCTGAGTTGTGGAATAGCTCCTCGTGTTCTTTCTGACCACTCCCCATGTAGCTAGAATGCAACCTTTTACTTGTCATTCATAAGAACAAGATTTGGAAGCTAAACACTCAGCTGTTTAAGGATGACCAGGTATTACTTCAGATTAAGGACATCATAATCCAGTTTGTGATTCATAATAAGGACTCCATCTCTGCTGTAGACAAGATTTGGTGTACCTTGAAATGTGTGTTATAAGGTGAGTTCATATGATTGGCCACCACGAGGAAGTGTAAGTAAGAAGCTGCTTTGTTTCTTCTTCTAAATCATATCAAGGAGCTGGAACATAACCTTTATCCTGATACTTCTGAAGAGGATTGAGCACTTTTAGCAGTGCTTAGGGACAACTATGCATAGAGCCTTAGGGAGAGAGCTGAATGTGCTCTTCTCAAAATCCACACCCATATGTGAATCAGGGTGACAAAGCTAGCTGTGTCCTTGCTTTATGACTGAAAAAGCAGGAGGAATCTCATTTAGTCGTGGCTCTTTCTTCCCTATCTGATAACTCCCTAAAAATGTCCCCTAAAGATATCAGTCAGGAATTCAAATATTACTATCGTCAGTTGCATGGTCCTCCCACCAATGCATCCTTTTTTGAGGAGCGTTGGAGTTACCTGGTTGATATCCCTCTTCCTCAGTTAACCCTAGCCCAGCATTCCTTTCTCAGCAGGCGCATCATACTACAAGAAATCTCCAAGGTAATTAGTTCTCTTCCTATAGACAAAGCCCCGGGACCCAATGGGTTTCCGTCAAATTTTTATAATGTTTTTGCAGATGAATTAGCCCCGTTGCTCCAGCAGCTCTTTTCATACTTTTGCAAATCTGGGATTTCAGACCCCACATTGCTAGAGGCCATAATAGTGGTTCTGCCAAAACCAGGCAAATCTCGTGACAGGGTGACTAACTATTATCCTATCTCTCTTATGAATCAAGATGTTAAAATTGTTGCCCAAATCTTGGCTAATAGAATTACATGTGTTTGGGAGGACTTGAGTAGTCAAAAACAGGTAGGCTTTATTAACCCTTAGGCTGCCGACCAAATTAGAATGTATAAGAATTTTGGACTGATACAACAGTTTGTGGGCCTGAAAGGGTTAAGGGTCGTACCTCAATGGATCACTTCCGTGAACTATCTCATATCTTCTCTGTATCTGGGAAGGTCTCTCAGCCTATGGCTTTAGTCTCCTTGGATGCAGAGAAAGCCTTTGACAGAGTGAACAGGACTTCTATGTTCATGGTTCTCAGCAAATTTGTCCCCCCATTTCATTAAATGGGTCCAGGTTTTATATTCAAAGTCTACTGTGAAAATACATTGTAATGGGATTTTCTCTTCGGCATTTCCACTATACTCTGGTACCCAGCAAGGCTGTCCACTTTCTCCTCTACTTTTTAATTTATATTTAGAGCCTCTGCTGTTCCGCCTAAGCACCTCGCCTTTGATTAAAGACATCCCAGTTGACCCCTTTGACCTAAGGCTCTCCACATATGCAGACAACAACCTCCTCTATCTTTCAGAATCTGATACCTCTATACCAGCAGTATTAGTTCTTAGCCAGGATTTTGGTAAATTTTCCAACTACAAACTTAATTTGGACAAAACAGTGGTCATGCCCCCAAATTCTAAAGTACTTAAATTGGATATTATGGATCTTCACCTTACCTGGGCTACTCAATTTAAATATTTGGGATAACTCTTGCTCAGAATTATACCCAGCTGAAGAAACTGAACCTTGATCATCTTTTCGTTACCATCCAACAAGATCTGGAGAGATGGTCCCCCTTTTTTTATCCCTTCAAGGGAGAAACAGTGTTATCATGAGGAATGCCCTTCCCAGGCTTTTTTACCCCCTGCACTTGTTAAAACATTTTCCTCCCTGTTAATTGGTTTAAGAAGGCCCACAGTATTATCTCTACCTTCATTTGGCAAAAAAAAAACCTCTAGACGGTCATATATTCATCTAGGGGCACCAAAAGAGCAAGGTGGTCTTAAGCTGCCTAATCTTTTCCTATATTACGAGGCTAGCCACATTTCTAAATACATCAAATGATCCCCATCCCCTCTAGTGCAAGGAGAGCCCACTTCCATTCCATTGTGGTTGCAGATTGAAAAGATCCTTATTAAAGGCTCAGCTCTCTCACTGGATAGTCTTTTCTTTATTTCTCCTAAACTATTACAGCAGTTGCTCCATAACTCTGTCATATCCACCTCACTGAGGGTGCCTGCCCAGTTATGTAGGGCTCTGCAATATGATAATCTGACAGATATTTCTCAGCCGCTGTGTAATAATCCTAATTTTAAATTAGGGGGCAGATAGTGACTCCTGAATGAATTCCCCAGCTAGAGAGTAAGAGAGTTAGTGATCTTCTGATCGATGGTCAGCTTGGTACCAGCCATGACTTGCTGGCTAAGCTTAACATACCATCTAGATCCATTTTCAAGATTTATCAGCTTTGACATTTGCTGCTTAGCTGGTTTGGTATGACTCTTTGGTCTAATAATCAGGAAGATCTATATCATGCACTCTGCTCTCTGTCCTTGCAACCTTATGCAGAATCTCAAATTGTCCTTGCCCTGTTTCCTAGACATTTTCCAGATGTTAAGGGCCAAGAGGCAGTCTCAGTACTGGTCATCCTCTTTCCCCACTAACACTTTTGACTGGGCCCGCATCTGGACTGACCTTTATTTATACTTTATTAATGATAAGCTTTGTATTACCTAGTTTTATATTCTACATAATATTTTCCTTACTCCTTCCAAATTAGCTAGGTTAGGTAAGCTCTCCTGTCCAATATCTACCAGATGTGGACAAGACTTTGGCTATCTGCTTCACATCTTGTGGGACTGTCCCAAAATTGCTGCTCTCTAGGAAAAGATCAGGCAAAGAGCGGATCCACTCTTGGATATAGACAGTTATTTTACACCAGAAGTTTGCATTTAACATGGAGGTATTATATATCCATGATCTCATTATCAGTTAAACGTGCAGTACTTTGCCACTGGAAGGACCAGGAAGTTAACTCTTACCCTGAGTGGCTTAATGAGCTTCTGGCTAATCTTCATCTTGAAAAGATGATAGCCAGTCTTTGTAATCAGTTACCCACCTATACTAAAAAGTGGAGCAAATTACATGTTTTACTTTCACTTCTGTCTAACCCCTGAACAGAGTGATGGAGCGTAGCCTAAATCTATAGGCAGTTCTTCTCTTTTGTTATAAACAAGTATGAGCACTGATTAGTGTGCCCTTTTGTGACCCCTGTTAGTTTAGGTAATCTATACCCCCTTTATGTCTGTATGATATTTTGGTTTTCCTGATTAATCCTCTACTCCTCAATACTTAGGTTCACTGGGGGGTGGGGTGAGGGATTTAGGGACATGGGGGGTATTTACTTAGCTTTATCCTAGCTGTTTATGATGTTTATTGTTGACTGCCTTTTTGTGATTGTTGATTGATGTTCTGTTGTAAAACTCAATAAAATATATTCAATTAAAACAATAAATAAATAAATAAACCTCATAGGTGAACATTTTCAAATCTGTGCCAAATTGCCATTCTGTGCCACAGGTGCAAAAACACATTTTGGACAGGATGTGAAAAATGAAAGCTGTACTGCTCATGAGGTGGTGTAAAGAAGAAGAATCAGAAGAAGAATCAGCATTTATATAGTGCTTTTCATACACAGTATCCCAAAGCACTTTACAAGCAATGCTAGACTGGTAATGAAGTGACTGAATGTGTAGTGGTGGCCATATCGCACATCATCACCCACACACAGCCTGGATAATTGCATGAACTGGTTTATGGGAAGGGAAATGTTGGCCAGGACACCGGGAATGTTCCCTGCTCTTTATAAAGAGTACCCTGGGTTCTTTTATTTCCACCTGGACACCCACCAGGACAACACCAGGATGGGAAGAGGGGACCTGGGTTTAATGTCTCATCCGAAGGATGGCACACCCCAACAGTACAGCACCTCCCAATACTGCACTCGGATGCCAGCGATTTTTAGGTGCAAGTCCATCCCAGTGTGGGACAAGAACCCACGACCTTCTGGTCCAGAGGCGGATTTGCTACCAACTGAGCCACGCTGAAAAAAATGGCTATGTTGAAAATTTGGAGAAAAAATAGTGAAAATTACCAAAGTTATGCACGTGTGTAGAAAAATTCCAATGAACGCATGTAACTTGGCCATTTTAGCAATTTTGTGACCAAATTTTTACATGGCCTTTGTGCAACCCCATTTTAAGAACACTGGTGGTGAAATATTGTTATTCGATCCCCAAAGGTGATTTCACACAGTGACCACCTAATCACCTTTCAGGCCTGACTAACACAATGGCAATGGCAGTGACAATGTTCATGAGGTGGAGTCCCAAAATGGCCATGTTGAAAATTTGGTGAAAAAATACCTAAAAATGGCAAAGTTATGAACATAAGTTCAAAACACCATTGAAATACATTATACAGCACTTACCTGTGTTCCTCAGTTTGTGGTTCAGCTTTGAAGAGTGCAGACATGTCCTGATCCACAGAGGATGACAGCCTATGACCTCCAGTGGCAAATATGGGGTAAGGGGGATGTGGGGTGGTGGGGGCTCAGTGGAAGGGTCAGAATGGGGGAGAGGGACAGGGAGACAATGAGGGATCATTTTATTTTTTTCAGGATTCAAAAAACAAAGACTTTAGGGGACTGTTTTCTTTTTATCAGATCTTACTAAAAAAATATATTGGGATATTTGGGTTGGGCATCTAAGTGTCTCATACTGCTGGGGGAGGGTCTGTGGCACAAAATGGTGACATGGGAATTGGGCCCTCCTGATGTTGGCCTATTGAGTTTTTATGTATTTATTTTTATTAAAGTTGTTAACCAGGAAAGGCACACTGAGTCAAGGCTCATTTCCATGTGTGACCTTTGGATTAACAAACAGGAATGGAAGGTGGGGGGTGGCACAGCACAGAGGGAGGGAGCAGGGGGAGTGGGAGTGTTTTTTTCTTACTACCAGGATTGAAACAGAGCATGGGGGTTGCACAGCACACAGAGAGAGGGAGGGAGCAGGAGTTTTTTTTTGTTTATATATGCTTCACTATCATTGGCTCCAGCTGCTACTTTGGGGCTGTTTGTTGTTACTTCTCGATGTACAGGTAAGTAAGTAAGTAAGTAAGTAAAATTTATTTTTAAGCGCTTTTCAGAAACCAAAGCGCTGTACAGGTGAACAGACATTTAATTACAGAATATAATAATAACAATAATAATAACAATAAAATCACAATAAAAATCACAGTAGGAATCATTCTCCATACGCCTTCAAAAATAGATACATTTTTAACTCAGACTTAAAACTCTCTACGGTCAGGAAGCTTCGTATCCGAATGCAGATACTGCACTCAGCTGCTTGCTGGCCAGCTTTATGCAAATGAAAGTACTGACGTGCTCACTCATTGGAGTGCTTCAGTTCTTTCAAGTACACAAAGTTTACACCAATGGAAGTGTGACCATTGTCAAACTCTGCTTGCATAGTCATTGGTCTGTCAGAGATGAGCCCAATGTAGATTGCTCTGCATTGGGCTAGTCAGTGACACACCTCTCAAATGCCATTCTCTAAAGTAAAGCAAAATGTTTCTTGTGCATACACAAGGAAACATAAACATAAGAACATTATACAGTATACAAGCCACAGGGATGAACCCTCAGTTTAAACATAACCTATCATCTTTCCTTTTACATGATACAGAGACATTCTAATTTTTAAAGTTATAGCTGAAATGGAAAGTCATACTGATAAGGATGAGGGAACTTCCATTTCTCTTCACCGCCACAGAATAGAAAGCATGAGATCCCCCAGCACCACAGCAAAAAAACAAGACAAGGCATGCATCTTACTTTACTCTAAGCAGACAGAACTGAATAAGATCAGTCTCTTGTGACTGAAGCTGTTGACACAGGGGGACTCAGGACACTAGATGTTCACAGGAAATGGAGAGAAGGTATGTCTTGTATGTTTATGCTGCCAACCCCCAGGATGCAAGTGGAACACTGAAAAGAAGGGGTTGGGGAGCAACACCACAGAAGACTTGAAAAAGCCAAAAAGTATTCTGGTAATGTGTTTTTATTTCATATATTTGCGTTTCCATTTCTGTTTCTTCCTAAAGTTACAAGTGAAACTAGAAAGGTAAAAGGGTGGTAGAGGAAGGGGATAACAATGTGACTCAATTAAGAAAGGAAAACTGGAAGTATCTAGGCTCTGTGCAAGGGTGAATTTATTGTCTGTTATATAGTGGCTCTGGATACCTGAATTGGGTCATTTTTAATGAGTTCAGTAATAAGTTCTAGAGCACTCACAGTATTTTCACCTCAATATGGCTGCATATCGAGGTGAAAACACCACAAGCACTCTGGAGCTTACTACTGAGCTCACTAGAAATGATCAAATTCAGGATTTCATAACCACCATAAAAAATGTAATAAATTAAAGCAGCCAGAACAAGAAAGTAATGAGAGAATAATTTACATTTATAAATTGATTGAAATGCACAAGCTTCATGCCAACAAAAGTGAACTCCTGAAGAAGCCCATAAATATAAGGCAAAATGCAGAGTGCAACTAGCATGGATGAAATAAAAAGAAATTATCAGAACGCATTTTGGCTTTCTCAAGCCTCCTGAAGCGTCACCCTGACACAGGGTCATAATATCACAAACAGGGCCTGATTAAGGCATAGGCAACATAGGCACAGGCCTGGGGCCACTGCCTGCCAGAATGGCCCCAGCAATCCCCATCATATATGTACTATATATCTTTTTCTTTCTGTCAGAGCTGTCTTTTTTGTAAAGGACTCAGCTACTGAGTAATCTGAGTGGGGCTGGGTCAGAACTGAGATGAGGTTCAAGATTCAAGGTTCAAATTTATTGTTAAAGTACATATAAAAACAATTGTTACCTACATATTTTATACAAGAGATATGATATCAGATTATTATATAAATACATATCCAAATTACATAAAAAGTGTTATTTTGCCCTATTGCACAAGTCCCATTACCCAAGTACATAAATTATTACTATAGCTACAGTTTGTATCAATGGCATTCATTCATTATCTTGTAAGCAAAGTTTGGCAAAGCAAATATTTGACTACCATTCTTTTGGTTCGTATCCAAGATGGTATGGCTTTTTTTAGAACTGTAACATGATTTTCACCTCCCTGATTAAGAGTTAAGTGTAGCTGATAGCGTAAGGGGGCCCTGTTCTAGCTGACCTCTAACAGCCCCATTTCATTTGCTTTGTCTCCTTCCCCCACTTAGAAACCCACTTTGAATCAAATATTACTCTTAAATATAAAAGATTAACAGTGCAATTTAATGCATATGCTTTATATCTAATCTCACCCTTAAAATTAAAAAAATCTACAATGCGTTTCAATGGTATAATAAAAAATTTTACTCTTTTTTTAATTCCCTCATCTCGTTCGAATTGAAGTTCTGACCTTGATATAGTTCCATTTTCAGGGTGAATAAATGAATGTATTTCCAGATTCCCATCAGTAAATCTTGTCATTTATTGATCCTGGCTTACTTACCAAAAACAGAAATGTTTGATCTGTTTAATCCTAGGAATGATTTATTCCAGCAATCACTTGCTTTGCAATATCATCTCTGAAGTTCATGACTCCTCCAGTTAAAGGGACAGTAAACATCGCAGGGGTCACTCAAATTGTGAAAGCCCATAAAAAGATAGTTCAAATGAGGTACAGGACTTCCTTGTAGGTGTCAGGAGTCCTGAGCTATGACTATCTAATTAATCTGTAAATCAAAACAAGGCAGCAGCCATTTTGAAATAGGAAGTGATGTCACTGAGGGGTCTCATGATTCAATGAAATGGCTATGGCCTTGTTTTGATTTATAGATAATTTCTGCATTCATAACTCAAGACTCCTGACACCTACAGCTAAGCCTAAAACCTCATTTGAAATATCTTTTTATGGGCTTTCACAATTTGAGTGACCCCTGCAATGTGTACTGTCCCTTTAACCACAGTATAACTCCTAACACCACCCAGGACCTAGCTTGTTTTAGAGATGGGTCCCTACTCTATCCAACAAAACTCCCACATCCTGGTTCATATTACCAGACAGGACAAAATGATAATACCCAGACTGCGAGCACACACGTGTGTTTGGGAGGAGGGGTTTTGGAGAAATCAAATCATGGCAATCATGGCATTTGATACCCTAAAAAATTATTTTTACCAGGCCAGTTAGTAACTATTTTCTCTAACTGATCAAAACTCAGACCATTGTAATTTTTCCCATACTGATATTAATAGTTTCATTAATTCTGAATCATTTTACTTAGGTTATTTATGTTTTATGCCACTTTTTTGTGACAGTAAGAAACTTTTTTTTTTCAAATTTCAGTAACTGATATGTAATGGCCAAGGGCTGTGGCCACAGAGAAGAGGCACAGTCATGTTGAATGGGTGTGGTTGTGGTGAGGGGGCCCCAGATTTCAGTTTGGCCTTGGGCTCCAGGTTTGCATTAAACTGGCCCTGATCACAAACACAAACATAGCAGCAATGTACCATGCTGTCAGTACAGCAGGTACATTGCCAGTGCTTGGTGTTAACACCAAAAAGCAACAATAGCACTACAAAAACATATATCCTTGATTTTTAAGGGGGACTCCGCCACGAACACCACCAGATAAAGGGGACTGCACCCCCAACCCCCCCTCCCATTGGGAGAAACACAGGTGAGGTGGATCATGACTCGCACAAGACTTAAAAAAAAATAAAGCACAAAAAAATCACGCCAGTAGTCTGGGACCAGGATTTGAGCCATGGTCCACAGATAAACTGCTTCCCTCCACTGCCAGGGGCTCATTCCTCTGAGCCATGGCAGCTGCTCAGTGGACCATCCCCCCAGCAGAGGTCTTATCTTCTGCATCACTGTCTCCCAGCCATTAGCTAGAGGGTATAAAACCACACCTGCACCATTTCGTCCTTGTGGCATCTTGTACCCTGCAGCTCTTTTCCCCAACACTCTTTCTGCTGTGCGGTTTTGACTGCACCATTATTTAAATTGCATATTGACCCAGTACCCATTACTGCCCCCAGACTGTTGATGTTGAACAGAAAAATAACATTTGGGTAGACTTCATCTCATCACAAGAAGATCTACTCCACACCAAGACAGAATTGTGCCATTTTAAGTAGCCACAGCTATGGTAGAAGACTACTTAAGAGATCTTAAACACGTACACATTAGGGATAATTCTTTCAGATACCGGCATGGGAGAAGAAAACTTTGTCCAACATTAGCTAAAGTTGCTGAGTTACATAAATTGTATTTCAACTGAATACATGGTGACATGTGATTTGGTTGTCCTGATACAGAAACTGAGAGTTAAAAAAAGAAATCAGACCTG
The DNA here is from genome assembly GCA_016271365.2 of Neoceratodus forsteri. Classification (NCBI taxonomy): domain Eukaryota; kingdom Metazoa; phylum Chordata; order Ceratodontiformes; family Ceratodontidae; genus Neoceratodus; species Neoceratodus forsteri. The sequence continues at coordinate 473,274,921 of CM057455.1, forward strand.
GATAACACCATGACTAATACATGTAATGCAAGAAAGGATGAAACCTTGGAAAAATATTAAGTAGATAAATCATTGAGAAATCTAAATGAATACAAAATATTAAGGGATTTCAGTAAAAAAATGTATTCAGAAAGCAAAATTGAATTTTATTTAAACAAACAATTGGAAAATGGAAATGGAATGAAGGAAAATTGGAGGATATTTAACGATCTTGCAGGGAAAACAAAGGTAGACAAAGCTGACTCCCAGAATACCACTAATGATGAGGTTCACAAAACCTTGGAGATAGCCATAGAATTAAACAATGTATTTTGTAAGGTTCCACCCATTGAGACTGCCAGTGTTCGTGTGCCTGATCATCAGGGTGCCATGTCAGGATTTTTCTGACCCCTGTGTTTGTGGGGCTACACATCCCATGCCCCCACACTCCTCTTTCTTAAGATTCTAACTCTGGGAGGGCAAAACCTTGGGGAGGGGGCATGAATCTCAAAATCAGCACCTTGATGTGCCAAAGCACAAATGCTGGCACTCTAATGGCTGGAAGGGATTTTGTAAAATAGCTAATGGTGTGTCTCTGGGAATTTTTTTAACTGAAGCTATAACAGTACAGAAGGATGTAAATGGAGATTTATTTTTTTATTATTTTAGGGAATTAACTGAGTATGATGTGTATGGATATTTGCAAAACATGAATACTATGTAAACAAGAAATGGTAAGGATGTCATGGAGTTAAATTATTTTCTTGTGTGAGAGATTTAATGTTTGGACCATTGAAGACGTTATTTGATTTTTCCTTGAAATCTGAGGTGTTCTCTAAGTTATGGAGGCAGGTGAATGTGGTACCTATTTACAAGGGTGGAGACAGGTCTTTAGTTAAAAATTATAGGCCTGTCTCTTAATTGTCCCCTCTATCCAAGGTCTTGGAGAAAGTGGTCTATGGTCAAATCATAGGTTATCCAGAGTTGCATGGTTTATTATCTTTTGTACATCATGGATTTAAAAGGAGAACATAGTACTTTAACATCTTTGACTGAACTGACTGCATTTCTTCATGAGGCCTTTGACAGGGGTGAGATAGCTGCTGCTGTTTTTTTGTTTGTTTGTTTTTTTGTTGTTCTTTGTTTAGTTTTTTTTATTTATTTAAAGCTTTTGATCATGGTTACATGCTCTCCAAACTCAGGGATATTGGTTGTGAGAAGAGAGTTATTTCTTGGTTTGAGAGTTATTTTGGTGGTAGAAAACAATAAGTAATTGTAGATGGTGTAACGTCTCCACTAATAGGAACTGATTCATGGGTTTCACAGGGCTCTATTTTAGGGCCTTTATTATTTAGCATTTTTTGTTAATGATTTACCATCAGTTATTTCATCTTCAAAGATTTTACTTTACGTGTATGATATTCTTTTGTTTAACAGTGGGTGTTGCAGTAAATAACTAATTTTAGATTTACAGAGTGAGGTTCATTCGGTCAATAGATGGTTGAATGATAACAGTTTATTTTTAAATGCATCTAAGACAAAATTTATGCTTTTTAGAAATAGGAATAAGGTGGCTGCTATCCCTAATTGACAAATAGGGATGCACATGATGTGGAAATAGAGACAGTAGGTTGTTTTAAGTACTTCAGTTTTATTTGGATAGCTTATTGTCATGTAGTTGATACACTGAATTTTTTGGTTAAGACTGTTAATGCAAGATTGGTATTGCTTTATAGCATAAGGAATCATCTTCCCCTTAATTCTAAAAAAGTGTTGGTACAATCATTAATGTTATCCATTATTTATTATGAATTATGGATTTTACCAGTGTATTCTATTACAGTGAAGACATCTTTAAATGGAGTTATATTTATCTATCATAATGCATATCATTTTGTATTGGCTACTCCTAGGTTAACATATCACTGTATAGTATATTCTTCACTTGACTGGTACTAATTTGATTATCATTTTTATTTTAGGATATTTCCCTTTGGAGAGTTTGGTACAGTAATGTAAAACTATCCTTTAAGTATCTGATTAAAATGAGAAGTTCTGGATTCTCAACTTGTTCTGTATCAACATTTTGTTTTAGATTATCTCTATAAAGTTAATCTTCAGCTCAGCATTCATTTTTCTATAAACAATAGTACAGTGTTGAAAGAATGGAATTCACTTCCATCCACATTACATTACTTTGGATCCTACCACACCTTTAAAGTGAATTTAAAGAAGTATTCTATTGACTGAGTATTATTGTGCACATAACTATTGTTTCTGGTCTTTTTTTTTTTTGGAAGTTTTGTGAGAATTTTATGACTGTTATTTGTTATCTGTCTGGGTCATCCATGATGCTCTTGGAGTTACTTGGTTGTTAAATAATAATAAAAAAAAAAACAAGCAGTACAATAGCATGTACACCAAGCTGGTAAGTCCTCATCTGGAATATGGGGTCCAGTTCTGAAGATATTACCAAAAGAAGGATGTGGAGAGGGTGGAGCGGGCACAGAGGAGGGCAACCAAGATGGTGAAAGGGCTTAATCACCTGCCGTATGAGGAGGGGCTGGGAGCCCTGGACATGTACCCTCTGGAGTTGAGAAGGGAAAGAGAGGACATGATAGAGACCTTCAAGTACCTCAAAGGGATAAACAAGGTGCCTACTGAGAACCCCTTCCAATTGAAGAAGTGTCCCAGAAAAAGGGCCATAAACTCCAGCTAGAGGGGGGCAGGTTTAGGGGCAACATCAGCAAGAACTTCTTCACTGAGAGGGTGTTAGACACCTGGAATGGGCTACCTAGAAAAGTGGTAGGCTAGAATTCATTGGGGGGGTTCAAGAGGGCATGGGACAGACACAGGTGACTGTTGAAAGGAGGGGGAAATCAGGGCCAAGCCTAGGGGGTGCTAGGCAAATGGGCAGACTACGTGGGCCTGGAGGTCCTTTTCTGCCAACACTTTCCTATGTTCTCATGTAACAGCTGGTATGTATTCTGAATAGATATTCAGTATTGCAGGTAGTACTGTTACTAACAGAAGAGCCAGTATGTTAGAAAACAATACTGAGAAAATGACATTTAATAAAATCAGTCTGAGGTTACAGTACTTGCTGACTATTCAAATTCATTTCCAAAGCATGTTGATTCTCAAAATGATAATGACACTGTCTACATCCAACATAAAAACCTCCCAGTGCCTGATGTGATGGAACTTAGAATGCTGTTTTTTTTAAGATTTTGTTAACAAAAAAAAAGACACACGTTGCAGTTCTGTATACATTTGTTGTTCTTCTCAACCCTTTTGTCAGATTAAAAAAAATGCAAAACAAATAAATAAATAAATAAATAACTTTAGGGAGAATGGCATATTTGTATGGGAAACACTCCTGTCATAATAACATCAAATATTGACCAATGGAATTCAACAACTAGTGATATTAAGCTACAGACTTTCTTTAATAAGTGTGGGTGGACAGGTTCCTAATAATTCCATTCCTCATAAAAGTTATTATTCCTCACTACAGACATCACTAGTATTATTTTCAATTTAAGTTTATTTATTTATTTGTTTTTGGTACCCTTGTAGGTGCTTTAGACACAGCAATGACTATTTTCAGGCACGACCTGAGAGGTTACAATATGATGAGTACGATACAAGACAGAAAATTGTGGCATATCATACAACACTCAATTAGCAGAATCCAAAGCAATATCAGCTATAGTCTTACAGTCAATACAAATTTAGTTAAAAATTGCAGATTTTACAGGATTTTTAAACTGAGTTTAGGAAGGACATAGAAAATAAAAGTGATAGCAGCACTATTTCAATTCAATTCAAGTTTATTGTTCAACTTGTAGAAAGTTATTACAAACAGTACATCACAATCAATAAAAACAAATATATAGGGGGATACATGATGGGTGACTGTGGAATATGGAAAAAATTTCTGCGAGTGCAGGGTGATATTATCTCAGTTCACCCTGCACTAGTTGTAATATTTTCCATATTTCATTTGTCTCACATCATGTGTGCAATTTATACAATAGGGGCCCCAAGTTATTTGTTTCAAATTTGAGTACTGTTTGTTGTGTGGTTTGTGACTGGAGCAGTTGTGGATGACATGAATGGGTAATGTGTGGCTGCCAATTGGTTGGTTTTCCTGACTGTGTTTGTGTTTTTTGTTTTAATTGGTTCCTAGCTGCTTGTTGTGTGTTATGTGTGTTGTAGTTGGTGTTCATTGGTCTGGGGGTGGGGATTAACGCGGAACTGTGGGACGGCTTTGAATCTGTGAAGTAAGTGGTAGAAAATAAATATTGTTCAAATTTTCTACTGTTTAGGATACATACAGTATGTGGGTTGGCTTCACTGGTACTTTTTTTTGTTTAGTAGAACCGGCTATCTTTTGTAAGCGAGCATTTTACAACAGCTTCTGCAGTAGTGTCAGTTGCATTTTAAGAAGCAGCACAGCTAGGCAGGGGTTTTATACTGGGTGCTGGAATTATAGAGATACAGTGAATTAGTTTGTTGTATAGTGCAGGGGTTTTGTGCTGTGTGCTTTAGAGATGCAATTAATTATTTAGTTGTTTGTTTAGAAAGAGGGTGTCATTTAATTTAGGGTTGTGCTGGGGATGACTGACGTATCGAGTGTTGGAATATCAGAAGCTAACGTAGACACTGTGGAATATCTGCTAAGATATTCCACAGTGTCTACTATTCAATAGTGGTGAAAACAATGACATTTATTTAGAGTGTTATTATTTCACCCCATTGTATAAAACAAAATATATAATGCACTTTCATAATTTACACACATATTGCACTCTTAATACATTCATATAGACCAATGTTAACATAATGAAGATAATATTGCACATTTCTCTCATTCTGGATCTCTAATATCAATGTGGTTTAGTAAACTTGGGCCTTATCATAGTGCCCAGTGTAAACAGCACACATTTTTACAATGATCATAATACAGTAATTCTGTGTTAAGCTGTAGTCTCTGTTCCTGGCAGGACTAATGTCTGAATGTGTCAGACTGAAAAATCATAATTACAATGTTGGTCCTTATTTTCTGTTGTGATATGATATTTCTTTCCATCGATTATTTTAAGGAAGGAGGCCACATGGTATAACAATTGTTCATCTCTTGTTTTTAAGAGATGCATAACCAGATGTGGTTCATATGCAATATGCTTACAGTGTTCTCCAAGCAGATTTTTCCTGTTTTTTTCTTATAAGGGACATAACATCACTAAATGCACTAAATCATTATTTTCCTTCCCACATTCACATTGCCATCCCTTTCTTTCTTTTTAATTTTTCTTCTTATATATCTCTCTTCACCAATTACTGAAGTTACATTCAAACCTAAATCTAGTTATTATTTTCCTAAGGCTAGGATTTTTAATTATTGTTATATATGTAATACTAGGAAAAAACAACATAGCAAATAATGAAGGACAAGTGCAATCATTGCTAACAGGTTTATCGCAGTACAATAGCTTAGACCAAGCAGGCATCTGGGTAGTGGGTATTAGAATGAGGGTGAAAGAAAAGAGATGGAGGTGGTATTAAACCGAGGAGTGGGGTAGGGTGGTAAGGCAAGGGACAGAGAGAGCAAGAAGAGGAAAGAGGGAGATTTGGAGCTGGATATGGTGGGGATAAAAGGAGAGGCCTATGATAGGTTAAAGCATGTACAGGGTCTAGCTTTGTGAGATAATGAATGTTTTCCTTTTTGAAAAGATAAATGACTTGGTGCTAGCCTGATATCTGGGAGAAGAGAGTTCCAGTATAAAGGGGCAGCATGGGAGGAGGCATGGGTGTCCTTGGTTGTTTTGCACCTTGTGATGTGAAGGGGAGTATGGTCAGCAGATCTAAGACCTTGCAAGGAGGTTCTTTGGAACAGCATAGAGGATAGGGATGTGGGGTTGGGGGGGTGATCTAAAGATGTTGTCTGTCAGACAGCCAAAAAAGTGGTCATGATGGGCAGTTGGGGAGGGCCATTTTAGTTCTGCATAGAGCTGGCAGCAGTGCTTACAACAAGGAAAAGCAGAGGCATACTGATATATATTATTATATGTTGTGTCACACCTGTGAAGAGAGGCTTTGGATGCACCTGTATAGGTGACAGCATAGTAGGTAAGGGCTGGGAGCAAAATGCCTAGAGCAATAGTTAGCCTAACTGATTGGGTAAATGCGTGACTAGTTGTATAGGCGATCCCTACCTTAGTATTTACTGATTTGCAGGTGACAGAGATGTGTTGGTTGAAATCCATAGATCTATCAAATAGTACACCCAAGTATTTGAACATGCTTACTGTTTCTAGCAGAGAGACATTTTCACCATGAATTTCTAGCTGGTTCTGATTGTTCCTGAGCTTAGCAGCAGAACCAAAGAGCATGGCTTGAGTTTTGCCAACATTTAGGACAAGCTTATTTTTGCAGATCCAGTGCTGGATGTTTGAGAAATCATATGAGAGGGAGAGATTTATATCAGATAAATTCCTAGAGCTGGTATATAGAACAAGGTCATCCACATATAGCAGGTATGAGCATAAAGGTGCCTTTAGAGATATTCTGTTGTCGAAGATAGAGAATAAAAGGGAGCCAAGAATGGACCCCCGAAGAACACCTATATTTATGGTTGCAAGACTAGACATAGCTGAGTTAAATTTTATTACCTGTTACTATTAAACCAGTCCATAACCAGTGGCAAAAAGCCCAAGGACAGCAGATTTGTGAGAAGAAGGGAGTGTTTAACCAGATCAAAGGCTTTAGTTAGATTTATGAAGACAGCACCAGTAAGAAGGCCATTGTCCATGGCAGTAATGGTGTCATCTGTGAATTTTAAAAGGGCTGTTGCCATGCAGTGCCCCTCAGAGAGAAGATTATTATCAAGGAGAAAGGATATAGTTTGTGTGGCAACCCATTTCTCTAATATTTTTCTCAGAACAGGAGTATGGTTGATAGTTAGAAATGTCTTTGAGATCACATTTTTTAAGAACTGGAGTAATTCTGGTGATTTCCCAAATGCTAGGAACTATACCATGTCATAGAGATAGGTTAAACATTTTTACCAAGGGTGATGCAATGCAGGAAGAGGCAAGTTTCAGCATCCTGGGTTCGAGACCATCTGAGCCAACACTAGCACTATTGGAGATGGTATTTAACAATTTAAGAACATCATACCTCATCACGATTTTGAGACGGAAAGGTGGGCAGACAGGAGTAATGTCAGGTTTGGTGTGGGGGTGCCGGACTGATCAGTGTGAAAGGAGGATGTGTATTTTGACAGATTCGAGTAGCAAAGATTGAAAGAGTTTGCAATGGCGATAGGATTATTATATTGGACATGGATACCGTTTATATCTACATCATTTGCTGACTGGAAATATTTAGTTCCAAGAAAGGTTTTTATGTGTGCCCAGAATCTCCTTGAGTCTCCAGATGCATCTTTCAAAAGCCCTTTACAGAAGGAACCTCTAGCAAGATGAATATTTTTTTCCAAGTGTTTCTATGTGTCCTGTAGTCATTGAAATCTGAAGGAAAACCTGAGGCCTTAAAATGCCACCATCTTTTATCTCCAGCTCGGACTAACACTAAGAGGTCTTTGTGGAGCCATTTAGTAGGTGCACCCCAGATTCTGCATGTAAGTAAAGGGATATGCCAATCCTGGAAGGCCTTGAATTGGACCAATAAATAGTTCAGTGCAGCTTGAGCATCAGAGGCTGCATGGTTGAAGGACCAGTCTATTAACGTGATGTCACAAAGGACGTTTGCATGATCTAGATTGGCAAAGTTACAGAAGGCAACGTACTTGGGGGGGTCAAGGGAGTGACTTAGAGTGGATACTGGGGAGTGGTCACTTAAGGCATCAGCCAAAGTTCCAGCAGCCACGATTCTGTTGGTGCAGTTTGTCAGTACCCAGTCAATTAGGGTACTGGATTTGGAGGAGGGCACAACCCATGTAGGGTCTGTGATTAGTTGGTGAAGGTTATGCCCTTGCACTGCAGACAGGACAGACTTATTAGCTTTCCCAAGCCAGCTGAGGTTCAGATCAACAAGGATAGAAATTTTGTTTCATCCAATGAATACAGCAGTTTGGTCAAGTAGTTCCTCTAGGCTGGAGTGCCCATTTTGTTGCAAATTGTAGGTGCACACTATGTGCAATTTCTTTGTGACTAGGAGTAGAATAGCATGGAGCGATTAACAAAGGGAGAGTGCAGGGGTAGAGAGGGTGGAGAGATTTAGGTGAGATTTAAAAAATATGGCAACACAACCCCCTTGTTTTGGGGTGTGTCTATCATATCTAATAAGATTATATTTGGGTAAAGTGCATACTGCATCTGGTATTGATGGCTTAAGCCAAATTTCAGATAGGCAGATGATATCAGGCTGATAGATTCCAACCCATGCTTCAAGTTCAATTACAATAAGTTACAGACTAGGCTCCTACTGTTAATGTGAACCACTCGAAGGCCATTCAGGATATTCCATGTAGCATCATTCCATGAAGAATATGTAGGTGGACTAGGGTTAAGTTGTACATCACCAGCAAGGATGAGTGCTAAGAGGAGAAGGGGCCAAAGTTTACGATGAACAAAGTAGGTGATCATGATTCCATGGAAACAAAGGCACTTTTTATGGGAATAGGTTACCAAGTAAATGTAGTATTTAGGGATAACCAGAGGGGTGAGATCAATGTGTTTGCGTGATAATAAAAATAAATTGGAGAAGGTGAAATCAGTTTGGTCAGAAGCAGAGGCTTCATGGGATTTGGAGTAAGGGATAGGTGAAAGCCACAATAATAGGTATATTGTTACATGGGTAACCATCAGCATTCTAAACTGTGAGGCAATTTGCAAATTAGAGGGATTTGATGTCCTAATAGGGTCAGAGGAGAGACAGGAGTGCCTAGAATCGGGGGGGGGGGGGAGAATATTAGCAATAATTAGGATGTGCTGACATAGAGATAAAGATCCTACACGGAGATAATTTAGGATATGTTTACATTGAGATGATGATCAGCAGTGCTGCTCCTTGTGGTTTTTCAGTATAAGGAGCAAATGGGGAAATGGACACTAACAAAAAATTGAGCATGTGACTCCCTGTCTCTATAAAGCTATGTGTCCAGATAGGGTGGGCGGCCCATTATGGGCCAAGGACTCTGGGCAGGCAAGCGGTGTTCTGCAGGGGCTGGACTGAACTGCAAAGGTGGTTCAGATCAAGAATGTGAGCCCAGTCAGGAGCTGGTGGAGCCTGGGGAAGAGAGACAGAAATAGCTTTGTTAATTGGGGGGAGGGTTTACAGAATGCAGAGTAGGGCTAGATTGGTGGGAGGGTTTGAAATAGGAGCGGGGAGAGATCAAAGCCAAGACATGGGAGGGTTCCAAATAGGAGCAGAGAAGCATATTAAGAAAGAGTGCAGGAAAAAAACAGCAGGAGAAATAATAAATGGCTTTTTAAACACAGAAAATAATTCCACCAAAGCTGTATGAGCTGACAAATAGTAACTACAATTCAGTCCCACTAAATCCCACCATGGCTGTAGGAGCCGCTAATAAGCAAACATCAATTCTGCCTCACACTGCGTAGAAAGTTAAAGTTCAAGGATAGTTCAGGAGCCAACAGAGTTCCGTTCAGAAAAATGGTGCCAGATTTGAAATGCCATCCTGCTTCGAATCTGGAGTGCCACGTGGCTGTGTACCCTTCCTTAAGGGCTGAGAACTCTGGGCAGGTGAGTGGTGTTCTGCAGGGGCTGGGCTGAACCACAAAGATGATTCAGATCAGGAATGCGAGCCCGGTCAGGGGATGGTGGAGGCTTTCCTTAAGGGTTGAGGACTCTGGGCAGGCAAGCAGCATTCTGCAGGGGCTGGACTGAACTGCAAAAGCAGTTCAGATCAGGAATGCAAGCCCTGTCAGGGGCTGGTAGAGCCTTTCCTTAAGAGCTGAGGACTCCGGGCAAGTGAACGGCATTCCGCAGGGGCTGGACCAAACTGCAAAGGCGGTTCAGATCAGGAATGCAAGCCCGGTCAGAAACTGGTGGGGCCTAGGGAACAGGGACAGAAATAGCAGCAACTATGCAACTAATTATGCAACTAAGCATAGATAACACTATGGAGGAAGAATAAGCATACAACTATTGGTTGAAGCCTTGAAGCAAAATCCCAGATTCTGCCAAAAAAGTTGTCTAGTAAAATTCAGACTAGAAAATCATTATTTTGGGGAGTTGAGTCCTATGTAGCTGTATCCATTGTCTTGCCCATCTTTGACACTAAAGAAATTTTGCAGCAAAGTCGTGTATCAGGTTAGCTCAGGGAAGGTGGAGGAAAGCAGATGCTTCTTATTGAAAGCCATCACCCTGATCCACTAACAGACAGCCCATCTGCGGGCTTCCCAAACTGCCACTGTGGCCCTGGCACTCTCCAAGCTGGCCACAGCTAATAGATCACCCGACCGACCCCTGGACAGATTCAGACAGCCCACCTGCAGGCTTCCCAAGCTGCCACTGTGGCCCCAGCACTCTCCGAGCCGGCCGCAGCTAAGAGATCACCCGACTGACCCCTAAACTGATTCAGACAGCCAATGTGTGGGCTTCCCAAGCTGCCGCTGTGGTCCCAGCACTCTCCAAGCCGGCCGCAGCTAACAGATTGCCCGACCGACCCCTGGACAGATTCAGGTATGCACCAGATCTCTGAAACTCGTGGTTTTGAATGCCACTATTTTGCTTGGATGCCCAGTGGAGGAGCCAGGTAGTGATTGGCAATTTCTGCTCTGCAGCTGAATTTCCAACTCCTGGCGCTCCCTGCTCCCTGATCTTGGGGAAATCTCTTTCTGTGCTGTGTTCTGGACTGAATTTTTGTAAATGTAATTACTTATGTTATGCATTAATTGGTCTTACTTTACCTGCCAGTTTAGCTAGTTTATTACAAGCCCCTAGTCTAGCCTCTCGGTGTTACTTGCTCCTGTGAGACTAGTGCTAGACAAACTGCATTGTTTAGTAGCTGATTTTTGACTGCTTAGACCTAGCTACTGTGTAAAATTGCTGCATTTTTTCCATTTCTGCTTCTACTGCCAAACCCTGTCTCCTGTCCTACGCTAGTCACTCTGCTAATTTTTAATTTCTCCTCCTCGCTTGCTATGCTGTCTCTCTAAACAGCTTCATTTCTTCTCTGCCTTACCTACAAACCCTCCTCTTACATCCCCTCCTGCAGCTGCTGTTGTCCTCCTCAGATGTCCTGGCGCCAAAGCACAGAACCCCCCCCCCCACAGTTAACGCCACTTCTATCTCTAAATAATTGCCCTGCATTTGACATCTCTTTACTTTGTGCGTTGTCTTTCCCCATTGCCTGCCCTCCATTTAGCTTCCTATTCTACTCTAGCTCTATTTAATCCTGTGCCTTTTCCCTCTTGTTCCACAGACAGCCCATCTGTGGGCTTCCCAAGCTGCTGCAGCGGCCCCGGCTCTCTCTGAGCCAGCCACAGATAACAGATCATCCGACTGACCCCTGGACAGATTTAGGTATGCACTGGACCTCCGAAACCCGTTTTTTTGAATGCTGCTGTTTTGACTGGATGCCCAGTGGAGGAGCCAGGCACCGATTGGCAGTTTCTGCTCCTTGGCTGAATTTCCAACTCCTGGCACTCCCTGCTCCCTGATCTTGGGGAAATCTCTTTCTTTGCTGTGTTCTGGACTAGAGCTAGAGAATTCTAGAGCTGAGGACTCCGGGCGGGTGAGTGGCATTCTGCAGCGGCTGGACCGAACAGCAGAGGTGGTTCAGATCAGGAATGTGAGCCCAGTCAGGGTCTGGTGCAGCCTTTCCTTAAGGGCCTAGGACTCTGGGCAGGAGATCAGCGTTCCACAGGAGCCTGACTGAACTGCAAAGGTGGTTCAGATCAGGAATGCGAGTATGGTCAGAAAATGGTGGAGCCTAGGGAAGAGGGACAGAAATAGCTGCAACTATGCAACTAACTATGCAACTAAGCATAGTTAACACTATGGAGGAAGAATATGCATACAGCTATTGGTTGAAGCCTTGAAGCCTTGAAAATCTTGAAGGAAAATCCCAGATTCTGCCAAAAAAGTTGTCTAGTAAAATTTGGACTAGAAAATCATTATTTTGGGGAGTTGAGTCCTATGTAGCTGTATCCATTGTCTTGCCCATCTTTGACACCAAAGAAACTTTGCAGCAAAGTCCTATATCAGGTTAGCTCAGGGAAGGTGGAGGAAAGCAGAAGCAGATGTTTCTTATTGAAAGCCATCACCCTGATCCACTCACAGACAGCCCATCTGTGGGCTTCCCAAGTTGCTGCTGCAGCCCTGGCACTCTCCAAACTGGCCGCAGCTAATAGACTGCCTGACTGACCCCTGGACAGATTCAGAGAGTCCATCTGTGGGCTTCCCAAGCTGCTGCTGTGGCCCCAGCACTCTCTGAGCCGGCTGCAGCTAACAGACCACCTGACCGACCCCTGGACAGATTCAGACAGCCCATCTGTGGGCTTCCCAAGCTGCCGCTGCGGTCTCGGCACTCTCCGAGCCGGCCGTAGCTAACAAATCACCATACTTACCCCTGGACAGATTCAGGTACACACCAGACCTCTGAAACTCGTGGTTTTGAATGCTGCTGTTTTGACTGGATGCACAGTGGAGGAGCCAGGCACTGATTGGCAGTTTCTGCTCTGCAGCTGAATTTCCAACTCCTGGCACTCCCTGCTCCCTGATCTCGGAGAAACCTGTTTCTGTGCTGTGTTCTGGACTGAATTTTTATAAATGTAATTACTTATGTTAAGCATCAATTGGTCTTACTTTACCTGCCAGTTTAGCTAGTCTATTACAAGCCACTAGTCTAGCCTCTTGGTGTTACTTGCTGCTGTGAGACTAGTGCTGGACAAACTGCATTGTTTAGTTGCTGATTTTTGACTGCTTATACCTAGCTACTGTGTAAAATTGCTGCATTTTCCATTTCTGCTTCTACTGCCAAACCGTCTCCTGTCCTACGCTAATCACTCTGTTAATTTTGAATTTCTCCTCCTCACTTGCTATGCTATCTCTCTAAACAGCTTCATTTCTTCTCTGCCTTACCTGCAAACCCTCCTCTTATAATCCCTCCTGCTGCTGCTGTCCTCCTCCTCAGATGTCCAGGCGCCACAGGACAGAACCCTCCCCCCCGTTAACTCCTTTTCTAGCTCTAAATAATTGCCTTGCATTTGCCACCTCTTTACCTTGTGCGTTGTCTTTCCCCATTGCCTGCCCCCCACTTAGCTTGCTATTCTACTCTAGCTCTTTTTAATCCTCTGCCTTTTCCCTCTTGTTCCACAGACAGCCCATCTGTGGGCTTCCCAAGCTGGTGCTGCGGCCCTGGCGCTCTCCGAGCCAGCCGCAGATAACAGATCGTCTGACTGACCCCTGGACAGATTCAGGTATGCACTGGACCTCCGAAACCCATTTTTTTGAATGCTGCTGTTTTGACTGGATGCCCAGTGGAGGAGCCAGGCACTGATTGGCAGTTTCTGCTCCTCGGCTGAGTTTCCAACTCCTAGTGCTCCCTGCTCCCTGATCTTGGGGAAATCTCTTTCTGTGCTGTGTTCTGGACTGAATTTCTCATCCCCCCTCACCTCCTCACAGTATTAAATAGAACCTTGCTCTGTCCCTCTCCTCAGCCTAGCAGCTGATTGGTCACTCCACTGCTGCACATTCTTATGGCTATTGGCCTCTCTGTCTTCAATACCTGACTTGGCCCACTCTCTTACCACCCCTTTTAAAAGCAATCTCACCCACAGGGTTGAACATTTGCTCTCAAGTTTATCTCCATCTAGAAGTACGTGACATTATCTGCTACATCTTATGTGGGTTTTCTTTTCAAAGCCCTGCTACTCACGTCTGTCCACAAAATCTTCCATGATAGCTATGGCTGGAAGAATACTGCCCCTGCTGACACTGAGTCTTGCTCTCTTTTTACTGGCTCTTCTCACTGCCAGACCTTGGTCTCCTGGCAGTGCTAAACTGGCCTCCACACTATCTGACTTTACCTACTCAAACCTACTTGTGTCACAGATCAAGCAACATGACGTGACTCCTCTATTACTCACTAGGCATCTTTTATACTTGGCTTCTGACTTTACCTCTAAACACCTCTGGCAGAACATGCTACTGGTACCACCTCTTTTCCCATGGAAACTATGGGTCCTTGTGCTCCTAGCCTTGTTATTATCTGGGGACATCGAAACAAACCCTGGCCCGCAGTTACCCACTGCCTCTCTGAATATGGTCTGGTTAAATATGAAAGGCCTTCGTGTAGCACACTTAAACGTTAGAAGCCTTACCTATAACTTTATTGAACTTGAGGCATGGATATCCATAAATGAATGTGACATTCTCTGTCTAATTGAAACTTAGGTAAAGCCCTCTACTCCTGACTCTTCCTGCTCTCTTCCTAACTATTCCCTATTTTGAGGAGACAGACTATCTGGAAAGAGGGGAGGTGGAGTTGTGCTCTATTTCAAAAAACACCTGAATATGTCCTTAATGCAACGTTCGGTTGCCTCTAACTGTGAGTTTTTACATACCCTGCTTCTCCTTGGAACCAAAAAGATTCACTTAATATGTGCCTACAATCCTCCTAAAGCAGGTCAACTAGGATGCCCCAAACTACTTGAGTACTCTACCTCTGTGGCTGGCCAAAATGAACTTATTATTCTTGGCGACCTCAACCTAAATTGGCTGGAGAAAAATAAAAGCGCACTGCTATCTCTAGTACATGGATTTAACATGCACCAGGTAATTGAAGATCCCACCAGGTTGACCCAGTCAGCTGCTGCTGGAACACTTATAGACTGGATACTCACAAATCGACCTGATAGAATTACCTCCTCAGGTGTGCTTCCTAATTCTATAAGTGACCATTCCCCTGTGTTTTGCATATGGGGAACATCGGTGATTCCAACCCCCTTGCCACGTCACATCACCTTCCGCGATTTTTCCACACTTGATCAAGCAAGCTTTCTACATGATATCGCTTCTGTAAACTGGATCCCTATTATCCAGTCCCAAGACACTGAATATGCTCTCAGTCTCTTTCTTTCTATATTCTTATCCCTCCAGGACATACATACACCTAAACAGAATCGACGTGTTAGGGCCAAACAGACTAGGTGGCTGCACAAGGAACTTCTCGCCTCCCTCTGGGCACATGACAAAAGTTTGAACCGCTACAAAACCTTGGGTTAGCAAAGTGAATATGACACTTACAGAAAGCAGCACAATATGTGTGAAAAACAAATCAGGCTTGCCAAAAGCTCATACTGCAAAGGTCTATTGCTGTAAGCTGCTGGGGACCCAAAGAAATTCTGGACACATGTAAAGTCCTTCCTGGGCTCAAACCAGTCTCAACACACGAATGATATGGTCCTCAATGGCATGCACTGTAATGACCCCACCACCATTGCAAATTCTTTCCACAAATATTTTACTGATCTCACCAAATACACTGCCTTTCTCACAGCAAATCACACCCTGACACAAACGTGCCCATACATCCGCTCTTCCATTTTAAGGCTATTCTGAATGCTGATGTTCTAAAACTACTTAACTCAATCTCCGATAGTACTAGTGTAGGCTCTGACTACCTAGAGCCTAAACTGCTGAAGCTGGCTGCTCCTTTTATTGTGGCCTCACTGGCTAAAATCTTTACACTGTCTCTCTGCCATGGTCATGTTCCAGACATATGGAAATTAGCAAAAGTCACCCCAGTCTTTAAGAAAGGTGACAAGAAGGACATAGATAATTATAGGCCATAGCCATTTTGTCAGTACGAAACAAAATACTCAAGAAATTTGTGGCTATACAGGTCATCGAGTTCCTCTCTAAATATATCCTCCTATCACCTACTCAACATGGTATCCGCAAGGGGCATAGCACCTCTACTGCTCTGATACAATTTACAAATGATGCCCTTACTGCTATGGATCATGGTCTCATGACTGGTGCAGTGTTCACTGACCTCTCAAAGGCATTTGATCTTGTAATTTACACTCTTCTGCTTGATTGCCTTAGCTTTACTGGTTTCTTGGAGCAAGATACAAATTGGTTCCAGAGCTACATAAGCAATAGAAGACAACAGGTAAAATTTAACTCTGTAGTATCAGACTCTGCATCTATCAATGTTGGTGTTCCTCAAGGTTCCATCTTGGGGCCTCTTCTCTTCTTCATTTTTATAAATGACATATCTTCTAACACCCCTTGGTGCTCAACAATCTTGTATGCAGATGATCTGGTGCTCTACACCTCCTCTGCAAACATAGAAGAAATAAACAGTAGACTAACATCTGCATTTCTCATAATGCAAGAATGGATCCACAAGAAAAGGCTCATCCTAAACATAAGTAAAACTCAAGGCATGCTCTTCAGATCTGCAACCAAACTTAGAACAAACCACAACCTTTTCAATGTCTCCTGTGCAAATGGCTTCTCCCTTACGAAAGTAACCTCATTCAAGTATTTAGGTGTCCTGCTTGATGAAACTCTCAACTTTGAGCAACACATCATCGACACCTGCAAGTCAGTAAACTCCAAACTTGGAACAGCCTACAGGACTAGTCGGATGCTTACCCCCTCAGCTAGACTGGCTATTGCTAGGGGTATCCTACTTCCATCCCTTGTGTATGGGGCTGTCAGCTACATAAATGCTTCAAAAACCACCCTAAGTAAGTGGGATATAATGTACAATAGTAACTGTCATTATGCCTTGGCTTCCCCACATTTGAAGCACCATTGCTTGCTATATGCAGACCTTAGATGGCCTTCTCCATCTGCCAATTGACTCCTTGCCCTTGGTATTCTGCTGGACAACATCATCAGAATTAATCTACCTACCTCTCTTGCAGGCATGCTGGTGCCTCTGTCCCCCACCTATGGCCTTCACTCTACTGAACTATCTCTACTATACACCCCTAGGAGCAGAACCCTAAAAGGAACCTCAGCTTTCTTCTGCCTGGCCCCAAAATGTTGGAATTCCCTACCTCTTGATGTTCGCTCTGCACCTAGTCATACTGCTTTTAAAAAGATGCATCACATTCTCCTTGTCAAACATGCCCTATGTTCCTGTTTTAACCCCCCATAGGGTGCTTGACATCCCCTTTCTCAGTTCTCAAAATGTCAGTTTTGCTCTGACCTCTTGTTACTGTTATATGTAGCACTTACAATGGATTATGTGTTAAAACTCTACTGCACTATGATTACATGCTTATTATGGTTTTTACTATTATATATTTTCCTGCCATTGTCTCTATCATATTAGCAATACTGTTTACATCACAAAACATTGTGTAGATTTTTCCTTGTATGGTTGATTACCTCTGAACTATACCTGTTATTTGTTTTATCTGCCAATTTTGTATTGTAACCTCCTGGGTCATGTCTGAAAATAGTTATATTTTGTGGCTACGACACCTTACCCGGTAAACAAAAACTAAATAAAAATTAATAAATATGAGAAAATAGATTTGACAGGTGCTGTATATTAATATTTTCATTAATCATAGCTGAAACTAGTTTTTTTGGAATAACATTTGTCTTTGCACTGCTGTATTAAATTCATGTTTAAAAATTGTTTCCCCCAACTTGTACAGACTGTGACTAGTTTAGTTAAAGTTGTCTATGAATTTTTATTAAACACAGGCCCATATTTTATATGATGTTTCTAAATCATAACTGAACTGCTTTTTCAAACCTTCCCATTTCAAAACCACTGTTATGCAGGCATCCTTTTCTTTCAGACTCGTCCATCTTTAGAATAACTTTCCTCTTACTATTTGCACCCCTTTCTCTCCTTTCTTCCTGGAAGATTTGCCATGTGAGTTCACAGTTAATTTCTACTCCTGCACCTGTCCCCCTCTCCCCAAGTGTTCTATGCCTTACCTCCCTCCTACTAATTTTCCTCAGCACTCTTCACAGAACCCATGGTGTGCCTGCTCCCATATCCAGCTCCACATTTCTGGTCTCTGACAATTGGTCTCAGAGTGAACTATCCAGGTTTTTGCACTAATACTTTTTCATATATTTTACTATTGGGCATATTTTCACCTACAACACTTAAACTGTAGTATGTGCCTACATTTTCTCTATGTGTATTTCAGTATATTGCCAATTTTGTACCTTTCACTACCAAACTTATACAAACATATGATTGTGCCAGCAGAAACAGACCACCCAGTCTATATAAGTCTGCTCGGGTGTGCAGCTAGCACCCCTAGTTTGCAGCTACCCCCTCCCCTTTATCATCCCACTGCCACCCCACCTCCCACACCCTCACTCTCCCCTGTCCCCTGTCCCATGCCCTTTTAAAGATGTTCACAGATTTACATGATACCACTCATTCTAGTTGTGCATTCTATTTTGCTACCACCCTGTCCATGAAATAGTGCCTCCTCATTTCCCTCCTAAATCTTCTCCCCTCTATTCTTAACCTGTGCCCTCTGGTGTCCCTCCCCTCCTTAGCTTAAAGACCCTGTCTGCCCCATCCTTATTGATTCCCCTCAGATACTTGAATGTGTCTCTATCATGTTCCACCCATCCCTTTTATCCTCCAGGGAGTACATATTTAGGTCTCCCAGCCTGCTCTCATAGTCTCTCCCCTCCATTCCACATATCATCTTCGTTACCCTCCTCTGTACAGCCTCCAGTAGCCTGCTGTCACACTTCAGGTATGGCCTCCAAAACTGCACACAATACTCCAAGGGCTGCCTTAACAGTGACCTGTAGAGGGGAAGATTACCTCACTTCACCTGGACAAAAACCTCCTCGCTATGCACCTCAGCATTTTGTTCACTTTTGCAGCTGCTTTCCTGCACTGGGCAATGTTGTTCATGGTCCCTGTTACCATGACCCCTAGGTCCTTCTCCTCCTCAGTGATTCCCAGCTTAATCCCCCCCAAGTCAATATTCTCTCATTGGGTTCCTTGCCCCCGAAATGCATAACCTTACACTTCTTTTCATTGAACCCCAGCTGCCACCTCTCTGACCACTCCTCTAGCTTGCTTAGGTCCCCCTGCAGCTGCTTCCATCCCTCCCTCCATCCACCACTGCTCCTATTTTGGTGTCGTGTCATCTGTGAACAGACTTACCTTGCTCACCACCCCATGTGCAATGTCTGATATGAAGAGTCCAAATAATACTGGTCCCAGCACAGAACCCTGTGGTACCCCACTCGTCACCGGCTTCAGAGTTGAGAGCTCCCCTCCCACCACCCATTGCAGCCTCCCATTCAGCCAGCTTGTAATCCAGTTTGTCATTTTTGCACCTACCCCTACACCAGTTAGCTTCCCCCAAAGCCGCCCATGAGGCACCAAATCGAAGGCCTTGCTGAAGTCCAAGTAAAGAACATCCACTACA
This sequence comes from Neoceratodus forsteri, assembly GCA_016271365.2. Lineage (NCBI taxonomy): Eukaryota > Metazoa > Chordata > Ceratodontiformes > Ceratodontidae > Neoceratodus > Neoceratodus forsteri. The sequence continues at coordinate 473,294,282 of CM057455.1, forward strand.
TGATCCTTACTCAGCTCACCTGTCACCCAGTCATAATATTGTATCAGGTTGGTTTGACAAGACTTCCCTGAAATTAACCCATGCTGCCTCACATCCTGGAGGCTGTTGTCCTCCAGGTACAACACCAGTCTTTCCTTTAGTATCATTTCCACGAGCTTGCACACTATGGAGGTGAGACTTACTGGATGATATTTACCTGGTTCATCCCTTAGTCTGCTCTTGTGCAATGGCACTACTTGTGCCATCCTCCAGTCCAGTGGCACACATTCTGACTCCAGTGAGGTGCTGTACAGATTTGCCAGTGTTTCTGCCAACACCTCTGCCATCTCCCTCAGCACCCTGAGGTGGATATCATCCAGCCCTGGTGCCTTGTCTACCCTCAGTGCCCTCAGTCCCTCTAGGACTCTACCTCCCTCAATTCTTCCAACTGTCACCTCCTCTCCTCTCTCTCCTACCTTCCCAGCCCATGATGGTCGTGGTCCACCCTTTTCTTCCATGAACACTGAACAAAAGTATTCATTCAGTGCTTCTGCCTGTTCATCCCCCTTTTCTGTCCACTCCCCACCCTTTTTTATCCTCACTATTGTCTTCTTGCAATTCCTTTTCTCCCTGATGCATCTGAAAAATTTCTCCCCTCCGTTAATTCCCTCCACTAATCTCAGCTCCCTCTTGGCCTTGATGTCTCTCACTTTTCTGATCACGTCCCAGGATGATCTTGCATACTGCTCCCTGTCTCCTCCCTTCCATGTCCTCCTATAGCTCTTGTGTGCCTCTTGTTTTGCCTTTACCACCTCTACTACCTCACTGTTCAACCAGCATGGTTTCCTTGCTCTGCTCCTCTTACTCTGTGTCTTGATGCAGGCTTCTGTTGCCTCTGTAATCCCCCATTTATTAATATCCCATTTCTGCTCCACGTCCATCTCCTGTTTTATGCCCTCCAGTTTCCCTTTCAGTACTTCTCCCATCCTCCCAAAGTCTGCCACCCTGAAGTTTGCCACCTGGGTTACCAATTTCTCTGGCTCCCCACACATCATGATATTAAACCACACCTTTTGGCGATCGCTGTTGGCTAGTGGGACCTCCACCCTTATTTCCCTTACTGCCTCCCAATTCAACAATGCCAGATCTAAAGTGTTCTTTAGCCTAGTAGGCACACTGACCAACTGTGACAGGAGAACCTCCTGGATCGTGTCCAGGAGCACTTGATCCCTAGCACTGGAGGTGACCGGAATGCTCCAGTCAACCCCTGGCAACTTGAAATCCCCCACGATGACCACCTTCCCTTTTCTAAATACCTTTCTGATTTGTCCTGCCAATTACCTGTGAAGTTCCTCAGACTGGGACAGCAGCCTGTATACCACCCCAAACTTCAGTTTCCTACCTCTTGAGTCTAGGTGCTGCAACCAGATTGCCTCTGTTCTTTGTTCCTCCCTCTCATAGCTTGTGCATTTGATCCCATCCATCACATACTGCCACCCCACCCCACTCCTTCCCTTCTTACAATCCTTCCTGTATAATTTGTACCCTGGGATTGCCAGATCCCAGTCTTGGTGCTCGGTTGTCCATGTTTCTGTGACAGCTGTGATATCCACACTCCACACTGCCAAGAGTGCCTTATGTTCTGCATATTGCCTACTAGAGTATGTATTCTGTACTGTATATCACCTCTCTCTTGCAGCAGTTCTGTATATTTGCCTAATTTGTACTTCTATATCTATTGCATTATGCTCTCTTTCCCCAGGTCACACCTGGAAACAAACTCTGGCACCATTGGCTTTTTCTGGCCAAATTTCTAAATAGATAAATACATAAATACATAATTTAAAGATGTGTTCAAGTTATGTGAACTAACAATTATAATCCGACAGCCTAGGCATTTGAGGAGTCATATCCACCAGCACTTTACACATAATTTATGTTCCATTTCATCACTTGCTGCTGTAGGAAAAATGGTGGGAAAATCATGCATACTGTAGGTAGCTGCTGGATGGGGCCAGAGGTCAGTGAACATACTTAGCACACAAACTCATATTTTGTGGTGTAAATTGAATAAAATGGTTTAGTGCTGGAATTGTAGAAAATAAAAATACAGTATGTATATTCATTTTCAAGACAAATTCAAACCAGTGTCTGAGTAAAATGACTGGAAATGACTGGTGGATTATGTCCAGCAGGAAACATCTAATGCTGACAACTGTTAACAAGCATGTGTTTATCATGTCTAATAGAAACATGTGAATTATGCACTTTGTTACCATTTTATTCTGGTGCATCACAGTTAAATAGAAAAAAACGTAGGCATTTCTACATTACAAGCAAGGTCTGTAATATAACAATTATTTCGATATACAGGAAGACAGATGAGTAGCATGTTGCACACATCAATGTGTGAAGCAACTTACAACCACAGCAAGACACTATGACACCGTTTTGTGCAGCAGTTAATGAAAATACTTTTCTTTTCACTGTACACCAGCAGGTAAAATATCCCCTGCAGGTTTTCAATATATTTCTACTTTAATACCATTAAAGGGGAGTGTGACACCATTTTGTGCAGCAGTTAATGGAAATACTTTTCCTTTTGCTATACAGCAGCAGGTAAAATGTTTCCCTGCAAAGTTTCAGTGCATTTCTAATTTAATTCCATTAAAGAGGCATTTGAGGCATTTGTAACAAGACCCATTTTTCCAACAACTTTTGTTTCAAGTGCACTAGGAGAGGTGGAAAACACACAGAAATTAATTTCAAGTTGCATAGCTGCATACACACGTATACTGCCCTGCAGTCACTGGCACTGTAAACTAATAACTGCACAAAAATACTCTGTGATGTTGTTGAACTAAATTAATTCATTAAAGTGCCTGACTTCTAAAGTTAGCATACCAACCAATATGTTGTTATGTTTGCTTGCACGCATGTGCAAGAAACATAGTTCCATCGTCCGAGATTTCGGAGGTGTGTCACCCCCTCTTCCAATTCAGTCAGTGTGTTGTCAGGCGCGGCCCCTGTAAGCCAATGCATGCCGGAGCTGCCTATGACAAGCTCCAAAATGCAGTGGCATACAGTTCAAAGGGAGCTACGACGAATGAGCAAGCGATAAGATATTACCTGGTCATCGCAGCTCCCCCCACACACGCGCCCGCATGAGTGTGCACCCCATGCACACACAGTGTATAGCCGGCGAAGGTGCCCAATCCCCATCGGCTGTGCTGCGCTCCCCGCCCCCAAAGCCTTCCAAATGCCATGCTGGGTGCCCACCCCAGCGTGGCAACTTCGTAATCGCTGATGGGGGTGCCCAATCCCATCGGCTCCACTGTCCTCACCCTCCCGGTACTGGGTGCCATGCTGGAGCCCACCCCAGCATGGCAATCGATGCTTTGGCTGACGGGGTGCCCAATCCCGCCTGCTGACGCCCTCAACCGTCCTTGTACCATGCTGGGAGCCCACCCCAGGCGTGGCAAGCGATCACGTAGTCATAGAAAAAAAAACCTGTAAAGAAAAAGCGATTCCGCGCAATCTCCTGGCCCCCTCCACAATCCGCACCACCCTGCGCACCCTGCCTCCCCACACCCCTCACCCATATTTACCTCCGGACCTCGGCGCGATGATCTTTGGTGGACCGGGAACACGTCCAGCACTCTTCAAAGCCGACTGCGAACTGAGAAATGCCCGATAAGCTGTATAATGGGCTGAGACAGGGTTTTCAACTTCGTTGCATATCTCAGGCATTTTTGAATTTTTGCACCAAATTTTCAACATGGGGTTTTTGGGACCCCGTCTCATGAATGATTTCACTGTCATGGCGTTATTCGGGCCCGAAGGGTGATTTCGCAGTCACCGCATGAAATCACCTTTCAGGACTGATTAACAAAACGACACTGCCAGTGTTCAAAGGTGGTCTCTCAGGAAGCCTATTTTGAAAATTTGGTGGAAAAATTCCAAAAAGCGACTGTTTCGAGCGTGCGTTGTGCAGTTCTTTATACGCTTGTAAGTTGGCAATTTTCAATATTTTTCACTCCAGATTTTCAACATTGCCATTTTACCACACCTTCTTATGAGTAGTATAGCTGTCATTTTTCTCATCTCACCCAAAATGTGTTTCCGCCCATGTAGCGCACAATGGCACAGTGGGTATGCGAAACCAATGTATGGGACAAATTAAGAAAACCACAGTGACATTGTTCATGAGCACAAGTCTTAAAATGGCTATGTTGAAAATTTGGTGAAGAAATTCCTAACAATGACTGTTTTACGAGTGTGCCTTGCGCAGTTCCTATGCACGCTCGTAAGTTCGCGAATTTTCAATATTTTCACTCCAGATTTTCAACATTGCCATTTTACCACACCTTCTTATGAGTAGTACAGCTGTCATTTTTCACATCTCACCCAAAATGTGTTTCCGCCCATGTAGCGCACAATGGCGCAGTCGGTGTGCTAAATCAATGTATGGGACAAATTATGAAAATCACAGTGGCACTGTTCATGAGCAGAGGTCTTAAAATGGCTATGTTGAAATTTGATGAAAACTTCCAAAAATGACTGTTTTACGAGCATCGTTGTGCAGTTCTCATACGTTAAGTAAGTTTCGCAATTTTCAATATTTACACTCCAGATTTTCAACATTGCCATTTTACCACACCTCCTTATGAGCAGTACAGCTGTCATTTTTCACATCTCACCCAAAATGTGTTTCCGCCCATGTAGCGCACAATGGGGCAGTCGATGTGCGAAATCAATGTATGGGACACATTAAGAAAATCACAGTGACACTGTTCATGAGCAGAGGTCTTAAAATGGCTATGTTGAAAATTTGGTGAAAACATTCCTAAAAATTACTGTTTTATGAGCGTGCGTTGCGCAGTTCCTATGCATGCTCATAAGTTTGCAAATTTAATATTTTCACTCCAGATTTTCAGCACTGCCATTTTATTACACTTCCTTATGAACAGTACAGCTGCCATTTTTCATATGCTGCCCAAAATGTGTTTTCGCACATGTAGCGCGCAATAATGGTGCTGTTGGTGTGTGAAAGCAATGTTTGGGACAGATTAAGAAAATCACAGTTACACTGTTCACGAGCAGAGGTCTTAAAATGGCTATGTTGAAAATTTAGTGACAAAAGTCCATAAAATGACTGTGTTACGAGTGAGCATTGCACAGTTTCCACGCACCCTTGTAAGTTCATGACTTTGTAATATTTTAAGTCCAGATTTTCACCAGTGGCATTTTTCCACACTGCCTTATTTACAGTACAGCTGACATTTTTCACAACATGGCCGAAGTGTGTTTTCACACTTTCAGCACAGAGATGCGTGGTCGCTGTGGGAAATCATTGTTCGGGACAGATAAAGAAAATCACAGTGACACTGTTCATGATCGGAGGCACCAAAATGCCTGAGTTGACAATCTGCTGTAAAAAATCCCCAACCTAATTATATTATGGGTGTGCGTTGCACAGTTTCTATGTACACTCGTGACTTCACCATTTTTTAAATATTTTTACTGCAGATTTGCAACATTGCCATTTTTTACACCTCCCCATGAACAGTACAGCTGTCATTTTTTACATCCTGTTTGGAATGTTTTTGCACCTGTGGTGCTAAATGCCGTAGTCGCTGTGCATAAGCAGCTTTCGGCTAAGAAACTGATATTCCCCTGTTCATGAGGTGGGGTCACAAAAAACATGTTGAACATTTGGAGTGAAAATACCAGCGAATGCTTGAGGTATTAGGGTTTCCAACCATAACGCCCAACCCTGTAGAGAATGACAGGCATCAGGGGTGTGACTTGGGATTCTTGCCTGTAATGCTCATACCATTCCACCCTCCAGCCAGTGAGGGCATCGAGGTATGCCTTGGACTCTTGACCCCAAAGTTCACCCCATTCTCCTATACCACACCCATCTCACGTACTTCCTGATGGAATGGGGTGTGCATAAGGACCAAAAACTCCAAGGAACACCGTGACACTTGCCAGTGTCTGCAGGGTAGAGTGTACTGAAATTGCGTGGCCGTTATGCCTGATGACCCAAAGGCACACCCCAATGCCTGTCACTCTCTGCAGGGTGGTGGTGGGGTTGGCCTCAGTTCAATACTTCACTGCCATTACTATTACGCAGCTCTGTAACTTCTACACTACCACTGCCAATGCCAGCAAGCAAACATTTGGCATTGACAAATGCTTGTTTTTAGTGAGTTCTGTGAGTCTCATATTATGAGACTGTCAGAGTTCAGGTTAGGTAGAACTACCCACAAATTTAGTGTCACATATTATGTCAATTTCAGTACACAGGAGGGCTCTTAAGTAAAATATGAGGGGTAGCCCCCCACTCTAAAAGAGTGTTTCTGTTCCACTCTTCCCGGGAGGATTGGTGGATGAGATTGCCTCCAAGTGGATGCTTTTTCCAAAATGTTTACCTCTTCGGAAGATAAGGCCTTCAGTTTTCTATTGTATGTCTGACCTCATGTTTGTGGCAGGAAAGTCAAACTTCTATGGCAAAGATATGCAAAATTCCTTGAACCCCATACATTTCCATGCCGAGCAAATACACAGATGAAATATATATTTCTGCCAGTACACAATAGCGCATGCAAACCTGAATGAATAAATTACTATTCTTGCATGCCTGCAGCTGATAGTGCTAATGAGGGGGAAATGGTTCATTTGCTGACTATTAAGGAGTGAAAAGTCACCCAAGTACCTTCCAATGTGTCCCAGATTCCTTCCAATCATTCAGAATGAAGACAGTGCTGAACTGAGAGTAAGCATAAGGTGAAAAACTGCTGATGAAGGAGACTTCCAAGCAGAGTGCAACGGGAACACTGAGAAGATGTATTTACAATAAAATGCAATGAAATATAATGGGTAATTCTCATTAAATTTTGACATAAACTTACAGCAACTAGATGTTAAAATTTTGACCCAAACATTTTTATTCTGTTTAATATTGTTCCATATCACCTATCTGTTATGACTGATGCCCTGTTCCCCATTTTGAGCCTGCTTTAGTACCTTTTTTACATATGGAATAACGAAAGTAGTACTCATTAATGCAGTGTGGCTCAGTCCAGGTTTTCATCAGTATTCTCTGTTTGTTCTTTTTTTTTTTGAATAACCATTATTTAAAATCTCATTTTGTGACAACAATGCACTAACATGCTGCAGACAGTGCCCCCTGAATGTACAGGAGAATGAGTATTCAAATACAGCTGAAAATACTGATGAAAATCAGGTCAGAACAATATTAAAACGAGCACTCCCTTTGTTATTTAAAATATAAACGAAAGTGTTCAAGTAGACTCAAAATGGGGTGAAGGGAAATTGTTTAACCAGGAAAGGTACATTTGTATTTAGAGGACATATGCCTTATTCACCTGAACAAAGTGACACAACAACAGGCTTTAGGGAAATGGCCAAAGCAATGTGTTTATTAATAAAACTAGTTATCCATATATACATTCACTTCAGCGTGATGTGCGCAGCTAGGTAGCCTTGGAAGGAATCTAGCTCACCATGGAGCACTAGATCATTGATGGTCAACCCTCCCTCCCTCCCAGGGGAGGGCTGCCTTACCATCAACCAGTACCCCAAGAGGGCAACAACCTCTGGGACATGAGGGATGGCTCTATGACCAGCTGCGGTTAGCTCCTTCCCATCAGAGGATTCGCCATGCCGCAGGACATTGCCTGAAGAGGGCACCCTCTGGACTTCATCCGTCAGGCCCACCCTCCTGTCAGCCTCAGGGAGATCTGGCTAGTCAAGACACATGATCCCCTGTTACCTCCTCCCACAGCATTCCAAGACTACCATGCTGTCACTTACAAGGGTTCATGACTGTGATGTCTACCTATCTGCTCCCTAGCTTACTCTAACTGGAATGATTCCCCCCTTGCTGGAGAAGGCAAAAACCCAGAAAACCCAGTGGGAAAAAAATGAGAAATTCCCTCTTGACCCCTAAGGCAATCCCTCTTAGTGGGACAGCAAGTTCCCTATACCCCCCCATTCCTCCCTGCTTTTACGAGGGTGAGGTTTGGGTGGGATATGACCTGGGACAAGGAGGAATGAGGAAGAATTCCTCCTGTGCAGCCCCTCTTAAGGGCTTAGCTACTCCCTGTCCCTGGCCACAAGCTCCCTCCCCCTGGGAACCCTGCCCCCCAGCCCCTACTGGGTGGTCCTACCTGGGCCCCTATTGTTTGTCCCGGTGTCCCCGGCCATGCCCCCCAGACAAAGCCCCACCTGCTGCGATACCTGGCAGGCTCCTCCATTGTCTTGAGAGGACATATGCCTCATTCACCTGAACAAACTGACACAACAATGGGCTTTAGGGAAATGGCCACAGCCATGTGTTTATTAATAAAGCTAGTTATCTATATATACATTCACTTCAATGTGATGTGTGCAGCTAGGTAGCCTTGGAAGGAATCTAGCTCACCATGGAGCACTAGATCGTTGATGGTCGACCCTCCCTCCCAGGGGAGGGCCACCTTACCATCAACCAGGACCCCGTGAGGGTAACAACCTTTGGAGCATGAGGGATGGATCTATGACTGGCTGCAGTTAACTCCTCCCCCATCAGAGGATCCGCCATGCTGCGGTACACTGCTCGAAGAGGGTGTCCTCTGGACTTCATCCGTCAGGCCCACCCTCCTGTCAACCTCGGGGAGATCTGGCTACCAGGTACACTGTCCGGAACATCCTTGTCTCATCAGGGGATGAGCATACCTTAGGCAACTCATCCCAGATTTGCTTGAATATGGCAGGGCTGATAGGGCATCTGTTGTCCGTACCCCTCGGGGCTGCCCGCGCCTAACCTCCCAGAATCTTTGGGAGGGCAAATGCCCTTGTAGAGTCAGAAAAGCCCCTGGCTTTCTGGAACTAGGCGATGCCAGCCATGTGCTGTTCAACTGTTGCCTGGGTGGCCCCCACACATTTTTTGATCAGTACATATTTGCACAGCTGTGCCACTGGGATCAGCCATGTCGTTGCCCACCCTTGTGTGTATTGCACTGCCAAAAAACAGTTGACTCCCCTCTGGTATGCTATTCACAATCTCATTGCCAGGGCATCCTCAATCAACTCCCAGGCCTCTGGGTTATCAACTCCGATAGGAATGGCAGGACTTCCCTGGGCTGTCAGTCAGCCACTGGTGCCAATTCTCAGAACCTCTGCCACTGTAAACAAGAAAGAGCATCAGTGATGCCATTTTCAATACCTGGTACATGCACTGCCCGAAAGGTAATATTCAACATCAGACACTTGAGGACGAACACCCGCATGAGGTTGCCCATCGGGCCCTTGCCCCCCAACTGTTTGTTTATGGCATACACCATTTCGGTATTGTCAGACCTGAATGTGATGTGCCTGTCCCTCAGCACATCCCCACAGATCACCAATGCCACGACAATGGGGAAGAATTCCATCACCATTATCTGCCTCATAAAGCCTGGTCTAATCCACTCTAGGGGCCACTGCCTGCACACCATTTCCCATGCAAGTAAGCCCCCAAAGCCCAGGCCCCCGGGCATCTGTGAAGAGTTCTAATTCTCGCTGGACACTGGGACCAGCCACCTCGCTACACCATTGAAGCATTGCAGAAATGTCTGCCAAATGCCTAGGTCCTCTCGCATTACCTCTGTGACCTGGATTCTATGGTGTGGTTTTGTACAGCCCACCCCCATGCCCACCAGGTGCCTCATGAATGTCCTTCCCATGGGCATTACTCAGCAGGCAAAGTTGTGGTGGCCCACCAGTTGTTGGAGCTCTCGTAAAGTGACTTTTTGTGCCATCATTACAGAGTCCATCTGGGTATGCAAGGCTGCAAGCTTGTCCCGGGGGAGCCGGAACACATGCTCACTCGTGTCGATCTTGATCCCCAGGAAGGAAAGCGTTGTGCATGGTCCCTCCATCTTGTCTTGAGCTAATGGTACACCCAGCTCAGCACACACCTCATGGAATGCTGCCATGATATGTGTGCATTGCCCCAAGCTGGCCCACCCCACAAACAGAAAGTCGTCCAAATAGTGTACCATATGGTCCACTTTGGCTTCTATGCTGTGGCCCAGTGCAGAAATGTACTAAATTGCTCAAAAATTGCACACACCACCGCACACCCCATGGACATGCAGTTGTCCATGTAGTAGTACTCGTCAAATTTCATGCCCAATAGCTCCCTATCTGCTGGGTACACCGGCAAAAGGTGGAATGCTGATTCTATGTCAGCCTTCCCCAGCAGTGCCCCTCTGCCCCCCTGTTGCACCAGCTCGACTGCCCTGTCAAATGATGTGTAATACACTGTGGTGTGGACTGGGTCAATGTAGGCATTGACTGAATCCCCTTCTGGGTATGACAGGTGGTTTATCATTCAGAACTCACCCGGCACCTTTTTGGGGACTAGGTCAATAGGAGAAACCCTGAAGCATGGGCACAGGGGGGAGGTTAAGGGGCCGCTGATCCAACCTGTGGCCAGCTCTTTCTGTAGTTTTTTCCACATGACCTCTGGTCGCTCCTTGGTAGAACGCAGGTTCTCAGCCTCGTATGCCATCCTTGGACCAAGCTTGGTAAGGTATATGAAACCCCTCCCTGAAACCTTCTGCCAAAGAGTGAGCGGCCACCCTGTCTGGGTAGTTAACCAACCACCATTCAATATTTTCGGCCTTGACCAGTGTTGGCAGCCTTTGTCACCCTCCTACCTGCCCTCGCCTCTGTCGCTTTCCCACACTGTTGAAATGAGTGTGGTTTCCCGTATGCCATGCACTCGTGCTTGTATCTACAATGCTCGGTCTAGCATGAACCCTGGTTGTAGCCGAAATAACACCCTTTCCAGCCCCACCTTTCCCCCATTACCCCCTTGATAGCCTTTCTTTGGTGATGGGGGGGTGCCTCACCGGAAATCCCCTGTCTGTATGCTGAACCCTTCCCCCCAAAGTTGATTGTCCACAGCAGCGGGAGGTCCAAGACTGCCCATGACCATGCCGTGTCCATCTGCTTTCTCCTCCTATACTCTTCATCATATTCTAACCATCCCCCTCAAGCCTCAAGCTCCCCCCACCTGGGAACCCTGCCACCCCAGCCCCTAGTGGGCAGTCCTACCTGGGTCCCTATTGTTTGTTCTGGTGTCCCTGGCCATGCCCTCCAGACAAAGCCCTGCCTGCTGAGATACCTTGCAGGATCCTCCATAAGCTGAAATTTATTTCCATAACAGTGCTTACATCACTGGAGTGCTCCACAATTTGTGGCACTCCACTCCTGTTGTGATGGCCACTGCAAATCAATTCTGTGTCCACACATCTGGTTGCCCCAGCAGTTGTTCCCTGCCTGGTCGTGGCAGTGATGTGTGGTGATGAGCTCGAGACACTGAAGCGCAACAGGGACCATTACCAGCTTAGCACACCTGAGTTCAGCAAAATATATTTTTCAGTATCAGAAAGAACGCTGAACTCAGGAAAGTGCATGAAAATGTTAAACGAGGGCTACAAGTATTATAAATTAGGGTCCTACAGTGATATCATGGTTCTGGGCATGCACAAATGTATATGCATATTTTTGAGGAGCAAGAATATGCATATGTGTTAGTGCATGCCCAGTATCTGATCCCTGTTTACAACCCTAATTCATTATAGTTGCTAGCCAGTTTCACCTTGCTTAGCATCTGGCGCTAACATCCCCTACACCAACAGCTACAATGCTGACTGTCGGCATTGTAGCCACGGGATGTCGGGGACTCACAATCGGGGATGCCTCTAACCCTCCCAGGGGCTCCACCTCCCCACACACCCCTAGTCTCTAGAATTCTAACTCTGAGTCGGAGTGGGACCGGGGGAGAGGAAACACCCACCGAGGCAGTCCCAATCAGCACACTGATCACCACAGCGATGGGCAGATACTGCCCGATTCCTGTCGCTGTGGTGGTGTTCACTGTTGGGGATTCTCTGCAGTGACGGTACACCGTTGTAGCCCTCGTTTACATTTTTATGCACTTTCCAAAGTTCAGCTTTCTTTCTGATGCTGAAAAATGCCTTTTGCTGAACTTGGGCGTACTAACAGTGCCTTCCTAAATACAGGAAGTGCTGGCCAGGAGCATCTGAGAGATTCATGGGGCCACTGGAGGATGATAGGAGACGAGACTTTCGATCAGAGTGAGCGCTGATGACTATCTACATACCATATAATGTGCTTCTAAATAACTCACTCTGATACATGTCCCCTCTCCTGACTCACATCAGAAACTCGATGTAAAGCCGCCTTAACATGGTCCCAAAAGTGTTCACACTGCCAACATTGAAGGTCATCAACCCATGTGCATGGGTTGGTGCACTTTAAATTTGGCAGTGTAAACAGGGCTCATGTGTGACCTGGGAGCAGAAGGAAGTTAAGTGACTTGCTTAGGGTTACACAGTATACAAGTGGCGGTTGTGGGATTCATATCCAGATCTCCAGGTTTGCAGCTCCAAGCCCTAAACCACTGCACTATGTTGCCTTCCTGGAGGCAAGAGGAAAGAGGAAGGGGTATCATGCAAGACAGGAGTTAAGGAGCAATCTAAAATAGAATAAAATTATACGGTCAAACTTTTCACTGCTAACACACACTGCTGCTTTAAAAGTAGAAAGCAAGCTGAACAGCTTCATTATTTCACTCCTATTTCACAGTAAAATTTTCTTACCTGTGTGTTTCACTCTTTTGCCACTGCTTACCACTGCTCCTCTCCTGGGCAATCAACCTTCTCCTATTGACTTCCCTCACTCTGAAATCAACTCCCCTCTTCCCTCTGCCTGTCTATATCCTCCAGGCTCCCTAAGACACCAGTTAAAACTACAACTCTTCCAAACCAGTTCCTGTTTCCCTTCCTCCTGACACCTACCTGGCTAAGCATTAACCATTCTTGCAAACAGTTAGCAGGATCCACGTTCCTGCCTTTGTTCACTTCCACACCACTTCAGTGTTCTCCCTCTATTATGAGGTCAGGCATTAACTTACCCCATAGGTCAATCACCGTAAATATTGTTCTTTTTCACCATGTACTTTGTACTTACTCTAATTTTCGACATTTTTTTACCAAATGTTGTTCAACAGTTTTTCTATCATGTATTGTGCTGTTGTTCTTCCTCTGTTCCCCTCCCCGGGTCCACCTGGAAATGAACCTTGGCTCAATGTGCCTTTCCAGTTACCAAATAACAAATAAATAAATAAAAAATATAAATTGTTGTTCTTTTCTTCATTGCCTTTTTTGAACTATTTTAAAAAGTTATGCTTTAGAGCAGATCACTCTTTCTGCTGCTTCTGGTGCATTGGTTTCTTGTGCTCATACATACATTTTACAGTCAGCACACAGTTTATACCGAATAATTTCTATCAGACTGGTTTACTTTTCCTTAATTTGCTTCACCACAGACCACCTAAAGGATGCTGCTCAATAAAAAAAAAAATACGTTGTGGTGCTTTTTCAACCCCTTTTCAAATATGTTATTTTCCATATAATGTATTTAAACTCAGATTTTTGCTCAGGAATCAGGGAACGGAACACCCCCCTCACCACCTGCGGGTGGACGGTCGCAAGGTCCAGGCTCCTGAAGCCCTCCCTCCAGCTTCACTCAGTATTCCCCCAGAGACATTTGCTTAGGAATCAGGGAACAGAACACCCCCCCCCCACCACCAGCGGGTGGACGGTCATGAGGACCAGGCTCCTGAAGCCCTCCCTCCCTCCAGCTTCACTCAGAATCCCCTCAGGCACAGATGGTGGTGCAACGCCATGAATGCCACGCTACCTCGGCCACCAGCTGCTGCTGCTGCATTTCAGTGCAAAGGAGGTATTTTGCACCTTTTTTGCATTTAAATCTCTGGACTCATGTAAAAACATTTGTATTTTTTGTCAGCGTATGAGTGGAGATAGTCTCCCACGCTATAATTCTGTGCAGTCACCGTAGGTTGTAACCTGTATCCTGAGGTTACTTTAATTCATTAGTGTGTCCATAGGAATGCATGCCTAATAGGATTTGTTTGAAACTGTTTAGCTGGCACCATTTTCTCTATATGAATTAAGCTGAATCAGCAGGGCGCTTTAGAGGGACTCAGACATTAACGTGCATTATAAAGGAAAAACAAAACTGTAGAAGTGAGACTTAGGCTGTTTAAGATAAGGTTTTACATTTAAATTAATTGTGACCAGGGGCGTAGCTACAAAGGTGCAGGGGGCGCAGTGGCACCCAGGCCCATGAGGTTTGAGGGGTCCAAATCATAATTTTGATGTTTATTCAAAACTGGGGAGGGACCCTGTAACATCACCTTGCACCCAGGCCTTTTGGGAATTTGCTACGCTACTGATTGTGACTCTCAGCCCAAACTACTCTGATGCTCTAACTCTTCAGGCTGTAACCAGTAACTTGTGGTTACTTTAACTTCATTTAATTTCAAAGGAGTTTGCCTTTTGTACTACATGCCTAAGGGCTTAAATTGTAAGCTGATTTTGCTAGCACCATCCTCACTACTGCATTCCGATTTTAAGCTGAAACTGCAGGGTGACATAAGAGGGTTTCAGACAGACAGGAAAGTGCTTCACAAAACTGCAGTCTTAGACTCAGGATGAACTACTTAACAGACAGATCTCACATTATTTAATTTGAGGACAGTTTCAGACAGGAAAGTGCTTTACAAAACTACAGTTTTAGACTCAGGCTGAACTACTTAACTGAAAGATCTCACATTATTTAATTGTAAATCTTAAGCTCTAACTGCTCTGATTCTTTACCCTCCCCTTTCTTTCACCCCCTCCCCCTTAGGCAAACAAAGGCCCTTACCTCCTATAATCGATCCTCTCTCCTCTCTTCCCCACAGACTTTTGCTCAGAAATCAGGGAACGGAATACCCCTCCCCCCACCAGCGGGTGGATGGTTGAGAGGGCCAGGCTCCTGAAACCCTCCCTCCAGCTTCACTCAGAATCCCCTCAGATATGGATGGTGGTACAACGCCATGAACGCCATGCTACCTCAGCCACCAACTGCTGCTGTTGCATTTCAGTGCAGAAGAGGCCCCGCCGACGCTGCGCATTGGCTCTCCACCACCCCCACCACCACCCTTGGTTGGCTTTCCCTTATGTAGGGCTGAGTGTGAGTGCAGAACCAATAAGCTCACTTCTCCACTTGCAGCTTATAGCCTTTAGCCACTTGAGGCAGCACTGCACATCCTTTCCAAATATTGTCCTCCATTTGTACTTTGCATACCTTTTATTTTATATCTCTTCAGCCCAAATTTAGTACTGTGCCACCACAGGCTCATGCATCTCTACTTTTCTAACCCTTGGCATCTCTACCGTCTACTACATAAATAACAACAAGTACTCGTGAACCGTGACCCCCTCTGGCAGTGAGCAGGTTTCTGACTGTAAGTCTTATAGGCATTTTCCAACTCTTCACTTCTAGTGAACATCCTCATTTAAACCTCCCTTCCATTTACTGATCTGGTCCTCACTGTGACTTACTGCCTTACCATGACCTCCACTACCCTTCCCTATCTACTTATCACACTCCTCCTGCTCAGTTCCCTCTCTGGGACTACCATTAACCCCCACAAAAATGCTTGGGATCGTCATGCATTGCAAAGTGACTTCTACTTCTCCAACATCCTTGTTCTGGATGTATTGATGCTGGATCCCACCCCTATCCTTCTCCATAGGGGTCTCATCTACATTGCCTCAGCAGGCTCTCTAACACATTGCTATAGTCCACTACATTATACCTCCTTTGTGCACTGGAAACTGTGATATCTCATCCTCATTGCCCTGCTACTTTCTGGAGATGTTGAGTCCAATCCTGGTCCTAGCTCTCCCTACTCACATGCCAAATTTCTGAACCTCGACTTGAAAGGACTATGCATTGCCCATCACAACATCAGGAGCCTACTGTGAAACCAGGTAGAACTTGAGGCATGGGTTACCATCTACAAGCCAGACCTTCTCTGCCTATCAGAGACCTGGTTGAAACCTACTGCTACTGACTACTCCTGCCTATTAGCCACATACAACCTTATCTGGAGAGATAGAATCTCTTTCAAAAAGGGAGGTGGCATTGTTATTTATTATAAAGAGTATTTAAATCTCTCTGTCCTCCCTATGCCTGACTTCCCCCACTGTGAATCATTACATGCGATACTCACCTTGGGTACAAAAAAACTACATATTGTATGTGCCTATAACCCTCCAAGCACTGGCCTCACTGGTCTCGTGGAGCTACTTGAACAGACAACACTGTCGGCTGGGTCAAACAAAGTGATTATTATGAGTGATATTAACTTAAACTGGCTGGGAAACTGCCAAACCAACTTTCTATCCCAAATCATGCAACATAAGATACATCAGCTAATTTCTGAACCTACTAGGACAGCTATGCACACAAACTCTAGCACCCTAATTGATTGGGCCCTAACTAGTCTGCCTGAACACATACATACTGCTAGTATACTTGCCGATGCACTCACGGACCACTCCCCTATTTTCTGTCTATGGTCTCTGGCCACCACAAACCCTACCCTGCCTCCAAAGTATATCACCTTCGGGAACTTTTCTTGTTTAGATCCAGTACACTTTCCAAATGATGTCTCTCAAATTACCTGTAACAATCTATACAGAGCTAATGATGCCCAGTCAGCCCTAGACATCTTCCTTCTTGAATTCCTGACACTCCAGGATATCCATACCCCTTACTCTACACGTAGTGTGAAGGGACAACAAACAAGATGGTTAAAAATGGACCTCCTTTCCAAACTAAAAATGAGAGATACAAGCTGGAAATGTTTTAAATTCTCTGGCCTTCCAGCTGACTATGACCTCTATAGAGACCAGCGAAAAGAATGTAAAAAATTAATACGACTTGCCAAAAGCAAATATTGCATAAATCTTCTCACTGATGCAGTGGGAGAGCCCAGAAAATTCTGGACACACGTTAGGTCCTTCCTGGGGTCCACCCAGTCCCCTACTCCAAAAAACATGATCTTAAACGGTATCCACTGTAATGATCCACGGACAATTGCTAATTTCTTCAACCAACAATTTTCTGCCTGTCCAAATACACCTCGGCCTTCCCTACAATGAAACCCCTAGGCATATATACTGAGCCACACATGGATACATCAGTACAATCTTTTCACTTCAAAGCCATCTCTAGGTCAGAAGTACTAAAACTCCTAAACTGTATCCCGGACAACACTAGCACTAGCTCTGATGGCATTGAACCTAGACTTTTGAAGATAGCTGCCCCATTCATAGCCTCTCTTCTTCCTGGATCTTTACATTATCCCTCTGTCACAGCCATGTTCCTGATATCTGGAAAATTGCCAGAATCACACCAGTGTTCAAGAAAGATGACTCTAAAGACACTTTCAACTATAGACCTACTGCAATATTATCTGTATTAAGCAAAATTCTTGAGAAGCTCACTGCTTTCCTACACAAAAATAATCTTCTGTCCTCTGCCCAACATGGTTTCTGAAAGGGCCATAGCACCTCCACAGCCCTGCTCAAATTCACCACTGACACCCTGTCCGTCATGGATGCAGGCCTTCTCACAGGGGCAGTCTTTATAGATATGACCAAAGCATTTGATTTTGTTGACCACCCTATTCTTCTCGCAACATTAAAGTCTATGGGTTTCTCAATGAGTGTTGTGGACTGGTTCAGCAGTTATCTGTCAAACCATGCCCAATTTGTGAAATACGCTTCCACCTTCTCGAACCAGGCTATTCTAAACATTGGGTTACCCCAGGTTTCAATTCTAGGTTCCCTTCTCTTCTCTATATTCATCAACAGCATCACCCTGGATCTCACCTCCTGTTCATCACTCTTATATGAGGATGATATTGTTCTATATGCCAGCTCCAAAAACCTGTCCGACTTAAACTCATCCCTCTCATCAGACTTCCAGAAAACTCAGAACTGGCTATCTGACCATAAACTGGTCCTCAATGTAATAAAAAGCCAAGCTATGCTGTTTGGGTCTGCTACCAAACTAAAATCCTGCAATAATAGCATCACAGTCTCCTGCCCTGGCTCCCCTCCCATTAACACAGTTACCTTGTTCAAATGTCTTGGGGTTGTCCTTGACCAGTCTCTTAGTTTTGATCTCCATGTCAAAGCCACTTGCAAATCAGTAAACTCTAAGCTAGCCATTGCCTATAGATCTAGCTATACACTTACTCCATCTGCCAGGCTGGCTGTTGCCCGTGGCATCCTTCTACCAGCCCTGACCTATGGAGTCATCACATATGCTGCCATACCTAAGTGGTCGCTGGGTGCCTTGGACACCACCTATAGTAACATTGGCACTATGCCTCCTCGTCCCCTAGGCTTGAACACCACTACAAACTCTACTCAGGCTTAAAATGACTGTCACCTACTGCACTGAGACTTTACTCAGTTGGCTCCCTAGTGGACAATGCTATTAGGTCACAATCTCCAGATAGTCTAGCGAGGCTACTGTCTCCTCAAACACCCTCCTATGGGCAATGCTTGGCTGATAAGACCCTGCTGCAGGTACCAAGGTGTAAAACCTCAGAAGGCTCCCAAACTTTCTTCCACTACGCCCCACTACAATGGAACGCCCTACCATTAACACTTCACCAAACACCGTCCCATGCACTCTTTAAAAAAGAACTCCATGCTAGCCTATTTGCCTCAAACTCATGCACCTGTTTTTAACCCCCTTGATCTCTCCCTCTGCCTAACTCCCAACTGCCTGCTGTGTTCTTAACGACTAACCTGTCTCTTTGTCCGTCCCCCTACTCCTCACTTCAATACATTTGGTTGTTTTTATGTCCCTTTCCACTCCAATTCCTAACTGCTCCATCCAGTATTTATGCATTATCCTTTTCTCACTGGACAGAAGTGTTTCCTCCACAACCTGCCTCATAAGAATGATTGCTTTTCCTGCCTCACTTCAATGTAAAAAACTGTATTTACTTAAACTCTGCACTTACTATGTACTCACTAGGTTACTGTGACTGTTGCCCAGCTCTCTCTATATATTAGATAGCTGGTTTTATGGTTTTATATGCTTACGCTGCCCTACATGTTCTCTTGACTTCAGCATGTATACTTTCTCAGCCAATTTGTAATTTGCTTTTTTATTTGTAATTTGCTTTTCATGTATTTCTCCAATCTTGTCTATAAAGTACTTGTAATGTTGTTGTGTTTTCTTTCTCATGTTGTAATCCTCCCGGGTCTTGACTGAAAATAGTCATTCTATCGCTAGTTCACCTACCCGGTTAACAAAAACCAAATAAATAAAAAAAATAAAACTAACTACATTTTTTTCTACCTATCCATACCCCCAGTAGGACTTCTGTTCCTGCCGGTGGTTGATGACATTGAGGGGTGGAAGGGGCTACAGGATGACCTAACCAAACTGCAGGAATGGTCAGAAACATGGCAACTGGGGTTCGATGCCCAGAAGTGCAAGGTAATGCACTTTGGAGCAAAGAACCAGGGGAGGGACTATCAGCTGGGAGGGGTACAGTTGGGTAGCACTGTGGAGGAAAAGAACTTAGGGGTACTTATGATGGGGAGCATGAACAACTCTGCTCAGTGTAGCAAGGCAGCAGCAAAGGCCAACAAGATGATGGGGTGCATAGCCAGGGGAATCTCCTCCAGAAATAGGGAGGTATTCCTCCCCCTGTACAGGTCATTGGTTAGACCGCACCTGGAGTACTGTGTGCAGTTCTGGTGTCTGTACCTGAGGAAAGATGTCAGATTGTTGGAGGGGGTGCAGTGTAAAGTGACAAAGATGTTCCGGGGATTGGAGTGCAAGCCCTACGAGGAAAGGCTGAGTGAGCTAGATATGTATTCCTTGGAAGAGAGGAGGGATGAGGGGACATGATTGAGACATTTAAGTACCAGAAAGGGATAAAAAAGACTCTAACAGAGGGGATTTTCCAGTTAAGAAGAGGAAGGAACATGACAGGGCACAGTCTCAGACTGGAGGGAGGAAGATTCAGGAGGGCGGTAAGGAGACAGTTCTTCATGGAAAGGGTAGTGGGGAAGTGGAAAATTCTACCGCAGGAGGTGGTGGCCTGTAAGATGGTGGGCAGTTTCAAGAGGGGATGGGAGAGGGTGAGGGTGAGGGTAAATCTAAGGAGGGGAGGAGTGGGAGGAGCAGCTGCAAGATGATGGGCTAGCTACACAATCAAGCAGATTTGACAGACCATAAGGCCTTTTTCTGTTGCCATTTTTGTATGTTCATTTGCACCACCAGATCCTCTTCCTCCTGCTATGCCAATGAGTAAACAGCATGTACCAAAGTAACCAAACTTGTAAGGCTGAGCCAATGATGAATTTGCATTTGGTGAATGAATGTACTTCATCAGTTTGGATGCTGGTGAAGCAGATCCAAAGGAAATGAATTAATCTTTGGATCTTTGCACCTCAGCACTTTGCTGTCATGATGCAGATTTTTTTTACAGGGAGCACGCAGATCAGAATAACCAAGTTGCTGGCAAGTCACATGACTTGCAGCAGCCAATCGATGATGTAAGTGATCCAGAACTCCTTGCACTACACATATCTAAGTGCCACTTCCAATGTTCTCTCACAGGGAAAGACCTGTGGTAGCAGTGACTACTAAAGGAACTCCTTTTATGTGAGAAAAAGTGACTTTAGATCATAAACATTTCAAAATCCTCAGAGAATTGTGCATTATTATTCCATTTAACTAATTCTCACTATATTTAACTGTAGTTTTAGGCAGGCAGATTATTTAAATTGCCCTGCAGAGGAGAGAAAATAGTGCACAGTGTGAGCCTCCACTGGTAGCAATAGGCCATGCAGCAGGAGCAAGGCAGAGTGAATACAGCAGACTGCAGAGGCTGCAATGGATGGCGGCAGCTGTAGTTTGTCTGGCGCCATCCTCCCCTGGACTGGGAAGAAAGAGGGAAGAGGGGATGATAGAGGTGGTCCCGGGGGAGTTAGGGTACACAGGATTGGTCTGGGACCACCAGGGGCCTCCCACTTGGGAGGGGGTGTCACATCCTGCTGGGGCAGGGAGAGAAGGAACTTACTGGAGCTGAGCCAGCAATCCATTCCCTTTCTCCCCCCCCTCCGAGGGGCATCTCGGGAGGAAAGGGGGAGGTGATGAGCAGAGTTCTTCTGAAGGGCTCATGACACCGTCTGGTTGGCATGGAAGCTGACCAAGCTACCGGACCCGGGGAAGGAGTCATGGTCCACCTGCAGAAGGTATACCTATACTGCAAGGAAATGGCACCTGATGGGAGGCGGCCATACAGCCTTGGACCAGTATGAAAACAGGGGCAGTTGATCCTCCCTGATTCACTCGCTGCTAATAATACTGGAATATTTTTCAATAAACGCATGGCTGCTGCCATTTCCTCCAAGACAGGTGTCAGTGTGTTTCTTCCCGGGAAAGGGGGTATGGAGGACTACCAGACAATGAGAGAGGTGTAGGGATTTTTGAAAGATTTATATGACTAATATATTTTTACTGAGTGCTGGTGGTGCTAAAGGTACAGAAATACTTATTAATTTATTTTGTATGTTTTGGTACCCTGCGGCAGAAGTAAAGTACAGTTAATTTAATAGAATGTGGATAGTGTCAGGAGCATTTTTAAGGATTTATTTGACAAATAATTTTTGTTGACTGTTGATGGTGGAACAGAGCAAATCAATGCAGGATTTTGCCTTTTACATCTGTCTGCGAGTGCGCCATCTGGTCAGCAAGTAAAATGTGAAATGGACAGTATGTGAGGCGTAAGGTCTCTCAGTAGGGTGGAGTATGGTCAGTCAGTGTAGCCTGGTAGAGTTGTCTTCCCAATCACCACAAGAGTCATATGACACAGCAACTTGGGTGTGTGCCATTGGGTGTATATGTCTTGTGGGCATCTAAGAATCATTGACAGCTATTGTGAGTCATCATTGTTAATGTATGGTGATGACTACATCATGTCATCTGTCATACATGTGGTATCAATTTGTGAGGAAAACATGAAGAGAAGACTTGGAGGAGAAAGGGATGCAAGTGGGTGGTAGAAAAGGTAAGTGTTTTACCAAGCCAGTTTCAACAAGTACAGGTTCCCCAAGTGGTCATGGGTTAGAAGGAACTTATCTTGGAGGGGAACAGGGCCAGGGAGTCAAGGTTGTAGGGCTGTGACATCAAAGGTTGTGCACATGATAGCACAGCCAAAGAAACAATGGCTCATTAGTCTCCAGAAATCCTCTAGTTCCACTACCATGAATAATAACTAAAAAAATAACAAATAATAAAAGGGATCATATATTAAATTGCTATATCATAATATATCAGATTATATTTTCATATTGCACATCATATCAGATAACATTATCTTCTACTATATGATAATTATATCAGATTATATTATCTTTTCATCCCAGATATCATATTCTGTATTATATTACATCAGATTATATTATCGTCTCATATACTGTACTTCTATCATATCTGCTGCCTTGCCATATGCTTTCCAAAGGCATGTCACTCCAAAGTGGACAATAAAAGAAATCATCTCCAAGTCACCATTCAATTCCTCTGAAAGTTCCTCCTCAGCCCTCACCATCACCACTAGCCTACTGTACCTAAAACTAAATGAATTCTCTGCAGTGTGGGAGTACTTTACCAATGACCAAAAATCCACTGAAAGCATTTTGCAATCAGGGTGGTAAAAAGATCATTCAGGGTCAGTGAAGTTAACTCAAACTTCAGGAACCAGCGTCCTGTCTGATTACTTAAAATGCAAGTATGATATCCCCCTAACAGCTATGTCCACAGTCAATCCCCTATCAGGTTAGACGGGGCAGCAGCAGCGGGGACAGTCAGTTGGGCTGGGTATGGGAAAGGATGAGATGAGATGGTTCATAGAAGTAATCCAGCCACCATTGATGGCAGCAGCCTGAGGCAACTAATGCATCCCAAGCAAGTGCCATACTGGCACTACATCACAAAAGGTCCAAAAGTCTAACTCTAGGGCTATGCCCAGAGTAAAAATCCTAGCTGGTGCTGATTTTGTTGTAAAAAAAAAATGCCACCTGAGTCATTACACATCTGCACTAAACTGCCAAGCTTTCCTCTTGCTTTGTTATGTGCTGACAGTTTCAGAGACACCCTATCTTGAGCCTTACTTCCAAAACAGCACATTCATAACCTTCCTCCTCCCTTTTTTATTTATCATGTTTTCTTAGCATATCAATAAAGTCAAATGTATGAATAATGATAACTAATAATAATACAGTAAAGTAAAAACCATAGAAATTGACCATTCAGAAAACAACACATTCTCTTCCCAATTGTCCTCTTCATTTAATCAGGAATCATATTTTTCTCAGCATGTGTGACCGAGGTGGACAAGCAGCAGGGTAAGAGGAGCAGTGGCCCTGTATATTAAAAAATGCATTGAGGACATAGTAGACATATCATTGGGAGAGAAAAATAAAGTGGAGTCAGTGTGGGTATAGCTGACATCAAGGAAGGGCAAAGATTAGGGTGGGCATTGTATATAGACCACTGAGCCAGAGGGAGGACAGGAAGAGGGCACTGTATGATTAAATTAGGAAATCATCAACAAGGAGGGTGGCAGTGCTAATGGGAGACCTCAGCCTACTGGATGCAGACTCGATGGGCCAGGTAAGCATGAGTGCTAGGAATAAGGAACTTGTAAAGGTCTACAGTATTGTTTCCTCGAGCAGTAGGTCAGTGATCCCACAGGGATGTGCCTATTCTAGACCTGGCACTCCCCAAAAGGGATATCAATAAGAATATCAGAGTGACGAAGCTGCTGGGTCCAATGACTATAATTCATTATGATCTCACAATAAACTTGGAGGCCCATTACTCCAACACCAAAACAAAGGTTCTAGACATTAAAAAGGTTGACTCTGAGAAATGGATGAGTTCCTTAGACAAAGAATGGAAGAGCTAGGAAGGATGGAAGGGGTTGATTCCTAATGGGAAATGATTAAGAGAGAAATAGCTGATACAGCCAATACCCGCATAAGGCAGGTAGATAAAAGCAAGAAATATAAAAAAAGATGTGCTCCATAAAGGTTGTGTGTGTGTGGGGGGTTACAGCAAAGAGAGCAGCATTCCAGAAGAACAAGGGAGAGCAAACTGAGTGCAACGGTGGGAAAATTTAGAGAGCCTTTGTATGAAAGAGGTAAAAAAAGGAAAGAGGAAAAGGAGACCCTTAAGATTCTCTAATGAGGTGGCAAAGGCAGTGAAAGAAAAAAGAGCAGCTTTCAAAGGATGCAAGGAAGTTCAAATGGAAGAGAACATGGAAGTGTATCAGACCAGGCAGAAGGAAAGAGCAAACCCAGTTAGGAGGGCTAAGGCACAGGTAGAGGAAAGGTTTGCAAGGGACATGAGGTGGGGGAATAAGACTTTTTCCGATATATCAGTAAAAAAAGACAAAACTAGGATCAGGATAGTGAGGATAAGAAGGGTGGAAGTTGGAGAATGTGCTGAAGGAGACCAAGAAAAGGCTGGCATTTTGAACAGGTACGTTTGATTGGTCTTCACAGTAGAGCAAAGGGGGTACAGGCCACTAAAGATAATTAAAAACACATGTGAGGAGGGTGGGGTGAACAAATATACATTTTCAGAGGAAATAGTTCTAAAAGGACTTGTAGCCCTGAAAGTGGATAAGGCTATGGGACCAGATGGGATACATACCCGGGTACTAAAAAAACTGAGGAATGTGTTTGCTGCTCCACTGACAGCCTTGTTCAACAGCTCACTGGAAATGGGAATTGTTTCAGAGGATTAGAGGAGGACTGACATGGTCCCTCTGCATAAGAGTGGCAGTAGGGAGGAATGTAGTAACTACAGACCAGTCAGCCTAATTTTAGTAGTGGGAAAGCTAAAGGTAACCCTACTAAGGAGGAGAGACTGTTTAATTACCTAGAAACCAATGGGCTGCAGGACCACAGGCAGCACAGGTTCATGGAGGGAAGGTCATGCAAAATGAATCCTATAGTTTTCTTTCACTGGATAATCAGGGAAACAGACAAGGGGAGGGCAGTGGATGTAACCTATCTAAACTTCAGCAAGGCCTTCCACAGTGTGCCACACTGAAGGCTGAGTAGAAAGCTCAATAATTTGGGGTGAAGGCTAAAATTGGTAAGTGGGTTTGCAACTGTCTAATGGATAGGAGGCAGAGGACAGTGGTAACTAGCACACACTATAATGATGGGGGGTGATTAGTGGGGTACTGCAGGGTCCAGTGCTGGGACCAGTCATCCTCAATATCTTTATAGAGGACATTGCAGAGGAACTAAAGAGGAAGGTCTGTTTTTTGCAGGCACACCAAGATCTGCAATAGGGAGTGGAGACGATGCGCTGGGATAAAGGGAAACTAGAGGAGTGGTGGAAGGCATGGCAGTTGGGGTTCAGTGCCAAAAAGTGCAAAATCAAGCACCTAGGGCATGGGAACCCTGGTGCTTAGTACAGAATGGGGTTGGTGTTGACAGTCACTAGGCAGGAAAGGAACCTCGCAGTTATTATTTCAGAAGACCTCAAGGTGGCAGTACAGGCAGCACAGTGCAATGAGATGGTGGTCAGGGCTAATGGGATGCCAGTGTGCATAGGGAGGAGCATCACCAGATGAAGGAGGGAGGAAGTGGTGCCACTGTGCTGCTCACTAGTATGCCCCCACCTGGAATATTGTGTCCAGTTCTGGAGGCTGCACCTCAGGAAAGATATAGACAGTGTGGGGGCAGTCCAGAGAAGGACAACAGAGATGGTGCAGAGACTGCAATGGAATCCATATAAGGAGAGATTCAGGGATCTCAATACGTTCACTTTGGAAGACAACAGAGTGAGGAATGGCATGGTCTAGACAAAGGCATGCATGGAGGGGCTGACCCTGGCTTTGCCCCCCTAGATTTTTTTTCTGTTGTTTACCTTGCATGACTTCAGAGTCCTGAGCTGCTGCAATTAAGGAAGCTTTGGAACTCAGCAGTGTTTTGATAACCTTCAAGCTGGAATTTCTTACTCTGGCGGTGGGGGGGGGGGAGTGTCTGTGTGTGTGTGTATGACAGTGAATGTTGCTTCAGGCTAGGTTTCAGCAAAATGGCTATGAACTGGCCTGTATGTAAGATTATCTGCTCTTGAAAATGTAATTCTACAGCTCTCTGTTAATTCTCTTGATAAAACAGAATCATTAAAGGTAAGGGGAAATTGTTTAATTAGGAGAGGCACACTAGTCCAGAGCTTATTTCCAGGTGCTATATACTGGGTTGGCTTCTTCCTTATCATGCTTCAGTTAAGCAATAATGCATAACAGGGTATGTATCATGTTAGGATAACATCATGCCTTGGGTAGTTGGGCTCAAAGCCACAGGCCAAGTTCACCCAGCACCAGAGAAGTGACATAATCCCAGCATGACACACACGCTGGAGTATTGTTAGTATGCAATGGCTTATTTGTAAATAAAATAGAAAGAGGAGAAAAACTATATATTTACAATTGTTTTATTTGATTTTTGTAAGTGCATGTGTACATACAGGAAAAATATCCACAGTTCTTCTCTTTGCCACTAGCTGGTGGTGCTGCATGAATGATGTTGTCTGCTGAGCTGCATAGCCCTTCTCTTTTTTAATTTTCAGTGTGAATCCTCAGCTGGAATTTGTGTCTAGCCTCCCCCATGGTCCGTTTAGTCCCTGTTTTGTTTTTCCCTTGCAGTTTAAGTTTAAACAATGGAGTCATCTGTTTACTGTGGCCACCAAGCCCTTCACTTAATGCAGCAAGCACGGCTCTGAAGTTGGCAGTCACTGTGAGTCTTGTTGTGCCGTTGACTACAGGAGTCAGAGAAGGTGAAATTACATTCGGGAGCCGTACCACACTGGGAGAAAAGGGGCTGACTGTAGCCATGTGTTTTGTAAGGTAACACCCTATATGGGCCAGTATTATTGAGTGACTCAATATGAGTGACTCAATAATATCACCCATAAGAAGAGTGTGTGGTGAAGAATGCCAAGGAGTGAGTTAGAGTGAGTGTAACAGTGAGCTGCACTCGCTAGAGAAAGATATGAGGGGCAGCATGGCCAAGCCATGCCGAGCTGGCCATTTGGTGTAGTGGCTACAGCCACCACCAATTGAGCCAAAGGACCCAGGTTGGTGTTCCTGTGGTGTGATACAATTTTTGTTCGTCCTGGAGTTTTTTTTTTCTAAGTCTGTTCCTCCCTGGTGTTGAGAATATTTAAATTGGGGAGGTACCAGGGGTGTTGTCCCCCCATAAAGGGGTGCAGAGGGTGCAGTCCCCTGCATAAAATAAGTTTTTGTTTGTTTTATACTTTGAAAGTACTGACCATCGCTGTTTGCGGCAGTCAATCTGTTGTTGATCATTGTAGTAACTTGGGGCAGTGTTTTAGTCGCTGTTATTCGTCCGTGACTAAAACTACTTGCCCTTATCACTCAAAACCATTTTCTAAATATTGTTACCAGACCACAGAAAAAGTTAAGGGGCATGAGTGGAGTCAGATTTTTGTGGTCTGCAAGTGTACAGCATGATGGTTACCTGTGCTCATGCTATAATAGACTGAGGGACAGAAAAGCCATCTACAGTTACGGTATTGTTCTGGTTTTGCAGATAGTGTTTCAGTTTCATTGAAATAGGTTGGGAGCTTACAAGAAATTTTAAAAAAGACTGAATCAGACACATTTCTCCACTGCTGAGCTGGAACTGTGAAGGTGGTTGAGGATGCTATGTGAAGCCAATTGCAATTACGGCTTTGTCTGGTCATGTAAAGTGATTCTCTTTTTTCACAGGGGGAGTGATTTCATGTTCATGTGCCATCGTTATATGTGTGTCTGGATGTGATACTCTTATTTTATTTATTTATTTAGTTAGTTATTGCATTCTCGGATGACACCTTTGAGCTGAAAGCTCTTTACATAGGTTCCACGTCAGGTGATTACATACTGTAGAAAGGTCACTAAAGATTGCACCAGGCAACAAGCACTTAAAAGAAGTTACAACATCAGGTACATAATATAGAGGCAAAATTACAGTTGAACAAGCATAATGAAATCACTAGAGTGACAATTTGCGTGACATTGTACAATGTATGCCAGAGGATGGAGGTTATGCAAATTATGCAGACAATCAGAGACAGTACAAAAGAGACAGTAGTGGGAATCAGCCCATGAGGCCTAGCCAAGGGGGGTGATGGAGAGAAAGAAGGGGAGGTCGGTGAATGGGGAGAGGAATGAGAGAAGGTGGCGAAGGAAGGGGTGGAAAGGTAGGGGAAAGGGAGAAGGGGGTGAGAGCGAGTAGGAGATATGGAAAGGGGAGAAGTAAGGGGTGAGGAAAAGAGAGAAAGGGACAAGGTGGCCAGCAACACATGATGGAGGCAAGGGAAAGTCAGTTTAAATGCCAATTGGAAACATGTTTCAGGTAGATCAAATCTAGTGGAAACAGTCACAGATGGCGTTAACAACTAGGTGTTGCCTAAGCTTACGCTTAAATGAGCCCAATGTGTCTGAGGCGGATAAGTCAGCTTGTAGAGAGTTGAGCCAGAGTGGGGCTATATAGGTGAAAGACTGTTGACCAAGAGAAGTGCAGTATCAGGGGATTGTGAAGATCATGTTGTCGGAGCTTCTGGTATGACATGGGTTGTAGTCGGGGATATGGAGCTTCTGTACATCAGGGGGCACCAGTCCTAGGCTTACTTTTTTTGCAAGCAAACATGTTTGGTACATAATTCTGCCATCATACTGAAGCCAATTTGCCTGTGCATACAGGTCACAGGTGTGAGTTAGATGCACAGTACCAGTGAGCAGCCAACAGGCTTTGTATAAAGCCAATTTGATATGGCGGAGGGACGTATCAGTGGCAGACCCATAGACAGCCAGCACGTAGTCTATAAGTGAGACAACAGAGCTGTGTGTAGCTAGATTCATGGCTATGTTTGTGCCTGTAGAGCAGCCGAATACGCATATTGACTGCTTTAGCAATATTGTCAATATGAAAGGCATAGGACAGAATGCTGTCAATAGTAATCCCCAGGTATTTAAAGTGCTGAACTAGCTCCAGAGGAGAGCCCTCTTTATTGGTGATAGTAAGAGGGAAGGATCTGTGCCTGTTTTGAGAGCTAGAGAAAAGCATAGTTTTTGTCTTTTTGTAGTTCATTATGAGCTTGTGATCACTGAACCATTTCTCTACATTTGCAAAGCCTTCTTGTAGCTGAAACTTGAGAAGCTTGGGGGTCTGGATTACTGGTGAAAATAACTACGTCATGGGCAAATTGGAGGATATAATATTGGCAGGAGTTCGGGAGCTTGTTTAGGAAGATACCAAACAGGAGCGGTCCCAAGATACAGTGATGTTATGCTTGGATGACATCACTGTGCCAGGGACACACTGACCAATCAGAGCACAGGAAATGATCTTGCATTTGTATAATATTAGTTTGATCAGGTATAATTCATGCCTTTTTTCTTTTTTTTTTTGCTCCTCACTGCTCAGTTGGATCCCATCTGCAGCATCTACCCCAGCCCTGTCACATGCTGTATCTGGGAGTTTCTCTTACCTACGAACAAAGGAGGCCCACCCCACTGCAAGGTGTACTTGCACTGCTATCAAACATACAAATCAGGATATTGTAGCACCACCACTGTCATGGCCACATAAAGTACAAGTGAGCATTAATAACTTTGCAGATATGAGGCTTTATATACCTACAATATGCTCAGGTACAAGTCTGTGTGTACCCCTTGCAGGAACACTGGCAGAACTCACCGATAGTCATTCTAACTGGTTTTGTGTGTTACTGCATCATCAGGGAGTGCCAACATGCTCCTGTGTTCAGCTTAAACCTCCAAACATTTAAAGCCATGGTACATAAATCTAAGTGAGATGTGCAAAACGTACATCAGTGCAAAAGCTTGACTATTATATGCAATGCATTACGATTGAGCAAAATTATAACATGCAGAATAAAAATATTTCAAACATAGTAACCATAAAGGTGACACTGTGGCAAATCAATATTTACATTTCAGTTTTTCTAGTACATTAAAGATGCCATACCTAATGTTATCTGTTTTAATAGAGTTCATGATTATTAACCTTCCTGTATAAAGAAAGGTATAAGCAAACAGTAAGAAAGACTACTTGCAAGACATGAAGGAAATTGGGGTGGGGGTGGGGAGATGAGGAAAAGAAAGATAAAAAAAGGGGCTCAAAAAAGCACTAGGCATAAATAGGAAAAAGAAGAAAGAAAAACCCTAATGAGATGATGCCCCAGTTCACATTAATATGTCCACATACAAGACAGACTAAACAATGTGCAAATGTTAATGCCCCATGCAAGCGTCTAATGGAATTTGTGAAAAACAGTTATTATATGCATTTCAAATACCATGAAGCATCTCACTGAGATTTATGTACCATGGGCTGGATATTCAAAAGGGTTACACCATGCGCAATAGGGTTGCTCCTGCGCAAGTCCGAAATTGCACCATTCTGCCATATTCAGCAGGAGGCAGTTGCGCCCCCCAAGTCAAGCTGAGCAGCAGCGCAATGCTAATGAAGGCATGCTGAACCGGAGGGGGAGGAACCATGCATAAACTGCACAGCCCGATATTCAGCGGGCTGTGCAGAGTTGTGCAGGCGCAACCCCCAACCTGCTCCTGCACAACTTTGAGCACAAAAAAAAGGAGTAAGTCGAGGGCCACCCACAGGTGAGCTGCCACATTGCAGGGCGTAACACAGCAGCTGCCACCTGTGAGTGGCCTTCAACGTACTCCCTGTGCCTCCCGCTGCCCAATCATAGGCATATAGTAACCCTCCTCCCCCCGACTGGCCCGATCGTGGGCATAAGTGAACAAATCCCCCACCCCGACTGGCCCGATCACTGGCATAAGTTTAAAAAAACTCTCCCCGACTGGTCCGATCGCGGGCATAATTTCAGAAACCCCTCCCCTGACTGGCCTGATCATGGGCATAAGTGAAAATAAAACCCCACACCCACTAGCTCGATCGTGGGCAGAAAAGAGTTCAACCCCCAAGAACATATCCCTGGTGGTCCAGTGGACCACGAAGCCCGATCGCGGGCAGAAAAAGTTCAACCCCAAGAACATATCCCTGGTGGTCCAGTGGACTGCAAAGCCCGATTGCGGGCTGCAAAGTTCAACCCCAAGAACATATCCCTGGTGGTCCAGTGGCCCCCACCCACCCACCACGGAGCCCCACCACCCCTCCCCGTCAGCGTGGTGGCAGCATCCCACCCGCCTGCCGCCCTACTGCTTCACTGATCTCTGCCTAGGGCTGCACGCCCATTGGTTCAGAGCAAGAGCCAATGGGCGTGCAACCCATACCATACAAGGCAGTCCAGATATGTGAATTCCAGATTCAGCAGAAAGTGAAAGAATTAGAAAGAAAGAAAATAAAGCAAAGTAACCTGGAGTCATTATAATGCAAAGTCATTATGATGCGAAGTGGCGAAGTACTGCATTTCAATGGGCACTTCGCATAGCTGTATGTCAAGGCGGAGTAGACCACGTCACCTCTACTTCGCTAGTGAGATTAAACTACGCTGTATCTCTAAGTCAGGCTTGACTATTAGGGAAAGAGACTTGACATTGTTATGGCAAGTGACTACTATATTTCATAGTAATATAATTCAAATGTAATATTAGGCATCTTTCTGTGAGGAACCTGGGTTTGAGTCCCTCCACGGCCATTTGTGCAACTGTGAGTGCACTGCCATATTTGTTAGCTGGTAGGGTGGGACTCTTCAGCCAACTCCCACCACTTCTGGGCTGCTAGCAGCATTCTGTTCTGTGCACGTGTGTGTGTGTGTGTGTGTACATGTGCAAGTGCACTCAAGAAAGACAATGCTGAAAGTTTTTGGCTTTGTGCCTAAGAAGAAATTCAAAACAGAATTTGTTTCTTTTTATGAATTTGTTTACTAGTCTGTCTTGACTGTTAGTGAGAGAGACTTGTCACTGTTCACTGGCATTGTCGCAGTCAATGGCTACTGTATTTCATAATAATATAATTTAAAAGTAATATCAGACATCTTCCTGTGAAGAATCTTGGCTTGGGTCCTTCCAGGGCCATCTGTACAACTGTGAGTGTACCACTGTATTTGTTACCTTATAGGATGGGAATAGTTGACTAACTCCCACCACATCTGGGCAGCTAACTGTTGTTTTGTTTTGTGTGTGTGTGTGCGTGCGTGCATGCATTTGTGTATATAGAGTATGCATTCAAGGAAAGGCATATTTTCAAGCTTGTGGCTCTGTGCCTAAGAAGAAAATATAAAACAAAGTATTTTTCTTCAGAATTTATTTACTAGTCTGGCTTGATTACTGAGTGAGACATATCAGCTCACTGGCATTGCCACACTGAGTTAGTGTGAGCACTGACTATTATTTTGTAATAATATAATTCAAATTTCATTTCGTCTTCCTATGAGGAATGCAACCATGACAGACAGAGAGACGATGTATCAGAGAATGTAGTTGGTCTGGCAGCCCAAGCAAAGATGCAGTAAGTGAAGAGCAGCAAGCAGCAAGTCATGAGCATAGTGCAGAGCGATGCTTAGGGTGCAGTTAGTGCACTAAATTATTTTACATTAATTTTTGTGACCAATATATTATTTAGCTTTTGTTTACCAGGTAAGCATGCCAGACAGGTCAAGTGTCTATTTTCAGGTGCGACCCAGGAGAACTACAAAGGTTCAGGCACTACCAATACAGAGACAGGGTAATAGCAATCAACATGGTACAGTCAGGTACAGGCAGAGAACTCAGGCAACATATAGATACAGAGACAAGATAGCAGCAATCAACAAGGCACAGACAGGTATGGGCAGAGATCTACAGTCAGGTACAGACAGAGAACGAATATAACACAAATTCAGTGTTAAGGCACGGCAACCTCAGGAGGCAGTGAAGGAAGCAAACCAAAGAATCGGCAGGGTATTTTTGAGGTGTGCACTAAAGGTGCACACACTCAGTCATACCTGTAGACGGGCACTTGGTGCACTGTGGAGGGAGGGACAGCTAAGAGCAAAGGCAGGTAGAAGGCATATACACACACTCGGTCATAGATAGGCACTGGCGTACCACAGAGGGTGGGACAGCTAAGAGCAAAGGCAAGCAGAAGCTTGTTTTAGGTAACCCCAGAGGGAGGACCTGAAACAGCTGTGGGAGGGGACAGCTCTTACATAAGTAGGGAGAAGGTTCCAGGCTCTGGAGGCAAGGTCTGCAAAGGCATGATCCCCTGCGAGAGAGGCGGTTTTGGGACCATGAGAGCCTGGGAGCCACTAGACCTCAGACGATAACTTCTGTTCTTGTACTTTCAATACATGTCATTATTATGTATGTTCTGTGTGTGCCTGATCTGTGTTTTCACACATCTGGTGCAGAACGGCATGGTCTCTGTGGGAAATCAAAGTTCAGGACACATTAACAAAATCACAGTGCCACTGTTCATGAGCAGAGGTCCCAAATACTTTCATGAGGTGGAGGTCACAAAAAGGCCATGTTGAAAATTTGTAGTGCAAATACCAACAGACGCCCAGGGTGTTAGGGGTTCTAACCATAACGTCCCACCCTGTGCAGACTGACAGGCATCAGGGGTGTGCCTATGGACTGCCGGCTGTAATGCTCACTCCATTCCACCCCCACCCCCCACCCCGAAGCCAGTGACAGGCATCGAGGTGTGCCTTGGACTCTTTGGCCCTAGACTTCACCCCATTCTCCTATACTGCACCCACTTTAGCATATGTCCTTATGAAATGGGGTGACTGTGAAGCTAACCACCCCAAGGCACACCTCAACACTTGTCAGTGTCTACAGGATAGGGTGAGGTGAAATGCCATGAGCATTATGGGCAACGACCCAAAGGCACACCCCAATGCCTGTCCATCTCTGCAGGGTGGTGGTGGGGTTGGAATGAGTTCAATACTTCACTGCCATTCCTATTCTGTATCTGTCTGTCTCCTGCACGTCCAGTGCTAATAACAGTAAGCAAACATTTGGCATTGACAAATGCTTGTTTAAAAACTGTGGGTGTCTGCCATTTTTAATGATGTGTCATTAATTACAAAATTAGCTATACATGTAGAGCAGCAAGTAGCAGGTCATGAGCACAGTCAAGAGCAATGTTCAGGGTACATTTGCCACACAAAATTATTTTTTACCCCATCAAATCCTGCATGGCCCAGTTGATGAAGTTGGAAGCATGTCCATCTCTGGTTCTGAAGGCTGTGGGTTCTAGTTCCACACTGATATTGGGCTTATACTAAAAAAAGCTGCCACCTGAGTGCAGTACTAGTGGGGAAGGGGTGCTGTGCTATACTGTTGGGGTGTGCCATCATTGAGATGAGATGTTAAACTAAGGTCACTTCTACCCATCTCTGGTACTGTCCAGGTGGAAGTAAAAGAATCCAAGGCACTTTTTACAAGAGTAGAGTTTTTTACCCGGTATCGTGGCCAGCATTCCTCATGCCAAGAAATGGTTCATGCCATTGCCCTAGGCTGTGTGTGGGTGTTGATGTGTGAAATTTCTGCCACTATACACTTAGTCATGTCCCACACAGTCATTCAGAATGGCTGCTACTAGATTTTTACAACCATTTCATTACCAGTCATGCAATGTGGCTGCCACTATACGTTTACAATCATTTCAATACTAGTCTCTCATTTCTTTCATTTTGGGATACAGTGCATATGAAAAGCTTTATAGAAATTCTTCTTCTCCTTCTCCTTCTCCTTCCTCCTCCTCCTCCTTCTTCTCCTCCTCCTCCTCATCCTCAGTTGATGCCTCCATGTGAAGGGGTGTTCCTCTATTCTTTTGAATGCAGTATGCTAAAGAAGGTAATGCTGGCATACCTGGGTTATGAGTGTCCTGTGTTATATGTCGTACTGCGTTATATATTTTGTTTGTTGGGCTGGCCACCCACTTTGTTGTTTGTCCGTTTGTCCCTATGTGTTTTATTTTCATAGCCCTGGGGTTTGCCACTGTTAACCAGCCAAGGCATAGTGTGGAGTCACTGTCCCAGCTCCCATTTTAAAATGCCCCTGAAATGTTTGCCCATTGTGATAAGCTGTGGTTTTATACTTGTAAATAAATGAAATACCAGTACCCATATTATCCATATTGTTAATGTTGTTGCTGTTTAAAAAGAAGCCTGGCCCAGGAAAAGCAAGGTACTGCTGCCCAGAGAAAACTACAAGTTGTTTTCTAGCTTTCCTCCTCAGCTGTACTGCTGTTAACAGACAGTAAAATTCCCCAGTCTCTGCCCTGCAGAGCCATGACTGTGCGTATGTTCGCACAGCTCCTTCTTGGCTGTTTGTTTTGGCTGTTATGCTGAAATGTTGCTTTTGTTCCCCAAGTACCCTAAAGCCTGTAAGCAGTAAAACAATGGCTTTATGTACCTCTAAAAAAACAAAGCAACAGCCAGACAAAGCCAATTCTCTGCATAAACAAGCAGCCTGGGCTCTAAATTAAAGAGAAGCAACCACCTGGTGCTTGAGGTTTGTTTTTAACCTTTCCTCAGTGGTTTGGCTTCTCAAACTCTTTCCCTTTTGTGTAAAAGTGACAAAAAAAACAAACAAAAAAAATTACACAGGATAAACAGGAAGGTATACAGACATGTGGGGAGTAGTGCAATGTACTGGGTGAGGTGTAGCAGTCTTCTGGGAGTCTTTCTGGAGGCTGAGATCCTACCCTATTTGCAGGACACTCTCAGCCCTGAGCGAGGAGGTTGCCCATCTTCAGGCCACACTGTACAGTAGTAAGAGAACCTCCCCCACCCAGGCTGCACCAGGACCACCAGCACTACCTCACAGGTTGCCAAGAAAATGCAGCAGTTGGACCACAGTAGGCTCAGGGAGGGTGAGGGTGGTGGAACAGAGGCACACCCAGTCAGTTGTACCACTCCACAATCCATACACCATTCTGATGAAGCATAGTTCCCCTATGGATGCACCCACGGAGGAGACTAAGGAGGTTGTAGACAACTGTCAGAAGGGAGCCCCACAGGAAGAAGGCAGAAGACACCACAGGGAAAGGAAGCAGCTCCAAGTGGGGGACAGAACTGGGGGGAGCAGGGAAAACTGAAGTAAGGTGCCTGTCTGGTGCCTTGGCTTGGAGGGACAGGAAGCACATCCTCAGGATCATGAGAACAGCTGCAGGGGAGACTGAACTGGACGTCATTGTCCATGTAGGGATGAATGACTTGGCTCAAAATGAGATTAGAGCAGTGCAGGAGGAGTTTGTGGAATTGGGAAGGTGGCTAAGGCAAGTAGAACACACAGTATCCTTCTCAGAGGTGCTGCCTATCTATGGCAAGGGTGAGGCGAGGGTACTTTGCACCATGCAGTTCAATGAATGCTTGAAAAATGGTGCAGAGCACAGGGGTTTTGCTTCATTGGAGACTGGGGTTCCACCTGGAGGGATACCAGCCTATACTGGCAGGATGGTCTGCATCTGTCCAGGAAGGGAACAAGCCTTCTGGGCAATTGGTTTAAATGCTTCATTGATAAGCTTGTAAACTAGTCAAGGGGAGGCACTTCTAAGCAGCAGGGAATTCACAGTCTCCCCCTACAAAACAGGGTACTAAATGAGGTAAAGACCAAGGTAGAAAGGTCAGTAGGGAGATGGACAGGGGTAAATGAAGAAAGCAAAGTCAATGAGGACAGGGATTGTGCTACAAGAGGTAAAGCCATCAAAAAATGGAGAGCAATGCCTACCAAGGCCCGTAGTCTAGGTAACAAGCTTTCTGAATTAGTGGCCTTGATGGAGGAGGAACATATGGATATCATGGCAGTCACAGAAACATGGTACACACAGAACCATGACTGGGACATAAACATACCAGGATATGCTATCTGCAGGAGAGACAGGGAGGGTAAAAGAGGAGGAGGAGGAGTAGCTCTTTACTTAAGAGAAGGAATCAAAAAAAGAATCAAAACAACAGAACAAAAGGGTAAACAGGGAGGAGACGAAGCACTGTGGGTTAATTTGGGGACAGGCAATGACACCACAATCCGCACAGGGGTTGTATACAGACCCCCATCTCAGGGGGAGGAAATGGACAAGGAAATGATAGAAAGTATCCTTAGAATGGCAGAAAAAGGGGAGATATTGCTGATAGGGGAGCTGAATATGCCAAATGTTAACAGGAATGCATTTCAGCAGCCACTTCTAAGAGTGGGGTCATTCTAGATGACCTACGGGGGACGTGTCTTAGACAACTAATTTTGGAACCCACTCGAGAGGGAGATAATCTTAGACCTGGTACTCTCAAATGGAGATGGCAAGAGGATCACAGATTTAGAAGTTAGTAGTCATCTGGGAACTAGTGACAACTGAACAGTATGGTTCACAATAAACACAGCAGTAGAGTCAAGCCATGCAAAGGCAAAGGTACTGGACTTCAGGAGGGCTGAATTTGCCAAAATGGGTGAGTGCCCAAGGAATGCACTAGCAAATGGCTAGGAAGGAGGGGTGGAAGAACAATGGGGAATAATCAAAACTGCCATCACAGAGGCAACAAGCCTTTGTGTGAAGCAAATAAACAAAACAAAATGATGTAAGAAACCACTATGGTTCTCAAAGGAGGTGGCAAGGAAGGTTAGAGAGAAAAGAAAGCATTCTGGAAGTACAAGGAATCACAGAAGGAGCAGGACAAAGAATTATATCAGTTAAAGCAAAAGGAAGCAAGGAAGGCAGTCAGAACAGCAAAGGCCCAAACTGAGGGAAAGATGGACAACTCAGTTAAGAAGGGGGATAAAACCTTTTTTAGGTACATCAGGGAGCGAAGGAAGACCAAAGGAAGGATAGTGACGCTTGATAAAGGGTTGGGGGAGGCAGAGGGTGACAGTGAAAAGGCAGAGATACTAAACAAATATTTTTGCTCGGTATTCACAAATGAAGAGAGGGAGGTACCTAAACCAAACAGTAGAAACACTCTGGATATGGGGGTTAATACCAGCCCATTCACAGAAGAAAGGGTTCTGAAAGAACTCTTAAAACTGAAGGTGGACAAAGCAATGGGGCCTGATGGGATTCACCCCAGAATACTAAAAGAACTAAGGGTAGAACTAGTGACACCACTGACTACCCTCTTTAACAAATCATGGGAGGCTGGGGTGGTACCTGAGGACTGAAGGAGGGCAGATTTTATTCCACTTCACAAGAGTGGGAGCAAGACAGAAGCAGGAAACTACAGACCTGTTAGTTTAACCTCAGTGATAGGGAAAATTATGGAATCACTTCTGAAGGAAAGAACTGTTGAGTACCAAGAGGCCAGAGGGGCACAGACCCAAGGCAGCATGGATTCACAGTGGGAAGGTCATGTCAGACGAATCTAATAGATGTCTTTGACTGGGTGACCAAAGTAGTAGATCAGGGAGGGGCTGTGGACATGGCCTACCTAGACTTTAGCAAGGCATTTGACACAGTCCCACACAAAAGATTAATATATAAGTTGGCCAGCCTGGGAGTGGGTCCCAAGATGGTAGCCTGGGTAAAGAATTGGCTGGAGAACAGGACACAGAGGGTAATAGTAAACAGAGTCCACTCTGAAGAAAGGGGCGTTACTAGTGTGGTACCACAGGGTTCAGTACTAGGACCGGTTCTCTTTAATGTCTCTATAAGCAACAT
The DNA here is from genome assembly GCA_016271365.2 of Neoceratodus forsteri. Taxonomy (NCBI): domain Eukaryota; kingdom Metazoa; phylum Chordata; order Ceratodontiformes; family Ceratodontidae; genus Neoceratodus; species Neoceratodus forsteri. Next base: position 473,332,906 of record CM057455.1, read on the forward strand.
TGCAGAGGGACTGGAAGATAAAGTATGTCTCATTGCAGACGACACAAAGATCTGCAACAGAGTTGATACACAAGGTGGGGTGGAAAGGATGAGAAGGGATTTGGCAAGGTTGGAGGAATGGTCAAATGTATGGCAGCTTAGATTCGATACTAAGAAGTGCAAAGTAATTCACCTGGGAAACAAAAACCCAAGGGAAGAGTGCACAGTGTGGGGTGAAATACTAACAACAACAAAAATGGAAAGGGGCCTGGGAGTAGTCACATCAGGTGACCTAATGGTGGGCAAGCACTGTGAGAGGGCAGTAAGGAGGGCTGGGGGATATTGGGATGCATAGGGAGAGGCATCACCAGTAGAAAACAGGAAGTTGTTATCCCTCTGTGCAGACAGCTGGTGAGACCCCATCTGGAGTACAGCATGCAGTTCTGGAGACCCAATCTCTGCAAAGACATAGACAGGATGGAGGCAGTCCAGAAGAAGGCAACTAAAATGGTGCAGGGTCTGCACCAGAAAACATATGAAGAGAGACATAAGAAGCTTAATATGTATAGCCTCGAGGAAAGAAGGGAGAAGGGGGACATGATAGAAACTTTCAAGTACCTCAAGGGATTCAACAACGTCCAAGAGTGTAGCATCTTTCAGAAAAGGAAGTGTGCAAGAACAAGGGGGAACAATTTGAAGATAGAGGGGGGATGGCTCAGAGGTAATGTGAGGAAGTATTTTTTCATGGAGAGGGTTGTGGATGCATAGAATAGCCTTCCTGAGGAGGTTGTGGAGTCAAAAACAGCGGTAGAATTCAAGAATGCATGGGACAGTCATAAGGCAATTCTAGGGGGTGGGGGTAGGAAGAAGTAGGCTGTTGGTTAACTAGGATCTGCAGCTTATCCATTAGGTAGGGAAATGGGCAGACTGGGTGGGCCAAGCAGTCCTTATCTGCCATCAAATTCTATGTTTGAAGCACCACTCCTTTGGTCCTCCTCGAAAATGAGCTTCCTCAATGGTGATCACCTGGTTAAATAAAGACTTTGATTGGTTGATTGATTGAAACAGTGTTTGGAGGAGCACAGCTCCTCTAAAGTAACAAAATAGGCAGAAGACAGACTGCAAAAGCATTTGGGGACATATTCTAAGCTATTTAGTTAAAACAGGGAATTTAAAGCAAAGGTTTACCTGTAAAATGCTGTTTTTCAGAGTGTAGCCTGGCCTGTGGATGTAGCCCCTCCTCAGCTCTGTTCCTATAGAGCAGGCCGGTCTCTCCCTTGCTAGATTTATGCAGGAAGTGGCTTGGGGAGGTGCTTAGGGTCACAGAACAAACAAATTGTTTGGTGTTCAAAATTATTATTAAGGTTTGAATGCCCTATACCCTTTATTATGATGAAAGAATGAATATAATGTGTTGCTTGATAGAAAAGATGTTGTAAATAAAGAATTTAAAGTAAAAAGAAGTACTAATGGGCGGAACTAGCCATCACATGGGTGCAAAGCCCTATATAAGACAGATCAGAGGTAGCAGATAGATAGCAGCAGGGTGTTGAAGGGTAAACACCTAGTCTATTTTAGTTGATGTATGCATATAGTCTGTATTTTTGATTTGCCTTTTGTTTTGTCGCTTAAGTTAGCTTCTTTTACCTATTATTGTTCTGCTGTGAAGAATAAACATTGATTTTGTTTTGAACTACTATCGCCTCATTGCCTTATCAATCCATCTCTACCCACAGCCTGTGACACTCCACTATGACTGTGTCCTCTTCATCCCATGCCACTGACACCACTACTGGGTGACCTGTGGGGGGTTTGAAACAAGCATTCCAGGTTGTGAAACACAATTCTGCAGCAGTTAATAAGCAAATAGGACAATTTCAGTGTGAGTTAATACCTTTTATCACACTGGGAACACTGCATTGACACTGGATTTCATCCATTTCACATTTTCAATACACTATAGTAACATTCTGCATTTTTTCAGCAGCTTCATGTTTCACATTTTCAACACATTACAGTCACATTCTTCATTTTTTCCCCCAGATTCACATCCTACATTTTCACCAGATGTCCAGATACCCTCACATTGCACATTTTCACAGATAGTGGTGCCAGTACTCCTGGAGGTTGTGGGGGGACTTCTTCATTACTCCTCAGACATCTGTAGCAGTGCAAACTCCATGCGTGCATTTCTCTCCTTGACTGGTGTGTGCAAAAGCCTATGTCTTCTGCTTTTCCCAAACCTTAAATCTCGTGGTCACATCTGTGTTACTTCACAGTTCTGAGGCTAGCAAGACTGGCTGCAGCACGTTCCAGCTGTGTTCATTTTGTTTGCTCTGTAAAGACAATTAGTAAACTAAGAGAAGTGCAATATTGCCTTGATGTGTCTCAACATTGATTGATACAGGATGCGAGTATCACAAGTAATTCATCACACCTAATGCTTTCTAAGCTGCTAGAACAGAAATGGGCAGGAAACATTTTTTTTATCCCAGCAACAGTTTGGCCATGGCACTGGGGAGCCTGCACAGTCATAAAGTGACAGTAGTAAAACACAGCAAGCACCATGGAATGTCTACTCCTGTCACTAGTGTCAAGCAGTAGGCATTATTCTGTTATAAGATGTTAACTAGATAAATATTTTGCTGGCCCAGTGGTGCTGAGGGCTGAGGCACTGGGTGCCTTACCTCATGTTACGTCGGCGAACCATGTTTGGGAACGAGCATGGGCCACCAGGGGTCGGCAGGGGAGGAGAAGGATCGAGTGTCCGAGGGACTGCTCTCCTTCTCCGGGAAGGGGGGGCCACCAGCAATCGGTGTTGACTGTCCCCTAGTGGAGGATGGGGGATGGCACACTGATGCTCAGAGAGAGGGAAAAGAGGAGGCAGATGCTGGGAGGATCCCAGCCCATACAGATACGTGCATGCTCTCTCCTTAGGCCATCACTGCATGCCTCCTCTCCTAAGGGGAGAAAAGTGGAAAATTAGTCCTGGGTGTGGCACGATGACAGCCGATCTCAGCAGACCCTGCTCCCATGAATAGCAGTAACTTCCGCACTGGATCCGTTCTGGCAGGTTGAGGGATCCCTGCCGCCCCACCATGGGGGGCAAGCCATGGAGGACAGTGGAAAGTAGGCCATAAGCGGGAGATGGGGCTGGGGGATCAGGCTAGAAGGAGTGCCACCCAGGAGGGAGACAGAAAGAAACTAACTGCAAAAAAAAAAAACAAGATAAATATTTTGCTCCACTGGGGGCTGCAAGTGCAGAAGGTACTGTAAAAAGGGTACGAAGTCCAGTATATTGTACACAAAGTCCAAAGGAGCCTTGAATTAGGAATTAGAAAATAGTGTCTTTGTCCATCCTTCTTCTGGGATCAGAGCAAGGATAGAGAATGTCCTAACAGAACTTGAACAATCTGGGGTTCACCAAAAGCAATTTTTTTCCCTCAAAGGCAGAAACACTTTAGGGGCAGTTTATGTGCATGAAATACATACGTATGTACGTACATACATACATACATAGTTGCCAGCAGATTTGGCCCAACGGTCTATCTTGTCAGCCTGATGCAGCTCACTGGTGGTGCACAGTAGCTGCTCTACCTCCCCCTATTATGTCCCTTCTCCCACCCACTTCCCCAGCCTGTACAACTCTGGTGATTTTTATCCTTCCACCCTGTACCTTGCCTTGTGTCTATCCCAATCCTTCTTGAAACTACCCACAGTTCCCAATTGTACTAGATCATCTGGCAACGCATTCCAGGGTGCCACCACCCTCTCCATGAAGTAACATCCTCTAGCCTTCCCTCTGTGTCACCCGCCCTGCTAACTTTAGGCCTTTTGTAGTCCCCTTCTGCCGCAACCTGAGCAGACCTTCTTTGTTTCCTCAGTTGAACCCCTTCAGGCATTTGAAGGTCTCACGTCATATCTCCCCATCCCTTCTGTCCTCCAGAGAGTACATATTCAGCTCCCTAAGTCTGTCCTCATACGACAACACCTACAGACCTCTATTCGTACTTGTCACCCTCCTCTGAACTTTCTCCAGTAATGTGATGTCTTTTTGAGATGAAGGTAACAGAACTTCCCACAGTACTCCAGATGCGGCCTCACCAATGTGGTGTACAGGGGAAGTATAACCTCCCATCTCCTGGACATTGTCCCCCTGCAATACATGCAATATTTTGTTTGCCTTAGCTGCTACTCTCCTGCACTGCTCCGAATGGTTTCATTTAGGCAAGGCAAGGCAAGGCAAGTTTATTTAAAAAGACGCCCAATCCCAAAGGCTCTGGGAGTCGCACAAAACTTAACAGCATTTCATACCGTATAATCATATAAAATTTAAAACAAGTATAAATACATATAAATAAACAAAATTACACCCCAAAAGCTTGCATAAATAGGAAGGTCTTCAGGTGAACCTTAAAGGCAGTTATAGTGGAGGCCTCCCTAACTACAGTTGGCAAAGAGTTCCAAAGAGCAGGAGCGGCAACACTAAAAGCTCGGTCGCCTGCAGATTTTAACCTCGCTCTTGGAACATTTAGGAGGCCACCACTAGAAGAGCGGAGATTGCGGGTAGAGGAAGAAGGTACCAGGAGAACTGACAGGTAACCAGGGCCCTGTCCATGTAGGGCCTTATAGGTGAGAAAACTCACCTTGAAGAGCACTCTCCACCTGACAGGCAGCCAGTGCAATTCGCGCAACACAGGTGTAATATGGCAAAATTTACTTTGCCTGGACAAAAGCCGGGCAGCAGCATTTTACACTAGCTGCAGTCTGCAAAGAGAGCCCCCAGAGACCCCGAGATGGAGGGCATTACAGTAGTCAAGCCTAGAAGTGACTAAAGCATGTATCAAGGTAGGGAGGTCCAGAGACGGAACAAGGGGCTTAATCCTGGCAATGTTTCTAAGATGGAAAAAACAGGAACGTACCACGGCAGATATTTGAGCCTCCATGGACAAATTCCTGTCAAGAATCACACCAAGATTTAGCACCCAAGGGGAGGCCATCAATGACGCAGCTCCTAGCACAAGTCCAGTTGCAGAGTCAGAGGCCATCCCATCACGAACTCTGTTCGACTCCACTACCAGTACCTCAGTCTTGTCAGGGTTCAGTCGTAGCCAGCTGGAGGCCATCCAGTTACTAATCTCAGCCAGACAGATATTTAACACATCCACTGCATTTGATGTTCCTGGGGCAAAGGATAAGTATAGCTGAGTATCATCAGCATAGCAATGAAAACTCAAACCATACTTCCTAATGATCCCCACCAGGGGCAGCATGTATACTGCAAACAACATTGGGGCCAATATCGAACCCTGAGGGACTCCACACAAAAGGGGACAGGATGTAGATGAGAAATTTCCCATCACAACCCACTGTCTCCTATTGGTGAGAAAGGACTCAAACCACTTGATGACATTTCCGGTGAGTCCACATAACTCCCTCAGGTGAAAAAGCAACACACAATGGTCCACAGTATCAAATGCTGATGAGAGATCAAGGAGAACAAGAATTGTCTTGTCCCCTCAGTCTCTAGCCCTGAGGTCATTTTGCACTCGAACTAACGCAGTTTCGGTGCTATGTCTGGCCTGAAAAGCCGACTGGAAAGGATCATACAACTCATGAGTCATGAGGTGTTCCTCCAACTGAAGCGATCCACCATCACCCCCAGATCCTTTGCCATCATCACGACAGTCAGCTGTACCCCCCCAGTAATAAGTATACCCAGGGTTCCTAACACCTAGGTGCAGAACACTACATTTGTGTCCATTAAACCCCAACTTCCACATGTGGGCCCAGTTCTCCAACCTATCTAGGTCATCTTGCAGTGCCCTCCTACTCTCTGTCTACCACTGCTCCCAATTTAATGTTATCAACAAATAAACTCATTCTGCTACCAACCCCCTCCACGATGTCCACAATGAGCACTTTAAAAAACAATACGGCCCAAAACTGAACCCTGTGGGACCTGACTGATGGCTACTCTGGGTATCAAGACTTCACCCCCTTACTACCACCCTCTGCTGCCTGTTCCCAAGCCAATTTGTTACCCACCTCACCAACTTGTTTCCCATCCCCAGTTCCCTCAATCTCCAAATTAGCCTTCTGTGCAGGACTGAATTGAAAGCCTTGCTGAAGTCCAGATACAGGAAATCAACTTGCTTTCCTACATCCAGGGACCATGTCACCCAGTTGGAAAATTTGATCAGGTTTGTTAGACATGATTTCCCCCAGACAAACCCATGTTGGTTTTCATCCTGAAAACCATTTACATCCAGGAACTCCACCAGTCATTCTTTTTAAGATGGCCTCCATCATTGTCCCTACTATGGATGTCAGGCTGTAGTTTCCCGGATCATCCCAAGGTCCACTCTTGTGGAGGGGCACAACATAGGCCAACCTCCAGTCAAGAGGGACCCATCCTGATTGGAGGGAGGAATTGAACAGGTCCATCATTGGAGCTGCCAGGACATCCACCAGTTCCTTCAGAACCCTCAGGTGGATGCTGTCTGGCCCTGGAGTTTTATCCATCCTCAAGGACCTGAGAGCCTCACTCACCCTCCCTTCCTGGATTTCCCCATCTGTGACAGCCCCCCCCCCCCAGACAAAACTACTTAAGGGAAGAGGAGGAGTAAAAACATTTACTTTTAAGCAGAATAAAATGTCATAGAACCTGAAAGGGGATCTGTTTACATGGTTGTGGACATATTTACAAGGTTGTCCTGATGTTCATATTTTATTTTACTGTAGAAGTTTTGATAAGCAATATATTGCTTTGCCCTCAGGGTTTATGGGGCATCACACACCTCGGGGGTGCATAACATCCCCATAAACCACACTTCTCTATGCATTATTCTATATTTTATACCAGGTAATGTACAGAAGTACTGGTTTAAGGTAGTTGCCATTACTTTTGGGCTCTGCTCCATTCCATGCTCTCTATTAAATTAAATGCTTGCTTTTGACTTATTTATTTATTTATTGAATTTTTGTTGACTGCGTGGGCCTACTGAGACAACATGTCCTTTCTTCAGGGGCAACCTGGGTTTAATTACACAGAGGTAAAGCAGAAAGATATCGTATATTCAATAACAATAGTAAGTTACTGTAGGTTATGTACATTCAACAATTGGTACACACAAAGGAAAATACTAGGTTACAGAAGGTGAACTGTTATATGTCTCAAGGCTCTTTATTAAAGACCAGTAATCATCTGGATTTGTTGTATTTTTTGCCATGTCCTTGTAATACTTTGCTTTCTTCTTTCTTATCATTCCCTTACACCTATCCCTAGCTTTTTTTAACTTTCCACAGTCTTGTTCATTTGAGTTCTTTTCTCAATAACCTGTCTTTTTCATTGGTTCCATGGCAGAATATCGGCAACATCCTGCACAGCGATGGGAACAAATCACAATGCTGACAGTCAGCATTGTTCCCATCAGGACAAAGTGTTTTTGTGTAGGTGGCTGCGCCCCACACACCCCCATCTCTAAATAACCAGCTCTGAGTCAGAGTTGGTTTGGGTGGGGGCAAAACACCGGGGGTAGCAGTGTGTCTGAACAGCGGGCCATCACAGCGACCTGGGGAGATTTGTTTCTGTGGTGGACTTCACTGTGTAAATGTCACTGTGCTGCCATGATATCTTTTTAATTCTATAATTTTAGTTAGCTTTTGTGTGACCTAGAGGATGTGCTTCTTTTTTAGCTTTCTTCTTTGTAAGGCAGCATGCAGATTACAAATAGGCAAGGAAAGGCACATTTTATTTAAAAGACACCCAATCCCAGAGGCTGTGGGCACCGTACATAAAAACCAGCAGAAGAAACACATCAATGAATAGTGATAATCAAGGCCACTGATTTACGGTGATTAAAATAATTAAATTCCGTTTTCAAGACTTAAGATTCCGGAATTTCACCGGTGATTGTTACTCTAATTTCCGCATTTTACCAGGATTCTGTTATCATTTTTTAGTATGTGCATAAATAATCAGAATTAAAGAAGGCTTAATATACAGAGCATTAAATAAAGCAAACTGAAAATAGTACAGGAAGGAATTAAAAGAAAAACACACTTTTTTATAGATTTACTGATCTGATAGAAAATGCCAGATTCCATGAAATCTTCATTTTTACCGGTTTTCAGGTAGCCCTAATTCCGGAATTTTACCGGATTTTCCGTTAAAAAACGAAAAACAGTGGCCTTGGTGATAATCATAAAAACTACAGTAATAATTAAATAAGGATACAGTAAATAAAAAAATGCCAATACATATGGGTTCAAATTCTTCTTTAGCTAGCTCTAAACTGAAATTAGTTTGATTCCCTCCCACTTGGGGTTTTAAATACTATATGTGTCCTCATTAAACATTTTAAAACACCTCTTTGTTAAACAATTATCCTCTATTGGAGTAGTAATCACCCAAGCTATAGTGCACAAAACTGGATAGTGATTTTTCATGTTTGGCTCTGCTACTTCTACCTTTTCATACTTTATGTTGGATGATAGAAAAATTAAATCCAGCATACAGTAATACCCTTACTTTGGGCTGTACCCTTCTTCATAGGTTCTTTTATCACCTGTGTCAGACCCATCGGGCTCCTATATTCAGCCACTTTATCCCCTCTAAACCCTCCCCGGTGCGCATTAAAATCTCCCATTAGTGCTAATTTCCTATCACTAACTGACTGATCAATTTTCTGAGCAAATTGTTCAAAACATGCCAAATTACCATGGGAAATAAATAACACTAACACATACTTTTAAATATCAAATAAAAATGCAAAGGCATTCCACTCCCTCTAATAAACCCCAGAATAATACATCTACTTATTCTAACCTGTTTGCTACATATGATATCCTTCCCCCCCAATTTTGACCTCATATATATTGAGTAAATCCCTCTGAATTTACCTCACTATTAAAATGACCTATTTACAACCAAATCTCAGTTAATCCTATCAAGTAAGCTTTTTTGGTGGGCCCACAGTTTTAAAAGGTCCATTTTATTTGTCAAACTACACACATTTTCATGTTCTTTTGTTTTCTCTGAGCCAGGATTCAATTTGATATCCCTTCCCAATAATATTAAACTTAAAACAATAACCATTTTTTATCTCTATGTTACTTGTTTGTATTCCTCCAAGTTTTAGCAACCCAATGTACTTTCTTTCTCTGTAGCATTTCAATCTATACATGAATTTTCTCAGAGGTAACAAAAGGGCATGAAAATGTGCAGTGCACTGAACAGTCTCTGTGGGGATTTAAACTCAAGGTTAAAGGGTACTGTATAGGTTTGCCTAATTTGTACATTGCTGATTGTTTTTATTTATTTATTTAATATCTTGGATTAACACCTTTGAGCAGAAGCTCTTTACATAGGTTTCACATCAAAAGATAACATTATCAGGAAAGCAATTATAACGGGATGGTTACAATATTAAGTGTCACCAGGTCTAAGTACATCTGTAAGTAAATTAGTTAACAAATGACATACTGTAGGTGCAGGGGGAAACACAGAATGTAGTTGGATGGGAAATGAGATAACAGGTATACAGAGGACAGTATCTAGAGGAAACAGAGAACACCACACATACATCAAAGGCATTGTACATTATATGCCTGAGTCAACTAAATTGCTGTCTACTACAGGTAAAGGTGTTGGAGCCAACCCATGGAGAGGGAGGGTGGAGAGGAAGAGGGAGGTAAGGGAGGGGAAGGGTGTAAGAGGGAAAGAGATGGGTGTGGAAGAAACGGGGGGGGAGGCATGGTAGGAAAAGAATAAGTGCTAATAAATGCTGGGAGCAAAGGGTAGTGCTAGCAGAAAATGTCTGCCAATTGTAGAGCAGGTATGGAGTAGGTTGGGAGACCTAGTGGTAGCAGTCACATGTTGCCTCAGTGATTAGGTGCTGACAGAGCAGATGTTTGAGTCCAGTGTGGTAGCGTTGGATATACTGGATTTCAGCAAGTTGATCCAGTGCAGGGCTCTATATGCAAACACTCACTGCCTTTGAGCAGTATGGCATCAAGGGGCTCTGAACCTCTGGCTGCTGGATCTTCTGTTAACACGCTGGTTTAACAGAGGAGTCAGGAGGGATTCATCACCTGGAGGCATCATACCAAGGCTGGCTTTTTTCACAATCAGGCAGGTTTGGTATCTGAGTCTGCTGTCAAATTGTAGCCAGTTAGCCTGGATGTATAGATCACATGTATGCATCAGTTGTTCATCCCCAATGAGAAGATGGCAAGCTTTATTTAAGGCTGTTTTAGAAACATAGAAACATAGAATTTGACAGCAGATAAGGATTGCTTGGCTCACCTAGTCTGCCCATTTCCCTACCTAACGGATAAGCTGCAGATCCTAGTTAACCAACATCCTACTTCCTCCTACCCCCCCACTAGAATTGCCTTATGCCTGTCCCATGCATTCTTGAATTCTCCCACTGTTTTTGACTCTATGACTTCCTCAGAAAGGCTGTTCCATGCATCTACAACCCTCTCTGTGAAGAAATACTTCCTCACATTACCTCTGAGCCGTCCCTCCTCTATCTTCAAATTGTGCCCCCTTCTTCTTGCACATCTCTTTTTCTGAAAGATGCTACCCTCTTGGACTTTGTTGATTCCCTTGAGGTATTGGAAAGTTTCTATCATGTCACCCTCTCCCTCCTTTCCTCGAGGCTATACATCTTAAGTTCCTTAGTCTTTCTTCATATGTCTTCTGGTGCAGATCCTGCACCATTTTGGTTGCCCTCCTCTGGGCAGCCTCCACCCTGTCTATGTCTTTGTGGAGATGGGGTCTCCAGAACTGTACACAGTACTCCAGATGTGGTCTTACCAACTGTCTGTACAGAGGGCCAGAAACTTCCTGTTTTCTACTGGTGATGCCTTTCCCTATGCATCCTAGTATCCCCCCAACCCTCCTTACTGCCTTCTCACATTGCTGGCCCACCTTTAGGTCATCTGATATGATTAATCCCAGGTCCCTTTCCATTTTTGTTGTTGTCAGTATCTCACCCCCCATTGTGTACTCTTGCCATGGGTTTTTGTTTTCCAGGTGCATTACTTTGCACTTCTTTGCATTGAATCTAAGCTACCATACATTTGACCATTCCTCCAACCTTGCCAAGCCCCTTTTCATCTTTTCCACCGTACTTTGCTTATTAACCCTGTTGCAGATCTTTGTGTCATCTGCAAAGAGACATACTTTTGATGCGCTGGAAGGCTGTGCTGGTGGCAGATCCATAAATGTCAATACCATAATCAGTGAGTGTGATTACTGAGCTATGAATGGCAAGGTGCTGGGCATCAGGGTCAAGTTGCGCAAGTGCTGATACAGAATTCCTATTCTCCTGTTCATTGCCTTTGCAGTGTTGTCAATGTGCTGGGTGTAGGACAAGGTAAAGTCAATGGTTATGCCCAAATACTTACATTTTTGGACTAATTTGAGGGGTGAACCCTCATTGTTATTGATGGTCAGGGTAAAGTTCTTGTGCTTACTGTGATTACTGGTGAACATCATGGTTTTGGTTTTCTTATAGTTCAGAATGAGCTTGTGATCTGTGAACCATTTTTCAGTGGATGCAAAGCCTTGCTGGAGCTGGACCTAGAAGTGCTCAGGTTGAGGGTGACTAGTGAAGACTGTAACATAATAGACCCTCTAATCTTATTATTTTACTACATTTGTATTATAAATAACAGGTCTGTGTTATGTGCTGGTCTACCTGGTACTCCAGTCAGCAGTGACAAATGACCTTTGACCTCAGGTGTCAGTGTAGAAGCTGCAGGATGTGTTAAATTGACTAGTGAAGAGAAACCTAATCAAGAGTTTCCTGTTCTGTTTTTAATTAAAGTTCTGGCCATCTGCCAGGATATAGACCTCATAAACTTTTATGGTTCTTGCAGGAAAGGCCAATTTGATAGCATGACTGTGTTATAAGTCGTAAACCTTAGACCTTCCTTGGCAAACAGGAACCAGCAGGCAGTTCAAAGAGAGATGTTTGATCAAAGACTGTCATATTTGGGAAATGGCTAGTTGCTGATGTTCACATTAATAAAATACATCCTTGTAGATAATTATGTTAAGAATTAAAACTAAGGGAGGATCTAACGGTGACCTCACAAAAGGGGTGGGGAGATGGAGTTTCAAATGAACAGCTATCAGAGAGAAACAGTGATATATTATTTTTGGACTTAAGAGACACACAGTTCTCTGGACTTGAAAGCACTTATGGTAACAACTAGATAGGAAAGAACTTAAATTTGTGGTAGGAGTTTGTGTTCTGTAACTTACCATTTTTTATGTGATTGTAAGTTCATGATGCAATTGTTCAGTGTTTGATTTTTCCTGTTTTCAAATTTTTAGTAAACAACATTTTCTTTAAAATACTGCCTGTGCTCTCTTCTGTTATTTTACATCTGTTTGCTGAACCTGTGTTTAAGGCTGACAGCTAATAGGGCTGGAATGGTGTTACTAAGCTTACTTAAAGGTAAGACTATACCTAGGTCTCATACAGAGTTGAAAGGGTACATTTTGGAAACTTGGCTTTGTGCCCCAAGGTGAAAGATTGTATTGCATTTCCCCAAATGCATTTCCCCTGAACCTGTTAACTGGGTACGCTAGCATTAAGTTCACATTGTGACCCCCCCAAAACTCAAGGCTAATAGGTGATTCGGACCCAAAACAGACAGGAGGGTTACCTCGTCTGTTACCTGTCCACACTACTGCCCTTCAAGGTTGACACTGTGCACTTCAAGGTTGGCACTGTGGGAGCAAAGGGCCTGACCTGTGGAGTGAATTTGTGACAGATTTGGTTGGCAGCAGTGTGATTCAAAAGTAATTGGTAACACAAGCATTAACAGTTCGGTGTGTCAGAGTAATACTGTACAGCTCATGTGCAAAATAAGGCAGTGATTTATTTTTAGAAAGTAAAAAGAACTTTATCATTGTGCTTGCAGTCAAAGTTCCTACCTGTTTCATTTCTTTTCAAGTGCAAGTTAGTATAGCTGTAGTTAGGGAAGAAAATGGCTTCCAACTACAGCAGGTATACTGCAGACTACCTGAGGCAGTTGTGCCAGGACAGAGGAGTCCAGCACAAGGGGAAAGCCAACAAGCAGAACCTCATGGATGCTCTGGTGGCAACAGATGCCTAGAGCCTCGAGTCACAGTCTCTGACTGAAAAGGACTGAACCTTGGGTGTTGAGGGGCTAGGGTCCAGTGCAGTGTCCAGATCCAGTGAGGAGGAGATCAGGGCCAGTGTAAGCCAAGGGCCACAGCAGCATGGGAAGGTCACCAGCATTCTAGAACCAGAAGCAATCAGACACAGATGGAGTTGCGGAGAATGGAGCTGGAGTTCCAGAGAGAAGAGAGGTGAGAGCAGCAAGATGCAGAGGAGAAGAGGGAGAGAGAAAAGTGAGAAGCTGAGCTAGAAGAGCATGAGTGCCAGAGGCGACATGAACTGGAGAAGCTATGACTCCAAACACTGGCACCAGAGCAGGTAAGTGGCCTGGGTTTAATTGGAACCACAGGACTGGGTTACAAATTAAATTCTAAATTGATAGCTGAATTTAAAGAGGGGGAAGATATGGATGCCTTTTTAAATTCCTTTGAAAAAGTTTGCATTCAAGCAAAAATTCCGAGAGGGTCCTGGATCTTCCAACTATCCCTGCTACTTACCGGGAAAGCTCAGGATGCATTGGGTCAAATGAACAATGAGGGCAGTAATGATTACAGTATGCTTAAAGCTACATTTAAAAAAAAAATGAGCTAACAGCAGAGGCATACAGGGTTAAATTCTGTAAGTTCAGGAGAAGCCCTGACATGAACTACGAGGAGCTAGCCACGAAATAATGTCAGTTTTTAAAATGTTGGTGGGTAGGAACTGAAGCAAACTCTGTAGATAAAATTGAAAATTCTGTACTGTTAGGGCAGTTTTTTGGGGAATGCCCAGCAGAGCTGAAAACCTGGCTGGAGGACTGAGATCCAAAAACAGTGCAAAAGGCTGCTGAACTCTCGGACTGATATATCAGGAGTAGACCTGCTCTGAGAGTGAATGGGGAAGGTGTGGCAGTGCAGAAAGGGAAAATCACGCCTTCAGGGCAGCTAAAACCCCTCCCTGCCTCCACCAAAACCAGGTAGTCCCAGGTTACAAAGAAAGATTTGCCTCAGAAAAGAAATGAATGTTGGGTTTGCATAGAAATTGGTCATATTACAAGACAGTGTCCCAAAAGTACAAGCAGTACACAAAGTGGTGCTCGAAAAGAAGTGGGTTGTCTGTGTGTCCCTGAAAGCATGCCAGTCAACATGAGGGTACACATGCACCCAGTCACCGTGAATGGTGTACCGACACATGAGTTAAGAGACATGAGGGCATCCCTGACTTTGGTAAAAGGGGATCTGGTAGAGTCTGAACAGCTTATACTCAATCAATTTGTGACAGTATGAGGATTCACTGGGGAGGAGGAAACCTTGCCACTTGCTAGTGTCCTCCTAGATTGGAGTGAGTCGGGGGGACTGTACAAAATGTTGCCATAGCCGAAACTTTAGCTGTTGATGTAATTATCAGCAACAATCTCAAACAGGGGATGGTGTGTGCAGTTACCTGCAGCCAAGAGGCAAAGGAAAATTGTGATTCCCTGGACCCCATATAAGCTACTGTGGAAACCACTGTGAGGCTGGTTCCACAGCCTGTGTCTCCTGATATGGAGAATAATGAAAGGGGATAGAAATTCCCCAGGTAGCAGTTAACCAAACAGTTATGGAGGGTTACACTGAGAAAGGAGGGGTGACCCATTGTCAGAGGGTTAGGGATGGAAGTGATCCTGAGTGCCCTGATGCTAGAGCTAGGGACCCAAGTTTAGACACTGAAAGGGACCTGTCCCATGCCTTGGGAATGTGTAAGGAGTTTGCAGCTGCTCAGAAAAGCGACCCTAGTCTAGAGAAACTGAGGGCTTGGGCAGACTTTGACAGAGCACAGGGAGGTGATGAGAAACACAAAGTTTATTGGGACAATGGACTAATATATACTCAGGATGCTAAGACAGAGGGAGGGCTGATGGGCAGGCAGCTTGTCATTCCCCAGGGGTACTGTGAGCAGTTGCTCAAGATTACACACAATATTCCCTTGTCTGGTCATCTGGGAATCATGCACACTATGCAGCAGTTGGTCCAGAATTTCTATTGGCCCAACTTCACCCAGCAGGTGAAGGAGTATTGCAGGTCTTGTCACTGGTGCCAAGAAATAGGGAAGGCAGGTAAGAAAACCCAAGCTGCCCTAATTCCATTGCCCATAGTGGAGGAGCCATTCCAGAGGGTGGGAATGGATATTGTAGGGCCTTTAAATATCCCCTGCTCCTCCGGGAAGAGGTTCATCCTGACTGTGGTGGATTATGCCACCCAGTATCCAGAGGCAGTCGCCCTATCCTCACTGAGGACAGATAAAGTGGCAGATGCCTTACCAGGGATTTTCTCCCATGTTGGGTTTCTGCAGGAGGTTATCATCGATCAAGGGGGTCCCTTCATGTTGGACCTGATGAAATGTTTGTGGGAGAAGTGTGGGGTGGTGCAGAGATGCACGACACCTTATGACCTGCAAGCCAATGGGCTTGTGGAAAGATTTAATGGAACCCTTAAGGCAATGCTCTAAGCGATGGCTGAACAGCATGGGAGGGACTGGGAGAAATACCTTCTCCACCTGTTGTTCACTTACAGGGAGGTGCCCCAAGAGTTGACAGGGTTTTCCACCTTTAAGCTCTTTTATGGACATCTGGTATGTGGGCCCCTAGACTTGATCAGGAAGGACTGGGAAGGCAAGCACACCATTCAGGGAACTTCCATAGTGGAGTATGTCCTTGGGTTTAGGGGAAGGCTAAAGAAGCATATGGGGACAGCCCAGAGCAACCTGGCAGCTGCCCAACAAAAACAAAAAGTGTGGTATGACTGCAGAGCCAGAGCTCACTCTTACACAGTGGGTCAGAAAGTCATGGTCCTAATCCCAGTTCAGAAAGACAAGCTGCAGGTTGAGTGGGAAGGACTGTGCAAAGTAGTCGGATGGGTAAATGATGTGAACTATATTATAGAGTTACCTGACAGAAGACATACACAAAGAAAGTACCATGTCAATATGATGAAGCCATATGCTAATAAGGCTGACATGGTGTTTGAAGTGTGTAGTCCTGGGGAGGGGACAGACGAAGGAGACCCCCTTCTGGACTTGCTGGAAGAAAGCAAGTGGGATTCTTCTGTGGAGGCAATTAGGTTGTCATTCCAGTTGGCCCCGGGCCACATCCAGGAAGTAAGGGAGGTTTTAGCAGACTTTGCCCCACTATTTAGCACCAAGCCTGGACTAACCCCCTTAGCGATGCATGGTGTGGAGACAGGGTCACAGGTGCCACTACGGCGAACAGTGTATCAGGTGTCAGAGGCTGTCCAAAAGGACATTAGGAGGGAGGTGGAGGAAATGCTGGATTTAGGGGTAATCCAGAAATCCCACAGCCCCTGGACCTCACCCGTGATCCTTGTTCCCAAACCAGATGGCTCTACTCATTTTTGTGTGGACTATCATGGACTGAATGCAGTCATGAAGTCTGATGCCCACCCAATGCCATGGATGGATGAACTTCTGGACAAGTTGGGAGGGGCGACATACCTTACAACTATTGACCTGACAAAGGGGTATTGGCAGGTAGCATTAACTGACAGAGATAGGGAGAGGTCAGCCTTCATCACTCCAGTAGGGTTATTTGAATTTAAAGTAATGCCCTTCGGAATGAAGAATGCCCCGGCCACTTTCCAAAGGTTGGTGAACCAGGTGTTAAATGGTGCTGAGAAGTATGCTGTGGTATACCTGGATGACATTGCCACCTTTAGTGCCAGCTGGGAGGAACA
Source organism: Neoceratodus forsteri (assembly GCA_016271365.2). NCBI lineage: Eukaryota > Metazoa > Chordata > Ceratodontiformes > Ceratodontidae > Neoceratodus > Neoceratodus forsteri. The sequence goes on from CM057455.1 coordinate 473,349,758, forward strand.
CCTGTCCCACCTCAGGGAAGTGCCTGGCAGGATACAGAGGGCCGGGCTCACTGTCAAAGCTGAGAAGTGCCAGGTGGCCATGGCTGAAGTGGCATATCTTGGCATGTTGTAGGCCGGGGACAGCTCTGTCCTAACCAAGTGAAAATAGAGGTGATCAAGGCATGGCCCAGACCAGAAATGCAGAAGCAGGTCAGGAGTTTCCTTGGGACAGCAGGGTACTATAGGAAATTTGTACAGATTACAGTGCCCTTGCTGCTCCCTTATCTGGCCTGCTGAAGAAAAGGATGCCTGGGAAAGTTACCTGGGAACCAGCCTGTGAAAAAGCCTTTACCAGACTGAAGGAGGCACTGTGCAGTGCTCCTGTATTGACAAGTCCAGACTACAGCAGACCCTTTGTAGTCCAGATGGATGCCTCAGATGTGGGTATTGGGGCAGTGCTGAGCCAGACATCCAACCAAGGGAAAAATCACCCAATAGTGTACCTGAGTAAAACGTTACATCCCAGAGAGCAGACTTACTCTATGGTAGAAAAAAGAGTGTCTTGCCATGGTGTGGGCACTAAAGAAGTTAGAACCACACTTATACAGGCAGCATTTCAAAGTATAAACTGACCAAAACCCCCTGGTTTGCCTGACACAAATGGGTAAAATGAATGGTAGTCTATTAAGATGGAGTCTTGCCTTGCAAAGGTATGTCATCACTGTCTCACACAGGGCTGGGGCAGCGAACTCAAGTGCTGATGGTTTATCTCATAGTTTTGAGATATAAACTGAATTTGGGGAACTCATCCCATGCAGGAATAGATCCCGTACAATTCAATCTAAGGTGTGAGGAGTGTAACGTGATAAACCCTCTAATCTTATTATTGTATAATATTTGTATTATAAATAAATGGTCTGTGTTATGTGCTGGTCTGCCTGACACTCCAGTCAGCAGTGACAAGTGACCTCAGGTGTCAGTGTAGAAGCTGCAGGATGTGTTATATTGACTAGTGAAGAGAAACCTAATCAATAATTTCCTGTTCTTTCTTTAATTAAAGTTTCTGGCCATCTGCCAGGATATAGACCTCATAACCTTTTATGATTCTTGCAGGAAAGGCCAATTTTATAGCAGAATCATGTTATAAGTCATAAACCTTAGACCTTCCTTGGGAAACAGGAACCAGCAGGCAGTTCAAAGAGAGATGTTTGATCAAAGACTGTCATAACTGGGAATGGCTAGTTGCCAATGTTCACATTAATAAAATACATCCTTGTAAATAATTATGTTAAGAATTAAAACTAAGGGAGGATCTAACAGTGGCCTCACAAAAGGGATGGGGAGATGGAGTTTCAAATGAACAGCTATCAAAGAGAAACTGTGATATATTATTTTTGGACTCAAGAGACACACAGTTCACTGGACTTGAAAGCACTTATGGTAACAACTAGATAGGAAAGAACTTAAATTTGTGGTAGGAGTTTGTGTTCTGTAACTTTTAATTTTTTTTTATGTGTTTGTAAGTTCATTACATAATTGTTCTGTGTTTGGTTTTTCCTGTTTTCAAATTTTTAGTAAACAACATTTTCTTTAAAATACTGCCTGTGCTCTCTTCTGTTATTTTACATGTGATTGCTGAACCTGTGTTTAAGGCTGACAGCTGATAAGGCTTGAATTGTGTTACTAAGCTTACTTAAAGGTAAGAATATATTTAGGTCTCATACAGAGTTGAAAGGGTACATTTTGGAAACCTGGCTTGGTGCCCCTGGGCGAAAGATTGTATTGCATTTCCCCGTTCAGAATATATATCTGAGCTTGTTAACTGGGTACGCTAGCATTAAGTTCACATTGTGACCCCCTCCAAAACTAGAGGCTAATAGGTGATTCGGACCCAAAACAGACAGGAGGGTTACCCCGTCTGTTACCTGTTCACACAATTGCACTTCGATGTTGACACTGTGGAAGCAAAGGGCCTGATCTGCGGAGTGCGTTTGTGACAAAGGTAACAGCATCATATGCATATAGCAGGATGTGGCCACAGCTAGATTTAGGAAGTTTGTTTAAAAAGATACTAAATAGGAGTGGGCCTAGTATGGATCCTTGAGGGACCCCAGGGTGCACTGGCCTACTTTCTGAGTGAATCGCTCCAATTTTTACTTGCTGTGATCGATTGTTTAAGTAGCTAGAGAATCATGCTGTGGTTCCTGGGGAAAGTCCGATGTTGGCAAGCTGACAAATGAGGAGTGAGTGGTTTACAGTATCAAAGACGTTGGTTAGGTCTATGAAAGTTGCACCAACCAAGAGCCCATGTTCCAGTGAGTTATGGATGAATCCTGTAAATTCCAATATGGCTGAGACAGTGCTATGCCCATGCGGAAACTCACGCTGTTGGGTGCATTGCAACTGGTAGATGCTTGTGGTATTCCACAAGTTGCTCAGCCACGATACGCTCCAAGTCCTTAGAAAGTGGTGGAAGAATTGAAATCGGGCGATAATTCCCGATATGTACACAGTCACCATTCTTATGCACAGGGGTGACCATCGCAGATTTCCATCGTTCGGGGAACTGCAAGAGGCTAAGTGATAAGTTGATTATTTTGATAATGGGCACAAAGACCTCATAGAGTGTAAGGTTTATAAACTTAAGATCTAGTGAGTCCCTACTTGCCTCGATTTCCTGAGCGCTATCTTGCTGTATTGTTTTGCCTCGCTTACAATAACATACTTAAAAATACTGTAGAAAGGAGGGTGGCTCCATGGTTGGAGTTCCATCTAGATTTAGTATATTGGGAGTAGGCTTAGGGTCTTTTCCAGTGATATCAAGGATATTTTTCCAGAAGGACCTGCTGTTGTTCCAGCTGTTTGAGAGAGGGAGTCTTTGTAATACTGGCTTTTGGCCATCCAGATTGCTCTGGTGCACACATTTCTAGCCTTTCTGTTGTTTTGGAGAATAGATTGGGTTCCAGAGGCCCAAGCCTTATGCTAGAGGTAATCTCTTGCTTTTTAGGAGTTTGATAATGTCAGGGGTGATCCAGGGGCTGTTGTTCCCCTTTACTTTCCTAGTTTTAAAAGGTGCATATGTATCAGACTGCATTGAATCGGCTGATGAACTGCTCAACCACAGCGTCAACATTGTTTGCGTCATATATTCCTGATCAGTCTTAGTGCCTAAGGTCAGTTTTTAATTGCTCAAGGTGACTGTAAATTAGAACCCGCATGGTATTAGTTCTGTCAGGGGGTTTACAGTACTTGAAGGACCAACAGCACGTGATGGGGGAGTGGTCACTAAGACTGTCGGGGAGAACAGTGGTATCTGTTATATGCTCAGGCCGGTTGAATAACACCCAGTCCAGCAAGGTACTGGTCCAAGAGAGGTAATTCAGTCTAGCAGGGGTCTCCACGAGGTGTGTGAAATGAATGGTGGACAGTGCATCCTTGTGGGCAGAAGCTGTAGGGGAGAGCCAGTTGATGTTAAGTCTCCAAGCATTATTGTTGCAGAGTGCAGGCTCATGCTGCTTAAAGTGTTCAGTAGTGTCATGAAGCCAGGTGCTGTATGCTTTGGGGGAATGTAGACTGAGATCACAGTAAGTGTTTTATTCTGAGCTCCAAGGAGCAGTTTGACTGCCAGCATTTGTACTTGGTCTCCAGTGTTGGGTACAGGGATGGTGAGATCCTGTAATGTGTCCTTTATGTAAACTGCACAGCCTCCACCTCTCTTGGTGAGATGGTCCTGTCTGAGTAGCAAGTACCTTGGAATGAGAATTGAGGCATCCGGAATGACAGGGGAAAGCCAGGTTTTTACAACAGAGATGACATCAGGATTATGCTATGTGATCCAGGCTCTTAGACCGTCCAATTTAGGGAGTATGCTGAGATATTTATTGTTGCCAATTTCAGAAATCCTGTGTTTTTTAAAGGAGTTCCTGAGTTAGGGGGTGGGCCCAGATTAGGGTGAATGTTGCCTGAGTGCAAGAACAACAGGAAAACCAGCCTTTTAATTATCTCTTCGAACAGTTTATTGTATGTTTGCTTCCTTCTGCTGGAGTGATGCACGGTGTAGGTTTCCTGAGAGGTGAGAAGTCAAGGGAGGAGTGACATGATGGGATTCCAGTATGGGCAGCAGTGAGCTTTGGAGTTGATGCAGATAATCCCATGGGTAAAGTGAGCTGTGGACATCATGTTACACACTACTGTTGTGGTGCTGTAATCATTTAAAAACCTCTTGCTGTGTATACAGGGTAGGTGGTGTGGATACCATTCCACAAAGGAAACATGAGAGGACACAAATTAGCAGTGGTGTGGCATCCTGAGGTGGAATTGTGGTTGAGTAAGCCATTGATGCTAGACGTGGGGAAGGAGTGGAGGAGATAATTCTAGGGAAGTGCTGGGTCCTATTAGGAGCAAAGGCTAGAATCTTCCAGAGAAGAGATGGGTCCTTTAAGAGCACAAGCTGAGGTGTTTCAGAGGAGTGTAAGGTCCTTTAAGAGTGCCAGTTAGGTTAAGTGAGAGTGGCACCTTTAAAAGGAGAGTTATTTTGTGATTTGACCAGAACTAGGCAGGATGTGGTTTACAACTGATGGGAGGGCATATAATAAAGGCCGGGGTCGGGGAGGGCAGGTGGGAAAAAAAAATCCAACCACGGTACAGAAAGAAAGCACCAGTAGCACTTTTGGACTAGCCGAAGGTTAGTAGGGCAGAGGCACCTTACTAATTCAAAAAGTTTAGTGGGAGTCAAATTAGCTAATAAGGAGGCAGGTGAACGTCCTAAACATCCTGTGAGCCAAATATATTAGTGGCAAACAAGCCATGGGCTCACTGTACCTTTCTTCCAAGAGGGCAGCAGTTGGGCTCTGGGTGTAGCAGCTCGACCCAAGAGGAGTATCAGGAGCACAAGCACTGCTCTGCAGCCCTCACTAGGCTTCTTGCTTGGACAGTGGGGGGTGGGCAGGAGATGCTGCAAAATTTGGCAGCTGGCTTGGAGCAATCCTGGGACAGCAGGAGCTGCTCTTCATCCCAGTCAGGGGCTAGCTTCTTGCTTCCAAGAGAGCAGCAGTTGGGCTCTGGGTGTAGCGGCTGGACCCGGGAAGAGTATTGGGACCAAATGCGCTACTCTTTGGCCCTCACTGGGCTTCTTGCTCGGAGCTCAGGGAGTGAGCAGGAGATGCACAGAAATTTAGCAGCTGGCCTGGAGCAATACCAGGACCATGGGAGCCACTCTTCAGCCCAGTCAGGGACTAGGGGTCAGTGGCTAGTTTTGTTTGAGGGCCATGCTGTGATGTTATGCCCACCCTTGAACTCCTCTACCATTTTTGGGGCCTGGTCTTGGACTACTTCCTGATGTACAGAATAAGAGGCATAAGCAGACATTAGTTAGGAAAAGGTCACAAACATAATGAGAGTGGTGCAGTGCAGTGGTTGTGTAGCAGCAGTCTTTAGGCAGACGTTCTGGAGGATGCGATGCTGCCCTATCTGCAGGCACCACTCCACGCCCACCCAGAGGCCACTGGGTCCACAACCTGAACCTCAGAGGATGCCCAGAAAGAGAAGGAACTGGACCATGGTGGGCTCAGGGAGAGTGAAGGGAGGAGGTCTGAAGCACAACCCCCAACCAGTCCAGCTTAGTAACTACTATGCTGTATTGGAGGAATGAGAAAGCCCCACACAGGCACCTGAAGCTGGAACGAAGGAGGATGGGTGGGTCCTCCAAGATGGAGCCCCAGGGAAGGGAGGCAGAGTATCCCAGAGGAGGGGGAAGCTACTTCTGGTGGGGGACTCTGTTGTCCAGGGAGTGAAGATCGGGATGCCTAGTAGGGAGGATAGAGAGATCAAGTGCCTCCCAGGAAGCACTGCATGGAGGGTTGGGAAGTGGGATGGGAAGCAGATCCATAGGATCACTAGGGCGATAGCTAGGAGAGAGGACCAATGACCTAGCAGGGAGCAGGGTGGAGTTAGGCAGAGCTCAGGAAGATTTCAGGAAGCTGGAGGGGAGCCTGAAACAGATAGCATGGTTCGTCTCATTCACAGAGGGTACTACCTGTCCAAGGTATGGGGGAGGCTAGGTCATGCGCATCCAAAAAGTCAACTCCTGGTTGAAGGATTGGTGTGGAAGGGAGGTCTTCAGCTTCATAGAGGACTGGGGCCTGACCTGGGTGGATGTGAGCTTGTATAAGGAGGACGGCCTGCATCTGTCCAAGAAGGGGACCTCACTCCTTAGTGAGAAGTTTGAATGCTTCAGCAGCAAGCATTGAAACTGGCCAAGCGGGAAGAGCCAGAAGGGCCAAGAGGCTTAGAATCACCCCTTCTCCCATAGGCATATGCAGGAAAATGAGTTGACATCAGGGGCAACTGAAGCAGGCAGAGGAGGGTAAACAGACAAAGCATGTACAAGGAGGGAGACGAGGGGGCAAGATGGCATAAGAAAGAAAACTGGTGTAGGGGAAGAGGCAAGAACAGAGGGAGGGTAGGCTGTAAAACATGGAAAGCCATGGTAAGAAATGCCCGCAGCCTGAGAAATAAAATCCCAGACCTGAAGGGCTTGTTAGCAGACACAGACCTTGACATAGCGGCAATAACAGAGTCATGGTACACTGCTAATTATGGCTGGGACATCAATGTGCCAGATTATGTTCTGTTCAGGAGGCATAGGGAGGGTAAAAAGGTTGGGGTTTGGCCCTGTACATCAGAGATGGTATGAAGGTTATAGAGGTGTAGAGAAAACAGGAGGAGGCTGAGGCAATGTGGGTCACCCTTGAACCAGGCAATGGCACAGCAATATGCACAGGGGTGATCTACAGACCTCCAGCACAGGGGGAGGAAGTGGACAAGGAACTAGTAGAGGAAATTCACAACATGGCATTTAAAGGTGAAGTCCTGCTGCTGGGGGACTTCAATATGCCAGACAAGAATTGGACCATTCAGGTAGATGCTTCAGTCAGAAGCACAGCCATCCTAAAATCCCTACAGGGGGTTTGTCTCAGACAGCTGGTGCGCTATCCAACAAGGGACAAGTCGATTCTGGACTTGGTATTGACCAATGGGGACAGAGTCATAAGAGTCTGGGTAGAAGGACAGCTGGGGTTCAGTGACCACCACATAGTGTGGTTTCGCATGGAGACATGGACTCAATTAAGCCACACAAGGACAAAAGTATTAGATTTCAGGAGGGCAGATTTTGCTGAAATGGGTAGATGCATCAGAGATGCCCTGGGGAAGGGGAGAAAAGGGAAGGGGTTGATGAACAGTGGGGGAAACTGAAAGGTGCCATAGTGGATGTAACAAACCAATGCATCAAGATAGTGGCCAAAGGGAAAAGAAGAAGGAAGCCACTATGGTTCTCTAAAGAGGTGACAGACAAAGTAACAGCTAAACGAGTGAGTTTCAGAAAGTATAAGGGCCCCAATGGGAGGAAGACAGGGAAGAGTACCTTGAATGTCTAATGGAAGCAGGGAAGGCTGTTAGGAGTGCTAAGGCACTGATAGAGGAGGGATTAACACAGACTCTGAAGAAAGGGGACAAGGCATTCTATAGGTACGTCCGTGAAAGAAGAAAAACCAGGGGAGGGATTGTGAGGTTCAATGGGGAGATGGGGCGGTGTAAGGAGGGGGACCTAGACAAGGCAGAAATACTGAACAAATACTTCTGTTCAGTATTCACTAAGGAGGGGGACGGTGTCAGACCACATTTAGTTAACAGAGACAAAGGGGGGGAGTGAAGCTTACACCAGTCCATTCACAGTGGAGAGGGTTCTGGAAGAGCTCACAAAACTAAAGATGGACAGGACTATGGGGTCAGATGACATACACCCGAGAATATTAAGGGAGCTGTGAAGGGAACTAGCAGCACCTCTGGGAGCCTTGTTCAGAGAGTCAGTCAGCACAGGAGTGGTTCCAGAGGACTGGAAAAGGGCACATGTAGTTCCACTGCACAAAAGCGGCAGTAGGGAAGAGGCGGGGAACTACAGGTCAGTCAGCCTCATCTCAATGGTGAGGAAGATCATGGAGACACTGCTGAAAGAAAGGATAGTGGCACACCTGGAATCCTACGGTGCCCAGGAACTGAGGGAACATGGATTCATGGCAGGAAGGTCATGTCAAACAAATCTGATAGATTTTTTTTTGACTGGGTGACAAGGGAAGTTAATCACGGTGGGGCAGTGGACGTCGCCTACCTCAGTTTCAGCAAACCCTTTGACACCATCCTGCACAGAAGACTGATTAACAAGATGGGTAGTCTGGACATGGGACAAAAAGTGATGCACTAGGGATCACGTGATGCAGCAGGCCTGAGAAGATGCTTTCCCGTTCTCTCCTGCCCACCGCCGTTACATTTTCGTATTTTTATTGAGCTTTTCAACATCATGAGCCTGATTCTTGCTATTATCTGGTGGGGGAAGTTCTCAAGTGTTCAATCCTTGTGTTTGATGCTGAATAGAAGCCGAGATGAAGAAGCCTCCGCCTAAACATACACCCCCGGTTACCCCAGAGAAGGCCCCTAAGAAACCGCGGGCTGGAACCTCAGGCCCAATGCAGGTAATGGCACCTCCAAGCTCAGAACAGGAACCATCAACCCTTGCTGGATTCCTGTCCGAATTTCAGCCGTTCAAGGAAGAGTTAAGAAATCTCACTTCTGAATTCAAAACCCTCTTCCAGGCTATAGAGGACATAGCACTGAGAACCTCAGATGTTGAGATTCGACTCACTTCTTTAGAGAGGAAGGTGGATAAGCAGAATCCTGAGGTGGCCACGCTTCAGCAAAAAATTAACAGGATGGAGCAAAAGCTCGAAGACCTCAAAGGTCGTAGCCGCAGGAACAACATGGTCATTATTGGATTACCCGAGATGGAAGAAGGGAATGACGCGGTATTGTTTGTGCAGAAGTTCATCGAGAAACTTATAGGACCTTCACCCTATGGCCCCCACTATATTATAGAGAGGGCTCATAGAGCGTTGCATTCTATGCCTCTGAGGGAGGCCTCTCCCAGACCATTCATTTTTTGTTTTCTCAACTTTTTAGAGAAGCAGCATTTCTTTCTCAAACTAAAGGCCATACAAAAACTGCAGTGGGAAGGAGCGAGAATCAGAGTTACCCAGGATCTGCCACTATCTGTTAGGCAACGTAGAGCTGCCTTTCACCCGGTGGTTAAAAGGCTGTTGGCAGCTGGTCTCCAATTCAGAATGCAATATCCCTCGAAACTGCAGGTTCAGACATCTGGACAGTGGCATTCTTATGAAGACTCGGACTCTGCAATGGATGGACTAAAAAATGTAATGCCTGATCTCTTTAAAGGCTCTTAATTATCACAGGGGCTATTAGAAGTGATCATTTAGGAAGTTTAAGATGTAACAGAACACATGGAAATGTGCAGTGTTTTATTTTCTGGTTTACATTCATCTATTTCTGGTTATTTCTCTAGTTGGGGTTTAAAAACTGAAAAGTTGCTGTACCTTTAAACTTCTTGGTTAACTAGGTATGCGTTAGATCTCCTCGGGGGAAGGATTGGTGAACAGTGGGGACATTCCTGGCCACAGTTATGAGAGGACAATGCACATTTGCGCTCATGGGCTTCTTTTGGGGGACCATGAAAGGTCTTTAGGGTGTAAGGGGGCATTTTTCTGCTGAACCGCCCATTATGGCGATCTGGATTGCTGAAACAAAGCATCAGGGTAGGGCAGTGTTCTTACCCTGTTTCCCAATTGAGTGGGATCAATCTTATCCCCTCCCTTTTCTTTATGATTAGGGTTAGGAACTTCTTTTCTCAGTTTAATAGCCCTTATGATGGGAGTTCGGGTGACCAGCTCATGGGAGCTTTGGCAGGACTCAGAGAATTTTAGGAGATATTGGCGAGGTAGGAGTCCTCTCGGGTTCTTTTTGCCTACTGCAGCTTTACAAAGGGATTCAGGGATCATTTATGGGGAGGATGGTTGCCACGCAGTTCTCAGTAGTGGCCACTAGAGGGGATTATTTCTCTGGATTGCTTCCACTCCTCGCAGTAGTGAAGAAGTGCTAAGGCAGATTTGGTGGCAGGAGAGACAGGTCGGGTTCAAGTGCTCAGTCATTGTTTTGGAGCGAACTGGCACTTGCCTCATTTGGAGGTTTCTAATTTCCCTTCTTTTTCAGGGAGCTTCCTGAATTTGAGCTTAGCCTACTTTGGTAGATTGCCCTTTCTCCACTCTCATTCTCATTCCCTTCTCTGCTGGATGGTAGGAGGGACCCATTTTGCTTGAATCTGGAGGTATGATTTACCCTCATTTTGTACAATAGCCTCAAGGCGGGCGTTGATGGGAGATATTTTTTTCTCATGTTATTCTGTATTAGGTGATAACCATTTTGTAGTAGCAGGATTAAGGGCAAGTTTTTCAGACCTGCTAATTGTATTTCTTTGGCTTTAAAAGAGGTTCTCACATGTAGTTCTGATGTTTGTGGGCCTCATAAGTGTTTTGAACTTGCTTATTCTTTTAATTTTGTTATGGATGGTTACTATGATGAGAATCTGGACGGGGTGGGCGGAAGGATGGGAGCGGCTGTTTTGGAGGAGTGCTGCTAGCGTGGCATGAGGAGATTTGGGTGGGTTGGGAGGGCAGGTGAGGACTGAAGGGTAGAGGTTGTGGTTTGTGTTTCTGTTGGATAGTTTGGGGGATGTTCTCAGTATGGGGAGGGGCAGGTTTGGGGTGGGAGGTATTATTGGTGTGACATGGTCCCTACTAGGTCGGTTGAGGTCTGTCTTTAAGGTAGTCTATGACTTCAGTTACTGCAATTATCTATATTATTTGCACAATGGCTAAGGAGCTCTGTTTCTCAACTTGGAATGTTAAAGGGGCCCGTAAAAATACTAAGCAACATAAGATACTGAAGCACTTAGACATTTTATGTGCTAATGTTGTTTTTATTCAGGAATCGCATTTGCTTGACTCGGAAGCCATTCAGATGAGACGGATGCAGATTGGTCAGATCTTCTCAGCCCAAGGAACCTCAAACAGCTGTTGGGTCTTAATTCTTATTAACAGAAGCATTCCTTTTCAGGTTATCCAGGAAATTAAAGACCCCCATGGCAGATTTATTTTGGTTAAGGGCACTTTGTATTCAATAGATTTTGTATTAGGAAGCATTTATGGCCCTAACAAAGATGACCCCTTATTTTTTGCGAGACTACTTAATAATGTTCTTTCCCTGTTACCTTCCATCATAATTTTAGGGGGAGACTGGAACCTAGTGGTAGATTCAGGAAAAGACCGCATTAGCTCACTCCCGGCTTCTTTTTCCCCAGCACAGCGTGCATTACATGAGTTAATAGACAGATTGGAACTTTGTGACATTTGGAGGGTTTTACACTTTGCGAACAGGGAATACACTTTTGTGTCCCCTGCTCACAGGTCTTTTTCCCGTATTGACTACCTTTTGGCCTCTCGAGCCCTGTTACCAGGGGTGACAAGCTCTACTATTCACTCAGGTCCGCCCCCCGACCACTCACTGGTGCTCTGCAAATTGGTCCTCACTTCCCTGCCTAAACAGCAAATCAGATGGAAACTGAATGGCCAACTGCTCAAGGATCTCAAGTGCAGAAACCAAATTAAGGAGCATATCGCACAATTTTTCGAGTTGAATGCTACACAAGACACTAGGCCAGATGTGTTATGGTGTGCCTTCAAAGCATATCTCCGGGGCATCCTAATTGGGATGGCCGTGACAAGGAAGAGGGGATGGGAGGTCAGACTGAGGGAGGTGTTAACCCAGATAAGAGCTTTAGAAATTATCCTACAATCAAACCCTTCTGACGACTCTGAACAAGAGCTGGTAAAATTGAGGGACTCCTATATAAATATGCTCAACGAGAAAGCAGAGTTTGCTATTTTATGTACTAAAGCCTCATACATAGATCACGGGGAAAAAATGGGCAAGTTGCCAGCCCAGAGAATTAAGCAACTGGAGTCTGCTCAGTTTATCCCCCTGATCCGCTCCAAAATGGACGGAACTCTCAAATCTAATCCCCAGGAGATTGTTTTGGAGTTTGTCAGTTATTTTGAACACCTATATGGTGAAATGCCTAACCCCCCTCAGCACATACTCTTTCCTCCTACCTGGTGGAGGCCCAATTGTCCTGTCTCTCGGAGTCCCAGGGTAGGATGTTAGTAGCCCCCATTATGGAGTCAGAAATCCTGGAGGCAATAAAGGGCTTACCTTTAGATTAATCACCAGGACTAGATGTTTTTTCGGCAAACTTTTATAAGTGTTTAAAGGAGCAAATTACCCCCATCTTCTTTCTCTCTTTCATTACATATTATCAGGTGCGCAAGTTGACTGCTCTCTATTTGAGGCCCTCATTGTGCTTCTCCCAAAACCGGGTAAAGATCTAGAATCTGTTGAGAGTTATAGACCCATATCATTTTTGAACCAAGACATAAAAATTCTAACAAAGATCTTAGTGGATAGACTCAGTTTGGCTCTTCCTGATTTAATTGGCTCACATCAAGTGGGATTTATGAAAGGCAGATTCTCCGCAGACCATCTCTGCACTCTCTCGTATGTCTTCTCGGTGTCCAGGGATGCCTTCTTTCCAGTGGCACTGGTCTCCCTGGACGCCAAGAGGGCTTTTGACAGAGTCAATTGGAGTTTTTTACTTCAAACGCTAAACTCTTTTGGATTCCCTCAACAATTTCAATCATGGATAAAAGCCTTATATCAGCATCTGATGGCTAAGATCTCTGGCAATGGGATGTTCTCCAGGACGTTCACTCTGCATTCCGGAACCAGGCAGGGTTGTCCCCTTTCTCCCCTACTTTTTAATCTCTACCTGGAGCCCTTAATCCATAAACTAATTTCATGCTCGAAGGTCCAGGGGATTACCATTCTCGGCAATGAGCTTAAAGTAATGAGCTTAAAGTCGCTGCATATGCGGATGACCTGCTTTTATACCTCTCTTATCCAGACACTTTTATTCCCACCATGTTGGATATAATTGGGCAATTTAGTAAACTATCCAATTACAAATTAAATGTAGGGAAGTCAATTGTGTTTCCCCTAAATCACAAAGTTTTTAAGAATGATATTACCACCCTGGGTCTAGCCTGGTCTAAAGACTAGTTACGGTATCTGGGTATTGTGTTTACTAGAGACCTGCAGAGTACCTTTAAATACAACTTGGAAGCCCTACTGTCCACGGTGGCTCTAGACTTGGCTAGATGGTTGGCACTACCTATTTCTTTTTGGGGAAGAGTCAGTCTGGTTAAGATGAATGTTCTCCTGCGTCTCTTATACCCCCTTCAGCTACTTGACATTTGTCTACCAAGCAGCTGGCTTAAAAAGGCCCAAAGTTCGATTAGTGACTTCATCTGGTTTAAAAAGAAGCCTAGATCAGCTTTTTACAAGCTTGTGGGGCCCAAGTCCAAGGGTGGTTTATGACTTCCATACGTGTGTATGTATTATTGGAAATGTAGCACAGCCAAATACCTAAGATGGATGGTTTCCAATCCCTCAGATTACTTGCCTGCATGGCTCAAAATAGAGAGGGAAATGATCCCCTCGGCTAATATAGCCCCTTCCGCACTACTGTTTCTCAATACCGCTTCTATACCCAAAGAGTTAAAATGCACCACAATTGGAGTTTCCATGAGGGTTCACTCACAGTTGTGTAGATTCCTAAAGTATAAAAACTGGCTAGATGTAGAGCAGTCGATTTGGAAGTCCCCTGCCTTTAAAATAGATAATAAAGTGTTACCCCCCAAATGGTTACCTAATCTAGGTGATGGTGGAGGATGGTACCTGGTTATCAGCTGAGGATATTGTGGTAAAATTCAGGCTTAAGGAAAGTGACTATTTTAAGGTACTTCAGCTCAGACATCTCCTCATTAAAAAATTTGGGGAGGGCACCCCCTTATCTTATAATTTCGCTTTCCTTATTGAACTAGTCCCACTGGTTAATTCTCCCCGAAGTATCTCCAAATTGTACAATATTTTGTACAATTGCCATTTTCCGGTGCCGTTTAGCCCAACAGAATTTTGGTCTGCTCTCTTCCCACACTGGGATAGGGACTGGACGACTATATGGAACAACTGTCATAATTTTGTAATGCAAGATAGGTTATGGTTAATGCAATTTTGCATTCTTCATAATCTCTACTACTATCCTCAGAAACTGGCTAAATGGGGAATATTTTCCTCTGATGTTTGCACTAGATGTACTCAGGCAGAAGGTTCCCTACTTCACATTTTCTGGGATTGTCCTAAGATATCACCCCTTTGGGAGACTATAAGAGACAAAGCTGACCCACTCCTTGGGCTGAGAGACCTGTTTATCCCAGAGGTTTGCATCTTCGGGGATTACTTGCAAATTTCTGTTAATAAGCATAAGTTCCATATTGCTTTTATCTCGATGTCCATTAAGAAACTAGTGCTCAAGTATTGGAGGAGCTCTGAAGTCATCTCTTATTCTGAATGGCTAAATGAGTTATTATTTAATCTTTGAGTGGAGAAGACTATTTCGAGTATTAATAACAACTAGTCCAAATATGAACGGATTTGGGCCTCACTCCATACATTATATACCATCTAATTTTTAATACTTAACTCCTAATTTCTCAGATGTCATGGACTGTCATGCCTTTGGGACTATGTGGGGGGGTTGGAGTGGGGGGTCTCGGGGGGGAAACGGACGGGGTCAATTAACTTGTGTGATCATAAGTTTTATGCTATGGATGTTTTGAATCTGTCCATTGTTTAATGTGAACATTTCAATAAACTTTAAATTAAAAAAAAAAAGTGATGCACTGGGTGAGCAACTGGCTGATGGACAGGAGGCAGAGGATGGTGGTAAATGGGATCCAATCTGGTGAGTGGGGGGTGACCAGTGGGGTACCGCAGGGATCCGTACTGGGACCTGTCCAGTTCAGTGGCTTCAGTAGTGACATTGCAGAGGGTCTGGAAGGAAAGGTCTGCCTGTTTGCAGATGACATCAAGATCTGCAACAGGGTGGATAGCCCAGAAGGGGTGGAGAAAATGAAGAGGGAACTGGAGAAGCTTGAAAAATGGTCAAAGGTGTGGCAACTTAGGTTCAAAGCAAAGAAGGGCAAGATAATGCACCTGGGTAGAGGGAACCCTGGGGAGAGCTACAGGATGGGGGGGGGGTGCTGACAATCACCAAGGAGGAGAAGGACCTAGGAGTTATCATTTCTTATGACCTAAAAGTGTCAAAGCAGTGTGCAAAGGCTGAGGGGAGGGACAGTGGCATGTTGGAGTACATAGGCAGAGGTATCACTAGCAGTAGGAGGGAGGTGGTGATGCCATTGGATAACACACTTGTAAGGCCTCACCTAGAGTACTGCATGCAATTCTGGAGGCCACACCTGCACAAGGACATAAGCAGTGTGAAGGCAGTCCAGAGAAAGGTGACAAAGATGGTACATGGATTACACTGCAAAGCATATGAGGGGAGACTAAAGGACCTCAATATGTACTCACTACAGAAAAGGAGAGAGCAGGGAGACATAAGAGAAATGTTCAAGTACCTCAAGGGTATAAACAAGGTGCAGGGGGGAGACCTTTTCCAATGTAGAAGCACTAGAAAGGGTGGCATGATATGAAATTGGAGGAGGGTAAATTAAGAGGAAATGTGAGGAAGTGTTCTTCATAGAAAGGGTAGTAGATGCTTAGAACAGTCTGCCAAAAGAAGCGGTGGGAGTAAGCACAGTAGAGGGTTTTAAACATGCTTGGGACAGGCACAAGTGAACCTTGAGGTGGGAGGGAGTGATGAAATGCCATTGGTCACATAGGGTCAGAGGCCACATACAAGTATAGGGCTTATGGGCAAACTAGATGGGCCTAGTGGTCCTTATCTGCTGACAATTTCTATGTTTCTATTGTCTATGTAATTTATTTCTCCTTTTTAGCACTAATTCTCCACAGAACACTTTCTCCAGAATTGAATGCAGTACTCAATTCTCAATGTACTACAGGGGACATGCCTCAGACAGTTAGTGTTGGAACTCTCTCAGACAGGAGCAATCTTAGACCTGGTACTCTCAAATGAGGATGGAGAGAGGATCTCAGATCTAGAAGTGGGTAGCCATCTGGGAACAAGTGGCCACCAAACAGTGTGGTTCACGATAAACACAACAACAGAGCCAAGCCATACAAAAGTGAGGGCATTGGACTTGAGGAGGGCTGACTTTGTCAAAATGGGAGAGTGCCTCAGAAAAGCACTAGCAAACAGGCAAGAAGGAGAAGTGGAGGAACAATGGGGAAACATCAAAACTGCCGTCACAGAGGCAACAAGCCTTTGTGTGAAGCAAATAAACAAATTAAAATGAAAGAAGAAAACACTATGGTTCTCAAAAGAGGTGGAGGGGAAGGTTAGGGAGAAAAATATAGTATTCACGAAGTATAAGGAAGCACAGAAGAAGGGGGACAGAAAACTGTACCAGTTAAAGCAGAAGGAAGTGGGGAAGGTAGCCAGAATAACAAAGGCCCAAACCGAGGAAAAGATAGCTAACTCGATTAAGAAGGGGGATAAAACCTTTTATAAGTACATTAGGGAGTGAAGAAAGACCAAGGGAGGGATATTGAGGCTTAATAAACAGGAGGGTGGGTGGGCAGAGAGTGACAGTGAAAAAGCAGGGATACTGAATGAATACTTCTGCTCAGTATTCACAAATGAGGAGGGGGAGGTACCTAATCCAATCAATAGAAGCACTCTGGATAGTGGGGTTTATATCATCCTTTCACAGAAGAAAGGATTCTGAAAGAACTCCTAAAACTCAAGGTTAACAAGGCAATGTGGCCTGACAGGTTTCACCCCAGAATTCTAAAAGAACTAAGGAGAGAACTAGTGGCACCACTGACTATCCTTTTTAACAAATCATTGGAGGATGGTGTGGTACCCAAGGTCTGGAGGAGGCCGGATGTGTTCCCCTTCACAAAAGTGGGAGCAAAGCAGAGGCAGGATATTACAGATCTGTTAGCTTGACCTCAGTGGTAGGGAAAATGATGGAATCACTTCTGAAAGAAAAAATTGTTGAGTACCTAGAGGCCAGCAGGGCACAAGACCCAAGGCAGCATGGAAGGTCATGTCAGACGAATCTAATGGATTTCGCTGACTAGGTGACCAAAGTAGTAGACCAGGAAGGGGCTGTGGACTTGGCCTACCTAGACATTAGCAAGGCATTTGACACAGTCCCACTCAAAAGATTAATAAACAAAGAAGCCAGCCTGGGAGTGGGTCCCAGGGTGGTAGTCTGGGTGAAAAATTGTCTGGACAACTGGACACAGAGGGTAATAGCAAACAGAGTCCACTCCAAAGAAAGGGGGTTACTAGTAGGGCACTGCAGGTTTCAGTACTGGGTCCAGTCCATTTTAATGTCTTAATAAGTGACATTGCAGTGGGACTAGGAGGAAAAGTATGCCTCTTTGCAGATGACATAAAGATCTGAAACAGGTTTGATACACAAGGTGGGGTGGAAAGGATGAGAAGGAACTTGGCAAGGTTGGAGGAATGGTCAAAAGTATGGCAGCTTAGAGTCAATGTAAAGATGTGCAAAGTAATGCACCTGGGAAACAAAAACCCAGGGGAAGAGTACACAATGGGGGGGGGGGTATTAAAGACAACAAATATGGAAAGGTACCTGGGGGATAGTCAAATTAGATGACCTAAAGGTATGTAAGCAATGTGAGAAGGCAGTAAGGATGGCTGTGGAGATACTGGGATGTATAGGGAAAGGCATCACCAGTAGAAAACAGGAAGTTGTTATCCCTCTGTAAAGACAGTTGGTGAGACTCCATCTAGAGTACTTTGTGCAGTTCTGGAGACCCCACCTCTGCAAAAACATAGGATGGAGGCAGTCCAGAGGAGGGCAACTTAAATGGTGCAGGATCTGCAACAGAAACCATATGTAGAGAGACACAAGGAGCTTAATACGTATACTCTTGAGTAAAAGAGGGAGAGGGGGGACATGATAGAAACTTTCAAGTACCTCAAGGAAATCAACAAAGTCCAAAAGGGTAGCATCTTTCAGAAAAAGATATGTGCAAGAACAAAAGGACACAATTTGAAGATAGAGAGGGGATGGCTTAGGGGCAATGTGAGGAAGTATTTTTTCACAGAGAGGGTGGTGGACACATGGAACAGCTTTTCTGAAGAGGTTGTGGGGTCAAAAACAGTGGGGGAATTCAAGAATGCATGGGACAGACATAAGGCAATTCTGGTGATGGGTAGGAAGAAGTAGGCTGTTTTGTTAACTAGGCTCTGCAGCTTATCCAATAGGAAGGGAAATGGGCAGACTAGGTGGGCCAAGCAGTCCTTATCTGCCATCAAAGTCTATGTTTCTATGTAGAACACTTCCAACACCAAAGACCATAGGCTTAAGATTGTAATGCTAGTTTGTAATTTACTTTCTTCCATCTCCCTATAACCTTTTGATCCCACACATAAAGCAACACACAATCCCCAACATAAAAAAAGTAAAGCAGATTCACAGTTGTGACAGACCCAAAATTAATCCCCAACTCCCCTCATGATAAACACACTCCAAAGAGTAATATCACCATAACTAAGTCCCATGATATAAACCGTGCCAAGGAGGCAACACTTGGACTGTTATATTTCAAACATCTTGTCCTACAAACTGGAGTTTGCCCCCTTGCAAAACCCACAGAGCAATTCCTACTGGGGCAATCCAGGAGAAGCCAGCACAGGGCAGCCTCACAAAAAGTCTCTCACTGTTCAGGTGAGTTTCCCACATTTCACTAATGGTTCCCATGACCAGATGATTTTAAAGTCCTTCACCCCACACTGTGGTATGCCAAAGGAGAAGGCCACCACCATGACTCAGCATTCAGCTACTCCCATACTGAACTAGGGACTGAAACAGGATAGCGTTCGTACCTCTCCTGATTATCTCCTCACTCAGACCAACTCAAAGACCTGAGTGAGCAACTGACTCTCACTGCAACATTCCATTGTGGTTGATCATGCTGCAAGGCCCTGCCCACTTGGAACCTCTGTTCAGATCACTAACAGGGGTTTCAAGAGAGATCTGAATGTTAACCATTTTCTGCCCAGACTCACTAAAAACAAAAACCCATTATACTACATAGGGTTCTAGTAGCCCCAAAGGTATGCAGGAGTTACATAATAATAATGATACACAAGAATGTGCACAAAGACAATGTGTGCGACAGGCCAGGCTGGCCTGTGTGAAAAAGGCATTTTATATGACAATTTAATAGTGCCTATCTGCAATCAAGTCACAGCTTCAGGTGGGTAGCATATAAAAAGGCTACCTGCACATGGGGTAATTAGTATGCGACACAGTACACTAAGAAGCAAGGAACCAGTGTAAATAAGACAATTTAGGTTTGCAAGTCCCCTTTATTTTGCCATAATTGATAAGGAAAATCTCATTAGGTGTAATAGCGTAGAGATGACATTCAATCAGCAATTACATTTTGCACAAAGCTAAAAAATGCAGAACATCACCAGTATCAAGTTGTTACAACACATACTGTAGTCACCCCACTATTTCACTGATAGGGCTTGTTTAGGAGAGTGTTTTAGGCCCTGTTCACGCTATGGTATTCAAAATGGTTTAAGGAGCTTAAACCATTTTAAATCATCATAGCACGATTTGCGTCTACACCTATGATGAACTGTAACTTGCTTTTATAAAATGTGCTTAAACCCTGATAAGACCTAGGCTTAAACACGGTTTTAAAAATGTTACAACCTGTAAATTGGACTTACTTGCCGTGAGGATGCAAAGACACAGTTCCCCTTCATATCAGTACATGGGAACCGGTTTGGAGTTAAATCGAACTGGAGGCAGTAGTGTGGATGCTGTAAACTGTCTTTAAGAATGGTTTACAACATGCTGCCACTAGTGTGGACACTACAGCATGGACACTACAGCAGGGTAATTAATCAATTTTTTTAAACTATTTTTAGTTACCATGCTGTAGTGTGAACAGGGCCTTACTGTTTTCATTATTTTGCTATCCCTTTCTTGCTTGCAACTATTTATTGCCCATTTAAAAAAAGTTACTTGATTTTATGGTCATTTTTACATCCTTTTATTTCATGTTCAAGAAGTGCCCAAGGGCAAGGCCTCACAGAACATTTTTGATAAAGCACCATGTTGATCTACTTGCAGAGATCCCAAACCTTTTAGGAGATCAACAAGGTGGTGTAAAAATGTTTTGGTTGTGTGGCCAGCCGCTCTGATGGGTCTGGTTCAGGAGCAGAGTTGGGTCACCATGTCAATGAATGGGCACGACTAAAAAAGAAACTCCCTGCTGTCTCAGTGACAACTCACAGATTCTAAACAGGGTATATTCCCATTCCCTGTCTGATCACAGTGCAGTTTATATCCTTGTCTGATTCAAGGGTACATCTCTATCAGATTACAGAGTATATCCCTGTTAGACAGTATGGAGGGGAAAAATAATAGATTAAAAAAAAAACGTATTTCTTAAATGAAAAAAAAGAGCCAGCCCCGTAGTGCAACAGAACCATCCATCAGTACTGCTAAATCTTCCAGTGATCCAAGTTTCTCAATGGAGCCTGGTCACTCAGGAGCCAGTCAGGGGGAGAGAATTCAGCATCCCATGGATAGACCTCCTCTCAGTGTCTTCCTGTGGTGCTGCTGCCCAATGTTAGCAGGGTGGCAACAAAGTGGATGTGTGAAAAAGAAAATGAAATGAAAGGATTTGAAAAGAGCAATAACAGCAGACTGCTTTTGTACAATCACAGTCCCCTAAACAAACCCTGGCAGCTAAACATTGGGGCTATATGGGTATTTATAACAAGATTTGGGGAATGTTTTTTTGTAGGCTTTTTGGCAGATATTGTCCACAAAAAGATGCTGTGACTGACTGTGTCCTCTTCTATTCCTCTTGTAAAGGCATGCCAAGCAGTGCCCAATAACTCATGAGTGCTAACCCCAGTAAGAGATATTTCTTCCCCATGTCCACCAGTGAAACCAGACTCGAACCTCCCAGATGCCATTCCCTCTCTCTCTCATGAGCTTGTTCCCCAGATGAACTCTTCTCCTATCAATTTGTTCTGGTTCCTCCAAATGCACTCTTTTCTGGCTACTCCAAGTCCACACTGCTCCCTCCTGCAAATGCCCATAGCCTAATGTCCTGTCTCTCCCTTTCGATTTCCCTATCATCTACTTGTCCCCAAGCTCCTACACTTCTGTGCACCTCACATTTTTCCACTAGTCAAGGCAAGGCACATTTTATTTAAAAGACGCCCCATCCAGGAGGCTCTGGGCGCCGTGCACAAATTAAATCAATTGCAATGATAAAACCAACAATATAATAAACATTCTAATAAATATAACAACATTAAATCACACAATTAGAACATTTAAATAAATAAGTCAGATAACTAAATAAGTAGCCAGGAACAGAATTGAATCACAGAAGTCAGGCCTGGGCAGGATTATAAAACAATGTCTGGGAAAGCCTGATTGTACAGGAAAGCCTTGAGGCGGGCTTTGAATACCTCTACTGAAGGGGCCTCTCTTACAGCTGGAGGTAGCAGATTTCACAGGATGGGGCTGGCTACACTGAAAGCTCTGTCGACGAATGTTTTTAGCCTCATCCAGGGAATTGTGAGAGGCCCCTAGAGAAGGAGGAGCGGAGGGAGTGGACCAAGACAGCAGGTGTAAGAAGGTCCATAAGGTAACTTGGGCCCAGGCTGTGTAGGGCCTTAAAGGTGCGCAAGCCCACCTTAAAGAGGACCCTCCACCTGACCGGCAGCCAGTGCAGTTCATGCAGCACCGGGGTGATGTGGCAGTACTTAGACTGCCCCATCAATAGCCTTGCAGCTTCATTCTGCACCAGCTGTAGCCAGTGGAGGGTAGCTCCAGGGACTATGAGATAGAGCGCATTACTGTACAGTAGTCAAGCTTAGACATCACAATGGAGTGCACCTAGGTGGAGAGGTCCGAGGGTGGAACTAAGTGCTTTATCCTGGTGATATTCCTCAGATGGTAAAAACTGGTATGGACAATGGATGATACCTGAGATCAAGTGTCAGTCCACTGTCAAGAATAACGCTAAGATCATGCACCCTAGAGGAGGCCTTCCATGGTACAGATCCAAGAAATAGCCCTGTCTCTGCACCAGAAGCCATCCTATCACACCCGCTGTTTGACTCCACCACCAGTACCTCCATCTTATTGGGGTTCAGTTGCAACAATCTGGAGGCTGTCCAGTTATTGATCTCGGCAAGGCAAGTGTTTAGTACATCCACTGCATTGGATGTCAAAGGAACAAAGGAAAGATACAGCTGGGTATCATCAGCATAGCAATGAAAACCCAAGCTGTACTTCCTAATGAGCTCTCCCAGGGGCAGCATGCACATTACTAAAGTATTCCAACCTCTACACTCATTATTTTCCCCCATCTCAACCCCTTCTGTCCACTCCCCCGCCTACCACTACCACCCCTTCTTCCATCCAACCCTCTCTATCTTCCCCCCTTCTCACTCCCCTCCATTACTACCTTAACACTATTCCCATTCTTTTGGCAACCACTTTCTCCCTTCCCTCTACATTCTCCACTCTCTTCCTCTTCCTTATCCTATTTCCTTCACTTTGTTCCCCTTCACACCTCTACACTTGTTATTCCCAACCCTAATCCATCTCTTCCTTCTCTTCTATCCTTCCACCTGTCTTCCTCTCCTTTCCTTCCCTCCTTCCTTCCCTCCTCCTATCTCTCTACCCTCCCTCCTTTCTTTCTTCTCTCATATTTCTCTCCAGTTACTCCCCCCTGTTGCCCCCTTTTGATTTGATGACCATTTCCTACCATGTCCTGTTACTTACATTACAGCCTGCAAGTGGCTGATTACCCCACACTCCTGATGTAATCTATTTGTATTGTTATTAATTATGTCAATATAATACTGTGTATTGCTGTACCTTGATGTACTTTATTTCTTTATCATATTACTGTGATTTTTACTTGTTATTATGTACTTATCCCTCTCCCCCTCCCCCAGGACACACCTGAAAATGAGCTTTATGGCTCAGTATGTCTTTCCTGGGAAATTACTTTTGAATGAATAAATAAATGGTTGTACCAGTCCCCACAAGCAACCAGTCAGCTCATCACATAGTTGTTGCCGAAAGTGACTCACTCTGTGGCTATCTGTAGCCATGTGAAGGATTTAGCATTTGAATCTGGGATCCAGCTTGGTTACAAAAATGTGGCAGCAGCTATCCAGCACTTTTCCAAACCTTGCATCCAGTTCAGCTTGCAGGTGCTCAGTGACAGTGACAGAACCCCAGTGACAACTCTCTGAGTTCTACCCTCGAGGAAAGATCTAAACAATCTGAGAACCATACCAGATAGTCCACAGATGAACCCCAGCACCCAGGCAATATTCCTCAGGTGGTAAAATGAGGTCTTGACAACAACTGACACCTGAGATTTCAGAGTCGGCTCATTGTCAAAAATAATGCCCAGGTCACGCACCTGATGTGAAGTGGTCAGCTGAGTATCCCCGAACCAAAGCCCAGATGACTATCCAGCTAACACACCCGCCGCCTGACAATCTGGGTCCACCACCAGCATCTCAGTCTTACCCATATTCAGCTTCAGCCAGCTGACACTCATCCAGTTCTGGTGCTCGGAGAGACAGTTGTTAAATACTGAGACTACATCCTCCTGTCTGGGCACAAAGGACAGGTACAGTTGAGTATCATCTGAATATCAGTGAAAACTCAAACCATATCACCTGACAATGTCTCCCAATGGTAGCATATACACTGTGAACAACATGGGTGACAAAATGGAGCCCTGCAACACCCTTCAGGATAGAGGGAGAGCATCAGAGGAATCCCAGTGACAACTCTCTGAGTTATACCCTCAAGGAAAGATCTAAACCATCTGAGAACCACACCAGATAGTCCACAGATGAACCCCAGGTGCTCCAATTGCACACAATGGTCTACAGTGTCAGATGCCACAGACAGATCAAGGAGGACCAAGATGGAATGAGTCCTCCGATCTTTCACTATTAGTAGATCACTGAATACGTGGACAAGAGCCGTCTCAGTACTATGTCTCTTCCTTAATCTGGACTGGAGAAAATCATAAACATCTTGGGTTGTATGATGGTCATCCAACTGCTACTCAACCACCTTCTCAATAATCTTGCCCACAAAAGGCAGGTTAGAGACAGGTCTGTAGTTGACTGGGCAGTCTGGATCAAGGGAGGGTTTTTTCAGGAGTGGTCGCATCACCACCTCCTTTACGGGATCATGAAAGATCCCCCTCTCCAATGAACTCCAGACTATGTTGGCTAGGATCTGGCCAATCTCATTCATGCAATCCATAAGGAGTCACGTGGGGCCCGTTTCCAAGCTACAGCTGGTTGGCTGCAGAGTCTGGATGACTCTCACGAAGTCAATGAATTCCGGCCAACTAAAGTCCGACCAAACAAACTGGGTATCTGTGACCTCCCACTGACCACCACAGCATCCCGTAGAGGGGGTCTGGCTGACCTTGGACCTGATGGTGGTAACCTTATCTGCAAAAATCGAGCAAACTTATTACACTTCTCTTGTGAAAAAGTTCAACCAGACTGAAGACAGACTGGATTGCACAATCTGTCCACAGTTCAAAAGAGCTGAGCTGGTCAATTATGTGCAGCAGCAATCTTCCTGGACAGGAATTCTGCTTTCTTATGGGTGATTGTTGATTGATAGATTGCATAATGTTCCATCAATCTAAGCCTGTTGCCCTCTAGGCCTGACTTCCACCAGACCCTCTGTAACCTTCGTCCCACTTTCCTCAACTCCTTCAAGGTCCCATCAAACCATGGGGACCTTGGGTGCAGGGTGAGGGGGCAAACATGAACAGGAGTAATAGAATACAGGGCCTCCATTACCACCATATTATAGGCAAGTATCAGATCCCCTGGATCCATGCACTCCCTCGACATACCCAATAGATCCAGCACAGCCATCAGGCCATCTAGAGTCACACCCTGCAAAGGGTGGTACTGAACCATCTCCATAGGAGCAGACCTATTGGGGGGAGCCACAAAACTGAACCCCATGGTATGATGGTCAGACCATCCAACTGGTTCCACCACTGCTCCGGATATCTCCATCCCCAGGAGGAACACCAGATCTAATGAGTGACCCCCAGTGTGGGATGTGGAGGTAACAACCTGTGTAAGGTCCAACAAATTTATTAGTTGAAGGAAGTCACAACCAAACTGTGAGAGTTCATCATTGATTCAGGTATTGAAATCCCCCCAGAATCAACCATCTGGGGGATCCCAATACTATGCTGACAATGAAGACCGCTTCTTCCTGCAGGAATTCTTTCCCATCTCTGGGTGGACGGAAGAAGAGCAGTATCCTGCACCTCACATCCACACCCATGATACACTCAAAGGATCTGGTGGACCCCACTAGAACCTCCATAATGCCCAGTTCTGATCTAAAACAGACCGCTACACCGCTGCCCCTACGATCCAGCCCTGGATGGTGAGAAGCTACAGTAAATCTTGCACAGGCATTTTAATATCCCTATAATGGGATGTACCTTGCATGGAAAAGATGGTCAATTCCACGTATACATTCAAATATGTCAGCGTAGGGCACTAGCATACAAACCTCCGGAACTGCATAACTGCTACTTTGCTTCTTGCCAGCATATTGTTTAGCCATAGAACCAGTTACTTTATGTGCCCATCTGGGGTATTTGATCTGAGACTGCACCAGTCAATGGCTTGATTTGTGCTGAGCACAAAGGAGTACTTGATCATGCATTGTACAGTCACAAAGTGCACAGTGTTTTAATATGTTAGTCTTTGTTCTTCACACAACTTATCACAATAGGAATAGTCATTACGCAGTGTAATTACCAATTCTGATAGTCCTGTTCACAATGATTTCTATTACTCAACATATCCTCCAATGGAAAGGTTTCCTGCAACTCCTTACCACCTACACATGAGAAGAAACTTTTTTTTTTAATTGGCCAATTTAATCATTTGCTGCGTTGTATTTTGCTGAATCCATACTGATGGACAAAGATTATTTTTTTGTCTTGATGCTCAAACTTAGCAGTGATTGGAGGTGGGGGCAGATCTCTTTGATGCACTTTGTTTAAGCATTCTGTAGCTTGGTAATTCTCTGAGAAATTAAAATACTTCAGTAGTGAGTTTCTCCACATGACCTTTAAAAACAATTGAAAGCATACATATTTAGTAAAAAGAAAAATGTCTGACATTGATATTTAACTGTATTTCATGTCCTCAACACATCACAACAAGAATACATTTTTAACTACATGCTCTTTTTGAATGATACAGTATACAGTTATGTTTGAGGCTATAGCACAGACCTGTGATCATGGATAACAAGCAGAACATGACTTTAAGTCAAACAGCAATCAATTCCATTTTATTTGACCACTGAGTAAGCATGTAGCTGCTTTGGGCTGCATGCTAAACCATGGAAAGGAGATTCTTATAAGTATGTGTTAGATATCCACGAATAAGACAAATAAATACACTGAAAAATTATATAGTCAATGAGGTCCCATAATCGTAATTTAAAAAACATAGCATGGGTGTCAATGAATTATGAATGTAATTACCACAGCTACTGTAATAGGAACTTTTACTCCTTGATGATCTGTGCTCCACCACACGATTTAGGTAAAGAGTCATACCAGTGTGGTTGTCCATCCCTTGACACACATTGTGATCTGGTGAAATTTTCATTTAGATGTAGAGTTGGGATACCAAATCTGTAATGGCAAGTTTAGTAACTAATATTTTATTTTTTTCTTCGTATACCAAAGTCACAAACAGTTTTATATTTATTAAATTTAAATAAATCTTCTTTGTTATTATGTATATGATTAGGTGTTTAACAGGTAAATAAATGTTTATGTCAACAACAACTTTGTCAACGATCATTTTAAGTCCACAAGTTCCATAAATTTGAACTTGATGCCTTGCTGTTCTGTTGGGGAAAAACACATCAAATTATCACAATTCAGTTGGACAAGTAAAGAAATAAATGAGCACTGCCTAAAATATTTCATAATCTGTATCAACTGGAGATTAATAATTTTGGAGTTGACTAAATCCATTAAAGAAAAGGATCCAAATTGGGCTATGTGACCAGGAGAACAGCAATAAGTATCTCCACCCAACAATGCTGACTCAGATGATAATGCTGATAAAAGCTTTTGCTGATGCCATAGCCAAACACGTTGCACCACTGGAACAAGATATGTAGGCTGCATTAAATTGTTGGTCTGCGGTGGCCTAACCAGTGAGTGGAATGGCAGCTTAAATTTGGAGCTGCTGCATGCAGAAGATTTAATCCGAAATTACCTGTACGCAGTAAGATAAAAGACCATAAATTACAACAATAGTGAATACAGCTAGGCTCTGGGTGTTTAATTTTACCTTTCAGTGGTGAAACACCCAAGATTCAACAAGGAGAGCCCTTTCAGCATTTATGGCCTGCAGCATGGCAGAGGTGCCCGGCCCAGTGCTTGACCTTGCGTATTTTAATGCCCTCTTTGAGAAGCTCTTACTTCGCATGGACGAGGTGACCGAAGCTTCTCACCATACAACAGTGGCTATTCAAAATCTGACCGGGCACATAACAAAAATAGAACAGCAGTCGCTGATGCATGAATTGGCAATTGAAGAGATCAGAGGGATGCAGAGGGACCAACAAAGTAAAATAAGTACACTTCAGGCCAAAATGACGATTTGGAAAACCAAAGCTGAAGAAACAATATGTGAGTGTTAGGATTCCCAAAGGGAGTGGAAAAGTGTGATACTATTAAGTTTCTCTAACAAGCCCTTCCTGAAATCCTGAGCTTACAAGTAGATTTCCGACTTGAGATAGAACGTGCGCACAGAACTCTCACTCAAATGCCAGCTAAAGGGGGCAAGCCTAAGACTATCTTAATTAAACTACTAGCATATAACACACGGCAGGCACTGTTACAGTGGGCCAGGGGAAGTGGGTCACTTAAGCTGGCAGGGACATCCAATCTCAATATATCAAGATTTTTCAAAGGATCTATCAAAAAAAAGCCATGAATATACTCCAATGCACCACAAGATGCAGAAAATCGGCATCCAGTATTCTCTGAGGTATCCATCCACGATGCGTATAATGCACAATGGGATTCCACTTTCTTTTGAGATGCCAGTAACCCTGGAAGAGTTTCTGATGCGGCACCCAGGTGATTCCCCCAAACCTCCCACTTGCTCAGATCCCCCAGAATCTGAAGGAATGCTGACAGATCCTGAAACTCAGCCCGAGGCCCTAAATGGGCTTCCTCGACACAGCAGGAAAAGAATGGCAAGAGATAGCCACAGGTGCAGAGAGCATCCTCATATTAGAACCAGCCTTTACTCAGAATCAGCAGATCGGGAAAAACAGCATGATGTGAGTACGGCCTTAGTGCGGTACATGACCTGGAACCCATACGAGGTGTTGAGATCCCCCTCGCCTTCCTCCAGAGAACCTTTATGTGAAGAGACTCCCCCAGTAGATGCAGCCCCCCCAGACCAACAAGACCATAGTGACTGAGGAAGATTTCAAGTGCGGAGGTGGCATGGACCCACAGAAGGAGCAGTGTTCCCCAAGCACAGCACCTGAAGACCGCGATAGCAACCAGGCCACAGAAGCAGCGTCAATGAGTGATCAGAGTCCCGAGTTCACTGAAGCAGCCTCCTGAGCTATTTTAGATAAGTAATAAATATGTATTCATGCTTTGCATAGCAGGGGCTTTCTATTCTGTTTTATTACTGCTCCATGGCTGGGTTGATTTTAAATCAGCCGTTTGGGCTTAGAGATCATGAGACATTGGGACACATACCTCTCCAGGGTACACTGATCTCTAGGCCATAGTTAATATCCCCTATATAGTTAGCCAGGAGAGGAGATGCTGGGGCAGAGGACAAGAGATAGGGGCAGAAATAATTGATGGAAGCACCTCTGACTTTGGTAACATGCATTTGATGCACATCACAGAGTTTATGGAGTGTGGGTGTGGTCTTTTTGCTGTGTGCTAGGCTCGATCCTGTTTATTCCTTGGTTTGGGAGTTTTCAACCTGATGGGGGTGAATAGGAATGTGTTTTATTGCTGGGGTGCTCTGGGGTATTAGTGATGTGAGGGGATGGACTCCTTGGGGGTGCTGTTTTTTATGACAAAGAGAGCCTAAAGGTAGTTTAGTCACTGGAATAAGGGCTCCCCCTTTTCTTTTATAGTTGCACCTTGTATCCAGGAGGTACGGGTAGGTATTTAGCCACAAGGGGCCCACAGCTTAGGCTCTCCCCATACTGATATATCCCCATAAACAGCTTTCTGTTTACTAAATGGTCATTATATAATGCAGAATATATTTGAACTTGGGGAAGTCTGATGCGCATTATTTTTGCACGCAGCCACCCCCCCCCCCCAGTTGCTATACCGTTTGGGAAACAGAAAGCAGATAGGTCGGACTTTGTCCTGACCGCCGCATCCTGAAGAACCAATCTGCAGATCTGGCCTTTTCAAGGGCAGCAAAGGATCATGCATGCAGGGTGGCTCCAATGGAGCATGGAAGTGCAGTGTGAAAATATGTTTAACTCTTGGTTTTTGTATGTGTTTGTGTTTTGGATTAAGGGGCTGCATACGTTTAAATAGCAATTAAGTGAAACCTGGATGCCAATAGATGGCAGGGGGAAGATTCTAAGCAAAGGTAGACTGGTTATGCATGACAGGGTGGTCCTAGAAGGCCTTCTACATCTGGAGCAAGAATCTGGGATACGCCAATTTCATCCAACTGTCTCAGACGTTGCCCTCTTTCCTTCACCAGTGGTTTATATTTATTTTATGCCCCACTACCCCTCGAGAGCTACGATTATGGCTGAACTAACCTGTATCACTTGGAATGCAAGGGGGCTGAACACGCTGGTGAAGAGGAAGAAGGTACTGTCATATCTGAAACAGATTAAGGCCCAGGTGGCTTTCCTGCAGGAGACAAATCTTGATAGAAAGGGCCATGGGCTCCTTAAGAGGGACTGGGTAGGAGTGGAGGTTCATGCCTCGACGAAAAAGCATGGTGTAGCTATCTTAATACATAAGCAGTTACACTGGTCTCTCATCACATCCAGAGCTGATCCACAGGGCAGGTGGGTAATTGGTATTTTTCAGACCCCTACAGGGCCTATTTTGTTGGGGAATATCTATTGGCCAAATGAAAACAATGCAGCTTTCTTTTATTGGACCTCTCAAACTCTCCTTAATATGAATAAAAACAACATGCCCACCATTTTGGGAGGGGATTTTAATTTAGTGCTTAATCCCATGATAGATAAAACCACAATCAAAAAAGGGATTGTACATGGGAAAGGAAGGAGAGCCCTGCTGAATTGGATGAGTGACCAAGGACTGACAGACGTGTGGCATGTACTGAATCCCAGGGGAAGGGATTATTCTTTTTATTCTCCAGTACATGGTTCTTATAGCTGTATCAATTTTCTGTTAACATCACCCCAGATTACGCAGGCAGCTATAGAATCCAGTATACTCCCCATAGTAATCTCGGATCATGCTCCAGTTCAACTGACCATTTTATGGGGCACACATAGTCCTGCCTCCACTTCTTGGAGATTAGACCCCCTGTTAACAAAAGATAAGGAGTTTTTGGAATGGCCCAAAGTGGAGGCACGGCTGCTTTTTCAAGACAACCCAGCTCAGGACACCACACACTGGGTCAGATGGGAGGCGTTCAAAGTTACAATAAGAGGTAGGATCATTGCCTACGTAGGAGCTAGAAGGAAAGGTAGGGAGCAAAAACTGAAACACCTGGAAGATACGAACATACGAAATTTGCCAGCAGATAAAGGCCTAGAGGTCTATCAAGTCTGCTTGAATGTGCAGCTAGCACCCCTTATTCTGCAGCTGCCCCTCCCTTCCACCCTTCGCCTTCATTGACCCTCCCCCTTGTCCTGTCCCATCCCCTTTTGAAGCAGTCCACTGTTCTACTGGATAACACTTCTGCAGGTAATGCATTCCACCCAGCCACCACCCTCTCTGTAAAAAAGTGTCTCCTCATCTCCTTCCTGAGCCTTCCTCCCTCCCTCCAGTCTCATATCATGGGCCCTGGTGTCCCTTCCCTCCCTTACTTTGGACAGCAGCTCTGTACCTGTCTTGGTTATTCCTTTCATGTACTTAAAGGTTTCAATCATGTCCCTCCTTTCCTCCAGTGAGTACATGCTCAACTCCCTCAGCCTCCTCTCGTATGAAGTCCTCCAGCTCTTTGATCATCTTTGTCGCCCTGCGCTGATCCCCTCCAGTAACTTAATGTCCATCTTCAGATACGGGCGCCAGTACTGCACGCAGTACTCCAGGT
Source organism: Neoceratodus forsteri (assembly GCA_016271365.2). Taxonomy (NCBI): domain Eukaryota; kingdom Metazoa; phylum Chordata; order Ceratodontiformes; family Ceratodontidae; genus Neoceratodus; species Neoceratodus forsteri. The sequence goes on from CM057455.1 coordinate 473,381,121, forward strand.
GTGGTCTAACTAATTACCTATACAGTGGCAGAATCACCTCCTCCCTCCTCGAGGGTATACCCCTTGCAATACAACCCAGCATTTTGTTGGCCTTTGCAGCTGCCTTCCTACTTTGTGCTGAGTTGTTCATTGACCCTGTAATGAGCACACCCAGATCCTTCTCCTCCTCTATCTGGGCTAGCTGCACTCCCCCAGCTGGTAACTCCTCCTTGGTTCTTCATCCCAAAATGCAGCACCTTGCACTTTTGGCATTAAACCCCAGTTGTCAGGTGTCTGACCAGGTTTCAAGCTTTGCCAGATCATCCTGCAACCCCTGCCATCCCCTAGGTCATCCACCACTGCTCCTACCTTGGTATCATCAGCAACAGACTAATCTTGCTCTTGATGTCCAATGATATGTCTGCAATGAATATCCCAAACAACACTGGTCCCAACACCAAGCCCTGTGGAACACCGCTCGTCACTACCCTTGGGTGTGAGAGCTCCCCACCCACCACCACCCTCTGTTGCCTTCCCTGAAGCCAGTTCCCTACCCATCTCACCAGCTTTGAACCTGCCCCATGCCGACTAACTTACTTCCCAGCCTTCCATGCAGCACCGAGTCGAATGCCTTACTGAAGTCCAGATACAGGACATCCACTGCATGGCTCCTGTCCAGTTGCCTAGTTACCCAGTCATAGAACTCCATCAGGTTGGTTTGGCAGGATCTAGCCCATATGAAGCCATGCTGTCTGCTGTCCTATAGTCCTTTGGCCTCTAGGAGGGCCACCAGCCTTTCTTTCAGGATAGTCTCCATTAGCTTACCCGCAATAGATGTGAAGCTCACTGGTCTGTAGTTCCCTGGTTCATCCTTGGGTCCACTCTTGTGGAGGGGCACCACATGAGCCATTCTCCAGTCCTGAGGTACACACACCGAATGTAGTGAGGCATTATATAGGTCTGCCAAAGGTTCTTCAAGGACCTCTGCCAGTTCCTTCAGTACCCTGGGGTGGATGCCATCTGGGCCTGCTGCCTTATCCACCCTCAGTGCCTTCAAACCCTCCCAAGCTCAGCTCTCCATGATTTCCCCATCTGTCACCTCCCCCGTTTCTGCCATTTCTGCCCCTTTGGGTGTCACCCCCTCTTCTCTTTAGTAAATTATGAGCAGAAGTACTCATTTAGTGCTTCTGCCTTATCGCACCCTTTGCACCCTGCTTCCACCCAACCCCCTCCCTCCTAATCTTTACTATGTGGTCCATTTCAGCTCCTTTTCTCCCTGATGTACCTAAAGAAGTCCTTCTCCCCATTCTTAATGCCTTATGCCAGCCTGAGTTCCGTAGATGCCTTGGCTTCCCTTACTGCCCTTGTCACCTCCTTCGATTCCGTCAAGTACTCCTCCCTGTCCTCCCCTCTCCCTGTTTTCTTGTACTTCCCAAAGGCAGCTTTTTTCCTCCTTACCTTTTCCATGACCTCCTTGCACAACCAGCTCAGATTCTTAGCCCTAGCCTTCTTGCTCTGGGCCTTGCAGCAGGTTTTGGTGGCCTCCGCTATCCCCAGCTTTATGTGCTCTCATCTCTGGTTAGTGTCCATACTAGATTGAATTCTGGCCAGGTACCCTTTTACCACTTCCCCCATCCTCCCAAAGTCGGCCCTCCTGAAGTTCAGCACTCTTGTGCCAGATTCCTGTCCTTCCTTGCCCATATCCAATGTGAGCCATACTGAGTGGTGGTCACTCCCTGACAGCGGTTCCTCCACTGTAAGTTCTCTCACAAAGTCCCCATTTGCCAGCACAAGGTCAAGGGTATTCCCTAACCTGGTTGGTTCATTAACCATTTGCAGCAGGAAGCTGTCCTGGAAGGCATCCAGCAGTACCTGCTCCCTTCTGTTCCTGGTTGTTGGGGTACTCCAGTCCACTCCTTGCATGTTGAAGTCCCCCACAATCACCACACTACCCTTCTCGCAGGTCCTCCTGATCTGTGCTACTAGTTCCCTGTCTAACTCCTTTGTCTGAAATGGCAGCCTGTACACCACTCCCATTCTAAGAATCCTATTCTTGGAATCCTGGATTTGCATTCAAATTGACTCCGTACTACCCTCCTCCCTTTCCTGCCTTACACACTTCAGTCCTTCCTTTACATATAGTGCCACACCCCCTCCTTTCCCAATCACCCTGTCCCTATGAAATAACCTGTACCCTGGTACAGACAGGTCCCAGTCATTGTATTGGGTGGCCCATGTTTCTGTGATGGCTGCAATGTCCACCTCTCCCTCTGCCATGAGCACCTGTAATTCTGCAGTTTTCATCTCAAGGCTCCTAGCATTAAGGGTAACTACCTTCCACCCTTTTCCCCACCTCCCATCCTGCCCTCCTTTACTAGCATCACCAATAGTACTTGCCATTTGTCCTTTGTCACTGTTATGGGGGGTAAGCTCATATTGTTTCCCAACCTGTGGTCTCTGCATGTCTCTTGCCCAATTGCCACCCCCCCTCCTAGTTTAAATTCCCTACTTCCTCTATGTACTCCTTCATCCTCTGTTTCAACACTTTCTTTCCCTCCTCACTCAAGTGTAGTCTGTCCTTGGCATAGAGACTACTGCCCTTCCAGGTCCCTCCCCACCCCACCAACAGCCCATGTACACTTTAGCACAACACCAGGTTCTTAGCCATCCATTAAATTCCTCTATTCTCAGCTTTCTTGTTGTGCTTGCCTTGGGCACTGGAAGTATCTCCGAAAAAGTTACTGATCTTCCTGCCCCCTCACATAATTGTCCTAGTTACTCAAACCTCCACTGGACTATATCTACTGTCTTGTCAGCCAGGTCGTTTGTCCCAAGATGTATAATTAAATGAGGCTAGTCCCTACCCCTTCTAGCATATTTCAGAACAGATTATCCCACCCTTTCCGTTGTCATTCCTGGCATGGCCTCCACCCAAATGTGACTATGCCTCTCCACCTTGCTACCCCACCTGACTCCTCTTAGTATTGAGTCCCCCAGCACTAAGATTCCACCACTCTTACTCTCTGCTTGCTTCCATTCATCTCCCACTCTCATTTCAGGCTCCTCTTCTTCCTCCTGCACATTATTTCCCCCTTTTACCCCTGTTGCAATTCTCCCAGCAGAACTCCCCCACTCTGGTTTGGTCCAGGCATTTATTACTTCTTAATTTCATCATTTTCCTCCTCCACCTTCTTCCTCTCTAGCAGTGCAAAACTATTTTCTGAAGACCCTTCACAAATGCCTGCTCCCTCTCTCTTCATAGTAACCTGTTCTCTCCTTTCCACTCCATGACTTTTGCCACTTCTTCGCCTCCCCTCACAAGTCCCTATCTCCTCCTTCCATTTGTCTTTTATCTCCTGACCTGGTTTCCCCGGCAATTGTTCTTCCTGGCCTGGGCCCTCTTTTCCCTCCTTCCCTTCTTCTGACCCTCTTCTCACCACTGTTGACTTAAATCACCCTCCCTCATCTCCCACTCTTCCTCCCTCTAGTATTGGGCTAAACCCACCCCCAGTCTGCCTTGCCTGTCTTAGTTCCTCCTGCAAACCCTCAATCTCATTTCTGAGTTTCTCTTTGTGGTTGCATACTAAACAGATGAGCATAAGTAGCACAGCAGCAGCATAAGGAATAAAGAGGGAAAGCCGGGCATGATTCCATTCGTAGGAAGGTAGAAGGTCTCGAGATGGAGATAAACTCTCTTTTATCAAGGAAAGCTAAACTCTCCATCTTGAGATTGAAACACAAATATTGAGAAGGGGGAAGGTATTAGCTTATAAGTTAAAAAACAGCAAATGGACTGTTACATAGCTGGGCTGAGAGATACCTCAGAGTAATGCACACTAAAAGTAAGGAATTAAATACAGTTATGGCACAGTACTATCAATCCTTGTATGCCTCTTCCAGACAGGCAGACTCCCAAGCAATCCACGCTTTTCTTCAATCACTACACCTTCCCACTATAACCTCACAGCAGGCTGAACAACTAGATGCCCCACTAACCATAGATGAAGTGAAGAAGGCCTTGCTCTCTCTTAAACCAGGGAAGGCCCCGGGTGGGAACGGTTATTCAGCTGAGTTTTGGCAGGCCTTGACTGACATTATCGCTCCAGCTCTTCAACAAACTTATGTCGAAGCTGAAGTGTAAGAGATTTTACCTCCCACATTAAGAGAGGTGGTTATTACAGTGCTGCCCAAGAAACAGAAAGACCCCACCTCCCCCGGTACCTACCACCCAATCTCACTCCTCAATGTGGACAGTAAAATACTCACTAAAGCCATGGCGCTAAGATTAGGACCCCTGTTACCGCAGCTTATACACCCTTCTCAAGTTGGCTTTGTCCCTGGTAGGTATAGTGCAGACCATCTTAGGACCCAGATTAATTTAACCCATATTGCCTCTCAATTGTTAACCCTGGCAGCTGCAGTAGCTATAGATTTCGAAAAGGCGTTCGAGTCCTTGGAGTCGGATTATCTCCATGCAGTTTTGGTGAAACTGTGAATCAGCCCAGGCTTTCATTCATGGGTAACAGCTCTATATACTTCCCCAATGGCCTGATTACTGACTAACTCAACCTTATCCCCACCTTTCGAGTTAGCCCGTGGCACTAGACAAGGTTGCCCCCTGTCTCCCCTGCTATTTGTGCTGGCTGTGGAACCTTTACCTACTACTCTAAGAGATAACAAGTCTATCAAGGGGATCCCTGTTGATAGCAGGGAATATACTACCCTTCTCTATGCAGACAACCTTCTGGTCCTTGCAGCAGATGTGACTGAGGCACTACCCTCTATACTTGATAACTTACACCACTTTAGAGAACTGTCAGGCCTTCAGCTTTATCCCACTAAAACGGAAGTCCTCCCTCTTAACCCAAGCTGCCAACTGACAGTACTGGGAAATACCAGTCTGAAATGGGCGGGGGAAAGTATCACATATCTAGGTATTCGACTCTCTGCCGAGCTTTCTAAATTATGGGAATACAATCTCCATCCCCTCCTATTGGACTTACAGGAGGATATGTCCAGATGGACTAAACTCCATTTAACTCTGGCAGGCAAAATAGCTGTGATTAAGATGATTTTAGAGCCTAAAATGTTTTATCTCCTGGCACATATTCCCCTTTCCTTTCCACAGAGCTGGATCCAGAAGATAGATAAGGCAGTCATTAGATTTTTATGGGAAGGGAAACCCCCCAGGTATAGTAGGAACAAACTTAGGGCACATTGTAGTTTAGGTGGGTGGTGTCTTCCTTGGTTCGAAGGTTACAAGTGGGCCTTTCATATGGTGCAATCCCTACGCTGGCTGGGTATAGGAACCATTCCCCAACCTCAATGGGTGGATGTATAACAGGGTGTAAGTCAAAGGATCTCCTTATCACTTCTGGTCTATAATTTTTTTTATTTAATAAATTCTTGGATTACAAATACCTTTGAGCAGAAACTGCTCGTTTACAAAGGTTCCACGTCAAAGGATGAGGGTCAACATACGCACAGAGGTAGTAAAAGAATGCACAATAAACAACCAAAACAACTTAAAGAAAAAATAAAGATACTCAGTTATAACAATAACATACTTTGAGATAATATTCATATAGCGAGCAGCTTGAGTAGGCAGCTGGCTGCGGTAACAAAAAGAGATAGAGGGCACCATAGGCAGTTAGTATTGTAGGCGTGCAACTGGGAGAGGAAGTTGGCAGGCTAATGGGCCACTGTCCGATGGTGGTGAAAAATGTCTTGTACCAGTGGAGATGCGAAGCAGGAAAGGAGTCACAAGGAAGGCCCGGTGCCAGAGGGAATGAGACTGGGAAAGGGCGGGCTGTTAGACATGAGTGAGCTGGGAGGTGTTTAGAGAGATCTCTGTTCAGAGAAGCAGTCACATTGAGTGGTAGAGGTGAGGTAAAGTTTGAGATTCCTTTTGAAGGGTCCAAGTGTAGTAGAGGAGAGTGCTTCTTTATTGAGGGAATTGAACCATTGAGCGGCTTTATAGATAAAGGACTGCTGACCCATGGAGGTACAACATCTGGGAACCTGAAAGGTTAGAGATTGGGCACCACGTGTTTGTTGAGTGCCACTGTAGGTAGTAAGGAGTGAGCTAACACCAGGTGGCATAAGACCGAGGAGAATCTTTTTGGTAAGTAAGCAGGTCTGGTATTGTATTCTGCTGCGTAGGGGTAGCCAGCTGGCCTGTGCATAGAGGTCACAGGTATGAGTTTGTAGGGCTGCACCCATTAGTAGTCTACAGGTTTTGTTGAGGAGAAACTGAGATCCTGGCAAGAGGCACTTGTTGAGGCACAGCCACAGATGGCAAGGCCGAGTCAATGATAGAGGTGACAGAGGTGTAGATGGCTAGTTTAAGGCATCCGCAGGCATACAGTGCTTGTGTTTGTGTAGTAGTCCAATCCGTATATTGGCGGTCTTGGCAACAGTGTCAATATGCCGAGTGTAGGAGAGGATACTATCCAGGGTAATACCAAGGTACTTGAACTCCTTGACATGTTTGAGTGGGTTCCCAGCATGGTTCTTGATGGTGAGGGACAGAGAGTTGTGCCTGCTCTGTCAGTTACAGAAGGACATGGCTTTAGTCTTACTGTGGTTCAGGACAAGTTTATGAGAATTAAACCAGTCTTCGATGAGCTCGAAGTTGAGCTGCAGCTGGGATTCAAGGACTGTAATGTCACAGTGGCTGGAAAACAGGATTGCATTGTCTGCGTATAGTAATATTTTTTGGTGGCAGGCACTGGGGAGATTGTTGATGAAGAGGGAGAAGAGTAGAGGGCCCAGAATAGACCCCTGGGGGACTCCGGAATGGACCGGTTTCTCATCTGAAGAGATCCCTGCAATCTTTATGCGTTGAATCCGATTATCAAGGTAGCTGGTGAACCATGGAAGGGCATCGCTGGAGATCCCAATGGAGGACAGTTGCTTGAGCAGTAGGGGGTGGTTAACTGTGTCGAATGCCTTGATAAGGTCTATAAATACTGCCCCTCCACAATTCCCTTTTTCCCCTCCAGAAAATCTTAAAGCGCGCACCCCACCATAGGAGCCTCCTTACAATGCTGGGTAAAAATAAGGAGGAAATTGCAAATAAACCTGGCACCAATCAAATTAACACTACTGTGGGGGAACAAGTACCTGTGTATTGATAAAAGACCTGTGTATTGGAAAGGGTGGATGGACAGGGGTATTGCCAAGTTGGAAGATATAATTGCTCCATCCTCTTTGGCAATAGATTCTTTTGCCAACCTGCAAGCCAGATGGTCAATTTCCACTTACGATTTCTGAAAATACCTACAACTACGTAGTACATCTCAGAAATATATGTCCCACGTAGCAAAAGGAGGCACCCAGACTGTACCCTTTTGGTTAACAAAAGAGAGGGGACTGGCTAGCTCCATATATGCTACCCTCCGGGACACATTGTCCAGTCAAACTGAGAAGTCCAAGCAGAGGTGGGAGGGGGCTTTGCAACTTGAGTTTATGGACCTACAGTGGAAAGACTGCTGGAAAGGGGCCTGCAAATATTTTACAGATGCAAGGAGCAGATTAAAACAAAACAAAATTCTCCATTCATGGTACCATACACCGATGGTACTACATAAGGCAGGGGTACAAAGCTCCAATTTATGTTGGAGGTGTAACTTCCAACCTGGAGACTTGCTCCATATCCAGTGCTCCCAGATCTACGGGGATTCCTGTATTTTATGGGTTTTGTGTGCTCGAAACAGGCTACGGGAAGGAATTACATATTTTTTAAAATATACGGGATAAATCTGGTGCCCCACGGGGAAACGTTGTTGCTGAGAGTCTATGGGTAATCTGTGGGTTCAAACTTCATCATGAATCATGAGATTTAAGTTGAAGCCTGCCTCCGACTGGTTCAGAGATCACAGTCATGCTCTGATCCCTTACTGACTGTGGTCTCTGATTGGCTAATAGTGTTTTTGTTTGATGCAGAGCATGAGCCCCGGGATATTTAAACTCTGTCTATGGACGGTGGGACACCCTGTGTTCAAACACCCTGGATTGCTGCTATGCTGCCCGGAGAGACTGAGAGAGAGAGAGAGAGCGAGCGAGACAGAGAGAGAGAGACATCCACATCGTCCAGCTGTTCGCCACCATGTGTTTTTGGCATTTTCAGCTGCCGATGGGACCCCCAGGCATCGGATCAAGAGACTCACCGCGCGCAAAATTAGGCTTCTGTTCTCCAATACCTGCCGCTGCCACTGTGCCTTAACCTCCCGTTTGGTTTAATTTACTGGCAATCCTGAATCGCGGTGCGGGTGCAGAGAAAATCACAGGACCAGCCTGTGAAATAAATGGCCCCGGACCTGACCCCAGCATCGAGAAACCCTGTGTCTGACCCCGCACACTTTCCTTGGTCACAGCCCAGCCAAGACCGCTATAAGAGTCGAGACATCCTGATCCCTGAGCTACCTTCTGTCTTGACTTGTTCACTGGATCTTTGCAAGGTAAGAGAAAAAAATATTATAACCAGCATTGACTGTGGGCTCACATAAATTCAAACACTATCTGTGCTGCTCTGGCTGTGACCGAGTTTGGGGGAGATGGGGTCTGACTTAAGGAGATCTTCTATTCTCTAGTTTGTCTTTTATAAAATAAAATTATTAAACAGCTCCTCAGTGACTGGAGGATGGAGAAAAATATTATTCAGTTTGTCCAGTAGCAGCTTCCTTACACTACTGCCCTCACTAAAACGCTGCTGATCACTACTTGCAGAGGGGCTGGAAGGAAAAGTACTCCTCTTTGCAGATTTGCAGATGACACATTTGCAATAGGGTTGATACACAACAAGAAGGGGTGCAAAGGATGAGAAGGGACTTAGCAAGATTGGAGGAATGGTCAAAAAATATAGCAGCTTAGATTCAATGCAGAAAAGTGCAAAGTAATGCACCTGGGAAACAGAAACCCAGGGGAAGAGTACACAATTGGGGGGGGGTATTAACAACAACACAAATAGAAAGGGACCTGGGGGTAGTCATATCAGAGGTAAGCAATGTGAGAAGGCAGTAAGGAGGGCGGAAGGGGGGAAACTGGGATATATAAATGTACCAATTGCAAAAATAAATTGGCGTGAGCATACCGGAAAATTTACAGGAATTTCACTCAGGTTTTACAGGGAAAATACAGGAAAAATTAGGGTCTGCTACAGGAAAATGCTTTGACTGATCTGGGAGCACTGCATATCCTTTGGTCCTGTCCTCTAATACTACAGGTATGGGATAATGTGTGTGAGATAGGGGCTAAAGTCCTGAAGAAACACATTCCTTGATTCCTCCCCCTACTTCTCCTGGGTATGAAATCAGAAGCCCCCCACCTTTGAGAGCTAGAATATCACTGGCTAGCCCTATGGGCCATGCAAGCAAAGTGGCTCCTTGTATGTAGATGGAGAACTACAGTGATTCCCAGTGTTCAAGAGCTTCTCACTTCCATGGTTCATGATGCCAGTATGGACAAACTCTCCCACCTGATAAATAACTCCCTAGGAATCTATGAAAAATGTTGGACCCCCTTTACCAGATATGCCACCCCTAAAACTGGAGTGGGTTGAAAGACTTTATAACCAGGATTTCTGCTAGGTAACAGGACTATGTAAATGGTTTATTACACTCACTTATTCATGAATGTATGAATATGTTGTATTGTATTGCCTTCCCTAACTATATATATGTGCACTAAACAGTGCTCCCATATCAGCCAATGCATTTTCCTGTAGCAGACCCTAATTTTCCTGTATTTTCCCTGTAAAACCTGGGTGAAATTCCTGTATGCTCACACTGTATAATACATGCAAGATTGTTCCTATTAGATGTTATAAACTCCTATTAATAGTATGCCATAAAGACAGACATCCTCCACATGTCCCAACCAAAGCAGCACAGATCATTGATGCAAGATTATTGGGTGTTTGTACTAGTAATATAATATATTAAAAAAAAAAGTTTATCTCCTAAAAGTGACCCCCCCCCCATACACTCTGTCCCATCTACTTATCAGATGACATTAAGCAAATGGAAAGCAGAATGGCAGAAGAATGTCAGCCCTGAGAAATGGAAGGTCAATTATTTAGGAAAAAGAACACTGATATAAAATACTACCGTACTGGCATGGGGTTGGGGAGATTACTGTAATGTAACATGGAACAGATTCAAGAGTAGTGATCAGCAGCACCTTTTAGTGAGGGCAGTAGTGTAAGGAAGACACTGGACAGACTGAATATTTCCCCCCATCCTCCAGCGACTGAGGAACTGTTTAATAATTTTATTTAAAAAAAAAAAAAACTAGAGATGATTACATCTCAAGTCACCCCCCCCCACACACACACACACACACACACACTGTCCCAATCAGAGCAGCACAGGGGTGCTTGAATTATGATCCCACAGACACTGGATATAATATTAATTATATATATATTTTTTTATTACCTTTATAGATCCGGTGAAGTCATGACAGAAGGCAGCTCAGGGATCTGGATAATATTGATTCTTCTTGCGGTTTGGCCAGGCTCACAGACTGCAACCGAGGAAAGTGTGTAGGGTCAGGGTTTCTTGATGCCGGGGTCCAGGGTAGTTTATTTCAGGGATGAATTTTCTCTGCACCATGATTGCGCCGGTAAATTAAAGTCTGCAAGTTGTAATGCAGGTGCGATGGAAAACGAAGGTTAGGACACTGTTGGCGGCAGGCGTCTGGGAAGCCTAAAGTGCAGGCTCTGTCTCTCGACCCGATTCTCGGGGGTCCCGTCTCTGGGTGAAAACAAAAACACGTGGCTGCGAGCAGCTGGACTCTCTCTCTCTCTCTCTCTCTCCAGGCAGCAGCAGCAGCAGCAGTGATCCTAGTAGGTGTTGGAAACACAGGGGGTCCGTAGCCAGTTTAAATATCCCGGGGCTCACTCTGCATCAAAGAACAACACTATAGCCAATCAGAGACCACAGTCATTACGTGATCAAAGCATGACTGTGGTCTCTGAACCAATCGGAGGCAGGCCTCTGTTAAATCTCGTCCGTGATAAACCCACAGACTCACGGCCACGACTTTTCCCGGATGGTGCCAGATTTATCCCGTATATTTTAAAAAATAAGTAATTCCTTCCTGTAGCCCGTTTTGAGCACACAAACCCCGTAAAATATGGGAATCCACGTAGATCTGGGAGCACTGAAAATAGTATATAGAATAGTGGTTCTTTGTGTGTTTTTTTTTTTAGCTAGAGTGTCAGAAGCCTAGACAACACCCGAAGCCACAAAGAGCCCCATGGAGCATGGAAGCCTTGCCTCTCCAGCACCTTATAGTTAAAGTTGTATGTATTTGGGTAAGTACCTGTTAATTGGTAACAGCTATCCTTCGTGTGCTCTGATGTTGAGTTGTCTATGTAACCAACAACTCTGTAGCAGTTCTCCTTTTTGGATTAAGTTGTTCTCATTATTGTAAAAGAAAAAGAAAATGACAATAAAAAATAAACAGCAAAAAAAAAAATTGTTGGTCTGCAAATATATATTGGGAGTGTTATTGTGCTTAAACAAGTTCAGTACTACAAAAAGACCACTACCAGTAAAGAATACTGTGCAGGCTTCCAGCAAGTAAGGTATCAAGTCTTGGTAAGCTTTCTCATGTTTGTTAATCACCATTAACACAAACTAGGTCAATAATAGTGAGACTGACAAACATCCTCTATAGGAAAGCTTTGCATCTGCCAAAGCAAAGGAAACAGGTTTGAAATAATAATAACAAGGCACTTCTAAATTCAATAAAAGTTCACTTTCCTGGACTGTTGCAGCCCTTTATCTCTGCCACTCTGTAAAAATAACCTCAATTAGAAACAACAGCAAATGCAAACATTAGCATTATGAACTGATATTCATTATTCATGCACAGTTGAAGAAACTTGGGTGCTTCATTAAGCTAGCCAGTAAACCACCATAATGAGTAAGGATTACATGAAAAGGGATGATCAAATTATCCTTTTAAGCAAGAAGTTTAAACACCTTTTCCAAGAGACTAGAGAGGAAATATGCCTCATTTAAGAGACAAGAGAGGCACTATGCCTGGAGGAGTTGAAACTGATATACCACAGAAATGCTTTGACAAAATGATGTTTATGGCTATGAACCATTGACCTAATGTTCTTATATGGTGGCTAGCAAGTTAATTGAATTAAAATAAATAATTCCATTTAATTCAAGATGACGTTTTTTTCTCACTTTTTATTCACTCTTGTGTATTTATCACATCCGGAGGGGACTCTGGACAAAAACTGCTATACTTTTTAAAGGAAGTGTCAGGCCCAGATAACCACACTTGTGCCACACATTCCAAAATGCAATCTACCAACATGTGCACTGCAACAAATCACAAAATGAGGCATTCAGCTTTGGAGTATGGTGCTCAGGGTGTTCTGCATCATCAGAGCTCAAAGAGCAATGTACTATCATATAATTCATGGACATTCATCTTTGTATAACTTTCCTACAGCACACCTATACCACATCTGCCAGTTTTTTAACACTGGCATGTTCCATTAAAAATGAAGCTTATCATGATGAATTGTGCTTACCTTAATTTGCCAGTTTTGTAACACTAGCATGTCCCAACCACCATGAAGCTTATCATGATAAAATGTACTTACTTTAATTACAGAATTGATAGCCGATTATAATGACAAGAACAATAATGATTAAGCCTTGTTTTACAAACACCACTGGCCTTGACTGCGATACTCTAAATGTTCACTTCACACCGGGGGCTTGATTTTCAAAGGGCCCAATCGATCGACCCAAGCTGTGGCAAATAGCAGCTTGAATTGATCACTGGTGTACCAGGAACCCTGCACCTCATTTTAGTACAGGTGGGGTCCCAGTGCCAAAGCCATGCAGGTCAACACAGCCGCTGTCATGAGCCACACAGAAGGCATATGGGAGGGCATTGCTACAAACTGTGAGATGGCCCTGCGCCACAGTGACTGGTGCCAGGGTCTGAAGGCTGCATGCCTCCATGGCTGAGAAGGTCTAGTAGAAGTGAGGTGGTAGAGGGTTAGTGGACACCACAAGGCAATGCCCAATGGGGATACCATCAGTACCAGGATGTGTGACAGGGCCATGAGGCTGGGGAGAGCAGAGTATGACTTGGGCCTGGGGGGGAGTGGTGCACATCTGAGAGCAGTGGTGGGATGGATGTGCCCAGGCACAAGCATTGGGGGGGGGTTGCCATGTGGATCTCCATTGCTGCCTGGCATGCTAGCTGTGGAATGGCCAGGAGGACTACAGATAGCAGGGGCACTTGTCCTGGACCTGCACTGGGTGGGCAACAGTGCAACACCATTACTGCACCTTGTGGCAGGATGGTGGTTGCTGATTTGCACCATCCTCACAGGCACTGACTCACCTCCCATGCCACACCAGTGCCATGCATGACACATGGGCTGTTAGACCAGCTCCAGCCTGGTCTAACTCCTGATGAGCCCTGCACCTGTTGCAGATCTTTTGGAATAATGTATAAGGGGATCTAGCAGCACTGCCATGGCACAAGCCCCCGTCCACCAGGGCGCAGCTGTTTATCTGTTGTAAGATCGCCACAAGCCTAGCTGGTGCAAGCAGGCCCCCATTGGTACAGATGGCATCTGAAAATCAGAAGTGGTGCACAGTGTGGTGCAAGGTGCCCCTTGCAGCATTCCTTGGTTGTGCAAGCACTTTGTGCCATCACCGATTGTTTGAAAAGTGGGCTCAGGGTGTTCATATGGCAATGCATATGGCAGCCATATGTTGTTACTACTAGGGTCTCCACCCCCTCCCCTCCCTCCCTTTTCGCAGCTCCCGAAGTTCCCGGCAGGGACCTACATCGGATCTCTTGCCCAGTCTTGAACTATGAGCCCCGGCCAAAATGAGCTTCCTATTACCGCTAAAGCCACAAATGCACCATACTTTCTCTCTTACCTCCAACCTCCCTCTCTCATGCCAATAGTGGGACCATGTTATCCGGCGCACCTTCTAGCTCGCTGCCGCTATAGCCGTAGGCTTATCTCACAGTCCCAGAAACCACGGGCTGCCTGCTGCTGTTTCGCCCGTCGATGGCACCCTCCTATCAATTTCAGTTTTCTATCCTGGTGCTTTGGCCCTAGATGGATGCTACTTCCCTCCCATATCGCCCTCCTTACCTCCGCCATTCCACGAGACCATTAGACTACACCAGCCATAGTCCAAATGGCGTGTATCTTCCCGGTTGCTCCTCACCTTCATGCCCAGTGGTGAAACCATAAGCCCGGCTTCTACCCTGTGCATTTACCGCTAAAGCCGTAAGCGTACCTTATGACCCCAGATCTCCTTACCGATCGCCACCTGCACACCTTACCTGTTACCCATTAGCTACCCGACCCTCCCCCTCCTCCGGGAGGGTACCGTTATCTTCTTCAATTAGCATCACTCCGGACCTGGGGAGCATGCCTCCCAAATCCTGGAGCCGGTCCTCTCTACTACACTCCCTCTCCCCCTCCCTGCCATCTCCTCACCTTGGACGCCATCCCTGTGGGGTGAGTCTAGACCAGAGATTTTCCAGTACCAATACTCCCTGTTAACCTTTTTTGCACTGACCTATTGTCTATTGCCTAGAATAGCCTACGACATGTTAGCCTAGCCGAAGCTTCTCCCTGTATGAATGATTGTACTCTGTACTTATTGCCTCAATTGTATTGTTGTTTTCTTCACTGGTTATCCTGTATTGTACTCTCCCGGGTCGTGCCTGAAAATAGTCACCTGCTGGCTAGTGCACTTACCCGGTTAACAAAAGCTAAATAAATAAATAAATAAATAATGCAGTGCTCCACCACCTGGAACCACTTGTCATGGAGAACTTTCATATTTTAAGAAAAATGCCATATATTGTACAGACATGTCATCACTGTCATCATTTCCATCTTCATTATCAGATCCTGACTCTGTGTCAAAGAACTTCATTATTTCATAGTCTGGGTAGTGTTCATCATCATCCTACCAATCAGATGATCCATTACAAAAGAATGCCAGTGCAAATGCACTGGGGCATGAGTTGTCCCAGAGGATATTGGTCATACAGCCACATTTTAAAGAAAACACAAATTGCACATACCCCAGTAATGCAAAGCATCATGGGAAGCATATGCAAATGCTCCATTGTCACATTTAGAATAAAGTAATGTAGTTTCATTGCAATGCTCATAATTATCTTCTTGTTATCTGTACTGTGTTGCAACCATTGAGACAGACTTCACATTGATACACACTTGTATCCCTTTGTCGATTCCCATTTTAACATGTCCATGTGCCATCAAAATATCTTGCTTACCCTTGCAAACAAGTTAATTTTTCATGGTTTTTATACCTTTTTGAGCAATATTCTGCAACAAAAAGAAAGGTACATTATATTAACAATTGTTGCAGTACTGCAATCTTTACAAATGTTTGTCAATGCATATATTAACCTAAAACAGGTAGGCCATTACCTGTTAGTTGGGTTGTCACTAATGACTTTGAGCTAATTAATAAAATACAGTCATCAAAACAAAATCCATACATGGAGTAATTCCCATTATCGATGTATTTATATGAAAGTGGGCAAGGCAATGAGGCAGGATGGGATACATCCCAGAGTCTTAAGAGAACTCAGGGAGATGCTGGCAGCACCACTGACAGCCCTGTTCAACAGTTTGTTGGAAACAGGTGTGGTACCAGAGGACTGGAGGAGGGTGAATGTAGTCCCTCTCCACAAAAGTGGGAGCAGGGAGGAGGCTAGCAATTACAGGCCAGTCAGTCTGACCATAGTGGTGGGGAAACTAATGGAATCACTACTAAAAAAAAGGTTTGTAATATATCTCTAATCCAACAGAGCACATAATCCAAGGCAGCATGGATTCACAGTGGGAAGATCTTGTCAAATAAACCTGATAGATTTCGTTGACTGGGTGACTAGGGAGGTGTATCAGGGAGGGGTGGTGTATGTGGCATACCTGGATTTCAGCAAGGCCTTTGACACCAGCCCCACATAGGAGGCTAGTAAACAAGCTGGACAGTGTGGGAGTGGGTCCCAGGATGGTAGACTGGGTCAAAGATTGGCTGAGCGATGAGACACAGAGGGTGGTGGTGAACAGAGTTCAATCCAAAGGGGGGCGGGGTGACCAGCTGGGTTCTGCAGGGATCTGTGCTTGGATCAGTCCTCTTTAATGCCTTTATAAGTGACATTGAAGAGGGACTGGAAGGGACGATGTGTCTCTTTGCAGATGACACAATGATCTGCAACAGGGATGACACTCCAGAAAGGGTATAGAAAATAAGAAGGGACCTAAGTAAGCTTTAGAAGTGGTCAAGGGTGTGGCAGCTAAGATTTAATGAAAAGAAATTGAAGATCATGAACTTGGGTCACAAAAATGCAGGGGGAGAGGAGTACATGATGGGGGGGGGGTACTGACAGCCACCAAACAGGAAAGGGTCCTGTGAGAAAACATATCTGATTATCTAAATGTTACCATTCAATGTGGGAAGGCTGTGAGGTGAATCAGTGGAATGCTGTGGTACATAGGGAGAGGTAGGAGGTGGTGATGCCACTGTATAGAACACTGGTGAGACCTCATCTAGACTACTGTGTCCAGTTCTGGAAGACGCATCTCCAGATGGACATACACAGATTAGAAGTGGTTCAGAGAAGGGCAACAAAGATGGTGCAGAGGCTTCACCTAAAGTCATATGAGGGGAGACTGGAGGATCTTGATCTGTATTCCCTGGAGGACGGGGGGATTTGATAGAGATTTTCCAATGCCTCAAAGGTATAAATAAGGTACAAGAGGGTAGCATCTTAAAAAAAAGGATGTTCAAGAACAAGTGGCCATGATATGAAGATAGAGCTGGGTAGACTTAGGAGTAACGTGAGAAAGTGTTATCTCATGGAAAGGGTGGTGTATCCATGGAAAAGACTCCCGGCAGAGGTTGTAGGAACACAAACGGTAAGGGAATTCAAAAATGCATGGGACAGACAAAGAGGAACTCTAGCAATAGGAAAGATGTAAAGCTGCAGATCACTTACGATCTGCGATATATGAAACAGGAAGGGGAAATGGACAGACTACTGTAGGTCAGCCAAGTGATCCTTATCTGCCATCAAATTCTATGTTTCTGTGTGTAATTTTATTTGTAATATGTCATACTGCCTTACTGTAAATGAAGTTTGTGTAGGGGAGTCACGAAATTCTAGCACAGTGTCAAAATTCTGTTATCAAACACATCATGGTCATCAATGATACGGTACTTTCCTCCACAGTAATTTTGAAATTACTTGTTGATGCAGTCATATCACTCTGTGATGGATCAGTGTTATATGACGATGGTTTTCCATATTTATGAAAAGACACACCACAAAGTAATCCTAAGTGATTCATCATCTGCAGAAATAAAATATAAACATTCAGTTACAATGGCCTCAAATAAAATAAAATGAAAAATAGCACATAACTGTTTTGTCCATCATAACATACACACACTCGTACCACTCAGTTGCACCATGATACTCAATTGTACCATACACCGACACCAATACACACAGTTGTACAACTTGTCTGCACCAATACACACAATTAAGAATGCTGAATGTCACCCATATACACAGTCATCCAAGTCATCTGAACTCACAGTTGTAGCAATTGACACAGCCAAATCTTTCCTGAAATTTCTGTGATATTGCTAAAGAAATTCCCTTCCTGGCTGTAATATCACTGTAGGGCAACTGGAGAGAACCTATTTAGAAATATTTCAAACTATTTGATCATACCTATTGTTGCAACTGCATACACAAATTTACAACACTGACATAACTCCGTGTACACACTCCGTGCACATACCTGCAACCATACACACTTCTTCCATTCAACTGCAGCTAGACACTCACTCAGAGCACTCACCTGCACACATGCTCACAGTTGTACAACTCGACTGCACCCATGCAAAAATTTGTAACACTGACTTGCACCAGTATACAGCTGTACAACTTGCCTGTACCAATAATGAAAATTGAGACAGTAACTGGCACCCATGCATATAGTGGTACAACAATACACAAAATTTAGGCACTTAATGCACTGACACACACAGTTCAAGTCATCCATACCCATATACAAATTTGTAATACAGATTTGTAATACAAGAGAGAAATTTTTCTGAGTATTGACTCCTGTGATGTTGTTTGTCCGGAGACTAATAAATTACTTTTTGCCAAAATTTAGAGGTGAGTTGTTAGGGGTAGGGTGCCCAGTGTTAGCAAGGATTGGACAGTTGAGGTAGAATTAGGAGCTAGCTTTCTTGTTTTTAAGGGTAGGTAAATAGAGTGCTGTTCCTACCTGTTGTGGGATGCTTTGGGAAGGTTGTTTCAAGCAAGTTCATGCCAGTTGCTGCTGCTGCCACTGTGAGCCATTTGCGGAGAGTCTGCCAGGTGCCTGTGGAGTCATCTTCAGCCTGTTGTCATTCCAGAGTGCTGAGTGGAGTGGACCATCAGTGGACCACCATGGACTGACTCTGTGTTACTAGAGATGCAGCAAATTTAAAATCCGCTGGCGAAGTGAACGCGAAGTGGCCACTTCGCATTGGCACTTCGCTACATGGAGTACCCCATAGGAAACGCTCACTTTGCCTTGTTATTATTACTTTGCATTGTCATTCCACCTTAAACACGAAGTAAGGTGGAGTGACAACAATATTGGCAGCATCCCACCCACACTGTCACCAGAATGAATGTGTATCCCCAAAGTGCTGCTGTCTTGTTTCCAGAAAACTCCCCTGTGCTGATGAAGTGAAATGAGAGTGTAACAAGAAATGCAAAGTCTCCCTGAATTAATGGTGCACTCAGTCATGCACACAGCGTTCGGGTCCACACAGAGTCACCAGAATTAATGTGCATCCCCAAAATGCTGCTGTCTTGTGTCCAGAAAATTCCCCAGTGCTGACAAAGTGAAATGAGAGCGTAACAAGAAGTGCAGTCTCCCAGAATAAATGGTGCCATGCAAACGCACAGAAAGATTAAGATTGCACTGCACACTCAAGGGATGCATATGAAAAGGCACAACAACACCTAACCAATGCTCACAAGTCACAAATCCAAACCTGGAAAGGAATACATTTTGCCAGTTGGGGGATTAGTGCATGGCAGTAACAATCCACTACCAGTAAAGATATCACAAAGCAGTATAAAAAATTCATGCAGGTGCAGTGGATAGCAGGTTTACACTGCTACAATTATTCTGTAACATAATAAAAGGTGTCTGATTTAATGGCATGCATCGCACACACACTTACACACACTACAAGTAATGTGTAGCAAATTGAAAACCTTTAGTAATATAACCAAATGTTTTAAACAAACTGAAATTATACATTGCTGCAGCACAACAATCAGCAAAAAAATTTCAAGAATTTCTGAAAATATTACTGTGTACATTAACGCAGTTATACAAGAAAAATATAACCAAAACAGAAAGACTGCCTTTTTCTCCCAGTTAATCTACCTACACCACAAATACACCCTTCCCCCAAAGCACACTTCACAGTACACAGACTGACTGTTCTAAATTAACATTCAAAATCCACAAACAACAATAAACACTCGAGATGAGCACAGAAGGGTTTCCTACAATCGAGGTACTAAATTTTGAGCAAAAACTATTACTCAAAAAGGCATTTTAAACAGCTTTTAGATGTTTTGAATTGCAGAGCTCTGAGAGCAAACTATCTCCAGCTATGACTGCACACACACTACCCAGGCCAGAACTGAGGCCGTGCCAAACAATCTAGAGCCCATGTGACCTGCAATCCCATGAATAACTACAGAATTTAATTTGGAGCTCAATTACAGGGTGAAGTGAGGCAAATTACATTGATTTCAATGTACTTCGCCTTAAAATTGGCAGAGAAGTGGTTTGGGGAAGGCGGAATAATGCAAAGTCATTGGTTTCAAAGGAATTTGTATTCCTCATTGTGAAGCGAAGTACTCCGCTTCACACTGTGGAGCTCTCCACGGATTCCATGTCACACAGTGAATCACTTCATGGAGCAAATTGGGCCCGCTTCGCCCTTCACTGCTTACAGTACTGTAACTCACATGCAGTATGGGAAGGAACGCAGATGCCTATGGCTGTACTTCCTCAATGAGCTGTAGCACAAACTCCCAGACTTAAAAACGCTCATTAATGAGCACAATGGCTGGGTGGTGAAGCCTGGAGAGATACTACAAAACATGCTTACAATACATCCAAGTAACTAGTCAAAAAATGAGTGTTGTTATTTGTAACATGATCACAAATCGTGATTTGTGACTGCATTTGTGACTGTGATGATGAAGCACGTGATTTGGTGTCGACGGTGTGAGATAACTAATATGGAACTGTATTGGGAACGTGAATGCCTGCGGTGGTACTTCCCCGATGAGCTGTAGCACAAAACTCCCCAACTTAAAAACACGTATTAATGAGTGCAATGGTGGGATGGTGAAGTCTGGAGAGATACTACAAAACAGGCTTACAATACATCCAAGTAACTAGTAAAAAAATGAATGTTGTGATTCGTGATGTGATCGTGAATAGTGATTTGAGACTGCATTTGTGACCATGATGATGAAGAATGTGATTTGTATCATGAGTGACTCGTGATGATGGTCCTGACTTAAAAATGCATATTAATGAGTACAATATTCATGCAGAATTATGCATCATACCTGTCCAGTACTCTGAAAGGAAGCCAAAGAAACAACGTGACTTAAGTTACAGATGGAGATTGGGCCCTAAAGAGATGCAAATGCACAGACAGATTAAGATTGCGCTGCATACTGAAGAGATACAGACACAAAGGCACAACACCTAACCAGTGCTCACCATCAGATATTCAAATCTGGAAAAGAATACCTTTGCCAGTTGAGGTGGGCAGTGGTGGTGGGTGGGGGGGCAGTGTACTGCACGGCTACCGTAACAGTCACTAGTACTAATACCAGTAAAGATACCACAAAGAAGTACAAAAATCACACAGCTGCAGTGGATAGCAGGTTCACATTGCTGAAATTGTTATGTGGCACAATAAAAGGTGTCAGATTTGATGACACGCCTCACACACATACTCACACACACACTCACTACGTAATGCGTAGCAAATTGAAAACTTCAGTAATATACTGTAACCACATACTTTAAACAAACTAAAATTATGCACTGCTGCACTACAGCAATCAGCAAAAAATGGCAAGAATTATTGAAAATATTACTCTGTGTACATTAACACAGTTATACAAGAAAAATATCACTAAAACAGAAAGCACTGTCTTTTCTTCCAAGTTAAGCTACCTACACCACAGATATGCCCGTCCCCCAAAGCACACTTCCACTGTCTCTTAGTACACAGACTGAATGTTGTACATTAACATTAAAAATCCACACTCAAACAATAAACGCCCAATGATATGAGCACAGGAGGGTTTCCTATAATCGATGAACTAAAGTTTCACCAAAAAAATGACTCAAAACGGCTTTTTTAGCAGCTTTTAAAAGGTTTGAATTGCAGAGAGCTCTCAGAGCAGATTGTCTCCTACAGCTTCCTACACACACTACAGAACAATCTAGAGCCCATGTGACCTGAAATCCCATGAATCACTGAAAAATTTGCCTTTGGAGCTTAAAAACAAGGTGAAATGAGTAGAAGTACATTTTTTCAATGTACTTTGCCTTAAGAATTGGTGGAGTAGTGGTTTGGGAAGGCGGAGTAACGCAAAGCCATTGATTTCAATGGACTTTGTGTTACCCATATAACATGAAGTACTCCACTTCACACTGTGGTGCACTCTGTGAATTTGCTTTCCCTCCGCGAACCACTTCCTGGAGCGAATTGGGGCCACTTCACCCATCTCTATGTCTTACGCGTGAGGACTGGGGAACCCACGGAGTTGGTGCAGGTTTCCACACCTGGGGGCTCTAATTCATTGGCAGGTCTGAGTACTGGTAGCTAGAAAATGTTTCATCTCAGCATCACTAAGGAACTACTGTTGCTGGTCTCTGTGGATTTTCATTGAACTTTCTTCCCAGCCAGACTGGGGTTTTCCCCAAATTGTTATCTGCTGTGGGTTTGGTGGGCACTGGTGTGAGGAGTGCCTAGAACTCTCTGTGTTCTGGTCGGTGAGTTTGTTGGGCTCCAGTGGCACTGGATTGTGTTAGAGTGATTCTGGGCCTGGCCTGAGTCACAGTCCTGCCAGGCCAGACCCAAAGTCTGCAACCCCCCCCCATTCTGTCCCATTTATTTTAAACTGTCAGATATTATTCTCTCCCTATTTTGGGAGTAAGGATCTTCCAACGCTTATCCCAGTATAAAGTAGGCTTAGTTTGGTGTGACCAAACGGCCTCTTTCTGGGACTGAGTGGTGTTGTGAATAAAGAACGCTGACTGATTTCTTAATATTGCACTTTCTTGTGGACTTTGGGTATTGTTCTTTAAGGAGCATTTGAATACATTCAGCACTTTATTTTTGACCTCTCTCTCTGCTTTTAGAGCTGTTTTAAGTTGCTGGAGGGTGGGGAGTATATTTTATTGCTGAAGTGGGGGTGGGGGTTAATATTTTAATTGTCTCAGTAGTTTTAAGGGGGGTGAGTGTATGTGGAGGTGTTTGCGTAGGACAGTTTTTGTATTAGGTGCATGTGTGGTTGTGAGTGGGTAGGTAGTTATAGCTTTTGACAATGAAGGAAATAGTTTTTTTTCTGGGGAGTTTACTGTCTGCTTGTAAGGATGTGCTGGGAGGGTACGATGATGGTCAGGCATTATTCCCCTACCAGGCTCAGGGACCTCCACCCTTTTAACTGCTCTCTACTGTCTCTGAAAGCATATAGGTTGTGTTGTGCTCTGGGGATAGTTAAGGTGAGAAAGAGGGTTGGGGAGGCTGGGCCTGGAGAAGAATTGAAAAGGAGAGGATGGAGTGGGATGGTGGGAACAAGGAGATGCCCTGGGGTGAAATGGGTCCAGAAAAGGAGTCTTTCCTACCTGATTCCCATACCCAAGGGCTCTACTTCATGCAGGCAAGTGATGAGAGTCTTCCTTGGTTGCTTAACCCACTCAGAAAGTGCTATACAATGCCAGGTCCATTAAGAATAAGACTGCTTTAATAGGGGATCTTTTTGGGTCAGCGGGTCTGGCTTGTATCACTGAGACCTGGCTGGATGAAAATGCTGGTCCAGTGTTGGCATCAGCAGTTCCAGCTGGGTACTCAGTGATGCACTGTCTGTGAATGGATCATAGGGGCGATGGTGTAGCCATCTGTTTTAGATCAGAACTGGACCTTACGTCGGTTCCAGTAAGGGCCACCAGCTCCTTTGAGTGTATTATGAATGCGAGTGCAGGGTGCAGGATACTTCTCATCTATTGCCCACCAGGAGATGGGAATGTTTTCCCACAGAAAGTCGCAGACTTCATCATCAACGCGGTATTGGGATCCCCCAGATGGTTGATTCAGGGGGATTTCAATGCCTGGGTGAACGATGAACTCACAATTTGGCCAGGACTTCCTCCAGCTACTGAGTTCATTGGGCCTTAGACAGGTTGTTACCTCTGCGACCCACATTTATGGTCATTCACTGGACTTGGTGTTCCTTCTAGTGATGGAGATATCTGACTTGGTGGAGCCATTTGGGAGATCTGACCATCACATCATGGGGTTCACTTTCGTGGCTCCCTCAAATAGGTCTGCCCCTACGGAGATGGTCCGCTACTGCCTTTGAGAGGTGTGACCCCAGATGGCCTGATGGTGGTGCTGGACCTATTGAGTATACCAAGTGAAAGCATGGATCCTTGGAATCCAGTACTCATGTATAACAAGGCAGTGACAGATGCCCTGGATCCTATAGCTCCTGTTCGTGTTCGCCCACTCACTGTTCACCCAAGGTCCCCATGGTTTGATGGGACCTTGAAGGAGATGAGGAGGGTGGGATGAAGGCAAGAGAGGGGCTGGTGGAATTGGGCCTGGAGGGTGACAGACTTAAATTGATGGACCATTATGCGGTCTATCAAACGGCATTCACTCATAGTAAGGCAGAGTTCTTGTCCAGGGAGATTTCCTCTTTGCAGAACCAACCAGCACAGCTCTTCCGGACCGTGGACAGATTGTGCAATCCAATCTGTCTTCAGTCTGGCAGAGCCTATTCACAAGAGAAGTGTGATGAGTCTGCTCAGCTCTTTGCAGATAAGGTTTTCACCATTTGGTCCAGGATCTGTCTGGCCTCCTCTAGTGGGAATTGCAGAGGTCGGCGGGAGGTGGCAGATGTCCAGTTTGCCTTGTCTGACTTCAGCCTGCCAGAAATCATGAATGTTGTGAAGGTTGTCCAGACTTTACAACCAGCCAGCTGTAGTTTGGACCTGGGCCCTACATGCCTTCCTGTAGGGTGCATATATGAAATTGGCCCGGTCCTAGCCGAGATAGTCTGAAGGTCGTTGAAGAGGGGGGTCTTTCCAGATCCTTTAAAGGAGGTGGTTGTTCAACCCCTCCTTAAAAAAACCTCCCTTGACCCTAACTGTCTGGCTAACTAACCTACCCTTTTTGTGTAAGGTTATTGAGATGATGGTTGCACTGCAGCTGGATGATCATTTGTTCAGCCACGATATCTATGATTCTCTCCAGTTGGGATTTAGGAAGAGGCATAGTACTGAGATGGCCCTTTTTGGGTGCTAAATGACCTCCTAATAGTGAGAGATCAGATGACTCATTTCATCTTGGTCCTCCTTGATCTCTCAGCAACATTTGACACTGTGGACTATGGTGTGCTGCTGGAGCACCTGTGGTTCATCTATGGACTATCCGGAATGGTCTTCAGATGGTTTGAATCTTTCTTTGAGGATAGGACTCAGTCAGTGATGTCTAGAATTTATTCCTCAGCCCCTCTCTCCCTACCCTGCAGGGTACCACAAGGCTCCATCTTGTTACCCATGTTGTTGGCAGTGTAATGCTGACATTGGGAGAGATCATTAGGTGGAACAGTCTGAGTTTTCACTGCTATGCAGATGATACTCAGCTGTATATGTCCTTTGTGCTCAGACAAGATGTGATCCTCTCAGTATTTAACAACTGTCTGTTCGAGATCCAGGACTAGATGACTGCCAGCTAGCTGCAGCTGAATCCAGCTAAAACTGAGGTGTTGGTGGTGGACCCAGATCATCAGGAGGTGGGTTTGTTGGCAGGACAACCTTCTGGGCTTTGGCTTGGGGGTGTTCAGCTGACTACCTCAGATCAGGTTCTGAACCTGGGCATTATTTTTGATGACTGTGTGACCCTTAAATCTCAGGTGTCGGCCATCATCAAATCCTCTATTTACCATCTGAGGAATATCACCTGGGTGAAGCATCTGGTTCCTGCTGATGATCTTGCAATGCTGGTCCATACCTTCATAACCCCCCCACCTTGACAACTGCAATGCCCTATACCTACGGCTACCGGGGGTTGATATCCGCTACTTGCTGCTAGTGCAGAATGCGGCAGCCAGGTTATTGACTGGTACTTCTAGGGCCAGTCATGTAACACCTGTGCTCCATGGACTGCACTGGCTGCCAGTACAGTGGCGGATCACCTTCAAAGTCAGATTACTTACCTATAAAGCCCCACATGACCAGGGACCCCATTACCTGCAAGATCTCTTTCACCCTTACTGCCCCCTCCACCCTCTCCAATCCATCAATGAGGGATTGCTTGAGATTCCCAGAGTTTGTTTATAGACATCGGGGGCCTGATCACTTGCTTTTGCGGCCCTGACTGTGTGGAATTCTCTACCTTGCCAGATAAGAGATTGCCTGACTGTCCAGAGTATTAAGACGGCACTAAAAACATACTTATTTACACTAGCATATCCAGATTAGTCTCTGAATTGAATACTTAGACTGGCATACTCAGATTTTACTGAAGCTAATATTTATCGTATTGTAGTTTTATGGATTTTAATATTTATGATTGTAATATATGTGTTTTTAAATTATTTGTTGGGTTTATGTATAGCACCTTTGTTTTAGAAAGGCACTTTATAAATAAAGATTTAATTCATTAATTCATCTGCACTCATACAGTCACTAAGAGCATTCACCTGAAGCAATACACAGTCTGGCACATCTCACCTGCAACCATACATCAATTTGCAATACTGGCATGCTCATATACTCACTATGAGTACTCATATCCAGCTATAGGTACACTAATACAAGTTGTCACCACCTATACACAATCAACACAGTTGTCTGCACATATTATGTAAACACACTCAAAACATTCATTGACAGACATACACAGCCTTGTACAGCTTGTCTTCACCAGCAGACAAATTAGTACTACTGAACTGCCCCTACAGTATATGCACAATAAAAACAATTAACGGTTATTCATGTTTAAACAAAAGTCCAGTTTCTTGTTCCTTTTGGGGAGGACTTTTTTCCACATAAAACCACATATTTTAAAGAAACATTTATTGGAAACTACTGTATGCCCAAGTCAGCATGTGTTTCCATCAAAGAGATGAGATTACACAATGAACCTCTTGAGCTTTATTCTTGAGGTCAAAATGATGTAATCTCAACCCTGCTATGAAAACACAGCCTTGTTGTGTATGGTTGCCCATATACAGTATGATTCTCTATTTTGTGCATCACTTCATTGCCAATAGTGAAAGATCCTTGTCATGACAACGTTGCTTGTCACCAACTCATTTCCTTTTCATCGCCCAAACAAAAATAAGTTAGTTAAGTAAATAAATTATTTTTGAAAAATCTGCCTTATTACCCATTTCATTCTTTTCTTTGGTGAGAAACAACAAAGCCAGATTTCACTAGACTTACCAGATCTGAAGATTCTGGGACTTGTATCATGCTTTCAAAGGTTTTATGAAAGTCCACTACAAAATGGCTGAGATATAAACAGCTGAAAATCATGATTTAACATTATATATTGTACATAGGTCACTGATGAAGCCACATCTGGAATACTGTGGTCAGTCCTGGAGTCCTCACCTAAGGAAGGATAGGGACAGACTGGAGACGGTGCAATGCAAGGGTAACCATGATGATTCGGGGCCAACAGGACAAATCTTATTAAGGCAAAGAACATGTACTCACTGGAGACTAGGTGGGGGGGGGGAGATATGACAGAAATCTTCAAGTTACTGATGAAGCTCATGGAGTGAAGGGCTGGGGTCAGGCATGCTGGCAATTGGTGTGAGTTGATGCTTTACAGGCATAGCCTTTTATTGCATTTGGTGACACAATTTATAGGGACTCTTCCCTGCACTTGCACTGTTGGGATATCAATAAAGAACATCTGTTGCACATTTTGCACAAAGCACAGCTGCAAGCCTATATTTGTAAACTGTCTGGTGTTGCTCATCTATTTTACATCTGAAAAATCTTTTAGTACAATATTTTTCCTCTACTAAACAGTAGTAGGAAGATATTGTAGTGCTATCATATTATGTCTGCCTCTGAATGCCTAGGGTTTCTTTTTGGAATTCACTGGTTTAGCATAAGGACAGGAACAATGAAAAGCCACACAAGGACAAGGCTGCTGGACTGCAGGAGGGCAGATTTTAAAGAAATTGAAGACTACTTCAAAAACTGCGTCGAGGCAGGATAGCCAGGGAGGAGTAGTGACACAGTGAGGAAAAATATGGGAGGGCCTAATTAAAGCAATCAATCTCTGCATGATGGAGGTGAGCAAAAGCTGAAGGAAAAGGATACCATTATGGTTCTCCAAGGAAGTGGCAAGGGTGGTGAAGGAAAAAAATGTAGCATTCAAGAGGTACAAAGAAAAGCACAGGGAGAAGTACGGGGAGGTATACTAAGTAAAGCAAAAGGAATCAGGCAAGACAGTAAGGTGTGCAAAGGCATAGACAGAAGAAAGGATTGCCAAAGAGAGAAGATTTTTTCAGGTACATAAGTGAGAATACTTGTTTTGTATTGAGTTGCAATGTAATCCCCAGATATTATTACCCTGACAGAAACATGGTTAAGTAGAAACATTTACTCAAGTGAAATTGACCTGAGGGGCTATTGCAACTATATACTTGATAGAAGATCTAGAGGGGGAGGAGTACTAATGTACATAAACCATATAATGGGTTACTCTAACATCTTGTATTCTAATAGACTACAAGGTATGGATTGCTGAGGGTTTACATGCAATCAATTGACATAGTAATAGATGTAATTTACTCCTCTCCAAAAACAAAAACAATGTATTTTGAGAAGTTAAGCCAAATAGTGTCTGAACATGTAACAAATACAAATAATATATTGACTGGGGATTTTAATGCTGCCTGGGGATGCCAAAGAGGGTAAAAATGCGAAGCTTCCTTACAAAGTTTGAATTTGGTAGAAATAATAGAAAGGAACTATTTATTAGGAACACTAGGAACACTAGGAAAGGAAAATAAGTAGTTTGGGGAACATTCTGGATCTCATTTTTGTATCCCCTGAAATTTTTGTATTAGAAAAAAGTGTAAATTCACTAAATGTAGGCGATCATAATGTTACCTGTTGTACTATTCATCATTATCAGATTTATTGGTAAGCAAACTGAGAGAAACACTCTTTTGCAATTACGACCAAAAAGGAAAAAGTTGAACAACAGTACAAAGATAAAAAATACTTAATAACATACAATACATTAAATACACACATATTACATGTTACATATGTTACACATAACTTCAAACTACATATGACATCAATCTAAGAAGATGGGGGCTAACCATATCATTCACAGGGATTGTTAAAGTGCTTCTTAATTAAGATCTTAAAACATGAAACTGATACTAATACCTCCAACTTGAATTTAGATTTCAATAATTCCTAGGTCTGGGCAATTGAAGCTGAGAGGGTATAATCCCCCATTTTCAGCTGTTTTCTAGGTATCCTATAGCTCAGAAGTATTCTAGATCTTAAACTATACTTACTTTCCTGTTTAAATTCTAACTGGTTCGAAAGGAATTTAGGCAGTTTACAAATAACAAAATTATATGTAAATAAATACCAATGTTGCAGCCTTCTATCATTCGAAGAGTCCCACCCACAGTAGAATGCAAAACACAATGATGCGTTGACCATGGCAGACCAGTTACAAATATCAAAGCTGAATGATAAAATGTATCTAGAGTGCCCAGTTTAGATCTGGTAGTATTTTTATAAATACAATCCCCATAGTCTACAATTGAAAGAAATAGTGAATTAACAATTACTTTCCTTAAAGATAAATTAAAAAGAGATTTGTTCTTAAAAATAAAACCTAATAACTGTTTCAGCTTATTAGAAATAAACTCTATATGTTGTCTATATGTCAATTGGGCATTTAATACCAATCCTAAGTAACTATAAGTAAGTGTCTGAAAAATTTCAGTCCGTTTAATAGAAAAAAGTTTATATTTAGAAAATGTTAATGGTATTCTTGAAAAAATCATCCATTGAGTTTTTTGATATTTAACAGTAATCTCAGTTCCAGCAAAATCGACTGTAAGTTGTGAAAATCTTGTTGAACATTACTTATTGTTGTATCCAAATCACTATGAGTAGTGAATAAAATGGTATCATCCTCATATAGATATATTTTTGATAAGGATGAAAAATATTGCAGTAAATCATTAGCATATAACATTAACATATGATAAGAATAATAGGGGGTGCAAGGACTGAGCCTTGTGGAACACCCTGTGTTGAGACAATCATGATAGAACTGAGATTTCCTACCTTTACATAATGCAGTCATGATGATAAATATGACTGGAACCATTATAAAGCTGAAAACCCCAACCCAATTTTCTTAAGTGTATTCAATAGAATAATGTGATGAACAGTATCAAAGGCTTTTGATAAATCTAAATAAACCGCTGGTGTACATTGATTTTTAATAAAGGAATTTAACATACTAACTTACTAAACTGCCAGCAGAATAGGCCTAACTGTCTTTCGTGTCTGCTTGTTTGGTCAGCCCCCACCCTGGGAGCTGACCTCGCTGCCCCCCTCGCCCTCTCTGGCTTCTCCCTTCCCAGTCCTGGATATTCTCACTGCACATTACTTTGCTTCCAGAACCCTTCCCCTGTACCTGTCCCACCCCCTCTTGGACCCCTCCACTGTCTCTGCCTCCACCAGCCCCCTGGGCAGCACATTCCATGGCTCCACCACCCTCTCAGTGAAGTAGCACCTCCTCCTTTCTCCCCTGAATCTCCCACCCTCCAGCTTTCACCCATGCCCTCTAGTTGCCCCCCCTCCTTCAGAACACCCTGACTGCTTCTCCCCTATTTACTCCCTTCATGTACCTGAAGACCTCTATCATGTCCCCCTGGTCCCTTCTCTCTTCCAATGTGTACATACTTAGCTCTTCGAGCCTCTCCCCATAGGTCCAGTCCCCCAAGCTCCAGATCATTTTGGTTGCCCTCCTCTGGACCCTTTCCAGGAGTTCAATGTCCCTCTTTAAGTGTGGCCTCCAAAATTGCATGCAGTACTCGAGGTATGGCCTCACCAAGCAGTTATACAGAGGGAGTATCACTTCCCTCCTTCTGGAGGTGATCCCCCTAGCAATGCATCCCAGCATCCTGTTGGCCTAGGTCACTGCCCTCCTACAAGTCTCAGAGTTGTTCATCTTGACATCCATCACCATCCTCAGGTTCCTGTCAGCCACTGAGACTTGTAGCATCCCTTCCCCCCCCGGTATACACTTGAACCGGGTTTCTGGCTCCCAGGTGCGGTACCTTGCATTTCCCTGCACTGAACCTCAGCTTCCACTTTCTAGACTACCTTTCCATTGCCTCCAGGCCCCCCTGTAGGGCCACTCTCCCCTCCTCCTCATCCACCACCACCCCCAGTTTTGAGTCATCTGCAAAGAGACTCATCTTACTCCTGATATACTTCCTTATGTCAGAGATGTAGGCCAACCACGACCCTCTGAGTCCGGTCCTGGAGCCAATTTCCTATCCATCTGATCATCTGGTTCCCAACCCCCATTTCTCCCAGCTTATCCCATGAGGAACAGAGTCAAACACCTTGCTGAAGTCAAGAAAGAGGATGTCCACCGGTCTACCCAGGCCCAAGGCACTCGCCACCCAGTCATAGAACTCCACAAGGTTTGTCTGACATGATTTCCCCAGGATGAATCCATGCTGTCTATCATCCAGGCACCCTGACTTTTTCAAGTCCCCCCTAGCCTCTCCTTGACAATGCCCTCCATCACCTTGCCCACCACCGATGTCAGGCCTTTAGTTCCCTGCCACCTCCCTTGATCCCCCCTTGTGGATAGGCACTATATAAGCCACTTTCCAGTCCTGGGGCACCCACCTTGTCCTCAGAGAGATGTTGAAAAGCTCCACCAGGGGTTTCACCAGGACATCCACCAGTTTCTTCAGCACTCTGGGATGTAATTTATCTGGCCCCACTGCTTTCTCCATCTTAAGGGACCTGAGGGCTTCCCTCACCCTCTCTGCCATGATTTCCATCTCTGCTACCTCATTCCCCTGCTTTGCGTTCCCCCCTCCTGCCAGTGATAGCCCCCCTCTCCCCAGACCCACTGATCGGTAAGGTTCCCCCCTCCTCAGTTTCACCATCTCTTCCCATGTATGACGCAGCCCCCCATTTTTCTTGGTGAAAACTGAGGTGAAGTACTCATTTAGTACCTCAGCTTGCTCCCCTGGGTCTTGTGCCCATCCCTCTCCTGTTTTAATCCTGCTAATCTGCCCTTCACCCTTCATTTTTCCCCAGTGTATCTAAAGAACCCCTAGTTCCCTCTCCTAATTTCCCTGGCCAGGTTCTGCTCCTTCCTTGCCTCACCACCCTAGAGGCCCTTCTAGCCATCAGCTCATACTCTTCTCGGTCCCTTTCACTCCTTGAGCACTTGAAATGCCTATAAGCCACCTTCTTTTCCCTCACCAACTCCTGAACCTTCCTGGTCCACCAGCAAGGTTTATGGGTCCTCCCGCATTTTCGTCTTACTCTTGCACAGGTGCTGGTAGCATCCTGCATCCCCTTCCTGATGATTTCCCACCTACTGTCAGCATCCATGGTTGGCCCAAACCCATCCAAATGCTTCTTTAGGATCCTTTCCATTTCCTTGAAATCCTACCCCTCCTAGGTCCAGGCAGAACCAGACCATGGAATGGTCACTCCCCACCAATGGCTCCCTTACCTCCAGGCAGCCAATCTGGTCACTGTCTGCCAGGACCACATCCAGTATCTGCACCTCCCTGGTCGGTTCCCCCACCTGCTGAGTTAGGAACATGTCCTGAAAGACATCCAACAACCTCTGTTCCCTGGTCACTGAGGATGTCATAGTCTCCCAGTCCATTCCTGGCATGTTTAATTCCCCCAATACCACCACCCTTCCCCTGCCCAAACTGCAGTGTCTCTCAACATCTGCCAACAGTCTCTCCTCCAGGTCCTCCACCAGCGCAGTGGGTCTATACACCACTCCTATTTTTACTCTCTTACGCCCCCCCCTTGTTATCAAGGTAACCCAAATCACCTCCACAGTTCCCTCCGCCTCCTCCACTCCTCCTATGGCAGTGCAGTTTTTGACTATTATTGCTACCCCTCCTCCCCTTCCCTCCCCCCATCCTTCCTGAACATGGTGTAACCCTCCAGGTTCAGGTTCCAGTCATGCCCTACGGTGGCCCAGGTCTCAGTGACCGCTGCCACATCCACCTCTCCCTTGGCATCACCTGTAGCTCAGGCATTTTATTGCCCAAGCTCCTGGCATTTTGTAGGACTACCTTCCACCCTTTCTGTATATGTAAGATGTCATCAGTTATTTTAGATACTAAATGAGTAGTGTAGTACCCAGTAAATGAGTAGAGTTATACCTTTTACGAAAGCCTGATTGATAATCTGAGAGAATATCATATTTAATTATTGATTTAATTGCCCAACTACTATCTTTTCAAATATCTTACTTACAGGTGTTAATATAGATATTGGTCTATAGCAGCCAGGATCTGTAATATCACCCCTCTTATATAAGGGGACTATACAAGATGTTTTCCAATCAATCTGTATTTCAGAATCATGTAAAGACAAATAATACAAGTGTGTAATTTATGGGGCCAAAACTGAAGCTGATATTTATTTTAAAGAAAATCGGGTCAATGTTATCATGACTGCCTCCTTTTTAGTATCTATTTTAGATAATTCTCTTCTATACTAATCTTTATAAAATTAAACAATGGTCTCTTTATGAAAAATGTGTATCCCATTCTACTGGTGGCATATTTGGGTATCCTCTATATTGCTTCATGACAAAATGTATTAAACATATGAACTTGCTGGTTTGTGTCTTGTGATGTTTTTCCTCCATGTGTTATGGTAATAGGTAATGTATGCACATTTTTCCTTGCAATGATTTTATCCCATTCCATATTTTCCTTGGGTTTTTTGAGAAGGTTGAAAATTGATCCTTATAATATTCAGATTTGGTTTTCCTTATTTCCCTTGTACACTGATTTCTAATCATCTTATAAACTATTTTATCACAATCTTGTTTAGCGTGTTTAGCCTTATACCAGGCTCTGTCTTTGTCCATTATTAGTTTTTTAAGTGGTTCATTATCCAAGGAGAAATCTTGTTTTTTATTCTCTTTTTTATCAATGGTGCATGTCTGTTCACTATTTCTAAGAATGAGAGTTTAAAAAACTCCCAAGCTGTATCTATATCAGGGCAGTAGTACATTAATTACCAATTTACTGCTGTAATGTCATGCAAAAATGCTTGTCCACAGAAATGACTAAAATTACATGTAATCGTAGTTTGAATTGATGGTCTAGGTTTTAAATTGGATCTTATACAAGCTGTATAACAATGGTCACTAATGTCAGAATCCTGCAGTTAAATATTTATGTGGTGTTGTTGTTAAAATTAAATCTAAAAGAAAGTCCTTTTCTGAACAAGATTGGTGTGGTCTCGTAGGCCTATTTATTAACTGAATTAGGTTCAAAGCTGCTAAATGGTTACATAAGGCTGTGTTTACTTTTAACATATTCCATTTAAGTCTCCTAATAATAGAAATCCCTGCTTTAAATAAGGTGAAATAAAGGAACTAAACAATTGTAAAGAATCTGATGCTGCTGATCGTGACCTGTGACAAGCTGCTAAATTAAAACTAAATTTATCTGTCACAGTTATCTGTAGTATTAAAATATCCATGTTCTTAGGAGCAGATTTGAAAATCTTAACCAACCCTCCCGATGAGTTCCTAAGATAAATTGTGATTGGTTGACCATCCATGGCACTCCAGACATTACCTCATGGGTTTTAGCCCACCTGATAGGCTAGTGATGCACATGACTCTAGGATCAAATTTCTAGTATATCCTGGTCCCAGAAACCCTTGCTCTCCAGTTCAAATCGTGCATCTGATAAGGCATCAAGCACACCAGGATCCCTGTCTGCTCCACATAGAAAGGTAGGACTCTGAATTAATGACCATAAGGAATGCTATACCTGGTATTATATTGCTGTTTTGTTTTCACAATCCAAAATACAGCACATAGCACAGGGTAGCAAAGGACAGTTATGTGACTTTAAACCTTGTGCAGTTTTACCTCTGATCTTGAATTTATTTAGCTAAAAATTATGTGAGACTCTTTTGGCTTGGGCAGGGATTCTAAACTCTGCAGAGGGCCAACATAGATTTAAATCAGGCTTCTAACCTGCAGTTTTGCTGATATTCAATACAGCTTTAAATGTTTAGAACAGTTTGCACATGCTGTTGTTATCGTAAGTATTGCCAGACATATTGTCGTGAGCATCTGATCAGACTGCAAGGGGAATTACCTTGCAGCTGGTTTAAATGTTGTTTTACTCGCATCTTGCTCCTCTTGGTGTCTCATCACCCGAACCCCAGCGCTGCAATGCGCATTACCGCTTGCAAGCTCCCTTGCTTAGGGCCCTTCCCCCTTCCTTCTCAAAGGCACCCTGTTCACTCCCACGAGGCATTCAGTGATTCGAGAGCCTCATCCATTCTCGCTACATCGCAGTGACTTGAGGGAGTGGGCCTAGACCTCTGGCCCACCACACCATGCAGCATTCCACCCTCTGACCACCGCATGGTCGCTCTTGGCCTACTACAGCCTACCACTTTACAGGGACTGCATTCCACACGGTGATCTCTCTCTGCGCCTTAGGCGATGGCATTCTGTACAAACAACCAGATTTAAGGAGCACACCTACTTCACTCAGGGGCCCTTTCTTGGCCTTTGCGGCCTCCATCACAACGCGGGTTCATGGCCTACTTTCAGGCCTTCCTTCGGTGGCAACACACCATTGAACCTCTCCGTCATAGAGGCAATAGTCCAGGGGAGTGCCCAGTGTTGGCATCAAGGCCGATCATTCGACCACTTCAACGCGACCGCATGGTCGCGGGCATCAGATTCCTGGGGGGTGGGGGTTCATTGCCACCTTCCCGATTGCACAGGACCACACCCAATGAGCCTGTGACTTAAAACTTTTGCATCTGGGCCTAAAGTGTCCAACTCGGGGTCTAGCATGTCCTGCCCTAACTCAGACATGCTGGGGGGGGTTAAAAACGTTATAAAGGGGGGGGAATCCCCTAAGGGACCTCTCGATACAAGCCTCCTTCACAATTCTGATTGGGGTCCCTCAATAGCGACCTTCATCTATTGATCACAAATCCAGGTTTTTCTCCTCATTCCTACACACTGGTCCCTCTCCCAGCAACCTTTGGTGTACAGACAGCAAACTCAGTTTGGCCCTGTTTTTCACTCGGGTCCCTCCCCACAGTGACCCGCTTAATCCCACCACTATACTGGAGGTCCCTCCCTATAGCGACCAACAGGTTGGGGGCACCTAGCCCATGAGGGGTCCCTCCCACAGCGACCCCACATGCTGTTCTGACCACAAAAAAAGGGGGATTTCAGGGTCCCCCCAAGGCCTGTCTGTACCTACGGTCCTCCCATTGCGGTACTAGACCGTACACACTGTATTGGTTACTATGGGGCAAAGATCTGTCCGCCGGACTTCGCACTAGCCCTAACTATACATTTGCCTTCTTCTCTCTCTCACCAGATGGTCATGGTTAAGAAGTGTTCCGCTTGCAATGCTACCCTCCTGCCCCAAGCTCCTGGTCCCCTTTGCTCCGCCTGTCTCCTTGACGACGATGATCTATCAATGGAGCAAACTCCTGTCATGGGTCCCAGCAATCCAGGGCCCAGCGGCCCCAGTTGGATGGACCCTGGTTCCCTCATGATTCAAAACCAACAGGCCACAGTCGCGATGATGGAGAGCCAACAGAATTTCATGCTGAAGATAATGGAGAAACTCAAAGCTCTTACGCAGCATAGAACAACGGCACCAATTCCGGAACCAGACAAGGCAGGGGGGCCCTCCGAGGAACGTATAGACACCGAAGGTCCGGCACCAGACAATCTGCGACCGGACTCCATTGAAGACAAAGATACACCTGAGGAGGAGGATGGAGTGGACACCGACGAGGAGGACATGGAACCACACGCCGTACTTTCCCTCACATCAAAATTGTGTTCCTTTGACATGATCCCAGGCCTAATGAAAACTGTAAAAGCAACAATGGGGTTCGACGTCGAGGAGAGTAAACCAGAGTCCAAATTAGACCCCATGATACAGCAGAAGGCAATCAAGTCCGAGACCTTTCCTGTATGTCCAGCAATTGAAGACACCTTCAACAAGGTGTGGCAATCCACAGAGCCGGGCAGAATGTCGAATAGGAGGAACCTGGACAGGATGTACCCGGTTCAAGAGGACAAGACCGATATCTGGTGCAAAGCTCTAACCATCGACCCACAGGTGGCAGCGCTTAGCAAGAAAACCATCTTACCCTGCGGGACCATAGCTCTAAAAGATCCAATGAACAAGAAAATAGAGGACATGCTAAAGAGGGCATTTGAGGTCGAGGGAACTGCCGCAAAGGCTGCCACGATGGCCATCTACACAGCTCGTGCTCAAATCTGATGGCTCGAGGAACTCCAAGAGCAAGCAGATCCCAAATCCAGGGAGGCAGAACTTTTAGAGTGCACCCTTGATGCAGCTAAATACCTGGCCGACATGGCGATGGACACCCTGAGAATGCACGCCAGGGCCACAGCCATTACCAATCATGCCAGGAGAGCACTATGGCTGAAGTTATGGGATGCTGATAACGAATCAAAGACGCTGTTACAAGATTTACCCATGAAGGGAAAGCATGTTTTTGGGGAGGGCCTGCAGGACTTCCTAAAACAAAAAGAGGAGGGCAGGGATCTCCTTAGAAACAAGCCCAAGTACACCTAACTCCCATCATTGAGGAGGAGATTTTGAGGGGGGGAACAGATCATACCAACCTCGCAGGGACACACACTCCCAGAACAGTTCCTTTCAAGCCAGAGGAACATCCAATAGTTACTGTAGCTCCTTCCTCCATGCTTACCAAACGTCTTCCTTTAAAGCCCATGGCCAAAGAGTTGGGGGAAGAGGTAGGGGGTATAGGGGGAAACAACAATGACTCTGTACCCAGAATCCTCCAAAGACAGGGGCCGTACCCCCGCGTGGAACAAAGACTGTCACTGTTCAAATGCCAGTGGCTCAACACAACCTCGGACAGGTGGGTCCTAGAGGTGATATCAAGGGAGTACTCTATAGAGCTGTCCCAACCCCACATCACACACAGGTTTCTAAGCTCCCCATAGCCAAAAGAAAGACAACCCCGCATCAGGTCCAACAGATCCTGTCGGACCTGCTACAAAACAGAGCCATCCAGCCCGTCCCCACGCATGAAGAGAGACTAGGGGTCTACTCCATCTTCTTCCTCGTGCCCCAAAAATTGGGAGAACTTCGCCCCATCCTGGACCTAAAACACCTCAATGAACACGTAGTGTGCCACAGGTTGAAAATGGAGACCATAAGATCCACACTCCGCAGTGTCCAGGTAGGCGATCACCTCACGTCCATTGACTTGAAGGACGCTTACCTCCACATTCCCATCATACCAAAGCACCGCCAGTACCTCAGGTTCCACATCCTAGGCCATCACTACCAGTATCAGGCATTGCCCTTCAGCCTCACCTCAGCACCAAGAGTATTTACCAAGGTGTCCATCATCCTAGTAGCCAGACTCTGGGAACAGGGTCTGGATATCATACCCTACTTGGATGACTGGCTCATTTGAGCATGCTCTGAGAAGCAATCACACTGAGACACTCTGATCGCCCTACAGGCACTCAAGGAACACGGATGGGTGGTGAACTGGGACAAAAGCCATTTGGTGCCCATGCAACAGATCGAACATCTGGGGGCACTAATCAACCCATCGCAGGGATGGGCAAAACCTTGTCAGTCAAGGGGGCTCAATCTGATAGCCCTGGACCGTCACATGAGATCCCGACATCAGACAACCATGGGGCCCATAGCCCGGCTGCTAGGGTGCATGGCATCCTGCATAGACCTAATACCTTGGGCTAGATGGCACATGCGACCACTACAGACATACGTACTCACCCAGGGATAGCCAAACGAGTACAATCTCCAAGTCATAGTCCCACTTCCACCATCAGTGAGACAACCTCAAACATGGTGGATGGTGAAATCCAACCTCACAAGGGGGGTCCCACTAGAGGCATCCTACACGGCCACAATAGAAATGGATGCAAGCCTGTCCGGTTGGGGAGCGTGTTTGGGCGACTTCATGGCTCAAGACCTATGGGCACCAAGGGAAGCCAAATTATCCATCAACATCCTAGAAATGAGGGCCGTAGACCATGCTCTCGAAGCTTTCAAATCATTCATCTACGGCCAGTCGGTGCTTATATGCTCAGACAACCAAGTCACGGTGGCATACATCGCAAAGCAGGGCGGCACCAGGAGCAGAGCCATGCTGAGGGAGGCAACATCAGTCTTCAATTGGGCACAGACCAACCTCATCTATCTCGGTGCCGTGCATCTTGCAGGAAGACTCAACGTGCGAGCAGACTGGCTCAGCCGGCAACGGATTCATCCAGGGGAATGGCGGCTCCATCCCGACCTCTTCCAGATGATCCAGGAAGCCTGGGGACCAGTGTCCATGGACCTCATGGCCACAACAGAAAACACACAGGTCCAGGGATTTTATTCACGGTTCAGGGAAATCTGGGCCCAGGGAACCGATTCCCTGTCTCAACCATGATCCTGGGACCATGCCTACGCGTTTCCGCCTCTCCCCTTACTCCCCCAGGTACTGAGCAAGATCCGAGCATCTCAGCGTACCATCATACTAGTGGCCCCCTACTGGCCATGGAGGACATGGTTTGCCATGGTCCTCCACATGTCACTAGCCAGCCTCAGATTGCCTTAACAAACAGATATGCTGACACAGGTCCCAATCCTCCATCTGGCCCCACAAACTCTGAAACTCACGGCCTGGCTCCTGAAAGGAAAAGGCTGATGAAAGCAGGCTACTATGACTCCATCATAGAGACAATGCTACAATCTAGACGGGCTTTGACCACATCCACCTATGGTAGACAATGGTCTATATTCGCAAAGTGGTGTCGAGAGCACGGTAAGGACCCAGAGCAACCGGACATTTCTACCATTCTTTTGTTTCTCCAACAGGGAGTAGACAAGGGGCTGTCCCACTCTTCCCTCAGAATACAACTCGGCCATTGGAGTGGCCATGGGCCCCATTGGGGGATACAGCCTGGGAGCACACCCCGATGCCCTACACTTCCTAAGAGCAGTACTCCGACCCGGAGTCTGACCTGTCATTGCACCATGGGACCTCCCACTGGTGCTGGACTCTCTCAGTTCAGCCCCCTTCAAGTCGATACGAGAGGTAGACCTTTTCTGGGTCGGCCTCAAGGCTTGCTTCCTTGTCGCTATCAGCTCAGCTCGCCAGATCGGAGAACTAGGGGCACTCTCATACAAGGAACCTTATACAGTTTTCACCCCTCAACGAGTCCGCTTACGTACGGTTCCAGCCTTCCAACCAAAGGTATCCATGACGTTCCACAGGGAACAGCCCATCGAGTTGCCTACCTTCTCCACAGACACACACCAGGGTGTTAAGCCAGCACCACATCATCTGGATGTTGGGATCATCCTCTCCATCTACATAGTCAGGACTCTGTCCCTATGTAAGATGGAGAGATTATTTATCGTAACACGGGGATAAAGACAAGAGTAGGCAGCTTCCAAGACTACGATCGCT
The DNA here is from genome assembly GCA_016271365.2 of Neoceratodus forsteri. Classification (NCBI taxonomy): domain Eukaryota; kingdom Metazoa; phylum Chordata; order Ceratodontiformes; family Ceratodontidae; genus Neoceratodus; species Neoceratodus forsteri. The sequence goes on from CM057455.1 coordinate 473,421,292, forward strand.
GGCTGGCTCCGAAGAACCATACAGGAAGCTTACCTAGCCAAGCATATGACACCCCCTGAGGGTATCAAGGCCCATTCCACTAGATCGGTAGCCACATCCTGGGCAGAAAGGGTGAATGTGTCTTCAGAAGACATATGCAAAACGGCAACATGGACTTCCATCCATACGTTCACCAGACATTATAGGCTTGAGCACCTGTACAACATACAGCCCACTTTCGCCACACAGATCCTCCTGACAGCCACATCCACCTCTCACTCATAGACTACTCTGTTCCCTCCCTAGGGTACAATACTGCTACTTATCTACCCATGAGGTAATATCTGGAGTGCCATGGATGGTCAACCAATCACAATGGGTGTTTACTCACCTGGTAAAGGTGATTGTGTTGGTTGACATCGATTGCACTCCAAGACCCTCCGAACAGAGTACTCAGAGTGACCAGGACTGGAACTCTTCTCCAAAAACATATCTGAGGAAGGGATGGGCAATATTCTACTACGGGATCAGCCACAAGTGTGGTGAAGTCCGACAGTTGACCTATTGGGTTGAAATTAGATTGTAAATAATAGGAAAATAAAGAACGGACCTTTTTTGGCCACACGAGCTTCAGTCTCAGACTGCATTCATTATGTACAATGATCATATTGTTTTTTTCTTGGAATTTGTTTCTTTGCAATTTACTAACCTTGATTTCAGCTATGGAAGATTCAAACTGGAGAGCAGGTGTTTCTGGGACCAGGATATACTAGAAATTTGATCCCAGAGTCATGTGCATCACTAGGCTATCAGGTGGGCTAAAACCCATGAGGTAATGTCTAGAGTGCCATGGATGTCAACCAACACAATCACCTTTACCAGGTGAGTAAACACCCATTGTGATTGGTTGACCATCCATGGCACTCCAGACATTACCTCATGGGTTTTAGCCCACCTGATAGGCTAGTGATGCCCATGACTCTAGGATCAAATTTCTAGTATATCCTGGTCCCAGAAACACCTGCTGTCCAGTTCAAATTGTGCATCTGATAAGGCAACAAGCACACCAGGATCCCTGTCTGCTCCACATAGAAAGGTAGGACTCTGAATTAATGACCATAAGGAATGCTATACATGGTATTATATTGCTGTTTTGTTTTCACAATCCAAAATACAGCGCATAGCACAGGGTAGCAAAGTACAGTTATGTGACTTTAAACCTTGTGCAGTTTTACCTCTGATCTTGAATTTATTTAGCTAAAAATTATGTGAGACTCTTTTGGCTTGGGCAGGGATTCTAAACTCTGCAGAGGGCCAGCATAGTATAGGTTTAATCGTTTTCGCTAGATTTAAATCAGGCTTCTAACCTGCAGTTTTGCTGATATTCAATACAGCTTTAAATGTTTAGAACAGTTTGCATGTTGTTGTTATCGTAAGAATTGCCAGACATATTGTTGCGGGCATCTGATCAGACTGCAAGGGGAATTACCTTGTTTCTGATGCCACAAATATATCAGGATTTGTGCTTGCAGTCCATGTTTTTGTGTAATCCAACCTGGGCAATAGAATCCTAACATTCAAATGCACAATACCCAAGTTTGTTCATGAAGAAAATTCCTGAATGGAGAAATTATTCTGCAATTCAGGTGGCCCAGGATTGCAGTGCACATTTCCTGATGATAACAAAAGTATTATAATGAATTGTCTAGTGAACGGCATAAAATATTTGGTGATACCAGAGGATTAAGGATCCCTCTTGTGCTCGTGGATAATCACAGCACTTTCAGATGCAGTCCACATAGCACTGCTCTGCGCACCACAGCATCAGAGGTTGGCAGTACGTGCCCGCCATGAGCGGTACATAGGAATAACTATAAACTATTAAAATATAAAAAAAATAATGGGGGTGTGGGGGGGATGGAGCCCCAAATACAAAAAGATTACTATTTTACTGTATTGCAATAATGGCACAAATACTCATTGGTAAGCCTGGGCGAAGGAGCGCCTTAATATACAGTTATTTTAGAGATTGAAATAGACCCATTTTCATCCTTCTCTGACAACTTTGCAAACCTATGACAAGAAACGTTTACAGAGACTCAATTCATTACTGGCTGCAGCTTCTGCCCGCACCTTGGGACATACATTTTACAGAGACTAATACAATGCTGAATCACTGAGTGTCTTGTTTTTTTAGACCTTTTTCAGCTTGTGCAATACTGCATTTCATACTTTTTCAAATTGTGTGACTAGACTGTGTGCAATTAAAAGCTTTTTGCTAAGCTGACAATGTTGGGTGTGTCTTTGTATGTCATTTCAGTCTGTGGAGGCATGTGCGTGAAGTTGCTAGCCCTGTAAATACCATATTGTATACAAATACTTTTTTCACACATGCGGGTCCTTAATCCTCCAGTATCACCAAATATTTTTTTCCATCTAGCATAGGAAGAAGAATAATTACAGTATTGTCTTGTATTGGCTGTGTAGGCCTGGACACAAGAAATGGTTAGTTTAGAAAAATTCCAATCCCAGACAGAATTAGTTACGACCCACGTCAAATAAGCATTCGGTAAAAATACTACCATCAGTTTAGCTTAATCTGAACCATTACGAACAATTAACAACCCTTTTCATTCACATTACAATTCCTAATTCCCATTAAAAATAAAACTGCCCCCAGCATAGGCAATGTTCCTATACTTTTAAAATGCATTGCAAAAATAGAACTATCAAAACACCTTACACTCTCTATTTTATTATCGAGTGGTGCTCGCGCCTGTGCACAACACTCGCGCTGTACTGCAGCATGAGCTCCCGAAGTGCTGCACTCCTCCCTCTTGGCTAGAGCTGCTGTTGTGATTGGCTCACCACCAAGCCCCCTTCAAATAATGCACAACAGCAATGTTTTGATTAAACAAACAGGCAGACCTTTCAACCTCTCACCATTAAAAATCTTAGCACTGTCCTTCAAAAATCAAAGCAAATAGTCAGAATGTGTAGCATTTTCTTCTTTTAAATAATAATATGTCTGGAAATAGTGGGCCTCATATAGTTAGTGATAAGGACTATTTCTAACAACTTAATTCAATGATTTAATAGTTTGTGGGTCCAGAAATAGCTCTAACATTATTGAGAACATCAGTAAACACCCTTTGCAAACAGTGTGAGAGGCCTTTCGGCACCATGCAATTCTGCTTAAAGTTGGACCAGCATAACATTCTGTGGTGATTTGCATATGCAGCCCATGATGCTTTGCATTGTGGGGGCATGTGTGATTTTGTATTTTCTTGAAACTTGGCTTCCCAGCCAAATGCCCCTTGGGGTAACCCTTGCCTCAGTGTTTACGCACAGAGGTTCTTTGTCTTTTAAATAGTGTTTTATTTTAATGGGTTCACCACAATATATCCCAGGCACACTGCCTTAGGGGTAGCTGGTCCATTCCACTGGGGTGTCAAACAGACGAGGCATACTGATGAGTCCTGGTAGGACGAAACATGTGTCTATGTCTTCTGTTAGTACCCTTTGCAAACTGTGTGAGAGGCCTTTCGGCACCATGCAATTCTGCTTAAAGTTGGACCAGCATAACATTCTGTGGTGATTTGCATATGCAGCCCATGATGCTTTGCATTGTGGGGGCATGTGTGATTTTGTATTTTCTTGAAACTTGGCTTCCCAGCCAAATGCCCTTTGGGGTAACCCTTGCCTCAGTGTTTACACACAGAGGTTCTTTGTCTTTGAAATAGTTTTTTTTTTAATGGGTTCACCACAATATATCCCAGGCACACTGCCTTAGGGGTAGCTGGTCCATTCCACTGGGGTGTCAAACAGACGAGGCATACTGATGAGTCCTGGTAGGACAAACACGTGTCTATGTCTTCTGTTAGCACCCTTTGCAAACTGTGTGAGAGGCCTTTGGCACCATGCAATTCTGCTTAAAGTTGGACCAGCATAACATTCTGTGGTGATTTGCATATGCAGCCCATGATGCTTTGCATTGTGGGGGCATGTGTGATTTTGTATTTTCTTGAAACTTGGCTTCCCAGCCAAATGCCCCTTAGGGTAACCCTTGCCTCAGTGTTTACGCACAGAGGTTCTTTATCAGTAAACCTATGTGAAGAAAGGGTAAATTTAAGTGTGAAAATCATAGCGCTATGCAAAATTCATAGCAGTTGAGAGGCATGCAAATAGCAGTTCATATAGTGTTGTTGCTCTATAAATCTTTATGCGAGTTGAATCATGTGTGAAGTTACTTGCCTAGTCCCAATGTGCAGATTTATAAGCAGAGAGTTGGTTCAGTCAGTTAGGCAGCTGCAGTACACATAGCAAAACACTGTGAAAGGTAACTGGAATAAAGAACAATGTCTCTCGCTCTTCTCTCTGGTAGGCAGACATTTAGATGAAAGAACTCACTGCAGGCATGAAAGGTAGAAGCAAGGCAGAATGGCAAAATGAGCATACAGATGGTCAAAATGCTACAAGCTACACCAGTTTCTGCAACACAAGCTTCTGAAGTGCTTCACTCCTCCCTCTTGGCTAGAGCATACCTGTCAGCCTCTCAGCATTAAAAATCATAGCACTGACCTTCAAAAATCATAGCCGAGGGCCAGAATGTGGAGCACTGTCTTATTTTAAACAATAATATGTCTACAAATAGTGGACCCCATATAGTTGGTGATAAGAAATAGCACTAACATTATTAAGAACATCAGTAAACTTATGTGGAACCAGGATACATTCGAGTGTGGAAATCATGGCACTATGTGAAATTCATAGCAGTTGAGAGATATGGGCTACAGCTGCTGTTTAGTATTATTGTAAAACAGTTAATACAACCAATGCAGTTTACTGGCATTAGAAGATGCCTAAGAAATTACAATAAAAACACTTTTCAAAATCAAATACTAACTACAAAATGGTACAGAGTTTTTTTGATTCCCCATTTAAATCTAGGAACAGAAAAATCACTAAGATGTTTATAGAAGTTTATAATAGATGTGCTCCCCTAAGAAAGCAACTACAAAAGCCTAATCACTCACCATGGCTAAATGACAAGATCAAAATGTTAAAAGAGAAAAGAACCTATTATGGAAAAAAGCAAATGAACTACAAAGCCAGGAAATCTGGGATCAATTTAAGGAGACAAGAAATAAGGTCACACAGGAAATAAGGAAAACAAATGGATATTTTTATAAACAAAAAAAAATTAAAACACTATTGACCCCAATAAATGCTGCTCACTAGTAAAATCATTAACAAATTCAAAGAAGAAAGCAACAGAAATAACTATAGCATGAAACGGTGAGCCCTTACCAACAAAACTGAGGTGACAGACATTTTAAATAATTATTTTACTGAACTCTGTGATTAGAGGATCCCATTAAAACAAATTTCATAAACGAGTAAGCTGTAATAAAAATAATGAAAGTCATGAAGAACAAGAGGGGATACCACGATTTAGGTTCAAAGAGATAAACAAAAAGAATGTGATGAAAGCAATAAATCAATTAAAAACTCTTAAGGCAAATGGACCAGATAACATTGAAACAAGGTTTATAAAAGACTCTGTCCTTGAGATTGCCCAGAATTTGGCTGATGTTTTAATTGGAGCTTGTCTGAGGGTACCTTCCCAAAAATATGGAAGTTAGCAAAGATAATATAAAGATAAGATAAGATCAGTTTTCAAGGGAGGTGAAGCCTTAAATCCTATAAATTATTGACCCATTGCATTACTCTCCATTGTTTCTAAAATAAAGGAGAGAATTGTTCTTAGCAAGCTAACTGAGCCAGCCCAGTGGCTTATGGGTTGAGGCGCTGGACGCCACACCTCACGCCGATGACCCAGGTTTGGGAGCAGACTTGGGCCACCAGGGGTCAGCAGGGGAGGGAGAGGATTGAGCATCCAATGGACTGCTCTCTTCTCCCAGGGAGGGTAGCGGATTTTGCATCACTCATCAGCTGCCCCCAAAGTAGATCAGGGGCACTGTATATAGCAGTGCCAATAAAGGGGAGGAGTGGCGGCAGGCGGCAGCATGCAGCATGCGTGGATGCCATTGCATGTCTGCACTCCGGGGCATAACAAAGGAAAATCCCCGCCAGTGGGGATAGAAGATAGCACCATGAACTCAAGAGACACTCTCCAAATGCTGGGCACCTCTTCTCGCTCTGGACTGCCATCCGACTGGCACATTGGATTCTGGGTATAGTGCCCTGGTCGGATAGGGTGGCCCTACCTTGGAGGATGCAGAGCCGGGGGGTCTGCCAGGACAGTATAGGGGAGGAGTAGAGTGCTTCAGGTAGGAGGTAGAACTCAGGGTAAGTGGCTGCCAGAGAGAGTTCCCCACAGGTGGAGCAGAAATAAAGTTAACAAAAAAAAAAGGCAGGCCAATTGATTACCTTGAAAAATACAACAGGCTTACTCATTTTCAATCGGTGTTTAAGAAGGGGCTGTCCATGGGCACCACTCTCACAGACTTCATAGACCTAGTGGCTACTTCACTGGGGGATGCGAGGGCCATGAGCGTGGTGTTTGTGGACTTATCTAAAGTCTTTGACTTAGCTGATCACAAAATCCTCCTAAACAGGCTAAAAAACATAGGGATAGCAGGTGAACTTTATAGCAGGTTCAAGTCTTATCTTTCTGATTGGACACAGTTTGTCACCATAAATGGCCAAAATTCTAAAATAATCACCATGACTCGTGGCATACCACAAGGCTCTATTCTAGGCCCTTTGTTGTTTCTTATATATTTAAATGACTTGCCAAATCAAATAAGACATACAAATAAAAGATTATACGCCAACGACGTGGTGCTGGTTTCTGAGGGGAAGATAACATAGAAGTTGGACAAAGACTACAGGCAGACTTTAATGTTTTACAAAACTGGTTCACCTCTTCTAAACTACTACTCAATACTAAAAAGACACAAACAATGCTTTTCAGTCCAGCCCAAACAAAAAATGCAAGAAAAAACAATAAATTGGAAATCAAAACAACAAATGGTATACTTTAACCCAGGTTTCAAATTATAAGTACTTGGGGGTTATTATAGACCAATATCAATCATTTGAAAAACACATACTGTACTGTAAAAGAACTAACTAGGAAAGTGAACATGAGAATAGGAGCCCTAAGGAGAGTATCACATTGCCTGACGATGAAAGCCCGGTAGTCCATGGCAAATCAATTAATTATACCCTTAATTGATTATGGATGTCACGTTTATGGTTATGCAAATAAAAGTGCATTGCAAATGTTAGATACTTGTTATAACTGATTGGCCAGATTTGTCTTAAAATGCAACTCTAATACACATCATTGACAGCTATATCAAACATACGAACATACAAATGTTCCAGCAGAAACAGACCACCCGGTCTATCTACATCTGTTCGTGTGTGTTGCTAGCACCCCTCATTTGCAGCTGCCCCACCCCCTTCCCTTTGACATCCCACTACTGACCCTCACCTCCCCCACCCTCACTCTCCCCAGCTCTCCATTCCATGCCCTTTTAAAGCTGTTCCCAGATTTACATGATATCACCCATTCTGATAGTGCATTCCATTTTGCTACCACCCTCTTCGTGAAATAGTGTCTCCTCATTTCCCTCCTAAATCTCCCTCCCTCCATTCTTAGCCCATGCTACCTGGTGTCCCTCCCCTTTCTTAGCTTAAAGACCCCATATGCCCCATCCTTATTGATTCCTCTCAGATACTTGAATGTCTCTATCATGTCCCCCCGTCCCTTCTATCCTCCAGGGTGTACATATTCAGGTCTCCCAGCTTGCTCTCAAAGTCTCTCCCCTTCATTCCACAGATCATCTTCTTTGCCTTGCTTTGCAACCCCTCCAGTAGCATGATATCACACTTTAGGTATGGCCTCCTAAGCTGCACACAATACTCCAAGTGTGACCGTACCACTGACCTGTAGAGGGGAGAAATCACCTCTCTTCACCTGGATGAAAAACCCTTAGTTATGCACCCCAGTATTTTGTTTGCTTTTGCAGCCACTCTCCTGCACTGGGCAATATTGTTTATGGTCCCTGTTATCATTACCCCTAGCTTCTTCTCCTCCTCAGTGATCTCCAGTTTAACCCCACCCAGCCAGTATTCTCTCTTTGGGTTATTTTCCCTGAAGTGCATAACCTTACACTTCTTTGCATTGAACCCCAGCTGCCAACTCTTTGACCACTCCACTAGCTTGCTTAGGTCCCCTGGCAGCTGCTTCCATCCCTCATCTCCATCCACCACTGCTCCAATTTTGGTGTCGTCTGTGAACAGACTTACCTTGCTCACCACCCCGTGTGTGCAATATCTGATATGAAAAGCCCAAATAATACTGGTCCCAGCACAGAGCCCTGTGGTACCCTGCTCCTTAACCGGCATTGGAGTTGAAAGCTCCCCTCCCACTACCACCCATTGCAGATTCCCACTCAGCCGGCTTGTAATCCAGTTCATTATTTTTGTCCCTACCCCCGCACCAGTCAACTTCCCCCCAAGCCACCTAAGAGGCACCAAATCAAAGGCCTCGCTGAACTCCAAGTAAAGAAAAACCACTGCATGACCCTTATCCAGTTCACCTGTCACCCAGTCATAATATTGCATCAGGTTGGTTTGGCAGGACTTCCCTGAAATGAACCCATGCTGCCTCACATCCTGGGAGGCCATTGTCCTCCAGGTACAACACCAGTCTTTCCTTTAGTATAATTTCCATGAGTTTGCACTCTATGGAGGTGAGACTTACTGGATAATAATTACCTGGTTCATCTCTTGGTCTGCTCTTGTGTAACAGCACTACATGTGCCATCCTCCAGTCCAGTGGCACACATCACGACTCCAGTGAGGTGTTGTACAGATCCACCAGTGATTCTGCCAATGGCTCTGCCATCTCTCTCAGCACCCTGTGGTGGATACCATCTGGCCCTGGTGCCTTGTCTACCCTTGGTGCCCTCAATCCCTCTAGGACTCTACCTCCCTCAATCTTTCCATCAGTCGCCTCTCTCCCCCATCCCCACCTCCCAGCCCATGGTGGTAGTAGTCTCCCTTTACTTCCAAGAACATTTCTGCTATGTGTCCATCTCCTACCTTATGCCCTCCAGTTTCCTTCTCAGTATTCCCTCATAATCCTAAAGTAGACCCTCATGAAGTTGACCACCTGGGTTGCTGAGTTCTCTGGTTCCCTGCACCCCGTGATTTTAAACCACACCTTTTGTTGATTGTTGTTGGCTAGTGGGTCCTCCACCCTTATTTCCCATACTGCCTCCCCATTCAACAATACTGGATCTAAAGTGTTCTTTAGCCTAGTAGGTCCACTGACCAGCTGCATAAGGAGACCCTCCTGGGTTGTGTCCAGGAGCACTTGCTCCCAAGCACTGGAGGTGACCGGAATGCTCCATTCAACCCCCGACAAATTGAAATCCCCCACAATGACCATCTTCCCTTTTCTTCATACCCTTCTGATTTGTCCTGCTAACTCTTTGTCAAGCTCTTCAGACTGGGATGGTGGCCTGTATACCACTGTAAACTTCAGTTTCCTACCCCTTGAGTCCAGGAGCTGTAGCCAGATTGTCTCTGTTCTCTTTTCCTCCCCCTCGTCCCTTGTGCATCTGATTCCATCCCTCAACTAGTCTTCCACTCCAACCCACCCCTCTTCACGGTCCTTCCTGTATCATTTGTATCCTAGGATTGCCAGATCCCAGTCCTGGTGCTCAGTTGCTCATTTTTCTGAGACAGCCACAATATCCATCCTCCACACTGCCAAGTGTGCCTGCAGCTCAGCTGATTTGTTGCCTAAGCTTTTCGCATTCAGTGAGACCACCCTTCATCCTGCCCCCTTCACTTCATTGCCCTCCATCTCCTCACTTCTTCCTCCCTCCCTTTGGCCACCCTGAATCCTCCCCTGCTATCCTGGAGGGTAGGCTGTGACTCCACTCTATCAGATCCCTGCCTACCTGCCATCCACTTGCCACCCCTCCTAACTTGTTTAAATCCACCTGTGTTGCAAAATACCTCCCCAGTCTTTGCTTTAACACTTCCTTCTCTTCCCTGCTCAGGCGTAGCCTATCCGTTGCAAACAGATTATCATTAACCCAGGTACAGCCCCAGCTGCCCACAACCCCATAAACCTTAGTTCGACACCATTCTACCAACAATATGCTCAACTCCACAACCCTCTCCTTTCTCACTGTGCTTGCACAGGGCACTGGGAGCACCTCCAAGAAGGCCACAGACTACCTAGACTCCTTGCACAATCTTCCCACTTCCTCAAACCTCTCCTTTGTTACCACCACAGTTTCCCCCACTAGGTCATTTGTCCCCACATCCACCGCAATGTGCAGTTTCTTCCTACCCCTCCTTGCACACCTTAGGATTGCCTGTCCTGACTTGTCTGCCTTTAATCCCGGATGGACTCCACCCATATCTGACTGTGCCCTCCACCTTGCTGCCCCATCTGATCCCTCATGTATGGAATCCCCAACACCAGTAACCCCCTCCTTTTCCTTGTGCCTGTTCACCCCCACCCAGGTCTCATTCCTATGGCCACTCAAGACAGTGCTTTTACCATTTGCCCAGTGTCTTCCCCTGCCCTCTCAATTGAGACCCCTTCCCTCGTCCTGCTTGACTGCCAACCTCCCTCTCCCTCCTCACCTCTCCAAGTATTATCCTTCCCCCTGCCACACCGTGCTCAATCTCTGCACTAGTAATGCCCCTTATTCCTTCCTCTTCATGAGTATTATCCCTTGTGCAATCTCCTCCTGCATCGTCCTCCTCTTCCCCATGTGTCACTAGTACAGCAAACATGTTCCCTACCCTCTTTCCATTACTATGTGTTTTCTCCTCCCTCCTGCATTCTGCTGCTCCTCTTTTGCTTGGACCTACTAGAGTCCACCCCTCATCAGCTGGCTTTCTGTCTAGTTTACCCCCTCCCTTGACCCACTGTTCCTTCTCTGTGGTGCCCCCTGACATTCTCTGATGCCAGCCCTTCTACCAACGCAACCCTCCCCTCCCCCCTCAACTGCCCCAGCTCCCTGCCAAGCCACTGAACCTCTTCCTTCAGCCTTCTTAGCCTGTGGCATACTGGGCACCCTCCCACACTGCACAATATGTTCATCCACACTGCTGCCCCACAACCATTGCACCCCACAATCCTACCCATATCAAAGGCTAGGATAGATTCCCCTACAACTAAAACAAAAAGGGATTTGAGAAATGATAGTGTATAAGATGTCCAAAAATGAAACACCAATTGGACCATTAGATAAATTGACTAGACCTAGTGATAATTTTCACTTAAGAATTGAAAGTGCAAGAGAACTAGTAGTACCAAAAACAAAATAATAAAAAAAAAAACAGTCATGGGAAAATGGTATTCCACTACAAAGCAGCAAATACATGGAATGGGCTACCACCAGAGATACAAAAGTTAGAAATGTCAGCCAATACATTCAAAACTGCTCTGAAACAAGAATTGTTTTTTAGATGTATATGTAATAGACAAATAGAAAGTTAAAGCAACTGACAAAATGATTGTACCCTAACCCTTAGGCTGCCAACAGAATTATAACGTACAGAAATTTTGGACTGATATCAGTCCATGGCCATGCAAGGGTTAAAAACTTGCTATATTTGTCTTTTTAGTACTCCTTGTATTTAGAAACTTAATTATATTGGTTGTTTATAGTCTTACAGTGTGTCTAAACATGTTTTGTAAGTGACTTTTTGTAAAACGTGAAACCTAAAAATAACAACAAACAGGAACACCTTGTAAACAGGGTATATATAGCCCTAATGGTGTCTGTATTTCTCAGAAATTGCCTGTATAAACACAAGTTTTTATTTCTACTACTAAGAGGAAAGCAATTAGAGGGACAGTGAGAATCAGAAGGGTGGAAGGGGCAGACAGTGCAGAAGGTGACTAAGAAAAAGCTGACATCTTGAAAAGGTACTTCTACTCAGTCTTCACAGTACAGAGAGGAGGGGATGTGCAGCCCTGAAAGTGGATATGGCTATGGGACTGAACAGAACACACCCCAAGGTACTCAGATAACTCAGGGGGTGCTAACTGCCCCACAGAAAGCCGTGCTCAACAGTTCTCTGAAACAGGTGTGCTTCCAGAGGGCTGGAGAAGGGCTGACATGGTCACACTACACAAGAACAGCAGCAGGGAGGAAGTTAGCAACTATAGGCAGGGCCCCTAGCGCTCTGTGGCAGAATGTTCTGATTTCTGTGGCAGGGCTCCTAGGCTTCTGCAACAGCGTTTTCTGATTTCTGCAGCATGATTTATTCATTTCTGTGGCAGAATGCAGTCCTACCTTTGGCTAAAATATGATGTGATGTCATAGATGACATCACCTGCCAAGCATAGAGGAGGGGCTTCAGGATAAACAAGATGGATATGGGAGCCTGGCACTATGGAAAAACTGTATATTTGAATGAAAATTCACCCCAAAAAATTAATTCTGTGGCACTATATGAATTCTGTGGCATGATGCAAATTCTGTGGAAAATTCCACAACCACAGAATTGCAGAATTCCAGGGGCCTTGACTATAGGTTGGTCAGTCTTACTTCAGTGGTGGGGAAATAATGGCATTAACTGAAGACATAGGTGAAAAATTACCACTCACCCAATGTGAGTAATGTAAAACATAGGTTTATTAGTATACCAAGCAATCAAGTCTCCCAGCCCCATCAATGTTTCAGGGTGCCAAAAGACCCCTTCCTCCGGGTGATAGGTATATCTAAATGAAAACTGAATAATAAAGGAATAATGCACGACAGAGTTTGTGTCGTGCTGGGATAACGTCACACCTGGGGTGATTAGGCACAAGGCCGCAGGCCGAGTGCGACTAATCACCCCAGAAAAGACGTTATCCCAGCACGATACACACCCTGGAGTGCATCATTCCTATTATACAATGGCTCATTTGTAAAAGAAAGAAAAAAAACATTGAAAAACTACATTTACATTAGATTTTTGCTGTATTTTTTAATGAGTAAGGTTGCATTATAAAAAAGGTGCTGATGTTTTGTTTTTTAGACACTAGGTGGAGCTGCTGTGTTTTTATGTGGTTCAGTACTTCACACAGTAATGTTTTGTCAGTGCTGTTACTCTTTGTTCATGTACGCTATTCCCTGGTTGCATATGTTCTGTTTTTAGGAGGTTTACTGTTGTTTTAATTTGTTTTTCTGTATCTCTGTGGTTTTCCTGACTCATTGTTCATAGTGCTGCTGCTATTATGGATAGGATTGCCATCCCCCCTCCCCGACACACACGTTCTGACCACTCGCCCAGTGCAGTGAAGATGAGAGGAACAGATGCAGGGTGGAAGTAAAGAGAATATTTTATATTGGTTTACTATGGGGTTTAAAGTTTAAAACAAAAATTGACTGAACAGAGAATGTACGAGTGAGAGTCACATGGTGGATATCTGAAGAGATGCTCGTTCGCTCGCACACTCACAGTGAAGCCACTCGCACAGAGCAACTTTTTCTTTAGTTCTGTAGAATTCATTAAGGTGATTACGTGTATAGACATACTGGGGAGAAAATTATGTTTATGTGTATTGGGGCATAAATGTTCATGGAAATGCGGTCGTTGTTTAAGAGCGAGTGCAGCACTTTTGAACTGAGGGAAATGCTCATACAGTACAGCGTGGGAAATGTAGAACTGCTGGATTCAGGGATTTGCTTTGTTTTACCTGTAGCTGCTTCTTTTTTTTAAGAAAAAAATTGAGATTCACTTGTTGGGGCTATGTGTGGACTGAAAAATTAGTAAGGAGCAACTGAATTTCTGCTTGAGAGATGACTGGTGCTTCTAGGAGTACACAGGGCAGTGGTGGTATTGGGCAGTGGTCAGTGATTCATTTTCATGCTTGTTTTTGTGATGTGGTCATAACTGTGCTGGGACTAGAGCCATGATGTTATGCTAGGATAACATCATGGGTCTAGTCCCAGACTGGCCAATCAGAGCCCTGGATTCTTTCTTTCCATTGTATAATCATTCTTAAACCCTTTTCTTTTTAAATATATCTGCACCACAACATACCACCACACTGTGTGAAGACATATATTCCAGCATACCTTTATGCCTGTGCTATTGAAAGCTACACTTGTATAAATATAAATAATATATCATATAACACTTATGCTTTCTAAAGATTTGAAAACTCAGACATATTGGTTGAGAGCTGCTTTTTGGTTTCATTCTGTTATATGTGTGTATTGTATGTATATATGTATTATATGACTGACTAGATAAAACAACATGGGCACTGATATAAAGAATATTTATAATCAATGATTTATAATGTTTCACAAACATTTACAGACCAGCCTAGGAGTAGGATCCAATGTGGTATATTGAGTTCGAAATTGGTTAACAGAAGGATGGGAAAGTGACCAGATGGGTACCACAGGGCTCGGTACTGGGACCAGTCCTCTTCAATGTCTTAATATAGGACATTACAAAAGAATGGGAGGAGAAGGTATGCCTTATTGCAGATGACACCTAAATCTATAATAGGGTAGCTACTCAGCAGGGGATGGAGAAATTGTGCAGAGATTTTGGAAAACCTGAGGAGTGGTCAGAGACATGGCAGTTGGGGTTCAATGCTGAAAGGTGCAAAATCATGCACCTAGGGCATAAGAAGTTTGGTGCTGAGTACAGGGTTGGTGGGAGGTACTGACAGTCACTAGACAGGTAAGAGACCTTGGGATTCTCATATCAGAGGACCTCAAGTTGGCAGGGCAGTGTGACAAGGCAGTGGGCAGGGCTAACAGGATGCTGGGGTACATAGGGAGGAGTATGTTGAGCAGGGGAGGAAGGTGGTGTTGTCACTGTATCGCTCACTGGTACAACTCCACCTGAAGTACTTTGTCCAGTTTTGTAGATCGCACCTCAGAAAAGACAGACAGGGTGGAAGTAGTCCAGAAGAGGGCTACTAAAATGGTGTAGGATTTGCATGGTAAGTTATATGAAGCGATACTGAGGGATCTCAATATGTACACCCTGGAAAAGAGGAGAGAAAGGTGATGTGATCAAAACCTATACAAGTACCTAACAGAGATGAACAGGGTGCAGGTAGGGAGTCTCAAATGAGAATGAGACCGAGTACTAGGACCAGGGGGCATGCAATGAATCTGGAACAGGGGAGGTTTAAGAGAGAGAGATGTGAGGAAATATTTATTCACTGAAAAGGTGGTAAATGCCTGGAACAAACTGCTAGTGGACATGGTTAAGGCTAGAATGTTGGGGGGCTTCAAGCATGCATGGGATAAACATGG
Source organism: Neoceratodus forsteri (assembly GCA_016271365.2). Taxonomy (NCBI): domain Eukaryota; kingdom Metazoa; phylum Chordata; order Ceratodontiformes; family Ceratodontidae; genus Neoceratodus; species Neoceratodus forsteri. The sequence goes on from CM057455.1 coordinate 473,436,552, forward strand.
GGTAAATTAAAAAAGGGTCAGGGAGGCAGCCAGAGATCAGTTAGGGTCTGCAGAGGCAGAATAGACAGGAAAGGGGGGTCATGTGATGCATCGCTTGGAATAGCAGCACTCCTCAATTGCTCTGACCCTCTTCCTCTATAATACTTATTATTTGTCTGCCTACCAAACGTTGTACCAGCTGGAAATAAATAATAGTGAATTTGCTTACCTGCAGTTACAATAGCTATCAGCAGAAAGATGAAAAATGGATGTAGAAATGAGGATGGCACCTCCCTGCAACACTCCTCCCTCTATGCCGGACAAGGCCTGAAAATGCACTAAGGCACTGTCAACTCCTTCTCCCCCCTTGGCTTCATCAGCAATGGCTCTCACTGAGGACAAATTCCTGCTGGAGTTTGGGCCCTTTAAGGATGTTCTGCAGGTGCTCGCCGATGAATACAGTTGAATACAATGAGGGGCTCAGTACAAGAATAGGGGATAATGAAGCACATACAAGTTCCCTAGAAGACTGGACAAGCAAAATTGACCCCTAACGTGTTGCCTTATGGCAAAAAAATGTAAAACTTGAGGCACATCTAGAAGATCTGGAAGGAAGGAGTAGGAGAAATAATGTGTTGGTTCTAGGTCTTCCTGAAAATGCGAAGGGGTCAAATCCAATTATTTTTGCCCAGAAATTAACTGAATTGGCCAGGCAGTCTCCTAATGGCTTCTCCTATGTTATCGAGAGGGTACATCATTCCCTTTGGCTGATGCATCAGGATGAATCACCACCTCTTCCATTTATCTTTAAGTTTTTAAACTTTTTGGACAAGCAACATTTGCTTCATAAAGTTAGAGAACTTTGAGAGGTAACTTGGGAGGAAGCCCATCTTCAAGTAGTACAGGACCTCCCTAGAACTGTCCTTCAATACCGAGCAGCTTTCCATCCTGTTGTCACTAAACTGATAGCTGCAGGCATTCAATTCTGAATGCAGTACCCATCTAAACTACAAATTCAACACAAAGGTTTTTTGGATCTCCTATGAAGATGACGAAAAAGCCAAAATAGACGTAATGTCTCTGTTTCCAGACTTTTTTAAAACAGACTGAAGATGTAGACCAATGCTACTCTGCCAGTTCTACTGTATTTAGCTGCTTCACTGTCCTGTGAGCCCTTCTAATGTTAAGATGGCATGTGGTCGCTTCTCGTCTACCATTATTTGGAGGATATTGTACAGGATCTAATAGCGGCTCTACCGTTGGGATTCTGCTTTTTAATTAGCCACTTAAAGCCTGAACTGACTGTTGTAGTTCTAGCCCAGATGGATCAAACGGTCCACACCAGGCTTCTCCCATATTCTGTTACTCCTTTTCTGTCTTGGTGTTGGATTGTAGTTATACCTCATTTTTGATGCTGTGAGGAATCCTTCCAGGGACACATTGAACTACGTCTGGCTTCATTTTCAGTCTGATCTTTTGTCTCTCCTAAGTCTGAAGAGTATTTTATTCTATTTTCTGACACTTTAGATGGATTTACTAAAGGATCATTGACACTCTGTTCACCAGATTTTTTGAGTACTGTGCTGTGTACTTTATATTTTATTATCCAGTGCAGAAGCTTTAACACATATTTACATAAAGCTGTGCACTGCCCTTGTCAAATACGAATCCAGTTAGTGCCTCGACTTTATTTTGTAAGTGTCTGTGTTACTCAGGCGCTAATGTTATACAGGATTAGTCTTTGGATGGGAGCACTCTTATTTTAATTTATCTTTCTGACTCTGCCCTGTATTTGTTTTGATAAATTGACTGTGTGCAGTACCCTTAGTGTCCATTGCTGGATGAATTGAATTAGACAACAGAATTTTTCTTTGCCTTCATCTTCTGCCAATATTAACATCTGGTTTCCAAGGCTTCACCCTGATTAATTGGATTTCCAACTTTTGGGCTCTGCAAAATGATCTGCAGTGGGATTATCTGTTAGTCCATTTTGCGGCTTTACAGGTACTCCTATTGGTTGTTTTGCTGAGATATAAGGTAGCCCACAAGTTTACCAGCCCTTCCCAGATCCCCAAGAATCAAAGCACAAGTGACAGATATTTTCTTGGATCCAGAAGGTTTATCATCATACCAGCATAACAAAGTTTTGTTTCCAGCCTGGACTACTAACATTTGCCTTCATTCTTGGTTTGGTTTACGTTTCCAGGCTTTGACCAATTGTTTAAACCTATGGACAAGCATCAAGTCTAGCTAGTGACTATTTTTAGTTGCCCTACTGGGATGATGATACTTTTTTAATTTGCCTGTCATATACATTTCCTGTAACTTGTATCTTGGCTTACTGTTGATATTCATGTTTTCCTTTGCATGTTTGTATTTGATTCCTTGGACTATGCCCTACATAACCTTCTTAGGGAATTAATTGTTTTTTTATTGTTCATTGTTTATACTTGATAGTAAAATATACTGTATAAGCAATACTGTTGTTTTCTTACTTATTTAGGGTCTTTTTCCTGATACATTTATGGCTTGGGAGGGAGGGGGTAACCTCTGCTGGAGAGTGGTGTTTTATCATGCACCAGACGTCTTCTGGGGGGTGGACAAACAGTCCAAGTATCTACTTTTTTCTGGTCATTGGTATTTTAAGATTTTTTTTTAGTCTGGAAATGTTGGGAGAGGTGGGAGGGATTGGTTTCACTAATGTTGCTCACAGGTACTGTAATGTTCTTTTACCTTTTTTTGGTTAAAGATGGGAGTTGGGGTACTGCTATTCTTTTGGGTAGTAAAGTTGGAGTATATCTTTTTTGTGGAGGGAGCAGGGAAAGGGCTTTTAGGGAGGAGGGTAAGATGGTGGAGTGTCTGCTTATTGGTTCATCTGTAAGTCTATATTTAGAATTATATCAAATTCCACTCTTTTTATGAGAGTTTAGTATGTCTAATGTCATTGTTTATGCTTCATGGAATGTAAAGGGTGCTCACTCCAGAGTTAAACTGTACCAAATTATTAAACATCTGAAACAGTTACAGTGTCACATCATATTTTTATAAGAAACTCATTTGTTAACTTCTGAGGGCTCTCATTTTCATAGACAATGAATTGACCAAGTGTACGCTGCTGGCAATATTACCAATAATAAAGGAGTAGCTATTCTAATTTCCAGAAAGGTTAGTTTTCAAGTTTTCAGTACATGCAGAGCCTTGAAGATCCTCAAGGTCAACATATTTTTGTAAAAGGTACTTTAGATCATATGGAAGTCTTGTTGGGAAGTGTCTATGGGCCCAAAGTAGAGACACCTTCCTTTCTCATGGAATTGGCCACTCTTTTAGCTCCATTTCTTGCAACCCCTTTTATAATAGGTGGAGACTGGAACTTACTCCAGATCTAGACAGGACAGGTAAAAGGCAAGCTGGGTTTTCACCTCCACAGTGCTCCATCTGGGATATAATTAATTATTTGGGATTATGTCACCCATGGCACATTTTATACCCTATTGCAAGGAAATATACATTCTACTTTTCTGAGCAGGGTTCCTATTCCCGTATTAATTATATCTTAATCAGTCAGAATACTATTGATGGGGTGCTGGGCAGCGAGATTGCCCCATGAGTCCTCTCAGATCATTTCTTGGTATTAGGAGGCAGTATAGTGCTGTGGTTTAAGGCTATGAGCTGCAAACCTGGAGACCTGGGTTTGAATCCCACAGCCCCCACTTGTATACTGTGTCACACCTGTAAACAAGCTTCAGCTTAGTGTGTCTCTCCTGGTTATAAAAAAAAGGTTAGAAAGCAGGTCACCTCCTAGCTCTGTGCCTTCAGTAACAAGAGGCACACCATATTATTGCATCTATTAAGTCTGTGAGTGATAAGACTTTTAAAACATCCCCTAGAGAAATTTCCCATGAGTTCTATAAAGCTTTATATGGGCCTCTGTCTGACCCACCTTTGATTTCAGATTTCCATGCATATTTAGTGGAGATGCCCTTCCCCCCACTCACTGATGATCAGCAGGCCTGTCTGGTCCAGCCCCTAACACAGCAAGACATTTTTACCAATTAAAGTCTTACCTTTGGATAAGGTGCCAAGGCAGGATGGCCTTACCAGCAATTTTTATAAAGTGTTCTCTAAAGATCTTGTTCCTATATTGCATCTCTTTTTCCTCTCTTTATATAATTCTGAAATTTCAGATGACACTCTTTTGGAGGCCCTGATAGTTTTGCTGCTTAAGCCTGGCAAGTCTTCTGAAAATGTTACAAACTACCAACCTATTTCTCTTATGAATTACGACATTAAAGATCCTGGCTAAAGTATTGGCCTTCAAGATCAGTGCAGTTTGGACTGGGCTCATAAGTAATGAACAAATCAATGTTATACCATCCCATTCCTTGTCTGATCATCTTCGTAAATTTTCTCATATTTTCTCCATGTCCGGGAAGTCTGGTGTTCCTTCAGTTCTGGTCTCCCTGGATGCAGAGAAAGCGTTCAACAGGGTTAACTGGGCCTTTTTGTTGGCTACCTTAGAGACCTTTGGTTTTCCCTCTGGTTTTCTCCGATGGATCAAGGTTTTGTATTCATGTCCATGTGCCAGAATCTATTGTAATGGGGTTCTTTCTTCCTCTTTCCCCGTTTTCAGGGACCCAGCAAGGTTGTCCCCTGTCTCTCCTGCTATTTAATCTGTATTTGGAGCCCTTGATATTGAAGCTCAAGAATGGAGGCAGTATAGCAGTGGTTTAAGGCTCTGAGCTGCAAACCTGGAGACCTTGCTGCAAACCTGGAGACCCAGATTTGAATCCCACAGCCTCCACTTGCATACTGTGTGACCCTGAGTAAGTAACTTAACTTCTTTGTGCTCCCAGGTCGCACCTGTAAAGAAGCTTCATCTTAGTGTGTCTCTCCTGATTAACAACAACAAAAAAAAGAATAACTCTGATCTGACTGATATATGGGTGGGACCATGGAATTTACAACTATCTGCATATGCAGATGACATTTTGCTCCATGTGACCAAACCTAATATTTCTATTCTGGCTGCCTTAGCCACCATTACCGAGTTTGGTCATTTATCTAACTATAAGCTTAATTTAAGTAAAACAGAGGTTGTGCCTCTAAACTTAGCTGTCTTTAAATCTGCTGTTCTAGATCTGGGACTATCTTGGGCTCCAAAGCAGCTGAAATATCTGGGTATCTACTTTTTGAGAAGTTCAGAGTAGCTCAAGAAGCTTAACCTTGATGATCTGATATTTAAAATGCAGCAGGACTTGAAAATATGGCTGTCTTTGCTGTTAACTTTTTGGAGTAGAATTAATATTATTAAAATGAATGCGCTTCCTCGGTTATTTTATCCCCTTAATATGCTTAATTGTTTTCTTCCTTTATCTTGGTTTAAATTGGTCTATGGGATGATTTCTAATTTTATTTGGATGGGCAAGTCACCTAGAAAGGCATACGGTATAACCAGTTATGGGCTCCAAAACAGTTTGGAGGCCTTCGACTTCCACATTTTTCTGTTTACTATCTAGCTAGTCATGCTAGTAAATACTTAGGGTGGCCAGTCCACACCCCCTTTGACTGTGATTCACCCTATATTCCCATTTGGCTTCTGTTAGAAAGAGAACAGATTAAGGCAGTTGGTACAGTATGTCCCCTGTAACTATGTTTTTTTACTCCTCTAAAACTATCGCCTGGCAGATATTCGAGGCTCTGTTATTGGTACTTCAGTGCAGGTCCATGCACAATTTTGCTCGCTCATGCATTATAAGTTTACTAAGGATGCTTCTCAACCTGTTTTCCATAATCTCAATATTGGAATAGGTGGTCATGTTTTGACAGAAACATGGTTACCTAAAATAGTTGCAGCCAAGGTGTGTGATTTGATCCATGACAGTTCACTAAAATCATGTCAGGAGATTCTTACTTCCTATCATTTAGAAAGTAAATATATATTTAAGATATTTCAACTTTGACATGTTCTTCTTCAGTGGTTTGATTCTGGGCCATGGAATGTTAATTTTAGTGAGTTCCTGCAATCAGCTACAGTACTGATATTGCCTTACATCTGCATGCTTGTTCTGGGTTATATTGCTATCTTTTCTGAAATTATTGCCAGGTTTCACTGGTGATTCTCTATATTGGAATGCAGTTTTCCACAATATGTATTTAATTGGAATAGAATGTGGGAGGATCTATATACTTATATCTCGCATGATAAACTCGAACTTATCCAGTTCCACATATTGCACAACATGTGTTTTACGCCATTAAAACAAATTAAGATGGGCAAGTTAACCTCATCTTTTTGCACAAGATATGGGCAAGTGTAAAGGCTATTTATGTTATATTTTCTAGGAATGCCCTAAAGTGATCCCTTTATGGGATCTGATTAAATCTAGAGCTGATCCTCTTTTGGGATTGGAGGAAGTCTTTACCCCAAGAATATATATAGTTGGGGATCATAGTGAAATCACAGTGAGGGAAAAAAATAATATGGCTTTGACTTCCCTATCAGTGAAGAAAGCAGTTTTTCGCCACTGGCTCAATCAGTCTTCAATTACCTATCAGGAAGGGTTGAAGGAACTTTTATTTAATTTTCGTTTAGAGAAACTAATAGCGAGCATTAGTTATAGACTCCCATCCATATCAAGAAGTGGAGCAAACTGCACACCTTATGTACGTTGTAGTCTACTCTGAAGTGACACCTGCACAGTATTTGTCTGATGTCACCCATTTCTTAACTTTTAGCAGGTATCCTTTGCCTTTGACGTCTCTCACATTATCCCTTTTTGAATATTTGGCAAGTCCACCAGTCACTTTACTATGAGACTGAACCTGGTCTGGTTATATTCTTTATATTCCACCTTTGGGGTGGGTGAGGGTGGGAATTGTTGTTTGTTGTTGATCAGTTGTTGTATTGCGTTGTTATGTAAACAATAGCGTGCATTAAATAAAAAAAAGAATAGACAAGGAACACTTTGGCAGAGTAGGTGGGACAAGCAGTCCTTTTCCACCAATAAATTCTAGATTTCTGTGTTTTTATGTTTGTTTGTTTATTTACTTCAAATGTCTGACCAGGAAAGATATACTGAGCTGGTAACAGGTTACTGCCAGATGTGTCTTGGGGAAAGAGAGGAAACGATAACAGATACAAAATATAAAATACATAGAATGAAAATAAGTATGTCAAAATAAAGATGACAAAATGCTTAAGAATAAATTGACAATCAGTAAGTTACCATGCAATAAAATTGTGGACTTGAACAAAATAACAAATAAATAGCTATCAACTTAACAGAATAAGAAAAAAGGGAGATAACTGATACTGGGGAAGTGGGAAAGTGCTGAAGGTTAGTGGATTAGGTAAGTTAAAGGTGAATGAGTAAAGCCAATACCAGAGGAAACTGCAGGAGTGAGTAGAGAACTCACAGAGCAGAGATTTAAAAGCAGGAAAGGAAGGAGTAGAGTGAATAGAAGGGGGACAGGAACCCCAAAGTTTAAGGAAAGGATATGAGAAGGCAGCTTGTTCAGCAGTAGATATCATTTTGAGGGAGAGTAAAAGAGTGAGAGCAAGCATTATGAAGAGAATAAGAGGACGAAGGTAGGAGGGAGAGGAGGAGAGGGTTTTTATGTTTTGCTATGCTATTACATTCTCAAATTGTTATGTTGTTCTTTTGAAGATGGCTGCACCATCAATGATGACCTTCCCACTGCAGACATGGTTAGATGCTCACTTTTGGTGCAGCTCTGCAGATTGCACAGGTAAGTTGCTCTGCCTTATGTCACCACTGTCTCCAGCTATGACCTTGGGTAACCACGATAGGGATCACATGAACAAACTGGTATCCAAGAATGTGAAATGGCTTAATAAACCCACACAAAGGAATACAGTCTTTTCCTACAGTATTTAAATCCATGAAAACTGGGGTGGCACTTCCCCAGGAGAGCCACCTTACCAACTGCATTGTCCTTTGGTTATGCAAGAGCTGGGTAGGTCAGCCGATCCACAGCTCAATGTTTAAGTCTAGGAGAGTAGCAAACTTAGTCCATAAATCCCTAGATGAAACAGAAGATAAGATCCAGACAGACAATTAGGGTCATTGGATCTTAGCATTGTTCTCTTACTCGGGGGGCAAAATTACCATGGGTGACATATAGACACCAACTTGTGATGACCCACAGTTCTTTATTTCACTTTTCTAAGCTATTCTGGGCACAAAAGAGACAACCCTATTCACTTCCTTGTAGGTAATCTAAATCTGGACCTATCCATTCTTAGACAAAGCACACCCCTGTACTGACACCCACCCAAGATTCAGAGTATGCCTGCAACACCTTGTGGCTACATAGGGACTTCAGGATATATGGAGAAGAGATCATCCAACAGGTCATGACTATACCTTCTTCTTGCACACATGCATTGACTATACAGTATACTGCCAGACCCCTTGTCAGCTCCTGGAACGGCTGACTCATATTGGGAACATAGTAGTGTCTGATAAACTCCTACCTCCTACCCTACCGCATTCAAAGTGTTTGAGGTACTCCTCACAGTGAGCTCACCTAACACACATTATGGGACTCTGCATTCCACATTCCATTTGAGGCAGATTACTACAGTACTGCTTCCATGTGCAAGACGCACTCATACCTCTTGCACCACACCTTGTACTATGGGGTAACACTGCCACCCTGAGCCATCTTCTTAGTATGCGCAGCAGCAAGTTTCTTGCAGCAGTACTAGAGGCAAAGTGTTTTCTGTAGCTCTCATTAGATGGAGGCAACCACAGGCACCATCAGTGCTGGAATGTCATTCATAGCTGGCCTAGCTAGCTTTGAAGAGCTCAGTAGCGTCACTATCCACAAGGACTCATAGATGTTGTCAGCAGAAGAGGACCTCTTTGCCCACCTAGTCTTGATACATGAAGAAATGGACACTATATCTATACATCTTTGTAGTGTTCCACACACCCCTAGTGCTAGCCTCTCCATACTGTAACCACACAGTCAACACCTTCAGTGGTGATATATAGTGCGTAAACCCTAGAGGCACAGCCCAGTATCTCTCATAGAATATCAGTCTCCCAGCATTTCCACCTCACTAATGGCTGAGTTATCTGATGTCCATTATACCATATTAGGTGGTAGACCGGTTATGTACATTGTCTCTACCAGATGAACTAGTCTTATATTGATACTATTTGCAAAGCTGCAGTGCATATAGTGTGTACCCATAATCTTTCAAAATAAACTTTTATTTGTTGAGTTTGAAAATGTTAATTCATTATGTTTAAAAGAAATGTTGGGGATAGTTGCTGGTTACAAAGAGACTTTCCCCTTAATCCCCCCAAAACTGTTGGAGGTCTTTCTATAAAAATGTGGTACCATCTCCATGTAGAAGTATTACGTACAGTGTACAATGTTTTTCACACACAGTGTAACATCAAGAGGGTTTTCCGCTTTTGTAGGACAAACAAATTTAGTGGAGGGTTTAATATGGTGTATAGTTGGGGGGCTGATGACTACATAATAGACAGTTGGTTGTTGATTGGGCAAAAACAAATGAATGTGATAATTACTTTACTATAAGAGCTTCTAAACAGTGAAACTTACTCCCACAAGATCTCATGGACTCAAGCAACTTAAAGAAGCTTGATAAGTGGCTTAGTTTCACCTCAGCTAATGGCTAATGTCCCGCATAGAGTGGGGGACAATCTTGATGGGCCTTGAGCCTTCTTTTGTCCAACATAACTCAGTAAACACACTGGTAGGAGCAATATTCATGAGTGGCATTAAGTGTGACTAGGACTGATTTGACCTGTCTGGTTGTGTGCTGAAGAAGGACTTCAAAGTGTTCATCATGTGTTAATTATCTACTAAAAAAGTCAATAAATGTTGACATATATAGATCTGTTTTTGTTTCTGTGTGTTCCACACCATGTTATTCACATGCAATATCTTTAATGAGTCCGGAACTCTTATTAGCAGTATGACAAGTATAACCACATAGCTACTTGTCTGGTACAGATCACACTGACCATTTTGTTTGTTCCCTGAAAGCCAAATGAACTGATTAGGCAATGTTCTATAATTTTTTATGTGTTTGAATATGTGCTGACATGCCCTATTGTTAGTTGTGCTTTACACCTCTTAATGGTAGCCTTTTATTGCCCGTTATTCATCATTGTGGCAGTCCTGTTGATTCCATTAAGTAGTTCTTTTTAACACCATAGAGCTATCTAATCATGCCATAATATTATTTAGTTATCTAATTATGCCTTGCATTTATATTAAGGTAGGTTTCTTAGGGGCCAATGTTTTTGACTCTGTTTTTGAGCATTTGTGGCCTAAGCAACTGTACCTTTTATGTTGTTCAGATTTCAGTAAGCTCTCACCTTCATTTTCCTTATATTGTTGGGCTTTTTCAAAATACAGTATGTGTTTTTGTTTCTTCTTGTAGTTCTGTACAATACTAAACATAGCAGCATAACATAGTAATGTAATAATTTAAGGATGGAAGGGTCTCTAGGTCCGAAATGTCTGCCCTGCCTTGCTTCCAAAGCAGGGATGAACAAGCTCTGCTGTGCAAACGTGTACCAATTACCCCCTGTACTACCCAGGGTACCTGGTGATTCCATTAGTAAGAAAACCTTTGCACAGGCTTACCTTAAAGGCCTGCACTGTCTTCATGGCTACTGCATCTGCTAGACGGCTGTTTTATCGGTTCACAACCCACTGGGGAAAAAGTGCCTCCCAACATTTCCCCTGAATTTACAACCTCTGAGCTTAAGACTGTGCCCCCATGTCTGGCTGCAGTAAACTTTCTCTGAATGTTTGATCTTGTTGATACTCTCACTTATGAGAAACACTGAGACTCTGTACACTCTCAGCTTCCTTTTTCTGAGTGAACATGTTAAAGAGCAGCTGATACCTCAAGGAAAATGTTGAAAAACATAACATTTAGGTGCAATTCAGCTTGCATTCAGTATACATTCTGTACATTTCTCCTCCTCATTATTTATTACTGAGGAAATTTACATTAATACATGATATGCATTCCTTCGAGTTCATCTGCCTCTATAGCTTACTCCCTACTTGAAATCATAAGCCTCTGTTATGACATCACAATCTGTTGTCATAGGAGTAACTGTGATGTCACAACGAGTGTATTATGACCTCAGGTAGGGAGAAAACAACAGAAATACATGAACTCTTCAGAATCAAAGATCCTGTTTTCATGCAAATCACCTCAGTTTAAAAATAATGGGGAGGAGAAATAAAGAACTAATGTGAACGATAAGCTGAACTGTGCCTAAATATTATGTTTTGTTAAAGTTCTCCTGAAGGCGTCAGCTGCTCTTTAAGGGCTTTCAGACTTTACTCACAGCTTTTATCACCCATAATGTTGAGCATTTTGGTAGCCCTGTATTGCACTCTCTTAACTTAATCTATTTCCCACCTCAAAGAAGGTGATATGGTTTATTTGGCAGGATCTGCCCCTCATAAACCCATGATGAGTGTGGGCAAGAACCTTGGCCTTAGCCAGTAAGTGCTCCATTATTCTGCCTTTCACAGTGCCCTCCAGGATCTTGACCAGCGCCAGCGTGTAGTGGCCAGAGCCTATTCCCTGAATCAAGAAGTTTGAAATGCTGCAGTAGTTGTATTACTCTCTTGACTGCACTGCTGAATTAAAATTGCACTTTTGCAAGGCTACTGTAATCAGTGTCCATTTATTTTTGGCTGCAGTCTTCTGGTGCCTCACTATTGTGTGTTTTGGTGCATTTCTTGGTTTGTTTTGGGAAAGTAGCTGACTACATTCTTCTTTGTATTTTTCTGTGCTCTTGTTTGAACATGTAAAGGTCTGCAGCCTCTTCTCATAGCTTTTGTCCCCCCCCACTGCTGATGATTTTGTGGCCCTATGTTGAACCCTCTCAACTGCCTGAATACTCTTTCTGTATTAATGAAATGAAACTGCACACAGTACTCACAGCGAGGCTTGGCCAGGGCCTTATATAAGGGCAGGAATACTTCCCCATTTCTTCTTGTCACTTCTTTTTCGATGTACTCTACCATTCTGCTGGCCCTCTTAAGAACAGCCATGCACTATCCTGTTATATCCCTTTGTCTATTGTGAACCCTAGGTCCTTTTCCTCCTTGACTGCAGTAAGAGGAGCCCCACCCAGTGTGAAGATTCATCCTCTTTTCTCCTCTCCAAGTGTAGCACCCCTGAATTTGGCTACATTGAATCTGAGGCTCCAGAAGTCAAACTAATGGGCCAGATTGTTCAGGTCCTCCTGATGTATATCCCCATCCTCAAGAAAGTCAACCACCCTGGTTAGCTGAGCGTCATCTTTAGATATACAGTGAAGCCAGCCAGGATGCAATGCAGTATCCTGTGACACTGCATTACAAAAGTGATTAACTGCCATTGAATTTGCCTTGTTTACAGCCGTACCTCTGCTGCAGTTTGCTGCAGTTTTGTGTTACATCCTGGCCTGCACCACTGTCTGTCTATTGATAGATAGACAGATAGACAGATAGATAGATAGCAAGAAAGAAAGAAATATGAACATAAGATTGTAAGATGAAAGAAGGCCAAAAGCCTCTCAAGTCTACACCCCCCACACTTTCTTAGTAGTAGTGTCGGTTTACATTTACGTCTCCTAAAAAACCTGCCCAGCATTTTCTTGAGCTGTTTGATATTCAAGTTACTTTTTCTTTCCACACCCCCACTACCCTCTATGAGAAATAAAATGTCCTCTTGTCACCCTTAATCTTCTCCCTCTATATCTGGAAACTGTGACACTAAGTATTAACTCCTCATCTTTTGAATTTATGCCCAAACTAAAAAAGTAACATTGGATCCTTCATAAACCCATACAGAACTATCACATATCCCTTTTGAAATTGTGTTTTAGAAAGTGAGAGATTTTAGAAACCTAACTGGCTAAATGTACATCACCTAACCCTGCATTAGTTCCTCAGAAAACCCTGATGTTGTAACTAACCTGATCTATCGCACAACAGGCTAACACATAACAATTTAAACCTTTGTCCATTAAAATAAAAATATTTTCTATTTTATAAATACAGTAACACTCACCAGGGCATGAGTTTCTTGAAAATTAATGCACTTCCCTGCTGCATTTAAAGGCACTTGGCATTTCATACCAGTCTCGAATATTCTACCTAGTAACAAACTAACTACGTAATAATAAAACCTTATTTCACTAAAATTAGACTTTTCCATTTTGTAAGCACAATAACCCACTCCAGGGAATGAAACTGTTGAGAATGAATGTATTTTCTGGATGCATTGAAAGGCATTTACTCATTTGCCTCATGCCTTCCAGTTCACCCAGAGCATGCGTTTATTCTCTAGAAACCTATGTCATGTCATATATAGATACATAGACACTATTGGCAGATAAGGACCTATGGCCCACCTAGTCTGCCCATTTGAGCTTGTAAGTTCCTTTTACATTTTTCTACAAGCCTGTTACCCCTTACCCCTGACCTTCTGAATTACTGTATGTCTATCCCATGCATTCTTAAATCCCATGATTGTTTCAGCCCCCATCACTTCCTCTGGAAAGGTGTTCCACTTGTCCACTGCCCATTCGGTGAAGAAATTCTTCCTCAAGTTTCCTCTGACTCACCCTCCCTCCAACTTCATCCCATGCCCTCTAGTTCTGGAATATCTTTTTTACTGGAAAATAGTGTATTCCTGCACCCTGTACCTCCCTGTAATGTACTTGTATGTCTCTATCATATCCCTTCTCTCCCTACTCTCCTCCAGGGAGTACATATTCAGGTCCTTCAGCCTGTCCTCATATGACTTGTGATGAAATCCTTGTACCATCTTTGATGCCCTCCTCTGAAGCTTCTCTACCCTGTCTATGTACCTATGTAGGTAAGGTCTCAAGAACTGTACACCCTACTCCAGGAGGGGCCTTATTAGTGTCTTGAATAGTGGAATTATGACCTCCCTTTTTCTGCTGGTGATGCCCCTGCCTATGCATCCAAGCATCCTATTTGCTTTACCTGCTGCCTTGTCCCACTGTTTCCCTATCTTGAGGTCATCAGAGATGATAACCCCAAGGTCCCTTTCCTGCTTGGCGAATGCTATATCCTCACCCCCTAACTGATAAGTTGTTCCAGGGTTTTTGTGCCCCATATACATTATCTTTCACTTCTTTGCATTGAATTTCAACTGCCAAACCCTTGACCATTCTTCAAGATTTTGCAGGTCCTTCCTCATTCTGTTTACACCCTCAGGCATGTCCACTCTGTTACAGAGCTTCTAGCAAACAGGGAAATTCTGCTTCTAGGTCCTGTGCAATGTCACTGATGAAGACTTTGAATAGGACCAGTCCCAGCACTGATCCATATGGTACCCCACTGGTCACTCTTCCCTCTGTGGCATGACAGCCATTTACAATCACCCTCTGTGTCCTGCCACTTAGCCAGTTACCCACTTACTGCACTAGGGTCCTGCCCACTCCCATATTCTCCACAGAAACATAGAAACATAGACTTTGATAGCAGATAAGGACCAGCTGACCCACCTAGTCTGCCCATTTTCCTACTTATTGGATAAGCTGCAGATCCTAGTTAACCAACAGCCTACTTCTTCCTTCCCCCAACCAAAATTGCCTTATGTATCTTTCATGCATTCTTGTATTCCCCCACTGTTTTTGACCCCACAACCTCCTCTGGAATGCCATTCCATGTGTCCACTACCCTATCCATAAAAAAATACTTCCTCACATTGTCCTTGAGCCGTCCTCCCCTCTGTCTTCAGATTGTGCCCCCTTGTTCTTGCACATGTCTTTTTCTGAAAGATACTAACCTACTGGATTTGTTGATTCTGTTGAGGTACTTGAAAGATTCTATCATGTCCTCCCCCTTCTTTGAGGGTATACATATTAAGATCCTTTAGTCTCTCTTCATATGGATTCTGGTCCAGACCCTGCACCATTTCAGTTGCCCTCCTCTGGCCTGCCTCCATCCTGTCTTTGTCCTTGTAAAGATGGGGTCTCCAGAACTGCATGCAGTACTCCAGATGGGGTCTCATCAACTGTCTGTACAGAGGGATAACAACTTCCTGCTTTCTACTGGTGATGCCTCTTCCTATATACCCCAGTATCCCCCAACCCTCCTTACTGCCTTCTCACATTGCTTGCTTACCTTTAGGTCATCTGATATGACTACCCGAGGTCCCTTTTCCAGTTTGTTTAGTAGCTTACTATGTGGCACAGTGTCAAAGGCCTTGCTGAAATCCAGATAGGCCATGTCCGCTGCCCACTCTTTATCCACCTCCCTTGTTACCCAGTCAAACAATTCAATGAGGTTGGTCTGGCATGACTTCCTCCCAGTGAAAGCATGCTGCCTTGAGTCCTGTACTGCACTGGAAACCAGATGTTCCACCAATCTCTCCTTCAGTAGGACTTCCATGATCTTTCCCACTACCAAGATCAGGCTGACTGGTCTGTAGTTCCCCACTTCCTCTTTGTTCCCACTTTTGTATAAGGGGACTACATCTGCTGTCCTCCAGTCTTTGGGTACCTCTCCTGTTTCCAATGATTGGTTAAACAGGATTGCCAGAGGTTCAACCACCACCTCTCTTAGTTCCTTTAGGATCCTGGGGTCATGGGCTATTTTATTTATTTATATATTTATTTCATTTGTTAACCAGGTAAGAGCACGGGACCAAAAGTCCTTCTTCTTGCCCAACCTGGAGACCCAGAGACAATAAATACAAATACAAACAAACATATCATACAAGACTAATACAAAAACATCAGTTATTACAAAGAACAGTTACATAAAGATTTCATCAATAAATGTTGCTTCAGTTTTGCTTTAAAATCAGATACAGAAGTGGCCTGATGTAGAGCTAAGGATAATGAATTCCAATATCAAGGTGCAGCTATAGAAAAAGCTCAAGACCCAGTTTCAAGTTTGAGTAACACTGAGTCTAACAAGATACCACTAGAGGAACAAAGACATGGAAGAATAGCCTGAGGTTTTTACAGTATAAGACAATGGACACTGGGATTTAAGAAAAATGCATTTAAAAATAATACAACCATAAAAATATTGCATTCTAGGGAAAGAAGCCAGACAGCCTAAATTAGAATATAGAACAAAATGACGAGGTTGCAATAATACCTGTAGAACAAAGCGACAAACATTATTATAAACAACTGTCAATGTATACAACTCCTTACTCCCAAGATTCAAATAGATACTCGAGACATAATCAAAATGAAATAACAAAGACCCTACTGCAACAGATTTTCTTACTTCAAAAGAAAAGTAATTCTTAAATTTATACAACAAACCTAACTCATGGTTTATAGTACGGGCAACAGTATGAACCTGTAATGAAAATGTCAGCTCAGGGTCCAAAAGGAGCCCTAAATATTTAAATTGGTACACCTGTTCAATAGTTAAGCCATTTAAATCCTCTAAAGACAAAGTAGGGTTATCCCTAAGCATATGAGGAGTACCAAAAAATCATAGACTTGGTGTTATTAGCATTTAAAACCAAAGCATTTTCCAAACACCATTGACAAATTCCCTCAAAATCATGATTCAAGGCAGCGGTTAACCCAGAGAGGGAACTAGAGTGATAAAAAGAATCAAATCATATGCATACAATGTAGTATCACAAGTCCTACAAAAACAAGGAAGCTCATTAACAAATAAAGAAAATAACAAGGGGCCCAAAATGGACTCCTGAGGGACACCACAACTAATCAAAGAAGTAGCAGACACTGCAGAACCCATATTAACAGATTGAGCATGATCAGATAAATAGTTCCCTATCCAGGAAACTGCTGCCTTACTAAACCCCAGACTATTCAACTTTGAGCATGTAAGATCATGCTCAATAAGGTCAAATGCCTTGGTCAGGTACACGAACGCTGTCCCAGTCATCAGGCCTTTCTCAAAGCCACTTAGAACGGAGTCAGTGAAACAGACCAAGGCAGTCCCTTTTCTGTAATGCTTATGAAAACCATGTTGGTGAGATGAAAGTAACCCATGGGTGATAAGGTATTCATTAATTTGGTAAGCCACAATCTTTTCAAGCATCTTGCTTAATGGGTTAAAAACTGAAATTGGGGGAAAATCTTCAAGAGGTTTTATTGATTTATTTATTTTTTGAGTTCTAGGATTACAATTATCTTTGAACCAAAGGTTTGTTTACAAAGGTTCCGTGTCAGTCAAGTTAGCAAGCATGAGCAACAGCAGAGGCAACTACATACAATGTTGTAAGAACATCAACTGGTAATAAGCATCATAATACAGGATACACAGCAGTAGTACATTACATACACATACATACATTTTGTGTGATCAAGACATGCATTAGGTATAATCAAGACAGATAAAATAAGTAGATTGCTAAGTAGTGAGGATGATGGGGGTGGATTCTAAGTAAATTGAAGGGATGGGGAAGAGACAAGAGTAGATACAGGTGACATTGTCTATTAAGTGCACAAAGTAGTAGTTGAAGTGCTAGAGGTTGTTGGAGCAAACTGTGGGGGGTGGGAGTGTAGGCAATCAGGGTAAGGGGAGAAGGAGGATGGAAAGAACTGTAATAGGTGGGTCAGCTGAACAATAGATTAGAAATGGTCAGGGGCAAGAACAGAGAATGAAAGGATTGGAAGGAAGGGGAGAGGATAAGGGGAAAAGCAAGTGGAAAGAAGTGATGGGGAGTAAGAAGAGACACAAGAAAGGGAGGAGGAGCAAGTAAAAATGGAGCAAGATGAGAGAGGAGTCGATAAGGAGAAAATGTAGCAGAGATATAGGAGCAGGGTTTCGGGGTGGGCACAAGGTAGGTGGTAAGTCGTGCCCCAGAGCTGCTTAGGTGGAACAGTTGCAGCTGCTGAGGGTTGTGAGGTACTGATGCAGTTTGTGCTTATATGGCCATAGCTTAAGCTCAGAGGAGATCTCGAGGGGGAGACCATTAAGCCAGGTAGGAGCTCTGAAATTAAAGATACACTGAGATTGGGAGGTCCGGCAGAAAGGGACAAGGTAGTGTTGTGTGATGGAGCTGCGTGTAAACCACATGTGACGTGAAAGTTCTAGGAAGGCCCGTGTGGATGGGTGAGTGAGATCAAGGCTAATTTTTTTTCCTAACAAGCATGTTTAGTAAGAGATCCTACTCTTGAGATTGAGACAACTGGTCTGAGCATACAGAGTACATGTATATGTGCATTTCCCAGCTCCTGAGACAAGCTGACAGCACTTATTAAGTGTGATAACAATCCTTTTTAAGGCAGTATCAGTAGCTGACCAATAGATAATGAGGCAATAGTCAATAATGGTGAGGACAGAACTGGTCACAGCTATCTGTAAGGCATCAGGGGTCAGGCAGTGGTGCTGGCAGTAGAGAATCCCAAGTAAAGTACTTACAGACTTTGAGACTGCGTTAATATGAAGATTAAAGGATAGGAAGCTGCCAAGGATAATTCCAAGGTATTTGAAATCCTGGACCGCTCAAGTGGCTTGTTGTGTTTGTTTAAGATAGTAATGCTTGCTGACCTGTACTTACTGTGTGGGCTAGTGAACACCATGGCTTTTGTTTTCTTATAATTCATCAATAATTTATGGCACCCAAACCAGGTTTTAATTGTGGAAAATTGGACTGTAGGTCACAGCTGAGGACGGATGGATCAGAGTGGGTGAAAGAGAGGACAGCATCATCTGTGTAGAGTATCAAGTTGTTACTACAGGCTTTGGGAAGGTTATTCAGAAATAGACCAAATAGCAGAGGTCCAAGGATGGAGCTTTGTGGGACACCTGACCATACAGAGGCTGCATGAGTTTTCTTAGGAATTGATACAACCCTTGCCACTTTCCTTTTACAGGGAAACTGGCAGTATTCCAAAGAAAGATTAAAAAGGTAACATACAGGTTTAAGTATAAAAGGAATGGACAGCTTTAGAAAGCAGCCATCAAGTCCACCCCACAGTTACAACATGTATTAGGTAAAGTGCTCAATAAAGTATAAACATCAACCTCTGGGACCTTCTTAAATACAAATTCAGGTATGTTAAATAAGGGAGAAACATATTTGGAACTCCCATCGTCCATACGTGTTCCATTTCTATGAAAGCTGGACAGATCAGAAAATGCTTTATTAAAAATGTTAGCTATTTCAACAAGGTCGATAATATTAACATCATTTACTACCAAATTCCTGACCAAGGAAGTCAATCTAGGGGAAAGTAAGGAGCTTATGTTTTCCCAAAATTGTTTTGGATTTGACCAGTTAGACTGAAACCTATCCTTATAAAAAATCACTTTTTGCTTTTCATACGAAATCCAAAACCTTTTTTCTAATACAGCGATAGTTGTTAAGGAGCAAAACAGAAGGCTTCTTCTTATATGCAACCCAGACAGTATTACGATCTTTAATCAAGGCCCTAATGATGAGGGTAAGCCAAGGACTGGAAACACCTCTTAACCTCATGGTACACATAGAGAACAAGGAATCCTGAACGGGAAGAAGTTGACTACAAAAAAAAAAAAAAAACACAGCAAAATCAATGGACCCTACGAACTAATGGGCGGGTAATACATGCTGGAAGCACATTACCCACTATGGAGCTCCACACCTGTGGACAGGTGTGCACCGGTAACATTCATGACCATGGGCCACCTGTCTGTGGCCCTGCACCCCCAGCATGCAGGTCCATGCAGGGTGGGTGTGGGCGGAGTCACGGACCCAGCTGGGCATCCAATAGGATGCCCGGCATGGGTCCAACAGTGGGTCCTCTATGCAGCAGAGCATGTGTTGGCAGCTGCCCCATGGATGTCCAAGGGCCAGTGGCTGTGGAGGGTGGTAGGAGGGCAATGCCGCTGGCCCTCTCTAATGGCACTGAAGTGGTGCAGTGGGACAACAGGGCATGTCTGCTGGCAGAGGGAGGGTATTACCACTGGTAGCAGAGAGGGGGATTGACATGCAGAGCCATTGGGGAGGGAGGCAGCAGCCTTGTGCTGGTGCCCCTGTGAGGTGTATGGGTGTAATGTGTGTTGGGGGGCCGCCACACTTACTACTGTGTGCTGGGGTGGGTGGGTGGCATTGGGCGGCTGTTTCCTGTGGCCCTGGAGGATCAGTGGGCTGTTCACCCTGTCCTGCAGGGTGTGCTTGGGTCATGTAAGGGGTCTATGGCAGGGTCCTCCCTGGTATACCCTGCACCCCTACACACTCCCATGGCCAGCACTATGCACCTTAGTACATGGCGTGTAGTGCTGGCCCACTCCTAGCATGGATGGGGGATCAGGCACATCTGTGCTGCACACCCCCCTTCAAGCATCCCGTGTGGGGGGCACATAGGGTGTGGAGTGGTTGCACACCCCAGATATGCTCGCATAGCCACTCTGCCTCATTAGTGCATAGGACCCATTATCAGGGAGAAATTCCAAGTATGACCAATCAATCTGGGATAAATAAGCACAACAAATGTCCAAATTAACATTTTTAAGAGCGAATTTGGGCCAGATGCGGAGCAACTTTCAAATGACCAAAATTCAACACAGCAAATATTGCCATATGATCACTAACTGCATCAGGTAAAACACCAGAAGCAGTTATACAACCTTCTCTATTGGTAATAACCCAGTCCAAAACAATATGGTTTAATGTGTGTGAGTTAAGATGAGTAGGCTCATTTATACATTGAAATAAATCATAAGCAGATACCAAGGACTCCAGTCCCAAGTTTAACCTTAAAGAACAATTCAGATTAGCATCCCTGACCAATACTGTGTGATGTCATTTTATATTGGGACCCATGATTGCAAGATATTACTTTAAACCCTCAAAACTTCTATTAGGTGGATTATATAGAGATCCCATAATAAGTTGTCTTGTTCCACCCAACAATATCCATAGCAGCAGCCAATCTGTTTCTAGAGACCCATCACTACTAGAATTTATGACACTTATCTGTAAATAATTTTTATAATAGACTGCAACCCCGCCCCCTTTCTTCTTACCCTTCATATCAGCTCTATACAGATTATACCAAGGAAGAGCGCATGAATTTTCTGGAACAGTATATACCCCCACAAGTTGACAGTGACTGACACTACAGCGACAACAGCGCCAGGTTGCTGTAGTGTTGGTGCTGGACCCTGGCACTGTTTTCTGGGGGTCTTGCACCCCCTTCCCTAATCAGCTCCAACTCAGAGTTGATTATTTTAATTGGGGGTATCAGGGGGCATAGTCTCCTGCTTGGGGGGTTCGGGGGCGAAGCCTCTGAAGAAAACATGGAAGACAGTGACCACCTTTATGCCGACCACAAATGCAGTTGACATATAGGTTTCGCTGTAACATTGGTCTACAAAAGTTTTGTCACTCTACCGTAATAGATCCATCAGGAATGACAGGCTTTAGCCAAATTTCTGACAAGGCCAGTAAATCTGGTTTGTAATGGTTAACAATTTGTTCTATTTCAGCTAATTTAAGAACAAGGCTTCTTACATTAAGGTGCAGTATTTTAAAGCCATGACTATTTGTACAGTCTTCAAAAGAACAATTGTCTAGGGGAACCACAGTATTGTTACAATTTAAAGGACCTGGGTTCCTTTCAATAGCTCCAGCTTGCAGCAACTATAGAACTAATTTCAACCCCTGCACTACCTTCAGAAAAACAAAATAAAGATTACAAGTAGTACCATGGTATCTCAGATTCCCACATATTCTGACCACATAGGAATGCCTTTGCAAGAACTGACCAGAAGCCACTGAACATTTAGCATGCACCAGCAAGCTAGGCATTACAAACTCCCGAGGCATAAATTCACTATCCTCCTGTGCTGCCACTGCCAATTGGCGGCGGGGGGGGGGAGGGCGTGGTGTGTGTGGCTCAAGCCGGTAACACAAACTGCTTACTTAATCTTCTTCTTCACAAACTGAACATATTTAAAGTTCTTTTTACATATAACAGTTTTTATTGTATTACTGTGTAAGAATAAGGAGGCGGCATAGTGCAGTGGTTTAAGGCTCTGAGCTGCAAACCTAGATACCTGGGTTTGAATCCCACAGCCCCCATGTGTGTACTGTGTGACTCTGAGCAAGTCAGTTAACTTACTTGTGCTCCCAGGTCACACCTGTAAACAAGATTTCAGCTTAGTGTGTCTCTCCTGGTAAACATAAACAAAAAGAAAAACAAACATACTTTGTACATTTTGATAGCAGCAATTCCTGGCCAGGGCAAAGCACATTGGCAATACAACTCTAAGTTTATTAATAAATAAAAGAAAAACAAACATTATATGTATGTCATGATATCTGCAATTCCTGGCCAGGGAAAATCCCATTGGAAATGCAACTCTGAAGGGTTATTAATAGTGTTATCACCAAGATTTGTAATTAACCTCATAAGTAGTGTGATCAATAACATAGCCTAGCACTCCATTCTATTAACTACTACAATATTGGATGATCTGAATGAATTAAAATCTGTAATGCAATAGCAATGCATTTCTCCATATATACTCCTAGTTAACACAGCTAAGCTAATAAACAACTAATATTTAAATATCTACAAATCTAATTAATTAATTCCTATTGTATGCTATGTAAAAAGCATTTCTGTGGTGGTGTTCCCCCTTCCCTTGCCTATTTCCCCCCTCTTCTAATATTATGTAATAAACATACAGTTTGGTCATCACACTTTCCCTTATAGAAATAGCTGTATGAAATGTTTTCATGCTGCACACATAAAACTACCCAAGTGATATACATACTGCAAGCATGATTTAAATGTTAAATTGGAACCGATTGCATGCATATGGCATGTGTGCAGCAAGCAAATGTGGAAACCATGATTTGTTTGTTAAATTGGGAAAGGAAGCATGCATGTGGCATGTGTGCAAAAATCAAGTGGTCACTGGTAACTGCAGATGTAAAGGTAAAGTGACTTGCTTAGGATCATACCATACACAAGTTGGGGTTGAAGAGATTCAAACCCAGGTCTTCATACCTCCAAGTCTCTTGGCTTGTAATTCAGTGCCTTTAACAACTAAGTCATACTGGCTGCACACATATGGCTCACTTGTACTTCGAT
This sequence comes from Neoceratodus forsteri, assembly GCA_016271365.2. Lineage (NCBI taxonomy): Eukaryota > Metazoa > Chordata > Ceratodontiformes > Ceratodontidae > Neoceratodus > Neoceratodus forsteri. Next base: position 473,459,609 of record CM057455.1, read on the forward strand.
ACATACTGTATCTGTCTACATCTGCATGCATGTGGCGTGCTTGTAGCCACTGTTATGCTTTTCAATTTTCTTCTCTTACTCATCTCAATTTCACAGTTGAGCTGGATATACTATGTTATCTGGTAACTCAGTATCCTGATGCTAAGGATACCGAGTCCAGATTATTGAAATTGACTAACCTGACGGTGCCACTTGCCCGATGAAATGTCGGGCAACACGGCAACAAATGCCTTTTCTTTCACCCTCACACCCCCCATAACTAAAATAACTAAATCTGAGGGGCAGCGGACCCCAGAGTAAAAAACTAGCAGTTATAAAGGGGGGGGGGGGTCAAAGTATGAGATCAGACTGGAATTCAGGTCCAACGGTGCAAGCTGACATGTGTGCAGCAAGCAAGTGTGGAAACCATGATTTTTATGCTAAATTGGGAAAGACTGCATGCATGTGGCATGTGTGCAAAAATCAAGTGGTCACTGATAACTGCACACATAAAAGTTAAGTGACTTGCTCAGGATCATACCATCGGGGCAGCTCTGCAAACGTCCAGATCCGACAGCGTTTTCAGGGGTAAGATAGCAAGCCATCACATCCGCTACCTTACCCCATCCCGTAACACCATCGGGCATGTATCCATCAGCATGATCACTCTTGGGACACTGCTCCTGTCAAGCAATAGTGCCCAGGCAGGTGCAAGTCAGGATAGTGAGCCATGGGTTAGCATAAGGGTACTGTTGAACTATAGCACACAAATCAGTGGAAACACATGTGTTTTTACCACCCCCAATACACAAACCTACCCACAAAACCACTTAATTACTTCTATCTGGCCTGTTCTACTATTTTCTCTCCATAGTTTTGAATACTTCCATGCAAACAGACTTTAATGTGCAAACACAAAGTAGCAATAACTTGACACACACCCACATGGCCAGTCAATCCACCCTCATGCACATACACTGTAGTGGGTATAGCCATGCTGCTACACACAGCCCACCAAGTATAGATATAAGTAAAAACTCTCTTACTTTAGTACTAGAAAGCCAGAGGCCCGAGTCTTTAAGAGATGATGTCCATGGGTTAGAGTACTGGGGCATACCAACTTGAAATGAATAGAGTTATTTTTTATTACTATTTTATACATTATGATAGTGAATTGGAGAATAATAAAGGCCACTATTCTACTAACAAGGCCCTTGTTAGTCAAGTTCTGGTCTTCATTTATCTCCAACTCTCCATCAATAATGTATAAAATAATAATAAAAAATATACCCTTTCATTTCATTGGTGCATACCCCTGCAGTCTCCTTTGCCCTTTGTCATAATGTGCCTGAGCATGGAGATGTGGAGGACAGCTTCACTGGGGGGGGGGATATGCCTGACTATAGTGGAGCTCCAATAGTCTGTGCATACCATACTGCTCAACTGTCCGTGAATGTAAGGGACAGCTCTAGAATGACTGTAACATCTCTAAAAGGTACAACTTATTTGTTTTGACGGAAAAGTAATATGCAAATCAGGAAAGATTCAAATGTATAATAGTCTTCTGTATATACAACCGGTCACCCAGTTACTAACCAATTTCTTTCCTGGCTGAAGTTCTGTCCTCCCACTCCCAAAAGAAGAACTTTGTCCTGATTTTTCTTCCCTACTCCATTCCATTCAATACCCATCCCCTATGGGTCATGAAGCCACCCAAAGGTAAAGAAACATGAAAAACCCATCAATATTTCAGTCCTTCTTCCTTCGCCAATCCCTCTGTAAAAAAATATATATATATATTCCTTTTACTTACCCGCAAGGAAGATAAGTGTGCCACCAGCCCAGTTTTCAGTCTGCTGACCCCTCTTCTTCTGCCAGAAACTGGATGCTAAAACCAAGCAGCACTTGTCCCCATTGTGGTCTGCATCCAAGTCACCTCACCAACCGAACCCACCCAACCTGGGTTGTTGCTTCCTGCTTGGTTACTGCTGTGGTTGCTGCCACACTGCACTAATCAAGGCCTATGAAAGCGACCCACACTGCTGTCACCACTGCTGCTAAGTCTAGCTTGCTGCCATGGGGGGTCTGTGCTGTTTTTTTGCAAGTCAAGCCTAATAGAATAAATAGGTAGCCTAGTCTTGAATTATCTTCTAGTTCACCCTCTGCCCCTTCAGCCACCAGAGGAGACAGAGACACACTAAGAGTAGGCCAAACAAAATATGCTTCCACAACACTGCTATTGAGAGTTCAGTGCTTACCGACTGCTCCAAGCTGTAGTTTGCAGTCTGTCTACTCTGGTGGGAAAGACAGTGTCGAACTTGCAAGACTCATGTCCTCTTTCTTGGCTGGAGCTCATCCACATCACATGTGAGTGTGCCACTGCTAATAGGTGGAGAGAGTAGACAACACAATACAGACACAGTTGAGTCAGGAGAGTACCTGCAGTGTGAGCACAGACAGGCAGGTGGGCAATTATTAAACAAACAATTAAATCCAAATTTAATGCCCTTATTGCCACACCATAAGAACAACCTAGAGGGGCAAATGCATCCCTCTGCCCTACCTAAATGGCACCCCTGCTTAATGGCAGAAATTAATTTTCAGGTGCTAATGCAATAGTTTCCACTGTGTTCTGAGGTACTCTGTCTTCATGTTTCATAATGTATCCTGATCATCATAATGGTTAGTGTCCATCACTGACCCTCATTTTGCATGCCCATGTCCTTCATTTCAGTGACAAAATGTGAGGTATGGTGCATGCTTCCAAGACCCTACTCAGCACAAAAAGTGCTGAGCATGGCCATAGTGTTTATACTCAATACAGAATGACAAAGGGAAAGTAAGTGAGATGAAACAGTCATGGAGAAACACACTTTTAACACTAAATATTAATGAGGGATTTGCATGGTACGAAACAAAAAGGATAGGCTTTATAACACAGAGGCCCCTCTTTGTACATCTGGAATGGGGGACGTTGACTGGCTATTTCCTGGGCATTTAATGCAGTAAGCAAACAATACTTTACCAATTAATGGTGATTTAATGACAAAAATCAAAAGCCATTAAACAACTTGCAAAAGGATCAGAATCAAAATAAAAATGTATTTTAGTGACTCTAATTGCTAGCAGTAGTATAAGAAATAGAACTGATATGTTTTTTTAGATGAGTGTACCATCTTAGCTGCTGCACACATGGCAAGCATGCATCATGTGAACCTGATGTGATATTTAAATGATGTTCACACCAGTTTAACTGCTGCACTCATGTCAAGTTTACAGCATGTGAACCTGACCTGGTTTTAGACCTGGCTTACTTAGGTTCACTTTGTGTATACAAACTGCATGCAAACATTGTACAATTAAGAACGTGGCATGCATTCTGCATTTACACAGGACACCTACTGTATACTTCTATAAGACGTATATGCAGTGAAAATGTCTACATGCCATGCATTGGGTAGTACCTACTTTGCAAAAAATGCAGTGTTATGTTGAGAGTTATTATTATTAGTTAATGCCTTTCTCTAAATGAAGGGTGGAATATATTCAAGCATTAGGAAAAAACATCCAATGTACCATACAGAATCATGTAGGAAGTGTTGATGTGTAACACTGAAATTATATGCTTCGGTAAATTATTTATGCTCTTTATTGATCTTTACTATGGCCAATACTGTCTTTTTTAAGAAAACTGAACCAAGAAAGCCCAAGTGGCTTGAACTGTCCTGCTTTCCCTTGTGCTTTATACAGTATGTTAATTGTCAGGAAGAATGCCTCCCAGATGGGTGAACTTAGGCAATCCAGTTTTTCCATTTAATGAAAATTTGATGTTTTGCCTCAAGCGCTAAAGTGAGTAGAAGGTTTTTATACCATTCCTGCTTCCAGGTGAACTGTGCCATGTCTCCCAGAATCCAAAAGAGTGGTGATCTAATGACTGATTCATCCAGTATAGATGATCATATGGACCAAATATGGGATCATAATGGCTGAAGTTGTGGCCATTGCCATAGGATGTGTCCTAGATCAGCTGGAGACCATGAGCATCACCAGCATTGATTAGGAATTTTCACCCCCATACAAAACAATTCTAATGGTGTTCTATGTAACCTGACAATAATTTCATTTTTGGATTAACTGATATTTGGGGTCTATTGTTCTTGTGTGTGCACTATGCCTGCATTTTTCCCAGTCTTCCTAGGGTATTGTTACACAGACCCTGTTACCATTTATGTCTGAGCTAGCAGTATAGCCTAGGGGTTAAAGTAATGAGCTATGAATGAGCTTGGTACATCCAGTGGAACTGGGTTTGATCCCACAAGCATCACTTGCATACTGTTTGATTTGGAGTAAGTCACGTAATCTCCCAGGTTGTTTCTAAAAACAGTATTTTGTGTCTAGTGGGCCTAACCTGGTTATCAAAGAATGAGGGTGAAAAGTCTGTGGGGTTGCCAGACAGGATGATGGTGCATCTGTACTATTCAATAGACATCATTACCTACTCTTCGTGGTATATTTTCCCATACTGTATGTTAAGAGTTTATGCATGTCTGTTTGAGCTTGCAGTCATTATCTAACAATGGGCTTAGTGTTTGTCTTAATTGTAGATATACTTCAGTGATTATTACTAGGGAGTCTGTATTCCATATGCAGTTCTGCATATTGATCAGAGAACTCTAGTGTTTTGGCATATAAGTTGTTGAAGCATGTGGATGCCTTTCGCTTCCCAATTCGGTCAATGGATCATTTTACCATCTATTTTTATTCTTCAATTTTTCCATAGTGATTCTCTCCACCCCAGCCCTGTTTCATTCTAATCATTTAACGTCTGAAGATTTTTCCATGTGACTCTTGAGTATCAAACATTGGGAGACAATTTATGTAAGCCTTGTACTTTCTCTGTAGGAGCTACAGCTAGTGAAGTAGAGCCTGCCATAGCTCTTTCAGCTTGTACACCTGAGGCAGTTGTGGAATTTAGTTCTGCTATCCAGTGAAAGGCCTGTTTTACACCATTGGCTAGATGGTATGCCAACAACTAGAGTAGGTTCCAGCCTCTGTCATGGTGTGCTACACACAGAATCCCTTATAAATAAATGGATCAGCTTATAAATTTTACTCCAGATTGGAATAGAAAGGTTGTTGAGGCAGTAGAGGAGACAGGGCAAACCCATCATATTACATAGAAACATAGAAACATAGACTTTGACGGCAGATAAGGACCACTTGGCCCGCCCAGTCTGTCCATTTTCCTACCTACTGGATAAGCTGCAGATTCTAGTTAACCAACAGCCTGCTTCCTGCAACCCCCCACTATAATTGCTTTGTGTCTGTCCCATGCATGTTTGAATTCCCCCACTGTTTTAGACCCAACGACCTCCTCAGGAAGGCTGTTCCATGTATCCACCACTCTCTCCGTGAAAAAGAATTTCCTCACATTACCCCTGAGCCGTCCCCCCTCTATCTTTAAACTGTGCCCCCTTGTTCTTACACATCTCTTTTTCTGAAAGATGCTACCCTCCTGGACTTTGTTGATTCCCTTGAGGTACTTGAATGTTTCTATCATGTCCCCCCTGTCCCTCCTTTCATCAAGGGTATACATATTAAGTTCTCTCCATCTCTCTTCATATGGTTTCTGATGTAGACCCTGCACCATTTTAGTTGCCCTCCTCTGGACTGCTTCCATCCTGTCTATGTCCTTGCGTAGATGAGGTCTCCAAAACTGCACACAGTACTCCAGATGGGGTCTCACCAACTGTCTGTATAGAGGGATAACCACTTCCCTTTTTCTACTTGTGATGCCCCTTCCTATGCATCCCAGTATCCCCCTGGCTCTCCTTACTGACTTTTCACATTGCTTACCCACCATTAGGTCATCTGATATGACTACTCCCAGGTCCCTTTCCATTTTTCTTGTTGTTAGTACCTCCCCTGCTATTGTGTACTCTTCTCCTGGGTTTTTGTTTCCCAGGTGCATTACTTTTCACTTCTTTGCATTGAATCTAAGTTGCCATATGTCTGACCATTCCTCCAACCTTGCCAAGTCCCTTCTCATCTTTTCTACTCCCTCTTGTGTATCAACTCTGTTACAGATCTTTGTGTCATCTGCAAAGAGGCATACCTTTCCCTCCAGACCCTCTGCAATGTCACTTATAAAGATGTTAAAGAGGATTGAACCCAGTACTGAGCCCTGAGGTACTCCACTAGTAACCCCCCTTTCTTCGGAATGTGTTCCATTCACTATTACCTTCTGTGCCCTGTTGTGCAGCCAGTTCACTACCCAGACTACCACCCTGGGACCCACTCCCAGACTGGTTAACTTGATTATTAATCTTTTGTGTGGGACTGTGTCAAATGCCTTGCTAAAGTCTAGGTAGGCCATATCCACAGCCCCTCCCTGGTCTATTACTTTGGTCACCCAGTCAAAGAAATCAATTAGATTAGTCTGACATGACCTTCCTGTTGTAAATCCATGTTGCTTTTGGGTCCCTGCCCCGCTGGCCTCTAGGTACTCAACAATTCTTTCTTTCAGAAGTGATTCCATCATTTTCCCTACCACTGAGGTCAGACTTACAGGTCTGTAGTTTCCTGCTTCTGCCTTGCTCCCACTTTTGTAAAGGGGAATCACATCTGCCCTCCTCCAGTCCTCAGGTACCACCCCATCCTGCCATGATTTGTTAAAAGTGTGGTCAGTGGTGTCACTAGGTCCCCCTAGTTCTTTTAGGATTCTGGGTGAATCCCATCAGGCCCCATTGCTTTGTCCACCTTGAGTTTTAGGAGTTCTTTCAGGACTCTTTCTTCTGTGAATGGACTGGTATCAACCCCTATCCAGAGTGCTTCTATTGTCTGGTTTAGGTAACTGCTCCTCATCTTCTTTTGTGAATACTGAGCAAAAGTATTCATTCAGTATCTCTGCCTTTTCACTGTCTCCCTCTGCCCACCTCCCCTCCTTTATTAATCTTCACTATACCTCCCTTAACCTTTCTATGCTCCTAATGTACCTATAAAGGTTTTATCCCCCTTTTTGACCGAGTTGGCTATTTTTTCCTCGGTTTGTGCCTTTGTTATTCTGACTGCCTTTCCTACTTCTTTCTGCTTTAATTGATACAGTTCCCTGTCATGCTCCTTCTGTGATTCCTTATACTTTTTGAATGCAGCCTTTTTCTCCTTAACCTTCCCTGCCACCTCTTTTGAGAACCATAGTGTTTTTTTACTCCGTTTAGTTTTCTTTATTTGTTTTACACAAAGACTTGTTGCCTCTATGATGGCAGTTTTGATTTTTCTCCATTGTTCTTCCACCCCTCCTATTTGGCCATTTGCTAGTGCATTCTTCAGGTGTTCACCCATTTTGCCAAAGTCAGCCCTTCTAAAGTCCAGTATCCTTGTTTTTGTATGGCTTATCTCCATGGTTGTGCTCATTGTGAAGCACACTGTGCAGTGGTTGCTTGTTCCCAGATGTCTACTGACTTCTAAATTTGTGATCCTCTCTCCATTTGAGAGTACCAGGTCTAGTATTGCTCCCTCCCGAGTGGGTTCCAGCACTAGCTGTCTAAGGTCTGCCCCCTGCAGGGCATCGAGAATGACCCTGCTCTTGGATGTGGCTGCAGTACATGTCCTCCAGTTAACATCTGGCATATTCAGGTCCCCCATCAACAGTATCTCCCCTTTTTCAGCCATTTTGAGAATGTCCTCTATCATTTTCTTGTCCATTTCCTCCCCTTGAGACGGGGGTCTGTATACAACCCCTGTGCGGATTGCAATGCCATTCCCCATCTCCAAGGTAACCCAGAGTGCCTCTTGTCCTCCCCCTTTACTTTTTAGTTCTGTAGCTTTGATCCCTTCCCTTATGTATAGAGCTACTCCACCTCCTCTTTTACCTTCCCTGTCCCTTCTGTAGATTGTGTACCCTGGTATGTTGACATCCCATTCATGGTTCTCAGTGTACCATGTTTCTGTGACTGCCACAATATCCAATTGTTCATCTTCCATCAAAGCTACTAGCTCAGAAAGCTTGTTTCCCAGACTACGGGCATTAGTAGTCATTGCCCTACATTTAATGTTGGCTTGATCCTTTTTTCCCCCATCCCTGCTCTTATTGCTCTTATCTGTTTTACCATTTACCCCCGTCCTTCCCTGTGTTGAGCTCTGTACCTCAGTGTTTACCTTACTACCTGCCATGTTTTGTGGGGGGAGGCTTGACTTTTCCTGCCTTTTATCAGTACCTCCCTCCTTATCTAGTTTGAAAGCTTGCCAAGGAAGCATTTAAACCTGTCACCTAGGAGCTTGGTCCCCTTTGTGGACAAATGCAGACCATCATACCAGTATAGACCTTTATCTCTCCAGGTGGACCCCCAGTCCCCAATGAAGCCAAAGCCCTGTGCTCTGCACCAGTTTTGCAACCATTCATTAAACTGCATGGTGTGCAGTACCCTAGCCTCACTCCTGCCATGGACTGGTAGCACCTCTGAGAAGGTTACTATGCTTGCTACCCATCTGAGGCCCCTCCCCAACTCCACAAATTCATTCTGCACTGCACTGATCCCATGCCTAGCTAGGTCATTTGTTCCAAGGTGAACAATGATATCTAGTTTTCTCTCCTGTGATGCTGCTTCTACAATTGTGAGGATTCGCTTCTTGTCCCTCCAAGCCATGGCACCAGGCAGGTAGCTTACTTCCTTCTCTCCCTTCACCAGTTCTACCCCCTAACAATTGAGTCCCCTATCAGTAGATGTTTCGTTCCCCTGTGGTGTCCCTTGCCACCCTTATGTGGGTCTCCCTTGTGGATGTCCTCAACATTCTTCTGGGTCTCCACTGAGGGTGCCATCATAGAGGAACCTTGCTCTGCCATAATGGCATCTGATTTGTGTAGAGGTACAACTGGGGGTCTATTGAATGCTGCAGTTGTACTTGTTAGAGTTAGGTTCAATTGCAGTCATCTAGTTATATCCTGGGATAATGTATCTATAATTGCGTTTGTGTTACTTAGAAACATAGAAACATAGATTTTGACGGCAGATAAGCACCGCTTGGCCCACCCAGTCTGCCCATTTCCCTACCTAATGGATAAGCTGCAGATCGTAGTTAACCAGCAGCCTACTTCTTCCTGCCCCCACCCCCTAGAATTGCCTTATGACTGTCCCATGCATGCTTGAATTCCACCACTGTTTTTGACTCCATAGCCTCCTCCGGAGGCACGTTCCATGCATCCACAACTCTCTGTGAAAAATACTTCCTTAAATTACCTCTGAGCCGCCTCTTCTATCTTCAAATTGTTCTTGCACACCTCTTTTTGAAAGATGCTACCCTCTTGGACTTTGTTGATTCCTTGAGATACTTGAAAGTTTCTATCATGTCCCCCCTCTCCCTCCTTTCCTCGAGGCTATACATATGCAGCTCCTTAAGTCTCTCTTCATATGTCTTCCAGTGCAGACCCTGCACCACTTTAGTTGCCCTCCTCTGGACAGCCTCCATCCTGTCTATGTCCTTGCGGAGATTGGGTCTCCAGAACTGCACGCAGTACTCCAGATGGGATCTCACCAACTGTCTGTACAGAGGGATAATAACTCCCTGTTTCTACTGGTGATGCCTCTCCCATGCATCCCAGTACCCCCAACCCTCCTTTCTGCCCTCTCATTGCTTGCCCACTTTTAGGTCATCTGATATGACTACTCCCAGGTCCCTTTCCATTTTTCTTGTTGTTAGTATCTCACCCCCCATTGTGTACTCTTCCCCTGGGTTTTTGTTTCCCAGGTGCATTACCTTGCACTTTTTAGCATTGAATCTAAGCTGCCATACATTTGACCATTCCTCTAACCTTGCCAAGTCCCTTCTCATCCTTTCCACCCCACCTTGTGCATCAACTCTGTTGCAGATCTTTGTGTCATCTGCAAAGAGACATACTTTTCCTTCCAGTCCCTCTGCAATGTCACTTATAAAGACATTGAAGAGGACCGGTCCTAATACTGAACCCTGAGGCACCCCACTAGTAACCCCCCTTTCTTCAGAGTGGACTCCATTTACTATTACTCTCTGTGTCCTATTCTCCAGCCAATTCTTTACCGAGGCTGTCATCTTCAGGGACAGTGGTTTACCGGGATTGAGAAAGGGCAAATTCCATTTTGCACATTGTAAAAAACGGTACTGTCACCGGTGTCTGCTAAGCCAAAATCCGGTTTTACCGATGTTTGGTTTTGTGTACTTTATTTAACAATTTTTAACTCTGTTAACATGCATTTTAGCAGTTTTCACCTCCACTATTGCACATCCTTCCATCCTTGTACCAATTTAAAGTTGTTTTAGGTACAAAATATGATGGCAGCAACAGCACTACAGCCCCCATAGCTGAGGTATGATGGAAACAGCAACAAGGCCCCCATTCCTCTGGTGCGATGGCAGCACCAGCAACACTACAGACCCATCCCTCTGGTGTGATGGCAGCAGCAACAACACTATGTCTCCCCTCCCTCAGGTATGATGGAAGTAGCAGCACTGCGGTCCCTATCCATTAGGTGTGATGGCAGCAGTACCACATTCCGCATTCCTCAGGTATGATGGCAGCATCAGCACTATGGCCCCCATTCCTCTGGTGGGACAGCAGCAGTACAACATTTCCCATCCACCAGTGGTTATGGCAGAAGCACTATGGCCCTCCGCCTCTCAGGTGTGATGGCAGTAGCAACAATGCAGTCCACATCCCTCAGGGGTGATGGCAGTAGTGACAGCACTATGATCCCCTTCTTCAACACCCACACCCCACATGCACATTTACAAATTACTTAGTCTCTTTGCTTGTTAGAACTCAGATGTGAATTAATCTGAACCACTACCACTACTAAGGTGGACCACATTTGTTTTTTCCTATCATTTAACTGCTTGAATTGGATTTCTGCCTGTGACACCACTGACCAGGGTTTGGGAACAGGTTTGGGTGTTGGAGGACTGGCCGGGGGGGGTGAAGGCTTGAGTGTCCAATGACCACTCGCCTTCTCCTGGGAGGGAGGGTATATTCACAGCTCAGTATTTGCCGGCCCCAGGTGGAGGCTGGAGGCATGGCAACATATTGGCCCTCATTGCAGAAGAGAGCGTGATGGATGTCAGCTTGTGCCTTAACATCATGTGGCCTATCACACCTCTCACGAAAATGGAAAAACACCTTCTGGCCACCCAGAGGATGGTTTCTGGTCGCTCCATAAGCATGAAGCACCAGACACATGTATCTGTTCTGACATCTACCATGCCTGGGATATTCAGGAAGCTCTTTAGGGTGATTGTCCTCCCCTGTTAGCCTCCCACAGGGGTAGGGGCCCACCGATGAAGGGTTACTTCAGGTTACCTGATAGCATGGCCATAAGGGGCAGTGGATGATGGTGGTGGGGATTCAGCAGCAGTGGTAGGGGGACTTGGCAGGCCTGAAAGAATGGATGGCCAGGGGGGTAGGAGGAACAAAAAAAACTGCCTGAATTTGCTTCTTTGAAATAATGTCTTCACCTAAAAAAAAAACATTCACAAGTGATTAGCGGAGGACCTTCTAATGCATCTCACAAACATGTGGTTTTCCTTTTTTTCCCTTGGTCACCATGAAAAGGGTGTCTCTCAGTTTTCATGTCTGAGCTCAGATGTGAATTGAGCACCACTCTACCCACCAGCATCGTACAGCCCTGGGGTCTTACCTTCTGTGTGTCACTGAATGTGCTTTCCATTCCACTGGCCAAGCATAGGTACACTTAAACACTTAACATTTGTTTTTTATTAAAGTAGTCTGTCAGAAAACCTTTTATTGTCACAGAGACTGACACAACAGGTGGGAGAGAAGGTGCAAATGATGAAATGGGCAGACTAGGTGGGCCTTCAAAGTCTATGTTTCTACGTTTCTATCCCATTCACCTAAATAAGTAGTGAGGCAGCTTGTGCCTTGTGAACATACTTTCATTCAGACTAATTTTCAATCAAGCAACTGAGGATTTTGGATGGTCCTGCTGATTATAAACTTGAATAAACTAGTTGGTAACAGTGATCCTGTCCTTAGCAATCTATATCCTAGATGTTCATATGCAAAAAATACAATAAAAACCTGACTAAAGTCTAAAAACAAGCTTATAAAACACAAAATGTATCTGAACATTTATTTTTACCTATACAACATCTTTGGAGCCCGAGTATAACTCGGATAAATTACATGGTACCCTGACTACTGTGTGATGTAGTAAACATATATTGGTATTTTTTTATGTTTTTTTGTAAACTGGGTAAACCCACTAGGCAAAACTGCCTGTTTTCAGAGGTGACCCAGGAGCACTGTGGAGGTTAAGTGCCTTTTGATCAGAGTCGCACAGCATGCAAGTGGAGGTTGTGGGGATCAAACCCAAGTCTTCTAAATGTACTCAGTTCGATCACTGTTTGTTACTCTAACCACTAGACTATACCACCAGCCATAACACCCATATATAATGTTTTTTTTTTTTGTGTGTCTTATGTTTTCGGCCCTCCCCGGATCTGCCCCTAGAGTGCCTCTACCCTCCTCTCCTGCACAGCGGGAGTCTGTCCTGGGGATCGAGGGTCCCCTCCCATACTTTTTCCCGTTTTTCTGTCCTCCCCCCATAGCTCCCCCCAGGACGCCGGCACAAGGACGCAGAGCGTCCAGAGAGGCGACATGCGGACGCACGTCTCTCTCAAGCACCACCCAACGTCCCCCCACCCCGGACTCCGCAAATGGAGCCCTTCAAGCCCCCTCGAGTGCCAGTGCTTCCAATGGCATTATCAGGGTTGGCTCCCTCCCGAGGGAGGAGAGCATCCATTGGGATGCTCAATCCTCCCTCCCCCCGCCAACCCCTGGCAACCCGAGTCCGTTCCCGAACCTTGGTCGCCGGCGTGGCGTGAGGTGTGGCATCCAGTGCCTCAACCCTCAGTGCCACTGGGCCGGCGCATATATAATGTTTTAATATATGATTTCAATAATAGTACACAGTGCCTACAGTGCAAATTATGAACATTGAACTCTTTGCAACATTTTACTAAAATTGAATTATTTACCTCTCCATTTGCTTATGTTTTCTTACACCAAAGTGGGTGTATAGTTGACAAAGCAATGTAAATAGCCTGAGGTTGCACTACTGCTTGCAATGCCAGGAACTCAGGATCAGAAGTGAATTCCCATTGCTAGAGGTCTAGCCAGGGGAGTAGGATCGAGCACCTGGGGGGCTGCTCTCCTCCTCTGAGAACGGTGGCCTGCAGGTCCTGCTGCTTTACTGCCACCTGGGTGACTACAGGTGGTGGTGCAATGAGACTGCAGAGCAATCAGGAAGAGAAGAAGCTAGCCAGGATCTGGAGTAGCGACATGTCTCTATTTGCCCTACTTCCTTGGATCCCCTCGAGTTTTGGTGCCCTCAGGAACAGAGACCAGAAAACCAGTAACAATCACCCCACATCGGCTGCTGGTAGAAGGGACCCAGCTGCACCAGACTTCCTAACTAGTTTCCATGACAGACCCATTGGTCTGTCTGACACACATTAAAGAACTGTGGAGGGGTGACCTGGGGCCCTATCCCTTCCCACCTGGGGAGTACAACCTAGGCAGAATGGGGGCAGGCTCACAGGAGCTCCTGAGCATTACCTGGGGTGAAGCTAGGAGATACCCAGCCTAGAGATCTCTGAAAAGTGGAGACTGATGCTGTGAGAAGGGCGCATAGAAAGAGAAAATAAAAACATTTAAAAATATGCTGAAATCTTAGGGATTCTGTGCAGAGAAATGCAATTTCCTTGAGGCACCGGTACAAGAATTCAAAATCCGCAAACCAAGCAGGATTCTGTGATTTTTACCGGAGTTACCGGTAAAAACGGTAAACCATTGTCCCTGGTCATCTTGGGACCCACTCCCAGGCTGGCTAACTTGTATATTAATCTTTTGTGTGGGACTGTGTCAAATGCCTTGCTAAAGTCTAGGTAGGCCATGTCCACAGCCCCTCCCTGATCTACTACTTTGGTCACCCAGTCAAAGAAATCTATCAGATTTATCTGGCATGACCTTCCCACTGTGAATCCATGCTGCCTTGGGTCCTGAGCCCCTCTGGCCTCTAGATACTCAACAATTCTTTCCTTCAGAAGTGATTCCATCATTTTCCCTACCACTGAGGTTAAACTAACAGGTCTGTAGTTTTCTGCTTCTGCCTTGCTCCCACTTTTGTGAAGGGGAATCACATCTGCCCTTCTCCAGTCCTCGGGTACCACCCCATCCTCCCATGATTTGTTAAAGAGGGTAGTCAGTGGTGTCACTAGTTCTACCTCTTAGTTCTTTTTAGAATTCTGGGATGAATCCCATCAGGCCCCATTGCTTTGTCCACCTTCAGTTTTAAGAGTTCTTTCAGAACCCTTTCTTCTGTAAATGGGCTGGTATCAACTTCTGTATCCAGAGTGTTTCTACTGTTTGTTTTAGGTACCTCCCCCACTTCCTTTGTAAATGCTGAGCAAAAATATTCATACTTAGTATGAGATCAACCATAAGGGGTGTTATACTCATTCCTAGATATTTGATACTGTGGGGGGCAATTTAAGTGGGTGATTTAGGATTTGCTTCATACCTTGTTGGCATAAACTAAGGGCAGGCTCTCCATCTTATCCCAATTCACTTGGAAACCAGATAACTCTCCAAATTGGGTGATAATTGACAGTGCTCTTGGAAGAGATGTATCTACTGCAGATAACATGAGCAGAAGGTCATCTGTGCAGAGTAAGGATTTATTTATAAAGGAGCCAAGAGTGATCCCACATACCTGTGGATTTATGCATATTTGTGCTGCCAGTAGTTCTATAGCAATAATGACAAGCATTTGTCAATGCCGAATGTTATCGGGCTAGAATTGGCATTGGCAGTGCCGGAGTTAGAGATGCATAATAGGAATGGCAGTGAAGTATTGAAGTGACACCAACCCCACCCCCATCCTGTAGACAGCGACAGGCATTGGGGTGTGCCTTTGAGTTGTCAGCTATAATGCTCATGCCATTGTACCTCACCCTACCCTGTAGACACTGACAAGTCTCGGGGTGTGCTTTGTGGTCCTTGGGCATTATACTTACCCCATTCCATAAGGAAATACACTGACGTGGGTGCAGTATAGGAGTGTGGGGTGAACTTTGTGGCCAAACAGTGCAAGACACACCCCTATGCCTGTCAGTGGCTGCAGGGTGGTGGTGGGGGGGTGGAATAGCATGAGCATTACATTTGATGATCCCAAGTCACACCCTGGATGACTGTCAGTCTGTACCGGGTGGGGTGCTACAGTTGGGAACCCAAACACCATAGGCATGTGTTGGTAGTTTCACTCCACATTTTCAACATGGGATGCTTGTCAGGCCACCTCATGAAAAGCGGCACACTTTGTTAGCTGAAAGGTGGTTTTGCACAGAAGCTGTGCCATTTGGTGACAGAGGGATGAAAACACATTTTTGGGCAGGATGTGGAGAATGACAACTGTATTGTTCATGAGGAGGTGTAAAAAAATGGCAACGTTGAAAATCTGGAGTGACAATATGAAATATTGGTGAAGCAATGAGCATGCATACAAACTGCGCAACACACATCTGTAACCCAATTATTTTTGGGAGTTTGGTAGCCACATTTGTAACATAGGCATTTTGGGACATCCCCTTATGAACAGTGGCACAGTGATTTTGTTAATCTGTCCCAAAAGTTGATTTCCCATAGTGACCACGCCATTGTGCACCACAGGTGCAGAAACACATTTTGTGCAGGATGTGAAAAATTACAGCTATACTGTTCATAAAGTGGTGTGGAAAAATGCCAGTGTTGAAAATCTGGCATGGAAATATTGCAAATTTGCGAAGTTACAAGGGTGCGTGGAAACTGCGCAACGCACGCTTGGAACACAGTTATTTTATGGACTTTTGGCACCAAATTTTCAACATAAGCATCTTAGGACCTCTGCTCATGAACAGTGTCACCATCATTTCCTCAAACTGTCCCAAAAAGTGATTTCATACAGCACCCGCACTATTCTGCGCCGGACATGTGAAAACACATTTTTGGCAGGATATGTAAAATGACAGCTATACTGTTCATCAGGAGGTGTGGAAAAATGGCAAGTTTGAAAATCTGGAGCAAAAATATTACAAATTCATGACGTTACGAGCATGAGTAGAAACACGCAATGCACGCTTGTAAAACAGCCATTTTTGGGAATTTTGTCACCAAATTTGCAACATAGGCTTTTTGAGAGCACCCCTCATGAACAGTGGCACTGTCATGTCATTACTCTGTCCCAAAAGGTGATTTCTTGCAGTGACAAAGAAATCACCTCTTGGGACTGAATAACGCCATGACAGTGCAAGAACTCATGAGGAGGGGTCCCACAAAAACCCATGTTGAAAATTTGCTGTCAAAATTCCAACAAATGCCTGAGATATGCATCAAAGTCACAAAACTGTTATTTATGCCATTATACAGCTTACCGGCATTTCCTCAGTTCGCGGTCGGCTTTGAAGAGTGTAGATATGTTCCCGGTCCACTGAAGATCGTCGCGCCAGACTCCGGAGGTAAGGATGGGGTGAGGGGGTGTGGGAGCCAGGATGCGCAGTGGGTGGGTGCAGGTTGTGGGAGGGGGGCAGGGAGACTGCTGAGAGGCCGTTTCCTTCTTTTCAGGTAAAAATAATAAAATGACATCGCGGGACTGTTTTTATGTTTACAGGGGCATGTGGCATGCTAGGGTGGTCTCCCAGCATGCCAACGAAGTCTTGAGTTTTTTGGGAGGGCAGCTGTAGCCGATGGGGGATTGGGCACCCCGTCGGCATACAACAAAAGGGGAGGGTTAGTTTATGCCGACAGGGATTGGGAACCCCCATCAGCACACAAGGAAACCAGGGGATGGGGCAAGAGCCGAAGGGATTGGGCACCCCCTCAGCATATAACAAATGGGGGGGTTCTTTATGCCAACAGGGAGTGGGCTCCCCCATCGGCACATACATTGGGGGGCAGGGTAAGCTGACAGGGGGATTGAACACCCCTGAAGTTGGCAGTTTGGCGGGCAGTGTGCCACCATGTTTGTGTCAGATAAGCACATTGGGAGGTCCACTGTGTGTGTGACAAGCTTTACTTGTATTACAGCGGACCTTTCCCTAGATGTGCTCACCTGGGTGATGTGGCGCTGGCATGCAGGCTGATTGGGGAATGAGGGATGCACCTACTGATGCATGCCCTGCATTTGCCTAACAGCGACCGCACCTCCAAATCTGCACTGTCGCAAGATGTTGGCTGTGCAAGTGCATCAACATAAAAAGGAGATGACAGAGTGGGCATCCTGATGGGTACCATGATGGAGCATGAACTGTTGAGAAAGTGACCTTTCATGAGTACATTTGCCTATGGGGACTTATATAGGGTCCTGTGCAGGTTAATAAAGTTTGGACTCATACACATTGCTTTAAGGGATTTAAACATGTAGTTCCACTATACCAAATCAAATGCTTTTTCGACATCCATTGATACTAATGCTGATGATTTATGATGTTTTTGTGTCCAATGTAGAATTTCAGGTTGCACCTGGAAATAAGCCTTGGCTCTACATGCCTTTCCTGGCTATCAACTTTTAAATAAATAAATAAACTAACATATGGAGATTGTCCGCTCCTTGTCAAACCTTAATGAACTTCTGATCTATTTTCATAAGTCATATTCTCTCTCCCTTATTACTGAGAGGAGCTGAGGGCTGTTACCAGAAAACTGCTGTTTGTTGTGTTTAACTACAGATTGGTGCAGCCCTTTAGCACTGTATCACTGGCAAACTACTCTGTCTTTTTAAAGACAGAACATTAGCCAGAGCATGAGTCGGGAATTAAACAAAGAGGTTGCTAGGCACCACCCCTCCAGTATGGGACTTCCTGCTTCCGCACTGCTCGCTACAAAACCCAAGTTGTAGCAAGCAGTGGCAAGTGCGGAATGGAGGCAATGCGGGCAGTGGCCAGTGGCATCTAATGGCATCAAATGGGGAAAATGGGGAATACGGGAAGATTCTATAAGGAATAGTATGCATACTCAACTCCAGGAAGATATAGTCCATAAAATGGATAACGTGTATGTGACATTGCTTGAAGGGGAAATAGGAGTTAGGTGTTGTGCGTATAATAGATTCCAAATAAATGTGAATGCTGAAGTGTCTGAGACTATGTGCGAACAGTGTGTTGAATTAAAAGAATTAAGAATTAAAATAATAGGATTAGAATTGCAAATCAAATGTTTTAAGAATGATGGTGTTAGTAAACAACAGATAAATGTAAAGGATTATTTGTCTGAAGAGAGAGGAATAGGGTCTGCAGGTAAAATAAATAGAGATGTAAATGATGAAGTAGAACCAACGCCCATGGGGACAAATAAAACTAAAAGGGAAGAAGGGCAATGCAATTTGAGATACCAATTAATAATAACTTCTCACCCTTGGAACAACTAATGGAAGATATTGAAATAGAAACTGATAATATATTAGGGATGGCCAAGGAAATTTGGAATAACATGGACATAAATGTGATGACTGAACAAAGTGATACAGCACTCATAGAACCTAAAGTGCTCAATAGAAATGTATATATACTTGGTGATTCAATCATTAGGTATACTGACCATACTGCAACAAAAATCAGTAAACATTCAGTAATTAGTGGTTCTTTTCCAGGTGTCGGAGTAAGGGATATGATAACCATTACAGGAAATTTAATGAAAAAATCACCTGAAAATTCATTGGTGCTGGTTCATATAGGGGCTAATGATGTAAAGAAATTCTGAAATACATGACATTTTTAATGCTATCAATGAAATTCAAAGAAGGATTACAGAGAATAATTGTGAGTTAATGATATCAGAAATTTTACCCATACCTAGGATGAACAATAGGATTAATACTAAAATTTAAAAAAATCAATAATTGGATTAGACAATGGAGTCTAGTGAGGGACATTAGATGCATAAAAAGTTGGGAGTTGTTTGAAAATCAAAGTACTATGTTCAGTCATGATAGGTTACATCTTAGCAGACTAGGAGGAGCCATACTGGGACAATTGTTCTTAGAACAAATAAAAGAAGCTTTAAACTAGAGGCCTTGGGGAAAGGGATTTATTTATTGGTACTAGTGAATAGATACACCTGCTGATGCTAAATGCTGTGAAAAGTCTTTATTTATTTTAAATGAAACTTGACTCTTGAACTCTGTATGCATTTTTGTAGTTAGGAACAGCTTTGTGGAAAGGGTACCATCCCTAACACTGAGCTCTCTTCATTTAACTGCAAAGGAGTGTGGGATACTGGAGGCCAGTGTCCACTTCCTGATTCCTCCTGGCTCACCTCCCTGCTATCATTTGCTCTTCAAACAGACTCAGGACACTAGGTGCTAAATAATCGACATTACACCCTTTTCCATACTGGGGCAAGCCTTTTTAAAGGCTATTTTATTCTTTTTTGGGCACTTTTGCAATAGCGCGAAACTAGAAGTAGCACGACTACACACTTCTGGTTTCACCACATAAAACCACTCGTTCTAGATAGCAGGGCGAACATGCATGGGGCCATGCGTGGAATCGCGCACAGAGACATGCGCATCCTGCGTGTGTCTACCGTGTCCACCAGGGACAACGGGCCAAGGGCACTAGACCTTGGTACAACCAGTAAGGTAATTTATAAACCTTCATCTTCTTCTTAATATAGCTACTTTCCCAGTATTAGTCATGAAGAAAGCAAATAAACTTTGCACATCATGCATGATGTACACTACTGGTAAACAGGTAGCCAATTTTGTATGTGACAGATGCATATTGCTGAAAAACCTGCAGGAAGAGGTAAAACGTTTACAGCCTAAAGAGTCTCTCAACTCTGAAATTAGAGCATTAGAGGACTATATTGATCATATGTTGCTTTTAGTTGAGACCAATGTTTCTACCACCAAGCACCTGGAAAGCTCACTTTCCTACGAACTATTTTCAAACAACCCCCCTGCCCCTATCTTAGCAGAGCAACCAGTTACTTCCTCAACCCCCTCAACTCATGCTATCAATAATGACAAATGGACAACAATACCCTATAAAAACACACTAGGAAAAGTAAGCATCTTGATAAGACTCAAACAATCTCCCTACAAAACTCAATTGAATTCCCCCTACAAAAAACAGATAAGGATGCAGATGTTGAACTGGGAGACTCTGGTAACATAGCACCTAAAGATGGTAACTTCAAAGCTCTTTCAGGAGCACCTAGTAATATAGAAACCAGGGCTTTAACAACTACACACAGTCTAGTAAGAGACCAAAAGTCCAGGCCCATAAAGAAACAGTCGCAAACCAACAGTAAATTCCTCACTAGTTATAAATCCCATGGTATCCACCTCAGTACTACATTCCCTGGTAAAACCTGTTGCACCACACACCAAACAGTGGCAGGTATTTGTCCTAGGTGACTCAGTTGTGAAATACCTAGACAGGGTAGTATGCAATGCTGATAAGGAACATCAAACTTGTTCTAGTTTCAGAGGGGCAAAAGTTGCAGATATTACATCAATGGTCAAATCTGTCTTGTCTTCGGATGGTGACAATCTTTGGTAATCATTCATGTAGGCACTAATGATATTGTGGGATCTCAACTCTCGCAAATTAAACAAGACTTTGTTGCACTATACATCATTCTAACTGAATGAGGTTGCACTATCTGCATTTCTGAAATATTACCAATCCCAAGAGCCACCAGATACATCTCCTCTAAAATAAAAGCCCTGAGTGAGTGGCTGCATAAGTGGTGCTACCGACAAGGAATTATGTGTATAACATACTGGGAGGAATTTGAGGATAGACTGTCACTTTACTGTTGGGAAGGCTGGCATCTTAGTTGAAGAGGCAGTACTATTATGGGGCAAAAGATAACATCATACATGAATACATATTTAAACTAACAAAAAAGGGGGAGACTGGGGAGATACCCAGGTCTCTTATTAATAATCCTTGCCCACAATATAGCACTGAAGTAAATACCCTTACTTTTAATGCTCGATCAATGAACATCTCCAAGTATGCTGAGCTTGAAGTATTAACTCAGTCACTGGACCTAGCACTGACAGCCATTACTGAAACTTGGGACAATTCAGAAAAAGAATGGATCATAGAAATTCCTGGTTACAGACATTACTACAAAAACAAAGAGAATTCAAGAAAAGGTGGAGGGGTTAGTTTATACATAAGAAAATATATTTCATCTTATGAACTAGAAACAAATGTACAAACTGAAAGTTCATATGGGTTTATAACAGACCCACAGACACTTACCAGTGACTTATAGGGACTTGTTACCAACCACCATCTTCTGACGTAAACTTAACTAGACAGCTAACTGAAGAGATTATGCAGCTAGCATACAAAGCTTCAGTTCTTATACTGGGGGATTTAAATCTCCCCACCATAAATTGGGACACACTATCCAGTATCAATCAACACGACAAAAAATTGCTTTCTGCTATCATAAATTTAGGCTTTAAACAAATTGTTAGAGAACCAACTAGGGGAAAAAAACATACTTGACCTTGTAATAACAAACTGGGAAACCAATATATATGATTCCAGGATTCTACCCCCCATAGGAAACAGTGATCACATGTCTGTATTTTTCTCCATGCAACTTCCTCTACATCCCAAAACCAATAAACTCAAAATAAAACAATGCCACAAGGCTGATTTCAATAGTATAAATTATTCTCTAAACTCATTACATTGGGAACAGATTCTTCTCAAGAACTGAGGAAGCATGGGAATTTCTGAAGGAAAAAAATATTTCAACTTGAAAAACAATATGTACCTGAGAAAAGCAAATATAATAACAAAGGACAAATTCCACAATGGTTTAACAATAATTTTAAAAAATTAATTACACAAAAAAAATAAGCCTTTTTCCAAACTAAAAAAATATGCCCACCATCTCAGAAAGACTCTATGATGGTAACATATAGGAAGTCAGTTAAAAACTTAAAAAAAATAAAAACACTCTGGCTAAACGTAATTTAGAATTTAAAATTGCCCACACAAAAGATTGTCAAAAGGCTCTATACTCTTACTTAAATGAAAAAAAGGGTAATAATAACCTAATTGGACCTCTAATTATTAGCAAAAAAAAAATAACATCGGATACAAAAACAGCAATGGAATTAAATAACTATTTTACATCAGTTTTCACTCAAGAATTATCTCCTCCACCTATTGTAGCAATATTAAATACTGAAACATACAGGATTTCCACTCAGGATACACAGACAGCGCTGGATTCTCTAAAGCAACACACTAGTCCAGGCCCAGATAATATAACTTCTAGATTTCTCCTGGAGACAAAGGACTCAATCATCTTACCTCTAACAATTGTCTTCAATAAATCCCTTCAAGAATCCTCAGTCCCTGCTGACTGGCGTTCTGCCATAGTTACACTTATCTATAAACAGGGCTCACATTCGAAAGTTGAAAATTATTGTCCTGTTAGCTTAACTTTGATACCATGTAAGCTAACGGAAAAAATCATTAAACAACAACTAGAAAGTGAAATGTTAACTGTAAACATTAAGGATGAATATCAACATGGGTTTAAAACAGATTTTTCCTGCACTAGAAACTTACTCTCCTTTTATAATTATATTGGTTATAACTTGGCCTGTAACACATCTATGGATATTATCTTACTAGATTACAGTAAAGCAACTGATAAAGTTTCACATGTTATCTTAATTAATAAACTTAGTAATATGGGTTTCTCATCATCACTAATTTCATGGATAAGTCAATTGCTAAACAATAGAACCCAGAGAGTTAGGGTAAATGGCTTACTGTCTGATGCAAGAAGGGTGGCCAGTGGCATTCCCAAGGGATCAGTGCTTGGTCCCATCTTGTTTAATTTATTTATAAGTGACATGTGCATCTCGACCAATAACTCCTTGGTCAAATTTGCTGATGACACTAAACTTGGGAGTAAGGCTAATACTAAGAGTAATGGATATAACTTACAAACTGATCTAGCCTTAGTGGAATGCTGGGCACTTATTAACAAAATGCATTTTAATATATCTAAATGAGCAGTACTACACCTAGGGAAAAATAACCCCAGACAAATATATTATCTAAATAACTCTATTATTAGAACTTCTAACACAGAAAAAGACCTGGGAATACTAGTCAATGATAAACTATCCTCAACCTCTCATTGTACTAAAACAGCAAATCACACTAATGCATTACTTCACCGAATTAGAAAAATGTTTGTGTCCAGATCACAGCAGTGTCTTATGTCCCTGTACAGATCTCATGTTAGGCCCCACTTAGACTATGGCTCACCCTTTTGGAGCCCTTATTTAAAAACTGATGTTAATAGAATTGAACAAGTTCAATGCAGAGCCACCAAACTTATCTCACACCTAACTTATTTAGATTATAACACTAGACTACAACAAACAGAAACATAGAAACATAGACTTTGACGTCAGATAAGGACCGCTAGGCCCATCTAGTCTGCCCATTTCCCTACCTACAGGATAGGCCACAGATCCTAGTTAACCAACAGCCTATATCTTCCTGCCCCCCACAAGAATTGCCTTATGTCTGTCCCATGCATTCTTGAATTCTCCCACAGTTTTAGACCCCACAACTTCCTCAGGAAGGCTGTTCCATGCATCCACTACCCTCTCTGTGAAATATTACTTCCTCACATTGCCCCTGAACCGCCCTCCTTCTATCTTTAAAAACAGGACTCTATACTCTTAAGCAAAGAAGAACCAGAGGTGACCTACTCCAACTGTTTAAAATTCTTGAAAACCCAGAACAAATGTTAACATGTAGTATTGCCTACTCCACAAGAAAAATTGTGGCAAGACTTCACAATAGATGGCTGGAAATAATGAAAGCCAATAGCAACAAAAGACTAAATTACTTTACCATTAGAACACCTAGAATATAGAATACATTACCTCAGGACATTGTCAACTCACCAAATGTTGCAATATTTAAAAATAAACTAGATAAGTGGTTGGAAGGAAGGGATTGGGGTTAATGTTCCATGTATAGGAGGACAATCATGATGGGCAAATCACCTCCTTTTGTCCTATACGCCAAAGTACCAAAAGTACCAAAGTACTCATGCCATTTATAAAAAACATAAAGCACATAAAGGGAGTAAAACAAATTCTAATAAGAAAAACATACAATTGGGAAGTATAAGTAGAAAAAAAACATATTGGGGAGTTAAATATACTACTAACCAATGTAAGAAGTTTAAGAAATAAGATTGATGAACTGAAAACAATGTTATATTCCCATAAACTTCATGTGTGCGCTTTAACGGAAACATGGATGCATGATGGTGATGGGGGGGCTGATATTCCAGGTTATAATGTATTTTATAAAAATAGAAAAGGTAAAAAAGGTGGGTGATAGCTATATATGTAGCTGATGATTTAACAGCACATGAAATAACAATGCAATCACCAGTTTCAACTAATGTAGTATTAATGGGGGTAAGAACTGGTACTGATGCAAGTGGTAGAACCATAGGCCTTGGATATAGACCACCTAATTTAAATAAAGAAGACAATGATATGTTTTTGGCAGCCATTGATAATATGATAATTAGTGATGATTATATTTTACTTGGGGATTTCAATTTCCCTACTATTAATTGGGATACTCTACTAGGGTTCACAAATCAAGAAAATAAATTCCTAGAAGTAATAGTTCAAAAGGGGGTTGGAACAATATGTAACATCTAAAACTAGGGGTAATAACATATTGGACCTTGTGTTAAGTAATTTAGATTCAAATGTAATTAGCATTACTGTAATTGACCCTATCAGTAATAGTGATAATAATGTAATAATGGTTCATGTCAAAAAGGAACTTAACAGACTTAGAGGATTATCTAAAATCAAAAACTATAATAAGGCTGACTATAAATCAATTAGACAGTTTCTATGAATGTGAAATTGGGAAAAGGATTTGGAAAAGTCAGATATGAATACAATGTGGATAAAACTTAAGTCCAAAATAGACTATTGCATTACACAATGGGTACCAGAGAGCATTAAATATAATAAGAAAGGTAGAAAGCCAGTATGGTGGGGAAAAACAATAACAATAGCATTAAACATAGAAAGAAAAATAATTAAAAATATAAAAAGAAACAATCAGCATCAAACTGGGCAAATTATAAAAAAGAAGTTAATAAAACAAAAAGATTAATTAAGAAAGCAAAACAACAAGCAGAAGAAAGAATGGCTACAACTGTGAAAGATAATGAAAAAACATTCTTTAGCTATGTTGGGTCACTTAAGGGTAATCAGAGGGGTATAGGGCCATTACAAACAGATGCAGGTGTTATAAATGATGAACAAAATATTGCTAACATATTAAATAGTCATTTTTTGAGTATATATCAATCCAAGGAACAGCAAAATATATTGATAGGTAGAAAAGGAGAACCCGGTAAAATAATAGTGTTAACAGAAAAAGATGTTTTGGACAAAATTAAAAAACTACAAATTGATAAATCAGCTGGACCAGATGGCATAAGTCTAAAATTCATCAAGGAATTGTGTAGTAAGTTAGTGGGGCCTCTCACTATGTTGTTTAATGAATCTTTGACCGAGGGTAAGGTTCTTAAAGAGTGGAGATAAGTCACTATTACACCAATACATTAAAAAGGTGATGAAAAGATGGTTGAAAATTATAGACCAATCAGCCTTACTTCTATCTTAAGCAAAATATTGGAGAGTTTAATCCAAGAACAAATAATCATGCATATAAGGGAATATGGGTATATAGATATATCACAGCATGGTTTTAGTGCAGGACGATCTTGTCTGACTAATTTGTTAAGTTTTCTTGAACCAGTCTGTACAGCTTTGGATAAAGGACTGCCAGTGGATATAATATTATTGGATTATGCTAAGGCTTTTAATTATATATCTCATAAGGTTCTTTTAGAACAATTAGTACATCTGCATCTTCCATATAACATAATTGTGTGGGTAGAATCATGGCTGATTAACAGACATCAAAGAGTTTGTATATGAGTTTTCTGTTCAGAGTGGGGAGAGGTGACTAGTGGGGTGCCACAGGGATCGGATTTGGGGCCAGCACTTTTCAATATTATGGTTTCATCTATGACAGTTTCAGAGGAAGTGTGGTTGGGTAAATGTGCAGATGACAGCAAAGTGGGTTCTGTTATCAACAATAAGGAGGCAGCAAATAAGCTGCAGAATTATCTTTTTAAACTTGAGCAATGGGCAGAAAAGAACAAGTTAAAATTCAATCTAGACAAATGTAAAGTTATGCATGTAGGCCCGAACAAATCAGAAATTCACGTATGAACTGAATGGTACTTTGTTGGGGGAAACGTCAAGTGAAAATGATCTTGGAGTAATCATCACAAATGATTTGTCCTTTGACTCCCACGTTAGAAGTAAAGTGAAATTATGAAATAAAATATTAGGATGCATATATAGGAACATTAAGAGCCATAATCCATCTGTAATTGTACCATTATATATATCACTTGTAAGACCACATCTTGAATATTGTTCATTTTTATGTGCACCATAATATAAAAGGGATGAAGTATTGATTGAGCAAACACAGAGAAGGGTAACTAAAAAATTAATACAGTTTATGGGAAGAGTTATAGTAATAGATTGAGGAATTTGAACCTGTACTCAATGAATTATAGAAGAATGAGGGGTGATCTATGTCTGTTTTTTCGTGCATCCAGAGATAATTATTTCTGGGAAACCATTGGCTTAATATTACAAGTTTCTGCTAAGAACACATGTACACACAGAAAAAGATTAAAGGAGAAATATGTAAAATAAACAAAAGAAAGAAATGGTTTTCCCAAAAAGTAGTAGAGGTATGGAACACCCTACCAGAGTCTATAATTATGTGTGAGAATATGGAATCTTTTAAATTATCCCTAGATCAGTACATGGGTAACAGAAAATATGAGTATCACCACTGAAAAGTGGTGAACAATAATGGGTCTATGGACCTACCTGCTTGTATTAACCTATGAACCTATAACAGCATGCATGCACCACACAAATGCACATCCCTGATGCACAGTACATCGCCCTGACAAGTGGGAACACAGGTGCAGTGCTAAGCCATGTGGAGGGCTGCCATAAACTGCATGCATGCAGGGCTGGTATGAATGGCTTAGAGTGAGCAGGACATACCAGTGGGACTGTAAGGTCCATGGACATATGACTGGATGGACTACCACTGTAGAAGACCTAAAGTGCTACAGAGGTCCAAATCTGGTAGCTAGTAGCAAGTAAACAGTGACATATAAACTCACAAAGCAGACACAACACAAAAATAATGACATTAGTAAGACATTAAGATACAAAGAACTTCTCCCAATATACATGTGCCCCTACTGCACCCAAGATGGTATATAATCACCATGCACATGGCATATCACACACTCCCAACCCCCCATGCACAGCTGCCTGCCTCATAATAAAACACATGACCAGTCACCCGCAGCAGTACACACCAAAACCACCATGGGCCTGACAGTCACAGCTGGTAGCATACCACCACTAACTGAAAGAAACAGTCAGACACAGGACATATGTGGCACAAATATGATTATTTCACAGGGTATAGCTGACCCTGTGCTTGCCAGCTTTACATAGGTACATTCCTGTCAATGGATAGGAATGCAAAAAAACAGGTAAATGAAATAAAATATATATTAAATGTGGTAGATCCTTGTGAACCCATGGAGACCACAAAGTATCCTGATTAACAAAAATGATAAAAGGGCATTGATGGGCACTGGACTCCTCTAAGATGACCCTCAGTTGACCTCTTCTTCCTGGGAGTCTTCACTGGAGCCTATGGGGGTGGTGGCAATGTACCCCTTTTCCACCAGTGGGCAGTCAGATTGCAAAAGTAGTCCCTGATAACCCTGGAACAAGAGGAACACAGAGGGCAGGCATGATAGAAAGTATACTTAGAATGGCAGAAAAAGGGGAGATATTGCTGATGGGTGATCTGAATATGCCAGATGTTAACTGGAGTGCAGTTGCAGCAGCCACTTCGAATAGTGGGGTTATTCTAGATGCCCTACAGGGGGCATGCCTTAGACAACTAATATTGGAGCCCACTCGAGAGGGAGCAATCTTAGACCTGGTTCTCTCAAATGGAGATGAAGAGAGGATCACAGATGTAGAAGTTGGTAGCCATCTGGGAACTAGTGACCATCGAACAGTATGGTTCACAATAAACACAGCAATAGAGTCAAGCCATACAAAGGCAAAAGTACTGGACTTTAGGAGGGCTGACTTTGCCAAAATGGGTGAGTGCCTAAGGAATGCACTAGCAAATGGGCAGGAAGGAGGGGTGGAAGAACAATGGGGAATAATAAAAACTGCCTTCACAGAGGTAACAAGCCTTTGTGTGATGCAAATAAACAAAACGAAATGAGGTAAGAAACCACTATGGTTCTCAAAGGAAGTGGCAGTGAAGGTTCAAGAGAAAAAGAAAGCATTCAGGAAGTACAAGGAATCACAGAAGCAGCAGGACAGAGAACTGTATCAGTTAAAGCAAAAGGAAGCTGGGAAGGCAGTCAGAACAGCAAAGGCCCAAACCGAGGAAAAGATAGCCAACTCAGTTAAGAAGGGGATAAAACCTTTTATAGGTACATCAGGAGCGAAGGAAGACCAAGGGAGGGATAGTGAGGCTTAATAAAGGGAGGGAGGGTGGGCAGAGGGTGACTGTGAAAGGCAGAGATACTAAACAAATATTTTGCTCAGTATTTACAAAGGAAGAGGGGAGGTACCTAAAACAAACAGTAGAAACACTCTGGATACAGAAATTGATACCAGCCCATTTACAGAAGAAAGGGTTCTGAAAGAACTCTTAAAACTGAAGGTGGACAAAGCAATGGGGCCTGATGGGATTCATCCCAGAATTCTAAAAGAACTAAGGGTAGAACTAGTGACACCACTGACTACCCTTTTAACAAATCATGGAAGGATGGGGTGGTACCGAGGACTGGAGGAGGGCAGATGTGATTCCTTCATAAAAGTGGGAGCAAGGCAGAAGCAGGAAACTACAGACCTGTTAGTTTAACCTCAGTGGTAGGGAAAATGATGGAATCACTTCTGAAGGAAAGAATTGTCGAGTATCTAGAGGCCAGAGGGGCACAGGACCCAAAGCAGCATGGATTCGCAGCGGGAAGGTCATGCCAGACAAATCTGATAGATTTCTTTGACTGGGTGACCAAAGTAGTTGATCAGGAGGGCTGTGACATGGCCTACCTAGACTTTAGCAAAGCATCTGACACAGTCCCACACAAAGATTAATATACAAGTTAGCCAGCCTGGGAGTGGGTCCCAAGATGACAGCCTGGGTAAAGAATTGGCTGGAGAATAGGACACAGAGAGTAATAGTAAATGGAGTCCACTCTGAAAAAAGGGGTTACTAGTGGGGTACCACAGGGTTCCAGTATTAGGACGGTCCTCTTCAATGTCTTTATAAGCGACATTGCAGAGGGACTGGAAGGAAAGTATGTCCTTTGCAGATGACACAAGATCTGCAACAGAGTTGATGCACAAGGTGGGTGGAAAGGATGAAAGGATTTGGCAAGGTTAGAGGAATGGTCATATGTTTGGTAGCTTAGATTCAATGCTAAGAAGTGCAAGGTAATGCACCTGGGAAACAAAAACCCAGGGGAAGAGTACACAATGGGGGGTGAGATACTAACAACAACAAAAATGGAAAGGGACCTGGGGGTAGTCATATCAGATGAACTAAAGGTGGGCAAGCAATGTGAGAGGGCAGCAAGGAGGGCTGGGGGGATACTGGGATGCATAGGGAGAGGCATCACCAGTAGAAAACAAGAAGTTATTATCCCTCTGTACAGACAGCTGGTGAGACCTCATCTGGAGTATTGCACGCAGTTCTGGAGACCCAATCTCCGCAAAGACATAGACAGGATGGAAGCTGTCCAGAGGAGGGCACTAAAATGGTGCAGGGTCTGCACCAGAAGACATATGAAGAGAGACTTAAGGAGCTTAATATGTATAGCCTCGAGGAAAGGAGGAGGGGGGACATGATAGAAACTTTCAAGTACCTCAAGGGAATCAACAAAGTCCAAGAGGGTAGCATCTTTCAAAAAAGAGGTGTGCAAGAACAAGGGGCACAATTTGAAGATGGGGGCGGCTCAGAGGTAATTTAGGGAAGTATTTTTTCACAGAGAGGGTTATGGATGTATGGAATGGCCTTCCGGAGGAGGTTGTGGAGTCAAAAACAGTGGTGGAATTCAAGCATGCATGGGACAATCATAAGGCAATTCTAGGGGGTGGGGGTAGGAAGAAGTAGGCTGCTGATTAACTAGGATCTGCAGCCTATCCACCAGGTAGGGAAATGGGCAGACTGGGTGGGCCAAGCGGTCCTTATCTGCCGTCAAATTCTATGTTTCTATGAGGAGGATGCACATTTATTTTTTATTTATTTATTCTTTGTTAACTGGGTAAGACCCACTAGGCACAAGTGCCTGTTTTCAGGGGTGACCTGGGAGTTTTGAGCTGATTAACTGACTTGCTCAGAGTCACACAGTATGCAAGTGGAGGCTGTGGGAATCAAACCCAGATCTGCAGGTACCAAGCTCATTCACAGCTCATTACTCTAACCTCTGGGTTATACTGCCAGCCAAATGCAGGGACAAAGCAGAACAGTCGACACACAGGGCATGCCACCAGCATCACATACCTTAGAGGTCTCAGCCTGGGCACAGTTGACCCCCTATATCATCTTTATAGTATGAATTCTGTGTATCTACCCTCCATGAAAGACAGTCTGGGACATGTAGAGTCCACTTGACCCAATGGGCCACCACCACTGCTACAACATTGTCAAGGTGCTCCTGCTGTTCAAGGGTCATGCAGTCCAGTCTGACACTGTAGTCCAGTGGAAACATAAATAACAGAATACATCACAGACACAGTAAACACTGCACATGGCATGCACACCCCTCATCAGTTACATACATACCTCTCCAGGCTCCTTCACCTCCCATGCAGTGCTCCCTGCATCAGAGTCTTGGTAATGCAGCTTTCACATGTGCCACAGCTTCATGGGGTACTCTCCCATTTTCCTGTCAGAGCTCAGATCAATGCAGATGCCACAATGTCACTGTCAGGAATGACCCCTCGACAATTGTGCATGCCACGTTGCTCTGCAGGCATGCGGGGTACACACCACTTTAAATAACCTCATTTCCACATTGGACATCTGTTCATAATCCCTGTTTGGATCACAGTTACAGGATGTATGGATGTAGGTGGAACACTCACTGCATATCAGCCATTCTAGGGCCATAACACAGGGTTACAGAGGATGTGGACAGGGCAACTTATAAACATCTTACTGCTGGATGGCAAGAGGGGACATGAGCAGGCACTGATGGCAAAGCCAGCCAAAGTTGGACACCAATGCCCTGAGGGCCACATAGTGCCTCAATAGATTCCATTTGGACCATGCCACGATCACATGGCTATGTGACGTGGTCTGTGCCCATGTCACCCCACATTCCTGTGAGTTGCGGATGATGCCAGTTGAGACAAAGGAGCTAGGTGCACTGGTGTACTCTGCC
Source organism: Neoceratodus forsteri (assembly GCA_016271365.2). Classification (NCBI taxonomy): domain Eukaryota; kingdom Metazoa; phylum Chordata; order Ceratodontiformes; family Ceratodontidae; genus Neoceratodus; species Neoceratodus forsteri. The sequence goes on from CM057455.1 coordinate 473,491,245, forward strand.
ACTGGGTCCTTCCAGAGAGTGGCAGGGAATGTCATGGGTGTCAGCCAGTCTTCCATGTACAGACCACTGCACCAGGTCACCAATGCCCTGCTCCTAAGTGTCCATGAGCACATAACATTCCCCACCACAGAGGCTGACATATGGTCAATGAAGGAGACATTCTATGCAATACATGGCATACCCAATGTACTGGAGGCCATTGACTCAATGCATATGGTGATTCTGGCACCATCCATGGATGAAGAGGCAAATGGGTATCACAGCATCAACTGCCAGATAGTCTGTAATTCTGCGGGTGTCATCACTAATGTCTGTAACAAGTACCCAGGGTTATGCCATGATGCCTATGTCTTTGATGAGTCAAGGCTGAACACCCTCCTCGGTGCAAGCATTGCAGCGATGGATGGTTGATAGGTGCGTATTCCATACTCTACACAGGTGGTACAATGGTTGATGCCATGCAGCTGCATGGTACTAATCCTTTTATTTCCCCACTGTATAGGTGACAGCAGATATCCACTGTGGCCATACCTGATGATTTCATACCTAGAGGCACATGGCACAGCTCAGAGGGTATAACATGATGCACACAGGAAGACACAGTCTGTGATGGAGAGGATGAGAGGGCTACTGAAGATGTGGTTCCTGTACCTGGATCTTAGAGGTGTCATCATGATGCTTGCAGCAGGAAGGGCATGCAGAGTGTTGACAGTATGTACCATGCTGCACAACATAGCTGTCCGGTGGTGTCAACCCCTTGTCACTGAACAAACAAGGGGATGTTCCATCAGATGACTGGGGAGGGGCAAAGTGCAGAGTTGTTGTCTGGATGGGTGGCATGGCATCGATTCATGCAGAGGACATTCAGCCACTGATGGAGAGGCAGGTGTGGCACTGTGATAATGCCCCACCCTGAGTGCCACACTCGCATGGTAAGGGGGCCTATCAGTGTATGTACTGGGGGGACTACATGTGCTTGGGTGGATATATCTGCTGGGAGGATACGCAGTATGTGCTGGGGTGGAAGTCAGTGCTTGTGCCTGGTGGTGGCAGATATCACTTTTTCTGTTCCAGTTGCTGTCCTCCATGTGCAGAGACATATATGCCCAGATGCTGTATCTTGTTTGTGACCTTCCTCTGGCACTGCCACATGTGCCTATGCGTGTTGTTGATAATGGTCGTGTGTGACTGTCCTCCTGCCCATTGGAGTTCCTAGGCCATGCATGTGTGTATGGCATGGAGCCATCCAGTGTTGCCTTGGCTACTGGTGAAGTCTCTGTGCTGCCCTTGACTAGCATGGTGTCTGTTATCAGTCAATGCCACACTACATGCCCCTCACCTCCACAATTAGCCCCCTGAGCTGTCTGGTGTTTGATTTGATTTGTTTATTTAAAATCTGGAAAAGTCCATGGGCCAAAGACCTGTTTACGTGGTGACCAGAACACATAACAGCAATAACAAAAATGATTATACAATGACTAGCAACATACACAATCTTCATACAGATATACATTCACAAACATTATTTGCCACAAACCATTTTTTAGTTCATCGTGCGCACAGGTGCAGACAAACTCATTGACATGAGAGGTGCTATACAGGGGTGTGAAGGGGGTGTGCTCAATGGAGAGCTCCATAGCAAGTGGCAGACCAATGGGTCAGCAGGCTGGGGATGATTCAATTTCTGTTGTTGGGGTAGAGTTGGCCAACTTTTCAAAGGACAGAGCTGTACCAATAGTGGTCCTTTGATGTGTAAAGCCCTGCATTACATTGACTTCCTGGTTGCACGGTCACACTGCTGTAGCACTTACAGTGTGAACATGCTAAGCCTGCCCTCTACTCCTGTCTTCCTTGTGTTTTCGTTCGAGCCCACCCACCAGCAAATCACTCCCTCCCACTTCCTCCCACTGCTGCTATCCTCCTCATACCCGCATTCTGTTGGAGGCCCCCCACCAGCAAATCACTCTCTCATGCTTCCTCCCACTGCTGCTGTCCTCCCTACAACCACATTCTGTTTGAGCCCACACACACACACACACACACACACACACACACACACACACACACACACACACACACAGAGCAAATCCCTCCTTCTCCCTCCCACTGCTGCTGTCCTCCTCACACCCTCCATTCCCCATGCCCTGGACACTGGGGCGCACACTCCCAGTGTCCAGAAATGTTCACATCCTTTCCCTATATAAAAAAAAAAACATCCAGTGTCTTTATTTCTTTAAACTTGAAGTTAAAAAAATAGTCTATCGTTGTCTCCCCATCCCCCAACCTGACCCTCCCACTGCACACCCACCTCCCCAAACACCCCCTTACCCATACTTACCTCCAGAGGTCAGGAGCAACAATTTTCTGTGGACCGGGAACACATCTGCACTCTTCGCAGCTGACCGGCAAAGTGAAGATTCCAATGTAAGCTGTATAATGGGAATCAATGGGGGGGTCAACTTAGGTTGATATCTCAGCCATGTTTAGGAATTTTGGCCCAAAATTTTCAATGAAGGGTTCTCTGGACCCCACCTCCTGAACACTGTCACTGTCATTTCATTTCTCAGTCCCAAAAGGTGATTTCTCGGTCGCTGTGCCGAATCACCTTTCAGGACTGATTAATGAAAGGACAGTGCCACTGGTCATGAGGTGGGGTCCCAAAAAGCCTGTGTTGCAAATTTGGTGAAAAAATTCAAAAAAATGACTGCGCTACGAGCATGCATTGTGCAGTTTCTACTGACGCTCCTAACTTCAGCAGTTTTTAACATTTTCACTCCAGATTTTCAACATTGCCATTATTTCACACCTAGTTATGAATAGTATAGCTGTCATTTTTCATATCCTGCCTGGAACATGTTTTCACACCTGTGGCGCAGAATGGCATGGTGGCTCTGCAAAATCACCTTTCTGGATGAGTGAATGAAATGACACTGGCACTTTTCATGAGGTGGGGTCATAAGAATACTAACACTGAAAATTTGGTGTGAAAATATTAACAAACAACAAAGCTACGAACATGCACCTAAATTAACAAACGCAAGCTTGTACCTTTGGTACTTTTCAATATTTTGACCCCAAATTTTCATCATAGCCATCTCTTCACTGCACCTCATGAATGTGACAGCTGTCATTTTCCAGATCCTGGGCAAAATGTTTTTTGCATCCCATAAGATGATTTCGCAGCCACTGCGTGAAAGTACCTTTTGGACAGGAGTTGAAATTGTACTCTTCCTTTCTTCATGGCTCGTACCATCTTGGTCCTTCTTGATCTCTCAGAGGCCTTTGAAACTGTGGACCATGAGGTGCTTTTGAAGACCCTGTGGTTCCTTTGTGGCCTGTCAGGTGCAGTCCTTGAATGGTTTTGATCTTTCCTTGTAGGCAGGTCTCAGAAGGTGGTCACTGGAATTTATTCCTCTGACACCCTCCCCCTGTTCTGTGAGGTGCTGCAGGGCTCCATATTGGCACCCATGTTGTTCACAGTGTATATGTTGCCATTGGGAGATATCATCAGGTGATACAGCTTAAATTTTCACTGCTATGCAGATGATACTCAGCTGTATGTGTTCTTTGTGCCCGGACAGGTTGATGCGATCTCTATGCTAAATAGCTGCCTCTCTGAGATCAAAGACTGGATGAGCTTGAGTTGGTTGAGACTGAATCTGGATAAGACTGAGGTGCTGGTTGTGGATCTGGGCCACCGGAGGGTAGGTTTTGGTGCTGGGCACGGGTCGGGCCAATGGCTTGATGGTGTCCAGCTCATTACCTCAGATCAGGTGCATAACCTGGGCATTATATTTGATGACGGCTTGACCCTGAAGTCTCAGGTGTCAGCTGTGGTCAAATCCTCATTTTACCATCTGAAGAATATTGCCCGAGTGAAACACTTGATTCCTCCAGGTGACTTTCCAACATTGGTCCATGCCTTCATTACTACCCGTCTTGACTACTGCAATGCCCTCTACCTAGGGCTGTCTGAGGTTGATATCCATTGCCTGTAGCTAGTGCAGAACACTGCAGACAGGCTGTTGACTGGTACCTCTAGGACCAGTCACATTACGCCTGTGCTGCGTGAACTGCACTGGCTGCTAGTTCGGTGGCGGATCACCTATAAGGTAGGTTTGCTTACCTTTAAAGCCCTACATGAACAGGGGCCTGACTACCTCAAAGATCTCCTGACTCCCTACTCCCCCAATCACCCTCTCCGATCTGCTGATGAGGGATTGCTAGAGATTCTCAGGGTTCACCTCAAAACATCTGGAGCTCATGCTTTTTCATTTGTACACCAACCCTGTGGAATTCTCTACCTCGTCGGTTAAGAGAATGCCTGACCATCAGCAGTTTTAAATCTTTGCTAAAAATGTATTTCTTTTCTTTGGCCTTCCCGGGTTAATTAATGGATTAATTTTAAATTATTATATTGTTGCTTTTATATTGTAATTTTATACTATGTACAGCATCTTGATTTTGAAAGGCACTATAAAAATAAAGATAGCTTGCTTGCTTGCTTCATGAGGTGGTGTAATAAGATGGCTATGTTGTAAATGTGGTGCAAAAATATTAAAAACCAATGAAGTTATAAACCCATGTTGAAATTTGCCAACACCGGCTCGTAGCTTTTCCCCCCAAATGGAGCCAGTGCACACAACGAACTTTCAGCATTGACACATGCTTGTTTTAAATCAGATTTAAAGACAGGCAAATAAATATTATCACCAACCAGTCCAGGTGATAAAGCATTAAAATCATATGGTAGGTTATATAGCAAGGACCTTTGACCAAGTGATGTTTTCATAGTTGATACTGTAAACCAAGTGCAGTGTGACGATCTTGTATGTGCCTGAGCTGTTGTAGTGTGAATTTTAAAAAGAGCATGAAAGACAGTTAGGACCCTATTTAGTGTGATCTTTTTGGCCATAACTCCCAGTTGCAACTGATACCTCTGGTCAAGTTGTAGCCATTCAAGGCTTTCATAATGCCTACAGTGATGCGTCAGTTTGGGCAACTGCGAAGTAAACCTTGCAATTTGATTGGTTAACCCCCTTACTTTGTTCAACAGTCCTTGGTTGGTAGAATAGTAAAATAATAAAACATAATCCACCAATGGAAGAAGAAAACTTTGAGACAGAATTAAATGTGTGGCTGGAACAAGAAGAGAGTTAATTCTATACAGAGAACCTAGTCTCTGATGAACCTGTTTTAGAACAGCATTGATATGCTGTTCATACATCAGGCTTTCATCTAAAATAAGCCCTAAGTATTTAAAAAGTGTTATCTGTTCAATGCAATCTCCGCTCAGGGTTTGCAACGACAGTGTAGGAGTAGCATTTAGTTTTTTCCTCTGGTTGTAAAAAATCATTGTTTTTTTTTTGCCATTTAAAACAAGCTTATGATCAATAAACCAGTTTTGAAATGCAACAAAATCACAGGCCAGACTATTAATAATGACTTCAAAATTGGACCCACTCATGAGGATCGCCACATCATCAGCATAAAGAAAAATCTGAGTATTAAAAAAACTAAAGGAAGTGTATTTAAAAATAAACTAAAAAGTAAAGGACCCAGAGCTGACCCCTGTGGAACACCCAATGGAATAGCAGATGTAGAAAAAAATGTATTTTTAATCCACGGGGCCTGTGAGTGACCATAAAGGTAACTCCTAGTCCACCCCACAACTTCAAAAGACAAACCCAAGTTAAACAGAGTTGTGAACAGCAAATCATGATTGACCAAGACGAAGGCCTTGGTCAGGTCCACAAAGGCAGTCACTGTAAAATGGCCCTTATAAAGTGCCTTGTGAACTGCCTGTGTGAACCCAACCAAGGCAGTCAACGTACTATATTCTGGTTAGAAACCATGCTGAGCAGATGTTAAAAGATCATATTTTGTATACTCAAAAATCTTAAGAGTAGAGACCCTGAGGTATTAATTCCCCTATACCCCTATTGGGAGACTATGACATCCTCTGTGACCAGGGAACAGAGGTTGTTGGATGTCTTTCAAGACGCATTCCTAACTCAGCAGGTGAGGGAACCGACCAGGGAGGCATGGGTACTGGATGTGGTCCTAGCAGACAGTGACCAGATTGGGGGCCTGGAGGTAAGGGACCCATTGGTGGGGAGTGACCATGACACGGTCTGGTTCTGCCTGGACCTAGGAGGGGTAGAAGGCTGCATAAAGATGGAAGTAACTGACTTCAGGGGCGGATTTTAAGGAAATGGGAAGGATCCTTAGGAGCATTTGATGGGATTGGTCAGGCATGGACGCTGATAGTAGGTGGAAATCATCAGGAGAGGGGTGCAGGATGCTACCAGCACCTGTGCAAGAGTAAGACGAAAATGCGGTAGGGCCCAAAAACCCTGTTGGTGGACCAGGGAGGTCCAGGAGGAAAGGGAAAGAAAGCAGCCTATAAGAAATTCAAGTGCTCAAGGAGTGAAAGGGATCAAGGGGAGTACAAGCTGATGGCTAGAAGGGCCACTAGAGTGGTGAGGGCTGCTAAGGCAAGGAAGGAGCAGAACCTGGCCAGGGAAATTAGGAGAGGGAACAAGGGGTTCTTTAGATACATTGGGGAAAGACGAAGGGTGAAGGGGCAGATTAGCAGGATTAAATCAGGGGAGAGATGGGCACAAGACCCGGGGGAGCAGGCTGAGGTACTAAATGAGTACTTCACCTCAGTTTTCACCAGGAAAATGGGGATGCTGCATCATACATGGGAGGAGACAGAGATAGTGAGGAGGGGGGACCCTTACCGATTGGCAGGTCTGGGGAGAGGGGGAGGCATCACTGGCAGGTGGGGGGAGGGCTAAGCAGGGAGAAGAGGTACCAGAAGTGGAAATCACAGCAGAGAGAGTGAGGGAAGCCCTCAGCTCCCTTAAGACGGAGAAAGCACCAGGGCCGGATAAATTACATCCTAGCGTGCTGAAGGAACTTGCAGATGTCCTGGCAAAACCCCTGGCAGAGCTTTTCACCATCTCTCTGAGGACAGGGTGGGTGCCCCAAGACTGGAAGGTGGCGCATGTAGTGCCTATCCACAAGGGGGGGATCAAGGGAGGTGGTAGGGAAGGCCTGTCAGCCTGACATCGGTGGTGGGCAAGGTGATGGAGGGCATTGTCAAGGAGAGGCTAGGGGGGACCTGGATAAGTCAGGGTGCCTGGACGATAGACAGCATGGATTCATCTGGGGAAATCATGTCAGACAAACCTGGTGGAGTTCTATGACTGGGTGACAAGTGCCTTGGACCTGGGTAGACCAGTGGATGTCCTCTTTCTAGACTTCAGCAAGGCATTTGACTCTGTTCCTCACGTAGGCCTGTTGAATAAGCTAGGAGAAATGTGGGTGGGAAACCAGATGATCAGATGGATAGGCAATTGGCTCCAGGACCGGACCCAGAGGGTCGTAGTTGGTGGGATAGTCTCATCACCAAGGAGGGTCATTAGTGGGGTCCCACAGGGATCAGTCCTTGGGCCCCTTCTGTTCAACGCCTACCTATCTGACATAAGGACAGGAATCAGGAGTGAGATGAGTCTCTTTGCAGATGACTCAAACTGGGGGCGGTGGTGGATGGGGAGGAGGGGAGGGTGGCCCTGCAGGGGGACCTGGAGGCTCTGGAAAGATGGTCTAGAAAGTCAAGCTGAGGTTCAATGCAGGGAAATGCAAGGTACTCCACCTGGGGGCTAGAAACCCAGGCCAAGTATACACCTTGGGGAAATACTACAAGTCTCAATGGCTGAGAGGACCTGGGGTGGTGGTGGATGTCAAGATGAACAACTCTGAGACTTGTAGGAGGGCAGCAGCCAAGGCCAACAGGATGCTGGGATGCATCGCTAGGGGGATCACCTCCAGAAGGAGGGAAGTGATACTCCCTCTGTATAACTGCTTGGTGAGGCCAGCATCTGAGTACTGCGTGCAGTTTTGGAGGCCACACTTAAAGAGGGACATTAACCTCCTGGAGAGGGTCCAGAGGAGGGCAACCAAAATGATTTGGGGCTTGGGGGACAGGACCTATGAGGAGAGGCTCGAAGAGCTAAATATGTACACATTGGAAGAGAGAAGGGACCGGGGGGACATGATAGAGGTCTTCAGGTACATGAAGAGGGTAAATGGGGGAGGAACAGTTAGGGTGCTTCGAAGGAAGGAGGAAGGGGCCACTAGAGGGCATGGGTGGAAGCTGGAGGGGGGAAGATTCAGGGGAGAAAGGAGGAGGTGCTACTTCACTGAGAGGGTGGTGGAGCCATGGAATGCACTACCTAGGGGGCTGGTGGAGGCAGAGACAGTGGAGGGGTTCAAGAGGGGGTGGGACAGGTACAGGGGAAGGGTTCTGGAAGCAAAATCCAATGCAGCAAGAATATCCGGAACTGGGAAGGGAGAAGCCAGAGAAGGCGAGGGGGACAGCAAGGTCAGCACCCAGGGTGGGGGCTGACCAAACGAGCAGACACGAAAGACCATTAGGCCTATTCAGCTGGCATTTTAGTATGTTAGTATGTTATACAGTAGTCTGATAAGCTCAAAGTTTGACTACTGTTCACCATTCTGTGCACCTACGTTTGTAAAGGATAAAATTAAAAGAGAAAGGGTACAACATAGATTCACTAAAAATATAAAGGGCCTTAAACATACTCCATATCTCGAAAGACTAAAAAAACTTAATCTCTACTCATTGGAATACAGGTCTATAAGAGGGGATCTGTGTCTAATTTTTAGGGCCTCAAAAGATGTCTCCTTATTTGAAACTCTTTGTTTTGAACCGGGAAATAGTATAAGTATCACCAGGTCTCATAATGTCAAAATTAAGACATTTAACATACAGACTACCAAAAGGAAGAATTTTATAACCCAGAGAGCTGTTCCAATTTGGAATTCCCTTCCTTCAAATGTAGTAAATAGCCCCAGTTTAAGTGTTTTCAAAATTAATCTGGATAATTTTATGGGAGATAAAAAATACTATTTCCATCCTAGTTAATGGATGGTGAATTCATAATGGGCTTGTTCCCTCGACTTTGTATTTTTCCTATGAACCTATTCCTATGAACTATTTTAAAAAGTATTCAATTGTTTGGTCAAACACAATGCATTCCAGTATCTTCGACAAAGGAGAAAGCAAGGAAATAGGATAAAAGTTTCACACTGGTTGCATCCCCAGATTTAAAAACTGGAATAACAGTAACCCACTTCTAGGTCTCATGGAAGCAATACATGCAAAGGGATAAATTAAAAAATATTTGAAAGGGGAAAACAAATGCTATCTGCAGTGATCCTCATGAGCCTAAAGTCCATCCCATCACTGCCAACCTGAGGACGAGGACTGCATTTGATCAAGTAAGATAGAACATCATCTGGAGAGAGTATCTTAAAATAAAATTTAGAGTGAATCTCTAACTGTAAGAATCATTAAACCTAAACCTTTCAGATGGGTAATCACAACTAATTTTAGGGACAAAGTCAGATAGATCAGTAAAATAATTATTGAATTCCTCAACTATTCTAAGTGGATCAGTCATTACCTCAGCATTTGTTTTTAAAGTCTGTGGGGAGCTTGTAATCTTTCTCCCAAGAAGTTCATTAATTAGTTTCCAAGTATCTGGGACATTCTTGTCTCTAAACTGTTTTTGTTTCTCTAGGAAAAATTGTCTCGTTAATGTTCTTGTCACAGTTTTACATTTATTTTGTCAGTTTATAAGACAATAAACTAGTCCAGTCACCATTCTTTTTATAATTTTCCACTTTTTGTCCCTGTCCCTGATCAGTTCATGAAGGTCAGAGTTTACATACTCTTGTCTATTACCCTGATCTTTAATTTCCTAAGTGGAACAAAAATATCACAGAGAGAAATAAAATGTTTGCAAAAGGCCTGCAGGGCATCATCTGCTATGGTAAATTTATCTAAATTGGGCCAAACAATGTTGAGTAAGGCCTCTATAAAACTGGCTATATCTAGTTTCCTGAGATTATGGGAACATATATATGTAGGTGTTTTCCTGCTGGGCACGTAACCTGTCTCATTCCAGTGGCTGTTCCTTCTGATAATTAGTATGGAATATATCTCTGCTGGCCGCCCTTCATATCCAGTGCATGGGACGGCTGGAGGGGCCCTCATCCCCACTGTCCCCAGGATAGTGTGTGTTCCTTTACAGTTCCCCTGCTTTCCACTCTCTGCCAATGGTGGGCAGTCAGGTTGTGTCAGGCATCTGCCTAATGGTGGTGGCAGGCCATGGCTGCATGTCCTCTACATCTTGCCACATGCAGGGTTTCATTGTGCCCTGCAGGCCAGACCTAGTCAGCTGTCCAGGGTGTGGTTGTGGTTGGGCTAGGAGGTGGGTAACTGTCTGTGGTGGGGGTGTACATCCCCTTACTCGGCCTAATGTGTGCTCATTTTCTGGCTTGGGTCCATATCTGGCTCCTCCAGCACACATTCCTCCTCCGCCAGGGGCACGGGCCCTGCAGTGTACCTGGGGGAGAAGCCATGTGTTACAGGCAGTAGCATAGTGTGGGCATAACAAGGATGTGTGCAGTCCCCCGCTGGTACAACCTACTGCATCTGCTCTGTCTTCCTGACCCAGACCGCCAGTGCCAGACACCAGGCACTGACCTACATCATGGGTATAGCCACCACCACATCAGAAGTGTGCTCTGTCACATGATTTGTAGGGTGCAAACCAGGGTGGTTAGCATGGCTGGGCTGTCCCAGACCCCCACAGTCAGTCCCTGTGGCATACTACGTACCTGGTGCTGTATCCATGCCTTCCTTTTCACCATGCAGGAACACCTGTAGGAGGCTCTTTACCACCATCCTCTCTATTAGGAAAAGACTGTGCTTCTGTGTGGGGGGACACTGCCTGTGGAACTCTGTGAGCACTTTGCAGCTGCCAGCTTCTGCTTGACTGTGGACCAGAGGTCATGATACTTGTACTTGTGTTTGATCATTGCCAGTGTGTGTGCCTACAGATGGGCAGCATTCACAGCAGCCTGGATATTAACCCTGTAAAAAATGCCATATTACTCCCTTATGTCAGCCACAATGGCTGCCACCTGTCCATTCAAGAAATTCAAAGATCATGATTGGCCAGCCGTGCATGTCTGTCCACATCCTTGTCTCTCTGTCTGGCCATGATTTGTGCCTTTGATGTCTGGTGGTGGCCCAAGTACCATGGGTGGTACCCCTCCCCAACTGTTCTCCAACACAACCTGCCCCTCAGCATCCATGTTGGTATGCACTTCTGTGGATGCACACTGTATGCTGAACAGACAGTGCAATTGTCCATATATGGCAGGGTCAAAAAGTGTGACTATGCACTGTAGGCCTACCTGGTGTCTGCTCTGTGTGGACCTTCCCACCTCTGTATACTCCGCCCATGCCTCCTTCTGTCGTGCACTCATTTGTACATAGCATGTACCTCTGCCTGCCTGCGGGGCATGTAGGTGTGTGCCGCTTTTAACTCACTTACGGGTGCAGTTCACGAGAGTTTGTATATAGACCAAATTGTGACTTGAATTCAAATATCAACTTCCGAATGTCTGAAAAATATTTTGGGGCTGAGTTTCTGTTCTTGGTAAAGCCCACAAAAGTCAATTGGCAGGCTTTTCAAAAGAGTCAGACATGGACATAAACACAAGCAGTGCCTGCATTTGTGGCCTCCTGATTATGTTGGGGTACCCTGCTGCTATTTTCAAAATATGTATCTATTTGCAACACAAAGTTATAATTTGGGGATGCGGCCAAGTCAATGTGCAGGGTGGATATGTAGATCCACAGCTCAAAACTGTATCCACCAAATATATAACCCATCCTAACTTAAAATAACCTAAACTTGGTAAATATAGCAATATCAGAGTTCCTTAATGTCTACTGCAATGCAGTGAGTGAGAAAACAAGTGTAGTTATCTTTTTAAATGACAAGGGAGATCACTGGTGGAGAGAGACCTGGTGATCTGCCATCAGGGCCGCCCTCCAAAGCCTTTACAAAATCAGCATTGGCAGTAGCAAATATTGAGATGGAGCTGGTGGATAGTGAGGGCCACTCTGGACAAATAAGAAAGTTCCATGATTGTGAGTATTGCTGACTAATTTGCTGTGGGAAGGAGTGAGCAGGGGGTATGAGCCACATGATGAGTCTGGTGAGTACTGCTTCATGGGACATGGCCTTTGGGAGACTTGGCTGAGCACATGCTGCTCAGATTATAAGATACATGTTAACAATTCACCACTTTTACTTTGGGACGGCAGCAGTTACTACATTCCAGATTGACTTGCCCTGTGTTAGTAGAACATGTGAAAAGGTCCCAGTGCCTGTATGACTACCCTAAAAGAGAGGAGGTAGTAGGGCTGATCATGGCAGTAAGAGGGTCTGTCTGTAATTTTTGTTACAGTCTTATGGTTGTTCATTATTTGGGCTCAAGTGCAGTTTCCTGTCCTCTGTTCCCCGTACCATGGTAGTTGCTCTATCTCCCGTGTCTGCATAGGTCTATGGAAGCCTGCTCTGAAACTCTACAGTGGCACTACATGCTAACCACAATGGCTACAGGTGGTAAGAGTAAGGAACAGCTGGGAATATACCTAACTTATTTTTATGGAGTCACATGGATCATGGTTTGACTATCCACCAGACATACTGTTAAAAGGTGCAGATGTGCTAGTGCCCCTTCCTCTCAGGGTGCTGATTCTGCCTCCCTCAGCCAGGACATGTCTTTAAGCTGCAACAGCTGTCTCAGCAAGAACTCTTATTAACCCCTTGCTGAATAGAACTCTTGAGTGTTGACACTTGCTAGAGTGTGATTTGGCGGCGTCTAACAGTATCACTGGTTCAGTTCTATGTATTTGAATATTTTCTTTCCTTACTGTGTTACATTTGTACTGTTTAGGAACTATTTACTTCAAATTACAAACAAATTCTCTGTCTACTTTAAATAGGATTATTTAAGAATTTACTTATGGCATGTCTCTTGTTCCATGCTACCTTGGTTGATAAGTCTTACTGATTTTTCTTTGCTCCACCAAACATGTTGAGGAGTGTAAGCTACTCAAATTTGCGAGGGGGGGGATCATATGGGGAAAGTATCTGTATTTGTTTGGCATGGTATTCTGATGGGTTGGGGAGGAGAAGGAAAGGAGGAGGAGGGGACATACTGTATTTGGGGATTATGGTGTTCTGCTGGTAATGTTATAAGGGGAGTTAGGCCATGTTGGGGCTGTGGGTACAAGTTGTGCTGGGGGGTTTAAACAAAAACAAAACAATGCACTGGTCACTATATGAAGTATGCTGTTGATGCAGCAGTACTTGGTTTAATACCTACATTCCTGAATATTTGTAGGGGCCTCCCAGGGAGTCACAACTAGCATATAAAAACAACAAGTTATGGCAGAGGATCTAAAACTTATTATGTGGAATGTAAATGAGCTGAAAATGGTTGTTAAAAGATAAAAGCTGTGGACTTGCTTTATGAAGGCCAGATGGGACATTCTTCTCCTCCAGGTAACTCACATGACCAATGAGAAGTCCTCCAAACTAAGATCTTGTTGCGTGTAATTCTGGAGTTGGCCCTGTTTACCTCTAAGGCTAAAGGAGTGGCTATATGGTTACAGCCCAGATTGGATGTGCACATCAACTCTGAAACAGGCAGACCCTTAGAGGTGCTTTTTAATTTTAGATGTCAGAGTAGGCTAGAACTCCTATATATTTGTGTTAGTGTATGGCCCCAACATTGATTATACAGACTTTTTCCACCATTTGCAAGTGGCCCTGGCATCCCTTGAAAATCATGCACTACTTTGTGGAGATTTTAACATGTCTTGAGACCCAGTGCTGGACCGCTCTGCCCCTTCCACGAGGCCACCCACCCATAACTGAGAGATCTTTATGCATTGTATTGCATACCCTGGCTAGGTAGTGCCAATTGAGGGAGGTGTGGTGTCTGGCCCACCCAATGAGGCAGGAGTACTCATTTTACTCCCATGCGCGCAAGGCATTAACCAGAAAAGACATGGGGGTTAGTGGTAAATTCTTTGCTGGGCAGAGTGGTAGAACCCACTTACTGCTTGATGCTACAAGCGGCTGATACTCTGCTTTTCTTTGTGGTATGGAGAGCATCAATACCTGCACCCCCCCCCACCACCACCACCACCATGGCTACATGGAGGCTACACCCTTGATTCTTAGTGGATGAAAAGTTTGTGAAATGTATGGAGAAAGAGCTTAGAATTTTTCTGGAGCACTGTCACCAGTTGGACACAACCCATAGCACTAAATGGGATGCCCTTAAAGCTTTTGTAAGAGGAGTAACAATCTCTTATTCAGCCCATACAAAAAAACAGGAGCATGATGACATACAAGCTCTTGAATCCTAATTTAAGCAGCTGGAGGCTGCACATATGATTTCCCCAAGCGCTGTTGTGTATAGAGAATTGATAATCACAGAAGGATAATTAAACTTGTTATTTACTGCCCAACTGAAGAGAGATAGCCTCCTTAATCAATCAAGATCTTATTTTGAGGGTGACAAAAGTTGGTGGCTCCTGACCTGACAACTTCAGGAGAGAGAGATAAATAGAGCAATCCCGCTGTCTGTACCCTGAACAGAGATGTAACAGTGGATCAGGGAGGCACTGGAGATGCCATCAAATCCTTTTACCAAAAACTTTACCTGTCAGAGTTAATTCTGGATTCCCCAGATCCAGTTGCTTTCTTTGACACTTTGCCGCTCCCCTCCCTCCCTCTTGCCCTCCCAAAAGAACCACTTAGATAAAGAGATCACCATCAGGGAAATAAAACAAGTGATATTTCCTTTGGCGTCACAAAATTCCCTGGAGATGGATGGCCTACTGGGGGACCTTTATAAAAAAATGTTTGAACACCATCTGTGAGCCCACAAATAACATGATATCTGCGGCCCCAGCCAGTGACTTCCTGACCCCTTCTCTTAATCTAGCTACTGATACCGTCTTCCCCAAACCCAGCAAAGATCCCCTACACTGTAGTTCCTACCACCCCATTTCCCTGCTAAATGCTGACTATAAAATGTTAGCCAAGGTCATTGCTAGCAAGCTGGCAATTGTCCTCCAGGATTTGATCATCATGATCAGGCCCGCTTTGTGAATTGTCAGTAGGCTAACGATGTGATCCATAGAACTGTTATTATACAATGGCAGGAAAAAATCCTGGACTCTGATTGGTCAGTCTTGGGCTGGACCCATGATGTTATCCCAGCACAACATCACGGGTCTAGTCTCAGCCTCACTGTGAACCAGTATGGATGATAATATGGCTGCCATGCTCTCTTTTTTTGCATCTCCTCTTAAGAAACAAAAATATTTTTTCCACACTAATAAAAACATTCTTTAAAATATTTTTTTTATTTTATTTTATATATAACAACGAGCCATTGTATAATAGCAATAATGCCCTTCAGGGTGTGTGTCATTTGGGATAATGTCACACCTCAGTTGTTGGATGCACTTGGCCTGTGGCCTCATGCCCAACCACCTGAGGCATGACGTTATCCCAACATGACACACACCCTGTTGGGCATTATTGCGTAAATCTTATGTGGCATTGGGCATGGAGAAGAGGCCCACATTCGAGTCTCCTGGTCTTGGATGCAGAGAAGGTCTTTGACCAGGTCAAGTGGGCCTTCATGTTAGCTGCTTTGTGAAAATTTGGATTTGGCCCCTGTATATGTTAATGGATATCAGCAAAGTATCTGCAACCTAAAGCTCAGATCATGACTAGGGGTATGCAGTAGGCTGGGTCAGAGATTTGCGTTGCCCATATATTGCCTGGTACAATCCTGTGGCCAGAATTGGTCCACAACCAGTCTAACCCATTTGACCTGCCCTCCATGTAAATATGTATGCCTTTTGCCTGTATAACGAAATAACATGCACTAGAGCCCTGCAGCATACATCGGTGCAGAGGAGAGAGAGATACAGACAGTTTGTGGTGCATGCTATGCCACATAGAGAAGAGAGAGCCAGTTGTTGGCAGCGTGTGGTGGGAGGGAGGGAGGGAGGGATTGCTGCTGACTGTCTGTGGGGCTGTACTCGAGGAAGCCAAGGAGGACTAGCATCAGTGGCAGTTGACTGGAGTGGGGGGGAAGGAGGGAGGAACTTGCTGGTGTGGCAGCTGTGGAGTGGCTGGTGGAGGTGGAGCCTGGCAGGACAAAGAGCCGGTTTGAGAATCTGATAGGGTCAGCAAGACTTCAGCACTCTGTAAGTGAAACATAAACCACAAGATAGGGTTTTGTCTGTGGGGCTGTCATGGTCTGAAATGTGCCGCCTGTTAGGGGAAGGAATGGAAGGGAATCATATTGTTTAGCTGGCTACTGATGGGTAGACCTGGGGGTATGGCTCACACTGCAGCAGCAGCACAGATGGACTGAAGACAGACAGAGAGAGAGAGAGAGAGAGAGAGAGAGAGGAGGAGTCAGACTGAAACAGAATGTGTGTTGGTTTCAAGCCTTGGCTCAGCTTGGAGGCTTCAACTTGCAGAGAAGCTTAAACTCAAAAAAAATTAATTAACCTTATGCTGATGTGCACTGAGAAGAAATATCTATCTTAAAACAAAATCTGGCCAGAGCCGATAGGGCTGCAGATGAGGAACTTGGTGTACAAATATTGAAATTACCAAAGTTACGAGCCTGCATTAGTAAAATGTAACATAGGCTCATGAATTTGTTATTTTGTAGTATTTGTACACCAAATTTTCAACATAGCCTTGTCATCTGTAACTGCTTCCATCGCTCCTAGCAGCCTGACTATCGCTTTTCTCCACATCCATTCTAGTCCCTGCTGCTCATCTAAGTCCTCCTCTGCCATTACTACCACTCCTCCCTCATCCCACCTGCACTTAGCACCCTCTGCACCCCTCTTACACACCACCCCCCTCCTGTCACATAATTCTAAGCCCTAGACACTGTCATGTGCACCTCCATAGCTCAGGGACTTCCATACAGGCCATTAACATGTTTCTGATGGCCAGGAATATAAATGATCTTTTTTTTTTTCTCTATGGTTTGTATATGACAACCATACACATCCTGCTCCTGTGGGTATTGTATATATCATGTTACTGTTGTGTCATATATATCTTACTTGTACATGTGCCTTTGGAATGTATATATACTGCTCCTATCATTATTGTAAACATCTTGTTCCTTTTGTATTATGTACATTTATCTGTACCTGTACATTTGTCCCTGCCAACAGCAGGTCCACCTTGTAAATAAGCTTGCTCAATGGTGATCACCTGGATAAATAAAGGTTTGATTGATTGATTGATTAATTGATTCATGTTCCTTTCTCATGAAGAAGGGCAGATCAGATATTCAGTTCCTGCCCAAAACATGATGTGTTTGTTCCCGTTCACCGTGTATTACCAATGTCTGTTTAACTGCTTGTGTGGTATTGCTGGGGAGGGCTATAGAACAAAATGGCGGCTAGGCTGAGCTAGCCATCAAGAGCTCAGTGCTGAGCTACTTCTTGTTTCGCTTGCCTTGCCGTATTTTGCCTCTCCTGTTTTAGTTTTTTATAGGATGTTTTTTATGTACGTTTGTGTTAATTTAGTGACTGCCTCATATGATTGTTTAGCTCTGCTGTATTCCCGGTTTGGTCCGTTGTTTGGCGGATCTAAAATTCATGTCTGGGGGGTTCTAGCATCTCGAGGGAGAATCCATCTGGGAGCCTGGTGCTGGATTCTTCTATCGGAGGCCTGGGACTATTATCGTTTTATTGGAGGCCTGGGATTATCATTGCTGGAGCCATCACTGTTTGTTGGAGTGCTTCCTGCTACCTGACTGTCAGGCATGACTGTCTAGCTCTATCATTTTCCTGGCTCAGTCCATTGTCCGGTGGATCTAAAATTCGTGCCTGGGATTTTAGTGCTCTCGAGAAAGGATCCATTTGGGAGCCTAGTGTTGGATTCTTCTATTGGAGGCCTGGGACTGTTACTGCTGGAGCTATCGTTGCTTTCTGGAGCGTTTTTTTGTTACCTGAGCGGACTCTGTGTGGGTCTTTTGGTCCTGATCTGTCGGAGTTCGTGGGAGAAACAGAGAAGGAGTTCCTACTTCACTTGGTATCGTGAGTAGGAACTATTGTGCCTGTGTAAAGCCTGTGACACCTGACTGGAATCAGAATCAGTGTGTCTGGGTACAGTGTGGGGTGACACCTCCTCTGTGTGCCCTGGGCTGTTGGACCCCTCATTCTCCATGTCCAAACGGGAGTCACACTCCAAGCACTTGGGGAGCCAGTGGCTCATTTCGGCTTCTCCTAAGTCCTCCACAGGGCAGACTGGATGGACCTTGCAGTCCTTATCTGCCATCAACTTCTATGTTTCTATGTTTCTCTTGTGAGTTGTCCCTTGAGGGATTGTAGTTGCAGGTCGTGGGGAGGTAAGGGTAGTCTGTGAGTTGGGTGCACTTGGTGAAAGCGGGGGGATGTTCCTCCCTTAGTGGTTAGTTTTGCATGCCCCAGTCTGCTGTTTTATCTTCTGATGCCTGGATCATGCTGAAGATTGTTGTTTTGATCTGAATTTTTGTTCACCCTGGTTACCAAGGACTGTCCCTCTGTGGCATAGACTTGATTATTTCGATGGGATTACTCTGTGCTATTTGGAAGTTGAATCTGACTTGATCCTGCACTTTGGTCTGTGGCTCTGTGAAGGGTCCGTGATTGGGAGAGGCGGATAGTTTAGTTGTGGTCTCTCCCCACCCCTTGCAACTATGTGATAAATAAGTTTCATTTTTTGATTTCTTCTCTGCTGGTCTCCTCCAACCCCGCCAACACACACACTACATGAGAGGTGGTGGGGGTGATTTTATTTTTATTTATTTTATTTATTAGATCATCAATTTACAGACCGATTTCATTTGAATGCTGAACTGGAGTGGTGAGAGGACTCTAGTTCACTACATTTTCTTTTCCCCTCTGTGTGACAGGCAGTGAAGATGACTTTTCTGTACAATTAAGCTGGAGTTGTGAGATAACTCCAGCACACCACATTTTGCATAATATTTAGTATTTCTTTAATATTATATAAAGTTTCTTTTGGAGTTTTTGAGTTTATTTTGTTATTAGTTGGAAACTTTGGGGAGGGTTGAAATTTTTTGTGTAGAAAAAATTGTGATTGATTTATAACTTTTTTATGAAGTGGGGGCAATATGGGCTATTGTTGATAGAAGATGTGTTGGCCTGTTGCTCTCCCGATCAGGCACTACTCCCCTGCCGAAATCCAGGACCTCCAGCCTTTTTATTCTCCTCCTCTGCCCGCATCAGTTTATAACCAATGTAGGACTTTAGGCATTGTTAGTAGAAAGCAGAGGTGGACTGGGGGTCTCGGACTTCAGAGGGGGGGAGAGTGGGGTGGCTGTATTGGGGTTGTACGGTCCAGGAGATGCCCTGGGGTGAAGTGGTCTCTAGATTGTGGTCCGCCATGTCTGGTTACCATACCCAAGCATTCCTGTACTTCTGGGCAGATAACTCAGTCAGCTCTGGAACCCCATCTTACTCAAGTGGTGCTATGCAATGCCAGGTCTATTAGAAACAAGACAGCAATTATTGCTGATCTTGTTGGGACAACAAACCTGGCTTGCATCACTGAAACCTGGCTTGATGACAACGCGGGCCCAATTTTGGAAGCCCCAGCTGGGTTTTCGGTGATACACCACTCGAGATCGGATTGCAGGGGTGGGGGGGTGGCTATTCTGCTTTAGATTGGAATTGGGCCTTACTGGTATACCAATAGAGACAGCCAGATCATTTGAGTTTATCATAGTAGCAGATGTGGGCTGCAGGATCATTTTTATCTACAGTCCACCCGGGGGTGAGAAATTGTTCTTGTAGGAAGTGGCAGACTTCATCATCGATGTGGCATTGGAGTCACCCAGTCTGATGGTCCTGGGTGACTTCAGTGCTTGGGTTGATGATGAACTCTCGCAGTTTGGTCAAGACTGCCTCCAACTTATGTCTTCATTGGGGTTCACACAGGTAGTTGCCTCTGCTACTCATAATCAGGATCACTCACTTGATCTGGTCTTCTTCCTGGGGATCGAGTTCTCCAACTTGGTGGTGAAGTCAGTCAGGTGGTCCGTTCACTACGCAGTAAGATTCAATTTCCAGCCCCCCCTCCTTATAGGCCTGCCCCTGTGGAGATGATCAGATACGGCCCATTGAGGGGTGTAACCCCAGAGGGTCTCTTGGCAGTATTAGACCTATCAGGATTTCAGAGGATAGGCGAGGATCCAGAGAATCTAGTTCTGGCCTATAATTAGGCTACTACTGAGGCTGTGGATACTATCGCCCCAGTCCGTGTTCACCCCCTCTATCTCCGCCCTCGGTCCCCTTGGTTTGATGGGACATTGAGGGAGTTGAGATGGGTAGGATGAAGGTTAGAGCATCGCTGGCGGAGAGCGACCCTTGAGGCTGACCACCTTAGATTGATAGACCACTATCAAAGCTATCAATTAGCAATCTCACATAAGAAGGAAGAGTTCCTGTCCAGTGAGATAGCTGCCACTCAAAACCGACCGGCTTAGCTCTTTCGAACCATGGACAGGTTGTGCAACCCAACCTGTCTACAGGTTCGAGGAGCATTTTCACAAGATAAGTGTGATGAGTTTGCTCAATTCTTTGCGGATAAGGTGGCTGACATCAGGGCTGAAATCTGTTCAGCACCCTCTGTGGGGTTTAGTGGTAGTTGGTGTATGGTCACCTTCCCTCGGTCTTCTTGGATATCTTTCAACCAGCCAGAGATAGGGGACATCATGTGGATTGTCCAGAATTTAAGGCCAACATGCTGTAGTTTGGATCCAGGTCCTACACGCTTATTATTAGGGTATAGGGAGACCATCAGCCCCATCCTTGCAGAGATTGTTTGGTGCTCCTTAGACTTGGAAGAGTTCCCTAGCTCTCTGAAAGAGGCAGTGGTGACACTGCTTCTTAAGAAAGCTTCTTTAGACCCAAGCATCTGTGCAAACTACAGACCCATCTCTAATCTTCCCTTCGTCAGGAAGGTGATTGAGAAAGTGGTTGCACTGCAACTGGAGAACCATCTTACCATCCACGATGTCTTTGATCCTCTCCAGTCAGGTTTCCGGAAGAAACATAGTGCCAAGATCACTCTGGTTCAGGTGCTCAATGATCTCCTGATGGCAAGAGACCAGAAACACCACTCTATCTTGGTGCTTCTGGATCTCTCTTCAGCATTTGACTTTGTGAACCATGGGGTTCTGCTCGAGCGCCTGAGGGTTATCTGTGGCCTGACTGGTCCAGTTCTCAGATGGTTCCATTCTTTCCTAGCTGGCAGGTCTCAGAGGGTGGTGTTGGGGATTTTTTCATCTGAGCCATTTTCTCTGCCATGCGGGGTCCCTCAGGGCTCAGTGCTGTCCCCCATGTTGTTTACAGTGTATCTGCTGCCCCTCAGAGACATTGTAAGACAATATGGTCTGAGGTTTCACTGTTATGCAGATAATACACAGCTCTATCTGTCTTTTGCACCCGACCAGGATAGTGCGGTCTTGATATTTAACAGCTGTCTAGCAGAAATCCATGACTGGATGAAGTTCAGCTTGTTGAAATCAAATTCCAGGAAGACTGAGATGTCAGTTGTGAACCCGGGGCACCAGATAGAGAGGTTGGTGGTGGGGTTACCTTCTGGGCTTTGGCTCGATGGTATACAACTGCCCACCTCTGAATGGGTGCATAGTCTGGGGATGGTACTTGACGATGGCCTGACACTGCGGGCGCAGGTGTAGGCAGTCAAGTCTTCCTTCTACCATCTTAGGAACATCACCAGAATTAGGCACCTTGTTCCATCTGATGATTTGCCCAAGCTGATCCATGCCTTTGTGACCTCACGCCTTGACTACTGCAACTCCATATACCTGGGGCTTCCGAGGGTTGATGTCCGCCATTTGCAGCTGGTGCAGAACACTGCAGCATGATTATTGACAGGGACTTTGTGTACTAGTCATATTACTCCCATGCTGTGCAATCTGCACTGGCTGCCTATACAGTTGTGGACCACCTTCAAGGTCAGCCTTTTGACCTACAAAGCCCTACACAGACTGGGACTGAGTTACCTGCAAGAGCTCCTGGTTCCTTACAACCCTGGCCAGCCTTTACGCTCAACTGATGAGGGGTTGTTAGAGGTTCTCAGGGTGTGGTTCAAGACATCTGGCATCAGGGCCTTTATGTTCATGGCGTCATCCCTGTGGAACTCTCTACCTCATCAGATTAGAGAGTGCAGGACTGTGGAGAGCTTCAAGACCAGTTTAAAAACTCATCTATTCAAACAGGTGTTTAATATTGGATGTTTTAGGAATTGTGAGAATTTTAATTGAAGTTGATGTATTTATGTAATTTTATTGAACTGTTTTATGAAGTTTTGCATGTAAAACGCTTTGATGTCTGAATTACTCTATACAAATAAAAATATTATTAATATTATTATTATTATTATTACTTGGGGAGGGAAATGGATAGGGTCAGCTTTTCAGACGGTTATACCCCACTACCATGTAACCCATTACCATTCATTCTCTTTCTGGAGGCACCTTGGTACACAAGATTAATCACCTTCAGCCCAGGCCCCCACCAAAGGTTAGTCAACTATAACAAGGTGGAGTATGATGGGACTGGGCCCCCAAATAAACCTCATATCTCGCTTTGAATTGAGTCTTGTAAATCAATTCACAATTACAGTGGCAGCCATAGACATGGTTAGATATTTTCTGAAATGTCTGTAATATATCTGACATACAGATTTAGTCTTTGCCATATTGGTCCTTGTAAGAACAGCTCCAGAAGCAATTGATTTGATTCCTTTTATTGGACCAACATAGATGTAACAAAAAGAACAAAGTGCTTTAGCTTTCGGACCGACCCAGTCCTTCTTCGAAATTGTAATGACAGTTATTTAGAAAATCCCATACTTTTAATACCCAGATCATGCAGGAAACAGAAAAAAGTCCCATTGTTTTAAAATACTCATTTAAAAAACAACACAAGACTCATCAGAGAAGCTGAGAATACCAGTTCAGCTTCAGCTGAAAAAGGTTAAAAGTCAGATGTGCTTGGAGCTTAGCATCATGCAAGGAGTGCTGCACATAAATTAAAGTGACTTAAAGATCCTTCAGAGTAAGATAAGGACATCTGGAGCATAGATCTGTATAGCTCAATTATGAGTGCAGTTCATGAAAAACAAACTCCACTCAGGTTGTCATAATTGTAAGGTAAAAATAAGCCACAGAAATTAGAACTACAAAATATAAATATACATGGCATACAAAGGGTTTAAAGTAACATTTACCTAATGTGAGCAATATTTGGAAACATCACCCAACTGTACTCTCAAACTGGTTATTATGCTCCATAAACCTAAATCCTTCAGTGTTGTTACAGAAGTTTATACATGATAAATAGAGAATAATGGATAGGCAAGTGTGTGTTATGAATATTTTTTTCACACCAAAGGTGTGTGATGACCCATAAACCTTGAGAAAGAAGCTCAAGAGGTTTATGTGATCATCACACGCCGAGGGTGTGAAAATAATATTCATAGGCACATACTTGCCTGTCTTTAATTTTTTATAATTACTGGTGAAGAGTCTTAGCCAGCAATTTAGATATACAGAAACAAATACTGGCCCAGATATTCAAACTGCGCCAGGCTGTGGCGCAAGCTTGGGCGCAGCTCAACTTGGCTGCGCAGAGGTGTGGACTAAGTGATATTCAAAGAAGCTGCACCATGGCTCAGCTGCTTTGAATATCACACCCTGGCCACCCCCAGTGTGCATGGCGCAGTGGCACTGCACCAGCGCAAGTGGCCAGAGTGAAGCATGGAGATGCGCTAGCGCAAGTTCCATTGAGCCATGCACAGCACCCACGATATTCAAAAGTTGACATGTAAATGGGGCCATAATGTATGCAAGGGACACATGGGGCCATTTGCATGTCATTATGGCCCCATTTGCATGCAGGTGCACCGATCCCAGATGGCTTGCGCCTGGCACCCTGCCAGGCAGCAGCTGTCGGGGACCGACGCCCCCTGCAACCCGATCGTGGGCATCAGTAAAATTAGAAAACCCCGTCCTATATCCCTGGTGGTCCAGTGGACCACTATCTGCCCGATCGTGGGCATCTGTAATAACATAAAACCCCATCTTACATCCCTGGTGGTCCAGTGGACCACTATCAGCCCAATCATGGGCATCTGTAATAATAGAAAACCTCGTCCTATATCCCTGTTGGTCCAGTGGACCACTTTCTGCCCGATCGTGGGCATCTGTAAACAAAGAAAGGTCCTATATCCCTGGTAGTCCAGTGGACTGCTTTCTGCCTGATCGCGGACATCTGTAAACAAAGAAAGGTCCAATATCCCTGGTGGTCTAGTGGTACCCCCCTCCCCATCCACCCACTGAGCCCCACCACCCCTCTCCCCCCACGGTCAGCCAGCAGGTGGCAGCACCCAACCCACCTGCCACCCCACTGCTCGCTGACTGACACCTCGTGGGGCTGCCGCCCATTGGTTCACAGCATGAGCCAATGGGCATGCAGCCATACCTACTACACATTTCAGATATGATTCATTCACATATCTGGAATGTATAGTATAATATAGCTGCACACCCATTGGCTCATGCTGTGAACCAATGGGTGTGCAGACCACCGAGTGTCAGTCGGTGGGTGGTGGGTGGCAGGCAGGGGTGCTGCCGCCCACTGGCTGACCGGGGGGGGAGCGGGGTGGTGGGGCTCAGTGGGCAGGTGGGGAGGGGGGTTACCACTAGACCACCAGGGATATTGGACCTTTCTTTGTTTACAGATGCCCACGATCAGGCAGAAAGCGGTCCACTGGACCACCAGGGATATAGGACCTTTTTATTAATACAGATACCCACGATTGGGCAGAAAGCAGTCCACTGGATGACCAGGAATATTGGACAGGGTTTTCTATTATTACTGATGCCCGTGATCATGCAGAAAGTGGTCCACTGGCCCACCAGGGATATAGGACGAAGTCTTTTTTCACAAATGCCCGCAATGGGGCATGTGGGGGCTGCCAGGTGCAGCCATAACTCGGGTGCTCTGCACATCCCGGGCTGAATATGGGGCTGTGCAGGTTATGCATGGGCATGCACCCCCTACCTGTGCCTGCATACATTACTGATGTGCTCCAGCGCATAGGGATTTGTGCCATGTACTTTTCCCTTTTGATTATCGCACCGGGGAACATCAGTGGGTTGCGCATGGTGCAACACTGTTGCACCATGTGCAACCCTTTTGAATATCTGGGCCACTGTGTTTAAAGCAGAATTATATTTATTGAATTCATTCAACACAGCAGGATTTAGTGAGCTGAAGTTGGGATAAACAACACAGAACACTTGAAGAGATTAAGCTTTTTTTTTTTTCTTAAAACACGAACTGTGAAATGTTTAAATACCAGAAAGTCCGAGTTCTGTTACAGAAGCCGTATTGAGATGATTGCTGTAGTCTGCTCTAGATCGGGAAATCAGTAAATGGCTAACAAGGCAAAAAAAGTGTAGCTTTGAAGAAGTTTTATTTTAAAATAGTAGAAAGTTCAAACATTTATGTTGAAGAAATCTTGCTGTTCGTTTGCAGTGCAATGAACAGGAAGTGATCCTATTGTGAAAAAGGTCTTCCGGTTGCTGTGGTGACCTGAGTAGGAGGTAAAGAAAAATTGTAAGGGAGTTTCTGCAAATTATTGAGTTCTTGACTGTTTTATTAGTGGTGCTAATTTTTTTTAAAAGAAGTGTGAGGATTTAAAAAGTATTTGATGCTGTGTTGATGGAGGGACCTGTACCAAAGCTCGGCAGTGCTGAGGAGTGGTGCTTTGGGAGAGAAAGGCTGTAAGTTAGCACTCAGGCTGTCTTGAATACATGAGACACTCTTGAGCAGTGACAGTGACTTTTTGTGTAGAAACACCTTAATAACCTGATTTCAGGTTATTACGGCGTTTGATGAGTGACTGAATTCAAGTTGATAAAGGGGATCACCAGTAATTATTATTAATTAGCAGTATAAGAGTCAAACAAAAAGCTGCTTGTCAAAGACCACCAAGAAACTAAGACCATGCAATCTGATGTGTACAGATTTCAACTTGTTGTACTAAAAATGTTTAAGGAATCTGAATAAGAAATCATAGGAATTAAATTCCCCCCCCCCGGAAGGAAGATAACTAGCTGTGAGGACACACACACACACACACACACAACACGTCCTAATGCACCATCATTCACATCAATTGATTCAAATGTTATCCAAAGGAATTAAACTTGTCCTGAACCTCCAAGTACAAGAGATATGTACAGAGTTCAAAAATGAAAAAAAAACTCCACCCACCCCAGGGTAGATAACTAGTTAGAAGTGAATGTACACTATATATATGTGAGACACTAGTCCTATCATACCTTCATTTTCACAGATTACTACAATTTTAGCCCAATGCAATTTAATCTGTCCGGGACCTCCATGCAAATGAGATCCTGCACCACAATATGTTCAGAGAACAAAAATGTGATAGATAGATAGATAGATAGATAGATAGATAGATAGATAGATAGATAAAATCTTTATTTTTATACAGGCTTGAAACACGTCATTAAGGTTTTACAACTTTGTTTTCAAGACAGTCATGTCAGAACTTTAAATTTTTTAGGACAAAACAGATGTTACATTATATGGTCACAATTTCACTTAACATCAAGTTTCATTTAATTGCATATACAAATGTTTTTAAAACTACACATAGTAACAATCTGCGTTTAAAAAGGGAAGGGGGAAGAAAACATACAATCACATTTTTACACAAAACTTTAAATATAAAGTGCTATATACTAGATTCACTAATTTATTACAAACTACAAGCACATTGGGACTTATATAATTCATTTATCTCTTAGGTAAACATCTCGTAAGGAGGTGACATTCTAGCTGAGTAAGGTACTACTTTCCATGCATTTACTGCCTGAGATCGCAACATTTTTCTACCATGTTTGTTTTTGGTCTTAAGAAATATTCTTTTGTGTACATGTACTGTTCTCTTTGAATCCTGGAAAAAATGTCTGTCCCTATCAAATGTTACTTTAGTTATGAAATGTTCAGGGTAAGAATTCTGGTATTTATATATTAATTTTTAGCCACGTTTTTGTGTAATTTATGTGCAGAGTCTGCCATTTTACTGCAGTCAACATTGTACAGTGATGTACATTCATTTTGCATTTCAAAACATACCTAGAAATTCTATATTGGGTTCTATCTAATGTGTCCCAATTTTTTTATTTGCTGTAGGATGCACCAAATCTCCATATGTCAAGGTTGAAAAAATTAGTTGCTCGCCCAATTTTTTCCAATTGTTCCTGTTTAAAAAGGTTGTGTATGACGTAAGGCACCAAGCTTTTTGTTTACTTTACCGATTGTTGAGTTTATATAGTTTTCAAAAGTCATGTGTATCAAAAATAACCCCCAGATAACAATAGTTGTTTACTAGTTCTAAACACTCACTTTGATTTATTTGTATCTTAATCTGATCAATATTCTTTTTTGGAGCAAAATACATCAGCTTAGTTTTTTAACTATTCATTTGAAGTTTTGACCTGGTGAACCACTCCCTCAACCTGTCAAAGTCAGATTGTAACATTGTTTGGAGGTCCTGGACACTATTTCCAGAGGCAACCAAAATGGTATAGTCCGCATATAGCCTCACCTGGGAGTACTGCACTGATTTGGGTAAATCATTGCTAAACAGTAAAAATAACAGAAGTCCTAAAATTGACCCCTGCAGTAACCCTATTCTCACCTGTTTAGATGAGGACAGATTTCCTGAAACAGATACTTTTTGAGTGTATCCCTACAGGTAAATCAGAAACCAATTACAAGGTCCATCCACAATCCCCTGAGCTTGCATTTGATTCAGCAGGAGGAAGTGGTCCACCAGGTCAAAAGCCTTCGACAAATCCACATAAATTGCTACAGTCTCCAGTCAGGAATCCAAAGATGAGCAAATTAGGTTATTAAATTCTAACAATGCTGATGTTGTAGAATAACCTTTTCTGAATCTGGACTGATGAGGCATCAATATACTGTGTCTGTTTAAATGTTCCAATAACTGATTATGAACATGTCTCTCTAAGCATTTATACAAAATAGGCAATAAAGCTACCGGTCTATAATTGTTTAGTTCAAAGGCATCTCTTTCATTGATTACTGGCATTATCTTCCTACTTTTCCAGGACTGGGGAAAGCAGCCCATTTTCCGGCTCCAGTTAAACAAATAAGTAACTATGGTTGCTATGTGATATGCTGCCATCCTGAGAAATTTTCCATTTATATCATCCAAACCTGCTGATTTATGAATATTTATATGTTTTAAACATTTATAAACCTCAGGTATTGTAAGTATTTTGAATCTAAACAAAGGCTAAGTCTTTTGTTGATTTTGGATTTCCTGTTTTTCCCTTGGTTGTTTATATGATTCCTTATATTGTAACCTGGTAAAGTGACAAAGTATTGGTTTAAGGCTTCAGCCATTTCTTTTGGTTCCTCTGTTGTTTTGTCTCCAACTTTTACATTCAGTTTTCTTGCTGTATCATTCCTTCCTGGATTTAACAAATAATTTATACATTTATAAATAGCAAAACTATTATTTCAAGAGTAACAGGCAAGGAATCTGAATAAGACGCAATGAAATTAACCCTACCCCCACCCCAAGAGAAGATAGCTTTTAAAGGAAATAATATTTATAATGGGTGTAAACTAAGAGTCATTAACACTGTAACACCATTATGTCATATACCTGAATATAAGACCATCTCGATGTAACAGCACCCTCCACACTCAACCCCCCCACACACACCCAAGGAGACACAGAAGTCCTATAATATATCTATCCTTTGAAGAAAAAGTCTGTGTA
Source organism: Neoceratodus forsteri (assembly GCA_016271365.2). NCBI lineage: Eukaryota > Metazoa > Chordata > Ceratodontiformes > Ceratodontidae > Neoceratodus > Neoceratodus forsteri. Next base: position 473,520,155 of record CM057455.1, read on the forward strand.
CAGTATCTTTAAGTCCTATAAGGTGCCATAAATCCCAAATCTGTGTTCATGCCATCATTTACCATATTGAGAAGTAATATAAGTTTTGTCTCAAAAGTCTGTCTCTGTTGTGTACTTTTGAGATTTCCTTTTAAGACCATTACTGACATATCAGAGATTAAGTGGTCCAGCTGAGAAAAAAGTGTTGCCCCACTGGTTTTTCAGTCATCTTGAGATTACTATTATGTCTGTGCGAGTTCATTCTAGTGTGGAGTGGTTGACTTGTCTCTCCAACATAACCTGTTTGTAGACATCTCTTGCATTGAATGAAATAAACAACATACAGCAATGCACATACATAATTCCCCTGTACCCTGAATTGTCTGTTTTGTGATGTAACCACACAGTCTGAAGTGGAAATGAGCTCACAAGTCTTACATCTGAGTTGATTACAGGGTAGTGTACCATTAAGTGTCATGGCATTCTGTTCTGGTGAAGGTTTACTCCTAATAATTATTTTGGCTAAGTTTCATGGCTGTTTAAAAGATAGTAGTGGTAGTTCCTTAAAAATACAATTAAAGGTCTCATCCTCACTAAATATTGGGTGGAGGTCCTTAATAATCTTGTGCAGAAGTTCAAGGTCAAGAAGAAATGTGATTACTTAGGGTATTCTGTTAGTAGCTCTCCTTTCCATATACTGAAGTAGTTGTTGCCTTAGTACTTGTGTTGCACATTCTATTGTCCTGTCAATTTCTCTGGAAGAATGTCCCTGCTCAATAAAGGAGTTTTTCAACATAGCCAAATGTGTATCTCTGTCTTCCTCATTTGAACAGATACACTGATACCGAAGTGCTTGACTGTACATGACAGATTTCTTAGTGTGGCTCGGGTGATTACTGTTCTTGTGTAAGTATCTCTGTCTGTCTGTTGGCTTCCTGTAAATACATGTATGTAAGGTTCCATCCTTCATGGTGACAGTGGTGTCCAGAAAATTAACTCTTGTGGCAGAATATTCCTGGGAAAACTTTATGGTTGGGTGGAAGTTATTAAGTTCCTGATGAAAATCCTTAAGTGTGTCAATACCCTTCTTCCAAATTATAAATAAATCATCAATGTAACAAAAATAAGCAAGTGATTTGTGTGCACTGTGCCTTAAAAAGACCTCCTCTAAATATACCATAAAAAGAGTAGCATATTGTGGAGCCATCCTGGTGCCCATTGCTGTCCCCATAGTTTGAACATAATGTTTACCACTGAAGCTGAAGTTATTATGTATCAGAATGAATTCAGTAGTCTCCCCACCTCTTCAGGGTTGATGTTTTGTTCCAGTCCTTTCTCCTGTATGTATTCATGACAGGCTGAAATGCCATCCGTGTGCGGAATATTAGTGTAGTGTGATGTTACATCCATCGTGGCTAAAATGGTATCAGGTGGTAAGTCCTTATAAACAGAAAGTTTATGCAGGAAGTGTGTAGTGTCCTGGATGTAACTCTCTCTTTCCATAACCAGTGGTTTCAAAATGGTTTCTACAAACCCTGAGATCCCCTCAGTCAGGTTACCATTACCAGAGACTGTGGGTCTCCCTGGATTGCCAGGCTAATATGTATTTTAGGCAGCATGTAGAATGTCCCTGGCTTGGGTTCTGCAGGGATGAAGTCAGTTAGTATTTTTTGGACATGGTTTGGAAAAGATCTAATTAAGTTCTATAGTACCTTTTTATATGTTGCAGTGGGGTCACTCTCCAGTTCTCTGTAGTAGGTAAGGTCAGTTAGCTGTCTGTTGGCTTCATTAAACATTAGTAACATAGAAACATAGAAGTTGATGGCAGATAAGGACCGTAAGGCCCATCCAGTCTACCCACTTCATTGTTCTACCTTATGAATGTGCTATAGGCCTTTACTCTGTCAATGGCCTATCTATTCATACTTATCTGTATTGCTCCCTTATGCTTATCCTATGCCTGTTTGAAGCCCTGCACTGTATTCATATCCACCACTTCCTGAGGTAGGCCATTCCATGCATCCACCACCCTTTCTGTGAAAATAACTTCCTCACATTACCCCTTAATCGGCCTCCCTCTAATCTCATGCTGTGTCCTCTTGTCCTGCTATTTTTCTTATTTTGAAACATGTTAGACTCTTTCACCTTGTTAATACCCTTAAAGTGTTTGAATCTTTTGATCATATCACCTCCCTCCCTCCCTCCTTTGCTCTAGGGTATACATATTAAGCTCCGTTAATCTGTCCTCATATGTTTTCTGATGCAGTCCCTGCGCCATTTTGGTTGCCCTTCTCTAGACTGCCTCCATTTTGTTAATGTCCTTGTGAAGGTGCAGCATCCAGTACTGCATGCAATACTCCAGATGGGGCCTAACCAGTGTCTTGTAAAGAGGGATTATTACCTCCCTTTTATGACTTGTGATACCCCTACTAATATACCCCAACAACCCTAGCCTTACCTACTGCTTTAGTGGTCTGCTTGGATGATTTCAGGTCATCTGTGATAATGATGCCCAAGTCTTTTTCTTCCCTTGTGATTGCCAGCAACTCCCCTCCCAACCTATAGGTGGCTTCAGGGTTTTTCTTCCCTATGTGCATGCACTTCTTTGTGTTAAACCCCAGTTGCCACTCTTCCAACCATTTTGCCAGTTTATCCAGATCTCTTCTCATTCTGCCCACCCCATCTGGATCATCTACTCTGTTTCAGAGCTTGTTATCATCTGCAAACAGACAAACCTTACCCTCCAGTCATCTGCAATGTCACTGATGAAGATATTGAAGAGGACTGGCCCCAGGACTGATCCCTGAGGTACCCCACTTGTGACTTGCATCTATTCTGACTGTATACCATTTACCACCGCTCTCTGTTTTCTGCCCACCAACCAATTTGCCTCCCAGTTGACCACCTTCTGACCCACCCCAAGCCTACCCATCTTATTATTCAATCTTCTATGTGGAACAGTATGAAAAGCTTTTATTTATTTATTTATTGGGAAATCAGAATTACACCCTTTGAGTTAATAGACTCTTTTGCAAAGGCTCCTCATCAGTAGACATAGTAAAACATCACAAATACAGGTGCATGACTTCAATCAGTCCATATATTACATTAGTAGGAAATGTATAGAACTGAGCAACATTCCATAGCAAAGGGCAGAGACAGCCCAGAGTCATATGCAAAGCAGAAAACAAAAATACGGAAAACAAAATATAGATAGTAAGGCAGGAGGTTCATCATAATAACTGATTACAATGCAAGGAGATAATACAGTTGAGAGATAAAATGAAGAAATGCACTAATATTACATAATGCAAAATAATGTGACATAAATACTCTAAGAAAAATTAGTCAGTGTGAAGGAGGTGGCAGGAGTTGAAGTAGTATAGTACTACTAGAAGCAATCACAAGTTGAGTTGCTAGTGAGAAATTGCTTGAGTGAGGTTTTAAAAGGGCCTATTTTTGTGCCAGCAGTCAGAGATGCAGGTAGGTCATTTAACCAGCTAGGAGCCCTGTGATAAAAGGCTCTTTGACCCATGGATGTCCTGCAGCAGGGGACCAGAAAAGAGACCCTGAAGGTACTTCTGGTGAATCTTTGGAGGAAGGAAGGTTGGATGAGGCCCTGTAGACTAGGTGGGGTGAGTTTCCACTGGATTTTCTTAGCTAGGAGGCATGTGTGATACTTAAGGTGACATTTGAAGTTTAGCCAGTTTGAGCGACTGTAGAGGTCACATGTGTGGGTAGTTCTATCACAGCCTGTCACCAAGTGACAGGCCTTGTTTAGCGTTGTCTTAATGTGACAGAGAGCAATGTTATCAGCTGAGCCATAGAACACAATTCCATAGTCCAGCACAGAGAGGACCGAGGATGACACAGCAAGGCACAGCACATCATTAGGCAGACAGTGTTTGATTCAATAAAGGAAGCCAATTCTGGAGTTGATGGTGTTATATAGGATATGGATATGTGCATGATAGGTAAGGGAGGAGTCAAGGGTGATGCCCAGGTATTTGAATGTGTTTACCTGCTCAAGCGGGGAGCCTTGGGAGGTGTGGACAAGTAGAGTGGAGTCATAGTAGGGGTTCTGATGGTGTGCAAAGATCATGGTCTTAGTTGTTTTATAGTTTATTGCTAGCCTGTGCTCTGTTAACCAGGTCTCAGCTTCAGTGAAAGACTTCGGTAGGGCATCCTGCAATGGTAGAGGCTGTGGGTTGCTCCAGAAAATGACTGCATCATCAGCATAAAGAAGTAACTGACCGGAACAAGATCTGGGTAGTGAGTTTAAGAAAAGGCTAAATAGAAGGGGGCCTACAATGGAGCCTTGAGGGACCCCACAGTGAACTGGAAGGCAGGAGGAGAGGGTAGTGCCATGCTTGACCTGCTGTGACCTGTTAGATAGATAGTTTTCAAACCAAGCCATAGTGTCAGGGGTCTATCCCACATCAGTCAGGGATCTAATGAGAAGGGCATGATGGACAGTATCAAATGCCTTAATTGGGTCGATGTAAACCAACCCAACTAAGTGCCCCAGAGCCATGGCCTTGTGGATGTAGGAGGTACTGTATATTCAAGGAGAGCTGTGATGGTGCTGTGGCCCCTGCAGAACCCATGCTGCTAGGGGTATAGGAGGTTATATTTTGATAGGTGTTCAGTGAGCTGATTGTCTACTATTTTTCCAAGGGCCTTAGAGAGACAGCAGAATAGAGATCAGCCGGTAGTTAGTAGAGGTGGTGCATTCACCATTTCTCAGAAGCGGGGTGATGACAGCCCTTTTCAAGGGGGTGGGGAACTCCCCCAGACAGAGGGAGCGGTTTAGGATTTTAGTGAGGGGGACTAGGACAGCTTTGAGAGATAGGTGGAGGAGTTTTAAATCCAGGGAGTCTCCGCTGTGGCTTTGCTGAAGTCAAGGTAGGTGACATCAACTGCACCCCCTTGGTCCACCACTCTAGTTACCCAGTCAAAGAAATCTATGAGATTAGTTTGACAGGACCTTCCTGTTGTAAACTCAGGCTGTCTTGGATCCTGTGCTCCTATGAATTCCAGGTGTTGCACTATCCTTTCCTTAAGGAGTGCCTCCATAATCTTGCCCACTACTGAGGTAAGACTGACTGGTCTGTAGTTCCCTGCCTCCTCCCTGCTACCACTCTTGTGGAGCAGGATCACATGTGCCCTTCTCCAGTCTTCTGGGACATCTCCTGTGCTCAGAGACTCACTAAACAATTCTGATAATGGCTCTGCTAGTTCCACCCTTAGCTCTTTTAGTACCCTGAGATGTATGCCATCAGGTCTCATTGCCTAGTTCACCCTGAGCTTAGTGAGCTCTTGTAGGACCCTTTCTTTTGTGAAGGGACTTGGGCACACCTCCCTCCCACCTGTGTCCATGGTGCTGAGCTGTGGGCCCTGCCCTACCTTCTCCTCAGTAAATACTGAGCAGAAGTATCTATTTAGGATAGATGCTTTTCCTTGGTCCTCCTTCACACACTCCCCCTTATCCCCTTTGATCTTAACAATACCCCCTCTAGACTTTCTCCTTTTACTAATGTAACTATAGAAAGTCTTGTCCCCTTCTTTTACTGTTTGTGCTAGTGTTTCCTCAGTTTGGGCCTTTTCTTGCCTTACTGCCTCCCCTGCTTCCCTCAGGGAAGTTTAGTATGCCTCCCCATCTTCATCCCGCAGCATTCCCTTATAGTTCCTGAAGGTCAGTCATTTGGCTCTGACCTTTTCTGCTACTGTTTTTGAGAAACAAAGTGGTTTCCTCCTTCTTTTGCTCCTGCTTTTCTCCCTAACATAATGGGATTTTGCTTCAAGTATTGCATCTTTAATGCTTGCCCACTTTGCCTGTACCCCCTCACCTGTAGTTCTTCTTGCCAGGGCTAGCTTAACTCTGTTGGCCAGCTTGTCAAAGTCAGCTCCTCTGAAGTCCCATATTTTTGCATTGGAATGGGATGATTTAGTTCTAGTGGCCAAATTGAACCATATCATGTGATGGTCACTGGCACCCAGGTACCTTCTACCTGGAGTTCTGTGATCCTTTCCCTATTAGTCATTACTAGATCTAGGTCTAGGATCTAGGATAGCCCTAAACATCATGTTCAAACTATGGGAACAGAAATGGGCAGCAGGATGGCTCCACAGTATGCTGATCTTTTTATGGCAGATTTGGAGTAGGATTTTTAAGGCATTGTGCACACAAACCACTCACTTATTTTCATTACATTGATGATTTATTTATAATTTAGAAAAAGGGCATTGACACACTTAAGGATTTTCATCAAGAACTTAATAACCTCCACCCAACCATAAAGGTTTCAATGGGATAGTCTGCCATAAGTGTTCATTTTCTGGACACCACTGTCACCATGAAGGATGGAACCTTACATACATGTATTTACAGGAAGCCAATGGACAGATAGAGATACTTACACAAGAACAGTAATCACCCGAGCTGCACTAAGAAATCTGTCATATACAGTGAAGCATTTCGGTATTAGCGTATCTGTTCAAATGAGGAAGACAGAGATACACATTTGGCTATGTTGAAAAACACCTTTATTGAGCAGGGACATTCTTCCAGAGAAATTGACAGGACAATAGAACATGCAACACAAGTACCAAGACAACAACTACTTCAGTATAAGGAAAGCTACCAATAGAATATCCTTACTAATCACGTATCATCCTGACCTTAAATTTCTGTGCAAGATTGTTAAGGACCTCCACCCAACATTTAGTGAGGATGAAATCCTTAATTGTATTTTTAAGGAACTACCACTACTATCTTTTAAACAACCATTAAACTTGGCCAAAATAATTATTAGGAGTAAACTTTCACCTGAACAGAATGCCATGACACTTAATGGTACACGACCCTGTAATCAACTCAGATGTAAGACTTGTGAGCTCATTTCCAATTCGGACTGTGTGGTTACATCACAAAATAGACAATTCAGGGTACAGGGGAATTATATATGTACATCACGGCATGTTATTTATTTCATTCAATGCAAGAGATATCCACAAACAGGTTATGTTGGAGAGACAAGTCAACTGCTCTAAACTAGAATGAACTTGCAGAGACATAATATTTATCTCAAGATGACTGAAAAACCAGTGGGGCAATACTTTTCTCGGCCGGACCACTCAATCTCAGATATGTCAGTAATGGTCTTAAAAGGAAATCTCAAAAGTACACAACAGAGATGGGCTTTTGAGATCCAAATTATATTACATTTCAATATGGTAAATGATGGCATGAACACAGATTTGGGATTTATGGCACATTATAGGACTTAAACATACACAGACTTTTTCTTCAAAGGATAGACATATTATAGGACTTCTGCATCTCCTTGGGTGTGTATGTGGGGGGGTTGTGAATGTGGTGGGTGTGAGGGTTGCTGTTACATTGAGGTGGTCTTATAGTCAGGCACATGACATAATGGTGTTACAGTGTGTAATGACTCTTAGTTTACACCAATAATGAATATTATTTCCTTTAAAAGCGATCTTCACAGGGGTGGGGGTAGGGTTAATTATAATGAATCTTAGTTAGATTTCTTGCCTGTTACTCTTCATACAGTAGTTTTATTATATGCTGTCACATTTTTGTACTCTGAACATATTGTAGTGCAGGATCTTATTTGCATGAGGGTCCTGGACAGATTAAACTACACTGGGCTAATACTGTAGTAATGTGTGGAAATGAAGGTATGTTAGGACTAGTGTCTCACATACATATAGTGTACATTCACTTCTAACTAGCTATCTGCCCTGGGGAGGGTGGAGGTTTTTTTTGCATTTTTGAACTCTGTACACATCTCTTGTACTTGGAGGTTCAGCACAAGCTTAATTCCTTCGGATAACATCTAAATTGATTGATGTGAATGATGGTGTATTAGGACATGTGTGTATGTGTGCGTGTGTGTGTGTGTGTGTGTGTGTCCTCATAACTAGTTATCTTCCCTCCCGGGGGGGGGTGGAATTTAATTCCTATGATTTCTTATTCAGATTCCTTAGACATTTTTAGTACATCAAGTTGAAACCTGAACACATCAGATTGCATGGTCTTAGTTTCTTAGTGGTCTTTGACAAGCAGCTTTTTGTTTGACTCTTTTACTGCTAATTTATATTATGTATAAACTCCTGTTACAACACTAAAGGACTTAGGTTTATGGAGCATAATAACCTGTTTGAGAGTTTAGTTGGATGACGTTTCCAACTATTGCTCACATTAGTTAAACTTTACTTCAAACCCTTTGTATGCCATGTATATATATATTTTGTAGTTCTAATTTCTGTGGCTTATTTTTAACTTACAGTTATGACAATCCGAGTAGAGTTTGTTTTTCATAAACTGCACTCATAATTGAGCTATACAGATCTATGCTCCAGATGTCCTTATCTTACTCTGAAAGTATCTCTAAGTCACTTTAATTTATGTGCAGCACTCCTTGCATGATGCTAAGCTCTAAGCACATCTGACTTTTAACCTTTTTCAGCTGAAGCTGAACTGGTATTCTCAGCTTCTCTGATGAGTCTTGTGTTGTTTTTTAAACGAGTATTTTAAAACAATGGGAATTTTTTCTGTTTTTTTTCTGCATGACCTGGGTGTTAAAGGTGTGGGATTTTCTAAATAACTGTCATTACACTTCCGAGGAAGGGCTGGGTTCGTCCGAAAGCTAAAGCACTTTTTTTTCTTTTTGTTACATCTATGATGATCCAATAAAAGGAATTATATCATTTGCTTCTGGATCTGTGATATATCTGGAAATTTCTTGCCTGCCTGCAGTACCTCTATGGGCCACCAGAGAAAATCTATTTTGATATTTTGCAAAATTTCTGAAAATATCTGACCATATCATGGCTGCCACTGTGTTACACATTTTCACAATGGGTTAACTCAAGAGCAAGACAAAAGGTAGTAAAATGAAAATGTGGCAGCAGCAGGGTGTTTACAAAAATATACAAGTTCTGGTCAGAGCCTATATGGCTGATGATAGTGATGGGAGTGTGGCAAGAGTGTGTAAAAGAATATTTGGAGCTCTTGCCACTCCAGAGTCTGTCACGCATGTGTGGAAGTAAATGCAGAAGTACCACATTGGTGTAGTATAGTGCATGTTGACTTTATAAGGTGCTCACCAATGGCCATAAGCATATTGTTATTAGACTGTATCAAAAGTAGCCAATCAATTATGGAACTAAGAAAGAATATTCATAAGTGATGCTTTGTTAATAAGAAAATAATCTAAAAAGTATTAGTAAAAAGAAACATTGGAAACTTTTTAAAACAAATGACTATGTAGAGTCAAGCTCAATCATTATAAACATATTGACATGGTTTTTCACTATCTATGAAATGCCATGGAAAGAAGTGTGTAGGAGCACAACCCACTTTTATTAGGACCACAGGAGTGGGCTACAGCTACCTCTGATGACATAATTAAGGTGTCTTTCTGCCTACAACAGATTTGTATTTGTTTTTTCAGAGAAAAGGGATCATAGAAACATAGAAACATAGAAACATAGACTTTGACGGCAGATAAGGACCGCTAGGCCCATCTAGTCTGCCCATTTCCCTACCTACAGGATAGGCCGCAGATCCTAGTTAACCAACAGCCTATATCTTCCTGCCCCCCCCACAAGAATTGCCTTATGTCTGTCCCATGCATTTTAGACCCCACAACTTCCTCAGGAAGGCTGTTCCATGCATCCACTACCCTCTCTGTGAAATAATACTTCCTCACATTGCCCCTGAACCGCCCTCCTTCTATCTTTAAATTGTGTCCCCTTGTTCTTGCAAGTCTCTTTTTCTGAAAGATGCTACCCTCTTGGACTTTGTTGATTCCCTTGAGGTACTTGGAAGTTTCTATCATGTCCCCCTCTCCTTCTTTCCTCAAGGGTATACATATTAAGCTCCTTTAGTCTCTCCTCACTCGGCTTCTCTTGCAGACCCTGCACCTTTTAGTTGCCCTCCTCTGGACTGCCTCTATCCTGTCTATGTCCTTGCGGAGATGGGGTCTCCAGAACTGGACACAGTATTCCAGATGGGGTCTCACCAACTGTCTGTACAGAGGATAACAACTTCCTGTTTTCTGCTGCTGATGCCTCTCCTATACATCCCAGTATACCCCAGCCATCCCTACTGCCTTCTCACATTGCTTGCTAACCTTAAGGTCATCTGATATGATTACCCCAGTCCCTTTCCTGTTTTGTTGTTGTTACTACCTCTCCACCCATTGTGTATTCTTCCCTGGGTTCTTGTTTCCCCAGGTGCATTATTTTGCACTTTTGCATTGAATCCTAGCTGCCATCGTCTGACCATTCCTCCAACCTTGCCAAGTCCCTTTTCATCCTTTCCACGCCTTCTTGTGTATCAACCCTGTTGCAGATCTTTGTGTCATCTGCAAAAAGGCATACTTTTCCTTCCAGTCCCTCTGCAATGTCACTGATGAAGACATTAAAAAGGACTGGACCCAATACCGAACCCTGCGGTACCCAACTAGTAACTTCCCTTTTCAGAGTGGACTCCATTTACAATTACCTTCTGTATCCTGTTGTCCAGCCAATGTTTTACCCAGGCTACCACCCTGGGACCCACTCCCATGCTGGTTAATTTGACTAATAATCTTTTGTGGGACTGTGTCAAATGCCTTGCTAAGTCTAGGTAGACCATGTCCACAGCCCCTCCTGGTCTACTACTTTGGTCACCCAGTCAAAGAAATCTATTAGATTCATCTGACATGACCTTCCCACTGTGAACCCATGCTGCCTTGGATCCTGTGCTCCACTGACCTCTAGGTACTCAACTATTCTTTCCTTCAGAGTGACTCCATCACTTTCCCTACCACAGAGGTCAGACTGACAGGTCTGTAGTTTCCTGCCTCTGTCTTGGTCCCACTTTTGTGAAGAGATCACATCCACCTTCCTCCAGTCCTCAGGTACCACACCATCCTCCCATGATTTATTAAAAAGAGTAGCCAGTGGTTTCACTAGTTCCTTCCTTAATTCTTTTAGAATTCTGGGGTGAATTCCATCAGGACCCATTGCTTTGTCGACCTTCAGTTTTAGGAGTTCTTGCAGAACCTTTTCTTCTGTGAAAGGACTTATCAAGAGTGCTTCTGTTAATTGGATTAGGCACTTCCCCCTCCTCTTTTGTGAATACTGAGCAGAAATATTCGTTCAGTATTCCTGCTTTTCACTGTCCCCTCTGCCCACCACCGTTCATTCTATTTCAGCTCACTATCCCTCCTTTGTCTTTCTATGCTCTCTGATGTACCTATAAAAGGTTTTATCCCCTTCTTAACTGGTTGGCTATCTTTTCCTCAGTTTGGGCCTTTCTATTCTGACTTCCCTCCTGCTTCTTTCTGCCTTAACTGGTACAATTACTCTGTCCGGCTCCTTCTGTGTTTCCTTATACTTCGGAATGCTATCTTTTTCTTCCTGACTTTTCACAGCCACCTCTCTTGAGAACCATAGTGACTTTCTTTCATTTTGATTTGTTTATTTGCTTCACACAAAGGCTTGTTGCCTCTGTGATGGCAGTTTGATAATTCCCCATTGTTGCTCCACACCTCCTTCTAGCCTGTTTGCTGAGTGCTTTTCTGAGGCACTCTCCCATCTTGCAAAGTCAGCCCTCCTAAAGTCCAGTACCCTCACTTTTGCATGGCTTGACTCTGTAGCTGAGTTTAACATGAACCACACTGTTTGATGGTCACTTGTCACCAGATGGCAACCCACTTCTAGATCTGAGATCCTCTCACTGCCCCCATTTGAGAGTACGAGGTCTAAGATTGCTCCCTCATGCGTGGGTTCCAAAACTAGCTGTCTAATGCCTGCCACCTGTAGGACGTCAAGAATTTGCCCTGCTCTTGGATGTGGCTGCAACAAATGTGCTCCAGTTAACATCTGGCATATTCAGGTCTCCATCAACAGTATCTCCCTTTCTCTGCCATTCTAAGAATGCCTTCCATCCATATCCTTGTCCGTTCCTTCCCTGACATGGGGGTCTGTACACAACCCCTGTCGGTTGTGGTGCCCTTTCAGTCTCAAGGTGACCCACAGTGCCTCCTCTCCTCCTGTTTACTCTTTTGTTGAGTTGCTTTTTATCCCTTCCTTTACATAGAGAGCTACTCCTCCCCTCTTCTCCCTGCCTGTCTCTCCTGTAGGTTATGTACCTGGTATGTTAACATCCCAGTCATGGTTCTCTGTGTACCATGTTTCTGTGACTGCTTCGATATCCAGGCATCCCTTTTCCATTAAGGCCACCAGCTCAGGGAGCTTGTTGCCCAGACTACGGGCATTGGTACTCATTACCCTCCATTTCCTGATGGCCTTACCCCCTTTTGCCCCATCCCTGTCCTTCTTGCCTTTGTCACTTTCTCCATTTACCACTGCCCTTCTCCCTATTGAAACCTCCATGTTGGTGTTTGCCACACTTACGACCGTGATTGTTTGGGGGTGCTAAGTTTTTCCTGTCTTTCAGTGCCTCCCTTGGCTAGTTTAAATCTTGCCAATGAAGCATTTAAACCTATCACCTAGGATCCTGGTTCCCTCCCAGACAGATGCAGCCCATCATGCCAGTATAGGCTTGCATCACTCCAGGTGGACCCAGTCTCCAAGAAGCCAAGATCCCTAGGCTCCACACCAGTTTTCCAAGCCACTGAGTGGATCCCATGATGCTGGAACACCCTAGCCTCTCCTATGCCATAGATGGGTAGCACCTCTGAGAAGGTTACCGTGCGCCCTACTTGACTAAGGCCCCTCCCCAATTCCACAAACTCTTCCTGCACTTCTCTAATCCCTTTCTTAGCCAGGTCATTTGTCCCTAGGTGAACAATTACATCCAGCTCCCTCCCTGTGCAGCTGCTCAAGGCAATCCTGAGGATTCGCTCCCTGTCCTCAAGCCATGGTGCAGGCAGGCACCTACCTCCCTCCCCTTCCTTGCCCAGTTCTACCTTCTCCTAATAATGGAGTCCCCCACCAGGGTTGTTTCCTTCCCTGCAGGGTCCCCTGCCACCCTCCTGTGGGTCTCCTTTGTGGAGGTTCCCAGCATCCTCCTTGGTCTCCACTGTAGGTGCCTCCATAGAGGAACCACACTTTACCAGAATGGCATAGGAATTGTGGAGGGTACAACTGGAGGATGTGCAGCTGTTCCACCACCTCACCCTCCTGGGCCCACTGTGGTCCAGCCACTCCTCTTTCTTGGCAACCTCTGAGGCAGCGGCAGTGGCACTGGTGGTCCCTGGATGGAAGAGGAGGTCCCACAAATCCTGGCCAACTCAGCCTGGAGATGAGCAACCTCCTCCCTCAGCCCAGAGAGGTGCCTGCAGATGAGACAACACCGCATCCTCCAGACATCTCCGGAAGACTGCTGCTCCACAGCCACTGCACTGCACCACTCCAATCATGTCTTATTTCTGGCCCCTTAACTGTTTGCAATCCTTCACTCTTTCCTCTGTTTTTTCTCTCTCTCCTTACTTTCTGCCTGTGTTCCCTTTAAGCTCCTGATTGTCCTGTTCTGAGACAAGAATATCCTATATTTCTCAGTAGACCACTTACTTGTTCAGGGCAGACCTCCAGCAGCTAGAGGGGCTGAAGAGCTACTCTTGTCCTTCTAGGATGGTGGGTCCTTGGTGGTTCTGTGATCACTCACTTCCTGCCCTAAACAGGAAGTTCCTGTTGTCAGTCAAATCCTGTGCCTATAAAATAGAACTAGCTTTGGGGGGGGGTGGAGGGAGGAAGGAGGGCAATATAGTCCCAGTAGGAAGTTCAGTCACACAGCAATCCTTTCTCCTGGTGTCTTCTCCAAGCTATTAGCAGAATCTTTCTAAGGCAGTCATTAAATGTAGCTTCCTTCTAAATAAGCCACTACCCCTACTTACCAGATCTTTCTACAAGTAATTTAAACCTCACAGCAGTTAAGTCCTTTCAGTCACCTGAGATTTACACCTAGATGACTTTTCAGTTACCAATTCAGTTCAGTTAACCCAAACACACACTTTTTTTTTGTTTTGTTTTGTATGTTAGTTTTTTTACCCTAAATTAAAGGTCCAAATACAAAAGTTCTTCTATTTTCGTCCCAGCAGAGAAGTTCAGTCACACAGCAGTCCTTTCTCCTGGTGTTTTCTGCCAAGCTATTAAGCTATTATCATATTGATATTTTCACCTTCTGTAGGCCTGTAAATGGATATTGCAGGCTCTCCACTATGAACAACAGCTACCAGTTCTTCTCTTTATTACTTCCAGAAATTTGAAGTGAGATCCACAGCCCAGGCACCTGGTAGGTAAAGCAACAAAAACCAGCACCACTCCAGACTTAAAGCTGTAAAAGGCTTTTAATCACAAACACTTCATGGGAGGCTCAATGCCTGCAACATACCATCTGTAGCTCAGCAGCAGCAACAAAAGCCCTGACCAGTTTCGCAACTAATGCAGCATCAGGGGGATAGTCCATTAACACAATGTAACTAATATAAATAGTAGTCTCTTAAAGAGTTAGTATACATAAAAAAAAAGCAAAGACTACACAACAAACAATGTGTGAGTGAACATACACATACATATATGTATATATACATATATAAATATACTACTAGCACCTATAAATTACTACACTAGGGTGCTTGTTGCTTTACCTTGTTCACTTACTATAACCTGGCACACTCCTTTACAGCTGGAGCTGTTTTTGCTTTCGTTTGTATACTGACTTTATTTGCTTGCTGGGACTTGAGCTGGCTGAACGCAACATTACTGTTATTTCTTATCATTTCCATCTCAAGTGGATTACTGTCTACTGTCTACTGCTTAGAAAATGAGGTAAAGGACTTATTGTGGTGTTTACTACTGAAGAAATGAAGTAAAGTGAAAGTCAACAGCTATAGCTTTCTTCACAGTTTGTACTTAGAGCAGAGTGTTGGAAACGCTGAGTAAGCTTTTTTACAATTCCCCTTTGTTAATGGGAGACTGGACTTATTAGAGCTTGGAACTTGCGATTGGACATTCCCTCATTATTGATTGATTGAGGTGTTCTTGCAGATTTTACTGCTTGGGAATATGAGGTAAAAGCTTTGTTGTGAACTGCACTACGAGCCAGTGAGTCAAGCACTGTGTGATCTTTTGATCATTTCCACCTACTGGCGGGAGATGGGACTGATTGAAACAAGAAAACAAGTGATTGAAACACTTTTTATTATACCTTCCTTTGGTGAGTTTTTTACAGTGCTATCAGGAATGGCTATAGACCTTACTGTATAGGAAACGAGGTGAAGAATTTGATGCAGCGTAGACTGCTGTTAAAACAAAATAAAGTGAGAATCAATTGGCGAAGCTTTCTTCACAGTTTATATTTTGAGCCAAGTGTTGAAGAAGCTGTGTGTGACGCTGTGTGAGCTTCCTTTATATTTCTCCTTTGGTATGAGAGATGTCACTTACTAGAGCTTAAAACTTGCGATTGATATATACATCTCTTTGGGATATTCCCTCATTATTAACTGAAGTGATCTTGTGGTTTACACTGCTTAGAAATACTAGGTGAGAGTCTCTCGTAAAAGTTTATTTGTGATCTGCACTTTGAGCCAAGCACTGTGTGGTTGATATTTTTGTTCATTTCTATCTGCTAGCGGGATACGGGACACATTTAAAAATAGGAAGCAAGTGTTTGATATACTTTCACTATACCTTTCTTCAGTGATTTTCAACAGCGCTATCAAGAATGTTCATATATCCCATTGCATAGAGAACGAGGTGAAGGATTTAAATGCGGTGTATACTGCAGTGAAAACTGAAGAAAAGTGAGAGTTAATTGTTAAAACTTTTCTCAGGGTCTATACTTCTAGCCAAGTGTTGGAGACACTGTGTAAAATTATAAGCTGCCATATGGTACACTTTCCTTACTTTTTCCTTAGGTGATTCTTGACAGCACTATTAGGAATGTCTATATATTTTACAGACGTTCTGATTGGAGAAGATACAGATAGCTTGGCAGCAAGTGTATTCCATACTGTGGGTGAAGAGGAGCTATTTTTGGAAACAGTGAGTGCTACGAATAAAACGAGTTCACTTCCGGGATCTCAGTCAGAAGTTGAACACCTTGTAGATATCAAAAGTGCATTTATGGGATTACAGAGGGCTATAATATGTGGGAGAAGACATTACTGGGGTAGGATTACACTAGAGGCATACCTTAAGGTGGGACATTCACCTAGGGGACTGTGTGTTTTGAACAAACCAGGCTATGGCTGGGATAGAACATTATCTATGAATGATTGGAAAACTTCTTTACAGCTGGGTACTAATTTATTAATACAAACGGTCATTAAGGATTATCTTTCACAGCAACCAGAAGTAGAAAAAGATATAAAGGAGAAAGAAGATATCATTAATACTTACAAAGAGAACCCAGAGTTTAAAACCTTTGAAAAAATTCTTAAAGAAACAGTACAAAAAGAAGAGAATAAAATCAAACAAATAAAACTGAAGAAATTCGAACATGACAGGCAAGACTTTCTACTGGATATAGTATTTGATTGAAATAGTAAAAAGAATAGAGGCACAAGAAGGGGTAGAAATAACTAATATACCTCAGACCAATCATATCATTCTGAGCAACAACCACGATCTATCCTCAAAAATCACAGTCATTCCCCAGTATATACCTCTAATAGCGATTCTGAAACTGATCCTTTTTTAGAGGAGGGAGAAGAACAAATGGATATACACAGGGAGAATGAACAATGAGTGGTGCACTTTCAGGATCCCTTACAACAACTTCCACAACAACAGAGGGAAGTGTGATTACTGAGAGGCCAACTACAAATAACCCCTTCACCCCAGATCACCCAAATAAATTGACCAGGAGGGGCGGAAAGAAACATAGGAGGAAGGTTTCATGGCAAGAAGAAATAGGGGTGGAGCCTGAAAATATTGTGATCAACATTTCTGATTTGAAATTAACACAGGAACAGATAACCATCTTACAGAAGGATTTATCCTTCATACCTACAGTGGATACTTTACCATTTGATATTTATGTGGATCTACATAGATTCACTTGGAATCTTAATTTAAAGGCATATTTTTGAAAAAATCAAGATGTGTCATGGGAATCCAGTCTTGGAGGACCAAGGTGACAACATTCACACTAATGGACATGAGGTAAGGCCTTTTAAGCCACCCTCTACTTTTTTGCCACCTTATAATGATACAATTAGAGTGTTTGAGCGTGTCTGTGAGCAGGATTTTAAGGACATGCTAGATAGAGACAATAGACCCACTTTTGTTAACGTTACTAACTCTGAGTCCATGGCATTAAAATCACTTATGGAAAATAGGGACTTGGTTATTAAACCTGCGGACAAAGGTGGTGCTATTGAAGTGATGTCCACTGAACTATATACAGCAAAAATTATGAGACAACTCAATGATACATTATTTTACAAAAATCTTTTGTGTGATCCTATTTTTTTATTCAAAAAAGAGATAGATTAATTTTTATTTCACCCTGAATCTAATGGTATTATTGAGCATGTTGAAATGTGTTTTCTGACTGTTGAACAACCCATTAGAGTATTTACACTCTTCCAAAAATACATAAAGATTGTAATAATCATCCAGGACGACCAATAGTGGTAGGACTTGGGTCTTTAACAGAACCACTTTCACAGTATATGGATTCACATATTAGAAGCTATGTATCTAAGTTAAGGTCCTATGTGCAGGACACCACACATATATTGGAGGTTCTGGAGGAGATGCAGTCAGATGTAGATTGGCTATTGGTATCCATGGACATCTGCTCTTTGTACACCAATATTCCACATGTTGATGGTCTAGAAGCATTACGGTATTGGTTGGATCTTGACCAACATTTAAATGTTGGGAAAAGGGAATTTCTTCATGCATGTGCAGAACATGTGCTTACTAAAACAGTTTTTTTTTTCAGGACACATACTATCTACAGGTTAAAGGAACAGCAATGGGGGCAACATTTGCACCAAATTATGCAAATCCATATTTGGGAAAGTGGGAATTGGAATATATTTACGATGACCAGACTAATCCTTTTTTGGATAAGATCGATTTATGACGTTGTTATATAGATGATGTATTTATGGTGTGGTATGGCAGTAGCAGTGAACTTGATCAGTTTGTATCTCATTTGGAGACAGGTAATGATAATCTAAAATTCACTGTGAAATGTGATCTTGTGTCTGTTCCCTTCCTGGATCTTATAATAATGAAAAAGGAAGATGGTATTTATACCACTAACTTGTACAGGAAGGACACAGACAGGAATTCACTGTTACATGCCACTAGCTGCCACCCACAACACCTAGTGAAGAATATTCCTGCAGCACAAATGTTAAGAGTTCACAGAAATTGCAGCAATGATTCTGACTTTCTGATTAATGCCTCTGAGATGTGTACCAGGTTTTTGGATAGGAGCTATAAAAGTGATGTAGTACATCAAGCTCTGGACAAAGCATTAGGAAAGGATAGGAAAGAACTCCTTAAAGTAAAGAAAAATGTGCCACAGAACACCAGTAGAATGAATTTCACTACGCAGTATACCAGACATGCTAGGAATATAGAATAAATCTTAAATGATAATTGGAATATTCTAAGATCTGAACCTCTATTAAAAACAAATGTACTAGAGAGACCTAGAATGGTACACAAACATGGACATAATCCGAAGGACAGATTAGTCCATAGTTATCAAGAACAGGTGACTTCTTTTTTATCTAGGGACAATTGGTTTCCACCATTGCCACATGGTAATTATCCATGTGGCAACTGTAAGTTCTGCACCTTTATCCTTAAAACCAAGACATTTGCTACTGTTAACAATACAAAGGAATATGAAATAAGAAGTTTATTTAACTGTAGCATGAATAATTTGTTGTACTTGCCAACTTTTGAGTGTTCTGCATTCTGTGTTGGAATGACGACAAGACCCTTCAAAGTTAGGATTGGGGAACACTTAAGGTTGAGAGACTGAGGACCTTTCAAACACATGGCTTGTCACTGTAAGATGTCAAGGAAAACTGGCCACATCTTTAAATTTTGTGCCATTGAGAAAGTTATGGTTGGACCAAGAGGTGGTAATCTAAAAGAGAAACTTAAATATAGGGAGTAATTTTGGATCTTTACTTTAGGAGCACTGAATATACCAGGCTTTAATGACAAAATTGAATTGCTAACATGCATTAGGAAATAAGACAATTATATACAGTAAGTTAAAATGATTAAGTTTGGTTGAGCATTTCTTTACAGATATTTTTCTTATTGTTCCTAGGTCCTTAATGATCCGTGTTAAGTCTACATAATCCTGAAAGTATGTTGAAATTATAGAAAATTTTTTTGCATTGTTTCATATATTAGGAACATATTAGTATTAACTTAGGTTTCATCAGACTTTTTGTACTTCCCTGTCTGTGTGTTATGAATCATCTTTTTTCATTTTGTTCACGCTTCTCACTTAAAAATATATGAGTATACGTATATATATATATATATATATATATATATTTGTTTTAGCATAATATAATATACACTGTGATTACCCAAGAGATAAGCTCCTCTATGTAATTTGGTAGTTTTGTTGTATACTTAGCATTACTAATAATGATTATTATAGTAATAACTTGATAAGCACCCTAGTGTAGTAATTTATAGGTGGGATTAGTATGCTTATATATGTATATATATACATATATGTATGTGTATGTTCACGCACAGATTTTTTGTTGTGTAATCTTTGTTTTTCTATATGTATACTATCTCTTTAAGAGACTACTATTTATATTAGTTAAATTGTGTTAATGGACTATCCCCCTGATGATGCATTATTTGAGAAACTGGTCGGGGCTTTTGTTGCTGCTGCTGAGCTACAGATGGCATGTTGCAAGCATAGCCTCCCATGAAGTGTTTGTGATTAAAAGCCTTTTACAGCTTTAAGTCTGGAGTGGTGCTGGTTTTTGTTGCTTTATCTTGTTCACTTAATATAACCTGGCACACTCCTTTATAGCTGGAGCTGTTTTTGCTTTCATTTTTTTTCAAGCACCTGGTAGGCAACAAAACAAGCAGTTCTCTGGATTATGCCTGAACATTTTCCAGTCTGTAAATCTAAAAACTGAATCCCATACCACTGGAACCTAATGCTAGCCTGCACTAGACTCAGGTATCCCAGTGTGGAATCCATGTCTATTGGTACGTGACTGCCCAGTTGCCAATCCTCTTTCCCTGCCTGTCATTGCCAGACCCTGCCAAAGGTGCAAATCCGTCGGGGTGGGTGAAAAAAAGAGAAAAAAAGAAACAGAGTGGGAAAGGAAGGTAGAGTCTAAGTGCTTTAAAAATAGCTTATGTAGTTCTTAAAAGCACATGTATTGGAATCAAATACTGTAGACATGAACCTTTTTAGGAAAAATCAACTTCTGTGACACAAACAATCTACTTTCAGCTGCACAAAGCAATTGAATTAAGGACTATTTTATTGAGTGGTGGATGCATCACATCATTATGTATTGATTAATTAAAACATTTATTAATTTTGTGTTTTAGTGTTTTTCACAACTATATACATTTTATTATCACAATGATGCACTCCATGACAAGGGTTGTTGTGGGATTTACTCATGTCCCATGTGGTTTAAGGCACATGGCTGCACCTCATGCCACACCAAAATAGAAGGCACAAGTATCTTTAGCACTGACTAACACTTGATGATATTGCTTAAACATCTACTATTAGTCCCACTCCTACTGTATATCTCCTGGTGGTAAGTCTGTTTGGACTTTTCCTACTGGCATTGGCCCCATAGTCTGGAATATCACCCCAGCAGTTATGATGCAACTCCATCCTCTGATGACAATGCTAACAGCTTTCACATTGTCATCACCAACACACTCCATATGATCTGGTGTGCCACTAAGAACACAGAGCACACAGAGTTGGCATAAGTTAATGAAGACCCCTCACATGCAATGTAATGCTGTACATTTAATATATTTTATTTTTTTGAATTTTTGATGCATAACTGGTTTTGATTTTTGGGGGGAGGGTTATGCTTATGTAATCTGAAAATCAATGTAGCCAGACACAGAAAAAATATAGAAAGTGGCATGCACGTAAAGCAGAGACTACATGAGGGTATTTATTTTATTTATTTATTTATTAAACTCTAGGATTACAAATACCGTTGAGCAGGAACTGCTCATTTACAAAGGTTCCACATCGGAGAAAGGAGGGTAAACATACATACAAAGATTGACAATGTTAGACAGACTTGATACACGGCAAAGGCTAGGCTAATAATACAATCATTCTGGGAGAGGGACAACAACATTTAGATTATTGCAGGTTACCAAGTGAAAATAATACATGAGCAAGGAGTTAGTGAGGGTAGGATAAGTGGGGGTAGGGAAAAGAGTAGGCAGGCTGAGAGGCCATTGTCTAAGGGAAGGGGAGGGTAGTAGATTCTGCCACTGTATAGGTCATTAGTTAGACCGCACCTGGAGTACTGTGTGCAGTACTGGCACCCGTATCTGAAGAGGGACATTAAGTTACTGGAGGGGTTGCAGCGCAGGGTGACAAAGATGATCAAGGGGCTGAGGGACTTATCATATGAGAGGAGGCTGAGGGAGTTGAACATGTACTCACTGGAGGAGAGGAGGGATGGGGACATGATTGAAACCTTTAAGTACATGAAAGGAATAAACAAGACATGTACAGTGGGGCTGTTCAAAGTAAGGGAGGGGAGGGACACCAGGAGCCATGATATGAGACTGGAGGGAGGAAGGTTCAGGAGAGAGATGAGGAGACACTTTTTTACAGAGAGGGTGGTGGCTGGGTGGAATGCGTTACCTGCAGAAGTGGTATCCAGTAGAACAGTGGACTGCTTCAAAAGGGGATGGGACAGGACAAGGGGGAGGGTTAATGAAGGGGAACGGTGGAAGGGAGGGTCAGCTGCAGAATAAGGGGTGCTAGCTGCATATTGGAGCAGACTTGATAGACCTCTAGGCCTTTATCTGCTGGCAAATTTCATGTGTCATATGTCTGATAGTAGAAGAAGGGACAATGTCCAAGAAGTGCCTAAGGATGAGGGGTGGACATTGAAGGGGGGTACAGGGAGGGAGGGAGGGTATACAGTATGTCTTGAGGTCAGTGATGAATAGTAACTATTATGGTAGCTCACACTGGGCTGTGGCTGTCTTGGTGGGATTTGCAGGCTCTGTCACAACACCATAAACAGCAATCCACAGCAGATGCATGTCAACACCTTCAACTAGTAAGCGATAATAATTCATATTCATTGCTGACCTTAAGACTTTCTTACCCCCTATTTGTGGTCAGTTTGCACCATGACAATTACTGTATTTGTAGATGAAATCATTTTGCTGAATTCTGGAAGCCGAACCAAATATATGAGTTTAAAGCCAATGGAAGTTACCAATGGCCTATTTCTCCAACCCTTAGTGAGAAGACTGTTTATAATACAGTATGACCATACTTATGTACCACCAGTTAAATGTCTAGAGTGGCTGCATCTAATTATTTGATTGACTAAATACTATTAACGTTATTTTTCTATCAGAGCCTACAGCTGATTATTCAATCTTAAGTTTTGTCCAGTGGCAGCGAGTAGAGTAGAAGACCATATTTCTCAATTACCTGGAGGAAGTGGGAATTTGGCAGAAAGGCCCTTGAATTTGCAGCATCATATACAACATGTACTGTACTTTGCATACTTGCCTTTGTGGTGCAAAGCGCATATCTCTCTGTGTGTCTCACAGGAGCTCCCTCTGTGTTTATGTAGCCCACATACCTTGAGGTAGATGACAGAGCCACAGCCACACAGACACCGCTTGCAACACTTCACTGACACTGACTTTCCAGAGCGGTGCTGCTATAGGAGAAAAGAAAGAGAGGCACACGCACACACATATGCACACACACATACACACACACACTCACACACTTCATTTCTTCAAAGCATGCAAAGCGGGCTGCGTTCGGTGCAAGCTGTAGCAAACAGTAGCTTCCGCCAAAGCCCCATGCACCTGGGACCCTGCACCCGATTCTGGTACAGGAGGGGTCCTGGCATCTATGTCTACACACCTGCAGCAACCCTTCCCCTGCAACAAACACCTGGTTCAGGGCAAGGGTGTGCTGCAAGGTGCTGCGGCAAAGGAAAGTGGCTCTGCCCCTCATCCCGGCCCCTGCCAAGGAATGAAATAATCATCCCCTCCTGGTGGTCTAGTACTCCCCCCACTCCAATCCCCAATATTGGCAGTACTGACAAATGTAAATTACATGTCCCAATCCCCGATGCTGTTATCTGTACAAAGTAAATTACATTCCCCGATCACCAATGCTGTCATCTGTACAAAAAGTAAATTACATATCCGATCCCCGATGCAGTCATTTGTACAAAGTAAATTACATTCCCTGATGCTGTCATCTATACAGAAAGTAAATTACATGCTCGATCCCCAATGCTGTCATCTGTGCAAAGTAAATTACATTCCCCGTTCCCCGATGCTGTCA
Organism: Neoceratodus forsteri; assembly: GCA_016271365.2. Lineage (NCBI taxonomy): Eukaryota > Metazoa > Chordata > Ceratodontiformes > Ceratodontidae > Neoceratodus > Neoceratodus forsteri. The sequence continues at coordinate 473,543,676 of CM057455.1, forward strand.
TTTAGAAATAGAGTAATTGTGCCCCCTCTCCCCAGATCTCCGACTTTGCCAGAGGTAATACATATTACTCCCATGCCCCTTCCATGACCCAAGGGTACCAGCACTGATAGTAATAATCAGAGCTGGCAACCAGCACAGCCCACCTCACACCTCCACGGCTGGCCACCGACTGAACTGTCAATGAGCCTACTGTTGGCTGTAAAGTAGGCTCATTGACAGTTCAGTTGGCAGCCAGCTGTGGAGGTGTGAGGTGGGCTGTGCTGGTTACTTGCTCTGTTTATTATTATCAGTGCTGGCACCCTTGGGTCATGGAGGGGGCATGGGGGGTACTACTTATTAACTATGGCAACGTTGTCGATCTGGGGAGAGGGGGCACAATTACTCTATTTCTAAATGACAGCATCAGGGATCAGGGAATGTAATTTACTTTGTACAGATGACTGCATCAGATATAGGGTCATGTAGATTACATTTTGTACAGATGACAACATTGGGGTTCGGGTATGTAATTTACATTACTTACCAATGCCAGCATCGGGGATCGGGCCATGAACAATGGTTACATACTGTGGCATTGGAGGTTGGGGACAGGGCATGGGTTTATTGTTATCCATGTATATGTTTTGTCACTATTTAGTGCTTTGGCCCATCGGGGATCCTGCGACATGTTGCCATAACCAGGCATCTCTCCGAGAGGTGAATTTTCTAAGTCCCCTTAAACCAGCCCAGGCTGGTCTAAGAGTACTTTGAATTTCTCCCTCTGAGAGATGTCTCCGAATTGCATTTCTGGGCTGTGGCAGCTTACATCTGCCACATGCCATTGAGCGCCTTGTTGCAGCCCATTTCTGGGCACAGGGGTGCTGGAAGCCCCATTTGGAGCAGGCAGCCTGCAGATGATGCCTTTGTGAATAGCTTGGGGGCATTTCTTTGGCACAAGGTGCACCTTGCACCATACGTGTTTGGTGCAGGCACCTTGCATCCTACTTTGGCATTTGACAAACAGGCGCTTTGTCCCTGTCTGTCTGTCTCTCTCTTTCACTCCCTCAGCCAGTGGAAGCTTTTGCCCTGATGGAGCCCAATGCAAAGCTCAATGGCGGGACTCCCAACAGACAGTGTTGTTAATGGGGGGGGGGTGCAGTGAGGCCATTCCCTCCCAGCTGTAAGGGTAAATCACCATCACTATCCTTTTTTTCTCCTTTCCCTTGTCCCTAAGAGCTCCCCTATATTCTGCTGGGTACCACAGTTGTTGAATCATCATAGGCCTACAAGCTTCTCATGTGACTATGTCCATTGTGACATAGTAAAGAGCCACAGCATGCAACCTGCAGCTACTGCATACCAGAGAGACCAGCATTATACATCTGAAACCTTTCAGGGTCTGAGTTGATCTGCATACCAAGAGTACTGAATCAGACCTTTGTCCCAATCCTTTTAGTTAGACAGTTAAGGCAGGACTGGACTGTCTCTTTTGGGAGTGCCCAGGTAGAAGACCTGCATTTTGGCCATTTGACCTTGTTTTGGATTACAAATACTGATCCCTTTAATTTTAAACTTAATAACTGTGCAGGTTAAATAGCCACATCTATATCAAACATTGGGCCTATGATGATTCAACTACTGTGTTACCCAGTAAAATACAGGGGGCTCTTAGGGACTGTGGGGAAAGTAAAATTGCTGTGTCTGTTATCTGGGACTGTGAGGGACTGACAGGGATGAGAGGGTGAGGGGGAGGTGGAGAGAGAGTATTGCAGGGATTGCCAATTATTTATTTTTTAACCCTGCCATTTCTTTCCCCAGAACCTTGTTTCTGCCTTCCCTAATAAACCTTATCCCATATACCTTGTTTGTGTTTTACTCCTGTGTGCTGTTTTCTATTGCTTGGTCATTGTGTTATTGCATTGTGTAGTGGGACTATGTGGGGCTGTTAAACCACATCACAGGGCTGGCAGAACAGCCTAGAGATTAGAGTAATGAACTGTGAATGAGCTTGATACATCCAGCAGAACAGGGTTTAATACCCACAGCCTCCTATTTCATACTGTGTGACCTGAGTAAGTCACTTAACCTTCCTAGTGTCCTTGAATTGCCCCTGAAAACATACCCTGGGCTTAATGGGAATTACCTTGTTAACAAAAGAATAACAAAAACAAAGAACAAATATATTATTTCCTTGGGGGGGGGGGCTTAACATTCTGAGTACCAGCAGGTATTTTATGGACACATGAATATGTAACAGGATACTAAAGCACTAATAATCTAATACATTAAATTAATGAAATTAAGACTTTACAGATGCTGCCTATACCCTTAGGTCTTCAAGTTTTCAATTCTGAGGAAACATTTGGAAGGAAAAGAGGCTCTTTTTAATTATGTTTTTCCTAATTCATACAGTGGGAAATCAAACACTCTTACGTAGCACTAAATGATTTCTTTGTAGCAGAGGGAAACTTTAGCAGAACACTTTTCTGCCACTTTTTGAATTATATAACTTCTACAAGTGGGAGTGTTAATCTAGAGAGTAGAAATTCCTACTTGATGAGTCCCAGCTCAAGACTGAAGAAATTAGCATATGTAAGTAAGGATTTTGGGGGGTAGAGTCTGGGTCTACTTCTTACATAGGCTGTTTTCTTTTATATAAGGCATGCTGCGACACAGAGGGTGGACAGTTCACTCCCATATGATAGACCGTCTTGAAATTCTGCAGTGCATCTCCCTTGTCTGTGTGTATGTGACTCTGTGTTTTCCTAGTCCAACACTACCTTTTATGGGTACAGGTCAGTTTCAGGGCTGGGCAACAAACAGCATGTATAGCAAACAACTGATAAAATCTCACTTGCTGTCCCAGTGTTGGGGGGGGGGGTCTGGAAAGCACAGCCAGCAGTCCAACAGTGAAAGGGTAGTGTGGGGTTATGAATTCAAATAGGCTCCTGTGAATGTCATTGTGCCATCCTGCCCACTTGCCAGTACTTCAAAAATAACTCATTAAACAAACTTTTATAACTCATATTAAACTAATAAAACACTTGAATCCTATTTTCTACATTTGAAATGTTACTTCCTTACTTATATAAACAGAGCCTGTAATTACGGACCATCACTTTCTGGTCTCTCTCCTGCTGGCTTTGTCTCCCACATCAACACATGTGCCTAATTAGCCATGTGCCAATGGGTCAGCATGAGGTCAAAGTAATTCCATGTTTAGTCTGATAAAAAATGGCCAAGGAGGTAATGAGTTAACCCATAGGATGCTGAACGCACTAGAATGAATCTATTTGATTGAGCTGGACAGATGCTTAGTCTGCAGCCCTGCAAGGGTTAAATTGACGGACTACAAAAGAGGCAGCTTCAAAATATTTTTTTTATTTATATCCTAAGAAGTTAGGAGGCATAGTAGCATCCCCCTCCCTTCAGATGCCTTTAAGACAGAGCAGCAAATAGCAAACATTAGAGGGGGAGCACACTATTTTGCAACTGTGGACTGATACTGCCAAAAGTCCAAAAAGGAAGTTCCATGGTAAGCTCGACTTCAAAGCTAATGCAAAATAGCTGCAGGCTCTGCCCACCTGCAGCCCTAAAAATCAGCAAGACCGAGAGACTGGAGCAGTAGTAGGTTGGGCCTGGCAGGCTGTTCAGGGTATGTTTTTTATTTATTTATTTAGTTTTTGTTGACTGGGTAAGTGCACTAGACAAATCCTACCTATTTTCAGGCACGACCCGGGGGAGGGGGATACAGATGAATGCCAACTGACCTTGAACCAGATTAAGCTGTTGGTGGTATTTTTTTTTTAGTGAATGAGGGAAATTTGGCCAGGACACCGGGGAAATTCCCCTACTCTTTTCAAGAAGTGCCATGGGATCTTTAACATCCACCTGAACTACCACCAATCCAGGCAGATGGGTCCTCGGTTTAATGTCTCATCTGAAAGACGGCACCTCAGCAGTGCAGCACCCCTCTCATGCTGTACTACAGTGTCAGTACTGGGATATTAAACCAAGTGCCAGATGTGGGACCTGAACCCATAGCCCTCTGACCTCCCGGCCTCAGAGGCGAGTGTGCTACCTACTGAGCCACTGACACTGACATAGTGGGTACTGAGCCTTGGTGTGAAGGGGCTACAGTTAAACTGCATTTAAATAAATACCTGAAAAACATCTTTAAAAATCAAAGACAGAGACAGTGACTGGAGCAGTAGCAGAGCCTCCTGGCAGGAGGCAGTCCAGGCTGTGGGCATTGGGCACAAGGGGGCTAGAGCTAAACTGCACTGAAAGAAATACCTGAAAAAATAATATCTTTAAATAAAATCCAAGAGAGAGAGGTGGAGGCTGAGGCAGTAACTGGGCAGGCTGGCAGGAGACAGTCCAGGCTGCACAATTGGGCAGGAGGGGGCTAGAGCTTAACTGCACTAAAAAAAACTGAAACAAAAATATCTTTAAGAAAAATTAAAGCAAGATACTGACTGAAACATTAAAGGAAAACTACACCCCCATATCATTAAAATGTTATTTGTTGCCATGTCAGCAGACAGCTCCTTTCCTGTTGCTGTTAGGGCTATGTGTGTTACCTTTAGTTTGTTTTCACTGCTCATGGTAGCCCCCTGTGACTGCCCTGGGGGTCTCCATTTCATGGTTGTTGAAATCTCATTGTCCATGAGAACTGCATTAGCATATGAGAACATGATGTCAGATCAACCATTTATATCATGTATCTCTATGCTGAAAGTACAAACACCCTGCAAAAACTCACTGGAAACGTATAAACTGAATAGAGTTAAAAGGAAAAACCCTGAATTACAACTCAGATAGTTTACAAAGCTTACTGAAGATAAAAGTGGTATGTCATACCTTCTTGTACATCGTTTCTTTGAAGGCTAATTTAGCAGACAGACATACTGGGGAGTTTAAAGGTTGATTACGCATCATGTTCTCATATGATAATGCAGCTCTCAGGGACAATGAGATTTCAACAACCACTAAATGGAGCTTCCCAGGACAGTTACAGGACCTAGTATGAAGTGTGAAAACACACTAAGGCAATTGCATGCATCTCTAATAGCTACATGAAAAGAGTTGTCTGTTGACATGGAAACAAATAAAATTTAGAAAATATGAGGGTGTAGTTTTCCTTTAAAAAAATTGTAGGACCAGTCAGTCAGTGTAGTATGTCTCTGCTCCAGTAGCATGCCTGTGTGTCTGCTGTCATGTTTGTTTGAGTACTGCTCTCTCACAGTTGCCAAAAGGGATAGTTAGTTCCATTTAAGAAATTCCATATGGGAACCTGAGAGGAAAGGAAACAGGGTGGAAGGTTAAATCCAGAGATCAAGTATGGTCTGTGCTTTGACTACGGGTAGGGAAAAATGGGCACACTGGGGGGAGGGAATACGGTCCTTATCTGTCATTAAATTTTATGTTTCTGTTTAAGCACGTGACCATTTTTACTTAAAAAAATTAGTGGGACTAGTCATCAGTCTAGTAGGCATCTGCTTGTTGCCATCTAGTATGCTTGTTTGCCTACTGTCATGTCCACTAGTGTACTGCTTTTTCACAGTTGCCCAGAGGTCTAGTTGCATTTAAGCACTTGGCTAATTTTCCTTAAAAAAATAGTAGGACCAGCACACAGTGTAGTACTGCATACCTCTGCCTATTGCTACCTAGTGTGCCTGTCTGCCTGCTGCCATGTTCATTTATGTACTGCTCTTTCACAATTGCCCAAAGGGTTAGTTGCATATAAGTACTTGCCTATGTTTACTTTAAAAAAAAAATTATAGGACCAGTCAGTCAGTGTAGTACACCTCTGTTTGTTGCTACCTAGAGTGCCTGTCTGCCTGCTGTCATGTCCATTTATGTACTTCTCTTTCACAATTGCCCAAAGGGTTAGCTGCATTTAAGCACTTGTCTATTTTTACTTTAAATAAAATTGGTAAAATCAGTCGGTCAGTGTAGTACCTCTCTGCTTGTTGCTACCAGGTGTGCCTGTCTGCCTGCTGTCACATCCACTTGTGTACTGCTTTGTCACAGTTGCCCAAAGGGCTAATTGCACTTTAATCACTTGGCTATTGAAAGAAAGTTACATACAGACAGTACTGCTTGAATCTATCTATACACATCTTATATCCCATCCTTTCAGGACCAGCATCTGTTGCACTGACAAGGCCTCATCTATGTGAGACTGTACTAGTGAAGCAAGGAGGGTAGGCTCAAACAAAGGGGAGGAAGAAATGATGCCACTGGTTCACACTAGCCTTTTGAGTGCAGCAGATTCACACCTGCAGTTTAACATTAGTCTTTTGTTGTTCTATTGATTGCACAACAAATTATTACTGTATATTACACTTCTGGTTCTGGTGTTGGTTCTGGTTCAGATTTTTCTGACCTGCCCTAACTAGAGATGGGCGAAGTGGCCCCAATTCGCTCTGCGAAGTGATTCGCTGAGCGAAGGCTAATTCGCAGTGTGCTCCGTAACACAAAGTGGAGTACTTCGCATTACAATGGGTAACACAAAGTCTATTGAAAACAATGACTTCATGTTACTCCACCTTCCCAAACCATTACTTCACCAATTCTTAAGGCGAAGTACATTGAAAACAATGTACTTCGCCTCACTTCGCCTTGTTTTTAAGTTCCAAGGGTGAATTTTGCAGTGATTCATGGGATTTCAGGTCACATGGGCTCTAGATTGTTCTGCACAGCCTCAATTTGGGGTAGCGTGTGTAGGAAGCTGTAGGAAACAATCTGCTGTGAGAGCGCTCTGTGATTCAAACCTTCTAAAAGCTGTTAAAAAAGCCTTTTTTGAGACATTTTGTTTGGCTGAAACTTTAGTTCATCAATTATAGGAAACCCTCCTGTGCTCAGGTCATCGAGCGTTTATTGTTTGTGTGTGGATTTTGAATGTTAATGTACAATATTCAGTCTGTGTACTGAGAGACAGTGGAGTGGGAGTGTGCTTTGGGGGAGGGGCATATCTGGAGTGTAGTTAGATTAACTTGGAGAAAAAGACAGTGCTTTCTGTTTTGGTGATATTTTTCTTGTATAACTGTGTTAATGTACACACAGTAATATTTTTAATAATTCTTGCCATTTTTCTGCTGATTGTTGTGGTGCAGCACTGCATAATTTTAGTTGGCTTAAAATATGTGGTTGTATTACTGAAGTTTTCAATTTGCTACGCATTACTTAAAGTGTGTATGTGAGTATGTGTGTGACGCGTGTCATCAAATCAGACACCTTTTATTGTGCCACATAATAATTTTAGCAATGTGAACCTGCTATCCACTGCAGCTGTGTGATTTTTGTCCTTCTTTGTGGTATCTTTACTGGTACTAATACTAGTGACTGTTACTGCAGCAATGCACTACACTGCCCCCCTCCCCCGCGGCACGCCCCAACCGGAAAAGGTATTCTTTTACAGATTTTAATTTCTGATGGTGATCACTGCTTAGGTGTTGTGCCTTTGTGTCTACATCTCTTCAGTGTACAGCGCAATCTTAATCTGTCTGTGCATTTGCATCTCTTTAGGGCCCAATCTCCATCTGTAACTTAAGTCACAGTTGTTTCTTTGGCTTCCCTTCAGAGTATTGGACAGGTGTGATGCATAATTCTGCATGAACATTGTACTCATTATTATGCATTTTTAAGTCAGGACCATCATCACGAGTCACTCATGATACAAATCACATTCTTCATCATCACGGTCACAAATGCAGTCACAAATCACGATTCACGATCACGTCACGAATCGCATCACTAATTTTTTTGACTAGTTACTTGGATGTATTGTAAGCATGTTTTGTAGTATCTCTCCAGGCTTCACCACCCCACCATTGTACTCATTAATGAGCATTTTTAAGTTAGGGAGTTTGTGCTTCAGCTCATCAGGGAAGTACAGCCATAGGCATTCGCATTCCCAGTACAGTTCCATATTGTTTATCTCACACCATCGACACCGAATCACGTTCTTCATCATCATGGTCACAAATGCAGTCACAAATCACAATTCACGATCATGTCATGAATCACAGCATTAATTTTTTTTTACTAGTTACTTGGCTGTATTGTAAGCATGCTTTGTAGTATCTTTCCAGGCTTCACCATTCCACCATTGTACTCATTAATAATGTTTTTAAGTTGGGGAGTTTTGTGCTACAGCTCATCGGGGAAGTACAGCCAAAGGCATTCTCGTTCCTTCCCGTACAGCGTGTGAGTTACAGTACTGTAAGTAGTGGTGGGCAAAGTGGCCCCAATTTGCTCCGTGAAGTGATTCACTGAGTAACGTGGAATCTGCGGAGAACTCCACAATCGGAAGCAGAGTACTTCACTTCATAATGAGGAATGTGAAGTCCATTGAAACCAATGACTTTGCATTATTCCGCCTTCCTCAAACCACTTCTCCACCAATTTCAAGGTGAAGGACATTGAAATCAATGTAATTTGCTTCACTTCACCCTGTAATTGAGCTCTAAATGAAATTCTGCAGTTATTCATGGGATTGCAGGTCACATGGGCTCTAGATTATTTAGCACAGCCTCAGTTCTGGCCTGGGTAGTGTGTGTGCGGTGGTAGCTGGAGACAGTTTGCTCTCAGAGCTCTGCGATTCAGAACCTCTAAAAGCTGTTTAAAATGCCTTTTTCAGTAATATTTTTTGCTCAAACTTTAGTACATTGATTGTAGGAAACCCTTCTGTGCTCATATCATTGAGTGTTTATTGCTGTGTGTGGATTTTGAATGTTAATTTAGAACAGTCAGTCTGTGTACTGTGAAGTGTGCTTTGGGGAGGGGTGTATTTGTGGTGTAAGTAGATTAACTGGGAGAAAAAGGCAGTCTTTCTATTTTGGTTATATTTTTCTTGTATAACTTTGTTAATGTACACACAGCAATATTTTCAGTAATTCTGGAATTTTTTTTGCCAGTTGTTGTGGTGCAGCAGTGTACAATTTGTCTGTTTAAAACATTAGGTTATATTACTAAAGGTTTTCAAATTGCTATGCACTACTTGAGTGTGTGTGTGAGTGTGTGTGTATGCGATGCGTGCCATTAAATCAGACACCTTTTATTGTGTTACAGGGCAATTGCAGCAGTGTGAACCTACTATCCACTGCACCTGCATGAATTTTTTATACTGCTTTGTGGCATCTTTACTGGTAGTGGATTGTTACTGCCGTGCACTAATCCCCCAACTGGCAAAATGTATTCCTTTCCAGACTTGGATTTGTGACTTGTGAGCACTGGTTAGGTGATGTTGTGCCTTTTCGTATGCATCCCTTGAGTGTGCAGCACAATCTTAATCTGTCTGTGCTTTTGCATGGCACATTAATTCTGGGAGACTGCATTTCTTGTTATGCTCTCATTTCACTTTGCCAGCACTGTGGAATTTTCTGAATACAAGACAGTAGCATTTTGGGGATGCACATTAATTCTGGTGACTCTTTGTGTGACCTGACCACTGCATGCATGACTGAGTGTGCCATTAATTCTGGGAGACTTTGCATTTCTTGTTACACTCTTGTTTCACTTCATCAGCACTGGGGAGTTTTCTGGACACAAGACAGTAGCACTTTGGGATGTACATTCCATTTTGGTGACTGTGTGGGTGGGGTGCTGCCAATATTGTTGTCACTCCACCTTACTTCGCATTTAAGGTGGAATGGCAATGCAAAGTAATAATAACAAGGTGAAGTGGGCCTTTTCTATGGGCCACTCTGCGTAGTGAAGTGCCAAGGCAAAGTGGCCACTTTGCGTTCACTTCGCTAGCAGGTTTTAAATATGCTGCATCTCTAGCCCTAACCCAGAAGAACCAGAGAATCTGACTCACACACCCATAATCCTGATCAAGAAAGACATTTCCCAAAGTTTTTCCCTGTCCTGAAGTACATATCATAGATGTCCCCTCTCCCCACATCTCTACATCCTGATTATTGGGCCTTGTACAAAAAGATGAACAAAGTGGGCGATTGGATATCTTTTATTGGACCAACAAAAGATGTACAAAATATAAACTTTAAGGATACACAGAGCCCTTCCTCAGGTGCAGCAGCCAGGTTCTACAAAAAACAAGTTTATTCACTTAGGATGGAGAAATCTACTGGTAAATAAACTTTTACATATGGGATAACAATTATTTTGATAAGGAAGTACTGCATGTACAAACAAAAATTTATTTGAAATACTTGGTGGTTGTAAATCAGTTTAGTGATGCAAACTCCACTCCTAAAATGGAATGTGACAGCGGGAGGCCTATTACTTGTAAGATGTTTATATTCAAACAGCCTCCCTAAATGTGTGTGTGTGTGTGTGTGTGTGTGTGTGTGTGTGTACGTGTGACCATGCATATGTGTGAGAGAGAGGGACAGACACTACAATACTCACAATACCTTGAATAAGGCACGCTGAAAATATGTATTAAATATAACAGATAATGGGCAGGATTCTCAACTGGTGATGCAGGGCTTGCTTCAATTCCTGTGACAAACCCTTTTCTTGGCAGAGCTGCGCCAACTCCTTTGACGCACATTGTACCAGATTCTAGTAGACTGGGTGCAGTTACGACACTTTTTCTGATTTATGGCAACTTGTGCCAAACATTTGTCACAGACCCTGTAAAAATGGCACCTAGGATTGCCACAAGCTAGACCAGAAAAAGTTTGTCAAACTTACAGCAATCACCACACAGGATAGAAAATCCCAATCACTGGCCAGGAGAATGCCGCTAGCCCCGTACACTATATGTTTGGTGCACCCAGGGCTTGCTGCATTCAGAGCCCTTTGAGAATCTGGACAAATGTATAGAAATATTCATGGCAAAAAAAAACTTCATTAATGCACTAGCTAGGGTTGATGCAACAAAAGTAGGGAAACGTGGCATTAGGGTTTCCAACCCTAACTCCCTCCCCCACTTCAGGCAGCACAGCAGGTGTGGGGTGTCACTTAGGGTTCTTGAGTTTAATGTTCACCATATTCCCTCACTTAATAAACTGAGATGTGTGTAATATATGATAATGGGGTGAGGCTAGAGAACCCCAAGTGACATTTCACACCTACTATGCTGCCTGCCAGGGGAGTGGGGTGTTAGAGTTGGAAATCCCAATGCCACATTTCCCTACATTTGTCACTTCAACCCTAACTAGTGCATTAACAAATATTTTTTCCATTCATTTCCTTATTGTTTGAGAAAGCATAATTGAATCCTTATTTGGCTGTGAGAGCACAGGGCCCTCTGGGCCATGCAGTCCCATGCATACATAATTTGTCGGATTGTATAATTGTATCTTTATTTTTCTGTGGGTGCGCAGTGCCCTCCAGGCCTTGCACTCCCATCCCTCCATAGATGTAAATATATATGTTGCTGTGGCCAGCTATATTCTGGGGCAATCTAGGAGCACAGTGGAGGTTAAGTGACTTGCTCAGGGTCACACACTATTTATTTATTTATTTATTTATGCACTATGCTAGTGGAGGTGGCAGGAATCAAACCCAGGTGTGTTAGATGTAGCTAGTGAATTCACATCTCCTTAGTGTGCACCTCTCTAATTTAAGGGACAGACTCTGTGCTGCTGTTGCCAGTGGTTGTCAAGATTCTGTTGTGCATAAACCCTACCCCCGTCTGTTCTCAACTCACTGATGCAAACTGCAAATCGGGGCCACAAAGCGATCAAACTTTTTTTTTAATTTTCAGATCGAATATCCACAATTTTTTTGATTTTACTGATCAAAGTTTAATGTTAACTTCAACTTGTCTTTTTTATTTACCCATCAAAGTTTATGTTAACTTTGACCTGTTTTTTGAATTTACTGATCAAAGTTTATCAGTCGAACTTCAATGTTATCCCAAAAAATGTTATAATTCAAAAACTGTACAATATTTTTTTACCAAACCATCCAAAGGCACACCCATAGCATAGACCCCATCATCCCTGAAAATTTCATAGAAAATTCCAGACTTTCTAGGCTGTAGGTGAGAGCAAAAATCCCAATGTTAAGTATAGGAAAAAAAAAAGTGTTTTTCTTTTCACTTACTTAACCCTCTATATCTTGAAAATCATACAAGATGCCATCAAAAAACTTTCGGCATCTTCAGACTCTGGCAGCCTGAGCACACATGCCAGATTTTGTGTTAATTTGTTAATCGAAGGCAAAGTTATTTTGGTGCAAATTATTTTTTTTTTATATAGGTTTTTATCCCTTTTTCTGCATGCCACAGCTACATCATCAGCCAAGACTACTGGACTCCAGGGTCATTCAGGATCTTGAATGCTTTGCATGTCCTAGCAGATCCCCAGAGCTGGTCAGGAGGCTTATCCTGCCGCTGCCCTGATTTTTCCACATTTTCTTTCCCAGTTACCCGGAGCCCCAGACAGAGAGGTGCATATGTGTGGAGGTGCACATGCACCCTCTTGCTCTGGTGATGGCCCCTTCCTCCCAACCCATTGGACTAGCTCCCTGGGTCCCCTGGCTGCACTGCCCCCTGGCCTCCACTGTGAGGCAGTCAGGAGCTGAGGGAAGCACAGATCCCTCCCAAGAGAAGAGAGCTGCCTGTTGGCAGCTGGATGCTGTACCACTCCCCCCCACCCCAGTGCCAACCCCCGACGGCTCATGCTCATTCCCAAACACAGGTCACCGGCTTGGTGAGAGGTAAGGCATCCAGTGCCTCAGCCCTCTGTGCCACCAGGCTGGCCTAGGTGCAAAAAGTTGAACTGTTTTTTTTTCATTTGCTGATCAAAGTTTATCGATAGAAGTTTATCAGTCAAAGTTTATTAATCAAAGTTTATTGGTCAAACTTCAATGTTATCCCAAAAAATGTTATAAGTAAAACACTGTACAATATTTTTTCACCAAACTTTCTGAAAGCATACCCTTTGCACAGACCCCATCATCCCCGAAAATGTTATGAAAAAATTCCAGACTGTCTAGGCTGTAGGTGAGAGCAAAATCCCCAATGTTAAGTATAGGGAAACAAGTGTTTTTCTTTTTGTTTTGTTTTTTGTCCCTCTGTATCTTGAAAACCATACAAGATGCCATCACCAAACTTTCCATATCTGCAGACTCTGGCAGCATGAGTACACTTGCCAAGTTTTGTGCTAATTCGTTAAACAAAGGCAAAGTTATTTAGGTGCAAAGAGTTTAACCATTTCTTTAAATTTATCAATCAAAGTTTATCATACTAACATACTAACATACTATTTGCCAGCAGATTAGGCCTTATGGTCTATCAAGTCTGCTCGAACCTAGATCCTTAGTTGGGTGCAGAGACCCTCCCATCCCTTGTGCTCCAGAAACCCCTATCATCCATCCCCACCCCCCCGGGACAGGCCATCATCTGATACATCCACTTTCTGTGTCTGTCCCACCCTCTCTTAAAGCCCTCCACTGTGGATCTCTGAACCAGCTCACCAGGCAGAGCATTCCAAGGGTCCACCACCCTCTCAGTGAAAACCTCCTCCTCTTTCCCCTCACCCTTCCACCTTCCAACTTCAAACCATGCCTCTGGTGATGCCTCCTGCTTTAGTCTAAAGATCCCTCCATGTTTACCCTATTTATTCCCTTGAGGTACTTGAAGACCTCAACCATGTCGCCCCTGTCTCTCCTCTCTCCAATGAAAACAGGCAGAGCTCCTCAAGTCTGTCCTCGTAAGTCAAATCTCCTAGCCCTCGATCATCTTTGTTGCCTCCTCTGTACCCTCTCCAGGAGCTGTATGTCCCTCTTCAAGTGTGGTCTCCAGTACTGTACACAGTACTCAAGGTGTGGTCTAACCAGTCCATTGTACAGCGGCAGAATCACTTCCTTGCTCCTTGAGGTGATCCCCTCATGATGCATCCCAACATCCTGTTTGCCTTGCTAGCTGCTCTCCTGCACTGCTCAGAGTTATTCATACATGTATCCACCATGACCCCTAGGTCTTTTCCCCTGTTGAGGCTTCCAGCACCTCCCTCCCTCCCAGGGTGTACCTGTGTTTAGGGTTTCCCCGACCAAGATGCAACACCTTGCACTTGGTGATATTGAAATTTAATTTCCATGTGTGAGCCCAGCTTTCCAGGGTGTCCAGGTCCCCTTGCAGGGCCAACCTCCCCTCTTCTCCTCAACTACTGCTCCCATCTTGGAGTCATCCGCGAAGAGACTCATTTCACACCCTATACCATCCCTGATGTCTGATATGTATGCATTAAACAGGATTGGACCCAGGACCCGAGCCCTGTGGTACCCCACTACCAACCCTCTGTAGGGTTCGAGAGCCCCACAGACCACTACCTCTGAGTGCGTCCAGCTATCCAGTTTTCAATCCATCTGACCATCAAAGGGCCTACTCCTAACCCCATCAGTTTCTCCACCAGACCATTGTGGGGGACAGAGTCAAACACCTTGCTGACGCCCAAGAATAATACATCCACAGGCTTACCCCTGTCCAGTTCTGATGTTACCCATTCATAGAACTCCACAAGGTTGGTTGACATGATCTACCTGGCACAAACCCATGCTGCCGACTATCCAGACCTCCCACCTCCACCAAGTAAACCCCCAATCGTTCCTTTAGTATACTCTCCATTAATTTTCCCACCACTGAGGTTAAACTGATGGGTCTATAGTTTCCTGGTACTTCCTTCGACCCCCCTTTATGGATTGGTACCACATGTGCCTCGCCAATCCCTAGGTACCCTCCTGTCTCAAGTGACCTGTTGAAAAGCTCCGCCAGGGTGCAGCCAGTATGTCCGCCAATTCCCATAGTACTCGGATGAATGCCATCCGCCCAGGAGATTTGTCTTTCTTTAGGGCCTTGAGGGCAAACCACACCTTTTGTGGGGATGGCATCATCTGTCCCTCCACCTTACTGTCTTTTTATCCTTATCCAGATGTGACACCCCTGGGGTACCTTTCCCTCCCTTTTGCTCCATTTCTGTTGCTCCCCTGATCCCACTCCCTGCCGCTTCTATCCCCTTTGTGCCTTGCTTTGTATATATCCCATCCCCCTCCCTAGTGAACACAGAGGCAAAGTACTGGTTAAATACCTCTGCCTGGTCCCTCGCCTCTTCCACCCACCCTTCTTCTGATCTCAATCTGCTGAGATGGCCCTTAGTTTTTCTCCGCTCCCCAATGTACCGGAAGAACCCCTTTTCCCCTCCATGTATCCCCTGTGCCAGCCATTGTTCTTTACTGACTTTTCCCCTCACCATCCTGAGTGACTTTTCTAGATGAAGCTGGTGCATTTCTTATCCCTATCCCCTCTTGTTGTTTTATATTTTGTAAGCTCTTCTTTTCTCTGACTGCTACCTGGACCTCACTGGACCACCAGCATGGTTTATGTGACCTTGCTCCTTACGTTTCAACTTAGCGCAGATCCTGACTGCCTCATGAAGTCCCGTTTTATGACCTCCATCTCCTTTCCACACTTGTCGTTGAGGTAATCCCTTCAAGTGATCCTTGAGAATATTTCCATGCCCATAAAGTCTGCCCCCTAAGTCCACTGCCAGTGTCCTAGATCTCACCCCACTCCCCCAATGCTTAATTGAAACCAGACAGTATTGTGGTCACTCCCAGTCAGGGGGTCCTGTACAACCATGTCCCTTAATAGATCCCCATCTGCCAGAACCACATCCAGGACATGCCCCTCCCTTGTGGGCTCCATCACATGCTGTGTTAGAACACATCCTGGAAGCCATCCAGCAGCCTCTGCTCCTTGGCCACCTAGAGGACACATGGTTCCCAGTTTGTACCTGGCATATTAAGGTCCCCCATCAACACCACTCCTTCCCCTTTTGGACCACACTGGGCAATGATGTTGTCCAGCAAACCATCCTCTAGAACATCACTCATCCCGGGGGGCCTATATGCTACTCCCAGTTTGACCTTATCTCCTGCTGGGGATCGTAAGGTGACCCATAAGGCCTCCACGTTTCCCTCTGCCTCTTCTACCATAGCAATTTCTATGTCATCTCTAATGAACATAGCCACTCCACCCCCTCTGCCCTCCTTTCTATCCTTCCTAAGCATAGTGTACCCCGTACATTTAGGTCCCAGTCATGGTTTTTGTTGGCCCACGTTTCCGTGACTGCCGCCACATCCACCCCCGAACAGCATGGCCTGGAACTCTGGCAACTTGTTTCCCAAGCTCCTGGCATTTACTAACAGTAACCCCCACCCTTATCCCTGATCCTTTTTTTGTCGAACCCCCACCTAGATTACTTATACTTCCATCCTCCCTGCTCCTCCTGAAACCTCCACCTCCAGTCTGTTTCTCCTCCCCTTGGGCTTGAGGCTACTCCCTCATCTGGAGGAGGGTCAGTCAGCCCCTCCCTATCCCTTCCCCTTACAAGTTTAAACCCCAATTTTTCTTGTATGTAGTCAGCCATCCCTGTTTGGACCTCCTTCCTAATGGGGCAAGATGAAACCTGTCCTTGGCATATAGTCCCTTATCCTCCCAAACTCCATTCCAGTTCCCTAACACCCCAACCCATTCTCTTCACCCCACTTTCAGAGCCATTTATTAACCTCTCGTGAGCTTCATTTTTTCTCCACTGAGGCCTTTGGTACTGGCAATATCTCCTAAAAGGAAATGTTGCATCCATTATCCCGACAGAACTCTACAAGTTCTTGAACCTTGTTTGATTTCCATAATGCTATTTCCTCTAGATCATTAGTTCCCAAATGCACCAGGAAATCCGGTTTCCTCCACAATCCCTAACCATTTCATACACCATGAACTTTGCTCTGTGCACTGTCAGCCCAGAGATACTCACTACCTTCACCTGGCTATGGCATCCATCCCCTGTCCCTCCCAATGGATACCCTTAATCATCGAGTCTCCCAGTAACAGAACCTTAACACCGCCATCATCCTTATGGTTACCTCCACTATGCCCTCTCAGCCCCCTTCCCCACTTTATTCATGATCGCAATTTCATGGGAGTCTTCCTGCCTTATTAGAGACCCCCTTGTCACCCTCCCCTTTCTGCCTCCCTTGCTATTTTGCCCACTTAACTCAAACCCCTTCTGAATAGGTGTCCCCTTTAACCCTCTCTTATCTGAACCATTTATCCTGGCCCTGATGGTTTCCCCTTCCCCGCACCCCATCCCCCCTTGTAATAGTACCCCTGTCTCCAGAGGCTCTCTGTGGGTCCCCTTTAGCTAGGGCCCCATCCTTGGTACTGACCTTCCTGCTGAAGGGGGGCTCCTCTCCCACCTCCTTGTCTCCCAGTTTCTCTCCAATCATGCTCTCACCCTCCCCTTTCTGCCTCCCTTGCTATTTTGCCCACTTAACTCAAACCCCTTCTGAATAGGTGTCCCCTTTAACCCTCTCTTATCTGAACCATTTATCCTGGCCCTGATGGTTTCCCCTTCCCCCGCACCCCCATCCCCCCCTTGTAATAGTACCCCTGTCTCCAGAGGCTCTCTGGGTCCCTTAGCTAGGGCCCCATCCTTGGTACTGACCTTCCTGCTGAAGGGCCCTCTCCACCACCTTGTCTCCCAGTTTCTCTCCAATCATGCTCTCCTCCCTCATGTCTGGAATATGTTGCATCTCCCCCATTTGCTTAACATATATGTTTCCCTTCTCCTCTGGGACTATGTCTATCCTTTCCATAGCTGTTCTGTGATGCCCTATGGGTATCTGACTCCCTCCCCGGCCTCTGTATAGTTTTCTCATTTCCACCAACCCTTCCCTCCCCTCTAGGATGCTTAGTATCTCAAATTTATTGTGACACTCTGTGTCAGCCTCCATCAAGTAACCCGAGTTTCCCTGACTGCATCTCTAAACTGACCTCTTCTTCCTCTCTTGCACTGTTCACCTTAGGAGCTCCTTCCACAGTCTGCTGTTTTAGGCTCCCACAACAGCCCTCCTGACTCTTCCCCTCCAGTCTCCTTGAATTCAGAATTTTCACCCTGTACACTTTCCCTTAGCATCAACTTCCTATCTAAGGGTCCTCTGTCCCTCAATATCCCCCTTCTGCTTGCTGTAGCATAATGTCCTGTAATTTCAGAGCGTTGCCCCAGCCTCCCTCAGCCCCACCCTTCTGCTGCCCATATCCACACCCCTTGTCCTTGGACACCCCCAGCCCTCCCACAGCTTACTCCTTAACCAATATACCTCACTCCTGATACAAGATAGCTGTCTCACAGAGTGGGCAGCCTCTCTCTCCAGGCCCATTTAGAATTATTGCCATCCCACAGCCTGTGCAGCCTACAACCCTTCCGAAGATGCCTGCCATGGTGGAATATGGCCACCTTGATTATCCCTCTGTTTATAATAGCACACCCCTTTCTCAGTCCTTTCCTGAGCAGTTTCTCTCTATACTGACTGTAGTTATTTACAAACCCAATTTCAATCCCACCAACAAAGTTCCCAAGTCTCACAAACACATACAGTCCAGTATGTGTTCAGTCCCACTAACAGTGTGTGTAAGCAGACACCAGGTACCGTGATGATGTCACAGGCTCACCAACTCCTGTTGCTCAAATTTCAGTCCCAAACAGAAATACTCAGCCCTTCAATCCCAACCCCCAGTGGCTTTTCAGTATTTAAGAAAGCCTACAAAACAGGGTGGTGGGTGGCTCTTACCAAACACCAGGCAAACAACACATTTAAATTACCTTCTAATTTTCCCTGCCAAACATCTATCCCCAAACCTACAATATCACAGCCCAAGTATCAGTTCAAATTCAAGGTAATAATTTTTAACACATAGAACTAATTTCACTTACAACTATTCAAATATTTCAGTTTAAAACAAAATATAACTCCTGGCCTCTTTTCTACCAACCTGTTGCTTAAGCTCACAAGTGAACAATGAAAGCCACAGTAATTCCTGTTTAAAGACAAGTTAATTGCAGCTAATGTCCCCTCCTCCAAACACCAGGCAAACAACACATTTAAATTACCTTCTAATTTTCCCTGCCAAACATCTATCCCCAAACCTACAATATCACAGCCCAAGTATCAGTTCAAATTCAAGGTAATAATTTTTAACACATAGAACTAATTTCACTTACAACTATTCAAATATTTCAGTTTAAAACAAAATATAACTCCTGGCCTCTTTTCTACCAACCTGTTGCTCAAGCTCCCAAGTGAACGAGTTATCGGTTGAAGTTTATCAATCAAATTTAACCATTATCCCAAAAAATGTTATAATTTTATAAGTCAAAACCTGTAGGATATTTTTTCACCAAACCATCCAAAGGCACACCCTTGCATAGACCCCATCATCCCTAAAAATTTCATGGAAAATTCCAGACTGTCTAGGCTGTAGATGAGAACAAAAATCCCAATGTTAAGTATAGGAGAAAATTTTTTTTTTTCACTTGTTTGACCCGCTGTATCTCGAAAACCATACAAGATGCCACCATAAAACTTTCAACATCTTCAGACTGGCAGCCTGGCCATACATGCCAAATGTTGTGCTAATTTGTTAAACAAAGGCAAAGTTATTTAAGTGCAAAAATTTGGGCTTAACATTAAAACCTGCTCAACCCTAACTATAGTGGCGTTACGGTGCCAATATAATAAGCACAGTAAATGCATATGCAACTGAACTAAGAAAGCAGTTTGTTAAAATTTGTAATGGGTGTTTACTCACCTGGTAAAAGTGATTGTGTTAGTTGTATCCATGACACTCCAGACATTACCTCTTGGGTTCTCAACCCACCTGATAGGCTAGTGATGCATATGTGACCCAGATCAAATGTCACAGCATACCTAGGTCACAGCAGTCCCCCTTCTCCAGTTCGATTCTTCCATAGCTCAAATGCAAGTGTTTTAGGCCAGACACCTCTTTCTGTGACTCTCACCTTTGTCCCCATACAGTATATCTATACAAAAACAAATGACTAACCATGGTTTAACCATCACCTTACTTTTGTTTCCTATAGATACAATTCTAGATTCGGTTACTTAGTGCTACCAACTTTAATTAATAGTGCCCTCAGATCAGCACACTAAGAATTCTCATTTACATTTGATGTAATCCCTCAGTGTGAAGATCTCTGCCGTGGTCACCCTGAAGGGTGGGTCATGGAGTGTCATGGATACAACTAACACAATCACCTTTACCAGGTGAGTAAACACCCATTATGTTACTTTGTATCCATGACATTCCAGACATTACCTCTTGGGTTACTATAATAAGCAGTTAAACATGCATTAGGGTGAGACTGGGTGATCAGGTGGGCAGCTTGTGTGACACGCTGAGGATAAAACTTTTGTGGCAAATTCAGTTCTTTGTCTGTATATAGTCTCAAGTCTATAATGTCTTGTGAACATATGAACAGAAGTCCAGGTTGCCACTCTACATATATCTTCCATGGACACGCTAGCTCTTTCCACCCAGGATGTAGCCCCTGCCCTGCTAGAATGGGCCTTTATTCCCTCTGGCGGAGTAAGGCTGTTTGTTCTGTGTGCCTCCAGTATTGTCCTTTTTAACCAGCTAGCGGTGGTCTTAAAGGCCGCCATTCCTTGTTTGTGACCTTGAGCTATTATAAAAAGCCTTTCGGATCTGTGGATTGTCTGTGTCCATGTAATGTATTGTGATATGGTGCTTCTTACATCCAGGGGGTGATGGGTTTCTGACTCCCCCTGTTGTGGCTGTGTGTAGAATATTGGTAACTCCATGGTCTGTTCCCTTTGGAACATGGATATGACCTTGGGGTGAATGCTGGTACTGTTTTCATAAAGACCCCTTGTGCAGTGTAGATGGTGTAGGGTTCTTTTCACGACAGGGCTCCTAACTCACTAATTCTATGAGCTAGCAGCTACCAGGAAGTAGGTCTTCAAGCCCAACCAGTAGAGCAATGACTGATGCCCAGGCTCAAATGGGCCCTTCCCTAGGGATTCAAGCACCATGGTCCGATCCAAGGGGGCCACTGGTGTCCGTATGTGAGGGCGAATGGTCTGCGCTTCTGTAAGGAACCTGATGGCATCCAGGTGGGTGCCAGGCTGTGATGGCCAAATTTTCCCTATGGCCACTCCTATTACTGACAACTGCACCCTTAGGGAAGATGTGGATAGCCCTTTGTCTAAACCCTGCTGCAGGTACAATAGAATCATGGAGATATCCACCCGCATTGGATCGAGTTGTGCAGACTTGCACTAGTTGGTGAATATGCTCCACTGCCTACTATAAGTGGCTGTGGTGGATTTCTTCCTGGACTGTAGGATGGTTGATATGACTGACTCGTCATACCCTGCAGTTAACAGTCTCTGCCTCTCAGGAGCCAAGCCGACAGTTTTAGGGTGTGGGGTGCTGGGTGAATCATCGGTCCTTGCAACAGCATGTCCTTCTGATATGGGAGCGTCCATCTGTCCAGTGTCATGACTATGGCTGATGCAAACCACACCCTTCGCAGCCAGTAAGGTGCAACCAGAATAATCTGAAGATGGGACAGCCTGATCTTCGCCAATACCTGGGGGATCAAGGGAATCAGAGGGAAGCTATAAGGTCACTCCTGGTCCCATGTCTGAGATAGCACATCTATTCCCAGGGCCTGGTTCTCCCTGTATCTGGAGAAGTACACCTTGACCTGTGCATTCACCTTGGACGCCATCAGGTCCAATGTAATACATACCCACCACCTTTGTATCACGGTGAATAGGTCTGGGTGAAGTTGCCACTCTCCCAGATGCACATGCCATCTTCTTAGCCAGTCTGCTCTGATATTCAGCTTTCCTGCTAGATGGACAGCGTGGAGGAGGGTGAGGTTGGATTGGGCCCAGTTTAATACCTTGGCAGCTTCTCTGAGCATAGCTCTGCTGTGTGTTCCACCCTGTTTTGCTATGTATACCACAGTGACTTGGTTGTCAGATTTCACCAAGACTGCCCGGCCGATGATGCTGTCCCTGAATGCTCTCAGAGTGTGGAACACCACCCTCATCTCCAGGATGTTGATGGACAATCGTGCTTCTGCCATCATCCACTTGTCTTGAGCTATGGAGTCTTGCATGCATGCTTCCCAACTGAATAGGCTGGTGTCAGCTTCCATTGTCACCTCATGGGCCAGCTCCAGTGGACAACCCCTCTTGAGGTTGTGGCAGTGTGTCCACCACTTGAGTGAATCCTTGACCGTATGTGGCTAGTGAACAACCTTGCTGAGGTCATCCTCCGATGGGGAGCCCTGCTGCAATATGCAGTTTTTCAGGGGACACATATTCCATCTTACCCAAGGAGCCACGTCTATGCAAGATGCCATGCAGCCGAGAACTTGTGCCACCTGGACCATCGTTTGTTCTGCTGTGGACCTCAGTGTCTGAAATATTGTGATCACAGAGTCGATTCATTTTCGTGATGGTTTCGCCATCCCTTCGGCTGTGTCTATCTCTGCTCCGAGGTACTCTATGTGCTGGGATGGTTGCAAGGAGCTCTTCTCCTGATTGACCACCCAACCATGCTGGTATAGAGCTGACAGGACCGAGTCTGTGTCCCTTTGTGATTGGATGCTGCTGCACACCCAAATCAGCCAGTCATCTAGGTGCGGAATGATATCCACCCCCCTGCTCTCGCAGCCAGGCTCCCAAGACAATGGACACCTTTGTAAACACCCTGGGTGCTGAAGTGAGTCTGAACGGTAATGTCTGATACGGGAAGTATTGACCCAGTATGTGGGACTGGAGGAAGCATTGGTGGCTGGGTCTCCATTTTGAACCGAGGGGTGGATATGAATTTGTTCAGGAATTTTAGGTCCAGAATTGGTCTGAGATCTCCATTCTTCTTTGGAACCAGGAAGAAGATGGAGTAAATACCTGTGCTGGCTTCGGTGTCTGGCACTGGCTGAATTACGTTGTTTTGCAACAGGTCTCAGATGATCTCCTGTACCTGGCGGGCAGTAGCCCTTTTCTTTGAAATGGGGAACAATACCACCCTGTCCCTGCAGGGTTTGCTTGAAAACTCGATAGCATAACCTTGTGATATGATTTCCAGGACCCACTTGTCTGAGGATGTTTGTTGTCATTGCTGATGGAATGACATTAGTCTTTTCCCCGTGGGAGGATAGCCCAAATGTGGGCTTGGTAGCGGTGAGGTCGGGGTGGAATAGTCAGTACTGCTTCAGCTTTCCACCTCTGTCTCTGCCTCTAAAACATGGGTTACTTCCTCTAGGGGCTGAATAGTTGCCCTGTGCAGGGCTTCTGAAGTTGTTGCTGTTGTGGCCTCTCCCTTGAAAGGAATTATTAGTGTAGTTCTGCCTTCTGTTCTGTTGGAACCTGTTGTTCCCCTGAAACCTGCGCTGAGCAGAGGGCAAGTAAGTGGTTCTGTGCTTGTCTTTGGAGAGGGACTTGCCCTCTTCCTTTTGCTTCAGGAATTCTTTAAGTCCTTCGCCAAAGACGTTGTCCCCTTTCAGGGGCAAGTTCTATAAGAGGGCTTTTGATTCATTGTCTGCTTCCCAAAGTTTCAGCCATAGGGCACATCTGGCCCTGTTTGTTAGGGCAGCGGATCTGGCTTCTAATTTTAGTGTGTCTACTGCCATGTTCCCCAGATATCTGGCTGTATCAAGGGTACATTCTAGCAACTCCGCTTCCCTGGATTTGGTGTCTGCATTTTCTAGTAGTTCCTCCAACCATCAAATCTGTGCCCTAGCAGAGTAGACCACCATCACCGTGGCTCTAGCCATTATGCCTGAGATTTTGAATAATTTCTTAAGCATTTCTTCTACCTTTTTGTCAGTGGGGTTCTTGAGAAATGGTGCCACAAGGCAGCACCGTCTTTTTGCTCAGTGCTGCGATTTGAGGGTCTATGCTTGGGGCCGTGTACCACAACTTGACTTTGTCCTCTTGTACTGGGTACATCCTGTCCCAGTTCCATTTCTTGGACAGGTGACCCAATTCTGTTGCTTTCCATCCTTTTGAGAAAATATTGTCGATGGCTGGACAGCTGGGGAAGGTGTCCTTAACCTTGAGGCTCTGCTGGATCATGGGATCATGCTTGGATTCAGGCTTGGGCATTTCTACATCGAACCCCATCATTGACTTTATAGCCTTCATTAGGCCTGGGACCAGGTCAAAGGAACAAAGCTTTGACATCAGGGAAGGCGACTTGGGTATGATGTCCATAACCTCATCGGCTGAATCAATATCATCAACACTATCTGGTACCCCCCCAGCATCTTCATCCCCTGGAGGGGGTGTAGATGGTTCTTCATTGTCATCCAGCTGGGGAGGGGTGCTTAGTCCTGGAGCCGGGCTGGAACAGGTGTGGGGGATGGCCATGCCTTCATAAAAGATTCCAGTTTCTCCATGACCTTCAAAATGAAATTCTATTGGCTTTCCATCATAGCCACTGTCTCTTGTTGGGTCTGAATAAGCAGTGCCCCTGGATTCATCCAGTTGGAGGATCTGGGCCCTTGACTGTCCAACTCAGTGTTAAGGGGTTGGCTCTCTGCTGAATGTTCATCTTCATGTAAGCAGGTGGGGCATTGAGGGCCTGGGTTGTGGGGCATCAAGGCTGTGCTACAGGACATGCACTTCTTGGCCTTCACCATCTAAAGGATAACAGAAGGATAAGGTTAGATAGATTTCCCGATGGGGCAGGGTACCTGTTAAACAGGTAAAACATATGAGACTATGCAGGATGTTATCACACCTTAAATAGGTATGTATATAATAGTGCCCCAAAGCATCACTGATTAAATAGCACCCAACTTTTGTTTGTGTGTGGGGAGGATAGAACAGTATCCTTTTAAACCCCATGAGATGCCTTGATGTTGTTGAGCACTAGAACAAATCACAAATGCAGCTAATCTCGCCAAAGGAACCCATTCTTTTAAAAAAACAGCCTTAATAATTACGTTACTGAGCCACGAGAAGTCAGATGCTCATGCCTAAGGTGGCAGTTGTGGGCTTATTGCAGCACTATTGAAGACTAGGCCTCACATGCAGAAGCTGCTAGGTACAAGCTCCCTTCCTAAAATGATGACCGCAGGGTTGGGAGGACACCCGCAACAAAATGGCGTCCAAGCCACGTGGTATGCCAAAGGAGCCCTACTTCTGAGCTGTTGTACCAGTCTTGGAATCCATACTTGTTTGTGTGAAAAAAGCTTTGTCTTTAATTAAAACAATGCCCAGGATCTCTAGGCTGTGGGATGCTGCTGAAAAACAACTAGTTTGCGACTGCCTGGGAGAAAAGAATACCCCTACTTGTTTTCCATACCAGCAAGCCACTGCAACACAGGGCTTAGCGTGGCTGGGCAGAGTGACTAAACATTATCTTTCTCTCTGATTCACATCCCCAAAGCTAGTGCGGCGGTCACTGAGTAAGGGACTGCACGCAAAGGCTGCATTACCACTCCTGAGCTACCTGCTAATAGATGGTAGCTTAGAGGTGCATGGGAAGGACCATGGGCCCCGCTTGGGAGGGAAGTCCACTGCGTTAGGCGTCCGTGGTGCAATATAATTTCATGGTTGTTTTGGGCTAGGCAATACAAACACCACAGATAGTCTTGCTTCTCGCGACAAGTGGGCCCCGCTTGGGGAGGTGGGACCACCAACAGCTCAAGCGGATGACTGAGTGCACAAAATTTTGATTTTTCCATTGCATGTGCACTGACTAAGCAGCGGTCTGTAGCCCTGGAGAAACAGAATATTCTGCTGAAAACGGCTCGTGTAGGCAGTCGGGCAACATTATACAGCGTTCTATTGATTGCTTGCAAACAAACAATTTTTCCCCTTACTCGCTAAAACAGCTGCCTAATCTAACACAAGGCAAATAAGGAAGCACAATTCAAATGGGAGAGAGAGAGAGAGAGAGAGACAGACAAAACTACTGCACTGCCAGATGTTAGGGGTTAGCGATTTTTCAGTGGATTGCCACAACTAAACAGCATAGATTAATCAGTTTAGAGACAGAATAACAAAGGGCAGTAAACATCTCTCTCTCTCTCTTTCTCCCAGCTAGAGTGCAGAAACAGCGATTTAAAACAGTAGGGCTACCTATCCAGCTGGATAGTCTTACTTACTCCAGCTGAGAATCTTTATCTTAGCTAACCAAAACAACTTATTCCAGCTAAGAACAAAACCATATTAAACTTAGTTAACCATTCCAGCTAACAAACAAGAAAAAAAGGCATTGCTATTAAGTCTTCCAGCTGGAAGGCACAAGGAATTTTAAGTAACTACTGTGAAAGCCAAATACTTTTTTCTTCTTCTTCTAAGTGGTTCTGGCCTACCTTAAGATAACTGATTGCAGAGGGACTCATGGAGTGCTATTAGCCTCTTCAGATGCAAAGGTTGAACTGAAGAAGGGGGACTCCTGGGACCTAAGTATGCTGCGAAATTTGATCTGGGTCACATGTGCATCCCTAGCCTATCAGGTGGGTTAAGAACTCAATAGGTAATGTCTGGAGTGTCATGGATACAACTTGACACAATGGGTCATGAAACCAAGGTCTATATTCCGTCATTATTTTTAATTTCAAGAAGGTGAATAAGTTTGAGCTCATAAGCTTACCTTTCATGTGTACTTTTGAAGTGCCCTTTGAGAACCAGGACAGAGAGGTCAGATATGGAGTGATCAGATTGAGGGAAATTTTGTCCCACTGGTTTTTAGGACTACAATTACAGGATTGTTAAGGACCTACAACCAACATTCAATGAGGATGACAGCTTGAAATTACGGAAGGGCTGTGCATGGTCCAAATATTTTTTCCCGAATGCCATGAATAATACACTATTCATCATTCATCATTCGGATCCTGAATAACGAATAGTAGCACTAGTAATCCAGACTTTGGGAAACACTGTCTAAAAATTAAAAAGAAGCAGCCCCTACCCTCCTCCCTAATCAGATAATAAATATAGAAGCCCCCATCCTCCATCCTCAGGTAGCACCCAATCCCATCCCCCCCAGCAGCACCCACATTCTGTTAGAAAAAATGTATGTCAAGTAATGGGTGGCTGGCACAACTTACTCACACCCATGGCCAGATGCCAACTTTCATTACTGTGCAGTGCTTCACTAATCAACTATCATCACCAACCATAACTTTGTATGTAGAAGTGAGGCAAGGTGCCAAATACCAAGTAGGGCCCAGTCACTCATAGTGCCCCCCCCCCAGCTGCCACGTGCCTAAAGTTGGAAGAGTAGAAGAACTAGAAGCAGCTGACTCAGTCCACCCTCCTCAGTCCACAGATGGCTGATTTCTTGTGAATGAAGACACTACTACATTTGGATGCATAGTAACCAACCAATGATCAGCTGATTAATATGCAACTAAGGGCAGTAGTGCCTTCATTCACAAGAAGGTGTCCATCTGTGGACTGAGGAGGGTGGGCTATGTCAGTCACCTTCTAGTTCTTCTACCCTTCTGACTTCCAGGCATGAAGAAGTGTGGGGGGGGTGATTATGAATGACCAGGTCCTGCTTGGCATAAAATGTTAGGGATGGCAATGTTTGTTGATTAGTGAAGCACTGAGCAATGATGAAAGTCAGCGGCTGGCTATGGGGGTGAGTGGTGGGTTGTGCTGGCTGTCCATTACTTGATACACTTAACAGAAAGTGGGTGCCGCTGGAGGTGGAAGAGAGGGGATTTGGGTGCTGCCAGAGGGTGGGGGGACAGGGGCTTCTATATTGAAAATCTGGGTAGTGAGGAGGGGAGCTGCTTCTTTTTTTTTCTAAGCCAAATACTGAATATTCAGCCAAATAATGAATACCTGATGCCCGAATACTGAATATTCAGCCGAATATTCAGGAAAAGGTATTCGCACAGCCCTACTTGAAATGTATTCTCCATGAGTCAGCTTTATTGTCTTTCAAACAGCCACCTAGCTTATACAACCTGACTGTCAGGAGCACACTTCCATCTGACCAACACAATAGAACATTAGGAGGCATTAAACCCTGCAGTATTCCTAAATTTAAGCCAAATGAGCACATCTCCACATCAGACATTATTAACACCCCCCCAAACAACCAATTCATGATACAGGGGTGTTATACTGTACATGTGGATCCCAGAATGTTGTATATTATATCCAGTACAAGCAGTGTTAACACACAGGCTATTTGTGGGAAACTGGGGAACCCCTTTAAACCTGAATGAACTCACACAAGCACAACACGTAAAGGAGAAAAAGGCTGGAAAAAACAGTGGGGCAAAATTTATAAATCTTATCACTCCATATCTGAACCCTCTCTGTCTGGGTTTTCAAGGGACACTTCAACAAGGTATGCCCCCCTCCCGACAGTGACACCAACACAGCTACCTAAAACCTGCCGACAAAATTGACAGGTTGCTGGTAGGTTGCTGTGTTGGTGCACCTGACACAGGAGCATGCTGTCTCCTGGTCCTGCACCCCCTCCCTGAATCAACTCCGACTGAAGTTGAGAATCTAAAGTATAAGGGGTGTGGGGGCAGAGCCCGATGAAAAAACAGGAACAGGAGAACAATGTGATTTATGTCATCCGCATCTTGTGGTCAGTGTAAATCCTGTCGATGTGATGCAGGTCAACAAAAGTGTTGTCAAACCAACATCATAGAGCCCTTCAACTATACACAAGAAACGTAAGCTTATGAGTGTTAACATTATTTACCTTTTTGACACTAAAAATTATAAATAAAAAATACCATGCTACAAGCAGACAATGGAGAATTATGTTTAAAAGTAAAGCTGCTAAATAAAACTAGTGTTTTTAGTGGGCTGCTGGCATAGTGACAGGCAATAAACTCCCAGTGCTTCAACCCCAATGGTTCTTTCTCAAGTAGTGAGGTCTAATCATAACCAACATGCTTATCAATACAAATCTTAAATGTATCAATCTTATTTTTGGCATGATCACACAATAATTATGCTTGCAGAAAGCACCACACTGTGAAAGCTAAACACCACAACCTTTAAATCATGAAATAACTAAAATATAACAGTGGAGTATCAGTGACATCAATAAAATACAATGAAAATACATACTGAAGCATGGTTAAATCCTAAATAAGGGACTAGGAGAACACAAAAAAAGGATCAGATGAAAAAGAGAAAAAGGGTTAAGGGGAAGGGGGACAAGGAAGAAAAAAGAAATGTCAAAAAGAACTATAAAAAATACAGTATGAGGAAATTTCAATCAATAATATCACCGGAATGATGATCCAGTATTGCAACAAAGATTTTTGTATACAAAAAGCAAACACTAATACTTCATAATCTCAAAAAATAAACAGTTCCAATAAAAGATAAGCTAATAGGACCCAACAATGGAGGGGGAGGAGTGAAACATGGGGCTATACAGAGTAGGGGAGGGGTTTGAGGGGAAGGGAAGTGGTAGAGAAAAAGGGAAGAGAGAAAGGGAAAAGGTGGAGGGGAGGAAAGGGGGAGCGAGAGAAGGGGGGCACAAAATTCCAACAGCATCAATTAACTAGAATGTGCCATAACATATAACATATACCATACATTTAAAATACAAGCAAAAACAACTCGAAAAGTAATTAGACAAGGAAAAGGACCCAAGTCCCATCTATCACTTAGACAATCTGGGAATAATGCATCCATGATATAAATCAATCTACTTTCTCTTGTTAGTAACTTATTCAGCCGATCACCCCATCTGATATTGACATGAACATGATCAATTCCTATTACCCTAATACATCTTAGATTCCCCCAGGTGAACTGTATGCCAATGTTGTCCCACTGGATTATCATATTTACCTGATGTAATTGAGCATAACGTATGGGTTCCTATATTCTTTCTTTGATTAGGCAGACAGTCCTACCTATATATAAGGAAGGGCATGTGCACCATAGTACATATACAACGTATTCTGTACGACATGTAATGAGCTGACAAATCTCATATGTCAATGATTTCAGAGGACTAAAAAAGTTTTTCCTTGAACAGTATAAAGGCAAGCAAGACAGTTGCCACACTGGTGAAATCCCAGAGAACGAGCAAAGAAACCTGGAGGAGGGTCTGTACGGGTCTTTGAAAGTGACTCCTAACTAATTGATCTTTTATGTTTTTGTTTCTCCTATATACTGTTTTTGGTTTTGTGCATATACAAGGGATCAGCAGTGAGAACATTCCAATGTTTATTTTTTTCAAAATCCACCCTATCATTGGTGCCACAGCATTAAAATCAGTAATGAAATTGATTGTATCCAAATCATGTTTGGAATTTTTGGGTTTGAGAACCAGTAAATCCTTTCTTTGTGTCATTTGTGTTCTAGCTCTAGCAACATTCAGAGTACATGAATCGACACAAAGCCCACCCCCCTCACATCACTAATGAAGCAGGCTCTCCCCTGGAGCTTATGCAACACTTTAAATACTTGGGGATTATGGCTGACAGCACAATGTCATTCACCCAACACATTGAAAATGTTGCTAAGGCAGTCAACACTCGAATTAAGAATCCAAAATTAGACCTTACAAGTAGTAAGAGTCAATGAGAGAGTACAATGAGATTAAACAAAAGAGTCTATGATCAACGTAATGTGAAATTATTATGTCGGAGCCAAGTAACTTACTCGGCTCCTGCTTAATAAAATTTCAAATTTGTTGTGATTACATTGAGACTCCTCTCTTTTGTTTAATCTAACTACTCTCATGGGAGTGCTCACTACTTTCAACACTCAAATTGGGCTGCTGCACAGGCACAAGCATAGTGTGATCCCTGAGGCACTTAAACTAGCTGCCCACAGTTCCCTGGTGTCACTTATTGACTATGGGTTTGTAATTTATGGATCAGCCTCTGATACCACACTGCATTGTATAAAAGTAACTCTAAACAAAGCCTGCTGGTCTATTACAGGATCCCCTTAGCTGATGCACACTTGTGATCTGTACTCCCAGACTAACTGGCTGCATTTCTAAGGCAGACTCATGTTCCAATCCTGTCTTTTGGCGAAAAAAGTTAGTCTTGGCTTTCTATCTATTGGGGTACAGAATCTCCTCTCCCCTTATGATTACCATTGCTGCACCCATAGTTCAGAAAGTCTAACCTTTTAAATTCCCCACTGTTGGACCTCCATGGGTCAAAGATCCTTCACGTACTGAGCCCCATGTTGAAAACTGAGGCAACAGCTTGTTGCTAAAGCTAGATGTGACTGCTTTCTGTAATTTTATTCTTCACGGTTTTGGGCTTTTACCTCACTTCTGCCCACACCTTGCCCCTTTTGTCATATGTCACACACTGCCCTTGTCTGATCCCCCTTCCTCACACCCTCCCCTTGATCCCCTCGAATCCTTCCTAAATACCTTACCCTTCCCACGTTAAGGCCTTTCAGCCAGAGTCCACCCCTGGCACTACTTACTCCTTAGTCTCCTGTTTTCCTACCTCATTCCCTATCAACAATGATGAAGCCTATTGGGCTAATGTATTCCCCCCCCCCCAGTAGTGAATGTATGTCTTCTCTTACCCTCTACCTCCATTGTCGTGTCAATACTGTGTTTTTGCTAATTTGGGTTGTATATTCCCTGCCTACACAGCTACATCCTTGTCTTACCTGCTTGTATTGTACGCATACAACTATGTTTTGTAAATGTATTGTAGATGACCTTCTCAACACATTGCTTCTCTTTTGTATAACTCTGACATGGAACCTATGTAATGAGCTAGTTCTCAAAATGTGTTAGTCCTAGACCATAAATAAATAAATAAAATAAAATAAAAAAATAACCCTGCTCCTCAAATCTCCTAAATATTTCTTCTGATTGGTTTATAAAAGAGCTTTCACTGGAACAGTTCCTTCTGAGCTGAAGGAACTGTCCATACAGTATACAGTAGCTTTAATAAGATATTTAGGATGTACACTGTTTCCATGCAACAAAGTGTTACTCTATATTGGTTTTCTGTATGTTTTAGTACTAATTACATTACCGTGAATTCCATGTACAGTAACTGTAAATCAAAAAAATGAATAGTCATTTTGCTCCATGTTCCTGTGAATTTCAGACCCCAACTATGGTTGTTAATGTAATCCAAAAAATGATAGGCTTCCAATTCTGAACATTTCCAAATAACAACATCATCAGTAAAGTGCCCCCAATGTAAAATATGGGGGAAATAAGGATTGTGCCATCAATGACCCATGGCAGTGCCAGAGGCCTGCAAGAACACGTTATTGTCAAAAACAAAATAATTCAGGTTCAAAATAAGGTTTAAGCCTAGTAATACAAACTGATGATCTAAAATATGAGAAGTGTCAAGTTTTTCCATAAAAAAATTCACTGCATTTAACACAAAATGCTCTGTCATCCAGTGCAAGTATTGTCCACTAATTCACTGTATCCTTGTTTTTGTCTCAGCGTGTGTATGTTGCATTTTTTGGTGTGGCCCTCCTTTTTTTCTTATAGAATTTGTTTAACTTAGCCTACTTTACTTATACCTGTGTATATACATCCCTTCCTTGTTACAATGTTTCTACATTATTTCCTCTATAATCTCCATGGTCGTATCTGAAAAGAGTCATTTTTTTGTGTAGTGTACTTACTGTACTTGGTCAACAAAAGCTAAATAAAATAAATATCTGAACCTTGTATACAGTGAACTCACATCTATAGAAACATAGAAACATAGAATCTGTTGGCAGATAAGGACCATATAGCCCACCACGTCTGCCTATTTCCCTACTTGGTTTGGCAATCCCTACTCTTATCTGGACTGCCTATAGTGAATCATGAGTAACTTGCATGCCATATAAAATTATTAAAGGCTTCCAGCACCGATATGATGTCTTTAAGATATAGTTGTAAAGTAATAACCATATCATATAAAAAAGCATCTAAACAGGCAGACAAATTTTCAGTGAGTGAGCCTATAGAAGAAACAATAGGGCATCCAGGTGGATGCTGGGGGTCTTTGTGATTCTCAGGCAGAATATAAAAAGTTGATACTGTAGGGTTATCACATTTTAGGTCCTCATATTTAGTTTCAGAAATATGGCCCAAACACAGTGACTTTTTGATAAAGTGGTGGAGCTTCTCTTGGAACATATGAGTAGGATCCTCTTTTAACTTGTTACAGTGGTCTTTATTATTTAGGTGATTCCAAATTTCTTGCAAATAAAAATTTGTGTTCATGACTACAATTGTACCACCTTTGTCTGAGGATTTTATAATGATTTGTGCAATACGTTTTAATTCCTGTAAGACCTTAAATTCCCCTTCAGTCCTATTTAAATGTCTCTAATTAGTAGTGGAAGACAGAAGAATGGCTACATCACAATTCACCAATTGCTCAAATTCGACAGTAGCTGGAGCCAGTGTCTTGACAGGACAAAATGTAGATTTAGGTTTATTTTTCATTCTTTTAAAAGAAAATGAGTCCTGCAAATTTAGTGTCTGATGTAAATATGTGAGAAAACCATTCCAAAGCAGCATCAGGCTCTATATTGGTAAATGACCCTTGGAGGGGTTGTCAGGGACAGCAGTAGAAACCTGTGTCAATTAAACTTCAGTGCCTAATGGAGCAGATGTTAAAGCTCCATTTAATGTAAGTGCTGTAGACTGGAGAGTTGTTGTCCCAATCAGTTATGCTGGGGCAGATGTAACCCCTGAGTTAATGTTTAAGTCAATATGTAACCCATTTTCTTCAAATTAATTTGTCTTTTAAAATGTAACTTACGATAGGTCTTTAAGAGGTCCACTTTTATCTGTAATACATAAAATTTCTAATCCAGTGCAAATGATAAACCTTTCAAAAGTAAGTTTAATTGGTCAGAGGCAGGGTGAGGCAAATCAGTTTGTGAGCTGGTGGTCAGTATGGCCACCAGCTTTTAGAATCTGGTAACCAAATATGCATTATTAGTGGCCATCATTTTTAAGGGCTCACAGATCAGTTCATGTACAGGTAGCCAAATTGGCTGATAATTTTCAAAATCTGGTAGCCAAACCAATTTTGTTTTAGTGGCACTGGACACCTGCCTACCTGATTTGTCCCACCCTGGTCAGAGGTTAATGAGATCTTAGAAATACTTAACACTATTGTTTGTGGTGTAGATTGGATTTGGCCTGCCATGCTGGTAACACTCATGTTTTCTACCTCCTTTGCTGCCTCTTTTGGTTTTTGTTAGTTTTTTCCAGGATCTTTTGCTGTGATGCCTTTTAACCCTCCTTCTGTTGTTCATCTTGTTCTTGATTAGATGTTGAAAAAGTAGAACTTCAGGTAGACTGTATCTTAATATTGTTAGTTCACTGATTATCTGTTGTGTCCTGTTCATGGAGTGAGTGTCTGACCTTAAGTGTCTAGAACATTCCTGATTTTAAGATTTGAACCTTCCCCTAGATTGGATCCTACTGGGCTTCTTCCACTTATATACCATAATGTTCATAATCTTGTGAATCCATGTTGAATTTATGTTGTTTGCACTGTATGACTTCTCTTTTATGTGTACAAGTCTTTTTACTTAATTTGGCATTTAAATTATCAAATTCAGACGAGGGGCTCACCTTGTAATAGGTTTTTCTCCAGCTCTTCAATTTCAGCTAATGTATTAGAATGTTTCTCTGTATCCTGACCAATTAGAATTTGAATTGAAGTTGCTGAAAAAGTATCTAGGGCAATTTCCCATCTCTGGCTGTAGGTGTCTTTTTAAAAGCCATCCATAGGAGCTTTATCAATTGATAAGCCTCTAGGTGCCCAATATTTTCAATGTATTTCTTTAAACTCACACAATTATAGTATAAGGTAATTTCCAATAATTTCATTTTTTCTAAATGTAAAAATGGTTCCTTCAAAGATTCAGGGAAGTCAAAAGAATGTTGAAATTCTTTAGAAAAGATATGGCCTACCCCTTCTCTGTGCCTTATATATTCTGCCATCTTCTCCAAATCCCTCTTATTGGTATATTGTGCTCATAATAATAAATTCAATGTTTCCAGTTCTGAGTCTGTATCACCTTCTATGCTCATATCTGATCAGATGTGTAAACTGTTGTTTTAGTTTAATAATGGAATTAGACTTTTACAGCCAATTTAAACCCTTTTGTGGTAGGGAGATAAAAACAGACTCATTGTGTAAAATAATGCTGTAGAACTGTTTATTCTAGTGTATATTATATTTAGCACATGGTACTAATCAGACGCAGTTGTGCAAATTTAATTTCATGCATAGCATTTGACTCCTAATTTATGCCCATTGAAAATTTGCAATTTTGGCCAATTAGCACCATTTTATTTTAGTGCAATTATCACTTAAGCGAGTATAGCTATAAATATTTTACATCAAATATAACCTGTTCTTCAGTATTTATCCAAGTACAGTATAAGAAGAAAAACAGAAACCAGCAGTTCACTCCACATATGGGCAAATTGCACTTGATGTTGAAATGCCAAAAGAACCAATAATTAAACAAGCTATGCTCTTAAACTGACCTAAGAGTTGCAAAAGTGAAGCAATTATTTGTCTGTTGGAAACCTGGCCGGGTTAATACTCTTCAGGTGCTAAGTTTCAGAAGGATTCCCCAAAATCAGTCCTATAGTGACCCAGCTGGGATAGTGCTGCCAGAATACCAAATTCCACATGGGATCCAATATGTTCATAAGTTTTGATTATGATTAGACCTCTCCCCTTGAGAAAGAACCATTGTGTATGACGTGCCAGGGAGTTTATTGCCTGTCACTATGCCAGCAGCCCACTAATAAACACTAGTTTTATTTAGTAACTTGACTTAGGAGTGTAATTTTCCTTTGTCTGCTTGAAGCATGGCATTTTTTGGTTTTTTATTCCCATGTTTTGGATACCACAGCTCTTCTTGGTTTGTATGCTGTAGCTTCATGAATATACTGAAAATAATTGACTGAATATATAGACCTTGCTTTCATGACCCATTACAAATTTTAACTGACAAGTGTTTTCTTTTTTGTTGAGGTGTACACGCATATCTTGTGCTTATATTTATATACATTAGCTCTTACATTTAATATTTATATTTTAGAGTGCCTTATATTTATTTATTTAGTTTTGGGTAACTAAGTAGGGTGCACTAGGCATACACTGACTATTTTCAGGCATGACCCAGGAGGTTACAACAACAATAATAATGATAATACTTGACTGATAAAGAATACAAGGCAGATTTACACTTACACTCATATAGAGTAGTGGTAATCATTAACAAGGTTTTATTTATATTGTAGTGTTTCACATACACACACACACACACACACACACACACTGTATCTAAGGAGGCTGTTTGAATATGCATATGAATATAAGCATCTTACACAATTTATATGCCTCCTGCTGTCATATTCCATTTCAGGAGAGGAGTTTCCATCACTAAACCGATTTACAACCACCTGGTATTTCAGACTTTTTTTCCTCTGCATACTTCATTATCAAAATAATTGTTATACACATGTGTAAAAGTGTTATTTACTAGTAGATTTCTCCTCCCTAAGTGAAGAAACTTGTTTTCTGTAGAACCTGGCTGCTATACCTGATGAAGGGCTCTGTGTAGCCTGAAAGCTTGTGTTTTGTAAGTCTCTTGTTGCTCAAATAAAAGGTGTCAGATCACTCACTTTGTTCATCTTATTTGCAGATGTTATCCTCCTGTACCTGTAGGATCCTTTGTTGGCAGCCCCGGCATTCACCTCCTTCTTTGGTAGATATGGGTCTATATTGGGACATGAGATACAGTAAATTGGAATACATGTGAATGCCTACCCATGGGACTTAGCATCCATAAACCTATTCAAGCAGTAGGAGTCCTCCTAAAACCAGCAACTCAGATTAAATGCTTGGGGGACATCTTGACAAAGAAAATATTCTTTTATGGAAAGACAGTTTCCACCCACTACAGTAAAAGATAAAAGGAGACTGTAAGCAATGGAGGACTCTGTTACTAATTCTCATTGGTAGGGTTAACACTGTTAAACTGTGAATCTTGCCAGAATCCTTATATCTATTTCAAGTTCTCCCAGTAAGGGGCCATATTGTGTTTTCTGTGGCAGAATAAATAGGCTCACGTGAAAGGGGATATTTTAGCACAGCATGTATCTCGAGGGTGACTGGGCCTACTTGCTTTCTATGCCTACTACATGTCCACTCAGCTGGCATTCCTGTGTTACTTGCAGGGCTCTACACAGCCGACTTGGGTCCAGCTAGAGGAGGCTTCCTTAGAAGGGGCTCTAATTATCTCCCTCCTGGCCCCCTCTTGCAAGCATGGGGTGACTAAATACATCCCTTACTCATTCACTAGAACTTTGCCTTGGACATGGCTGGGGAAATCACAAAATAATAAATAATTCACTTGGCAATATTACCTGATTCAGACATCCAGGAGCTGTGGACAGAAGGTGAACCCCCCCCCCAATGTTGTGGCAGGTGATGCAATGGTGGAGATACAAGTTTCTAAGCACTATCACAAAGATGTTTGAAGGGGGAGCACTTTTAGACATACAGTGGCTGGGGGTGTTATATGGCCTACAGGTCTTATACTTTTTGTATACCTCCAGGTGATTCATGCCTGAGCTATTTACAGGATACACCACCTAAAGTGGCATCCTCCAGAATGAAACTCAATTCTGCAGCATTTTTCAGCACTCTGCAGAATGCTGCAGCAGACCTACTGAATAAAGCAATGTAATTTCAATGGCAATTAGTCCCTTTTGTCATTCAGGAAAATGCGATACTGACAGGATCAAGTGAATGCCACAGTTTTCTGCATGACAAAAGGGACTATTTGGCATTGAAATTACAGTACTTTATTCAGTAGGACTGCTGCAGCATACTGCACAGTGCTTTAAAAGTGGACTTCATCCTGGGGGATGCCACTGTAACTTCCCCATTGATCTTTTATTGAGGAGGCAGCTCTTGCTCCCCCACCACATGCTAGACCACTATCTCTCTTGTGTTACCAACTTAATAATTCCCAAAAAAGGTACCATAGCCAATATACAGACTGAGTGGGCTAAGAACTTCGAGTGCAACCCTATGCACTCCAAAGATTCAAATAAGGTACTTGGAAACACTCTGAACTGCTTTAAAAATAGCAGGCTTAGACAAATACATTGCAATTGCATGATGAAATTCTTTCTTACGACTAAAAACCCCACAAACATGGTCCTCAGAAGTCAGATCTGTGCCCCAAATGTAAAACCTCTGTGGAGATCTTCAGTCATCTCTGATGGACATCCCAAGATTCAGGTTTTCTGGCAGGAGATGGTGAGTGTCATGTCCTCTATTGCGAAAACTCAGAGACCCATGGCCCAACTAGTTATTCTGCTGGGCCACTCAATGCAGGTGAGAAGGGGAGTTTCCTCACTGATGCACTTCGACAGTTAGCAGGTGTTGTCAATTCATGGGTTCTGGCCATGCCATGGATGGTTGAAGAATTCCCAATGGTGGCTCAGTGGGGGAATAGCCTTCTAGAAAGCTTGCTGTTACAGTCCATGCAATACAAGGCATCTCGTCAAATGTCATCCTTTGAAGCAACGTGGTCAACTTGGAGAAAGCCCTGAAGGAAAGCAAAATAGACCTGTAACCTCTGTTATAAATGATTAGTAAGGGGAAATGGGCAGGACAATGTGGTGACACTCAGAGAGGTGAGCAGCAGAAAGCAAGGAGAGTCTTAGTGATTGAGGACTCAATGATTAAGGGAATAGACAGGCTGGTGGGTGTGGAAGGGAAGGGGAGTGAAATGGTCAGATTTCTTCCTGCAACATCAGCCATTTTGGATATAGATAGGAGAGGGAGGATGGCGTGGAAGGGGAAGCTGGGTGGAGGCAGTGAAGCAAAACTTTAAGAGGCTGGGGAACAGACCGAAGATGCACTTGGTTTAGCTGGCATTTTCTGAGGTCATCCTAAGAGTAAGGAAGGAAGAGATTGAGAAGTTTAATGTGTGGTTGAGGGATGGTGTCAGGAGGAGGGGTACAACTTTGTAGGAGTGGGAGGCTTCTGGGACAGGAGGCTTTTTAAGGGGGATGTTCTTCACTTGATGAGAGAGTGTGACAGTGTTCTGGAGCAAATGTTTGACATCTGCATTGGACAGTTAAACTGACTGCGGGGCAGATAGAGGTTAGGGGAACCATGTAGAAGGGAAAGCAGGTGGGGAATCTAGCTAGGGCTTCCCCTGAATACTGGACTAGTAGCAGCATGGTGGGTAACAGTAAGGTTGAAGTTCAAATTAGGTTAGGGGAAGAGGTCAATGAGGGTAGTGCTGACAAAGCCTACATTCAGCATGGAAAATAAAAAAAATTAAAGAGGCTAGGAAACAATATCAGGCAAAAAATAGGAAAAAGTAAGAGGGTAACAGGAGGGAGATAGAAAGAGGTCTGCCTTAATACCAGGAATCTTGGAAATAAAATTAGTGAGCTCCA
Source organism: Neoceratodus forsteri (assembly GCA_016271365.2). Taxonomy (NCBI): domain Eukaryota; kingdom Metazoa; phylum Chordata; order Ceratodontiformes; family Ceratodontidae; genus Neoceratodus; species Neoceratodus forsteri. Next base: position 473,582,884 of record CM057455.1, read on the forward strand.
GACAATGGTGGCAGACACTGTGATGGACCTAGTAGACAATCACAGAAATTTGGGCCACAGAGAGTAACAATTGGGTCCTGACAGCTCCAGGCTACACCATGTTTAGACATGACAGAAGAAAATGGAAAGGAGGAGAAGTAGCCCTGTCAGGGAAGGCATAGATGCAGGGGAGGATGGAAACATCAGGGGTGGTAATGGAGAAACAGAATTTCTGTTGGTTCAGCTCACAGCATCCTCAGACAAGAACTATTCATAGGGTGGTCTATAGACCTTCAGGACAGGGGTAAGAGAGATAAGGAACTAGGGCATAACTAGAAAGGGAGGTGGTAAAGGGGAAGGTGGTGGTGGTGGCAGCTCTAAATCTACCAGATATTGTTTGGGTCATTCCAGCGGCCAGAAGCTCCAAAAGTCAGGCCCTGCTGGATACATTGCAGGACTGCCTGCTGGTGCAGCTGGTTAAGGAACCCACTAGGCAGATTGCCATTCTCAGTGTGGTGCTCACCAACTTGGAAGTGGTACAGTTGTAACCACAGATGCATTCAGATATTTTCAGATATTTTGCAATATATCTAAAGATAGTCTCTCTAGTAGCCCGCAGTGATGCTACAGGTAGGCAGATCATTTTCTAGAGACATCCCACACATTTCTAACCATGTATTCCACTGTACCTGTAGGAGGATTGAGGTTAGGGGAGCCACTAGGGTCCAGCAACCAAAACTCTATATGGTTTGACCTTGTCCTTGGGACAATGAAGCCCTCATCAACGGCTGAAATCCTAGATTTCAGAAGGGCAGAATTCAACCAGATGAGGGAACTGGTCTGGGACAAATTAGCTGGTGTAGACAGCATTGCAGATGCAAAAGAAAGATGAGGACAATCAAGGGGACAATTGTCGAGGCAACAAAGTCCTGCATGAGAATGGCAATCAAAAGAAACAGGCACAAGAGACCAATATGGTTCTCTGGAAAGGTCAGAGAAGCTGTGAGAGCTAAAAAGAAGGCCTCCCAAAGGTACAAGGAACAAAAATGGAAGGAAGAATGGGGACTGTACTAATTAATAACAAAGGAAGCCAAGAGGGTAGTCAGAGAAGCAAAGGCAGACAATGAAATGTGTATTGCGTAGGGGTCAGGGGACCAGAAAAACAGTTCCTTAGATATATTAGGGAGACAAGAAAGAAGGAAGAAGGAAGGAGGAATTGCTAGGCTAACAGAGGGAGACTGGGTACCTGAAGAGGATCATAGAAAGCAGTTATTCTTAGTGACTACTTCTGCTATGTATTCACAAGGGAAGGCAGAGGGCTTTTTCCAGAGAGTGGCAATAAGGCAGCTGTGAGGGGAATCCCTGAGATGAAGCAGCAAGTGTTTGCCAGTGAAAGTATTCAGAAAGGGCTAGCAGCCTTAAAGATAGATAAGGTTCCTGAGCCAGATGGGGTGCATCCGAGGATGCATGAGAGATTGACAGTGGAACAAACTGAGCCCTGGTAGGACTATTCAGAAGCTCAGATTAGACAGGGGTTATTCTAAACCCTGGAGGGTAGAGGACGTAGTCCTGCTTCATTGGGAGGGGACCAGGAGCAATCAGAACTACAGATCTGTCAGTTTTATCTCTACTGTGGGTAAACTGATGGAGAAACTTGTCAAAGAGGAATTTGTGAACTACCAGGAGAGCAATGGACTCCAGGAGAGAAAAAAACATTATGGGTTCACGGCAGGGAAATCTTGTCAAACCAACCTGATAGTATGACTGGGTAACAAGGGTAGTGGATAAGAGTCATGCTATGGATTTACTGTGCTTCAGATTCAACAAGGCTTTCAACTCTGTGCCTCACAAAAGGTTGCTGAAGAAGCTAGAAGATCAGGGTGCAGCAAAGGACACAGTTAGATGGGTGAGAAACTGGTTCCATGTAATAGGAGCGATCACGGAATAGTGATCACCATTTGGGCAAGTGTACGACACCAAAAATACATTTTGGTGATGTACACTCGCAGTGTACAGCAAAAGGGTGCCCAAGACTTAGGTTTTGTCTATTTTATGCAGGAGGCTGTGCCCCCCACTAAAGGATTCTCAACTCCAGGGAGGTGCATGTCGGGGAGGTGTGCAAAACAAAACAAAAAACAATCCCTGACCAGGTGCAAGAAACATGAGCGCACCCAGAAACAAACCCGGCACCCTCCCAACCCCAGCCTGCCACCAACCCACCACACAAAATGGCCAGCTTGGCAGCTCACCATCACATTACACCTCACAAACCTTCCCTCTTTTCCACCCATCGCATGGCATGGTCGCTCCCCACCCCACCCCTGCGCACATGTATACATAGTGACATCCCATCACTATATTCACCTACCCCCCCATCCAATCACCCCCCCGCCAGGTTTCTATGCACAGGTGCCGTGATTGAGTCACCCTTTTTGAAAGTGCTTACTCATGGTCACCGTTATCACAGGCTACCGAGAAGCTGGTTGGAAGGGAGAAAGTAGAGGGTTATAGTTAAGGGAGTCAGATCAGAAGAGAAGGAGATCACCAGAGGGATGCCACAAAGATCAGTTCTGTGCCCAGTGCTTTTCAATATGTTCATCAACTACATGGGAGAAGAAATCCAGGGCAAGATGTGTCTCTTCCTAGATGACACTAAGCGCTATATGGCAGAATAAACAGCAAGGAGGGGTTAGGGAGATGAAAAGAGACCAGCAAAGGCCTGACAGGTGGTCAAAGGTTTGGCAGTTGAAATTCAACACCAAACATGCAAGATGATGCACATAGGGAACAACAACAACAGGACAGAGTATTTGATTGGGAGTAAAGCTGGGCACAACCTCTGAAGAAAGAGACCTAAGGGTCATCACCAGTGACTTCCTAAACAATCAAGCCAGTGTAACAAGGCTTACAGTAAGGCAAACAGGATGCTAGGATGTCTAGGAAGGGTACAGCAGAAGAAGGACAGAGATATTACTGCCTCCCTATAGATCACTGGTAAGGCCCCTTCTTAAGTACTGTGCCCTGTTCTAGAGTCCTTACCTAAGGAAAGATATGGACAGGGTGGTGACAGTGAAACGTAGGGTGACTAAAAGGATTCAGGGCAAGCAGTGCAGACCTTATGATGATCGGTCTGAAGGTACTGAACATGTACTTGCTGGAAGGCTGACAAGAGAAGGGAGATATGATAGAGGCCTTCAGGTTCTTGAAAGGAATGAACAAGGTAAACTGCTAGAAACTGTTTAGAGTAAGTAATGTATCAAGAATACAGGGGCACAAGTGGAAACTGTCGGGGGAAGTTCAAGACAGAAGGAAGAAAGTTTTATTTTACAGAAAGGGTGGCAGAGCAATGAAAAATCTGTCTGCTGATGTGGCAAGTGGCAGAACTTTCAATGGTTTCACACATGACTGGGAAAGAGTGATGAGCTTAGTGGTTGCTCAGGGTAGTAAAGGTAGAGCAAGGAGTCTAGGGGTGGAATCTGTGGGTTTGAATCTTGTATGGACAACAGGTCCTGGGTTTATTAGGGTTTTATGGGCAGACTGGATGGACTAGTGGTCTTTTTCTGCCATCATTGTCTATGTTTCTCTTTGGTATCTCCTTTCAGTGGTGGCTATGAGTTTCTGAGTTTATTGAAACAAATATTATTTCTGTTTCCGTGATTTAATATTCATCTCTGGACTACCAATTATTAGATACAGGTGTTTTGCCAATGTGAAGTTGTATAACTTTCAATGCCTATGTAGGTGATTACCACTGTATCTGACTACAACCTTTAGTCTGTTGAGCTGTATAAGATCAGTGAAATAAACAGATTTTATAAAAAAAAAAAAAAAAAAAAAAGAAAAGGAATGATTTGGGGTAAAAAATTGCTGCTAATGAGATTTGAGTCTTTTTTTTTTTTTGCCGTACTTGTATCTTCTTTTTGATGTGAAATTCAGATATAGGTAGTACATTTACTAGCTGGTCTAACAGCTGCACATAGGGTCCATTTAAAAACACTTACCCAGTATCTCTGCATCTGTCAGCTTGGTATTCATTAAGTTCACAGTTCTGATTGTCTGAAAGGCATAGTACTTGCACTTAAGCAGTGTTTCTTTGTGGGGCACTGCTGAAAAAGCTCCTGTATTCTGGTTTGAAACATTGGGTTTTGGTTGGGGCATTCACGTCTAGTATTTATCTGAGAGTCTGTGTGCTGCACTTCATTAAAGTGAACAACTGCTCCTTATGATCTGGATCATTGCTTTCCTACATTTAGTGACCAACTGCTCTGTTTTTGTTGACTTGCTGCCATTGTTTTTTGAAGGCTTGATTCCACTGCACCCTGAGCTGCCTCCTTTGTTTACTGACTTGGGCACCATTACCAGTTGCTTATCTTTCGTGCCACTGTCATTTTCAAATACAACCCCCGTTTCATTTTTCTCAGTCTCAAAGCTTAAAGGGGAACTGTGCTGAATCTGAAAGTCATTTTTCCCAGTTGATAATAGTGCCAACCCTTACAGAAACAATTATATGAAATGTTTTCATGCTGCACACATAAAACTACCCAAGTGATACGCATGCTGCAAGTATGATTTAAATGTTAAATTGGAACTGATTGCGTGCAGCAAACAAGTGTGGAAACCATGATTTTTATGTTAAATTGGGAAAGACTGCATGCATGTGGCATGCGTGCAATAAAGCAAGTGGTCACTGATAACTGCATACGTGAAAGTTAAGGGACTTGCTCAGGATCACACTATACACAACTGGGAGTTTTCAAACCCAGGTCTTCATGTATCCAAGTCTTCTGGTGTGCAGTTCAGTGCCTTTAACCACTAAGCCATACTGTCTGCACACATATGGCTCACTTGTACTTCAAAACATACTGTATCTGAATACATCTGCATGCATGCAGCTTGCTTGTAGCCAGTGTATGCTTTTCAGTTTTCTTCTTTCCCACATCTCATTTTTACACTTGAACTGTAGCACACATACCAATGGAAACACATGCTTTTCCCACCCCAATACACAAACTTACCCACAAAACCACTTAATTACTTCTGTCTGGCCTGTACTCCTAGTATTTTTTCTCCATAGTTTTGAATGCTTCCACACAAACAGACTTCAAGGTGCAAACACAAATGTAGCAATAATTTGACACACACACACCCACATGGCCAATCCCCCCCCCCCCCCAATACACACACACTGTAGTGGGTACAGCCATGCTTCTACAGACAACCCACCAAGTATGATATAAGTAAAAAGTCTCTTACTTGATTACTAGTGAGCCAGGGCAGAAGTCTTTAAGAGATGATGTCCATGGGTCAGAGTGCTGGGGTGTACCACCTTGAAATGAATGGAGTTATTTTCTATTACTATTTTATACATTATGACAGTGAGTTGGAGAATAATGAAGGCCACTGTTCTACTAACAAGGCCCTTGTTAGTTGAGCAGTGGTCTTTATTAATCTCCAACTCTCTATCACTAATGCATAAAACAGTAATTAAAAAATATCCCCATTAATTTCAATGGTGCACACCCCATGCAGTCTCCTTTGCACTTTGTTATAATGTGCCTGAGCTTGGGGATGTGGAGGTCAGCTTCATGGGGGGGCATAAGCCTGACTATAATGGGGCTTCAATAGTCTGTGCATACCATACCGCTTAACTGTCCGTGAATGCAAGGGACAGTTCTAGAATGTCTGTAACATCTCTAAAAGGTACAACTTATTTGGTTTGACTGATGCATGATATATGAATCAAAAAAAAATTCAAATGTGTAGGGTTCATCTGTATATACCCCAGAGCAGTGCATCAATTTGGGCTTAAACCAACCCAGTCACTAAACAACTTTGTCCCAATTTTTCTCCCTGATGCCATTCCATTCAATACCCATCCCCTATGGGTCATGAAGCCACCAAAAGGTGAAGAAATATGAAAAACACATCAATATTTCAGTCATTCTTCCTTCCCCAATCCTCCTGTAAAAATAATTATTTACTTTTACTTACCCACCCATAAGGCCAGAACCTGCAGCCTGGCATAGTGTGCCACCAGCCCAGTTTTTAGTCTGCTCCCCCTCTCTCCTTCATCAGAAGCTGGATGCTAGAACCGACCATCACAGGTCCCCAACATAGTCCATGACCAAGTCGCCTCACCATATGAATTCACCCAACCTGGGTTGCTTCCTTCTTGCTTGGTTGTTGCTGTGGCTAATGCCACACTACACTGATCAAGGTTTATGAAGGCCACCCACACCACTGTCACCACTGCTGCAAAGCCTAGCTTGCTGTTGTGGAGGGCTGTGATTTTTTTTTTTTGGTAATGCGAGCCTAGTAAAGTAAGTAGGTAGCCTAGTCTTGAGTTAACTTCTAGCTCACCCTCTGCCCCTTCAGCCACCAGGGGAGATGGAGACTCACTAAGAGAAGAACACCAAAAATATGCTGCCACAACACTGATATTGAGAGTTCAGTGCTCACTGACTCCTCCAAGTTGTAGTGTTCAGCTTGTCTACTCTGTTGTTGGAAAGACAGTGTTGCATTTGCAAGGCTCACGTGCTTTTTCTTGGCTGGAGTTCATCCACATCACATGTGATAGTGCCACCGCTAATAGGTGGAGAGAGTGGACAACACAGTACAGATACAGTCAAGTCTGGAGAGTACCTGCAGCGTGAGCACACACAGGCCAGGTGGGCACTTGTGCAAAAGATTAAATCCAAATTTAAAGCCATTACTGCCACACAATAAGAACAACCTAGGCACAAATACGGGGGGGGGGGTGCAACTGCACCCCTCTACCCTACCTAAATTGCACCCCTGCTCAAAGGTAGAAATTCATTCTCAGGTGCTAATACAATGGTTTACAATGTGTTCTGAGGTACCATATCTCTATGTTTCATGATGTGTCTTGATCATCATGTGGGTAAGTCTCCATTACTGTCCCTCATTTTGAGTGTCCATGTCCCTGATTTCAGTGACAAAATATGAGGTATGGTGTAAGTTTCCAGGACCTTACTCAGCACAAAGAGTGCTGAGCATGGCCATAGTGTACATGCTCAGTTCAGAATGACAAATGGAAAGTATGTGAGATAAAACAGTCATGGAGAAACACATTTGTAGCATTAAATATGCATAAGGGATCTGCATGGTCCAAAACAAAAAAGATAGACTTCACAACACAGAGGCCTCTCTTCATACATCTGGAATGGGGATGTTGACTGGCTATATCCTAGATATTAATGCAATAAGCAAACCATACTTTACAGATTAATGGCAAAAGTCAAAAGCCATTAAACAACTTGCCAAAGGATCAGAATTAATGAGTTTACCTAATTGTTATGGGAATTCAAATAAAAATGCATTTTAATGACTGCTAGCAGTAGTATAAGAAATAGAAACTGTGTTTTTTTAGATGAGATTTGCACCAGCTTAGCTTCTGCACACATGGCAAACATGCAGCATGTGAACCTGATGTGATATTTAAATGATAGTCTTACTAACTTACCTGCCGCAAGCATGTCAAGCATGCAACATGTGAATCTGATGTCATTTTTAGAAGATGTTCACACCAGCTTACCTATTGTGAACATGTCAAGCTTGCAGCATGCGAACCTGATTTGCTTTTTAGACCTGGTTTGCATATATTCACTTAGTGTACGCAAACCACCTGCAAACATTGCACAATTAAGCATATGGCATGCATTCTGCAGGTACACAGCATGCCTATATTTCTGTATGGGTAGAAGCTGTTTTTTAAATACTGGTTCAAATGCCATTATTACTCTAGTTATCCAGGCTTTTTAGCTATCATAGTGGGTGTTTCTGATTTTCATGCTGCTGGTAAGAACCATTTTAGAATTGTATGATGTAGTTTATGTCCCTGTTCTACTACTCTATTGTTGGCGCAATGCACTCATTGCTCTATTACAGAACTCTGTGGCTGAGAAGGATATAAACTACATCATACAGTTCTAAAATGGCACTTAACACCAGAGTGTAAAGCAGGAACACCCACTGAGGTTATTAAAAGGCCTGTACAGATGGAACAATAACATAAATTTAACCAGTACTTAAAACGGCTTCTATTGGAGAAAATGATTTACAGGTTCAGCGCAGTTCTCCTTTAAACCTGTTATACAGTAAATAGAAAAGTATCTTGTCTAGTGGGTGTTGTGAAAATGTATTGATGAGGTTAAGTTTGAATTGCAGGCTGCTTCGGCAATAGAAAAATGTACATGGCAATCTGCTCATTATAACATACATCCATGCTCAGTGAAAATAGAAAAACAAGTTAGTCTACACAGTAGTTCTTAGTGACAAGTTCTGTCATGCCCCAACATATCAATCTATAACTCTCATTAACTCCAGTTAACAAAGGTTAAGTTCTTCTAGTAGATGTCTGTTGAACACATAGCGATTTCTAGCATTATAACTGGTTGAGACTAAGGGTATCATGATAATATTGTGATAATAGTATTGTATTTGGATTTTTTCAGTAATAGTGGAACATGTCACTGCCCACCACTGTACTGTACAATAGTATATAAATAATAACCTGATGATACACACATACTGATGAATGTTATATCTTTTAGTACATCTTTCTGTTTGTTGGCCTGTCATTTCAAAGGTCAGATGGTCGGTTGGCCTGTCTGCCTGTCTGTCTTCTTCAGAAATCGGATTTCATTATTTAAGGGTTCTATTCTGAAAACTATCTATGCCATAAGAATGAAAACTTCCAGGTTTTGTCATGAACGTTGGCTCTGCCTTGTAAATAATGATCTATCTGCACACTCAAAAACAATTTCTGCTGAAGTTCTTCACATCCCGAAGTGTAGGTATGGATCCTCAAAGGGGTCTCAGCTGCTCACATTCATAGTTTCAGCTTGATGTGTAATTTTTATCTATTTTGAATACCTTTTTTAACATTCACATCTTGTTCTGAATCTTTAAGGAATGCAAAAAAGATATTTAGTATCAAAAAATGGGGGTATGAAACCCATGCTGACTTATCTTCATCTGTTTGGAGTAATTTTATAACAAAAATGAAATTTTTAATTCAGTCCTCTTTTTGAGGGAAAGGATCATAAATTGGCCCAAGCAACCAGCTGATCCTTTCCACTTCCTGATCTGCCAGCTCTGCTCCTGCTTGCAAATGTTTTGTGACATCGAACTACAGAGAGCATGGCGGAGTGCCCCATGTAAGTCTATGGGGATATTTTAAAATACTGATTTCTTATGTTACTGCAACCTTATATATATTCACACCACTGCTCGACTAACAAGGCCCTTGTTGGACAAGCAGTGGTATTAATATACTGGATATATAACATTGTGGTAACACAGAAAAATAGGGATCTACCACATCCTGGCGCTGTATTTAGAGCACCGCGTTTAGGGCACCAATTCATGACAGCACCAGATTTTGGTGACTGTTATTTAGAGTGACCTCTCTGTGCCCCCACACCCCCCCTTACTAAATATACCAACTCCAAAGGGGGTTCGACCTCGGGGAGGGAGGCACAGGAAGGTCACTGTAAATGACAGTTGCTGAAATCTGGCACTGTCTTGATGCGGTGCCCTAAGCTCAGCACCCTAGCAATGGTATACGGAAAAACAGAATGTGTCGGCAGAAAAGGACCAGTAAGCCTGTCTAATCTGCCCCATTTTCCCTTGCTATTACTACACCCAGAACCCTGTTCATTTACAGGTGTCCATCCCTTATCCCTTTCCTCTACCAATTAGGCCCAGTGCCTATCCCATGCATGCTTGAAGCTCACCACTGTCTTTGCCCCACCACCTCTTCTGGCAGGCTGTTACAGGCATCCACTACCCATTCTGTGAAGAGGTATAGTATTTCCACACATTGCCCTTAAACTTCCCTCTTTCAAGCTTGAGAGAATGCCCCTCTGTTGTGGTGCTCCTCATCTGAAAGAGATGCCCCTCCTGTACTTTGTTCACCTCCATAAGGTACTTATAGGTCTCAGTCATGTCCCCTCTCACTCCCTGTCTTCCAGGGAGTAAATGTTGAGCTCCTGCAGTCTCTCCTTGCATGGTTTCTTGTACAACCAAGCACCATTTTGGTAGGCCTCCTCTGGACTGCTTTCACCCTGTCAATGTCCTTGCGACAGTGCGGTCTCCAGAACTGGGCACAGTACTCCAGGTGGGGTGTCATTGGTAAGTGAGACAGTGACAACACCACCTCCCTTCTCCTACAAGAAATCCCCCTCCCTATGTCACACAGCATCCAGCTAGCCTTCCCTTCTTCTTTGACACACTGCCTTGCCACCTTGAGATCATCCAATATGGATGCCCCCAAGGCCCTCTCTTGCTTGGTGACTGTAAGTACCTCCCCCATCTTACACATATCCCCCAGGTTTCCATGCCTCAGGTGCATGACTTTGCACTCTTTGGCATTGAAACCCAGCTACCACACCCTAGACCACTCCTCTAGTTTCCCCAGATCCCTTATATTCTCTACACCCCTCCTGGGTGTCCACCCTTTTGCAGATTTTTGTGTCATCTGCAAAGAAAAACACCATCCCCTCCAGTTCCTCAGCAATGTCACATACGAAGACATTGAAGAGGACAGGACCCAGTACTGATCCCTGTGGTACTCCACTGATTACTATCCTGTTCCTGAGTGACTGCCATTTACCACCACCCTCTATCTACTATCTTTCAACCAGCTAGATACCCAGCTTACTACCTTCTCCCACATCCCCAAGTTGCTAATTTTCTTAATCAGCCTCCTGTGTGGTACAGTGTCAAAGGCCTTACTGAAGTTAAGATAAGCCACATCTACTGCCCTCACTGATCCACCTCCCTCATAACCCAGTCAAACAAATCTATGAGAACTGTTTGACAGGACCTCCTGTGAAGACACGCTGCCAGTGGTCCTGCAGCACATTTGCCTCCAGTTACTCCATCAGTCTCTCCTTCAGCAGGGTTTCCATTAACTTCTCCACCACTGATGTGAGACTGATTGGTCTGTAATTACTATCCTCCTCCCTGCTGCTGCTCTTGTGCATAGGAATCACATTGACCCTACTCCAGTCCTCTGGAACTACCCCTGCCTCCAAAGAGGTGCTGAATAGTGTTGTCAGAGGAGTGTATAGCACTGTGCTTGGTTATTTTAATACCCTTGGGTGGATTCTGGTTGACCCCATTACCTTGTTTTCCTTTAGGGCTTCCAATCCCCGGTGGACTCTTTCTTCCAAAATGTACGTGTCCTCTTCCGAACTCTCACCAGTACCTGCTGATGCATGTTGGTCAGTGCCCTCCCCCCTCCACTGTAAAGAATGAGAAGAAGTAGAGTACTTATTTAAAATGTTTGCTTTTTCTTGACCTTCTTCTGCACAGTGCCCTCTGCCCTCTGCTCTCCTTATCCTCACTGTTCCTCCCCTTTCTTCCTACTTTCACTAACATAACTGAAGAAAGTTGCATCCCCTTTTCTGACCTCCTGGGTGATTCTCTCTTTTCTTTGAGCCTTTGTCGCCATCACACTCCTCCCTGTCTCCCTTTGTTTATCTAGATATACCTCCCTGTCCCCCTCTGTTTGGATCTCCTTGTACTTCTTAAAAGCTATTTATTTCTCTCTTACTGCCTTAGTCACCTCCTTAGAGATCCACAGTGGCCTCTTTCTCCTCATAACCTTGCTTATTTCCTTCAAACAGCTTACCATTGCTTTAGTTATTCCCTCCTTTGTGTCGCCACTCCCTCCCTGGCCAATGCCCCAACAAGGCATTTACTAAGGCAGTCTCCCATTTCTTTAAAATGTGCTCTACTGAAGTTGAGGACTGTCTTCCTAGTGAGTTTTTTTCTCCTGTCCAATCTGTATGCCAAACCACACTGTATGATGATCACTTGTATCCAGGAGGCTATTCAGTGTGATGTCAGCAATGCTGTAGACATCCATCATTTTAAAATAACCCCATAGACTTAAATAGGTCACAACCCTCTGATTTTCCTAGTTAGACATCACAAAACATCTTAGCATGGGGTGGCACCAGCAGACAGAGATGTGGAAGGGATTGGCTTATGGCTTGATTGGGCCAGTTTGCAACCCCTTTCTTGACATCCATCCTGAAGAGGACTAAAATAAAAAGTTCTATTTTGGCATAAAATTACTCATGCTAGATTAAGGTAAGCCAGCATGGGTCAAAATTCAAGTTTTTTGCTACAAAATATCTTGCAATATTCCTTTAAGAAAGTGTGCCTTACAAGTAATATCCTTGCATATGGTGCTTAGTGGTAGATATGTTCTGTTGCAAAAAATTACGTTATCACAATTCTTTTGCTATATGCATCAAAAAGAAGTTTTGTTGAATATAATGCAGTGTAACCATATAAGTGTACCTATGTCGTCATCCACTGGCTCCAAACTGCCTAATTGTTCATGTGCGCACAGTGGGTCAACTTGACCTAGGGGAAACAATGAGTTTCACTCACACCATAGCAACATACAACAGCATGAGCCTGCATGTTCTTATATGGGTCTAACAGAAACCAATGTGTAGAATGCAATACCCAAGAATGCCCAGACATGTCCAGACAAGTTCTGCCTAGATACTAATAACAAAATAATTTTATTGGTGCATGGGTGATTTTATGCTGAAGGGGGAGAGATGATGTGTGTGTGTGTGTGTGTGTGTGTGTGTATATATGTATATGTTTGCTTGCTTTTCCAAGGAGAAGAGAAAATGTAACATCAATGGCTGTATAGCACCATGCTGAAGTAAACATATCTTTTACTCTTCTGACTGCATCTGTGTCATCTGTATCATAATGTACAACTAGGTCCCGAGATAATACATAGCCTGGAGGCCCCCCAGCTATAATTCCTCTGCTACAATTGGCACCGTGACTCGGTTCGCTTTTAAATGGGGGAACACTGACCCGGGACCTCGAAGTAATCTGTTCACACCATAAGAAATTGCCCTGAGCGCATTTAATCCTTGGAAATTTTGGTACCACGGGAGAGACTGATCACCTCAACCAACCACGGGGCTCCACAAGGTAACGTATGCTCAGAGATTAAATAAGTAGACAAATATTAACTAGAGATTACTGTTTGAACTCATGAGGCAGAACTCTAGGGAACAAGATATAGGGTAGAGACCACTGTTACTTGCAAGACAGGGCTCTGGGGGGTCATAAGACTAGCCCATACAGGGTCACCACTGGTGCACAAGAGGGTGATACTTTGTCAGAGTTAGCAGATGGATAAGTAGCGAACTGTGGGGATAGTACCCAACCGAATTAATCTGTAAACACAACGCAATATAGTTAGCAATGGAGGTAGAGATACACAAGTATCTGGGAAAAAGAAGCAAGTTAGGGGTATACGATGCCCCTCCAGAGGACAAGTCAGTCCGAGAGTATTTTAACAGGCTAGTGCTGGATCATAATTCAGCAACCAAAAATGAAAAAGAGAAGCTAGCAAATGCTGTACAAGGTCTGTGGCAATACAGCCAGGAGGTAACTCATCAACACATGAGACTTTTAAAGAAGCTGCATGAACAGCAAGATATAGTAACCCAACTACAATTGGTAATAGATGGTTTGAAAATGCAAATAAATCAAGAGACAGAGCAGCAAGATGTAGTAACCTAAGCTACAGTCAGAAATAGATAGTCTAAAGATGCAAATAAATCAAGAGTCAGAATCACTGCAAGAGGAGAACCAGCAACTAAAGTCACAGTTAGTAAAGGTACAGGGGGACCTTTGTCTATTAGATAGGGATAATTCCTTCTAAAAATAAAGGTAGAGCAGCAGTCACAGGAACATGCTGCTGAAGAGCATAGATTAAGTTTTGATAATAATGAGTTACTAGAGAAAGTTGAAGAGTTATCGGAATTGTTAGTAAAGTGTCAGAGCAAGTTAAAAGAGCAAGAAAGGGAGGAGCAACTGAACAAAGCAGGGGCCTTTGTAAAGATGGCACTGGTCTCCACAAGGGGCATGGCCTCAGCCGGCGGTACGATGTCTCAAGCAACTATACAAAAACAGGAAGAGTTTTTACTTTCGTTAGAAGGAAAAAGGGACAAATATAAATTAAACTATAAACATGCTGAAGAAAAGGGTAATGCAAGTGAGGTAGCCAGGCTCACACAGGTAGGAGAGAACCTTAAAAAGAAAATAAGATGGATACAGGAACAACTTGATGCGGATGATCAGGCAAGAAACAGCCTACCAGGTGAAGGTGCACTGGGAGGAGATGATAAAAAGGTAATAAATGGTAGATGGGCTACCCTGGAGGGACAAGAAGAAATGACAGAAGAGGCAGTGGAGTTAGAGGAAGATCAGGAGGGACACCTAAAACCTTCAGGAGAGAGTGTCCGAACAAAAAGAATAGTAAATAGGCATATCATAGATAAACCAGACCCAGGACCCAAAATCAGGGATCTAACTATTAAGGAGTTAACACAATTGAGTCAGGAAATAGGGCCCATTGATTATAAGACAAATTTGGTAGAGTTAGGAAGGAATTTAAAAAACATCCAAACTACTATGGGGCTGACTAGCAAAGATGTCTGCCACATCGTAATGTTTAAACTTAGTCCGGATTTGGCAGAGGCAATGCCAGACGAGGTGCAAGGCACGCACAAGGATGCATCCAAAAACCCCAACTCATGGGCAGATTACAATGAAATAATAGATGCCATAAAATGGGCGAGGGGAGAGTCGGCACAACAGGAAGTTGACTGGACAAAATCTTACAAACCAAGCTGACAACAGGAGAAGGGCCATAGGTGTTCATCCTGAGGCTCTTTGAAGTTTATCAATGACACGGTGGACAAGAGTGTCCCACCGAGGAGGATCTGACCTTTAGGGACTTGTGGATCTGGGCGTATGACCTGGACCCCACCCTAAGGTCCATGTTAAAGTTATCAAAATCACATGATGAGAAGTTAGAATTATTAGAGTTGTATCTCAATGAAAAGCAAAAATGCAGTAAAGTTGCTGCAGCCACTTGGGTAAATGAGGGTCCCAGCAAATACCCACCTGCTGGCAAATCAAACTTAACGTGTTTTAATTGCAAGTGAACAGGGCATATCAAAAGTGAATGTTGGGCCTGAGGTGGAGGACAGGAAGGAAAGGGTCCAAGGCAGATGCAAGCTGGGGGAGGAGTCGAGCAAGAGGTCTGCCAATGGGCAGACAGAGTAATGAGGGAGACACTGTAGCGGATCTGATTGAGTGCCTACAAGTGGTCTTAAAGGCGTCCCAGAGAGAGGGGCGGGAGTCATCCTTGGATGATGATGACATCATAAGGAGGCATAGTGCCATACGTGAAATAGATGAGCAATAGGGAGGCGGAGGTTCCGGTAACCCTGACACTAAATGGGTATGCATTTTACATGCTGAGAGTCAGGGGAGGCCTACAGCTAAGGTTACCATCAACGGTCACACTGTAGAAGAACTCATAGACACCAGAGCAGCCATATCAATTACAAATATCAGCATACCCTTAGACCTCGAAAGACCACCGATGTATATAGAGGGATGTACAGGACATACCACAGAAGGGTATTGGTCCCAACCACAACACATAAGGCTGGGATGTACACCTGTGGGCCGCCAAGCCTTCGCATGGGCAGAGGGGGGCTCACGGAAGACAACATCATTGGTAGCAATTGCCTGACAAAACACCAGCTTGTTGTAGATCTTAGTAATCAATTTTTATGGAAACTAAATGTTAAAGGTTTTAAACGAATTGCTATTGTAGAAAGTTATGCTTTAGCCTCTGTAAAATCAAATGCTGCAACAAGTGTTAAAAGTTTAGAGACACAATTAAAGTACCCCGAATTTAAGCAAGTTATACAAAATCATGAGATGGTATGGGCACAAACTGGCACGGATTGTGGACAGGTAAGCTACATAAAAATAGCTGTAGAAGGTCCATGTCCGGGGCACACTAAACAGTACCCGATACCAAAAGAGGCGGTAGAGGGAATCAAACCAGTCATCCAACAGCTGTTGCAACAAGGAGTCATTAGACCCGTGTGCTCAACAGCTAACAGTCCCATCTGGCCAGTGTTAAAGCAAATGGAAAATACCGCCTGACCATAGATTACCGTAATTTAAACAAAGTAACCCCTCAGGTTAGCCCTGTTACTAGCTCCAATACTGAGATTTTTAACAAGCTACAGCCAGAGAGTAAAATCTTTTCTGTCCTAGATTTGGCTAATGGGTTCTGGTCTCTACCCCTCAAGGCAGAGGACCAGTATAAATTTGCATTTACCTTTGAGGGTAAACAGTATACATTTATTCGATTGCCACAGGGCTTCCACTCAGCACCAACCTTGTTCCACAGGTACATAAAACAAATTCTGGAGGAAGAGGGGTTGGGAGATTCAGTTATCCAATACGTAGATGACCTCCTGCTGCAAAGTTCAACAAAGAAGGATCACCTAGTGCTGCTGGATAGGGTACTAGGCTTATTGAAAAGAAAAGGATTAAAGGTAAATCCAGACAAAGCACAAATTGGTGACCAAAGGGTCACCTTTTAAGGAACCATTATTTCTCCCCAGGGGAGGCTAATAGACCCTGCCAGAAAAGCACTAATTCAGACCCTACCATTACCAACTACCATTACTGGCTTAAGGAAATTATTGGGTATGACACATTTCTGTAGGGATTATATTGAAGGGTACTCAGAGATTACAAAACCATTATATAACATGTTAAAAGATGACCCAAAGGGCCAGTACAAGCTTATATGGGAGGGAGAAGAGTTATACTGTTTTAATATATTAAAAAAGGCATTGCAGACAGCGCCAGCCTTAATGCAACCTGACTATTCAAAACCTTTTATCTTACAAGCCAATGCAACTGATGACACCATTGTTGCGGTGCTGTTACAGAAACGAAATGGAAAACCAGTACCAGTTACCTACCTAAACAGACAATTATCAGAGGTAGAGAGAGGGTTTAATATGTGTGAGAGAGCAGTCCTGGCAAGTGAGGCAACCATTAGGTTTAACCCCATACTAATACAAACTACACATACCCCTTTAAAATTATTGTTAGAAAACAAAGTCAAGTGAGTTAGTCTAACCCGACAAGCAAGGTGACTGTTAGCCCTGCAAGATAAAAACATTACCATTGAGAAATTGACAGTGCCACACATGTTACAGTACTTGGATTACCAGGGAGAACCACATGATTGTGGGGAGGTCCAGCAAATAGCAGCAAGAGAGTCACCTTTTGTGGATGGGCATGGTGCAAATGGCTATAACACAGCTTACGTGGATGGGTCAAGGTATTGGGAACAAGAAGTCCCATATGTAGGTGCAGCAGTGTATCATGACACCAGGTGTTACCATCTAGAGGATAAAAGGCCCATACACAAACAGGGAATACTCATAAAGCTGTCAACAGGGGACTCCTCCCAATTTGCTGAATTGGTAGCAATTTACGAGGCTATCCTGGCAAGCCCCAAAGGCAGGTTAGGCATACATACAGACTCACAGTTTGCAGTGGGATCACTTACTACCTGGTTACCCATATGGGCTAACAGAGGTATGGAAACAGCAACTGGAGAGCATGTCAAACACAGAAAACTTTTACAGGCCATATTAAGGGAGGGGGATGCCATGCCAGGAAGAATAGCCATCATAAAGATTAAGGCCCATGTTGACTCGAAATACACCACTCCAGCAAAATTAGGAAATGATAAGGCAGATAAGCTCACCAAAAATGGCAGCAAAATTGGGGGACCCCGGAAAGGGATTCGACCAAAGACTCCCATTCACTCTGTACATATTAAACCTGCCATCAAAGTGCTACTGCCAACCCATAAACTGTTACCCAAAGCAAATTTGGAAGATTTACAAAGGCAGGACCCCTGGATTGTAAATAAGTGTACACAAACAAAGGAGGATCCCCAAACTAACTAAAAATTTAAAATCAGAGACAACATCCTGTTTAGACAGGAGAATGATAAAATACTAAAATGGATACCCCCAAGTCAACTGTATCATGATATTGTCATGGAAAACCACCACTGGTGTGGCCATGGGGGGTCCAAAAAAAACATGCAAATTGTCAAATCTAAATACTGGTAGCCTAACATGGACAATACCATTGCAGACAGCCTACATCGCTGTCTTATATGTTTGCAACAAGACCCCAAGAGGGGCAAACCAAAATTACAACCATTGCCGCTGGCAGATGGCCCTTGGGATGCATTACAAATTGACTATGTGCGGCCACTCCCAATGGCAAAGGGGGGATATAAGTACATGTTGGTTATTATAGACATGTTTTCTAAATGGGTGGAGGCATTCCCCACCAAAAACAATACAGCAATAACAATGGCAAAAAATCTATATAACCAGGTGTGCACTAGGTGGGGCTTCCCCAATATTATAGAATCAGACAGAGGCACACACTTTGTAAATCAAGTAATGGCCACAATGTGCCAAATAATTGGGGTCCAACAAAGATACCACCTACCATACCATCCCCAGTCATTGGGAATGGTGGAAAGAATGAACAGAACACTTAAAAATGCCTTAAAAAAGTGTGTTTTAGACACAGGAAAAGATTGGGTAGACCACTTACCCAGTATTCTAATGGCAGTCAGAGGGACTGTCCAGGCAAGCACTGGATTATCACCCTACGAATTAATGACAGGGCGAAAGATGAGGTTAACGCACCCGGCAAATGTGCCTTCTCCAATCGGCCCTATTAGTGATAAGGTAAAACATGAAAAGTTTCTGTCCAGGGTACAATTACAGTTGGAACAGTACCTAGGATTTGCTGCTCAAAACATGGCCAAGGCACATGAAAAGAATGTTAACTATAGACAGCCCTCTATGAGATGGGCCACCCCAATAAAAGAGGGGGACACGGTCATGGTCCGAAATTGGGAACAAAAATCACCTTGGAAAGATGCCAATTGGCTAGGACCCTATACCGTACTAAAGAAATTGGGAGAGACTGCAGTATATGTAAAGAGAATTACTGAAGAAATCAAACCAGTGCCCCAAGCTATGCAACAACAATATGGGGGACAATCTGCTTTTGTAAACAAAAAGAAAATACAAAAGACCAGGCCAGAATTATGGGTCCATGTTGACCAGTGTAAAAAGGTATCAGATGAAGCTGACTAAACAATGATACTGCATTTGATTTGTCTTTCTAGGTTGACACCATGCTAACATTACTACTATTGATGGTGGCAACCTACTATAAAGTGTCTTCTGACATACAGGTATACGTTGAGACCAATCATGTAGCCGAAGATTATGAGAACACTGCCCACTTGAGGATAAACTATACCAGAGACCGCAATGATGCTACAACCTATGTCCGAGATATAACCTGGATGCTAAACAATACGCAGATCAACATCTTGAGGTTTCGCCTTGAGAGAGGAAGTGGGCCAGTCAATGAACTGTTAAAATGGAAAACACCCTATTGTGACCTGCCTAGGTCACCCAACCGAGGATGGATTGAACCAGATACCGGAACCCTGGTGTTGGAAAAGGTAGCCCCCGAAGATTCAGGCACCTACACAGTGACTATCTCAACCTATACTTTAATTACCAGGGTAAATGTTACTGGTATCCTGTGGGGATTTATCTCCCATAAAACTAACCCTCGAGAGACTAGTGCTCAAGTGACACTTACTGTTAACCTTGCCACATGTCCTAACCTCACTGCAGGGCCAAACAGTGGGCTGACATCAACACCCACTGATCAAACTCTTGTAAATAACGTACAATACATTAGATTACCTGTTAGGTTTGATTTTTCTAGTTGGGACTTAAATAGTACAAGTGATTGTGCCAATACAAATGTATCAAAATTCTATGCCACCATGCTATTAGATATGGTCAGTGCTTTCCATGCTTGAGAGGAGGGGTTTATGACTATTAATCAGACCCATAAATCACTTAAAAGGAAAAAGAGAGGCCTGTCGGGTGACATAGCAGGACTTTTTGGCTCTGGAATGAGTATCTGGAATCGAGCCAATCTGGAAGCCATTAGAGAACACCAAAATACTGTAAACCTAGAGGAGGAGGAGAGAGAGGTTCTCCTACCATTAGCAATCAACCAGGCTGACTGGCAGCCGAGGAACGACTGACTGTATATAATATGCATGAGATAGCTAAGCTTTTTAAACAGGTTGAGAATAAAATAAATGACGTTATAGATGAGCATAATGAGGAAGTAGGGCACCGCACTATAGGGAAAGCTATAACCTGTTCTGCTTGTGGATCTTATGTACTAACCACTGTAAATAAGCTGTTACAGCAACTAAGCAACAACAAGTTGCCTGATCAAATGTCAGATGCCCAAATCAAATTATGGTATTGCCCCATGTGTCAGGATGTCAATGACTCCCACTGTTTAAACCCTTGCACTTACAATAGAGCCCCACCCATTTGGTGGGTAAGAAAAGTGGCCAAAGTATATATAAGACCACAAGGGTTCAGGCCATATAGCATGCTAGCAGTCACAATGAAGGTACTCCTCACTGTAAAATTACCCCAAGTACAGTATGCCGAGCAAAGGTATACTAGTGTTGTCAAGGTCCATTCTCTAGGTCAACTCCAGGGGGATTACTACGCATACCATGTGAACCCACCTAATATACTAGTGCAGAATAAGAATGGGTCCTGGGTAGTGCCAAATTTACATTGTTGTGAGGAGATAAACAGCCAGTGGATCTGCCAGTGCAATGTTATGTCACAAATTCAACCAGTTTGTGGAGAACTTTCAATGAGAAAAATAAACAATAATACTGTCTGGTGTCCAGTTCAAATACAAAAATGGACCACCCAGCATGTAATCTCCACTTATAACTCTACTAACCAATATTGTATTGTAACAAATGTTAAAACATTAACACATCAAGGTAAAACCTGTCCTATTACCCAACCTAACTTCTGCTTTGTACCCAATGGTGATGTACAAATTGGAGACTATACCTTCCATCCTATATCACATCATAAGTCATCTCAAATTAACATTTGGACTCAAACTCCCCATCAGGCATATCAAATTAATAACTATGCACCTGCATTTAAAGCACCAATACCGCCACTTACTCTAAATTTACAGAACCTGCTAGACCGTAAGGACACACATCTGATTAACATTGAGAATTCAGCACATAAAATACAGCTTAAGGTTCAAGGATTACTTAGTGATGCTGATAATGAACACTTGATATATACAGCACACTGGGCGGCCCATGGGGCGTGTTAACATTTAAAACCCTACTGGTACTATAACTGGTGTTGGTAGCCATTTTAATGCTTAGTGCATGCTGTCTAAGGCACACCATCAGAGGCATGAGACAGGAAATGCAAATGCTGTGCGGAGCAGGACTTGTGACAGCAGCCATGTCATAATTAATAAATAGTCTCTGGACTGCATACTTATAGGAAAAGCCACCCAGAGGGTCCCTAATAGGGCCCCCTATTGGAAGACTTCCACTACTGCAAAGGAGACCTAAATTTTCCAAAACTAACTGGCTGTCTCCATAGGTACAAGGAGGGATTGTAACCATATAAGTGTACCTATGTCGTCATCCACTGGCTCCAAACTGCCTAACTGCTCATGTGCGCACAGTGGGTCAACTTGACCTAGGGGAAACAATGAGTTTCACTCACACCATAGCAACATACAACAGCATGAGCCTGCATGTCCTTATATGGGTCTAGCAGAAACCAATGTGTAGAATGCAATACCCAAGAATTCCCAAACATGTTCCTCAGACGCTTTGATCAGTGAGCCTGTAGCTTCATGGTTAGAGTGCTGGAACGGCATACCAGAGATCTGAGGTTCGAATCCCAGTAGGCCACACTTTTCCTTTCTCATTTCCATCCTTGATTTAAAAATATGTATACCTTGCAGGGGTTAAACTGCACTGAGAGAAAGTGGTATTGCTAACATTGGTTCCTAGTTGCATAATTTGTACAACACTAGAGAAAGGAATATTGTGTGTGGCTGTGAGAAATTCCTCAGACGCTTTGATCAGTGAGCCTGTAGCTTAATGGTTAGAGCGCTGAACGGCATACCAGAGATCTGAGGTTCAATCCCAGTAGGCCACACTTTTCCTTTCTCATTTCCATCCTTGATTTAAAAATATGTATACCTTGCAGGGGTTAAACTGCACTGAGAGAAAGTGGTATTTCTAACATTGGTTCCTAGTTGCATAACTGCGCAACACTAGAGAAAGGAATGTGTGTGTGGCTGTAAGGAAATTCCTCAGACGCTTTGATCAGTGAGCCTGTAGCTTAATGGTTAGAGCGCTGGAACGGCATACCAGAGATCTGAGGTTCGAATCCCAGTAGGCCACACTTTTCCTTTCTCATTTCCATCCTTGATTTACAAACATGTCCAGACAAGTTCTGCCTAGATACTAATAACAAAATAATTTTATTGGTGCATGGGTGATTTTATGCTGAAGGGGGGAGGGGATGACATGTAAATATATATGCTTGCTTGCTTTTCCAAGGAGAAGAGACAATGTAACATAAACGGCTGTATAGCACCACGCTGAAGTAAACGTATCTTTTACTCTTCCGACTGCGTCTGTGTCATCTGTATCATAATGTACAACTAGGTCCCAAGGTAATACGTAGCCTGGAGGACCCTCAGCTATAATTCCTCTGCTACATGCAGGATGCAAACAGCAGAAGGTAAATTGCAAAATGCTAGTCCCAGTTTTTATACCAGTTACTCTTGAGTCCTGCTTGTACACTACAGTACAATACATTACATACAGAATAAATAATGGGTAAAGGTGGTGTACAATTATGTATACCCATCAAGGGGGCTAAATAGGCCTTTATTACCCTAATTAGCCCCTTATGTGGTTATACTTCTGAGTTTTCCACCATTAGCCATTGTAATGTTGAATATAATACATTAGAATGGTTATTGTTATGGAGATCACATTTATAATCATGTTATTTCACCTGAAGGTCTCTTTAAGCAAGGAGGGACTGATGTGTAGTGAGTGTGAGTATGAATCTAGGGGATTTCTGGGTTTGCAAGGGTTTTGTGTATCTTTTTTCCAGGTTCATTTGCAGCTTAATTGGTTTGGCTGGCTTTGTAATGATGTGTTAATTGTATTACCAGTATTATCCCATTAACTGTTTGATTAGTGTTAGGTACATAGCTTTAACTAGTGCAGGTACTGTATATTGTGGTAATTGTTTGATCAGTGCAGGTATATACTTTTAATTGATAGATTAATCACAAGTATACAGGGAAATAAATGTTGGCCTTTTCTATGGAGGAAAGTTCCCATTCATGTATTACATTACATTACATATATTAAGAGTCAGAAGGAGGCATTGCCTACAGTATCTTGTCTGTCCTCCCACTGACTTGACAGTCATCACCAACTACAGTATGTTCTGTGGCCATAAGTATGTTACAAGCTTCATAAACTCTGATAAAGCAGGTAACTCCACTAGCTTCCCTGCTAGTGCATTCCACAAATTTACCACTCTGTCTGTAGTGAAGTTCTTTTCCACAGCGAACCTGAACCCTTTCAATTTATATTCATGTCCTTGTTTGCCTCTCCACTGTATGTTTTGAAAATACCCTAAAGTCCAGCCCTCTGTAGCCTTGCATGTTCTTATAAACTAGTATCATGTTACCCCAAGCTCATATATATATATATATATATATATATATATATATATATATAGTGTGTATATATATATATATATATATATATATATGTATATGTATATATATATATATATATGTATACTGTATGTATATACAAGCAACTCAGTTATTTCCCATAGCTTATTCCTCTATCCACTGCAACTCGGCAATTTGCCCTCCTTTGCACTCTCTCTCTCCACATCTTCCACATCCCTTCTCAGATACAGTAGTAAAGCCTGCACACTGTACTCCAAGTGGGGCCTCACATATGTTTTATACAAGGGGTCCATCAGTCATCTCTTTGGGTCTATTAACTAAGCTTACTGTATTTTAATTTGCAAAGGACCATATCTGCAGATCTGCTAGCTTTATTACATTGCTTAGTGCTTTCCAGGTCCTTTTTGATTATCACACTCAGATCTTGTGCAGTATTTCATCCACTGCCTGTAGTTTTATGCCTACCAAATTGTATGTGCACTGATTGTTGTCATATACAAGTGGATGACTTGACACTTGCCAGCATTAAAGTTCATTCCCCATTGTATTGCTCATTTACATGTTATTCAGGTCTGTTTATCATTTTCCTACATCGTCATTAATGTCTGCTGTCCTCCCAGATTTGGTGCCCTGCCCTCTGGAAATTTTGACACCCAACTTCCCACTCCTACATTAGCTCCAAATCATTAATGTACTGTATGCATTAAACGGGAACCGACCCCAACACAAGCCCCTGTGACAAACCACTATCCAGCATACTCCACTACGACAGCTTGTTGTCCACAGAGGTCCTCTCTGTCCTGTCTCCACACAATATTATGCTAACCTAATTAATTCATGTGGCACCTCTAATGCTAGCAATTTGCCTATTAATTTGTGGTGTGGTATCATAGCAAAGGCCTTGATAAAAGCCAAATAAACCACATCCACTGATATTTGTCTCCCTATCCAAGAATATTAGTAAGTTAGTTTGGCATGGTGTTTCTCATCATGTAAATTTATGCTGATTTTCTTCATTTAGTCCTCTCTCCATCGTGAAATTATGTAACTTATCCCATAATTATCTTTTCATCACATTGCAAACTACTGTTGTCACACTAACCAAAGTTGGAGAAAATTAGTGAGTTATAAACATGTGCAATCATAATATTTTTATACGGCTAAGGGACTGTTATTTTTACTTTTGGTGCACTTTTGTTTTCACTTGGAAAGTGTGCTCTGTGGTATCAAAAAGACTAATTATAACTAATGTATTTAGTCATAACAATTGTAGATACAAAAGTTTAAAATACAGTAAATGATTTTTAACCTGCCAGATTCAGGGTTTCTGGCATCCTAAACAAGCATTTGTCAATGCCAAATTTTGCTTGCATGCTGTTGTACTGGGTCCTGCATGTACAGTTTCTTACTATACATTTAACCAAGATAGACCAGATGAGATGTAATACGTCATTTGAAATGGGGTCCTGATTTTACATATTTTTTACTGCATTTACCCAGGATAGTAGAGGTGAGATGAGCTATCTCATTTTACTGTGATGCTACTTTTATAATGTTTATTTGAAGGACAGATCATCTTAGATGCAACATCTCCTTTTCCGTGGGGTTCTGCAGTATGATCATGTTTTTACAGTGCTGCAGTATATTTACCCAAGATAACCCAACAGAGATGCAATATATCATTTTTAGTGGAGTCCTGCTTTGACACATTTTTTTGTACTATACTTACCCAGGATAGCACAGCTCAGATGTGATCTTATTTTCAGTGGAACCCTGCTTTTCCCAATTTTTAAACCATATTTACTTCAGATAGAACAGCCAAGATACAATATCTCATTTTAAATGGGGCCCTGATTTTACCCATTTTTATAATGTATTTATCATGGATAACACAGCTGAAAGGCATGTCATATTTTCAGTGGGGGCCAGCTTTTATACTGTATTGTTCCCAGGATAGAGCAGCATAGATGCACAGTTTAGTGGGTCTCTGCTGTACTGGGGTCCTGCTTTTATACATTTTTACTAAATATTTACATGGTATAAACCAGATGAGATACAATATCTCATTTTCAGTGGACTCCTACATTTTGACCCCAAATTTCCAACATAGTAGTCTGATGACCTGATGTTATGAGTAAGACAGGTGGAAATTTTTAAACTCCATCCAAAAGGTGATTTCACAGTGCAACTGTGAAAACATGTGTTGGACAGCATTTAAAAATTGTCACCTGTCACACTCATGAGGTGGAGTAACAAGAGGGCTACATTGAGAATTGGGGACCAACATCTACGTACCTTGCAATATTATGAATACACATTGAAAAAAGTCAATGTTTCTTATAAATGCATTGTTTTGTGATTGTGATATTTTGACCCCAAATTTACAACATAGTCTTTTTGTTGCCCCCTCCTGCAGAACATGACAGGTGTCATTTATAAAATACTGACTGCAAAATAATTTTGTGCCACAAGTGAGGAAACACATTTTGGCCTGAATTAAAAAAAAACAATACATGTCATGTTCATTAAGTAGTGTAAAAAAAAAAACCGACGATGTTGAAAATTTTGGGTACAAATATTGACAATTAACAAATTTATGAGTCAGCATTGAACATTTTCTTTTTTTTTAATTCAATAAACTTTATTATTTTCAGATTACATTACATTATACAACACACAATCATCCGTGGGGATGTCATTAAAGCAATGAATAACATACAGCAGGTAACTCCGAGGCAATCAGTCCATCCCTCAGCCTCCCATACCCATCCCTCCTCCCACCCCCTCCCTTACATCTAATCCTCCCTATATCCCCCCAGCCAAGTGTTACTCACACACCGCCTAGCAAATGATCATTCAATGGTCTGTAACCTGGTCTGTTAGATCTTCCAGCCAGCTAACAGAGCCTCTAATGCACCCCATCTGCTCTGGAATGTTACATATCTATTATGTATTAGACAGATATGTTTCTCCAACTGCATAGCCAATAAGATTTCTTTATGCCATTCCAGGACAGGAGGGGAAACACTATCTCTCCAGTGCCGCAATATAACTAACTTTGCAATTATTGCAACCAGGACCATATGGCCTTTCCTGACCTTGGGTGTACCCTGAGGAAAGGAGTTCAGTAGACAAACTTCTGGGGAAAATAATGGGTCTAGCCCCAAAAAGGAGTCCAGTGACCGCCTAATTGCCTGCCAGAAAGTATGCACTTTCGGGCATGTCCACAACATATGAAGCAAAGTACCCAACTCCCCTCCACATCTGGTGCAAGCCGGGGAAGAGAGCCACCCCAAAGTGTGAAGCTTAACAGGGGTAAAATATAAATTATGCATGATATTAAACTGAATAAGGTGCAATCTGTCCTGTTTAATAGCATTGAACATTTTCGATGTACCTTCATAACTTTGTTGTTTTTAAATATTTTGATCCAAATTGTCAACCTAGTCTTCTTATGACCCCACCTCATGAGACCAGTAGATCAAACATTTTCAAAACCTGCCTGAAATGTGATTTTGTGGAGTGACTAAAAAATCACTTTTTGGTCCACATTTGAAAAATGTCACCTACCTTGTTCACAAAGAGGTGTTCTAAAAAGGCCATGTTGAATGTTGGGGGGAAATATTTTAAAATTAACAACTTATGAATCTGAGTTCAAATGCATTAAAATACATTCATGCACTTACCTGATTTCCTTAATTCTCAGTCTGGCATTGAAGAATGAAGATGTGCCTCCAGTCCAGAATGGATTACAGCATTGGACACTCCTTAGGTAAGTAAAGATAGAGGGCTAAGGTCATGGGTGATGAGTGGGTGAGTTAGGTGGAGGGAGGGTAACAGCAGTGGGGGAGACAGTGCAACAGACATCAGTGGACTATTTTCTTTTTTACAGGGTGTAAAAAATAAATAAAAAAGACTATGAGGGATGTGTTTCTTTATTTCAGGTACCAGCACTGGGGATTGGGCACCGCAGTGCTGGTTTTATATTTACAGGGGCACAGGAAGCAATGAGGAGGTGTGAGGGATACTTGACAAAGAGTGGGATCTGTTGGAAAGAAACATGGGGTACAGAAAGTGATAGGGAGGTGGGATGGATACTTGGCAGAGGGTGGGATCTACTTGAAAGGGGCACGTGGAATGGGAAGTGATGGGGAGGTGGGAGGGATACTTGGCAGAGGGTGAGATTGTTTACAGGTTGGGGGAGAAAGACGACCACCAGGCTGATTAATTTATTTATTTATTTCCTTTTAACTAGGAGGTTGGACTGGATGAGAATGATCCATTTTCAGCCACACCTGGGAGTAAGGGTACAACAACAGGGCACATACATTTTACATAAAATACAATAAAACATCTGTCATAATTACACTACATGTGCCTTGATAAGCAATTCATGTGTTACATAATTCAAGTAACATTTCCACAGTTACACAAAGGATTTGACCATAAACTCTTCCTTAGCTTTTGTTTGAACACTGATTATTTTACACACAGATTATTGATTTAATATTTTAGGTTCATAAGAATAAATGATATTTAATTTAACTTTGTTTTACGAATGTTCGTTAAACCTTTTTGTGGTTGTATTGCATAAAATAAACACCTTTTGCAGACAGACTGTTTTTACTCAACATGTCAAGCAACCTAGATATAAATGCTTTTTGTACAAAACTGGCAACTTTCTGTTAGATCCACACTTGTGGTGTTAGAACCTTAGGGTGCACATATAATTCACAATGATGTGTTTGTTTAGATAATCTTGTAACAACCAACATATTGCCATAGAGAAATAGGCATATGCAGACCAGAAGTTATACAATTCACAAGTAGCATTTTATTATCAATTACAATAAAATAAAAAACATTAAAACTAACAGGATAGCTCTTCATACAGGCAGTACAAACACAGAAAGTCCTGCATCTGAGAGTCCCTCTCTCACTTTAAATATTAGTCTTGCTGTCCCTCTCTAAATGAAACATTGCTCACTTTTTATAAGATGTCTTTTCCTGCTAGTTTAAACTCTGCATCCTGATTGTTGTAAGCTGCATCTCCTGTTTCTCACAAAATGTGCCAGAACTTTGTCAGTTTCTTTCCTGAGGCCAGCCTGAAGAGCACATCTAGTCTTTTACAGATGCAACAAATAGAACATTCTGTCCCAGAGCTGGTCTCCTGTTAACAGTTCTGTAAACAAGCTTGTGGAGGTCAAAATGCATCATAAGGTCAACCCCCTTCATTACAGACTGTTATCTTTAAAGAAAAAAATAGCTTTCTGCAATCATTTCAACAATATAATTATACAGATAGAATTTGTTTGCAGATGAAGACCCAGCTGTCCATGCAGTATGCCAATTAACTGCCTGAGTCTGTGTCCGACCTAATGTCATAGATACATACATAGATACATAGACAGTGTCGGCAGATAAGGGCCTATGGCCCACCCAGTCTGCCCATTTGAGCTTGTAAGTTCAGTTTATGTTTTCCTAGAAGTCTGTTGCCCCTTACCCCTGACCTCCAGAATTCCTTTATGTCTATCCCATGCATTCTTAAATCCCGTGATTGTTTCAGCCCCACCACTTCCTCTGGCAGGGTGTACCACTTGTCCACCACCCGTTCTGTGAAGAAATTCTTCCTCACATTTCCTCTGAATCACCCTCCCTCCAACTTCATCCCATGACCTCTAGTCCTGGAACATCTTTTTCACTTTAAAATAGTGTATTCCTGCACCCTGTTCCTCCTTGTAAAATACTTGTATGTCTCTATCATATCCCCTCACTCCCTCCTCTCCTCCATGGAGTACATGTTCAATTCCTTCAACCTGTCCTCATAGGACTTGTAATGCAATCCATGCACCATCTTTGTTGCCCTCCTCTGAACCTTCTCTACCCTGTCTATGTCCTTACGTAGGTAAGGTCTCCAGAACTGTACACTGTACTCCAGGTGGGGCCTCACTAGTGTCTTGTATAGTGGAATTATGACCTCCCTTTTCCTGCTGGTGATGCCCCTGCCTATGCATCCCAGCATCCTATTTGCTTTACCTGCTGCCTTGTCACACTGTTTCCCTACCTTGAGGTCATCAGAGATGATAACCCCAAGATCCCTTTCCTGCTTGGTGCATGCTATATCCTCACCCCCAACTGATATATTGTGCCAGGGTTGTTGTGCCCCATATGCATTATCTTGCACTTCTTTGCATTGAATTACAACTGCCAAACCCCTGACCATTCTTCAAGTTTCTGCAGGTCCCTTCTCCTTCTGTCTACACCCTCTGGTGTGTCTACTCTGTTACAGAGCTTTGTGTCATCAGTGAACAGTGAAATTCTGCCTTCTAGGTCCTGTGCAATGTCACTGATGAAGATGTTGAATAGAACCTGTCCCAGCACTGATCCCTGAGGTGCCCCACTGGTCACTCTTCCCTCTGTGGAGTGACAGCCATTTACCACCACCCTCTGTGTCCTGCAGCCCAGCCAGTTGCCTATCCACCACACTACTGTCCTGCCTACACCCATATTCCCCAGTTTGTGTAATAGTCTTCTATGTGGCACAGTGTCAAAGGCCTTGCTGATGTCCAGATAGGCCATGTCCACTGCCCTCCACTGATCCATCTCCCTAGTCAGCCAGTCAAAAAATTCAACGAGGTTGGTCTGACATGACCTCCCCCTGGTGGAATCATGCTGCCTTGGGTCCTGCAGTCCATTGACAACCAGATGTTCCACCAATCTCTCCTTCAGTAGTGCTTCCATGATCTTCCCCACTACTGAGGTGAGGCTGACTGGTCTGTAGTTCCCTGCTTCCTCTTTGTTCCCACTTTTGTATAAGGGGACTACATCTGCTATCCTCCAGTCTTTGGGTACCTCCCCTGTTTCCATAGATCCGCTAAACAGGATAGCCAGAGGTTCAGCCACCACCTCTCTTAGTTCTTTAAGGACCCTGGGGTGCACCCCATCTGGCCCCATTGCTTTATCAACCTTATTACTTCCAGTTCCTTCAGGACCCTTTCTCGTGTAAAGGGACTTGTGTCCATTTCTGCACCATTCTCACCCCTTGTACTCCCTTCAGAACCACTATCCTCCTCTTCCTCAGTAAAGACTGAGCATAAATACCTCTTCAATATGTCAGCTCTACTGTTGTCATCCTCCACGTAGTCCCCATCCTCACCCTTCAGTCTCACTATCCCTCCTTTTTGCCTTTCTTTTTTCACTTATGTATCTGTAAAAGGTTTTGTCCCCTCTGCCCACTGATTTTGCAATGTGTTCTTCTGTCTAAGCTTTGGCTTCCCTTACTGACCTTCCTGCCACCCTTTGCTTCTCCTGGTACTTCTCCCTATCCCTTTCTGCCTGTGTCTTTTTGTATTGCCTGAATGCAATCTTTTTGGCTTTCACTTTCTTTGCTACCTCTTTGGAAAACCATAATGGTCTCCTCTTCCTTTTCCTCTTGCTAACCTGCTTAATGCATAATTCTGTTGCTTTTGTAATCCCCATTTTAAATACTGCCCACTGTCCCTCAACCCGATTCCTGCCCCATTCCCCTTAATGCCTCTTTCAAGTATCTCCCCATTTTCTCAAAGTCTGCCCCCCAAAAATCCAGGATACGTGTTTTTGTGTGGTTTGGTTCTGCTCTTTCTGTGATTTCAAACCACAATGACTGGTGGTCACTGTTCCACAGGTGCTCCCCCACTGTTACCCCCATCACACTGTCCCTGTTTGTGAGCACAAGGTCCAGTATTGCCTTCTGCCGAGTTGGTTCCATTAACAGTTGCTTGAGGAAGGCACCCTGAAGGGAGTCCAGGATAAATCTGCTCCTAGTTGATGCTGCTGCTGGGATGCTCCAGTTCTGGTCTGGAATATTGAAGTCTCCAACCAGTACTACCGCACCCTTGTCTGCCATCCTTTGGATGGCTAGCATCAGCTCCCTATCTGTTTCTTCCTCCTGGGCTGGTGGTCTATAGACCACACCTGTGTGGATGACTGGCCCCATTTTCCTTTCCAGCTTAATCCACAGTATCTCTCCCCCATTTTGTTCCTCCTGGATATCTGTGGCCCTTATGTCATTTTTCACATGCAGTGCCACTCCTCTTTCCTTCCTGCCTGCCCTGTCTCTTCTGAATATGTTGTAGCCAGGTATGGCCATCTGCCAGTCATGGTTATCATTACACCAGGTTTCAGGGATGGCCATAATGTCCAGGTCTGACTGCACCATGACAGCCTCGAGATCTTCCATCTTGTTGCTAAGGCTCCTGGCATTTGCTCACATGGCTTTCCATGATTTGACCTCCCTAGACTGTTTCGCTGTTCTACTCCAGCCCCTTCCTTGGTTGTCCTTTATCCCTGGTTCTCCATGCTGTCTGCCCTTCTGCTGAATTTTGCCCCTTTTCTGCCTATCCACCTCTTGTGCGTTAATCTCCATCTTTTGCACATTGCTTTGTAGAGATAGCCACTCCTCTTGTTCACTGGTTCCACTGCTAGCTGTGGGGGGTGAGCAAGTAGGTATCCTCCTTGCTGGCCTGCCACCCTCCTTTGCTAGTTTAAATGCTTGTCAATGTAGCAGTTAAACTTATCATTGAGTGCTTGGATTCCCCTCCAGGATGGATGCAGGCCATCAGGCTTGAAAAAACCTCCATCCCTCCAGGTGGGTCCCCAGTCACCATTGAATCCAAACCCTTCCTCACAGCACCAGTTCTTCAACCATGAGTTAAAGTTCCTGGTGCATGCACCCCCTAAGCTCTCCCTTGCCTCTCACAGGTAGTACTTCTGAGAAAGTGACAGAAGTAGCTACTTGCTTGAGACCCCTCCCCAATTTCCTAAACTCTTCCTGAACTTCATTTGGCTCCCCATTTGCCAGGTCATTAGTACCTAGGTGGATAATTACATCCAGCTCACCCTCCCATCTTGCCTTTCCAGTGATCCCCAGGATGTTCCTTCCATCCATCCATGCCATGGCACCTGGTAGGCACCTCACCTCCCTGTCCTCCTCTGTGTTCCTAGCTGGATCCCCCTTATGATGGAATCCCCCACCAGGATTCACTTCCTCCTCCTCTGGGGTCCACTGCTTTCCCCACTGAGATTAGATGTCAGATTAGATTTACTGAGCCGCATGCCCTACTGGCATCTTTGTATCCCCTTCCCTGGCTGTCTATACTGCCCCCTCCCCACTGAACTCTCTAACTTCCATGTCTGTCCCATACATACTTGAATTCTATCACTGACTTGGCTTCAATCACTTGGTTAGGTGAACTCATCAATTCATCATTCATATTAACCTATACAAGTGTACTAACAGATATAGTTACCTCTTTGTAAGATTAGTTCTATGCACAATGACAAAACATTCTGGACAAAATTCACATTTGCAAATGAAGTGATCCCAGTTTCATATAAAGATTCACATATATGTTTTAAACTACTGAGAAGCAAGGGGAAAAAGAAAGAATAGAAACAATATGTGACAGCAAGGCAATAATGGGGGCATTTTGGGACCACTGGAGTGACCAATTCCTAGGTGCTATGAGAAACATTAGATTGCACAGTCAGACAGGCAAGCGACAAGTAGCAGAATAGAAGAGGGCAAAATAGATCCTTGCCTCTCCTCTCCCCAAACAATTAAGAATAGCCCATGTTAACAGCTGCAGTCTCTTCCTCAAAATTGGCCTCATACAACCCCTAATGGTGAACCTCAACCCTGATGTCCTATTGATCTCAGAGTCTTAGCTCTCTCCCAAGACCACAGATATTGCTATATCCTTTCCCAGCTTCTCACTCATTGGAGAGGAACATACTAGGAAGGGTGGTGGTATAGCCATCTACCTTTCCTCCCACACCCAACTAGAATCTCTGCTGTCCATCTCCTCCCTTTCTGTCTATGAAATGCTCTTCATGACACTCTGCCTCCCCTTCTCCATCCATATGCATTACCAAAATCTACTGTTGCCCTGGCATATCCCCTTCCTCTGTCACTGAACTCCTTACTACCTTGTCCTTGCCTTCACTGGTGAGCTGCTTATCCTAGGTGATTGCAAATTCATTTGACTGTCATCCTCCCATCATAAATTTCTCAGAAGAAGCCAGAAGGGGAAGGAAGGAAACATATTCAATTCAGTGCTTTAGAGTAACTGGTAATTGCTATTTTTCTTTTAAACTTAGATTGTGGGCTTTTAGTGACACTATACTTTCTTTGTTGTCTTTACTTATAATTGTTTTTGGGCTGTTGAAAATTTAAAACATAGTGGTGGTGTAATTCTGTGCTGTCTTTAATTGCTGCAAATTTTGGGCCCCCCTCCTCCCCTTCCCCAACTCTTAATTATATACCCTGTTAAATCTGATTGACAGGAGCTAAACACAGGGTATAGTAAGGGTGTGAAGTAGGAGGGCATAGAGGAAGAAGCCCACTCAGCACGACAAGTGTTTTGACTTATTTATTTATTGGTTTCTTTTTTTTTAAAGAAAATTATCTGAGGATCAGTGGCAGGATTTTAGGACAGTAAATTAATAAAAAGGGAACTAGGTTAGCTTCAGTAGCAGACAAGTAGTGGAATTTCAGTATAATGTGGGGAGTGGTGCAATGCAGTGGCTGTGGGGCAGCCATATTCAGGCAGACCTTCTGGACACTGAGCTGCTGCCCTGTCTGCATGCATCTCTCTGGACTGCAGGATGAGGTAGCCAGACTCAGAGCAGAAGTAAACTGGGTCAGGAGTACCATCACCCCTATCCAGGGACCACCCAGTCCAATGCAACTGCCTCAAAGGACACCGAGAACGAGGAGCACTTGGATGACAGTGGGCTCAGGGAGGGTTAGACCGGCCAGGCAGAGGCACATCCCAGATCCTATTCCAATGAAGAACTCATATGCCACACTGGCAAACGAGGACAACCAAATAGAGGTACCCAGAGAAGTGGAAGGAAAGGATGTGAAGGTTAGCCAAGGAGGTGACCTCAGCGGGGAAAGCAGTGGACCCCAGAGGAGGAGGAAGTGAATCCTGGTGGGGGACTCCATCATAAGAGGGATCCAGCTAGGAACACAGGAGGGGGAGGACAGGGAGGTGAGGTGCCTACCAGGAGCCACGGCATGGAGGGATGGAAGGAAGATCCTGGGGATCACTGAGAAGGCAAGACGGGAGGGTGAGCTGGATGTCATTATCCACCTAGGTACTAATGACCTGGCAAATGGGGAGCCAAAGAAAGTTCAGGAAGAGTTTAGGAAACTGGGAAGGGGTCTCAAGCAAGTAGCTACTTCTGTCACTTTCTCAGAAGTACTACCTGTGAGAGGCAAGGGAGAGCATAGGAGTGCATGCACCAGGAACTTTAACTCATGTTTGAAGAACTGGTGCTGTGAGGAAGGGTTTGGATTCATTGGTGACTGGGGACCCACCTGGAGGGATGGAGGTTTGTTCAAGCCTGACAGCCTACATCCATCCTGGAGGGGAATCCAAGCACTCAATGCTAAGTTTAAATGCTACATTGACAAGCATTTAAACTAGCAAAGGAGGGTGGCAGGCCAGCAAGTAGGGTACCTACTTGCTCACCCCCCACAGCTAGCAGTGGAACCAGTGAACCAGAGGAGTGGCTATCTCAGTGTGCAAAAGATGGAGATTAACACACAAGAGGTGGATAAGCAGAAAAGGGGCAAAATTCAGCAGAAGGGCAGACAGCAAGGAGAACCAGGGATAAATGACAACCAAGGAAGGGGCTGGAGTAGAACAGTGAAACAGTCTAGGGAGGTCAAATCATGGAAAGCCATGTGTGCAAATGCCAGGAGCCTTAGCAACAAGATGGAAGATCTGGAGGCTGTCATGGTGCAGTCAGACCTGGACATTGTGGCCATCACTGAAACCTGGTGTAATGATAACCATGACTGGGAGATGGCCATACCTGGCTACAACATATTCAGAAGCGACAGAGCAGGCAGGAAGGGAGGAGGAGTGGCACTCTATGTGAAAAATGACATAAGGGCCACAGAGATCCAGGAGGAACAAAATGAGGGAGAGATACTGTGGGTTAAGCTGGAAAGGAAAATGGGGACAGCCATCCGCACTGGTGTGGTCTATAGACCACCAGCCCGGGAGGAAGAAACAGATAGGGAGCTGATGCTAGCCATTCAAAGGATGGCAGACAAGGGTGAGGTAGTACTGGTTGGAGACTTTAATATTCCAGACATGGACTGGAGCATCCCAGCAGCAGCATCAACTTGGAGCAGATTTATCCTGGACTCCCTTCAGGGTGCCTTCCTCAAGCAACTGGTCATGGAACCAACTCGGCAGAAGGCAATACTGGACCTTGTGCTCACAAACAGGGACAGTGTGATGGGGGTAACAGTGGAGAAGCATCTGGGAAACAGTGACCACCAGTCATTGTAGTTTGAAATCACAGAAAGAGCAGAACCAAACCACACAAAAACACGTATCCTGGATTTTTGGGGGGCAGACTTTGAGAAAATGGGGAGATACTTGAAAGAGGCATTAAGGGGAATGGGGCAGGAATCGGGTTGAGGGACAGTGGGCAGTATTTAAAATGGGGATTACAAGAACAACAGAATTATGTATTAAGCAGGTTAGCAAGAGGAAAAGGAAGAGGAGACTATTATGGTTTTCCAAAGAGGTAGCAAAGAATGTGAAAGCCAAAAAGATTGCATTCAGGCAATACAAATAGACACAGGCAGAAGGGGATAGGGAGAAGTACCAGGATAAGCAAAGGGAGGCAGGGAGGTCAGTAAGGGAAGCCAAAGCTCAGACAGAAGAACACATTGCAAAATCAGGGTAGAGGGACAAAACCTTTTACAGGTACATAAGTGAAAAAAGAAAGACAAAGGGAGGGATAGTGAGACTGAAGGGGGAGGATGGGGACCACGTGGAGGATGACAACAGTAAAGCTGACATATTGAACAGGTATTTCTGCTCAGTCTTTACTGAGGAAGAGGAGGGTAATGGGTCTGAAGGGAGTACAAGGGGTGAGAATGGTGCAGAAATGGACACAAGTCCCTTTAACGAGAAAGGGTCCTGAAGGAACTGGAAGTAATAAGGTTGATAAAGCAATGGGGCCAGATGGGGTGCACCCCAGGGTCCTTAAGGAACTAAGAGAGATGGCTGGAACTCTGGCTATCCTGTTTAGCCGATCACTGGAAACAGGAGGTACCCAAAGACTGGAGGACAGCAGATGTAGTCCCCTTATACAAAAGTGGGAACAAAGAGGAAGCAGGAACTACAGACCAGTCAGCCTCACCTCGGTAGTGGGAAGATCATGGAAACACTACTGAAGGAGAGATTGGTGGAACATCTGGTTGTCAATGGACTACAGGACCCAAGGCAGCATGGTTTCACCAGGGGAGTCATGTCAGACCAACCTCATTGACTTTTTGACTGGGTGACTAGGGAGGTGGATCAGGGGAGGGCAGTGGACATGGCCTATCTGGACTTCAGCAAGGCCTTTGACACTGTGCCACATAGAAGACTATTACACAAACTGGGGAATATAGGTGTGGGCAGGACAGTAGTGTGGTGGGTAGGTAACTGGCTGGGTGGCAGGACACAGAGGGTGGTGGTAAATGGCTGTCACTCCACAGAGGGAAGAGTGACCAGTGGGGTACCACAGGGATCAGTGCTGGACTGGTCCTATTCAACATCTTCATCAGTGACATGGCGAGGATCTAGAAGGCAGAATTTCCTGTTCGCTGATGACACAAAGCTCTGTAACAGAGTAGACACACCAGAGGGTGTAGATAGAATGAGAAGTGACCTGCAGAAACTTGAAGAATGGTCAGGGTTTGGCAGTTGAAATTCAATGCAAAGAAGTGCAAGATAATGCATATGGGGCACAAAACCCTGGCACAATATATCAGTTGGGGGTGAGGATATAGCATGACCAAGCAGGAAAGGGATCTTGGGGTTATCATCTCTGATGACCTCAAGGTAGGAAACAGTGTGACAAGGCAGCAGGTAAAGCAAATAGGATGCTGGGATGTATAGGCAGGGGCAACACCAGCAGGAAAAGAGAGGTCATAATTCCGCTATGCAAGACATTAGTGAGGCCCCACCTGGAGTACAGTGTACAGTTCTGGAGACCATACCTACGTAAGGACATAGACAGGGTAGAGAAGGTTCAGAGGAGGGCAACAAAGATGGTGCATGGATTGCATCACAAGTCCTATGAAGACAGGTTGAAGGAACTGAACATGTACTCCCTGGAGGAGAGGAGGGAGAGAGGGGATATGATAGAGACATACAAGTATCTTACAGGGAGCAACAGGTGCAGGAAAACACTATTTTTAAGCGAAAAAGATGTTCCAGGACTAGAGGGCGTGGGATGAAGTTGGAGGGAGGACGATTCAGAGGAAACATGAGAAAGAATTTCTTCACAGAACGGGTGGTGGACAAGTGGAACACCCTGCCAGAGGAAGTGGTGGGGGCTGAAACAATCACAGGATTTAAGAATGCATGGGATAGACATAAAGGAATTCTGGAGGTCAGGGGTAAGGGGCAACAGACTTCTAGGAAAACAAACTGAACTTACAAGCTCAAATGGGCAGACTGGGTGGGCCATAGGCCCTTATCTGCCGACACTGTCTATGTATCTACGTATCTATGTATAAATTATACCAAAACATAAAATCTCTCCAGCTTACCCAGCTGATTTTTTATCTCACTAGACCCTACCACATAGTTCATAACCACTTCCTTCTGGACTGGCTCCTTTCCTCCCAATGTCACTGTATCATGAATGCTAGTACCCTCCATGATGCCTTCAGTGATCATCGTATGGTCTACTGTGTGTGTAAAATTCACTGCACTAAAGCCCCCTAAGTCCATCCAGGATCCCTCTGATCCTTGGATCTATGCTCTTTATTTGCTGACCTGATGACATCTGACTGATAACCCGCATAACAGCTGCTAGCAACATTTATACAGCTCTTGAGTTTTTTAATTCCAAATACTTGTCAGCCTGGGATCATCATTCTCCTCAAGGAAAACAGAGCTATTTGATCACACCAGAGTTACTGGCCTGTCTCAGTGCAAGTGACCTTGCTTGGTGGACCCAAAAGACCACTGGATCCCCAGCTCACCTTGCTAAATATAAGTCACTTTACACACCTGTACCAGAGCTACTGGGCTAGCAAAGACTTGCTACTCTGCATCAATGCTATAGCACAGCCTTAACAACTCCTCAAAGTTCATTCAGGTCATTCCCTCCCTCTTCTGCCTGCCCTCCCAGACCAACCCATCCTCACAGTGGGTGACTTCCCCATCTCTTGTCCCATAGCAGTCACCTCATCTTTTAACACCTTTTCCAATACCTGTGCCCTCACCCACACCCTCTCTCCTTTTGACTTGACCCACTCCACCCCCACACTTTCCCTTCTCCTGCTTCCCTGACACTCCCTCTGTGATCATCAAGGCCCTCCTTGCTCTAAAAGATTAGAAACGAAAAAAGAAACAAAAAAACTGGACCATCCTCTGTTGTTTAAAAGTGAAGATTTATTTTTCCATGCCATAATTTATAAAGCCAAGATTTCGAGACATAAACTCTGTCCCTCCTTTAGAGATGTGGCAATAATGTTTCTAGAAATATAACAATAATTAGTGTATAATGGCAAGGCAAATGTTATTAATACAGTGCCCTATCAAGGGGATGAGAGTGCTTAACAAGGAAAATAATGAAAATGCAATAAAACATCCCAGGAATAAATGATTCAAAGAAGATTAAAAACCCTTTCAAATAAATAAGTATTAAAAGAGGCATTAAAGGCCTCCACCTTACTAGCAGCCTTAATATATGGTGTAAGCGAATTCCACAGGACCAGTGCAGCCACCCAGAAGGCCCAGTCTCCCGATCTTTTTTAGTGGGAGGATGGTGCAGCTAATAAGCCAGCTTCAGAGGAGCATAGGGGGTAGATAGGATAGTATGGAATCAGGAGCTCTTTAAGGTAGTCCGGTCCAAGACGGTGTAGGGCCTTGTATGTTAACAAGCCTATATTGAAGGTGATGCTCGCACTCACAGGTAACCAGTGCAGAGAGCCCAGAACAGGAGTGACATGGTCCCTCATAGAGGTACCTGTCAACATCTTGGCTGCAGCACTCTGCACTAGCTGCAGGTGACACATCAAACCTCCAGAAAGACCTAGGTACAAAGCATTACAGTAATCGAGATGGCAAGTAACAAAGGCATGACTAACCATAGCCAGGTCAGTAGGAGTCAAAAATGGGCAAATCCTGGCAATATTCTGGAGATGGAGAAAAATGGCCCTAACAACCGCCAAGACCTGTTTTTGAAGGTCAGGCCAATCGTCAAGAATAACGCCAATATCCTTAACCACATTTATTACCGATGCACAATGTCCATACTTAAATAATATGTTACTACAGATAATTCATGGTTTAAAACAAATATCCTTAGATATCTGCTCTGCCCCATCTACCCACTCATTGTCCTGTCTTCTATGACACTACATTTCTCCATCCTGCAACTGCTCCTGAACCACATCTCCTTCACTACCTTTTGCCCCTTCCCCACTGCCCTATTTTACCAACTTTATCCCCCTTCTGCCCCTCCCTTGGCATGCTGAAAGCATTTAGCACTGGCTGGGTTTGCACTGAGCAGTGTTCATACCCTTTAGTTCCACTACTGAGGGTTATGGCTTTCCTCTACCCCACACACTCCTCAATTTCCCAACTTCATCTGGATTGTGCAGTTGTTACCATTGCAAAGTTCCACTCCAGTATGTTACAGTCTACATCCCTTTTATTCCTCCCCACTTATGCCAGTGCCAGTTATTCTGTTCCCCAATGTACCTCACCTGTTCCTTGTCAAAGCCCCTTGTGGGGTGTGCATCCTGTAGGGGTGAAGGGGTGAAGGTTCACCTTACTCCCACCCTCTCCCCCTCCCTCATCTCCACAGGCTGGCAAAATTCTCACTTACTACTCAAGAGCTAACCCAGGGAATTTTATCTGCTTTAGTAATTTTTGTGTGTACGTATATGATTTATGTCTATGACTATGTAAGTATGGGGCATAGTTTTAAATTTATTAGTTGTATGTACAGGCTTAACTCTAAGTATATTTTACGTTGATCTCCTTTTTTTTTTTTAATCATATTTTCTCCCCTACTGTGGCATATTCCTGCTTGGGGCATCCAGCAGCCGGCTCTGCCTGCCCAGAGAGCTGGGTAGCTCAAACTGCACCAAGGAGGATCCAGGATGACCATCATACCATCCTGCTGGAGGGCTCCCCCTCTGCCTCTACCAGCCAGGACAACCCCAGACACTCCCCGACAGGATTCTGCCAAAGTCCTCCGGGCGGCTCGGATCACGGCCATCAAGCTGCACAGGTCACACCCAGCCATTTTCCTCCAATTGCCCCTGGAGCACGGCCATGCAATAACGTTTGGGCACAATGTGCCGATGCCCGTCGCACTTCTTCTCTAGTGTCACCAATGCTAGTAGTGCTCCCCTGGGCGTCTCCAGGGGCTGCTATAGCATAGTGAAATTCCCCAGCCCACCCCAGGACTAGGAGAGCAGTCTGCAGATGCTCAATCCCAGTCATCCCCTGCCAACCCCCGAAGGCCCAGGCTTGTTCCCAAACCCAGGTCGACGGCATGATGTGAGGTGTGGCATCCAGTGCCTCAACCCTCAGTGCCACCAGGCCGGCTACTTTGATCTCTTATTCAAATGTATCCCCCTCTCCCCAGGACACATCTGGAAATCAGCTATTGTAGCTCAGTATGTTTTTCCCAATGAAACTTTTCAAATCAATAAATAAATAAAATGGAGTGGATAACTTCATCATTTTACCTATTCTGTTGCACTTCCATGAGCAAACTCCTGCTACTCTTTATATGATAAGCAATCTGTTAAATCACATACATAAAATATATTATTTTACTACAAATTCCAATGCGTGATAAATTATTATCAAACTCATAACATTCACTTACTTATCTATTTTCATTTTAACTATCCAACTGGATTACATTTCCAAATTGAGTGATGTTCCTTATTATGTTATCTAAAATAAATAAGAAAAGGTGTATACAGTATCTCTTATTGACAAAATATTCTAAATCAGCCTTTAAACAGAAACTGAAACATTTATAGTATGCCTTTAAGTTCCTCTAAAAACACATTCGTACTGTACATCTCTAAAATCCATAAAGAGCTACATCTTTTTAGTACAAATTTAGTCTGCCTTTACATTTAAACCTATTTGCATTCAAATGTGTTGCTTCAGTGATAAGCATTTTATAAAGAAGAACATCTGCTCCCCTATAGTGTTTCCTCTTACGTTTCACTATAAAAGAAATAAAATAGCCTTTTAGTGAATCTTAGTCATAACCTTGTAATATGTGTTGTGAAACACATGCACCAGGCATCGAGAAACACAAACAACATTCACTGTAAACTGTATACAGGGAATAAATTAATTTCTAGTGACAAAATTGATTTTGATCATTTAAGAAGAAAACATGTTTTTATTTTTGAAGTCTATTTTTTATGGTGACATAATTACCACCTTCACTAGTCTCTGTGATGTCCCTTCCCCTTAATTTGGATAACATACAAAAAAGACTCCAAAACATAAAAACATTTTCCCCATGACAGTTTACAGTGAGTCGTGTCCTTCACAAGGTTTCTCAGATGATCAAAAAATGAATCCTAGTTAGCATTTTCACATTTTATGCAGCTTCTAAATTTTGTACATGCAGGGCTCATACTCTGCAATTTGTTGCAGAGAGATGGTTTATTCATTCGGTTGTGAGTCTCCCTCTAATGGGCCAGGCAGCACAACACGCCACTCTGTGATGCATGATGTGGATGATGTCACCTCATTGTCCATGTCACACATTGCCTGGTGCCTGTGTTTCAAGCTCCAGTAAAGGAGGAAGCTTTTGAGTGGTTCGGTCCAGTAATAATGGCAACCAAGGCACATGCAGCTGCTAGAAGGAAGTGTCTCCAGCATTAGGTGAGTTAACACAGACCTGCTCACATCACATATTACAAGGTTATGACCGAGATTCACTAAAAGGCTGTTTTTTTCTTTTATAATGAAACATAAGAGGAAACACTGTAAGTGAGCAGACACTCTTTAAAAAATGCTTAGCATTGAAGCAATACATTAGAATGCAAATGGGTTTAAATGTAAAGACTAACTTGAATTTGGGCTTTAAACATTTTTTCAAATGCTAAGAAGAGATAGTGCTTTATGGGCTTTAAAGGGGAGATATGTGATTTTAGAAGAACTTAAAGGCATATTGTAAATGTTTCAGTTTCTGTTTAAAGGCTGGTTTAGAATATTTTGTCAACAAGAGATGTATGGTTCTACCACTATACAACGTCAGGGTTGTCCTCGATATCCCCGACAGTGACAGGAACAATGCCAACTGTTGGCATTGTTCCAGACAGGAGAAAATATTTTTTGTGCTGGGGGTGCCCCACGCATCCCCCACCAACTTTATATAACTAACTCTGAGTTGGAGTTGGTTTGGGGTGGGGGGAAAACACCGGGAATCGCACCATTGGGTCTCGGTGAACCACCACAGTGAATCTTGATCTGGTGAGATTTGTCGCTGTGGTGGTATTTAGCTGTACCTGTGTCACTGTCCTGATGTGCTACTGAGACATACACCTTTTCTTATTTATTTTAGATAACATAATAAGGAATGCCAATCAATATGAAAATATAACCCAGTTGGATAGTTAAAATGAAAACTGATGAGTAAGTGATTGTGAAAAGCTTGAAAATAATGTCCCACATACTGGAATTCAGAGAAAAATAATAATATATTTTATTTATGTGAATTAGAAGATTGCTTGTCATATAAAGAGTAGTAGTTTACTCATGGAAATACAAGAGATTAGGTAAAATTGAGAAGTTTTCATACGAACATATGAAATTTGCCAGCAGATAAAGGCCTAGAGGTCTATCAAGTGTGCTCGAATGTGCAGCTAGCACTCCTTATTCTGCAGCTACCCCTCCCTTCCACCCTTCCCCTTCATTGACCCTCCCCCTTGTCCTGTCCCATCCCCTTTTGAAGCAGTCCACTGTTCTACTGGATACTACTTCTGCAGGTAACGCATTCCACCCAGCCACCACCCTCTCTATAAAAAGTGTCTCTCATCTCCCTTCTGAACCTTCCTCCTCCAGTCTCATATCATGGCCCTGGTGTCCCTCCCTCCCTTACTTTGAACAGCCCCTGTACCCATCTTGTTTATTCCTTTCATGT
Organism: Neoceratodus forsteri; assembly: GCA_016271365.2. Classification (NCBI taxonomy): domain Eukaryota; kingdom Metazoa; phylum Chordata; order Ceratodontiformes; family Ceratodontidae; genus Neoceratodus; species Neoceratodus forsteri. Next base: position 473,626,678 of record CM057455.1, read on the forward strand.
ACTTAAGGTTTCAATCATGTCCCCCCGTCCCTCCTCTCCTCCAGTGAGTACCTGTTCAACTCCCCCAGCCTCCTCTCGTATGATAAGTCCCCCAGCCCCTTGATCATTTTTGTCACCCTGCACTGCACCCCCTCCAGTAACTTAATGTCCCTCTTCAGATACGGGCGCCAGTACTGCATGCAGTACTCCAAATGCAGTCTAACTAATGACCTATACAGTGGCAGAATCACCTCCTCCCTGCTTGAGGAGATACCCCTTGCAATACAACCCAGCATTTTGTTGGCCTTTGCAGCTGCCTTCCTACATTGTGCCGAGTTGTTCATTGACCCTGTAATGAGCACCCCCAGATTCTTCTCCTCCTCTGTCTGGGCTAGCTGCACTCCCCCCAGCTGGTAACTCCTCCTTGGGTTCTTCATCCCAAAATGCAGCACCTTGCACTTTTTGGCATTAAACCCCAGTTGTCAGGTGTCTGACCAGGTTTCAAGCTTTGCCAGATCATCCTGCAACCCATGCCATCCCCCTAGGTCATCCACCACTGCTCCTACCTTGGTATCATTGGCAAACAGACTGATCTTGCTCTTGATGCCCAACGTTATGTCTGCAATGAATATCCCAAACAACACTGGTCCCAACACCGAGCCCTGTGGAACATCGCTCATCACTACCCTTGGGTGTGAGAGCTCCCCACCCACCACCACCCTCTGTTGCCTTCTCTGAAGCCAGTTCCCTGCCCATCTCACCAGCTTTGCACCTGCCCCTGTGCCTACTAACTTACTTCCCAGCCTTCCATGTGGCACCGAGTCGAATGCCTTACCAAAGTCCAGATACAGGACATCCACTGCATGGCCCCTGTCCAGTTGCATAGTTACCCAGTCATAGAACTCCACCAGGTTGGTTTGGCAGGATCTGCCCCATATGAAGCCATGCTGTCTTCTGTCTTGTAGTCCTTTGGCCTCTAGGAGGGCCACCAGCCTCTCCTTCAGGATAGTATCCATTAGCTTACCCACGATGGATGTGAGGCTCACTGGTCTGTAGTTTCCCAGTTCATCCTTGGGGCCACTCTTGTGGAGGGGCACCACATGAGCCATCCTCCAGTCCTGAGGTACACACCCCGAATGTAGTGAGGCATTAAATAGATCTGCCAAAGGTCCTGCAAGGACTTCTGCCAGCTCCTTCAGTACCCTGGGTGGATGCCATCTGGGCCTGGCGCCTTATCCACCCTCAGTGCCTTCAAACACTCCCAAACTCTACCTCCATGATTTCCCATCTGTCACCCTCCCCGTTTCTGCCATTTCTCCTTGGGTGTCACTCCTCTTCTCTTTAGTAAATACTGAGCAGAAGTACTCATTTAGTGCTTCTGCCTTATCGCACCCTGCTTCCACCCAACCCCCCTCCTTCCTAATCCTTACTATGTGGTCCTTACAGCTCCTTTTTTCCTTGATGTACCTAAAGAAGTCCTTCTCCCCCCCCTTCTTAATGCCTTGTGCCAGCCTGAGTTCCATAGATGCCTTGGCTCCCCTTACTGCCCTTGTCACCTCCTTCGATTCCGTCAAGTACTTCTCCCTGTCCTCCCTTCTCCCTGTTTTCTTGTACTTCCTAAAGGCAGCTCTTTTCCCCCTTACCTTTCCCATGACCTCCTTGCTCAACCAGCTCAGTTTCTTAGCCCTAGCCTTCTTGCTCTGGGCCTTGCAGCAAGTTTTGGTTGCCTCCACTATCCCCAGCTTTATCAGCTCCCACCTCTGGTTAGTGTCCATACTAGATTGAATTCTGGCTAGGTACCCTTTTACCACTTCCCCCATCCTCCCAAAGTCGGCCCTCCTGAAGTCCAGCACTCTTGTGCCAGATTCCACTCCTTCCTTGCCCATATCCAATGTGAGCCATACTGAGTGGTGGTCACTCCCTGACAGTGGTTCCGCCACTGTAAGTTCTCTCACAAAGTCCTCATTTGCCAGTACAAGGTCAAGGGTATTCCCTAACCTGGTTGGTTCACTGACCATTTGCAGCAAGAAGCTGTCCTGGAAGGCATCCAGCAGTACCTGCTCCCTTCTGCTCCTGGTTGTTGGGGTACTCCAGTCATCTCCTGGCATGTTGAAGTCCCCCACAATCACCACACTACCCTTCTCGCAGGTCCTCCTGATCTGTCCTGCTAGTTCCCTGTCTAACTCCTCAATCTGAGATGGCAGCCTCTACACCACTCCCATTCTAAGAATCCTATTCTTGGAATCCTGGATTTGCATCCAGAGTGACTCCATACTACCCTCCACCCCTTCCTCCCTTACACACTTCAGTCCTTCCTTCACTGAATTTGCTTGATTGTTGGGGTTGAGACCTAGGATTTGGAAGGATATTTTTGCAACATTTTAAAAGTGTCCTGCTGGCTGAGGAGTGAGTTAATTTTTATCCCTGGACTCAGTAGAGTGATTTGTGCAGGAGACGTGGTCTAGTAAATTGTGGTGTTAGTTGAAGTACTATAAAGGCAGTACTCACCAGGGTGGTGGAGCAGTTGTGTATTTGATTGTTTCTATCAGTCACCAGTGGCTGTGGACTACCCACCCACCGCACTCCCACACCCGCCCCCCAGGCATGGCACTTCTTATAGCCACAGTTCTGACATCACTTCCTCAACAGGTCTTGGGGCAGAACTGTCATATCCTTAATAACCAGCACAGTGCAAAAGGGTAGGTACACACCACAAATAATAATAAAATATATATATATATATATATATATATATATAGTATATTATAAGGGAGAGGCACATGTGGGGAGTGGTGCAATGCACTGGCTGTGGGGCAGCAGTTTTCCGGGAGACATTCTGGAAACTGCGTTGCTGTCCTATTTGCAGGCAACTGTCAGCTCTGAGGGAGGAGGTTGCCAACCTCCAGGCTGAACTAGCAAGGACTAAGGAGGCATCCCCCTTCCAAAGAGCACCACTGCCACAACCACTGCCTCAGAGGTTGCCAAGTATGAAGAGCAGTTGGACCACAGTGGGTTCTGGGAGGGTGCAGGTGGTGGACCAGAGGCGAGGCCCCCTAGTTGTACCTCTACACAAATCATACGCCATTCTGGGAGAGCAAGGTTCCTCTATGATGGCACCATCAGTTGAGACCCAGAAGAAAGCTGAGGACATCCACAAGGGAGACCCACAAAAGGGTGGCAAGGGACACCACAGGGGAAGGAAACAGCTTCTGATAGGGGACTCTATTGTTGGGGGGGTAAATCTGGGAAAGGGAGAGGAGAAGGAAGTAAGGTGCCTGCCTGGTGCCATAGCTTGGAGGGACAGGAAGCCAACCCTCAGGATTGCAGAAGCAGCATCGCAGGAGAGGGAACTAGATATCATTGTCCACCTTGGGACAAATGACTTAGCTAGGCATGGGATCAGTGCGGTGCAGAATGAATTTGTGGAGTTGGGGAGGGGCCTCAGATGGGTAGTAAGCACAGTAACCTTCTCAGAGGTGCTACTAGTCCATGGCAGGAGTGAGGCTAGGGTACTGCACACCATGCAGTTTAATGAATGGTTGCAAAACTGGTGCAGAGCACATGGCTTTGGCTTCATTGGGGACTGGGGGGCCACCTGGAGAGATAAAGGTCTATTATGGCATAATGGTCTGCATCTGTCCACAAAGGGAACCAAGCTCCTAGGTGATAGGTTTAAATGCTTCCTTGGCAAGCTTTTAAACTAGCCAAGGGGGGAGGTGCTGATAAAAGGCAGGAAATTTCAAGCCTCCCCCCACAAAACATGGCAGGTTGTAAGGTAAACACTGCGGTACAAAGCTCAACACAGGGCAGGACAGTGGTAAATAGAAAAATAGACAAGGACAGTAATAGCAAGGATGGGGGAAAAAAGGATAAAGCCAACATTAAATGGAGGGCAATGAGTACCAATGCCCGTAGTCTGGGAAACAAGCTTCCTGAGCTAATAGCCCTGATGGAAGATGAACAGTTGAATACTGTGGCAGTCACGGAAACATGGTACACTGAGAACCATGACTGGGATGTCAACATTCCAGGGTACACAATCTACAGAAGGGACAGGGAAGGTAAAAGAGGAGGTGGAGTAGCTCTCAACATAAGGGAAGGGATCAAAGCTACAGAACTAAAAAGTAAGGGGGGAGGACAAGAGGCACTCTGGGTCACCTTGGAGACAGGGAATGGCATCACAATCCGCACAGGGGTTGTATACAGACCACTGTCTCAAGGGGAGGAAACGGACAACAAAATGATAGAGGACATTCTCAAAATGGCTGAAAAAGGGGAGCTACTGTTGATGGGGGACTTGAATATGCCAGATGTAAACTGGATAACAGGTACTGCAGCCACGTCCAAGAGCAGGGTCATTCTCGATGCCCTGCAGGGGGCAGACCTAGACAGCTTGTGTTGGAACCCACTCGGGAGGGAGCAATATAGACCTGGTACTCTCAAATGCAGAGGGATCACAAATTTAGAAGTCAGTAGACATCTGGGAACAAGCGACCACTGCACAGTGTGCTTCACAATGAGCACAACCATGGAGATAAGCCATACAAAAACAAGGATACTGGACTTTAGAAGAGCTGACTTTGGCAAAATGGGTGAATAGCTGAAAAATGCACTAGCAAATGACCAAAAAGGAGGGGTGGAAGAACAATGGAGAAAAATCAAAACTGTCATCATAGCGGCAACAAGCCTTTGTGTGAAACAAATAAAGAAAACAAAGCAGAGTAAAAAACCACTATGGTTTTCAAACGAGGTGGCAGGGAAGGTTAAGGAGAAAAAGGCTGCATTCATAAAGTATAAGGAATCACAAAAGGAGTATGACAGGGAACTGTATCAATTAAAGCAGAAAGAAGTGGGGAAGACAGTCAGACTAGCAAAGTCCCAAACCAAAGAAAAAATAGCCAACTCAGTTAAGAAGGGGGATAAAACATTTTATAGGTACATTAGGGAGCATAGAAAGATTAAAGGAGGGATTGTGAAGATTAATAAAGGAGAGGGGAGGTGGGCAGAGGGAGACACTGAAAAGGCAGAGATTCTGAATGAATACTTTTGCTCAGTATTCACAAAAGAAGATGAGGAGGAGTTACCTAAACCAGACAATAGAAGCACTCTGGGTAGGGGGGTTGACACCAGTCCATTCACAGAAGAAAGAGTCCTGAAAGAACTCCTAAAACTCAAGGTGGACAAAGCAATGGGGCCTGATGGGATTCACCCCAGAATCCTAAAAGAACTAAGGGAGGACCTAGTGACACCACTGACCACACTTTTTAACAGATCATGGGAGGATGGGGTGGTACCTGAGGACTGGAGGAGGGCAGATGTGATTCCCCTTCACAAAAGTGGGAGCAAGGCAGAAGCGGAAACTACAGACCTGTAAGTTTGACCTCAGTGGTAGGGAAAATGATGGAATCACTTCTGAAAGAAAGAATTGTTGAGTACCTAGAGGCCAGCGGGGCACAGGACCCAAAGCAGCATGGATTTACAGCAGGAAGGTCATGTCAGACGAATCTAATTGATTTCTTCAACTGGGTGACCAAAGTAATAGACCAGGGAGGGGCTGTGGATATGGCCTACCTAGACTTTAGCAAGGCATTTGACACAGTCCCGCACAAAAGATTAATAATCAAGTTAGCCAGCATGGGAGTGGGTCCCAGGGTGGTAGCCTGGGTAGCAAACTGGCTGCACAACAGGACACAGAAGGTAATAGTGAATGGAACACATTCCGAAGAAAGGGGGGTTACTAGTGGAGTACCTCAGGGCTCAGTACTGGGTCCAGTCCTCTTTAACATCTTTATAGGTGACATTGCAGAGGGTCTGGAGGGAAAGGTATGCCTCTTTGCAGATGACACAAAGATCTGTAACAGAGTTGATACACAAGGGGTAGAAAAGATGAGAAGGGACTTGGCAAGGTTGGAGGAATGGTCAGACATGTGGCAACTTAGATTCAATACAAAGAAGCGCCAAGTAATGCACCTGGGAAATAAAAACCCAGGAGAAGAGTACACAATAGCAGGGGAGATACTAACAACAACAAAAATGGAAAGGGACCTGGGGTAGTCATATCAGATGACCTAAAGGTGGGTAAGCAATGTGAAAAGTCAGTAAGTAGAGCCAGGGGGATACTGGGATGCATAGGAAGGGGCATCGCAAGTAGAAAAAGGGAAGTTGTTATCCTTCTGTACAGACAGTTGGTGAGACCCCATCTGGAGTACTGCATGCAGTTTTGGAGACCTCATCTACGCAAGGACATAGACAGGATGGAAGCAGTCCAGAGGAGGGCAACTAAAATGGTGCAGGGTCTGCAGCAGAAGCCATATGAAGAGAGACTGAGAGAGCTTAATATGTATACTCTTGATGAAAGGAGGGACAGAGGGGATATGATAGAAACGTTCAAGTACCTCAAGGGACTCAACAAAGTCCAGGAGAGTAGCATCTTTCAGAAAAAGAGATGTGTAAGAACAAGGGGGCACAATTTAAAGATAGAGGGGGGACAGCTCAGGGGTAATGTGAGGAAATTTTTTTTCACGGAGAGATTGGTGGATACATGGAACAGCCTTCCTGAGGAGGTTGTTGGGTCTAAAACAGTGGGGGAATTCAAACATGCATGGGACAGACACAAGGCAATTATAGTTGGGGGTTGCAGGAAGTAGGCTGTTGGTTAACTAGAATCTGCAGCTCAACCAGTAGGTAGGGAAATGGGCAGACTGGGTGGGCCAAGTGGTCCTTATCTGCCGTCAAAGTCTATGTTTCTATATAGTGGCACACCCCCTCCTTTCCCAATCACCCTGTCCATATGAAATAATCTGTACCCTGGTACAGACAGGTCCCAGTCATTGTATTGGGTGGCCCATGTTTCTCTGATGGCTGCAATGTCCACCTCTTCCTCTGCCATGAGCACCTGTAACTCTGCAGTTTTCCTCCTAAGGCTCCTAGCATTAAGGGTAACCACCTTCCACCCTTTCCCCCCCTCCCATCCTGCCCTCCTTTACTTGCATCACCAATAGTACTTGCCATTTGTCCTTTGTCACTGTTATGGGGGTAAGCTCATATGGTTTCCCAACCTGTGGTCTCTGCATGTCTCTTGCCCAATTGCCACCCCCTGCTCCTAGTTTAAATTCCCTACTTCCTCTATGTACTCCTCCATCCTCTGTTTCAACTCTTTCTTTCCCTCCTCACTCAAGTGTAGTCTGTCCGTGCCATAGAGACTACTGTCCTCCCAGGTCCCTCCCCACCTCCCCCAACAGCCCATACCCTTTAGCACAACACCAGGTTCTTAGCCATCTGTTAAATTCCTCTGTTCTCAGCTTTCTTGTTGTACTTGCCTTGGGCACTGGAAGTATCTCTGAAAAAGTTACTGATCTTCCTGCCCCCTCACATAATTGTCCTAGTTCCTCAAACCTCCTCTGGACTATATCTACTGTCTTGTCAGCCAGGTCATTCGTCCCAAGATGTATTATTAAATGAGGCTTGTCCCTACCCCTTCTAGCATATTTCAGAACAGATTGTCCCACCCTTTCCGCTGTCATTCCTGGCATGGCTTCCACCCAAATGTGACTATGCCTCTCCCCCTTGCTACCCCACCTGACTCCTCTTAGTGCTGAGTCCCCCAGCACTAAGATTCCACCACTCTTACTCCCTACTTGCTTCCATTCATCTCCCTCTCTCATTTCTGGCTCCTATTCTTCCTCCTGCACATTATTTACCCCTTTTGCCACTGTTGCAATTCTCCCAGCAGAACTTCCCCGCGCTCCGGTTTGGTCCAGGCATTTATCAATTACTCCTCTAATTTCATCATTTCCCTACTCCACCTTCTTCCTCTCTAGCAGTGCAAAACTATTTTCTGAAGACCCTTCACAAATGCCCGCCTCCCTCTTCATAGTAACCTGTTCTTCCTTTCCACTCCATGATTTTGCCACTTCTCTCCTCCCCTCACAAGTCCCTATCTCCTCCTTCCATTTGTCTTTTGTCTCCTGACCTGGTTTCCACGGCAATCGTTCTTCCTGGCCTGAGCCCCCTTGTCCCTGCTTCCCTTCTTCTGACCCTCTCCTCACCACTGTTGACTTAAATCGCCCTCCCTCATCTCCCATTCTTCTTCCCTCCAATATTGGGCTAACCCCCTCCCCCCAGTCTGTTTGCCTGTCTTAGTTCCTCCTGCAGACCCTCAATCTCCTTTCAAAGTTTCTCTATGTGGTTGCACACTAAACATCCTCCCACACTCCAGGCAATTTTTAGAAAGATTGGTGCACCACAGCTGTTGCAGCCTACCACCCTACCCATTGCTGTCGCTGCCCACCAGCGACCCCCCACCCTTCCAGATGCAGGATACCACACACTCCCCCAAGTCTCCCCTCTCCCCCCTCTATCAGTGCAAAACATTCTTTTCTTAATTTCCCTTACCCCCTTTGTTGTACACGTTTAGATAGATTGAGTAACTGCTTTTTATTTTCCTATCCTTCCTATCCACACTCAAAAAGAGACTTTAAGTAGCCATTGCACAACCTTCTTCAAACTCCTACTCCTCCTTTCCACAATGCAATAACAATGCAAAGAAGTAACAATGAAAGCTCCTAGATTTGCAGTTACTTCCCTTCTACTGAGATAGCAGTCACCTCTTCACTTGCTGCTGTTCCTTTCCTGGATTCAATTCTGTTTTATACCATGAATTACAGTATCTAAAGTAACATAGTAGTTAAGGTGTCTGGATGACAAAGAGACAATCCAGGGCTCTACACGTTAAGAATATGAAGGATAAAGCCAGAAAATCCCTGCTAGTCATTAATTGGTTCACTGATACTTTTGCTCATAATTCATGCTCAGAACAAATAAGACATTTGAGGCTAAGGTACAGTATCTACTCAAATAATGTATGCCTCCTAAATCTGGGGTATAGAGAGTAATACTAAGGAGCTTGAAATAATACAAAATCAGTTCCTTAAAATGTTAGGTGTCTCAAGATAAACCCATAATGCAGTTATTAGAATAGAAACTGGGATATACCCAGTGCAGGTTATAATACAAAAGAGGGCAGTTAATTGTTGGTGTAGGAGTAATAATTTAATCCACTCAAATCTCTTAGTAGAATGTCTTGAAGAAATTTTTATGAGAGAGAAACAATGTTGGCTTCTTAAATTGAAAAAGTCACTTAATCAAATGGGTCTTGAGAGGGATTACATCTTAAAGTTTGGAAGGGAATCTCAGTTTTTCAGAAATGAAACCTTGCAAAGAATTTAAGATGTAGCAGCAAGTCAGCATTTAGTAAGCATTCAGAACTCGTGGGAATTGAAGCTATTTAAAAATATTAAGAAAACATTTTCTACAGAAAACTCTCTGCTGTGAGAATGCTGTACATAGAAAAGTGTTGTGTAAACTAAGAATGGGACAGTTAGAACCTACTGTGTATTGACTGAGAAAGTAAGGTTCTTTCTCATCTTGTCTATGTAATGACAATATCAAGCTGGAGGATCCCGCACTTGCTATTATAATGCCCACTTTTAAATAAGGCTAGGGAAAAATGGATCTTACCTTTTTCTAAGAAAATTAGTGGGTATAATGACACAGAAAAAGCTGTGTCCATTCTGGTTATGCAACATGAACCCCTATTATTTGCACTAGCAAGATTTGCACTATATATACTGTATATATATATATATATATATATATATGTAATATATGGATCATCAGAATAATACTACTGAAAATGATTCAAAAAATCCTTGTAATAGATAGCACAGAGCACTCCACTCCCAATAATACCACAGTTCACTGCCAATAATACTATCGTTCGAGCGAGCGATAGTATTATCATGAAAATGCCACAGCATGTCAACTCTGCCTGACAAAAACCCAGTTGCCATGGAACCGTCCCGTCCTGCATAGCCATAGTGATGCCGTGCATCCCATTGGTAGCTTTTTCTCAGACCAGGCCAAATAAAATAAAAAACATGGCAGCAGTTTCACCTAAACTTAGCGAGAGAAATTTATAAACTTAGATATTTTAATTTGTTGTTTTTTTTCTAAGCGTACCGTTCAACGGAGTATCTGCCTGATCCAGCATTCACACAACGATGACATAAAAGTAAAGGTAGGAGTACCTAAACAACATTTTGACGAGTGACAGATTCTTCAGAGCTACCTGCAGTTTAGAAACGCAGCGTGTCTTCAGTCTGGCGGGCGGCAAGCCCGTTTCACATAAAAAAGTCACTGCCTCCATATATTACAAAAAATAACAGATAAATGACTCTGTATTACAAGGCAGTCAGACCATCTCGAGGTTTGGGGGACTTTGGGAACCTCTCGAGCTGCGCTCTCGAGGTTCCAAGTCCCCCAAACCTCTCGATGGTCTAACTGCCTTGTAATACATAGTCATCTATCTATTATTCTATTTTTATATATATATATATGTGTGTGTATATTTGATAAAAAATAGTGGTAGAAAATAATCTGGGTTCCAGCCCCCAATTAATTAAATAGGATTAAGTATTTGGCTGGTTTGAGCACTGCCTTGAGTTGGTGATAAAATGTACTGTGATGAATAAGCATTTTGTTTATGCAGTAGTTAGTGAATTAATATCTAGGTAGCTCTGCCTTTTATTATGTGACTATATTGTATGTTTTTAACTTTTTAACATGTGACAAACTATGTTTTATACATGTTACATAAATAAACATGATCTTGACTTGAGAATAGTTAAAATGGAGAAGTGTTCAACTCTGTTTTAAACCATGAATTATCTAAAGTAACATAGTAATTAAGTGTGGGCATTGTGCATTATACATTATTTATTATTATGTTTTCTAAAAACATTATAGTGACATCCCTGAAGAAAAGGCATAGTTTCTTTTTTTCTTGAAATGTTGGCTTTATGAACTGTGGCATGGAAAAGTAAATTTGCAGTTTTTAACAACAGAGGATGGTCCAGATTTTTTGTTGTTGTTTCTTTGTTTGTTTTTTAGCTTTTGCATTTTACAGATTACTGGCACTACCATTAAAGGTTCTAAATAATATGATAAAGTTGAATTCTGTATACAGATGCTGATTTCCATGTTGTGACCTCCTTACTCTAAACCCAAACAGAGGAGAGAACCCTGCTGGCCTTGTCCCCAAACTCTTGCCTCTCTCTGCCCTGACCATTGCCCTTTTCATCACCCATTTCTTAAATTGTTCTTAGCCACTTGCCTCAGTCACCAATCTGTGGAAGCAAGCCACTGTTATCCCATTTTCCAAAGGGGGTGACAACTCCGCCCAGCAACTACCACCCTAACTACCTCCTCCCCTCCCTGTCTAAACTTCAGGAATGCCTGATACTTTCCTAACTATGTGAGAAGGCAGTAGGGATGGCTGGTGGGATACTGGGATGTATAGGGAGAGGCACCACCAGTAGAAAACAGGAAGTTGTTATCCCTCTGTACAGACAGTTGGTGAGACCCCATCTGGAGTACTGCGTGTAGTTCTGGAGACCTCATCTCCGCAACGACATAGACAGGATGGAGGCAGTTCAGAGGAGAGCAACCAAAATGGTGCAGGGTCTACAACAGAAGCCATATGAAGATAGACTAAGGGAGCTTAATATGTATACCCTTGAGGAAAGGAGGGAGAGGGGGGACATGATAGAAACTTTTAGGTACCTGAAAGAAATCAACAAAGTCCGAGAGGGTAATGTCTTTCAGAAAAAGAGATGTGCAAGAACAAGGAGACACAATTTGAAGATGGGGGATACAGCCCAGGGGCAATGTGAGGAAGTATTTTTTCACAGAGAGGGTGGTGGACGCATGGAATGGCCTTCCTTTTTTTTTTTTTTTATTATTTAAGCTCTTTATTGATTTCAACACCAATATGCAATACCAACAGCAATATCAGTCAGACATATACATTTGAGAATATTAGGTGCTTCTTTTACATCAGAAAGCAAAGAAAAGAGGAAGAGAGAAAGAAAGAATGGAAAGAAAAGAAAGCCCCAACCCCCTACCCCCCTCCCACACCACAGACTGCGCATTGTTATCACTACTGTAACTATAGCTACAATTACAACCCAACTAACACTGTGATTCCCATATCGTCATAATGGCCTCTAAAATTCCCCACGTGAGTTAAAAGCTTTGTCTCTATTTCGCATAAGTGCAATATGCTTATCTAATTGCAAAGCCAGTCACATTCTTTATACCATTCCACTACTAGAGGCGCTTTCTCTTCCATCCAGTGCCTCACTATAATTAATTTGCAGTAGCCGCTACCAAACATATGTGCTTTCCTAGTATCTGGAACACCTACCGGAAAAATCACTAGGCACACTTCCGGTAAACAGCTCTCAAACCAAGAATAGGGTCCAGGAGTTATTTATGGCCTTCCAGAATACTTTAATGTGTGGGCACGCCCATAACATATGATAAAGGGACCCCTCATCCATCTTGCATCTATTACACATTGGTACTTGCGACAGTCCAAATCTGCACAACTTGGATGGTGTCAAGTACAAGTTATGCATGATATTGTAATGCACTAATCTGAGTCTATCCTGCTTGACATACTTATATAAAGAGATCCAAAGTTTTTTCCATACATTAACATCCTCAGGAAGACCTAGTTCCCTTACCCAATAGAAACACACACCCGAGGGTAAGTTATTGTCCCAGTCTAGCAGGGCTTTGTATAGATTCGAGACTTTGTGGGGCCTAGAAGCAATCTGAAGAAGTGCAATGGGATCCTTTTCCCCTATATCTATTAATGGAGAGAGCTTATGAAAATTGAGGAGGGCCTTGCTAACTTGTAAGTATTTAAAGTATTCTTTATTCCCAGCTCTAACAGAGCCACCCAATTGGACAGGCGACCATCTCTCCATCTCTCCATAGCTCGAGACTTTGCATTGCCTCAGTCGAGACCAAAAAACCTCGGCTATCGGCACACCACCGATTTTAAAATGCGGGTTGTCTCGCAACTGGTTGGTCAGAAGACTGATTCCACCTCACTGCTAGGTAAGTTTGGACCTGATGCGAAGCTTTTTATTGACCAGCCCATAGGGTTATTTCTAAGTTTTTGGGATATCGTGAGAGACATACAGCAAAGCAAGCAGCGAGCACTTTCTTGAGATGCCAAATACTCTTCAATAGTTACCCACAGTGGGATATAAACACGGTCCACTTCTTTCTGCCAATAATATAACTTACTTAAATGTTGGGCTATGTAGTATACAAAGAAAGATGGAGCTGCCAGCCCTCCCTCGCCTTGGACACTGTTAATTTAAGATAAGCTCACGTACCTTTTTTTATTCCAAAAAGGAACTCAACATTTTTCTTAATTTAGCTGAACCATATTTTAGGAAGGTACATACCCAGCATACTTAATGGATATAAAACCTAGGTAGGAGGTTCATTTTAATTATATTTAATCTGCCCCATAGCGAAATAGGAAGGGATTGCCACCTCTCAAGATCTTTCGAGATTGTTTTCATAAGTCTATCTATGTTGTTTCTCCGAATAGCAATAGAATCTCTAAAAATCTTTATTCCTAGGTAAACTATGGAATTTGTTTCCCATGCCAGGCCTAGGGGGACCAATTCCGCCTTGTTAACTCTATGATTCAGGGGGATTACCTTCGTTTTTTCCCGATTCAATTTATAATGGGAGACTTTGGAAAACTCCTCAATTTCCTCTAAAACTGCAGGAATCAAAACTTTGGGGTTCTCCAAATGCAATAAGATGTCATCCGCATAAACTGAAAATGCATACCTGACATATCCAACTCAAATTCCGGTAATTTTGATATTAGCCGCTATTCTGAGAAGCAACGGCTCTAGGTATATATTAAAAAGTAAGGGGGACAGAGGGCATCCCTGCCTGGTTCCTCGAGCTAGTTTAAATGGAGAAGATAATAAACCATTGCACTTCACTCTAGCCATAGGACAGGAATACAATACCTTAACCCAACTGACAAAGTCTCTCGGGAAACCAAAAGAAGTTAAGGTGGCGAAAAGAAATTCCCAGGATACTCTGTCGAATGCCTTTTCAGCATCGATCGACGTTAGCGCCATTGGAATATCAGAGTCCCTGGCTACCGCAATAAGATGTATTAGTTTTCTTATATGATCTTGGGGGGGGGTGACCTTCCAGCCATAAACCCAACTTGCTCATTTCCTATCAACTTACCTATAATTTTCACAAGCCTATTTGCAAAAACTTTGGCTAAAATTTTTACATCGGTATTTAGTAGCGAAATGGGTCGCTAACTACTAAGATTCTGAGGGTTTTTTCCTGGTTTTAATATTAGAGAGATTACAGCTTCCAAGAAACTAGGCTCTGACATTCCCTTGTCAAACCAATAACAGAAGAGGTCCTTCAATATAGGTGCCAGGACATTTTGGTATGCTTTACAAAACTCGCTAGGCAGCCCATCCGGGCCGGGGGACTTGCTCAGAGGTAACTGCTGGATTGCATCCTGTATTTCCCCTAAAGTAATCGGAGCACTTAAATACGCAGCATCCTCCGCAGGGACTTTTGGCAAAGTTACTGATCTAAGATAATCATTCAAGTCTGAATCTTCGTAGGAAAAAGACGGGATTGCTGAGTATAAGCCTTAGTAAAAAGATCTAAACATTTCCACCAACTTTTGAGGATCAGCAACAACTTCACCGCCTTCTTCAGAGTAGATTCCTGTAATGAATTGCGAAGTCTCTACTTGACGTAGACGCATCGCCAAATACCTGCTTGCTTTTTCTCCTATATCTAAATATTGGAGCTTGGCCCTATGTAATGATAGCTCAGCCCTCTGCACCTGTAGACCTACATACTGTGCCTGCAACTGATATAATTTGGACCACGACTCCTCTGAAGAGGTATGGGAGAGAGTATTTTCTATACTTTTGATTGGAATGGCCTTTCTGAGGAGGTCGTGGGTCAAAAACAGTAGGGGAATTCAAGGATGCATGGGACAAACATAAGGCAATTCTTGTGGGGGGGTAGGAAGAAGTAGGCTGTTGGTTAACTAGGATCTGCAGCTTATCCAATAGGTAGGGAAATGGGCAGACTAGGTGGGCCAAGTGGTCCTTATCTGCCATCAAAGTCTATGTTTCTATGTAACTACACCCTTTCCTTGACATCTCTTTCTTTTTGTTTTTATCATGACATATTTTATTAAGATTTTCCAGGAAGAAGAACATACAAACCGGTTACAGTAAACTTCCAGGATTAACATTAGTGTAAGTAATTATAATTTACATGGTCTATTTAGATAGTACCTTACAATTGAAGTGCTGTTGAGGTCTGAGCCTGCTTATTTATGTTCTACAGTAATTGCATAATTCAGCGAGTATTCGCCCTTCTTAATGTAACTTTTTCAAGCATTTTCTAGGTGTTATGTCACTTAGTGTCATATAATCTACAATAAACCTAAGAAAGAGAATTTACTAAAGTAAGATTAAGATTAAAGACATTATGCCCTGTCATAAGTGCCCCCCCCTCGAAGGCATTTCCTGATAGATAATGTCTAGGGTCCCCTTATGGGGGAGGGTGTTAGTGGTGTCTGAGTGTTACCTCTTTCATATAAGAGGATTGCCAGCTGGTGGTGAGGGAACTGAACATAAGTAAGATTGCAGATAGGGCCCCCATCTCTGATTATACCTGTGCATTTGATTTGCATTGGCAAAGGCCAGCCATTCAAACACTGCCAGTTTAGCCAATGCCTCATGGCATGTGAGGCGTGAAGGAGGTGTTACCTGTCTCCATCCTCTGTTTCAACACTTTCTTTCCCTCCCTGGAGAACCCATTTAGCTTCTAGTAATGCTGCCGTCAGACATTTCTTTTTCTGGGTGGTGCATTCCAGTAAGTATGAGGTGTCCCCCAACAGGGTGAGGGCTGGGGTGAGTGGCACCTGTACCTGCAAGACCTTGGAGCGGTCATCTAACACCAGTGTACAATATGCTACTGCACTGGGACATTGCCACAATATATGGAGCAGATTAGGATTTGGAGCCTGACATCTCCAGCATTTGAAGTGTGGCAGTAGGCCCATCCATTGTAGGTTTGCTGGTGTGCTGTGCGGTACCACCTTAACAGCACCTTGAGTTGAATGAGCTGGTTTATGGAGTCCCTGTATGCCTGGTGGACCCCTTTCAGGCATTCTTTCCACGTGTCTGGTGTTATATTTATTTGCAAATCATGTGCCCACTGTAATCTACATTTTCCATGGCATCTGGTTGGGAGTCCCTTAGAAGGTGATAAATCCGCCCAGCTGTCCCCTTCATTTTGCCCGGTCTGTGCATGTGTGTGAGCCATGTCCAATCCTTTCCCTGCTGTTTCCCTTGTCGGAATTGTCTGATTGCCTCCTGCATCTGAAAGAACCTCCAGAAATATGACCTGGGGAGTTGATATTTAATCTGAAGATGCTGAAATGAAATCAGATCTTCTGACTTTGGCAACAGTAAGTCAGCCATTGTACTGATCCCTTTCTCCTGCCATGTATTCCACCTGATTGGGTGACCCCTGACCTGCAGGTTGGGATTATCCCAAATTGGTGTGTGTCTCGCTGGTGATGCCCAAGCTGTTTTGGGGGCATTTGTTAGGTGCATACAGTTGTGCCAGGCTATCCTGGTCTTCCAAATTGTTGGGGGTACATTTGTCTCCTAATACCCCCACCTGGTAAATTTACTAAATAGTAGGTATTTGCCAAGTTAAGTTTCTAGTCCCACCCACACTGTGGTCACTTTGGTGATTGGTAGGAACCACCTAATGGTCTGCACTGCCCGGTAGGCCATTAGATACCCCTGGAACCAAGGAAAGTCTAGGCCTTCCCTTGTCCAGTAGGCCCGTAGCCATGCTTTGCCAATCCTGGAGGATCTACCCTCCCAGAGTAAACCTATTATTATTCTGTCTGTGGTATGAAGAATTTTTTGGGGGTATTTTCACCGGTAAATTGCAGAACAGGTAGGCCAGCTTGGGTAGGGTAAACATCCACACTGCTTTTATTTTACCCTTGAAGGAGTGTAGTTTCAGCCAATGATGAACCTCCACTTTTAATGAGGCCAGTAAAGAGTGAGTAGTTTGCCTCCACTATGTTCCTGCAGTGGGCTGTAACCTGGATCCCTAGGTACATGATGTCCTGCAGAGCCCAAACCACCGAGAAAGCCTGTGAGCAGTCTTTAGTGCAGGCCAGGTTCAGTGGTGAGAGGGTATTTTGTTTTGTATTGATCATGAGCCCTGAGATGGTTGCATACTCTTATAGACTGTCCATTGTCGGTGGCATGGAGCTGGCTGGGTTTTCCAGGGTGAGCAGGAGATCACTGGCATATGAGTTTATGAGATATTGTTTCCCCTTGACTTCTATCCCCGTATTTCAGGTGTGTCCAACAGTTTTCTGGCCAGAGGGTCCAGTGCTATTAAAAATAACAGAGGGGATGGGGGCAGCCCTGCCTTGTGCCCTGCTGCAGTGATAAAGGCTTTGAGATGCTACAATTGGTTAGTATAGCAGCAGCAGGATTATTATATATTGTCTTGATCCAGTCTCGAAAGTATGGACCGAAACCATATGTCTCTAGGACAGAGTGCAGGTATCCCTAATCCACTGACTCAAAGGCCTTACTGAAGTCCACTGCCAGTGCAGCCATCAGTTTCCCTGAATGCAGGGCATGCCATTACAGATTTAGGACTGTGTGGATGTTTTTGGCCCCCATTCTGCCCCGATGAACCCGGCTTGTGATGGGAGAATCAGGGATGGGATCACCATTTCCAACCTATTGGCCATGGCCTTTGCCAGTACCTTAATGTCCACCGTGATGAGGGAGATGGGGCTAAAGTTGATGCAGTCCAGGGGTCTGCTGATTTTTTGGGTAGCAAGGCAATACCTTCCTTCATTGTTGGAGGGAAGATCCCTAGCTACTTAGACCCCTCTAATGCTTTAAGAAGATGCGGGAGTATGTCATCATCCAACAGTTAGTATAGCTTGGCCAACATCCCATCAGCTCCTGGAGCTTTCCCTTTTGAAAGTTGGTGGAGTGCCATTTTTAGTTCCGTCAGAGTTAGGGGCTTGTCCAAGCCCTGCATCACCTCAGGGCTCAGTTTGAGCAGTGGTACAGACTCCAGGAATTTCTAGATGCCTGATTCCAGGGTGTGATCACCAGGAGGGAGTTGGGAGGAGTACAGCTTTTCATATAAGTGGCTCATCGCTGCGTTAATCTCCCCCGGTTTAGTTACCGTCTCTCCCTTTGCATTCCTCAGAGCATGAATTTGGGAGGTCACTTTCTGTTTTCACAGGTGATATGCCAGCAACTTGCCTCCCTTATCACCTGACTCCCAAAAACCTTTGTTTTGCCCTGAGGAGCTGCCACTCAGCTTTGCGCTCTAGCAGGATGTTAATCTTATATTTCAGCCCTGTTATCCTGGAAGTCAGACTGAGGGGTGAGCCTTTACAAGCTGGACTTCTAGAGTGGAGAGGTCTTTTTGAATCTTCTCCATCTCTCTCCTCAGCTCTTTGTTCCTCCTGGATGTGTGGGAAATAATGCATACCCTCAGGAAAGCTTTGTATGCTTCCCATACTGTTACAGCACTCACCTCCCAGTTGCACTGATGTCAAAAAAGAATCCTGGTTTGATTCTGATCTACTTACAGAACCACTGATCCTTCAAGAGGAGTGGGTTACATCTCCACTTTGGAGATGATGATTGTGCTCCAGGTGGGAGAAATGATAGGCTGGTTGGGGCATAATCCGACTAGATCATAGGTTCAATACCAGGGTCAAAGATGCCCTGGGCTGTCCCCCCCATCACCACCATCTACAAACCAAAAGTCAGTAGGGCTATATGTGCCATGAACTGCCAAATGTAATGCATTTTCCCTACTTGTGGGGTTATCTCTATACCAGGGGACCACCAGGCCCCATTGCTCTATCATGTCCTGCAATGCCACCTTAGCCTTCGGGTGTGAGTCTGGGATGGGGTAGGACTTGTTCAGGAAGATGTCTGGTGCAAAGTTAAAGTCCCCTCCATTATTACTGATAGGCCTTCATTCTCTCCTTTCACTTCTAAAATGGCTTGGCTTATTTGGGAATTGAAGTCCTCATCATCTTGATTAGGAGTGTACAGGTTAGCCGAGACTATTTTATCCCCTGGATAGGTAAATCTTGCCACCACCCACTGGCCTAATCTGTCTGTTTTAACCCAATCCTGTACCCAGTTACAGTTTTTGTAAAGCAGGATCACCACTCCTCTGCACTTGGATATGGCTGAACTATGTATTACTTGCCCAGTCCACTGTTTCTGCAGCCATAAGACCGACCTGGCCATGAGATGAATCTCGTGCAACATCCATTTTTAGGAATTTCAAATGCTGCAATACTTTGGTACATTTAAAAGGGTGATTGAGCCCCTTCACATTCCTGGAGATGCACCTCACCCCCTTCTCCATGGTGTTGGGTGTGAACCCCAACCGGAACCACCCAAGTCCCACTTACCTCTTGGGTAACTTATGCTTTTTGATGTCTCCAGTGCAGATTGTGCAAAAGATCTCAGGGGCAAATTCCAAGGTGTAGATCTGTCAGCACCGGAGCAACTGGTGTCTACATAATCAAATGGCTGATGGTGGATACTGGTCTTGTATTCTCTCCTGGATGAGAAGCTGAGGGGAGGTAAAAATAGAGCTGTGATTTATAGGCACTTTTTTTTTATATTTTGTTTTAGTCTTTGGTAACCGAGTAAGGCCCACTAGGCACAAGTGCCTGTTTTCAGGGGTGACCTGGGAGCTTAAGTGACTTGCTCAAAGTCATACAGTATGCAAGTGGAGGCTGTGAGAATCAAAGTGATATCTGGAGGAAGGAAAGCATCTGCTGCTACACTGAACATGTCTCCTCCTCTTTCTATTTCTTCATCTCCTGCCCCTCCATTGTAATCCATTGGCACCCCCATACCTTGTTATGTACCCTCCCCTTTGCCCACTCTTAGTTCTTCCACCATCTCAAAGTGCCCCCCCCCATATCCCCACCATTTACTTTATAACTTATGCTTGTTGGGGTGGGGCATATATGGATCTCCGCTGATGTTCCTGCAAGTGATGTTTTGACCACTGCCATATCGGCTAACAGTGCCTCCAGCATTGTTGTAATATACACTAAAGAGTCTTCCACTGGGTTTGCAGACTGTGAGTTTCCAGGAACTTTCATTCTGCAGGCCGGAGATCCACTGTTCTGCTTAATCGTGATGCACAGGTTCGAATCCCTAGTGTTACCAGATCACGATCAACTTAGCCAGAAATGTCCTTGAGATCAGCAATATACCGGTGTCATGAAAAACAGCCTTCAGTTACTTTCTATTACTTATATTAGTTGCTGCTCTGTCTCATGTGTTTGCCGATTGCACTGTGGGGGAATTGGTCCGTGCCTCGTGGTACACCCACTGCCTTTGCTTCTCTATTTCATTGCAAACTGCTCCATTCCATCCTCTGATTTTGTGCTCAAATGAATTAGGTCATATTGTCCTTAGCTTTCAGCAGTTTTGATGCTTCGGTACCGATTCCTACACTGTGAATTTTTTAACACTTAGGTCCTCGATAGAACGGATCAAAATCACTAGGCAGCCATCTTTCTCTGCGGCTTTTTGACACCTCTTTATTCTTCACTCCCTACCAGTTTGTCTTCAGGAAATCCCAATCCACCACCACCTTCCTCCTTATGCTCCAAGACTCCATCCTTTCTGGCATTGAATAGGGCTGGCCACTGTTGCCATCTTTGCTGATTTGGCCAAAGATTTTGACACTGTTGCCCACCCCATCCTCCTGGACAAGCTAAAAGCGGCTGGCTTGTCCTCCTTATCTGTTGAGTGGTTTTACTCATACTTTGAAGATACAACCCAATCTATTCATATTGCTGGCACCCTCTTCCCTCCTCTCCTTACCTGCTCCAGCATCTCACAAGGATCAATCCTTGACCCTATCCTAGACTTCATTTCCTAAATGACCTTCCCCTAGCCTGCTGCTCTGAGTCCATTCAATGTACACAGATGACATGGTTCTCTATGCCTCTGGTTCTTCTGCCTCAGACCTCACAACCCAACTCCAACTGAATTTCAACATCCACCCCTGGTTTCAGGCAAATTAGCTGTCCCTCATGCTAGAAAATGGTCTACACAATGTTTGGGACTAGCAGAGACTCCCCAAGCTCTCCACTACCACCTTCTTCCAGACACTTGATGATGTTGTGATTGAAGATGTCTCTTCCTTTAAATACCTCAGGGAATGGTTGATTGTCATCTTGACTTCTCTGTTCACGTGGATGCCATCCACTAGAATCTGTACCCTAAATGCGGGACACTTTACAGGAACAAAGTAAGTCTCCCACTTACTGCCCATTGAAAGATTATCACAGAGATGATTCTGTCTGTCTTCAATTACCTAGCCTGTATCAGGGTCCTCCTTCCTTTTATGCATACTGTATGTCTACTTTGAGCTCTGTTTACTTATATGTGCACTTGCACTATGTTTAATTGTACACTGTTTATACTTCCTGTTGCACCAGTCCTTAATACTGTGTATGTTTCTTATTATTGAATGTCATGTTCCCTTCCTCTGGGTTACACTTGGAAATGAGCCTTGACTCAATGTGCCTCTCTCTGTAGCCAATTTTCAAATAAATAAATAAACAGCGACGTTATATACAACGTTGCTCCTAAGTCCACCCTCGCTATACTAGATCCCCTCTTTCACTACTTTTGCCTCTTTGCTCTGGATTGCCCTTCAGAACCTATCACTGTTCCCTGCATTCCTCCCTTATCCTGCCCTCCCTTGATGACAGGTGTTTTGGTCATTGTACAACCTTCATCTCCAAATTCTGGCTTTGCTTCCTCCCCAGAGGCTTGCAACATCACCCTGCCAAGTGGTGTGCAGGCTTAAAACACAAAGTCAAAACTGAGAAGCAACAACAACACACTGCTCTGAAACACAGGCAGAACAATTAAAACTCTGACCAGTTTCACTATTGTATTATCAGGGTGACTCCCTGATGATGTGATAGCGAAACCAGACAGAGTTTTCATTGTTCTTCCAGTGTCTCCAGAAAGGAGTGACTGCTTGTATGTTTCTTTATTTAAAATTTGACGAGGGGGAAGGTACACTGGACCAGGGTTAATTTCCTGGTGCAACCTGAGGAAAGGGGAGAGGGATTAGGCATACAGACAAAATTCAAAAAAACTATAATGCCGAAACAAGTGCAGAATTCCAATTGCAACAATGCAGAACCGCAGATTCCAAGACAATATCAAGCTGCAAGACATTACCCTAAAAACATTGTAGGTACAAACTCTTGTGGAATAAGGTTGGATGAGATTTTACACATTCAAGAAAGCATGCAGGGCAGAGGAAACAAGGGACTCAAATAGTAGGAGCCTGGGATCAGGGGAAGTGTGGGAGAAACAGTGAGAAAGGGAAATGAGGAATCAGGAGGGGGTGACAGGAGCAGGGTGGGGGAGGAGACAATCTGATAAGGACTTTCTCTAGATACATTAGCGAAAGGTGAAAGACCAGGGGGATTGTAAGGCTGAAGAGGGGAGTAAAAGTGGAAGGAGACCAGGATAAAGCATCAATTCTGAACAAACATTTCTGTTCAGTTTCCATGGAGGAAGGGGCAGGGGAGGGACCTCAGTTAAGAATCAGGAAAGAAAGGGAGATGGATAACAGGCCATTCAAAGAGGAGGAAAGTCCTAAAAGAACTTACAAAACTGAAGGTGGATAAGGCTCTGGGACCAGACGGGATGCACCCTAGACTATTGAAGGAGCTGGGGGAGGTGCTGGTGACACCACTGGCAGCCCTGTTCAATGAGTCACTGGAAACAGGAGAGATTCCAGAGGATTGGTGAAGGGCTGATGTAGTCCCTCTCCACAAAAGTGGGAGCAGGGAGAAGACTGGAAACTATAGACCTGTCAGCCTGACCTCAGTAGTGGGTAAAATTATGGAATATCTGCTAAAGGAAAGGATAGTGGAGCACTTTGGATCAAGTGCAGCACAAGATCCAAGGCAACACAGATTCACATCAGGAAAGTCGTGTCAAACTAATCTGACAGATTTCTTTGACTGAGTCACAAGGGAGGTACTGTATGTCAGGAGGGAGAGGTGAATGTGGCCTACCTTGGCTTCAGCAAGGCGTTCAACGCCGTTCCACGTAGGAGACTTGTGAACAAGCTGGGCAGCCTGGGACTGGGACACAAAGTGGTAAACTGGGTTGGAAATTAGCTAGGGAATAGAATGCAGAAGGTGGCAGTTAATGGAGCTAAATCTGAAGTAGAGAGGGTGACCAGTGGGGTGCCACAGGAATCAGTTCTAGGGCCAGTACTGTTTAATATCTATATCAGCAACATTGTGGAGGGGCTGGAGGAGAAGGTATGCCTCTTTGCTGATGACACCAAGCTCTGCAATAGAATTGACAGTCTGGGAGGGGTGAAAACAATGAGGGGGGACCAAGCTAAGCTGGAGTAATGGTCCAGAGTGTGGCAGCTACGATTCAATGCGAAAAAGTGCAAAATTATGCACTTGAGGTGCAAGAACCCTGTGGAGGAGTACATGATGAGTGGGTGATATTAGTGGCCACAAAACAGGAAAGAGACCAGGGGGTAATCATATCTGATAACCCAAAGGTGGCCATACAATATGCCAAGGTGGTGGGGAGAGCCAGCAGAGTGCTGTGGTTTACAGGGAGAGGTAACACCAGCAGAAGAAAAGAGGCCATAATGCCACTGTACAGGACATTGGTGAGACCTCACATGGAGTACTGTGTCCAGTTCTGGAATATGCATTTCTGAAAGAACATAGACAGGGTGGAGGTAGTTCAAAGAAGGGCAACAAAATGGTGCAGGGCCTGCTGCAAAGGTCATATGAGGAGAGATTGCTGGAACTCAGTATGTACACCCTGGAGGAGAGGATCGAGAGGGGAAATATGATAGAGACCTTCAAGTATCTTAAGGGATAAATAAGGTACAGGAGGGCAGCATCTTCCAAAAGAGAAAATGCTCTAGAACAACAAGTGGGCATGATGTGAGACTGGAAGGGGATAGACTTAGGGGCAATGTAAGAAAGTACTTCTTCATGGAAAGGGTGGTGGAGGCATGGAACAACCTCCTGGCACAGGTGTGGGGGAAAAGACAGTGGGGGATTCAAAACTGCATGTTATAGACATAGGGATGCCATAGCAGTTCAGAAAAGAAGTTGAAGTTGGAGATTAAGTAGGATCTGCAGTATTTTCACTAAGTTGGGATACAGAGCAGACTGGAATCGGCCTATCGGTCCTTATCTGCCATCAAATTCTATGTTTCTATCTGTTTAGAGAGTGAAGAGAGGGTGAAAGGCAGAGTGGGAAGCAGGTTCCATGTGGAGAGAAACCAGCAGGAGAAGGCTGCTTGGCCAAAACATGAGTGGGGGTAGGGTAGAGAGAAGGTGAGGGGATCCCTAGAGCATAGAGAGTAGGAGGGGGGGGAAAGGAGAGAAGAAAGGTACAGTAGGAGAGAAGATAGCCAAACCAGTATATGGTAATAAAGGTGGTGCAGTGATACTGGCGACAAAGGACTAGGGGGATGGAAAGAGATGAGTAGAGGGAGCAGTGATGGGAGTGGGGAGGGGAGTAAGAGGCAAAGCAACAGAAGGCATTGAAGTAGGTCTCTAGTCTGGCAAGAGAGAAGGAGGGGCAGAGCTGTATACCATGTCAGCATTATCAAAGATTGGGAGGATCATTTTAGTTAACAGATCTTGGTGGATGGAGGGGGGTCCTTAGTAGGATGAAGGATACCGAGCTTAGGGCAAAGTTTGGAGTGTATGGCATCAATGTGGGTAGAGAAATCTAATTTGCTATCCAGCCAGATTCCGAGGTATTTGAATGCAGGGATGGATTCCATCCAGGGTGTTGAAGGCTGGGAGAGGTGAGAGCCTTGCAGTCTCTCCTTACCCTATGCTGATGATTTGGTACTCTATGTCTCCTCCAGCTCTATTCATGAAATTCACTCCCACCTCTCTTCTGATCTTCATCATATTCAAACTTGGCTTATGTCCCACCGGCTGGTGCAAAATGCTGCCAAGACCCAGGCTATGCTCTTTGGGTCACAAAGGAAATCTGTCACTTCAACTCCATCTCTCCAGGTTTCCTGTCTTGATGGCGCCCTTGTGGAAGTAACTCGGTCCTTCAAATACCTAGGGGTCACACTGGATCCATCTTTTAACTTCTCTCTGCATGTCAAAGCTGTCTCCAAATCAGTCAATGCTAAAACTGTACTGGCTTAATGAGTCCATCAGTTACTGATCCCTGCCGCCAGGATCTCTGTTGCCCAAGGCCTTCTCCTCCCTGGACTCTGCTATGCTCTGCCTGTCTTTGCCATGGCACAGCCAAGCATCTTGCAAATGTGGAACGTTGCCTACAACAATGTCTTTAGTTCTGTGCTATCTGCTCCTCATCTTAAGCACCACCATACTCTCCACTCTGACCACCACTGGTTGTCTCCTTCCTCGCGTTGGACTTATTCATTAGGTTGTCTGACTGACAACATTATTTGTTCTTCTATCACCTCCACACTCGCTGCTATGCTCACCCGCATGGACTACCCTCATTCACTCCATTCCATGTCTTTAATTCTGTTATCTGTCCCAAAATGCTTTACTAGGATGGGTGAACTTGCCTTCTTCTTCTATGCCCCCAAATTTTGGAACTCCCTCCCACTTGATCTTTGGCACTCCAGATTTCACGCCACTTTAAAAAAAGGCCTCTCCAATTACCTTGCCCCTTGACATTTACAAATGTCCGTAGTTTCATGAGTCATGCAAATCTACCATTGTCCTGCACTTAAATTTCCCTGTGACCTCTTGATTCCTCCCATCCCCACTCTTCCTCAGCTGCAGCTATGCACTTTGTTCCCCGTCTCTGCCTGGGAATTGTATCCTTGCTGACTTACCAACAGCACTGTCATGTTTTGTACATTATTAACCATAAATTGTGCATTTTTGTTTGTTTTGTTCCTATTATACTGTGTGATATGTACCTCCTCTATGTACTATGTAACTTGCACGTCTGTATAGCTGTTTGGAATCTCTTATTGCACAACACTGTATATGTATTTGTTTTTACCTGTTCCTTGATTTGTACTCTCCTGGGTCATGCCTGAAAATAGGTAGTTCTGTCTAGTACACTTAACCTGTTACCAAAAGCAAATACATAAATAAATAAATAAAGATTCTGGGATGAGTCAAAGGTCATGGACATAGTCTTTTTGGTATTTACTTTGAGCTGGTTTGCCTGGAAACAGTGTAGCACATTAACGAAGTCACTGGAGAGAGGCTTCAATTATAGATGAAGAAGGACCCAATGATCGTGTCATTGACATACATGTATATATATGAAGAGACACAGGTGGAGGGTAGATCATTGAGAAATATGGAAAACAGTATGGGACCCTGTATGGATCCCTAGGGGACACCAGCTAGGATGGGAGGGTGACAGATCACCACACACCTGAACTGACTGTTGCCATGCCATGAGGTATGAAGGATGAGCAGAACCATGCAACTGCCAGACCAGAGAGGCCTGCTGAGGACACATTTTTTAGGAGGAGGGATTGAGAGACTGAGTTGAATGCCTTAGCAAGGTAAATTAATAAGGCAACATTGACGGGGCCCTGATCCCTTCCAGTGATATTGGAGTCAGTGACACACAGTAGGTAGTAGATGGTAGAGTGGTTCTTTATAAAGCTGGACTGGAAGGGAAAGAGGAAGGACGAGGAGTCAAGAAAGCTTACAAGTCTGGAATAAGAATACACTAAGGACTCTTGAAGCTTGGCAAGTGACAGAATGAGTGAGATTGGCCTGTTATTGCCTGGGGAGGAGGGTTCACCCTCTTTGTGTAGGGGTAGTGCTTTGGCAACTTTCCAGGCATAGGGGATGGCACAGATGGAGAAGGATAGGTTCAGGAGGAGAGTAAGAGGATGGACAATGGCAGTAGATGCATTGAGATGTTTGTGATCCAAGCCATCAAGACTGTGTTTGGTGGGGTTAAGAGATAGCAAGGCATGTAAAACTTCTTGGGGGAGATGGGAGGGAAGATAAAGCCATCAGCCATGTTGGAATGAGGAGGGGGAGCAGAGGAGGATAAGCTTGGTAGAGCACAGGTGAAGATGTTGTTAAAGAGGATAAAAACAGCAAGGTGGTCAGAGACCAGGGAGCCATCAGCTAGGAGGGAGGGGGGCACTGATTAGGGTGGGTGAACAAGGAGTGGCTCACTCACCAGAAACTGGATGGAGAATTTAGGTTGGACTGAAGGCTGGATTTGAAATATAGGGCCCTGGCAGTACAAATCACCTTAGTGCAGGCATTTCATAGAGACCTGTAAAGTTGGTGGTCAGACATGGAGTGAGAGGTCTTGAAATGAGCCTATGCATGGTCTCGAGACTTGGACATTTCTATTAGATCAGGTATGATCCAGAGGTGGTGGGTGCATTTCACATGGCTCTTGTGAAGGGGGGCATGAGTGTTCCAGGTGCTGTATAGGTTGGTGGTGAAAGATAAAAGGGCAGAGTCACTTTTGTGAGCCATGTAAACAGGAGACCTATCCGAGAAGGACAGGTCCAAGAGGAGGGCATAGGTCTTGAGTGACCTGAGAGCCATATGCCAGATGTACTCTGGGGTGGACAGGGGGCATTGTGCTTTCCTAACACAGTAGGTAAAACAATGGTCACTGAGGGTGTCAGAGACAATGTCTATGGCTAAAGTGCAATGGGCGTGGGAGGACAGCCCAGGAGGGAGTAGTTGGATGAGATAAGGTTGAGACTGATGGGTTCAGTGATTAGCTGTATGAGATTCAGGGACTTGCTAGAGTGAAGGAGAGGTTTAGAAGTTGGGGCGAGCCAGTTGTTGCAGCTTGGATCTTGGTGGTTTCCTCCATGAGGGAGCACATTACTCTGATTCTGCGTGCACTACACTGGCTGCCCTTACATTCATACATCTCCTTCAAGGACTGGTTGTTAACATACAAGGCCCTACCTGGACTAGGAACAAACTACTTAAAATTGCTCCTGACTCCTTATCAATCACTGCTCCACTGAAGCTGTACTGCTGGTGATCTCCACCTCAAGGCTCAAATCATAGGATGATCAAGCCTTTGGGGTGGTGGCCCCATAATCTGGAACTCTATCCCCTACCACATCCATGCTACCAGTTCGATGGAGGCCTTTAAAGCCTCTTTTAAGATCTTTTTATTTGAACAAGCTTTTGACGGGACCTGATTTATTTTATTTAATGTAAGTATAGCACAGTGGTTTAAGGCTCTGAGCTACAAATCTGGAGACCAGGGTTTGAATCCCACTGCCCCCACTTGCATACTGTGTGACCCTGAGCAAGTCACTTAACTGCTCTGTGCTCCCAGGTTGCACCAGTAAACAAGCTTTCAGCTTAGTGTGCCACTCCTGGTTAAACAATTGGGAAAAAAGTAATTTTATTCATAGTTATTTTATATTGTAAAACACTCAGAGCCCTCATTGGATTGAGTGCTACATCAATACAATTTGCCTTACCTTACCATGCCTTGCCAGTTGACATTGAAGTCACCAAAGAGGAAGAGCTTGTCAGGTGTGGAGAGGGAGATGAGAGAGGAGATGGAGGTGATGAGGAGGAGGGAGTGAGAGGCCTTTCACAAGGCATAGAGGACTCCTATGAAGATGGGAAGGGTGGAAGGAAGGCATAGTTTTACTAGCAGAAGTTCATGAGTGGCAGGGAGAGAATCCTTGAGTGAGATGGAGCAGAAGAGAGTTTGGTGAATGTGTAAAACAACACCAGTATCGCATTTCCCTCTGTCTTGATGAAAGAAGAGAAAGCCTGGGAGGGCTAGATGAGAGTCAGGAACTCTGTAGGACAGCCAGGACACAGAAATGCACAGGATGTTAGGAGAGTGCATGGAAATCCAGACATTGAGTGAGTCAAGCTTAGGGAGAACACTTCTCATAGAATTTGTCAGCAGATAAGGACCACCAGGCCCATCTAGTCTGCCCATTTTTTCTACCTTTAACTTATGCTGCAGCCTGTAGTTGATCTGCAGCTTTCCTACTCTTCCCTTTTTCTAGGGTTCCCTTGTATGTGTCTCTCACACCATCCTATCAATCATATATTCATATTAAGGTGATAAATACTGAAGCCTTTGGGTACTGATGGGGAGAGGGAAGGAGAGGAGAGCCAGGGTTTAATGTGACATCGCCAGCCAAGAGGAGGACAATGCGTAAGAGAAAAGAGGAAAGGGAAAGGAGAAGATTCTCCATCTTCTGAGGGGAGGCAGAGGGAGAGTGGTGGAGTGGGGTGGGGAGATAGGGGGAGAAAGAAGCAGTGGAGAAATTCAAGGTTTAATGAGGGAGTGTGCAGGAGATCAGGGTGAATGTAGAGTGAAAATGGGAGATGTAAAGGGGGAGAGAGGGAGGAGGAAAGGGGTGGGATGTACAAAATGGGGGCAGCAAGAGGAAGGAGTGGAGAGGGAAGGGGATTGAAAGAGAGACGGGAAGGGGAGTGGTAAGAGGAAGGGGGTAGGAGGATAAGATACATAGGTATTAGGTAGCAAGAGGAGCATGGCACAGAAGTGTAGGAAGAAGAGGGGGTAAGGGTAGTTAGGACTTAGAAAGCATTCACCCAGAAAGGATGAGAGACAGTGAGGGGTATACATGATAGTGGGAAGGCACAGGAACAAGGATCGGGAGGAGACAAGCACAAATAAATTGCAGACAGGGGTAAGCAGTTGTGGGAAAGAGTAGGCAATAAACAAAGAGAACTAGCTATTATAAAGTTAGGGGCATATAGAAATTCTATCAACAAACTTATACTGGGGTAAAAGTAACCCAGGGCTAGCTGCCTAAGTTGAAAAGTAGGCAAAGATGAGGATGCAAGTAAAACCAAAAATTGGAACAGCAGGTGTGCAGATACAATGGCAAATTACTGAAACTCTAAAACAAGTGCAGCAGCCAAGGGTAGGAAGGGTAGCTAACAAGACCACAATGTAGTAAGTACCCTAAGGTGGTAATAAGGTTGATTGCGAGAACTACGAGTAGCAGTAGAGAGAAAGCAGCTTGCAAAAACTAACGAGTACCAGAGACTGGTTATAGGTGCCTCTACAGTTAATAAGAACTTTCAATGGGGAAAGCAGGTAGAGGTGCGTGTAGGCCCAGGAAGTAGCATGACTGGCCAGCTGGTTGACTCACAGCTGACTCCAGGCAGACTCCTCCATGTCCTTAGCACAAGGTCCTTTGCACAAATGGGCCACTGCATGGACGGGCTGCTTGGGATGATGGCAGTGAAATACAGTAAGTTATCAACTTACTGTAAGTACAGTAAATGCAATAAGCAGCCCACAGATTGGCTGAGAGCTGTGCTGAGGGGTGGGTGCAATCTGGGCTCCCACACAGAGATTCTTGCTGGTCCTGGAGGTGATCAGTGGGGGGGGGGGATTGGCTGGCTGAAGAGCCCCCTTGTGTGACCCCTGCTGTGGTGTCCGGTCAAGTGCTGCTTCACTGAAAACGTCTAAGTCCTTGTTCAGCTGTACAGAGCCCAGGAAGAGAAGGACTGCCAAAGTCCTGACTTCTCAGCACATGAATTGGCTGAGAACTGTGCTGGGGGTGGGTGCAGTCTGGGTTCCCAAACAGAGTTCCCCACTGGTCCTGGAGGCAATCGGTGATGGGTGGGGCAAATGGCTGGCTGAGAAGCCCCCTTGTGGCCCCTGCTGTGGTGTACAGTCAAGTGCCGCTTCACTGCACCTTTAATACATTTTTATATTGATTGCTGCATTAAAAATTTAAGAGGATCCAAAAGGTATCTCTTTGTGCAACTGTTTCAGAGTAGTGTGTTGGTGCTGCTGTGATTTGAATTTGACTTGGCGCCCCTCATCTTTCCTCTTTTCATTCCACCTCCTTCTCCCTCCACAGCTCTGACACCTGCTTTCTCACTCTCCACTTGTAAAATCCTCTGCTAGTCAAGCTGCTTTCTCCTTTTGCTTCCCCAAACTTTAGAGCATTTACTCTGTTGCTATTTGAAATGCTCCCACTTTCCTATCACTAAAATCCTTCCTCACTATGCACACGTGCAGTTGCTGCAGATCTTAGGCTAGTCTCACGGCTTCTCCCCTCATATCACCTCTTCTTCCTTTTGCTGTGATTCATTGGCCCCCTGGCCCCCTTGGACTTCTTCCCTTTATACTCCCTATCTCCGGTCCCTCCCTCATTTTGCTGCCAGTTACACTTTTTTGCACTGTAATGTTTCTTTTGATATGACATATTTTCCAATACTCGATCACTGTGCTTCCTCTTAATTATTCACCATGTACTTTTATTATTGTTATTTAATAATTACTGTTATAATTGTAACATTACTGATGTAACTGATAGCACTCACCTCATCCCCTTCCCCCCAGGATAAATTGAGAAATTAGCTGTTTAGCTCAGTACGTATGTCCTGGTGAAACTCTTGAAATAAATAACAGAATGTGATATAAATTGTAACAAAACATTAAAAATAAATTTTTTATGTGCGCCAGCTATTTCATTGCAACAATAATGGTTTGCCATAAATCAAGCTTTTAGTCATCTCTTAATACCACCCAGTACAGTAATGGAGCCAGTGCTGGGTTTCAAGCTGAAAGGGATGGAGTTCCACACAACTGGTCTCTTTATAATAAAGTTTGCATGCCTCAATGGGTTTTCTGGTGGGGGTACACCGAATTCCAAACTTTATGATGACTGGATGGTACTTTACAATTATAACACTATTCTCCTCCCATTAGAGGAAGTAGAACATTACTAATCCTCTGGAGAAAAGTACATAGTAAATAGAGCAGTACAAACACCAAGAGGTTAATAGCCAGATTAGCTTGCTAGGTGGGGCTTAAGAGTATAAGTAGTCTGGACCAATGATTTGTACAGAAGAGTTGATAAAGGGGAGTCAGCCAGTCCCTCAGGTCTTTGTGAGTGGGGTGCCCAAAGGATCCATCAGAAATCAGGCTAGGCCTTATCCCCTGCAGGAAGGCCATAACAATTGCAGAAGCATGGAGCAGAAGGAAGCCATATCCAGGCATGAACCAAAAGCAGTATTTAAGCAATAAAGCACTCTAGAGTGTGGGTTATGGTGGGATTTATCCATGGCTGGCGTAGTTTGGCCATGAGGCCACAGGCTGAATGGTCAAACCAGGTCAGCTGTGGGTAAATCCCAGCATAGCCCACACCCTGGAGTGGTTTATTGTGATCATACAATGTCCCCCTTCACTTTTTATTATGAAAAAAATAAAACAAAAATACTGTTTTCGCTATTTTAAATATTTTTTGTTGAAATTATTGTTCCACCAGAAAAAATAGTTCCCAGTTGCTACGCAGAATAATTCCCCACTCTTACATGATTACTGGAGAGAGAGTCTGTGAGGTTTCACTTGTTTTGCCTCCCCACCGACAGCTGAGTTTGGGAAGAAATTGTCTTGTTTCAGTTGTTTTTCATTTTTTAACAGAGAGCCTGACAGTTTTTAATCTGTGCCAGTGACAAGCTTGCTCTTTTACATACTTTTTTTTTTTGTAGTTAACTGTTTTCCTTTTAATTGTGTACTGAATACAATCAGATTCAGGATATTACTTTAGCAGCTGCCAGCTACTGATGTTGTGGGGAATGTGAAAGGGAGCCCGATACCTCTACAGGTATGGAGAGAGGTGAGGCAGGTGCTCCGTTCGACTTCTTACAGAA
Organism: Neoceratodus forsteri; assembly: GCA_016271365.2. Lineage (NCBI taxonomy): Eukaryota > Metazoa > Chordata > Ceratodontiformes > Ceratodontidae > Neoceratodus > Neoceratodus forsteri. The sequence continues at coordinate 473,659,343 of CM057455.1, forward strand.
GATACATTTAAAGAAACATTTTGTGGGACACAAGGTATATTTCTTACTGTTAGGGTCTGTGAGGTAAAAATAATGCAGTCTGTTTCCCACTTGCATTTTTGTGACCCGCTTCCGGGGGAGCACATGTGTGGAATCTAGGAGGAGCTGGCAAGTCGACCGTTGATGTGAAGGTGATTTTTTTCAAAGGTGATTCTGTAGATTTCACTTATTTAGTTTGTATATGTTTTGGAGGAGGCACTGGAGCAGCAGCCAAAATCGTACTTCACAGGAATGCTCTGCATCAGGGAGAAGAAGCATGCACACCACTGAAGGGAACACAGCATTTACAAGGTAGTGCTTTGGGTTTAATGGCTATTAGTTGTGGAACTGGAGGGTGAAGCCATACCAGTGCAGGGGATGAGGAATCAATAAGGAAAAATAAAGTTTGATGGCATGTGTAGAGGATTTCAGAAATGTGCTGTTAGTTCAGACCTCCGTTTCAAATTCCCACATAGGCTTAGCAAAGAGCAAATCTGGCAGTATTCCGCTTGGCTGTTCGGTGGTCAGAATGATTCCAAAAAGCTGGGGATTCCAGATGCAATTGACTGGCACCTTTTGCATGGGTTATGCCAGGATTTACCATGGCAGAAAGATGCCAGTCAGCCAATCAGAGTCCCTCATTCTCCGACCCCATTGTATAATAAGAAATACACTCCATGTAAGTATGGCAGGGCCTCCCCACGTTTATGTTCTGTCTGTGATTGGTGGGAGAGGGCTTGCCAGGCTCAGGGTGGTGGCAAGGTACCATGTTCAGGTGTGTCACTTGTTCCTTCTTAGCTAAGTCTCCAGAGCACAGAAACTGAAGAGAAGTAGGCACTGAGAAAGAAATGAAGTAAAGCAGAAACATTGAAAGTGTCAGCAGAAAAGGACTAGCAGGCCCACTCAGTCTACCCTGTATGCCGAGCAAGCTGCAAGCACTTTTCTATTGTCTTCCACCTGCCCCCCTCCCTGGAACTTGGCCAGGATTTGAGGGACCTCATTTTCCACCCAGGGACCACCAGGGCCACCGCCGCTGCCTCAGAGGTTGCCAAGTAAGAGGTGCAGTTGGACCACAGTGGGCTCAGGGATGGTGAGGGTGGTGGAAGAAAGGTGCATCCTTCCAGTTGTACCTTTCCACAATTCATATGCCATTCTAGCAGAATGTGGTTCCTCTATGGAGGCAGCCACAGTGGAGACCAAGGAGAATGCTGGGAACCTCTACAAAGGAGACCCACAGGAGGGTTTGCATGGGATTCTCAAACAGGCAGTAGTGTACAACAATACCTTCCCACCAAGTCGTAAAACTTAAAAGTCAGGATGGAAGAAAAAACAGGAAATAAATCAACTGCAGTAGCCAGGACTGCTATTTATTCTTCTCAAATCTTCCATAAAAATTCATTATAAATACACAAGGTGGGCAGACAGTATCCTCTGCAAAAGAGAAATCCCTTAGCACCTCAACTCTCTTGAGTCTTCAAAGGGGGTGTTGGGTTTACATGGAAGGAAACAACTCCTGTGGGAGACTCTATTATTAGGAGGGTAGAACTGGGGAAGGGAGGGAAGAGGGAGGTAAGGTGCCTGCCTGGTGCCATGGCTTGGAGGGACAGGGAGCAAATCTTCAGGAATGCGACAGAAGCTGCATGGGGAGGGAGCTGGATGTCATTGTCCACCTAGGGACAAATGACCTGGCTGGGAGAAGGATCAGAGCAGTGCAGGAGAAGTTTGTGGACTTGGGGAGGAGCTTTAGACATGTAGCATGCCTGGTAACCTTCTTGGAGGTGCTGCCTGTCTATGGTATGGGTGAAGCTAGGGTACTCCACACCATGGAATTCAATCAGTAGTTAACAAACTGGTGCAGAGCTCAGGGTTTCAGCTTCATTTGGGACTGGAGCTCCACCTGAAGTGATGCAGGCCTATACTGGCATGATGATCTGCATCTGTCCAGGAGGGGAACCAGGATCCTAGGTGATATGTTTAAATGATTCATTGGCAAGCATTTAAACTAGCCAAGGGGGGAGGCACTGAAAAGGAAAAGGGAAATCCTAGCACCCTGCCAAAAAAATCAGGGTAGTTAGTGAGGTAAACACCAAGATAGGCCCATTCTTGATGCCCTACAGGGGGCATGCCTCAGACAACTAGTTTTAGAACCCACTTGGGAGGGAGAAATCTTAGACCTGGTACTCTCAAATGGGGACATAGAGAGGATCTCAGATCTAGAAGTGGGTAGCCAACTGGGAAAAAGTGACCACCAAACAGTATGGTTCACAATAAACTTAGCTGTAGAGTCAAGCCATACAAAAGTGAAGCTACTGGACTTCAGGAGGACTGATTTTGTCAAAATGGGAAAGTGCCTCAGAAAAGCACTAGCAAACAGGAAAGAAGGTGGGGTGGAGCAACAATGGGGAAACATCAAAACTGCCATCACAGAGGCAACAAGCCTTTGTGTGAAGCAAATAAACAGATCAAACCAAAAGAAAAAAACACTATGGTTCTCAAAAGAAGTGGCATAGAAGGTTAGTGTGAAAAAGATAGCATTCAGGAAGCATAAGGAAACACAGACGGAGCAGGACAGAAAACTGTACCAGTTAAAGCAGATGAAAGCGGGGAAGGCAGTCAGAATAGCAAAGGCCCAAACCAAGGAAAAGATAGCCAACTCAGTTAAGTAGGGGAATAAAACCTTTTATAGGTACATTAAGGAGCAAAGAAAGACTAAGGCAGGGATACTGAGGCTGAATAAAGAGGAGGGTGGTTGGGCAGAGAGGGACAGTGAAAAAGCAGGGATACTGGATGAATACTTCTGCTCAGTATTCACAAAGTAAGAGGAGGGAGAGGTACTAATCCAGTCAATAGAAGCACTCTGGATAGGGGGGTTGATATCAGTCCTTTAACAGAAGAAAGGGTTCTGAAAGAACTCCTAAAACTGAAGGCAGATAAAGCAATGGAGCCTGATGGGATTCATCCCTGAATTCTAAAAGAAGTAAGGGGAAGACTAGTAACACCACTGACTACCCTTTTTAATAAATCATGGGAGGATGATGTGGTACCTCAGGACTGGAGGAGGGTGAATTTGATTCCCTTTCACAAAAGTGGGAGCAAGGCAGAGGCAGGAAACTGCAGACCTGTCAGTTTGGCCTCAGTGGTAGAGAAAATGATGGAATCACTTCTGAAAGAAAGAATTGTGAAGCACCTAGAGGCCACTGGGGCACAGGACCCAAGGCAGCATGGATTCACAGCAGGAAGGCCATGTCAGACGAATCTAATCAATTTCTTTGACTGGGTGACCATAGTAGTAGATCAGGGAGTGGCTGTGGACATGGCCTACCTAGATTTTAGAAAGGCATTTGACACAGTCCCACACAAAAGATTAATAAACAAATTAGCCAGACTGGGAGTGGGTCCCATGTTGGTAGCCTGGGTAAAACATTGGCTTGACAACAGGACACAGAGGGTAATAGTAGACAGAGTCCACAGTGAAGAGAGGGGGGTTACTAGTGGGGTACCGCAGGGTTCAGTACTGGGGCTGGTCCTTTTTAATGTCTTTATAAGTGACATTGAAGAGGGATAGGAAGGAAAAGTATGTCTCTTTGTAGATGACACAAAGATCTGCAACAGGATTGATACACAAGGTGGAGTGGAAAGGATAAAAAGGGACTTGGCAAGGTTGGAGGAGTGGTCAAATGTCTGGCAGCTTAGATTCAATGCAAAGAAGTGCAAAGTAATGCACCTGGGAAACAAAAACCCAGAGGAAGAGTACACAATGGGGGGCGAGATACTGACAACAAAAATGGAAAGGGACCTGGGGGTAGTTATATCAGATGACCTAAAGGTGGGCAAGCAACGTGAGAAGGCAGTAAGGAGGGCTGGAGGGATACTGGGATGCACAGGGAGAGGCATCACCAGTAGAAAACAGGAATTTGTTATCCTTCTGTACAGACAGTTGATGAGACCCCATCTGGAGTGCTGCATGCAGTTCTGGAGACCCCATTTTCTCAAAGACATAGACAGGGTAGAGGTTGTCCAGAGGAGAGCAACCAAAATGGTGTAAGCTCTGCACCAGAAGACATATGAAGAAAGACTAAAGTAACTTGTATAGCCTCGAGAAAAAGAGGGAGAGGGGGGACATGATAGAAACTTTCAAGTACCTCAAGGGAATCAACAAAGTCCAAGAGGGTAGCATATTTCAGAAAAAGAGATTTGCAAGAACAAGGGGGCACAATTTGAAGATAGATGGGGGACAGCTCAGAGGCAATGTGAGGAAGTATTTCTTCATGGACAGGGTTGCAGATGCATGGAACAGCCTTTCTGAGCAGGCCATTGAGTCAAAGACAGTGGGGGAATTCAAGAATGCATGGGACAGACATAAGGCAATTCTAGTTGGGGGTAGGAGTAAGTAGGCTGTTGGTTAACTAGGATCTTCAGCTTATCCATCAGGTAGGGAAATGGGCAGACTAGGTGTGCCAAGCGTTCCTTATCTGCCATCTATTTGTATGTTTCTATGAACTAACAGACCCCTGTGTCTGTCCCACACTCTCCTGACTCCCCCTATAGTTCTTGCCCCCACCACCTTTTCTGGGAGTCAGTTCCAACTGTCCACTACCCTCTCCATAAAGTAGAAGTTTTCTAACATTCCCCCTGAACCTCCCTCTTACTAACTGCATATCATGCCCCCTTGTTTTTGATTGCTCCTTAGCTGGAAGATGTCCCCTACTGGTACCCTGTTAATACCCTTGATATATTTGAAGGACTCAGTCATGTCCCTCCTTTCGGTCCATTGTTCAAAGGAGTACATGCCAAGGTCCCTCAGCTATTCCTTGTATGATAGGTGACTAAGTCCCCTTACCATTTTTGTCACCCACCTCTGGATGCACTATACCCTAGCCACACAATCTTGAGGTATGGCCTCCAGAACTGGACCCCATACTCAAGGTGCAGCCTGACAAGCTGCCTGTACAAGGGCATGATGACCTCCCTCTTCCTGCTAATTATTCCCCTACCTATACAACCCAGCATTCTACTGGCCCTTGCCACTGCTTTCTCACATTGCTTTGCCACATTTAGATCTCTTGAAATTAATATGCTTAGGTCCCTTTCCAGCTTGGTAATCTCTAGAGCATGCCCCACTATACAGTACTCCACTCCCTGGTTATTTCTGCCTAAGTGTATGATCTTGCATTTCTTTGCATTGAAGGCCAATTGCCATTCTTTAGACCATTCCTCCAGTTTCTCCAAATCCCTGCACATGCTCGATACCCCTCAGGCATATACACTCTATTACAGACCTTTGTGTCATCTGCGAACAGATACACTCTTCCATCTAGCCCCTCCGTTATGTTCCTTATACTGTAAATATATTGAAAAGGAGTGGCCCCAGCACAGATCCCTGTGGTACTCCACTGGTGACCCTATCCTCCTCTGAATGTACCCCATTAACTATTACTCTCTGTCTTCTACCCTCCAGCTAGTTTTGCACCCACCTAACCACGTGCTTCCCCAGCCTAAGACATCTATCTCATTTTGTGCAGCAGTCTCCCATGTGGCACAGAATCAAATGCCTTTTTGAAGTCAAGATGTGCAACGTCCACAGAACCCCCTGATCCAGTACCTTGGTGATCCAGTCAAAGAACTCTATTAAGTTTGTTTGACACAACCTTCCCTCAGTGAACCCATGTTGCTGTCGGTCCTGTAGGCCACTGGCCTCAAGGTAGTTAGTGATTCTCTTTTTTACCAGCTTCTCCATGAATTTGCCCACTACTGAAGTTAAGTTCACCGGCCTATAATTTCCTGCCTCCTCCTTATCCCCCCCCTTAAGAAGGGGGACCACATCTGCCCTTCTCCAGTCATCAGGAACCTCTCCTGTTTCCAGGGATGCATTGAAGTGGCTGGTCAGAGGTCCTGCTAGCACTTTTCTAAGCTCCCTCGGTACCCTGGGGTGCACCCCATCAGGCCCCATGGCCTTGTCCACCCTCAAACCCTCTAGCTCCCACAGGATTTCCTCCACTTGGAACTGACTGGAGTCAACCCCCCCACCTCCTTGGGTGCCTTGATCTTCTTAAACTCCCCCTTCCTTTTCAACCATGAAGACTGAGCAGAAATATCTATTGAGTATCTTCACCTTACTACAGTCATCCTCCACCAACTCCCCTTACACATTTTTTCAACCTAATTATCCCGTCCCTTGACTTTCTCCTCTTGCTCATATATTGGAAGAAGGTTTTATCCCCCTCCTTGGCCATGCTGCCTATTCTCTCCTCTGTTCTTGCTTTCACCCTCCTGATTTCCTTACCTGCCTCCTTCTGCTTCTCCAGGTATGTAGCCCTATTCTCCTCCCTTTGAGTCCTTTTATGCCTCCTAAATGCCGTCCTCTTTTCCATGACCTTCTCTGCCACTTCCCAATTAAACCAGAGTGGTTTCCTCTTCCTCCTGTTTTTATTCACCCTTCTTATGCAGAGGCTAGTGGCCTCCACTGTTGGCCTTCTTATTTGACCCCACCTTTCCTCCACCCCCTAAGTTCCCTAACCCTTGCTAATGCCTGTTAAACACTTTCCCCCATTTTCCAAAAGTTTCATGCTGAAAATCCAGCACCTTTACTTTGGGCCGATGGACCTCAGCAATTGCTTTTACTGTGAACCAGACAGTGCTGTAGCACTCATGCCCAGGTTCACTCCTATGGATATCTCCCCCACCCATTCCCCATTTGTAAGGATTAGATCTAGGATCGCCCCTTCCCTGGTCAGTTCCCTTACCAGCTGCTTCAGGAGAGCTCCCTGTAGGGAGTCTACGATATCCCTGCTACTGGTGGATGCTGCTGATGGGATGCCCCAATCTACATCCGGCAAATTGATGTCCACCATCAGCAGCACCTCACCCTTGTTTGCCATCCTCTGTATCTCCTCCATCATTGTCATGTCCATCATATCCTGCTGTGCTGGCAGCCTATATATCATCCTGGCTTGTTTGACCACTCCCTTCCCTCTGTTCAATGATACCCATAAAGCCTCAGTCCTCCCCCCCCCCACCTACCTTGCAATTCTGTAGCTTTAATGTGCTCCTTTACATAAAGGTCAACTTCCCCTCTCCTATCAACCCTATCCTTCCTAAAAGGTGTATACCCCAGTATTCCCATGTCCCAGTCCTGTCCCACATGACCCCATGTCTCTACAGGGTGGTGCAGAGATTGCCAAAAGGTATCAGAATCAACTAATAATGTAAAGGGAAAGGCCTTAATACTTCTTAAGCATAGCAACTTTTTTCAAAAATTGTGCCATGTTTTTCAAAAGGAAAATTGCCATAGTTATAGTAATCCAGTTTCCTAGGTGATAAACTTGTGACCTGAAACTGGTTTGCCATTTTTTTTCTCTCTTCTGTAGATGTACCTAAGCATCTTCTCCATGAGGGAAGGCAAGAATGGGCAAGTGATTTTACTGTGGTTCTTGTGAGAGACAGCAGAGTAGCACAAGCCATGGTCGGGCTCATAGCTTTCTTACAGAAAATGCAGCACATGTTCACCATTATAACCAGCTGGTTATAATGGTGAATTACAACTGTCTTTTTCTAAGGGAAAAACACTACCCAGGCATTATACAAATCATAAGATATGTCATTTTTATGCAACAATTCTAGAAACGATCTTCAAAAGGATTTTTTAATATGGATTCTGAGGATTCCCTGTATCTTGTTTCTAACTCTGATTGGGAAGGAAATGTATCATGCAAGTCTTTTTCAGACAGGAAGATTGATAGAGTGGAGAAGAGGGAGATGCAAACAAGGAAGAAGAGGGTGGAATAGAAATGAGGGCTAGAATTTTGAGGAAAAAGGAATAAGAAAGGATTCAGAACAAGAAGGCACGTCATGAGGGGGCGGAGGAGGAGAAAGGTAAACAGAGTCCAGCAAAACAAAACAAAAGACAAGAATGGAACAAAAGAAGTACCACAATGCAGCAAAAGAAACCACTGTGGCAAAGAGCAGTATACAACCTTTCAGCTAGGGTATTAACTTTGTAAATCCTTTGGTTAATCGATCTGGTTTGAAGCTGGATTTTCATTTTTTTAAGGAATCTAAGACTCAAGCAGTATTTTGCAAATCTGTCAGAAGACAAAAGAAAGACAAACAAGAGAAAAAAATAGCTAACATTAACATTAGGAATAAAACCACAATTTGTACTTTCAGTACAACTTCTAACAAACCTGGGTATGATCAAAAACTGGTAGAGGAAGATTTTCATGTCCCTATAAGAAGATCTGAGATCCTTTTCTTTAACCGTAATGTAAGCCCCTATTAGATGAATTTTGTATTGTGTAAGAGATGTACTGATGATGTCTAGTTTGTTTGAAAGGACATGGAAGAAAGGTTAAAAGTTTTTATGTAATATTTGAGAAACTGTCAAAAAAAAATTAAAATTTACTTTTGAAATCAATTCTGTACAGATTTCACTCTCGGTTCTCTTACTTAGGATAAGGTAGCATTTAGTGTTAGTCTGTACAGATATTTGCTGAACAATTGAATGTCAATGATATTAGTCTGAAATTTCCTTACAGGATTGACAATAGAGAAATAGACTTTCTCAGTGTAACACAAAGAGGAGAACATGGTAAGCGAGTATCCACAGTGGCTATCGGAAGCCAATGGCCAGTAACTCCTGAATGCTTTCAAGTAGCACTCATCCATGCATCTTGAAAAAATTGATACCATATTCACAGTTCCTCAAAATAAGGAAGAACTGAAGTGAAGATCTAGTATTTGAGCAGCAGGCAGAAGAACTTTCTGAAAGGTTTCATAACAGGGGAATATGACCACAAGATGGTGGAATCAGCACATAGGAAAGTGGTCACGAAACATAGATACACAGAAACATAGAATTTAACAGCAGATAAGGACCGCTTGGCCCACCTAGTCTGCCTAAAAGAAAAGACATAGTTGCTGCAAGTGAAAAAAGATTTCTTACAAGAAGAGAGCCAGAACTTTTTTGTTAGAATTTACTTCCATTACAGGATGGATAGGCATGGTAATACATAAATTCTGGGACATTTTAATGTTGGATGTCACAATCAAGAGGAACTAGGTATAACACCAGGGTTATCTTTATGAGCGTGACAAATATTAAAGATAACATTTTGCACAGTAGATACCAGCTATCAGCACTGTCAGCACCCAAAACCTGGTTACCCATCCTCAAGGGATTTCACTGTTGCAAAAACTGTAACATTTCTATGCATTGCAAGCCAGGATATATTTTTTTACATCCAATCACTAAGATCATTTATTCATCAGGCAGTTTATTACCTGCAAAAAAAAGCAAGTGGCATCGTCAGCATGTGGTCTGAAAACAAAACAAAATGGTAATATTAAATGCATGCTGAAAATAGAAAATTGAAGTTAGAATTGAAATTTTGCCTATAGGTCTTATTCAAGAATTATCTAAAAGAGATTGTAACATGAGCAAGAAAAAGGGTTATGAGTGATTGGACAAAGAGCATCAAGATTCAGGAGTCCTCAGCATATCCATATATTAGTAGTCAATTAATGTATGGGCATGCTACAATTAATGTATGGTGGAGTACCGAGAGTGGCCACCATACGCATGCTGTATGGCTTACAATTCAGAACAGCAATAACTTCATGTAACTTGTCATACTTGTAATACATGCAAGTTTTTCCAAGAGTAGTCCAGGACAGAAAATAATATTAGAAAGTTCTGAGTAGTAGTAAACTAAAATATTTTCAACTGTGTGTCTTGCATGCGCTCATTTGTTTCCTTTGTAAATGTGTGCAGCCATTTTGATCTTCCCACCCACCCACCCACTCACCTGAATGGACACCAGAGCCATAGAAGAAATAAAAAATATTTTAGTAAGCCATACAAAAATAATTGTTGAGGTAATTACTGGTATATTTGTTCTGCTATAAAAGAAGTTGCAGAGAATTGTGAATTTGTGTTGTCCTGTAAGTGAACCTGCCACCGTCACAACATTGCGTACAGTAGACTGAGGTTTTCCAAGCCCATTCAAGAATTAATGCCACAGTTATAAAACTAACTGCCAAACTTCAAAAAAAAGTACCTAGCAGCCCAGATTCTTTCCAAGACAGGTGTCGGCAAGAGAAGCAGTGTTCTCTGATCAAACACGGAACAGCACGGCGGACCAAGACTTTGTATTCCCATATGCAGCAACGCTGTATTTTGGAATGGGCAACAGCATGAAAAAGCTATTAACACCACAGGACTTTCTGCAAACACTCACCACGATTGTTGATCGTATGCAATGCAAACAGCTGAGGTATAGTAAGGCCAACTGCAGCCACAGTTGTGCGTTTCAAATTATATTGACAGTAAGACATCTTCAGTGTTGGGTAAGTTATTTTTTCTATTACTTTTGGGAACTTGTTCCGGGAAGCTCTGTGCAGTCACTAGCAAGGATGGAAAAGTACTAGAAAAAGTAATACACCTTACAGTTAGTTATTTATGTCTTTTCATACAAAAGTAATACATAACTATAACTGATTACATGTATTTGAAAGTAACTAGAAACTAACCTATTGTTCACAAATAAATGTAATCTGTTACATTTATTATTTTTGTATTGTTTTTGTATAAAAAGAAATAAGTAACTGTAACTTTAAGGTGTATTACTTTTTCTAGTACTTCTCCATCCTTGGTAGTGACTGCACAGAGTTTCCTGGAATAAGTTTCCAAATGCAATAGAAAGTAATAGAAAAAGTAACTTACCCAACACTGGACATCTTGTCATAATCCTTGACACAGCAGGAAGCAGGGAGTTTAGCACCGTAACATGAAACAAGAAAAGTAATGTTTTAAAACATGTAACATGAGAAGAAAAGATTCTAAACAGGGAGCTGAACCCTTTCTTTCACCATGTTACAAGTGAATTAACCCACTCCTGAGCATGGGTCTCTCAAGGATTAATGTATGGCTGGGTAGTTGGAACCACTAGGCCTTTAGCCTTGTGGTTCCAACCCCCCCCCCCCCAGCCGTACATTAATCACTGAGAGACCCATGCTCTGTCATAGGTTAATCCTTACAAAAATCATAGTTAGTGTAAGATGAGGGTAAATAAGGGATATATATGTGAAGAAAGAAAATATGGGAGGCTGTAGGAGAAAAAGTGATAATAAGCAAGGAAAGAGAAGAATCTAGAAAACAAAGAGGTGATGATGGGTATGAAAAGGCATAGTACGAGTGAATGAGCTGAGGAGTCCTCATGAGGGAACTAAGTAACATTGCCTAGTAAGAAGTCTGAAAGTTGACAAATGTGGGGGAAAAAGACAGTGACAGAGACATCTGTGGAAAATGCAAATAGATGTGTACACATAGCTGAAATGTCCATGTGAGTAGCCCCCCCCACACACACATACAAACACTGGATGGAAGCATGTGCAGGCATGCCCCCACATGCAAATGTACCATGCACACATGCATGCAAAGATATGACAGGCGTGGGGTTAAAAATGACAGACTATGGTGGTAAACCATAAGGTGGCTGATAGATGAGAGTAGAAAATAAGACTGTCATTTAAACCAGAGGATTGCTGAGAGCTTAGGCAGATGATCAGCTTGTTTTTTTTGTTTTTATGTTTGCTTGCACGCATGTGCAAGAAACATAGTGCCATCATCCGAGTTTTCAAGGGGTGTGTCAGCCTCTTCCAATTCAGTCAGTGTGTTTGCAGGCGTGGTTGCAGTACTCGAATCACTGCTCCAGCTGTCTATGACAGCAGTTGAAAATGCAGTGGCATACAGTTGAAAGGGAGAGCTCCGCTTCAGTGTGCAGAGCTCCCCCCAACACGCACACATGCATATTGCGTGCTCATGCACTCCCCCCCATGCACATACTGTATAGCAGACAGGGGTGCCCAATGCCCTGTCGGCTCCACATTCCCCCCCAAAAAAAGCTTTCTAGGTGCCAGGCTGAGGCCCACCCCAGCATGGCACACGTTCGTATGGCCGCACGGGATGCCCAATCCCCGCCGGTCCAGCCCCCAAACAGTTTCTAGCTGCATGCTGGGAGCCCACCCCAGCGTGGCAAACGTCCCCCATTGTCTTCCTTAAAGAACAAAAATAACCTGCAAAAAGAAAACATTCCTCTGTGTTCTCCAGGCCCACCCGCGCCCACCCATTGTGCACCGTGCCTCCCCACACACCCCCTCACCCCATACTTACCTCCGGAGTCTGGCGCGATGATCTTTGGTGGACCAGGAATACGTCTGCACTCTTCAAAGCTGACCGCGAACTGAGGAAATGCCGGTAAGCTGTATAATGTAATAGATAGGGTTTTTCCAACTTTGCTGCATATCTGGGGCATTTTTTGGAATTTTTGCACCAAATTTTCAACTTGGGGTTTTTGGGACCCCTTCTCATGAATGCTGTCAGCTAGAAGGCTGTTTGGGGGGGCAAGAGAAAAAGAAAGCATTCAGGAAGTACAAGGAATCGCAGCAGGAGCAGGACAGAGAACTGTATCAGTTAAAGCAAAAGGAGGCTGGGAAGGCAGTCAGAACAGCAAAGGCCCAAACTGAGGAAAAGATAGCCAACTCAGTTAAGAAGGGGAATAAAACCTTTTATAGGTACATCAGGGAGCAAAGGAAGACCAAGGGAGGGATAGTGAGGCTTAATCAAGGGAGGAGGGTGGGCAGAGGGAGAATGTGAAAGGCAGAGATACTAAACAAATATTTTGCTCAGTATTTACAAAGGAAGAGGGGAGGTACATAAAACAAACAGTAGTAACACTCTGGATATAGAAGTTGATACCAGCCCATTTACAGAAGAAAGGGTTCTGAAAGAACTCTTAAAACTGAAGGTGGACAAAGCAATGGGGCCTGATGGGATTCATCCCAGAATTCTAAAAGAACTAAGGTAGAACTAGTGACACCACTGACTACCCTCTTTAACAAATCATGGGAGGATGGGGTGGTACCCGAGGACTGGAGGAGGGCAGATGGATTCCCCTTCACAAAAGTGGGAGCAAGGCAGAAGCAGGAAACTATAGACCTGTTAGTTTAACCTCAGTGATAGGAAAATGATGGAATCACTTCTAAAGGAAAGAATTGTCGAGTATCTAGAGGCCAGAGGGGCACAAGACCCTAGGCAGCATGGATTCACAGCGGAAGGTCATGCCAGACTTAATCTGATAGGATTTCTTTGACTGGGTGACCAAAGTAGTAGATCAGGGAGGGGCTGTGGATGGCCTACCTAGACTTTAGCAAGGCATTTGACACAGTCCCACACAAAGATTAATATATAAGTTAGCCAGCCTGGGAGTGGGTCCCAAGATAACAGCCTGGGTAAGAATTGGCTGGAGAATAGGACACAGAGAGTAATAGTAAATGGAACACATTCAGAAGAAAGGAGGGTTACTAGTGAGTACCTCAGGGTTCAGTATTGGGACGAGTCCTTAATGTCTTTATAAGCTACATTGCAGAAGGACTGGAAGGAAAAGTATGTCTCTTTGCAGATGACACTAAGATCTGCAACAGAGTTGATGCACAGGGTGAGGTGGAAAGGATGAGAAGGGACTTGGCAAGGTTAGAGGAATGGTCAAATGTATGGCAGCTTAGATTCAATGCTAAGAAGTGCAAGGTAATGCACCTGGGAAACAAAAACCCAGGGGAAGAGTACACAATGGGGGGTGAGATACTAACAACAACAAAAATGGAAAGGGACCTGGGGGTAGTCATATCCATACCTCTCAACTGTCCCTGATTTTCAGGGATGTCCCTGATTTTGACTCAAAATTTTACTCTGTCCCTCCTAAAATTTGTGTTTCCATGGCTAAACAGTGGGGCCTGTGAGCACAAAATAATGTCAAGCATTAAAGTTACAGACTTCTTCTTCTTTAGAAAATGCATTTTGCACTAAGTCCCATATTCTACCAGATTTCTGAGTGGATATCTCTAATTCTAAAGATGTGTCCCTGATTTTGGTCATTTGTCCCTGATTTTTTTAAGCCTTGTCCCTGATTTATGAGGCAGGAGGTTGAGAGGTATGGTCATATCAGATGACCTAAAGGTGGGCAAGCAATGTGAGAAGGCAGCAAGGAGGGCTGGGGCGATACTGGGATGCATAGGGAGAGGTATCACCAGTAGAAAACAGGAAGTTATTATCCCTCTGTACAGACAGCTGGTGAGACCCCATCTGGAGTACTGTGTGCAGTTCTGGAGACCCAATCTCCGCAAAGACATAGACAGGATGGAAGCTGTCCAGAGGAGGGCAACTAAAATGGTGCAGGGTCTGCACCGGAAGACATATGAAGAGAGACTTAAGGAGCTTAATATGTATAGCCTCGAGGAAAGGAGGAGAGGGGGACATGATAGAAACTTTCAGGTACCTCAAGGAATCAACAAAGTCCAAGAGGGTAGCATCTTTCAAAAAAAGAGGTGTGCAAGAACAAGAGGGCACAATTTGAAGATAGAGGGGGCGGCTCAGAGGTAATTTAAGGAAGTATTTTTTCACAGAGAGGGTTGTGGATGCATGGAATGGCCTTCCGGAGGAGGTTGTGGAGTCAAAATCAGTGGTGGAATTCAAGCATGCATGGGATAGTCATAAGGCAATTCTAGGGGGTGGGGGTAGAAAGAAGTAGGCTGCTGGTTAACTAGGATCTGCAGCTTATCCAGTAGGTAGGGAAATGGGCAGACTGGGTGGGCCAGGTGGTCCTTATCTGCCGTCAAATTCTATGTTTCTATGTTTCTATGTTTCTATGTTTCTGTCACTGTCATGGTGTTAATCAGGCGCGAAGAGTGATTTTGCAGTCACTGCTCAAAATCACCTTTCAGGACCGATTAATGAAACGACACTGCCAGTGTTCATAAGGTGGGCTCTCCAAAAGCCTATTTTGAAAATTTGGTGGAAAAAATTCTAAAATGACTATTTTACGAGCGTGCATTGCGCAGTTCCTATGCACGCCAGTAAGTTCACAAATTTTCAATATTTTCACTCCAGATTTTCAACATTGCCATTTTACCACACCTCCTGATGAGCAGTACAGCTGTCATTTTTCACATCTCGCCCAAAATGTGTTTCCGCCCATGTAGCACACAATGGCGCAGTCGGTGTGTGAAATCAATGTACGGGACACATTAAGAAAATCACAGAGAGACTGTTCATGAGCAGAGGTCTTAAAATGGCTGTGTTGAAAATTTGGTGAAAAAATTCCTAAAAATGACTGCTTTACAAGCGTGCTTTGCAGAGTTCCTCATGCGCAGCAAGTTCGTGAATTTTCAATATTTTCACTCCAGATGTTCAACATTGCCATTTTACCACACCTCCTTATGAGCAGTACAGCTGTCATTTTTCACATTTCACCTACAACGTATTTCCACCCATGTAGCGCACAATGGCGAAGTCAGTGTGCGAAATCAATGTATGGGACATAATAAGAAAATCACAGTGACACTGGTCATGAGCAGAGGTGTTAAAATGGCTATGTTGAAAATTTGGTGAAAAAATTCCCAAAAATGACTGATTTAGGAGAGCACGTTGCGCAGTTCCTACGCACGCTGGCAAGTTTGCGAATTTGTAATATTTGCACACCAGATTTTAAACAGTGCCATTTTACCACACTTCCTTATGAGCAGTACAGCTACCATTTTTCACATCTTGCCCAAAATGTATTTCTGCACAGGTAGCGCACAATGGTACAGTCGGTGTGCGAAAACAATGTTTGGGACAGATTAAGAAAATCACAGTGACACTGGTCATGAGCAGAGGTCTTAAAATGGCTATGTTGAAAATTTGGTGACAAAACTCGATAAAATGACTGTGTTACAAGTGAGCATTGCACATCCATGCACCCTCGTAAGTTCATGAATTTGTAATATTTTCAGTCCAGATTTTCACCAGTGGCATTTTTTCACACCTCCTTATGAACAGTACAGCTGTCATTGTCCACAACTTGGCTGAAATGTGTTTTCACACTTTCAGCACAGAAATGCGTGGTCGCTGTGGGAAATCATTGTTCGGGACAGATAAAGAAAACCACACTGACACTGTTCATGATCGGAGGTCCCAAAATCCCTGTGTTAATCTGCTGTAAAAATCATCCCCAAACTAGTTACATTACAGGTGTGCGTTGCACAGTTTCTACACACGCTCGTGACTTCACCAGTTTTTTTAATATTTTCACAGCAGATTTTCAACATTGCCATTTTTTACACCTCCCCATAAACAGTACCGCTGTCATTTTTCACATCCTGTTTGGAATGTGTTTTTGCACCTGTGGTGCCAAATGACGTAGTCGCTGTGCAAAAGCAGATATTGCCACTGTTTATGAGTTGGGGGTCACAAAAAAACCATGTTGAAAATTTGGAGTGAAAATACCAACGAATGCCTGAGGCATTAGGGTTTCCGACCATAACGCCCCACCCTGTAGAGAATGACAGGCATCAGGGGTGTGACTTGGGATTCTTGCCTGTAATGCTCATACCATTCCACCCCCACCCACACCCCACAGCCAGTGAGAGGCATCAAGGTGTGCGTCGGACTCTTCGGCCCAAAACTTCACCCTATTCTCCTATACCGCACCCATCTCAACGTATTTCCTGATGGAATGGGGTGCGCATAAGGGCCAAAGACCCCAAGGCACACCATGACATCTGTCAGTGTCTGCAGGGTAGGGTGTGGTGAAATGGCATGGTCGTTATGCCTGATGACCCAAAGGCACACCCCAATGCCTGTCACTCTCGCAGGGTGGTGGTGGGGTTGGCTTCAGTGCAATACTTCACTGCCATTCCTATTATGCAGCTCAGTAACTTCTACACTACCAACGCCAATGCCAGCAAGCAAACATTCGGCATTGTCAAAGGCTTGTTTCCTTTGTCAGCATCCTGGAAACGCTGCTGAAGGACACAGACAGAAAGATCATTGACAATGTGGTCCCTGGAGGTAAAGTGGGATACAATGAGTTTATCAGTGTCTCTATTCCTGACCGCTCTGTAATGTTCTGTGAATCAGTCAGCCAAGTGTCTGCCAGTTTCTCTTATGTAGATAGCTGCACAATTTCTGCAAAGAGTACAGTACATTACATTACTAGAAGTGCATGAGAACTCCTTGGCAATATGAAAAACACCTGTGTGACCCTGAATTTCAGTAACACTAGAAATTAATTTGCAGGTATAACACCAAATTCTGTTGTAAGCTATGGTACCTGGTAGGGAGGAATTGTTAGGAGTACATAGGCTGCTTCGTACCATGATATTACACAGGTTGGGTGGTCAGCACTAAGAGACAATTGGTCACTCTGTAAAGGAAACTTCAATATTAGGGTTAGTTTGCAGAACAGGGAAGTTCCTCATGTACAAGTCTCTAACCAGCATTTAATGCATCTGAAATAAATTATCTGCTTTTAGCTTTTATCAGAGCAGTGATTGCATATTTTTGATGGAAAGCAGTACTACATTGTATCAAATGGTATTTTTTCAGTGTGATCCCTTACACAAACATAAGTGTGCAGTGTACATGCAGAATGCATGACACATGCTTAATTGTACAATGCTTGCATGTGGTTCGCATATACAAAGTGAACCTAAGGAAATCAGGTCTAAAAAGCAAATCAAGTTCACATGCTGCAAGCCTGATGTGTGCAGCAGGTACGCTGATACAAACATCTTCTAAAAATCAACAGGTTCACATGTTGCTCGCTTGACATGAATGCAGCAGTTAAGCTGGTATGAACATCATTTAAAAATCACATCAGGTTCACATGTTGCACACTTGCAATGTGTGCAGCAACTAAGCTGATGCACATTTTATCCAAAAAACACATCAGTTTCTAGTTCCCATACTACCGCTAGCAATTATTTATTTATTTTTTGTTGACCGGGTAAGTGCACTAGACAAATCCTGCCTATTTTCAGGCACGACCCGGGGGAGGGGGATACAGATGAATGCCAACTGACCTTGAACCAGATTAAGCTGTTGGTGGTATTTTTTTTAGTGAATGAGGGAAATTTGGCCGGGACACTGGGGAAATTCCCCTACTCTTTTCGATAAGTGCCATGGGATCTTTAACATCCACCTGAACTACCACCAATCCAGGCAGATGGGACCTCGGTTTAACGTCTCATCCGAAAGACGGCACCTCAGAAGTGCAGCACCCCTCTCATGCTGCACTGTAGTGTCAGTACTGGGATATTAACCCAAGTGCCGGATGTGGGAACTGAACCCACAGCCCTCTGATCTCCCAGCCTCAGAGGTGAGTGTGCTACCTACTGAGCCACTGACACTACTACTAATTAAAGCCATTAAAATCAATTTTTTCATTGATTTCCCATTAAAATTAGCTAAATACATTAATTCTGATCCTTTTGCAAGTTGTTTAATGGTTTTTGATTTTTGTCATTCAATTGCCATTAATTTGTCAAGTATTGTTTGCTTAATGCATTAAATGCCTAGAATATAGTCAGCCAACATCCCCCATTCCAGATGTGTGAAGAAGGTTCTCTGTGTTGTGAAGCCTTACCATTTTGTTTTGGGCCATGCAAATCCCCTTATGCATATTTAGTGCTACAAATGTGTTTCTCCATAACTGTTTCGGCTCACTTACTTTCCCTTTGTCATTCTGTGTGATGCCATGCTCAGCACTCTTTGTGCTGAGTAGGATTTTGGAAGCATGCACCATTGTCACATTTTGTCACTGAAATGAGGGATATGGATACTGAAAAATGAGGAACAATGAAGGACACTAACCCTCACGATGATCAAGACACATTCAAAGACATGGAGATAAAATACCTCAGAACACAGTGGAAACCATTGTATTTAGTTGTACTAATATTAGCACCTGAGAAGGAATTTCGGTTCAGAGAAGGGCAGCCAAGATGGTACAGGGCTTGCACAACAAAACATATGAGGAGAGATTAAAGGACCCTTAATATGTACTCACTCGAGGAAAGGAGGGAGCGGAGGGGACATGATTAAAACATTCAAGTACCTCAAGGTCATAAACAAGGTGCAGGGGGGAGACTTCTCCCAATGTAGAAGGAGTACAAGAACAAGGGGGCATGATATGAAATTAGAGGGGGTTAGGTTAAGAGGAAATGTGAGAAAGAGTTTCTTCACAGAGAGAGTGGTGGACAAAAGGAGTAGTCTGCCACAAGAGGTGGTGGGAGCGAACACAGTGAGGGATTTTAAACATGACTGGGACAGGCACAAGGGTACTTAGAGGTGGGAAGAAGGGATAGAAAGTCTTATGGGCAGACTGGATTGGCCTAGCGGTCCGTATCTGGTGACAATTTCTATGCTTCTATGAATCATATTATTTTTGGTTGAAACACCACATTTTATGATTGCTCACCTTCTATAAAACTCATTGATTATCTTAGTTATTTTGTAAGCTTCCTTTCTTACTAGAATCGAAATGCATACTTATAGTGTGATGACACCCAACCTTGTTTTATTTCAAATCCTTGATCTAGAATTATTGCATACTTCCTGAACAACAGGAACACCCCTCCAAAGTGCAGCCATGCATGATGCAATAGTTTCTTCTCCTCCCACTGCTTCACGAGTGTCTAGACTACATTGGAGTGTTTCCAAGTCCAGGAAAGACATAATGGGAATTAATCAAGGGATATAAACACACATGCTTTGGTGCAGTAGCACCGGTATTGTTGGCAGTCTGTTTTTCACATTTTAAAAGAAGAAAGGGAATTATAATGGAAGGGAGGAAAAAAAAGAAGTGGATTAAGCAGGATCTGCTGTGAAGGACAAGAGACTAAAAATGTTTGTTTCTATAGGGCAGACTATCAAACAAGCTTTAAAAACATACTTATGGTACCAAGCATTTGGTGAATGACTTTGTAACTGTACTAATTGTTGTTATATAACTGATGTTGCTGAGATGTTTGATATGAGATTTTAAATTTTGTTAGGCGTCTTGATATTTTGAAAGGTGCCATAAAAATAAAGATATTGTTATTATTATTATTATTATTATTATTATTATTAGATGAACCCGAGGGTCTTTACCTGCCAACAAATCAGGGCTGTCAGCAGGCATATGCACTGTTAGCAGCAGAATACAGTAGAAACAAATCAGGCAGGGACAACAAATCAGGCAGGGGCAACAAAAAGAGGAAGAAGGACATTATGAGTCACATGGTGACTGTGTCGTGCTGAACCCTTTTGCCTTTGTTGTTTGCTATGGGGCACTGATGCCACCAGCCAAATACACAAACAAGGACAACTCACCAGGCAGGCAGAAAAACAAAGGAAGGAGGATTATAGGAGGTAACTGATTACTTGAACTCGGATGTGGCTAGCGGGGGGGGGCAATGGTGTGGTGTGGCAGTGCATATTTTGGCTATGTTTACATAACGGGGGGCAACAGTGCATCAGTTTTGAGTACAAGTTGAAAATTCCTGGCTACGCCCCTGCAACAAATACTATGTAACTATAACCAAACTACCAGTTGCATCAGCATTCTGTACAGAATGTTAGCAATCATAAACTGTGTTTTTAAACTAGGGGCCTTTCGAGGCTTAAGGGGTTGACAGTGTCGCTTTAAGGGGAATTTTCCATGTTGGGAATGTATACAGTGCTCCCATAGGAGGAAATTAAAAGAGATTATTATAATGGGATAACATCCCACATGACCTGATTGGCTTCAGTGTTCTGACAGGATAAAATGAACCCATGTTGCACTGACATGTACAGCCTACTCACAACATATAGGGCTCAATGTTCAATGAGCTGCTAGATCAGCACAAGGTGTGCTGATCCACAGTGGCAGAAAACTCCAGGTACATCAGGGACACTGCATCCTATTCTAGAAAAATAGGGGTCCCTGCACCAAAGTCTCAAGAGTTACCGCAGCCAGAGGATTGCTTCAAATATTTCGCACATCTCAGGGGTTTGAAGGAGGGTCCTGTCAAGCCCCCCCCCCACACTTGGCACAACCTAGAAGAGTCGCAAAGTCGGGGTGCTTAATATGCCTGGAAGTTGGGGACTAGGGGTAGAGGGAGCAGTGGGGGGTGCCATAGAGGGAAATGGGGGCACGGCAGAAGTGTGAGGGTTCTAAGGTGGCACCTGGTAGAGGTGCCATGCTCTGTGGGACAGAGTTGATCAGCCTGGGTAGAGGGGGATAGGCAAGAAGACACCATGACCCAGACCCTAGGTGGCAACAGCCATGGCACTTGTCTCAGAGGAGTCACAGTCCCTGGCAGTGTAGTCTGGCATCAACCTGCCACCAGACAGGGGTCTGTGTACCAAGAGAATGTTGCAGTACCCAGAGAACATGCTCATCAACCAACTGCATGCTGCAACCTGCAGCCCCTGCCACCCGCCACATATAGGGTACTGTGGCTCTTCTGTGGCACAAACCAGGGCTGTTGTTAACTGGGGTCTGCAACATGGTGCATCTGTGCCAACCCCCCTCAACCTGGTCCAATCAGTACTGTCCCATGGAGCATGGCACCTCTGCCAGATGTCACCTCAGAACCTTCACACTGCCTCTGTGTCCCTGTCACCCCTTATGACACCCCCACTGCTCCCTCTGCTTCCGGTCCCAAACTTTCAGGCTCCACACCCCAGTTGCCACCCTCCAAGGCAGTAGCACAGGGCCCTTAGACCAGCTCCTGTCTGGTCTAAACTCGACCTACTCTTGCGGCCATGGCGGAGCTTCTAAAATCCCAAATAAGGGGATGTTACAGCCCTGCCATGGCGCAAGCCCCCTTGTGACCTGGTGCAACAGCACTTCTGCCACAAGGGTGGTGCAGGGCAGCTTTGGCATAAGGCACTCCAATTTTGATGCAGCCAGCACTCAAAAATCAGGATTGCTGCAAACTTTGGCACAATGTGCCACTTGTGTTAAATCCTTCTGGTGCAGGCACCTTGTGTTAAATTTCTCAATTTTAAAAATTGAGCCCATGGTTTTCTTAATTTTTTGTGTATGACCTATTCCCATCTGGTTAAGTGTTAGATGGAGAAAAATGCCAATCCAGTTCCCCAGTCAGCTCACTCACTGATGACAAAGTTTAATACTCTGCCACACACCAGTAGCAATGCAATGCACTAAATTATAGCTACAGTATATTAGTAGTATTTTTTTATTTTTGTTTTCATTTTAGATTTCTATGATTTAGCATGTTTCAAAGCTACAGGCATGTCACACATTTTCAGACTCAGTTACAAGCGAATGAGCTGTTCAAGAAAGTGGGTTGCTAGTCTATCTCCATTTAAAATGCAAAGCAAATGGAAATGTGTCAGACTTTTCATATAAAATTATAAAAGTCAAACAGAAAAAAGAAGCAGAGTCCGGTCATGGAATGTAGCCCTTCCCCCATGTCATTTGAATACAACTGAAGATCAAGTAGTTTTCATTTTTTAGATGCTGTTTTTTATTCAATAAAAAACATACATCCCATTTATTAAGAATAAAAAACAAATCTCATACAAGCCTATGTCCCTTACTTCATGCACATCCATGTCTGCCAAGAGATGCATGCTTGTGCGACATTAGCTGTCATGGCAATCAGCACACACCAACCATATGACAGCGTGTGCACCAGCAAGCATAGTGCATGACCGCAATCAGTTACCCAATCCAGCAGCAGCAATTACCATCGTTACTACGGAAACAAATGTAAGCATTCATCAGCAATAATATTGCTTCATAAATAAAGACTGTAAACAAACAAAAAACATTTCACTCTGACGGCTGTGGGGAGGGAAGAGAGAGGATTGCCGTGGATATCACTCATAGATCTGAATTTCTGCATCTGCAAAGAACTGAAGGAGGATTATTTTTTTGTCCAAAATACACGTTTCCCATTAATAATTCAAGACAGATAATAAAACAATTACTTTAAAAAATTCCTAACTTTAATAATAGCAATAATGTGTGCCCAGTGGTTAGATTAACAGTCAGTCACCCCCTTGGGGTAATATAGCACTCAGCTACAACCTTGTGCAGTATTACGTTCTGATGGGGGTGATTAAAAGACTGTGGGCTAGATATTCAAAACTTTGCCCCGGGGCTAAAATAGCACTGCCCGGTGGGCAAACTTAGCCTGGAGCACAAAGCAAGCCATATTCAAAAGGAATAGCCCAGGGCAAACAGCTTCTGAATGTAGCATGGGAATGAGGCCGGCCAAACTGGGCTGGGAGTGCAGAGAAACTTTGCCCTAGAATAAGACAACTGTGAATATGGCAACCAGGAAGTGTAAACCACAACAGCAACACAGTGCACAGCGATGTGAGGGTAGGTACAGGTGAACCATGTGGCCAATGTGTGTGCCAGCAAATGTGTGGACCCAGTACAGCTGCGGGCAGCAGCGTATGTGAAAGGACAGTGTGCAAAACTCTAAAATATTATCTGAACTGTTTGCACAGCGCTAACACATTTGCTCGGGTTTAGCGCAGGGCTAAACCATCAGCCCGGTGCAAACACATTTGTCCGGCGCTAAATTTTGCCATATCCAAAAGTGACATGCAAATGAGCCTACTTAGGTAGTCTCTGGGCAAGCAACCAGATTAGCATCTCAGTATGCCCTGATTTGCATGCAGTTTGCACCGGGTTAACGATTTAGCCCTGCGTAAAGCCAGCATAAGCGAACGTTAGAAAGGCGCAAAACAGTTTGGGGAATATTATACAGTTTTGAACACTGTACTTTCACAAGCGCTGCTGCCTGCAGCTGTACTGGGACAACACAGCATAGGCACAGGTGGTGGTGGTGCTGCATGCAACTGTCACACTGTAGGTCATGCTACAGTGCACAGCAGATGCAACAGTAGCAAGGGGGCCAGTAGTGTGTGAACACAGCAATGCCTATGGTGTGTAGGGCAGTGATGATGACTGCACTATACACAGTGAGAGGCCCAACCTGCAGGTGTTTACTGACAGTGGACATTACTGATACGCTGTTGTGTGACCCACAGATGCTTCACCTCTGGCATGGGATGCTCAAAGTGACATATACATGTCCAGCTTTGTGTGCTGTGGCAGTTGTACAGCTGTGCAGTATGTGGCCAGGGGGGGGCATATATTATCAGAAAGACACACTGGTGTTGGGGTATTCCCAATACTGGCCCATGTGCACTGCATGATGTGTCCCAGTCTTGTGGCCACAACTGGTCTGTGGAACAGCCTGGCCACCCATATACTCTCCCCTCAACATCCTCCATGCCCACAGTGCTGCATGTGAGTGCTGGCATCTGTTAGTGTCTACAGAAGGGTGGTCCACAGGTGTGAGCTGTATGGCCACACTGCCTTGCTGTCCACTGGCAGCAGGGTCACCACTTACTGCCTGGCATGGCTGGGACTGGTGGCAGATGATGGCATTATTGTGATGCTGTCATAGGCTGTGGGTGTAATGATGGACACTGACACAAAAAGGTAGTGTGGCAAGGCTAAAAGTAATTGCCAAGCCTAACGCTTTATTAAAGTAACAGCAAAAACAAAATATAAAACTATTAACTTTTCAGGAATACAGAAAGAAACATAAAAGGTACAAAAATAAATGAATGTTTCCACAGACAATATCAGCAAATAAAAAGGCCACCTGGGATTTCAATTATCTTAGTCTGTAGGCGCAGACTTCCAAGTGGACCAGTACTGGCTGATCCCAAAACGAATCTGAAGGTATCACAAGAATGAGTCTCATTTTATCCTAGGGAATCATCAGGTGATCACTTCAGACTCTGCCACAATACTCTTCAATACAGATTTTCATTTATGAAACACTTTTATTTCATTCTAAGCAAAGGGACATTCAGTGTATCTTCATTACAAAACACAATGACATCCCTGAAATGAAATATAATACAAGTTTTACTAAAAGCAGCACTTTTGCCAAGTTTAGCCCCTCCCTAAACCTATCCACAGTATAACTATAGTGAGAAATGGGCTGGCTGACTCCAACGGAAACAGCAAGAGCAACAAGTGCAAATGGCTGTAAGGACTACCTCTGGCTAAAGGCCCGAATACCCATTATCTGGTAAGCTTTACTCTTTACAATTAACAGGAGCCAGACTGCTAAGAAAAGAAGTAAAACTGAAAAGAGGCCATCACTTATCTTACAATGTTTGAAATACTGCAATTTTTGTTTAGAAGTTTCTTTTGGGAGTGCTAAACACGTTGCAGCACAAGCAAACAAAAGCAGTTCCTTTAATTTCATATCTGCTTTTGTTTAAAACTGTTTGTGCTGCTGGCATATTGACTTTGCCATGTCATCTTATAACACTAAACCAAAAATAATAAAGTTAAACAGTAAGGAAAAGTAAACTGTTTGGGGTCAAAATAGTGTTGCTAAGGCATATCAGGAACCTTGCAACAACACACTGAGGGATTGGGTGACCAGCAGGCAGACTCTGAATCTTTTTACTATCTTTATTTATCTTGTCTGCCTAAATAAACTAAGTGCTTGCACTGTGAGGAGAATTCCCCTCTATTTGGCATACAGATTTGTCTCCTGGGCATTGCTTAAACATAAAGAGAGGAACTATTAGCCCAAATATGCCAAACTCTAGGTCTATACACTGTATCCTATCATTGGGGGGTTACTGAACTCCATACATGTCTTTTTAATGAAATGAAAGTGATAGAAAGGGCCTCTTATCCAGGTGGCCTGCCTGGAAAAAGGGAATTAAAAGGCAGAAAGTAAGGGAAAGGACAGTAAAGATATTCAAAGAGTGCTACTGCAGTAGACTTGAGAAAGAATTAGACAGGTATTTGGAGGTTTAACAGCACACTTTCTCAATTCCTCCCCACTTAAGAGGAAACTATAGTGGGTACATTATCCTACTTCTATCCCATAGTTTTCTAACTACCAAGTCTTATGCAAAATTAACATATCTCTCTCTTAAAAGAGAGAGAGATGGAGCTTTAGCCCATCCACTCCCAAAGCTCCACCTCGGGGACCCTTATTAAATAATACACAAGTGAAAGGTTATTCCTAACCCCTCTTACTACTTTCAAATTCTCTGAGGTCTGCATATATATTTTGTTCTTCCCCATATCGGGACATAAAGTCAGCATTCTTATTCGCTGTCCCAGGTCGATGGTGTACTGTGAACCTATAAGGCTGTAGGGCCAAGTACCACTCACATTATTCTTGGGTTTTTATTCTTCATGTCATGAAGCCAACAAAGGGGGTTGTGGTTAGTTAAAACCTCAAATTCTGAGCCCCACAGGTAAAACTTGAGGGCTTCAATGGGCCACTTGATAGCCAGACATTCCTTCTCTATGGCAGAATATCTTGTCTCTCTCTCATGCAGCTTATGGCTCAGGTATATCACGGGATGTTCTTCTCCATTTACTATTTGAAACAGAACAGCCCCTTTGCCAGCGTCTGAAGCATCCATTTGCACCAAAAAAGGAAGGGTGAAGTCAGGGCTTCTGAGTACTGGTGCTGCACAAAGATGTGCCTTAATGGTGCAAAAGGCTTTTTCGCACTCTGGTGTCCATTTAACAGCATTGGGGTAATGTTTCTTTGTCAAATTAGTAAGGGGTGTTGCTAAGGTGGCAAAATTAGGCACAAACCTCCTGTAATAACCTGCCAGTCCTAAAAAGGATTGCACTTTTTTTTTTGTACCCAATAGCTCCGTACGAAGTCCAAACCATCCATTGATTCTCCTGATACAAAATTGCCGCCTAGGGTATAATGAGTTAATGGTCTGGGACAATGGGCCACAGCATCGATTTTACTTATTTCAGGTTTACCTTTCCCATTACCTATTATGAACCCCAGATATCTAGTCTCTTGCACAGCTATACTACATTTCGTGGGATTTATAGTTAGCCCTGCTGTTGTAAGAGAACGGAGGACAGCATCTAGATGTTGTAAATGGGCTGTCCAAGTAGGGCTGTACACTATCACATCGTCCAAATATGCAGCGCAATAGGACTCATGACACTGTAAAGTTCAGTCCATCAGGCGCTGGAACGTGGCCGACACACCATGTAGGCCGAAGGGCATAGTGACAAAATGGTACAAACCAATAGGTGTGGTAAATGCTGTTTTTTTTCTTTCTTTTGAAGCTTGATCCAAAGGGATATGCCAGTAACCCTTTGTCAGGTCAAAGGTGGTAATGTATTTTGCATTGTCAAGTCTATCCATGATGTCAACAATCCTTGGCATAGGGTACGCATCAAATTTGGAAACAGCATTTAGACTTCTGAAATCCAGACAGAGATGTATACCACCTTCTTTTTTACTTACCACAACTATGGGAAATGCCCAATCACTATTTGATGATTCAACTACCCCCAACTCATGCATCTTCCTTACTTCTTTTATTACTTCGTCCCTGGTCTTCTCAGGTAACCGGTATGGCTTTTGTCGGATAGGGCTAGGGGAATTAACTTCAATTCGGTGTTCAAAACCATGTACCAACCCAGGTTTAGAGGTGAATGACTGGGAATACTTCCTAAGATGGTGATCTAACTCTCTCCTCTGCTCTGTCATCAGCGTGGGAGTCACTCATTTCTCCATCATTCTCTAGCCGCCTCTAGGCTACTTCCATTTCATTGGTATTACTCTCTGGGCAAATAAAACACCCTGGGGTTGGGCTTTCAATCCATTCTTTTAACAAGTTTACATGGTAAATCCCCTTTTTCTGATGCCTATCTGGTAGTTCAAGTTCATATGTGACAGGGCCTGTTTGTCTTAAGATAGTATAGGGACCCTGCCATTTCATCAATAACATGTCAGACGAGGAGGGCAACAACAACAGTACCTTATCCCCTTCTTGGAATGACTTAGTTCCTACACCCTGGTCATAATACTCCTTCTGCACTGCCTGTTTGCATAAATTGTGCTGATGAGCCATCTGGTATATCTGACCAGTTTGGAACATAAGTTCATTAGATATTCAAGGGTGGTACTGGTGTGTTCCTTTTTATCTTCCCACTCCTCCTCCTTGACAACATCTAGGGGTCCCCTGGGGTTCCTACCATAAAGTAACTCAAATGGGGCAAATCCTGTAGAAGCCTGTAGGACCTCCCTATATGCAAACAATAGGAGTGGAAGGTAAACATCCCATGTTTTTCCCTCATCTTCCACATATTTCTTAAACATTTTTCTCAGGGTCTGGTTGAATCACTCAACCAGACCGCCTGTTTGGGGATGGTATGGGGTGTTGTTGATAGCCTCCACTCCTAAAGTTGCATACAGTCGTGCTAGCATCTGTGAACAGAAATTGCTCCCCCTATCTGTTAGGATTTCCCTTCGTATCCTTACCCGACTGAATACTTTAAGTAATTTATCTGCTACTTTTTCTGCAGTTACAGTGCGGAGTGGGATAGCCTCTGGATACTTAGTGCAGTAGTCACAGATTACCAATATAAATTGGTTTTCCTTTGAGCTCTTAGGTAAAGGTCCCACTACATCCATTGCTATACAGCTGAAGGAAACAGTAATTAAAGGCAGTGGTTGGAGAGGGACCTTATCTTTTTTTGTAATAGCAGCCACTTTGTGACACTCTGGGCAACTGCAGCAGTATTCTGCTACTTGAGCATGAATACCTGCCCAGTAGAACCTTAATAACAGCCTTTGTAAAGTATGGTCCCTACCCAAGTGCCCTGCTAGAGGAAGTTCATGAGCCAGCGATAGTATTTTTTGTCTGTATCTAGTGGGCACTAACAGCTGGTCAATTTGTTCACCTGTAACAGGGTGTATGCATCTCCTATACAGTAAACCATCTGTTAAAATACATGAGGGCTCATGGTCTTTTTCTATAACCCCTACCATCTGAAAAAAAATGCCTGTAGGGTTTCGTCCTTTTGTTCTATTTCAAACCCTTCTTCCTTAGATATAGACAAACCCTTTCTATCAGCTGAGTTAATATCAACAGTTGTAACATCTGCATTTTTAATATCACCCTTTTTCAACATATCATGTTTTAGTGTCCATTAATGTTTGTCCCTCTTTCTTACTTGTCAAGATTTAGGGATTTTTCCCGGCTCCCCATAGACCTCATCATCAAATGGGAACAACTGAGCCCACTGCTGTTCTTGTCTGGTCTGGGCCCAGGTTGTCAGGGCACAAACACTCTTATTCACCTGCATCAGACTGGAAAAGTCAGGAAAATCATGTCCAAGTACAATGGGGACAGGCAGATGGAGAACCAAACCAACAGTCATATCATGTATTTTCCCTTGTACCTGTAAAGTTAAGTCAGTCATAGGATACTGATGGATGCCCCCATGAATGCAGATCACTGCTGTTTTTGTTCCCCTTTTTGTGTTCTGTGGCTGAACCAAATCAGTTCTCACTAATGTTTGTTTGCTGCTAGAGTCTATCAACCCAGTAACCTCCCTGTTGCCAATCTTCACTGGTGTGACATACTGTCCCCAATGTGCTAGGGTCAACTGGGCAACTGTGGATTTCCTCTGGGGGCAATATCGGGCTATATGCCCCTTTCCTTGGCACTCCCTACATATGATGTTGGGGTTGAATGATCTATTAAATGGAACAGTCTTGGAGTCCCCACTACCAGTACCAGATGAGGAAGAAGAAGAAGTGGGTCTTACTGTGGGCAGAGTCACACCAGCACCAGGTTGTCCTTTTTGTCGGTTGAGACAGGCTGTTAGATAGTCCTCGGCCAGCGTGATGGCTTTTTCTGAGGTGTCTGGCAGGTGTTCCCTCACCCACACCTGTACATCTGAGGGTAGTATACAAATGAACTGTTCCATTATTATCATCTCCAATATCTGTTCTATTGTTTTTACCCTTGGTTGCAACCACTTCTGGCATAAGTCCTTCAGTTTGGTATATGTTTCTCTGGGAGTGTCTGTGTTATGAAATCTGCATGTCCGAAAACATTGTCGGTATGTTTCAGGGCTGATGTCATACCATTGCAGGATTGCCTGCTTAACAACAACATAGTTCTCAGCCTGGGTGTTATCCATGTGGCTGTAGGCCAGCTGTGTCTTTCCGGATAGGTATGGTACTAAGCCTATAACCCATTGGGTCCTAAGCCACCCACATGCCTGGGCTATTCGCTCAAATGTAGTCATGTATGCTTCAATGTCATCAGTGGCACCCAATTTGGTCAGTTTTATGTCCTTAGGTCCCTCTACAGGAGGAGGATTATGTGCCTCGAGGTCTCTGATGGCCCTTAATGTGTCGTTCCACCTGAACTCAGCTCTCTGAAGATCCACTTCCCTTTGTTTGTCTATGGCAAGTTGCTTAACACACAACCAGTGCAACAGGCTATGTATATCCTCTGGGGGTTCATCACCAGATTGTTCTGTAGTGGTCCCATCCTCGCCTTCCTCTCTCAGCACCTCCTTTTTGGCTGCTTTTTGCTGGACATCTGGCCCCAACCCAGGCAAAGGGGTCTCTCCATATTTGACAGCCATGGCTCATGTGAGGACACCGCTGGGCTTATCGAGGACCTGTTCTTCTTTCATCTCCTTCATTCAGTGTCCAGTTACTGGGAAGCACCAGTATCATCAAAACATTCCACCACTGCCACCAGTGTCATAGGCTGTGGGTGTAATGATGGATACTGACACAAAAAGGTAGTGTGGCAAGGCAAAAAAAATTGCCAAGCCTAAAGCTTTATTAAAGTAACAGCAAAAACAAAATATAAAACTATTAACTTTGCAGAAATACAGAAAGAAACATAAAAAGGTGCAAAAATAAATGAATGTTTTCACAGGCAATATCAGCAAATAAAAAGGCCGCCTGGGATTTAAATTATCTTAGTCTGTAGGCGCAGACTTCCAAGTGGACCAGTACTGGCTGATCCCAAAATGAATCTGAAGGTGTCACAAGAATGAGTCTCATTTTATTCTAGGGAATCATCAGGTGATCACTTCAGACTCTGCCCCTATACTTTTCAATACAGATTTTCATTTATAAAACACTTTCATTTCATTCTAAGCAAAGGGACATTCAATGTATCTTCATTACGAAATATTGACAACCCTGAAATGAAATATAATACAGGTTTTACTAAAAACAGCACTCTTGCCAAGATTAGCCCTTCCCTCAACCTATCAGCAGTATAACTATAGTGAGAAATGGGCTGGCTGACTCCTACGGAAACAGCAAGAGCAACAAGTGCAAATGGCTGTAAGGAATACCTCTGGCTAAAGGCCCGAATACCCATTATCTGGTATGCTTTACTCTTTACAATTAACGGGAGCCAGACTGCTAAGAAAAGAAGTATAACTGAAAAGAGGCCATCACTTATCTTACAATGTTTGAAATACTGCACATTTTTGTTTAGAAGTTTCTTTTGGGAGTGCTAAACACATTGCAGCACAAGCAAACAAAAGCAGTTCCTTTAATTTCATATCTGCTTATGTTTAAAACAGTTTGTGCTGCTGGCATATTGACTTTGCCATGTCATCTTATAACACTAAACCAAAAATAATACAGTTAAACAGGAAGGAAAAGTAAACTGTTTTGGGGTCAAAATAGTGTTGCTAAGGCATATCTAGGGGAACATTACAACAACACATTAAGGGATTGGGTGACCAGCAGGCAGACTCTGAATCTTTTTACTAACATTATTTTTCTTGTCTGCCTAAATAAACTAAGTGCTTGCACTGTGAGGAGAATTCCCCTCTATTTGGCATACAGATTTGTCTCCTGAGCATTGTTTAAACATGAAAAGAGGAACTACTAGCCCACATATGCTAAACTCTAGGTCTATACACTGTAGCCTATCATGGGGGGTGGGGGGGTTACTGAAGCTCCATAACTGTCTTTTTAATTACATGAAAGTGATAGAAAGGGCCTCTTATCCAGGTGGCCTCCGTGGAAAGTAAGGGAAAGGACAGTAAAGATATTCAAAGAATGCTACTGCAGTAGACTTGAGAAACAGAATTAGACAGGTATTTGGAGGTTTAACAGCACACTTTCACAGATGCCATCAGTTAGCAGCATGTTTCCTCTATGTTTGGCTTTGTCTATGTGTCATATTTATTTGTTAGGGTCGTGCAAAGTAGCGCAAAAGCTGCACAAACACCGCGCAAGGCCAAAGTGTTACACAAAGCTGATTGCCCAGAGTTAAGACAAGCTTTCCCTGGCCGGTAATGTACACCATGCTAAATGTCTCGCTAAGTCGCGCAAAACCACTTTGCACAGCACTAGTCACTAAATATAGCATTGCGCCTGAATTCATGTCAGTTTGCCCCATGCAAACATTATGATTTTGCCCGGTGCTAATGCAGTTTGCCTGCGCTATTGGGCCTTTTGAATATAGCAGACCAGTGCTAATCACGCGCTAAACCTACGCAAACAGTTTTTGCCCAGCTCAAAGTTTTGAATATCTGGCCCTGTTATTCCAACCCCTAGTCATACCTTACTGCTTAATTTACAAGCCAGCAAGGGACAACATTTGAGCACTGACTTAATGCATGTCAAACTTCATATCAAACTTCACATGCAGTTTACCAATTAAAATATCCACGTGATCTTTCATGCACTGGAATGACAACGAGAAAATGGGATAGAAAAGTCTCTGAACATAAAAGTTGCATAGGTAGAGAATATATTAGTTCCCTGGTAGCAATACATTTTAGAGTATAATCACTCAATACAACAATTGAGATTTTTTGGATTGGATGTGGTTATGATGCCCCATAGAGATGGGGACTGGGAGTAGAGCAAGAATATTAGTACAGGGAACCAAAAGAATCTGCAGGTTTGATTCAGTCGACAACAGTTTAGTATCAGTGAGGATATATGGCTTGGCCCGCTCTGTTTTTAGGAATTTAAAAAGCACGTTAGAGCAGATATAATTTTGAGGACTTAGGAGTAGGTTCTCACTGGTCATTTGGTAATATTTTATTTGAGGTAAAGGCTGAATATAAATGCCTTGAACTTGCTTTTGATAAACATCTCACTTGGAAAAAGCATGTATCCTATGTTAAAAATCAGGCGACTCGGGCATCAAGAGCTATTATTGGATTCAACAAATTATTTGCAAGCAACTCTTCTGCTGCTTTAAAGCAGGCATTTGATGCCAAGGTGATTAATGTTTTGTTATATAGCTCAGAATTGTGGGCTTGCCCTTCTGCAATGCTGCAAGAGACCTAGGGCTGGTTTTCCAAAAGGTGGTGCCTGGCTTGTGTCAAGCCCAGCACCACCACACTTGGGTTCTGGCAGTGTGCCAAGCCTCTTAGTTGGAACCACACCTGATTTTACAATCTTGGGTGCAATTGCAACAGTTTCTAGGATTACAGCAGCTTACACCACATATCTGATGTAAGCTCTGTGAAGAAAGTCCTCAGGACTGAACCAAGCTAAACCACAAAATGTTGGTCTAGCTTGCAGCAATTGCTGCACAGGATAGAAAATCCTGATTGCCAGCAGGTGAATGCCACACGCTCCATGCGCTCTATATACGGCGCACTCGGGGCTTGTGCCATTCACAACCTTTGGAAAATCCTGCCCCTAGAGTCTGTCCAAAATGTGTTTTATAGACAAGCCTTTCACTTATGTAGAGGCATCTCAACAGCTTTTCTGAGAAGCAAATTAAAGTTAAAATCTATCGTACTTATGGCACACATAAGAGCCCTCAAATTGTGGAAGAAAATGGTTATTATGAATGCGGAAAGAATCCTTGCAAAGTGTTGGTTGGAGGTAAAGACAAACAGAAGCTCCATAAGGTTGTTTTACCAGCTAAATAATTTGTTAGAAAGAGTGGGGCTTATTGAAATTTGGGATGAGTGTGCATTACACTCTATCGATCAGTATGTATGTTCAGCGATACAGAGATCAGAAGACTTCTCCTTTCAAGTAGAATTTGTGACACTTAATGGTATTCAATACTTCAAGTCTATTACCATCTGAAATGTCCTTGAAGGCATAAAAATACTTAATATTTTTTGAAAAGGCAGCACATAGGAATGCGTATTGTAAATTTCTAGTGGGTATTGTTATGAACACTCGTATCGTTGATGATTGGGGTCTATACGGGGAAATTGATCATTGTTGTACATGTGATATGCATACAGAACCTTTGGTTTCTCACTAAATTTTTGATTGCCCCCTGTTAACTAATACAAGGGACAGTTGGCTCCTGCCCATATGGAAAGACATAGCATTATGTAATAATAGAAGCAAATGAATGTCACAAATGTTGTTTTGTGATATTCCCAGTCATATTTGTGCCATGGCAGCATTTGCACATATTGCACTTTACTCTATTCAATGTAATGTATAGGGATATTCAGGGAATATTCTGTTTTTTGTCTGTTTTTATATGTCTTGGAATTGTTTTTAAATACTAAATTATTGTACAGTCAAAGCTGCTTATAGCGGACTCATCCCTGTCAGGATGAAATGTCCACACTAACAAATGTCCATAGTACATGGATGCGGTCGACCATATAGTACAGTACTTTCTTTATTCTACGTGTTCCATCATCCCCCCCCCCCAAGACGGTCTGTATGGAAGTGCTGTGGGGTTTTAATATGGTAGTAGTCTCGAGTAGTATTTTCAAGCTTGCAGCTTATTAATTCTTGTTTAACAGTTCCTTGTTATTTTTTACTGTTGTTTTAGGCTGCATTTTTGTTTTCCTTTGGGAGTTTTGGTTAATTGATTGGAGCTGTGGTAGGGACGACACAGGAGTGGTGGGTTGTGTGATATACCTGGGTGAAAGGTCATGGTTGGTGAATGGGGAATGGTGGATTGTGCTTCAGATGACTTCAGGTAACTTATCACTCAAAACATAACTTTTATTCAGTTGTTCAGGGATAAAAACATTGCTTAGTGCTTCGTGCTAGTGACTGTGTGTCTAAAATACTTTTTTTTTAATTTCCGATGTGGACTGCTTATTGATGAAAACTGTCACAGTTGTCTGCTTTTCTTTTTTGGCTGTTTATCACTTTCAGTCAGCTTCCATCCTTGCAAGCATGTCCCAATCTGAAACAACATCCAGATGTTGCTCTGTTGCAGGTGTAGTGTGGTTAATGCTTGCCGAACTTCGGAGCTTGTGATCA
Source organism: Neoceratodus forsteri (assembly GCA_016271365.2). Classification (NCBI taxonomy): domain Eukaryota; kingdom Metazoa; phylum Chordata; order Ceratodontiformes; family Ceratodontidae; genus Neoceratodus; species Neoceratodus forsteri. Next base: position 473,694,260 of record CM057455.1, read on the forward strand.
GTGGCTATGGCTCATTCTCATCATCATCAGAGTCTGTCTCTGAATCTGGTTCTGGCTGCATTGATTCTGCCACTGCCTGGACATCATCAACCATAGGCTTAGGATCATGTTCTCCCAGTCTTGCTAGGCTTTCAAATTCTGATTCATTAAGCCTGATAGGGGACAATATGTTGCCCAATCAGACCAACAATAAATGCACACACACACACCAGGTTTCAGTTTCTTGGCATAAAAGGCCACAGCTTTACTATTCAGCAAACATTTGATTTACAGCAAATAAAACTCTATATACAATTCTTAATATTGTACACATTTACAAATGCAAACGACCCCTGGGACAGTGAATTCAGATGGTATGGTGCTTCCAATAGGGGGAACCCTGGCCCTCAAGTCATGCAGACCCACCCCGGGCCATGCCTCTCCCTCGGACAGTTCCCCCGGACTCAATTGCATCTTGGGGTATCACGACAGTTGAGCAGGGCCGGTGCACACCCAGGGCTGTCTTCCCCATCCTCCAGCCATGAACCGCTAGCATGCACACCATGTTTTTGGGTGCCCCTTTTCCTCTGTAGCATACCCACCCCAGGGTCGCACCACCAGGGGCCTGGGTCACCCAACACCACAAATGCTTATTTTAGCCATCCAACCTGAATTTACACCCCCTTTCGTTAAACCCTGCTGTGACTTCAAACGAGGGCCCATGAGGGCTAATCAAACTTGCAGTCCACAACAATTGCCGTGGCCAAAGTGAAACCAGAGAAGGGTGGGTTGGTGAGATGTCCGTTGTCAAGGACAGGGTCAGAGAAGGGAGAATACTCTTCTGCCCTGCCCTTATGTAACCCCTGGAATCCCTTCCCCAGAAGCTTGGACCACACCCCCTCCAGGTGGGGGCCATCACCAATTGGACAGCCGGCATAGCCAGTCTGGGCCACCATTTGCCGAGGGCATGGTGGCCCAGCTTCCTAGATTGCACACCTCCCATTGTGGGCCATGTGCAACATTCCCCCCCCCCAGTGAGAGGCCAGGGGTATCACTGCCCAATTGGACCCACAATATATACACACACTCACTAGGTTTCAGTTTCTTGGCATAAAAGATTGCAGCTTTACTATACAGCAAACATTTGAGTTACAGCAAATAAAACTCTATATACAATTCTTAACATTGAACACATTTACAAATCAAAAGACCCCTGGGACAGTGAATTCAAATGGTATGGTGCTTCCAATAGGGGGAACTCTGGCCCTCGAGTCATGCAGACCCACCCAGGGCATGCCTCTCCATCGGACAGTCCCCCCCACTCAATTGCATCTTGGGGTATCATGACAGTTGAGCAGGGCTGGTGCCTGCCCAGGGCTGCCTTCTCCATCCTCCAGCCATAAACCCCTACCATACCCACCTTGTTTTTGAGTGCCCCTTTTCCTCTGTAACATACCCTCCCCAGGTCGCACCACCAGGGGCCTGGGTCACCCAATACCACAAACGCTTATATTAGCCATCCAACCTGAATTTACACCACTCCAACTTGCATAGTATGTCTTCCCTCTAATGCCCCAGAGGTCTCACCAGCCTTACCACCATCTCACAAAAATCTTGAATTGTAGCATTGAAGATGTCATTCCCTATCCCCGACAGGTGTACCCCATCCCTGCTATACATAACATCACATGTCCTATATATGAGGATGTGACACAAAATGGCAATTCCATGGGGAGCGGCAAACCGGGACACCTCCGGATTAACCTCTCTCCTGGATTTCTTAATGCCCTTGATGCTGTGAGCACCTCTCCACCACCAGCGATAGATGATCCAAGACCAGACCAGCCTGGTTGTTGGGAGCAGGGCCTGAAGTTGGGCCAAGACCTGTTTGATCTCTCGGCAAAGTTTAGGGACCTTCAGTCTTACTAAATAATTTCCACCCATGTGCACCACCAACACCAGGGGGTGGGCATCTATCCAACCCTAGTCTGATCACAGTGTCCATTCCATGTTGTTGCAAGTCCTCCCAATCAAGCCCCAGGTCCATGCACACAGTGGGGCCTGCCACATGGTCGGATGCTAGTGTGGGCCTAGCCAGGCCTACCACACGGTTTGGCCATGCAACCAGACCAGAAGCCAAAAGCCCTTCAAAACAACACCGCATCCCAGAAAACGCCAGCTCCCTCATATGAGAAATTGCCAAAAACAACTTTTTTTTTATATAATCCCCCCAGCCTCCTAACCAAGCCCCAAGTCCCTGCACACAGGGTGGCCTGCCACATGGCCCACCCAAGCAGAAAACCCCCATTCTATCACAAAAAAAAACAGCTCTTTGGCTGAAAATGTTTTAAAAAAACTCCCCTCTCAGTCTGCTGCCTCTCCTGGAAGCTCCACTTCCTAGCCAGGCCCTGCCGCCACTCGCATTGAATCTGTGTGAGCAGCGGCCATTGGTATCCTACCTTGGGTGCTGTATGAAATGGGTGGGAGAAACTTCAAATAACAGCCCAACCACTTACTGTACCTGCTGGTTACCTCACAGGGGTGCTGAGTTCTCCGGGGACCAGCAACCAATGGACAGCCCAATGAAATACTGAAGCGGAGTGCTCAGGAATGTGGGGGGGGCAAACTCGGCAACCGCTGGAATTGCGGCATGAAAACCGGCAATTAAAAATTGTGCAGGCCGAATCATGAATGAACTGCAAAAAAAACTCCCCTCTTGTAGAACGCGACATGATGTCTGTGATGTCCGTGGTTAAGGGCAGGGTCAAAGAAGGGAGAATACCCTTCTGCCCTGCCCTTATGTAACCCCTGGAATCCCTCCTCCAGAAGCTTGAACCGTGCCCCCTCCAGGTGGGGGGACATCACCGATTAGACTGGCCATGTAGCCAGTCTGGGCCACCGTTCGCTGAGGGCATGGTGGCTCAGCTTTCTAGATTACACACCTCCCATTGTGGGCCATGTCCAGCGTTCCCACCCCAGTGAGAGGCTGGGAGGGTCAATCTCCTCACTCACCTCCTCCCTGATGGCTAGTGGATCTGGAAAGCTAAAACCAGCCTTTCGGTAGCAGTGCACTATTGCTTCTGTAGTGACACTGTCCCATGAGACAACGTTGTTTCATACACACGTACATAAATAAACTTGAGCTAGATTAGCCAGCAGTGTTTTAAGAATTTAGAAAAGGTTTTTTTAGAGCAGATATAATTTTAAAGACTTGGGAGTAGGTTCACACTGTTTAATAACCTTCTAGGTTTATTCTGAGATAAATATTCTAAATGTATAATAGGAGGAAGATAGGCTATAGCAAGCCTCAGGATAGATTTAATATACAGAATGGTGAGAGCTAGTTCATAAATTGGGATTAGTATAGGTTTTGATACATATACCCCACCGCCTTTTTTGAAATTAGAGTAAAATATTGTATAAGAGTAGTATTGATTGTTTTAAAAGGGTTTACAACATTCAACCCCCTCCCTTCTACAACGTATTTATCTTCTTTATTCCACAAACTGCCTTATAAATATGTTCAGAAAGCAAGGAACACTAATAAGTTTTAAATGAGGAGGAATAATAATGTGATGTGTGGTAGATGCAGGCTAAAGCACATCTTATTTTTTGTTTATTTGACAGCAGCAGTTGACGTTGCTGCAATCACATTGGATGGGTCGGGTAGAGAGGGGAACACAGATAACTGTACTGTATATGCTCATCATCATCATCATCAGTGAGCCCACTGTCTAATAGCATTGCTTTCCCTGACTGCTCGATTTGGCACCATTTGGGGAGCAGTTCAAAAAGAAGGGAGAACTACTGAAATAGCATGGGTAACTATTGAACAGAGACACTGTACATATATGGTGAGTGAGGCAGGGCAACATGTAGGTTAATAGATTTATTTTCAGAAAACAAAAGTAGGAAATGTTAAAGTATTTCACATTTCTAGACCAAATTAAAACATATTTGGGCATTTGTGAGCTGATAACCACAGAATAGAAGGTTATAATGCAAGAAACCTCACAAGAAGGATTTAAAATGAAATTAGTATAATTTTTGAAATGGCACTACACTTTGTAACAACTTTAAGCAAATAAATTCATTATTTTATTTTCCAGTTACAGATAATATTGAGTTTGTGAGCTGGCTTAATAAAAAGGATAACATACAGTGCTAAATATACATGGATAAGGAATGCAATGCCTACTGACCCATGTAACAGTGATGGATTAGTGACCTCTGATTCAGCAAAAGCTGGTTTTGTGTCAAGTTTACCACAGTAAAGCTGTGCATCGAAGTAACTCTTCTTATGCAGTGAACTTAGTTAAGGTTACATTTACAGGTGGTGAACACATGAGGTATAACTGAATGGGTTATTCTGTATGAAAATGGCTGGAGTCTTCACTAATTATAACATTGGTGACCTGGGGTAATGTGTGTGCTTTTTTTATGGATGTGTATAGTTTAATGAGATGACAGGCTTTAAAAGATCATTTACTCCTGCTGGCTAGACCTGAACACATACCTAGAAAACAAAAAGGACTGGATTAGAAAGAGTTATTTGGGGCCAGAATATCAGGCTCCTAACAGCAGACAGCTGCTGCAGCAACTATCACTCACTGAATGAAGGGTCACAAATGCATCAGTATCACATGGGACAGGAGGCACTGTAGAAAAATAAGAATAATAAAAAAATCAAATATGGAGATCCCCAGGGGCCATAAAACTAGTTGGCAAATTTAGAAAATCTTCTAACAGCAAACAAAGGGAAGGGCAGTCTAGACTACACATACAAATCAAAACACTCTGCACAACATATGTTTTTGCAAATTGTTATTGTAGTTTTCCTTTAATTCACTCAGTTTGTTAATAATAAGATATTGACTGATTTTGATGAAGGCATTGAAGAGGTCAATAATAAACATCTCTATTCATGATTTCCTTTCTATGGCCATCTGAATGCCGTTCACCACTTTAGTGACTGCAGTATTAGGGCTGTGCAAGTTTCTGTATTTGGTTGAGTTTGAACTGAAAATGTCCTTTGCCCATGGCATCTTATAAATCTGGTTGGTTATTGACCTCTCTAGAGCCTTCAATACAACAGGTAAGAGTGAAATAAGACAATGTTTAAAACCTTTCTCTTGCCTGATTTGAACATTGGTACTATCAGGGATAACTTCCATCAGCTGTAAGCCCACACATAGTCAGGGACAGATAACAGTATTTAAGCAGTGGCGAAGGGATAATTTCCAGCAGTTGCAAGCTCACACATAGTGAGCGACAGATTACCTAAGTAGTGAGAGACATATTTAAGCAATAATGACAGAGAAGCCAGTCATTTCCAAGGGATTAATGACCGGTTGGAGGGATAGGTGGTCTGAGGTGCAGCTGAGGGCTACCTCCTTCCAGCTGGTTGGTAATCAAAGGAAATGACCAGCTTTGAGGGTGTTCTTGTGATTATAAATCTAATCACGATAACAATGTTATTTTTCCCATTACTTAAGGTTTTTAAACAGAGTAGTATGAGCCACGTGTGCCTCACAGCATCAGCTGGCACTTGGATTGGTCATTTCTAGACATCAATGACCGGTCCAGTGCCAAACAGGAATCTATCTAGGCTGTTAATGCATCAGTTAGGGTTCTTACTAAAGTGACAAAAGCAGGGAAATGTGCTGTTAGGATTTCCAACCCAGCACCCTACCCCACCCCCACCCTGCAGACACTGACAGGCATCGGGGGGGTGCCTTTGGGTCGCTGGCCCTAACACTCACCCTATTCCATAAGTAAATACACTGAGATGGGCACAGTATAGGAGAATGCCCTTAAAGAAATATAGGTGTGCTGTGTACATGCAGAATGCATGCCACATGCTTACTTGTGCAATGTTTGCATGAGGTTTGCATACACAAAGTGAACCTATGCGAACCAAGTCTAAAAAGCAAATCAGGTTTGCATGCTGCAGGCTTGACATGTGTGCAGCAGGTAAGCTGGTGTGAACATCTTCTAAAAATTACATCAGGTTTGCATGTTGCATGCTTGACATGAGTGCAGCAGTAAAGCTGTTGTGAACATCATTTAAACATCACATAAGGTCCACATGCTGCATACTTGCCATGTGTGCAGCAGCTAAGCTGGTCGAAATCTCATCTGAAAAACACATCAGTTTCTATTTCTTATACTACTGCTAGCAATCAGAGACAAATACATTTTTATTTGAATTCCTGTCAAAATTAGGTAAATTCATTAATTCTGATCCATTTGCAAGATGTTTAATAGCCTTTGATTTTTGTCATTAAATTGCCATTAATCTGTGAAGTATTGTTTGCTTACTGCATTAAATGTCTAGGATATAGGTCAGTCAACATCCCCCATTCCAGTTGTATGAAGAAAAGCCTCTGTGTTGTGGAGCCCATTCTTTTTGATTCGGACCATGCAAGTCCCTTATTCATATTTAGTGCCACAAATGTGTTTCTCCATGACTGTTTTATCTCACTTACTTTCCCTTTGTCTTGCTGTATTGAGCATATACACTATGGCCATGCTCAGCACTATTTGTGCAGAGTAGGGTCTTGGAAGCATTCACCATACCTCACATTTTGTCACTGAAAGGAGAGACATGGACACTCAAAATGAGGGACACCAACCCGCATGATGATCAGAACACATCATGGAACATGGAGATTCAATAACTCAGAACACGCAGTGGAAACCATTGCATTAACACCTGAGAAGGAATTTCTACCATTAAGCAGGGGTACCATTTAGGTAGGGCAGAGGGGGGCAGTTGCCCCCCCCCCCCATATTTATGCCTAGGTTGCTTTTATGGTGTGCCAATAATGGCTTTAAATTTTGATTTAATCTTTTGCACAATATGTGCCCACCTGGCCTGTGTGTGCTCACATTGCAGGTACTCTCTAGACTCGACTGTATCTGTATTGTGTTTTCCACTCTCTCCATCTATTAGTGGTGGCACAATCACATGTGTTGTGAATGAGCTCCAGTCAAGGCAAAGCACATGAGCCTTGCACGTGTGACACTGTCTTTCCTGCCACAGAGTAGACAGACTACACACTATAGCTTGGAAGAGTCAGTGAGCACTGAACTCTCAATAGCAGTGGTGTGGCAGCATATTTTTGTTGTTCTACTCTTAGTGAGTCTCCATCTCCCCCTGGTAGCTGAAGGGGCAGAGGGTGAGCTAGAAGCAAACTCAGCACTAGGCTACCTACTTACTCTATTAGACTCGCCTTGCAAAAACAACAGCACAGACACCCACAGCAGCAAGCTAGGCTTAGCAACAGTGGTGACAGTGGTGTGGGTGGCCTTCATAGGCCTTGATCAGTGCAGTGCGGCAGCAGCAACCAAGCAAGAAGCAAGCAACCCAGGTTGGGTGGGTTCAGATGGCAAGGTGACTTGGTCATGGACCATGTTGGGGACCAGTGATGGTCGGTTCTAGCATCCAGCTTCTGGCAGAAGTAGAGAGGGAGGGGAAGCAGACTGAAAACTGGTCTGGTGGCACACTCTGTCAGGCTGCAGGTTCTAGCCATATGATTGGGTAAGTAAAAGTAAATAATTTTTTTTTTACAGGAGGATTGGGGAAGCAGGAAGGACTGAAATATTGATGTGTCTTTCACATTTCTTCACCTTTGGATGGCTTCATGACCCATAGGGGATGGGTATTGAATGGAATGGAGTCAGCAAGAAAAATTTGGACAGAGTTCTTTTTTTTGGGGGGGCAGAACTTCAACAAGGAAAAAACATGGTTAGTAACTGGGTGTTTTTAAGTCCAAATCTGATGCACTGCACCAGGGTATATACAGATGAATCTTGCACATTTGAATTTTTCCTGATTTGCATATCATGTTTCAGTCAAACCAAATAAGCTGTACCTTTTAGAGATGTTACAGACATTCTAGAGCTGTCCCTTGCATTTGCAGGCAGTGAAGTAGTATAGTATGCACAGACTATTGGAGCCCGACTATAGTCAGGTTTGTGTTCCCCTCTCCCAAGTGAAGCTGACCTCCACATCCCCACGCTCAGGCACATTATGACAAAGGGCAAAGGAGACTGCAGGGGTGTGCACCATTGAAAAGAATGGGGGTATATTTTAATTATGATTTTATACATTATTGATGGAGAGTTGGAGATTAATGAAGGCCACCACTCGACTAACAAGGGCCTTGTTAGTAGAACAGTGGCGTTCATTATTTTCCAACTCACCATCATAACATATAAAATAGTAATAGAAAATAACTCCATTCATTTCAAGGGGGTATGCCCCAGCACTCTGACCCATGGACATCATCTCTTTCAGACTACTGCCCTTGACTCCCTAGTACTCAAGTAAGAGACTTTTTTCTTATATCTATACTTGGTGGATTGTCTGTAGCAGCATGGCTGTACCCACTACAGTGTATGTGCATGGGGTGGTACCGGCTGTGTGTGTGTGTGTGTGTGTGTGTGTGTGTGTGTGTGTGTGTGTGTGTGTGTGTGAAGTTATTGCTACTTTTGTGTTTGCACCTTAAAGTCTGTCTGCATGGAAGCATTCAAAACTATGGAGAGAAAACAGTAGGAGTACAGGCCACATAGAAGTAATTAAGTGGTTTTGTGGGTAAGTTTGTGTATTGGGGTGGGAAAAACAACATGTGTTTCCATTGGTATGTGTGCTACAGTTCAACTGTGAAAATGAAATGTGGGAGAGAAGAAAACTGAAAAGCATGACAGTGGCTACAAGCATGCCGCATGCGTGCAGATGTATGCAGATACAGTATGTATTGAAGTACAAGCAAGCCATATGTATGCAGACAGTATGGCTTAGTGGTTAAAGGCACTGAACTGCAAGCCAGAAGACTTGGAGGCATAAAGACCTGGGTTTGAATCTCATCAACCCCCACTTGTGTATGGGGTGAGCCTGAGCAAGTCACGTAACTTTCACGTGTGCAGTGACAACTTACTTTTTTGCATGCATGCAGTCTTTCCCAATTTGACAAAAAAATCATGGTTTCCACACTTGCTTGCTGCAAGCATGCCATATGCATGCAATTGGTTCTAATTTAACATTTAAATCATACTTGCAGCACGCTTATCACTTGGGTAGTTTTATGTGTGCAGCATGAAAACATTTCATATAATTATTTCTGTAAGGGTGGAGTGAGCGTTAGGGCAAAACGACCCTAAGGTACAACACTGACACCTGTCAGTATCTGCAGGGTGGGTGTTAGGGTTGGAAACCCTAACACCACATTTCCCTGCTTTTGTCACTTTAGTAAGAACCCTAACTGATGCATTAAATAATTTTTTCCAATGAATTTCCTTACTTTATCAGATAGCATAATCATATCCTTATTTGTCTGTGGGAGTGCAGGGCTTGGAAGGCCCTGCACTTCCATCCCTCCATAGATGCACATATGTGCTATATGTAAGTGTGGAAGCACAGGACCCAGCACTTCCATTTATAGGACAACTGTGACCAAACTGTCACCATAGCCATGTTATTACCCCCACCTCATGTACCATGGTACAGAAAAATTGTCAAATCCATACTGAAACATATATCTGCACAACTGCAACACCATTGCATACCACATGTGCAAAAACACATTTTGGGCAGGATTTGAAAAATGACAGCTGTGATGTACATGAGGTGGGGTAATAAGAAGGCTATGTTAAAAATCTTGGGTAAAAATATTTAATATTTCTGAAGTTACAAGTTGGTGTAGTGAAATTGCAACAAAATGTCATAACGTTGGCATTTTTTCATATTTTGACCCCAAATTTCCAATATAGTCTTCTTATGACCCCACTTCATAAACCCCATAGGTGAAAATTTTAAACTCCATGCCAAAATGCCATTTGTGCCACTGGTGCAAAAACACATTTCAGGCAGGATGTGAAAAAATGACAGCTGCCCTGTTCATGAGGTGGTGTGAAAAAAATGACTATGTTGAAAGTTTGAAGTCAAAATATTAAAAATTACCAAAATTACAATGTGTGCATGCATAGAAACATTTCAACAACTGCTCGTAATGCAGCCATTTTTAGGAATTTTTTCACTAAATTTTCAACATGGGCTTTTTGGACCCCACCTCATGAACACTGGCACTATCATTTCATTAATCAGACCCAAAAGATGATTTTGCACAGCGACTGCAAAATCACCTTTCAGGCCCTATCAACAAAATGACAGTCACAGTATTCATGAGGTGGGGTCCCAAAAGGGCTATGTTGAAAAGGTGGTAGAAAAATACCTAAAAATGGCAAGGTTATGAACCTAAGTTCAAAACGCATTTGAAATACATTATACGGCACTAATCTTGATTCCTTATTTTGCAGTTCGGCGTTGAACAGTGCAGACATGTCCCAGTCCACAGAAGATGACAGCAGACAACCTCTGGAGGTAAGTATAGGGTAAGGGGGAATGTGGGGTGGTGGGTGTGCTAAGGGGGGATGTGGGGTGGTGGGTGCTCAGTGGGACGGTCGGGATGGGGTAGGGGCGACGGTGGGATGATGAAGGACCATTTTCTTTTTTCAGGTAAAAAAAAGACATAGGGGGACTGTTTTCTTCTTTACAGATATTAAATAAATACATATTTCAGGACACTGGGAGTGGGATCCCCATTATCACACACTGGCAGGGGATCTTCTAGTGCTGACATGGGGATTGGGCACCCTGCTGTTGGCAAATGAAGCATACATCACAGGACTATTTTCTTTGTTTCAGGTTTAAATAAATACATATTTCAGGTCACAGGGAGAGGATTTCCCTGTGTCCCACACTGTTGGAGGGATACATATCTCCGGACACTAGGAGTGGGATCTCCAGTGTCTCATGCTGGGGTGGGCTTCTACTGCCGACACAGGGATTGGACACCCCGATGTTAGTAAATATATTTAAAAGGAGAAACAACATGCTTGATTTAGGTAATCACCAACAGGTGTTTACCTAAACGGGGGCAGAGGAATTGGATTCTGGGTTCAGTTTTGCCTAAATATGGCCAGAAATGTGTTTTCTTTTTCCAGTGGCCATATTTGTGCCACAAAGTGCAGTAGCTGTTTGCTTGACACACAGTTCATTGTTTTGCAAAACAATAGAGTGTTGCCACAAATTGTGGAACAAACTCCCCCTTGTTTCACAAAACAACCACCACAATTTGTGGCACAAATATGGCTGTGGACAAAATTAATATATTTCTGGGCATTTGTGGAGTAAACTGACCACGGAGTCTGATTCCTTGGGCCCCGATCAGGTAAACACAACAGTTGGTGTCTACCAACTGCAAGTATTTTTTGAATTATCTAAATCTGTGTGCTGAAAACAAGGTGGTGGATTCTTGACATTACATTCTGCATTTACAATAAGTACCGCTTTCGTGGCAGCAAAATAGTTGTTTTGCATGGCACATATAATTTTTCCCCTTAGCAAATAATGGGAAAATTACAACTTTAATAACTTTTGAATGGATTACCATTTTTTCACCAAATCTTCAAAAGGCATACCTGTGACCCAAACCCGATATACCCTAAAAATTTCAAACCAAACCCCCACACCATTTCTGGGAAATGGCATGACAATAAATTTAAACCAAAATGGTAATTTGCACAATTTTTTACATTCCATATCTCTGCACCTATATATCCAACCAGAACAAAGCTTGTCAAATCCAAAGATCCTCAGTCCCCGATGGTGTATGCAAACTTTCATGTGAATCGGTCAAACAGTTGCAAAGTGATTAAAGTGCAAAATGGTGAGTTTAACATGGATGTCACTACTGAACCTTAACTATAGTGGCACTACCGTGCCACTATAATTATAGCAAATAGCAATATGAACAGAAAACTCAGTTATTGTAATAACATGAGAAGGGATGAACCATTTTTACTACTATTTCTTCAGGAATGGAGCAATCTCAAACATTCCATTAATTCCAGGATACTTACAGGCACTCAAGGTATAAATCCAGAAACCATCTCTCTTAAGTACCAAGTTATCAAGATCCCCCCCATGCAGCTGCTCACAGACTTTGTCAATATGTCTGAAGCTGCAGTGATGGTCATCCTTGTTTCGAGCTGTCAAAATATGAAGAGTAGTAATATATTTAACATCCTGATTTTTTATAGCCATACAATGCTCTCCAACCCTTGTTTTGAATTTCCTTTTTGTCTTACCTATATAATACATTCCACATTTACACAAAGCAGCAGAAATTATTCCTTCACTTTCACAATTAATGAACTGTCTGATCTGATAAGTTCTGTCATTGTGGGGATTAGTAAAAGAGTCTCCTGTAGAAATTATTTGAACAGTAGGTACATTTTTATGACTGTGTGCGGAGCCTACAGGAGTACTGCATGTACAAAAGGAGTGATGTCATGTTTTCTGTCCGTGGAACTGACTGAAGGTATAAATAGTCTTCTCCACCTTACCGTCCTCCAAGAAATGTTTTCTGCCCTCAAATAAATAAGTTTTCATGTTAGTCAATGGTTGCAGAGTACTATTTTCTTTCTTAAATGGGTGGTACAAGAACTGGAACCTGAGTAGTGGGAGGCAGCATTTTTTGGGGAGGGTAAGGTCCTCCCCACCTCCTCCCAAGAAGCTCCAAAAGGTCCATCCCACAGTTTTTTATTCATGTGGGAGGGGCATGAGGTGGATCTATTATCCTGAAAGAAGACTCATGTTTGGGATGTGGACCAAGGAACAGAACAATTCTGTGGAGTTCCCTGCATTTTGTTAAGGACTAGTACAGAATGTATTTAAAATGCCTTCAAACTGACTTAAAAACCCTTGGAGCAAATGATTATCAGAGTCACCTGGTGTCTCAAAAGGAAAGACTAAGAAGTGTCTAAAAACTAAGGAACATAGACAGCTTTCAGATATTTCTTAAACATTTATATACTAAAAACAAAGTTCAGCTTTTGGGATTAACAATATTTGTTTACCATATTCTATCTATCTATATATATATACAACAGTTTGTCTTTTTAGTAGTTTCAAAATCTTGCATTGGTGTCACTAATGCATTTAGAAAAACATTTTTTTAATTGTCTTTACAGATAACCTTGAAAGCACTGCTGTTACTAATACATTTAGAAATATTTTTTTTTAATTGTCTTTACAGATAAATCATGCATGTTCATGCAAAGGCACATTTTTGGGGAGATGGAGATCAAATTATTTTAATCATGGGCACAGTACTTTGAAAACACAGTCTATGATGAAGTGTATTTTCCTTTTTAAGTTTGAGAAAGCTATTAGAAGTAGAATGGGTTAAACACTTCCTGGAACTTCCTGCATAACAAGTTCCCCATGGCACCTCACAGCATTTGACATCAACATCCTAAGAGCAGTCAGTGTGATACTTTACAGGACATTGCATAACAAGAGACCTAGCCTTCCCTTTTTCCAAATAATATACAAACTTCATTCTCAAGCAGGCAGTTCTAGGCTACTGTTTATATTCTACTGAATCTTCTTAAAGGAAAACTGCATGTTAAAATCAGGAATATATGTATTACTACCAGTTTTGAGTTCTCACTTCAATCCAGTGTTTTGTTTCTGCCTAGGCTGTTAGAGGAGTTTTCTAATTTTCCCTGGGTGTTTTATGACGTCTGGGGGCTGTCATTCAAGTTTGTTTTATTGCATCTTCTCCAAGTTAGTATTCACAGCGTGCCCTTTGGTTTGATGTCTAATATCCCCTACAGCAGGCCAGTGTCTTGTTACAGTGTTTTACTTAGCCACAGCAGAGGAAAAAAAAACACTGCAGTCAGGATTCGAAGTAATATATAATATACTATATAAAGTTACATGTTTGAACACACACACACACACACACACACACACACACACTCCAAGCAGAACACAGCTGGATAAGGTACCAGTATTTAGGAAACTTGTCATACTTACCCAGAGTCTAGCAATGTGAATCTGGCTGTGACTATAGGTGTTTACAACTGAATGATAATAACCACATTTGCTTGACTTGCAGATAGGTAGGCATGTGTGTCTAATTTCTGTTTGACTTACTGTAGGTTACACATAGAATCTGATCCAGAAGCAAATGATTTGATACCTTTTAATGGACCAACATAGAGGTAACAATAAGAACAAAGTGCTCTAGCTTTTGGACCAACCCGTCCTTCTTCAGAAGCCTAATGGCCATTGTTTAGAAAAAACAATAATTTTAACAGCTAGATCATGCAGAAAAAAACAGAAAAAATCCCCATTGATTTAAAATACTCATTTAAATAATACAGATGATCATGTAAGAGATGTTTAACAGTACCATATTACCTTCAACCAGGAGGTTCCCAGGGTCAAAGGTGCTTGGTGCAAAACACATACAAAGAATCCTACTGCATATAAATATAATTGACATAAGATAACACTGCTGGAGCAGATGACTCTTAAATCAAGCTATGAGTGTCACAGTGTGTATAAGGATGTGATTACTGAAAAGCAACCCCCACCCAGATTAAAGACATGCTAAGAATGTCTTAGGATTCCAAGAAGTTTCAATGCATGCATTATAGACAAGAAATTACCAGTAAAGTTGTCTTAAAAACATCAGTGCACAGTGTATGATGTGTAAAACTTAGCTGGACCTATCACCCAGCTGTACTCTCCAGCTAGATATCACGCCCCATAATTTCAGAAACCTCTAGTATAGTGACAGGGATTTATAAATGATAATTTAAATATAAATTGACAGTATTAGTGTCAAACAAAAAACTCTAGTTGAGGACCACCAAGGAATTAAGACCATGTAGCCTGATATGTACTGATGTCAATTTACACTGAGAATTTAACAACTTGGTGTACCAGAAGTGTCTAAGGAATCTGAAAAAGTGATAAAAATTTAATTTCTCTCCTCCTCTTCACACAAACAATACACCCTACCCCACATCCCTATAATGTGTGTGGGGGGGGAGAAAGAACTAGCTTTAAGGAGACACAGACACATACACACATACACACACACACACACACACACACAGACACACACTCTCTCTCTCTCTCTCTCTCTCTCTCTCTCCTAATGAACCTTTATTCACATCAGTCACTGCAATTGTTCCCCAAAGGAATTCAACTTGTCATGAAATCCTAAGTAAAAGGGCTCATGTATTCTAATACCTACAGAGTAGAAATGTGACACTATTTAACTATACTCCTATCTGCGTAGTATTATTAGGAGCAAGCTTTCACCAAAACAGAATACCATGTCACACAATGGCACACAACCCTGCAATCAACACACCTGTAAGACTTGTGAGCTCATTTCCACCTCAGACTGTGTGGTTACATCACAAAACAGACAATTCAAGATGCATGGGAGTTATACATGCACATCATGACATGTTGCTTATTTCATTCAATACAAAAGATGTCCACAAACAATTTCTAGCTGTTAAAAGTATTGTTTTTTCTAAACAACGGCCATTAGGCTTCTGAAGAAGGACGGGTTAGTCCGAAAGCTAAAGCACTTTGTTCTTGTTGCTATATCTATGTTGGTCCATTAAAAGGTATCAAATCATTTGCTTCTGGATCTGTTCTTGCAAGGACCAATACAGCAAATACTAAATCTAGATTTCAACATAGAATCTGAAAAATTCATAACATGCTGTATTGTGATTCAATGAACTGATTAATGGGGATTTGGTTTCTTTTACAAATTCATTTTTCCTGACCATGGATATACTAAAACAAAAATTTCTCAGCAAAATGTTTTTAAATAAAGAGTTTAACTCACAGCAGTAGAAGAAGCATGTTGGTATTAAAAGCTTAGTGGCGTGGATGTAGAGGCACCAGTATTTAAGCATGACTTTGGTAGAGGATTAATTGTAACTGGGGGTGAGGGAGGGAGTGAGTCTTGATATTTGTAGCATAATGGTTTTCAGAAACTTCAACCTTCAATGGGTTAGACTCTGCAGCCATCTGTTTAGTATATCACTAAGCCATATGCAGTGTGGTATGGGTAAAACCCAGATCACCAGATCAGGACCAGTGCTATAAAATCTGCACTGGGCACAGCTTGTGGAAATATTGCTGATCCAGTGGATCAAATAAATATGTGCAAACAAATACTCGGATTAGCCTTGTGCTTCAACCCACCCCAGGAGTGACGTTATTACATGATAACACACACTCTGTCATGCCTTGTTGCTTAAATATGCCCTTTCTCAATGTACTATACTTTGATTCAGTTAGTGTATGCAACAGCCTTCATGTGAACACTCTGGGCTTCTCTTTGACTCCTGATGTCTATTTGCTTTAGCTATTGTATATTGTTTGAACTGCTTTGGTCTTCTTGATGTGGTGCCTGTGTGCCTAAACTATGTCATCTGTTTATCTACTGCTACCCATATATCTCCAGTGAATGTTTGTTATAACTGTCTGCTCTCCGAGCCATTGTTTTTGGACTGGTTAACTGTGCTGTCTTTGTATTAGTTTCGATGAGGTGCCTTTGTAAATGAGTCTCTGACTCAAAGGTTTGTAAATCTGATATTTTTTAAATAAATAAATATTTATATTTAAGCTCATGAAACAACCTTATCTAGTTAATGCATTTACAGTCGTAGTGGCTCTGCCAGAGCTTGTTTACAATTGAAACAACCAGTTCTGTTCTGTAGCCAGATTTGTTTTCCTGCTTTTACCTCTCTGCAGTGCACCAGTTGGTCTTTTAACATTGGTGCTCTTCTGTATAACACTCTTGGCATGGTGTTGCTAATTTCACTGAGTCCCATATCTCCTTTTAAAATATGCTAATTTTGCTTCAAGACTTTGTCTACTGATGTACTGTGGACAGAAAAGGTGGTCACAAAATTAAATCTTGTGTCCTGTTCCTCATTTCTACTTCTTTCTGCTAATAAGTCATTTCTGTTTTTTTGTATTACAACCTCATTTGCTTCATACAGGACCCTTTGTCCATAATCACTTACTATAAAATGTTGAGTCTGATCTTGTGCTGCTTCATTGTATACATTAAGGTCCCTGCATTTCCCCTCAGTCTATAAAACTGTCCTTTAGAAATGTTCTTAATAACATGTGCTGGGTGACAAAACAGAAGAATTAAGCAATAAGCAGGGACAATGGTTTTCCGTTTTAACCGGTAACACCGGTAAAAATCACGGAATCCTGCTTGGATTGCAGATTTTGAATTCTTGTACTGGTGCCTCACGGAAATTGCATTTCTCTGCACAGAATCCCTAAGATTTCAGCATATTTTTAAATGTTTTTATTTTCTCTTTCTATGCCCCCTTCTCACAGCGTCAATCTCCACTTTTCAGAGATCCCTAGGCTGGGTATCCCCTAGCTTCACCCCAGGTAATGCTCAGGAGTTCCTTTGAGCCTGCCCCCATCCTGCCTAGGTTGTACCCCCCAGGTAGGAAGGAAGAGGACCCCAGGTCACCCCTCCACAGTCCTTTAATGTGTGCCGGGCAGTCCAGTGGGTCCCTCATGGAAACTGGTTATAAAGTCTGGGGCAGCTGGGTCCCTTCTACCAGCAGCCGATATGGGTTGATTGTTACTGGTTTTCTGGCCTCTGTTCCTGAGGGCACCAACACTCGAGGGGATCCAAGGAAGTAGGGCAAATAGAGACATGCCACTACTCCAGATCCTGGCTAGCTTCTTCTCTTCCTGATTGCTCTGCAGTCTCATTGCACCACCACCTGTGGTCACCCAGGTGGCAGTAAAGCAGCAGGACCTGCAGTCCACCATTCCCACAGAAGGAGAGCAGCCCCTCAGGTGCTCTATCCTACTCCCCTGGCCAGACCTTTAGCAATGGGAATTCACTTCAGATTCCGAGTCCCTGGCATTGCAAGCAGTAGTGCAACCTCAGGCTATTTACAGTGCTCTGTCAACTATACACCCACTTTGGGGTAAGAAAACATAAGCAGATGAAGAGGGAAATAATTCAGTTTTAGTAAAATGTTGCAAAGTGTTTAATGTTCATAATTTGCACCGTAGGTACTGTGCACTATTATTGAAATCATATATTAAAACATTATATATGGGTGTTATGGCTGGCAGTATAGCCTAGTGGTTAGAGTAACAAACAGTGATCGAACTGAGTACATTTAGAAGACTTGGGTTTGATTCCCACAACCTCCACTTGCATACTGTGTGACTCCAAGCAAGTCACTTAACCGCTGCAATGCTCCTGGATCACCTCTGAAAACAGGCAGCTCTGCCTAGTGGGCTTACCTGGTTTACAAAAACTATAAAACAAATACCAATATATGTTTACTACATCATACAGTAGTCAGGGTACCTTGTAATTTATTTGAGTTTTACTCGGGCTGCAATGATTTTGTATAGGTAAAGATTAAATGTTCAGATACATTTTGCATTTTATAAGCTTGTTTTTAGACTTTAGTCAGGTTTTTATCGTATTTTTTGCATATGAACATCTAGGATATAGATTGCTAAGCACAGGATCACTGTTATCAACTAGTTTATTCAAGTTTATAATCAGCAGGGCCATCCAAAATCCTCAATTGTTTGATTGAAAATTAGTCTGAATGAAAGTATGTTCAAAGGCACAAGCTGCCTTACTACTTAGTTAGGTGAATGGGATAGAAACATAGACTTTGACGACCCACCTAGTCTGCCCATTTCATCATTTGCACCTTCTCTCCCACCTGTTGTGTCAGTCTCTGTGACAACAAAAAGTTTTCTGACAGACTGCTTTAATAAAAAGCAAATGTTACGTGTTTAAGTGTACTTATGCTTGGCTAGTGGAAGGGAAAGCACATTCAGTGACACACGGAAGGTAAGACCCCAGGGGCTGTATGATGCTGGTGGGTAGAGTGGTGCTCAATTCACATCTGAGCTCAGACATGAAAACTGAGAGACACCCTTTTCATGGAGACCAAGGTTAAAATGAAATCCACATGTTTGTGAGATGCATTAGAAGGTCCTACACTAATCACTTGTGAATTTTTTTTTTAGGTGAAGAGACTATTTCAAAGAAGCAAATTCAGGCAGTTTTTTTTGTTCTTCCTACACCCTGGCCATCCATTTCTTCAGGCCTGCCATGTCCCCATACCACTGCTGCTGAGTCCCCACCACCATCGTCCACTGCCCCTTATGGCCATGCTACCAGGTAACCCAAAGTAACCCTTCATTGGTGGGCCCCTACACCTGTGGGAGGCTAACAGGGGTCAGAACAGATACATGTGTCTGGGGCTTCATGCCTATGGAGGGACCAGAAACCATCCCCTGTGTGGCCAGCAGGTGTTTTTCTATTTTCGAGAGAGCGTGACAGGCCACACGATGTCAAGGCACAAGCTGATATTCATCATGCTCTCTTCTGCAATGAGGGCCAATGTGTTGCCATGGGTCCAGCCTCTACCTGGGGCCAGCAAATGCTGAGCTGTGAATATACCCTCCCTCCCAGGAGAAGGCGGGTGGTCGTTGGACTCTCAAGCCTTCACCCCCCCAGCCGGTCCTCCAACACCCAAACCTGTTCCCAAACCCTGGTCGGTGGTGTCACAGGCAGAAATCCAATTCAGGCAGCTAAATAATAGGAAAAAAACAAATGTGGTCCACCTTAGTAGTGGTGGCGGTTCAGATTAATTCACATCTGAGTTCTAACAAGCAAAGAGACTAAGTAATTTGTAACTTGTGCATGTGGGGTGTGGGTGTTGAAGAAAGGGGATTATAGTGCTGTCACTACTGCCATCATCCCTGAGGGATGTGGATTGAATTGTTGCTACTGCCATCACACCTGAGAGGCGGGGGGGCCATAGTGCTTCTGCCATAACCACTGGTGGGTGGGAAATGTTGTACTGCTGCTGTCCCACCTGAGGGATGGGAGCCATAGTGCTGATACTGCCATCACAACTGAGGAATGCGGAATGTAGTACTGCTGCCAACACACCTAATGGATAGGGACCACAGTGCTGCTGCTGCCATCACACCAGAGGGATGGGTCTGTAGTGTTGTTGGTGCTGCCATCGCACCAGAGGGATGGGGGCCTTGCTGCTGTTTCCATCACACCTCAGGGATGGGGGGCTGTAGTGCTGTTGCTGCTATCATATTTTGTACCTAAAATAACTTTAAATTGGTACAAGGATGGAAGGATGTGCAATAGTGGAGGTCAAAGCAGCTAAAATGCATGTTAGTAGAGTTAAAAATTGTTAAATAAAGTACACAAAACCAAACACCAGTAAAACCGGATTTTGGCTTCACAGACACCAGTGACAGTACCGGTTTTTACAATGTGTAAAATGGAATTTTCCCATTCTCAATCCCGGTAAACCAGTGTCCCTGGTAATAAGGCATGACAGGGTGTGAATTGTCATTGAATAACATCACACCTAGGGTGGATCGAAGCTTCCACCACCCTAGGTGTGACGTTATTCAGGTACATTGCACACCTTGGAGTGTCTTATTATGATTATAATATGGTTATAAAAAAATCAGACAAGACTTTAATGATTAAGCAATAGACATAAGAAACAAATGAGAAGTTATTCACTTTATTATAATTAATTTAGACATAAAATAGAGATGAAATAGTCCCTTCAAGAGCTTTACTGCATCCCTCCAAATTGCTTACACTGACTTTTCTATAGCCAATTTTATTACTTTGAGCTTAGCAATATTTTTTATACTTCTGCTTTTATCTAATTTTTCACTTTGCAGAATAGAAGACATTAATATTGACAGTCCAATTTAGTGTCCCTATAGACATCAGTCTTGCTGCGGCAGAGGCATCCATATGGTTATTTTCTGTTTCCTTGTTTTGTTTTTAATAGGAGTGAAGACTGTCCTAACAAACAGGGAAAAAAAAACAGTTAAGCAATAAGGTATGACAGTGTATGTGTTGTGCTTGGATAGTGGCATACCTTGGGTGTGGCATGAGGCATCGCCGAGTGCTTTCACTTTAACCACTCAAGAAGTGCCCTTACCCCCACAACAATGTACACCCTGGAGTGTCTCACTGTGATTTTAAAATGGGTCATAGATGTTTCTGTGTGTGTGTGTGAGGGAGAGGGGGCAAAGAAATGCACCTAATCAAAAAAGAAACATTTTTATGACTTTTTTAAAAAGCCCCAGCCCCAACACATCCCTGCATTAACATGCCATCTCAGGTTTAAATATTATGTACAGCAAAATTCAAGTATTTTTAATTAGCTCTTAAATCCTCTAGTTTCCCTCAAACCCACCCCCTTTTAGCCATTCCCTCACCTTTCTTTCTTCTTCTTTATAATAGTACCTCCCTTTTCTCTGTCTTGTTTATTTTCTGTCTTGCCAACATTCAGGAGATGGAATGTTTACTACAGATAGAATGCAAGAATTCAAACCTCTGCTCATGTCTGCTGGCAGAATGTTTACTCCCACTAACGCACAACAGAAGGCCTCAGATGGAACCAGGGCTTTTGTTTTATCTGTAACAGCTTAAACAACACAGATTTCCCTAGTAAGCAGGTGAGGACAGGAGGGGGATTTTTCATGGTCAGCAGAGAAACACCATAAATTACAATTCTAAGTACTGTAATACTTCATTTTTATGTTTGCTTGCTCGCATGCGCAAGAAACATGTTGTGGCAGCTTTGGAGAGAAGCGGGTTGTGGAGGTGCGGCACTGTTGTGGCCAATGCCGCCACTGCTTTTGTGGGCTTGGCTGTGTGTCACCAATGCAAGAGCACACTGGTGGTGACACTAGTTTGCAAGCATGCCACCAACTTGAAACAATTTCACCATCTCAATCTGGAAGCACCTCGTCATTGCAGCGTCAGTCTCTTGCTCCGTGCTGAATAGTTTGCATGCAGTTGAGAAGCTGATGCTGTGATGCCAGGCATCCCTGATTGTTGCAGTATTATATGGCATGTTGTTATTCTTCCCTCCTACAAAGGCTCCAGATTCAATTTCAGCAGCCAGTGGATGAATTGGGTCTGGCACTGTGCTGCACTTACTGTGGAACCAATGACAGAGGGCTGCCTGCTCGACGCAGCCTCACCGACACTGACCCCAGAAAGCACTGCAGTTTAAATGTCACGGGTCCTAAGCCCTGGTCCCACAGCTCAGCAGCGGGGGGAGTGCAAACCCTGTGATAGACGTACTGGCACCAGTGCACTGCCAAACCATCTAGCAGAGGCTGCAGAGCAATAATTGGACATTTTGTCCACATGCTTCTTTGCTCCGCAATGCCCTCTGCCAATTGGGTTCTATCATTTTCCCGCTGGAGACCGCAGGCCAGCCCAAGTAGTCACCATTCTGTCTTGAGTCATGCCCTGCACTGTCCAGAGAGACAGAGAGACTCCACTGCTTCTGGAGACAGCCCAGAATGTCAGAGAGGGAGCCACTGACTCAGAATCTCGCTGCTTGCCACTGCCAGTTGCCCCCTCTGCATCATCAACTCCTCGGGCTCTTCTGTTCTCTGGCACTACTCTGTATAGTATAGCCAGTAAGCTGGAGAAGAGTAGCCACTGGAGAGCCCCGTCTTCCCATCCTATTCCCCTCATGGAAATTTGAGCCGCCGCCACTGCCAATCCCAGGCCCAGTCTTTCTGCATCTTGGACTTCAACGCTTCTTGTGTGACAGCAAGCAGGTTGGTAATTTACAATTCAGTGCTTCACTGCTACTCTCCATGTATTCATTTATTTATTTTTTTTTACATGGCACTGCCTTGAATTCCCCAAAGTGACAAAAAAAAGCAGTAAATGGAAACGTGCAAAAAAAAAAATAGCCTTGGCCTATGCCTGCTCCCACAAACTTGAACACACTGAATAATGGCAGCCTGGGAAAGCATTAGTAATTTTCCCATTCTGCGACATGGAAAAAGCACAATACAAGTTTGTTGTGGTAATTACGTGGCAGTACTGTATTCAGCCTCACTGTCAATAACTGGGAGGATGGTTTATGGGAACTCTAGTGAAGGGGTTCAAACAGTGTACCACTAGTAACCAATCATTTGTGCATAGCAAATGTGAATTCTCTAGGATCAATTAATTTCCCCATTTCTAATCCTACAAAATCAGGCTCCAATCAAGTACTTCATTACAATCACTGTTTAGGAAAGGGACAGTCACCCCCCATAACTTAATATTAGTGTCTCCATGTTTTCATTTTTTTGAAAGTAGTAGTATTCTGATCTTAATGTAACTCCCCTTTTTTTGTTGAAAATGAATGGCCGTAGTCAATTACTAAGGTACAATTCAATTTACAGCCAGTCCAATGTTACCAGACTGGTACCGTATTGGTTGTACATTCCTCTGACACATACGGCCAGTACACTGTACAGGCAGCTGTGCGAGTGTGAAATCCTGATGAGTGTCAAGTGCCCCCTTCCAGTGCTAACATGCAAGTTATTGTACATGCTTGGTATGTGAAATAGTGTTACCAGCACTGAATGCTTTTCTGTTCATCCAGTGTCTCATACAGTTCAATAAAATGATATGTTCCCTACTGTCGGTAAAACAAGAGAGTGATGTTGGGGGGAGGGTCTACAAAATTTCAGTCTCATCACAACCTACCTAGCACAGGGGCTGTGTCTGTCTCCCATGGGACCAAGCAAGGACAGGTGGTTACTTCAAAGGAAAAAAGGGGAAAAAAATGTAAAAACACACAAACCAAGTGCAACTGATAAAACAACTGAATTTTTCATTGCAATTAATTTTTCCTGTTTTTCAATGTTACCCTGGAAATTGACATGATTTCCATTACATGTGTTACAGATACAACTTGTCCTTGTATGTAAAAAAAAAAATTCCTGTTCTTCCCCATGCCTCCTCCCCAGCGAGGTTTTAGCCCTCTCTTCCTCCATCTCTGATCTTGATGTATCTGTGTTGTCTAAATGTAATGTGGACGAGCAGCACTTGGCAGACCATGCAGTTCTGTCCTCCTTTGTCTCACTACCTCCATGCTTCTCTCCCTCTTCTCCATTTTACAGTGTTTTGTACCTCTTTTTTGGTTCTTATAATAATAATAATCTTTATTTTTAGGGTGCCTTTCAAAAATCAAGGCGCCTAACAAACATTTAAAATAACATATCAAATTTCTCAGCAGCATAAATAGTATAAAACAAATGATGCAACAAAAAAAAGAAAGAAGAATCAGTCACCAAATGCTTGGTACCACAGGTGTGTTTCTAGAGTTTGTTTAAATCCCTCCATGGTCATGCACTCCCATAAATGACGGGGTGGAGAATTCCAGAGGGTTGGGGCCGCATGCATAAATGTCTGGGCCCCAGAAGATTTTAGACACACCCTTGGAATCTCTAGTAATCCCTTGTCAGCTGAGCTGAGCGATCACCCAGGGCAGTAAGGTACCAAAAGCTCTTTCAGGTAGTCTGGGCCCTGTCCGTGTAGGGCTTTGTAAGTCAGAAGACCTACTTTGAAGATAATCTGCCACTGTACCGGCAGCCAGTACAGTCCGCGTAGCACTGGAGAAATATGACAGGACCTGGAGGTTCCCGTCAAAAGCTGGGCCGCTGCATTCTGCACTAGCTGCAAGCAGTGAATTTTCACCCCAGGTAGCCCTAGGTACAAGGAATTGCAGTAATCCAAGCACGAGGACACAAAGGCGTGGATCAACGTGGGAAGATCGCTGGATGGAACAAGGTGCTTAACCCTGGAGATATTCCTCAGATGGTAAAAGGAGGACTTGATGATGGCTGACACCTGTGAATGTAGTGTCAGCCCTTCATCAAAAATTACCCCCAAGTTTCGCACCCATTCAAAGGTCGAGAGTGATAGGCCTCTGCAGTGACCCTCTATCCAAGTTTTTTTAATTTATTTTTATTTATTTCTTTATTAAACTCTAGGATTACAAGTACCTTTGAGCAGGGACTGCTCATTTACAAAGGTTCCACGTCAGAGGATGGGGGGTAACATAACACAAAGGTGAACAATGGTTACAAACTTAACATGTCAATTACTAAGGCCTAAATAGTACAGTTAATATGTTGAAGTAGAATGACATAAGCTAGCTTTTAACAGAATTCATAGTAGAACAATATCTTTGTAGGAGGAAGTCAGGAAGAAGCCGGCAGGTAGGTGCCGTTGTCAGACAAGGATGGAAAGAGCGAGGGGAACAGAGCCAGTGGCCACAGATAGGAGTGTGTCCTTAGGGAGGGGATGGATGAGTGAGCAGGGGCCAAAAGGGAGTGAGGGGGGAGGCTGGTGCTATGAAAGCAAGGCTGAAAAAGCAGGTTACAGCTACTGTTAGGGTAGGGGGTCTAGAGCAATACTTAGGGAAGGCAGTCACACCGTGTGGTAGAAGGGAGGAATAGATGTAGTTGCCTTTTAAAGGGGCTTAGTGTTACTGCTACAAGAGTTTCTTTGTTAAGGGTATTGAACCACTGAGGAGCCCTGTGCAAGAAGGATCTCTGACCCAATGAGGTCCGGCGCCTGGGGACCAGGAAAGTCTGGTCATGAGAACTACGTGTCAGCTTGGTGCTGCTGTTGGTAGTAAGGATCCTAGCCACACCTGGTGGCATGAGTCCGAGGAGAACTTTTTTGGCTATCAGACAGGTCTGGTATTGTATTCTACTAATGAGTGGTAGCCATCCAGCCTGGGCGTACAGGTCACAGGTGTGTGTTAGGCGGTCAGCCCCCATGAGAAGTCTACAGGCCTTGTTGAGCATCACAGATATCTTCTTAAGGGCAGTAGGGGAGGCAGAGCCATAGATGACTAGACCGTAGTCGACTATGGAGGTAACAGAGCTGTGGATGGTCAGTCTAAGGGCATCAGAGGTCATACAGTGCTTGTACATGTGGAGCAGGCCGAGGGGTATGTTGGCAGACTTAGCAACTTGCCCAATGTGCTGGAAGTAAGAGAGTGAGCAGTCCAGGGTGATGCCGAGGTATTTGAACTCTTGAACCTGATCAAGTGAGGCCCCCTCTTGATTCTTGATAGTGAGGTGTAGAGGTTTATACTTGCTACGTGCATTGCAGAAAGACATGACCTTAATTTTGTTATAGTTCATGACAAGTTTCTGAGAGCCAAACCATTTTTCCACAAGCCTGAAATCATGTTGCAGTTGACTCTCAAGCAGATTAAAGTCACGATTGCAAGAAAAGAGGACCGCAACGTCTGTGTAGTGTAGTATCCTCTGTTGGCAGATGATAGGGAGATTGTTAAGGAAGAGAGAAAAGAGTAATGGACCCAGTATAGACCCCTGAGGGACACCTGAGAGTACTGGCTTTTCAACTGAAGAGACTCCAGCAATTTTGACACTTTGGACCCTCTCACCAAGGTAGCTAGCAAACCAGGGCAGTGCATCATTGGGAGAGCCCAAGAGCAGACAGTTCCCTGAGTAGGAGTGGGTGATTTACTATATCAAAGGCCTTTGTTAGGTCAGTGAATATGGCCCCCCCACAAAGTTCTTGGTCCAGGGCATCATGGATACAACCGGTGAATTCCAACAGTGCCATGGTGGTACTATGCCCTTTGCGGAAGCCGTGCTGTTCAGGGCACTGAATATCATGTTTGTCCAGGAACTCCACAAGCTGGTCAGAGACAATTCGCTCCAGTGCTTTGGATAATGGGGGGGAGGATAGAGATGGGCCTGTAATTGGTATGCAGTGACTTGTCTCCACTTTTGGGCACAGGAGTGATGGTGGCCTTTTTCTAAAGTGATGGAAACTGGCAATGCCTTAGGGAGAGGTTGAAGATCATTGTCAGTGGTTCAAAGATCTCATCAAGAACTAGTGCAAGGAGTTTAACATCTAGTGAGTCACCACTATAGCCAGTTTTGCTGACAGCCTTACAAATATAGGTCATGGCTAAGTGCATTGGGATCCATTTGAAGAAGAACTGCGGAGCAGAGTGTGCTTGGGATGCTGTGGCACGGGTGGTGTTGGTGGTGGGAGCATTGAAAAAGTCAGGTGGGAAGACACTGCTCAGGTCAGAGAATGCTTTGATGAACGTGTCAGAGATGATATCTAGGTCCAACATTGGAGTACCGTCTATGTTGAGCATGGTGGGTGGGGACTTAGTATCTTTGCCAGATAGGTCCTTTAGGTTGTTCCAGAATTTTTTCCCATCCCCCCTAGAGTTGGAGAGCATTTCTCTAAAGTATTTGCTTTTTGCCAACTGTGTAGCACGGGTGCAGCTGTTTCTTGCTTGTTTGTATTTTTGAAAGTCTGCTTGGGCAGGTGTGGCATGAGCACAGTGCCAAAGATGGTCCTTTTGTTTGAGCTGCATAATAAGCTCGGTGCTTATCCAAGGGTTAGGTCTAACTTTTACCTTCATTTTCTTTAGCGGTGCATGGATATCACAGGCCTCAGTGAATCTGCTGATGAACAGACCTAGTGCTTTGTTTACATCCCTGAGTGAGTCTGTTTTTGACCAATCCGGACTGTTTAGATGGGATTTTAATAGTTGTAAGTGCCCCTTCTTGAGCACCTGGTGTATATTATTCTAGGAGGGGGCTTGGTGAAGTTATTAGCCCAAGAGCAGATGACGGGTGAGTGGTCATTTAAGGAGTCAGGGAGAACAGACACCATAGAGATTCTTTCAGGGCGATTGGACAATATCCAGTCAATAAGGGTGTAGGTCCCTGTCCTATAGTTACACCTGGTAGGAGTGGGGACTAGCTGTGTGAGGTGTTGTGCCGCAACTGCATCCTTGTAGGTGCTGGCCTCTGGAGCGAGCCAGTTGATGTTAAAATCTCCCAGGATAATGGACTCTGAGTTATGGCGTAGACCCTTGAGACATTCCATGACATTATTGAAGCCACTAGCCAGGTCCTTTGTGGGGATGTAAACAGAGACTATAGTAAGGTTTTTGTTATGGGCCCTGAGTAGGACTTTGATAGTAAGGCCCTACAGTGTTGATCCCAGGCTAGGAAGAGGAAGAGTGTGTCCTTTGAGAGTGTCCCTCAGGTAGATGGCACAGCCACCTCCCCGCTTGGAGATCCTATCCTGCCTTTGCAGTGTCAGTGGCTCAGTAGGTAGCACACTTGCCTCTGAGGCCGGGAGATCAGAGGGCTGTGGGTTCAGTTCCCACA
Organism: Neoceratodus forsteri; assembly: GCA_016271365.2. Classification (NCBI taxonomy): domain Eukaryota; kingdom Metazoa; phylum Chordata; order Ceratodontiformes; family Ceratodontidae; genus Neoceratodus; species Neoceratodus forsteri. The sequence continues at coordinate 473,722,179 of CM057455.1, forward strand.
TCTGGCACTTAGGTTAATATCCCCGTACTGACACTGTAGTGCAGCATGAGAGGGGTGCTGCACTTCTGAGGTGCCGTCTTTCAGATGAGACGTTAAACCGAGGTCCCATCTGTCTGGATTGGTGGTAGTTCAGGTGGATGTTAAAGATCCCATGGCACTTATCGAAAAGAGCAGGGAATTTCCTGTGTCCTGGCCAAATTTCCTCATTCACTAAAAATACCACCAACAGCTTAATCTGGTTCAAGGTCAGTTGGCATTCATCTGTATCCCCCTCCCCCGGGTCGTGCCTGAAAATAGGCAGGATTTGTCTAGTGCACTTACCCGGTCAACAAAAGCTAAATAAAATAAATAAATAAAAATCGTGTATCCGGGAAATGTAACTGCACTGTCTGGGATCTTTGGATTTAGCCATGTTTCAATGACCGAGAGGATGTCAGGGTTGTATTGTCGAATCCAGGTCTGGAGGATATCAAGTTTACTGAGGAGGCCACAGTTATTGATGGACACCAAGGTAAGAGACCCCGACTTCCTGTTCTGACCATAGGCAGATGGTCCAGGTGGACCTGGGTTAGGGTGAATGTTTCCAGAGAGGAGCAGTAGCAGTAGTAGAAATCTCAGGAGGGAGGTTTGAAGCATCTTGAGGGCTTACTTGTTAGTAATCCATCTGTGCACATGGGTGTTTGGGCAATGTGTTTGGGTGTGAGCCTGGCTTTTTACCGAGAGCTGCTAATATAGGTACATAACCCAGAGGGCTATACCCTCGGTGCTTCGAAATGAGGCAGTTGTGCCATACTGGGGAGCAGAGAGGCCCAGAGTTTTTATGCAAGATCCCCATGGTCATTCCCAGTGTATAGTGCAGGCCGGGCGTTATTAGTTGGCCTTGGGGATAGGGGGTGGTAATTACATGAGGGGTGGGGCAGTACAGCACAGTGATAACTAAAAATAACAGGGTGGGATGCAGCTTTAACGCAGCCATGGTGAGGATATGTGGGAGACACTGTTTGAGAGAGGCCACCAAATGGGAATGAAATAGGGAGTTGCAGGACGCTAGGGGAAATCAACAAAGACCAGTAGGTAGAGTGAGTTAGTGAGTGCTGGTTCTGATTAGGTGAGGCAGCACGGGTGGGAGGGGCGTCAGTGTATTTAAAGGAGGCCTGGGAGGGGGTGGTGGGGGTGGGAGACAAAATCAGGACAGAGCGGACAGCTGAGTAGCAGAAATTATCAGAGGTTCAAGGGCGCACCAATGGCAGAGAAGAAAGAGCTATCCTGACCAATCACAGTCCGCTAGCAGCAATGCCGCACCAATTGCGAGGCAGCCATAGTGTATGGAGCTCCACAGAGTTTGGCAGCAGTACCTGCAAGTGGGATCCGAGGCGGAGTTCCAGGGAGGCAGGCAGAATCCCTTGGAGGAGTAGGCACAGTGGCTGTTGAGCGCTGCTATCGGTGGTGGCACCGAGTTATCACCAGGGATCCTAATGGGGACAGAAGAAGAGGCAGGTTAAGTAAATTGTAGAAGAATGATGGGCGGGAGGCTAGCAGCAGTCCGTCAGCAGGAACGGGGTTGCTAGAAAAACTTAACTAACAAAAGAATGGTGAGGCAAGGGGGGGTGGAAAGACAAAGGGGTAGAAGGCGCAATTAAGTAGAGGAGAGGAAGGAGGTAGTGAGCAGGGGGATGGGAGAGGTGGCGATCAGACAGAGAGAAGAAAAAATTAAGATTTCAGGTAGAGGGAGGGGGTTAGTAAGCCAGGGGGATTACGGGGGGTGCGTGCAGGAGTCACTGCAGCTAATCAGACTGCAGTAGGGTTGCCGGAGGAAATTAAGTCGAGGAGCAGAGGGACTAAATAGGAGGGAGCTTGAGAGTGAGACTGAGACAGCGAGAGAAAACAGGGAGAAGTTCAGCAGTAGGAGTTCAGGTACATATGGCAAAACATCAGCTTTAAAACAATAATCTAGACAGGCTTGCAGTAGATCTCAAAAACTGAAGCAGTTACAGTCTTAAACAGGCTAGGTTCGGCAGTACAAGATAAATTACAGCTGCTTTAGGACAGTTGAGACAATTTAAATTAAAAAATCAGGACAGAGCAGACAGCCTAGTAGCAGAAATTATCAGAGGTTCAAGGGCGGACCAATGGCAGAGGAGCAAGAGCTATCCTGACCAATCACTATCTGCTGGCAGCAAGGCCGCACCAATTGCGAGGCAGCCGAAGTGTATGGAGCTCCACAGAGTTTGGTGGCAGTACCTGCAAGTGGGATCCAAGGCAGAGTTCCAGGGAGGCAGGTAGAATCCCTTGGAGGAGTCGGTGCAGTGGCCGTTGAGCGCCGCTATCGGCGGTGGCACCGAGTTATCACCGGGGATCCTGTAAGTGGGATCCAAGGTGGAGTTCCAGGGAGGCAGGCAGAATCCCTTGGAGGAGTCGGCTCGGCGGCCACTGAGTGGCGCTGTCGACGGTGGCGCCGAGTTATCACCGGGGCTCCGGTTTGGTCCCTGTGTAGCCTATCCTCCACCCTTATGTTCTGTATGAGGATCACGAAACTTCGTACACCACCACACCACTGTCGGGATTTACATACTTTAGGGAAATATATAATATATAGAATAAAGTATGGGTCGGGATGTGTAACAAGAAGTTTACACACACCCGAGGGGTTAGATGCTACATAAACCCCGAGAGTGAAGCTCGAGGTTTATTAAAACTTCTAACTGCAGTGTGCTCAAACTTTCAGTTACACACCCCTGACCCATTTTTATTTTTATATAATTGCTGGTTTCCCTTTTTTGCCACAGCAAATATATAAAATAAAAAGCTGTTGCTCTGCGACCGTGGTTCGGTTTCAGTGCGCGGTCCGTGGTTGCCATCAGGACTGACACATCTCTTTTACTTTTTGGTTTAGTAGGGCAGGCATATGTTTGTTTGAGTATAAATTTTATGTTGTAAAAAACACTTACCACCGAGTCCCAGTGGCGGTTCGCGATTCGGCGAAAAGGAAAGCGGAAAGCGGAGAGCGTCGGAATGGCAGGAAGACAGGAGAACGCATGCGCAGAGTAAGAGAAACCGTGCGCGTGTTTGCCATTACAAACGCTCCTTTATAATGGCAAATTATGCCATGGTTTCCCTATGGAAAAAAGGGAAAGCCAGTTATTATTGTGAAAATAATGCTCTAAGAAGGATCCAGCACAGAAAGTGTTGTGTCAGTGTTAAACTTTGTTATGTGATGTACCTGCCTTTCTATTTTGGTGCCATCAGTAACCTTAGCAATGCAGCTGCTGTTTCCTACCACCAGATCACTTGTGAATATTGTAAACAATGCTGGCCCCAGAACAGAACCTTGTTTCCATGTGGATAGATTACAATTTTTTATATCTCTTTGTTTTCTGCACTGTAACCAGTTCCTAATTAATTGCATTAAGAAGAGAATAATACAAGGGTTGGTTTGTGAACCAGAATTTTATACGCCCCCAAGGTATGGGATGCTACATAAACCCCAAGAGCAAACAAAGCTCAGGGGGCTTATAAATGCATCCCGCACCAAGGGTGTGTTTAAAATTATTTGCTATGCATGCCTACTCATTTTTATGTCTGCTTGCATGCATGCGCAAGAAGCATTGTGACAACTTATTGGAGAAGCAGGTTGTGGAGGTGCGGCAGTGTTGTGGCCAATGCCACCACTGCTTTTTGGGGCTTGTGTGTGTGTGTCACCAATGAGCAAGCATACTAGCTATGACACTAGGCTGCAAGCATGCCACCAACTTGGAACAATTTCATCGGCTCAATCAGGGAACGCCTCATCACTGCAGCGTCAGCCTCTCACTCCGTGCTGAATAGTTTGCATGCAGATTAGAAGCTGACGCGATGCTGGGCGGTCCCTGATTGTTGCAGTATTTTGTGGCATAATGTTATTGTTCCCTCATGCTAAGGCTCCTGATTCACTTTCATCAGCCCGTGCATGAATTGGGTCCGGCATTGTACTGACCTTACTGTGGCGCCACTGGCAGAGGGCTGCCTGCTTGACGCAGCCTTGCCAACGCTGACCCCCAGAAGCACTGCAGTTGAATGTGCTTTGCAATGCAGCCTTGCTTGCCCTTTCCCCTGACTGAAGTTGTGGCGGGAGTCTGGGATCTAGGGAAACTCCCAGCCCAAGCCATGGTGGAGTGAGCGGAGCCGAGAGTTTTGATTGTCTGGTGGTCAGAATAATAAAAAAAAGTGGTCAGATCACCTGCACACAACAGTCTCTCACCCCCGCCACATGAAGACCATCAGACGGAGTCTCAAGCATCGCTAGACTCTAATCCAACCTTTGATCGCAGGAGGCACAGACTGAGACATGACATCTCCCGATGACAGACACTGGATCCAACTCTAACTCTCTGTAGCAGGTGACAGGAATGGGATCATGGGGTGTTTCTGATCTTGCCATGGGGAAGATGCAGCTGAGCTCTGCTGGCTGGGACACGGGTAGTGCACTTATGGGGGGTCTTTCTGCCATTAGCCAGGTCAGAGATTAGGTAAGGTCTGTGTGTGTGGGGGGGAGACTGCCAAACTCCCTCTACCAACCAAATGCTGTTCTTGGGAAACTGATGTTTTAGGGAGTTCTAGAGGTTTATTACAATTGGCATCTAATCTGACCACCCCCTTGCAATATTTTTCAGCTACCTATTTTGCTCTATGAAACATTGGAGGATCTGCCTTTGTCTTCTTGTACCATCATTAACAGAAACAAGTCTAAAAGTAAAATACATATATATTTTTTTGCAAACATAGAAAAATAGCAGAAATACAAATATCAAAAGTAATCTCCATGCACAGCTGTAGTAAACGGCAGTGATTGAACTACTGAGGCTTACTTTACAGCTATGAGGGCCGAGCCCTGCCACAAGTGCTCCCCCGCCCCTAATTCCAAAAATGCCGAAAGCTAAAAACCCCAAACAAGTCAGCACCTGTCTCTGCTTCACCAGCCAGCCTTTAGCATCAAGACGCAGCAGCTCTGCCACCCCCGACGTTTGCTACCCATCGCCATGGTGCCCTGTGTTTGGTGTGATGACGTTAATCCATCTCTCTCCTGCTATGGGACACTGCTACCTTCACACTGTACAGTGTCACGTGATGAAGGAGGATGGTCCCAGTCTGTTGGCGGGTGCAGTGAGTGGAATCGCTGTCTCCATGGCAACAGCTGCAGGTGGCTCTAATGTTAGTGCACCCTCAAGTTGTGAGAGCAGTGATGGGCCAATCAAGAAGAGGAGCTAAAATAGGCTACTGGCACAGGCAGAACTCATTCTCGCTGTTGGAAAATAACAGTTGCTGCATGCGTTAACACCCCCACACTACAAGTACCTTAGATTAGGCAACCCGGGCAGAGGTGCCCACCTACCCAGAAATGTGTTACCTGAACAGGAAACCCTTTGTTTATGGAGGACTGGCATCCCTCATTACTGAATTTGGTATGTCAGAAGTGGAAATTATAAATGGGTACAGCTTCTGAGTCCAGGTTCTGAGTAATCTTCCAAGCCTGGTAGGTGCCAATATGTGGGACGTAGATGTAACTGCATTTCTGAATCGCAGTCTGGAGAAAAGGGCAAATATTGGAGTGTGCTAACTCTGAAAATGGGGAAATCAGTCATCTCTGACAGTAGGGGGGCAGCTCTAGCACACTGGCAACCTGGGTTTGCATTTCAAGCTTAGGAACTTGGTAAAAACCAGAGCTCTGGATCTGGACAGGACCAGATTAGTAAAAACTGCACCAGGCACAAGTGGCACAAATTTTGCCAGTTAGGCCAGTCCAGCTTTTACCCATCTGCTCCAGTTTCAACTATCTGTTGTCTTTTTTTTTTAGCAAGTCCCAGGTTTGGTTGAAAACTGGACTGCTGGGCTGGCTCGTCAGCACAGTGATAGCGCTACCACTCATGATGCCAATGACCTGGGTTCAGAAATGAGCCTGGGTCAAGGGGGGCTGACTGAGATAAAGAGGACTGAGTGTCCCAGAGGATGCTCTCCTCCAGAAGTGGGGGTTGCTATCCTCACTGCAATACTACCACCTGAGTGAACATAGATGGCAGTGTAGTCAGGGGTTCAGTGGCAGGGATGGACACAGGCCAGGGGTCTGGCGCAGCAGCACGCCTGGCATGCAGATGCACCTAGGACCTCCCTAGTGCACCTACTTTGGAGGAGGTGGGAGAAATGAAAATGTCCCCACTGTTTGAAGGATGACCCCAGTGGACCGAAGAAGACTGGTTCTGGACTCCACAACTTGCTGCCTAACGAGAACAATGTAGTCTGAGGGGTACATCCCCTGTACCCCATTGGGGGTGGCATAACTGAGGCAGTATGGAGGTAGGCAGCTGATGCAGGGACTGGGTCTCCTCCAGCTCCTCCCAGGCTCCCACCTCCTCCGAAGCATCTACACTCAGAGGCTCCTTCAGAGAGACTCCTCCCCTCCGCAAAGTACCCGAGTCTGTGACAAGCACCCAGCGCGTGGTGACCAGAAGAGAGACCTTCCAGTAGTCCACGACACAGAGGGATTTATTAAATCCTCTGACCCGCGCCAGACAGAATTTCAATTTTTTTTCTGCTGCCCAAGTCCGACTGGCTTTAGGCTGCTGCCTACTTTAGCGCCTGTCACCCAATTCCTCCCAAGAACTTCTGCTGGCAGAGAGAAGGAAAAAACTTAAATTGCAGCCTGCAGAACGCTCGCAGCATCGGTACCGACAGTGCTCCCTGAGTCTCTCAGCAGCCAGCCACTGCACCACCTGAGGTAAGAAAGAGACAGTTTCCTGGGTCCTTCTCTGGAGTAGCTGTAGGTCCCTGGAATTTCCAGCCTGGGTTGGAATTGAATTTGTCATTGTCACAAGAAGCCTGGGACCAGCCCCAGCCTCATACCACTGGAGGAGGGAGTGAGATGCCGCAGCAGCTGATAGTTTACATCTACAACCCAGAGTATATCTGTGCCTGTGAATTGCTTTGCAAAGTTCCCAACTGGGTAAGCCTGCCAGCAGGTGTGAGATCCAGCTAGGGAGGGGGTCTGGGCTGCCTGGTTTAAATGCACTGCAGGGAAGCTTTCTGTGCAGTCTTGCATGGTGTCACCCAACAACAGATTTTTGTTCTGTATCACCTCTGGTTACCTTGTTAAAGGAGACAGGAAATTTGTGCTAATTGTTATCAGTTATAAATGTTCCTAGTATGAGAAGTGATATACTTGCCTTCAAATGAGCTATATTTAACTTTACCTTAATAAACACGGATGTGAAAAAATGTGTTTTCAATTGTTTTCTTTTTATGGACAACATTCTGCACAGTTCTTTTCATGGAACCAGTACTTTGGAGTGTTTACTATATCATGGTTGGAGTATAGAATGCTAAACTTGAGGTATTGTCCTATCAGAACCATGCTTAGAGTTCTTTGCTCAAACCGTGGCATAGTTAAAACTCCAGATCACTGGTTCCATGAAGAGAACTGTAAAAGAATGCTGCCCATAAAATCAAAACAATACAAAATACAATTTTTCCCATCTATTTTTATTCAGGTACAGTTACCTATGGATCATTTAAGCTTATGGATATCATGTCTGTTAATGAGAAGATTATAAACAGCTACCTATTAGAAATCATTTCCTGTCCTCTTTAAACCATGGTGGGTTCTGTACTGTCTCAGTGTAATCCAGCCCTCTGTAAGCTCCAGTTTTTCCACTGCAACCCTAGTGAGGAGCTCTGTACTGTGCTGGTTTGACAGGTGCAACCTAGTGATTGCTTCAGGAACACCCTAGGCTGGCAGGTGTAACACAGCGAATGGTTCTGTACTATTTCCATCTAGGGTACACCACTGGTGGGATGGGTTCTGTAATGCTGGTAATGGAACAGGTTCTCTAATGCTGGTGCAATCACTGTGAACCACCTGGTGTAACCCAGAAAGGGGGTTGTTATTGTCCTTAGCTTACAAGTGTGTAACCCAGCTGATCTATAGAACTTCAGGCTGCTCTACACCTTAAGGTCTCCAAGAATGCAGCAGCCTAGTGCAACATGTTATTTACCATCTAGGCCACCTGGTCTATCATGGAGTTGGATTGTTGGGTAGTACCCAGGGTTTCCTAGATTGATCCAGTCAGATGGTTCTTTACTGTTTTGGCTACCGATGTAATCCATTGAGAGACCACTGATGGGGTTTGGAATCCTGCCTTGTGTAACTCAATGACAGATTTGGTACCATTGTAACCAGCAGTGGGTTAAGTATTACCTACCAAGCAAGTAGTTACATATAATTTAGACCAGGGACACTGCTGGGGAGTTTAAAACATGGGTCAGATTGGACCCACTGGTGTAACAAATGTGGGTCTAGTGGAACCTACTGGGTCAAAACATAACCAGTGGCAGCTTTTGAACAGTTAAGTTTCCTTCCTTTAGATACTGTCAGCACAGTCGTCAGCCAGTTGCCCTTGGCCGCCGTGCCCTGACCTCCCCATTTGGCCATTGGCCAGTCACATTCTCAGATACCCATGACTTCAGGGGAAAAACTTAATTTTTTCCCATGGAGTAAGGGGTAGGTAGAAAAGACATAAAGTTTGTTTTGTGTGTAATTAAAGCCCAAAACCTCACCACAGAACATCTACAACCTGTCAACCTTAGAGCTTCTGTGGCCTTGTGGCCCCCAGACCCCAGCCTTTACCTGGCAATGGGTGGGTTGGTTTGTCATGACATTGTTGGTCATCCCAGACACTTGACCTTTGCCCTTACCCCTCATTTGGCCAGTCGGATTCTCCCACACCTATGACTTCAGGGGAAAATCCGCCCCCCCCCCCGGAATCAGGGATATGAAAGACATACCAAAACTGTTTTTCCTTCAAGAAAAGCCCCAAAATTCACCACAGAGCATCTGACCCCCCCCCATTTGTATCGGTCGGATGACCAGGTTTTTTGTACTTGGGAGGTGGCAACCCTAGAGGGGTGTCCCCTCTACTGGCGATAACACACTTTAGAAATCAATAAGGGGACTATTATTTGTACTTTAGCTATTAAAATCTGCTTTCCACATTTTTTTTTTTGGCAATTTTTTTGCGTTTTTTTCCCAAAAATATTTACGTGGGGGACCCATTTAATAAGTGCAATAAGACACTCCAAGGTGTGTGTTATGGCCTGATAAGAGCACTTCCCAGGTGCTAAAGGCACTTGGTGCAAACGCCTCATGCCTTATAACACACCTGGGGCGTGCTTTTATCAGGTCATTACCCACACCTCATCGTGTCTTATTGCTGGCTTATACTACCGCAGGGGTCTGTGACTGTGACTGGTGACCGGCACCCAGCCACAAATATCATGTGTGATAGGCAGGGGCTGAGGCGAGTGAGGCATCCTTGGTTATGGGCAGGTCTGTTGGTGGTAAGTTACGAATCTTGGAGGACTTTTGTGGGCTGCTGTTCAGAGTCTGACTGAGCTGACTCATCCATCCAGAATGGAACCTCACCAGTCATCGATCTTCAGGTCATTTATTGAAGTCATCAGCCAGCAGGTATTTTCTATTTTTTAAAACAAAAAAAGTAAAACCATGAAACAAAACCGGTATGTGGGTCAGGGTGCCTGCCACAGGGGGTTTAGCTGAGGAGGGGTGGGTCTGCTGACAACCTAGTCAATGGTAGTAATGGTGCCTTTCTATTATTAAAACAAAGGGGGCTTGACGTAGCATAGTTCAGCAAAACACTGTGCATAAATCACATAATTCAGTGCATGCATCCTGAATTTGCCCCAAGAAGGGTCAGTGAAGCAATGTACCAGGTATTTGTAAGCTTGCTATCTACTCTGCTGCATTTTATGCAACTCATGCACTTTATGCCTTAATTATATGATTTATTCATTGCATTCCATAACAGTTTGACACTACAATAAATAACAGTTTGCATAGCTTGAGTGGGTTTGAGTTTTCATTGTTCAGTTGTTAATAGTTGTGACTTTCTTTTCACAAAGTCCTAGAATGGCTTCCCCTTTGAAGCAGGGAGATTAATTTTCCCCAGGTTCCAAAGGTCATCAGCTCACTGGTTTGTTTTTAATTTTCTAGATCATAGAGTCATTGTTTTTGCTACACATTATATAATATTCTGATGTGTGGGTCTCTGCACAGTGGGGGTCCAGTGGCTGTGCTGGCTTCTCTGCCCACTGATGGCTGAAGTAGGGTGAGCCCATGGGGCATGAGGGTCCAGGCGAGGGGAACAAGTGGTTTGAAAAAAAACTGTGTTTCCCTCTGTGGCAGGGTGGAAGCCCAAGGGATAGAGAGGAAGGGTGGGAGCCCAGAAGGGACCAGGTGAGGGGGCACATTTTTTATTATTTTTTTTATTTTAAAAAGTGTGCTTCTCTCAGAGGGAGGGTGGCAGCCAGGGGAAGTCCAGGAAAGAGGGGCAAGTGGTTTTAAAAATTTGTATTACACTCTGAGGGAGGGTGGGAACTGTGGGGGGGTCCAGGTGGAAGAAATGCTATTGGTGTTGTGGCAGGGCCCAAGAGATTTACAGGGAGCTTGGGAGCCCAGGAGGGCCCGGGTGAGGAGGTAAGTTGTTTACAAAAGATTGTGTTCTCTCAGAGGGAGAATGGCAGCCCAGGGGGAGTCCAGGTATGATGGGCAAGTGGTTTAAAAAATTTGTGTTGGACACTGGGACAGTGGAAATCAGCGGGGGGGGGGTCCAGGTGGAACAAATGCTATTGGTGTTTGTGAAAAAATAAATTACGTAGAGGTGGGTCTGGGAAGGAGGGAGAGAAGAGACATGAAATGTATTCTGTAAAAAACGTTTTTTTCAAATGTACATGTCAAACAGAGCTGCTGTGGTTCCTCAGTGATGTAGGGTCGTGGGGATGTGACTGGCAGACATGTTGGAAAAAAAATGTTCTGGCCTTTGGTGAGGGAGGAGGGTGGGGCAGTTGAACCAACTGGCACAGAACAATTTTTTCCACCACATATACCACTCAACTGGGTCCATCCCTCGCTCCTGTGGTGTATCCATGCCTCACTGCTGTGGTTCCTCGGTGATGGGAGGGTGGAGGACACTGCTGTGGGCATGTTACCATTTTGTTAAGTGTGCAAGGTTACAATGAGTACAAGGGTAACTGCTGGCTGGTGTGGGTGCTTGAGTGAGGGATATTATGTGAGTACAGGTGCTAGTGTGAATGGACCTCTGTGTGACTGGCTACCTTGATGTGGTACAGAGTCTTGTCACAATGCAACATTGTGACTAAAAGCCAGTCAGTCTGACAACTGCTGGTGATGGTATAGCTAGTGGTGTGTGAATGGACCTCTGTGGGACTGGCTACCTTTATGTGGTACAGAGGCTTGCACAATGCAATATTGTAACCAAAAGGCAGTCTGTTAGTCTGACAACTGTTTGTGATGGTGTGGCTACTATTGTGGTGGCATGTCTAGTGGTGTGTGATTGGGTGAAAACATTTCAAAAAATGACTGTGTTACGAGTGTGCAATGCGCAGTTTCTATGCACACTTGTAACTTTGCCACTTTTTCATATTTTCACTCCAGATTTTCAACATTACCATTTCTTCACACTTCCTCAACAGTACACCTGTCATTTTTCACATCCTGCCCGAAATGTGTTTTCGCACCTGGGGAGCCAATTGACACGCTCACTGTGCAAAATCACCTTTTGGCATTGAGTAACGACATGATAATGCCATTGCGCATGATGTGGGCTGCCAAAAACCCATGTCAAAAATCTTTTTTTTTTCATCTTTGGTAACTGGATAAGACCCACTAGGCACAAGTGCCTGTGTTCAGGGGCAACCTGGGAGCACTGAGTGGTTAAGTGACTTGCTCAGAGTCACACAGTATGCAAGTGGAGATTGTGAGAATCAAACCCAGGTCTGGTCTGCTAGATGTACCAAGCTTGTTCACAGTTCATTACCCTAGGCTATACTGCCAGCCAAAATTTAGAGCAAAAATACCAACAAATGCCCAGGACGTTAGGGTTTCCAACCGTGATGCCTACCCTTTACAGACTGAGAGGCATCAGGGGTGTGACATAGGGTGTCACAGGATGGAGGCAGTCCAGCGGAGGGCAACTAAAATGGTGCAGGGTCTGCAAGAGAAGCCATATGAGGAGAAACTAAAGGAGCTTAATATGTATACCCTTGAGGAAAGGAGGGAGGGAGGGGGAAATGATAGAAACTTTAAGTACCCCAGTGGAATCAACAAAGTCCAAGAGGGTAGCATCTTTCAGAAAAGAGATGTGCAAGAACAAGGGGACGCAATTTGAAGATAGAGGGGGGACGGCTCAGGGGCAATGCGAGGAAGTATTTTTTCACAGAGAGGGTGGTGGATGCATGGAACCGCATTCCTGAGAAGGTTGTGGGATCTACAACTGTGGGAGAATTCAAGAATGCATGGGACAGACATAAGGCAATTCTTGTGGGGGGTAGGAAGAAATAGGCTGCTGGTTAACTAGGATCTGCAGCTTATCCAGTAGGCAGGGACATGGGCAGACTAGGTGGGCCAAGCGGTCCTTTTCTGCCGTCAAAGTCTATGTTTCTATGTCGTCGGCCCTAACATTCACCCCAGTCCCTTATACTGCACCCATCTCAGCTTATTTCCTTTTGAAATGGGGTGAGCGTAAGTGCCAAAGACCTTAAGGCACAGTGTTACACCTGTTGGTGTCTGCAGGGTGGGGTGAGGTGGAATGCCATGAGTGTTATGGGCGATGGCCCAAAGGCACACCCCCAGCACCTGTCAGTCTCTGCAGGGTGGAGGTGGGAGTTGGTGCTTCTTCAATACTTCACCGCCATTCCTATTATGCATCTCTCTAACTCCTGCACTGCCAGTGCCAATACCAGCAAGCAAACATTCGGCATTGACAAATGCTTGTTTAAGTTATGTATATGTGTGTGTGTGTGTGTGTGTGTATAATAAGAGTATTAAGAGGGCAAATAACATTTTATTCTTATGTTTATAAATTTAAGACAGTTTTATTTTTAGAGCCTAGTTGAAGGTTTTTAGTGAGTAAAGGTGACAGCCACATTTGTGATGGCAGTCAGGAATAGCTGGTACTATTGATTTTTTTGTAAAGAGGCTACTGGACCTTCTTCCATTGTTGTCGTCATGGGATATCAGCACTGGGTTCTGAGCTCCTCAGCCAATCACATTACTGGATTTCTTATAGCCATATTATAACTGGTTTTATACCTTGAGTGCCTGTGAGTATCCTGAAATTAATGGAATGTCTGAGATTGCTCCACTCCTGAAGAAATAGTAGTAAACATGGTTTAGCCATTTTCATGTTGTTTACAATAACAACGTTTTCTGTTCACATAGGTTTATATGAACATTAATTTTGAATGTATTCAACAGAACTAAATGGACTGTGGAAAGGTCTAAAATTAATATAATGTAAGAAAATAAATATACTGGACAAAGGACCAGGTCCAAAATATTGTAAATGGCATGAACCATTACAAGCATTTTTGTATATATCTTTCTTTTTCAGATTAAATATTTACAAACTGAAGGCAAACTGCCCCTTTAAAACTGTTTTTAAATCATTGTCTTCTAATTGTCGTTTTTAAATTAGTTAGGTAGAGTTTCTGTATAGTTAGTTAAGTTATTTATTGATATTGTGTGTCACACTGGTGCAATGTTTTGTAAAGGTGTATATGTCTTTAAATGCTATATGCATCACGTGGTGAAATGGTGACATCACATTTAGTATAAAGAAGGCTGCCATTCATTGTTTGCTCATCCTTTGATAAAGAAGTTTTCAAACTCTAAAACATGCCAAGAGGGCACTGTGTTTTTACTTTGGCACCTGCAATTAAGCTTGACATGAATTTCTACAACTGCATGTAAGCAGCATTATTTTTAACAAGAAGTGGTGAGTGCTGGATTTTTGACATTTTGCTTCTTATTTAACACTTGCCAACACTGGGAGACCCAATATCCATGTCAGTATTTGCAAGTCCCATCCTAGTAGTGTGGGACACTGGGAAGCCCATTCCCAGTGTCCCAAAATAATAGTTAATTTATTTCCTGGGTTCCTGCAAAAGGAAAACCGTCCCCTGACATATTTTGTTTTCAACCTGAAATAAAGAAAATGGTCCCTCATCTTCACCACCATTGCCATTCTGACCCTCCCATTGAGCACTCACCACCCCACACACATCCTTACCCTATACTTACCTGCTGAGGTTGTACACTATCTTCTGTGAACCAAGACACATCTGCACTCTTCAAAGCTGAACTGTGAACAGAGGAATAAAGTTAAATGCTGTATAATGTGTTGTATTTCAATGGCATTTTGAACTTATTTTCATAACTTTGCCATTTTTAGGAATTTTTTTCAACAAAGTCTCAACATTACCTTTTTGGGACCCCACCTCTTGAATACTGTCACAATCATTTCGTTAATCGGGCCTGGAAGGTGATTCCATGGACACTGTGCAAAATCACCTTTCAGGATCAAATAATGAAATTTCACCACCAATGTTCATGAGGTGGTGTCCTGAAAAGGCCATGTTGAACATTTGGTGAAACAATTCCTAAAAATATCAGCGTTAACAACATTCATTGAAATGTTTCTATGCATGCACATAACTTTGGCAATTTTCAATATTTTGACTCCAAATTTTCAACATAGCCATTGTTTCACACCACCTCATGAACAGTACAGCTGTCATTTTTCACAACCAGTCTGATACAAGTTTTCACACATGAGGCATGGAATGGCATTTTGGTATGGATTTGAATATTTTCACCTACGGGGTTTATGAGGTGTGGTCATAAGATAACTGTTTAAAGTTTGGATGAAAATATTGAAAAACAAAGGATTCCTTAAGTAACATTTTTATAGGGATGTCTGTTGCACCACTAGGGAACACATTGCCTTACTGTGCCAGTGAGCTGAGTTCAGGTGTGAACTCAGTCAACAGGTTTAATGGGACAAGGCTCATGGGGAAGGTGCTGCAGCATGCAGCACCAGCCCCAGCCTTTGTAGGGATGGAGCAGTGCCTTGGCACAGACACCACACCCTGTAGTGAGTCAGGGAACCTCACCCATAACGTATCAACATGTGTGCCAGGGCTTTCTGGGCCCATGTACTAGGTCAGGACTGTCTCCAATATTGTATTTGTGGCATTTTGCAAAATAAGGATACAATTCCGCTATCATTAAAAGAAGGGAAATTCTTTGCAAAGAACTATGTTAATGCAGACATTTCGGTTGTAGAACGCAAAGCACACAAAGAAAGGAAATGAAAAACATTAGGGATTTTGGTCTCCGGAGTATTGGGGAATCAGTGGTGGAGTCTTACTTTGGGTTGTCAAGCCTAATGCCCACCCCAACCCCTGATCAGAAAAGGTCAAATGTGATATCTTCATGCAGGGCCCTATGGGTCCTGCTTGAAGAAATCTCCAACAGAGTATGTTGGCCATACTTTATCACTATTATGCATTAGGTTGGAGCTGTATCTTGTGCTTTAGACAGGAGGCTATGGGCTGGGGAAGTGGGTAGGCATTAGGGTTGACAACCCCAAGTAAGACCCCACCATTGATTCAATAATACTCCAGAGACCCAGTCCCTAATGTTTCTCATTTCCCTTCTTTGTGTGCTTTGTGTTTAACAACCCTAATGTCTGCATAAAGGTAGTTCTTTGTAGGATATATATATATATATATATATATATATATATATATATATATATATGTGTGTGTGTGTATTTACTATTATGGTAGCACGGTAGTGCTACCATAGTTAGGGTTGAGGAGCCATTTACATGTTAAACCTAAAATTTTGCACCTTAATAACTTTGCAACTGTTCAACAGATTTGCCTGAAATGTGGAATACTTGATCAAGAACCATACATCTTGGGATCTGCCAACTTTCTTACTGTTCGGATATACGGCTGTGGAGTTATTAAGCGTGATCTGCATGTGCGTTTACACTTTTTTGTAATTCTTTGGTCGTCTCTACAGGTTGCACGGTTTATGCGACTGGTCCAAAATCTTCAGGGAATGTGCAGCCAGGGTCTCAGATGTGGCTTTTGACGATTTCGTGAAAAAATATTAAATGGTTCAAAAGTTATTCAAAAAACAGTTTCCCATTATAAGTCAATGGGAAAAGTTAACAAAAAGTTCAATACTTTCGCAAATGCAGTTTTTACTTTTGCAAATGGCCCTTTTACTTTCACAAATCCACCATTTTGTTTTCAGTTGGTGATCAGAAAAATGCTTGCTATTTAAATTTGGGGCCCTCTAGCAACACAATTCTGTTTGTGTTTACCTAGTCGGACACTGAGGATGCTAGGCATGTCTTTATTTTGAGGTTAAACACCCTAGAAATATGTTTTTCAAGTTTCTGGAAAAAGTAGTGTCGTACTCATGAAAGTGTCGCAAATGTTTATGAAAGCTTGCGCAAATTGCGACACTACTTTTCCAGGCTATGGCAAAATGACAGCAATTCTTTGCCACCCTGCTGCAAAAGAACGGTTTGGTCTTTTGGGCTGAAGTTTGAAGGGAACGCAGCCAACATTTCACAGATGTGCCTTTCAGTGTTTTGGTGAAAAAATATTATAGGGCGGCAAAGTTACAGCAATCCAAAGTTGGCGCTTTTTCCCAAAGGATAACATTACGGTGTCCGCCACATTACAGGAATCCTTTGCCGCCCTGCTGAAAAATAACGGTTTGGTCTTTTGGGCTGAAATTTGGAGAGATGAAAGCCAACATCCCACAGATGTGCCTTTCAGTAGTTTGGTGAAAACATATTACAGGGAGCCAAAGTTATTGCACTCGAACTTCTCTTTTTCCCATAGGATAACATTACGGCGTTCGCACGCCTTCAGGGCCCATATCTCGAAACGGTGCGTAGATACGGACTTCTTCATCAGAAAATGTTTAGCCCCCTAAATGGGGGCTAAATACAAGTTAGCCAGGAAAGTCATACATCATATGACTTTTAAATTTTTTCTACATCGTACGGTTCCTGAGATATAAGCAATTTAGTATTCCAACTCCTCATTTTCTGCTACGAGACCCATTATTATGCATACATTCTTTGTACTCACTGTCTTTCTCTATGCAGCTTTTGGGGAAAACCAGCCTGTGCGCTTATATTACTGTTACCCTTACCGCTTCCGCTTGCGGTTCCATACCTGTTTCATTTACCATTCCTGTCTATGGCACCATGTGCGTTACCCTTTGTGTTTTCATTGTGCTTGCATTTGTGTTATTTTAACCATTTGTGCCTACACTACTGTTTATCTTTCTGTTTCGCTTTGCATCACCATGCGCATTACCATTTACATTTGCGGGTACCATGTTACTATGCGACAAGATATCACATGGCGGCAGCGCGGGGCCCATCTCCCGCCACCGCATTGCATTCACTATTTCTCATTATCATTCTCAAAAAGAAGGGAAATTAGAGGCAAAAAACTCTGTTTAATGCATTAGTTAGGGTCGTTCCACAGCGACAAAAATGAGGAAATTCGGTGTTAGGGTTGAAACCCCTTGACCCCCGGTCCACCCACACCCAGCATCGGGTGTGCATTAGAAAGTTGGTCCTACTCTCACCCCATTCTCCTATAGCTCCGTCTTCTTCACACATCTGATAGGGTGAGAGTTAGGCTGACAACCCCAATGTGCATCCCGATGCCGGTTGGGGTGTGGACAGGGGGTCAAAGGGGCTTTCAACTCTAACACCGATTTCCTCACTTTTGTCGCTGTGGAACAACCCTAACTAATGCATTAAATGGATTTTTTTTGCCATATATATATATATATATACACACACACACACACACACACACACACATATATATACACACAATCTCTCTCTCTCTCTCTCTCTATATATATATATATATATATATATATATATATATATATATATATATTTCATTGGCAGCAGTTTTCAATTATTCTCCATAATTTTACTATATTTCCTTTTGTGATTTGTTTTATGGCACCCAGAGCCTTCTGGATTGGGTGCCTATTAAAAAGAAATTACCATACCTAGTCTGTTTGACAGTCTGTGGCTCATGCCATCAAGTCACTGTATGTTTCCCACCTTTAACATTAACAATTCTTTCAGTGTTTGCCCAGGGGCAGTTTCTGAAAAATAAAAACTGGAATATGGGCTTACATTGTTAGAAGTAAAAAAAGAAAGTAAAAGTAAGACAAAAAAGTCCACTGCAGTTCTCTTGGGCGGTAGCTGGAAAGGTGAAGGTTAAAAGTGTGGCTTTCAGAAGATATATGGAGACACAGTGGGTGGAGGATAGGAAGGTGTATCTGCAGAAACAAAGAAGCAGAGAAAGCATTAAGGAGAGTAAAGGAAAAAGCCAAAGAGAGGATAGCCCAAGAAATAACAAACAGGACAACACATTTTTTAGGTATATCAGTGAAAAGAGGAGGAATGGGGAGGAATTGTAAGTTTAAAAAGGGATAGGAGGAATATGCATAGGGAGACTAATAAAAAGCACACATGCTAAACAAATATTTTTGTTCATTGTTCAAGGTGGAGGAAAATGGAGATGGGTCACAAAAAAAAAAAAACAGTATATGCTCTGCAAGGAGGGAAATAAATACCAGTCTTTTCCCAGAGCAGAAAGTACTGGAGGGACTTGCTGGTCTACAAATAGACAAGGAATTGGTACCAGATGGAGTACATTCTAGGATATTGAGAGAACTCCAGGAAATACTAGCTGTGTCTCTGACCATCCTTTTTAACAGCTCACTAGAAACAGGTGTAGTTCCAGAGGACTAGAGGAGGGAAGATGCAGTCCCTCTTCATAAATTTGGTAGCAAAGAGGAGGCTGGAAATTATAGCCTAATCAGTCTGATCTCAGTGATGGGAAAGCTAATGGAAACTTTATTGAAGGAGAGGATAATGGAGTATCTTGAATCAAATGGGTTGCAAGATCAGAGACAGCATGGTTTTACAGGAGAGAAGTCATGTCAAATGAATCTAATAGATTTCTTTGATTGGGTGACAAAGGAGGTAGATCTGGGAGGCACAGTGGATGTGGCATACATAGATTTCAGTAAGGTGTTTGACACCGTTCAACATAGGAGACCATTAAACACACTGTGGAACTTAGGAGTTGGTCCAAATGTGTTAAATTGGATAAGAAATTGGTTAGGGAATAGAAGACAGAGGGTAGTAGTAAATGGAATTCACTCAGAGAAGGAGGTGACCAGTGGGGTGCCACCGGGATCAGTCCTCTTTAATGTATTTATAAGTGATATTGCAGATGAGCTGGGGTGAAGGTCTGTCTATTCACCAAATATACTAAATTAGTAA
This sequence comes from Neoceratodus forsteri, assembly GCA_016271365.2. Taxonomy (NCBI): domain Eukaryota; kingdom Metazoa; phylum Chordata; order Ceratodontiformes; family Ceratodontidae; genus Neoceratodus; species Neoceratodus forsteri. The sequence continues at coordinate 473,741,438 of CM057455.1, forward strand.
CAGGGTGGACATTCCAGTGGGATAGAAAAGATTACAAGAGACCTAGGGAAGCTGGAGGAGTAGTCTAGGGTATGGCAACTTAAGTTCCATGCAGAAAAGTACAAAATAATTCACTTGGGGATCAGGAACCCATCAGCTGAATACAAAATGGGAGGAGTGATAGTGACAACAACCAAGCAGGAGAGAGACCTCGGTGCAATTGTCTTGAATGACCTAACGGTAGTTAGGCAGTGTTACAAGGCAGTTTGGAAGTCTAATGGGAAGCTAGGTTGTATAGGGAGGGGGATCACCAGCAGAAGCAGCAGAAGTAGGGAGGTTGTGTTACCTCTGTATAGGTCACTGGTGAGACCTCATCTGGAGTAATGTGTATAAGTCTGGAGACCACATCTACAGAAGGACATAGCTAGAGTGGTGGCAGTCCAGAGGAGAGCAACCAAAATGGTGAGCGGTCTGCAACAGAAGACCTATGAGGAGAGATTGAGTGAACTCATTATGTAAACACTTGTGGAAAGGGGGGAGAGGGGGATATGACAAAGACATTCTAATATATAAAAGGAGATAAGTAAGGTGGAGGAGGGAGGTAGGGAGTATTTTTCAGAAGAAAATGGGGTCATGAATTAGGGGGCATGATATGCGGCTGAAAAGGGGTAAGTTCAGGAGATTATAAGAAAGTTCTTCACAGAAGAGTGGTGGATCCCTGGAATAGGTTGCCAGATGAGGTAATTGGAGCAAAAACAGTAGAAGGATTCAAGACAGCTTGGGACAGGAATAAGAGAATCTTAGGGGAAAAGAAATAAGGGGTGTGTGGAAGAACCAGAGATCATGCTGATTCTTTGGAAATATTGTAGTTACTGTAGGGTTAAATGGGCAGGCTGGGTAGACCAAGTGGTCCTTATTGTGGTGAGAATTGTCACAGCTGTGTGATATTTGCAGATATAATTCTGTTATATATGTTTTTGTGATGCATTTTTTTTGAAATTTAAAATGCCACAAATGCCAGTATTAATGAAAGGATCACAGAGGATAGTGACAGAGACTGGATTTCTTTTAAAAATGTTTGACCTTCCTCTGACCTGAGGGATAGCTGCTGCCAGGAAACTGAGATTGCATTTCCAGGTCCCTTAACAGAGCTATGCCAAAATTAATTGTCAGTCATAAACCATGCATTTCAGAGACAGGATGCTTTGTTCCAGGAAATTGTTATAGTAAATTACATCTTATGAGGTAAAAGGACAGGAACATCCTTTCTGGCAGACATGTGTGAATTCTTCACACACAGTTGTTCATTGTGTTACTACTGGGACACTGAGACATCAAAGGTTATCAGAAAAATAATATTTTGGGAAAGTGCAAGAGTGACCTCTACTGGCCTAAAAGAGAAGGCCACCAACTTCAAACCAGGAATTTTTTTTTTTCAGACTGCCAGGGACTATAAATACCTTTGTAAACAGATGATCATAGCACACTTTTCATCTGGACTCTCTTCTGACCACAAGAGAAGCAAAACTGCCACAGCACAGAGACTAAGAACTAGAAACTGTATTCACTCTCTACGGACTTCAAGTCACTACACACTAACTGTCATAGTGTGTGTTTTTTTTTTAATTTTCACTTTCTTTGTGTCATGTTGTGACCCAAAAAGATTATTTAAACCTTTTTAGTTGTAACTGTATGATTAGTAACTATTCAGTAAAAAAATTTTGTTTTTAAGAAAATCGGCCTGAGCAAGATTTTCTTAAACTGTGTGTACAATTGAGGGAGGTTCAGTACTAATTTGTGACTAAACTGTTATTGCTAAGGTGGCCATCATAAGCTACCCAATTGAACAAAGGGTCTGAAAAGGGGAAAGTCTGGATAAGATAGGAAGAATATGAAAGTCTCAAAGAAGGGTCTGTGGAGATTTGAACCAGGTTATTGCATGCCTTGTGGGAGAAGGCAGAATCAGGGTTACAAGGCTACCCTGAAGAGATTGTAATGCTTGGACCTTCCCCCTTTGCATAACAACCAAGAAAGTGTTCTCATTTGGCTACAAGACTCGAGACTGGTATTGTGCCCTGATCCAGAGTAAAGAGGGGACCCTAGGACTTTGTGTCGAGTGTTCAGTTGTGAAGTCAGTGAGCACTGTAGAGGGACATGAAGAGGGTATCCCATTTCCCCCTCCCTGTCACAGATTGCACTTAGAGGTGGGGAACTGTGTGCTCTGTGGATCTGAACCTCAGAAGTGGGTTTGTGATACTTATCTGCTGACAAATTCTGTTTCTACTGTTGCCTGTCTCCTGAGTCTGCACAGATAAATACATTTTCAATCACAAGGGTGCATTGTGCACACATATAGAAATATAGAAAAATAGAAATTGATGGCAGATAGGGGCCGCTTGGCCCCTCCAATCCATCCTTTTTTGTTGCATTGCTTATGCTGTAGACCCTTCCAAGATTACGGTATTTATTCTTCCATCCCTTACATATCTCTTATGATTCCCTTGTGTTTTTTCTAGGCTTTTTTGAATCCCACTACTGTGTCCGCTCCCACTACCTCCTCTGGAAGACTGTTCTAGACATCCACTACCCTTTATGTGAAGAAGTATTTCCTCATATACCTTTTGAACCTAACCCCCTCCAGCTTCATATTGTGACCCCTTGTTCTAGAGCATCCTTTCCTCTGAAAAATACCACCCACTTGTACCTTACTCACCCCTGTGAAGTATTTAAAGGTCTTGATCATATCCCCCACATCCTCTCCTCTATGGTGTACATGTTTAGCTCCTTTAGCCTCTCCTCAGAAGATTTTTGATGTAGACCCTGTACCATTTGTGTAGCCCTCCTTTGGATGGCCTTCACCCTATGTCCTTCGTGAGATGTGGTCTCCAAAAGTGGACACAGTACTCCAGGTGGGGTCTTACCAAAGACCTATATAGTGGCAACACCAATTTCTGATTCCTGTTGGTAATACCTTTACCTACACATCCCAGCATCCCACTAGCACTCCTGATAACTTTGTCGCATTGTCTGGCCACCTTCAGGTCATCCGATGTGATTATCCCCCAGATCCCTTTCCTGCTTGGTCATTGCTAATATCTTTCCCCCCATTTTGCACTGCACCCCTGGGTTTCTGTGAACCAAATGCATTAGTTTGCTCTTGTTTGCATTAACTGTTTGCTGCCAAACATTTGACCATTCCTCCAGTCATTGATGCTTGTACAGTATATGTAAATTGTATATTATATCTACTGCTTGTATCCATGTACCGCCACCTTGTGGCCCAGGTCGTGGCTGAAAATGGTCCACTGGATCAGCGCACTTACCTGGTTACCAAAAACGTAAATAAATAAATACATTTTAAATTTCTCTCCATCCTTTGCACCCTTCCCCCACTTTGGAACACAAACAAACAGAAGAGAGAATGAAATAAATGCCTTAGCTGGGATTTGAACCCAGGCTACCCACAATACCATTCTGGATGCACTACCAGCTGTACCACCAAGGCACCTGCTTTTTCTAATGCACAACCTAATATTTGTCCACACCATACCTTGTGCTTGAAATCGTAATTATCTGTGCAGCACCAGGTTGTGCATTAGAGAAAGAGTAAGGTGCTTCTGTGAGTCCCAGGTTTTCAATTGCCTTGTTGGTACAGCTGGTAGTGCAGCCAGATCAGTATTCCAGACAGCATGGGTTCAAGTTCCAGCTAAGACACTTATTTATTTCTCTTTTATGTTTGTTTCAGTTCCATATATGTGCATGCCACTCCCTTGTAATTCAAAATATAATTATCTGTGCAGCAGCAGATTGTGCATTAGAGAAAAAGGAAGGTGCCTCTTGGAGTTCCAGGTTTTCAGTTGCCTTGGTGACACAACTGGTAGCACAGCTGGAACAGTATTCCAGGTGAACTGGGTTCAAATCCCAACTAAGGCACTTATTTTTTTTGCTCCTTTGTTTGTGTTCAATAAATGTGTAGACCATTCCCTTGTGACTGAAAATATATCTGTGCAGAGCCAGGTTACACATTACAGAAAGAGTAAGATGTCTCTGGAAGACTTAGGTTTGCAGTTGCCTTGATGGTGCTCTGGGAGCACAACCAGAATGGTATTCCAGGAAGCCTGACTTCAAATCCCAGTAAAAGTACTTATTTCTTTCTCTCTTCTCTTTGGTTGAATGTTGTACAAATGCCAGTTAATGTTAAAAGCACCCGCACTGAAATTTCTTGTTGGACCTTTTATTTTAGAACTATGCCTAATACACCAAATCACCTGATAACCATAGATGGAGCCATATAACACTCCCATGCCAGCCTATAGGTTTGTTTTTTTTAAAAAAAAAAGTAAGGTGGAAGATGCTGTGTTGTTTCTTAGAATTATTCTTGTAGGTTCCTTAAGCTGAACTAGACCCAACTCCATTTCATTTCATCCATTTCATTTTTAATTTTTAACCAGGAGGTGGACTGGGCACAGCCTTTTTTCAGCCATGCCTGACCCTAAGCAACATGTAAACAAGTACAACCCAACATATAATAACTACATTCACATACAATTACAAACATTTCCATTCTTTAAAAATGCAATTATTCAATGGGGTCCAGTAAAGACATAATCTGATTGGCTGGCTGGCACCTTTTACCCATGGTAAATCCTGTGACATACCAATGGGTAAAGGTGCCAGTCAGCTGCATCTCAGAGAGAAATAAATATGACCCCCAAAAGTGGAAACCACCACTTATTTTGCCCACTAAAGCAAGAACTAAGTGGAGTGCCCCAAAAATATATATTATTAAAATAACACATTTTGTAATAATTCTTCCCCCTTTGTACCAGGCAGAGAGAGGTCCTGGTCATCAGAGAAAATTTTCTCCTATCTAGATAAACGTCAGCTCCCCAAACTAGCCGAAGTACAGAGAATAGGGCTAGAAGCACGTATCTCTAAAATAGAAATAAGTCAGAAAATCAAACAATTAAAAAATGGAAAAGCCCTGGGGATGGACAGTGTGGCAGTTTTGCCCCTATAATTGTTTAAAAAAAAAAAAGAAGTGAGTGAAAATGGAATCCCGAGGTATTTCTATCACAATTTCACTTTTTTCCAATTATGATAGGGTGGCCTCCTATCATAGATTCTTGCTATACTTTCCCCTCTGTATTTTCTCTTTATGCCTCGAGATCCTGTGGGTGGGGGGGATAGAGGCCCCCGTTTTGAGTTGTAACAGTTAGTTAAGTATCGCCTTCATTCTCCCTTACGTGAATAAAGAGTATTCTGCCGGTTATTTATGTAAAAGGGCACTGAGGTAAAAAGAAATTAAAGAACCCATGCTGTAGTCCCCATGCTTTGAAAAGCACCGATTAAAATTTCTGGTGAGCTTTCCATTTCTCCTTCAAAGTCAGGTTTAGAAGAATGGATTTATGCTCAATAGTGCATTACTGCTTTGTTTAAGCCTAGCCCTACTACGTCTAGTCTCGGTCAGAAAGCGGGAGAGACTAAAATGTACATCGTGTTCGGGCAGACAGACAGCAGAGTAATTTCGGCTTCTCTTCCTTTAAAGCTTGCTTTCTCGGAGAAAAGTGAGTTTTAGACAGGGGAATAAGCTGTTCAAGTTTGCCTCTACAAACTTGGCAGGTATTCAAGAAATACATTCTGAATCAAGCTAATACGCTGGGAAGTAGTTATAAAATACTCCCTAACTCCAGTTAAGCTTAACAAAACGGCTAGGGTAGCTAAAAGCATAATTTTAGGTCCCTGGCATAAATTCTTAGGATCTGAACATAGCTATTGAAAGTAATTGAAATATATATGTGCATTTTCTGCTTACCAACAGCTTATTGCTAGGTTAGGAAGGAAAGGTTTCTATTAGGGGATCAGCGGCACAAGATTGAGCTTATTTATAGGACAAAGGATTAATCTGACTCCTCCTTGTGGGCAGAATCTTTTTTTTTTTAATGAGCCATTGTTTATGCAAGAGTATTTTCAGTTTTAAAGCTGCAGGTATGTGGAATATAAAATGCTTTTTGGTGTTATATAAACATTATGTAGAACATGCATTAGATTTGATCCCCCAATAATATATGTATTAGGTTAGAAAAAGATGTTATTAGAATTAGGGGAGGATCAAACCAATCATGGGATCACATTATTCCTGCTCTAAGAGATATTTAAGGAGCTCCAGTGCTCAGTTGAGATAGATTGGTGGGAGAGAGTAGTCCAACTCTCTTCCAGGGAATCCCATAGATGAAGGTGGAGCATTGAGGCAAAATACTTCCACTCTATGAGAATAAGTTTGTTTCTTTTTCTGAAAAGCTCTTGGTGAGCCAGGTTTTGTTTTGTAAATTTGTGCAAAACAGTATTTTTATTTGTTCTTTATTTGAATTTGGTTATCTCCAATATGATTTCAGTTTTTTCAAAATAAACGACACACAAGAAGTGATTGTGTACCTCAACCTGATATTTGTCTCCAATCTCTGCTTTCTGAGCTGTCTATACCCACACACTTCCACAGACGGTTATGTGGCCGAATTCTATACAGAGTTTGTTGACCATTTATTGCCAGCATTGTCGAATACCTACAATGGGTTGTTGGAGGGAGAGGGGGCAGCCCCACAATCTTGGAACCAGGCCCAGATTTCTGTTATTCTCAAAACCAGGCAAGGACCTGGAGGACTGCAGGTCTTACTGACCTATCTCCCTACTCCCTGTAGATTTAATTTTTTTTAATAGGGATCATGGCAGACCGGTTACAAACAGTAGTAAGGACCCTGGTCCACAGGGACCAAACTGGCTTTATATTTGGCAGCTACCTACAGGATAACATACGTCAACTGTTGAATGTAATTTCGGCCTAAAAGACTATTAAAAAATTTCAGTTAGCCATCATCATGGATGCCAAGAAGGCATTTGACAGGGTCGACTGGGTGTTTCTAGTGGAGACCCTGCGGAGGTTTGGCTTAGGACACAAATTCCTATCTACCATCAGGGCTCTCTATAATGCTCCAGAAGCCAGATTAAAAGTGAATGGCCACCTCTCAGAGAGATTTCCCCCTCTTACCAGGAACAAGACAAGGTTGCCCCCTCTCCCCACTTCTCTTTGCCCTTTCCCTTGATCCACTGGTGGTAGACATTAGAACAAACCCTCATATCAAAGGGGTGAAGGTGGAAGGCCACATCCAATAAATTGCTCTAAACGCTGATGACTCCCTATTTTTTGTTTCTGACCCAGAGACTTCAGTCCCCGTGCTCCTTAAAATGTTAGAAGCCTACGGCACTCTCGCAGGCTACAAAATTAACCTCACTAAATCAGAGACCCTTATCTTGAGTGGATCTCCCTCTCGAGAATTTAAAATGGCCTTTCCCTTTGCATGGGCTTGGAAAAATACCATCTGTTATCTTGGTGTCAGTGTATCTGTAGACCTGACTCAGATTCATAAAAATAATTACCTAAAACTATTCCAAAACCTTCAGGCGGATATGGCCAGATGGCATTTATTACCTCTAACATTATGTGGGAGATCACAAGCTCTAAAAATGAATGCCTTACCAAGGCTACTTTTTCTTTTTCAAACCTTCCCCTTGCAAACCCCCAGAGAGTTTTGGATAGCTTTACAGAAAGTGACACAGAGGTTCCTTTGGAATAACAAGTGCCCTAGACTAGCCAGAAACATATTGCAACCCCCCTGAGAAAAGGGTAAATTGACCCTCCCACATTTTTATCTTTATTTTGTGGCTGCCAGAGGGGCACAATTATGCACCTGGGCCAAATGCAGAGAGGACTCAGGGTGGTATTCACTGGAGGAAGTGTCTCTCAGGGATTGGGCACTCTGGGCTGTGCCAACCAATAGTATACCATTAGGTATACTAAGCTCGGTAACGAACCCCTGGGTTATTCATTCCCTAACAGTTCTGAAAAAATCAGAAAGCTTACCCATACCCCGGATGGTCCAGGTCCCCTCACTCGGATTAGGTTTGAGCCATCTTTTACCCCACCCTGGTCAGACTCAGGTTATCGGTTCTAGGCTGCTCAGTGACTTTCTACATTTGCACAGTGTATAAACACTGATAATTGTCTGTCATTTTCACAGTTGACAGACAGATTCTAGCTGTGCAGGGAGGATCACTTCAGATACCTTCAGGTCTGCCGCTACATATTATTAGCTAACAGATTACAAATGATAAGTAGGGACAGAACAGAACTTGAAAAATGTGTTTATTTCTTTATTACAATTAAAGACAATACCTGCCCTCTCTCTTATCTCTATAAAATCTTGATTAACACTAACATAACAGGTTTGGACCAGGTGAAACAAAAATCGGAATATGAATTAGCAACCTCTATATCTCAACTCATTTGGGATAGAAGACTGAGTACAGAGTGGCGGGTAACCAGTTCCCCAACTTGGCGAGAGTTCCACTGGAAAATGCTAATACAGTATTTCCTTACCCCCAACCACAGTAAAACATTTTGGACATCACCAGTCAGATCTGTGCTGGAGGGGTTGTCGGAATATAGGAACTCAGACACATATGTTCTGGGACTGTCCGATAATTTTACAATTTTGGAGGGAAATACATACTCTTATACAAAACATTAGAGGCCTGCAAATCCCATTTACAGGGTCAGACCTGCTATTGGGCCTCCTAACCCTGCTTTCTGGATCAAGACAGTCCACTAAATTAGCTCACACAATGAGGGTGGCAGCACTGAAGTGCATAGCATCAAGATGGTGGTCCCCACTCCCTCTCACAGTGCAAGACTGGTTGTCCAGAATGAACTAACTAGAAGCTATGGAACAAATCACTAACATCTTAAGATTGCAAAGCAAAAATTTTATTCAAACATGGTTGCCTTGGCACCAGTATTTACAAGGACGGGTTGATACCCCATAATAAGAATTATGAACAGAGTATACAGTCTGAATTATTATTAACAGAGGATATGAATTCTTTTTTGCCTGTGTTTCTTATGTTGATTTGAAGTTTGAATCAAATTGTATTTCCTTTTAGATCTGGTTGGTACAGAGACTTGTTAGTATGGGAAAGTATAGTAATAGTTCTAACCATTTGAAGAATGACTATCTGTATATAACAGACTGATATGTATCTGTACTTTTCATTGTTAAGAACTGCTTAGTAATCAGATGACAAGATTGTAACATCAGCAATTTCAGAGTTGTAAAACACATCTGATATATAATAAACTGGAAGTTTAAAATAAAAAATTCTTCCCCTTAACAGCTCGTCCTCCAATGAGAACAAAACAGGAAAACTTCCCAATATCAAAATACCTGCTAAAGTCACTTAGATTCCCCTGCCGAACACTGTCATAGTTCACTCCTCGGTAAAGCGGATATTTTCAAATGGACTGCACATTCAATCTCCTAGATGCCAACAGTCCACAAAATTATCTGATATATCAGAAAACATTTTTCCTTAAAAGAAAAAAACAAAGTGACTCGCTCTTTAAAGCAAAAATAAATACAGTCTGTAGACTGCTTGAAGCGAGTCTGCACCTTATCTTCACACTGCTCTCTCTCTCCCTCTCTGGTTTAAAAAAAAAGCTCAACCCACTGAATGGAAGCATCTACATTGAAAGTTTTTCATGCTGCTCTCTTTCTCTCTCTCTCGCTCCCATTTTGTTTTAAAAAGCACAACTGTCTCACAGCAACAAACTGAATAGAAGCATCTGCAAGAAACGTTTTTCACACTACTGTCTCTCTCTCACTCCCATTTAAAAAAAAAACACAACTGTCTTGACGTGACCCACTGAATCAATGCGTCTGCACACAGCCAAACAAGTAACTGAAATAAAAGATACTGTCGTGCTCTTCTAAAAAATAGACAATAAAAAAAAAATCTTGAAACAATGAACAAAAACCTGCCACCAATCTCTGTGTACTTCAGATGGGCAGGTCAGCCTTTCATTGTTCCACCAAGCAGCACAGGACTATTTTGTTTCCTGTGGAAGTATATTTTTTTCCTATTTTATTAAAAAAAAAAAGTTTAAAACTTGAAACTCCAAATTTTTTATTTCTTCTTTTTTTACACATTGTATAATCGCAATAACCCAGCAGTGGTAAATCCCCCCATAACCCACACCCTCTCATAGTGTATTGCTTAAACAGCCTCTGCCTAATGTGCTTTACACTGTGTACCCCTTTTGTCAAATGAACATATTCATTTAGGAGAGTAGGTGCATACCAAGAGAAGGCTTTCCTACTAATTTGCAACTTAAACCTAAGACCAACAAAATCTGATGCCCCACTGTTCCTTGTGATTTGTTCCCTTGTTACTAATACCAGTACCTTAGAAAGTACTTGGGGGTCAGCGGCTCTTGATACCCTGAATACAAAATTTCCTGTTTGTAATGCAAGTCTCCTTTCCAGTGATAAAACTCCCAATTTCTCATGGAGCTCACAATGGTGCATCCACCATGGAGCTCGAAGTGCAAATCTGCAAATATTATTAAATATTGTTAATAAGGTCCTGTATTTTGATTCAAATACCCCATTACTATGTGTGAACATTATGTTACCGTATTCAAGTGCGGGCATCAATAGTGGAAGGGAGGTGGACACCAGTCCATTTACGGAGAACAGAGTCCTGAAGGAATTTGTTTTGCTACTACTATCCAAGCTTCGTCAGTCAGTGACTTCAAGTTCCTATCTAAGAATCGCGACAACTGGTTGATCCTCTTTCCTGTTTTTTCAATATGGAGGACTAAACTCCAACAGGGGTCCAGGAGAACTCTTAAATATTTAAAGGAAGAAACCAGAGGGAGGCATACCCCATTTTAACCAAAGATTTGTAACTTGTTTTCTTTTTGCAATTTTTGTGAAGTTCCAAATAACATGATTTTTGTTTTGGTCTCATTTAATATCAGCTTATTCTCTTTAAGCCATTGGGCCAATATATTATATTTGTTTTTCAGAAATACCTGTATGGCACTATTAGCTGGTGCTGAATTGATTCCCAAATCACTGTGTCGTCTGCAGAAACTATGCTGTTTGTGATGGAAAATGAGTTAGGGAAGTCATTCATAAATTTTGAAAATAGCAATGGTCCTAACACTGAACCCTGGGGTACACCAGCCTTCACTTTCATAGATTCTGAGAATGTGTCCCTAATCTTAACTCTCTGACTGTGTTATGACCTAAGTAACTCCTAAACCACTCATGCTCTATCCTCCCAACCCCCAGTTTGCCAGGTTTTTACAAGAGCATCTCATGGTCCACTGTGTCAAAGGCGTTGTCTAGGTTCACGAACACTGCACCAGAGGCACATACCCCTTCACTAGCCACAAGTACGGTGTCCAAGAACCCAGCCATTGCCATTGCTGTGGACCATCCCCCCCTAAAATTATTGCTGATCTATGAGCAGTCTATGATCTTCTAGATGGTCAAGCAGCTGCCAAAATATACACTTTTCCAGCAACTTGTTGACCACTGCTAACAAAGATATAGGCCTGTAGTTTGACATCACAAGCCTGCCCCCTCTTGTATAACCAGATCACTCCCGATTCTTTCCATTTTAAAGGTACTAACCCCCTTTCCAAGAACAAATGAATCAATCTAGTTATAGGGGCCGCTATGTGTATGCCTTGTTATGTTCACAGAACTGTAAACTGGATTACTGCAGTACTTTGTACCTGGGGTTATTTGGAGGGTGGGGGACTGCCTACAGCTGGTCAAGAATGCTGCACTGACTGATTGCTGGGACCTGCTGGTCAGATGTTCCAATATTATTTCATTCAAGTAAGTAGCCCCAGGCCCATTTTCCCAACTAAGATTAAAATCTCCCAGTAGAACAAAATCATGAGAAGCACTGAGGGGTTAATACCTCGATCAAATCTCAATTTTCTTATAATAGTTCTTGGAAGTGCACTACTGTAATAGCCCACTGAGCAAACAGGTTTATCACCATTCAAGGTCATATCAATTAAAAGAGTTTCTGCACTGTCTACAGGTGTTGAAATAGCAGTTCTCTTACAATGTAGGTTGAGGCACTTGAAATCAATTGTTCCCTACCTTGTTTGTTCCTGTTCCTATGCCAACTGCAGTAACCCTGAGTAGTCAAAAGTTGATCAGACATGTCAGTTTGTTAAGTCTGACTTTCATAATTAGCCATTCCCTACTAGTGTCTAATTTAGAGGTTAGACTGCATACATTTAGATGCAAAAAGCACATCCCTTTTGTCACAAAAATATCAAGAGTATCATGCAGCATAGGGGGACGAGGACTGGGCTGAACATCCCAAGAGCTTAGAATCCTAATGAATAAAATGACTTTATTTATGAAGCGTACACTTCTTTGTTTAGTGAACTGTGCTCTATGGACTCTGCACTGAGGCACCTAATATGAAAAATAAAATGCTGAGGTCCAAATATGACTAGCAATAAAATAAATACTTTACTAGGTAAAAGGGTAAGGCCAAACACAAACCAGTGTTTAACAGCAGAGAATATACCAATAATTTAACAGCAGTATTTGTAGTAGCAGATATAGGGGGTCACAAATATAAAAAAAAAAAAACATTATTGTCAACAGACCAAAACTCTTCCGCTCCTCCTCCCAGTGCCAATCTGTTAGCTACCATAACTAGCATGATTAGACGTCAAATGATCTTTTTAAAGTCCCAAAGCTCTCCATATGCTAGGAACCTCGTGTTAACTTCAAGTCAAGTCTTCAGGCAACTGGTGTGCCTCCACAGTGTCTCTCAGTAGGACTCTGACATCTCCACTGGGGGCCACACATGCTGAGTGCACTTGTGTGGAACTCCTTTTAAATGGCTCAGCCCCACCCCAGTGAAGCTGCACACTCCCAGCAATGCTGTTATGGCTTCTACTCACTGCATACTCACCTGGTTTCTGTGGGGGTATGGGGGAGACAAATCAAGGCACAACCCAGGCTCAAACAGCAGCTGTTTGGTGATTTTGCACTTATTCATACTGAACCTTAGTTGCCACACTCTTGTCCACTCTTCAAGCTTACTTAGACCTCTCCTCATTCTTTCCAAAACCCCTGGAGTATCAGCCCTGTTGCAGACCTTTGTGTCTAACCCTCTGCAATGTTGCTAATAAAGACATTAAAAAGGACTGGCCCCAGTACTGATCCTTGTGGCACCCCACTGGTCAACCCGCCTCCTTGGAGTGCACTCTGTTTAAAACCACTCTTTGACGCTTATCCCTCAACCAATTTCTAACCCAGTTTATCACCTTAGAACCCACTCCCAGTCTGCCCAGCTTGTTTACAAGTTTCCTATGTGGAATGGTGTTGAAGACCTTACTGAAATCTTGGTAGGCCACACACTGCTCCTCCCTAATCTACTTTCCTGGTCACCCAGTCAAAGAAATCTATCAGATTTGTTTGACATGACCTCCCCACTGTGAATCCATACTGCCTCAGATCCTGTAAGCCACTGGATTTCAGATATTCTATAATGCTTTCCTTCAGAAGCAACTCCATGAATTTCCCCACCACCAAAGTCAGGCTGACTGGCCTATAGTTGCTAGCCTCTTCCATGCTTCCACTGTTGTGAAGTAGGACTACATCTGCCCTTCTCAGGTCCTCTGGAGTTACCCTAGTCTCCAGCAAGTGGTTGAACAGGATTGTCAGTGGTGTTGCCAGCACCTCTCTAAGCTCCTTCAATATCCTTTGATGTATCCCGTCTGGCCCCATTGCCTTGTCCACTTTCAGTTTTGCAAGTTCCTTCAGGACTCTGTTCTCTGTAAATGGACTGGTGTCCACATCCCTTCCACTAATGCTCCTGTTGCTTATCAGTGGTCCCTCACCTTCTCCTTCTTCTGTGAATATTGAACAAAAATATTTATTCAGGATTTCTGCTTTTTCCTTGTCCATCTCCACATGCTCCCGTCCTTCCCTTCTTATTCTTACGATCCCTTTCCTGGTCTTTCTCCTTTCACTTACATCAATAAGAGAAAGCAAGATGGTGGCCATGCTCGGCCAGCCGTCAGTAAGCAGTAACTAAAGCCACTTGTTCGTTTAGTTCTTGTCTTTGTTTTATTACTTTTTTCGTTTACTTGTTTTAAGTACTTTTTAGTTCATTCTTGTGTTCAGGTTAAGTCACTGCATCATTATTACTCCAACCTTACACTCGAGTCGAGGAAGATCAGGGGGAGCCAGGTCACTGCCCATTTTGAGGTGAATCTCAGACTGATGGTGAGCTCCCGTGGCTAGTTGCTGGTTTCACCGGAGGACCTGCTCGGGAATAGAGTTGAGCATTGAGTGTTGCCAGGATGTGTTGCACCTGGGCTTTGCCAGAGGAGTATTAGAACTGTGAGGATGCCACTCTAATTTTGGGAGCTCTGGGGAAAGCCGAGAGCCGAAGAGTTGTGCTGGGTGAGGGACCCCCTGTGCTTCTGAGGGCTGCTGTCCTGTTGTTCTGTCTGGAACCGGGCAGGAGTTACTTCATTTGGCTGCCGGGGAGCCATCTGGGAACTGAGGCTTCTCCTAAGCTGCCTTGGGGGTTGGCCAGGAGGTCGATTCGCTGGGGGTTCCTGTAGCCATGGGTTGCAGTTGGTCAGATGGTGCGGCTAGCTCCGGGTAGTGCAGTTGTGGTATGACCATTTACCTCCCCTGCTATTGCACTCTTTGAGCCCTTTGGCTTCTTTGGAGTGATCAAAGTGGAACACTGGGACTATAGTAGTGGGTGATATCAGTGCTGAGTTGCAATCGAGGAAATGTTCGAAGACTATGACAGTGGATTGTATTAACTCCTACATTCTGCTTTAATCTGGACTATTCGTGAGCTGACTGGTCAATCTCCTTGGTCATGAACTGTGTTCCCGAAAGCCGACTTTCCACCTTTACCTGGTTCATATCATTTGGTTGTACAGGCAGTGAGCATGCCTAGCACACTGATTTCAATACTTTTGAGTTACTGTGGACTAATTTTGAGTTACTTAGGATTCTTCCCCTACTATGTGAGAGGTAGTGTTCGGGTTGAATTATTTCTGGGATATTTAACCTGACTATGGGAGATCTTTGAGCTTTCAGAACTCAAATTGGACTGATATACTGTGTTTAATACATTGATTTTCATTATTTCCCAGTTGCTGCTTACTCTTCCCCCACTATGTGAGAGATGGTGTTGGGAATGAATTATTATTAGATCATTTAACCTGAGTGGTGGGAGCTCTCTGGTTTCAGAACTCAAGCTGCACTGTAATATTATAACTGATTTTCCTCTTGTCACCACATCATAAGGTTCAATCTCCGAGCTCCGGCCCCCCCATAAGCCTGCTCCTGTGGAGATGGTTAGATACCACCCTTTGAGGGATGTGACCCCTGATGGCCTTTTGGCAGTATTAGACCTATCGGGATTGCCAGGTGCAAGTGAGAGTCCAGAGAGTTTGGTTCAGGCCTATAATGATGAAAGCTCTGGACTCTATTGCTCCTGTTTACGTTCGTCCTCTCACTCTTCTCCCATGGTCCCCTTGGTTAGATGGGACCTTGAGGGAGTTGAGACGAGTTGGACAAAGGTTAGAGTGATGCTGGTGGAAATCTGCCCTGGATGCTGACCACCTTAGACTGATGGAACATCATCGGGTCTATCAATCAGCAACCACTCATAAGAAGGCAGAGTTCCTATCCAGGGAGATTGCTGCAGCTCAGAATCAACCAGCTCACCTCTTTCAAACTGTGGACAGGCTGTGCAACCCAACCTGTTTGCAAGTTTGAAGTGTGTTTTCACAAGTTAAGTGTGATGAGTTTGCTCGATTCTTTGCCTATAAGATGGCCAACATCAGGGCCAAGATCCAACCAGATCGCTGTATGGGGTTGTTGGTAATTGGTGCTTGGTTACCTCTCCTTGGTTTTCTTGGATATCTTCCAACCGGCCAGAGACCTCAGATATTGTGCAGATTGTCCAGAGTATGCGACCGACTTGCTATAGTTTGGACCCGGGCTCAACATGCCTTATAATGGGGTGTGTGGATTCCATCGGCCCCATCCTTGCAGAGATTGTTTGGTGCTCTTTAGAGTCAGGTGAGTTCCCAAGCTCCCTGAAGGAAGATGTGGTGATACCGCTCCTTAAGAAAGCTTCTTTTGACCCAAACTGCTCTGCTAACTACAAGCATATCTCTAACCTGCCCTTTGTAGGGAAGGTGATTGAGAAAGTAGTTGCCCTGCAGCTGGAGAACCATCTTACCATCCATGATATCAATGATCCTCTCCAGTCCAGTCTTCAGAAGAGGCATAGTACTGAGACTGCTCTGGTTTGGGTGCTCAATGATCTCCTGATGGCAAAAGATCAGAAGCACCGTTCCATCTTGATGCTTCTTGATCTCTCTTCAGCCTCTTTGACACCGTGGACCACGGGTAGTTGCTCGAGCACCTGAGGGTCATCTCTGGCCTGGCAGGGTCTGTCCTCAGATGGTTTCAATCATTCCTCACTGGCAGATCTCAGAGGATGGTGTCAAGGATGTTTTCCTCAGACTCATTCTCCCTGCCATGTAGGGTCCCACAGGTCTATGTGCTGTCTCAAATGTTGTTCACGGTGAATATGCTGACTGTGGGAGACATTGTGAGATGGTATGGACTGAGGTTTCACTGTTATGCAGATGGTACCCAGCTCTATCTGTCTTTTGTACCCAACCAGGATAGTGCAGTCTCAGTCTTTAACAGCTGCCTTGCAGAAATCCAGGACTGGATGAAGTCCAGCTGGTTGAAGATGAATTCTGATATGACTGAGGTGTTGGTGGTGGATCCAGGTCACTAGACAGAGGGGTCGGTGGCAGGGTTGCCCTCTGGGTTTTGGCTCATGGGTAACCAGCTGCCTTCCTCTGAATGGGTGCAAAACCTGGGGGTGATTCTTGATGGACTGACACTGTGTTTGCAGATGTTGGCAGTAGACAAGTCCTCTTTTTATCATCTGAGGAACATCACCAGGGTCAAGCATCTTGTTCTGTCCAGTGACCTTCCATCGCTGATCCATGCCTTTGTGACCTTGCACCTGGACTACTGTAACTCCCTTTACCTAGGGCTTCCAGGGGTTGATATCCGCCGTTTGCAGCTAGTGCAGAATGCAGTGGCATGGCTGTTGATGGGGGCTCCTCGTTTGACCCACATCTTTCCTGTGCTGTGTGAGCTGCTCTGACTGCCTGTACAGTGGCAGATCACCTTCAAGGTCAGTCTTTTGACCTACAAGGCCCTGTACAGACAGGGTCCAGGCTACCTGCAAGAGCTCCTGAATCCTTACTGTCCCAGCTAACCACTCCACTCAGCTGATGAGGGGTTCCCAGGGTATGGCTGAAAACGTCTGGGTCCCGAGTTTTTATGTATTGGGCCCCTACCCTGTGGAACTCTCTACCTCATCAGATTCGAGAGTGCTGGACCATGGAGAGCTTCAAGACAGCCCTAAAGACCCATCTGTTTCACCTTGCTTTTGGGGATTTTACATAATAACTTTGTTTAAATATATTGTATGTAGTCTGAAACTGGATTGTTTTATTATCTTATCTGTTTTAATATGTTTTTATGGATAAATTTGTACAGTGCTTTGGTTTTGGAATTGCACTATAAAAATAAAGATTATTGTTATTATTACCTGAAAAATGCCATATCCCCTTTCTTTAGTGCCTGAGTGATTTTCTGATCTGTTTGCACCATTGCACTCCTGACTGCTTTCTCTGCCTCCATATGCCTCTATTGATACACTTCCCTATCCTCCTCCCTCTATGACTCCTTATACCTCCTGAATGTTAACCTTTTTGCCCTTACCTTCTCAGCCACCACTTTTGAGAACCATAGTGGTCTTTTTTTCCTCTGTCTTTTACTTACTTGCCTAACACAGAGCTTTGTTGCCTTAACTATGACTCCTTTTAGTTTCACCCACTGTTACACTACACCACCCAAATCCTCCCCCCGCCCCACCAGGGCATCCCTGAGACATTCCCCCAACTTTGTAAAGTCAGCCCTCCTGAAGTCCAGGACCCTTGGCTTTGTATGAATCGACTCTGCCACTATTCCTATATTGAACTATACTGTTCAGTGATCACCGGTCCCCAGGTGGTCACCCACTGTGACATCTGCAACACTGTCCCCATTGATGAGTACTAGGTCCAACATTGCTCCCTCACAAGTGGGCTCTTTTATTTTTTAACTTAATCCTCTTTACTAGAAAATGTTAAGATAATAACAAAGAACAAAATAATACACAGACAGAACAACAGAACCAAATCAAATATGTAAAGCAATCAAACAATCAAGGTGTGAGAACATAACTGCATTATAATAACTGGGTCTTCCTTTTTACCCAAGAAAACTCATGGCATTATTTACTGTAACATAGGAGTGTTTATTATGGCAAACATGAGTATGGTTTTCCCTCGGTCTGCGCATGGACCTGCCGGTAGCCCGTGACAATGGTGACTGCGTTGAGTGCTTCCAAAAAGGGTGACCCAATCAAGACGCCTGTCCACAGGGCAGGGAGGATGACCAGATGGGGGGTCCACAAATATAGTGATAGAATGTCATTATATGCACATGCATGTGGGGCAGAGTGAGTACACTGAGCGACAGGTGGAAGGGGAGGGAGTGTTTGTGAGGCATAGTGTGGTGGTGGGCTGCTGAGCTGGCACCGTGGCATGGTGGGTGGCAGGCTAGGGTTGTGAGGGTGATGGGTTCAGACACACATTCCTTTTGTTGCACCAGGCCGTGATATTCCCCCACCCTGACATGTAGCCCCCTGGAGTTGAGAATTCTTTAGTATAAAAAAAAATGTTACCTGCACCCTTTTGCTGTGCACAAGGAGTGTACATCACTGAAATAGATTCTCGGCAATGTACACTCACCCTAACAGCAACGATAGCTGTTAATACATAAAACCCACCTACTGCAGCTCTTCCTCCTGGAACACTGACTGCCTCCTCTTCTACATGAGACGGAACCACCACTGGGACTCGGCAGTAAGTGACCGCAAACAAAATCAGAATATTAAAAAGAAAACTTTCACCTGCAAGCAGGAAGGAAAAAAAAGAAAACATTTATATTAATAAATAAAAATGACTGCGGACCATGCACTTGAACCAAAGCAGACTGCGACCACACAGGAGCCAGGGACGTCTTTTCTATTTTTATTTTATACAATTGCTGTGGCCAAAAAGGAAGACCCAGCAATTATATAAAATAAAATATGGGGTGGTCTGTATAAACTCGAAGTTTACACCCATCCTTAGGGTTAGACGCTTTTCATAAACTGTTGATGTAGCATCTAACCCCTCAGGTGTGTGGTGTGTGTAAACGTCTTGTTACACACACCACCCCATACTTTATTCTATATATATAAATATTATTGTATGGGGTGTTTTTCCAACAGGATCAATAAACATCAAATACTGTACTATGTGACCTATGTGTAAATACTAGAAAAATGTTATGTTTGTGCTTTCTGTACTGACATGGAACCTTTGCAAAGGAGTCTATGACTCAAAGGATTGTAATTCCGATTCTCTTCAATAAATAAATAAAATAAAAATAAATAGGCAGTGCATAACAAGTGCTAATCATTCTCACAAAACTAGATAAAAACAAATTTCCACCTGGAGCACCGTAGAACCTTGTTCCATCTAGACTGTACATAAAAAAAGGCAAAACCTAAAATGAAGAAAGGAAAGCACTGTATATATTATAAAATTAATAAAAGAGTGAATATCTTCTCCCATCTATATTGATATCTGGGAAGGGCATGTCATAGGCTTGCAATAGACTTCTTCATTCAGATAATGGTAAACATTTTCATCATGCCACTCCCTAAAAGTGTGTGGGGGGGATGATTGTCAGTCCAATGATGTAAAATAATGGATTTTGCCAATGCCACAATGAGGATTATATGATATCTTTGAGGGCCCAACAACTGTTCAATGCCTAAACCCAGAAGACAAAGTTCTGGCATAAATGCTTCCTGTAATCCCAAAAGCGGATCTAAGTGAGTCTGAATTTGAACCAGATAATGTTGAACTAAAGGGCAATCCCACAAAAGATGACGGAGAGTACCGCTTGTACGTTACATCTCCTACAGGTAGGGCTTGATAGCAGCCCAAACTTATACATCTTCTGTGGTGTGAAACAGGCATTATGCAATATTTTATACTGCATAAGGTGCAATTTATCCAATATAATGTAATGATAAATATAGTCCCAAGGAGCTGATGATCCAAAAAAAGCAGGATAGCCCAAGAAGTCGCTGTCCCAATAAACACTTTTCAACTGCACTTGTTTTCCTGCAACATCCCAAAGAGTTTTTTATAACAATGAAAAAGTATGTGCCTTATTCACTAATGCTGCTAAGTCACAATAAATTGCACCATCAGACAACTGCCAAGGATGAGGGCCCAGATGATGTTGAACCAAGCGAGTAAGTTGAAAAAAAAAAAAAAAACACTGCTGATTGGGTTAGGGTGTTAGCTGTCCGAAGCTGTTCAAAAGTAATCATATGTTCAGCCTGAGAGGGCTCTTTTACTAATTGCCTGAGGAACACCCCCTGCAGGGAATTCAGGATGTCCCTGCTCCTAGCTGAAGCTGCAGCCGGGATGCTCCAATCCATATCTGACAGATTGAAGTCCCCCTCCCCCAGCAGTACCTCCCCCTTAGCTGCCATTTTATGGATGGCTTCTACTGGGTTTATGTGATAACGGCAAACGCCTAAAGGCGATTACTGGTATCAATCAGTCAGAGTGCCGAAAACATTTTTGGCACTCTGACAACCCCGGTGCCTCAGGACAACGGTGCCAGGACACTATTTTACTGCTTTCTGTGGGAGGGCTGCACCCCCCCACACACACCACCCCCCCTCACACCCCCCTACTTAAGGATTCTCAACTCCGGGGGGGGTGCATGTCGGGGGGATGAAAGCAGGAAAAAAAAAAGGTTCAGGCTGGGTGCAATAAAATTGCATCAGCGCCCGGACCCGAACCCGGTAACTCTCCCACTGCATCCACTCGCCAACCCCTGATGCCACGACGCAGCTCGGCCAGCCACCGCAGCACCACCCCCTACAGCCTCTCCACCCCCTCCCAGCCCATGCTTACCATGCTTGCTCCCACCCCCCTGCGCGTGTATGCGTAGCGATATCCTGTCACCCAATTCACCCACAGCCTCATCCGGTCGCCCTACCCTCCCCATCACCGTGAGGGATTACGCAGGGAAGGAGTCGCCGTAACGGAAGGCGCCCTTCCTCATGATCCCACCTCATGGGTTACTGCTTCTACTAGAACCCTGTCCATCTCCTTCCCCCGTGTTGGAGGCTTGTAGATCATGCCAGGGCAAATGGTGGCTCCATTTCTCACCTCTAGGGTGACCCACAATGCCTCTTCCTCTTCCTGTATTCCTTGTACTTCCATTGCTTTTATACTATCCCTCACAAAAAAGCCACTCCTCCCCCCTTTTTACCCACCCAGTCTTTCCTGAACAGAGTGTAGCCTGGAATGGCAATATACCAGTCATGGTTCTCATTGCACCATGACTCAGTAATAGCAACAATGTCCAGGTCAGCCTCTGTCATTACATCCACTAGTTCTGGGATTTTATTTCACAGACTATGAGCAATGATGCACATGGCCTTCCAAATTCTGTTACATTCCTCTCTGCCAGACCCCCTTTTTCCCTCTTGCCTACTCCCCTTACCCCCTCTGTCTCTATTCCTATAAATCTTTTTTCCTACCATTCTGCTTTCCCCAGTTTTGGGTACCTTTGGGGATTTCCCTTCCCTAATGTTCTCTGTACTGGCAACTACAACTTGCCAGAGGGGGCAGCTTAATTCTCCCTGCTGCCTTCTGCCACCCACCTTGGCTAGTTTAAATGAATGCCAGTGTAGCATTTAAACCATTCACTGAAGACCTGGGCTCCCCTCCCAAAAGACTCTGGGCCTAGATACAGATCAGATCCTGCTATAGAAGAATATGGTACCCTAGGGTAATAGCTCAGTTTCTAAATGATTAGTCCAGACACATGTAGCTGGATGCATAAGTGCTTCTTTACTGTCCCTTTTTCAGCAAGCAGTAAGGTGCATATAGCACTTTTCTGCAAGAAGACATAATTATTTTCAGGTCACTAAGAACTCAATAGTTCACAATAATTCTCTTCTTGGGCCCTAAGCCATCTCACACTAAATGTCTGTACAGGAGGATTATCTCCGCTAAAGTCTGCATGGACATTTGATTCAGAAGGTTGCCACTGTAGGGCACTCTGTTGCTTCATGCATCTGCCACTATACAGAGCTTCCCACATGGGATGAGCCTTAGACTAGTCTCTGCTGGATCCCCCCCAAAAAAAAAAAGAGCTAGCACCTAAAATGTCTGGTCCTCTCTATACCCTTATTTATTTATTTTTCAATTTAAAAGTTAATAATTTACAGGATAAGTTCTATGAGAAACTAGTCCCGTTTACAGAATGACCCAGGTCTTAGAATACAAAACAAACAGAATAGACTTTAAAAAGTCAAGGACATAAAAGACAAGTACACAAACAAAATTCAAATATACAATATGGACCATAAATACAGTAATGCAATGGGTTCTCCTTAAAGAGTCACCGACGCCAAAAGTGCTAAATTGCAGAATCCAAATAAGCATACTCCCAGGAAATCTCATACCAAAAAATAGATTTTTACATTACTTTGTTTAAAAGTTATTAGCCATTTTGTAACTTTGGTTGAACTACCTGTGCAATAAAAGCAGGTGTCAGTAAAGAGCTGCTGCTGATATCATGTAGGGACCTCAAAGTCTAGTAATCCCTGTCAGCAAGCTTATAGGACCCATTTCTCCAAAGTTGTAAAGATCATGTGCAATAGTTTTCACAAGTAAAACAGACAGCACTAGCCAGTAAACATTGCTATAAATATTATATATGTTCAAGGTTTTGTAACAAAGTTAATAACATTGTATTATTTAATGCTGTTTTTGTGTGGTCCATTTCTCCAGGGTTGCTGGATACTAAGTCAGAATGCCTCCAGACTGCTGAAGCCAATTAGAGTGCTACTAATTTCTCTGCTGTTTGTCATTGTCTGCTTTACAATATGTTTTAATAGAGGCCTTATATGTGTTAATTCCTACTAGGGGTGGAAGTGTTAGCTCTGGTAAAATGATCACTGTAATTTAGAGTAGAACATAGATGAGTCTGCTCCACCCACATTGACAAGGAGATGGGATAATTGTTTTAAATTGCCATTCTTAGAAGTTGCCTCAATTGACTAGGTGTGAATAAGTTCAGTCTTCATCAGAAACTTAGTCTGCAAACTTCACAGTGTGCTATGATCCAGCATCCAGCAAAATGACCTCAATAAAAAGGCATCCAGACAAAATATTGTCAGTTTTGTTACAAAGCCTGAAACACAACATTTTTAAAGGGATGTTTACTAACTCATGCTGCCTGTTTTACTTATGAAAACCATTGCACATGATCTTTACAACTTACATAGAAACATAGAAGTTGATGCCAAATAAGGACCGCATGTCCCATCCAGTCTGCCCATTTCTTTTTCTACCTTATGGATGTGCCATCGGCCTTTGCTCTGTTGATGGCCTATCTATTCATACTCATCTGTATTGCTCCCTTATGCCTTTCCCATGCCTGTTTGAAGCCCTGCACTGTATTCATATCCATCACTTCCTGAGGTAGGCCGTTCCATTCATCCACCACCCTTTCTGTGAAAAAAAGTCCTCACGTTACCCGTTAATAGGCCTCCCTCTAATCTCATGTTGTGTCCTCTTGTCCTGCTATTTTTCTTATATTGAAACATGTTACACTCTTTCACCTTGTTAATGCCCTTAAGGTGTTTGAATGTTTAGATCATATCACCTCTCTCTCTCCTTTGCTCTAGGGTATACATATTGAGCTCCCTTAATCTGTCCTCATATGTTTTCTGATGCAGTCCCTGCATCATTTTGGTAGCCCTTCCCTGGACTGCCTCAATTTGGTTAATGTCCTTGGGAAGGTGTGGCCTCCAGTACTGCATGCAGTACTTCAGATGGGGCCTAACCAGTGTCTTGTAAAGATGAATAATTACCTCCCTCTTACGACTTTTGATACCCCTACTAATACACCCCAACATCCCCCATGCCTTATCTACTGCTTTAGTGGTCTGTTTGGATGATTTTAGATCATCTGTGATGATGATGATGCCCAAGTCTCTTTCTTCCCTTGTGACTGCCAGCAACTCCGCTCCTAGCCTATAGGTGGCTTCAGGGTTTCTTTTCCTTACGTGCATGATCTTGCACTTCTTTGCGTTAAACCCCTGCTGCCACTCTTCCAACCATTTTGCAAGTTTATCCAGATCTATTCTGCCCACCCCATCTGTATCATCTATTCTGTTGCAGATCTTGGTGTCATCTGCAAACAGACAAACCTTACCCTCCAGTCCATCTGCAATGTCATTGGTGGAGGTATTGAAGAGGACTGGCCCCAGAACCAATCCCTGAGGTACCCCACTTGTGACTTGCATCTCTTCTGACTGTATACCGTTTACCACCACTCTCTGTTTTCTGCCCATCAACCAGTTTTCCACCCAGTTGACCAACTTCTGACCCACCCCAAGCCTACCCACCTTATTAATCAATCATCTATGTGGAACAGCGTCGAAAGCTTTGCTGAAGTCAAGGCAGGTGACATCAACTGTTCCCCCTTGGTCCACCACTCTGGTTACCCAGTCAAAGAAATCTATGAGATTAGTTTGACAGGACCTTCCTTTTGTAAACCCATGCTGTCTTGGATCCTGTGCCCCTATGGATTCCAGGTGTTGCACTATCCTTTCCTTAAGGAATGCCTCCATAGTCTTGCCCACTACTGAGGTAAGATTGACTGGTCTATAATTCCCTGCTGCCTCCCTGCTACAACTCTTGTGGAGTGGGATCACATGAGTCCTTCTCCAGTCTTCTGGGACCTCTCCTGTGCTCAGAGACTCACTAAACAGTTCTGATAATGGCTCTGCTAGTTCCACCTTTAGCTCCTTCAGTACCCTGGGATGTATGCCATCAGGTCCCATTGCCTTGTCCACCCTGACCTTATTGAGCTCTTGTAGGACCCTTCCTTTTGTGAAGGGACTAGTGCACACCTCCCTCCCTCCCCGTGCCCATGGTGCTGAGCTATGGGCTTTAGAGAAACAGGTACCATAAACTTGCTGACAGGGGAAAACTAGATTGTAAGGTCCCTAGATGACATCAGCAGCAGCTCTTCACTGGAACAGGCTTTCTTTGAATAGGTAGTTAAATCAGGGTTACAAAATGGCTAATAACTTTAAAATGAAGTGACATAGAAATCTACTGTTTGGTATGAGACTTACTGTGGATATGCTTATTCTAAGTCTGCAATGTAGCACTTTTGGCCAGTTGGCGTCAGCAGCTCTTTAAGTTTCTCGTACTGAGAAGCACTAACTTAACACTTCACTCTCTACTCTGCTCTACAAACTATGTACAGTTCCAGAGAAGACTAGTTGTATTTGACTCCACTTTGTGGTAGAAGAGGGGTATAACATTACAAAAACAAGCATGGAAAAATATAGGACAGTGCACTCCAATATAAACTAAAAACTAGAAGGCAAAAGTGCCAAAAAGATACATTCATTGAGGACAAAGCACAACTCCACCCCTGCTGTTTGAGCAGAATGACTTTTCTTTAGGGGGTGGGGCAGCCAGGCACAAGATACATTTATACATGGTTTTCGTAAGGTAACAGTACCCAAATTATTATATACATGTCCACTTCCAAATGAGCAGATCCACAGAATGTCATAATATTTATAATTATGTAGAAATGTAAATTGTTACATTAATAACTATAGGAACTGCCTGTAAGTGCTTTAAACAAATTTGGTTCAAAAGGTCTCTGCATCACCAGACGAAGGCAATGAAGAAAAGTTGTTAAAAAACATAATACAGCATGACCCCCCCCCCATAGCACCTGTCCCTAGCAGCCACCCAGTACAGCATCCAGGCAATTTATCCAAAGTCAAGCTGAGAAGGTGCTTGGCACAACCCTCCCTCCTTCATGACTGGCTGCCTTCTCTTGCATGAAAGCGCTTGTGTGCTTGCTATAGTAGAACCAGCTGATCATGTGATCAGCTGGTTTTACTATAACAAGCGCGCTAGTGCTTTCATTCAAGAGATGACAGCCAGCCGTGAAGGAGGGAGAGTAGTGCCAGGCACCTTCTCAGCTTGACTTTGGATAACTGCCTGGATGCTGTACTGGGTGGGTGCTAGGGACAGGTGCTTCGGGGGGGGGGAGTCATGATGTATTATGTTTTTTAATTAGTACACAGACAGAGCACAGAAGTTTACAGATCAAAAATGGAAGTGGGCGGGTAGAGCCACGGTCACCCGATACCTGCAGTTTGTATTAGTATGTTATTGGGGCATTTAACAACAAAAAAACAACTTGTGGGTGCTGAGGGGAGGGAGGGAGTATTCTTTTTTGACAGAGGGTGGAGGGCTGAGGGGTTTGCTGTTTGCATGGGCTGGGAGAGGAGGGAGGGAGGGTGCTGATTCTTATTAATTATGTTACCAGCTGAATACCAAATAACGAATACCAAATACTGAATATTTGGCAACCTAATACCGAATATTCGAAAAAAGGTATTCGTGCAGCCCTAATTGGCATTAAGGTGACAAAACAAAATATTTCCATAATCATTAGTTCTAATGTCACTAAGATGTTCCCCTACCCTTACTTTAAGAGCCCTAGAGGTTTTCCCTACATACAAGGCACCACACACAGGTAGCCAAATAGACTACACAAGTGGTGTTACAATTGATGAAACCTCTGATGTAAGAAAAAAGTACTCACATTGGCAGATGTAAAGCTTTGAATCTATTGGATTTTATAACAATAAGTGTATCTGCCACAACGGTAGCAGCATAAAGGGCCAAGAGATAGCCAGGTACGTTTTGGTTGAACAGGGAGAAAACTATGTACTAACAAATCTGAGAGATTCTTAGATCCCCTGAAAGTAATTCTTGGTTTCTGCTTCGTTACTGGATCTAATGCTGGCTCAGTACTGAGAATATACCAACATTTATTAGTAGTGTCTCTTATTATATTACTTTTGGCACAGTACCTTGTAACCAATTTCCTCCTGGCTGTTATCACTAAGGTCCCTCTGCTTATATTTTAACAAATCTTCCCTAGGAACTGAATTAGCCTCTATTGCCTTTTTTGCCACCAGGATGGGGCTATATCCCTGATCCACAAAGCGCTTTTGTAATCCTGACCTCTGAGTGTATATATCTCTACCTCAGAACAAAGCCGTTTAACCCTCATGAACTGGGATTTGGGGATGTTGTTGATGGTGTGGCGGGGGGGGGGACAACTGCTAGCCATCAAAACATTGTTCTTATCAGTCAGTTTCCTATATAAATCTGTTGCTATAGTCCCATCCTCTAACTTACAAATAATTAATATCCAAAAAGGAAACCTGCTCATTACTCTGAAATGAACCTAAGATTCAAATTAGTTTGTTCTAAATATTGTACAAAGTATGACATTGCAGTGTCCCCCCCACCACACCATCAAAACATCTTCAATAAAACAATGCCACATATCTATGAACTCATAAAAGGGATTCTGAACCACGTCATAAATATAATCAAGTTCCCATCTGCCTAAATAAAAATTTGCATATGTAGGAGCAAAAGTTGCCCCCATCACCATCTCTTTTACCTGTAGAAAGAACTTACTCTGAAAAAAGATTACATTTTTCGTTAGAACAAATTCTGCCAGCTGACATAGGAAATCAATAAACTTGGATGTGTAGGAGGAATGATTCTCGAACCAAAACCTAAGGGCCGAGAGACCACCTCCATGGGGTACATTTGAGTACAAAGCCTCAACATCCAGGGTAACCAAAGCCCATTCTTGTTCTATTTGTAAATCACCCAGGATGTTTAGTATCTGGGTGGAGTCCCTCAAATATGTCCTTAATTTAGGCACCAAGAAATTGATATGTTGATCCACAAACTTGGATAGTGGCTCTGTGAGGGAGCCCATCCCCGAAACAATAGGGCGCCCCGGCGGGGGGGGTCACTCAGACTCTTATGGATCTTGGGCAGGATGTATATAGTTTGTCTAACTGGATGTGAAACACATAAATATTTAAATTTTTGCAAATCAATAAGCCCCTCATTCAAAAAACTGCGTCAAAAAACTATAGATTTCTTGCTTAAAACCCATAGTAGGATATGTTTTCAATCCTGCATAAAAATCAGTGTTTGACAGCTGTCTATAAATCTCTTTCACATAATCACCCCTATCCATCAACACTAATGACCCCGCTTTGTCAGGTGGCTTGATAACCAATTCAGAATTAGCCTGCAGCTGTTGTAATCCAAATCGTTCTTCACTATCAATATTAACATAATTCAGGTCCATTAATTCACTCCTATGGAGCTCTAATTCCTGTAGAACAGCTCTTTCAAAGGCATGTGGCAATAAAGCATTATTTTTATATGCTTAGTAATTTGTGTGATTATTTGTTTGGCGGTCTATTTGTCTAGACTGCAGTGGGTGGTGCTGGAGTTTTGTGTTTTGCTGATTATTAGGCACTTGCCAACAATCCTGCCCTATCAAAGCAGGAGCCTGCAAGACAATTGCTCCCTCAGCAGTGTATTGACTGCCTATCGACTTTTAATTCAGTCATTCTGGCTACTAGCTAGGGCTGCATACAACTACAGCTTTGCATATCCTTGAGACTTTATGCCTTTTAGTTAATTTTTTGCAATATGTGTGGGCACAAAAGCTGTTAAATAAACCAGTTTATTTACAGAAGTGTTAAATAAATCAGCACATCATCATTTATATAACACCCCAATGTCAGTCATGACCATTTATTTAACACCCCACCATCACTCAAACAGCCCATCCCAAAATGTGCATAAAAGTAACCAAAACTACATTATACAGTAATTTTACGATCGCGTGCCACAACTGCCCACCTGGCACTCACAGTCAGTCTGCCAAACAACCTCAGCCACAAACACCACCTCAAACTACCACACAGCACACAAATAAAATGGAATGGGGAAAAAATATAAGAGAAAATAAACCGATAAAACTTGTAAAAACTAAACCAAAACCCACAAAAATGGAAACCAGAACGACATCACCAAACAATAGTTTTGACATACTACCTCAAGATATATTATAGAAACATACATAGAAACATAGAAGTTGTCGGCAGATAAGGACCTCAAGGTCCATCCAGTCTACCAATTTTTTCTACCTTATGAATGTGCCATAGACCTTTACTCTATCAATGGCTTATCTATTCATATCCATCTATATTGCTCCCTTATGCCTATCCCATGCCCGTTTGAAACCCTGAACTGTATTCATATCTACCACTTCCTGAGGTAGGCTGTTTCATGCATCCACCACTCTTTTTGTGAAAAAGAACTTCCTCACTGACACACTTCTGCATTTCTCCTACTACCACAAAATATTGCTTGCGCATGCGTACGTCAACATTAAAAGGAATTCAAATATTTACACTGCTTTCAACCTCAATTACAGTTACATAAACAACTAGAATTAGAAAGGAGGTTGGGGTAAGGGGCAACAGAATTCTAGGAAAACATAAAGTTAACTTACAAGTTCAAATGGGCAGACTGGGTGGATCATAGGTCCTTATCTGCCGACAGTGTGTATGTATCTATGTAATTAGAATGTACAAAGAATGGACCTTCCCAGAAGCCTTGATGGGGGATGGGGATTGGTGTCTGGGCCCCCCCAACTCAAGAAACTCCAGCAGAGCCAAGAACAGGATTGCTGAATCCCGTTCTGGCCCTCCTCGTGCCCTGGAATGACAAGGGGTCAGAGACCCCATAGCCGAGGGGGGAGGGCGATCGGAGGGCGGTCTCAGTGGCAACAGACTGAGGACTGGGTATCCAGGAGCCAAGGGCAGAGTGGTGGAAAGGGGTATAAGGAGCTGCAGATAAGCTGCTATCTCTTTTCCCTTACAAGGCAGGAACTCACCACCCACCTAAAAGCATAGTGCAAGAATACTGCTTTCTACTGAGGGAACCGGCAGAAGGAGTTGCAGAGGATTTTCCCAGTTTTTCCTGCTAAACAGATTTTTGCCCTGATTTTCACCTCTGCCAGACCTGTTCTTAGATTCAGCCATCTGGTGGGAGGTAACAATACTGTCTCAGCCTTGTAAGCGGATAGGGAGTGTCTCCACGGTTGTTGAATGGCTAGTCGGGTTAGCCCAGCTGCGAAGTAGGGGGAAAGGGGGGCCTCCAGTGCCCAACATAGAATGGGGGCTTCTCTCTAGGGTGATTTCAGGGGGAACCCAGTCTGCACCCAGCATGGACAGGCCGAGGTCACCAGATAATGCCCCTGGGTCGTGCCAGGCCTGGGAGGGAGGCCCACCATGTCATAGAAACATAGAAACACAGAGGTTGACAGCAGATAAGGATCGCAAGGCCCATCCAGTCTGCCCATTTCTTTTTCTACCTTATAAATATGCCATCGGCCTTTACTCTGTCAGAGGCCTATCTATTCATACTCATCTGTATTGCTCCCTTATGCCTAGCCCATGCCTGTTTGAAGCCCTGCACTGTATTCATATCCACCACTTCCTGAGGTAGGCCGTTCCATGCATCCACCACCCTTTCTGTGAAAAAAAGTCCTCACATTACCCCTTAATCGGCCTGCCTCTAATCTCATTCTGTGTCCTCTTGTCATGCTATTTTTCTTGTATTTAAACATGTTAGACTCTTTCACCTTGTTTGTGCCCTTAAGGTGTTTGAATGTTTCGATCATTTCACCTCTCTCCCTCCTTTGCTCAAGGGTATACATATTGAGCTCTGTTAATCTGTCCTCATATGTCTTCTGATGCAGTCCCTGAACCATTTTGGTTGCCCTTCTCTGGACTGCCTCAATTTGGTTAATGTCCTTGTGAAGGTGTGGCCTCCAGTACTGCATGCAGTACTCCAGATGGGCCTAACCAGTGTCTTGTAAAGAGGGATTATTACCTCCCTCTTATGACTTCTGATACCCCTACTAATACACCCTAACATCCTCCTAGCCTTACCTACTGCTTTAGAGGTCTGCTTGGATGATTTCAGGTCATCGGTGATGATGATGCCCAAGTCTCTTTCTTCCTTTGTGACTGCCAGCAACTCCCCTCCCAGCCTATAGGTGGCTTCAGGGTTTCTCTTCCCTATTTGCATGATCTTGCACTTCTTTGCATTAAATCCCAGTTTCCACTCTTCTGACCATTTTGCTAGTTTATCCAGATCTCTTCTCATTCTGCCCACCCCATCTGGATCATCTACTCTGTTGCAGATCTTGGTGTCATCTGCAAACAGACAAGCCTTACCCTTTAGTCCATCTGCAATGTCACTAATGAAGATATTGAAGAGGACTGTCCCCAGGACTGATCCCTGAGGTATCCCACTTGTGACTTTTATCTCTTCTGACTGTATACCATTTACCACCACTCTCTGTTTTCTGCCCGACAACCAGTTTGCCACCCAGTTGACCAACTTCTGACCCACCCCAAGCCTACCCAGCTTATTTATCAATCTTCTATGTGGAAAAGTGTCGAAAACTTTGCTGAAGTCAAGGTAGGCTACATCAACTGCTCCCCCTTGGTCCACCACTCTGGTTACCCAGTCAAAGAAATTAGTTTGACAGGACCTTCCTTTTGTAAACCCATGCTGTCTTGGATCCTGTGCCCCTATGGATTCCAGGTGTTGCACTATCCTTTCCTTAAGGAGTGCCTCCATAATCTTGCCCATTACTGAGGTAAGACTGACTGGTCTGTAGCTCCCTGCCTCCTCTCTGCTACCACTCTTGTGGAGCAGGATCACATGAGCCCTTCTCCAGTCTTCTGGGACCTCTCCTGTGCTCAGAGACTCACTAAACAGTTCTGCCAATGGCTCTGCTAGTTCCACCCTTAGCTCCTTAAGTACCCTGGGATGTATGCCATCAGGTCCCATTGCCTTGTCTACCCTGAGCTTAGCGAGGTCTTTGTAGAACCCTTTCTTTTGTGAAGGGAGTAGTGCTCACCTCCTTCCCCCCCCATGTCCATGGTGCTAAGCTGTGGGCCCTGCCCTACCCTCTGTTCAGTAAAAACTGAGAAAAAGTATCTATTTAGGATAGATGCTTTTACAGGGTCCTCCTCCTCACATGCCCCCTTCTCTCCTTTGAGTTTAGCAATACCCCCTCTGGACTTTCTCATTTCACTAATGTAGCTATAGAAAGTCTTGTCACCTTCTTTTACTGTTCATGCTAGTGTTTCCTCAGTTTGCGACTTGCCTGCCTTACTGCCTTCCCTGCTTCCCTTAGGGCAGTTTGGTATGCCTCCCTGTATGTTGGGCCTCTGAGGGTGGGTTTCCCATGACGGAGGTCCGCAATCTCAGGATCAGACAGGGAAGGAGGAAGAGGGCCACACCCAGCATGGAGGGCACTAGGCTTACAGCCCTGAGGGTCCAACCCCCTTGAAGAGCCCAGCAGCCCACAGCCTAGCTGAGGGGTGGAGCAGGCAGCAGATGAGATAGAGTCACTCCTCTCATGGAGGGGAAGGGGGGGTTGGGACATGAACCTTGGAGAGACTCCCTTTGGCGCTTGTCTAGTTTGTAT
Organism: Neoceratodus forsteri; assembly: GCA_016271365.2. Lineage (NCBI taxonomy): Eukaryota > Metazoa > Chordata > Ceratodontiformes > Ceratodontidae > Neoceratodus > Neoceratodus forsteri. The sequence continues at coordinate 473,773,996 of CM057455.1, forward strand.
TAGGAATTAGATTAATAAACATATGGCTGTGACCATTCAAACCACAAACTGGTGTGATTGTCTCCTTGGCAAATCAGGCAACCAAATGCATTTCCATGTTTTCTTGAAATAAAAATTTGTTTCTTGTTAATTAACACTTTTGCTGTTTAATAAAGACTTTATGCACTGTTCTTACCTGGGTGTTATTATGTCCATGAACTGGTACTCCAATGCAAAGGTTTCCACAGAGTAAATAAAACAAGTCCAAACACAGGTAAGACTCTTCAATGTTGTAATTCATTAAAAGGAAGACAAAAATAAATAAAGAAATCACCAAACAAAACAATCAGCCCCCCCCCCTCAAAAGTTCCAAACAAGTTTGACTCTTCTGTGTTGCAATCCACAAGGAAACTTGACAAATCCTTTGAATAATGAAGAAGAGCTTACTGAGGAGGGGGCAAAGGTGTGTGTGTGTGGGGAGGGACAACCAAGTATCTGGCATCCACAGGCTCACCACGAAGAACTTGAAAATCCATCACCGAAACCAAGGCCTACCGGAAAAGATTATGCTTTCTAGAAGAAAGCAGCTGAAGAAAACTTTAGATCCACTTCTCCAAACTGAAGAGAATTTCCACTAAATGCCCAGAAATCTCAAATCCTCCACTAGGGACCCTGACTTTCCCAAAAAGAACTCCGCATGCTCCAGCAGCATGTCCTGGCTCCTACAAGTCCTCCTTTGACTTCCCCATTCACCAGAATTATCCAAGTCCTGGCAGAAAAGAAGCTTCCCCAAAGAAAATGGCTGCAGTAAAGTTTAAAAGCACATCTCCGAACTGACGATGCCTTCTACTCGATGTCCAGAAACCTCCTATCATCCACCAGTGATCCCGATACTCCACAAAAGAACTCTCCATCCTCCAGCAGCATCTCCTGGCTTCTCAAAGTCCTCCTTCTGCTTGCTTCCACATCCAGACCACTACAATTGTGCCAAAAGACCACACACCTCAAAAGAGATCCTCCTCCAACAACAAAGATGCAGCAACTAAAGACAAACTGTGCAACAATGTAAAACCATGCCCATCAACAGTAAAAGCACACCCACTAGCCAATCACAATTTTTTTTTCCACACTCCACTAACCAATCAAAAAAGATGTGATGCAATTCATTCAAATGCATGAACCAATTACAAACTACTACACTGTACCCATTCAAACACTGGTAAACACTGCAGAGCAATAAAAAACAAAGCACAAAAAGTCCCTCAAAGTTATAAAAAATTTAAAATAACCACAAACTTAACTCTTACTAAACCACACAATAAAAGGGGTCCTATTGCATAAATCGAACATGTGAAAATAATAATAATAATAATAAAATTTATTTAGTTAAGCGCCTTTCAAATATTTCAAGGCGCTATACAACACATCATGACATCAACACATCAGTACATACAATAAAACAATACAGCCATTATAAAATATTTAAAATAACCAAATTACAATACAGCAGGGAATGCCCGAATCCATAAAAATGACTTTAGAGCCTTTTTAAAACTATCCACCGTTGTACTTTCTCGGAGCTGATGGGGCAGAGAATTCCAGAGGTGGGAGCTGCAAAACCAAAGGCACAGGCTCCAGAGGACTTCAAATTCACCCTAAGTATCTCCAGCAACCCTAAATCAGCTGGCCGAAGCTGTCTCAGAGGGGTGTAAGGCACCAGTAGCTCTTTCAAGTAGTCAGGACCTAATCCATGTAGGGCTTTGTAGGTCAATAGACCCACTTTAAAGGTGATCCGCCACTGTATTGGCAGCCAGTGCAGAGTGTGCAGCACTGGGGTAATGTGGGACCTTCTAGACACCCCAGTCAACAAACGTGCTGCTGCATTCTGCACTAGCTGCAAGCAGCGGATATCAACCCCAGCAAGCCCTAGGTACAGAGAGTTACAGTAATCAAGACGAGATGTCACAAAGGTGTGGACCAAAACTGGCAAATCACCTGGTGGAACCAGGTGCCTAATCCTGGAGATGTTTCTAAAATGAAAAAATGAAGTCTTGACACTGCAGACACCTGATAACGAAGGGTCAGGCCAGTGTCAAGCTCCACACCCAGGTTACGCACCCGTTCAGAGGTAGGGATCTGGTCTACCCCAAGAACTAATCCAGAGGGGAACCCCGCCCCTAAACCCTCAACCCTGCAACTGGGGTCCACCACCATAACCTCAGTCTTTCCCAGGTTCAACTTCAAACCACTGGTATTCATCCAGTCTTGGATATCAGTGAGGCAGTTATTCAGCACCGAGATAGCACTAACCTGGTCAGGTACAAAAGACAGGTAGAGCTGGGTATCATCAGCATAGCAGTGAAACCTCAGCTCATGCCATCTTACAATGTCTCTGAGGGGTAGCATATATACTGTGAATAACATGGGGGAAAGCACCGAACCCTGGGGTACCCCACAAGGCAGAGAGAAAGCCCCAGATGAACATAAACCGGAAACCACTCTCTGTGTTCTCCCCTGGAGGTAGGATGAAAACCATCTGAGGACCACACCTGAAAGCCCACAAATGGACCTCAGGCGTTCGAGCAAAACCCCATGATCCACAGTATCAAAAGCTGATGATAGATCAAGGAGGACCAGAATAGAGCGGTGTCTCCGATCTCTCGCCATCAGGAGATCATTGAGCACCTGAACCAGAGCAGTCTCGGTGCTATGCCTCTTACGAAAACCAGACTGGAGGCTCAGTATAAACTATGGATGGTCAAATGGTTATCGAGTTGAGCCGACACAACTTTTCAATAACCTTCCCCACAAAGGGAGGTTAGAAATAGAAGCGATAGTTAGTTAGGTCATTTGGGTCTAAGAAGCTTTCTCTCAGAGGAGTCACCACCCCTTCCTTCAAAGACTAGGAAAACTCCCGTCTCCAAAGAACACGAATAATCCGAGCAAGGACCGGACGATAAGTTCACTACATCCTATAATCAAGGAAGTAGGACCCGGATCCAAACTACTGCATGTTGGGCGCATCTCACGGACAATCCTCATAGTGTCTACGAAGTCCAGAAGATTAAAGGAACTCCAGGAAACTCCAGGCTCTGCGACAACACACTGATCAACTGCAACAACCTTGGAGTGTGGTCGGGGACACTGCCTCCGAATATCTTCCACCTTATTCACAAATAATTGAGCGATCTCCTCGCAGTCATTCTGCGTAAAAACTCGACGGACCTGCCGACAGACTGGGTTGCACAGTCTGTCAACAGTTCTGAAGAGCTGAGCCAGTCGATTCTGAGCGACAGAAATTTCCCTGGACAGGAATTCTGCCTTCTTGTGGGAAATTTCTGTTTGGTAGAGCTTATAATGCTCTAGCAAAATAAGATGGTCATTCTCTGAGGCAGTCTTCCTCCACGGCCTCCAACCTATGTCCAAACCTCCGCAACCCTCTCAGCGCCCCATCAAACCAAGGGGCAATGGGACGGCGCGGAAGGAGGCAAACACGGGTTGGTGCAATCTGGTCAAGGGCAGCCAAGATGGCCCCATTATAGGCCACCACCAGCCGCTCGGGATCAGAGCACAATTCGTCAAACAACAAGAGGTCAATAACCGATGGAAGGGGGCAGTCATACAAACTATTTATTTTCACTCGTGCCTGATGCCCTCCAGGTAAACCACTTGTGGCTCCACTGTGCTCCGCCACTCGTGAGTCACCCAAGGGCACTGGGGACACGTGAATATAAATAGCTTACATGACAGTACCCCATCAAATATCCCTTATATACATACAACTACAGCTCAGGGATGTAGCCAGAAATTTCCATTTTGTACACATAATCTCCAACAGTTACACCCCCGATTAAAAAAATATACACATTCTCTCCAAGTGGCACCCCCTTCCAAACAAGTCTGATTGTTGTCGGATGACTCCTCCAACCTCTAAAGAGGTTATACAAGTATTTGTCTTCTAAACAGCAGGAGTATAAACAGAGATACTCCTCAGTGGCCTACACTAACCCAAATACTAAATATTAGAATGAAAATGTTAATAGAAAAATGTATTGTTTGTGACAAGCACTCAACAAAACTGTACACAAATGTGTACAGTGAGTATGCCTGCCTACACCCTTGCTACAGCTCTGTTTAGCCCTGAGTATTTCAGCCTCTTAGCTAGTGCTGCATACAACTGTAATTCAAAGCCATTACTCAAGTCCTTATGTCAGGGCCAGTCAATTGTGCTTGTTGCTAGTCTATAGCCTTGACATACCTCTCACCCACCCTTCTGCTTTACTAATCTAGTTACTTCTCCTCACAATGTTCAATACCTTCCGCCTCTCTATCTCCTTTCTCACCCTCCTACCTCAGTCTCCCCCCACCGATCTGCCTGCTTGCCTCCTCTCCCTTCACTCACTTCTCCACTCCCACTCCAACTTCACCATTCTCCCCACTCCCTGTCTCCACCCAATCTCCTCTCCTCTCCTTTCCTTTCCTTTCCCTCTTCCCCTACATCTGCCCCGGGGCTTCTGCTTACTCCTTTCCTTAATCTTGAACTTCTTCATTGAGCCTGCCTCTCCTCTCCACTCTCTCACCCCTCCCTTCCAACCACCCATCAAAAGGGTGAAAGTTTCAATCCATTCACCTGCTTCTCCTTCTTTTTCTAGCTGGCGACATTACTTTCAAACCAGGTCCTGCTTTTCCTTCCTCCCCTTCCACTCTACCCAAAGGCCTCAGTTGTTTCCACCTTAATGCCAGGAGTCTCCTCCCCAAGTTTGACTACCTTAAAGTTTGGGTCTCTCAGCACTCTCCTGACCGCATGTGCATTACTGAAATCTGACTGTCCTTCAGGGTCCCTGGCTGCAGCTTAGTGCTCCATGACTTTCACCTCTACTGCCAGAACTGAGGCAACCATGGAAGTAGGGTCGACTTTTATGTCTGACAGTCCCTTTCATGCTCCATCTCCCTCAGTGAATCTCTTATCTCCTGTCATGAAGTCCTTCTAGCAATGATATCTCTCCCTTCCTCACTCCCTATCTTTGTTGGTGTTGTCTGTACCTCTCCCAAGATCTCTCGCTCCTCTCTTTCTGACTCCCTCTCTTCTCTCACCTCTGATGCCTCTTCTGGTGAGCTTATCCTCGGGGACTTCAACTTAACATTCTCCCCTCCCTCTAAGCCCACCCGGCACAAGATTGAGTCCATGAACCTCAAACAACTAATCACTGAGCCCACCCAACTCAGATAGATAGATAGATAGATAGATAGATAGATAGATAGATAGATAGATAGATAGACAGATAGACAGACAGACAGACAGACAGACAGATAGAAACTTCATTTATATAGCGCCCCCCTCCCGGAGGCTCGGAGCATTGCAGAACTTCTTAAGAACAATATCAATACAAACTTTACAACAAAATATACACAGACTCAATATACAACAACTCATTGCAGAATATAAACAATTTAAAATCTGTCTGTCACATAAAAACACAGCAGTTGGTATAATATGAGACCTTAAGCAATGAGATGTCATACAGGTCATAAGCTTGATTAAATAAAAATATGTAAACCTTTCTTTAAAGGTTTGCACTGAAGGCGTCTCCCTCAGGTGAACTGGCAGGGAGTTCCACAGGGCCAGTGTGACATTGGAGAAGGCATGATCCCCAGATTGTTAAAACCTAGCCTTGCGGACCACCAGGAGGCAACCCTCAGAGGAAATTATAGCACAAGCTGGGTGATGATGAACCAGGAGGTCTTGCAGATAGTCTGGTTCCTGGCCGAGCAGTTTGATAGGTCAGTAATCCAACATTGAAGGTAATTCTCCTCCTTATTGGCAGCCAGTGCAATCTGTGGAGGACAGGCGTGACATGGTCAAATCATAAAGCACCAGTCAACAACTTGGCCGCCACATTCTGCACCAGTTGCAGATGGCAGAGACTGCCTCCAGATAGCCCATGATACAGAGCATTGCATTAATCTAACCTGGACGTGATGAAGGCATGCACTAGAATGGCATGGGTGTCAGCTGGTATCAGGGCTTGGATCCAGGCAATGTTCCTCAGATGATAAAAACCACTTTGGATGACAGCCGACACTGGGTTGTCAAGTGTCAGACCATCATCAAAGAACACACCCAGATCCCTATCCCAAGTAGAGTGAGTCAAGGGAACACCTCCCAGCATCAAACCAGGGTCATTCCCAAAACCTCCTTCTTCCCACTAATGGTCAGGATACAGTACCTCCATCTTGTCTGGATTGAGTCATAGCCAGTTTTAAGCCCTCCAGTTCTGGATCTTGTCCAGGCAGGTGTTAAACATGGAGGTCATCATCTGGTTTCCAGGTGTACAGGAGAGGTACAGCTGGGTGTCATCTGCATAACAATGAAAACCCAACCTATACCACCTGATAACGTCCCCTAACAGCAGCATATACACCATGAACAACAGCGGTGACAGGACCGACCCCTGCAGGACTCCACAGTGTAGGGGCATCAGGCTAGATGAGGATAACTCCATCGTCACCCTCTGCACTCTACCCGTGAAGTAGGACCTAACCCAGCTAATGACACTGCCAGTTAGTCCACACCAGTTCCACAGGTGGTCCAGTAACACCTCATTGTCTGTCAATACACAGTCCCATAACCACTCACTCCTGGATTGGGTACTCTCCTCCTATCCCCACTGCATCATTGCTGCAGGCATTCTCCAAGAAGTCTTCAGTGACCACTGCTTAACCAACTATTCCAGGAAAGTGCGCCTCCCTCACACTGGCCTAAAATACCTCTGTTACAGGCCTTTCTGGTCCCTTGACACTGATGGCCTCCTTCATGCCCTTGGTGCCTGATTGGTCTCTGTTCTACTCAACCACTGACATTAACCTAGGCCTTTCCTTCTGCATTGACATTTTTAACAAAGCCTGGAACCCACATGTCTGTTTCAGTGTTCTTTTTTCTTGAGATTTATGGATTTATTTATGTTTATTTATGTATCTGATTTTGTACGGCACCCAGAGCCTCTGGGATTGGGTGTCTTTTTAATAAACATTGCCTTGCCACATGCCCCACTCAAAAAGGCCAGGATTAAATGCTCCCCCCACCCCTAAATAACAGCTGAACTTATTGGGTTGCGTATATCCCGGGACCTTGTGTGGTCATGCTTCAAGTCCTCCCAATCCGCGTCTGACCTCCAACACTACAGGTCTCTCAGGCATGCCTGTATTAAGGCTGTCCACTCTGCAAAGGCCCTCTGTTTCAAGGCTAATCTCCAATCCAATCTAAATTCTCCCCTAAAATTTTGGAAGGTTATCCACTCCTTTTCAATCCCCCTGCCCAGCCCCCATCCTGCAGGTAGATGGCTCACTGATCTCCAACCCATCCACTGTCACTGCTCACTTCAACAAATTCTTCACAACCTGTACCCTACCTTACCACACATTCCCTGATGTCACTGTCTTACCTTCATCACAATCTGCTGAAGGCTTGTTTCAACTTCTCTTCAGTCTCCCCCATGAAGTCTTCCTCACCCTATCGTCCCTTAATCCTTCCAAGTCTAGCCCTGATGGCTTAGACCCCAAACTCCTTCAACTCTCTGTGCCTGCTATTGCCCTCCCTCTCGCTCATCTCTTGAACCTCTCCTTTTCCCTCTGTGCTGTCCCTCAGGCCTGGAAGGTTACCAAGATTCTTCCACTGCACAAAGTGGGTGACCCCTCCTCCTCAGGTAACTACTGGCCAATCTCTCTTCTCTACTCCCTTGCCAAGCTTCAAGAATCCATTGTCTACCATAGGCTTACTGACTTTCTTTCCTCTAATTTTCTTTCTCTGTTCCAGTCTGGTTTTAGGAAGAACCACTCCACCATCACATCCCTGCTGCATGTAACTGATTCAATCCTCATCGGGATGGATCGGGGACACATCACCGCTGCCATCTTTATTGACCTTACCAAAGTTTTTGATTTGTGTCACACCCCTCTCCTACTGGTCAAGGTAAACTCAGCTAGCCTTTCTTCATCTGTCGCGATGTCATTTTGCTGTTACCTCACTGACTGCCACCAGGCAGTTCAGGTGAGCAGGGTTTTGTCACCCCCCCCATCCTTGAAGTGGTCCCACAGGGCTCCATCCTGGGTCCGGTCCTATATTCAATTTTCCTAAATGATCTCCCCTCTGCCTGTGTCTCCTCTTATACTACATCCACATGTATGCAGATAAGCAGTCATCTTCACCTCTGGCCCATCTACCACTACTGTCCAGGTCCCACTCCAGTACGACTTCCATAACGTGCTGCACTGGTTGCAAGTCAGTCAGCTCAGGTAAACCCCAAGAAGACAGTGACCGTGACCTTCAGCTCTAGCCAGAAACTAGCAAGGCTAACACCTTCCCCTGTCTTCTCTACCCTGGATGGCACCTAGCTTGAGTGTGTCCCTGCCTTTAAGTACCTAGTGGTTTGGCTTGATAATAGGCTTGACTTTTCTGTCCATATTGATGCCATCTACGCTAAACTGTTCCCCAACTTGGTGCCTTATACAGGAACAAAGACGACCTTCCCCTCCAGGTCAGACAGGAGCTGGTATCTAAAATGATCCTTCCTGTTTCTGACTATGCAGATGTGGTCTATGGTACCGCTTCATCCTTTTCACTTCCTAGACTGGACACCCTCTCCAATGCCTTCTGTCATTTTGCCACCAACTCTTCTCTCCACACACATCACTGCTCCCTTTACACCTCCTCCCTGTTTATCCTTCCTCTTCCCTTATGTCACCAGATCCACTGAGCCTCTGTCATTGCTAAATACTGGTTTAGCTCCCTTCCCACATATCTCTCCTCTCCTGTGCTCTCTTCTCTTCTTACTCCCTGCGCTGCCCACATGTACACCATTCCCCACACCCACTTGTGTGGCAGGCAAACCACCTTCTCCTACCATTTCCCCTCACTCTGGAACAGTCACCCCTCTTCCCTTTGTCTTACTACCTCTCCTCAGGCCTTCAGACATCTGCTAAAACTTTTTCCTGCTGTCCCTTGTACCTGCCCCTCTCAATCCAGCCCATCTCTGTCCCACTTCTCTCTCCAATCTTGTCCCCGTCTTCCACCTCCTTCTCCCTACCTGGGCCACCAATGTCCTTGGCCCACCCTCTGTGTCCTAATGCATTAGGTGTTATTTCTTAGCTCTACAGCATATTAAACCTTAGCTGCTATGTAAAGGTGCCCTTGGTCTGCCATTTTCCCCCGTTGACACTATGTTGTGCTGAACTGTAACTCCTTCGGAACACTGGATTTATGGCACACTATGGAAAATTTTAATACTGTATGACACTTTAGTCAAATGTGTTTTTTTCTTCTTTTTTCTTCTTCTCCCTGCTGCCACACCCTCTTTATGTCAAGTCTTTTTATTCTGAACCTATCTAGATACTTTCCAATTACCACTTCAATGCATCCATTCAGCCTCTTTTATGAATATCTTAGCACATCCTGATAATCATCCCCTCACAGCTATAGATCTTCTTCCTACTCATTGCACATCCACTCTTCCTGTTATGTTCTTCTCACTTGTTCTATCGTAATTACTTTGAAACAATGCATGGCACTGTATATAAACCTTACACTGTTTATTTCAGGTATTTGTATCTGTATTCCTGTCAGGGTATCTTTCCAAATACCACTTCAAGGCATCCATTTAACTTCTCTTGTGAATATCTTTTTTTCAATTCAAAATTTATTAACTTTTTATACATACCAAAAACAGTACACCCTGAATAAAGAAAAGTATCAATGAAGCATAACAAACAGATTGGTGCAACCCCCACCCCTTCCCCAAAAATCACCCCCTCCCTGAATCATGCATGGAAAAACAATTTATATCACCAGAATTACTAATCAGGCATACAAAATTAGACAAATTATAGGAGTAAAGAGTTTGTATAAGCCTATATTCTATAAAATTTAGGTATAGTATTCCAGAGACTGCTATAGATCTCTGTCTAAGATTAGCTAGTAATTCCCTCAGCCATTCAGTATAAGAGATATTTTCACTATCCTTCCAGTGCTTTAGTACTAGTTTTTTAACTGACATGGATATTAAGGCCATGTGAAACTTCCGAGCAAGAACTGGGATCCCGGAGAAATCACCCAGGAGACAAATCCTTGGGGAGAATAGCTCCTTGAGCCCTAAAAGGGGGTCAGCTCTCTGTTTGATAAGCTCCCAGAGGGGGGATATTTTGCGACAGGTTCAAAAGATGTGAAATAAGTTACCTTCATCCTATGCACACCTGGTACAAGTGGAGGAAGAGATTATACCATATCTAACCAACTTTTGTGGTGAATAATATAGGTTGTGCAATATGCGAAATTGCATGAGGCGGAGTCTGTCCTGCGTGATGAACTTATGGCATCCCTGCCATAGAACAGGCCAGTTTATAGGTATCTCAGGGAGAAGAGGTGTCCAGTAGCTAGAAAGGCCCAAATAGTCTGGATAAGCCCAATCAAAGAGAATATTGAACAGTTTGGAGACTGCATGTGGAAGGCCAACAAGAGGGACCATACCTGTAATAAAAGGTGGGTTTATGGAGGGAGAAGGGATTACCCCCATAGTTTTTATCAATAGGTGACGTAATTGATACATTTTAAATATATAAGAATTTGGGATATTAAACTTAGCTAAGATCTCAGGTGAAGTTAACCAGGACCCTGTTCTACCATCTAAAAAACAAGAGAGGGTAGAATTAGAGAGGTGTCTAAGCCAATGAGTGGAAAGAACTTTACCAGTGATTTTGAGGTTGGGGTTCCCCATTAATGGCTGGGCCAGATCTGTACAGTGGTCATACTTCAAAAAGGTATAAAATTGGGAATGCATCTTGACAAAAAGGGCAATCAGGGTGGAATGCAGGGGTTTAGGAAGATGTTTGACCTTGGTAAATAACAGTGCGGAAGGAGAAAAGCCATACAGTCTAATTAGATGAGATTCAATTTTGAGCCACAGTGGGGTATAAGGGGATGGTGTTCCAGGAGTTCCCATCCCAAGCCATCTAAGATGCTTGCTGGTGTGACATGCCCAGTAATAGAATGCTAAATGTGGAAGATGGAGACCACCGTTTGCTTTAGGCGCTGCTAGTTTGTGGAAGGCCAGTCGGGGTCTTTTGTTATCCCATATGAAATCCAAAATGATATCATGTGCTTTTTTGAACCACGAGAGAGGAAGCCATGCATTTAAAAGATTGAGCTGGTAAAGGAGACGAGGAAAAACATTCATTTTAACAATGTTGATCCTGCCCCATATTGAAAGAGGGAGAAGGGGCCTCCTTTTTAAGTCCTGAGCAATTGTAATTAATAAAGAATCCAGATTTTTATTTTGGATAAGGGTTGGATTTCTTGAGGGCACAATACCTAGATACTTTAAGGATTGTGCTTCCCAAGACAAACCTAGGGTTTGGATTTCTTGTTTTGTTAGTTTATAGTTAAGGGGAAAAACAACTGTTTTGTCTACATTTAACTTATAATTTGAAAAGGCACTATATTCTTTTATAATCTCAAGCATGTGTGGAATTGATAAGGTAGGGTGGGAAAGCTGAAGTATTAGATCATCAGCATAGGCTGAAACCTTGACTTCATGGTTAAGCATGGGGATGCCTTGAACTCTAGGACAGTTAACCAACCGCTGTATTAAAGGTTCCAGACATAGACTGAAAAGAATAGGAGACAAGAGGCATCCCTGTCTCGTGCCTGAATGCAATGGGAAGAGGTTAGAGGTCACTCCATTACACATCACTCTAGCTGAGGGTAATTTATACAGTGCACGGACCCATTTTACAAATGTCAGGGGGAACCGAAGGCTTGTAAGGCATGTAATAGGAAGTTCCAATTAACTCTATCAAATGCCTTCTCGGCATCCAGGGAAACAAGGGCAGCAGGGTAGTGAACATCCCTGGATGTTGAGAAGACATGGCCCAATGTACATAGGTGATCAACAGAGGATCTACCTTTCATGAATCCCACCTGTTCCAGTCCTATTAGATCAGAAATAACGGTATTGATGCAGTCCGCTAGTAATTTAGACAGGATTTTAATGTCATGGTTAAGAAGAGAAATTGGTTTATAGCTGGATGTCAGCTCAGGGGGTTTGCCAGGTTTAGGTAGAAGGACAATCAAGGCTTCAAATAGGGTGTTATCTATGCTGGACTCACAGAGAATATATTGGTATAAAGGAACAAGCAAGGGAACCAGTTGTGATGCATAAACTTTATAAAAGTTAGATGAAAAACCATCAGGTCCTGGAGTTTTGACTGCAGGGAGATCCCTGATAATTCTAAAAAGTTCTTCCTGAGTAATAGGGGCATGTAATGCTAGTTGATGAGCTTGTGAAAGTGAAGGCAGATAACAGTCAAGGAGATACTTATTTAGTTCATCCGGAGAAGGTGGATTTAGCATGGGACTGTATATTTGTTGGACATAAGAGTAAAATTCAGCAGTGATCTCAGATGGGGTAAATTTTAAGGTACCGTCTACAGATGATAGTATGGTAGAAATAAATCTAGATGATTCTTGTTGTCTAAGTCTTAATGCCAGGAGACGTCCAGCTTTTTCTCCTTGATCAGTATAGGAAGCATTTGTTTTAATAATCAAGGTTCAAGTAAGCATCCTTAAGCATAATAAGTTTTTGCTTAATTTGTTCAGGGGTAGACGGGGCCATGTTATTGTCAATGGTTCTAATTTGGGAAACGAGATTCAAAAGTTGATTCTCACTTGCCTTCTTCCACCTGGAAGCCAAACCAATTATTACACCTCTTAGAGATGCTTTTAAAGTGCACCATTCCACATCTGGCTTACCGTTAGTATTATGGTTGATATTTATAAATTGTGCAATATGATCTGCGATGTTCTGCACTATACTGGGATCTTTTAGTAGCTGATTATTGATTTTCTATCTTCCCCCTAATTTGGGAAGGGAAACAAATGAAAGTTGACATGTGACCAATGAATGGTCGGACAGGGGGCCAGGGAGAATAGAAGATTCTATTACCCCGGGAAGTAAATACTGGGAAATCAAAGTGTAATCAAGCCTTGAAGAAGTCCGATGAACCAGAGAGATAAATGTGTAACTCCTTTCTGAGGAGTGATGAATATGCCAAACATCGTGCAAACCTGTTTGATCTACCAGTTCCCTCAGTGCCCTTTGGGCTGGGGGTAGGCCTCTAAATTTACTCCCCGTATGATCTACATTCAGGTTGAAAGTTAAGTTTAGGTCCCCTCCTAGAACCATGGGGATGCATAAATAAGGAGTCAAAATCTTGACCAATTGTACAAAAAATTCGGGGGAATCAACATTTGGCCCATAAAAACTGCCTAATAAAATATTATTAGTATGCATTTTTCCCTGGACCAATAAAAATCTGCAATTAGGGTCACTGATAACTTTAATGGGTATGAATGGGATGGATCGGGATATTAAAATTAGAACTCCAAGGCTTTGAGAATTCCCTTCTGCAGCAAAAACTTGACCCATGTGATGACTTCTTAATGTTGGGGCTTCTGAGGTTAACAAGTGAGATTCCTGTATAAAAGCAATGTCTATATGCAATAAACATAGACGTTTCAATAACTGATATTGTTTCAACTTGCTGCGGGCACCCTTGACATTCCACGTGACAAATATTAAATCTCTAGCCATCATCCCAGATAAATTGTGGTGAATCCCCCTGAATGAAAGAAAACAAATACCTACTGGAGAAGAAAAAAAAAACAGAAAATATGTACAAATACATTTAACCATGCATGATTCCCCCCACCACTCCCCTCCCCTTTCCGTCAATCCTCTGCTATCCCCCCACCCTTTGTAATACCCCATTTGCCATTGTATGTGTAAATAGGATCCTCTATATCTGACCAGCACCCATCCCACCCTACCACCCTTGCTGCAACAAACAACGATCTGTAAACTACCGCTTCTCTTCCCTTCCCCCCAGCCACCCAACATTACCCCAATAATCCCAAACTGAGCAAATACGCATTCCATTCTGTGAACAAGAGGTTATTGAGTCTGCAAAACAATAGACTTATCTCAGTAACAAGCAGCTCACATAGTACCAACCTCGAGCTGCCAGAGGAAAGTACTCAGCTCTTTAGAGCCATCTAAAAAAGAGCACTAAAAAATAAATTAGCTGCTTTAGTCCGTGAGAATAAGCAAAAGTAAAAGAAGTAAATTAGTCATTAGAATCACGATAATTTCAAGCAGGTGGGAGTAAAACACAACTACATAAAACAGTGGCAGCAGCTTGGGTGAATTTCCCTCTTCAAAATAAATGAAAGTACTGCGAGGCACATCTCAAGTGTATCTAGCCTTAAATGCAGCTTCTAATACATAAAACAGAACTGACTTACAGAGAAAAAAATGTATCAGGAGCTCCCTCTAGCGATGCAAGATTGCAAACACTTTGAGAGATGCCTAACTGAGAAACAGATGTGCGGCGCTGCGCACCATTGCAAAAATGAAATTAAATAAGGAACAGAGGGCAAAAATACCTAGAAGGAAAATCCTAACTCGAAAATACCCATTTCCTTTATTCTAAGACTCATACTGAAAAAACAAACAAAGTGACGATGTCTTTATGTTATAGCTGTCCACTAAGCAAAGTAAACTGCATCAAGAGACCTCTAAACAAATAGACACTCGGAGCCAACAGGTTAAGCGCAGCAGCATGTTGTCCCTTTGAACTATGCTATCAGGCTCACTAGATCCTAAATGGGAAATAAATGATTTCCCTTCTTCGTATCAGAAATCTGCAGTGTTTTCATTGAGCAGGCATCTTCGGCTCTCTAAGTGCGAGTCATGGATCCCGGAATAAATCAGGAAGGGCTGTCTTAAGTCCAGTGAGTGCAGCCTCTGGATCCTCATACAAAAGCCAAGTACCAGCCACTTGTACTTGTAATCTGGCTGGGTATATCATCTTAAACTTTAGCCCCACAGCGATAATCTTCAAAACCATCAGGTGAAACACTGTTCATCTCTGCCTTACGGAACCCGGGAGATCCTGTGCTACTCTGATTTTATTATTTTCCCATCTTACTTTGTGCAGTTCTTTTATTTTTGCTAGAAAATGCTGTCGCTCTAGAAAATTCAGGAATCGGCAGATAATAGGTCGAGGCAGAGATCCAGGAGGAGGTTTTGGGTGAAGTGATCTATGTGCCTTCTCGATGATATACTTCGCTCCGAAGGGAGAGGGGCCGGTGATCTTTTCAATCAGCTTTTGTACGAAAACAGTAGTATTCTGGCCTTCTTCTCCCTCTGGGAGGCCAATAATGACAACATTATTCCTGCGGCTACGGCCCTCGAGATCCTCCAACTTTAGCTCTAGTCGGGATATTTTCTGCCGCTTAGTTGCCAGCCCAGGATCAATTTTCTCCACCCGCTTCTCGATTGAACAAATACGGGTAGTGTTGTCAGAGGTTGTCGGTGAGACATCTTCTATTTTTTGCGTAAGTGATTTGAGTTCAGAAGAGATGTCTCTTATTTCTTCACGGAAGGGTTTAAATTCTTCCAGGAACCTACCTAGAGTTAGCGGTTCCTGGTCCATAGCAACATTTGTATGCACTGGGCATTCTGGAACACCCAAGGCCCGTGATTTCTTCGAGGCCTTCTCCGGAGTACCCGGAGGAGTGTGTTTCTACTGTGTTTTTTTCATATAGACATCCATCGGAGCAACAGTCAACAAATCAGGTACTCTGAGTATTAAAACAATCTGCTAGAGCAGTCTGTGAAGGTTTAAAGGGTTTTTTTTCAAGCATAAAATGAGAAAATAGGGAATTGGATGACTGGAGTGACTTGAAGGAGCTGTTACCCGGTACCCTGCATCACGTGGTCTCTCTCTTGTGAATATCTTAGCACTACCTGCTAAATCATCCCCTCACAGCCATTGCCCACCCACCCTTCCTGTTAAATTCTTCTAAACTATTCTACCATATTTATTTTTTTAACAATTCATCACAATGTACATAAATGCTGCTTATTTTTCTCTGTTTGCTATTCATCTGAAGAGGGACCTGTGAGGCCCTGAAAGATTGTGTACTATTCCATCTTTGTACAAGACATATGCTGATCCAATAAATGGTATCAAACCTTCCAGCAACTCTTATAATTAGCAATAAAGGCAGAAATTTTTATTTTTTGAAAAACAAATGCCTCCCAAAAGAAAAAAAAACGGAAGAATTTTACATCAAACTTTTTATATTGTACTGGCCATAATGTACAGCTAGGGGGCTCAGTGAGTTAGATAGAAGTAGTAGTAAATCTCAGAAACCACTCCCGTACACGTATTGCAACTGCAGAAGAAACCGAAAGTTAGTCACACCTTTCAACATCACAAGCACTTTCTTTGCACATTCCCAATCATGTTTATCCTAAAAATAAATATGCCTGTATAAACAGAACATGACATGGCCTGACTGAATAAATCATTTTTATCTTCATTCGAGGCCAATGATATTAAGATGACTTGTGGTGTCATCATTCATGAGATATCATAATATTATTAGTCTGTCATAAAGATAAATGTGATATCTTCACTCAGACCATGTCATATATATTCTTTGCAAACAACTGTGTTAATGCACCAGTTAGGGTTCAACTTAATGCCACAACAGTAGAGAAACGTGGTGCTAGGGTTTAAAACCATAACTTCCATCACCACCCTCTCAAGCAGCAAAAGAAAAAAAAATTAGGGTTTTGGGTCTCTGGCATCTTCATGAATGAGTGGCGGGGTCTTCCTTGGGGTTGTCAACCACAATGTTCACACCTACCCCCTCCACCACACCAGTCTTTAGCCTCCTGTTGAAGCATCAAAGTATAGCTCCAAGCCAATGCCACATAGTGATATACGCTTGTGTATGTTGGCAACATAATATGTTGTAGCTTTCCTCCCACGGTGCTCTGTGGGCCATGCGTGAAGAAAACAGATCACATCTGACTTTGTTTGCTCATGGGAGGGGATTGACATTAGGGCTGAAAACCCCAAGGAAGACTCCATCAATGATTTGTCAAGACTGCAGACCCAAAACCCTAATTTGTTTTGTTTTGATGCTTTGGGGGTTGGGGAGTGTAAGGAGTTAGGGACTGATACCCTAACACTATGTTCCCTGCTTTTATGGCACTAAGTTGAACCCTAACTGGTGCTTTAACACAGTTTTTTCAAAGAATGTCCATTCTTTTTGAAACAGTGGAATTATAACCTCATTCATGCAGGTCCCATTGGGACCAGCTTGAGCAAATGAAGATGTCAGGGCCCTTTGGGCCCTGTGCCAAGGGAAGACTATGTCCACCTATGGAACTGAGGGCCCTGCAGGACATTCACTTCCATGCAGCAATGGATGTCAAGAATTTTTGGGGCTCTGTGTGAGGAGAGAAGAAGCAAAGGGCCCTCTGGGTCCTGCACTTCCATGCAGCAACAGATGCATGCGACAAAGAATTCATCTCTCAGCCAAATCACAGGGTCTCTGGTACCTACAGGTGCAGAGGTGCAGCACCCTATGCTAGAAGAAGTGTTCTCTTCACTATATGGTATTTGGATCCATGTGGGCAACCCTGCACCTATTCTTCCCAGGCTTTAGGGTGGTGTTGCATGATAGCACCTCTTCCTTGAGCTGGACCACTGAGCCCGGCCCTGAACTCAGCTTACCAGCATGGGATCACAAAGCACTGCCAGCTGGGGTACAAGGGGTTACAGCAAACCACATTTTTTAATAACAATTATTTGTTTTAATTCTGACCCCAAATATTCAAAATAGTTATTTTATGACTTCTCCATACAAACATGACATGTGGCATTTATGGAATACTGACTAAAATGTCATTTTGTACCAGATTTGCTAAAACACCTCTAGTCCAGGATTTGAAAAATGACACCTGCCATGTGAATAGGTTGGTGTGAAAAAATTGATTATGTTGAAAGTTTGGAGTCAAAATATTGAAAATTAACAAATTTATGAGTGACCCTTGATATAGTTCATTTTCACTCATAACTTGATCATTTTATCATATTTTTACACCACATTTTCAGCATAGTCTTCTTATGATCCTTCCCCAAGCACCTGGTAGCTGAAAATGTTAAAATCCTGTTGGAAACATGATTTTATGCAGCAACTACATAAGCCACCTATTGGGATGGATTTGAAAAATTTCACTTGCTTTGTTCATGAGGTGGGGTCCCAAAAAGGTCATGTTGAAAGTTTGGTGGAAAAATGTTAAAAATTAGCAAAGTTATGAGTAAACATTGAAATATTTTAATGTTCACATATAATGTTATAATTTTAACGTATTTTTACACCACATTTTCAACAGTGCCTTCTTTTCACCCCTCCTGTTGAACCTGGTAGGCGAAAAGTTTAAAATTCTGTCCAAAAGGTGATTTCATGCAGTGAGCACAAAATCACCTTTTGGACCATATTTGAACAGCTCCACTGCCCTTGCTCACAAAGTGGTATCCCAAAAAACCCATATTGAAAATCTGGTAAAAAAATATTAAACAATGACAACATTATGAGTAAAAATTCAAACCTCACTGAACTACATTAAACTGGACTTACCTTATTTACTCATATTGCAGTTGCCAGTTTCAGCAGCAAGATGTGCTTTCAATTGGAAAGTAGATCTACATCATGAGGCATCCTCAGGTGAGTCAAGGTTTGTGGGCAGTGTGGGATGGTGGGTGCTGAATGGAAGGTTGGGGTGGAGTGGGGTGGGTGGGATTCTGGAGGTCAGATCAGCGAGGGACCATTTCATTTTACAGGTACATTTTCTTTTTTTTTTTGATTATTTTATTTATTCTCCTGTGACCACCCAGATGCTTCCCCGTAGCCTCGCAGCCCTACCTATGGGGATCCAGCCACCGTCCGTCTCTACCGGGACCACTGGCACCCAGTAACCCCTGCGGCTTACCCCCTGCAGCAGGGTGGCAGAGAGCCCCCTAACTCCCCACCCCAGTGGATCCAGTTCTGGTACCAGCACCCGGTGAACTCACAGAAGGCCATCAAGCCACATCGGATGCCACCATTTTCCCCTGTACTAGTCCCCTTGAGTCGGAGCGGGCATAAGCACGCACGCATCCACACGTGTCTCACCCAGGCATCTGCCCCCGACTCTGCCCCCTTGTATAGCATGTGTCCCCAACCCCCAGCCTCCACCAGGGGGCAGTTGGATGCCGACATTTGCGAACCCCCCACCCTGAAGAGGGAGAGCAGTCCATCGAATGCTCAGTCCCTCTCCTTCCCTGCCAGCTCCCATCGACCTGTGCTCACTTCCAAACCTGGGCCACCAGCATGGTGTGAGGTGTAGCGTCCAGAGCTTCAACCCTCAGCACCACTAGGCCGGCCCCTACAGGTACATTTTTTTCAACAAAAAGAAGACACCAAGGGATAGTTTTCTTTTTGGCAGGATATATTAAAACAATATTTGATCCAACACTGTGGACTGGGCACCCCAGTGTCAGCTAAAATCCATGACAACACTGGAAATAGGCACCATGGTGTTGACATCTATTAATGGGTAGTACAGAGGAGGTGGTTAGCAAGCAATACTGGCATGGGAATCCTTCTCCCCTCTGGTGTTCAGTCAGCATTGGGGAAACAGGAGGGAGGGCTGGCTGAGCTGGGAGGGGGAGGAATGAAGGATAGATAGATAGAGATATAGAGATAGATAGATAGATAGATAGATAGATAGATAGATAGATAGATAGATACTAAACTTTCTGTCAACTCAACTTTATTTATAAAAAGCTCAATTCACCAAGGTATCAAAGCGCTTGTACACAATTTAAAATTCTAAAATTAAAAATAGCAATAAATAAGAAAATATATATCTGCTTCAGCAATTCATCTGAACTCAAAAAAGGCAAGATTGAAAAGATATGTCTTTAATACAGATGTCAAACTCTCCAAAGTCAAGCACTCCTTTATACAACAAGGTAAAGAGTCTCACAGGGTAGGTGTTACAAATGCAAATGCTCTGGCACCCAAGATCTTCAAGCAAACCCTGGGAAACTCAAGCAGTCTCTCATTGGCAGAGTGGAATGGTCAGCAAGGTCAGTAGGGGCAAAGAAGATCTTGCAGGTAACATGGTCTCTGTCCATGTAGGGCTTTGTAGGTCAGCAAACAAACTTGAAGGTGATCTGCCACTGGATAGGCAGCCAGTGCAGGCTGCGGAGCACATGTGTGACATGGCAAGATTGAGGTAGATCAGTCAACAACCTGGCAGACACATTCTGCACCATCTGCAAGTGGCAGATATCTACCCCTAGTAGCTCTAGGTACAAGGAGTTGTAATAGCCAAGGCGGGAGGTCACAAAGGCATGGACCAATGTTGGGAGGTCATCGGGCAGGACCAGGTGCTTAATCTGGGTGATATTCCTCAGATGGTAGAATGAGGTCTTGATGACGGATGACACCTGGGATCTAAGTGTCAACCCCTCATCCAAGATAACGCCCAGATTTTGCACCCGATCAGAGGCCATCAGCTGGCTGCCTCCAAGACGAAGCCCAGAAGGCCTCCCCACTGAAATCCCATCTGCCTGACAACCTGGGTCCACAACCAACACCTCGGTCTTGTCAGGATTCAACTTCAGCCAGTTGGCAGTCATCCAGTCTTGGATCTTAGCAAGGCAGTTGTTAAATATCGAGATAGCTCCATCCTGTTCGGGTACAAAGGACATGTATAGCTGAGTATCATCTGCATAGCACTGAAATCTCAATTAATACCATCTTACAATGTCTCCCAATTGCAGCATATACACTGTGAATAACATGGGTGATAAAACAGAGCCCTGTGGCACCCCACAAGATAGGGAGAACAGGTCGGAGGAATAAATCCCTAGCACCACTCTCTGAAACCTACCAGTGATGAAAGAATGGAACCACTTGAGGACTGTACCAGACAATCCACAGATCAGCCACAGGCATTCTAGTAACATACCATGGTCCACAGTGTCAAACACTGCAGAGAGATCAAGGAGGACCAAGATGGAAAAACTCTTCCTATCTCTCCCTTTCTGGAGATCACCGAGTACCTGAACTAGGGCAATCTCAGTACTGTGCCTCTTCCAAATCCAGACTGGAGAGGGTTGCAGACATCGTGGATGGTAAAATGGTCCTCCAGCTGCAGCATGACCACCTTCGCAATAACTTTTCCCACAAACGGAAGGTTAGAGACAGGTCTGTAGTTAGCAAGACAGTCCAGGTCGAGAGAGGAATTATTAAGAACAGGTGTTACCATCGCCTCCTTCAGGGTGTCAGGAAACACACCTCTCTCTAATGAACACCCGACTATCTCAGCTAGGACCAGGATGATGACATCAACGCACCCCACTAAGAGGAGAGTTGGGCCAGGGTCTAAACGACAGCAGGTCGGACTCATACTCTGGATGATCTTCACAATATCCATGAATGCCATCCAGTCGAAGTCAGACCAGACAAACCGAGGGACTGCAGCCTCCCACTGACCATCACCACACCCATTGGAATGAGCTGCGCAGATCTCAGACCTGATGTTGCCAACTTTATCCACAAAGAATCAAGCAAACTCATCACATTTCTCCTGTGACAATGCTCTCCAAGACTGCAGACAGGCTGGACTGCAGAGTCTGTCAACAGTTCAGAAGAGCTGAGCTGGTTGATTCTGTGTGATGGCAATCTCCTTGGACAGGAACTTTGTCTTCTTACTGGAGATGGCCAATTGATAGTCTTTATAATGAACTATCAGTCTAAGTTTGTCAGCATCAAGGCATAATTTCTGTAAGTGCCATGCCAGCCTTCAACCGACTCGCCTCAGCTCCCTCAAGGTCCCATTGAAGCAGGAGGACCAAGGGCAGAGGATGAGGGGATGAACTCGGATAGGTGCTATGGAATCCAGAGCCTTGGTCACAACCTTATTATATGCCTGTACCAGATGTTCTGGATCCATGCTTGCACTCAGAAAACCAGAGAGGTCCAGCACCGCCACCATGCCACCTGTGGTCAAACCCCTTAAAGGGTGATACTGGACCATCTCTGTGGGGGCAGGCCTATGGGGGGGAGCCTAGAAACTGAACCCTATAGTGTGGTGGTCAGACCATCTGACCGGCTACACCACCAGGTCAATCTCCGTACTCAGTAATAAAACCACCAATCCAACAAGTGACTATGAGTATGGGTCACACAGGTAGTAACCTGTGTGAAGTCCAATGAATTCATAAGTTGGAGGAAATCCTGACCAAATTGCAAGAGTTCACCAATGATCCAGGCATTGAAGTCCCCCAGAACCATCCACCTGGAGGACTTCAACACCATATTGATGACAAAGTCCATGACTTCCTGCAGAAATTGCTTCTCACCCCTGGGTGAACGGTAGATGAGAAGAATCCTGCACCCCACATCTGTACCTATAATACATTTGAAGGACTTGGTCTCCCCTACTGGCACATCTACAAGGCCCAATTTCATTTTAAAACATATGGCTATATCCCTGCCCCTACAATCCATCCTCAGGTGGTGTATCACTGAGAACCCAGCCAGAACAGCTGACTCAAGGACTGGGCCAGCATTATCATCTAGCCAGGTCTCAGTGATACAAGCCAGGCCTGATAACCCAACAAGATTAGCAATCACTGCAGTCTTGTTTTTAATAGACCTGGCATTATATAACACCACCCAAGTAGGATGGGCCACCAAGGCTAGCCATGTCATCTGCCCACCCAAAGCAGAGCCCTTGGGTATGGGAACCAAACGGGGGAACCTGTCTCAGCAACTCATTTTGCCCCAGGGCATCTTCTAGTCCCCACTACCCCAATCCGCCCATCGGACTTCACTCTCCATCTAGGTCCATGGCAGCCATGATAGATAGATAGATAGATAGATAGATAGACAGACAGACAGACAGACAGACAGACAGACAGAGAGCCAGAGACAGAGATCCTGATCCAGGGATTGCTAGGTCATTGCTCTTACTGAAGATGGAAGAAGCACTCCAGCTACAGCCACAAAAATAAAAAAGAGTTACACTGTTCTCGTACATAGGATGTGGGTGAATGGTTCTTCTCAGTAAGCTGGGCACCCTGGATGTTGTGGTGCCTGAAAAAATATTTCTAGATTTTATTTTTAAACTGACACCAGAATCTAGCTAAACGTGCCCTGTTTAAATAGGTTCAGGTGTTTGCTTTTTTTAGAACACACCAATTTTTGTGTATTTTAAATGTTTTGTTTTTGGTTTGGGGAAAACAAACAAGATGGCAGCCATTGAGATAAAAAATCTGCATGTAAGAAGTAAGAGGTGAGAAAGCAAATAGCTTTCATGACATGGAATTTTTCATGTTGTATCTCAAAGATACGTATAGGACTAAATGGATAATTATCTCAGCCTATAAAAATAATCAGAGGTGTTAGACAGGGGTGTATTCTAGCACCAACACTCTTTTCAGTCTATGTGAATGTAGTGTTAAGAGCACTAGAAGCCCTGGACTCTGATTCCCCTAAAATCCTCAATACTCGGTGTGCTGTGATGGACTTTGCCAAAGACATAATTTTGTTTTCACTTTCTAAGAAATTTCTTCAGAAGAAGATTGACCTACTAGAAAGTGAAACAAAGGAACTGAAGTTACAAGTGAATATTTCAAAAACCTAGATTTCCATATTTGGCAAGGGTAAAGATAGTGGGTGCTGGAAATTAGGTCATGAAAAGTTAACTTTTACTAATACCAGTATCTATCTGGGCTTATGTTTTTCCACCAAAGGGCAATGGATAGACCACTTCAATAAAGTATTGTCTTCAGCAAAAAAAAAAAACAGTGGCTGTCCTAGGTAAATTTAATTACTCCTATGGTGGCATGACTAACATAGAAACATAGAATTTGACAGCAGATAAGAACCACTTGGCCCACCTAATCTGCCCATTTCCATATCTGATGGATAAGCTGCAGATTCTAGTTAATCAACAGCTTACTTCCCCCTACCACCCACTAGAATTGCCTTATGCCTGTCCCATGTATTCTTAAATTCTCTCACTGTTCCTGATTCTACAACCTCCTCAGGAAAGTTGTTCCATGCATCCACAACCCTCTCTGTGAAGAAATACTTTCTAACATTACCTCTGAGCGGTCTCCCCACTATCTTCAAATTGTGCCCCCTTGTTCTTGCACATCTCTATTATCTCTATCCTATTAAAGGAAAGCTCTGCTTTGCAGTGGCACCCTCCCCTGCAAACGTTACCCTCCGGTTTAGGTTTACTAAAAAAAGGGGCTTTTTCCTCATGCTGTAAATTGTTTATTTTAATTCTAAAAAGTCCACTACCCAGAAGTATGGCAGACACTTGGGCTGCTCCATTAATTGTAAAGGTGTGGCACAGCACCGTACACATCTATGGATTTGTATTGAAGTGCACGGTGTGGTGCTGCACCTTTACAGTTAATGGAGCTGCCCAAGGGTCCACCATACTTCTGGGTAGTGGACTTTTTAGAATTAAAATAAACAACTTGGTGGTGAGGAAAAATCCGCTTTTTTCATTGTGCTAAACCGAGGGTATTTGTAGGGGCAGGAGTCCCTGCAAAGCATAGCTTTCCTTTAAACCATTACTTGAAGCAATTTGAGCACAATATTTGGCCCGAATCAGCTATGGAGGTAAAATCTGGGATGTTAAGGAAAGAGAAAAACTTACGGTTCCCATACAAAAGTTGTTGAAGAAAACCCTTGTGATTTCCAGTTAATTTCCTTCTGCTTACCTACAGGCTGAAATGGATATGGATAGTATTAATCCTATTCTAGAGTCAAAAAGAGTAAACTATTGGCTTCGCCTTACCAAACTGACTTCCGACAGAATCCCAAAATTATGTCTTGTGAAAAAAGATGGTTGAAAATGGGTTGCTTTAAGTCTCTTTGGTTTACAAATACACTGTATGTGGATTATGAGGAAAATACAAGCTGGATATTCTTAAACAATGTGTGGAAGCTAATATTACATGAAGTAATCAATACAAGAAATTTGTTATCAAAAAAATAAAGACCCACTGGGTAGTGACAGACATGGAAAAAATTAGGAAATCTAGATTCTCTACTTGCTTTGCAAAACATAATGAAGATGACTTTAAACTGCAATATTACCTGGATATTTTGACGGATCAGAAATTAAGAAATAGTTTTACCAGGTATAAATTTGAATTATTCGAAAGTAAGGTTTTACAGGCAAGGTTCAAAAAGAACCTCGATCTATCAACTAACTGTAACTGCTCAGAAAGGGGTATTAAAGATTTAATACACATATTACGGTCATGCAGCTGGTATAACAAGAATGCTTTTATCTACTTAATGCATTATTTCAAGTCCAAAGAGTTGATTAATTGAATATTGATTTATGCACACTGACTAAGATTGTGATTTATACAAAAGATTATTTTGTAATCAAATGTCTGGCTAATTATTTTTCTACAGTATCCAAGATAAGAAAACAGAAATACATGTAATAATGCCAGTTCTAACAATTTTAACGTATAGAACCATTAGCCCTGCTTTGGCATATTGAGATATATTATTTATTAGGCAATCCTGTGCAATATTTAATATCTAATAAGGCAAATTGTAAAGTGTGGTAGCATTGGGTCACCCCCCCCCCCCGTTTGGGATTGAGCAGTGTCTCTCTTACTTCAGTATGTTGTACAACAGCATCTCGCCTAGTCTGTTCTTTAATTTCCCCTGTAGGATGGCCACCTACAGCCTTTAACCTTCTTTTCTATGTATTTCTTCTCCTTTCTCCTTTCTCCTTAGCTCTTTCTCTCCCCGAGTTCCCTGTGGGTATCCTTGCTGCCATACTACTAAAATGCCAGGTCTCCACTGTATTTGTGAGACATAATGTTGTTAAATACATCTTTATTTTTGCTAGCACTTGTTTAAATCCTCTTTGTGCGATGGCAGCTTCTGCTAGCGATCCTGCATGATCCTGTACACGATCACAGCATCGCACGATCACAGCATCGCACAGCTGCCATGTAAAAGTTTCTATTTAAATGAGGCTTCCCCTTTAAACAGTACAGTCCATTTTGCCCTAATTCGTATGCCCTGTCTTTTTCTTAAAGTTTGCCTCATTTTTTTAAGAGAGCAGAAAGAAAGAATTACCTAGTTTTATAAACTGCAGGAAAAAGCCTGGAGAGTTGGTAATTTCAGCCCTTAGCAACACTGCTATTCTCCTATGTTTGTTTTGTTTGCCACCACCTGTGAAGTGGAAGCCTCTGTGGACCGGAAGATTCAAAAGCACAGGTAAAACTGAATCTGTCCTGCAAGTTTTTTATTGTCCCCTAGTAAAGTTGCACTGCTAGGCTCTTGTCTGCTGGGGTGTCACAATAGGGACACACTGTTCTAAAAATAAGAATGTTTTAAATAGCCAAACCAAGAAAACCTTTCTGTGTTTGTTTATAGATGGTGCATTTTTGTTTACAAGCTGATTAGAGTCCTTTGTGAGGTGACTGCCCTGTGAGTGTTTTAGTTGGCGTCAAGAAACACTCACAGAATTTGCAGAGGCACCTCATAAACAACCTAAAAGAATAAATAACAGAGACTTAAAAGTTTTTAGGGGACATTTGAATTATAAAAAGCTCCCCTACATTCTAGTAACATCTGTTAACTTGCAAGTCATTACAGTTCAAGTTTAAAAACACTTTGCAAACACTCAAAAGTGTTGAGTTTACATGCTAATAAAGTCATGTCTAGCATTTTTCCTTTGCATTATTTTTCTTCTGGCTCTCCAGCCTATTTTCAAGTATTTTGTGTTTGTATTTGGTGTTTTAGTGAGTGTCTCATTCCTGGTGCACAAGGAATTCAGACAAATGCTTAAACACTAACTTGCTCTGTTGTCTGGGTTGCCTGTATAGGGCCAGTGCCCCTCTGCACTGCTGGTTAAATAAAAAGGGGGCTGTCACTCTAGGGAGGTGGGCAGGGTTACAAAGCAGAAACTGATAAATGTATGCAATTATAGATATTTTGGGTGCCTAGGGATCCTAAAGCAAATCTATATTGATGTCATATGCAATAAAAATGTTTATTTGTGTTTTAAAATTAGTTCAGTACTATTTTGTTAGAAAGTGGGCTGAGTTTCAGATACCTTGTGATTTCTTCTTATAAAAAGGTGCTTCTCCTCAGCCTAGACAGATCAGTTCAGACTTGGAGAGGGCTGAGGAATCAAAGAGGGTAGACCAAAGCTGGGTCTTGACTGTGTTTATTCTTTTGATTCATTTACATTTATTTTACAAGTTACGCAATTAACTTATGCCTAATTGAATAAATTTGCACTTCTGTGTGAATTTATGCACCATACTCCTGTTGTCTGTGTTTTCTTCTGAGCACTCACAATCACATAAAGTTGTTGACTTTCAACAAAATGTTTTTCTTTATTATGTATGCATTGTAATGACTTTTGTTATTGAACAATAAACTACTACTGCTCATGTCATATCAGTTATCCAAAACCCCTACTGAGCATGCACAGAATAGCTCAGCAAAAAACATTAAATCCTTATAACTCTGGGACCATTTAATATTTTTTTTTCATAAAACCTTTGAAAGGCAATACCTCGACACATACTGCTTCTACCCTGAAAGTTTCATGAACAAATTCCTTTCCATCTGGGCTGTAGGTGAGAGAAAACAAAAGCCATGTTAAGTATAGGACAAAAATTAGCCCTTTACAGGAAAACGACATATGCAGATCTGGGAAAACACACAAGCTGCCATCATGAAGCCTTCCACATATTTGGACCTTGCATCCAAGACAATACATACATACCACATTTGAGGCAATTGCGATGAGCATTGCCAAAGCTATTAAGATACAAAGTTAGGGATTTAACATACAACCTCTTAGTCAACCCTAACTATTCTTAATTGTCATGTGGAGCAACTAGCAAAATCTTTGCTCCAAAAAGTCAGATTGCTATGCTTCCTCAACAACTTCCTCACCAGGGAATCTAAGTTAGTGATTGCAAATGGTACCCTTTTCTTTACTGTGGTATATGACACCCTGATCTATGGAACAGTCATGAATACTGAACTTCAGAAACTTAAAGCACTGCATCATAAAACTGGTCAATTTGCAATGGGATCTTCACCCACAGAGCACCACTGTACAGTGCTAGAAGTCTTCAGTTGGCCCCTGTTTGAGGATATACTAGACTATGCTCTACTTAGTCTGGCATACAAAGTGGTAAACAGCACCGTCCCACTCTATCCTAAGGGATGTACTGCTTGTCAGGCCTTAAAGAAGGACTCTCTGTACCGCTAACACTTTACTTCTAGAAGTCTCCAAAATGAGAACTACTGTAGGGCCCAGATCATTTCCCCCCACTGCCCCACAACTGTGGAACAAACTCCTTCCTGCCCTCCAAGAATGTTTCTCACTAGGGGGCTTCAAGAATGGTCTAAAGTCCTCACAGTTGGAGTGTAACCAGTGTACCTGTCTGTGCTGAGCTCACTCCCCCCTTGCACATGTCTGCATTTAATACCTTGATCATTTACACCTAGTCTTCCTAGAAAACTACCCTTATTGGCTAAGACCTGTGATGTTAGGCTCTTGTTGTACTATACATATATTTTATACCCTTTATATGAAACTTAGAATGCATGTAACAAGTGTCACTGAGCTTAGTAACCCAGTGTATTATGCATGATTGTAAAAAGTCAATTTCCTTATCCCTCAATGTAATTAAATCCAGGTCACCCCTGACTAAGGGACACCAGTCCCAGTGGACCTACCCAATCAACAAAATTCAATAAATAAATAAATATATTGGCACTACTGTACCAGTATAATTATAGTAGCATGGTTGCACACTTATAGTTAGGATTGCGTAGGCACTTCAATGTTAAATTTGAAATTTTACACTTTAATAACTTTGCAACTGTTCCATGGATTTGCATGCAGATTTGCACGCACTGTCAGCCAAGGAAATTCGCTGGTTGTGGTAAGTTATGTCCCAGTCAGATGTGTGGTTTCCGAGTTCCAGAGAGGTGAAAAAAAGCATTTTTTTGCTCATTGGCATTGCTGGGATTTTTCTTTGAACTTACCTACAGCCCAGCCAGTTTGGAATCTTCTCAGTCTGATATTTTCAGGGCGGAAGGGGACTAGCCCACAGATGTGCCTTTTGCTAGCCTGGTGAAAAAATAAGTTGTTTGTAAGTTATTGCATTTTTTTAAATTTGAAAACATGTTTCTGAGCGTGCTCAGTAAGCACTTAAAGATAACTGTATGAAACGAAAAAGGAACCCTGTTTCATATTGGAATATTCATTTTTCATTTGCCACCATCTTGTGTCCCTTTTTAAAAAAAAATTCAAAAGCTATAAAACTGGCATCATTTAGAGACACCAACACATCTATCTGGTTGATTGGGACCCCTTTAGATGTAATCTGCACTTCATAGTTGCAGACATGCCCTAGAAATGTTATTTTTACTATTATTAATTCTTTTTCATTACCACGTGATATGAAACAAGCATTTGTCAATGCCGAATGTTTGCTTGCTGGCATTGGCAGTGGTAGTGTAGAAGTTACAGAGCTGCATAATAGGAATGGCAGTGAAGTATTTAACTGAAGCCAACCCCACCACCACCCTGCAGAGAGTGACAGGCATTGGGGTGTGCCTTTGGGTCATCAGGCATAATGGCCATGCCATTTCACCACACCCCACCCTGCAGACACTGACAAGTGTCACGGTGTGCCTTGGGGTCTTTGGCCCTTATGCGCACCCCATTCCATCAGGAAATATGGTGAGATGAGTGCGGTATAGGAGAATGGGGGTGAACTTTGGGGCCAAAGAGTCCAAGGCATACCTCGATGCCTCTCACTGGCTGCAGGGTGTGAATGGTATAGAGCATTGCAGGCAAGAATCCCAAGTCCATCCCTGATGCCTGTCACTCTCTACGGGGTTGGGCGTTATGGTTGGAAATCATAATACCTCAGGCATTCGTTGGTATTTTCACTCCAAATTTTCAACATTTTTTTTTGTGACCCCACCTCATGAACAGTGGCAATATCAGTTTATAGTGTATGGTGAAGGCTTGTTGTGTATGGAACTCAGTGGCTTTCAAAATGTTGTAGTACCACAGTATAAAAAGTCATGAAACGTGATTGTACCACACTGTACTACAACAACATTTTGAAAGCCTCTAGAGGCTGCACGTGCTCAGTTCATTTTAAAAGTGGACCAGACACAGAAAAACTCGGAGCTAGTGGCACGATCATCCCCAGAACTGATGACGAACAGGGCACCACAAAAAAAGGCAGGATTGACCAGATACTTTAAACTATTAAAAAAAAATGCAGGATCAACCAGATATTTAAAACTACTCACATTAACAGGTGAATCCTTTCACTCACGGTCCTCTCGCTTAGCGAGAGATACATCCGCCATGTTTTTTTTCCTGGAATCCCCGCCCAAAGGCAACTGACAGCCAATGACAGACCACGCTACAGAGCGTAGGGATGCTTGATCCCTAACAACCACAGCACTAACCTTAGCAACCTGACAAATACCAGATTAAACGTAGTAGAAAGAATTCCTTTTACGGCTTAAAAAAAATTAAAATGCTCACTTAAATTATTGTAGGGGCACCATACACTATAAAAAATAATGGATGGGCAATGTTATGCCCAACCAGTGTGCTGTGCCACTTCGGGGTTCTGATTCCCACGGACCTCTCGAGCTTCGCTCTCGAGGTCATAGGGAATCAGAACCTTCAGTGGCACAACACACCGTGCTGTGCATACTTGCCCATCCACTATTCTCTATGTTAGCCGAAGCTGCTTATGCACAGCGACTACGGCATTTAGCACCACAGGTGCAAAACACATTCCAACAGGATGTGAAAAATGACAGCTGTACTGTTCATGGGGAGGTGTAAAAAATGGCAATGTTGCAAATCTGCAGTAAAAATATTTAAAAAACTGGTGAAGTCACGAGCGTGCATAGAAACTGTGCAACGCACACCCGTAATGTAATTAGTTTGGGGATTTTTTACAGCAGATTGTCAACAGAGGCATTTTGGGACCTCCGATCATGAACAGTGTCACTGTGATTTTCTTTATCTGTCCCGAACAATGATTTCCCACAGTGACCACACATCTCTGCACTGAAAGTGTGAAAATACATTTTGGCCATGTAAAAAATGACAGCTGTACTGTTCATAAGGAAGTGTGGAAAAATGCCACTGGTGAAAATCTGGACTGAAAATATTACAAAGTCATGAACTTACGAGGGTGCGTGGAAACTGCGCAATGCTGACTCGTAACACAGTCATTTTATGGACTTTTGTCACCAAATTTTCAACATAGCCATTTTAAGACCTCTGCTCATGAACAGTGTAACTGTGATTTGCTTAATCTGACCCAAACATTGCTTTCGCGCACCGACTGCACCATTGTGCGCTACATGTGCGAAAACACATTTTGGGTAAGATGTGAAAAATGGCAGCTGTACTGTTCATAAGGAAGTGTTATAAAATGGCAATGGTGAAAATCTGGAGTGAAAATATTGAAAATTATGAAACTTACGAGCAATGTAAGACATATAGCATAGCTAAATAAAAGCGATCATATTGGAGATTTTTTCTCAAATTTTCAACATAGCCATTTTAAGATGTCTGCTCATCAACAGCATCACTGTGATTTTCTTAATGTGTCCCATACATTGATTTCGCACACCGACTGCGCCATTGTGCGGTACATGGTCGGAAACACATTTTGGGCAAGATGTGAAAAATGACAGCTGTACTGCTCATAAGGAGGTGTGGCAAAATGGCAATGTTGAAAATCTGGAGTGAAAATATTACAAATTCACGAACTTACGAGCGTGCATAGGAACTGCGCAACTCACGCGCATAAAACAGTCATTTTTAGGGATTATTTCACCAAATTTTCAACATAGCCATTTTAAGACCTCTGCTCATGAACGGTGTCACTGTGATTTTCTTAATATGCCCCATACATTGATTTCACACTCCTGACTGCGCCATTGTACGCTACATGGGCGGAAACACATTTTGGGCAAGATGTGAAAAATGACAGCTGTACTGCTCATAAGGAGGTGTGGTAAAATGGCAATGTTGAAAATCTGGAGTGAAAATATTGAAAATTCGCGAACTTACAAGCGTGTGTAGGAACTGTGCAATGCACGCTCATTGAAAAAACAGTCATTTTTAGGAATTTTTTCACCAAATTTTCAACATAGCCATTTTAAGACCTCTGCTCATGCACAGTGTCACTGTGATTTTCTTAATTTGTTCCATTACATTGATTTTGCACACCGACTGCGCCATTGTGCGCTGCATGGGCGGAAACATGTTTTGGGTGAGATGTGAAAAATGACAGCTGTACTACTCATAAGAAGATGTGGTAAAATGGCAATGTTGAAAATCTGGAGTGAAAATATTGAAAATTTGCGAACTTACGAGCCTGCGTAGGAACTGCGCAATGCACGCCCGTAAAACAGTCATTTTTTCTAATTTTTCCACCAAATTTTCAAAATAGGCTTCTTGAGAGCCCACCTTATGAACACTGGCAGTGTCGTTTTGTTAATCGGGCCCAAAAGGTGATTTCACGCAGTGACTGCAAAATCACCCTTCGGGCCCGAATAACGCCATGACAGTGACACCATTCATGAGAAGGGGTCCCAAAACCCCATGTTGAAAATTTGGTGCAAAAATTCCAAAAAATGCCTGAGATATGCAACAAAGTTGAAAAACCCTATCTATTCCATTATACAGCTTACCGGCATTTCCTCAGTTCGCGGTCAGCTTTGAAGAGTGCAGACGTGTTCCCGGTCCACCGAAGATCGTCGTGCCGATCTCCAGAGGTAAGTATGGGGTGAGGGTGTGGGGAGGCAGGTGCGCAGTGGGTGGGTGTGGGTTGTAGGGGGGCAGGAGAAGCCGAGGACAGTTTTAATTTTCAGGTGTTTTTTCCAAATGATGATGCAGGCGTTTGCCACGCTGGGATGGGCTCCCAGTGTGGCATAAGAACAGCTAGTTGAGGCGTGGAGCGATGGGGGATTGGGCACCCCCATCAGCCACAGCATCAGTTGCCACGCTGGGGTGGGCTCCCAGCGTGGCACCCTGTACTCTGGGGGGGAGGACAGTGGAGCTGACGGGGATTGGGCACCCCCATCGGCTATATGATGACTTGCCATGCTGGGGTGGGCAACCAGCATGGCATGTGGAAGGCTTTGGGGGGGAGCGCAGCACATCACAGCTGATGGGGGATTGGGCACCCCGTCAGCTATACAGTGTTTGCGTGAAGGGGCAGCACGCAGTGTGTGTGTGTGTGTGTGTGTGTGTGTGTGTGTGTGTGTATGTAGGGGGAACTGCGCATGAGCAGGCGATATCTGATCACTGCTCACTGAAGTGTAGCTCCCCCTTTCAACTATGCGCCACCATTTGGGAGCTGTCATAGACAGCTCCAGCATCTGACCGGACTGGGGCCTTCTGCCAACACACTGACTGAATTGGAAGAGGGGGTGACACACCTCCGAAAACTCAGAAGATGGCACTATGTTTCTTGCACATGCGTGCAAGCAAACATAAAAAGAATCCTTTTTCATATCACGAGTCATGAAAAAAGATCCTTTTTCGTGACTCGAGAATCTTGCCTGTTTTGACAATTGCCTTCCCCGGTAATGTTTTTTCCTGGTGTCTAGTGGCACCTGCCACCCTCCAGTACCCGTACTCCTTCATTCCCTGGTGTCTAGTGGCACCCCCCACACTCCAATGTCTATTTGCATTGAATATGTTTCTTTACCTGGTGTCTAGTGGCACCCCCCCACACCTGCTGATACTGTTCCCCATTATATAACAGTATTTTCCCTGGTGTCTAGTGGCACCCCCCCCACCCTCTGATCATTGTCCCCATTAAAGTAAATATAGTGCCCTGATGTCTAGCAGTACCTCACCCACTCGCAGATGTAGCAAAAGTCGCCTAAAATAAGGGGTCACACTGCTGCTCCGCTCCTCACCACCCTGTTGAATTTTACTCTTATAGCTTTTTTATAGCAGCAGTTCATTTAATTATGCAGATGTTTTGCTGATTTTAGACTGCAAGGGCTCAAGTATTTATATTTGCTACTATATAGCCAAAAGTTAGGTCAGTCACTCAACTGTTTTCCTCTGGTCGACTGCCAGTTCTTAGCGATGTTTTGTGGCCGCTAAATGTTTTGGATCAGTGGAAAGATCTTAATGAAGAATCTATAAATAAGAAGTGAGGAGAGCAGAGGAGAGAGATTCCAGAGTGAGAAAAGACAATGGAGACCAACCTGCTCCAGGTGGAAAGAAGGGACCATTAAAATTACCTATTTTTAAAGCACTGTCTGTGCTGATATGCACTTTTATTCTTATTGCAGGTATGATGTCGCTGCCTAGGGAAAGGGGGGTGTCTCTTTGGCCTGAAATGAGCTAAGAGTTACTACACTCAGACAAGCAATATGCTCTTTATATTTCCCTAGATTTTTGCCGACAAGATTAACTGTGCATTCAGCCTTGTGTTTTAGAGGATGGATGAAAAGGTTGAAGAAGAAATATTCTACTACAAAACTCTACGGTGACTCCAGCTTCTATGTGGGAGCTTTGGGAGATGGATTAATTATGGTTTCAGCTCAGACATGAGTTTAAAGGCTTGAGAGTTAATTAAAAAATGCCATGTGTATGGTTTAGTAAGTGGTGGATGGAGCCTATGAGAAAAAGGAAAAACAATGCTATTCTGAATGTACCTGTGTTTATCCCTGTGTTTTTCCTTCAAATCTTGTGACATTGCCGAGCAGACAAATTTCTAGAGGGTATACTGTGGCTCAAATATGCACCAAATGTTTCTATAATTGAGTGCATACATTTTGTTGCTGCTATGAATCGTGCAGTGCCATGGTTAATGAGGGCTTGGACTTTCCATATTGGATGCCCTTCACCCCAGCACTTACCATCCTCAAAATGGGACAAATTGTACTTATATTATTTCCACAAAATGTTACTTATTGTTTGTTTGCTCTTACCGTTGATATATATGCTTATCTGTTCTTCCTGTACCTGTGTATTTGTATCACCCTGCTCATTACTTGTATTTCACATTGTTGTAATTCCCTTGCACTGTTCTGTAAACCATGCTCTTGTAATCTCCCGGATTGTACCTGAAAATAGGCATTCTTTGTCTAGCGTGATTACCCTATAAACAAAAGCTAATAAATAAATAACTATTGTTGGCCTTGGTTGTGTGGCAGAGGGAGAGCTGACTGACGGATCACCTGAACTAAAGAAAACCATCCTTGATGTTTGTTTTCTTTAAACACATAAAATTGTCCCTCGCCAATCAGCCCCCCCACCTCTCACTCAGCACCTACCACCCCATACCCCAGTACACCCCCACACACTCTCACTCACCTGAGCAGGTCCCAAGATCAAGATCCACTCTCTGGTGGAAGACATGTCTTGCTGCAGGAACCGACACCTCGAATATGAGAAACTAAGGTAAATGCAGTTCAATGTATGTCAGTGGGAGTTTCAACTTTTACACATAACTTAGCCATTTTTTGACATATTGGCCCCAAAATTTCCAACATGGCGTTTTGGGGACCCCACCTCATGAACAATATGAATGTCATTATGTAACTCCTGGCTAAAAGGTGATTTTTGCAGTCATTTGGTGAATTCACCTTTCAGGTAGGATTTGCATAATGACAGTCATATTGTTTAAGAGGCGAGATCATAAGAAGGCAATGTTGAAAATCTGGGGTCAAAATATGTAAAAATGGCAAAGTTACGACCATTTGTTGCAATTTCCCTACATACGTTCATAACTTTGGAAATTTTAAAGAGTTTGACCCCAAATTTTCAACATAGAAATCTTATTACCTCACCTCATGTATGTCACAGCTGTCATTTTTCAAATCCTGGCCAAAATGTGTTTTCACACCTGTGGCATGGAATGGCATTGCAGTAGCACAGAATTACATTTTGGCGGGAATTTGAAAATGTTCTGTACCAGGTACAGTACATGAGGTGGGGTAATAAGATGGCTATGCTGGTAATTTGGTCACTGTTGTCCTATAAATGGAAGTGCAGGGTCCTTTCACAGTGACATACATATGCACATCTATGGAGAGATGGGAGCACAGGGCCCAAATGGCTCTGCACTTCCACCAGGAAATAATGATCTCATTACTCTATCTCAAAAACTATAGATGGGTGGGAGCACAGGTCCACTGGCAAATAAGGCTATGATTGCACTATCTCAAAACATAAGGAAATTCTTTGCAAAAAACTATGATGCATCCATTAGGGTCAATATCAAACTGTAAAAAAGGAGAGAAATATGACGTTAGGGTTTCCAACACTAAACCCCCACCCTCACCCTGCACTCACCAACAGCCATCTGAGGTGTATCTTGGGATCATCAGCCATAATGCTTACCCCATTCTCCTATAGTGCACTCATCTCAGTTGATTTAATTATGGAATGGGGTGAGCATCATAGCTGGTGACCCCAAGGCACACCTTTTACACCTGTTGGTGTGTGCAGGGTGTGGGTGGAGGGTTAGGATTGGAAACCCTAATGTCATAGTTTCCTCCTTTTTACAGTTTGAGATCTACCCTAACAGATGCGTTAACATAGTTTTTTGCAAATACTTTTTTTACTTTTTGAGATAGTGTAGTCATAGCCATATTTGCTTGTGGACCCTGTGCTCCCACCCATCTATAGTTTCTGAGATAGAGTAATCATATCCTT
Organism: Neoceratodus forsteri; assembly: GCA_016271365.2. Classification (NCBI taxonomy): domain Eukaryota; kingdom Metazoa; phylum Chordata; order Ceratodontiformes; family Ceratodontidae; genus Neoceratodus; species Neoceratodus forsteri. The sequence goes on from CM057455.1 coordinate 473,810,694, forward strand.
ATTTCCCTGTGGGAGTGCAGTGCCTTTCAGGCCCTTTGCTCCCATCTCTCCATAGAAGCGTATATGTATGCCACTGTGGAAGGGCCCTGTGCTTCCATATAAAGGACAACAGTGACTAAATTCCAGCATAGCCATCTTATTACCCCACCACATGTACCTCGTACACAAAATTTTCAAATCCTCATCAAAACGTAATTCTGCGCAACTGCAATGCAATTCCATGCCACAGGTTTGAAATCACATTTTGGCCAGGATTAAAAAAATAACAGCTGTGACATACAATGCATGAATTGGGCTAATAAGATGTCTGTGTTGAATATTTGGGATCAAACTCTTTAAAATTTCCAAAGTTATGAGTGTGCATAGCAAAACTGCAATGAATGGTCATAACTTTGCTATTTTTACATATTTGTACCCAACATTTTCAACATAGCCTTCTTATGACCCAACCTCATAAACAATATGACTTGTGTTTTGCAAATCCCACTTCAAAGGTGAATTAGCCAAGTGACAGCAAAATCACCTTTTGGCCGGGAGTTGTGTAATGACAGTCATATTGTCCATGAGGTGGGATCCCCAAAAGTCCATATTGAAAATGTGGTATCAAAATATCAAAAAATGGCTAAGTTATGCATAGAAGTTGAAACCCCCATTGAAATACTGTACTGTACATTGAACTGCATTTACCTTAGTTTCTCATATTAGAGTCATCAATACCAGCAGCAAAATGTGTCTTCCAAGGGAGAGAGGATCTCAAACCTGTGACCTGTTTGAGTGAGTGAGGGTGTGGGGTGTACTGGGGGACTTGGGACAGTGGATGCTGAGAGGGGTTGGGGAAGTCTGATCAGTGATGGACCATTTTATGTGTTAAAAAAACATCAAGGAAGGTTTTCATTATTTTTAAAAGATCCATCAGTCGGCTCCCCTGCCATACAACCAAGGCTGACAATATATAAAGTCCAAGCCCTCATTAACCATGGCACCAAAAAATTCGGAGTAACACCAAAATGTATGTACTCAATCATTGAAACATTGGCTGTAGATTTGAGCCACATTATACCCTCTAGAATTTTGTCTCCAAAGCATTGTCACAAGATTTGAGGGAAAAACACAAGTAAAAACACGTACTTTTAGAATAGCATTTATTTTCTCATAGCCTCCATCCAGTACTTACTAAACCACATATATAGCGTTTTTCATTAACTCTCAAGCCTTTAGACTCATGTCTGAGTTGAAGCTATACTGTAATTATTCTATCTCACAAAGCTCCCACATTGAAGCTGGAGTCACCATAGAGTTTTGTAGTAGAATATTTCTCCTTCAGCCTTTTCATCCATCATCTAAACCACAAGGCTGAATGTACAGTTAATCTGGTCAAAAAAATCTAGGGAAATAAAAAGAGAATATTGCTCATCTGAGCATGGTAACACTTAGCTCATTTCAGGCCAAAGGGACACCCCCCTTTCCCTAGGCAGCTACATCATACCTGCAATAAGAATAAAAGTGCACATCAGCACAGACAGTGCTTTAAAAATAGATCATTTTAATGTTCCTCTCCTTCCACTTGGAACAGGTCGGTCTCCATTATCTTTCCTCACTCCAGAATCTCTCTCTTTTCTCCTCACTTCTTATTTACTGATTCTTCATTAAGATCTTTCCACTGATCTGTTATATTTAATGGCCACAAAACAATGCTGAAAACCTGCAACAGGCTAGAGGAAAACAGTTCAGCAACTGACCTGACTTTTGGCTATATATAGTAACAAATATAAATACTTGAGCCCTTGCAGTCTAAAATCAGCAAAACATGAGCATAATTAAATGAACTGCTGCTATAAAAAAGCTATAAGAGTAAAATTCAGTAGGGTGGTGAGGAGCAGAGCAGCAGTCCAGCCTTTTATTTCAGGTGACTTTTGCAGCATCTGTGGGTGGGAGGGTACTACTAGACACCAAGGCAATATATTTTCTTTAATGAGGACCATGATCAGAGGGTGGGGGGGGTGCCACTAGACACCAAGTAATGAATAATATTTAGCAAAAATAGATATCAGAGGGTGGGGGTGCCACTAGACAACAGGGAAAAAATATTACAGTATAGGGGACGGCAACTGACAAGACAGGCAAAGATTCTCAAGTCATGAAAAAGGATCCTTTTTCATGACTCATGATACAAAAAAGGATTCTTTTTTCATCTCACATGGTCATAAAAAAGGATTCATAATAGTAAAAAAAAACATTTCTAGGGCATGTTTGCAACTATGAAGGGCAGATTACACCTAAGGAGGTCTTGATCAGCCAGATAGATGTGCTGGTGTCTCTAAATGATGCCAGTTTTATAGCTTTTTAATTTGTTTTTAATGGACACAAGATGGTGGCAAATGAAAAAAGAATATTCTAATATGAAACATGATTCCATTTTCATTTGACACAGCTATCTTGAAATGCTTACTGAGCACGCTCAGAAATGATTTTATAAAATTTAAAAAAATGCATTAACTTACAAGCAGCTTATTATTTTTTTTACCAGAATACTAAAAGGCACATCTGTGGGCTAGTCCCTTCCTGAAAATATCAGACCAAGATTCCAAACTATCTGGGCTGTAGGCAAGTTCAAAGAAAAATCCCAGCAAAGTCAATGAGCGAGAAAATGCTTTTTTATCTTTCCAGAACCCGTAAACCGCACATTTGACTGGAACATAACTTGCCACATCTAGAGCTCTACCATAGGCAGCAGTGCATTCAAATTTGCATGTAAATCCGTTGAAAGGTTGCAATGTTATTAAAGTGCAACAGTTCAAATTTAACATTGAAGTGCCTATTCAACCCTTACTATAGGAGCGTGGCCTTGCCACTGTAATATAATACATATGTTATGGCTGCATATATTCTGTAGATATTGCTGATTTAGCTGGTAATTTGATTCTGCTATCTTTATATTTTTAAAAGTTAAAAAAAGACTACTAACTCCACTGATGTTACAAGCCAAAAATGTGTTTGTATCTTTCCTGGTCTTGGGAATGCCCCAAACACAATGGAGCTACAGAAGATGCTGTGGGAGGAGAGGAGAGGAGATTATTGCGTCATGAGTGGCTACACCATTTGGAGTGTTCCTAATGTTCAGTATGTATGCACTAAGAGAAGATCAAGGATTTGAAGCAAAACAAGGTTGGGTATAATTGTACCAGTCTCATGCATTTCAGTTCTACTAAGAAAGGAAGCAGCTTAAACAACCAACAACAGAGAACAGTAAGAGGAAAGAGGTGCTGTTAGAACTTTAGTACAGTACTGGACTAAAAAACTAGAACTCTACTACTGGGAACTTCAATTTAGGATAAAAACAGACAAAAAAGTGTGTTTGTCTGAGTTGGGTGAAGGGTTTGTTATATGTGCAGTTAGGTAGGTGAAGAAAGAAACTGTGAATTAGGGGAGTGGCTTAGAGAGAAAGAAACCAGGGGTTTGCATTTAAAAACTGCCCTAGATAGCTTGTGGCAGAGAACAGCAAGAGGAAAGAGCTGCTGTTACAACTTTACCACTCTACTGGCTGAAAGAACTAGAGCTCTACTACTGGAAACATCAATTTAAGGTTAAAAACAAACAAAATAAGAGTGTATTTGTCTGAGTTGTGTGAAGGAATTGTTATCTGTGTAGTTAGCTAGGTAAAGAAAGAAGCTGTGAATTAGGAGGAGTGGCTTAGAGAGAAGGAAGTCAGGTGTTGCATTTTAAAACTGACCTAGATAGCTTGTGGCAGAGAACAGCAAGAAAAAGGAGCTGCTGTTAGAATTTTACTGGGAATATATTACCCTTCATTCTTCCCCCTCCACCCCCCACCCTTAGTCAGTTCTACTTTTATAGTCACTGGATTTGGCTGACAACAGGAACTTCATGTTTGGGAGCAGGAAGGGAGTGATCACAGAGGCACAAAAGCCTCATCACAGAGGCACAAAAGCCTCACCATCCTAGAAGGAAAAGAGTAGCTCTCCACCCCCCTCCAGCTGTTGGAAGACTGACTGAGCAAGTAAGAAGGAGACTACTAAGGAATATAGGAACTTACTGTCCCAGAACAGGAAGATCAGGTGCTTTAAGGGCACGGAGGCAGTAGGAAAGTAGGGAGGAAAAAATAAATAAAATAAAGGGAGAGAGGAAAGAGTAAGTATATAAAATAACAGTTAAGGGGCCACACCTAAGACATGATGGGAGTGGTGCAGTGCAGTGGCTGTGGAGCAGCAGTCTTCTGGGAGACGTTCTGGAAGAAGCGGTGTTGTCCCATCTGCAGGCACCTCTCTGGGCTGAGGGAGGAGGTTACTCATCTCTAGGCTGAGTTGGCCAGGATTCAAGGGAAATCCTTTCCCACCCAGAGATCACCAGAGCCACAGCCGCTGCCTCAGATGTTGCCAAGAAAGAGGAGCGGTTGAACCACAGTGGGCTCAGGGAGGGTGAGGGTAGTGGAACAGAGGCACATCCCTCCAGTTGTAAATCTCCACAATTCATATGCCATTCTGGAAGAGTGTGGTTCCTCTATGGAGGCACCCATAGTGGAGACCAAGGAGGATGCTGGGAACCTCCACTAAGGAGACCCACAGGACAGTGGCATGGGACCCCACTGGAGAAGGAAACAACTCCTGGTGGGGGACTCCATTGTTAGGATGGTAGAACTGGGGGAGGGAGGGAAGAAGGAGGTATGGTGTCTGCCTGGTGCCATGACTTGGAGGGACAGGGAGCAAATCCTCAGGATCGCAGGAGCTGCTACACAGAGGAGGGGGCTGGATGTCATTGTCCACCTAGGGAGAAATAATCTGGTTTGGAAAGGGATCAGAGCAGTGCAGGAGGAGTTTGTGGACTTGGGCAGGAGCCTTAGACAAGTAGCATGCATGATAACCTTCTTGGAGGTGCTGACTGTCTAAGGTATGGTTGAGGCTAGGGTGTTATGCACAATGGGATTCAATCAGTGGTTGAAAAACTGGTGCAGAGTTCAGGGTTTTGGCTTCATTGGGGACTGGGGGTCCACCTGGTGGTATACAGGCCTATACTGGCACGATGGTTTGCATCTGAGAAAGAGGGGAACCAGGATCCTAGGTAATAGGTTGAAATGCTTCATTGGCAAGCATTTAAACAAGCCAAGAGGGGAGGTACTGAAAAGGAGAAGCAAAATCCTAGCATTCACCAAAAAAATCAGGGTAGTTAGTGAGGTAAATACCAAGACAGAGAAGACAATAGGGAGAAGGGCAGAGGTAAATGGAGAAAAAGACAAAGGCAGTAAGGACAGGGATGGGGCAAAAAAGGGTAAGGTCATTAAAAATGGAGGGTAATGCATATCAATTCCCATTGTCTAGGTAACAAGCTCCCTGAACTGGTGGCCTCGATGGAAGAGGGATGCCTGGATATTGTGTCAGTCACAGAAGCATGGTACACAGAGAACCATGACTGGGATGTCAACACACCAGGGTACACAATCTACAGAAGGGACAGGGAGGGTAGAAGAGGAGGAGGAGGAGGAAGAGCTCTCTATGTAAGGGAAAGGATACAAGCAATGGAGCACAAGGGTAAACAGGGAGGAGAGGAGGCACTGTGGGTCACCCTGCAGACTAGAAATGGCACCACAATCCACACAGGGGTTGTATACAAACCCTGTCTCAGGGTGAGAAAATGGACAAGGAAATGATAGAAGGCGACCTTAGAATGGCAGAGAATGGGGAGATATTGCTGATGGGGGACCTGAACTGGAGCATCATTGCTACAGCCACATCAAAGAGCAGGGCCATTCTCGGTGCCCTACAAGGGGAATGCTTCAGACAGCTAGTGTTGGAACCCACTCAGGAGGGAGCAATTTTAGACCTCATACTCTTAAATGGGGATAGAAAGAGGATCTCAGATCTAGAAGTGGGTAGCCATCTGGGAACAAGGGACCACCAAACAGTGTGGTTCATGATAAACTCAGCTGTAGTATCAAGCCCTACAAAAGTGAAGGTACTGGAATTCAGGAGGGCTGATTATGTCAAAATGAGAGAGTGCCTCAGAAAAGCACTAGCAAACAGGCAAGAAGCAGGGGTGGAGCAACAATGGGGAAACATCAAAACTGCCATCACAGAGGCAACAAGCCTTTGAGTGAAGCAAATAAACAAATCAAAATGTAAGAAAAAAACACTATGGTTCTCAAAAGAGGTGGCAGGGAAGGTTAGGGAGAAAAAGACAGTATTCAAGAAGTATAAGGAAACACAGAAGGAACAGGACAGAGAACTGCACCAGTTATAGCAGAAGGAAGCAGGGAAGGCAGTCAGTATAGCAAAGGCCCAAACCAAGGAAAAGATAGGCAACTTGGTTAAGAAGGGGGATAAAATCTTTTATGGGTAGATTAGGGAGCAAAGAAAGACAAAGGGAGGGTTAATGAGTCTGAATAAAGAGTAGGGTGGATGAGCAGTGAGGGACAGTGAAAAAGCAGGGATACTTAACAAATACTTCTGTTCAGTATTCACAAAAGAGGAGGAGGGGGAGGTATCTAATCCAATTAACAGAAGCGCTCTGGATAGGGGGGTCGATCCCAGTCCTTTCACAGAAGAAAGGGCTCTGAAATAACTCCTAAAACTGAAGGTGGACAAAGCAATGGGGCCTGATGGGATTCACCCCAGAATTCTAAAAGAACTAAGGGGAGAACAAGTAACACTGTAGACTACCCTTTTTAACAAATCATGGGAGGATGGTGTGGTACCTGAGGACTGAAGGAGGCGGATGTGATTCCCCTTCACAAAAGCGAGAGCAAGACAGAGGCAGGAAACTACAGACCTGTCAGTTGACCTTAGTGGCAGGGAAAATGATGTAATAACTTCTGAAGGAAGAATTGTTGAGTACCTAGAGGCCAGTGGGGCAGAGGACCCAAGGCAGCATGGAGTCACAGCAGGAAGGTCATGTCAGATGAATCTAATCGATTTCTTTGACTGGGTGACCAAAGTAGTATAGTAGGGGGCAGTATAGCGCAGTGGTCTAAGGCTCTGAGCTGCAAATCTGGTGACATCCAGCAGACCAGACCTGGGTTTGAATCCCACAGCTTCCACTTGCATACTGTGTGACCCGGAGCAAGTCAGTTAACCTCCTTGTGCTCCCAGGTCGCTCCTGTAAAAAAGCTTTCAGCTTAGTGTGCTATACCTGGTTAAACAACTAAAATAAAAAAAGTAGTAGACCAGGGAGGGGCTGTGGACATGGCCTACCTTGACTTTAGCAAGGCATTTGACACAGTCCCACACAAAAGATTAATAAACAAATTAGCCAGCCTGGGACTGGGTCCCAGGGTGGTAGCCTGGGAAAAATATTGGCTGGACAACAGGATGCAGAGGGTAACAGTAAATGTAGTCCACAGTGAAGAAAGCTGGGTTATTAGTGGGGTACCGCAGGGTTCAGTACTGGGTCCAGCCCTTTTTAATGTCTTTATGAGTGACATTGCAGAGGGACTGGAAGGAAAAGTATGTCTCTTGGCAGATGACACAAAGTTCTGCAACAGGATTGATACACAAGATGGGGTGGAAAGGATGAGAAGGGACTTGGCAAAGTTGGAGGAATAGTTAAATGTATGGCAGCTTAAGTTCAACGCAAAGAAATGCAAAGTAATGCACCTGAGAAACAAAAACCCAGGGGAAGAGTACACAATGAAGGGTAACAACAAAAATAAAAAGGGGCCTGGGGTTAGTTATATCAGATGACCTAAAGGTGGGCAAGCAATGTGAGAAGGCAGTAAGGAGGGCTTGGGGGGGGGATACTGGGATGCATAGAGAGAGGCATCACCATTACAAAACAGGAAGTTGTTATCCCTTTGTACAGACAGTTGGTGAGACCCCATCTGGAGTACTATATGCAGTTCTGGAGACCCCATCTCTGCAAAGACATAGACAGGGTGGAGTCTGTCCAGAGGAGGGAAATCAAAATGGTGCAGGGCCTGCACCAGAAGACATACGAAGAAAGACTAAAGGAGCTTAATATATATACCCTTAAGGAAAGTAGGGAGAGGGGGGACATGATAGAAACTTTCAAGTACCTCAAGGTAATCAATGAAGTGCAAGAGGGCAGCATCTTTCAGAAAAAGAAATGTGCAAGAACAGGGGGACACAATTTGAAGATAGAGGGGGGACAGCTCAGAGGTAATGTGAGGAAGTATTTTTTCACAGATGGGGTTGTGAATGCATGGAGCAGCCTTCCTGAGGAGGTCGTGGAGTCAAAAACAGTGGAGGAATTCAAGAATGCATGGGACAGACTTAAGGCAATTCTAGTGGGGGGTAGGAGGAAGTAGGCTGTTGATTAACTAGGATCTGCAGCGAATCCATTAGGTAGGGAAATGGGCAGACTAGATGGGCCAAGCGGTCCTTAACTGCTATCAAATTCTATGTTTCTTTGTAACTTCAATGAGTTAGAAATAATATGTTGAAAAAAGGGTTGACTGTGTCCCTTTAATTGTAAAAAACTATATTACTGCAGATATAAGGGTTGAAGAATTCAAAGTGCACAAAATAGGAAAATGAAAAACATTATGGTTTGGGGTCTCAGGAGCACTGGTGAATCAGTGCTAAGGTCTTTTGAATTGTCAACCCTAATGTCCACTCCCTACCCTAAGCAAACAAGGTCCCTGTTAGACAGAGCCCTGCATGAAGAAAGCATTGACAGATTATGTTGGCAACTTCCAACAAGCCATTCTTCTCTACCTGTGTAGAGTGTATCACTATGCGGTACTGGTTTAGAGCTATAGCTTGTGTTTCATACTGGAGGCTACGGTTGGGGGAGGAAGTAGGGTCGACACCTTGGGGACTATAATTGACAACCCTAAGGAAGACCTCACTACTGAAAAGGGTGGCCTTTAGGAGATACAGGAAATCGGGGGGGGAGGGAAGATTGGGAGGAATACCTGCAGGAGGCAAGAGAGGTGCCAAGGGCAGTAAGGACAGCAAAAGCCACCAAAGAGCTCAGGCAGGCACAAGACATTAAGGAGGGGGAGAAGAATTTCTTCGGGTACATCAGGAAGAAAAGGAGCTGTAAATAGAGATGCAGTGAAGTAAAATTCCACCCGCGAAGTGGTCGCTAAGTGGCCACTTCGCATTAGTTTTCCACTATGCAGAGTGCCAATTTTTTAACCCTCTCTTCGCATTGTAATTATGGCTTCGCGATGTGCACTCCGACTTATTCCTTTTTAAGGTGGAGTGAGAATTCACAGGCAGCCCACACACATCACATGGCTTGCACACTGTAGGTCACATGCTTCAGAGAGGCAGGCAGGAGGTTACGGGCAAAAACATGGGCTGATTTACACATTTTGCATGGGGTGTGACAATGACAAATGGCTCGGCTCTGCAAATGGACGGGGGTGGGGTGTGGACATGTGATGAAGAGGGGTGCACAGGTGACAAGTCTACGAATGAAGTTATTTTCCCCATTTTATGTACATGGGTTGATGTACCACTTGCACTAGACATACCGCATTGACCACCACCACCACTGCTACTGCGACCACCACTTGGCAAGATTTCTAAGTCATAATCCTCCCCCTCATCATGCCTGTAGTAATCCTCTGGTGTTATTTCATTGTTACTGTAGACATTCCTACTTGGTCTTACACTCATGGAAGGGGATAACGTGTTCAGTAAGGTTGATGACGAGGGTGAACGCCCCACTATGGCATTAGCTGCCATCTGGTGCCGGGTCCACAGTCAATCAATCAATCAATCAATCAATCACTTTATTTAACCAGGCATAAACACCATTAAGCAAGCTCATTTTCAAGGTGGTCCCGGGCATAAATACAATACAGTACACTTCATAAGATTACAATTATGAAAAAAAAGAAAAAACATTGTGAAGGTGCTGGTCAACATGGGCCTATACATACTGGTCAATATAATTAACATGCAAAGGTACATAATGATAAACTTTACTGAAATGAGAAGAGACAACAATCCCATATAGTCTCCGCTGAATAAGAGCTCATACCTAAATGATAAAAAATAAGGAGGTATTAAGGAATAGGGTAGAAACTGGGGTGAAAGAATAGGCAGCAAAAAGGGAGGCCAGAATAGGTAGAAGGTAGAGAATAGGCAGGGTCATCTTGGATTAAGGGAACTAGGCTTGTAGGTCCTAGGTTTCTGTTGTTAGGAATGTGGGGTGGATGAGATACTTAGGCGTAGGATTTGAGAGTGGCACCCGAGGCTTAGGGGTCATCGGCATCTGAAACAGTTGCATGATTCCTTCAGATAATCTGTTAATAGAGCTTTGAATGTGAAAATGCTTATAAGTAAGGATAATTTTAATGAGTCTTGCATAGTGTTCCAAAGTGATGGAAGTGAGAAGTTGATTACTGCTGAGCCAAGGGTAGTTTTCACTCTAGGAATCTGGAAGCAGATTAAGGAGAAGCGTCTCAGACCATAGGAACCTTTAGCCCATTTGAAGATGTTCACACAGTGTCATGTGCCTGTTCTTAAGATGTGTATGCTGGTCCCTCATGCCCAGATGACTCCCTTTTTTACCTTAACTCACATACGTATGGCAAAGCTGGCAGATTGAAACTGACTCATCATTTGCATCATGGACAAAAAAATCCCAAACAAGGGATTGTGATCCACTACTTTTAACATGTCCCTGATGCTGCTTATTGGACTCCATTTTTTTTAACCCCTGAAATGGGGGGGGGGGTGTGCTATAAGAATTTTCAGGCTGGACACACTTGGACTCTAACTCACCACCACGACTACCTATGATTATTACTGGATCATCATCATTATCATCAACAGGAACTGCTAAATCACAACTTATTTGAGATGGGGGGGGATTTAACGCCAACAGACCCAGACAGAATCACCTTGACTTTGTTTGTCTCCAGTTCCCAACAGGAGTGACTGACATCATTACCATGTTCATCAACATCATCTGCATCCACATTTTCAGCTTGGATGCTGTCATGTGGAGAACATGTTCCAACCACAGCATCATCATCATCATCATCATCATCATCATCATCATCACCCAATATTTTTGTGCCACACTTTGAATCATTGGATGCAAAGGCATGACCTCAACAGCGTTGGAAGATATGTGACATTGTGAGTTATCATTGCCAGGATCAGAATCATGTTCGACTACCATGGGGATGTTAATGCCATCATGACATCATCTACACTGTTAGTCACAGCTTTAGACTCAACTATATTTTTTGAAATGGTTAACTGGTCAGAAGTGGAACTTGAGGCAGCAATACTCATGCCAGCAGAAACTGCGCTGACACCACCAACTGGGACATCATCTCCTCCAACTATGAGAGAAGCTACAGATTGTGCTGTAAAAAACATTGATGGAGAAATCCCTTTACTGACATCAGCAATGCACTTCTGCATACTACCACGTCCATGGACAATCTTGCCACTGGCAGCAATGCCATAGCCAGAAACAGATTTGCTTGCACGTTTCTTTTCAGGCATTTTGGGGGATCACCAAGAAAATTCTAAACAAATTTAGATTTCTGAACTTTCAGTCTGGGCTGGTGGATGTGAAGCCAAAATAACAACAACTGTGGCTTGCAGATGGAGATTGCGCACTAAACAGATGCAACAGCACAGACAGATTAAGATTGCACTGTGCAGTCAAGAAGAGATGCAGATGCAAAGTCACAACAACACCTTAACCAGTGCTCACAAGTCACAATCCACTCTGAAAAAGAATACCTTTTGCCGGTTGGGGGGTGCAGTACTGCAGTAACAGTGCAAAACCAAGATACCACAAAGCAGTACAAAATCACGTGAGGTGCGATGGATAGCAGATTCGCACTGCTGCAATTACTCTGTGGCACAATAAAATGTGTCTGATACGTGTCACTCACACGCACACACACACACACACACACACACTACTACAAGTAATGTGTAGCAAATTGAAAACTTCAGTAATATAACCAAATCCTTTAAACAAACTGAAATTATGCACTGTTGCACCACAACAATCAGCCAAAAAAATGTCAAGAATTACTGAAAATATTAATGTGTGTACATTAACACAGTTATACAAGAAAAATATAACCAAAACAGAAAGACTGCCTTTTTCTCCCAGTTTTAAACCTACCTCCACCACAGATTCGCCCCTCCCCAAAGCACACTTCAAGTGTCTGTCAATACCCAGACTGAATGTTCTAAATTAACATTCAAAACCCACACACAAACAATAAACACTTAATGATAAGCGCACAGGAAGGTTTCCTACAATCAATGTACTAAATTTTGAGCAAACAAAATGGCTCAAAAAGGCTTTTTGAACAGCTTTTAGAGGATTTGAATAGCAGAGTTCTGAGAGAAAACTGTCTCCATCTTCCACTACACACACGCTATACAGAACTGAGGCTGTGTAGAACAATCTAGAGCCCATGTAACCTGCAATTCCATGAATCACTGCAAAATTCACCCTGGAGCTCAATAACAAGGTGACGTGATGCGAAGTACATTGATTTCTATGTTCTTTGCATTAAAATTGGCGCAGAAGTGGCTGGCGGAAGGTGGAGTAACGCAAAGTCATTGTTATCAATGGACTACGCGTTCCTCATTATGACACGAAGTACTCCACTTCGCATTGCAGATTACTATGCAGATTCCGCATAACTCCTCGAATTGCTTTGCGGAGCAAATTTTGGTCACTTCGGCCACCTCTAGCTGTAAAGAACAGATAGTAAGGATTAAGAAGGATGGGCAATGCGTACAGAAGGGGAGAGAAAAGAGAGAAACACTCACTGACTACTTCTGCTCAGTATTTACGAAAGAGAGAGGGGGAGTGCTACCCAAGGTGGTGGGGGCAGTAAAGGCTGGGGAGGGAGTAACGGATGGGGTGATGACAGAAGGTAGAGTACTGCAGGGCTTGAGAGCACTGAGGGTGGACAAGGCACTAGGGCCAGATGGCATTCACTCCAGGGTACTGAAGAAGCTAGTAAAGATCCTGGCAGGGCCCTTGGCAGGCCTATTCAATGCCTCACTGAATTCGGGATACTTACCCAAGGATTGGAGGTTGGCTCATGTGGTTCCCCTGTATAAGAGCAGTCCCAAAGATGAACCAGGGAACTATAGACCAGTGAGCCTCATGTCCATTGTGAGGAAGCTAATGAAAATGATCATGCAGGAGAGGCTGTTGTCCCTGTTGGAGTTCAGTGGGTTGCAGGACAGTATACAGCATGGCTTTGTTGCAGGTAGAGCCTGCTAAACAAATCTGGTGGACTACTATGCCTGGGTAACTAGGCAGATGGACAAGAGCCATGCAATGGATATCCTGTACCTGGACTTCAGCAAGGCATTCAATTTGGTGCTGCATGGGAGACTTGGAATAAAACCTGAAGGCATGGGGTGGGAGCAAAAATGGTGGGATAGGTGACAAACTGGCTGCAGGGAAGGCAGCAGAGGGTAGTGGTGAAAAGGGAACTCTCATCCCCAAATGCTGTAATGAGTGGGGTTCCACAGGGCTCGGTGCTGGGACCAGTGTTATTTGCGATATTTATTGCAGACATTTCCATAGGCATCAAGAGCAGGATCAGACTGTTTGCCAGTGACACCAAGATAGGGGCGGTGGTGGATGACATAGAGGGGTGGCAGAGTTTGCAGGAAGATCTGAAAAAGCTGGAGACTGGGTCAGACACTTGGCAGCTGGGGTTCAATGCCAAAAAGTGTAAGGTACTGCATTTTGGGCCAAAAAAATCCAAGGAGAAACTACCAAATGGGGGGAGTGCAGCTGGCAGAGACCGAGGAGGAGAAGGATCTGGGGGTGGTCATCACAAAATCACTGAACAACTCAGAACAGTGTAGGAGGGCAGCACCAAGAGCCAACAAAATGCTGGGTTGCATCACAAGGGGAATAACACTGAGGAGGAGGGAGGCGATTCTGCTGCTGTACAGATCATTAGTTAGACCTCATCTTGAATACTGCATGCAGTACTGACACCTGTACCTAAAAAAGGACATTAAATTACTGGAAGGAGTGCAGCACAGAGCAACTAAGATGATCCAGGCACTGGGGGACTTGTCATATGAGAGTAGGCTAAAGGAGCTGAACATGTACTCGCTGGAGGAAAGGAGGGATAATGGTGATATGATCGAGACATTCAAGTACATGAGAGGGATAAATAAGACTGGTACGGAGGGGCTATTCAAGGTAAGGGTGGGGAGGGACACTCAAGGCCATGACATGAGATTTTAGCGGGGAAGGTTCAGGAGGGAAATGAGGAGATCCTTTTTTACAGTGTGTGGTGACATGGTGGAACATGTTACCAGCAGAGGTGGTGGCCTGTGAAATAGTGGGCTGCTTCAAAAGGGGCTGGGACAGGGCAAGAGGGAGGATAAAGGGAGGGGGTGAGAGGGAGTGGCAGCTGCAGAATAGGGCTGCTAGCTACAAAATCGAGCTGACTCGACAGACCAAATGGCCTTTTTCTGCTGGCAAATTTCATATCTTTGTATGACTCGCCAATACTCTGTAGACCTTGAACCCTAATATTTTTCATTTCCCTACTTTATGCATTTTGTGTCATTTAACCCTGATGTCTGCATTAACTTAGCTTTTTGCAATTTCTCTTATTTTCTGAAAGTGGAGTCACATCCTCATTTATGCAGGTCCCTTTGGCACCTTCATAAAATGAAATAAATAGAATACTGCAGATAGTCCTGACTCAGTGCATGGACCCATCAGACTTCGACAGACATATCAACACCTTGTGAGGGAAGGCTCCCTGGCCCACTTCAAGGTGTTGTGTGTGTGCCAGAAAACTGCTCCGTCCCTCCCCAGGCTAGGACCAGTGCTGCACATTGTGGCACCTTCCCCCCAGCACTGGTTCATAAAGCCAATTCAGTGAGCTTGCACCTATACTCAGATCACTGGCACGAGAAGGCAATGCAGTCCCCTCTAGGTCAACAGACATCCCTGCAAACAATGTTACTTCATCATTTTTTTGTGACATTTTGACCCAAAAATTTTAGTCTTTTGATGAATCCTCCTTCTGAACATGAGGGGTTTCATTTGATAACATACTAAACTAAACGTAGTTTTGCACAAGAAGTGTAAAATCACACATTGACCAGGATTTGATAAACAACAGCTATCACGTTCATGAGATGGTGTGGAAAAGGAGTACTGTGTGCAGTTCTGGAGACTTCACTTTTGCAAGGACATTGACAGGATGGAGGATACCTCTGCTGGTAACATGTCCAGAGAATGGTGACTAAGATGGCACAGGGCTTGCACCACAAAACATACAAGGAGAGATTAAAGGACCTCAATATGTACTCGCTGGAGGATAGGAGGGAGCGGGGGGACATGATAGAAACATTTAAGTACCTTAACAGCATAAACAAGGTGCAGGGGGGAGAGACATCTTTCCATATAGAAGGAGCACAAGAATGAGGGGTCATGGTATGAAACTGGAATGTGGCAGATTAAAGGAAAATGTGAGAAAGTTTTTCTTCACAGAGAGGGTGGTTGACACATATAATAGTCTACCACAGGAGGTGATGGGAGCAAGAATAGTGGATGCATTTAAGTATGCCTGGGACAGGAATAAGGGATCTTTAGAGGTGGGAAAGAGTGGGCATATGCCATTGACCAGATAGGGTCAGAGGCCGCAAACCAGTGTAGGTGTTACGGGCAGACTGGATTGGCCTGGTGATCCTTATCTGCCAACAATTTCTATGCTTCTATGCAATTTGGAGGTTAGGTATTGAAAATGAACAAAGTTATGAGTGTGCTTAGAAAAATTACAACATACCTTCATAGTTTTGTTGTGTTATGTTTTTAATATTTTGACCGCAGATTTTTGTCATAGTCTTCTTATGACACTATGCAGGTGAACATTTTCAAATTTCTGCCAAAATATTTTGTGTTACATGCGTAAAAACAAGTTTTGGCCAGGATTTAAAAATGACAGCTGCAATGTTCATGAGGTGGTGTGAAAAAACAGCTATGCTGAAAATTTTGAGTTTAAATATTGAAAATTACCAAAGTTATGAACTTGTGTAGAAAATTACAACATACCTTCATAACTTTGTTTTTCTTTTGTATCTTGACCCCAAATGTTTGACATAGTCTTCTTATGACCCTATGTAGGTGAACATTTTCAAATCCCCGACAAAACATCATGTTATGCCACAGGCATGAAAACACATTTCAGTCCTGATATTAACAAGCATTTGTCAATGCCGAATGTTGGCTTGCTGGCAGTGGCATTGGTAGTGCAGGAGTTAGAGAGATGCATAATAGGAATGGCAGTGAAGTATTGAACTGATGCCAACCCACCCCCTCCCTGCAGAGACTGACAGGCATTGGGGTGTCCCTTTAGGTGTTTGGTAGTGCAGTGCGGGAAAACATTTTGGGCAGGATGTGAAAATGACAGCTGTACAGTTCATAAGGAGGTGTAAAAAAATGCCAGTGTTGAAAATGTGGCATGTAAATACAGCAAATTTGCGATGTTACAAGGGTGCGTGGGAAATATGCAATGCATGCTTGCAACACTGCCATTTTATGGGCGTTCGGCACCAAATTTTCAACATAGGCATTTTAGCACCTCTGCTACATACAGTGTCACTGTTATTTCCTCAAAGTGTCCCAAGAAGTGATTTCGCACCGAGACTATGCTATTCTGCGCCGGAAGTGCGAAAACACATTTTGGGCAGGATATGCGAAATGACGGCCATACTGTTCATCAAGAGGTGTGGAAAAATGGCAATGGTGAAAATCCAGAGTGAAAATATCGCATATGCATGACGGTACGAGCGTGTGTACAATATGCCAACGCACACTCGTAACACAGTCATTTTATGGAGTATCATCACCAAATTTTCAACATTGGCATTTTAGGACCTCTGCTCATGAACTGTGTCACTGTCATTTTCATAATCTGGCCCAAACATTGATTTCCCACAGTGACTGCGCCATTGTGCGCCGGAAGCGGAAACACATTTCGGCAGGATGTGGAAAATGACAGCTGTACTGTTCACAGGGAGGTGTACAAAAATGACAATGCTGAAAATCTGGCATTAAAATATTGTGAATGCACGAAGTTACAGGTCTGCGTGGCAACTGCACAACGCACGCTCATAAAACAGGCATTTGTTGGATTTTTTCCACCAAATTTGGAACATAGGCTTTTTGAGAGGCCACCTCATGAACACTGGCACTGTCATTTCGTTAATGGGTCCTGAAAGGTGATTTCATGCAGTGACTGCGAAATCACCTTTGAGGCCGATTAACGTCATGACAGTGATAGAATTATGAGGAGGGGCCCCAAACCCCATGTTGAAAAATTTGGTGCCAAAATTCAAGAAATGCCTGAGATAATATGAGCAAAGTTGAAAACCCTATTCATTCCATTATACAGCTCACCGGCATTTCCTCAGTTCCACGGTCGGCTTTGAAGAGTGCAGACGTGTCCCGGGCCGCCAATCAAGATCATAGCCAGACTCCAGAGGTAAGTATGGGGTGAGGGGAGTGGGGTGTGAGGAGGCAGGGTGCGCAGTGGGTGGGTGCGGTGGGAGGCTGGAGACTTTAGGACCTTTTTGTTACAGGAAGTAAAAAAAATATTACATCACAGGACAGTTTTTGTTTTTCAGGGAACTTGGCACGCTGGGGTGGGCTTCCAGCTTGCCACCTAACTGTTTTGGGGGGTGCTGCAGCCGACGGGGGATTGGGCACCCTCGTTGGCAGACAATGGGGCAGCAAATGTATGCTGACAGGGATTGGGCACCCCCATCGGCACACAGTGACAGTGGGGGGTGGGAGGCAAGAGCCGAGGGGGATTGGGTACCCCCCTCAGCATATAAGAACTGCAGAAGGGGGGCTGATGTATGCCGACAGGGAGTGGGCTCCCCTGATGGCACACAATGAAAGGAGGGAGGCAAAAACCGAGGGGATTGGGCACCCCCTCGGCATATAGGAAATGGGGGCTGCTCTATGTCAACGAGGTAGGGCTCCTGTCGGTAAATTGTGCAGCCACAGAAAGCTGGCTGGGGATTGGGCACCCCTGAGTCAGCAGTTGGGCGGCTGCCCACCATGCTGCTAATGTGGCAGCACGCAGGAAGGGTCCGCTGCGTCTGACGAGCTTTGCTTGGACTGCAGCGGACCTTTCCTTAGATGTGTTCGCCACATTAGCATGCATGGTGTGGCACTGGCATGCAGGCTAATTGGGGAATGAGGGATGCACCTACTGATGCATGCCCTGCATTCACCCAACAGCGGCCGTGCCCCCAAATCTGCACTCTCCCAAGATGTTGACTTGCGTGCAAGCATGGCAAGCCAACATAAAAAGGACACTGATACCAGTACACTGTATTCTTCAAGCAAAGTGATTTTAATTCCTGGCAAAAGCATACACTTGCTATAGCATCAAAGTAATACATCATTTCTCTGCTGCTCCAGTGCCTCCCCTAGTGCTTCAACTCTCACAAGACTTCAGAAGGGGGTCACATTCTGTAGAGATTCCTGATGTAGCTTGTAGTTTGATTCTGATTCTTTTTTTCTTCTAAAAAATGAAAATAGACTGTCAATCATATTGGTGTTACCACACAAACATGTGTGGTTTATTCACTGTTCTTGTTCAGTTTCCATTGCATCTTTCCAGGACTTGGAACTTGGGAACACCACAGAACAGTCTAGCCACTCATGATTGGAGATGTGCGAAGTGGGTATAATTCATACCGTGAATTATTTTACAAATTGCACTCAATTCGCAATGTGAAATTCTCAAAATTCACCAATATGCGGAGTGCAGATTGACCACGAAGTGTGGAATTTCACGGAAAAAATTCCACACACCATGGCACAAGCAATAGTCTAACAGTAGTGGGCACCACCCCCTCCCACGCTGATCATTGGCCAAAATGTCATTTTAAATTCCTGGAGTCTAGTGCCCCCTCCCCATTGCTGGTCCCCATGTAAAAATATATTTGCTAAATCCCTGATGTCTAGAGGTCTCCCCCCAACTAGACACCGAGGATTTCATTGAGATATATATATATATATATGTATATTGCTTTTTTTTTTACATTAGGGCCAGTGATCGTCACAGGGGTACCAGTAAACCCCAGGGAATGGGATTTAAAATATATATTTTTACATTGGGGCTGGCGATCTTGGTCAGGAGGGGCCACTAGACCTCAGGGATTTAACATAGAGAATAAAGTATGGGTTGGGGTGTGTAACGAGATTTTACACACACACACCCGAGTTGTGAGACCAGTGATCAGTAGGGGGGGGCACGCTAGGCACCAGGGATTTCACATAGATGATCGGTGGGGAGGACACTAGACACCACTGATTTGGGGGATGTGTTGGAATTTGTAACTTCTCCTTGCTTTATGGTTTTTGTAAGTGCAGTTTGCACTTAAAAAAAATCCAAAAGCAAGGCAAAGTTACAAATGGTGAATTATCGCTTCAGGGACAACTTCTCAAGTTGTTCCATGGAGGCAAGTTTGTCAATTTTGTGGATAATTTGCGGGTAAGTAAAACTTTGCTGCATCTCTACTCATGATACAGTGGCAGGAGAGGAGAATATTATATTATGAGTCTCTGCTCTGTTTGGGTGTGTTCGTAATGTTCATCAAGTCTGCAAAAAGAGTAATCAAGGATTTGAAACAAAACAAGGCTGGGTATAATTGCATTATTAGAATGCATTTCAGTTTTGCTAAGAAAGGTGGCAGAGAAAACAACCAGTAACACTGGTGCATTTTAGAAAAGATAATCATAAAATGTAGGTTTTCTACTGGAAATAAATGTCACGAGAAAAGGGTCAACCGTGTGCCTTTGAAGTATTTTGGCTCAATGTGTTATAGCTTATAAATAGGAACAAAAGCAGGGAACCAGAAAAATAATAAAAGGGTGGGGGAGAACAGAAAGGAAAGAGAAGGGGAGTGCATAGTTTCAAGTGATGGTGCCCTCATAATATATGTATCCTGTACAACAGAGCCCTCCTACAGCAAGACCCTCAAAAACAGCGAAAACATATGCACTCATGAAAACTGGGAGACATCACACTTCTAAGGGCAGACTAGGTGGGCCAAGCGGTCCTTATCTGCTGTCAAAGTCTATGTTTCTATGTTTCTAAGATGTGAATACTCATGCCTAAAGAAAACGAGACACAAAGACAATCATTAACAATCTATTAAATCATTTACATAACTGGGGTTTCAGCACTTATTGAAAGGGGATCATCCATTTACACTGTGTCACGATTCAGGAGCATGTTCTCTCCACATAAACCATCAGTTGAGTACTCCCACTAGCTCCAGTTGGATCCAGAAACCCAATGCTGACCCTAATAATCTCCAATTTATGGGATTAGACAATGTTCCACCCCAATATGTGTGTTGCTGTTGTTTATTAGGACTAACCCATTGACGTTATACTCATTCACAATGGCAACCTGTTGCAGAGATTGAAAAGATAACAAGTAGCAATACATACAGCTACAAAATACACAATAATCAACTTATTATATTTACAGCAGTTAATTAAACATTTGCAGATCTGTACGTTAGAGAACAGGTATTTCTTTAGTGTAGAAACAGACAGGGGTTTATAATGTGGATCCCTAAAACGGCGTGGAAATTAATTCCAAAACTTCGGGAACAGATAACTAAAATATTGCATGAATCTTTTGGTATGGGTCTTGGGGACAATTAACTGGAAAAATTGAGAGTTTCTTAAAGATGGATAAATGTTCTGAAAAATGAATCTATCACTCAAATACTTGGGAATAAATCCCAATTTAGACTTATATGCAAGGCCCCTAGAATTCTGCGGCCGCAGAATTTTGCGCAGAACTTCTGCGGTGCCGCAGAATTCACTCTTCTTGGGATTTTTTGTTTTTATTTCTGTTTATACATAGAATCTGGTTCCCTTCCCCTCTTTTTATATCCAAAACCCCCCTATATGTTCAGAATGTGATGTTATCATTGCTAAAACATCATACATTAGCTAATGAAATGGCTGCATTCTGCAACAGAAATGAACAGTCACTTATCTACCACTACTCCCACTGCCAGAGGGCGGTGGCACAGCACTTCAGGCATGGTGATATTTGCTCAACTTGCACTACAGCCTAATACAATTTTCAGTCTTACATTGTTTCACTAGCGCTAACTTAAACAAAACCTTGTCAATAGCACAGACCTGTTAAGTTCAAACCTCACTTTGTACAAACCTATTTGTGCCTTTAAGGTATAGAGACACTATCTGAAATGAATAACTGGTAAAATTAATTTAATTGTCTAAATTTTTAAGAAAAATAAAGTAATTATGCCCAGAAAAGTGAAATATAATAATGTGTAGACCTGTTGAAAGAATAGACCTGTTAAATAAATAATTGCACTGTACGCATTTTTGCCAGGGTTATTGATTACATATTGTCATTGGTTGATAGAATCACCTAAAAGTTATTGAGAAATGTTGTGTGCAGGGACAGCTGCTGGCCTAGAGGGTAGCATGCTGTGTTTCTGTGCCAGCAACTCAGGTTCAGAGATTAGCTCTGGGAGCTGGCTGGGCAGCACAAGGATTGGTGGAACACATCACTGCTTGCAGCCTGGGAAGGTATGGTGCAGTGTTCTGTCATGTGGTGGACACAATGTGATGGGTCGGAGAGCTGTATCTCACAATTGATTCATTTGCATGTCATGGCCTAATGGTGTTACGCAGTGTGTCAGGGAAAGCAGGTTGACATGAAAAATGAGTTTTGGAATAGCTCCTCTATTCCATTTCCAATGGGACCTGTATGAATGAGGATGCAAGTTCATGGAAATTAAGAAAAATATATATATTTACCTGTATATATATATATATATATATATATATATATATATACACACACACACACACACATACATACAGTATCTCTGTCTCTCTCTCTCACCACACACACACACTCATATTTGTATGTGTGTCACAGATTGCATATAAATACATATGTGATGCACAGGGTGAACCTCATGAGTGGTGTAGAAAGCACATACAAATATATAAGTGATAGACAGTGGAAACCTCATTAGTGGGATAGATAGCTTGCATATAGAAATACCTTATTTATCACATAAGATCCCCTCTGCATATGTCATTTATGCAACAAGCTAGGACCTTAAGGGAGAGACATTTGTTTTGCTTTTTTAGGCAAAAAATTATTTCTATAAGTCTGTTAATTTTTGAACTAGTGTTACTGTGCTTTCCACCATCCTGACTGCTATAACCACTGCCATGAAAGTGAAGTCAGGATGACAAGCTGACACTGTGATGTAGTTGATTGTTAGTGCCATGAACTTCCATAGAAATTAAAACCACCGCCGCAGAAGTTCTGCGCAAATAGTAGTCTTGCCACAGAACTTGGTCCCACTGTACCGCAGAAAAGTAGGGGCCCTGCTTATATGCAAATAAACTAGTGTGTATGTCCCTCCTGGTATCCAAGGAGACCCATCCCAGGGATTTATATAGATTTTTTTCTTTTTTTTTAGTTGTTTAGCCAGGAGTAGCACACTAGGCTGAAAGCTTTTTTTACAGGTGCATCCTGGGAGCACAGGTAAGTAAAGTAACTTGCTCAGGGTCACACAGTATGTAAGTGGAAGCTGTGGGATTTAAACCCAGGTCTGGTCTGCTGGATGTCACCAGATTTGCAGCTCAGAGCCTTAAACCACTGCGCTATACTACCTCCATTGCAATGGTGGGTAGTGGGTAGTTGTAGGACATTTCAGAATTAACCTGGCCGTTTTATTATAAAGTACATTTAGCCTGTGTAATCTGTCAAGTGAAGCGCTACCATATAATATATCACCACAATCAAATAGCAGCAAAATTTGTACTTGAATTATATATTTCATTGTATTTGAGTCTAAACATTTTTGATTTCTGAATAGACAGCCTACCATCTCTCCCACCTGACTAATTAAATTATCTGTGTGATTATTCCCTGTACCTGACTGGTCTAACCAATAGCCTAAGTATTTGTACATTTTAACAGATTCTAAGTATGTACTTGATAGATCAGCAATCTCTAATTTTAAGTCTACTTTTAACTCTGGCAATACATTCCTAACCTCTGCTACCTTCCAACCCTAGCCCTTTGTGCACAACCCTGGTATCACATTCCGGTGCTAAATCTCCTAGCTCTTATGTTAGTCCAAACATTTCCATCACACCAGATGTCAGAGTCTACTGTTATGGGTATGACCCCAGGACAGTGACACTATTACAGCGAAAACATTGATGCCACAAATTAATGCTTTCACTGTAATAGTCCACTGGAGACCCCGGCACTCTCTCTCTCCCAGTCCTGCACCCCCTCCCTGATCCAACACTGTCTCAGAGTTAGAATCCTAGAGATTGAGGGGTGCAGGAGCAAAGCCCTGTGAAAACAGCCGGGGTCTCCAGTTGGATTTATGTCAACCGCAAGTTGTGGTCGACATAAATCTGTCGCTATGATGGCAGTCGACAACTTAGTTGTCGAACTGGCATCATAGAGCCACTGTTATGTACTCTGTTTAGGCTTTACTTTTACATAAGGTGTAACCTATGCTTAAGTTGCATAAGATGTAGCCTATGCTTATTTTATGTATTCCTACTTATCTCAGCTGTGTTTATAATTTATGCTTATATGTTATGATACTGTACTGCACCCCTACCCTCTGCCCCGCTTCGCACCTGGAAACGACATTGACTCCAGTGTGCCTTTCCTGGTTGTCAACTTTTAAATAAATAAATGAATAATAACTTGGAAGCTGGACCAAATAGGAGTGATTTTGTTTTGAACATATTTAATTTTAACTTTACGTGTTGGAAGTATGTTTGCAATGAGTCAAATCTGGACTGCAGGGTGGATTGAATTTCCATAAGAGAACTATTAGAGTAATAAAGAATTGTATCATCCACATAGAGGTGGTAGTTTACCCCCTCCATGCTCTTACCAATATCTTTTAAATAAATTATAAAAAGAAGCGGCCCCAGTACTGAGCCCTGGGGTATGTCCCTTACTACTTTCAAAGGGGAAGAATCTAAACCATTAACTCTAGTGAATTGATAATGGTTGCTTAAATACTAGCAAAACCAGATCAATGCATTTCTTCTTAGTCCTAACTCAGATAACTGTTGCAACATGAACTAGTGGTCAACCATGTCAAAGGCCTTGGAAAAATCAATTAGAATAGCTCCCATGTAGCACTGCAGCTCATTTGCCTGCTGATGTCATCAAAGACCCTTGACACGGAGACCACCATATAATGTACCTTGCAAAATCCAGATTGAAACTCATCAGAGATTCTGCCTTGATAAATAATCGATCATCTGGTCCACCAGAATTCTCTCTAGAATTTTTCGAACAATAGAAGGTAATGATATTGGTCTGCAATTGAAAATTAAGCCAGGGCTTCCACCCTTAAAAATGGGTACAACCTTGGCACACTTCCAGGCCTTTGGGAAGGTGCCACAAGTAACAGACCATTTAAATAGGTAGGACAGAGGCCGAGCTATATTCAGCGCAGAAAACTTCAGCATTATGGGAGATATGCCATCAGGACCACTACTTCCACTATTCTTAAGTCCCAATAGTTTCTCCACAACTACTGTACATGATGCTTGATTTCTTTAAAAAAAAGAAGGTGAATTATTGTCTAAACGGTTATAGGTATCTGAAATATATAATGAATTTACAGTATCACCAAAACATTACCAGATTCCCTAAAGAAGCTATTGAACCTATCTGCAACATTATACTCTGATGCATATGATTCCTCAGGGAATAATTGAATAGTATGCTTATGACTGACAGTGCCATACAAATCTTTAATTAGGGACCAGAACTTTCTTGTGCTTCCTCTAGCCTCAGAGCTTTTTGTCCTAAAATGGCGTCTTTGTGCTGCCCTGGCACCTGCCACATTTTTATTCCTAAGTTTCCGGTATTTCCTCCAATCAAGCAAGTAAAAGTCTGCTGAGTAGTATTCCATGCTTTATTTTTTCCCTCTTTAATTTTTGTGGTGAAGAGGAAAACCACACTGCTGAATTTGCTTTCGCCCCTTATGATTTTACAGGCATATGTCTGTCGCTGACCTTTACCAGTTCCTCCTGGAAGTATTATCAAGCTAAGTCCAGATCAGGAATCAGTTCCAGGTGTTCACAATTTAATCCCTCCAGATCTGTCATAAATTTAAAATAATCAAAGTTTTTTAGAGTTTGAAATGCTATATATCTAGCTGACCCTTTCACTCCACTATTCCCCCTAATTCAATATATCATATTATGATCACTAACCATATCTACAGTAACACTTTTCTCATTATACAAATGAGGGTGATTAGTTAGGATTACATCAAGTAAGGAAGAGCCTTTAGGATTCTTTATATTAACTCAAGTGGGTTCATTATGTTGACTCACGCTTGTGCGCCAGCCAACATATTGCATTAGTAGCAGATCTGGAGGCGCAGTCACTGTTGGATGAAGGCAGGGCACGCATCAGTAGGTGCATCTCTCATTCTCCAATAAGTCTGCATGCCATCGCCACACCATGAATACTTAATGTGGTGAGCACATCTAAAGAAAGGTCTGCTGCAATGCGAGCAAAGCTTGTCATACGCAGCGGACCTCCCAACGTGCTTTCCCTGGTGAAAACAGTGGAAAACATGGTGGCATAATGCTGACTTCAGGGGTGCCCAATCCCCCTGTCAGCAAGCCCTGCCACAATGTATGAGCCGACGGGGAAGCCCACTCCCCATCGACATAATGCAGCCCACCATTTGTTATGTGCCAAGGGGGGTACCCAGTTCACCTCGGCTCTTGCCCCCCTGCTTTCGTTGTGTGCCGACGATGGTGCCCAATCCCCCATAGGCTACAACACTTCCCCCAAGATTAGGTGGCACGCTGAGCTCACCCCAGCATGCCAAAGCCCCTGCAAAGAAAAAAGTATCCTGCAATTTTTTTTTTTTTTATTAAAACCTGTAAAAGAAACGTCCTCATGGTCTCCCTGCCCTCCCACAACCCGCGCCTCACCCTCTGCACATTCTTGCCTCCCCACACACCCCACCCATACTTAACTCTGGAGTCTGATATGATGATCTTCGGTGGACCGGAAACACGTCTGTACTCTTCAAAGTTGACTGCGCGCGACCTGAAGAAATGCTGATAAGCTGTATAATGGCATAAATAGGGGTTTTTCAACTTTGGTGCATATCGGTCATTTTTGGGAATTTTTGCACTAAATTTTCAACACGGGGTTATTGGGATCCCTCCTCATGAATGCAGTCACTGTCATGGCATTATTTGGTCCCGAAAGCTGATTTTGCGGTCATTGCGTGGAATCACCATTTGGGAATGAGTAATGAAATAATAGCATCACTGTTCATGAGAGGGGCTCTCAAAAAGCCTATGTTGCAAATTTGGTGGAAAAATTCAAAAAAATGGCTGTTTTATGAGCGTGCATTGCGCTGTTTCCACGCACGCTTGTAACTTCGTAAATTTGTACTATTTTCACTCTAGATTTTCAAAACTGGCATTTTTCCACACCTCTTTATGAACAGTATAGCTCTCACTTTACATATCCTGTCCAAAATGTGTTTTTGCACATCCGGTGCAGAATAGAGCGGTCGCTGTGTGAAATCAGCTTTCGGGACAGTTTGAGAAAATGACGATGACACTGTTCATGAGCAGAGGTCATAAAATGCCTATGTTGAAAATCTGGTGCCAAAAGTTCATAAAATGACTGTGTTACAAGCGTGCATTACGCAGTTTCCATGCACCCTTGTAACTTCGCAAATTTGCAATATTTTCATGCCAGATTTTCAACACTGGCATTTTTTCACACCTTCTTATCAACAGTACAGCTGTCATTTTCACAGCCTGCCCAAAATGTGTTTCTGCACCTGTGGCGCACAATGGCATGGTTGCTGTGGGAAATCAACTTTTGGGACAGATTAACAAAATCACAGTGCCACTGTTCATGAGGGGATGTCCCAAAATGCCTATGTAGAAAATGTGGCTAAAACACTCCCACAAATAATTGGGCTATGGACATGTGTTGTGCAGTTTCTATGCATGCTCATGACTTCAATTTTTCATATTTTCACTCCAGATTTTCAACGTTGCCATTGTTTTACGCCTCCTCATGAACAATACAGTTGTCATTTTTCACATCCTGTCCAAAATGTGTTTTCATCCCTGTGTCACCAAATGGCATAGCCACTGTGCAAAACCACCTTTCAGCTAACAAACTGATTGTGCCACTCTTCATGAGGTAGAGTCACAAACAGCCTATGTTGAAAACTTGGAGTGAAAATACCAAAAACCACCTACAACATTAGGGTTTCCAACTGTAACACCCTACCCTGTAGAGACTGCCAGGCATCAGGGGTGTGACTTGGGATCATTGGCTGTAATGTTCATGCCATTCCACCCCTGCCCCTACTCAAAAGGAGGAGTCTATATGATAATGACAAATGCCTAAAGGTGATCACCATTATTGCTCAGTCAGAGTGCCGAACACATTTTCAGCACTCTGACAACCCCGGTGCACCAGTACAACAGCACCAGGACATATTTTTACTGCTTTCTGTGAGGGGGCTGTGCTCCACCACACATACACCCTCGCCAGGGGGCTTCAATCCCTGCACCCCACTACTTAAGGATTCTCAACTCCAGGGGAGTGCATGTTGGGGGGGTGAAAGCAGTAAAATTAAAAAGGTTCAAGCCAGGCGCAATAAAAATCACACCTGCGCCTGGACCCAAACCCAGTACCTCAGCCACTAGCCAATCCCTGATGCCATGATGCAGCTTGACCAGCAACCACAGTGCCACCCCCTACAGCCTCTCCTCCCTCTCCCAGCCCACACTCGCCATGCTCACTCCCACCCCCCCGCGTGCATACGTATAGCGACATCCTGTTGCCCTACCTTTCCATTGCCATGAGTGGATTGCTCCAGGAAGGTGTCCACGTAATGGACGGCGCCCTTTCTCATGCACCCACTTCATGGGTTACCACCTTGGAGTGTTCACTCCATTCTCCTAAACTACACCCATCTCAGTATATGTCCTAATGGAATGGAGTACGTATAAGGCCCAAAGACCCCAAAGCACACCACAACACTTGTCAGTGTCTACAGGGTAGGGTGAGGTAAAATGGCATGAGCGTTATAGCTGATGCCCCAAAGACACACCCCAGCACCTGTCAGTCTCTGCAGGGTGGGGGTGGGGTAGGCATCAGTTCCATAATTCACTTCCATTGCTATTATGTATCTCTAACTAGTGCACAACCAATACCAATGCCAGCGAGACAACATTCGGCATTGACAAATGCTTCTTTATAAATTGTGATAATCCTAAATCCAACCTTATCAATTTTAAATATTTAGATTTTAGGGGACACATCCAGTCTGCATTAAGGTCATCCAGAAGTAAAAGTTCATGGGTTAGGGCAAAAGGCAAAAGGGCAGCAGAGATGGTTGAAAGTTGCTGCATAGAAAAATGAGGTGGTCTATAGCCACCAAAACAAGTAATAATTTTCCCATGTAAAGTTTTACTTCTACTGCCAAGTATTCATAGCTGTTGGGGCCCACCACTAAGTATAGACATTTTGAAGTAAATTTTGAGTAATAAAAAGCTAAAACCCCTTCCCCTTTTATTTCTGTCTGCCATCACTACATTGTAACCTTGTAGGTCTATCATTACATCATCAGTTTGTGCGTACAGTCAAGTTTCTGAAAAACAGCATAACATCTAGATTATTGTCTGCCACAAAATCTCTAATCATATCAATTTTTGGCAAAATGCTTCTCACATTTGCATGTAAAAAAGATATATATGCAAATGTAGGAAGCATTTGCCAGAAATTGATATGATTAGGGATTTTGTGGTGGGCAATAATACAGATTTGATGTTGTTTTCAGAAACTTATTTGTGTGCACAAACCAATGATGTAATGATAGACCTACATCATTGCTGTTTATTCAATTATTCAATGATTATTGCCACTACATATGTGGTGGCAATAATCACCAATAATTTTACTTCAAAGCAAGACTTGCCTCATTTATACAGTGGGAGCTCTCCAACCATTTGGTCTCAATGAAAACTGGAACCATATACCATTTCTCTAAGAATAGGGCGTAGCTGCAATGTAACTGAATCAGTGACCTTTAAATACTGTAAGTTTTATAACCCATTCAGGTAATTGATTTCATAGATTGTTAATGATTGTCTTCATGTCTCTTTTTTTTAGGCATGAATATTCATCTCTTAGAAATGTGATGCCTCTCAATTTTCAGAAATATGTGAGCTTTATTCTTTTTTACATTGAAACATAGAAACACAGAATCTGTCAGCAGAAAAGGACCCCTTGGCCTGCCTAGCGTGCCCTAAAATCCCTACCTACTATTCTACCGTAGGCCCTAATTGATCTCTCGCCTAACCCCCCCTCCACCCCACCCCATTCCTGTTACTAAGGTCCCTTTATGTCTATCCCATGCATGTTTGAAACCTGTTACCATTTTGGCACCCACCACCTCTGCTGTTCCAGATATCCACTACCCTTTCGATAAAGAAGCATTTCCTCACATCCCCTTTAAGTCTCCCACTTCCAGCTTCATATCAAGCTCTCTTGTCCTTGAGCATCTCTTTCTGTGCAAAATGCCACCCTCTTGTACCTTATTTATACCTTTGAGGTTTTTGAATGTCTCTGTCATGTCTCCCCTTTCCCTCCTTTCCTCTACAGAATACATATTTAACTCCTTGATTCTTTCTCCATAAGGCTTCTGTTGCAGGACATCCACCATTTTGGTTGCCCTTCTCTGTACTGCCTCCGCCCTGTCTATGTCTTTCCTGAGATGAGACCTACTGAACACAGTACTACAGATGGGGCCTCACCATTGATCTATACAGGGGTATCACTACCTCCCTCATTCAGCTGATGAAACACCTCCCTATGCACACCAGCATTTAACTAGCCTTTCCCACTGCCTTATCACACTGCTTTGCTACCATTAGGTCATCAGATATGATGACCCCCAGATCCCTTTCCTTCCAGTCCCTCTGTGATGTCGCTAATAAAGACATTAAAGAGGACTGGTCCTAGTACTGACCCTTGAGGCACACCGCTGGTTACCTTACCTTCTTTCAAGTGAATCCCCATTTACCACCGCCCTCTGAGTCCTGTTACTTAGCCAACTTCTTACCCATTTTATTATCCTTGGACCCACTCCCAGGCTGCCCAGCTTGTTTACCAGTCTTCTATGTAGACCTCACTATAGGAGGGCTCTTAAGTACTGGATTTTTATTGTGAGGGTACCATCAGTTTATTCTAAGCACCACCCATCTCCTTCTTTTCCCGTTTCCCTTCTTCCCCACCCTTTATTCTTCTTCTGGTCCCCTGCTTTTGTTCCTATTTATAAGCAGTAGCACTTTAAGCTGAAGTACTGTAAGCTGACTTAGCAGGTTATGGAAACATTTATGTTTTGTCTGCTACCATCTCTCTCTCTTTTTTATTTTTTTTATCCTTTCATTTATTTTTTTCCTTTTTATCCTGGCTTGATTTTAACTGTTGTGCCTTTCACTTTGTATATATCTTTTTTGCATTTTTGGAGCTGGGTATTTTGTACATTTCCATTGGATTTTCCTTATTTCAAAAATTCGGTTCCACATCATAACAGTGACTTCCAAACAGCATGGAGTCAAAACAGTGCCCAATTATAGCAAATGCCCAAATCATCAAACTCTCTGTTTGTGGGCCTATATTGGCATTTGCTATAATCCAGCCCTGTTTTGACTCCTTATCATTTGGGAGTTGCTGTTTTGACAGGCTACCCAACAATTCTTCTTCAGAGCCTTCTTTTGCTGTTGTAGAGACCATTTGAGCTCATTCTGTTAGGGGCACTTCCAGGCAGTACTTATGATTAAGTATGTAACAACTGCCTATTCTCAATGTTCATACTGATTGTGATATTATATAGATCTGCTCATTTGAAACTGAACTTATGTCCAATAATTTGGATACTGTTATTTTAACAAAGCTATTCATAAATGTATCTTTTGTGCCTGGTTGCCCGTCACCTGATGAATAGTCATTGAGACTCAATGCAGTGGGATGGGTTTGTGTTTTGCCCTCAATGGCTACATCTTTTTGGCACTTTTACTTTTTAGTTTTTTGTTTATCCCAACATGTAGTGTCCTGTGTTTTCCTATGCTGCTTTCACATTGTACAGTTCTACTGCAACATGCATTGTTTCTCTCTAGAAAAAACGAGATAGTGCATGTCAATGTGGTAGCTTAAGCGTGCATGTCAACAGCTAGGCAGTGAAAAGGACTGGTTGGCATAATGGATATGGAGGTATGTCAATTAGCCCTTACACTGATGGCTGCTAGACAGCATGCTAGTGATGGGAGATTCAAGACAGCAGGCATTTCACCTAAAGCAGCTGGAGATACAAAAAGCCAGTCAATGTCGGCCTGGCAATATCAGATTGAAGTGGTTACAGTGACAAAAATAAGACAATGCACTGCAAATTACTTTCAGATAAGTACTATAATGAAATCAGAGTTTTGCAAATGAAGTTACTTCATACTGTAAGATTGTAATAATGACGTAATGCATACAGAAATACGTATTATAAATAATACATAACTTGTATGAGTACACACATTCAAACAGTCAGTACTGGGGAGGATAACAAATTAGATAGGCTACAGTTGTCATTTTTAAATGATGCAGCCAAATCATAGTTTCACTGTTGCAGTTTTGTACTGTACTTATGTACAACTGACTTGACCGCAGCTGGTGATATAATGCAGTGCATTACCTATTTTGTACCACAAGAGGGCCACCTTAGCAACTGTATGTAAAACATTTACAGTAGCTTAGCAGCATCATTTGCTAAATGAGTTAGATCTGGTGAGAGCACACACAAAAGCTGGAACTTCTGAACATAAATGCAGAGTCACAGCTTCATCCAATAACCCTGAATCTGATTTTGGTGCTCCAAGAAGGCACAAGTTCTCTTGGGAGAAATAAGAGACAAGATATGTGGAGAAGCTAGCAGCATGCATGACAAGCAAATAAGTAAAGCAATGAGAAGTCACTCACTCATGAACTCTGTTAAAAAGTGCACAGGGTAGAAGTGACCATGAGGAAATGTACAATGTTTTGTTGCCCCTCAGTGCATCTTCACAGTGAATGGTCCTACGGTACAGTATATGAGGTTCATTAAAACAAGTCATTATAATACACTGATTTTAATTCCCTGTATAGTTACTGTATAGCATTTACTAAAAACATTACTGAGATTCCAAACTGTCACTACAGTTCTCTTTTATATTGCTTTGTTTTTCTGCTATGGTAGTGGAACATGTACAGTCGGTAATAAAAATATTTATATGCAAAACTACAGAAAAGCAACTCAATCAACCTCAGCCTATCTCAATCTTCATCTCTGGCCCTCCCTCTCATTCCACCTCCTTCCATTCCTTCTAGGTCTATTTTTCTGTTTCCTACCTATAGCTCTTTGATACCCCCTCTGCCTCTTGTCACTGTTCCCCTGGCCTGGTTACCTTCTTGGTCCCTGTGAGAGTGTGACATTGGTCGCTCTCTCTCTTTATGGCTGTGGGCATAGCCCAGCAGATGTTTTGCATTCAGAAAAGGGCTGATGTCATTTTTGCTACCAAACAACATGATAGAGAGTTACATAGACACATAGACTTTGACAGCAGATAAGGACCGCTTGGCCCACCTAGTCTGCCCATTTCCCTAGGCAAGGCAAGGCAAATTGTATTTAATTGTAAATTGTATTGGCAGCCATCCCGGAGGCTCTGGGTGCCAAACATATTAAAAATGCATACTACACATCATAATAAATACGTAACAACATACTATTAAACATAAACATACAATATTTCAACAATTAAACACAGTTTTATATAAATAATACTCTAAACAACAACAGCAACTACTTAAAAAGCCTAAGGCTAACCTAAACATAAGGTTCTGAAAATAGGCAAAGACTATAAGACACAGTCTGGGAAGGCTTGATTATACAAGAAGGCCTTGAGGTGGGCTTTAAATATCTCCACAGAAGGGGCCTCCCTAACAGCTGGAGAGAGCAAATTCCACAGGATGGGGGCAGCAATGCTAAATGCTCTGTCATCAGCTGTTTTTAACCTTGTCCTGGGAATCACAAGGAGACCCATAGAGGAGGAGTGGAGGGAGCTGACTGAGATAGCAGGCATAAGGAGGTCCTTCAGGTAACCAGAGCCCAGGCCATGTAGGGCCTTAAAGGTGAGCAAGCCCACCTTAAAGAGGACCCTCCACCTAACTGGCAGCCAGTGCAGTTGACGCAGCACTGGAGTGATATGACAATACTTAGGCTGTCCTGTCAACAGCCTCACTGCTGCATTCTGCCCTAGCTGCAGTCAGTGTAGGGTGCCCCCAGAGACCCTGAGATAGAACGCATTACAGTAGTCAAGCCTGGACGTCACGAAGGCATGTACCAAGGTGAGGAGGTCCTGCAGTGGAACTAGGGACTTTATCCTGGTGATATTCCTCAGATGATAAAAACTAGTGTGTATAACGGACGCCACCTAAAACTCAAGTGTCAATCTGTCATAAACAATGACCTACTAGATAAGCTGCAGATCCTAGGTAACCAACAGCCTATTTCTTCCTACCCCCCCTCCCCCCAAGAATTGCCTTGTGTTTGTCCCATCCATTCTTGAATTCTCCCACAGTTTTAGACCCCACAACCTTCTCAGGAAGGCAGTTCCATGCATCCACCACCCTCTCTGTGAAAAAAATACTTCTTCACATTGCCCTGAGCCATCCCCCCTCTATCTTCAAATTGGGTCCCCTTCTTCTTGCACAACTCTTTTTCTGAAAGATGCTACCCTCTTGGACTTTGTTGATTCCACTGAGGTACTTAAAAGTTTAAATCATGTCTCCCCTATTCCTCCTTTCCTCAAGGGTATACATATTAAGCTCCTTTAGTCTCTCCTCGCATGGCTTCTCTTGCAGACCCCGCACCATTTTAGTTGCCCTCCTCTGGACTGCCTCCATCCTGCCTATGTCCTTGCAGAGATGAGGTCTCCAGAACTGGACACAGTACTCCAGATGGGGTCTCACCAACTATCTGTGTAGAGGGATAACAACTTCTTGTTTTCAGCTGGTGATGCCTCTCCCTGTACATCCCAGTATCCCCCCAGCCCTCCCTACTGCCTTCTCACATTGCTTGCTAACCTTAAGGTCATCTGATATGATTACCCTCAGGTCCTTTTCCATTTTGTTGTTGTTACTACCCCCCATTGTACTCTTCTCCTGGGTTTTGTTTCCCAGGTGCATTTTGCACTTCTTTGCATTGAATCAGCTGCCATACTTCTGACCATTCCTCCAACCTTGCCAAGTCCCTTCTCAACCTTTTCACCCCACCCTTGTGTATCAACCCTGTTGCAGATCTTTGTGTCATCTGCAAAGAGGCATGCTTTTCCTTCCAGTCCCTCTGCAATGTCACTTATAAAGACATTAAAAAGGACTGGACCCAGTACTGAACCCTGCAGTACCACACTAGTAACCCCCTTTCTTCAGAGTGGACTCTGTTTACTATTACCTTCTGTGTCCTGTTGTCCAGCCAATGTTTTACCCAGGCTACCACCCTGGGACCCACTCCAAGGCTGGCTAATTTGTTTATTAATCTTTTGTGTGGGACTGTGTCAAATGCCTTGCTAAAGTCTAGGTAGGCAATGCCCACAGCCCCTCCATGGTCTACTACATTGGTCACCCAGTCAAAGAAATCGATTAGATTCATCTGACATGACCTTCCTGATGTGAATCCATGCTATCTTGGGTCCTGTGCCCCACTGGCCACTATGTACTCAACAGTTCTTTCCTTCAGAAGTGATTCCATCATTTTCCCTATCACAGAGGTCAAACTGACAGATCTATAGTTTCCTGCCTCTGTCTTGCTCCCATTTTTGTGAAGGGGAATCACATCTGCCCTTTTCCATTCCTCAGGCACCACACCATCCTCCCATGATTTGTTAAAAAGGGTAGTCAGTGGTGTCACTAGTTCTCCCCTTAAATCTTTTAGAATTCTGGGGTGAATCCCCTCAGGCCCCATTACTTTGTCCACCTTCAGTTTTAGGAGTTCTTTCAGAACCCTTTGTTCTGTGAATGGACTGGGACCAACCCCCCTATCCAGAGTGCTTCTGTTAATTTGATTAGGTATCTCTCTCTCCTCCTCTTTTGTGAATACTGAGCAGAAGTATTCATTCACTATCCCTGCATTTTCACTGTCCCTCTCTGCCCACCCACCATCCATTCTATTCGGTCTCACTATCCCTCCCTTTGTCTTTCTACGCTGTTTAATGTACCTATAAAAGGTTTTATCCCCCTTCTTAACCGAGTTGACTATCTTTTGCTCAGTTTGGGCCTTTACTATTCTGACTGCCTTCCCTGCTTCCTTTTGCCTTAACTGGTACAGTTCTCTGTCCTGCTCCTTCTGTGGTTCCTTATACTTTCTAAATGCTATATTTTTCTCCCTAAACTTCCCAGCCACCTCTTTTGAAAGCCATAGTGGCTTTTTCTTTCATTTTGATTTGTTTATTTGCTTCACACAAAGGCTTGTTGTATATAATGTTGCATATAATAATGCAGTTTTAATGTTTCCCTATTGTTGCTCCACCTCTCCCTCTTGCCTGTTTGCTAGTGTTTTTCTAAGGCACTCTTCCATTTTAACAAAGTCAGCTCTCCTGAAGTCTAGTACCCTCACTT
Organism: Neoceratodus forsteri; assembly: GCA_016271365.2. NCBI lineage: Eukaryota > Metazoa > Chordata > Ceratodontiformes > Ceratodontidae > Neoceratodus > Neoceratodus forsteri. Next base: position 473,846,431 of record CM057455.1, read on the forward strand.
TTGTATGGCTTGACTGTGTAGCTGAGTTTATCGTGAACCATACTGTTTGGTGGTCACTTGTTACCAGATGACTACCCACTTCTAGATCTGAGATCCTCTCACTGTCCACATTTGTGAGTACAGGGTCTAAGATTGCTCCCTCCATAGTGGGTTCCAACACTTGCTGTCTGAAGCATGCCCCCTGTAGGGCATCGAGAATCACCCTGCTCTTGGACGTGGCTGCAGCAAAGGTGCTCCAGTTAACATCTGGCATATTCATCAGCAATATCTCCCCTTTCTCTGCCATCCTAAGGATACCTTCTATCATATCCTTGTCCATTCCCTCCCCCTGAGATGGGGGTCTGTATACAACCTTTGTGCGGATTGAGGTGCCATTTCCAGTCTCTAAGGTGACCCACAGTGCCTCTTCTCCTCCCTGTTTACTCTTTCATTCCGTTGCTTTTATTCCTTCCCTTACATGAAGAGCTACTCCTCCCCCTCTTCTACCCTATCTGTCTCTCCTGTAGGTTGTGTATCCTGGTATGTTAACATCCTAGTCATGGTTCTCTGTGTACCATGTTTCTGTGACTGCCACAATATCCAGGCATCCCTCTTCCAACAAGGCCACCAGTTCAGGGAGCTTGTTGCCCAGACTCAGGCACTGGTACTCATTACCCTCCATTTCTTGATGGCCTTACCCCTTTTTGCCCCATCCCTGTCCTTATTGTCTTTGTCATTTTCTCCATTTACCCCTGCCCTTCTCCCTATTGATGTCTGTATCGTGGTGTTTACCTCACTAACTACCGTTATATTTTGGTGGGGCTAATATTTCCCCTGCTCCTTTCCAGTGCCTCCCCCCCTTGGCTAGTTTAAATGTTTGCCAATGAAGCACTTAAACCTATCACCTAGGATCCTGGTTCCCCTCCTTGACAGATGCAGACAACCATGCCAGTATAGGCCTGCATCACTCCAGGTGGACCCCAGTCCCCAGTGAAGCCAAACCCCTGAGCTCTGCACAAGTGTTTCAACCACTGATTGAATCCCATAGTGTGGAGCACCCTAGCCTCACCCATGCCATAGACAGGCAGCATCTCTGAGAAGGTTATTGTGCATGCTACTTATCTAAGGCCCCTCCCCAACTCCACAAACTCCTCCTGCACTGTTCTGATCCCTTTCCCAGCCAGGTCATTGAACCTAGGTGGACAATGACAACCAGCTCCCTCCCCCCGTGCAGCTGATCCCATGATCGTGAGGATTCATCCCTGTCCCTCCAATCCATGGTGCCAGGCAGGCTCCTCACTTCCCTCTCTCCTCCCTCCTCTAGTTCTACCCTCCAACAATGGAGTCCCCCACCAGGAGTTATTTCCTTGCCCTGTGGGCTCCCATACCACCCTTCTGTGGGTCTCCTTTGTGGAGGTTCCCAACATCCTCCTTGGTCTCCACTGCGGGTGCCTCTGTAGAGGAACCACACTCTGCCAGAGTGGCATACAAATTGTGGAGAGATACAACTGGAGAGATGTGCCTCTGTTCCACCACCCTCACCCTCCCTGAGCCCACTGTGGTCCAACCGCTCCTCTTTCTTGGCAATCTCTTTTTATTTGTGTATAGAAAGCTGTAGAGCAATATTTTTCCTCTGGCTTGAGGAGTTAATTGAGCCCATAGAAAGTTAACTCGTTATCTTCTGGCAGTCATTTTGTGTCAGATTACCAATGGATAGTACGGACATCATAGAAAGCTATTGGAAGTAGAATAGGTTAAACACTACCTAGGGCTTTCTGCATAACAAATAAGCTCTGCTGTGCCCTTAGCCCCTAGGAACACTTCATTAAGCCATTTGTCACCACCATCCTAAGAGCAATCATTCTGCTACTTTGCAGGACATTCCATAACAAAGAGTCCTAGTGATGCCGGTTTCCAAATAATATGCTAACTTCATGTTCTCAGGCAGGCAGTTCTGGGCTACTGTTTATATTCTATGGAATGTTCTTAACCTGCAATTTGTGATTATAGGTGTTTACAACTGAATGATAATAACCACATTTGCTTCACTTGCAAATGGGTAGGTGTGTGTGTCTAATTTTTGTTTGACTTAGGTTATGAAGTGACACATATAATCTGATCAGTTCATAACATGCTGTATTGCGATTAAATGAACTGATAAATGTGGGCTTTGGTTTCTTTACAAATTCATTTTTCCTGACCATGGACATACTAAAACAAACATTTCTCAACAAAATGTTTAAAAATAAGGAATTTAACGCTAATTTAGTTGATGTGGTGTAAAGGGCTGCTTGCTGGAAAATTACCTGTTTTTTTTGGGGGGGGGGCTGCCACAAGCAGAATGAGACTTCATGGATGGGGGAGCTCATGGCAGCAGAAGAGGCATGATGGCATTAAAAGCTTAATGGTGTGGATGTAGAAGCACCAATATTTGAGCATGACTTTGGTAGAGGACTAAGTGTGACTTGGGGTTGGGGGATCATCATGAATTGAGTGAGTCTTGGTATTTTTAGCATGCTGGTTTTCTGAAACTTTAACTTTTAATGGGTTAGACTTTGCATCCATCTGTACAACATGTCACTAAGCCAAATACAGTGGGGTATGGGTAAAAACCAGATCACCAGACCCAGACCAGAGCTGTAAAATCTGGACTGGGCACAGCTTGTGCAAATATTGCTGATGCACTCACTCCAGATGATCTGGTCTGGCTTTTACCAATCTGGTCAGGTCCTGACCATTCAATTTTCAACCATGCCGAGGAAGGGTCAAAGAACAGACATCCAGGAGTGGACCAGATACGTAAACATCGGACTGAACAGTGCAGCCAGACTGACCAGACCAGCAGTATTTGTGCAAGCTGCACCTAGTATGTCCAGTTTGGATTTTTATATTACTGCTGTGGTTCAGGTCTGTCAGTCCAGTTTTTAATCAATCAATCAATCTTTATTTTATACTGAAAGGTATGTGAGCAAAAATGCCCATTTACATAAATGTCCAGTTAAGCATAACAAGAGAAGAGATCACCAGGTCAAACAATTACATAGTAAAATACACTATAAACAGGTCTAATACAGAGATATTGAGATATATACAGAAGAAGAAGCAAATAAATAACAGTGACAAATTTACAGCATGAGATATAGTTGAAGGTACAATTCAAGAACATGAACAGTCGGATGAAGCGTTGAAAAGAATATGTGCAAGACCTGCAGACGAGCATTCTGGCTACGTGATCTGCCACACCCCCAAACACTGGGTCAAGGACTGTGCAGCCTGCCAATCCTTCAACCAGGCCACACAGATTAGGCACCAGAAAAAGCTTCAAGCCCACTTACTGGAGGAGCACCTAGCTTTGATGGAAAAGGAGTTGCAGAATCTGTGGGAAAAATCTTCTTCTACAATGCCAGAACCCAAAAAAGAAGAAAAAGGAGGAGAGGCACAGAGACTGTGATAGGTTTACATCTACTTTATGGCAACTGTTGGGCACCACTGACATGGGCACGGGGTCATAACCACACAGAGAAACATTGTGTGGCACTTAATACCACAACCATAAGAATGTGCACTGCAATATCGTTGGGCAAAACACTGACATACATAAGCAGCGCACGCCCTTACAGTCCACGGGCTTCATTCATTTTTGTGGGGATCTTCGACCCCCACACCCCCAACATGGGGGTCTACACCTCGCACCCTCAGAATTTAAATAACAAACTTGGGGGGGTAGACATTGGGGATTTGGGAAAAACACCGTTGGAGGGTAGTTGTTTTTTTACACAAAGAAAAAAGTTGCAAAAAGTTGCAGCATGGGAAGACCTGGGGGGAACTGAACCACGGTCTCAGATCTTCCATTCCACTATGTGCTGGTACCCTAGCCACTCCACCAGAGGAGCAACTTGACTACACCAGATAAGAGCACAGAATGACAGGAGTAGAGCTTTTTTACTAGCGCTGTTCTACCCCTGTCACTCAAACTACAAGCTCTCAATAGACAGCACGGTATTTACCACACTGTCTTTCATGTGCTATATTGACCCAGTAGGCTGACACTGGAGGAGTCTCCACTTTGGTAAGTACCCCTACTGCCAGGTCTCCTACCACTCCAGTGGATCAGACTACAGCCTCCCTGCCTGCTTTACTCATGATGCAGTCAGGGTTCTTCTTGGATGACAGAACCCCTTTTGTGCTCCTTAGGCCCATATCTTCATCAGAGTCTATCACCAGCAACCAGGTCAATAGATCACTCCCCAGCCCCACCATGCAGTATACAGACATAGCTGGTAAGCTGGACTCCAGCTCTGCTGTTGTCTGAAAGGCCCAGGACAATAAGTTGGATGTTAGCTCTCCTGATGTCTGCACAGTTACTGCTGATAAGTCATTCTCTGCTTCCTCTGGGGACAGCACAGCTGAGGCTGTCCCATCGGGGTCACACAGTACCCCCAACATTGAGTAGAGCCAGCTGCTGGATATGCATCAGTCCTTAGAGGGTTCCTCACTCCCATTGACCCAACCTGACCCTCTAGCTTGCCTGAAGATCAAGAGCCAGAGGTAAGCACTAATCTGGAGGTTCCACTTCCTTCGCTGGGTCAGTGTCTTCCTGGTTCACCCACTGGGTCTATTGTTAATCCCTCCAAGGACCTTCCTTGAGGACCTCCTCAAAACAAGCCCACTTGGACAAGCAGGTTCCACAATCTTTGACTGTGGCTCCCCAGATGACGGTTGGTCTTCCATCGGGTTCTACTCACTCCCCGACACCAAGTGACCCTTCACAGGGTTATGGTATGTCTGGCACTCCAGCCATTCCTCAAATGCTGGACAGCCTTCCATTAGGCCCCAGGTGCTGAATATTCTGGTGCCGGACATTCCTGTGATTGATCCAGTGCCAGACCCTTCAAATGTCCCTATGGGACTGATGCCTGATTCTTCTGGACCTCCTTCCCGGCCTTCGGCCCACCTCTGCTAGGCCTTCAGCTCTGCCTCCAGCTGAACCTATGGGCAATGTTCTGGGCTATCCACCCCCACAATACCCAGTGTACCCTTTGCCAGGGTATCCAACGTCTGGTTATCAACCCCATTATGTACCAGGGTACCAGACACTGAGCTATGTCTAATCAAGAGTATTTTCCTTCTGGCTTTCCCTACTGTTGTCAGGCTTATGGATACCCTCAATATCAAATGCTGAGCTATCCATTATACCAGCCTCCTCCTCCTCCTCCATCACCTCCTTCTCTTCCTTAGCCTCAGCCTCTGCCTCCACAGCAGCCTCAGGCTGATAGCTAGGCAGTGTTTCAGACCCTGATTCAGGAGGCCAGGACTCAACTAGCCTCATAGCTTGACCATTGGAAACCAGTGTCAGCTTCTAGTCTCACTTCCTTTCTGACCCCTAGATCAGCCTCTCCTGTGGATTTCCACCTTTCCAGAGAAGGCTCCTCTAGACACCAGGTCAGGGGTAAAACCCAGGATACTCCTCAAAAAAGGGTTCAGATCCCCAGCAGTCACTCTTCAACTCTGACTCTGACTTGTCCCCCAGCTCTGGTATGCATACACCAATAAAGCCTCAGCCTAAGGAGTCCCTGAAGTCCCCTCTGGAGGACCCTTTCATTTGTAACCCCTTGTAACTAAACAAATTGCCTGTGGCTGGGCTATCCAGAAACAGGATCCAAAGTGGAAAAGGCTTGCGTAACATCTAGACATGACTGACACAGCTCCTGTGCTCATACTGCCTTGGACTGGGCCCCAGGAAGACCTGACATTCACCATCTAGCAACAGCATTTCTCCATTTTTGCTGTTTCAAAAAAGGCAGACAGGATGTACCACCCCCAGATGGGGTCACACACCTTACTGGCCATCCTAATGCAGACCCAGTTGTTATCATGGCTGCCCATGACCAGTCCTCTGAACCTAAACATTTGAGCATGTTTCCTCCTGATAAGGAGTCTAAGCAGCTGGACAATTTTGGTCACAAGATCCAATCCTCCTCCACTTGCACCCTCAGGTCCCTTAATTATGTGGCTCATATGGTTTCCTACCAGAAATCTTCCCTGGCTTCACTTGAGTCCAAGCTGGAAGCTATCGAGGACCAGGAGCTTAAGGCCAAGATTGCCAAGACAGTGAGAATGGCTAAAATCTCCTGTTGTCATGCCCTCCTGGCCACTTGTGACACAGTAGACTCAGTTACTCGCACCAGAGCCACTGCTGTCTGCATTAGGTGACATTCGTGGCTGAGCACTGCTGGCCTGGCACAAGACATCCAGACCTCTATCCTGGATGCCCCTTTCAGGGGATCCGTGTTATTTGGAGGTAATGCCAAGGATATTTTCACTGAATTGCAGGACCTTGGTAAATCCATCCATGACAGCTGCTTCATGTACTAAGGGGGTTACAAAGGCAAACTGCCTTTTCGTCGGCAACAGAGATGCCAGACCAAAGAGGCCCCTGACAAACACAAGGCCAAATGCCGGTCTCCAGCATCAGGAATCCCTACTCCCACTGCCAAGTCCCAGAAGCCCCCCAGAGGAGCTGCCAGCTCCCTCTCCTGGACCTGCTGACTCATGGGGGCACCCTGCCTCCTCCAGATCCTCTGGGTGAGCCAGTGGAGGGGAATATTTGCCTTCCACCTTCCAGGGTAGCAGGACATAACCATGGACTCAGGTCCTTCAGTTAATAGCAAGAGGTCACACCACAGAGTTCTTCGACAGGCCTCTGTACGACGCCCCAGACATCTCCCATTATCATCCTTGGCTCTTCTACAAAAGTCAGCCATAGAGCCCGTGCCTCCAGCACAGATAGGAAGAGAGTACTACTTCCATCTCTTCTTATTGCCCAAAAAGACAGGCGACCTAAGACCCATCTTGGACCTCAGATGCTCAACCTGTACGTCGAGTACAAGAGGTTCTGCATGCTCACAATCCAGGGACTTCTACTCCTGCTCCACAAGGGCCATTGGCTTTGTGCACTGGACATGCAGGATGCTTACCTGCACATACCTGTCTTACAGACCCACCGCTACTTTCTTCTGTTTGCCATCCAGTGGGACCATTACCAGTTCAAGGCTTTGCCTTTTGGCCTGTCCTCGGCACCTTGGTTTTTTAGCAAGTGCCTAACAGTGGTGGCTGTGGCCCTATGCCACAGACGGATCTAATTGTGCCAATATCTGGATGACTTGCTTCTGTCAGCCCCAACACAGAGCAGTCTCAGAGAGTCCCTCTCCTTCACCCTGAACCTCTTTTCCAGACTTGGAATAACAGTCAACTATCCCAAGCCCCAAATCTCCCCTCTCAGTACCTGCAATTGATTTGGGACAGTGTTGGATATGATCCAGGGCAGGGCCCTCCTCCCATTGGACAGAGCGGAGACCCTGCAGGAACAGGCCAGATTAGTGGCCAGCTCACGCTGGACCACAGCTCTGTCGATTGTCCATCTTCTCAGGCTGATGGCAGCTGCAATCCCTACAGTTTCTTTAGCCAGACTGCATATTAGGGTGACCCAGTGAACTCTACATGTCCAATGGGATCAGCGGCTGGACAACCTGGACCACAGGGTCCTAGTGTCTGGGTACATGAAGAAGGATCTTCTTTGGTGGCAGAAGTTGTCCAATCTCTCCACGGGGGGGGTTCCCCTTCAACCCTTTGCTCCTACCATGACCCTTACAATGGATGCTTCTTGTCAAGGCTGGGGAGCCCACCTAGGAGACCATCAGATCCAGGGAACATGGTCTCAGCTGAAAACATCTCTACATATCAATGTGTTAGAAATTAGGGCAGTGCTTTATGCCCTGCAAGCCTTCCAGCCTCTTCTATGTCCAGGAATACTCCTGATTCAGATCAACAATATGTCTGTGATCTGGTAGCTGAACAAACAGAAAAGCACTTGCATACCGTTTACCTTACTGCTTTCTGTACCTTTTTGGATTGTCCTGTCTTGTTGTGTTTTATTTTGTTGTTCAAACTAAATAAACCTAAATTTCAAAAAAAAAAAGAAAGGCACTCGCTTGTACCCTTTATGCCAGGAGGTGATGGGAGTGTGGCACTAGGCAGTCCAGCATGACCTCCGCCTGACTGCTTCTCCATGTGCCAGGCATCAGCAACATCCTGGCAGACAGTCTCTGCCACACCACTGCCAGGGATCATGAGTGGGAACTCAATCAAGAGGTGGTTGAAAGCTTATTTGACCTGTGGAGTGGGCCTGAGATAGACCTCTTTGTCTCCCCATCCAAAGCAAAACTATCCGATTTTTGCTCACTTGTTCCTGGGTGTGGTGTTTTCTGGCAAGATGCACTGTCTCTTTACTGGACAGGGAGGTTCTTGTATGCCTTTCCTCCCTTTCCAGTGCTTCAGAGGGTTCTTCTGAAGATACAGGCAGAAGGGGCTCACATGATTTTAACAGCCCCTCTCTGGCCTCATCAGATTTGGTTCCTTCTGCTTCAGCAGCTGTCGATGGAACCCCCAGTGCCTCTGCCTCTCTGCCACAATCTTCTGACTAAGGAACAGGGCAGACTGGTGCATCCAGGCCTCAGATCCCTCCACTTGCATGTGTGGCACCTGTGGACACAGCTGTTTCACGCTTTGGAGTTTCTGCCCTAGTGGCCCAGGTCCTTGTAGAGGCCAGAAAGCCTTCTACCAGAACTACTTATGCCATAAAATGGAAAAGATTGTCCATTTGGGCAGCATCCAAGGGTTGGGACCCTTTCTCTTGCCTGGTGCCCCAGGTCCTGGAGTACCTCTTATATCTTTCAGATCTCGGCCTCAGCTGTTCGTCTTTGAAGGTCCATCTGTCTGCCATTTCAGCCTACCACCTCCCCTTGGATGGCAAAACCATAGCTCAGCTGGAAATTTCCAAAACCTTCCTGAAAGGAATTTTCCATCTGAAACCACTGATTCGTAATCCAGTCCCTCCTTGGGACTTGAATTTTGTTTTGAAAAAACTTACTTTGCCTCCTTTTGAACCAGCAGCAAGTTGTGCTATGCACTATTTGTCCTGGAAAGTGCTTTTCTTAGTTGCTATTACTTCAGCTCAAAGAATTTCAGAGCTTCAGGCCCTGGTATGTAAGGAGCCTTACTTGATGTTCCACAGAGACCTAGTGTCTCTGCGTACGAACCCTAATTTGTTTTTAATTTTATTTATTTAGTTAGTTTTTGTTTATCGTTTAAGTACCATAGCAACGAAATGACTATTTTCAGGCACGACCCGGGAGATTACAGTAGGTAGGCAGGGAATTACATTTTGAATACAGGTAGAAACAAAATACAGAGCAAACAGGATTTGACAATACTTGAGTAGGTACACGATTAGGCAATTACAAGGATAGGTAACAAGTTGAGTCAGGGTTTACACACAGTAACAAGAAATTCAGTGATAACTATGACATGTAGCAAGCACAACTGGGTTAAGAGCAGCTAAAAGCGAAAACCAGCGGAGACATAAGTGCCTAATAACCTATCTAGAATGTGTAGGATGAGTGGAGAGCAGTTTGCAGCAGTGGAGAAGTGAGACTGGGTCTGAAAAGCAAATTCAAGGGGGATTGAAGCAGGCACAGGAGACCTGGCTAAAGAGGAAGGAGCAGCAGTTTGTTTTAAACTGGGCATGACTGGTGGCTAGGCAAACATCAAGAGGCAGGGAGTTCCAGAGTTTAGCCACTGAATGAGAGAAAGCAAGGGTTCCTTTGTTTGATTTACATCTAGATATTTGCAGTAGCAATTTGTCAGTGGATCGGAGACCATGGGAGGAGGAGGACAACAGAGTTAGTAGGGAGGCCAGCGAGACAGGGATCCCTGATCTAATGAAATTATAAGTCAGGGAGTCAAGGGCAAGAGTTCGAACTGTGGCTGGGGGTAGCCAGTTTAAGTCAGCATAGAGCAGACAATGGTGTTTCGATCAGGGAGAGGCTGAAGCATACCTGCAGATGCTGTTATAAGTCGTATCCCATTTCCTGAGGAGAGTAGTGGACAAACTAAGATAAGTGATTACCCGATAGGATAACAATGGGAGCAAGATCCCATGGGCTATAGCTAATCTAGCCGCCTGCATAAGGATGTAGCTGGTTTTGTAGGCTACTGCAATTTTAGCATTAACTGATTTACATGTAGACCTTACATGCTCATCAAAGTTTAGATTTTCATCAAGGAGTACGCCAAGATACTTGAAAGAGCATACTGGTTTGAGGACTATGCCACCTTGACCTGAAACTGTAAATAGATCCCATTTTTTGTTTAATTTGACTGCAGAGCCAAACAGCATTGTATGCGTTTTATCAGCATTAAGGATTAGCTTATGATGGAACAGCCAGGATTGAATAGACTTAAAAGCAGTGGTAAGGGTCTGGTTTATATGGTGAATGTTCTTATTATGACAGTATAAGACTAGGTCATCTGCGTAGAAGATGGCTGAGCAATCAGGGCTATTTGACGAGATACTATTTATAAAAATGGAGACAAGGAGGGGTCCTAATATTGGTCCCTGGGGTACACCTAGGTTAATGGCCATGGGGCTAGACATAGCGGAATTGAATCTAACAATTTAAGTTCTATTAGATAGATAGCTATTGAACCAGGTCACTGAGTTAGGCAAGAAACCAAGGGCTAGGAGACTATCTAGTAGAAGAGGATGATCAACAAGGTTAAATGCCTTTGTCAGGTCAATAAAAACTGCCCCATGAGGTGGCCATTTTCCACTGCAGTTAAAGTATCATTTGTGAGGTGGAGCAAGGCCATGGAGGTGCTATGATCTTTGTGAAAGCCATACTGAATTGGTGAGAGAAGTTTATAATTAGCCATGTATTCTGTAACTTGTATTGATACTAGCTTTTCCATTATTTTACTTAGCACTGGTAGAATAGCTATAGGCCAATAATTAGCCATGGAGATCACGTGATGAGCCGAGCGTGAAAGCAGGGTGACTTCAGTGCTCTCGCCTCACCTCCGTTAATTCTACTTCTCAATTCGTTTAAAGAGTGCAGTCCGCGAGATTTCTGTGCCCTTTTATTAATTTAATGACCGAGGAGTGCTCCAGTGGAACTTCGGAGGCAATTCGCTTCAACAAGCGCCAGAATGGATGCGGACATGAAACCGGCCCTCCCTAAATGCACCCTGCCGGTTTCTCCAGAAAAGCAGGCCAAGAAGGCCAAACATCAAGCACCTCCCTCCTCATCAGTACAGACCTCGATCTTCTCCTCTTCCAACCCACTATCAGAGGATCGCTTTCTTGAGGAGATACGACCACTTAAAGACGCATTGTCAGAACTCACCCTGGAATTGAAGAGTATGCGGGGGGAGGTCTCGATGTTGAGGCAAAGAGTTACGGACAATGAGGCTCGTTCTACATCATTGGAAAGTTGGCGAAACAAAATGGAACCAGAAATAACCAAAATAAAGCAGTTAATAACTAGATTGCAACAGAAGGCAGAGGACCTAGAAGGCCGCTCGCGACGAAACAACATATTAATTCATGGCGTGCCAGAGGGAGAGGAGGGTTCTTCTTGCATTCCATTTGTCCAGGCGCTGCTAACTAAAGTAGTGGGCCCTTCCCACATAATCCAGTGTAATTATTGAGAGGGCTCACAGGTTGTGCGCCCAAAACCAGAGCCTCCAGCCCTCCCAGGCCTATAATTATTATGCTACTCAATTATTTGGAGCGCCAGCACATCTTGGTGAAAGTAAAGGAGTTGCAAGCCATCACTTGGGAAGGAAAAGGCTCCAGATCACACAAGACCTTCCTCTGAGACAGGCAGCGAGAGCCGCCTTCCACCCCATAGTGTCAAAGCTAATAGCTGCCAACATTAAATTCAGGATGGCTTATCCTGCTCGACTCCAAGTCTCACTTGATGGTAAATGGCACAGCTATGAGGCAGTGATCCAGGCCCAAGAGGATCTGTCACGCCTGTTACCAGATCTATTCAAAGCCTCATGAGCCATTACAATTGCTGAACCCTGATGTCTCTACTGCTCCTTTTTGGAAGGATGATCAGCATTTTGGAGAATAAGAAATAATTATTTCAACAATATTTTTGGTTCTGGAAAGCCCACCCCCTTTTTCTTACTTGTTGGTGGGAATCTCTTTTTTCTCTGGTGTGTCTCTTCTTGAGGGCAAGTTGGATTTTCGTGAGGAGGCATTCTGTTGCTGTTGGCTTTCTCTGCAGGTGGGATCAAGGAGTTTCTGTGGCCCTGGATGGGTACCTTGAAAACGAGCTTGCGTTTCTGGAGGACATTTGGGTGTGATACACCAAGGCTTCAGTGTACCTTTTTTTTCAATCCCAGAGGAATCATCATTCGTGGACTATAAGTTCCCTTACCAGTTGGTGACTACTGAAGTTCCTCGTTTGGTCCTTTGCACAGGGACATGTAGGAAGCCAAAAATTTCCACTGGGCTACCATGTTTTGCCTCAAAGAAGATGGAAGAGTGGACCAGCAAGAGAATTCAGGACAATAATATTTGTTAATATTATTCTACCCATCCCTTACCCATTCCTCCTGTGCCCTATATGTTTATCCCCCATTCTTTCACCTCCTCAGGAGCCCTTCTCCTTCCTCCTGTCCCTAAGCCCTCCCGGTTTCCCCTTCCTCCCCCTCTCTCCTCCCCTTCCCCTTTCCTGCCTCCCCTTCCTCCCCCTTCCCCCCTTTTTTTTTTTTTTGCCTTTTACAGCGGCTGAGCGGACTTCATGGCATATAGGGGGTTGGGGGGTGGGACGCTGGAACGGGGCCTGGGCATGTCTGGCCGTGCGTACTGGGGAATAGGGGGTTTGCACCTGGCCTGCCTCATAGGGATTCTTACTACTTCACTTTGGATAGGAGTCCAGCCAATATCATGTATGGGTCATTTTGGGGAAGATTCTAGGGTTATGCGATATGGGCCTACTTTTATGTACCAAACTCCTTTTAGGGCAACGTTAATCTTCTTTATGAGGGAGATGGATGCTGGGAATTTTGGGAATCTGATATTAAAGAGTTATACCATCTACTTTATCTTTTTTGATGGGTGGAGGGTGGGTTGGGATGTACATAGTTTGTTAGGGGTTAAATATAAGAGTACAAAGGTCTTATATACCTATGTCAATCTGCTACAAGAGGGACCTACAGTTTTTGGGGGTTTAGTAAGGGGAGTTTGGCCTTGAAGTGTTTTTGGGTTTTATTTCCTTATTTGGGGCATTGTTGTGGGTATACTTTTTGAGGGATACTTATAGGTTATTAAAGGGGACCGTGGTGCATGTATTATTAGGTACCAGAACATATTTATTAGCTCGACAGAGACTTAATGGCAGTCAACAATATTAAATTTGTCATGTGGAATGTGAGAGGGACCGCCAGCACATTAAAGAGAATGCAGATATTGAGACATTTGGAGTCCTTGCAAGCGAAGATCTCTTTTGTCCAAGAGACGCATTTACTCCCACATGAGGGGGTAAGTATGCGAAGAAGGGGCATTGGTCAGGTCTTTGCTTCTGGAGCCTCTTCCAAGGCGGGGGGCACAGCGATTTTCATTCATCGATCATTAACTTTTCAATCTACCATGACTATTTCGGATCCTATGGGCAGATACATTCTTGTGAAGGGTATTCTGAACCACACGGAGGTTCTACTAGGGAGTATTTATGGCCCGATGGGGAGAAATCATCCTTCCTTGCTAGTCTGATGGGGAAAATACAAGACTTCCTATCCCTTCCAATGATACTTGGAGGAGATTGGAATTTACCTCCCACGCAGGACTTGGACAGGTCCAATACCACTCTCGCACCCCTTTCAGCAGCCTAAAGGGGCTTGCGGATTTTATGGAAACACTTCGCCTATGTGATCCATGGAGAACACTGAACCCAGTTGCCCGGGAATTCACATTTCACTCTACTGTACACGATACATGGACTAGACTTGATTATATTCTATGTAGTAAGTCGCTTCTTCAAAATATAAGTAACACGGGTATAGATGCCAGGGTGGTATCAGACCATGCTCCAGTTTGGATGGTCACGCTACTGGATACCAACATTACTAGGGACTCACTATGGAGACTAAATAATCAACTTCTAAAGGAAGAATACATTAGTACCAGAATATCAGGGTTGATTCAACACTTTTATCTTGAAAATCAGAATTCTATAACTAGGGCAGACCAAGAATGGTGTGCATTGAAATGCTGCCTGAGGGTCGAATTCATTAGCCTAGCTTCCACTCGTAAAAAGAAAATTAGGCAAAACCGATCCTTCTCACTCAAATTAGAATGATAGAACAATCTTTGTCTGTATCCTCCACAGCGGATACATTGGAAACCCTTTACTTTTAAGGAACCAGTACTCTACACTATTGCAAGAAAAGGCTGAATTTGCTATTTTGAGAACTCGTGCGAAGTACGTAGAATGTGGAGAAAAAGCTAGCCACCTGTTAGCTTTGAGACTAAGGAAGTTGAAAACTTCCAGGGCGATTAACTCAATTGAAGATCTCAGTGGAGAGATCAAAACTAATCCCAGGGATATACTTTCTGTGCTTAGATCCTATTTCTCTTTACTTTATAATAAAGCAGACCCTTCTCCTCCTATCGTGGAAACACTCAATTATCTCTAACTCTCTCTCTACCGTCTTTGGATCAGGATCAGCAAGCGTTATTAATCTCCCCCATATCTACCCAGGAGATCTTAGTAGCTATAAAGGACTTGGCTCCGGACAAATTTCCAGGCCCAGACGGATTTTCTCCGAATTTTTATAAATTATTTGCTAAGGATTTAGTGCCTGGCCTACATCGTCTGTACCAATATCTACTGACCGGTAGTATTCAGGACCCCACCCTTCTAGAAGCCCTTATCATTCTTCTTCTCAAACCAGATAAACCTTCACATCTCCCTTCAAGCTATCGTCCCATCTCTCTATTAAACTGTGATATTAAGATCTTGGCAAAAATCCTTGCCAAAAGGATTGAGCAAGTATGGGCACCTTTAATTAGTTCGAACAGATTGGATTTGTTGCAAATAGGTCTCGGTGGATCACCACCAAATTGCAATATCTCTTAACTGTGGCTCAGACCTCCCAATCTCCGATGATTTTAGTTTCCTTGGCCGCAGAAAAGGCGTTCGACAGGGTTGACTGGTCCTTTTATGGGCTACACTACAAGTTATGGGCTTTCCCCACTATTTGTGACATGGATACAGGCCTTATATACTTCTTCTACAGCAAGGCTGTATTGTAATGGAGTTATGTCAGATCCCTTTCCACTACTTCGGGCACGAGGCGAGGCTGCCCTTATCTCCTTTTATTTAATTTGTACCTTGAGCCTCTCCTTAGATCCTTAAATTCATCCCCATCAATATCAGGTATCCCTGTCACAAATAGTGTGGCTAAAATCTCAGTCTTTGCAGATGATCTGCTTTTGCACCTGTCGAACCCAGTTTTGTCGTTGAGAGTGGCTCTAAGTAAGATTGAGGCCTTCAGTCTATACTCTAGTTATAAACTTAATATCACTAAAACTGAAATCTTTCCTCTCAATCGTTTTACGTATAGGGCAGATTTTCTTGAATTCGGAATGAAGTGGACCACACGTTCTATTAAATATCTGGGAATACATATCTCTCTCAGTCCGGCGTTGATGAGGAAACTGAATTTAGAAGACCTATGGCAAAATATTAGGCAAGATCTTCTGAGGTGGTCTAAGTTACCCTTGTCGCTGTGGGGTAGGATTAACACGATTAAAATGAATGTGTTACCTAGAATCTTCTACCCTTTAAATATGTTAAACCTATGGATTCCTCAATCTTTCTTCAAGGATATTCATTCCGGAATAAGTTCGTTCCTTTGGGATAACAAAGCTATTAGGAAATCCTATAACAAGTTATCTCAGCCCAAAGAATATGGAGGGCTCCAGCTTCCTAATTTATTACATTATTATTGGGCCTCACATCTCAATAAATGCGGGAAATGGCTGTTGGCCACTGACTCCCAATCCCCTCAAGGATATAAACCATTATGGCTCCAAATGGAATTAGATCTTATAAAAGCTCATAACATAGATCAAAGCTCTCTTTTTACAGATCAGGCAAAAATATCCCTACGCCACTCCGTTCCTTACCCCTTGGTATCTCTCTCCGAGTGGTATTTCAGGTTTTCAGGTATCTTAGGATCTCCCAAGCAGAGAACTTCTCTCAACCTATATGCTTAAACCCTAACCTCCGTATGGGTAACTCAGTGATATCTAGTAAGTGGTTGCCATCTATCTCGGGTTGTTGTGTAAAAGATTTCTATTCATCTAATTATATTCTAGATACAAAGGAAATTCTGGATAAATTTCAATGGTCAACCAAAATGGCTTTTAAAGCATATCAGTTACGACATCTCTTGTTTACTAAATTTGGGAGAGATAATAAAAGCTCATCTCTTCTCCAATTTTTCTCTCAGGTCACGGCGATTGTTAACAAACCACACAGTGTCTCGGAGCTATATAGCTTATTGTATAGATTTCCTGGAATTCCATCTAACCCCTGTCCTAAGATCTGGAAAGACCTATACCCCGATGAAGATGCTGACTGGCAGTATATCTGGAAGAGTTTACATATTTATCATACACAAGACAGATATAGACTTACACAATATTGTATCTTAAATGATCTCTATTATACCCCGATCAGACTGGCAAGGATGAAGAGGGCCACCTCAACAAATTGCCTCAGATGTGATAAAGAGGAGGGCTCCCCGTTACACATTTTTTGGTTTTGTTCTTCAGTATCTCCTCTCTGGGCTCAAATAGAAGCCTCACTAGACCCTCTATTGGGCTTGCAAGGGCTCTTTTCTCCTAAGGTCTGCATTCTAGGCGACTACCTAGATATACAAGTGAAGGAGAAGAGATATCATATGGCATTGATATCCATGGCAGTTAAGAAATTAGTTCTTAGACATTGGAAAGATTGTTCAGTATTAACTTATACGGAATGGTTGCACGAGATAACCTTTGCTCTCCGTGTGGAGAACCTTATAGCACAGGTGACCCGAAGAGCATCTTCCTTCAAAAAGAAATGGGGCAAGCTAGACGCCTTGCTATTAAGGAGGCAATAGGAAATATGATAAGCTGCGGGCCCCTCTCCATCTAATCTCTCCATTTAACATTTAACATTTAACCTTTAATATATCCCCTTTGTTATCCCCCTTCTCTTTCCCCTTTCCTTTGTTTGTCATTTCTACCTTTAACAAAAGGTGGATATGTCTCTCTGTTGAGAATTCATTTATTATTGGTACCTGAGATGTCCAGTAAATATGCTATTTTGCACCACAGGGTTGGGGAGGGGGAGGGAGGGAGGGAGATTCTTTGGTTATCCATTTTATCTTTAATGTCAATGTAATGGATGCTTACTGTTTATACTCAATTTTTTACTACTATTTTCTGAGGTCTCAATGAAGATTTTGGATTAATGATATGATTATAACTTTACTGTCATGGTCAAATCTAATAAAACATAATGAATTAAAAAAAAAAAATTAGCCATATCTCTTTCATCACCTTTCTTAAAAACTGGGGTGATTCTGGCCATTTTCCAGACATCTGGGACAATTCCATTACACAGGGAGAGGATTAAAATCCGTGATAATGGCTGGGCAATGAATGGTGCAGCCAGTTTTAAAAGTTTGGGTTCTACACCATCAGAGCCTACACTAGTGTTGTCAGAAATGGTATTCAGCAGGCCTAGGATGTCAGATTTAGAAACAGCCTTGAAGTAGAATGGAGGGGAAATGCAGTAGTTGTGGGTGGACTGGTCGAAGCTAAGGGCTGATCTTGGAGGAAGACAGATGTGAAGCTGGACAGGTCAGAGAATTGTTTATTAAATGCTTCCACAATTGTTCTAGGGTTGTTGCAGTGGATCCCGCTAATGATCATTTCATTGGTCAAGGTAGCATTCTTGGCACCTCAGAATGATTTAACGTGTGCCCAGAATTTCCTGGCGTCACCTGATGCTTCCAGCAGGAGCCTCTTACAATATGTGCTTTTTGCTACTCTAATCCACTTTTTGCAGTAATTTCTCTGAGTTCTATAGGTATGATAGTCTGAAATAAGTCCAGTTTTTCTGAAATCTCCTCCAGCTCTTATCTCTGACATGTAATGTAGCCAGGAGGTCTTTGCATAACAATTTGGTGGGTGCCACATGAACCTACCAGGTCACAAGGGGTTGATGTCTAGCCTGAATTTCACGGAATTTGTCTAAAAAGTAGTCTAGTGCTGTTTGGGCATCTAGAGATTGAGAAAGACAAGACCAATCAATAGATGAGACTTCGGTTTCTGAGTTTACATTGAATCAGACAATTCAACTGCCAGTATTCTTCCCTGAGTACTCTAATCAGGGGGAGGCTCTTCTGCACACTATGGATGTGCACAGAATTCTGCATTACTACACTAACTGGACTAAAGATGTTCGTAAGTATGATCAGTTGTTTGTTTCCTTTGCACCCAAAAAACAGGGCACAGAAGTTTCAAAACAGTGTCTGTCTAAATGGTTGGCACACTGCATTGTTTTCTGTTACCAGAAGTACAATAAATATCTTCCGGGGGAAGGGAAAGGGCACTCAACCAGAGGCATGTCTGCTTCTACTGCATGTTTCAGAAACATCTCAGAAATGGACATTTGTGCAGCTGTGAATCTGCTCTGCGGTGAGCTGTATTTTATTCATTTTTATGTTGGCGCACTTGTGCAGCCAACATCTTGCGGTAGTGCAGATTTGGAGGCACGGTCGCAGTGGTCGAATGCAGGGCATGCACAAGTAGGTGCATCTCTCATTCCCCAATCAGCCTGCATGCCAGTGCCACACCATGCATACTAATGTGGCGAGCACATCTAAGGAAAGGTCCGCTGTAATGCGAGCAAAGCTCGTCACACGTAGCGGAACCTTCTTATATGCTTCACCAGCTAGAAATATGGCAGCACAGTGGCCGCTAAACTGCCAACTTTGGGGGTGCCCAATCCACCAGTCAGCTTACTCTGCCCCTCAAGTATGTGCCGATGGGGGAGCCCACTCCCCATTGGCAGAATGTGTTCCCCCACTTTCGTTGTTTGCCAACGGGGGTGCCCAGTCCCCATCGGCATCCGACCCCCCCTTTCCCATTTTAATGTGCTGACAGGGCAGCCCACTCCCCATCAGCATGATGTCCCCGCTTTCTTCTGTGCTGACAGGGGTGCCCAATACCCCATCTGCTACTGTACCACCCCAAAAAGAAACCACCTGTAAAAAAGAAAATCATCCACAATAGTGTTTTTTACTACCTGTAAACAGAAAATGATCCCTCGTAGTCTCCCTACCAACTTCCTGCACCCACCCACTGCGGACCCTGCCTCCCCACACCCCCCTCACCCCATACTTACCTCTGGAGCTCAGTGTGATGATCTTTGGTGGACCGAGAACACGTCTTCACTCTTCAAAGCCAACCGTGAACTGAGGAAATGCCGTTAAGTGGTATAATGGAATAAATAGGGTTTTTCAACTTTGATGCATATCTCAGGCATGTTTTGGAATTTTTGCACCACATTTTCAACATGGGCTTTTTGGGACCCATCCTCATGAATTCTGTCACTGTTATGATGTTAATCTGTCCTGAAAGGTGATTTCACAGTCACTGTGTGCGGAATCACCTTCCAGGACCAATTAATGCAAGGATAGTGGCAGTGTTCATGAGGTGGGCTCTCAAAAAGCCTATGTTGCAAATTTGGTGGAAAAAAATCCAAAAAATGGCTGTTTTATGAGCTTGTGTTGTGCAGTTGCTATGCACATTCGTAACTTCACGAATTCACAATATTTCCGTGCCAGATTTTCAATACTGTCATTTTTCTACACCTCCTTGTGAACAGTACAGCTTTCATTTTTCACATCCTGGCCGAAATGTGTTTCCACACTTCAGGCGCACAATACCACGATCGCTGTGGGAAATCAGTGTTTGGGGCAGATTAAAAAAATGACAGTGACACTGTTCATGAGCAGAGATCCTAAAATGCCTACTGTATGTTGAAAATTTGGCGATGATACTCCATAAAATGACTGTGTTACGAGCGTACATTTTGCAGTTTGCACGCACACTTGTAACGTTGCACATTTGTAATATTTTCACTCTGGATTTTCACCATTGGCATTTTTCCACACCTCTTGATGAACAGTACAGCTGTCATTTTACATATGCTGCCCAAAATGTGTTTTCGCACGTCCGGCGCAGAATAGCATGGTCGATGTGTGAAATCACTTTTTGGGACAGTTTGAGGAAATGACAGTGACACTGTACATGAGCAGAGGTGCTAAAATGCCTATGTTGAAAATTTGGTGCCGAAACTCCATAAAATGACTGTGTTACAAGTGTGCATTGTGTATTTCCCACACACCCTTGTAACTTGGCAAATTTGCAATACTTACATGTCACATTTTCACCACTGCCATTTTTTTACACCTCCTTATGAACAGTTTAGCTGTCATTTTTCACATCCTGCCAAAAATGTGTTTCCGCACTGCACTTCCAAAGCCAATGCCAGCGCGACAACATTCAGCATTGACAAATGCTTGTTCTTTATTGCCATATGGAATTTGAATTTGTTGGCAGATAAGGACCACTTGGCCCACCTAGTCTGCCTATTTCCCTACCTAATGGATAAGCTGCAGATCCTAGTTAACCAACAGCCTTCTTCCTCCTACCCCTCCACTAGAATTGCCTTATATCTGTCCCATGCATTCTTGAATTCCCTCACTGTTTTTGACTCCACAACCTCCTGAGGAAGGCAATTCAATGCATCCACAGCCCTCTCCACGAAAAAATACTTCATCACATTACCTCTGAGCCATCCCCCCTCTATCTTCAAATTGTGCCCCCTTGTTCTCGCACATCTCTTTTTCTGAAAGATGCTACTCTCTTGGACTTTGTTGATTCCCTTGATGTACTTGAAAGTTTCTATCATGTCCCCCCTCTCCCTCCTTTCCTCGAGGGTATACATATTAAGCTCCTTTAGCCTCTCTTCGTATGACTTCTGGTGCAGACCCTGCACCATTTTGGTTGCCCCTCTCTGGACAGCCTCCATCCTGTCTATATCCTTGCAGAGATGGGGTTTCCAGAACTGCATGCAGTACTCTAGATGGGGTCTCCACAACTGTCTGTACAGAGGGATAACAACTTCTTGTTTTCTACTGGTGATGCCTCTCTCTATGTTATGTTATTTTTGCCTGTGCACTCACCTGAGATGCAAAGCAATTGAACACATGACCTGTTGCCACTGGAACAGCTCTGTATTTCCACCCCCTTCATTTTATAGCTTCTTCTCTTCCACTCCACTTTGTTTTATTTTTATTAACTTCATTCCTCTCACTTAAATTATGTGTTATGTGGAATAACTTCCATTGTTATCTTTTTGCAAAAATTGTCAACTGTGTAGATGCATTTGTAAAAAATGAATTATAATAGTGAGACTTTTTGAAATGTTTTTTAACTTACCATACTCATGCTAGTCTACCCACTTTCCCAGTCTCCTACTTGTTTCTGTCCTTGTACTAATTCACGTTGCTTCATATCAAGGGGTTGTTGATTTTCATATTGTGTATGCCTGGGGTGAAGCAGCAATAAAAGGTAATTTATGTGGTACCTTCAATAACACACCTACCTCAGTTTACTTTTACCTAGCACCCATTTTTAGACCTTGTACAGTAAGATCTTCCTTCAAGAGAACAACTTACAATGAAATCTGTAGTGAAATGTGTAAGATTTAGATTGAATTTTGGGTATGTGCACTTTTATATTATTCTAATTATGTGTGTGTGTGTGTGTGTACTGTATAGCAGATTCTAAAAAAATCAATTAAACACATCAAATGTCTTCCTAAACATGTCTCAATATTGTGTTTATCTTTCACCTTGCAACAACATATAGTGTTTTCACTTAAGGTACAGTACCTTCATGTACATGATGGCCAAGTTCTGTTGAGTTGATTGCTATAACAGTGCATAGAATAAAATGTGAAACATATAGCTAACTGTAATACAGATGGTGGCATTATTTTTATATCTTCCCTTTCTTAATGCATCGTACTTTGATTCAGTTAACGTATGCAATGGCAATTCATGTTTATGTTTAAGCCCATGGAACACCCTTATCTAGTTAATGCATTTACAGCCGTAGTGGCTGTGCCAGAGATTGTTTTAATAATTTGCAGCTAAAAGGTGAAAGGAAGGGTGGAATACTGGGTATGTACAGCACCCCCCTTTTTCAGGCAAGTTTTGAAACTTTTTTTTTCTCTTTCTTGTTTCTCCAAACTAGTCTCTCTTTAAAGCTGTTTCCTTTGCCTTTGTTCTCCCTGTTATTCTTTTTCTAGGATGGAATGTGGGAGACCTTGTTGGGTTTAGGGAGCACCCCAAGAATAGACATAACTGGAGCATGAGTGCATCAGTTAATGGTTTCCTCCAGCAAATTGCAAAAGTACTGAAAGGGCAAAGCCTCTTATGTCAAAGAACATACAGAGAATGATGCCTAAAGGAAGCCTGTGACTGGAATATGGGTTTGGCAAGGTTATACACTAGGGCGAGTCCCTGGTGACACAGCTGAAAACATTAACCTAATAAAAATAAGGAAAGATTCCACAAGCTGTTGTTTCTAATAAGCAATAGTGGAATAGCTGTTTTACCTAGCTTGGTAAAAATCTGGAGTGTTCTCTCAACAAGCAGGTGAGAACCCAAGGTTTTTTCCACCTTAATCTATCCCCTTTTTCTTTCTTTTCTTTCATGGACTGGGACCGGGGTGCAAAGCAACAGTAACATAGAGACATGCTAGCAGACAAGATGTTCATCTTTAAAAAATAAACAAAATCTGAGCCCTGATAGCATGCTAGTACTGTTCATTTGCTCAAATATGTGTTTGTACTTTGTCAGTAACTGGTGTGAGGCAGTGTTTGGCCCATGTTACAAACATTCTACATTTGCATTTTTGCTTTTTGTGTTCGTAAGACAGTCTTCCTTTAAACACTACAGAGTGCATATTTTCCCTGAATTCCTGACTCTCAACAACAGAGTGTTAAAGCAGCAGTACTAGTTAATAAAAAATGTTCTTTTTACAATAATTATGTCAAATGAGCACCACAACTGACAAGACTTGAATTGTTTGCCTTTAATTGTTTTTGGTTACTTCATGTTCTTTATTTTTTCTGAGAGTTTAGTACAGAACCCTGCCAGTAGCGCCATAATGGATTCAGAGGAAAATGGATTGCTGGCATTCTTTTATTGGTTATATTTTCTGGTTTAACTTGAATGCACCACTCTTTCCTTTGCATGCTGAATGTTTATAGAACAAGCAATGTAAACAAAGGGTGAAAAACAGGAAATGGTATCAGGGCTGAGAGCTGCCATATTTTCTGTGGATCCACACACTATTATAAATGTATTAAAAATCAAGGGAACCAATTATCAGAAAGCAGTAGTAAACAGCAAAAGTTAAATCTGAAATGTTAAACTACCAGGCAGTGCAAAAATCTGAGAAGTGATAAACATGTCCTGGTTAACTAGTGTGCTGTCTGTTTGAAAAGGCTAAACGTTAAACAAATTAAATAACTTTATCTGAGTTTCAGGAGGGAGCGGAGGAGAGATGACTTCTGAAACCTGAACTTCAGCCTGTATGTGCTTCTCCTCTGTTTCAATATAGGGGCAGGCCAGCCCTAACTAGATCTTAATTATACCCTGCTGGAGCAGAGGGAGTGAGGTAACCAGGGGTGGGAGTAAGGCAGAATTAAAGGAACACTGTCAGCTTTGCCCCTTGGTTTACTTTCATTTCACAAATGATGATCTGTGGACACAAACGAGCACTAAGTATGATCGGGAATGACACTGCATCAAAGTAAAAGTGCTCAGTTTACCTGGTTTCTAATATTTTGTAGTTGTTTTTTCACATTCTTCCTGACTGAAAGTCTCCATCCCCCAGAAACAGATACCACGCCGGGAATGTGCATCTACTATGCATGCTGTGCTGAGGTGCACATTTTAGCAAATACATCATAGCAGACATACAATCCAGCAAAACTGATAAAATTTAAATGCTGCTGGTATCTGTCTCAATAAAATGAGCTCTGGATTAACTACAAATTCCTACCGGAGTCTGATGCCGAAATCCTGTGCATGCGCACTTGCGGTCAGAGGGACGCTCTCGCGCATGCGTGAGAATGTGCCAGTAGTGCACATGCATGGGATTTAGGCGCCAGACTCCGGTAGGGATTTGCAGTTAATCCAGTGCTCATTTTATTGTGACACATACCAGCAGCATTTTAATTTTACTTGTTTTGCTGGATTATATGTGTGTGGCGATGTATTTGCTAAAATATGCACCTCAGCACAGTGTGCACAGTAGACGCGCGTTCCCAGCGCGTTCTCGGTGCAGTATCTGCTTCCGGGGGATGGCGACTTTCAGTGAAGAGGAATGTGAAGAAACAAGTGGAAAATATGAAAACAAACAGGTAAACTGAGCACTTTTACTTTGATGCGAGACAATTCCCGAGCACATTTAGTGCTCTTTTGTGCCACAGATTATCACTTGCAAATTGAAAGTAAACCGATGGGCAAAGCTGACAGTGCCCCTTTAACAATTAGAGACTTTTTTATTCACTTATGTAAAATGGGCTAGGAAATCCCTGTGCACTGATTGGCTGAGACTTGGTTCTAGCCCTGGCAGTAAGAGAGCACCACCAATGGCTAAAAAAAAGTCCCTGCCTACCAGGGCAACTCAAAGAATTCATATGACACGCACTTCCTAATTTCCATCTCAAACATGGCTGCAACATTTAGTCATATATAACAAACTTTAACTAGGCCCTAAACATGAAAGTCCATTAAATTAAATAAAGTAAGTAAATAATTTCATGTTATTTTCACTCAAGAGCTCCTCCTTACACACTTACACAAATTTAAAAAGTCAAGTACTATTCAGTTTCCATTGCTGGTGTTTCTTTGATGACCATGAAAATCCCCCTCCTATCCCTACCAGTTTGCCAGAAAATGTCCTACTCCTTAGTTAACAACAGATAAAATTGAGGTTCTGGCTCCACTGGAGGCCTGTTTCACAAATGTCACTATTGCAAGTTGAAGTTTAAAAGGCTGAATCCCAGGATTAGTTCCTTAGAACAAACCATAATAACTCATTTTTCCTCCTTCAGCTATAAATCTATTAAGGTTTCTTTTTAGTACATTCTTGTTTTTACTTAATATAATGTGTTCTGGAAGTCTGTTGAACAGATTTGCAGCCCTCTGTGTAAAACAATGTTTCTGCGTGTTAGTTTGAAAGTGATTTATTTTCACCTGGAGTGGATGACCCAATGTTACCAAGTTGATGTCCTTAAAGTCAAAACCAAGTTCATTAATTAAGTATGGGTTGCTCATTATGTCATAGAAAAACAAGATATCACCACATACCATTCTAGCCTCCAGACTATGTAGTTCTTGTTAGTTTAGCCTGGACCTGTAAGGTTCTGATTTTAGTGTTTGTATTAACTTAGTGAAGCTATATTGCACCCTTTCCAGTCTATCCACTTCCTTTCTTATATGGGGACACCAAATCTGGCTACAGTAATCCAGTTGCGGTCTGACATAGGACAGATATAATGGCATTAGTACATCCCTCATTCTGCTTTTAATATTTTTTTTTATTGCTCCCAAGATTCTGTTTGCTCTTGCTACTGTATTACCACATTGTTCTTTAAAGTCCAGTTTATCATAGATGAATATGCTTAAGTCTTGTTCAGACTTATTTGCCTTTGGAGTATAATTATTCAAAACATATTTATTATGTGGATTATTTCTGCCCATGTGCAGTACACTACATTTATTTGAGTTAAGAGACATTCCCCACGTTATTGCCCAGTTTGATATAGAAGCAAAATCTTCTTTAATGCTTATCCCTTGTTCTGTGGTTTTGCATGGTCCTCCAATTTTAGCATTGTCAGTATATTTAACTATACAGTTATTCATATTTTCATCTATGTCTGATATGAATAACTGAAAGAGAACAGGGCACAGCACTGACCCCTGGGACACTTCACTTGCCACCCTTCCCTCCCTCCCTTGAGAGGTAGCCCCTTATTGATACTCTTTGTGTTCTGTTATTCATCCAGTTTGTTAGTTACTTAACTAGGTGTTTATTAACCTGGACTTGTAAGGTTCTGCTTTTAGAATTAGGTAATTCTAATTGCTGTGGAGAGAGTGTGGGGATGATTTTTGTATGTTCTGCTATTGTTTTTTATGTTGGCATGCTTGCACAGCCAACATCTTGCGGTAGTGGAGATTTGGAGCCACAGTCGCTGTTGGGCCAATGCAGGGTACGCACCAGTAGGTGCATCCCTCATTCCCCAATCAGCCTGCGTGCCGGCGCCACTCCATGCATACTAATGTGGTGAGCACATCTAAAGAAAAGTCTGCTGCAGTGAGAGCAAAGCTCATCACATGCAGCAGACCTTCCTACATACTTCACCAGCTACAAACATGGCGGCACAGTGGCCACTAAACTGCCGACTTGGGGGGTGCCCAATCCACTGGTCGGCTTACCCTGCCCCTCATGTATGTGCCATTGGGGGCCACTCCCCATTGGTATAATGTATCCCCCTCCTTTTGCTTGCTGAGGGGTGCCCAATCCCCTCGCTCATCGCTCCCGCTTTCGTTGTTTGCCGAAGGGCCCACTCCCAGTCGTCATGATGTCCCCCCTTCTTCTGTGCTGTAGGGGTGCCCAATCCCCCTCAGCTAGTGTCCTTCACTCCCTATGTTCTGACGGGGGTGCCCATTCCCCGTCGGCTACTGTATCCCCCCCCAAAAAAACACCAATAAAAAAAGAAAACTCTCTGTGATTTTTTTTTTTAACACCTGTAAACAGAAAACGGTCCCTTGTAGTCTCCCTATCCCTCTCTCACCACTTGCACCCACCCACTGTGCACCCTACCTCCCCACACCCCTCCTCACCCCATACTTACCTCCAGAGCTTGGCACGACAATCTTCGGTGGACCGGAAACACGTCTGCACTCTTCAAAGCCGACTGCGAACTGAGGAAATGTCAATAAGCTGTATAATGGAATAAATAGGGTTTTTTCAACTTTGATGCATATCTCAGGCATTTTTTGGAATTGTTGCACCAAATTTTCAACATGGGGTTTTTGTGACCCCTCCTCATTAATTCTGTCACTGTTATGACATTAATCAGTCCCAAAAGGTGATTTCACAGTCATTGCACAGACTCACCTTTTGGGACTGATTAATGCAAGCACAGTGGTAGTATTCATGAGGTGGGTTCTCAAAAAGCCGATGTTGCAAATTTGGTGGAAAAAAATCCCAAAAATGGCTGTTACGAGCATGTGTTGTGCAGTTGCTATGCACGCTCATAACTTCATGAATTCGCAATATTTTCTTGCCAGATTTTTGACATTGTCATTTTTCTACACCTCCTTGTGAACAGTACAGCTGTCATTTTTCACATCCTGGCTGAAATGTGTTTCTGCACTTCCGGCGAACAATACCGCGATCGCTGTGGTAAATCAGTGTTTGGGGCAGATTATGAAAATGACAGTGACACTATTCATGAGCAAAGTTCCTAAAATGCCTATGTTGAAAATATGGAGACGATACTCCATAAAATGACTGTGTTACGAGCATGTGTTGCGCAGTTTGCACGCGCACTCGTAACGTTGTGCATTTGTAATATTTTCACTCTGGATTTTCTCCATTGGCATTTTTCCACACCTCTTGATGATCAGTACAGCTGTCATTTTATATATCCTGTCTGAAACGTGTTTGTGCATGTCCAGGGCAGAATAGCACGGTCGCTGTGTGAAATCACTTTTTGGGACAGTTTGAGGAAATGTCAGTGACACTGTACATGAGCAGAGGTGCTAAAATGCCTATGGTGAAAATTTGGTGCCGAAAGTACATAAAGTGACTGTGTTACAAGTGTGCATTGTGCATTTCCCATGCACCCCTGTAACTTCGCAAATTTGCAATATTTACATGCCACATTTTCACCACTGCCATTTTTTTACACCTCCTTATGAATAGTACAGCTGTCATTTTTCACATCCTGTCAAAAATTTGTTTCTGCACTGCACTACCAAAGCCAATGCCAGCGCAACAACAAATGCTTTTTTTTTTTTTAATTTAGCTTAAAGGTTTCTGTGGCTTTGTTTTTTGGAATTTAGCTTAAAGGTTTCTGTGGCTGTGTTTTTGGAATTTAGCTTAAAGGTTTCTTTGGCTGGAGGGTTTGAACAGGACAGGCCCAGACTTACCCACCCACAAAGCTCTTAAATTCAGACAGAGCCATCAAACTTCAGGAGAGAAGGATTAATTAATTCTAATTGCTGTGGAGAGAGAGTTAGTTTGGAGAGGGTTTTTGTAAGTTTTACTATTTTTTTTAAATTTAGCTTAAAGGTTTCTGTGGCTGTGTTTTTGGAATTTAGCGTAAAGGTTTCTGTGGCTGTGTTATTGGAATTTAGCTTAAAGGTTCGGTGGCTAGAGGGATTGTAAAAGCCCCTCACCAGGTTTTCTTAAATACTGAAATGCCACTGGGGGTTGGGTTTGAAGGCTGTGAGGGAGGAGCTTGGGGAACTACAAACTGACCTGAGCCCTCAGGGCAGGTCAGGAGGAGGAAACAAGGAAGAGCCATATGAGCTAATGCTTATATATATATATATATATATATATATATATATATATATATTATAAAACGTATGAGTAGGACTGTGGTGTACAGTTAGTACTGTAGATCTTATGAGAAGGATTGGAGTTCTAGTTATTACTGTAGTTGGCTGTCTTAGGCGGCATGCAAGGGCATTTGGTATTACAATTTCAGCTAGAGGCTGGGCTAGGATTAGTTAATTCTACTTGCTGTAGAGAGAGTTAGTGTGGAGAGAATTTTTGTAATTTTTGCTATTTTTTTTTTAAATTTAGCTTAAAGGTTTCTGTGGCTGTGTTTTTTGAATTAAGCTCAACGGGGTCACAGCAGCCGACTTAAAGCTGGGGAAGGGGCCTAAAGAGGACCTGGGGCAAACTTCTATTACATTTTCATTTCATTTTTATTTTTTACACTTGTAGACAGATGAGCAAAACTGCCCGTTTCCACAGGTGACAAGTCCTATCTAAAATACAATGCAAATTATTGACACAATATTTCAGAGCATACCCCTCTATCCACATAAAGTGCAAGTGTTATTCAATGCATAGATGAAACAAATTCATTCATACATAAGAAAAAAACCACTGCTTTTAGCTTTTTTAAAAACACCGTATAGAATTACTTTCAATAATTTCAGTAGGTATCTTATTGAAGAAGGTTGGTGCTCTGAATAATAAAGATCTTTGCCCAAAGTCTTCTTAAATAGAAGTATTTTAAAAGTGAATTTATACTGTGACCTGGTAAATAGAGCATTTAATGCCCTAGGAAACATTACAGAAACTGACAGAGGGAGAAGTCCTATTTTTACTTTATATAAAAAAATACCCATTTTAAAAAGAACTCGATTATCAAAAGATAATGAGTGGGATTGTTCACATAGATCAGAATGATGAGATCGATAAGGCATATGCAGCCAAAATCTCAGGGCAGAATGATATATAACTTGAGGACAATTTAAGGCACTACTACAGGAGGAGGTACAGTATATATCAAAATACCATAATCCTAACACTGAGATCAAAAAACTATGAATCAAAAGTTTTCTCGATTCAAGGGTCAAAAATGGCTTGATCTGATATACAGAACCCAACCTTTGATGCAGAATTTTCCTAAGATTTTGAATGTGAGGTTCAAAAGTAAACTGACTATCTAAGATTATTCCTAAATATTTAAAAACTGAGACAAGTTCAAATACTTTACCCCCTTTATAACTCCTGGGCTGTATGTGTTTGTAAGACTTGGGAACACTATTGGTGGGTAAGTAATTGTGTTCGTAAACAACTGAAATCAGTATAGAGAGACTCTATTTCACTGTCCTGTGTAGGTAGTGTGAACCATGGGTAGGATTGTGGGGTGCAATGGTTGTGGGGCTGCAGCGTGGATGAACATACTGTGGAGGCTGGGAGGGTGCCAATATGCCACAGGCTAAGGAGGCTTGAGGAAGAGGTTCAGTGGCTTGGCTGGGAGCTGGGGAGGTTGAGGGGGAAGGGGAGGG
Source organism: Neoceratodus forsteri (assembly GCA_016271365.2). NCBI lineage: Eukaryota > Metazoa > Chordata > Ceratodontiformes > Ceratodontidae > Neoceratodus > Neoceratodus forsteri. Next base: position 473,876,509 of record CM057455.1, read on the forward strand.
TTGTGTTGGCAGAAAGGCTGACATCTTAGAGTATCGGGGGCACCACAGAGAAGGAAAAGTGGGTCAAGGGAGGGGTCAAGGGAAGGAGGCAAACTATACTAGAAGCCAGCTGATGAAGGGTGGACTCTAGTTGGGCCTAGCAAAAGAGGAGTAGTAGTAGGCAGGAGGGAGGAGAAAACACATAGTAATACAAGGAGGGTAGGGAACATGTTTGCTGTACTAGTGACACATGGGGAAGAGGAGGATGCAGAAAGAGATTGCACAAGGGATAGTACTCACAAAAAGGAAGGAGTGAGGGGCATTACTAGTGAAGAGATTGAGCATGGCATGGCAGCGGGAGGGATACTACTCGGAGAGATGAGGAAGGAGAGGGAGGTTGGCAGTCAAACAGGAGGAGGGGGAGGGGTCTTAACTGAGAGGGGCAGGATGAAGACACTGGAGAAAATGGTAAAAGAAACGTTCCCACCAGAACTGAGAACTGGCAATCCCAGGTTACAAATTATACAGGAAGGACCAGGAGGAGGGGGAGTGGGGTGGTAGTCTATGTGAGGGACGGAATCAAATGCACAAGGGACGAGGGGGAGGAAAGGAGAACAGAGGCAATCTGGCTGCAGCTCCTAGACTCAAGGGGTAGAAAATTGAGGTTTGGGGTGGTATATGGGCCACTGTCCCAGTCTGAGGAGCTTAACAGGGAATTAGCAGGAAAATCAGAAAGGTACGTAGAAAAGGGAAGGTGGTCATCATGGGGGATTTCAACTTGCAGGGGTTTGACTAGAGCATTCCTCTCACGTCCAGTGCTAGGGAGCAGGTACTCCTGGACATGACTCAGGGTGGTCTCCTGATGTAGCTGGTCAGTGTACCTACTAGGCTAAAGAACACTTTAAGGCTGGCCCAGTGATGCTGAGGGTTGAGGTGCTGGATGACACACTTCGCACCATGCTGACGACCTGGGTTCTGGAATGAGCCCGGGCCATCAGGAATCGGCAGGGGAAGAGAGGACTGAGTGTCCAGCAACAGTTCTCCTCTCCTGGGGAGGGTGGATCAATGATTCCCCAGTGCTAGCAATCCCCAGCGGAGGCTGGAGTACTACAGCCAAGGACATCATGTCAGAGATGGGGAGGAACATCGGTGGACATCCGCAGGAGGGGCGTGGGAGTGCGCACAGCCCGAGCTTGACATCATTGCACGTCCATGCTCCTGGGGGGGAGTTCTCAAACAAAGGAGACCACCCATTGGCTGGGAGAAAGATGTCATCTCCCCCCACCTCCAATACTGGATCCTGCCCACTGGATCTCATTCCACCCATCACCTCTACTTGAGGAGCTTCAGAAGAGGGAGTGCCGAGGAGCAGAAGGCTGCCCCGCTCCAAGGGGCGTGGACAGGGGGACTCTCCAGAGGTGTGTCGCAGGTGAGGGGAGACAGTGAGTTCAGTTCAGGAAGCTCATGGCAGGAGGGGACAAGGCAGGTCGACTGATGGGGCCCCAGCCAGAGGCAACAGGAGGAAAAAATAAGTGTAAAAAAAAATAAATAAAATAAAACAAAAAAAAGAACACTTTAGATCTGGTATTGTTGAAAGGGGAGGCAGTAAGGAAAACAAGGGTGGAGGACCTGCTAGCTGACAGTGATCGGTGTGGTTTAATATCACAGTGTGCAGGGAGCCAGAGAACTCAGTAACCTGGGTGGTAAACTTCAGGGGGGCAGACTTTGGTAGGATGTGGGAAGTACTGAAAGGGAAACTGGGGGGCATAAGGCAGGAGATGGACATGGAGCAGAAATGGGATATTATTAAATGGGGGATTACAGAGGCAACGGAAGTCTGCACCAAGACACAGAGTAAGAGCAGCAGAGCAAGGAAACCATGCTGGTTGAACAGCGAGGTAGTGGAGGTGGTGAGGGCAAAATGAGAGGCACACCAAAGGTATAGGAGGACAGAGAAGGAAGGGGATAGGAAAAAGTATGCAAGATAGTCCAGGGAGGTGACTAGAAAAGTGAGAGAAGCCAAGGCCCAGAGGGAGCTGAGACTAGTGCAGGGAATTAAGGGGGGGGACTTTTTCAGATACATCAGGGAGGAGAAAATAGTGAGGGATAAAAAAGGGTGGGGAGTGGATGGAAAAGGGGGAGGAACAGGCGAAGCACTGAATGAATACTTCTGCTCAGTGTTCATGGAAGAAAAGAGGGGTCTGCTACCACCATGGGCCGGGAGGGTGGGGACGGGGGGAGAGAAGGTGACAGATGGAAGGATTGAGGGAGGTAGAGTCTTAGAGGGGATGAGGGCACTGAAGGTAGCAAGGCACCAGGGCCAGATGGTATCCACCCCAGGGTGCTGAGGGAGATGGCGGAGGTGTTGGTGGAGTCACGGATGGATCTGTACAGCAGATTACTGGAGTCAGGATGTGTGCCACTGGAGTGGAGGATGACATATGTAGTGCCATTACACAAGAGTGTACCCAGTGACAAACTGGGTAATTACTGCCCGGTAAGTCTCACCTCCATAGTGTGCAAACTCATGGAAATGACACTAAAGGAAAGGCTGGTTTCATACCTGGAGGACAACGGCCTCCAGGATTTCAGGCAGCAGGGGTTCATTTCAGGGAACTTCTGTCAAACCAACTTGATACAATATTATGACTGGGTGACAGGTGAGCTGGATAAGGGTATTGCAGTGGGTGTTCTTTACTTGGACTTCAGCAAGGCCTTCGATTCAGTGTCTCATGGGCAGTGTTGGGGGATGCTAACTGATGTAGGGTTAGGGACAAAAATGGCAAACTGGATTACAAGCTGGCTGAGTGGGAGGCTGCAATGGGTGGTGGTGGTGGAAGGGGAGCTCTCAACTCTGAAACCAGTGATGAGCGGGGTGCCACAGGGCTCTGTGCTGGGACCAGTATTATTTGGGCTCTTCATATCAGACATTGCACACAGGGTGGTGAGCAAAGTAAGTCTGGTTGCAGACCACACCAAAATGGGAGCAGTGGTGGATGGAGAGAAAGGATGGAAGCAGCTGCAGGGGGACCTAAGCAAGCTACAGGAGTAAACAGAGAGGTGGCAACTGGGGTTCAATGCAAAGAAGTGTAAGGTTATGCACTTTGGGGTGAAGAACCCAAGGAGAGAATACTGACTGGGGGGGTAAGCTGGGGATCACTGAGGAGGAGAAGGACCTAAGGGTAATGGTAACAGGAACCATGAACAATACTGTCCAGTGCAGGAGAGTAGCTACAAATGCGAACAAAATGCTAGGGTGCATAGCAAGGGTTTTTTCATCCAGGAGAAGAGAGGTAATCTTGCCCCTCTACAGGTCGCTGGTAAGACCGCACTTGGAGTACTGTGTGCAGTTTAGGAGACCATACCAGAAGCATGATATCAGGCTACTGGAGGTGGTGCAGAGGAGGGCAATGAAGATGATATGTGGAATGGTGGGGAGAGACTATGAGAGCAGGCTGGGAGAACTGTATATGAGCACCCTGGAGGATAGAGGAGACCGGGTGGAAATGATAAGAGACATTCAAGCATCTGAGGGGAATCAATAAGGATGGGGCAGACCGGGTATTTAAGCTAAGGAGGGAGAGCGACACCAGGGGGCATGGGTTAAGAATAGAGGGGGGAAGATTTAGGAGGGAAATGAGGACAGACTATTTCACAGAGAGGGTGGTAGCAAAATGGAATGCACTACCAGAATGGGTGGTATCATGTAAATCTGTGAACAGCTTTAAAAGGGCATGGGACAGGGAGCAGGGGAGAGTGAGGGTGGGGAAGGAGGGGGTGGCAATGGGATGACAAGGGGGGGTGGGGCAGCTGCAAACTAGGGGTGCTAGCTGCACACTCGAGCAGATGTAGATAGACTGAGTGGTCTGTTTCTGCTGCCACATTCATATGTTCATATGTTCGTAACACCCAATTTAATTAGTTTCTCTATAACCACCCGGTGTAGTACCAAATCAAAAGCTCTACTGAAGTCCAACAAAATCACATCTATAGGGTCTTCCCGTGACTTTTTCATAGAAGCAGACAAGGTTCATGGCCCAAGAATGCCCACATGTCAATCTGTGTTGGTTACCATCAAAACCAGGTCTAGCTGACATATGTTGCTGTATCCTTTCTTTAATGATGGATTCCAACATCTCACATGGGACTGATATTAAATGTATCAGTCTATACTTGCATGTGTCCTTTTTATACCCTTTATTATAAATTGGGGTGATGTTGGTGGCCCTCCAGTCATCAGGCACTTATCCTGTGTTCATAATTTGTGTGTGTGTGTGTGTGTGTGTCTGTGGATGTATGTCAGTGGAATTCTGAAGAATTTTGAATTCATGTATTCCATGTTATGTATTCTATGTATTATGGGCAGATTGGATGGGCCTTGCGGTCCTTATCTACCATCAACTTCTATGTTTCTATGTTTCTATGCTACCATTCCATGTGTGTGGAGGGGGGGGCATTCTACTACTGGAATAATACAGAACTTTAAATTCTTCTGTTCCATAGTAAACAATCATACAATGTATTGAATGTGAAGACAGACAGATGACCAACAAGTGAAAAACATCTGTGGAGGAAGTATTTTACATTATTTACCAACATTTTATTATATTTTTTCATGGCCTTGAAAACTTTGTTCATTTTTTAACAGTTGCCTATGGGCCCATTTTATATAAGCAATAAGGCACTCCAGGGACGTTGGTGGTACTAGGTTTCCCCAAGGTCAGGGGGCTGAAGGCACTTGGTATTACCTGGTGCCTCACTATGCCCATGACCATGGGGGAAAACTAGTATCACTAACGCCCCATTGTGTCTTATTGCTTAAACATTACATAACAGAGTTACTAGAATGCAATAATTTGTGTTTTGTTATATGTTCAATTTATTGCTTATGTTTTGTGGATATATACAGTGTAAATATTGCACATACAAAATTGGAGGTAAAATGTAAATGCAGAGTGACAGATCCACAGACCTATCAGGTGTAAGCAAGGTGTATAAATGTAGAACTAAGGCAGAGTGTGAGCAGCGTCTAATAAGCCAGACAGCGTAGGAGCTCTGCTGGCCTCTGCTGCTGTTTCTACCTAGCACAGTGGTGGTTCTTGTCACTCTAACCAAAGTTATCTTTGCCTGAAGGATATTGTATATAGACTTGCAGTTTTTTGTTGTTGTTGTTTGTTTGTTTGTTTGGATAGTAATTAAAGTAGTATTTTGGGAATTACTATTGCCTGCTGAGCCTCTGACCTCACTGTCTGTACCCACAACTCCTCACATGTGGTATTAGAAGTGGGGTAAATTGGAAAAGGTGCCGATCAAGTATGCAGACCAGAAGCAGAGCTCAGTGCATGCCTGAGTCTGAGCAGGGCTGAGGAAGGAGGTGGCCATCTATAACCAGAGGTGTCCTGACCAGAGCCATGTCTAAGAGAGAACAGATTGACCCTGATGTTCCTGATGTAAAGTCTAAGTCCTTCCAGAAGAAAGAGCCAGAGGGTGCAGTGGCAGAAACATGGTCAGAGGAAGAGGGAGATGTAGAACCCTCTAAAGATTTGACAGATTTCATTAAATGGAGATCCACACAGCAGCACAAGTCTGAGAGGAGGAGAGAGCAAGAGCTGAACAAATTGGAAGAAAAATGGAGACAAATGTTTCAGGCTCTCCAAGAAAGGACTGTCCCTAGTTCCAGTTCTTGTACTGGTGATACAGAAATCATGATGCTCTGAGATGTGAAAATTACTAAACTGGAGCACCAAGATTATACTGAAGCCTACTTAACTAGTTTTGAGAAGGTGGCAGAAGCCAGTAAGTGGCCACAGCAACAGTGAATAGGCCACTTAACTCCCTACTTAACCGGTAAGGCCCAACTTACTTATATCCATATGGATTCCCACCTTGCAAAGGACTATGACCAGGTGAAGGCAGCTGTCCTGGCCAGATATTAGATTTGTGGGGAAACCTGTTGGCAACAGTTTAGAAGTTACAGGATCAAGCCTGGAGACCTACCCCGAGAGTCATTCGCCTGACAAAAAGATCTGTATTACAAATGGATGGAACAGAAAAAAAAAAACACAAGAGGTGACAAGATTATTTTGGAACAATTTATCAGCATTCTCCCTGAAGATGAACAAGTTTGGGTCCAAGAGTATTGACCAGTTGATGGTGAGAGAGTGGTCCAACTTGTGAAAGATTACCGACTAACATGTAGAACAACACCCAAGAGGAAGCAGAGAGACACTAAGCTGGTAAAATCTGTTCAATTTACTCCTTCAAATAGATCTGACAGACAGGAGGGGAGAATTAGACAGCCAGGGCCCAGACCTGATGTGATTTGCCATAACGGTGGGGAGAAAGGACATATTAAGTGGAAATGCCCCAAGAGTAAAATTATGGAATGTAACCTGGCCTTAGCTAACTGAGGAAACTTTTTACAGCCTGTTACCATTAATGGGATGGTGGTACAAGATCTCTTGGACTCTGAGAGTAGGCAACTACTTGTTGGATCTGACCTGCTCCCTGCTAACATTTATCCTGGGAACTCATCAGTTGCATACTGAGATGCTAGGGCTGAAAAACACAGCTGTCCACCCTCCCAGAATGCTGCAAGCTGCAAGTACAGCTACCCCCTCCAGATTTTCCCAGCGACTCGTCGGCCACATACTGGGATGCTAGGACTGGAAAACATAGCTGCCCACACTCCCAGAATGCCACAAGCTGCAAGTATAGAAAATCTCAGTAGCAGCACCATACCAGAGGAGCCGGCCACGGCATATCTGGTGTTTGGCGCCATTTTATGTCAGCCTAGGGTCATAGACTGTTTGTACCCATTGCAACTGGCCTCTTTGTAAATGCTATTTGCATTGTGTACCTTGAATGTGATTACAACTGTATGCAGGTGTCCCATTTAGTAGAATGTGTAGTGCCATGATGTGTACAGCAACAGGATGTCTAGATGGCCTGTAATGCAATGTTATGTAGAGTGCTTTCAAGCCATGTTTTTTTGGCTGCTTGGACTTGTGTTGGTTAACCCCTGTTGCTCTCTATTTGCCCAACCAGACCTAGCAGCTCCTCCCATATGATTTATCTACAGTCCTGCCCACCACCTTACCTGCCTATATGTTGTCTCCTCCACAGCTGTCCCTTCCAGATTTTTCCGGGGACTCATCAGACACATATTAGGATGCTAGGGTTGAAGAACACAGCCACCCACCCTCCCAGAATGCTGCAAGCCACAAGTACAGGTAATCTCAGCAGCAGCACTATACTGGAAGAGCCATGCTATAATGCTTCCCACCTTTCCTCCCCAGTCACCCCCCAATCTTAGCTAGTGTTAGTTATGTAGGGGTACCTACCAGAATCAATCAGTGTAGTTCTGCACCCCTGTTGGTAGTCTAATATTTAGATTGCTCCACTTCCACCCCCTCCCCCCCCACCAATCAACTTGGTAGTGTCCTCCATGGTCACATTAGCTCCACCCCTCTCCCTTAAATGCTTTTTATACTAGGGCTAATTGCCACAGGAAATTACTGAACCTTTTTCCTTCACTCCCTTGTAGCCAAGCTAATGTGCAGTATCCTGAGATTAATGCACACTAATTCCTTGGTGGACCCACTACACATTATTCTACTGAATAGCTCTGTGTAATAACTGATTAACGAGTAATAACTCACATTAAAAACAATGGTCCCTTGTGCATACTTTAAAGCTGCTGCTCTCCAGCTATCTTTACTGCTCCTCCTAATAATAGTACCTGAGCCTGACTGCACCACTCCAACTACTCCCCACCCTAGTAGCACCTGCAATTCATGGAAACCTCCAAGGCAATGGGAAACAACATATGATGAGATCTCCTGCTGCCTGCTTTAAGATAACTTACATAATAATACAGGAACACCAACTAGGTATTTCCTACTCATACCTAATGCAAAAATTTACATTAGACAAGAACTGAGATGGAAGATGAGATGCACCCAATTTAAACAGGCCTGGATAAGAGTCTCCAGAAGACTCATACTGACCCTACTGCTGATCTCTGGCAATGTGCACCCTAATCAAGCTCCCCCCCACAACAACACTCAAAATCAAATCCCAGAAGGCTCCCTAAAGATAGTATCTCTAAATATAGGAAATCTTCTACCTTAACTATCCCAGCTAGCAGCTTGTGTGTCTCAAGTACAGCCTGACATCATCTCTGTCACTGAGACTTGGCTCTCGGCTAAAACCCCTGACTCATCAGTTATCTTACCCAGATACTACATCATTAGGCAGGACCGTGCTAATAAGAGAGGCAGTGGCTATCTTCTGTACCCGAAGGACAGTATACAGAGCCATAAGCTACAGCTGAATAACGCCTGCAATGAATGGGAGTACATGGCATCTGAAATCATGCTTGGCAATAGTCATAGGAACCTTGTTGTTATAACTGTATACATACTCCCTGGTAAACAGCAAGAGGGAATAGAGGTGTTCACGAGATGCTATAAAAAAATAAGCTAATTGGGAAACCATAGTTACGGGTGACTTCAACATCAACTGGGGCACCAAGAAAAAGTCCACATATATAGAAACATAGAATTTGATGGCAGATAAGGACCGCTTGACCCACCTAATCTGCCCATTTCACTACCTAATGGATAAGCTGCAGATCCTAGTTAACCAACAGCCTACTTCCTCCTACTCCTCACTAGAATTGTCTTATGTCTGTCCCATGCATTCTTGAATTCCCCCACTGTTTTTGACTACACGATCTCCTCAGGAAGGCCATTCCATGCATCCACAACCCTCTCCATGAAAAAATACTTCCTCACATTACCTCTGAGCTGTCCCCCCACTATCTTCAAATTGTGCCCCCTTGTTCTTGCATGTCTCTTTTTCTGAAAGATGCTACCCTCTTGGACTTTGTTGATTCCCTTGAGGTACTTTAAAGTTTCTATCATGTCCCCCCTCTCCCTCCTTTCCTTGAGGGGGTTCTATGAGATAACAGAGATCACGAAAAGGCGATCACCATTGGGGTGAGTGTACATCAGTGAAAAACAATTTCGCCAATGTACACTCACGGCGCCGACCAAAAGGGTGCCGAAAACATGTTTTTTTTTTATGTTTTTGAGGGGGACTCTGCCCCCACACCCCCCTACTAAAGGATTCTCAACTCCAGGGGGGTATATGTTGGGAGGGGTGAAAACCAAAAAAAATTCACGGACCGGCACAAAAACACCTACGTGCCCAGCATCAAACCTGGCACCCTCTCAACTGTAGCCTGCTATGAATCCACCACACCACACAGCCAGCTTGGTAACCCACCACCGTGCTACACCTCACAAAGCCTCCTTCCCCTTCCACCCGTTGCACGGCGTGCTCACTCCTCCCCGCACGCTCATATACATATAGCCACAAGATGTCACTATAGCCATATTCACCCCCTGTCCAGTAGCCCTGTGAACAGGTGCCACTATTGAGTCTCCCTTTTTGTAAGCACTCAATAGCGGATACCCCTATCACAGCAGGATACCCCTCTAGGGTATACATTTTAAGCTCCTTTAGTCTCTCTTCATATGGCTTCTGGTGCAGATCCTGCACCATTTTAGTTACCCTCCTCTGGACTGCCTCCATCCTGTCTATGTCCTTGTGGAGATGGGTTCTCCAGAACTGCGTGCAGTACTCTAGATGGGGTATCACCAACTGTCTGTACAGAGGGATAACAACTTCCTGTTTTCTACTGGTGGTGCCTCTCACTATGCATCCCAGTATCCTCCCATCCCTCCTTACTGCCTTCTCACATTGCTTGCTTACCTTTAGATCATCTGATATGAATACCCCCAGGTCCCTTTCCATTTTTGTTGTTGTTAGTATACCACCCCCCCATTGTGTACTCTTCTCCTGGGTTTTTGTTTTCCCGGTGCATTACTTTGCACTCCTTTGTGTTGAATCTAAGCTATCATACATTTGACCATTCCTCTAGCCTTGCCAAGTCCCTTCTCATCCTTTCCACCCCACCTTGTGTATCAACCCTGTTGTAGATCTTTGTATCGACTGCAAAGAGACATACTTTTCCTTCTAGTCCCTCCACAATGTCACTTATAAAGACATTAAAGAGGACCGGTCCCAGTACTGAACACTACGGTACCCCGCTAGTAACCCCCTTTCTTCAAAGTGGACTCCATTTACTATTACCCTCTGTGTCTTTGTGTCCCACTAATTTTTACCCAGGCTACCATCTTGGGACCCACTCCAAGGCTGGCTAACATGTATATTAATCTTTTGTGTGGGGCTGTGTCAAATGTGTTGCTAAAGTCTAGGTAGACCATGTCCACAGCCCCTCTCAGGTCTACTACTTTGGTCACCCAGTCAAAGAAACCTATTAGATTCATCTGACATGACCTTCCTGCTGTGAATCCATGCTGCCTTGGGTTCTGTGCCCCACTGGCCTCTAGGTGCTCAACAATTCTTTCCTTTGGAAGTGATTCCATCATTTTTCCTACCACTTGTTGTCAAACTTAGGTCCGTAGTTTTCTGCCTCTGTCTTGCTCCCACTTTTGTGAAGTGGAATCACATACACCCACCTCCAGTCTTCAGGTACCACCCCATCCTCCCATGATTTGTAAAGAGGGTAGTCAGTGGTGTCACTAGTTCTCCCCTTAGTTCTTTTAGAATTCAGTAGTGAATCCCATCAGGCCCCATTGCTTTGTCCACCTTCAGTTTTAAGAGTTCTTTGAGACCCTTTCTTCTGTGAATGGACTGGTGTGGACCCCCATATCCAGAGTTTCTATTGTTTGGTTTAGGTACTTCCCCTTCTTTTGTGAATACTGAGCAGAAGTATTCATTCAGTATCCCTGCTTTTTCACTGTCACCCTCTGCCCACATTTCCTCCCCATTATTGTCTCAGTATCCTTCCCTTGATCTTTCTTTGCTCCCTAATGTACCTATAAAAGGTTTTATCCCCTTCTTAACAGAGTTGGCTATCTTTTCCTCAGTTTGGGCCTTTGCTATTCTGACTGCCTTCCCTGCCTTCTTCTGCTTTAATTGATATAGTTCTCTGCCCTGCTCCTTCTGTGTTTCCTTATATTTCCTGAATGCTATCATTTTCTCCTTAACCTTCCCTCCCACTTCTTTTGAGAACCATTGTGGCTTTTTCCTTCATTTTGTTTTGTTGAGTTGCTTTACACAAAGGCTTGTTGCCTCTGTGATGGCAGTTTTGATTTTCCCCATTGTTCCTCCACCCCTCCTTCTTGCCTGTTTGCTAGTGCTTTTCTGAGGCACGTTTCCATTTTGCCAAAGTCAGCCCTCCTAAAGTCCAACACCCTTACTTTTGTATGGCTTGACTTTACTGCTGTGTTTATTGTGAACCACACTGTTTGGTAGTCGCTTGTTCCCAGATAGCTACCCACTTCTAAATCTGAGATCCTCTCTCCATCCCTATTTGAGAGTACCAGGTCTAAGACTGCTCCGTCCAGAGTAGGTTCACACAAAAGCTGTCTGAGGCATGCCCCCAATAAGGACATAATAGATGCTATCTTCCTGACACAGCTGGTTAAGGAAAATACAAGAATAAATTATAAAACAGGAACTGGCACCCTAATAGACTGGGTATTAGCCACTCACTCTAACTGAATAATGGAGGTCAAAGTGCTTCCAGACATACTAAGTGACCACTCACCTATCTCCTGCACATGGACTGCTAAATAGCCAAGGCTCCCCCAAAATTAATGAAAAATGGGTCCTAAAGAAGGATGCAGCAGCAAACTTCAAAAGGTACCTGACAAGTTGTAACTGGTCACTCCTAGACTACTGCTCCAATGTGGTCCAAACACTGGATCTCTTCATAACCTATTTCAATAAAGCAGTGGATATGTTTAAACCCTATAAGAAATGGAAAATAAACAGCTCAACTGCTAACTGGTTCTCGCCATCTCTCATCCAACAAATGAGGGATAGAGATACCCTCTGGGTCCATGCATTTGCCACTGGCGAGCCAGTAGATATACAAAATTACAAAGCAGCCCATAACAAATGCACAAGAGAGATCAGGCAGACCAAAGCTAATTACTTTAAGATTCAGCAGGTACGGCACTGGAGTAATGGTAAAAGATTCTGGGAGTCCGTCGAGGAACTACTAGGCAATAAGAATAGGGTGACTCACTTCATGATCCATGTGGATGGCCATATCTCCACACACTCTGTAGTGATCACCAGTACCTTCAATGTGGCCTTCACTGACCTTGAGGCAATACTAACTGCTGATAATAAGCATGGCCCACACTCTGTGGACTCGAGTACCCCCACCAGTGAAACTCAAAATGCAGCATCCCATCCAACCTTCTAATTTAAAACTGTAACTTTCAATGAGACCATTAAATATCTGAAAAGAGTAAAGGGTAAAACACGAATAGGAAGTGAAGATATAGATATGAAGCTTATAGTGCCAGCCCTGAATGAGGTTGCCCTGCCACTATCTAAGATTTTCAGTTTGTCACTCTACCTTTAGCAGCTCTCAACCAAGTGGACGGCAGCCTTAGTAACCCCTGTCTACAACAAGATGGAATGCATCGCTGCTAGGAGACACGGCAAGGAGAACTCAGGAGTGCACATCCTTGGAGGGGGGGCACTGGGAAATGAGACAGCAAGAGAACCGTACTAAGCAAACGCAGCAGGCATCAGTGACAGCACACATGGCAAGGGGAACACGGGAAGTGGACATCATTGGTGGGGCATTATACAGCTTTCTCTGCAAGGTGCATTCTCACCAGTGCAAATTCTGCTTTTACTGACTGTATTACTGGCTGCCACTGATAATACACTCACCAAATCACTGGCAGCTGTACTGCGCACTCAGTCATGCTTGCTTATTTCGTATATTCTCAGAAGAAGCAAGAAGGGGAAGGAACATATTCAATTCAGTGCTTTACAGTAACTGGTAATTGCTATTTTTCTTTTAAACTTAGATTATGTTCTTTTAGTGACACTGTAATTTCTTTTCTGTCTTTACTTAGAATTGTTTTTGGGCTGTTGAAAATTTAAAACGTAGTGGTGGTGTATTTCTTTGCTGTCTTTAATTGCTGCCAATTTTCACCCCCCTCCCTCCTCTTCCCCCAACTCTTAATTATGTGCCTTGTTAAATCTGATTGACAGGAGCTAAACACAGGGGATAGTAAGGGGTGTGGAGTAGGAGGGGCATAAGGGGGAAGAAGCCTACCCTCAGCAAGACAAGTGTTTTGACTCATGTATTTATTTATTGGTTTATTTTCTTTTTTTAAAAAGAAAAGTATCTGAGGATCAGTGGCAGGATTTTTAGGACAGTAAATTAATAAAAAGGGAACTAGGAGAGCTTCAGTAACAGACAAGTAGTGGAATAGCAGTATAATGTGGGGAGTGGTGCAATGCAGTGGCTGTGGGGCAGCCATATTCAGGCAGACCTTCTGGACACTGAGGTGCTGCCCTATCTGCATGCATTTCTCTGGACTGCAGGATGAGGTAGCCAGACTCAGAGCAGAAGTAAACTGGGTCAGGAGTACCATCACCCCTATCCAGAGACTACCTAGTCCAATGCAACTGCCTCAAAGGATGCCGAGAACGAGGAGCACTTAGATGACAGTGGGCTCAGGGAGGGTTAGAGCAGTTAGGCAGAGGCACATCCCAGATCCTATTCCACTCAAGAACTCATATGCCACACTGGAAAACAGGGACAACCAAATAGAAGTACCCAGAGAAGTGGAAGGAAAGGATGTGGAGGTTAGCCAAGGAGGTGACCTCAGCGGGGAGAGCAGTGGACCCCAGAGGAGGAGGAAGTGAATCCTGGTGGGGGACTCCATCATAAGAGGGATCCAGCTAGGAACACAGGAGGGGGAGAACAGGGAGGTGAGGTGCCTACCAGGTGCCACGGCATAGAGGGATGGAAGGAAGATCCTGGGGATCACTGGGAAGACAAGACGGAAGGGTGAGCTGGATGTCATTATCTACCTAGGTACTAATGACCTGGCAAATGGGGAGCAAAGGAAGTTCAGGAAGAGTTTAGGAAATTGGGGAGGGTCTCAAGCAAGTAGCTACTTCTGTCACTTTCTCAGAAGTACTTCCTGCAGAGGCAAGGGAGAGCATAGGAGTGCATGCACCAGGAACTTTAACTCATGGTTGAAGAACTGGTGCTGTGAGGAAGGGTTTGGATTCATTGGTGACTGGAGACCCACCTGGAGGGATGGAGGTTTGTTCAAGCCTGACGGCCTGCATCCATCCTGGAGGGGAATCCAAGGACTCAATGATAAGTTTAAATGCTACATTGACAAGCATTTAAACTAGCAAAGGGGGGTGGCAGGCCAGCAATGAGGGTACCTACTTGCTCACCCCTCACAGCTAGCGGTGGAACCAGTGAACCGGAGGAGTGACTATCTCTACAAAGCAGTGTGCAAAAGATGGAGATTAGCACCCAAAAGGTGGATAGGCAAAAAAGGGGCAAAATTCAGCAGAAGGGCAGACAGCAAGGAGAACCAGGGATAAAGGACAACCAATGAAGGGGCTGGAGTAGAACAGCGAAACAGTCTAGGGAGGTCAAATCATGGAAAGCCATGTGTGCCAATGGCAGGAGCCTTAGCAACAAGATGGAAGATCGGGAGGCTGTCATGGTGCAGTCAGACCTGGACATTGTGGCCATCACTGAAACCTGGTGTAATGATAACCACGACTGGGAGATGACCATACCTGGCTACAACATATTCAGAAGAGACAGGGCAGGTAGGAAGGGAGGAGGAGGAGTGGTACTGTATGTGAAAAATGACATAAGGGCCACTGAAATCCAGGAGGAACAAAATGGGGGAGAGATACTGTGGGTTAAGCTGGAAAGGAAAATGGGGCCAGCCATCCACACAGGTGTGGTCTATAGACCACCAGCCCAGGAGGAAGAACCAGATAGGGAGCTGATGCTAGCCATCCAAAGGATGGCAGACAAGGGTGAGGTAGTACTGGTTGGAGACTTCAATATTCCAGACATGGACTGGAGAATCCCAGCAGCAGCAGCATCAACTAGGAGCAGATTTATCCTGGACTCCCTTCAGGGTGCCTACCTCAAGCAACTAGTCATGGAACCAACTCGGCAGAAGGCAATACTGGACCTTGTGCTCACAAACAGGGACAGTGTGATGGGGGTAACAGTGGGGGAGCACCTGGGGAACAGTGACCACCAGTCATTGTGGTTTGAAATCACGGAAAGAGCAGAACCAAACCACACAAAAACACGTATCCTGGATTTTAGGGGGGCAGACTTTGGGAAAATGGGGAGATACTTGAAAGAGGAATTAAGGGGAATGGGGCAGGAATCAGGGGTTGAGGAACAGTGGGCATTATTTAAAATGGGGATTACAAGAGTAACAGAATTATGCATTAAGCATGTTAGCAAGAGGAAAAGGAAGAGGAGACCATTATAGTTTTCCAAAGAGGTAGCAAAGAAAGTGAAAGCCAAAAAGATTGCATTCAGGCAATACAAAAAGACACAGGCAGAAGGGGATAGGGAGAAGTACCAGGAGAAGCAAAGGGAGGCAGGGAGGTCAGTAAAGGAAGCCAAGCTTAGACAGAAGAACACATTGCAAAATCAGTGGGTAGAGGGGGCAAAACCTTTTACAGGAACATAAGTGAAAAAAGAAAGGCAAAGGGAGGGATAGTGAGACTGAAGGGGGAGGATGGGGGCCACGTGGAGGATGACAACAGTAAAGCTGACATATTGAACAGGTATTTCTGCTCAGTCTTTACTAATAAAGAGGAAGGTAATGGGTCTGAAGGGAGTACAAGGGGTGAGAATGGTGCAGAAATGGACACAAGTCCCTTTACACGAGAAAGGGTCCTGAAGGAACTGGAAGTAAAAAGAGTTGTTAAAGCAATGGGACCAGATGGGGTGCACCCCAAGGTCCTTAAAAAACTAAGAGAGGTGGTGGCTGAACCTCTGGCTATCCTGTTTAGCTGATCACTGGAAACAGGGGAGGTACCTAAAGACTGGAGGACAGCAGATGTAGTCCACTTATACAAAAGTGGGAACAAAGAGGAAGTGGGGAACTACAGACCAGTCAGCTTCACTTCGGTAGTGGGGAAGATCATGGAAGCACTACTGAAGGAGAGATTGGTGGAAGATCTGGTTGTCAGCGGACTACAGGACCCAAGGCAGCATGGTTTCACCAGGGGGAGGTAATGTCAGACCTACCTCGTTGAATTTTTTGACTGGGTGACTAGGGAGGTGGATCAGAGGAGGGCAGTGGACATGGCCTATCTGGACTTCAGCAAGGCCTTTGACACTGTGCCACATAGAAGGCTATTACACAAACTCAGGAATATGGGTGTGGGCAGAACAGTAGTGTGGTGTTTAGGTAACTGACTGGGTGGCAGGACACAGAGGGTGGTGGTAAATGGCTGTCACTCTACAGAGGGAAGAGTGACCAGTGGGGTACCACAGGGATCAGTGCTGGGACCAGTCCTATTCAACATCTTCATCAGTGACATTACACAGGACCTAGAAGGCAGAATTTCACTGTTCACTGATGACACAAAGCTCTGTAACAAAGCAGGCACACCAGACGGTATAGACAGAATGAGAAGGGACCTGCAGAAACTTGAAGAATGGTCAGGGGTTTGGCAGTTGAAATTCAATGCAAAGAAGTGCAAGATAATGCATATGGGGCATAAATACACTGGCACAACATATCAGTTGGGGGGTGAGTATATAGCATGCACCAAGTAGGAAAGGGATCTTGGGGTGATCATCTCTGATGACCTCAAGGTAGGGAAACAGTGTGACAAGGCAGCAGGTAAAGCAAATAGGATGCTGGGATGCATAGGCAGGGGCATCATCAGCAGGAAAAGGGAGGTCATAATTCCACTATACAAGACACTAGTGAGGCCCCACCTGGAGTACAGTGTACAGTTCTGGAGACCTTACCTACGTAAGGACATAGACAGGGTAGAGAAGGTTCAGAGGAGGGCAACAAAGATGGTACATGGATTGCATTACAAGTCCTATGAGGACAGTTTGAAAGAACTGAATATATATTCCCTGGAGGAGAGGAGGGAGAGGAGAGAGAGAGGGGATATGATAGAGACATACAAGTGTCTTACAGGGAGGAACAGGGTGCAGGAATACATTATTTTTAAGTAAAAAAGATGTTCCAGGACTAGAGGGCATGGGATGAAGTTGGCGGGAGGACAATTCAGAGGAAACGTGAGGAAGAATTTCTTCACAGAACGGGTGGTGGACAAGTGGAACACCCTGCCAGAGAAAGTGGTGGGGGCTGAAACAATCATGGGATTTAAGAATGCATGGGATAGACATAAAGGAATTCTGGAGGTCAGGGGTAAGGGGCAACAGACTTCTAGGAAAACATAAACTGAACTTACAAGCTCAAATGGGCAGACTGGGTGGGCCATAGGCCCTTATCTGCCGACACTGTCTATGTATCTATGTATCTATGTAAAAGCTGTAGCCATAACTCCAGGCATGCGTATTAGTGTCAGCTGTAATCCACATGCCCAGAGTTATGGCTACAGAAAGAAATGAAGTGCTCTCTCATTGGAGCGATTTATTTCTTTCAACTACACGAAGTGCCACATCAGCATGCAGAACTAGTGTCATGACCAGAGTGCCTAGTCATTGGTCTACATATCCAAGCCCATTGCAGTTTCAGCTGTAATTGACTTGGCAGTGAAACACTTCTAAAATGCCATTAGTAGCAAGACGTTCCTTGCGCAAGTGAATGTAAAAATGGGGAAATAATGGCAGTGTCAAATTATGTACCCACCTCCATACTGCCACCCCTATCCAAGGCACCTGAAAGGATAATCACAGACCAACTTACTGATTACCTTGGCAAGCATAATCTTCAATGTGTCCAGCAGCATGGATTCAGGAAGGGCCACAGCACCACTACTGACCTTATGGAATATACTCACTTCCTACTTGAGGGTCTAGGCTCTGGTCAGTACATGGGCTCGATATTTATCGACCTCACCAAGGCATTCGATTTAGTGACTCACCAATTACTTCTTCAAAAGCTCCTTGCAATCGGCCTGTCTACAGACACAGTAAAATGGTTCTGCATCTATCTTCAGGGCACTCACAGCAGGTTAGAATAAGCAATGTTTGGTCTGACTCATGAAATGTAACAGTGGGAGTACCACAGGGCTCCATACTGGGCCACTTACTTTTCATCTTTTTTATCAACGAGTTGTCAGAGGCATGTCCAATTGTCCAAGTACTTTTGTATGCCAATGATATAGTCCTCTATACCAGCAACATCTGCCAGGACACGCTTACCAGAGATCTGCAACTGAATTTCCCAGGCACAGAAAAGTGGTTTTAGACAAAAAAGCTGGTTCTAAACAGTAAAAAAACAAGACAATGCTCTTCTCAACTACTCGATCAAGAAATAAGGCCTCTCCCCTAGTCATCACAGACAAAACTGGAACTCCCGTCGAGCAAGTGAATGTGTTCAAATATCTGGGTGTTACAATAGATGACACTCTGTAGTACCTGCTCTGAGAATGTCACCCAAGCTGTAAACAGATGGCTAGGGGCCCTCTACAGAAACAAAATTAACTTCAGTCTTGAGACCAAGTGGGCCATAGTGTCAAGTTCAATGCTTCCTGTCATTGACTATGGCATCATAGTCTATAGAGTAGCCAATGAGACTGTGCTAAGCCGAGTACACCAAGCCTTAAACAAGGCATGCAGATTTGTGTTAAATGCAGATAGACTCACTCACTCCTGTGTTCTGTACAGTATGACCGAATGGTTGCTACTACAAGTCAGAGTACAGTTTCACACCTACATACTAGCCAAACAAGCTCTCCTTGGGCTTTTCCCACATTCCCTGATGGAACTACTTCAGCTGGCCACTAGTCTTTACTGCTCCAGGAGTACAACAAGACCTGCTTTCATGGTGCCCTGTCGAAGAACCTCCCTGGTCTGCCATTCTTTCACCATTAGGGCCCCAAAATGGCTAAATGATCTTCTTCCCAGTATTAAAAGTATTAAAAACCTGGATCAATTCATAGCCCATCTAAAAATCTTTCTCTCCCTAAGATGCTACATGTAAGTAGTATAGTAGTATGTGCAAACTTTCTCCTATGCACTTCAGATCATATGCTGTCATGTTGTTTATGAACTCCTGACATGCTCTACTACTTAGGCATGTGTACTTCAGATGTAATATATGTGCTCTGTTATGTATTTGTAAGGTATCAACTATACAGTGGCGTCCCCCAGGATGAAATGCAATTTTGCAGCATTCTGCAGAATGCTGCAGCAGGCCTACTGAATAAAGTAATGTAATTTCAATGGTAATTAGTCCCCTTTGTCATTCAGAAAAATGTGACAGTGCCAGGATGAAGTGAATGCCACAGTTTCCTGCATGACAAAGGGGACTACTTGCCAGTAAAATTACATAGCTTTATTCAGTAGGTCTGCTGCAGCATACTGCAGAGTGCTATAAAAGTGTGTTTCATCTTGGGGGAACACCACTGTATATGTTCCCTGACTATGGCCGCTATGCACGATGTCAATGCACCATGTACAATTGGTGCATTGGCATCTCTATGACAGAATGCCACAGAGCGGGGTCCTGCAGACCCCGCGTGGCATTCACAGAGAGTGCATGTGGCATTTACACTCCCAATCCCCTGGCCACTCAGACAGCAATGCACTGGGGTGGGTGGGGGTGTGTGTTGGGGGCGTGCCTGCACTCCACGCCATTCACAAAGCTGTGGAGTGCTGGGTGCAGGTGGCACACTTTACGCTGGATAACACCCAGCTGTAAGGGATATGTGCCCCCCCAGGATGTCACCACTAGCCATGGTGCTGAAGTGGCAGCACTGAAGACCCCCCACAAGCTGCCCCAGCCCATGGATCTACAAGGAGGGCTGGGGCGGCCAACCAGGAACCCACCCCCTCAAGCTGGTGGCGCACATCGTGCCCTCTGGTGTCATCCGCGTCCTGCGGGTGCAAGGGATCCATTAGTGAACCGGGTCCAGGCATCCCATTGAATGCGTGCCCAGTTCACGGAAATGTCCTCTGCGCATCTGCATGCCAGAGGGGGTGGGGCCATGGACAGGTGCCCCATGGGTGCATGCATTTGTGAATACTGTGCACCCTGCGCCTGTCCAGGGCCATAGAGCCACACGGGTGGGATACGTGCCTCTGGTGTGTAATTCCCGCCCGATCATGCGTAGGGCCCAGTATTTGCTGACATCTGTATTGTTCTCATGATTGTATTATTTTAAATGTACTTTACTGACTCTGACATGGAACCTTTGCAAATGAGCTGTCAGCTGAAAGGTGTACTTTGAGCTATCCAATAAATAAAATAAATAAAAAGACAGGGGTTATTTGTTTGTATGATGATGTGAGATACAACCCCACAGTCCAAATACAGTTTCAAATAAATGTCGAGACTTACATGGCTACAGCAGGACTGGTACCTACGCTACCATTTCCCCTAGCTATTGGTCATGTAGTCCCTAGATTTTTTTTTTACCTTTGTTTTACCAGAAGAGACACACTAAGCCGAAAGCTTGTTTACAGGAGCGACCTGGGAGCACAAGGAAGTTAAGTGACTTGCTCAGGGTCACGCAGTATGCAAGTGGGGCTATGGGATTCAAACCCAGATCTCCAGGTTTGCAGCTCAGAGCCTTAAACCACTGCACTATACTGCCTCCAAGTTTTAACAAAATGTTGCTTAATTTAAAGACTGATCCAGTCCTTCTTTCTACCTGGGCCCAAATAAAGAAAACTCAGGAAGATGCAGAAAAAGAACAGGACTTGGGGGCCTTATTTCCCTTTGAGGACTCTGATGCTTTTGTTAAATCTACAAAGACTAAAAAGACCAGAGGGGAAGTAAGGAGAAAAAATGTGTCTCGCAGAGCTTTATGGGATGCTGGGAAAGATCTGGACACTAAATTGGACTTTGATACCTTTGGGCAAGAACAATGGACTGATAGGGACTTGAAAGGTTTGTTTGATCAGGTGGGTTTCATTGAAGAGGGGGAAACATTATTATATAGTCTAAAATGATAATAATTTACTATATAGAGTCTGTAAGAATCCTAAAATTGATGAGAATTGCGAGCAATTGGTGGTCCCCGAAAAGTACCATGCTGGCCTATTACACTTGGTGCATGATGGTCCCTTAGCAAGATGTATGAGAAAAATGAAAACCCTGAGTAGGCTCTTTTTTTAGATTCTTTTGACCTGATATTTACCAAGTGGTCACCAATTACTGTAAGGCACGTGAAGTCTGCCAGAAGGTAGTGCCAATTACCCATAAAGACAAAGTGCCCATGATAACTATTCCTGTGGTTACAGTCCCTTTTACATAGGTGGTTATGGATATTGTAGGCCCATTAGAGCCAGTAAAAAGGGGACCACTTGATTTTAATACTGATAGATTATACCACAAAGTACCTCAATGCCATTCTAATGCATACAGTTACTGCACAGAAAGTTGCAGAAGAATTGGCCAGAATATTTGGTCATGTTGGTATTCCCGTCACCATACTAACCGATCAAGGGACTAATTTTAATTCACAAATGAAACATAGAAACAAAAAAAATGTGGCAGAAGGATTCCAAGGGTCCATCTAGTTTGCCCATGTGTTCCTTGGACCTTCTCAGATCCCATAACCTAACACCCCCCCCTTCTGCCTAATGCCTCCTACTGCTCCTGTTGCTTTTGATCGTGCTTTAGCCTTGTCCCAGCCCAGCTTGAATGATGTCATGGACTTTGCTTCCACTACCTCAGGTGGCAGTTTATTCCATCACTCCATGACTCTTTCTGTAAAATAGTGCTTCCTAAGCTTCCTCTTGAAGCTCCACCCCCTCAACTTCCACTAGTGCCCTCTAGTGTTAGAGTTGGAGATTTTGTTGAACAGGTCTGAGGATGGCACCTTATTTACTCCTCTCAGGAACTTGTATGTTTCAATCATATCTCCCCTCTCCCTCCTTGTCTCCACTGAGGACAGTTTTAATGCTTCCAGATGCTCCTCGTACGAGTGCCCTTGAAGGCCCTGGATCATTTTGGTCACTCTTCTCTGAATAGCCTCCAGCCTGTTTATATCCTTTTTCAGATGTGGGCTCCAAAACTGGACAGAGTACTCCAGATGAGACCTTACCAGGGACCTGCAGAGTGGCAGTATTACCTCCTTCCTCTTGCTGTTTAATCCCCTCCATATGCACCCCAGCATTTCGTTGGCCTTGCTATAAGCTTTGTTTCATTGGCTTGTCTGTTTATGGGTGCTGCTTATGATGACACTTAGGTCCCATTCTTCCTGTATGGCGCTGAGCTGGACTTCGTTGAGGTGATACTATGTCTTTGGGTTCCCTTCATCCAAATGCATCACCTTACAATTTTTTCATTGAACTTCAGCTGCCAGATTTTGGACTACATTTCTTGCCTCTGTAGGTCTTTTTGTAGGTCCTTAACCAGCTCCTCGCTGTCATCCCTTCCTCCTAGCTTGGTATCGTCCAAGAATAGGACAATTTTGCCCTGAATACCTTTGTTGATGCCACTGGTAAAGACATTAAAAATGACTGGCCCTAACATGAAGCCTTGGGGCACATCACTAGTGACCGCTCCTGTTTTCTGTCCCTAAGCCAATTACCTACCCAACTGACTAAGCAGTTGGCTGCACCCAGGTCCTCCAACTTTTTCAGCAAGCGGTTGTGCTGCACTGAATCAAAGGCTTCACTAAAATCAAAGTAGAGGAGGTCCACCGGGTGGCCTCTGTCTAGTTCCCTAGTGACCCAGTCAAAAATGTGGTTACGTTCATTTGACATGACCTTCCAACCACAAACCCATGTTGTCTGTCATCCTGCAGACCATTCTTATCTAGGTAGTCTACCAAGTCTTGTTTTACTAAGGTTTCCATCAGTTTCCTCACTACCGACGTAAGGCTGACCGGTCGGTGGTTGCCTACTTCCTCCCAACTCCCTCCCTTGTGGAGAGGTACCACATCAGCTTTTCTCCAGCCTCCCAGCACTTCCCCTCCATCTGAAGTGATCTGCTGAATAAATGTGCTAAGGGACATGCCAATTCACTTGCTAGCTCTTTTAGCACCCTCGAGTGTATTCCATCAGGCCCTGGCAACTTGTCTTCCCTGAGATGATCCAGGGCCTCTCTAACCCTACTGTTGGTGATTGATGGTGCTTCCATTTGTGGAACACCTTTGTCAGCAGCCCTGATGCCATTGTCTGGTATTGGGCCTTTGTGTTCCTTCATGAACACTGAGCAAAGAATGCAGGAATTGTGTAATATTTTAGGGGGTCACTGCAGTTAGAATCTCTCTGTACCACTTCCAGACAGACAGGCATACCTCTCAACTGTCCCTGATTTTCAGGGATGTCCCTGATTTTACCTCAAAATTTTACTCTGTCCCTCCTAAAAATTGTGTTTCCGTGACCAAACAGTAGAGGTTGTAAGCACAAAATAATGTCAGATATTAAAGTTGCAGATTTGTTCTTCCTTAGAAAATACATTTTCTACTAAGCCCCTTATTCTACCAGGTTTCTAAGTAGGTATCACCAGTTTTGAAGATGTGTCCCTGATTTTGGTCTTTTGTCCCTGATTTTTTTAAGCTGTGTCCCTGATTTATGAGGCAGGAGGTTGAGAGGTATGCAGACAGGTTGGTGGAAAGAATGAATAAAGCAATGAAACATATGTTAAGAAAGTTTGTTTCTGAAGAGGGGAGGGGAGGGACTGGGACAGATTCTGCCTTATTTGATGTTTGCATACTAGGAGGTACCACAAGCAACTACTGGGTTGTCACCATTTGAACTCCTGTATGGTAGAAATCCCCAGGGCCCTCTAGATGTACAAGTGGTACATGACATTGAGCTGAAACAAATGGGAATTCAAAAAGAATACTATGATGTGGGAGTAGGGAATAAGTCCTTCCAGCCATGAAACAATGTCCTGTTGTTGTTGCCTTCTCAGGAAAAGAAGCTTTTATCTAAATGGCAAGGACCATTCTCCATGGTTAAGCAGACTGGCCCAGTTATATATGAGATAGACATCCCTGGATGAAAGACTAGCGCCTGTGTATATCATGCCAACTTACTGAAGGCCTGGGTTAGTAAAAGTGCTATAAAACCTGACTTCAGCTGTGTGGTTACACCCAAGGGTCCAGAGGATAGTATGGAAGCAGCCTAACAGAGACTGGAAAAGGATGAGACAGAGGGTGAGACAGAGTCCACAGAACTAAAAATAAATTCCCAGTTATCTAAACAACATAAAAATGAAATGTTGGATTGTATTCCTGACTTGTTACCAGTATTTCCTTCCATCCCAGGGTAGGTTACGCAGGTGGAACACTGTAAAGGTACAGGAACAGCTGCCCCTATATGTCAGAAACCATATAGGGTGCCTGAAAAATTGAAGGTTGACATTAATGCTAAAATTCATAACATACATAGATACATAGACAGTGTCGGCAGATAAGGTCCTATGGCCCACCCAGTCTGCCCATTTGAGCTTGTAAGTTCAGTTTATGTTTTCCTAGAAGTCTGTTGCCCCTTACCCCTGACCTCCAGAATTCCTTTATGTCTATCCCATGCATTCTTAAATCCCATGATTGTTTCAGCTCCCAACACTTCCTCTGGCAGGGTGTTCCACTTGTCCACCACCCGTTCTATGAAGAAATTCTTCCTTACGTTTCCTCTGAATCGTCCTCCCTCCAACTTCATCCCATGCCCTCTAGTCCTGGAACATCTTTTTCACTTAAAAACAGTGTATTCCTGCACCCTGTTCCTCCCTGTAAGATACTTGTATGTCTCTATCATATCCCCTCTCTCCCTCCTCTCCTCCAGGGAGTACATGTTCAGTTCCTTCAACCTGTCCTCATAGGACTTGTGATGCAATCCATGTACCATCTTTGTTGCCCTCCTCTGAGCCTTCTCTACCCTGTCTATGTCCTTACGTAAGTAAGGTCTCCAGAACTGTACACTGTACTCCAGGTGGGGCCTCACTAGTGTCTTGTATAGTGGAATTATGACCTCCCTTTTCCTGCTGGTGATGCCCCTGCCTATGCATCCCAGCATCCTATTTGCTTTACCTGCTGCCTTGTCACACTGTTTCCCTACCTTGAGGTCATCAGAGATGATAACCCCAAGATCCCTTTCCTGCTTGGTGCATGCTATATCCTCACCCCCCAACTGATATATTGTGCCAGGGTTTTTGTGCCCCATATGCATTATCTTGCACTTCTTTGCACTGAATTTCAACTGCCAAACCCCTGACCATTCTTCAAGTTTCTGCAGGTCCATTCTCATTCTGTCTACATCCTCTGGTGTGTCTACTCTGTTACAGAGCTTTGTGTCATCAGCGAACAGTGAAATTCTGCCTTCTAGGTCCTGCGCAATGTCACTGATGAAGATGTTGAATAGGACCGGTCCCAGCACTGATCCCTGTGGTACCCCACTGGTCAATCTTCCCTCTGTGGAGTGACAGCCATTTACCACCACCCTCTGTGTCCTGCCGCCCAGCCAGTTACCTACCCACCACAATACTGTCCTGCCCGCACCTATATTCCCCAGTTTGTGTAGTAGTCTTCTATGTGGCACAGCGTCAAAGGTCTTGCTGAAGTCCAGATAGGCTATGTCCACTGCCCTCCCCTGATCCACCTCCCTAGTCACCCAGTCAAAAAATTCAATGAGGTTGGTCTGACATGACCTCTTCCTGGTGAAACCATGCTGCCTTTGGTCCTGTAGTCCATTGACAACCAGATGTTTCACTAATCTCTCCTTCAGTAGTGCTTCCATGATCTTCCCCACTACTGAGGTGAGGCTGACTGGTCTGTAGTTCCCTGCTTCCTCTTTGTTCCCACCTTTGTATAAGGGGACTACATCTGCTATCCTCCAGTCTTTGAGTACCTCCAGTCTTTGGGTACCTCCCCTGTTTCCAGTGATCAGCTAAACAGGATTGCCAGAGGTTCAGCCACCACCTCTCTTAGCTCTTTAAGGACCCTGGGGTGCACCCCATCTGGCCCCATTGCTTTATCATGCTAACATGCTGGATTTAAAAAATTATTGAGCCTTCAGCTAGCCTCTGGTGTTCCCCAGTGGTAGTGGTGCCCAAAATGGAGTAAGGCCTGAGAGGTTGCATTGATTTTAGGAAGGTTAATGGGATTTCAAAGTTTGATGGCTACCCGATGCCCCGTGTGGATGATCTAATCAACCAGTTAGGAGAAGAGAAGTATATTACAACATTAGATCTTACAAAGGGGTATTGGCAGATCCCTCAGGAGTCGTGAGCTAGAGAGAAAACTGCCTTTGCTACCCACTTTGTTTTTGTTTCTTTCAGTTTAAAATCATGCCATTTGGTCTTCATGGTGCCCCAGCGACCTTCCAGAGGCTTATGAATACCATCCTTGATCCTCATATGCAGTACAGTGTGGCATACCTAGACAATGTTGTGATTTTCAGCAGCAACTGGCGAAGCCATCTCAGACATGTCCAGTCTGTTGTAGAGGCCATAGCTGCTGCTGGATTAACCATTAACCCAAAAAGGAAAGGAAAGGTCAAGACTGAAATATCTAAGATAGCGACTGTTGCTAACTGTCCAGTACCCACCACTAAGAAACAATTTAGGTAGTTTATTGGTCTGACAGGATACTATCATAGGTTTGTTCAGGACTTTTCTGAACTGGCTGCCCCTTTGACAGAATTAATAAAGAATAATCAACCAATGTTAGAGACAAAAAAAATGTGATGATGCCTTTGTTAAAATCAAGGTTAAGTTGTGTTTGGCACCAGTGTTGAAGAGCCCTGATTTTGACACACATTTGTAGTTCAGACAGATGCATCTGAGATAGGATTGGTGCAGTGTTAAGCCAGGAAGGCACTGATGATGAGCAGCCCATATTGTATATTAGCTGAAAACTGTTTGACAGTGAAACAATATACTCTGCTATTGAAAAAGAGTGTCTTGCAGCCAAGTGGGCTATAGAGTCTTTGAGGTTATACATGGCTGGTTCTGAGTTTACTTTGGTTACAGACCACAGTCTTCTGAAGTGGCTGGCAGAAATGAAAGACAAAAATGTCAGAATTACAGGATGGTATTTAGCTCTGCAGCCTTATTGCTTCCAAGTGATCCACAAACCAGGAGCCCAACACAAGACTGCAGACTTTTTATCTCAATATGGTGCTGGTATTAGAGAAAAGGTAGAGATCACCCATTCTGTGTAGGGGGTCTGGATTTTGGAACCCACTGGGTGGTTCCCTTTTAAGGAGGGAGGAATGTGAGGGTGTGATGTTTTGTCTCTCTCCCTTTTTTTTAAATAAGCTGCAGCTAAAAGGTGAATGGAATTGTGGAATACTGGGTATGCACGGCATTTGTTTTTTCTCTCTTCTTTCTCCAAACCATTCTCTCCTGAAATCTGGTTCCTCTGTTCTCCCTGTTGTTGTTTTTCTAGGGTGGAACGTTGGAGACCATGGGCCTGATTCTCAAATGGTTATGCCTGGCATAACTTGGCTTATGCCAAAATAAATAGCGCAAGTAGCAAGTAACTCCAGCAGTTGTGACATACGGTATTCTGCAAAGCAGCCTGCGGCATGTTGCAGGCTGCTTGCACCAAAGTGGACATATGCCACCAGTTACATGCTAAACCCCCTGCAACATGGTGCTAGGAGGTTTATGGCAGCAGTTGCACTCTATTCTGGAGGGGCAGAAACCAAGTCCCCTAGGGGTGCTATTCTCAAACAACCCCCAGAGGACATCCACCAAAGTACAGTTACACCAGCTTTTAGCTGGTGTAAGTGTACTTACACCCTCCGGGGGTTGCGCAAAGGTGCCGCCGGCCCATCCCCAATGACATGTCATCCCCCAATGCCCCGATCCCCAAAGTGCAACAATTAAAGCCCCATAGGGCTAAGTATGCCCCCCCATGCTCTGATCACCAAATTGTGATAATTAAAGCCCCACAGGGCTACTTATGCCCCCGCAGCCCTGATCACCAAATTGTGATATGTAAAGCCATGCATGGCTACTTGTGCCCCTCCAGGCCCTGATCACCAGCTGCCCACAATTGGCACATCCTGTGAAATAAAATACCCTAACCCATTATCCCTGGTAGGCTAGTGGCCCTGCACCTCCCCACCCGGCAGTGCCAGACCACCCCACACCCCCCACACCCCTAACCAGTGGGCGACTGGCACAGCCCACATCTCACCACTGTGGCCAGCCCCCGACTGAGCTCCATCTGAAGGTGTACTGTATATAGTTTGCACTCAATGAATGAATGACAGTTCATTCATTGAGCGCATACTATATACAGGTGTACATGCTCAGACAGAGCTCAGTCGGCAGCTGGCCATGGTGGTGGGAGGTGGGCTGTGCCAGTCACCAGCTGGGTAGGGGTGGGGGTGTGGGATGGTCTAGCACTGCCAGGTGGGGGGGCACTAGCCTACCAGGGATAAAGTGTTAGGGTATTTTATTTCAGAGGATGTGCCAGTTGTGGGTGACTGGTGATGGGGGCCTGGGAGTGCAAAAGTAGCCCTGCGGGACTTTACAAATTGCAATTTGGGGATCGGGGCTGGAGGGGCATTATTAGCCCTGCAGGGCTGTGCTTACACAATATGGGGATCGGGGCTTGGGGGGGCATACATAGCACTGTGGGGCTTTAATTGTCGTAATTTGGTGTTTGGGGCATGGGGGGCACTTGTGCCCTTCACATCCTGGGTTGCAGCTTACGACAAGCCCTTCGGGTACTCCCCTTTATTTGGCATACCTGTGGGATTGTTGCAGGTTGCAGGACTTAGCAGCGGGAACCCTACCCCTTACAGAATCGGGCACAGGGTCCTTGTCGCAACTGCACCCCTCACATGTCACAACTTGCAACATGTGTAGGGGTGCTTCTAGAATTGGGTCCCTTGTTCAGTTTAGGGAGCCCCCAAGAGAAGACATAACTGGAACAGGAGTGCATCAGTTAATTGTCTCCTTCAGCTAACTGAAAAAGTACTGAAAGGGCGAAGCCTCATATGGCTGAGAACATACAGAGAATGGTGCCAAAATGAAGCCTGTGCATGGAAAATGGGTTTGGCAAGGTGATACACTGGGGTGAGTCCCAGGTGACACAGCTGGAGACATTAACTTAATAAAAATAAGGACAGATTCCACAAGCTGTTGTTTCAAATTAACAACAGTGGAATAGCTGTTTTACCTAGTCTGGAAAAAATCTGGAGTGTTCTCAGACAAGCAGGTGAGCCCCAAGGTTTTTTTCACCCTAATCTATCCCTTTTTCTTTCTTTCTTTTTCTTCATGACAGGGACTGGGGGGGGAGCAGTAGTATTATAGAGACATGCTAGCAAACAAGATGCTCATCTGTAACAGGTCGAAAGGTTCCCTAAAAATCTTATGACAGGCCAGATGAATCTGGAAGGAGAGGTAGGAAGCTTACTCAGTGACCAAGATGCAAAATGTTTATTTACAAGGGACAATAAAAACCAAGATAACTGTGTTTTTCAATGTTACAGGAAAATAAAAAAAATAACAAAACAATGCAAATGGAACCAACAACTGATCGACCCAAGATCAGGGGGTTTACCCTTTTTAGTCCAAGTCTTGCGTGCACTTGACCGAGATGATGAAACAACTGATGAACCAAACTTGAACTTTCCTCTGCATTGGCTGATCAGCAGGTGGGTATTGACCCCACAAAGCGCTTTTGTAAACAGGCCATAACAGGGCGTCCCCCGATGAAACAGAACATAACAAGGAACACTGCTAGCTGGTCAATGAAGAACTTGGCCATCCTCTGCAGCTCCGGGCAAGAAGCTGAAGACTTCTGGTTGGCAAGTGGTTCTCTAGACGATCTGCTGCACTGACCACTGGGAGGTCCCCAGCCGCATATTACCTCTTAACAAGATGACTGCTGATGGAACAATCTTCCGGCTGCCTCTGCAGAGCAACACAGGCACGTGCTCACTTATGGACGGCTGGCAAAATAATAAAAGGGCATGCACGACTTTAACTGTAATCCCTCAAGCTTGAGCCAGGGTGGCTCCTAAGCTGACTCACTACTGGATACCTCACTAGCGGCTCTCTACCACTTACAATTGCAGGGCTGATGCTGGAACACTTGTGATGGAACTTTGGAGCAGGCTGATGTCATTGGAGGTGGTTCTGCTGCAGACAGCAGATAGGTCAGGAACCTCCCTGGGTCAGCGTCAGGCTCTGGTGAAACTGGTATGAGCAACAAAGGTGAAGCCAGACATCGGGTACACCAGGGTGCAATTCAATAACAGTTCAGTAGCAAGCAAACAGTTCAGATTTTTAAACAGACAGTTCAGTTTTTGCAAAGAATACAGTCTCTAGAGGGTGCTAGGCAGGCAGCAGTGCAGTTCGGTTTGGGTGCTGGGCCACTTAGATCATAGGACCATCCCTTTCCTCAAGCTGGCGTTGCACCTTGACAGACGTTCTTGCTGTGGCTGTTCTGCAGCCACACCCCTGTATCATTAATATTACTTACCACCCCTATGCCTGAGTCTCTGGAATTCCTGGGCCTGGTTGCTGGACCCTCACAGCTAGCCCCTCCCTCTCAGCAGCCAACCAAGTGCCTCTGTTTTCATTCCTGCCCCTTGGTGCAGAATGGCACCCACACAGACCCCAAGGGCCTTAACCCCACTGTGCACCTGGTCTGCTCCTTTTTGCAACCTCTCGGGGCATTTAAGTCACAATGCCCCTGTCCCCTTTTCTAGGGGTGAGCTGCTATACAGCTCAGATTGTCTTTTTCTGGGTCCCCTCAAACAAAACAAGAAAAAAAAAATGATTAGAAAAACTAACTCGGTGGGCCATGGCCCATCCTGGACCCTCTTTCTTTTTCCCTTCTGGGCCATTGGCACACTGCTCAGGTCCCCCTTTTCTCCTTAGGGCTGTCTGCCCTCCCTGGAAGCTCACTATGCCTCCCTTACAATTCTGGGCTCTGGCCCTTTAAATTTTTTCCCTTAGCTTTCTGTTCCTTCCCCGCTTTCTGCCCCAGCACCCAGGGTGAGTAAAATACAAAATTGGGATCACGCCCACTCACCACCACGGCCCAATTCTTTACTCTGATGGCTGGGGTCTGGACAAGCCGCAGGGAAGCCACGCTTCCACCCGGTCTCTTCTTCTGCACAGCATGGCTGCTTGGGCAGAACTACAGGTCAGGGCCGTGTTTCCTGCCCAGACCTCATTCTTGGCAGCACAACTTGGTCCATCTTCCATTTTTTCCCCCCTTGCCAATTGGGTATCTGCCCAAGGAGAACAGGTCACATCGGGGAGCTGCACTCCACCTGACTGACCCTGCTGCTGCCACCCTGTCCTGGACCGGAGCTGGAGGGGAGTGATGCTGAGGGAGCCACAGACACCATACAGGTACCTTCTTTCTGTCTGTGCTCCCTGCATCCACCACCCTCCTCACTATGCCACTGACTACCCCCTTCTAACCACTCCATGGCCCTTTTTTAGGGCAGGGGAGGTCCTGGCTCCTGGCCAGGAGATTGGGCACAACAAGCATGACAGAGAGGATCTTCTGCCCTTGACCCCCCCTTTCCCTCCATCAGACAGCATGAAAACAGACAAAGGGACTGAGATGGGTCAATGGGACTACAGGCAAGGGGAGGGGTGGAATGGGGGGACCTAGCAAAAATAAGAAAATCTTCACACCAGGGAGCGAGCTCCCTGTCCCTTGCAGTGCCCCTAACTTCAGCATACTACACATCTTTAAAAAACAAATAAACAAAATTTGAGCCCTGACAGCATGCTAGTATTGTACTGCTCAAGTATTTGTTTGTACTTTGTCAGTAACTGGTGTGAGGCAGTGTTTGGTCCATGTTGCAAGCATTCTCTATTTGCATTTTTGCTTTTTGTGTTTGTTAAGTAAGCTGTCCTTTAAACGCTACAGAGTACAGTACATATTTTCCCTGAATTCCTGACTCTCACAACAGAGTGTTAAGTGTGCTGTTTGTTTGAAAGGGCTCAATGTTAAACAAATTACATAACTTTACCTGAGTTTCAGGAGGGAGAGGGGGAGTGATGACTTCTGAATGCTGAACTCCAGCCTGTATGTGATTCTCCTCTATTTCAGTATAGGGGCAGACTGGCCCTAAATAGATAGAAGATAATGTATGGGCATCGATGAACAACCACTCTATTATTGCTTCGAGTGGTTGCCATGCTAACGTAGATAAACCTCGAGAGCACAGCTCTAGAGGTTTTCTTAAGTTTTCATGGCAACCATGAGAAAGGAGAATAGAGTAGTTGAATGATGCCCATACATTATCTTTTATAGAGTATGGGCATCAGATTGATTTAAACAAAAACAAAACATTTGTGGTCTGGATCCTTATGTTAAATTCTTACTGCTGGTCTCTCTGGGTCCAGCTGTACCTGACACAGCCTGTTCAGTAAGGCTGGTAGTTCAGGAAATGCATATGTGCAGATCATTTCTTATTGCTGCACCATCGATGGGTTAACAACATCGAGACATCACATCAATGGTACAACAACCCTGTTAAATGATAGATTTTTGCAGATAACAACGTTTGATCATACATTATATCTTAATTATAGCCTGCTGGAGCAGAGGGAGTGAGGTAATCAGGGGTGGGAGTAAGGCATAATCATCAATTAAAGAATTTTTTATCCCTTACACTACTTAACAGAGTTGCTAGAATGGAATAACTGGTGTTTTGTTATGTGCTCTATTTATTGTTTTATGCTTTGTGAATATATCCAGTGCAAATATTGTAAATACAAAGTTGGAGAGAAAATTTTAAAGCAGAGTGATAGGCCCACAGACCTATTATGTGTGTTAATATGTCCCCTGCAGCCACTCGTTGCTGTATCGGAGTGGTTTCATGCGCCTTCAGCTTGAGCGAAAACAGCGAAGCAAGGATGAGCTTTTCTGGCTCAAGCTGAAGGCAAGTGAAACCACTCTGATACAGGGATGAGTGGTGACGGGGGATGTATTAATATATAATTGATCGAGGCTGGTCAAAAAAATATATATTTTTAAAAACTTCCCAGAACATGCCCTTTTGTAGGGCATCTGCACATGAGACGCTCTTCACAGAGTAAGAGTGTCTCAAGTGCAGGATAAAGAAGTGCTCAAATTGGTCGTGAGCGCTCCCTCGATCTATAACGTGTAAGCAAAGTGTATAAATGTAGAGCTGAAGCAGAGTGTGAGCAGTGTCTAATGAGCCACTGACAGTGTAGGAGCTCTGCTGGTCTGTGCTGTTTCTGCCTAGCACAGTGGTGGTTCTTGTCACTCTAACCAAAGTTCTCACTGCCCGAAGGAAACTGTATATAGATGTGCATTATTTGTGTGTTTGCTTGTTTGTTTGT
Source organism: Neoceratodus forsteri (assembly GCA_016271365.2). Lineage (NCBI taxonomy): Eukaryota > Metazoa > Chordata > Ceratodontiformes > Ceratodontidae > Neoceratodus > Neoceratodus forsteri. The sequence continues at coordinate 473,909,808 of CM057455.1, forward strand.
TTTGATAGTAAATAAAGTAGTATTTCAGGAATTACTGTTGTCTGCTAAGCCTCTGTCCTCACTATCTGTACCCATGACTCCTTACAGTCCCCACTGACTTGTTTGCATTGTATGTGGCTCCCCTGGCCCTTGCTGCTGGCTTTTGCTTGCCTTGTTGTTTACTCTGTGTCATTTTGCCACACCTGTTACTGATACTACTTGAATGTCACATGTTACTATTGGATAGCTATGTGTTGAGCTGTGTCTCTTTAGCTAATGTACCTGTACATATTTTGTATGTTTTATGTTACTTGATTATTTTTATGTTTTAGCACTTATTTTATCTTAATTTTTATTCACCTTATTGATCTATGTTCTCCTCTAAAATCCTATGTCCCCTTTCCCCAGGACACATCTGGAAATGAACTGCTTAAAACTCAGCATACTCTACGATGAAAATCTTTACTAAATAATTAAAATGATTGCACTTCTTCTCAATCAACCTACAGATAGCTTTTCTTTCTATATGCCATTACTTTCTTTGCACTCTGCATATAATATGAAAACTACTGAATCACTGGAGTGATATTATATGTATTACTTCTTTTCAGTTCCTGTGTTACAATTTAACTTCTTGAGAATGAGTTTCCTTTTAGCCATTAAATAAATGCTTTATGGCAGATACATTTTTGTATGACACACATACTGCTGTTACCCTGTTTTACCAGACAATTCAATGTTTCTATTTTATTTATTTATTAAGTTATTGCTAGATAGATAGATAGATAGATAGATAGATAGATAGATAGATAGATAGATAGATAGATAGATAGATAGATAGATTGATTGATTTGCCATTTATTTAGTTTTTGTTGACCAGGAAATAAGGGCTAAGCAATCATACCTATTTTCAGCCTCATCCCTGGGGTGATGTGGAGGGGGGCTACAGATGCAGACTGACATATTGAATCAAGTTAAGCTGTTAGTGGCATTGTTAGTGAATGGGGGATATTTAGCCAGGACACGAGATAGATTCTCTTACTCTTTTTGAGAAGTGCCATGGGGTCTTTAACATCCACCTGAACAACTACTAGAAGAGACAGACAGGACCTCGGTTTTATGTCACATCCGAAAGACGGCCCCTCAGGAGTACTGCCCCCCCTCATGCCGCACTGCTATGCAAGTGGTAGGATATTTACCCCAAGTTTCTGGTGTGTGACTAGAATCCACAACCTTCCGATCTTCCAGCCTCAGAGGTGAGTGTGCAACCTGCTGAGCCATTGACATTGCATATTAACAGCATAGTGTTCCCCAGCAGAATACCTGCATACAATAAATGTTTTGTTTATACATAGATACATAGAATTTAATGGCAGATGAGGACCTCCTGGTCCATCTAGTCTGCCCCTCTTCCCTACCTCCCTCTGCTTCAATGTTTATGCTTTTTTCCTGTCCGCTAGGATTTTCTTATGTCTATCCCACACACACTTTTGAATTCACTAACTGTCTTCACCTCCACCACCTCCGCAGGGAGGCCATTCCATGCATCCATCACCCTTTCTGTGAAGAAATGCTTTCTTACATGCCCCCTGAATCTACCTCCCCTCAGCCTCATCTCATCACCCCTTGTTCTTGGGAAGTTTCTCTTCTGAAGGAAACTCCCCTCTTCTACCCTATTTATTCCCTTGAAGTATTTTAATGCCTGTATCATCTTTTAGCCTTTACTCATAAGGCAGTCAGTGAAGCCACTGTACCACCATTGTAGCCCTTCTCTGGACCACCTCCATCATGTCTATGTCCTTCCTAAGATGTGACCTCCAGAACTGAACACAGATCTTCAGATGAGGTGTCACCAGCAATCTGTACAGTGGCATCACCACCTCCTTTCTTCTGCTAGTGATACCCCTCTCTATACAACCCAGCATATTGCTGGCCTTCCTTACTACTTTCTCACACTGCCTGGCTACCTTTAGGTCATCCCTTTTAATCATTCCCAGATCCCTTTCCTGTTTGGTGGGCGTCAGCAATTCCCCCCCATAGAGCACTGTACCCCTGGGTTTCCATGTCCCAAATGCATGATTTTGCATTTTTTCTCATTAAACCTCAGCTGCCATTCTCTCAACCATTTCTCCAGCCTGCCTAGGTCCCATCTCATTTTTTCCACCCCCTCTGGAGTGTATCGATCCTATTGCAGACCATGGTGTCATCAGCAAATAGGCACACGTTCCCCTCAAGTCCCTCTGCAATGGCACTTATGAAGACATTAAAGAGGGCTGGACCCAGCACCAACCTGTAGGACACACCACTAGTCATCTTTCTCTCCACTGACAGGACTCCATTCACCATTACTTTTTTTGTGTCCCCCCACTCAACCAATTCCTGACTCAGTTTAATGTCCTATGTCCCACTCCCAGGCTGCGCAGTTTGTTTATCAGTCTTCTATGTGAATGGTGTCAAAGGCCTTTCTAAAATCCAAGTAGGCCACATCCACCGCTCCCCTTGATTGATCACTTTGGTGACACAGTCAAAAAAATTCATCAGGTTTGTTTGGCAAGCCCTACCTTCCATGAAGCTGTGTTGCCTGGGATCCTGCTGAGACCTGGATTTGAGGTACTCCACAATCCTGTCCGTGAGTAATGATTCCATCAATTAACCTACTACTGATGTCAAGCTGACTGGCCTGTAATTTCTGCCTCCTCCCTACTCCCAGTTTTGTGTAGAGGGACAACATTCACCTTTTTCAAATCATCCGTAACCACCCGTCTCAAAAGATGTGTTGAACAGTTCTGCCAGGGATGCTGCTACAGTAGTTCATTTCTGATCTCTTTTAGCATTCTAGGATGAATTCCATCCGGTTCCATTGCCTTGTCTACCCTTATCTCTCCTAGTCCTTTTAGGACCTTCTCTTTGGTAAAAGGACTGGTTACCACCCCCTTTCTCTGACTAGTTTTTACTCTCAACTGTGATCCCTCACCCTCTCCTTCTACCATAAATACTGAGCAGAATTGCTTATTTAAGATTTCTGCCTTTTCCTGATTCCCTTTAGCAGACCCCCCTTCCCTTACCAGCCTTGCTATTCCTCCCCTAGTTGTTTTTCTTTTCACTAATATATCTGAAAAAGGTCTTGCCCCTTCTTCTTTTCCTGTGCTAATCTTTCCTCTGTTTGTGCTTCGGCTCTTCTTACTGCTTTATCCGTTTCACTCAGTATCTCTGTGTATCCTTCTCTACTTTCCTCACTGTGTTTTTTTTTTGTATTTTCTGAATGCCATCCTTTTTACTGTCACCCTCTTGGCTACCTCCTTCTTAAACCATAGTGGTGTCTTCCTTTTCTTAGTCTTACTTAATTGCCTGATGCACCTACCTGCTGCCTCAGCTGTGGCTCCCTTTAGGATTTCCCATTGCTTTTCCTCCCTCTCTTCTCCCTCCCCTCTTCCTGAAGCTTCCGCTAGACATTCCATTTGTTTTACAAAATCAACCTTCCTGAAGTTCATGACCTTTACTTTTGAGTGACACAATTCCTCCGCCACCTTGATGCTGAACCATACCATACGGTGGTCACTGGACCCTAGATTACTACCAACTTCTATATCAGTTACTCTATCACCACTGGTGAGCACCAGCATCAATGCATTGTGTGGCATGGAGGTTGTAGAGAGAAGAAAAGAGAGGAAGAGAGAGTAACAGCAGATCTTTTTTCTATTCTTTTCAGAGGACTGAGCTCCTTCTGGGGAAAAATGTAGGCTATTCACAGAGGATGTCTTACATCTGAGGAGAGAGAGAGCACCAGTGCACTAGGACATAACATTTATGTTTATTTTTTTAAAAGGTTCACCAGGAAGACATACTGAGCAAATTGCTTGTTTCTAGGTGCATTCTCGGGGGAAGGGAACACAGGGCAAAAATACAATCCAGAGAATGCTATGATAGTAACAATGCATGTCAAGTGACAAATAGCAATTTCAGAAATATAACTGTAACCCCCTCCTGTTGGGGGCTTACCTGTGAGCTCTGGAAAAGGCTCATTTTCCCTGGGGTTTTGGCCCCACCCCCATTCTTTTTTGGGTCTCCTGGCTGCTGCCCCCTGTGTTTCTGGTCTCTCCTGCTGGCCCCCACGTTGTTTCTGTAGAGAGAGTGGGGCTGTAGGAGTTGTAGTGTGGAGCTGCCAGTCTGGAAAATGGCACAGCAGTGCCAGTAAGCTCCAGGCATGCACACTTGTGCAATTTCATTTTGGCCATTCGCGGATGTTTTGACTGTCCTCTCTGGTGTTTCTGGTCTCATGGGTAAGCAAGAGAAGGACCAGGACTGGTGGCAGTATCGGAGAGGCAGCAGGAGAAGTGAAAAGGCCAGTTTTAGATGTGTCAGCCATGCAGCAGAATCTGGGAGCTGCCTCATTAATATTCATGAGGCAGCAGTGCTTTGAAGTACAGAGAACCTGTCTAACATTGGAGAGACAGTGTTTAGTACTAGTGACAGGCAGCAAAAGACCATCTATGGCAAAACGTTTGCTGAAATCTGTAACTGTTTCCACGGTTCCTAGCAGCCTGACTGCCGTTTCTCACCCTATCCTTACTAGTCCCAGCCTGTGACCTAAGTCCCCTTCTGCCTCTATTAACCACTTCACCCTTCAGTTTCCACACTTGCTCTTAGCACCCTCTGTACCTCTTTTCTCACACCACCCCCCTCCTGCCACTTAAGCATGAGAAACAGACACCGTTATGCGCTCCTCCGTAGCTGAGGAACTTCCACCCAAGCCTGCAACTGGTTGCTGAAGGCTGAAATGTAAACAATCTTCCTTTTCTCCTAAGGTTTGCATAAGTCAACCCTACAAGTACTGTCTTTATGGGTGTTGTAAATATCATATTAATGATGTATTATGTATATATTTTTGTACGTGTGCCCTTGGAATGTATATTCTCTGCACCTACCATTTTTGTAATCATCATTTGTAAAATCTTGTTCATTTTGTATTCTGTATCTTTAGTCTGTGACTGTATAATTGTCCCTGCCAATAGCAGGTCCACCTTGTAATGAGCTTGCTCAACGGTGACCACCTGGATAAATAAAGATTTGATTGATTGATTGATTGAAAAGAAGTAAATAAATGAATAAATAAAAGAGAAGTGGGCAAGAGAAATGGAGAGGCTGACAGCTCATGGGGAAAATAAATAAATAGAATGTGTACACAGACAGCAGCCAGTAAATGTAGTTGGGGCACACATGGATTGTAATGGGATAATATGTAGCTGCCTAGGGGCTATGTATAATGGCAGCAGCAACTGAGAAAGGGCAGGTTGAAATGGTTAATTAATGCAGTCACTTACCAGGGCACAGGGGTGGCTACAGCTGTGTGGGAAAATAAATATATAAAAGTACAGGGTTTGGCTGCAGGAACATTTTGAACTTGGGACACTGCATGAACTGTGCTGGGCTGTTTATCCCAGCCACCATGTTTGGCAGTCAGGTGACACTAGCCAGCCAACCACCGAGTCAGGATTCTGCCAGGGACTCTGGTACTGATTAAAAGGACTTTTGGGGGAAAAGACCGGGGAAAGTTTAGGTGCCTTTTTCTGCACCAATGAGACATTAAGGGAGCCTCATACATATTAATTTTTGGCTAAGGCAGTGGCTCAGGACAATGGGGAGTGAGGAGAGACCCCCCAATAAAGCAAGGACAGTAGGAGTTGGAGTCAGTTCAGTGGGAGTTCCTCCAGGAGGAGGGAGGATCCGGCCCCTAGAGAGAATGAGGCTGCAGGATGGGCCTGCTTGGGGGCTGCCAAACATTTGTCCCCCAGGGCAGGGAGTAGAGAAGCAGCGAAGTTAAATTCTGCCCATGAAGTGAACGTGAAGTGGCCCACTTTGCGTTACCATTCTGCTATGCAAAGTGTCCATTTAAAACCCTCACTTCACCACTTCACATTGTAATTATGACTTTGCGTTGCTCACTCTACCTTACTTCACTTTAAGGTGGAGTGAGAATTCACATGCAGTCCATACACATCACATGGCTTACACAGTGTAGGTCACATGCTTAAGGCAGACAGTGACTCATGCTTCAAAGAGAGTTTTAGTTTCACCTTGTAGTAGGAGAAAGGTTGTGTGTACAGATGCAGCGAAGTTAAATTCCGCCAGTGAAGTACATGTGAAGTAGACCACGTCACATTACTTTATGGCTATCCGAAGTGCCCATTGAAAGTGCTACTTCGTCACTTCACCTTGGGATGATGGCGATAATGACTTTGCATTGCTCACTCCCCCTTTAAGGACGGAGTGAGAATTTACAGGCAGCCCACACACATCACATGGCTTACACAGTCTAGGTCACATGCTTCAGGCAGGCAGGAAGTGACTCATGCTTGAAAGAGGGTTTCACTTCAGCAGCAGCCCCTGGCTCCAACAACATCTGGGCGCCCCCCAGCCTGTGCCTAGTCCTCCCTGTACCTCATTAGCATGGGAGTTCTTTACTACACTGCCTGGGGAAAGCAGTGTAGTGAAATGTAATCTGTGTGGTGTGGAGGTGCGCTGTGGCCCCAAAGGAACTCACCTTGGCACAGGTGGTCAGTACACCCACCTGCACAACCACCACAGTGTACAGTGGCAGGCCAAGATTGCAGAACAGGGCAGTAATGCACCTGGTGGCACTGCTGGGAAAGAGGGGCCAGCACGGCGTCCACCTGCACGTGGTGGTGTGAAGCGAGGGAGGGCCATGAATCAAGAAGAAGAATCAGCATTTATATAGCGCTTTTCATACACAGTATCCCAAAGCGCTTTACAAGCAATGCTAGACTGATAGTGAAGTGACTGAATGTGTGGTGGTGACCATATCACACATCATCACCCACACACAGACTGGATAATTGCATGAACCGGTTTATGGGAAGGGGAATGTTGGCCAGGACACTGGGAATGTTCCCTGCTCTTTGCAAAGAGTGCCCTGGGTTCTTTTACTTCCACCTGGACACCCACCAGTACAACACCAGGATGGGCAGAAGGGACCTCGGTTTAATGTCTCATCTGAAGGATGGCACACCCCAGCAGTACTGCACCCCCCAATACTGCATTTGGATGCCAGCGATTTTTAGGTGCAAGTCCAATCCCAGTGTGGGACAAGAACCCATGACCTACTGGTCCAGAGGCAGATGTGCTACCAACTGAGCCAAGTGGCTGCTCCACCACCACAACCTGCAGCAGGTGACTGTGGCAACCCTGTCCAACTACCTGCCTCACAGACCAGTTAGGGCCTGATGTGGAGTGAGTTGGAGGCTGTTAACCACCATCTTGACAACGTTGAGCAGCAGTTGGAGCAAATTGAGGGGCAGCAGCTAAAAATTATGGAGATGCTTCAACTGCTACTGTCCTATCAGAATGTTGATCATTCGTTTTATTTTGTCCTTGCACCACCACCCTCTGTGTGAAAAAATAGTTCCTGATGTTGCCCCGATCCATCCCCCCACTATCTTCAAATTTTGGGCCCTTCCTCATGCACATCTCTTTTTCTGGCTGATGCTACCCTCTTGTATGTTGTCGATTCCCTTTCGGTACTTGATATTTTCTATCAAGCCCCCCCCAGGTCATCATCATCATCATCAACAGGAATTACTACATCACAACATTTTTGAAGAGGGGAGGATTTAACACCAGCAGACCCAGACACAGCCACCTTGACTTTCTTTTTCTCCGGTTCCCAATCAGCGTATCATCAGAACTGAAAAACAAAATGTAACTGCTGCGATTCATGAAGAACGTGATTTGTCTCACGAAGAGTGACTGGTGTGACATGACTAATGAACTGTACTCAAATTCCTACAGCTGTACTTCCCAGACCTGTACCACCCCAAATACCCTGCCTTGAAAATACATATTAATGAGTGCAATGGTCAAGCCGAGATACTACAAAACAGGGTTATATGCAACTTACAATCCAAAACCTTTAAGTTTTGTAATACGTGAATCATTGTGATGATAAACACAGTTTGTATCGTGAGTGCCTCATGATGATCACCCTGACTTAAAAATGCACATTAATGAGTACAATGTCCACGCCGAGATATGCACCACATGGTACTCTGAAGGAAAGCCAAACAAATAACTGTGACTTAAGTTACAGATGGAGAATGGGCCCTAAAGAGATGCAAATACAGAGACAGATTAAGATTGTGCTGCACACTCAAGAGATGCACCTTAACTAGTGCTCACAAGTCACAAATCCAAATCTGGAAAAGAATACCTTTTGCCGGTTGGGGGGGCGGTGAACTGTCATAACAGTCCACTACCAAGATACCACAAAGCAGTACAAAATAATGCAGGTGTGGTGGATAGCAGGTTCACAGTTCAACAATTATTGTGTGGCACAATAAAATGTGTCTGATTTGATGGCACACATCACACACACACACTCACTCACACACTACAGGTAATACGCAGCAAACTGAAAACTTCAGTAAAATAACCAAATCTTTTAAATTAACTGAAATTATGCACTGCAGCACAACAACAATCAGCACAAAATGTCAAAAATTACTGAAAATATTACTGTGAGTACATTAACACAGTTGTACAAGAAAAATATTATCAAAACAGAAAGACTGCCTTTCTCCCAGTTTATCTCCCTCCCTCCCTCCACCACAGATATGCCCCCCCAAGCACACTTCAAGTGTCTGTCACTACACAGACTGAATGTCCTAAATTAAAATTCAAAATCCACACACAGACTGAATGTTCTAAATTAACATTCAAAATCCATACACAAACAATAAACACTCAATGATATGAGCACAGGAGGGTTTCCTACAATCAATGTACTAAATTCTGAGCAAACAAAATGGCTCAAAAAGGTTTTTTTGAACAGCTTTTAGAGGGTTTGAATCTCAGAGCTCTGACAGCAAACTGTCTCCAGCTTCCACTACACACACGCCACACAGAACTGAGTCTGTGCAGAACAATCTAAAGCCCATGTGACCTGCAATCCCATGAATCACGGCAAAATTAGCCTTTGGAGCTCACCAACAAGGCGAAGTGATGAAAAGTACATTGATTTCAATGTACTTCACATTAAAATTGATGCAGAAGTGGTTGGAGAAAGGTGGAGTAATGTGAAGTCATTGTTTCCAATGGATTTTGCGTTCCTCATCATGACATGAAGTACACCACTGCGCGTTGTGGATTACTCCGCAGATTCTGCCTTAATTTGCTAATTGCTTTGTGTGGTGGATTTTGGCCACTTCATCCACCACTAGGAGGGAGTGTCTGCCCCATTGGGTAAAGGAAAAGCAAAAGCAAGGAAGAAGCAGCTTGGAAGAGAAAAAGGAAAGCTGCATGTTGCTGAATGTTCTGCATTGCTTTGAAATTGCACCACAGCAGTGAGGAAAAGAAGAAGAGAGAAGAGGTTGTGTCCTGAACCTGGGAAAAAGGAAAAGGTTGTGTCTTGATCCTGCAAAAAGAAAAAGTTTGCATTCTGAGCCTGGAAAAAGAACAAAGATTGTGTCCTGAGCCTGCTACAAAGGACAAACATTACTTCTAAGCCTGGGAATAGATGTAATACAGAGGATGAGGTACAAGAGAACATAAATGTGCTGAGAGAAGGAAAAGGATGAGTGAGCCTCTTCAATTGGAAAATTGCTATGTACCTGCACGATGAGAAAAAGGGACTTTGGAGTGCAGGTGATATGTGTGAGCCAGAGCAAGAATGTGGCTGTATTGAAGCTGAGAGAGTGTGACAGCAGGAGGATGGACAGGTGCCATTTGGGGATGGGTACCTGTCGTCTGCACCTGAGATGCAGTGAGGAAAAAGGAACAGATTGCTTTTGCTACACACCATGGCAGGAAAGAGAAAGCAAGAGAGCAGAAGAGAACATGCTGAATGGTTTCTGCTGGAACCCAGGGCCAGGTTAGAAACTCGTTAATCCCCATGTGGAGTCATTCAAACTGGCTTTAAAGACTTATTTGTGGTCTCAGGTTTTTATTTATTGAGTGTGTTGGTTGTATTATGATATGTGCATGATTTTATTTATGAATGACTGTTTATATATTTAAAGTGTTGATTTTATTATGTACGGCGCCTTGGTTTTGTTGAAAGGCGCCTAAAAAATAAAAATTATTATTATTATTATTATCAAGTGGGGTCTGCAGCAGCAGAAGATCATGGTTCTTGTACCCGAGTGCTAGGGCACTCTGATCAGAGAGAGCTGGACCGTGGAGCCACTTCTTGCTCTGGGTCCCCTGTAGTTGGCAGGCCTTGCACACATGCTCTGCAATGGGGCCTGTAATGGGCCAAAGGGGACAAGCTGCAAGATCTGCAAGCAAGAGGAAAGAAAGAACAAGCTGTAGCTTCTGTGCCCCCTGTTTAAGCATCGAGCCCGGTTCTGCCACTGATTCCATCAATTCCCCAGGTCTTCAGCGAACTGTGCCATTCGAGGACTGATTCTGCAGAACCGTGCGTAAACTGCAGGAATTTCCCTACACCTGGGGACTGTAAATAGTATAAGAACTCATACCAAGATAGAGCCAAGGTTTACAGAAGGGAAAGAATGTAAAAAGTTAAAATTTTTCAAGCATGCCAAAGCCGGCTACCAGCTGCACGTCATGCCTGCAACTGGAATCTGGGTACCCAGTGAAGGACTTTGGGGTTTGGAATGGACTGGGACCTGCGGGTCTGGGTTTTGGTATTTCTGCAGCAGTTAGCTAGATTAGATAGACCTGGTGGCTGTAGTGATTGAAATCTGGGTTTGAATCAAAAGGGAAATGTGATTGTGGGGAAATGCCAATCATTAAAATGCTTGTTTGAACTCTATTCCATTTACCCCATCATAGCCCTCCCCCCTGTAAATAAACCAGATGTTATTGTTTTGTAACAGAGATGATTCCAGATCCTAATTTTAGTGAGCACGTTATTGGGTGAAATGGAAAAGGAAAATGGAATATAACTAGATGTGGAGAGGTTCAAATCTTGGTAAATCCATGTCTGGGGTAACTGTTAGGGAGATGAGTTGGTACAACATCCCAGGGGGTTGTATGGTTGCTAATCAGGCCCACTGAAATGTACTCTGGGTGGAGGCACTGCCATTTTATTTTAGTTTTTCTGGGAAAGAACCCCCTGTGGTATAGCTATGGGAACCCAGGCCCTTACCCTTGTAATGGTCAGCAAGGCAACAGCAGTGGCCCTCTCCATGATGGCGTCAGAGAGTGATTTCATAAGTGCTTACAATAACAGATACAAGCCAGACTCCCAGTATAAGGCATTTGTAGCAATGAATCTAAGCAAGTTTAGCACAAAGGGAATAGCAAGTAGAAGATTAGTGATATGGGAAGGCTAAGGGTGTTAGGAACAGCTGCAGGTAGGGGAGGTGAAGGTTTCAAAGAGGAAAGAGAGGGTGTGAAGGGAGGGGGCATTGTGTATGGAGGAGACATGTGAGTTCCAGAGCTTGGGGACTGGTGGGAGAATGATGCCTGGCCAGCAGATGAAATCCTGGAGAGAACAGCAAGGGTGCGAGCATCAGTAATCCTAAAGGAGACAGAGAAGTAAGGAGTGGATGAGAAGGAGGATGAGAGGTAAGAGGGGAGTGCACCAAACTAGACTTTACCAAGGAATCTGGCGCAATGAGTCAGGTGATGATCATTGAGCGAAGGGAGCACTAGAGTCAAAGTCTTTGAGACAGGGTCATGGCGACCAGAAATGCGTCAGACTATTCTTGTGTCTAAATAAATGTTTTAATATACTGCAGCATCAGCCTTATTTATGGTGGTTTGGGTGAGTGCCTGGTTATGATGTTGTAGATATTTAAACATAATAAAGTTTTTTTTTAAGACATTTTGTATTCATTAGAAAAGTAATTGTGATTTTTGCTGTCAATTTTATATTCTATACAGTGACTATCCCTTTAATTTGGAATGCTGTGTGGAATTACCTGACACACACGCAATAGGTTCAGAATGTACTCTGCATATCATTTCTTGTTTTCCAGCTCTTTATATTGTTATTTAATCAAATTATAACATTTTTAATAGAGCTGTGGTGCCCCCTACTGTTCACAGCCAAGCATGCCCTCCTAGTATGTTGTTTCATCCAGGACAAACTATTATAAATTCCCCTTCTGCCTTGTAACATCTTTGCAATATTTCTTTGTTAAACTCTATTAAATATTCCTTACTATAATTGTTAGCCATATGTCTATCACATTTTGTTTAATGTCATCACTTTCTTTATCACTTTTCTTTGTTAAACATTCGGTTATACCGACATTCTCTTAGTGTTTTCTAATTCAAGTTTTACATTTCATTAATAGTTGTATATATTAGCTGTTATCATTAGCCACATACCTGTGATACTACATCAATTGTCTATATGTCTGTATTCATAAGGTTAAATGGCAGCATCAAGGGGTCTGTTAATAATATGTTTAAAACCATTAATCATTCATATTGACAGCATTTTAAAAGGTGAGGCTAACTTCAATGTGTGCTGTAAAGCCTTTAGTTAAATGTACATACCTTCTAGCAAGCCCTGCACATTTTACCATGCTTGTAATGGCTTTAGTTAATGTTTTTAGGTTCCATTTTATCTGTTAGAAATGATTTGACAGCTAATATGTCGAAATTCTGTATAATGTTATTTTAGTACATTTGCATATGTTCTTTCTTTTTATGCCTTTTAGCAAGTTTAGTTAAGTTATAATAATTACTGGTGACCCCCTTTAATAACTCATTTTACTAGATCAAAAAAATGCCGTAATAACCCGAAATTGGGTTATTATGGCATTTATACACCTGCACAAAGCTGCCAAAGCTGCACAAACTGCACAAATAACCAGTAATTATAAAAAATACAGGATAACCAATTGTGTTGTTATGAATTTTTTTTAAACCCCCCCCCCCCGTGTGTGATGACTGTATAAACCTAGGGTTATCACACACCTCAGGTGTGTAAAAAAAGAAAATCCATAACACACACTTGCCTATGCATTATTCTCCATATAATAACCGGGTTTTGTTTTTTTCCATACAGAAAGTGTGGCGTAATTTACTGTTATAAAGGAGTGTTTATAACAGCAAACATGCGCCACTTTCCCATCACAAAAGTGTGAGCCAACATTACCCTCGAGATAAACACCTGTGCCATTATCTCGCAGTCAAACCACTTTCCCATCGAGCACTTACCTCAGAAGCAGCAGCGCACACACCAGTAAATCTTCGGTAGCCTAAAAAAAATTTAAAAATGACATCTCATTTCACAGCCCACAGTGCTTCTGACAGAACAGCCTTTATAACAAAGCAACAAAACAAAAATACTGCTCGCAAGACAGAAAGCAATGTCTGTCTCTTCAAAATGTTCCTCACAGAGGTAGGAGAAACTACAGATTTCGAAACATTTAAACCTGATAAGCTAAACAGTAAAATAGCAGACTTCCTGTATGTCTTAAAAAGACAAGACTAAATGGATTACGAGCCGGTTACAATAAGAGACATTGCAGCGAGCATAGACAGACAACTAGCACTACAAAAGTACCTGTTTTCTATATTTAAGGATCCAGACACTACATTTATAGAAACAAAAAAAATGCTAGCAGCAAAACAAAGACAGTTAAAAAAGGCAGGGAAGGGCAACCGACCAAATAAAGCGCAACCCCTTTCCGACGAAGACGTGGAACAATTGTATCTATCTGGCACACTATCCATGTCCAAACCAACCGGACTACTCAATTTCCTATTCTTTAACTTTGGCATTCAGTACACCTTACAGATAAAAGAACAGTACGACCTTCAATGGGCAGACATAAAAAAAGGAGTTGACACCAATGGAAACAGCTACCTACAATATTGTGAAAGGCAGACCAAAACATGAACAGGGGGAAATCCCCGCGATGTCTGCCCTATAAGCTCACGTATTTATGCCAACACAAAAAGTCCTGACAGAGATACTGTGAGAACATACGATTTATACAAGGTACAAAGACCCCCAGAAATGTTGCGACCAGATGCACCCTTTTACATTGCCCCGAACACCAACTGAGAGGAATCCTCATTTTGGTATTGCAACATGAATATAGGCATAAACAAAATAAAAAAATGATGCTTCAAATGAAGCTTGAATCAAGCCTGCCAGATAGTAAAAGAATCACTAATCACAGTACTCACAAAACAAGTATTCAGTGCCTCATTGATAATGATATTCCCCTGACGGAAGTCAAGCAAATCTCTGGACACAAAAACATACAATCTATAAACAATTACTCTGTCCTCTCAGAAAAGAAGCAGCAGCACATCAGCCACCTCCTAACCTACTCCCATGAGCAACAAATGGTATCCACATCAAATAAAGCTACTCCAGCCATGGCTGCAACAAGCAGTCATGAACTTCCAGAACCTGGGACCAGCAACACACTCACCCGCATATTCGGAAGTGGCTGCATTTTCCACGATACAGTCAAAGTGAGCATCTACCACTCTGCACCTCCAGAAAAACAATGAAGAATTCAAGTAATCCAAGACTCTGACAGCTCTGATTAAGGTAAGTTAAATAAAACCCCCTCCTCGCAACTTTTTCTCTTTTCCAAAGCCACGTAACAGTTTTTCTGTTTCCCCGCCCTCTGTAGGTCACATGTGCCGGTATCCACAGAAACCGAGAGAGCTCAGCAATACTGCCCAGCAACTGAGAGAACACCATACCAACGAACCTTCTACTGGACAACATTTAAATTCATTAACTCAGCATTTCAAACTAACATAAAATGTTTACTTAAATATGCAACTTCATACTAATGTCTTCCAGTTCCTGCATTAATTCAACGCTGTTTTCAGTTAACGCTTTCAAACTGTAATTAAATAGTACATCTAAAATAAATTAAAAATCTGTAACTTGATAATAACCTTTCTTGTTTGCAAATAAAAACTTCAATCAATGCAACAAGGTAAGAGTACTTCTGCATTTCATTATACTTTACAGCCACTTTATAAACTCATGCAACAAAGCTCACCAACTATTTTTTATTTATATTACTGCTCAGGCAAAAAAACAGAACCCTGCAATTATATAAAATAAAATATTGGGTGGTTAGTGTGTAATTTGAAGTTTACCCACACCCTCGGGATTAGACACTTCCACAAACCCCTGGAACTTCACTCTCGGGGTTTATGTAGCATCTAACCCCCCGGGTGTGTGTAAACTTCTCATAACACACACACCACCCCATACATTATTCAGCTGTTACTGCTGTTTAGGCACTTTGTTTAAAACAAAGTATAGGGAAGGCGTCACTCACTTTCAAATAGTTCAATTTATACATGCGTCACCCCATGTTTTCCATCAGTTGTGTTTTCTTTTTTGGAAGAGGTATAAATGTTAAAGTTTAGTTAGAATGCTCTTTTTAAGGTATTGTAACAGTGAAAGCCTTAGCATCTCTGTGATGTTTCAGCTTACCTTCTAAAGGTTTGTCAGTGACCCGCTTTCCACAACTACTTGTCTGGTGCTGCATGGCCACTTTGTTGTAAGTGATTTATTTATGTTCATGGGCTGAGGGGTGTAACAGTGGAAGCAGTACCCAGATCCAGACAGCACATGGTGCACAGACTCGCTGGTAGGCTCCTGCATTATTAAGCAACCCAAACACTGCACGTCATGACTTCTATTCATGGGAGATTTTAATTTCCCAGATAAAGACTACAAAATTCCATAGGCTAAAAGTCTGTACTGGGTGTTGGAACCCATATGTCAACCTGTTCCCATCAGTCTTAGGGTATTCTTAATAATTAGCTCGGAGGAGTCTGTGCCTATCTGACGCTAAGGTTTACATATGGTAAGAAGTTGAGGAACTCTATGATTCCTCTTTTCTAACATTTTTTTTATACATATGCATAAGTAGCCAGTTCACTTAGCCAAAGTCAGCATCTCATGGCACTGGGGCCTCTTCCACAGGGCCAGCAGTGGTCCTAATGGAGTATAACAGTAAAATGAAAGTTATTGCATAGTCTAGACAAATTCTTCTTAATAGTCAAAACTATCCATATAGACTTTCTTATTATAAAAAATAACTTTTAAAACTTTTCTTAAACTGCCAAAATATGCAGTGTCACTGCTAACTATATATTGAATAATACACAGATGGGTGTGTGTAACTAGAATTTTACACACACACCCTCAGTGTGGGATACTTTTACAAGCCCCTCAGGTGGGGTGTAGTATGTTACGTAAACCCTGAGGGTGAAGCCCAAGGGGTTTATAAAAGCATCCCACACCAAGGGGGGCTTGTTTATCAGTCTTCTATGTGTCAAAGGCCTTACTAAAATCCAAGTAGGTCACATCCACCACCACCCCCTCGATCAATCACTTTGGTGACACAGTCAAAAAAATTCATCAGGTTTGTTTGGCAAGCCCTACCTGCCATGTAGCTGTGTTGCCTGGGATCCTGCTGCCCGTTGGATTCAAGGTACTTCACAATCCTGCCTTTGAGTAATGATTCCATCAATTTACCTACTACTGACTGACATTAAGCTGACCGGTCTGTAATTTCTGCTTCCTTCCCACTCCCAGTTTTGTGTAGAGGGACAACATTCATCTTTTTAAAATCCTACGGAACCACCTTTGTCTCGAAAGATGTGTTGAACAGTTCTGTCAGGGATGCTGCTATAGCAGTTCATTTCTGAGCTCTTTTAGCATTCTAGGACGAATTCCATCTGGTCCCATCGCCTTGTCTACCCTTAGCTCTCCTAGTTCTTTTAGGACCCTCTCTTTGGTAAAAGGACTGGTTTCCACCCCCTTTCTCTGACTAGCATTTACACTCAACTGTGATCCCTCACCCTCTCCTTCTACCATAAATACTGAGCAGAATTGCTTATTTAAGATTTCTGCCTTTTCCTGATTCCCTTCAGCAGACCCCCCCTCTTCCTTTGCTAGCCTTACTATTCTTCCCCTAATTGTTTTTCTTTTCATTACTATATCTGAAAAAGGTTTTGCACCCTTCTTCATTTCCTGTGCTGACTCTTCTTACTTCTTTTTCCGTTTCCCTCAATATCTCTGTATATGTTTCTCTACTTTGCTCACTGTGTTTTTTTGTATTTTCTGAATGCCATCCTTTTTACTGTCTCCCTCTTGGCTACCTTCTTCATAAACCATAGTGGTTTCTTCCTTGTCTTAGTCTTACTTACTAGTCTGATGCACCTACCTGCTGCCTCAGCTATGGTTCCCTTTAAGATTTCCCATTGCTTTTCCTCCTGCAATTCTCCCTCCCCTCTTCCTGAAGCTTCTGCAAGACATTCCTTTTGTTTCGCAAAATCAACCTTCCCGAAGTCCATGACTTTACTTTTGAGTGACTCACTTCCTCTGCCACCTTGATGATAAACCATAACGTATGGTGGTCACTGGACCCTAAATGACTACCAACTTCTATATCAGTTACTCTATCACCACTGGTGAGCACCAACATCAATGCATTGTGTGGCATGGAGGTTGTAGAGAGAAGAAGGATAGAGGGGACAAAACCTTTTACAGGTACATAAGTGAAAAAATAAAGACAAAGGGAGGGATAGTGAGACTGAAGGGGGAGGATGGGGGCCGCATGGAGGATGACAACAGTAAAGCTAACATATTGAACAGGTATTTCTGCTCAGTCTTTACTGAGGAAGAGGAAGGCAATGGGTCTGAAGGGAGTACAAGGGGTGAGAATGGTGCAGAAACGGACACAAGTCCCTTTAAACGAGAAAGGGTCCTGAAGGAACTGGAAGTAATAAGAGTTGATAAAGCAATGGGGCCAGATGGGGTGCACCCCAGGGTCCTTAAAGAACTAAGAGAGGTGGTGGCTGAACCTCTGGCTATCCTGTTTAGCTGATCACTGGAAACAGGGGAGGTACCCAAAGACTGGAGGACAGCAGATGTAGTCCCCTTATACAAAAGTGGGAACAAAGAGGAAGCAGGGAACTACAGACCAGTCAGCCTCACCTCGGTAGTGGGGAAGATCATGGAAGCACTACTGAAGGAGAGATTGGTGGAACATCTGGTTGTCAATGGACTACAGGACCCAAGGCAGCATGGTTTCACAAGGGGGAGGTCATGTCAGACCAACCTCGTTGAATTTTTTGACTGGGTGACTAGGGAGGTGGATCAGGGGAGGGCAGTGGACATGGCCTATCTGGACTTCAGCAAGGCCTTTGACACTGTGCCACATAGAAGACTATTATACAAATTGGGGAATATGGGTGTGGGCAGGACAGTAGTGTGGTGGGTAGGTAACTGGCTGGGTGGCAGGACACAGAAGGTGGTGGTAAATGGCTGTCACTCCACCGAGGGAAGAGTGACCAGTGGGGTACCACAGGGATCAGTGCTGGGACCAGTCCTATTCAACATCTTCATCAGTGACATTGCACAGGACCTAGAAGGCAGAATTTCACTGTTCACTGATGACACAAAGCTCTGTAACAGAGTAGACACACCAGAGGGTGTAGACAGAATGAGAAGGGACCTGCAGAAACTTGAAGAATGGTCAGGGGTTTGGCAGTTGAAATTCAATGCAAGGAAGTGCAAGATAATGCATATGGGGCACAAAACCCTGGCACAAAATATCAGTTGGGGGGTGAGGATATAGCATGCACCAAGCAGGAAAGGGATCTTGGGGTTATCATCTCTGATGACCTCAAGGTAGGGAAACAGTGTGACAAGGCAGCAGATAAAGCAAATAGGATGCTGGGATGTATAGGCAGGGGCATCAGCAGCAGGAAAAGGGAGGTCATAATTCGCTATACAAGACACTAGTGAGGCCCCACCTGGGATACAGTGTACAGTTCTGGAGACCATACCTACGTAAGGACATAGACAGGGTAGAGAAGGTTCAGAGGAGGGCAACAAAGATGGTGCATGGATTGCATCACAAGTCCTATGAAGACAGGTTGAAGGAACTAAACATGTACTCCCTGGAGGAGAGGAGGGAGAGAGGAGATATGATAGAGACATACAAGTATCTCACAGGGAGGAACAGGGTGCAGGAATACACTATTTTTAAGTGAAAAAGATGTTCCAGGACTAGAGGGCATGGGATGAAGTTGGAGGGAGGACGATTCAGAGGAAACATGAGGAAGAATTTCTTCACAGAACGGGTGGTGGACAAGTGGAACACCCTGCCAGAGGAAGTGGTGGGGGCTGAAACAATCACGGGATTTAAGAATGCATGGGATAGACAGTCACGTGATGAGCTAGCGAGAAGCGGACGTCTCCCTCGAGGCTCCCGAGTCCCGCGACCGAATTTGTTTCTATTTTCCTGTTTTTTGGGCCATACCAATGGTTTAGAAGGCACACTTACCTGACCGGCGAGTTAGTGTTGCTCGAGATCTGTTTTGGGGGCCGATCGGATGTCGGAGGAGTATCGCACTTCAATTTGGCATCTTGGCAGCCGAATGGCCGAAATGCAGTTGAGCAGTCCCTAGCCTCGCAGCAAGATCCCGGCTGCTGGCCGAAGCCCCATTCCTGTCCCAGATGACGAGAGGCCGGAGGGGGAGATCCTGAGGGCCAGTCAACTCAGAAGACATCCTCGAGATTAAGCAGCTCCTGAGGGGCTTGTAGCTGACTTCACCATTTTAAAGCCTGCACTCCATCGCTTTCTCAGAGAGTGGGGGATTTGGAAGCCAGAGTCGGGTCACAGGAAAGGAAATCTTCCACCTTGGATCAGGATATGATTAATATTAAACGACAAGTGAGAAAATTAGAGGATCGCCTAGAGGACCAAGAGGCAAGAAGTTGGAGGAATAACTTAATACTGGCTGGGCTACCTGAGAGAGCTGAAGGCTCGGACTGTGTTGCCTTCATGCAGGATCTGCTGCTTAAGTTATTTGGGCCCACTCCGTTTGGTGATTGTTACAACCTTGAAAGGGCCCATCGGGCACTGAGAGAACCCTCCCCGCGCGAGGCCTAGAGTAATCATAATGTGATTTCTAAACTACAAGGAAAAATCCCATGTTCTGATGAAAGCCAAGGCTAATAGAAATCTGCATTGGAATGGGGCTTCGGTGTGGCTGTTTCAGGATCTAGTCCCCTCGGTGAGGGAGAAACAGAAGGAATACGCGGGCATTAAGAAGAAGCTATATATGGGGGGTCTGAAATTCAGACTACAATACCCTGCTACCTTGGTGGTTAAGTTGGAGAAAGGTGACAGAAAATACCTCTCGACAGAGGAAGCTTTAGAAAGCCTTAAGGTGGAACTACCTGACCTATTTAAGTCAGTGACCTGAAGCATAAGATGAGATAGGAGTGGATGTCCAGGACTATGTAAAAGAGACTTTAAGACTTTAAGGGACTGATTTGTTGCCTGCTGGACTGTTTTTTCTTCTCCCCCCCCCCTTTTTTTTTTTCTTTCGTTTTTTGTTATAGGTTGGAGTATTGAAAAGCCAAGAAGGCAATGGCTTACGTGCTGGTGATATTAGTTTTTCATCAATGTTTCAGAGGGGTGGGTTTTGGGAACTGGCTTTAAGAGAAGGCATGGAGAGGCAGGTTTTGTAGGAATTCATGTTTGGACCGGGACTGAAGGAGACTCAGGATCGTGGGCTCATGCACGTTCCAGATGGATTTAGGAGGCGATCGAAGGATCGGGGTAGTTCATGGGGGTTGGGGGTGGGAAAGAGAGAAACTAAGCTATGTGATTCTAAGGCCTTTAAAAGCCATAGGGATGGTCCCAGGGTGTGGAAGGGTTAGATGGGGTCACTTAGAATTTTGTCATGGAATGTTAAGGTCTCAGGGGTAGGAGGAAAAGATTAGTCATTCTTAGACATATTAATCAGATGGGGGTTCTGCGTAGCAGCTCTTCAGGAAACCCACTTGCTGACTGAGGAACTGCATTTGCTTAAGAAAGGCTGGGTGGGTAAAGTGTTTGGGTCTGGCACTGCAAGGGCGTCGGGTGGGGTGGCACTGCTAATTAGGAAAGGCTGCCCTTTTGAGATCGAGGGCATCACCTCGAGGGAGGATGGCAGGGGAGTCTACATAGTGGGTTTGTGTTTGGGTAGTCCATTGGTGTGTGCCTCTATCTATGGGCCCACCCCGGCTAACTCGGAATTTTTTGCCTCCTTGGAGGCTGATATGGTTACGCTCCCCCAGGGTCCTTGTATTTTGGCGGGTGATTGGAACATTTGTTTGGACAATAGCATGGATAGGATTCCCCCCTCCAACAACTTTTCAAGTTCCTCTCATGCGGCACTGCTTAGATTTTTGGAGGGAACTGCTTTAGTGGATCCATATCGGATCTACAGGAAAGGTGAGACCGAGATGACTTTTTATTCAGGGGCTCATAAGGTTTTTTCCAGGATTGACTTTTTTTTGGTCAATAGGGAGGTTTTAAGGGGGGTTGTAGGTTTGCACACTTTTGATAGGATTCTTTCTGACCACTCCCCAGTACAGTTGGTATGGAGACTGGACAATATTCCTCCCAGCCCAGTTCGCTGGTGTTTGGATGACAGGGTGCTAGTGAACGACAAGATTTTACTTAAGATGGAGGGTAAACTTAAAGAAATTATTCAGATGCAGATTCCAGCTCTCGAGGATAGGAATTTGCCTGGCCTCTCTGTAAGGTGTTGTATAGGGGATGGGTTCAGGAATATACTGCCAGGCTGAATAAGTTGAATAGGGCTCGTGATGAGTTTATACTAGGGGCCATTAAATCAATGGCGCCTCTAGAAGGTACCTCTGAAGAGATAGATAGGGAGCTGAGAGAGCTAAAGGAGGAGTATAGGGGTATACTTGGTTATCGGGTGGACTCCTGGGCACGGAGGTTGAACGCTAAGTATTTATTGCAGGGGGATAGGCCAGGTCAGATATTGGCCCATAGGATTAAAGAGCGGGAGGTGGAAAGAACGATTGTGGCTGTGAAATTTGGTGATGAGTTCATCTCAGAGCCACAGGGTTTGGCTGATGCCTTTGCCGACTATTACGCGGCAATATATCAAGATGGGGTACAGTGCTCAGTGGCGGAAATTGAAGGGTTTTTGGAAGGAATACCTCTTCCAAGATTGAGCTCGGAACAGGCCCGGGCCCTAGCGGCCCCGATATCACGGGGGGAAATTTGGGAGGTCATTATGGACTTGCCCAATGGGAAGGCACCGGGACCTGATGGCCTCTCGGCTAGTTTCTATAAAGCTCATGCTGAGACCTTAATACCTCTGTTGGAAGAGCTTTTCTTAGTCATCATGCAGGAAGGAATTCCCCACCCCCCGTTATACCAGGCTTATATTACCTTGATCCCCAAACCAGATAAGCCCAAGCATTTGCCAGGCAACTATAGGCCCATAGCTTTAATCAATCAAGATATTAAGATTCTTACCAAGATATTAGCTAATAGGGTTCTCAAGGTTGCCTCACATTTGATTAGTCAGGAGCAGGTGGGGTTTATGCCAGGGAGGGGGGCCCCTGATGCTTTAAGGAAACTCCATCATATCTTAGAGAGAGCGGCTTTTTCTGACTCGGCTATGGCATTAATTGCGTTGGACTCCGAGAAGGTGTTTGACCGCGTTTCTCACCAATTTCTCTTCCTAACAATGGATAGGATGGAGTTTCCTAAGGTTTTCTTAAGGGGCCTTAGAAACCTTTATGAGGCTCCTACTGCTCGAGTTCTATGCAATGGATATCTCTCAAAGGAGTTTCTTCTTAAGAATGGAACGAGGCAGGGGTGCCCCCTTTCGCCAATTCTTTTTAATATTTATCTTGAACCTCTTCTAAGGGCCCTCTCGAGGGACACTGGGGTACAAGGGATTGAGGTCTTGGGGTTAGAGCTTAAGATGTCGGTCTTTGCGGATGATATTTTACTACATTTATCTAATCCATCAGAGAGTTTTCAGTGTGCCCTGGGAATCATTGGTAGGTTCTGTAAGGTTGCCAGTTATAGACTAAATCTGGCTAAAACCCAGGTCCTTCCACTCACAGTCCATACTCATAGGGCAGATTGTGAGCATTTCCGAGTTAATTGGGCATCTGACAAAATCAAGTATCTCGGGATCTGGATCATGGCTAGGTCGGAGGATGGGGTGGATGAGAAACCTGGGCAATATTGTGGTTAAAGTTAAGCAGGATATTGTAAGATGGAGGAGGCTTCCGTTGAATTTCACTGCTAGGTTGGGTCTTGTTAAAATGAATCTTTTGCCTCGCCTGCTGTATCCTATTTGTCTCTCCCCCTATTCTATTCCTAGGATTAGATTTGTTGGCATCCGAAAGATTATCTCGGATTTTTTATGGGATTCGAAACCTCCCAGGAGAAAGCAAAAGATTTTAAGTCTTCCCTATTCCAAGGGTGGGGTGAAGCTCCCTGACTTGTTCACTTACTATGTGGCAGGTCAATTAGGATATATGGGCCGATGGGGCGGCTGTCCTCGTGAAGGGAATATACACCTACCTGGCTCAGATTGAGCAATTGCTCCTGGAAAGGGCTAAGCTCGGCCAGGCATTAATACATGTGGACCCAGAGACTTTGCTGGGCATAGGTAGGCACTCTCCAATATATAAATCTGTTAGAGCTTGGTGAGTGGTTGACTCCAGCCCAGAAGAAAGCTCAGAAAAGGCAGAGGAACAGCCCCTGGTGAGAAATCCTAATTTTGCCTGGGTAACAATATTTTGAGGGTCAGTGGGAACTAATGCTGCAGGATCTCTCCGTTGCAGAACTGGTAGTCGAGGGCAAAGTTTTCTTGCCAACTCAAGCAAGGGGATGGGATTTTTTTAAGAAGTTCCAGATCACCAACTTACTTCAGAAGTTTGTGTGGGACCACAAGGATAGGGGGGAAGAGTCTGTGTTTTCTTGGGTTAATTTAAAAGGATTGGATCTTTCACAGCACCCTCTCTCCAAAGTCTATAAGGTATTAATAGACTATATGGGTTCAGATGCTGAGTCTCATATTGTATATTGGGAGAAAGCTTTATTCCCCCTGAGGCCTAACTGATCTGAAGTTTGGAAACATATGAATGACCTGCCTATACCGAAGTATAATATGATGCAATTTTTTATTTGTTCAAATATTTACTATACCCCTGTCAAACTATGCTCCAGAAAACTCAGACAGACAGACCTATGTTTTCGTTGTGGTTTGCTCCCAGGGGACCTCTTGCATATTTTTGGAACTGTTCGCATTCAGCCACTTTGGGGTCAGATTGTGGATAAAATGGACCGGTGTTAGACTATTCGAATATATCAGTCCTGAGATATGTATTTTAGGGATCTGGAAAGGATTGGGGGTGTGGCTAAGCATCATATCTCCCTAATGTCAGCTGTGGTTAAAGCATTTGTTTGCGACATTGGAAGGAGGATTTAGTTTATGATTATGATCAGTGGGTGAGGGACCTTATACAGGTCTTGGAAGAATTAAATTATTCATGTTGATGGAGGGAAGGAAAAGGTTTACAACCGGATCTGGAGGACCTTAAAGGTGGTCTCATAATCCAGCTGAAAGGTCCGAGGGTTCGGTCTGTCTGTCTGAAGAGGAGTAGTGGAAGTATCTTCAATGTTTTAGGGTTTATGGGGCTTTTCGGTGATGGGACCTGGTTGATGATTGTGTGATAGGCCTTAGATAGATTTAACTATTATTCCTTTGTATGGGGGCTTGTCTAACTGTAAGGTTTTTGCTGTTTGGGCATATGGGGTTCTCTCTCTTTCCAGGGACACAGTTACCTATGGGTGGGCTGGGTTAGTTTTCCTGGGTTTCTCTTTTCACCTTATCTATAATCCAGGCTGTTAAATGAAAGGTCTAACGGGCCTAAATTGGGTCGGGGGTAGTGCATGCATTTTTAGTCCACCACAATGTGTGTGGGAGCTGTGGGTATTGTGATTGGATTGGGTAACTGTGATTGTATATAGTTAAGGGGATGTACATAGTTTCCGCACCCAGTTTTGGGGTGTGGGCCCTGTCTCTTCTTCGGGCTGTATGTGTGTATGTACTTTGCAACAAAATTTCAATAAAGAGGTTAAAAAAAAAAAAAGAATGCATGGGATAGACATAAAGGAATTCTGGAGGTCAGGGGTAAGGGGCAACAGACTTCTAGGAAAACATAAACTGAACTTACAAGCTCAAATGGGCAGACTGGGTGGGCCATAGGCCCTTATCTGCCGACACTGTCTATGTATCTATGTATCTATGTAAGAAAAGAGAGGAAGAGAGAGTAACAGCAAAACTTTTTTCTATTCCTTTCAGAGGACTGAGCTCTTTCCGGGGAGGTCGCTCCTGTAAAAAAGCTTTCAGCTTAGTGTGCTATATCTGGTTAAACAACTAAAAAAAAAAAATGTGGGCTGTTCACAAAGGATGACTTACATCTGAGAGAGCACACCAGTGCACTAGGGCAGAACATTTGTTTATTTATTTAAAAGGTTCACCAGGAAGACATACTGAGCAAATTGCTTGTTTCGAGGTACATCCTGGGGGGAAGGGAACACAGGGCAAAAATACAATCCAGAGAATACTATGATAGTAATAATGTATGTCAAGTGACAAATAGCAATTGCAGAAATATAAGTGTAACCCCCCATTGGGGGCTTACCTGTGAGCTCTGGAAAAGGCTCATTTTCTCCAGGGTTTTGGTGCCACCCCCATTCTTTTTTGGGTCTCCTGGCTGTTGACCCTGTGTTTCTGGTCTCTCCTGCCGGCCCCCATGTTGTTTTTGTAGACAGAGTGGGGCTGTAAGAGCTGTAGCATGGAGCCACCAGTTTGGAAAATGGCACAGCGGTGCTGGGAAACTCCAGGCATGCAGACTTGAGCAATTTTGTTTTGCCCATTTGCAGATGTTTTGGCTGTCCTCTCCAGTGTTTCCAGTCTCATGGGCAAGCAAGAAGGAACTCTGACTGATGGCAGTATGGGAGAGGCAGAGGGAGAAGAGAAAAGGCCAGTTTTAGATGTGCCAATCATGCAGCAGAAATTTGGGAGTTACCTCATTAATATTCATGAGGCGGCAGCGCTTTGAAGTACAGAGAACCTGTTTAACACTGGGGAGACAGTGTTTAGCACTAGTGACAGGCAGCGAAAGAAGTAAATAAATGAATAAATAAAAGAGAAGTGGGCAGAAGAAATGGAGAGGCTGCCAGCCTGTGGGGAAAATAAATAAATATAATGTTTACACAGACTGCAGCCAGTAAATGAAGTTAGAGCATGCGTGGATTGTAATGGGACAATGTGTAGCTGCCTTGGAGCTATGTATAATGGCAGTAGCAACTGTGAGAGGGCAGGTTGAAATGGTTAATTAATGCAGTCACTTACCAGGGTACGGGGTGGCTATAGCTGTGTGGGAAAATAAATAATTAAAACTACAGAGTTTGGCTGCAGGAACATTTTGAACTTGGGACACTGCATGAACTGTGTTGGGCTGTTTATCCCAGCCACCATGTTTGGCAGCCAGGTGACACTAGCCAGCCAACCACCGAGTCAGGATTCTTGCCAGGGCCTCTGGGACTGATTGAAAGGATGTTTGGGGGAAAAGACCGGGGGAAGTTTAGGTTCCTTTTTCTGGACCAATGAGGCATTAAGGGGGCCTCATACACATTAATGTTTGCCTAAGGACAGTGGCTCTAACCAATGGGGAGTGAGGATAGGGCTCCCAATAAAGCAAGGATGGTAGGAGCTGGAGTCAGTTCAGTGGGAGCTCCTCCAGGAGGAGGGAGGCTCTGGCCCCTGGAGAGAATGGGGCTGCAGGATGGGCCTGCCTGGGGGCTGCCAGCAATTTGCTCCCAGGGCAGGAAGTGTCTGCCCCATTGGGAAAAAGAAAAGCAAAAGCAAGGAAGAAGCAGCTTGGAAGAGAAAAAGGAAAACTGCATGTTGCTGAATGTTCTGCATTGCTTTGAAATTGCACCACAGCAGCAAGGAAAAGAAGAAGAGAGAAGAGGTTGTGTCCTGAACCTGGGAAAAGATCAAAGGTTGTGTCTTGATCCTGCAAAAAGAAAAAGGTTGCATTCTGAGCCTGGAAAAAGGACAAAGATTGTGTCCTGAGCCTGGTAAAAAGGACAAATGTTGCATCTAAGCCTGGGAAAAGATGGAATACAGAGGATGAGGAACAAGAGAACACAAATGTGCTGAGAGAAGAAAAAGGAAGAGTGAGCCTCTTCAATTGAAGAATTGCTATGTACCTGCATGGTGAGAAAAAGGGACTTTGGAGTGCAGGTGATATGTGTGAGCCAGAGTGAGAATTTGGCTATATTGAAGCTGAGACACTATGAAAGCAGAAGGGTGGACAGGTGCTTTTCGGGGACAGGTACCTGTCGTCTGCTCCTGAGATGCAGCGAGGAAAAAGGAACAGATTGCTTTTGCTACACGCCATGGCGGGAAAGAGAAAGCAAGAGAGCAGAAGAGAACATGCTGAATGATTTCTGCTGGCACCCAGGGCCAGGTGGGGAACTCGTTAACCCCCATCAAGTGGAGTCTGCCACTGCTGGGGATCACAGGTCTTGTACAAGAGTGCTAGGGCACTCTGATCACAGGGAGCTGGACCATGGGGCCACTCCCCAGTCTGAGTCCCCTGTAGTTGGCAGGCATTACACATGTGCTCTGCAAAGGGGCCTTTAATGGGCCAAAGGGGACAAGCTGCAAGATCTGCAAGCAAGAGGAAGGAAGAGCAAGCTTCAGCCTCTGTGCCCCCCGTTTAAGCATCGAGCCCGGTTCTGCCACTGATTCCATCAATTCCCCAGGTCTTCAGCGAACTGTGCCATCCAAGGACTGATTCTGCAGAACCCTGAGTAAACTGCAGGAATTGCCCTGAACATGGGGACTGTAAATAGTTTAAGCACTCATATTATGGTTGGAGATAGAGCCAAGGTTTAGACAAGGGAAAGGATGTAAAAAGTTAAAAATCTTCAAGCATGCCAAAGCCGGCTACCAGCTGCACTTCATGCCTGCTACTAGAATCTGGGTACCCAGTGACGGACTTTGAGGTTGAAATGGACTGGGACCTGCGGGTCTGGGTTTGGGCATTTCTGCGTAGTTAGCTAGATTAGGTAGACCTGGTGGCTGTAGTGAATGAAATCTGGGTTTGAATCAAAAGGGAAATGTGATTGTGGGGAAATGCCAATCATTAAAATGCTTCTTTGAACCCTATT
Organism: Neoceratodus forsteri; assembly: GCA_016271365.2. Lineage (NCBI taxonomy): Eukaryota > Metazoa > Chordata > Ceratodontiformes > Ceratodontidae > Neoceratodus > Neoceratodus forsteri. The sequence continues at coordinate 473,937,803 of CM057455.1, forward strand.
CCATTTACCCCATCATAGCCTTCCCCCCTGTAAATAAACCAGATGTTATTGTTTTGTAGCAGAGATGATTCCAGAACCTAATTTTAGTGAGCATATTATTGGATGAAATGGAAAAGGCAAATGGTATATAACTAAAGTGGGGAGGTTCGAATCTTGGTAAGTCCATGCCTGGGGTAACTGTTAGGGAGGTGGGTTGGTACAACATCCCAGGGGGTTGTACTGTTGGTAATCAGGCCCACTGAAATGTACTCTGGGTCGAGGCACTGCCATTTTATTTTAGTTTTCTGGGGAAAGAACTCCCTACGTTATAGCTATCGGAACCGAGGCCATTACCCTTGTAATGGCTGGCAAGGCAAGAGCAGTGGCCCTCTCCAAGATGGCGCTGGAGAAGGGCTTCATAAGTGCGTACAATAACAGATACAAGCCAGACTCCCAGTACAAGGCATTTGTAGCAATGAATCTAAGCAAGTTTAGCACAAAGGGAATAGCAAGTAGAAGATTAGTGATATGGGAAGGCTAAGGGTGTTAGGAACAGTTGCAGGTAGGGGAGGTGAAAGTTTCAAGAAGGAAAGTAAGAGTGCGAAGGGAGGTGGCATTGCATATTGAGGAGACAAGTGAGTTCCAGGGCTTGGGGACTGGTGGGAGAAGGATGCCTGGCCAGCAGATGAAGTCTTGTAGAGGATGGCAAGGATGCAAGCATCAGTAATCCTAAGGGAGACAGAGGAGTAAGGAGTGGGTGAGAAGGAGGATGAGAGGTAGGAGGGGAGTGCACCAAACCAGACTTTACCAAGGAAGCTGGTGCAATGAGTCAGGTGATGATCATTGACAGAAGGGAGCACTAGAGATTGATATAATGAGCACTGGTGAGTACAAGGGGAGGCAGTCAAGAGTAAAGCGACAGAAAGAATGGAAGAGGGTGTCCGATCTGACTAAGGTAGTTTTGGTGGTGGCACTATAGACCACATCACCATAGTCAAATGTTGGAAGAATCATTCCCTGGAGAATTTCTCAGTGGGCCAGCAAGGGGATGCATCCACGATTCCTGTGTAAGGCTCTCAGTTTGGGGAGCAGTTTTTTTGTGCATAGCATCCACAGGTACCATGTGATAACAGCCCCACCAAAACCAGCAGCGAACTAAACAGCGACTACATATTGGCAACAGCAATAAAAGCCACAGACACCACAGCGATCTACAATGTAAATGATCGAAACTTAATTTTTACAAAAAAAAACTTAAAACATAATTTTCTGTGGGGCTATGCCTCCTCCCTTTTAGGGGACCTTGTTCTCACACCCCAGAACTCATATAATCAACTCCGGGGTGGGGGTGACACTGGGGAAAAGGAAATCACAGAAGGGGTTACACCATGGGGGTTACCTCGCACAAGGGGAGAACATTAGGGGGAAAACAAACTCCACAGGAATGGAACACCTCTAGGAGCAAAAGAAATAAATAAACTACAACAACTGAAAACCACAAAAAGAAACAGAAGCACCACTCCAGCCCCAAACCCTGATCTACCAGCATCACAAGCCATCACCTAACCCACCACGCCAGATGGCCAGCTGGAAGCAACCCTCCCAAACACATCCTCTATCCTTCATATCATACCTCTGCCTGGCTATTCAATCCATAGACATCTTTCACAATCGCTGTAATTATCATCACTCTTTAATAATACTCACTATCTCCGCAGTTGCTCAAATTGAGTGGCTCATATTGAGTCACTCAATTTGAGTAGCTCATACTACGGGTTACCGCATCCACGTGGTCAGAGAAGTCAAGCCAAACCATTGGTACCTGAATGAGGTAGCATCTTCCAATATGGACCCATATGTGTCAGTTGTGCAGCTCAGTCATGCACACACACACACACACGCACACACACACACACTCCAGAATGGCTGTCCCTCAGCATACACAGAAAAGGTAGTAATGGATAGGACAGTCAGTAAGTTAACAGTAAGAAGGCAGCTACAGTAGGCAATAGAATGAGACCCAGTGGGTTGATGGATAGGTGGGTGGTGCTGTGCCCAAATGCTAGGAACCTGAGAAACAAAATGGACAATCTACAGGTAATTATTTAGACAAAGAACTGGCCACAGTGGCAGCTACTGAAACATGGGTAAACCAGAATTACAGCTGGGATATACAGGTCTCTGAATCTGCTCTGTTTAAGAAATGCAGAGTGAATGCTTGGGGTGGTATTATACAGTGGTACCCAGTGTCAGGTTCCCTCATATCAATCAGTATTTTGAGTGAAGAAGTGTCAAGAATACAATAGTCAAGGCCATTACTTTGTACTTGCCTGTCTTCTTGCAATTTGGCAGCTGACTACTCCAGCCCAAAGGCTGAAGGGCTTGTAGAGACACACGTGTAGCACTTTGTTCTGTACAGTGCCACCTTCTGACTCTTAAGCAACTCTACAGATGATGTATAGTTATAGCATTTAAAAACACAGACATCAAGTAACACCAAGTATTCCAACTAGTGACTAAGGAGGATATTGTGACGGTAGTATAAGGATATCTTTACTCATGATAACTCTTATAAAGTCCATAGTTGCATTCTGTACAGTAGATTTGTGTTCAAGCTTATTTTACATATATTACCTTTGTTCTTATTAGATAAACTACAACCCAAACTTTTTTCAAAATATACACTTTGATCTACTACCCAGTACTCCTTCCAAATCCCAAGAAGCAAAACAAAAAGTGGGGATAGAATACTAGCCGTATCAGTTCCACGAACCCAGAAACAATACAAAAAAGAATAGATGTGTGTGGTGCCAACACTGGCGCATTTTAGAGCCTCCTTAGGGATTTTATTTCATAAACATTGTAACTGTTTGGGATAAAGGTTTTTATTTTATTATTTTTATGAACTATGTGATCTTAAAAGTGTGTATTGTAACAAAATGTCTTGTAATAATGTGTTTTTTTGTAATACTGTTTATATGTTTGGATGTAATTGTAAATAAGAATACTTTTCTTAACTTGATATCCAATAAAACGAATGATGATGATGATGATGGAACCTGATGCTGGGCACAACTTTACATAAAGGAGACTACAGTGGTGCTAAAGCAAAATTCTGTTTCTGAGAGGTAGAGAATAGAGTCACTGTGGCTTCTGACCAACAGATATGGGGGAAGGTTTAGGATGGGAATTATCTACAGGCCACCTACCTAGTCAGTAAAGGCGGAATCAGCACTGGAAAAGGAAATAACAGAGTGTAGCAGGCCTGGAAAGCTTCTATTCATGGGAGATTTTAATTTCCCCAGACAAAGACTACAAAATTCCATAGGCTAAAAGTCTTAAGGGTCTGTACTGGGTGTTGGAACCCAGATGCCAACCTGTTCCCATCAGTCTTAGGGTATTCTTAATAATTAGCTTGGAGGAGTCTGCGCTTATCTGACTCTAAAGTTTGCAACTGGTAAGAAGTAAAGTAACCCTATGACTCCTCTTTTTTAAACTTTTTTTTTATTGCATATACATAAATAGCCAGCTCACTTAGCCAAAACTAGCATTTCATGGCCCTGGGGCCTCTCCCTCAGGGCCAGCAGTGGCAGTAAAATGAATGTTATTGTATAGTCTAGAAAATTTCTTCTTAATAGTCAAAACTATCCACATAGACCTTCTTATTATAAAAAAAAGAACTTTTAAAACTTTTTTTAAACTGCCAAAATATGCATTGTCACTACTAACTATATATTGAATAATAATAATACATGGGTGTGTGCGTGTAACCAGAATTTTAAACACACCCTCAGTGTGGGATGCTTCTATAAACATGAAAGAAAGTCCAGTCTTGAGTGGGTTCCCTTCTAACTTCAATGGTATTAGATAGTGTGCGGGTTGGTGGGTGAAAAGATCTCCAGGAAAAGGAATGAAAAGCCAGCCACTCCAAACAAAAGTTCAAATATAATTCAAGTTTATTATGCTTTTCTTTGTTTTCTCAAGATCCTCACTGCTCAATATTTCACCTAGTAAGGCTTCTTCAGGGGAAAGGATCGGTTATTTAAACATAACAAAGTTTTTTTAAGACATTTTGTATTCATTAGAAAAGTAATTATGATTTTTGCTGTCAGTTTTATATTCTACTGTATATAATGTATATCCCTTGCATTTAGAATACTGTGTGGGATTACCTGACACACATCCAATAGGTTCAGAATGTATTCTGCATATCATTTCTTATTTTCCAGGTCTTTATATTGTTACTTAATCAAGTTATGAAATGTTTAATAGAGCTGTGGTGCCCCCTACTGTTCACAGCCAAGCATGCCCTCCTAGTATGCTGTTTCATCCAGGACAAACTATTATAAATTCCCTTCTGCCTTGTAACATCTTTGCAACATTTCTTTGTTAAACTATATTAAATGTTCCTTACTATAATTGTTAGCCATATGCCTATCACATTTTATTTAATGTCATCACTTTCTTTATCACTTTTCTTTGTTAAACATTTGATTATACCAACATTCTCTTAGTGTTTTCTAATTCAAGTTTTACATTTCATTAACAGTTGTACATATTAGCTGTTATCATTAGCCACATACCTGTGATACTATATCAGTTGTCTATATGTCTGTATTCATCAGGTTAGATGGCAACATCGAGGGGTCTGTTAATCATTCATATTGACAGCATTTTAAAAGGTGCGGCTAACTTCAATGTGTGCTATAAAGCCTTTAGTTAAATGTACATACCTTCTAGTAAGCCCTGCACATTTTACCATGCTTGTAATGGCTTTAGTTAATGTTTTTAGGTTCCATTTTATCAGTTAGAAATGATTGGACAGCTAATGTGTGGAAATTCTGTATAATGTTATTTTAGTACATTCACATACATTTTTTCTATCCACAGTTATGCCTTTTAGCAAGTGCAGTTAAGTTATTTTATTCTTTTTAGCTGTTACTGCCTGTTTAGGCACTTAGGGTGGGATATTCAGACTGCGCCAGGCAGAGGCGCAAGCCCGAGTGCAGAGCATCTGGGCTGCGTCTGGGCAGGGACCAGGCAATATTCAACGGTGCAGCGCCATGGCTCAGCACCATTGAATATGACACTGAGGACGCATGCACTGTGCACGGCGCAGTGGCACTGCACCAGCGCAAGTGTCAGGAGGGGAGCTGGGGGATGCACCAGCGCAAGTCTGGTTGCACTAGGTGCATAAACCATGATATTCAGCATTGGGCATGCAAATGAGACCATTATGCATGCAAGGCACAAATGGGGCCATTGCATATCATAATGGCCCCATTGCTGCTCTGATGTGTCTTGATCGGCAACTTCGCCTGGTTCCCTGCCGGGCTGCAGCTGTCAGGGACCGACACCCTGCTGCCCCTCGGCAGGCTCCACTCCTGTTTGCCTGATAATGGGCATGCATACAATCAATCCCTGGGGATCCAGTGGACCAATCCCCATTGCCCGATCATGGGCATATGATTGCAATATCCCTGGTGGTCCAGTGGACTGCTCTCTATTGCCTGATCGTGGGCATATGTGTACAAATCCCTGGTGGTCCAGTGGACTGCATTCCAATGCCTGATCACAGGCTTGGCTATACATTATCCCTGGTGGTCCAGTGGAACCCCCCCCCCAGTGCCCGATCGTGGGTAGAATCACTGTAGCAAAACCCTGGTGGTCCAGTAGTACCTCCCACCACCACTGAGGCCGCCACCACCCAGCACCCCCAGTCAGCGGCAGCGTAGCTCCCCCACCCACAAGCCGCTCGGCTGCTCGCCAGCCGACTGACAGCGTACAGTAGGGCTGTATGCCTATTGGTCGCTCATTCATAATTCGGGACTGTGTAGTACAGTATGGTCTACATGCCCATTGGCCCACATAGTGGACCAATAGGTGTACAGCCCTACTGTATGCTGTCAGTTGGTGGGCGGCCAGGCGGCTTGCGGGTGGGAAGCTGCCATCTGCCACTGACTGGGGGGGTGCTGGGTGTCAGGGACCTCAGTGGGCGGGTGGGGAGAGAGGTACCACTGGACCACCTGGGTTTTGCTACGGTGATTCTGCCCATGATTGGGTGCTTGGGGGGGCTCCACTGGACTACCAGGGATAACGTACACCTAAGTCCAGGATCAGGCATTGGAACATGGTCCTCTAGACCACCAGGGATGATTAGAGCTGATGCCTGCAATCGGGCTCTAGAGAGCATTCCACTGAACCACCAGGGAGATTATTTACTTATGCCCGCGATCGGGCTAGGGGTTGGGGGGGCACAACACTCCCTGGGCACAGGGCTTGGGACAGTGTTTTGGGTGGTCAGGTGGCCACCCATGGCAGGTGACTGTTGTGTTGCACCCTCCAATATGGCAGCTCGCCTGTGGGTGTCCCCAACTTGTTTCCTGTTTTAAAGGGGAAAACTCTGTGCCACCCTGTGTAGCACAAGGTGGGGCTGTGCCTGCATGAATGCATGGGCTGAATATCGGGATGTGCCACATATGCATGGGCATGCCCCCCGCACTTGGACCGCATACATCACTGGTGTGCCCGGGCACATCGGGGGTTGTGCAGTGCAACCCTCCCCATTGAATATCGCCCAGGGGTGCATTGCTGGGTTGTGCATGGTGCAACCCTGTTGAGCCATGTGCAACTCCTTTGAATATCCCACCCTTAGCTTAAAACAAAGTATAGGGAAGGCATCACTCACTTTTAAATAGTTAAATTTATACATGCGTCACACCGCGTTTTCCATGACTTGTGTTTTCTTTTCTGGGAGAGGTATAAATGTTAAAGCTCAGTTGGAGTGCCCTTTTTAAGGCATTGTAACAGTGAAAGCCTTAGCATCTCTCCTATATAGGGTAGTAAATGAGCAATGCATGAGATTAGGCTAACGTAAATTCAATATAACATTCAATAGTCTATACCTTAAAGGGTACCTAAACAAGCAGTTTTTTAAAACTGCAAACTCCAAAATCTGGCTTCATATCGAGGTAAAGGCTGCAGTTTACATTTATGCTAAAACTGCATTTATGTAAATAACATAAATGCAGTTTCATAGCTTTTAAAAAATGTAAACATCAGCCTTTCACTTTCAAAAAACAGCCTTGGCTTCTCCCTAAGATGTCTGCCAAGTGTGTTAAGTGATTAGTCATGATGACATCATCAGAGCCAGAGCCAGAGAGCCACATATATTTCTACAGTGCTAACTAGTTCTTCTTACCCTCTTTATTTTGAATTGTTGTACCAGAATGATCAACACCATGTATTAGCTCGTGGATTATTTTGATCAGTACACATGTTAGGCTATGATTTTGTTCATTTTATTTACTTTAACTTGCAGAAAATGTTTTGCAATCCAGCTGACTTTTTCCTTGGCAAACTGCATTACAGTGCAACACTTCAAATACCTGATGATCTAGTTGTTACATGATACACCAAATTTTGTTTTTTGTCAACCAGGAGAGACACACTAAGCTGAAAGTTTGTTTACAAGTGTGGCCTGGGAGCACAAGGAAGTTTAGTGACTTGCTCAGGGTCTCACAGCAAAGTACCGGTCTTGTTCAGTTCCAAAGCTCATGCTCTCTAGTTAATCCACAAATAAGGCTTTCTTTTCATGTAAACCCCCTGCACCTAGCCTGCCTTCTGTTGAACACCCCACCATCCATACCCTGTCCTTAGTACTGCCTGGGGCTGCATATGAGCCTACGGTCTCATGAAGAGAATTATCACACCTCAGATTGTAATCTTGTACCTCAGAGAGTTGTGCACACCTATACTGGTATGCATAATCTGCAGCCACTGTTAATAAATGCCTCCCAGATCACTCTCCAGTCCACATTCTCAGTGTTTGACTTCTGCTCCCATAGTAAACAATGAGTGGATCACCACCCTTCTGCACAGTGAAGGTAATATGTACAGTTCCCTGTTGTGTTTTTTTCCCACCTCATTAACCAACAACTAGGTCTTCCTGGAGGACCAAGCAATAAGCATCATGACCCACCAGAAAAACTGCTGTTCATGCCCTCATAAGGGCTGCACTTACAATGGATAACAATGTTATTAGCAGGAGAGAGGCATACTAATACCTTGAGCAAATCCACCTGACTTCCAGTGTCAGTCTACTTGTTTACCTGTGATCTGCAGAACCCTGCAGGACAGGTCCCAGCAGTTCTTCTCCAGTACTTTTCTGTGCCCTACTTCTCAATGCGAGCTGGCTGGCTACCACCCTTCCAAATCTTGAATGAGCTATACACAACTCCCTGAATACTGTCCTAACAAATGTCAACATCCCCCCCCCACCCTAGGGTAACCTCCCTACACTGAATTCAAGTAACAGTTTAGGTGCAGTCCTGCTACTCTGAGTATTTTTTATCACTGGCTACTCTCTTCCACAGTCAGGTAGTGATCACGATGCTGACAGCCCCACATTTCAGATCTCACAGTGATCTGTTCTGCATCCTCCTTCATGTCTTCAGCTAACCTGAATATAGCTCTACCCTGCTGGAATGGCCTCTTCATTCCCTCTCTGGCATTCATTCTTCTCACCTGCTCCCCATACCAAAAACTGGTGAGTTCACTACCCTTCTGCATCATGAATTTGTTTAGTATAGTCTCCCATGTTATATTTACATATTAATAATAAACATGATCTTCTGGTAAGCCAGGCTGATAGCAGCATAGCACAAGTGGAAAAATAGGCTTTCCTATCCATATAAGATCTAAGCCACCTATGATTAGGCACAATTAAATGACGTGCATAATGATGTGCACACCCATCACTTAATAGTGCCTAATCAAAGGTAGACTAGATCTTTTAAGGATAGGAAAGACCATCATTCCCCTTGTTCCCTGCTGCTATGAGCCTAACTTACTGGAAAGACATGTTTATATTTGACATGTCAAAATAAAATGCTTGCATTCATGATGCAGAAGGGTGAGGAGCGCACCAGTTTTCAGTGTGAGGAGGAATACTGAAGAATGAACACCAGAGGGGGACTAAGAAGAGCACTCTTCCAAGGCACTGCTATATTCAGGGAAGGGGGAAGACAGAAGGAGAGAAATATGAGCAGATTACTGTGAGAAATAAGATGTGGCGCTGCTAGCACCTTGATCACTACCTGACCTAATTGTCCTGGCCAACATTCCCCTTTCCATAAAACCAGTTCATGCAGTTGTCCAAGGCTGTGTGTGGATATTAACGTATGAAATGGCTGCCACTACACATTCAGTCACTTCACTACCAGTCTAGTATTGCTTGTAAAGCATTTTGAGATACAATGTGTATGAAAACCACTATATAAATGCTGATTCTTATTATTATTATTTCCCATGGAAAAAGAAGACAAGACAAGCATATATCTGAGTTTCAAGAAAGTATGAACTGTAACATTGGACTGCACAAGAACTTTGCTACAAAAAAGTGATGGCTCAAGGGGGTGGTGAAGGGTGTAGCTGCAACCCTTCCCCACACACATATAGTAATGTACTTGCTTGCTGCTGCTGCTGCTGCATTTCACTTTGTTGAAGAAGTCTGATTTATTGATTGTACAAATGTTTGCATTCAAACTATGGATTACATTTATAGGTTCTGTCAAAAATGAACTAGAAAAGAATAATAGCAGAAAATATAAAGGTTTAATAAACATTTTAAAAAGTGCATATTAAGCATGCACACCACCCCAGCACCCCCATTGTAGCATCCTGGATCCACCATAACCACTAGACCACCAGGTTATTCAAGATTTGTACTGCACTGTGGTTTGCCACAGAGAAAGTCAGTTGGATTAAAACACATTTTCAGCATGTTAAAGTAAACAAAATGAACAGAACCATAGCCTAACATGTGCAATAAACAAAATAATGCACATGGTTTTAACCATTTGGGTGAAACAATTCTATACAAAGAGAAAAAATAACTAGTTAGCACTATAGAGAGCCATATATCTCTCTGAATTTGACTCCAATGATGTCATCACAGAACACATTTGGCGGCCATTTTAGGAAGTAGGTAAGACAGTTCTTTTGAAATTAGAAGGCTGATTTTACAATTTTCAAATGCTCTGGAACCACATTTAGATAAATTATGTAAATGTTGTTTTAGCATTAATGAATACAGAAGCCTTTCCTTTAGTCACCTAAGGAGTCAGATTTTTGAATAGTTTGTTGTCAAAATGCTGTTTAGGTATCCTTTAAATACAGTTTGGGCTTTTCTAGTTGCATAGCTATTCTGCATATTCATAACATGTAACCTCATAATGGAAGGGGTAAACAAAAAAGGGGTTGAAGTTGTGTTCAAACTGCAAAACAAGGAGGAGAAAGGAGACAGGGGAAGTGGTGCTGGTGGGTGACATAAATATGCCAGATGTGGACTGGGAAATGATGGCAGACAGGGGGAGCCCCAAGAGAGGCCCCTTGGTAGAAGCCTTCAGGAGGCATCTAAAAATGTACCTCTTTAAAGAGGCTTTTGGAATTATGGATTGCCCTACAAATCTGCTTATTTATTCACTGATGCTGTTTTATGTATTTGCTCTGCATTTTATTTTTGATTCCATATTTTAACTTAGAGATTGATGTAAATTATATATTGTATGCTGTGCTTCTGTAAGATGCCCTGTGCCTCCAGGGAAGTGTGCCATAACAAATAGAAACATAGAATTTGCTGGCAGAAAAGGACCGCTTGGCCCACCCAGTCTGCTCAGATGGTCCCTGCCTAGTCTGTCTCCGCAAACCATAACTGGTCTCTGGCGACCCTTCCTCCTCCCTGTCTATTTACTAATATTCCCCAGTGTATAGCCCATGCATGCTTGAAGCCCTCTACTGCTTTTGCCTGCATCATTTCTGCTGATAGTCTATTCTGGACATCTACCACTCTTTCAGTGAAGTAATACTTTCTCACATTCCTCTTAAACTCCCTCCTCCAGCTTCATTGCATGCCCTCTGGTCCTGGTGCTCTTCCTCATTTGAAAGGGACTACCCTCCAGCACCCTGAACACTCCAGTGAGTTACTTGTAGGTCTCTATCATGTCCCCTCTCATTCTCCTCTCTTCCAGGTTGTACACTGCACCGACCACTACACTGTGGGGTTTAGTTTTAGTGCCCCCCTTCATAGGCCTACCCCTGTGGAGATGGTCAGGTTTCGCCCTTTAGGAGATGTTAGCTTTGAAGGCCTGGTGGTGGTACTTGACCTATTATCACTTCCAGTGGCAAACAATGACCCAGATGCCCTCGTGGTAGCCTACAATACAGCTATCTTGGTGGTCCTAGATGTCGTTGCTCCTGTCCATGTTCACCCTCTTTCTCTTTGCCCTCAGTCCCCATGGTTTGATGGGACCTTGAGGGAGATGTGGCGACTAGGTCAAAGGTTAGAGCATTGCTGGTGGAGGTCCTCCCTTAATGCAGACCACCTTAGATTGATGGAGCATTATCAAGCCTATCAATCTGCAATCACCCATAAGAAGGCAGAGTTCCTGTCCGAGGAGATAATGGCTGCTCAGAATTGACCAGCTCAGCTCTTTCGCACTGTGGACAGGCTGTGCAACCTAGCCTGTCTTCAAGTCCGAAGAGCCTTTTCATAAATAAAGTGCGATGAACTTGCTTGATTCTTTGCAACTAAGGTGGCTGACATTAGGGGGCGCTCCAACCAGGTGTTGCTTTGGATCAACGTGAGGCTGCTGCTCCTCGGTTGTCCTGGAGTGCATTCGACTGACCAGAATTCATGGATATTATGTGTCCGGGGTGCGTGCCCTACATGCTGTAGTCTGGATCCAGGACCAACCTCCCTGATTTGTATTGATTCCATCAGTCCGGTATTAGCACAGATAGTCTGGTGCTCCTGGAAAAACAGGTGAGTTTCTGAGCTCCCTGAAGGAGGTGGTGGCAACACCCCTCCTGAAGAAAGCTTCTTTGGACCCCGACTGCCATGCAAACTACAGACCAATCTCTAACCTCCCCTTTTAGGGAAGATGATTGAGAAGGTAGTGGCAGTGCAGCTGGAGAACCATTTAACCATCCATGATATCTATGAACCCCTCCAGTCCAGTTTTCAAAAGAGGCATAGTACTGAGACAGTGCTGGTTCATGTGCTCAATGATCTCCTGATGGCTAGAGACCCGAAGAACTGTTCCATTCTGGTTCTTCTAGATCTCTCATCAGCTTTTGACACTGTGGACCATGGAGTTCTACTTGAGCATCTGAGGTTCATCTGTGGACTAATGGATGAAGTCTTCAGGTGGTTTACATCTTACCTCACTGGAAGAACGCAAAGAGTGGTTTCCAGGGTTTATTCCTTGGGTCTAGTGTCTCTGTCTTGTGGGGTTCCTCAGGGCTCTGTGTTGTCCCCCATGTTGTTCACAGTGTATATGCTGCCCCTCGGAGAAATTGTAAGAAGGTATGGGCTTAGGTTTCACTGCTGTGCTGATGATACCCAGCTCTGCCTCTCTTTTGCACCCGACCAGGATGGAACTCTCTCAGTCTTTAATAACTGCCTCAAAGAAATCCAGGAGTGGATGGATTCAAGTTGGTTGAAGTTGAACTCAGAAAAGACAGAGGTGTTGGTAGTGTATCCGGCATGCCAGATGGGGGGCTGGGGGCTGGTTCACCCTCTGGACTTTATCTTGGGGGTGTTTCACTCCTGACCACTGAAGAGGTGCGTAACCTGGGGTTAATTTTTGATGAAGGACTGACTCTGCACTCGCAGGTGTCTGCCATCTCAAGTCCTCATTTTACCATCTGAGGAATATCTCCAGGATTAGGCACCTTGTTCCATCCAGCGATCTTCCTACACTGGTCTATGCCTTTGTGTCCTCACATCTGGACTACTGCAATTCCCTTTATCTAGGGCTTCCTGGGGTTGAAATCCACCACCTGCAGCTGGTGCAGAATGCAGTGGCCCAGCTTCTGACTGGTACCTCCCGGTCCAGCCATATTTTGCCAGTGCTGTGCGGACTGCAGACTTTTAAAGCCCTACATGGACTTGGCCTGGACTACCTGAAAGAGCTCCTGGTCCCTTATTGCCCTGGACGATAGCTCCGCTCAGCTGGCAAGGGGTTGCTAGAGATCCCAAGGGTGTGCTTGAAATCTTCTGGGGCCTGCACATTTATGTATGTGTCCCCTACCCTCTGGAGTTCTCTACTCCATCAGTTATGGGAGTGCGTGACCTGGAAGGGATTTAAAAAAGGCCCTGATACCCTTTTATAAGATATGCTCTAATTTTTTGTGGGGAGGAGGTCCTCCATGAAGAGCTTACAGTAAACTTTGTCATCCACGTATGAAAGGTGGCCTTCAGATACTTGATTTTTATATGTATTATTTAGCAATACATGCTGCAAGAGCTGCCCTAAGGGTCTGTGACTCTGAGACATCCGAGCCTGGTCTTGCTCTCGATCGAGCCTTTTCTAAGAAACTTAACCTAGATTTGAGATCCTTCCTATATATTCCATGGGCTAAAGTCCCTAAAACAGCTAGAGACACATCGTTGGGGTGGGACATTAAAGCCATGCACCAACTTTGTGCAAGGTTAAAAGTATCCCAATTTTTTGATTTATCTCAACCTCTATCGAGAAATCCTAATCTCTTAATTGGCAAACTACCCATCATAAGATTTTTCTCATCCTCCTTGTCTAGGCTTCGAATTGCAGATCTATTTTCAGGAATTCGATGCTATCATTATCGAATTGCTTCTAAAATTTGGGGTCAATCCTCAATTTTCACTGCAAATGACCCAAATTCAATGCAGTGTTAAGGCTTTTTGGGTAAGAGGCAGTGTTCTGATAGGGCAGGGATTTTTTTAATGAGTTGCAAGAACTTAGTCTATCTGGTAATAGGATCTCAAAATATACAAGTATATATTAGAAAGGAATGATTTTGTATCCTCCTGCCCTTTATACTGGGTAATAAATTTGAAATTGGACTGGACAGATAAGGTTTGGGAAAACATCTGGAAGGAAACTTATCTTTATGTCAAACAAGACAGGTTAAGAGATATCCAATTTAAATTATTACATAACCTGTTTTGTCCCGACAATATTATACCGAGTTAGTGGACTGGGCTCTCCTGTATGTGAAGATTGTAATGACCAATGGCAACTACAATCCATAAAATCTGGTTTGTCCAAAAGATTAAAGGATTTTGGAATCGGTTAAACTTTGGGTTGGTCGTTCACGATCTCAACCTTCTTTAATTTAGAAATTTGTATATTTGGGATGTATGCCCAAGTTCCAAGTAAACTTCAAAAATATCAATTGGCTTTGATTTCTTCTGTTACAAAACTGTTAATTTTACGTCATTGGTGAGATGACTGGACCCCTACCCATAGGGAATGGTGGGAGGAATTTTTGAATGCACTTTATGCAGAAAGGTTAACTTTTATATTAGGTAAGGCATCAACTGAGTTTTTTAAATGTTGGGGGGTATTCATCCAAACTCTCAAGGATAAGTTTGGGTTCTAGAGGAAGCTATCTGTCAAGCCGTCCTTTTCTTTTTCTTTTTTGGTTTTTCTTCTCTTTGGTAGGTATTCCCTTTTGTGTTGTTTGCTTCTCTATCTGCACCCCTTCATTTACCTTTTTATCCACTGTCTTTTCAGTTTTTCATTTTCTATTGTTATCCTCTGTTTTTGTACGTTGACCCCTGTTTTCGCTTATCACTATCTATTTACTTGTGGTACCAGGTGTCTTATCTTGCTTCTTATCCTGTATTCTTGTCTCTGTCGCCCTTCAAATGTAGGTAGCCATTAATTTGTATCATCTCATTTTGTCCTCATTTTCTATATTGGAATAGCTGTTTAGTAGTAGGATAGCTGTGGGAGGGTTAGGGAGGGGGAGGGAATAAAGGGAGAACTCGTTTTGTTTAGGGTTTTTTTTTTTGGTTTGTATTAGACTTTATTATGTCTTAACCTAATTCTATGTGATGTATGTGTTGTATATGAGTTTGTTCAATAAAGTATATTGATTTGCAAAAAAAAAAAAAAAAAAGGCCCTGAAAACGTATCTATGGACTCAAGCATTCAGAGTCTGATTTTATTTGTTTATTTGTGCTGGCTGTTTTTAACTTTAAGATTTGAAATGTTTGGCTTGTTTTTAAATTTTGTACAGTGCCTTGATTTTTGAAAGACGCCATAGAAATAAAGTTTATTATTATTATTATTATTACATGTTGAGATCCCCAAGACTCTCCTCATAGGCTTTTTGGTGCAACCCCTGCACCGTTTTACTTGGTGTCATCTGGAGTGCCTCCATCCTGTCTATGTCCTTTCTGAGGTGTGGCCTTCAGAACTTGACACAATACTCCAGGTGGGGTCTCACCATAGAGCAATACAGTGGTAACACTACCTCCCTCCTCCTGCTGGGGATACCTCTTCCTTTGCATCTCATCATCCCACTGGCCCTACCCCTGCTTTCTTACACTGCTCTGCCACTTTGAGGTCATCAGATATGATACCCCAAGGTCTCTTTCCTGATTAGCAACTGTCAGTATCTCCTCCCCCTATCCTGTACTAGAGTTCTGGGTATCTATGCCCTCTGTGCATGATGTTACATTTTTTGTCATTGAATCCAAGCTATAGTACCAAGATATTGACCATGCCTCAAATTTCCCAAGTCCCTGTGCATTCTTTCCACCTTCTCTGATAATCCACCCTATTGCAGAATTTGATGTCATTTGCAAAAAAGGTATACCTTCCCTTCCATTTCTTCTGCAATGTCACTTATAAAGACATTGAAGAGGACCGGTCCCAGTAATGAGCCCTGTGGCACCCTGCTGGTCACTTTCCCATCATAAGAATGAGTACCACTAGCCAACACTCTATATTCCCTATCTGTTTACCAGTTTCCAGCCAAATTCATCACTCTGGACCCCACCTCTAGGCTGTTCAGTTTTTTAGTTAGTCTCCTGTGCAGCACAGTGTTGAAGACCTTGTTAAAGTTCAGATAAAAATAAGGTTACTACTACTACAGCAGTGCAAGAAGTTAGGCTGGTGAGTGTGATGCAAGACTGCTTTCTTATGCCAAGGGATAGGGTACCAAATAGAGAGGGAGCCACCCTTGATCTGATTCTATCAAATTCTGAGACCATCAGAGAAGTAGAGGCAAAGTTGCCACTGGGTTCTAGTTCTTTGGTTCAGTTCAGGTCAGTGTAGTTCATCATAACCACAAGAACACAGCACACCAGTTAAAATACAAATGGTGGTTCTAGAGTGGGACTTTAGTAGGGCAGATTTCAGCAAGATGAGGGAATTTCTGAATAATAAGTTGACAGGGATAGAAAGAGTGGAAGGGTCAGAAGCCAAATGGGATGTCATACAATGGGGTGTAACAGGGGATGGCATCATGCATGAGACAGGTCAGGAAGAACAAAAAGCACAAAAAGCCAATCTGTTTTTTCTGAGGGGTGGGAGAAGCAGTAAGGGCAAAAAGGGTAGCACCCCAAAAATACAAGGGGGAACAGAGTGACGCCATCCAGGAAGAGTCCTTGCAAAAGCTGATGCAGGCCAGAATAATGTTAAGAGAAAGTAAAGCAGAGATGGAGCAGAGAATAGCAGAGGGGATCAAAGAGAGAAAGAAAATATTAAAAAATTGAAGAAAGTGCACTCACCTCTCGGACAGGAAGCATGAAGCAATAAACTCTTAGTTCAGTTCAAACCATACGGTTTATTCCACAGCCATTTCAATTCCTTCTAATAAACAGTAGACAGCAGTGTACAAGCACTGCATGCTTACATTTCAGTCTGTACTCAGGGCTTCATCAGTGCTAATTACAACAATGACTAGGTGTGTCTTAATACCATTCTCCATTGTCACAAGTTCAAAATACACCAATCAGATTTCTCTATTGCATATAAACATTCATATCAGGCAAACCTCTATACATATTGTGGCACCACATATTATATACAGTTTATTGGACCCACCACCAATCAATAGATCTCTGAATAAACAAAAATTGTGTATTCTTTATGAAGTCCTCATTCTTGGCGACCTCAAATCTTCATGGAGTACCTGTAATGAGGAAAAACACCAAGACATCTGAAAAACAGTATAAAAGATGTTTTACTACTTCTTCTATGTATTTGCTTCATATACATAACAGGATATCACCCCATCCCCATATTTCATTATTAACATTCATGGCATCACAGGGAGGTCACCCAGGTCATGGGGAGGGAGCAAGTAAAATTTATATGGCTCCCTCTGTATTATAATCTAGCCTCCTTTTAATAACCTCTGTCCTTCCATTCATGGAATTCATGAAATATTTGCTTCTCTCCATATATTGGTATGTGCGGCAGAAACCTCTTACTCATCCTCTTCTGCTCCCTTGTCTTTTTGTATTTTCTACCTCATCTGTAAACCTGAAACAAATGCTTCTGATGCTCCTCCTGTGTTGTCCCTGCCCAGGAGTAACCTCTAAAAAAGGGACCAGCTCAGGTTTCGATTCTTCATATTCAGACATACTATCCCCTGTACTGTAGTCTGGTGCTTGTGCTGTTGTGTGTTTTCAGTATAGAGCAGGAAATGACCATAGTGGTTGCTACTGTAGTTAGTATGGGGCAGGTTGGTGTATCCTGTTCTGTTCCTGGAGGTGGTTTGGACTGTTTGCAATTGAAAATCCGGTTGTGCAGGTAATTATTAGTGTCTCTAACAAATGTTTTTTTGCTTTTGTGCTTGCAGTTTTAAATAGACCCTGGAGTCAGTTGAAAAAACAATTATGACTGACTTACCACACATTATGACTGATTTTTTCAACTAGTTTGAAATTTCTGATTTCAACTAACTGAAGAAAATCCAACCAATTTTTTCAACTTTCACCATTGTTGAATTTTATTATGTAGTAGTTTGTCATACTTTTTTAACTTCGTAACTTTTTTTATTAAAATATTGACTATAAAAGTTAATAAAATGTATGGAAAAGTCCCCCCCAAAACAAAATCAATGGGGCACACACACACACAGCCTTCATCTTCTGACATCACAAAATGGGGCTGCATGTGCCTACTTGAGGGCATATTGGTAGGTTAAGGTCGGGAAGCAACTCTGTTTTTATTATTTGGGATTTAGCAGCATTATAACATCCTAAATGGTCAGAAACAAAAGGAATTATTTATGCCCCTCACCTCCGGGGCAGGTGAGGTATTGCATATGTTGGAGGGAGCAGCAACTAGTCAGCAGCAGCTAGGAAGCTGGCTGCTCTTTAAAATGCAAATACAAAGTGCAGTGAAACAAATCTACACACAGTAGGGACCCACTAAAGCACAATAACCAGTCAAAACAACAACAAAATATATTAAGTCCCTGAAAGTAACATGTTGAAGTAGTGCAGTAAAACAGTTTATGCAACATATGTGAACAAATTCACCATGCAATAAATCTATGTATTTCCACAAACGTGGGATAAACATTGAAAGCCTCATTTATCCCATACCCCGATGTCAATCACATTGCATTTATCCCACACCCAGACATCAATCAAACACACGAACCCTAATTACCATAAAGTTTGTCCTTTCTTCTTTTCCCTCCATTAAATCATGCCATTTCGTGCCATCTCTCGCACCTGGCACTACGCATACACACGCCGTAACACTGCACATGCTTACTGTAACGACAAACTCTGTACATCGCAGAGCCGTCGCGCCAACAGCATTTAAAATAAATAATTAAACAAATAACACGACTATTCATACTAGAACAAATGAAAACTAGATAAAAAAATAATAAACATGGCAGAGGTACAAAACAGCAGCTTTGAACTCGAGCTACAAGACATAATAACTCAGCTCAAAACGGACGTGGACCCTCTAGAAGACCCACAACAACAAACACCTTCACAAAAATCTGAAACCTTCAATTTCAGTATGGCAATCACCTGCACGCCTCAGAAAAAGGCAAGCACCACAATCTGCCTGACTAGTCTTTCTAAAAGCTGCACAATCCAGGTTAGTTCTCAACATAAAATCAATAAACCTGAAACTGCCACCTATGAAACTGAAAATGGCCATAAAAAAGCAGCAGCCCAGAAACAATCCACAGCACCAGTCACTACATTCCTCCCCATCACAACTGAGTACCAAGAAATGCCAAGCACCAGTAAAGAAGTGCATAACACCTGCATCACAGAAAAAAATCCTCTAACAACCATAGACATGGCAGCAATTTCTGACTTTATCCAAAGTGCCAAAAACAGCAATACACTTAAAAAGACAAACATAGACTTGTATCATGTGAAAGCCTACATGCAGCACAACTTCAGTATTACCACAGAGCTCTACCAACTCAGCCCAGCAATGCTAAATAGTCTTCTCTGTCACTACTTCATGAATGCAAAAAAAAAAAGACAACACACTCTATGAGCCACTAACACTGAGAGCTATTTTCCAAAGCATAGAAAGGCATTTAACAGAAAACAGCTACCCAATCTCCATATCAACTGCTCAACAATTTGAAACTGCCAGACAAGTACTGAAATCCAAGCAAAAACAGTTAAAAAGCCTTGGTAAAGGGTGCAAGCCAAAAGCTGCAGACAAACTCACAAATCAAATAATTGATGAGCTATATAAAAAAAAAAATTGGTTCCTACACCCCTGACTCTCTAACAAACACCATGTAGCTCACCATCAGTCTCTACTTTGGGCTTAGAGGCAACACAGAAATGCGCTTTCTATGTTGGGGAGACATACAATTAAAGCAAAATGAAGATGGAAAAAAATTCCTAGAATATAACCATGAATGCCAAACAAAAACTCGAACTGGTGCAAATCCCAAGGAATACCGAAAACTAAAGCCAAGAGCATATGAAATACCAGAAAACCTGCTCAGATGTCCAGTAACAAACTATGAAGCCTACAAATCAAAAAGACCAGAAACAACTTTACAACCTGATTCTCCTTTCTTCCTCTCAGCAAACACCTCAGTACAGCAACAACAGGCCAGCTCCTGGTACAAAAATCAACCAACTGGCATAAACAAACTCTCAACCATAGTAAAAACCATCATTGTTGCAGCCAATGTTGAAACCAGCAAACGACTAACCAACCATTCAGCTCGGCACCTAGTACAAAAACAATGTGACAATGGAGTAGCACCTACTGAGATAATACAAATATCTGGACATAAACAGCTACAAAGTCTAAATGATTATGCAAAAATAAATGAAACCAAACAACTCCAAATCTGCAAACTACTAAGTGCTATGCCAACCAATACCACCATTCCACCACCACCGAAGAAACTAAAGATGCCTCCCACTCCACCTAAATATGACCAACTGCTAGGAACCTGTTTTGACAGGCCGAGCATAACAGCAAAGAACATTACCTTCAACATCATACAAGGTAAGCATCATTCCACATAACACTTTTCCCATATTTACCATTCCACACACCACCCACACAACCCACAATCACACTCTCCCCCCAAAATACTTACCTTCCACCCACCCACACCACCACCCCAACACTTCATTCCACACCCACATTACAACACTATTTTCAACAAAACCAAGTAAATCTTTTTTTTTCCCATTCTTCCCCCACAGGAAACAAGTATGACACCATACATAAAAGAAGACCCCTCGTCATTGACTCTGATAGTGACTCCGACTAATGGTTGCCACACATGCAAAACCATGAAGACTTCACGCCCAGAAGTAAACAAAGAAAGTCACCATCAAAACTTCTTCAACAGAAACAACCTGCACAGCCAATGAAAGGCCGTACAAGAGAAATCCAGAGAATCACAAAACCTTCACCATTTCCAGCAAAGAAACAAACATTGATGGACACACTGCAAAAAAAGTAATCTCGGACTTAAGAAAAGAACTAAAATATTTTCAAGCACCATACTTGCACAAAACATGAAAAACTCATTTTTCCATAATCAATAAACGAAGTTATCTAACAACAGTTGCATAAAACTTTAGCATCTACTATTAAAAATATTAAGCAATGTATTTGAGCACTGTTTATCATTCTTATTACCTTTAGTACTATTTTACTGATAACTTAGCATAATACGTTCTAGAAATATCCATGAAACCATAAGTAAATACTTTACGTTTGCATAAAAAGCATCAAAATGTACCATAAATGCATTGCAATACCAAACATAAGTTACCTTGACCTGTGAAACAAAACCAGCACTTGTACCAATAGTAAACTTCAAATATATAAGAGTAGACTTCTGCCTTTGTTTTACTTCACAATAAAATAAATTGTTTGTTACTGCAATTACCTGTTGATGTCTTCATTGCAGCTCCTTCTATCCGTACACAAGCTTTCACACATCATGAGACTCGAACCAGCGGCCTTCCCAAAGTACCATTTCTATACACCCTATTTTGCCCATGTAAATATTCCACATCGTTAAATACAACGAAACATTCTCCACTGTCCAATCTTCGCTGTCTTCACATCCCAAATCCATCACATTATAAAAAAAAAATACAAATTAAAAAAAATAACTGCAATATTCCAAAAAACGTCTTTGGGCTCTTCATGCCCCACATCCTCTGCTTTCCGAAAAATACCTCCTTGATTACCGTCTTTAATATGCATAGCACCCCCCCCGTGCCCCGTGCCCCGAAACCAAAACTCCAACACACACCGCCACCGCCGACTTCCTCTTTAAATGTAGCCGACATCCAGACTCGCTCACCCGGCCACAGTGACTCTAGTTTCCCCTTCCACCTCGCACGCTCCTGCCGCTATGTCCATCACGACCGCTCCCTCTCGAACACTCGTACTTCTTCACTCAGTAACTGCGCCACAACTCAAAAAACACACCCACAACAAAACAGCTACTCAGACACATTTTCCCACGCTACATCAACCAATAGAACCCCCCACACACTTTCATTCATAAACCTCACAACCAATCACGTCCCACACACACAGCCAAAGCACACATACAGTAAAATGCCACCCAAAACAACAACCTAATCACAAATAGTGCCACATAAAAATAAAAATAAACATAAACATTTAAAAGTATAACACAAACTAGGATGTTGCATAAATCGCACTTGTGTTGGCTATTCGTGGGATACATGATTTATTTAAACTCGCAGTCTGTGACCTCAGTACCTCACTCGTGGCTCCGCCACTCATGAGGTCAACCGAGGTCACAGACTGCTCGTTTAAATAAATCATGTATCCCACGAATAGCCATCACATATTCCCTATATATGGTATAGAAAAATAAGCAGCAGTAATACTAGTTACTTAGAAAAAGAACTGTGAGTCTAAAATACAGCATAGGTAGGGCCTCAAACACACCACAGAAGCTAGAAGGTACCCTTTTGCAAACAGAGCTAACCATCAATATGTGTTAGTTTACTAGTAGTCATAGAATCTGTGAGACTAAAAACAGTTTATGGGAGGACACCTAGAAATACCTGCTGTATGGTATACTGGTATGCCACCCTTAAGGTGACACCAACCCAGTGAAATACATACAGTACCCGTCAGCAAAATCAACACTTTGCTGACAGGTCACTGTGTTGGTGTGCCTGAGACAGGGGCATGCTGTCTCCTGGTCCTGCACCCCCACTCCGAATCCACTCAGAATCAACTCTGACTGGAGTTGAGAATCCAAATGATGGGGGGCCGGGGGGCAGAACCCCCACATGGGGGGTTGGGGGGCTAAATTCCCCTATAAAAAAACAGGACCGGGAGATACACAGGAATCATGTAGACCACAACTTGCAGTCGACTTGATTCCTGTCGGCGTAATGCTGGTTGGCATAAAGAATGTCGAACCGGCATGGTACAGCCAGGTATACCAGAACTGAGATCTATCCATAGCTTAAATTTAAAGCTAAAAAGATTCATGCATATTAAAAAAACTTTTTCTGACACAGTTTCTGAACTTGTTTTGGCTTTCAGCATGTACACTAATGTGTTTTTTTTTTTATTTATCTTGCCATGAGGACTTTAATATTTAATCTATCTGATTCATTTATTCATTACAAATCAGGTTTACAACCTTTGAGTCAGAGACTCATTTACAAAGGCACCTTGTCACGGGGGCAGACATCAAGACAGTTATTACAGTGCAGATTAAAACAGAGGATAACATTACAGGTGCAGTAAAAGGAACGTTTAACATAGATACACTTAGGTTACATAATGTAGTAGTTTGTATGTTACTTAGGTTACATAATGTTACAAAATTGTGAGTTACACTCATGGATATAGTAGGTCCTCAGAGAAAACAGTGGGTTACATCCCTGTTTGGACCTAGTAGGGAAGGGGTAGGTCTGGGGAAGGGAGAGGCTGTCCAGTGGATGTTGTTGTGCCAGGGGGCAAGGTGGGCAGTAACCACAGGCTACAAAAGGGGGTTAGTTGCATCTACAACAGTGGGTATTAAAGATATGGTTCCAAAGGGCTGTTTTGAAAGAGCCAATTGTTGGCTAGTTGGAGATGCAGCTAGGGAGGGAGTTGAACCAGGTGGGGGCTCGGTAGAGGAAGGATCTCTGGGCAAGAGAGGTCTTGTTTCTGGGCGCCTTGAAAGTGGCCTTAATAGAGCTACGGGTGGTGACGGACGAAGATGGCTGCTGTACAGAGGTGGAGACCCTGGGTGGGGGGAGAGTCCTAGCAGAGATTTATTAATGAGAAGGCAGGTCCTACAGTGACAATCAAGAAACATTTTGTCTGTTGGACCCAACCAACCATGCTCCATGCTCAAGCCTTCTATGGGTCCGGGAACTCACCAACCAACCACCTGCGCCTGGCCTGCTCCATGACCTCATGGGGAGTCTGACTTATTCACAATGCCACCACAGTCAGAGAGAGAGTCCAGCCAAGCTGCCAGCAGTAGATCGATGATGATCGATCACCTTGGCTTTTCAAGTTCAGCCCCCATGCCCCCAAGCCCTCAACCAGACAGACAAGCCAGCCTAGCATGCAGCAGACATACAGACAGACTGAGTAGTCTGTGAGAGACCATTTTACTCAATCCTACTGTGCACTGCCCAACCCTGGCGGGCCTTGCACACACATCCCATACAGTACCTTGCTCACTGTAGTAGCCTGTTGCCAGTTCTGTCAGGTGTTGAGTGATGATTCGGTGGCGGCAGCGGGTGGCTCCATGGCTCAGGCTGCCACTGCTGCTCTACTCGGTGGTGGTGCTGGAGTTTTTTGGAACTGTGTGCTCCCTCCTCCCAAGTTGCATGGTCAGTCCCCAACCCAGACCCACGTACCCACTCCAGCACCCTGTACAGTGGAACTAGTGCACCTACCATTCCTTCTTGCTAACTCTGAAAACCTGACCAAGGCTGAGTGAGAGTTGCCCAGCAGGTTTGGTCAATAGGGTCATGGGATGATCCCGGCCATGACCAGACCACTGACTTGCTGCCTTTATATGATTAATGCTTGACTTTGCTGGAGGATTGACTGGGACCTGCACAGCCACACACTAGTCTCTATCCGGACATTGGACACATCAGGGCAGTGGACACCGTTAACTTATTTTTAAATTAATGGCTGAACAACCAGACTTAATCCATGCATAAAAACGCTGCTCACTCTGTTGCCCACACACCAACACAGATGCCTCTTCTCCTGACAGTCTCCTCTCCTACCTAGGCACGTCCTCCCTGCCATCTCGTGCAGCCAGTCACAGACACTCTCAAGCTCCTCTCTCCTCCTTGGTGGATGTTTCATGTTCAGGAGATGGGGGTGCTTTTTATTGGCTGTGAGGCTCGGTGCTGGCTGTTGAGGACTGTTAGATATTTGTGACCCCCCCCGGCCCCCTCCTTCCCTGGAAAGAAAAAAAGAGAAAACACACTGCAGTGCACCACAAAAACAAACCTGGGTGGGTCAAGGAATCATCAACAGCAATGGATTTCAACTCTACTATTTTATGACTGCAATCCAATGCAATTGCAACTGATTGCAACTGCATCGAATTGCAACTGACTATTTCAACTGCTGATGACTGCTCTGGGGTCTAGTTTTAAATCATATGCTTTCATATATTCCTTGAATTTACTTTAACACCTTGTATAGTTCTCATGGTCATGGAAAGTTGTGATGATTTTGTGTTGAGCTGATAATTCTATCTGTATGTCATTATTGTCCTCAATAATGAACTCCATTAGTTTTGTAGAGTCTCCTTGCATTATGGTTTCCCATTTTTGAATGAAATTTACTCTGTCTTCTCCTGATGTCAGTTGAGTAAGAATCCACAGACCCCTCGGTGGTCTTTTTAGAGTAACATATGCCTGCATAGACAGTTTTTGCCAGTTCAGGCACCGTGCTATCATTGCTATTTTCTACAGTTTGAAGAATGCATACCTTATTGTGTTATTAGCTGCAGTGTCATTGTTAGCAGTAGTATTAGCTTGTCCTGGGTTTCCTGCAAGAACATGTTCTCTGCCTGGTTTCCAGTGAATAAGGATTCATGAATGATGCTTCCGATTGCTCCCTCAGAGTTATCCTCATTACTGTTAGCATTATTCATTTTTCTTTTTGGCTGGTAGGCTTCTCCAAGTGCAAGTTTTTCCTTTTAAACCCATGCCTCACCTGAATGCAAGGGTTAATTAATATAGGATGAGTGGGCACTGGGATGGTGGTGCTGCTATTCAAAGTCTTGAAATCACTTAAAAGAATGAAGAAAGCACACTCACCACTCGGACAGGAAGCATGAAACAGGAAACTCTTAGTTTAGTTCAAACCATACAGTTTATTCAACAGCCATTTCAATTCCGTCTAACAAATAGTAGTCATAACTGGTGACAATGGAGAATAGTATAAAGGCAACCCTGGTGATTGCTGTAATTAGCTCTGATGAAGCCCGGAGTACAGGCTGAAACGTAAGCTTGCAGTGCTTGTGCACTGCTGTCTATTAATACATGAAAGCATATGATGTAAAACTGCAAGTGCAAAAGCAGAAAAAATTTGTTAGAGACACTAATAATTACCTACATAATCTGATTTTCAATTGGAAAAAATCCAAACCACTTGCAGGAACAGAACAGGATACACCAACTATCCAAATAGTAACCACAGCAGCAACCACTACGGTCACTCCCCACTTCCCCGCTCTGTACTGAAACACACAATAGCACCAGCACCAGACAGCACAGGGGATAGTATGCCTGAGTTTGAAGAAAGCAAACCTGAGCTGGACCCTTTTTAGGGGTTACTTTTCCTGGGTAGGGACGACCCAGGAGGAGCATCAGAAGCATTCACTTCTGTTTTCCAGAAGAGGTGGAAAATATAAAAAGATGTGGATGGGTAAGAGGAAGAGGATGAGGAAGGGGCCAGCCCACTCAACTAATGACTTTCAACCACTGATATTAAATTTTTATTAACATTTCAGAAAGAGTGCTTACAGATTTGGAACAACAGGTATTGTCTGAGGATCTATCCTTTATGCTAGCCTATACTATAAGGAAATTTGATACATTTTTAGATGTTCAAAAATTTGCTAGGAAAATTAACTTGAAACTCTTTTTTGCAGAAAAAATGGTGGGGTCAGGAAATATGCAGGTGGAAAAAGATTGGCTTCTGGTTATGACGGATGTCGACTCCCTGTATACAAACATCACGATGGAGGGAGGGCTACGTGCTATTGACTATTCCCTATTGAAATATACAGAGTTACCACAAAGCAAAATCAATATGAATTTAGTACTCATTGACATAGTATTGAGTAACAACATTTTTATGTTTGAAGGGAAATTGTTCAAACAGATAAAAGGCACTGCAATGGGTGCCATGTTAGCACCCAGCTTAGAAAATCTGTACTTGGGAGAGTAGGAAGATAGGATTGTCTACAACTCAGAAACTAACTGATACCTGAACAAAACTGACATCTATAAATGCTTTATAGATGACATATTTATGGTATGGAAGGAAATCAAAGATGAGCTAATTGAATTTGTCAAATTCTTAGAGCACTCGATCCCTAACTTAAAATTTAAGGTGACAACAAATCAATGCTCAGTTCATTTCTTGAACCTCACAATCAACAAAATGCCAGATGGTACTTTTGTGACAGACCTATATACCAAACCGACTGATAAAAATAGTCTCTTACATGCAGGAAGATGTCACCCACACACCACACATGAAGGGACAGTACATGCGAGTGAAGCACAACTGCTCCAGGCCAGAACTATGTAGGACAAGATCCCAAGAGTTCACAGAGAAATTTAGGCAAAGACACTACAGGGAACCAGTTATAGAAAAAGCAGTGAAACATACAGAAAGAATTCTAAGAGAGTCACTCTTTTTACCAAAGAATAAAAAGAAAAAAGCAGAACCAGCCCTTACTTTTGTTACTTCATACAGGGGGAGAGACAAAAGAGCTGGTAAATATAGTCAGAAACAACCTCCAAACACTACGAAGTGTGCCTGCACTGACAACCATTATAGATAAACCCCTCAGAGTGTCTTATAGGAGAGGGATGAACTTGCGAGACAAATTTGTACATAGTTACCAACCCGGTCCCAGATTACAAATGGCAAAGAGAAAGTAGAGTAATAGACGGTGTGGTTTCAGCAGCACATGCCGATATATTTAGAGAAAAACATCTTTCACCAACTTCAGGAATGGGAGGACAGAATTTATCAAAGGGAGAACAGATTGCAATACAGAGGGAGTCATATACCTTCTTGACTGCTCCTGTGGCAGCTACTATGTTGGACGGATGAAAACGTAAATTATGCTACAGGGTCAATGAACATCTTTTAGCAATAAATAATAAAAATGTTGATTATGCTATAGTGGCACATGTTCATTGCAATCCTCACATACAGCATAAAATAACTGTGACAGGTAAAGAAGCCAGCAGAAATATTGTGAGATGTGGAGATCTGGATAGCTTACTAAATTGTAAAGAACAAGAATGGATTTACAGATTCAGAGCATTAAGATTACCAGGACTGAATGGCAAATTCAAACTCTCCCCTTTCCTTGTGAGGAGGCATTAATTGATGAGCTACAGGTCTAAGTATAATGTATAATTAAATGAGAAGGCATTTCCTCCCTGCCATGACCTGGGTGACCTCCCTAAGATGTCATGAATGTTAATAATTAAATATGAGGATAGGGGTAGTATCCTGTTATGTATATGAAGCAATCCAACCAACGGAGGCTCTCCACCATCTGAAGCAAATACATATAAGAAGTAATAAAACAGCTTTTATACTGTTTTTCAGATGTCTTGGGGCCCAATTCGAAAACGTATGGTGCAACCCACGGGCATATGTGAGGTGCACCATGCAGCACTATGCTGGGGACCCTGCACCCTATTCTAAGACAGGCAGGGTCCCTGGCACCTACACCCATGACTTGTGGCAGCTGCAGGCTAGTGCCAAGTGACTGGCACACTGGACCTGGGCGCTGCAAGTCATGGCATGCAATCTACTGCCCCCTGAGTCCCCCTGCCCCCGTAACACACCTGGGAGCATTGGGGGGGCTGACCAGTTGGCACTGGTGATCAGGGTGGCCCAACAAAATTGGACCCCGGGGTCCCTGATGTTTGGGAGGTTGGGGGCATGTCAGTGCAGGGGGGCATGGGGGACACACACATGTGTTTTCTGCAGCACTGTATGGGGCATCCATTGCTGTGCCAGGACAGATGCCCCTTAGACCACCTCCAAGCTCGTCTAACCTTGCTATGCCATTGCCTCTTCTGGAATGGCGTAAGTGGGTTACAGCAGCTGCCCTTCCAGAATAGGGCGCAGTTGCTGCCATAACCCACACTTGTACCATGCTGCTCAGTGTTGCAGGTGTAGTGGGTGGCATAGCTCGCCTTTGGCACAACCCGCAGATGGCATGGCACAAGCCGTGACTTGGAATTGCAACTTGCATTATCTCTGGCTCAAGGTGCAATTTGCGCCATCGGGTTTGGTGCAAATCACCTTGCGTCAGGCATAATGCCATCTGGAATCGGGCTTCATGGTGTTTGTCCCCATTACAGGTACTCCATGAAGATTCAAGGTCATCAAGAATGAGAACTTCAGAAAGAATAAAAAATGTTTGTTTTATTCAGCAATCGATTGAATGGTGGTGGGTCCAATAAACTTTATATAATATGTGGCATCACAATATATATAGAGGTTTGTCCAATATGAATGTTTATATGCAACAGAGAAATCTGTTTAGTATATTTTGAACTTGTGACAATGGAGAACGGTATAAAGGCACACCTGGTGATTGTTGTAATTAACTCTGATGAAGCCCTGAGAAGAGGCAGAAATGTAAGCTTGCAGTGCTTGTGCACTACTGTCCACTATTTGTTAGAAGGAATCGAAATGTCCGTGGAATAAACTGTATGGTTTGAACTGAAATAAGACTGTCTTGCTTCATGCCTCCTGTCTAAGTGGTGAGTGCACTTTCTTCATTTTTTTAACTGAATACAAGACTTTGAATAGCAGCACCACAATCCCAGCGCTCACTCCTCCTATATAGAAAGAAAACTTTATTTAGGATTATTAGGGGAAATAAGAAAATTAAAGGGTGTTTATCAGATTAAAGCAGGAAAGGACATGGGTAGAGGAGGGTGGGATAAAGACTAATACTGAATTATTATTTTTGTTCAGTATTTACTGTGGACAAGGAGAGCCACTATAAAAGTGCAGGGTGCAGGACAAAGAGACAGGTGATAGGACTACAGTTAGGACCAGTCTCAGGAGAAAGGTTGCTCAGGGGCTTCCAAGGTGGATAAAGTGCATGGACCTGAAAGGATTCACCACAGAGCAGTAAAAGAGCTATGGCAGGCACTGGCAGCACTGTTGGAAATTAGTTTAATTGTTCCCTGAAGCTGGGGTGGTTCCAGCTGTCTGGAGGGTAGCTAATGTGATGTGGCTTCTCAAGAACAGGGACAGGGATGACACAGAAAATTACAGACTGGTTAGTCTAAACCCACCTATAGCCAAGCTGCTGGAAACTATCATTAAGGAACAACGAGTAGAATTCTTTGACAGACCAGTGTTGCAGAGGGCTGAGGTGCTGGCAATGCCTTACCTCTCCCACACCGGTGTTCTGAGTTCAGGAACAGGCTCAGACAACCAGGGGTCTGCTGGTGGGGGGAGGACTGGGAGAGGATCGAATGACCACTAGGCAGTTCTCTTCTGCAGGACTGGGGACACAGGTTTTCCTGGCTCTTGGTTGCCACAAGTGGAGGCTCATTGGTAGTATTGGGCAAATGGGGGGGGGTTGACATTAGGCTGGGTGGGTGGAGCAGGGCCACCAGTTCCTGTACACATGCACACCTCCAAGTGCACATGTGACCAAGTTTGCTGAAGCCCCGAGGCATAGTAGGAAAAAAAGCCTGTAGTGAAAAACAGCATGACAGCAAGACCTTTACTTCTTCACAGAAAGAGTGGTGGATACCTGGAACAGCATTCC
Source organism: Neoceratodus forsteri (assembly GCA_016271365.2). NCBI lineage: Eukaryota > Metazoa > Chordata > Ceratodontiformes > Ceratodontidae > Neoceratodus > Neoceratodus forsteri. Next base: position 473,968,112 of record CM057455.1, read on the forward strand.
GGCAGAGGTGGTAGGGCCAAAAACAATAAGCTGCTTCAAGAATGCTTGGGATAGGCATAAGGGTAGCCATTGCATTAGGCAAGTAAGCAAAACAAAGAAAAAGACAAAAATACTATGGTTCTTAAAGGAAATAGCTAAGAAAGTAATGGTGAAAAGGGTGGCATTCAGGGGGTACAAGGAAACACAGAGGGAAGAAGAAAGGGAACATATCTGGAAAAGCAGAAGAAGACAGAGAAAGCAGCCAGGAGCACAAAGGTACAAACAGAAGAAAAAATAGCTCAGGCAATAACAAAAGGGGACAAGAACTTTTTTCAGGTACATTAGTGATAGGAAAAAGACTAAGAGTGGGATTGTGAGACTAAAAAGGGAAGGAGGGAAGTGTGCAGAGGGGGACCAAGAAAAGCAGAAATTCTGAAGAAGTATGTTTGTTCCATATTCACAGAAGAAGGGGAAGGGGAGGGACCAAAGTTAGGTGATGGAAGCACCACTGGGAGGGAGCTGGACACCAGTCGATTTATGGAGGAGAGAGTTTTAAAGGAACTCGCTAATCTGAAAGTAGACAAAGGCAGTGGGGTCAGATGGATACATCCCAAAGTATTAAGAAAACTCAGGGGGGTGCTGGCAGCACCACTGACAGCTCCCTTTAACAGTTCACTGGAAACAGGTGTGGTACCAAAGGACTGGAGGAGGGTGAATGTAGTCCCTCTGCACAAAAGTGGGAGCAGGGAGGATGCTGGCAATTACAGGACAGTCAGCCTGACCTCGGTGGTGGGGAAACTAATAGAACACTACTAAAAGAGAGGTTTGTGATACTGTATATCTCAAATCCAACAAAGCACAGGGTCAGAGGTATCATGGATTTACAGCAGGAACATTTTGTCAAACAAATATGATAGATTTCTTTGATTGGGTGACTATGGAGGTGGTTCAGGGAGGGGTGGTGGATGTAGCCTATCTGGATTTCAGCAAGGCTTTCGACACCATACCACATAGGTGGCTAGTAAACAAGCTGGGCAGCCTGGGAGTGGGTCCCAGGGTGGCAAACTGGGTCAAAAATTGGCTGTGCAATAGTACACAGAGGGAGATGGTGAATGGAGTTCAATCCAAAGAGAGGTGGATGACTAGTGGGGTCATGCAGGGATCAGTGCTTGGACCAATCCTCTTTAATGTCTTCACAAGTAACATTGCAGAGGGGCTGGAAGGGAAGGTATGTCTCTTTGAAGATGACACAAAGATCTGCAACAGGGCTGACACTCCAGGAGGGGCCTAAGGGACCTAAGCAAGCTTGAGAAGTGGTCAAGGGTGTGGAAGCTAAGACTCAATGCAATGCAAAGAAGTGCAAGATCATGCACTTGGGGCACAGAAATGCAGGGGAGGAGTACATATTGAATACATGATGGGGGGGTGCTGACATCCACAGAAAAGGAAAGGGACCTTAGAGTAATCATATCTGATGATCTAGTGGTTACCAAACAATGTGAGAAGACTGGAATGCTGGGGTGCATAGGGAGAGGTATCTCCAACAGAAGGAAGGAGGTGGTGATGGATGCCACTGTATAGAACATTGGTGAGACCTCATCTAGAGTACTGTGTCCAGTTCTGGAGGCTGCACCCCCAGAAGAATATAGAATAGAAGCAGTTCAGAGAAGGGTGACAAAAATGGTGCATGGGCTGCACTAAAAGTCATATGGGGGAGACTGGAGGATCTCAATATATATTCCCTGGAGGAGCAGACAGGGGGTATATGATAGAGAGGGTAGCATCTTTAAAAAAAAGATGTTAAAGAACAAGGGGCCTTGATATGAAGATAGAGGGGTGGTAGACTTAGGGATAATGTGAGAAAGTATTTTTTCATGAAAAGGGTCGTGGATTCATGGAACAGCCTCCCAGCAGAGGTTGTAGGGGCAAAAATGGTAGAGGAATTCAAAAATGCATGGGACAGACATTAAGGAACTCTAGTGATAGGAAAGACAGGGTAAACCACAGATCATTTAGGATCTGCAATATTTGAAATAGGTAGGGAAAATCAGCAGACTGGGTGAGCCAGGCAGTCCTTATCTGCCATAGAGATGGGGGGGGGGTGAAGCTGTAGCTCAAGTATGGTCTATAGTGTTATAGTAGGTTGGGAAAATGGGCAGACTAGCTGGGCCAAGCAGTTCTTATCTGCTGTTAGTATCTATGTTTCTATGACAAGGATGCATGACACACACTTGCCACACCCCTACCCATATGTCACCAAGCTGACCTGCAGTGAGAAACTAGATAATGTACTTCAAGGGGGGAGAATGGCCCTCCTTCTCCTGGCCCCACCATGGGGAGGTAAACTGTGTGGGTACCCTCGCCATCAGGTAAGGCTAGTGGAGACAATGGACAGTGGAGATGGGTGGCAGAAACCAGCTGAAGAGTAGCCCTGCCTTGCTGGGGCTGAGGAAGCGCAAACAGAATACAGAAAAAGAAAAGAAAGTAGATTTCTTGGAGGAAACGGGAGGCAGCACAAGTTCCCTGCAGGGAAATCTTGCCAGAGTAGCTTCATTGACTTCTTTAGGTCAAAAAGGTGGTTTGTAGGTGCCAAGCAGGGAATGTATTATGCCTGTACATGGATTTTGGCAAGACCTTCAATTCCATTCCACAAAGCAGGTTAAAAGAAAACCAAGGCAATCTGGAGGTAGAAGACAAATTGTTCAGGTGGATGGGGAACTGGCTGAGGGACAGAATGCAGTGGGTAGTTGTCAATGGGGTGGAGGCAGAGCCATGGTAAGTCTCAACTGTGGTACCACAGGGATTGGTTCTGAGACCTGTGCTCTTTACTGTCTTCATTTGCGATATAGGAGAAGGACTACAGAATGATGTGCATCCTTTTGCTGATAACACTAAGATATGCAGCAGAGTGGACACTAAGGTAAGAGTCAGAAATATTAAAAAAAAACTGGAAAATCTGATAAAGTTCTCCAGACTGTGGTAACTAAAGTTCAATGCAAATAATTGCAAAGTGATCCACGTTGATAGAAAGACCCCTAAAATGAACTATTGGATGGGGGAGTAAGGGTGGTACAGATAACTGAATGAGAGACCTGGAGGTCATCATTAGTGACATCCACAAGTCCGCTTCTCAGTGCAACAAAGCATGCAGGATGGCAAACAGTATGTGGGATGTATAAGACAGGGACTAGATAGTAGGAGGAAGGAGATGATACTGCCCCTGTAAAGGTTCCTGGTAAGGCCACACCTGAAGTACTACATGCAGTCCTGAAGTCCACACATTAAGAAAAGCAGGGACTGCACAGAGCTCATACAAAGTATGGCCAGGAAGATGATACAGGGACGGCAGGACAACCTATATGAGGAAAAGTTAGCAGAACTTCTATGTATACACACTGGAATGCAGAAGGAAAAGGGGACGATATGACTGAGACAATTGTTCATAAGGAACAAGGGTACAGTGACTAGAAGGCATGGATAGAAACTGGTGTGAGTGTGTGTGTGTGTGTGGGGGGGGGGGATTCAGGGACACATCATGATGTTCTTCTTCATGGAGTGGGTGGTGAAGAAATGTAATAGACTGCCCAGGGAGGTGGCTGAAGCTAAGGCCATGACAAGATCTAAGCTTGGATGGGGTAGATATATGGGAACAGTGGGACCCACAAGCAGAAGAAGGAAAGGGTACCAGGGATGGGGCAAGCAACTAGGGTTAACAGATTGCTAAATCCAGCCTGGCATTAGGAAACTGGCAAGCTAGATGGACCTCTGAGTCCATCCAGCCAACACAGTCTACAGTAGGTTTTCATGTCTCTTCACATTTTTTTCATTTTCCAGTACATGGCAGAATGTTGTATGATGTATTCAGTTTCCAGCTTCATTCAAAGGAGATCCATAGACTAACTAATTCCAGAACACTAACTCTTAATGATAAGTAGAAAATGAAACCTTTCATTTATTCTGTTTTTTCATGTCATTTTCCTTTACACATCTCAAAATGATAGTGTGTACCAATTAAAGTGGAAGATCATAGATCTGGGTAAAAACTTAAAGCCCATTGATTCAGAATATGAGGATTTATCAGATATTTTGCCCTCCATTCTAGGAAAAAGGTTGACATTTATCAGTCTCAGTCTGTGCCATGCAAAGCTAACTAAAAGTTGACTACCACAAAGTAAATGCTGAAGTATGTTGAGGCAGTCATGTTACAGTTTGCACTGGTTATATTTGATTCTTCCTCATCATTCTCCAGCATTACCTCAGTCCTGATCCACATTTTTATGACTACCACTGTAGCAGCTTGTAAATAAGTTTATTAAAGCTAATATTACCTCAGATTTAATTGAACAACATGGTGCGTGTCCCTGAGGAGAAGTGAACCCACAGTGTATTGACTTGTAGACCTACACTTCCACACTCTGTACCATGCACCCAGAGCTTCACAGCTATGACCTACAGTATATATGTTTACAGTTTATCCCAGATTTTCTGAGCTTTTCTCATTGGCAGCCTCATTTCTTCTGATGTGGTTTTAAGTTGTTTCTTCTCTAGAATAATTAGCTGTAAGCTCTTTCTCTCATACATGAAAATTAGAGTTACAGCACAGATTTCATTGGATGAACACTGTAACCTGTAATGTTTTATTGATGTTAAGAAATTTAGGAAAAAAAAACATTTTTTATTGTTGCACAACAAAATGGATGTGCAACGCATATTATGAATATTAAAACCCCAAACCCACCTTTTACAGTATGCAACAACTGAGTCTTCAACTATAAACTACTTGCAACAAATGTATGAAGGCTTCGATTTGTGATTTAAAATATATAGAAGACAAATAAAAATATAAACACAATAAGAAATGCTTAATGCAGGGATCTGGACCAATTTAATGTTATGGAAAAGATATTCTCAGCCAAACAACCCATATCTACAATTTACCTCTCATTGCCTATGAACAGGGCAAATCTCCCGTAGTCGTCTCTCTTTTCAATATTCTGCATTAAATTTCTCACAGGCTACTGAACTTCAAAATATTAAGTTCAGTTTTTTCCTGTCTGATCCCACCCTGTAATTATCTCAAACTACAAGACCAAACATTTCCCAGAACAATTATTTTTTCTTGGACATCCAAGCTTCACAAAAGCTGGGAAAAGCTGGGAGTCGAAGGATTTATGTGCCCTGAAAAAGGCTAAACTCTTCTAAGAGTTTTAACCACACACACATCCGCGAAATCATCAAGATGTGTATGAGTTCTAACCTTTTTAAGCAAAGCTGGGTGTAACATTCTACATCAGTAGGCACGTAACCTTCAGATGGCGAGGACTCACTGACATGGTGCTAAGTTGCATGGCAAAATACACCCAATGCATGTTGCAGTGCTGCCTTACAGCACCACATATCTGGCACTTGTGCACTGCCCACAGCCATCTTACATTGAACTTCAGGTGAATTAAATGGACCTTAAAACTGAGTTCACTCAAGTGTCCCTTCTCATAGAACATCCCATTGTATGAGTGGCACAGAACCGGAGTGAGTAATCTGCCTTAGGATGGAGCATCTGCAGAACTTCTACAGGAGACACAAAGAGCTCTGGAAGATACAACTGGTAACATGCAGAGTATAGTATTTATCTGAAGGTAAAGGTTGGTGTTTAAGTAAATCCCAGAGACACACTTTCTTTTACTTTTTTGTTCTTCTCTATGTGACCTTATTTTGAGAATTTTAAATGTAAACAGTGCAAGTATATCATAGACATTCCCTCACTGGGATAGCCTTATAGTACAATTCCAATCCTCACTTCATAACAGAAAAACACAATGCTGGGGGGACACTTTAGTAGGATGTGGGGAGTGTAGGGGGTGTGGTACAGTGGTAAGCAACAGAGTGCTTTGGGAGTTTGGCCACTGTCTCAGCTGCAAGAGGTTCTAATCCATGAGGGTGGAGCTGGACGCTACAAGGGCTGAAATATGCCATTTATGAGCTGATGCCACCAAGCAACATAGGGCACTTCTGCCACAGCTGCCTAATGGGCCATCTCAGGCTCAAGAAGGTGGCTGGCTAGTAGTTTGGGGGGGGAAGGGGAGGGAAGCCCAAACCCAAGGGACCAGGGTGTGACATGGTTGAATAAGTCCCTGTCCCATTTGTTATACAGAAAGCATTAAAAACAAGAATCTGTTCTATCCTCTCTTTTTCTGTCTCTTGTCTGATTGTGCAATCAAATTTTCTTGTGAAACCTAGGAACTGATCACTCTGACAGTCTCATGATTCTCCCCCTCCCACTATCTCTCTTCCATCACTTGCTGTTTCTTTCTGCTTCTGTCTTTTCTTCTCCCTTGCTTATCTGTAGTTATAAAGTATATGTAGATCTATATGTGAAACTGGGTTCTCTGGTTTGAAAGTGTATAGAAATGATTTCAAAAAACTAGTTGTAACTCAGGAGGTTAACCTTGAGATGCAGTTTGACCTCCACAAACTCATTTGTAGAGTTGTCAACAGAAGATCAGAACTGGGACACAGTGTTCTATTTGCAAGCCTGCTCAGGAAAGAAACTGACAAGAACTCTGGTATATTTTGTGAGAAACAGGATGTCTTTTAACAAGCTCAGGATGCAGAAGTTAATTGCCAGGAAAAGACATTATGTATAAAGAAAGCAATATTTTGTTAGGGGGGAGAGAGTTTAAAATTTAGAATTGGAGATACCCTCAGATGAAGGACTTTGTTTTGTTTGAACCACTGTACCAGTATGACAGCTATCCTTCACAATTTTTTTTTATTTTATTGTTACTTAAAATAATATAATGTTACTTGTGACTTTTATAACTGCTCCTGGTTTTCCTATGTCTCGTGACCTGTGCCTCGAAGACACAGGGCTGTGCACCAGCAATAGGTTCACCCTGTTGCAACAGGAGGTGCCCCAGTCTCCCACCAGCAGAAATAAAAGGAGTTAGCATGCCCAGCAGACAGAATCTGCCACAGAGCAAACCAAAGGGAAGATCAAGCCTGAAAAGGGCAAGAGGAAGGTACACATATTGGGAAACTGAATAGTGAGGAGCACAGGCCAGCTGATTGGCACAGTGGTAGAGATACTGATTGTGGCACTGGTGACCTGGATTCATGCCCTGAGTTTGGGTTGTTGGAGAGCTGTTGGAGTGAAGAGGATTGAGCATCCAATGGACTGCTTTCCTCCCCCTGGGAGGGAGAGTTTCAGAGGTCGGCACCAGTCCTACCCCTAGCGATGGCGTGGATCAGTGTGCCAGGGACCAATGCAGATGCAACAACTGGTGGAGTGGTGGACATCAGCACATCAGGTGCAGAAGCATACCCAGCACTTCCCAGATGCCATTGCATGTCTGCTTCACCAGGGGAACTAGATGAGTGGAAAACCATCACACAGCCAAGGGAAAAGATGGTCCTCCACCACTGATGCACCCCTAGCCACCCACATCTGCTCCAAATCTTGCCAGTCTGCTTCTGGATTACCCAGAGCTTCACCTCCTCCAGGGTTGACTGGATCATGAAGGAGAATCACAGGTGCAGAAAGAAATCCCATCCTCTGTGGGCAAGCCAGAAAGGTATGATTCTAGCGTGTTGTGGGTGGTCTTTGGTGCCCAGAAGCCAGGCAGAAGGATTTCAGGAGGATGGGGGGAGGCACCATGAAGGCTGAAGGAAGCCCTGGTGGGGGCATATGGGAGCATAAATAGAGCTGAACAAAAAATTAGCGAGAGGCACTGGAAGGGAAATGGGTCTTACCCCTAATGGTAAAGAGGTAGTGTGCTGTTCTCGTAGGGTGACAGTGGACTGACTTATTGCCAGGGCGGTGGAACACTTGGGAGAAGGGTTGGAAAGGCCAGATTTGAATGTGCATGTCAGCATGAATAAACTGAGCAAGTAGAGCATGGAACAGATGAAAGCATGCTTCTGTGCTCCGGGAAAGACCATAAAAGAGAGAGCAGGAGTGGCAACTTTCTCCAAGTTGCCTATTGCTGCCATACCTGAATCCAAGGTGAACAATTCCCCATGTTCCAGTTCAATACATAGCTAAAGGGGTGTTGTAGGGAATAGGGATTTCAGTTCCTCAGGGGCTGGGGCCCAACATGAAGGGGTTGGAGGTTGCTCAAAAGAGATAGTTTGAACTGCAATGAGGAAGGCAGCAGGGTGTGAGAAAAAGGTGGGCACAATATATAGCTAGTTTAAACTAGTAAGGGGGGGTTAGAGTGGCAAGGCACACACAAAATGTCACAAACAAGGAAGCCTTGCTGGCCTCACCTCACTGATAAACTCAACAGGCCCTTGTAAACTTCAGGAAAATGGAAATGTGGAGATTAGGGGAAATGTTGGAAAATTATACATGTCAATTCAAGGAGTATGGGAAACAAAATGTCAGAACCTCAGGCACTGGTCACAGAGAGGGGAAATAACCTGGTAGTGGCAATAGAGACATGGGTAACCTCGAACCATGATTGGGATATGACCATGCCAGGCTATATGCTATTCAGAAAGGACAAGACAAGATGCAAGGGAGGAGAGGTAACACTGTATGTTAAGGAGGAGATTAAAGCAACAGAAATAAATAGTTTAGGGGGGTTGGTGACTTGGAAACCCTGTGGGTACTGGCAGCAACTGGGAAGAGGAAACAAATTTGGATTGATGTAGTCTACAGGCTTCCAGACCAGAATCAAGGGACAGACAAAGAATTGAGAAAGACTCTTAAGCGGGTGGCCAGTCTAGGGAAAGTGGTGGTAGTTGGGAATTACAATATTCCAAATGTTGATTGGAAAGTTCCAATTATGGCTAGTACAAGGAATCAGATACTGGTGGATGCCTGCCAAAAGGCATTCCTAGAGCAATTAGCTCAGGATCCAACAATGGAAGAGGCACTGCTGGATATGGAGCTCAACAACATTGAGAGGATACAGAATATACTATCTCTGGAACCATTCAGTTTCAGCGGCAACAGGACAGTAGAGTAGCAGATGCAGGTGGAGACAGGCAAAGAGGCAAAAGGAATAAGGATATGAGACTTCAAAACATGAGGATGCTACAAGAGGTAACAGGGGTGATATCAGGACCACTAGTAGACATTTTCAATTGCTTGCTAGCCATGGGGGCAGTCCCTAGGGACTGGAGGACAGCAGATGTGGTTCTGTTATACAAAAGAGTGAAGAAGGATAAGACAGAGAGCTAGGTATAAGCCAGTCAAATTGACATCATATAGTGAGGAAGATTATGAAGTCTCTACTTTGGGAAGATCTGGTGGACTTCCTAGAAGAGAACAGGCTGAAGGACCATAGACAGCATGCATTCATAAGGGGAAGGTCTTGCCAGACAAATCTTGTTGATTTTTTTAACTTGATAATTTTAGCAGCAGACAAGGGAGAAACAGTTGCTGTAGTATACCCAGACTTCAGCGAGGGTCTTTGACTCAGTTGGTATCCAGTGATAATAGTGACTATAAAAATAGTGACTCATTTTCAGTGCTATCACTCTGGGATACCCTGCAAATTAGCAACCGTATGGGAAAGCGACTATAGGGGGGGGCAGAGGGAGACAGTGAAAAGGCAGCGATACTGAATGAATACTTTTGCTCAGTATTTACAAAAGAAGAAGAGGAGGAGTTACCTAAACCAAACAATAGAAGCACTCTGCGTAGTGGGGTTGACACCAGTCCATTTACAGAAAAAAAGAAAGAACTCCTAAACCTCAAGGTGGACAAAGCAATGGGGCCTGATGGGATTCACCCTAGAATCCTAAAAGATCTAAGGGAGGACCTAGTGACACCACTAACTAGCAACAGCTTAATCTGGTTCAAGGTCAGTTGTCATTCATCTGTGTCCCCCTCCCCCCGGGTCGTGCCTGAAAATAGGCAGGATTTGTCTAGTGCACTTACCCGGTCAACAAAAGCTAAATAAAAAAATAAAATAAAATAAAACCACACTTTTTAACAAATCATGGGAAGATGGGGTGGTACCTGAGGAGGAGGGCAGATGTGATTCCCCTTCACAAAAGTGGGAGCAAGGCAGAAGCAGGAAACTACAGACCTGTTAGTTTGACCTCAGTGGTGGGGAAAATGATGGAATCACTTCTGAAAGAAAGAATTGTTCAGTACCTAGAGGCCAGCAGGGCACAGGACCCAATGCAGCATGGATTCACAGCAGGAAGGTCATGTCAGATGAATCTAATCGATTTCTTTGACTGGGTGACCAAAGTAATAGACCAGGGAGGGGCTGTGGATATGGCCTACCTAGACTTTAGCAAGGCATTTGACACAGTCCCGCACAAAAGATTAATAATCAAGTTAGTCAGCCTGGGAGTGGGTCCCATGGTGGTAGCCTGAGTAGCAAACTGGCTGCACAACAGGACACAGAAGGTAATAGTGAATGGAACACATTCTGAAGAAAGGGGTTACTAGTGGAGTACCTCAGGGCTCAGTACTGGGTCCAGTCCTCTTAACGCCTTTATAGGTGACATTGCAGAGGGTCTGGAAGGAAAGGTATGCCTCTTTGCAGATGACACAAAGATCTGCAACAGAGTTGATACACAAGGGGGGGTAGAAAGGATGAGAAGGGACTTGGCAAGGTTGGAGGAATGGTCAGACATATGGCAACTTAGATTCAATGCAAAGAAGTGCAAAGTAATGCACCTGGGAAATAAAAATCCAGGAGAAGAGTACACAATAGCAGGAGAGGTACTAACAACAACAATAATGGAAAGGGATCTGGGTGTAGTCATATCAGATGACCTAAAGGTGGGTGAGCAATATGAGAAGTCAGTAAGGAGAGCCAGGGGGATACTGGGATGCATAGGAAGGGGCATCACAAGTAGAAAAAGGGAAGTGGTTATCCCTCTGTACAGACAGTTGGTGAGACCCCATCTGGAGTACCGCGTGCAGTTTTGGAGACCTCATCTAGGCAAGGACATAGACAGGATGGAAGCAGTCCAGAGGAGGGCAACTAAAATGGTGCAGGGTCTACATCAGAAACCATATGAAGAGAGACTGAGAGAGCTTAATATGTATACCCTTGATGAAAGGAGGGACGGGCGGACATGATAGAAACTTTTAAGTACCTCAAGGGAATCAACAAAGTCCAGGAGGGTAGCATCTTTCAGAAAAAGAGATGTGTAAGAACAAGGGGACACAATTTAAAGTTAGAGGAGGATGGCTCAGGGGTAATGTGAGGAAATTCTTGTTCACGGAGAGAGTGGTGGACGCATGGAACCACCTTCCTGGAGAGGTTGTGGGGTCTAAAACAGTGGGGGAATTCAAACATGGATGGGACAGACATAAGGCAATTATAGTGGGGGGTTGCAGGAAGTAGGCTGTTGGTTAACTAGAATCTGCAGCTTATCCAATAGGTAGGGAAATGGGCAGACTGGGTGAGCCAAGTGGTCCTTATCTACCGTCAAAGTCTATGTTTCTATGTTTCTGCATTTCTATGGGGAAGGGCAACCGGAAGGGGGAAATAGTGAGAGGAAGGGGAGGGACAGGGAAGGGGATTTAGGGGACTGGTGTACCTGCTGCAGCAGAACTAGCTATGTGATGTGGTGGTGTGGGTGGCTATCTCTGGCACAGCAGGTACTGGGTTCAAGGCTGGGACTGGGAGCGAGTAAATTTTGCCTCTGCCTGTGGCTGTAAGACTTAATTTTTTTGAGAAATCCAAATTTTGTCCCTTCCCCAACATGCACCCTCTTGGAGTTGAGAATCTTAATTCAGGGGGTGTGTGGGGACAAAGCCCCAACGAGGGGGTTGTGGGGGGTGCAGCTCCCCCCACAAAAACACTTTTTAATATTCTGGATGTCGGGTCGCCTTGAACTGTATATCGCTGATTTGCTTTTTGGTGATATACAATTGCCATAATAGCGATAGCTGATTTGCAATCGGTATTATGACATGGAACCACTCAGTCCCCCACAGAAGGCTGGTCAAAATGGTTAGGGACCTTGGGATAGAAAAAATGGCAATCTGGGTAGAAAGCTGGTTGAGGTGTAGAACATGAAGAGTGGTGTCAGTGGGGAGTTTTCATAGGTGAGGTAGGTGACAAGTGGGGTACCTCAGGAGTTGGTACTAGGAATGGTCCACGTCAGCATATTCATCTGTAATATACATTAGGTGAAGGTATCAAGATAAGATGAGCCTCTTTGCAGATGACACAAAGATCTGCACAAGGGTAGACATGAAAGAAGGGGGAAGGGAACTAATGGAGGATCTGGGCAGATTGGGAGCTGGAAAAAGATTTGGCAGTTGAAGTTCAACACAAAAAAATGTAAGTAATACTCATTTGGAAACAGAACCCAATGCTGCAATTTAAAATGGCTGAGGTGGTATTGGATAGCACTACAGAAGGAAAGGATTTTAGGGGTCATGATATCAGAGACCCTAACAATGTCTGCACACTGTAGGACAGTGAGCAAATAAAATAAAATGCTGGGACACAAAGGAAAGGGGATAAGCAGTAAAGGTCAGGAAGTGATCCTCCCACTGTACAAATCACTGGTGTGGCTGCACCCTGAATACTGTGGTGCAAGATATTAGAGACCACACCAGAGGAAAGACTGCAACAAGGTAGAGGCAGTAATCTGCAGGGCAACTAAGATGGTACATGGCCTGGGCAAAGGCTGGATGATGAGAGGCTGCAGGTCTTGAGCATCTGCACTCTTGAGATCTTGAGATGAGGAAGAAAAGGGGTGACATGATTAAGACATACAAGTATGTGCATGGGATAAAGTTGAAAACAAGGAACAGTTCTCCTTGAGTTCACAGAGTCAGAGGAATTTACTAAAGCTGGCTAGGGGGAGATTTATAAAGGATGCCCAAAAGAACTTCTTCATGGAAAGGGTGGTGGACAAGTGAAATAGGCTACCAGCAGATATGGTATAGGTCAAATCAATCAACAGCTTCAGGCAGGGATGGGATAGGCACATGGATTTACTGTAGTTAGTAAAGGGAGGGCTGAGTAACAAAAGGCAGGACTGACAATAGGGCAAGGCAGAATAGGTAGGGTGGGCAGAATGGACTGAACAAGAGCCTTGTTCTGCCATAAACATCTATGAATGTATCTATGTATTTTGTTCAAGCATTCCCTTGTGTCTAGTGACACCCCTTCCCACCCTCGTGTCCAAAGCTGGTATCTAGTCATACCTGTCTTTTTACCTTGGCAAATTCCAGCAGACCCATTGTCATGTGGTCCTCCATCACCTCATGGCATACCCATTACCAGCACTAACACCCCATATTAGTTGTTTTCCCCTTTTAGTAAATCTGTCTCCAGGTCATGTTTCCCTTGTTATTCAGTGGCACTCCTTTTCCTCTCCTTATCCCAGATTCCACAATTCCTGGGGCCCAGTAGTGCCTCATTCCCTTAATCCCATATAAATAAATAAATCAATACTTATTCAGTATATAAATGGTGAAGAATTGCATTCATTTATGTAGTTATGAACCATCCCAAGTTTAAATGTCCTTTAATTGAGCAGCTAAGCTGTGGAACAGTGTATCAACTGGAACCATAACTACACCAAAACGTTCCACCTTTAAGTGCACTCTGAGATTTTTTTTACATTGTATGATTTATGTTTTACTTTTATTATTGGCAAGTATAGCTGTAAACATTTTATGTACAGTATGCACTGTATGACTTAGGATATCTCTGAAAAAAGGGCACTTTGTATACTTAGAGATTCTCCTGAAATCAGTAAAATGAAATGAAATTCAGTGCAATGAAATCACCAACCAGCATCTCACCACAACCCAACATGATCGTATGCACATCAAAAATTCCCCTTTCCACATCATAGCAATCCGCTATCCAATCCCTCCCCACCCAGCTCAATCCCATGTATAGCAAACAATCTGACTACTTCAACCTATCCATTGTCCTGTCCCATCCTCACCTAGCCTTATTCCAATTATATGAAAAATAATCACCTTTCTATATCTTTCCTGGGGACTAAAATTAAAACACTCACTGGCTTCATTGAACCTTTTAAAATTGATTAATGAACCTACAAGGATTGATCCTGTTAAATTAATTGCTTCTGCACTGGACTTGATCTTTGTTCCCTTAGGTCTTCAACTTATTTTTGCTGGTGTAAAGGGATATTACTTCAGTGATCATAAAATTGCATTTTGTACTTTTGCAGGTTCCTCTTTGACACTCCCTCCAAAGAATGTGAAAATATTAGTTTTCATAATATAAATGTTTCTATTAGTGATCTCTGACGGATTCATTTGGGGCCTTCTACACACAGTACACATGATGATGTCAACTAATTTTAGAATTTTTTCTATTATAACTTTTTTACATTATATGACAAGCATGCCCTATTTCCTATTAATATATCAATCACTTATAAAATGGGAAGGGAAAATCCCGTATTTTGACTGGTTGCTAGCTGTGTATTAGAAGTGTCTAATGCATGGGTAGCAACAAGTTCAGGCAATCACAACTGTAGGTGAAAAATTAGGCATTAAGAGCCAAATGGAATGTTCATGTTTTGAATCACCACCATTGTTTCCCCCAGTTTATTCATTACTGATTCTGCCTGCCCGTTAGCAGTCCTCTTCACAGCCTTGTCATAAACACTTCACAATCACAAATACATACATTTATTTTTTAAACAGTCCGTTACTTGTTTGTTTTTTTATTTTAATTTTCCGATTGCAGCTCTCCACCCCACCTCCACTTTCACTTCCTCACTCTTTCTGTCCTCTGCACATTAGCTATGCTGTCTTGTTGCTATCATCATGCAGTCTAGCTAGCAGCATAAATTTGTGGGGACACATTGCTCCACATTCCAAAAAGCACAATTTGTCACAGAGCTACTCTGTGAAGCTCCTGTCTGCTGCCACTCTGCTCTACTCTGACTGACTTTCATGGGCCCCCACCCCACCGTTCTATGGGTGAAATTGTCCCAAAAATGATCTCTCTCCTACCCCCCTGCTTCGTCATTCACGTACTCACTTTGACCTTCACCCCTTTGCTTCCTCCCTTCCTAAAACCAGTACCTGGCTCCAAGTCACTTCTTCATGGCTGCCTCTCACACAGTACATAGCCGGAGAGTGATTCCTGCAGCCATTATAGCATTTCCTGCCACCACATGCTGAATTCCTCCATTACGCTCAAACAAAAATCTAATCTATTAACAGAAAAGACCAAAGAGAGAAAACCTAAAGATAAATAATTAAAAAAAACATTTAATCTCAGAAAGAGATAGCAGTTGTCTCCCAGACTTGCCTTCACATCTGTGTGCTTCCTCACTCAGTGCCAGCTCCATCTGCCAATGTGCTCCCCCAGAGCCATCTGTTAGTTGCTGAGAGACATAGCAAAAACAGCCTCTCAGCTCACAAGAATAAAACCTAATTTAAAAACAGGCAGCTACCTATGCAGCAAACATTATGTCAGACAGTACAAAAAAACACAAATACAAAAGCCTATTCAGGACAAAAGTCCTAAAGCAAAATATATATATATATATATAAAACAGGCAGAGGAATTATTTTAGGACACATTTAGTCAAACAGTTAAGTATTTTAATATTTAAACCTGTTGATTTTCATTTTTTCATTCATCTTAAATACAAGGATCCATTTCATAAGCACAATAAGACACTCCGGGGCTGTGCATGAGACATTTCTAACACAAAGCCAGGGGCTGTAGGCACTCAGCCTGCAGCCTTATGCCTCACTACACCCCTCACCATGCATTAGAAATGTTAAATGTATACCCCCTCATGTTTTATTGCTTACATGTCCCTTAGATTTATTCATTTATTATTAAGCTACTTCAGTAGAGACAACCTTTTTGTCCGAAGCTGCTTTTAGTAAAATTAGAAATAAATGTGTTTGTCAAATTCATGAATCTAAAACTGAGTATTTCAGATCTAATCTACAAAACTGTATGAAGAATCCTAGGCAGTATTAGCATCACATTGATGCTTTGTGGAAGGATCATTCTTCCCAAACTTCAGGTTACTTGTCTTACAGTGGGGTTACTTCACGTATCAAGGAAGCTATTGGTAATTTATTTAATCTGTTTTTCACTGAATCACCCAAAACACTACTCAGCTGTTGATTTCTCTACAGGCTTTTTGTTTCTGTTGCAAAGTGGAGAATTATTTATGAAGTTTTATTTTAAGGTTGTTGATTATGAAGAAGTGTCCAACTTGTTGAATGGCATTAAAATTATATTCTGCAAATGGTTGTGATAATTTGGACAATTTTATTTTACAAGTTAGCTCTAAGACAATTAGTTACCCCCTTTACAGTTCACTTTAATCTTTCCTTTTGTTATAAGATTTTTTCCTTAGCTGGAAACCCTCTCTGGTGACTTCTATACATAAATGAAGCGGGGAAAAAAGTAGGCTGAAAACCAACAGCCAATATCACTTCTACCCATTATTTTAAAATTGTTAGAATGGATAGTCCATGTCTTGTCCATGGTTATGTTTTTTTTTTTCTTCAGGTGAATGGTCTTCTCTGTCAATACCAATCAATCAATCATCTTTATTTAACCAGGTGGAACACCGTTGAGAGGATTCATTTACAAAGTGGACCTGAGCAGAACATTCTGCTAAACAATACACATGAAATATACAGCAATTAAAATAATACAGGACATACAGTAACACTTTAACACTCATATACTTTTAGAGCAGGGCTGACATAAGTGGGGAATATTTACAATACATACATATGGTCAGGGCACAGAATCATAATTACAATACATCAGTGATACCTGGGGGTGGTACCAGCACAGTTAAGGGTGACTTAAGTAAGGGGTAACAGGGGAAAATGGGGAAGAAGGGGTGGGTACCAAGGGGAAAGGGAGGAAGAGTATGAGTTGGTGGTTAGTAAAAGAGGGGGATATGTGCTAAAGGTGGGGGAACTTATATGTATGGGAAGTGCTTAGTTCGGGAGGCCTATAATAGTGGTCCTTGTGATCCACATACTAATGGTGGTTAAAAGGGGCAATTGCATTAATCAGAGGTATGAAACCTTAGTAATGATTTGAAGGTTGGTAGTTTGACAAATGATGGGAGCTTCATGGATTTCTGAAGGATATTCCAAAGTGATGGTAGGGAGTGAATTAATGAGGAGGCTTCAAAGTGGTTTCTACATCTAGGGATGTCGAGGTACAGGTAGGAATGACTTCTGAGTGAATAGTTATCAAGTGTGAAGAATAGAAGGCTTGAGATGTAGGAAGTCAGCTTACCGATAAGAGCGCTATACGTCCAAATGGCTGAGTTCCTGATTCTTCTGGTATTTAGGGATGGCCAGCCCAACAAGGCATAAAGAGAACAATGGTGTGTCCTGAAGGACCTGCTGGTTATAAATTGTCTGGCCCGGTTATACAAGATGTCTAGTTTTACCAGAGCAGTCTTTGGGTCATGCCTGTAGAGAATGTCGGCTAGTCTGAAAGGGGGAGGAATGTGTATTGTACTAGTCTATGCTTGGCCTCGCAGGTTAAGAGGTGCCCAATTCTGAAGAATAGTCCTAGCCATTTTTTCAACTTTTTTCCTAGTTCTTCAATATGGACTGTATAGGAGAGTTTGTTGTCCATCCAGAAGCTGAGTTATTTAAATTTGTCAACCATTTCAATAGGTGCCCGCAGGAGGGACATGATTAGGGGTTGGGCCCCTGGAATAAGGTGATTGTCTGGGTTTGGTTTTGGTGCAAGGAACATGGTCTTTGTCTTCTTTGCATTTAACAGAAGTTTAAAGTTCATAAGCTTATACTGTAAGATATTAAACTCTTTTTGCAATGTGCTACAGTCAAGTTCAAGAGTGGGCTCACTGACATAAATAATCATGTCATCAGCGAAAAAGTGGACGTCTGCCCAGGTTAGACCAGTGTCGATGCGGTTGATGTATAATGTAAATAGCAATGATCCTAATATTGAGCAGTGCAGGACACTTCTAGATAGTGTCTTAAGGGGAGACAGGTCCCCTTATGCCTTGATTTGTTGTTGTCTTCCCTTTAGGTAGCACGTGAACCAGTTAATGGCAATGGCATCTAGGCCGATGTCTTATAGTATACACAACAGAAGATCATGGTCAACTGTGTCAAATGCCATACTTAAATCAAGGAATAAGGCACTGACATCGCGTTTTTCATCAAGAGCCAAATGCCAGTCATTGGTGACTGTACCATGAGCATATATTATACTGTGGCTTTTTCTGACACTGGATTGGACGGAGTTTAATAATTGAAAAGAATCTAGGTAATATCTAATATGGTAATTTACCAATTTTGCTAACAGTTTGGAGAGAATGGGTAATAGAGATATAGGCCTATAGTTGTGTAAATCACAAATGTCACCAGACTTAAAGAGTGGGACTAAGTGGGCCACTTTCCATATGGGGGGGGAGTTCACCATGGGCTAGGCACACGTTAAAGAGGTGTGTTATCGGGGCGGCTAAGGTGTGGTGACCCAATTTTAGGAAGAAGGGGTCTAAGTAGTGTGCACCTGTGCTTTTCCTGGTATCTAGACCCAGGAGTAAATCCTCCACTTGTTTGTAGGTAATGGGGCTGAATGAGAATTTCATATTGTGGGCAGGAGACCTGTACAGGTGTCTGGGCAGGATGCAGTCTGTGGCCAGATGGCAAAGTTTGCTTGCAGCAGATGTGTCAAATACAAGGCCAGCTGTGGTAAAGTGATTATTAAGCAGTTCAAGAATATACTGCCTATCTGTGGTACAGGTATTAACAGAGTTTATTTTTGGGGGAGAGTGTTGTTCGACCAATGACCTTCAATCTCCCTTAAAGTCCTCCAGAAAAGAAGAGCGTCATTTATGGAGGAGTCTGATTTTGATTGGAAATAGCCTGCTTTAATGGCCCTGATGATCTTAATACACATGTTTCTTGATTTTCTGAAGGCGATCCAGTCCACTGGGTCTTTGGTTTTTCTGGCCCTTTACCAAAGTGCATCTCTGTTGTGCAAAGCGGCATTCAGGTTGGCAGAAAACCAAGGGCAGGATTTTTTTGGTATGAGATTTTGATAAGGGGGTATGTTTGTGTATGACATTTAACACAAGTTTTAGGAATGTCTCATAGGCTGTGCTTACTGAGGTTGCTAGGTAGAAGACCTGTCAATGGATGTTATTTAGATCTGCTACAAAATTGTTGGGGCTTAAGTTGTGTAGGTTCCTTTTTAAGGTCTAGGTGGAGGAAGATGATGGTTTGGGGGCAGACCGAACACAAGCTATAGTGCTGTGATGATCACTGATGTCATTAAAGAGCACACCAGCATGGCTGAACAGGTGAGGTTTGTTGACCAAGATGAGATCAAGGAGTGTGCTATTCATTGAGTTTTTTGGATTTGGGCAGGTAACCTCTGATATCAGCTGAGAGAGCCCATACTCATCACACAAATATTTTAGGGGTTTGGCTGAGTTAGAGAGCCAGTCCAGATTTAAGTCTCCCATAATAATGACTTAATTGGACTGGGAGTCTATAAATTTGCTTAGGTAGTTTAGGAGGGCAAGGCCTCCTGTGGTGAGGCCTGTAACAGCCATTGATACTGATGGTTTTCAAGGAGGGTAGAGAGGGTCTCAGGGAAATCCACTCAAATTCTTTCAGGACTGATAAGGAGTCACTTAGAGTGGCTGTGAGCTTGTCTCTAACATAAGTCGCCACCCCCACAGTTTGTCTATCTGCCTGATATATGTTATAATTAGGGAGGTTGATTTCATGGTCTGGGGTTGAGCTCCTCAACCAGGTTTCCAAAATCACCAGGACATCAGGTTCTGAGTGGAGTACTTATTCTTGTATGTAGTCTAGTTTCTAAAGGAGGCTACATACATTTAGATGCAGGAAGGTTAATCCTTTCAGGTGCTGCATATCTGAGGGTGTTGGGACAGGCAGGAGTGGGCCTGGGTTTAGCTCAACATTCCCTGAGCAAAATAGTAATAAGAGTAATAGCTTTTTTAGACCCCTCGAATTGGGAGGTGCAGAATCGAAGTTTGCCCCATTTGGTTTGGTGAAGAAACTTAGATGAGGTAGAGCAGACGGTGAAAGAGTATTTTATTATTGATGCTTAGACAGCCTCTCAAACTGAGATAGATAGAAGGCTGGTGATTGTGGGGACTGGGGCACCATATGAAGGAGAGGGTGTTATTTCAAAGTAAAGGGTGCCCAAGAGATTAAAGGAGCAGTTTGTCAGTTCAGCTTTCACATGGGGTGCTAGCCAGTTTACAGGCACTGAAGGTTTTAGAGGGCCGTGCTGGAGCCCTATAACGAGAGCGCAAAACAGCAGGAATGTTTGCATGATTGGGATGTTCACTTATAATATAATCTGGGATAGAAGATTGCTAGGCCAAGTGGACAATGCTCACAACATAGGAGCGGGCAGGGGACGATTGAGTGGTAGGGTTTGTTACTGCATATATCTAGTTGGTACTTAAAGAGAATGTAGGTAGAGCTATAGATGGGCCAGTTAATAGGGGAAAGGGTGAGGCAAAGGTATATTTAATAGAGGCCAGTGGGGAGGGAGGGTGGGACAAAATTATAGTAACACAGCAAGTTTCTGCAGCAGAAGAGTGGGTTCTTCCACAACCAGGGCCGGTGCTTTGTAGTCCATGACCAGACCCTGGTTCAGAGAAATGCCACCCTCCAATCCAGCAGCAAGCTGGAGGCAAGTGTCTAATTGAAGGTAAAGCCATGAAAAGAAGCGGCCAATTATTTTGCGACTTCTCGAGTCTGGAGCCATACCTTACTTGTTCCTGGGGACTGTGGGATTCAAGGCAGAGTGTGGCCACCCGAGAGAGAGGAGCCGTACCAATCAGGTTTCACCCAGACACTCAGCTCAGTCTAAACTCATTCATTTTCATGACCTACTATCTTTTCCTTGGATTCTGGACTTTTCTGTGGGCTCAGTCTCTATTGGTCTTTCAAAAGCCTTTGACATTATTGATCACCAGTTTTCGAAAGTCCTTTCAGAGTGTACAGTTCAGACTGTTTATGTCCTTGGAGTTCAATAGAGTACAGCATCATCAGCACTGAGTGAGATTTGCCTGTCCACAGTTTTTCAGCATGTCCTTAATGAAATGGGAGCACAGTAGTGGTTCAAGTATGGAGCCTGTGGGACACAAGTCAGTAATTGTTCAAATTCCCAACTGGGTGCCCTTCCATCTTACTGACTGTATCCTGTTGGTCAAGTAGTCAGATACCCATGCTGGGCTAGGCTGTCTAGGCCCAGTTGCTCCAGCTTATTTAGGAGGAGGGTGTAACTGACAAGGTCAAATTCTTTAGTGAGGTTGATGAAGTCTGCACCCATTTTGTACCCCTGATTCATGGCGTTATTGATGTCCATATTCAGCCTTCCCAAAGCTGTGTCGATTCCATGGTGTTTCCTGGAACTATACTACGTATCAGTGAGTATGCCCCACTGTTCAACTTAGTCCTGCAGTTGGTTATAGAATAATATTTCTTGCACTTTGGCCAGTGAACTGAAGAGGGAGATAGGTAGATAATTTTCCACTGGTTCTTTAAGGCCCCCTTTGTGCATTGGCATGACTGGGGTCACCTTCCATTTCTAAGAGATCTTTCCTTCTAGAAGGGATCTATTGAAAAGCATTTCCAGTGGAGATTTGAATTTTTTTTTTTTTTAATTTTGGATTTTGCTAACCAGGTAGACCCACTGAGATGGAATGTCCCTTTTTCAGGGGTGAGCCAGTGAAAAGGGTTACAAAGAGAGGAACAGTGATACAGTAAATAATAGCACATGGTAAGTGTACACAGACACTTTTACAAAAACATAAAGTATATAATAAACAAAGAAAAATATCACACACACAGTAAATTAAGTTACATCTTCAAAGCTGGTATAGGGATAAATAATAATTATAATAATCTTTATTTATATAGCGCCTTTCCAATGTCAAGGCGCTGAACAGTAAAGACAGACAAAACAATAAAATAAATAAATCAATAAAATACCCAATATTTAGAGTAACTACATAAATAAAATGATTAATCAGGGCACACTTTGAGCCAGATATGTGTTTTCAGGGCCTTCATAAAGCCCTCCATGGTTGTGCACTCACGTATCTGATGGGGTAGAGAATTTCACAGGGCAGGGACTACCTACATAAATGCACAGGCCCCGGATGACTTAAGACTCACCCTGGGAATCTCTAGCAACCCCTCGTCAGCTGAGCAGCGTGGTCATCCAGGGGAGTAAGGAACCAGGAGCTCTTTCAGATAGTCGGGGCCTTGTCTGTGTAGGGCCTTGTAGGTCAGAAACTCGACCTTAAAGGTGATCCACCACTGAATAGGCAGCCAGTGCAGTTCACGTAGAACCAGTGTGATGTGACTCGTACATGGGGTCCCCATCAACAACCGGGCCACAGCATTCTGCGCTAGCTGCAGGTGGTGGATATCAACTCCTGGAAGCCCTAGATAAAGGAAGTTGCAGTAGTCAAGGCACAAGGTCACCAAGGCGTGGACCAATGTTGGAAGGTCGCCAGATGGAACAAGGTGCTTAAACCTGGCGATGTTCCTTAGGTGATAAAAAGAGGACTTGATGACTGTTGACACCTATGAATGCAGAGTCAACCCTTCATCAAGAATCACCCCAGGTTTCACCCCCATTCAGAGGTAAGAAGCTGAATACCCCCCCAGAAACAATCTGGAGGGTTGACCAGTCCCCATCCTCTCTGTCCGGCAGCCAGAATCCACCACCATCACTACAGTCTTATCAGAATTCATCTTCAACCAGCTAGAGCTCATCCAATCCTGAATTTCAGTGAGGCAGTTGTTAAATACCAAGCATGCACTATCCTGGTCAGGTGCAAAAGACAGGTAGAGCTGGGCATCATCAGCATAGCAGTGAAACCTCAGCCCATACCATCTTACAATGTCTCCAAGGGGCAGCATGTACACCACAAACAACATGGGGGACAACGCCGATCCTTGTGGAACCCCACATGACAGATAGAATGACTCAGAGGGAAAAATCCCCAAAACCACCCTCTGAGTTCTGCCAGTGAGGTAGGACTTAAACCACCTGAGAACTGTACCAGACGTGCCACAGATGAATCTCAGGTGCTTGAGAAGTACTCCATGGTCCAAGGTGTCAAAAGCTGAAGAGAGATCAAGAAGTACCAGGCTGGAATGGCGCTTCTGATCTCTTGCCATCAGGAGATCACTGAGCACCCGAACCAGAGCAGTTTCAGTACTATGCCTCTTACAAAAACCGGACTGGAGAGGTTCGTAGATGTCATTGATGGTCAAATGGTTCTCCATTTGCAGTGCCGCAACTTTCTCAATCACATTCCCAACAAAGAGGAGGTTAGAGATCGGTCTGTAGTTTGCAAGGTAGCTTGGGTCCAGAGCAGCTTTCTTCAGGAATGGTGTCACCAATGCCTTCTTCAGGGAGCTAGGAAATGCACCGGACTCTAAGGAGCACCAAACTATCCTTGCAAGAAACGGGCCAATGATATCACTACAAACTATAATCAGGGAGGTTGGGCCCAGATCCAAACTAAAGCACACTGGGCGCATACGCTCACAACATCCATGATTTCCAGCAGGTCGAAGGAACTCCAGGCAAACTGAGAAGAACTGAACATACATCGACCACTATCAGCTACCATAGAGTGTGCTGGTTGGATCTCCGCCATGATACTGGCCACCTTATCTGCAAAGAACCGAGCTAGCTCCTTACACTCAACCTGTAAAAAGGCTTCTCGAACTTGGAGACAGGTTGGGTTGCACAACCTGTCCACAGTTCAAAAGAGCTGAGCAGATAGATTCTGAGCAGCAGCAATCTCCCTGGACAGGAACTCTGCATTCTTATGGGAGATTGCTGATTGATAGACTTGATAATGTTCCATCAACCTAAGGTGGTCAGCCTCCAGGGAGGATTTTCACCAGCAACGTTCTAACCTTCGTCCGAGTCGCCACACCTCCCTCAAGGTCCTATCTAACTATGGGGACCGAGGGCAAAGGGAGAGGGGATGAACACGGACAGGAACAATGAAGTCCAGGGCCACAGTAACGGCCTTATTATAGGCTGAACCAGGCTCTCTGGACTCCCACTTGCCTCCAGAATTCTCAATAGGTCCAATACTGCCAATAGGCCATTGGGATTCACATCCCGCAAAGGGTGGTATCTGACCATCTCCACAGGGACAGGCCTATGCGGAGGGGCATAAGAACTGAACCCCACAGTGTGATGATCTGACCATCTGACTGGTTCCACCACCAGGTCAGAGGTTTTGATCCCCAGGAGGAAGATCAAGTCAAGGGAGTGACCGAAATTATGGATAGCAGAGGCAACCGCCTGTGTAAAGCCCAGTGATGGCATCAGCTGGAAGATGTTCTGTCCAAATTGTGAGAGTTCATCATTGACCCAGGCATTAAAGTCACCCAGGACCATCAACCTGATGACTCAAACACCATGTCAACCATGATGTCCACTACTTCCTGAAGGAACTGCTTCTCATCCCCGGGTGGACGGCAGATGACAGTGATCCTACAGTCTACACCTGTAACCATGGTACACTCAAATGAATTGGCCTTCCCAGCTGGCACACTTGTAAGGTCCAGTTTCCTCTTGAAACAGATGGCAACCCTCCCCTTCCGTAGTCTGTTCTCGAGCGGTGTATCACTGAGTACCCAGCCGGAACAGCAGCCTCCAACATGGGGCCAGTGTTATCATCCAGCCAGGTCTGGGTGATGCAAGCCAGATTGCCTGTCCCAACAATATCTACAATTATTGCAGTCTTGTTCTTAATAGATCTGTCATTCCATAACACCTCTCGAGCCAAACTGGATTCCGGGGCCACCCAGGCTACCTGCCCATCACTAGTGGAACCCTTGGGTATGGAGACCAGACATGGAGGACCATGTTCCAGAATCCATTTCACCCCAGGGCATCTCCTGGATCTCACTGCCCTGATATGAGCATCCTGCTCATTCACCCTCCGACATTTGCAACCCCTGGCCCAACCACTCCCCCTGCGAGCAATTCCAAATGTTCTACAATGTTGATATACTGTAGATTGCGGGGGGGGGTAATAAATGCATGGCGGTCACGAAGTTCGGAGGGTGAATAGTGCACGACTGGGGGGACAATCCACCGACACATCTTGACTCCCAAATCTTTCTATGCACACCCAAAAACCCAAAACACTCAGGAACACAGCTGCAAGAATAACCAAAAAAAATCAGATTCTCACAATCAAATTAGTGCGCCCATCCACTCTCTCTCACAGAGTGGAGGACATCTAAAACATAACAAAACCCACACTTTAAACAAATAAATACCACCCCAATAAACCCCCCCAAAAAATACTATCCCAAAAATACAGTCCTCCACTCTCTCTCACAGAGTGGGGGACAAAAAAGGATAATACAATATAGAACACCACTCTCTCTCACAGAGTGGGAAAAAGTATTAAACAAATTAAAATGAAACAATATAAAGTACAAAATGTCATAGGGATAGACAAAGCAGTGTTTTTAAGCTATCAGCTGTTAGAAGCAGTCACCAATGTCATCAAAAGTCTCACTAAAGAGCAATGTATTCAGGGAGCTCCCACCTCCACAGAATAATGGCCGGTGTACTTTGTCCTCACTGCCTCTCACATAGGTAGACAACTTCCAGAACCATAATACAAAGATACATTAATTAGGCACTCTTACTGCCAGATAAAACAAGGACCAAACAAAGGTGAAGAAAATAAAAGGTCTGACCGTGTCTATTAGTGAGGCCCCACGAAGCCTCCTGTACCTCCTGGTGAACAAGCTATTTTCCCTGGATTCAGGCTAGTTGAAGACTGGTAAATGGCCAAACCATTCTGTCCCAGGAGGCCACCACTAGAAATCTCATGGTGGAGACTTCGGCCCCCAAACTATGTCGGCCCACCGGCCAACACACCTGAGAAGCCTAGGAGTATCTCAAGGCCTCTGCCAGCTCTCCAGATGGCCCAGACCCCAGTTTCCCACCCAGCTGTGATCCAGCAGTGCAGTCCAGCCCCCACCAGTCTGACTCGAAACCTCCGACAACACTCCAATTCCCCAGGTGGGCTCTTCTCCCAGATACCAACAGCACCTCCCATAAAACAACTCCAGCAATCATCTCCAACCAATCCAGTAGTCCAAAAGCCACCGGCCACCAGCCACCAGCAATCTGGCAAGTGCGGGCAGGCTTGTACTCGTAAAAGTAAACCCAGAATGCTCCTAAACTAACACCAAGTAATGGGACCATTTAGTTTAGATGGAAACAGTGGCAATAGTTTTTTTTTTTTTTTTTTTTAATAAATGGTGACTCGGGTGCGCTCCGACAACCACTTAAACATTTGACATTCAACTGTAAGCGCACCTAGTCTTACTGCTTCACTAATAATCTCTAACTACACTAAAAATACTAACTCAACAAAAACAAAACAGAACAAAAAATGCGAATTAAATATAAAAAATACTGCTCAGTAGTTCAGCAGAGAACTCTCAGGCAGCTAGCCCAGCGTGGCTGCTGTCTGAGCAAAGCATATGTACAATTAGGTATAACTGAATACAGAGTATACAGGCACAGTGAGAAATTATTTACAACTGATACCAACCAGACAATCAAAGTGTGGCTTGCAAAGCACAAGACCACAGCGTAGTAAATAAAGGGAGGAATACACAGGCTCCGGTAAGGAACCCAGAAAGAGGACAAGAGAGGGGAGAGTGATGAGAGATAAGGGGAGTGGTCAACAGGAGCAGATACACAACTGAGTGGAGGCAAGGTGAGATTTAAAAGAATGCTTCAACAGTTGAATAGAGGTACAGGTCATGACAGTGGAGGGAAAAGGCATGCTGACCCACTGATAGATGGGATTTAGGGATAGAGAGCAAAGGTAAGACAGTGGACCATAAAGGTCTAGTTACAAGTTTACGTCAAAAGATGGGCAAGAGGCAAGGAGGAGTGTAAGTATGCACAAGTTTGAAAGTCAGGCAGAGGGTGGGGAATTTGCAGCCTGGCTTCAAAAGAAGGCCAGCCCAGTGAGCCAAGGACAGTGCAGTGGTGATCTCTGGCATTAGCGCCAAGGGCAAATCGAGCTATCCTGTGGCAAGACTGTTTTACCATGTTAATGGGGAGACCTGAGCTGAGTGGAGGATTGGGGCACTGTAGGAGATAATTGGAAGTAGGGAGGAAGAGACAATGACAAGGCAGAAGGCAGGCCTAAGATAGGGTTTGAGGCGGTACAGCATTCTGAGCTTCTGATGGAATGTCTTGACCTGTGTGGAAACATGGGTGTCAAAAGTGAGGTGGTGTCCAAGGTCAAGCCCAGATATTTAAAGGACTGAACCATTTCAAGAGGGTCGCCCAGAGAGGAGTAGATTAACAGTGGGGGTGGGGTGGGAGACTTAGGGGTCTGATGGAAGAAGAGCATAGATTTAGTTTTTTAAGTATTAAGCACCAGGAGGTTATTAAGAAACCAAGTCTTAAGGTTCAGGAAATCCTGCTGGAGAAGGTGATTTAACATGGCATGGTCAGAGGAGGACTGGTAAAGGATGGAATCATCATCATATCATTGAACTGATGCATCCCCATGATGTTGTGGGAGCTCATTGATAAATAAAGAGAGCAGAAGTGGAAGGAGAATAGAGCCCTGAGGGGCCCCATCCTTTATGGCACTGAAAGGGGAAGTCTGGCTGGCCCATTTGACACCTTGAGTATGGCCAGTAAGGTAGTTTGTGAAGCAATTCAGAGCTATGGTGTCGAGTCCAAAGGTGAGTAATGTATGCAAAAGGAGACTGCGATTAACAAGGTCAAAAGCCTTGGTGAGGTCAACAAGCATTGCACCAGTCACAAGGCCTTTGTCCATACTGCTACAGATTTCAGATATAACAGCAATGAGGCAGTGTGGGTACTATGTGATTTTCAGAACCCATGCTGGAACATGGAGAGAGAGAGTTATTCAGTTCAAGATAAGATTGAAGCTGGGCATGAATTATTTTTTCTTGAATTTAAGCTAGGGGCAAGGATGGGGATGGGACAATAGTTTTCAAGCAAGGAATTTTGAACGCTCTTATGTAGTGTTACGACTATCATGGCTTTCTATTTACTGGGCATGTTACTTGAGCAAAAGGACTTGTTGATCAGATTGCGCATTGAAGGGGAGATGGCAGGGGTGCCCAGTTTAAAAAAGCACGGTTCTAAAGTGTCAAACCAAGATGAGGAACATAGAAGTTGTTGGCAGATGGGGACCTTACGATCCATCAAAGTCTGCCCTTGGCTTCCTACCCCACTACTTAGCTGCCTGCTTGTGTATCCCACAGTGTCTGTCCCATGCCTGCTTGAATTCCCCCACTGTCTTGGCTCCCACCACCCCCTCCGGCAGGCTATTCCATGGTTCCACAACGCGCTCTGTGAAGAAGAATTTCTTCATATTGCTTCTGAACTTTCCTCCCTTAAGTCGAAGGTTGTGCCATCTAGTCCTGCTGTAGTTCTTTGCCTGAAAGAGGTTCTGCACGTGCATCTTGTTGTTGCCTTTAATGTATTTGAATGTTTCTATCATGTGCCCATGATTTCTGCGTTGTTCTAGGGAGTATAATTTGAGGTCATCCAGTCTTGCCTCATATGGTTTCTGATGCAAGCCCTGCACCATCTTTGTTGCTCTTCTCTGTACCATCTCCAGCCTATTTATGTCCTTCCTGAGGTGTGGCCTCCAGAACTGGACACAGTACTCCAGGTGAGGCCTGACCAGGGACCGGTACAGGGGCATGATTACTTCATGCCTTCTGCTCATGTTGTCCCTCCCTATGCATCCCAGGATACCACTAGCCTTTAGTGCTGCTTTTTCACATTGTTTACTGACCTTGAGGTCATCTGATTTAATCACCCCAAGGTCTCGCACCTGCCTGGTAGCCACCAGCTGCTCCCCTCCCACTGAGTACAGTTTCCCTAGGTTACGCTTTCCCAGGTACATGATCTTGCATTTTTTGGCACTGAATTTCAATTGCCAGGTCTTGGACCACTCCTCCAGTTTTTGGAGATCAGCCTCCATGCTTCGCTGTCCCTCTGTTGTCTCTACCCTGTTGTCTGTTTTGGTGTCATCTGCAAACAGGCATACCTTTACCTCCAGTTCATCAGCAATGTCACTGATGAACGTGTTGAAGAGGATCAGCCTCAGAACTGAGCCCTGTGGGACCCTGCTAGTCACCCTCCCTTCCCCTCCACAGACAGAGTGCCATTTACTAATACTCTCTGAGTTCTCCCATGTAACCAGTTTCTGACCCAGTTTGTAACCTCAGGCCCATTTCCCATGTTCTCCAGTTTTGACTAGTCTCCTGTCCAGGTAAACCACATCCGCTGCCCCACCCTGATCCACTGTTTTGGTGACCCAACTGAAAAAAATCAACCAGGTTTGTCTGGCAGGACCTCCTTGACATGAAACTGTGTTGATTTTTGTCAAGCTGACCAGTTTGCTCCAAAAAAGCTATGATTCTTTCCTTCAGCAGGGACTCCATCAGTTTTCCCAAGACTGACATTAGATTAACTGGACAGTAGTTACCTGCCCTGCCTCCTCCTAACACATCTTATGTCCCTAATCTCCCTACTTCTTCTTTTGGGGCATATTGAAACCAACCCCGGCCCCACAAGTCCCTCCTTTTCTCTGCCTGCCCCTACATGGCATAACACTAAAGGCCTACGCATCAGCAGAGAGAGCCTGTTGGGGTGAGAGGGGAGAGCTCACCAAGAAGATGTGATTCTTTAGTTTGAGAGTTTGGTTCGAGTTAAAAGATTAACTTAGGACAAAATAGACACAAGGTATCCTTGATGCTGCTGAGGTAATGCAGAACCCCTTTCCAGATGGCCAGTTTAAGGTGGAAGGATGGTCTATTATCAGTGGAAGTTGGGGAGGATGGCTGTAGAGAATGTGTCGGTAGGGAGGTCTTATATTTAGATTGGTCTGTTATGGCTAAATTATGTTCTGTAGCAAATGAGACTGGATCAGTGATCTTGGAGCCATTAAGGAGTATGGTGTGGGGTGAGGAAGTGGATTTGCCCTTAGGTAGGGAGTTTATCTGTCTCCAGAATTCTTTGGGGTTAGAGAGGTTTTTGGTTTGGAGGGTACGCAGGTATGTACATTTGACAAAGTGGATACAGGACTTACATTGGTTATGAAGGTGTCTATAGGCCTGCCAGTCAGATGGCATGCCAGAACTCTTGAATACCTTCCATGCAGTATCACGTGCAGTCATGACAGCTCTTAGATCCTTGGATAGCCAAGGGGCAGAAGCCCCCTTGGACCTCCACTTAACAAAGGGTCCGTAATGGTTGACTATAGAATTGAAGATGTTAGTAAAGTATTCAAGGGCCTGGTCAACATCAGGTACTGTCAGGGGTGTAGCTAGGGATTTCAGATCTGCACATCAAGTGGACTCACTGCTGCCCCCCCTTTGTTAGGGTGAACATTCTCTCCCCCCTGGGGTATAGCCAGACAATATGCAAATGTACTCCAGGACCATGTTCTTTGCCTCATTTGGCACAATAAATACAACTTTTGTATCTCATGACAGTGGTTGTTGCCATGCATGGGCAAATACAAATCCCATGCTTTGTTCCCTAAGACACCCACATACCAGCCCAGAGCCTGTAAAGTAGCATCATCCTTGGGATGCAAAGAGAGTATTAGTGACCAGTCCTTCTTGTTTCAACTCCTATGCATAAAATTATAGAAAGGTTCAGTATTTACTTTGTTAGTTTTCATGGAAAAGGGAAGCAGTTCAGAGCCTCTTTGCTACCCCCCCTTAAATAAAATTGCACACCATGGAGTGCTTGGAATATGCCTGCCTACACCCATGGGTACTGTAGACTGTTGACTGGGGACCAGACAGCTTAGGAGAGAGAGGTTAAGAAGTCTTGGGGACAGAATGAGGTCATATCCCTAGAGAGCACTATTTTTGGGGGTGGATTTGGGAAGTTATTCCTCCAGACACAAAAGGTGGGGGAGTGATCACTCAAGCCATCAGGTTGAATGCCAGAGGCTTTAATATGCTGGGGGTTGTTAGTAAGAACCCAGTCAAGAAGAGTATGGTGACCAGATTTATAGTTAAGCCTAGCAGGATTGCTAAGGAGCTGGGAAAGATATAAGTTAGATAGGGTATTGTAAACAGAACCCAACCAAGAGCCTAGCCAGTTGCACTTAAAATCACCACATAAAACCAAATCCATGGGTGGGAGAGAGGTCCAGGAGGCAAAGAGAGAGGTAGTGGTTGAGGAGGGAGTGCTGGGAGGGATATAGATGCACCCAATAAGCAATTTTTTCACATGCCCAAGTACTACAGAGATGCAGACTGATTCCACAGAGAAACCACAAGGGGGCTGTAGGAACTCAATCACAGACAAGGAGGATTTGGCATAGATAAGTACACCATCACCACATTTAGAGAGCTGACAATTTCTAAAGGTTGTGTAGCCAGGAATAGTTATCTCATGGGATGGGATATATGGCTAAAACCAGATCTCAGAGATTGCAAGCACATCAGGGCTATAGTGTTGGGTCCACACCTCGAGTTCAGGGAGCTTGGGTCTAAGGCTTTGGATGTTCATTTGTGCGATATGCAGGCCTTTAGTGTTATTCCATGCAGGGGCAGGTAGAGAAAAGGAGGGACTTGCGGGGCTGGGGTTGGATTTAATATCCCCGGAAAGAAGTAAGGAGATTAGGGACATAAGATGTGATAGGAGGAGAAGGCAGGACAAAAGGGAGAAATAGAGACCAGAGGACAAAAGCTGTGGAAGGCAGCATGTAAAGGGTGTCATGACAGGGGGGCAGACAGCTTCAGAGGATGGGGAGGAAGGGGAAGAAAGGGACAGTGGTAAAGATAGGTACAGAGCTTTGCACTGGGAACAGGCAGCTAAGTTAAATTGTGTATCCATGTGAAAAGTAGGAAGAGTGACCTCTTGTGGAGAGTTATGGGAGTAGTTGTGGGGAGTTGGGCAATAAAGCACTAAAGGAGGAAAGACAGGGTGAAATTAGATGCAAAATAAGCACATGAACAGACTTAGCCTAGGGGAAGGTGTCATGGGTTGTGAAAATGCAAGTGCTACACAGCCAGAGGTTCAAGTCTCACTGCTAGGAGAACTTGCCAAAATACAGGAATATTTTAGTTAGAGAATTTAATTGGGGTTAAAAGGTCATATCTAGGAAAGGATAGAGGTAAATTCAATGTAAGAGGGGCAGGAGTGTAGAACTGACAAAAAGGAGGATGTTGCAGACTTGGAAAATGACAGTGCTGTTCAGTTAGAGATTCAAGTCCCACAGCAGACAGAGCCTGTCGGAGAGAGGGGGAGAG
Organism: Neoceratodus forsteri; assembly: GCA_016271365.2. Taxonomy (NCBI): domain Eukaryota; kingdom Metazoa; phylum Chordata; order Ceratodontiformes; family Ceratodontidae; genus Neoceratodus; species Neoceratodus forsteri. The sequence continues at coordinate 474,000,375 of CM057455.1, forward strand.
CTTGCCAAGAAGATATGATTCTTTAGTTTGAGAGTCTGGTTTGAGTTGAAAGATTAACTTAGGACAGAATATAGTGAAGTTAGAGGCAAAGAAAATAAGTGTGCTGAGTTGGCATAGTGGATGGTGTTGCTTAGCAGAGGTTCAAGTCCTGCAACAGAGAAAGCCTGCCAGAACAAAGTGAGGCTTTAGTTAGAGAATTTAAATTTGGGTAGAATATTATATTTAAAGTTAAAGAAGGGTAGGCTGGGTATACAGGAGACAAATACAGGTGGGAAACTGTTAGGATACAGGATAGCTAGATGGTCAGGTTTGCAGACTACAGTGCAGTAGGTGCAAATCTCTGGTGGGGGGGAACACTGATGTAGAGTTCAACCAAAGATGGGCAGGAAAAGTGGAGCAAGAATGAAACCAAAGAAGATCAGGTGGGGGGGGGAGGATACTGCGGAGGTAAGGTTAGTACACGAACAGCAGGGATCAGGGAGAGCGGACGAGGCAAAGGTGCATATAGTTAGAGACAAGAATGAGAATAGTCAGGATGTGATGGCACCACCTAGTGGCAGGAAGGTATAGTGAGCAAATGGGAAATTCGGGTGTTAGATTACAAAAGGGGCAGGTCATGTGACCCCTATTTCCTATAAAGGAAAAGTGATGAGCCGGGAGGGCAGCTGCCGCACACAGAGAGCAGGTCATGTGACCCCTACTTCCTGTAAAGGAAAAGTGTCGAGCCGGGGGGTGGGGCAGCTGCTGAACACAGTGCCTCCTATGTAAAAAAAATGATTGCTCTAAAGGTACAAAGTAAACAGCTGAAAGTTCTTCAAAATCTTGCTCTGTGCTCTACCTTGGGGGAGGGTGGGTAATTCTGTGGAAGCTGCAGGATCAGGGAGGACAGCCTTATGAGTTTTGGGTCTAGCCTGTTGTAACCAGTTGAGTCATCTGGTTTGATTTGATTCAGGAGTTTAAGTACTTCTTTATGAGTTATTATTCTGAAATGGAATTCTGAAGCAATGCTTGAGGTGGCTTCTGGCGGCATGTGGAGCTGCTGGAATCCTGGTGTGTGGTTTTTATATCTGTCTAGGTCAGAAAAGAAGGCATTTAGTGAAGATGCAGAGGAAATAGGGTCACTAAGATACTGACCGTCAGCAACAATATCACCCCTTGATGGGGTGGAACTGCTCTTTAGGAGGGCATTAATCTGTGTCCAGAATTTTTTAGGGTCAATGAGATTCTTATCCTACAGTGCTTTGAGGTAGTTCTTTTTTGCATTTTTGAGGTCTTTTGTACAGTTGTTTTTAAATCCCTGTATTGGTGCCAGTCTGCATTGAGTACTGTAGTGTTAAAGTGTCCCCAAACCTGATTTATTTCATGTGCTTTTAAATTCATTGTTCAGTAATTTGGAGAGTTGCCCTTTAATTCTGAGTTGCCGGGGGCATGTTTGTTGGCTTGCTGACAGGAAACTGTATAAAGAAATCAAGTGCATCATTAACTGTGGGCAGTTATTTCAGTGCAAACTACTGCACTTCATAAAGTGTAGAGTATGGTGTATAGAATTAGAAAGAAGTCAGCAGTAAATCTGGAGAAGTTGCGAACCCAAAAAACTCTGGGCAAGGATTTGGAAAATTGTTTTTCCAGATGCAAAAAATAGAGGCATTATCACTGAGGTAGTCTGCAAATACCCCTGTGGCTCTGATTCTCTCCAGGAAGGAAACCAGGACTCAGTCTGGTAGGGTATGTTTGCTCATTTTCTGGTTATGTTGACTGGGTTCCATGATTATTTGTGTAAGTTGGGCTTCGGCTAAAGCAAGTTTAGTAGCCAATCCTATGTTCAGAGTCCAGTGGATGTTAAATTCCTGAGTAGTAACAATTCTCCCATGTGCAGGTCAGCGAGTGTCTTAGTGAGGGTATCCATTGCCCATGTAGCAGTTTGATGCAGCCCACACTGAATGACTTTGGTCTAGCCAGAAGCAACTTCACCATTTTGCCTAAATTGTCCTTTTACTATACTTTTACTTTTACTTTTGCATTCCCCTCTGTAGGTGGTTTCTTCTTATAAATATTATATCATGGGGTATATTTTGACTCCAATTGTTCTTTTAATCCCCACACTGAGTTTTATTTCTATTTATATCCCCCCCATCATTCTCCATCAGGTATTTACCCTGGTACCAGGGATGTACCCTAATCAGGCAGATAGATTTCCTGGCTTGCTCCAGGTCCCCACCCCCCACTGGAATCCCCCACAGCTATTCCACCCAAAGCAGGTGTTCTAGGGAGAGGGCCATCCTCTCCACCAAGAAAGCTCACTAAGTGAGCTAGGATCTAGAGCTGGCAGACACTAGGACCCCAGGAGCCAGGAAAACCAGGTTGTCATAGAGGTGGCACCAAGGGTTTTTCTCCCTGTTTTTTCCTACAGTCTCCCTCCTTCTCCTGGTATGTAATAGTGTCTGTGCCCTGAATGCATCCTTCAGAAGGAACAAGCTACCTTAGCCCACTGCAGGGCTCATTGCAGCAGTGGGTGTGCACCTCCAGCTGTCCCGACCACAGCTTACTGCCGAGCAGCAGCTGTTGAGGTCAGCCTGACCACCCCATGACATATTGAACTCACACCCAAACTCAGGTGACCTGCAAGACAGCAGGACACATTGCCACTGGGCATCTGGGGTGCCCCCCTATACACACACTGAGTGTTTAATCTCTAATGTTAGAGCTTGTCTGGGTAGACTTTCTCCTGCAAAACACTGGCCTTATAGGATTACCAGTGAATTGTTCAGCAAACAGTTTTACTTTTAGTAGACTATTGGGATACAGCTATAAATCTGCTGAGGCCTCTACTTTAGCCCCTTTGACTAAACAGATTTGTACATTTAACTTTAAATTTCAAGTCTGAAACTTACCACTGAAATAGCACTTTAGCAACTTAGGTGGCCCTCTTTGGAGGGAGAAAGGCATTCAAATTGATGGATTGAAGATTGATTGATCAATTGATTGATTGATTAAAGGAGCCAAGTCTCATTTCCAAGTATGACCTGGGGGAAGGGAATAGTGAGACAAAACACACATGAGGTGAAGCACAGTAAGAGCAAATAAGACAGTGTGCAGGCAGTCATGTCTCTGACATGGTAGACCACTGTATTTTGTTGACTAGATTGTCCCATCTGGGCCTCAGTGAGGGTGTAATTAGATGGTTCAATACATATTTAACGTCAAGAAGTCAAGTAATGGTTGATAATGGGAATGAATCAGGGCCTCTTGAGATTGTATGAGGAGTTTCCCAGGGTTCTGTATTGGGGCCACTATTGTTGATCTCTCTAAGGGGTTTGGGCAACAGTGCTGGTGACACAAAATACCACTTATACTCTACATGGACGACACTGTCGTCTACATGGTAGGCAAATCTGCTGTTTCTATCCAGAATAACTTACAAAACAGTTTAAATAAATTACAGAGTTTTTTAAAGAGTCAAAATTGTGTTAATCATCACTAGGACAAAATTAATGATTTTTGGGCATTAAACTAAACTTAATCATGTAGGAAATGGGTCCCAATTGGAGACCGTTGAATTTTATAAATATCTTGGTTTCTGTTTGGATATTTCTGGGTCTGGAAATAAGCACTTGGACTCCCTAATTAGGAAAATTGGAACCAGGGTGGGTCTCTTCTACAGAGATAAGAGAAGCCTTTATTTTGAGACTAGCAAGATGATTGTTCAAGCCCGGCTATTCCTATTATTTGATTTTAGTGACTTTCTTTTTATGGCTGCTGAGCAGAGCTCTGCAGACATCTTGCTATCACAGTAGAAAAATGGAGCTCCCTAGCCCAGTGGCACTGAGGGCTGAGGTGCTGGATGCCTTACCTCACACTATGCCGGCAATCCATGTTCAGGAATGAGCACAGGCTGCTGGGGGTCAGAAGGGGAGGAGAAGGATCAAGTGTCTGATGGACTGCTCTCCTTCTCTGGGGAGGGGGGGGTCACCAGCAGTTGGTGCATGACTGGCTTCTAGCAGAGGCTAGGGAACAGTGCACCAATGCTCCTGAAAGGGGAGGAGAAGAGGCAGACACTCAGAGGAGCACATGTGGCCACATGCATGCATATTCCATGGGGCATCATTGCACGCCTCATCTCCTAAGGGGAGGAATGATGGAGGTGAAAAAGTGTCCTGGATACAGCCATGTGAAGCTGATCCCCACAGGCACCTCCTTCATGAATAGCAGGAACCACCAGCACCGAGTCTATGTTTGGTGGGTTGAGGTATCCCTGCTGCCCCACCACATGGGGTAAAGTGATTGAGGAAAGCTGGTAGGTAGACTGTGAGCAGAGGGCAGAGTCGGGGGATCAGGCAAGATGAAACACCACCCAGAACAAGGAGTATAAAAAGATTAACTGCAAAAAAAAAAGAAAAACTAAGCTTATCAGATTCTGAACAGACTTCAAAAAATTGGAGTTTCAGTGCAATCTCTTTGCTGAGAGGGAGAGAGCTAGAGAGAGAGGGAGAGTTTAATTTACTCCCAAGTGCACTATTTTCGCTGCTCTGTCATTAACTTCTAGTATAGCTAGCATGAAGGAGAAAGAACTGTGAGATGTGCCTTTCCAGTACCAAAAAAACAAAATCCGCCCCTTACTTTCTCTCTCTCTCTCTCTCTCTCCCCCTGCCATGAGCCATTTTAGTTATATGGGATGTCCAGACAAAAAAAGGCATATGTAACTATGCTATCCTGCTATCAGATTTCAGAGGCTTGTAGGAAATTCCTGAGATAAACACATTTCTAACAGCTATGTTTTCCTAAGCCTCTCATTAAAGGTAAGGACAGGGTAATCTGTTCAGCAGATCTGCAAGAGTTAGTGTGTGTGTGTGTGTGTGTGTGTGTGTGTGTGTGTGTGTGTGTGTGTGTGTGTGTGCGCGTGTGTGTGGCACTTTGTTCTAGTTCTGCTGGTCATCATGCCATAGATTAGTACAATGAGTTAGTCAAAAGCGCAGTGCTTATCCTAAATACAATAAAAGTTAGGGTTGGATTTACAGTAAGAGTAAGTCAATGCCATATAAGACAGCATGTGTGTCTTAGTGTGTGTGTGTGGCAATGCTCTGTGTGTGTGTGTAGACAGATTCACTGTTACAATTTGCAATAGCTATTACATGTGTAGTTGCCCTTGTAAGAACAAAGTACAGTATATAATGCCAGAAGAGATACAATGGTAGTTGCACAACAAATTTTCTGTAACACTTTGCAACAGCTATTAAATGTGTAGTTACACTGGTCAGAATGAATTGATTTGTGCTAAAAGGGAGACAGTAAGTGCAATGTGATTAACCCTTGACTAGTTATATTTTTATTTGTGATATAAATATATGTTTATGTGACTGCTAAGGGAAAATGAAAGTCATCAGTTTTTAAAGAGGCCTGACCTTTTGACCCCAAAGGCCCCGGTGTGCTGAAACAGCTGGCTGTTGTAAAACTGGCCCAGTGGAAACTCTAATTAAAAACTTTCTTCCAAAGGCCAGGTTATAACTCCTTGTAAAACTATCTCTCTACTTTGAAAACTATAGGGACAAAGTATGCATTTTATGACCTCTGAGGAAAAGGCCATTTCTAACTGATTCCTGTTAGCTTTCACACCTGTAAGAGAAATTATTTATCAGGATATTCTCTGAACATCAAAGGCAAATGCTCTGATCAAAGGGACTGTCATATTTTAATATTTTTATCTTGCAGATTTCCAGCAAGCAGTTAAATGACATCCTTTTGGATATACTTGGTCAGGTTACAAATTAATTAAGCCTAACAGTGACCTCATGAGCTGTGACTTCACAGGACAGGAGGCACATGCTGGATTATTATCACTCTGGCTGAAAGGAGTGGGAACATTTTATCTCTGGACTCCAAAAGGAAGACACACAGTGTGTGTCTGAACTAAAAAGGCACTTCTGTTACAATTAGGTATACCAACTAGAAACTGGGTTAAGACTAGAAATTCAGTACAGACATTTTTTTGTTTGTTTCTGAAATTCCTTTTTTATTTCTGACTGTAAGTATTTGTTATATGTTCTATGTTTTGTATGTATTTACTATTTTTTTTAATTCTAGTAAACCTTTCTGTTTCCTTAATCCTGCTTGAGTCTTTTCTTTTGCATGTAGATAATTCTGACAAAAAACTATTATGGGCTTAACAGGTGTGTTACTGTCTTGCTAAGTTAAAAAATTACCTAGGTCTCAAACTGAGTCAAAAGGGGTAGACTTGTGAACAGGCTGGTGCCCACTGGGTGAAGTATTGCACTGCATCCCCCGAAGAGAGTACATATCTGAGCCTGTTAACTGGGTGTGCTAGCGAGAAAGGTTCCTATTTGACCCCAGGACTCAATGCTAGTAGGTGATTCGAACCCAAACTAGACAGAAGGGTTATCCTGTTTGTCTCCTGTTCACATATTGCACTTCGAGGTTTGGCACTGTGGGAGCAGAGGCCCTGACCTGCGGGGTGCGTTTGTGACAAAGGATTGCACGTGTAACTATTACTTCATGCAAATTGAGTGAGTACACAACACACAAATGTAAAACAATTTAACAACTACATAGTAGTTACATCATGCAAATCATATGTAATTACACAACACATACATGTGAACCTAGTTAACAACTACATAGTAGTTACATGTAACTGCACAGTAGTTACAGTGTTGTTAAAGTATAGTTATACAGTAGTTACAGTGTAGTTAATGGCACATAAAATAAAGTTTTACTGCTAAATGTTAAAAAAAATGACAAAAATGAGAAAAACAGTGTTTTTTCACATGAGTTTTATCCCACTGAAAATTTTCCTATCCTTGTAGCTCAATGTCACCAAAATGTATTTGCCATTGATCTTTAATGGACTGTAATCAAACAGAATTGCACGTGTAACTATTACTTCATGCAAACTGGATTAGAACAAAACACGCAAATGTGAAACAAGTTAACAACTACATAGTAGTTACAGTACAGTTACATTGTAGTTACTTCATGCAAATTGTGTGTAAGTACACAACACACAAATGTGAAACTAGTTAACTTGGCTGCATGTTCCCTGAAGGGTTTGGACCAGTGGCACAAACCATGCAGCCTGTAGGCGTGAGCAAAGAATGCGCAAAAATGCATCATTTGTGTATTTTTCAGTGCTCTGTAGCTCTGCAACTGTACATCTGACCACAACACAACTTGGCAGGTCCAGAGATCTATGGTACTAAACCATGCATGCCAAATTTCAGGCAAATCCATAATATGGTGGCAAAGTTATTAACCTGCCAAATTTCAGATTTAACCTTAAATGGGGTACTCAACCCTAACTATAGTGGCACTACTGTGCCACTATAATATATATACATATATATATATATATATATATATAGATATATATATATAGATACACAGAGAGAGAGAGAGAGGAGGGGGAGGATACATTTTACATGCATTGGGAATGCATAATAAATTATAATATAATACTTTTTTCACTACAAAGCTGTTTATCTCCTTCTGTACCTTGACTGGCCCCCATCTGGCCAGTCTTCCCAACCCTGTCACGTACCTTCTCTGGGACTTACCTTTTCTGCTGGTCCTCCCACTGGACCTTGGATCAGAGGTGACTAGTCATTGGTGTGGGGCCTGCAAGAGAGCAGGCCACCACTGTTCTATAGTTGGAGGGCTATTCCTCCTAGTTTCTCCACTATTGGGCCCAGACATGTGTGTACTTGGCCTCCATGAAGACATCTCATGCATGCAGTTGTTGGGTCCCTTCCACTGTCCCATGGTGCTGCCACCTAGATTCCTAAATTCCTCTCCCTGTCCTACTGATACCCATCCTCCCTACCAGGCCAGCCCCAAGTGACTCAGGTCAGTTCTTGAACTCGGGTTGCTGGCATGGCAGTCAGTGACTAAAAACAATACAGTCAGTGGCTAAAAGTTTGAAAGAGAAATAGGTAGACAAACCTAAAACTGGAAATCAGAACTACACAGAATGACCCCATATTAAAAGGTAACAGGTTGCCTTTTAAAAAGTCCCTTTCCTGAGTGCAGATTAACACAGTTCACTAAATTTACAATACTCAAACATGTTTGGAGCAAAGAGCGAGTACCCCAAAGGGATTTAAAAACTGCATGGGATAGGCATGGGGTACCATAAATGTTCAAAAGAGGAGGTGAAGTTGGAGATAAAGCAGGATCTGCAGCATTCTAAATAGGTAGGAATAAAGGGCAGACTAGATGGGTCTGTCGGTTCTTATCTGCCGTAAAATTCTATGTTTCTGTGTTTGAAGATGGCCCCCCAATGCAATAATGAGGCATTAAAACAGGCACTCAACACAATTCACATCCCCCTGCTGGCCAAAGAAAGATACAGTATCTGGTAACTGAAAACATATGGGCTGTGATGTAGCCAACTCATTTAGGGCATCCCCGATATGTTAGTGTTACAATAGGTACAATAATGACCTCAATGAAAATGAGATACTGCATGTTAAGTGACCGGTCCTGGGTAACTACATTGTAAAAATCTATAAAACAGGACCCCAGTAAAAATGAGATTCTGCATTTTACATGTGTTCACTCTACTAAATATGCTGGAAAAAATGTGTAAAAGCAGGACCACACTGAAAACAACATATAGTAGCTGCTCTACCCTGCCAATGACACTCACACCCTATGTGTGTGCACAACTGTTCTGTAACAAGTGTGTGTGTGTGTGTGTGTGTGTGTGTGTGTGTTGTGCACATTTTCAAGGGGGTGTGTATGTCCAAAACCAAAAACACTGTTCACTGCATTATCTTGATGTTTATGGTTTTGTTTTTATGGCTGTGGGCGGAGCCTACAGCCATTTTGCTATCTGTAGCTTGAAAATGGAGTTTTGGGGAAGGCATTTTTTGGACTTTTCAATGTATCCTTCCACATCTACAAATCACTATGACAACTAAAATAAAATAATCCATTCTTTCTGTTTAGAATGTTGGAGACATAACTCCAAGCTGCTTATCTGATGGCCATTAGGAAACTGAAAGAGCTTGTTAAACATTGGTTGCCTATTAAACTGGAGATTTGTTTACCCCCTTTGAAATGCAGCAGCTTGCACATTTAAATGATCAGCATTTAAACATTTTTTGCTACTGACTTCAGTTGGGGATGAATATCTTTCAAGGAAGATTCATGCCTCATAAATGTCACCCTTTCCCAGCAAAGCTTGTGAAGATTTACACTGTTTTTAAGCTCTCAAGACCTATCTGATAAAATGCCAGGTCTTCAGTGAACTACCCAGACTAAATACATAAATTTCTTTTTGACAGACAGGTCTGCATCCTGCTTCCCAAACATAACAAATAAGAGCTACTGAGATCTCTTGTAGTAAGAGTGTGTGTGTGTGTGTGTGTGCGTGTGTGTGTTTGAGCGAGGGGTGGAGAAACAGTCAAACTCCTGGCCAGGGAGTACTCATCTAATGAATTAACTGCTGACAAACCATGAGTGATACAGAAGCAAATGATCTGATACCTTTTATTGGACCAACATAGATGTAACAAAAATAACATATACCATTCATAAAATTCCTGATCAAACAACTGCAAACAGAAGACTGTTTTTTTGTCCTTTATAATATGATATACTGATTGAGTATTTACTGAGTTGCTGGATCAGGGTCTTGATAAAATAATAACATTTATTTAACTCATTCAAGATTCCATCAGGTGGACGAAAAAAAGTCTATGAGAATTTGTCTGAAAACTAACTACAAAATGCAAAAATAGCATTTGTGTGTGTGTGTATATATATATATATTTGTAAAATGGGTAGGGAAATTGTTGCTCTTTTATTGGAGCATGAGCACCACATGACCGTGTGTATATCAGAGCACGACCGCACACCTGCACTTTTACCCCCTTAAAAGACAATTTTGCCATTGTATAAGATAGATAACCCACTCTAGGATGTGTGGTCACGCCTGATATACGACGCTTTGGTGGTTGACGCGACACCAAGGCGCATGTATGTCAGAGCATGACCGTACACCTAAGAGTGGGTTATCTTTTACATATATTCAGGAGGTGGGGGGGGGGGAATGTGCATTTAGGGTTTTGAACCCTAACACTGAATTTCCCTGCTTTTGTCGCTGTGGAATAACCTTAACTAATGTAGTAACAGAGTTTTTTGCCATGAATTTCCCTTCTTTTTGAGAATGTGCACTAGAAATAGTGAATGATATGTGATGGTGGGAGCGTGGGGCCCATGTTGCCCATTTGTGCATAATAACCCTAACAGTAACACTAACAGTAATGGTAACAGCAATGGTAATGGTAATCCTAACAGGAATGTTAACGCTAAAGGTAATGCCAATGCTAACGGTAATGCCAACGCTAACAGTAACGGTAACAGTAATGAGAACAGTAACGGTAAGGGAAGTGCAGATGCATAAGCTAATGGTAACGGTAACACAAACACAAACAGTAATGGTAACGCCAACGCAAACGTGAACACAAACGTAAATGCTAACATAAACGGTAATGAAAAGGCAAACATAACAGTAACGGTGACAGGAACGCAAATGGTAACGGTAATGGCAATGCAAATGTGAACAGAAACGGAAACACTAACAGTTATGGTAATGGAAACGCAAACACAAATGACAACGCAAATGGTAATGAAAATGCAAATGGTAACAGAAATGGAAATGCAAGTGCAAATGGTAATGGTAACACTAACGGTGACACAAACAGGAACAGTAATGCAAACAGTAATGAAAAATGCAAGCAAAAACGTAAACGCAAACACAAAGGGTAATGCAAATGGTAACAAAAATGCAAACGGTAACGCAAACAGAAGCGCAAATGCAAATGGTAATGGTAATGCCAATGGTGACGCAAAAGGAAAAGTTAACGCAAATGGTAATGGAAATGCAAGTGCAAACGCAAACGCTAACAGTTACTGTAAAGGAAATACAAACGCAAATGGTATTGCAAATGCAAACAGTAACAGTAACACAAACGCAAGTGCAAATGCAAATGCAAACGCTAATGCAAACGATAATGGAAACGTAAGGGCAAACATGAACGCAAACACTAACAGTAACGCTAATGCACGCACTTTGTGTCTGAAAGAGGTGCATCCAGAAGCACAGTGAATACAAAGATTGTGGGCATAATAGTGGCCCTCGAACAGGAAAATGTGCACTTGGAATCCTAAATTGCTTATATCTCAAGAACCGTACTACATAAAAAAAAAATTTTAATTTTATATTATTTATGACTTTCCAGGCTAGTTTTGTTCTTAGCCCCCCAGAGGGGGACTACGCAATTTTGTGACAAAAAGTCCATATCTTGAATCATTTTCGAGATAAGGGACTCGAAAGGCACGACAGTCACCATAAAGTTATCCTATGGGAAAAATCGTCAGCTTTGGAGTGCTGTAACTTTGCACCCCTGTAATATTTTGGTACCAACCCACCAAAAGGCACATCTCCGGGATGTTGGCTTTCTTCTCTGCAAATTTCTGCCCAAAAGACCAAACTGTTGTTTTTAAGCAGGGTGGCAAAAATTTCCTGTTGCTTTGGCCACACTTTCGCAAATTACTTTTGCAAATCACGGCACTTTCGCAAAAAAAATCACGAAAGTGTCACATTTGTGACACTATTTTGCAAAAGTACTTTTCACAAAAATTTTAAAAACATATTTCTGGGGTGTTTTATCCCAAAAAAAGACATGACTAGCATCCTCAGGACTTGACTAGGTGAACACAACAAGAATTGTGCTCCTAGAGGGTCCCAATTTTTATATTTACTCTCTATTTTTATCCCCCGGTGCCTCTTTCTATCCTCAACTTCTCCACTCAATCAGAGCTTCCAACGCTGCAAGCATTGCGACCTACCCAACTTCAGGGTCTGCCCCTAGAGCACCTCAGCTCGACTCCCCTACTACCTTAAGAGTCCGGATTACCCCCCGGGTGGGGTGAGGACAGGTTCCCGCTTACCTTGTCCCCCAAACGTTTGCAGGGAGAGGGCCTTGGCACAGCAGAGCCTGCCCTGATACTGTCGGTGGTGGAACGCCTGCTTGCTGGGGAGATAGTCACCTAGGAGAGGTGAATGATTTTTCCTCTGTCCCTGATGCCAGCGTGCAATGGGGAACAAGGGGTCAGGCGCACGCAGAGATGTGCATCCGCCCAGTCCCCTACCAGCCTAACCGGCTACAGTGTTACAAGGCTCTTCAAGACCGACTTCCCAGTTCACCAGGAGGTGGCGGTATTATGCAGAGAAAGCTGCAGGTCCCCCCCTGAAAAAGGAGAGCAAGCCGTTGGGTGCTTGATCCTTCTCCCCCCCGGCCGACCCACCGATGACCTGAGTCTGTTCCCGAACCTGGGTCGCCAGCGTAGAGCGAAGTGTGGCATCCAGTGCCTCAACCCACAGCGCCACCGGGCCGACTAAGGGTTCCAATTTTTAATGCCAGGCATTTTTCTGAGCTCTAACTGAAAAAAAATGGCTGACTCACAAAAGTAAAAGGCTCATTTGCGACAATAAAATCTGTATTTGCGAAAGTGTCACAATTATTGTTAACTTTTCCCATAGACTATAATGAGATTTAGTTATTTTTGAATAACTTTTGAACCGTTTAATATTTTTTCATGAAATCTTTGAAAGGCACAATGGGGACCCTGACTGCATGTTCCCTGAAGTTTTTGGACTGATCAAGCAAACTTTGTGGCCTGTAGACATGAGCAAAGCAATGCGCAAAAAGTAATTTTTTTTGCTTCTTTGGTGCTCTGTAGCTCTGCAACCGTACATCTGACCATAACGCAACTTGCCAGATCTAGAGATCTATGGTACAGACAGTGCGTGCTAAATTTGAGGCAAATCCATTGTATGGTTGCAAAGTTATTAAGGTGCAAAATTTGAGATTTAACCTTAAATGGGGGTACTCAACTATAGCATATACAGTATATATATATATATATATATATATATATATATATATATATATATGTGTATCTATTTACAATACATTTGTTTACAGGCATTACTAGCATCCTTTGAAAGACTGTCTGACTTGTGATTACTAATTTTGAATATAGTTCATGAAATAATGAGCTTGATATTTGTTATTTCATATATTCCCCAATTATGCCTTATGCATAGCATTTAAATCCAAATCATTCCAAGGCCATCGTGACATATAATATTAATACTGAGCAGAAAATAGTAGCTCTTTTCCCAATAAAAGGCTGCTGATATAATAAAGAACAAAGTCATAAATAAGGAACCAGTGGCTTATGGAAAAATCTACAGGGATTTATACAGGGATTTGATTCTGCCTTTGTGGGGAAAACACAGGGAACATTAGGGCTTCTTACAGAGTAATGGTTATTTGGATCTGGAAACACTGAATAGTTCTTATCCTATATTTTGTATCCTGGATAGGACAGGGGAGATGCTACATCTCATTGTCACAGGGATATTCATTTATACATTTTTGCACTGTATTTACTCAGACTGTCCCAGATTAGATTCGATATCTTGTTTTCAGTGGGGTTATGATTTTACTATTTTTATAATGTATTTATTCAGAGTACCTAGTCCAGGGCCCCAGTATTCAAAGGAGATAGGCAGCGCATCCCGGTGGAAAAGGGAGATGTGCCACACAACTCCAACAATGCGCAGCAGTGTGATATTCAAACATGTGAGATGTGCCAGCCACACGCGAATGGGCCAGTTCACACACAAATGGTATGCCATTCAAGTCAAAGGGGAAATCCCATGCATATGCTGTGCTGCAGCATATGCAGTGGGAATGTGCCCTTCACAGTCCAGAGCACCACGGCCCACCATTAGGCCATGAATAGCTGGCCTTCCCTGGCCAGTCACCCACAGGCAGGCTGCATATGTGCACCCAGGTTCAAGTTCAAGTTCAAATTCAAGTTTACTGCAGGAAAAAACTCCATTGAGCAAGCTCATTTACAAGGAGGTCCTGAAACATATATACAGACAAGGCTGCTACTACATACATACAGTAAGTGCTTAGTGCATACATTAAGTGCTCAACAGATAACAGTGCATCTAATCACCTATCAAGCATACTAGTACTGACATTTAAGACCAGTGTAATTAGGCCCGGACAACACAGATCTTAGCGGCAGTTACACACATCTTTTATTTTTGCATTAGATAGCATTTTGAAAAGGCTGGGAGAGACTAGCTTGGGAGGTTTCAGGAATGTTTGTAACTGGCTCCAGATGGTGGGGAGGGTGACTGAGAAGGCAAGTTTTCCCAGACTAGTGCGGGTATTTTGGACCTTTAACGTTATAAAGTCTAAGTTCCTGAGCGAGTAGATGCTGTGAGCAGTCTGGATAAGGGAAGTTAGATAACTAGGCAGTTTGTTGAGAAGGAGTTTTATGGTCCAAGTACCGGCGTGGAGCATACGTCTGGTAGTGAGTGGCGTCCAGCCTACGGTTGTATATAAGTTACAGTGATACATCTGTATCAGGGAATTTGTGATGAAGTGCAAGGCCCGGTGATAAAGGATGTCCAGTTTCTTTAGATTTGAAGTTGGAGACGAGGTGTAAATTAGGTCCCCATAGTTAAGGAGCGGGAGGAACGTGGCTTGTATAAGCCTGGTTCTGATGTCCAGTGGAAAAAGTGTCCTGTTTCAGAACAGGAAGCCTAGGTTTATTTTTAACCTTCTAGCAAGGTCATCAATTTGTTCTGAGAAGGTGAGCTTATTGTCAATCCAGAACCCGAGGTATTTAAACTTCGGGGTGACTTTGAGAGGTTTGCCTAGGGATGTAACTAAGAATTCTTTCAGCAGGTGCACAGCAGCCCTGCAGCCCTGGTGGACTGAGATACCCACTTTTCATCCCCAATCTAGCCAACTCCATCCCTGAACAGCTCCATAGTGTAGGGCCCCCTCAGACCTGATCGCACCAAAGAAAACCGTGGTCCATATTTAGAGGACTCCCATCCCCCACCCCTGTATACAGACACCCTCACTCCCCCATACCCAACCTGTTGCAAAGACTGGCACTGCCCTCCACACCCTGCCATGGCCAGCCAATGATTGCACTTAACCCGGGCTGGGAACCTGCACTCTGGAATGACCTAATTGGCTGTACCGTGCATTAGGGCACCATGCCAGTTACAGTGTATGCAACTATGTGTATGTTCCTGGCACACTGAAGAGGGAATTTACACACCTCCAATGCATGTCTTCCTGCTATCATACACCCCTGGAAGTCCACACTCTCCCCTGTCCTCTGTGTAACATGCCACCCTCTGGACTGCTGAGGTATCCTGGGTGTCATGGGGTGCGGTATCCTGTAATGTCATTTGCAGTGTATGCTTCATGCTATGGATAGTTCATCTACAGTTCCCCAACTGTACAAGTGAATGGGAAGTCAGCTGTAACATGCCTGTTTTCGAATCTGTGTGAGTGGGTACAGCATTGGCCATCACCCACACTGAGCAGTGCAATGGCACCAGGATGATGGATCTGCATGCAAGTGTCTGAGGTATATGACCACTGGGTGTTCTCACCCAAACACAGCTCATGCCTACATATAACATATTCCAGCATCCTACTGTGAGTGCTCCACCACCCACAGATAGAGTGGTATGATACCATTACAGAGCCAGTCGTCACAATAGGATGGGCTGGGGGGCAGGAAGGGGGGTGTCTGTGCACCATTGAGGGGGAGCGGGGGCCACTACACTGTAGACATGGACTGTGTATTTGGGTGCAATTAGGGATGGCATTGGGGTCCCTACAGAATGGAATTGATAGAGCCTGGATTCTGGTATGATCGAGGCTGGTAGAATGGGGGGGTGCCAATATACCACCAGTGACTTCAGGGCCTGTCCCACATGGGAGTGATCAGGGTAGGGTCTTGGGTGTGAGAGCTGCTTTGGCACATTTATCCCCATGCCAACATGCAAATGGGCTGGTAATGAGCATGCACAAGGCCCCTTTGCACCCTGCATGCTCAACTAGTTCATTTGCATTCCTGGGCTGAATATTGCCCATGGGGACTATGGCGCATACCGGTATGAGCCATGTATTCCCCCTAGAAGGTATTCAGTCAGGGTCACCCAGGATGCACCTGACTTAGTGGCCACCTGAACTGCGACTCCTGTCTAAGGTCATATTTTCAACAGGAATGATGAAGCCTGCCAGGATGAAGCATAGTGTCACAGGTTTACTGCATGACAAAAGGGATTAACTCTCTTTGAAATTGCATTGTTTGCTGCAGCAATGCTACTGTAGAATTCTGCAGTGCTACGCTTCATCTTGGTGGGCTTCACTGCATGCACACCCTGTACTGGTGGCACATTCTCTTTGAATATTGTATCAGTGAGGACCGCTCACCCTCTTTGTGCAATGCATCTTTCTGCTGGTGCATTGATCTGGCACTTAATATATCCCCCCAGATGTAAAATATTGTTTTAGTGCACTCTGATTTTACACAATGCAGCAAAATATTATGTAGATGTAGAGCCCCACTGAAAATAAGATGCAATTTCTTCTGTGAACTATTCAGGCTAAATATATAACAATCAGCAGGCATATTCTAGGAAAACACATTGTAAAACTGTGTAAAAGGAAGACCACATTGAAACTGCCTCTCCACAGATCTACATTGTGCAGATTCATTAGAAATAATGGGTAAAAGCAACCCAAAAGCTCTTCGCAGCCATATCTGCTCTGACCAGAGTTTGTTTTACTAGCGTGGTTGAAATGTCAGACTTTTACATTATTTATTTATTTATTTCAAACATTTCACCAGGAAAGACATACTGAGCTGAAAAATAGCTCATATCCAGATGCATCCTGGGGGGAAGGGGAAGAGAGGTGTAAGAACAAAATAGAACAATAACTTATACAATAAAACATTATACAAAGATGTAAATTAAACAATACAAAATGAACATGGATGAAGTTCATCAGACAGGTGAAATTATAGGCAAAACGTTTACAAGGAACTTTATTTTCTGTATTTTTGTATCTGTTATTTTTTCCCATTTCCCCTTCGTCTAGGACACATCCAAAAATGAGCTGTTACTAGCTCAGTGAGTCTTTCCTTGTAAAACTTTTTAAATAAATAAATCTCTAATCACATTTATGCATTAGCAGCCATTGTGGCTCTGACCAGAATTTATTGAATATGCAATGGCAGACAGGCTTTATAAATTGCAAGTATTGTAACACCATTTAGCCAAACTGATATTGTGCTGTCTGAGAGAGATCCATTACAACCTCCTTTACCAGAGGCTGGGATTGATCTCTCTGGCTGACAGATGGAGGCTCCACAGACTACTTTTTTCCTATAAATGTTATTTGGGGCAATTTCCAGATTACTTGACAAAACGTGTCTTACCCCCCCTAAAATTACTCAGTCCCTGCATAATTCACACTTGAATTCGAAGTCCCTTGATCAACAACTGTAAGGTCTGCACACTTCTGTAACAATTTTGTGCCTGTTGGGTAGAACATTCTCTTCCACCCCTCTTTCAAGAAGTGGATGCAAAGTGTCCTTCAATTATCTGCTTACAAATATAGTATTTTACCACAGTGCCAAACTGTTCTTGTTTCTAGTTATATCTTATGTATATAATTGCCTCACCAGAGTTGCATATATATTAACTACAAAGATTAGTATTTTTATTTCGTTTTTATAATGAAGTTGTATATGCTGTGCTATGTTTCTTTGTGTAACTTCTATTGTGATTTGAACTCAGAACCTCATTACAAATGAGCGTCATTCAATGGGCTTTAACCCTGAAATAAAAATGAATGAAATGAATATGCTCAGGCAAGTTTCAATAAGACTTATAAGAGGCAGCAAACATAAATCATGATAATATATATATATATAGTGAGTAAAGTTGCAACAATGAGTACAGATGAAGGCTCAAGGAGTGAAAATACAACCACAAACCTGGACCAATGTGTCTCACCTGATCTGCAACAATAAACAGACACTGGGAGGAATCTGTACCTTAAAACCTCAAAGGTATCTAGCACACAGTGGAGTAGCAGCCCACTCACTGGTAGATCATGTAAGTATTCTACACTTATTGTGGTACACACCATCCACACTTAAAAACAGCAGAAACATCAATAAAATATTATTATTTGGGTAAACTGGGTTTTATTTAAGGCATATTAAGATCAAGATGTGTGTTTGGGAAAGGAGGATTACAATATGAAGTTATATTTTTCAAACAAAATGATGAACAATGGATAATTGCTGATTATATATATGCACAGACCCTTATGTAAAATTAGTGTGATTTAAACTCAATTATTGTTTTCTTAATGGGCAGAAATATCCTAAAGAAGTGATCAGTGAACTATAAAATGCTGATTTGTTTCTGCTAAGTTTTTAAGTGTGAATGGTGTGTAACACAATAGCATTTAGAATACTTAATACAATCTTGCAATGAGGGGGGTCATTACTCCATTATGTGTAGATCAACTAGTGAAAGCCCAGTAATTACGGTGCAAAGTAGATTAAACAAAATGGGAGGATTCTCCAAACTAGGACTGGCAAACAGTCAACAAGTGGAAGAGGAGGGAGGGGAGCACCGATCACAGGTCAGTTAAGGCCAGGATAGGTGCAGGAGAGGGCAAACAGTAGTTTGAGATGATGTTTGGGAGAAGGGAAGGAGAAAGATGAAGTGAAGCAGGGAGATTGCTTCAGGTGGAGGGAAGACAATTGGCTTAAACTGGCCTTTAAGACAGTAAACAAACTGTTTGGTACCTACTTGTTATGCAGGCAGTACTGCGTAGCGGTTAAGGGCACTGAACTGCAAAGCTGGACTCCTGAAGACATGGGTTTGAATCTCATCAACCTCCCTTGTATACTGTGTGATACTGAGTAAGTCACTTAACTTTTTCCAGGTAGAAGGTCTCCTGGGGGCCAGTGACCATCACATGGTATGGTTCCATTTGGCCATTAGAACTAAATCATCCCTATCCAAGGCAAAAATATGGCACTTCAGAGGAGCTGACTTTGATAAGATGGCCAACAGAGTTAAGCTAGCCCTGGTAAAAAGAAATACAGGTGAGGGGTTACAGGCAAAGTGGGCAAGCATTAAGGATGCAATACTTGAAGCAAAATCCCATTGTGTTAGAGAGAAAAAGAAGTGCAAAAGAAGAAGGAAACCACTTTGGTTCTCAAAAACCGTAGCAGAAAAGGTCAGAGCCAAAAGGCTGGCTTTCAGTAAATATAAGAAGGAAGATAGGGAGGCATACCAAACTTCCCTAAGGAAGCCAGGAAGGCAGTAAGGCAGGCAAAGGCCAAAACTGAGGAAACACTAGCACAAACAGTGAAAGAAGGTGACAAGACTTTCTATAGATACATTAGTGAAAGGAGAAAGTCCAGAGTGGGTATTGCTAAGATCAAAGCGGATAAGGGGGGGGCATGTGAGGAGGAAGACCATGTAAAAGCATCTATCCTAAATAGATACTTCTGCTCAGTATTTACTGAAGTAAAGGTAGGCCAGGGCCCACTGCTCAGCAATATGGACACGGGGGGGGGGTGCACTAGTCCCTTCACAAGAGAAAGGGTCCTACAAGAGCTCGATAAGCTCAGGGTGGACAAGGCAATGGTACCTGATCGCATACATCCCAGGGTACTAAAGAAGCTAAGCGTGGTACTAGCACAGCCATTGTCAGAACTGTTTAGTGAGTCTCTGAGTACAGGAGAGGTCCCAGAAGACTGGAGAAGGGCTCATGTGATCCCTCTCCACAACAGCGGTAGCAGGGAGGAGGCATGGAACTACAGACCAGTCAGTCTTACCTTAGTAGTGGGCAAGATTATGAAGGCACTCCTTAAGGAAAGGATAGTGCAACACCTGGAATCCATAGGAGCACAGGATACAAGACAGCATGGGTTTACAAAGGGAAGGTCCTGTCAAACTAATCTCATAGATTTCTTTGACTGGGTAAACAGAGTGGTGGACCAAGGGGGAGCAGCTGATGTTGCCTACCTTGACTTCTGCAAAGCTTTTGATACTGTTCCACATAGAAGACTGATTAATAAGCTGGGTAGGCTCAGGGTGGGTCAGAGGTTGGTCAACTGGGTGGCAAACTGGTTGATGGGCAGAAAACAGAGAGTGGTGGTAAATGGTATACAGTCAGAAGAGTTGCAAGTCACAAGTGGGGTACCTCAGGGATCAGTCCTGGGGCCAGTCCACTTCAATATCTTCATCAGTGACATTGCAGATGGACTGGAGGGTAAGGTTTGTCTGTTTGCAGATGACACCGAGATCTGCAACAGAGTAGATTATCCAGATGGGGTGGGCAGAATAAGAAGAGATCTGGATAAACTTGCAGAATGGTCGAAAGATTGGCAACTGGGATTTAATGCAAAGAAGTACAAGATCATGCACATAGGGAAGAGAAACCCTGAAGCCACCTATAGGCTGGGAGGGGAGTTGCTGGCAGTCACAAGGGAAGAAAGAGACTTGGACATCATCATCACTGATGACCTGAAATCATCTAAGCAGACCACTAATACAGTAGGTAAGGCTAGGGGGATGTTGGGGTGTATTAGTAGGGGTATCACAAGTCAGAAGAGGGAGGTAATAATCCCTCTTTACAAGACACTGGTTAGGCCCCATCTGGAGTACTGCATGCAGTACTGGAGGCCACACCTTCACAAGGACATTAACCAAACTGAGGCAGTCCAGAGAAGGGCAACCAAAATGGTGCAGGGACTGCATCAGAAAACATATGAGGACATATTACTCAAGCTCAATATAAATACCCTAGAGCAAAGGAGGGAGAGAGGTGATATGATCGAAACATTCAAATACCTTAAGGACATTAACAAGGTGAAAGAGTCTAACATGTTTCAATATAAGAAAAACAGCAGGACAAGAGTACACAGCATAAGATTAGAAGGAGGCCGATTAAGGGGTAACGTGAGGAATTTCTTTTTCACAGAAAGGGTGGTGGATGCATGGAACGACCTACCTCAGGAAGCGGTGGGTATGAATACAGTGCAGGGCTTGAAACAGGCATGGGATAGGCATAAGGGAGCAATACAGATGAGTATGAATAGATAGGCCATTGACTGGGCAAAGGCTAATGGCACATTCACAAGGTAGAAAAAGAATTGGGCAGACTGGATGGGTCTTGCGGTCCTTATCTGCCATCAACATCTATGTTTCTATGTAAAAGGTCTTTGGTTCACCGTCATGTATTGTAGGATGTTCAGCATCATTATTTTTTGTTGTCAACAGTATTAACTGAATAGGAGAGGACTTCTTTTGAAGCCCAAGCAACATGGAGCTCATGTTACCCCACTCTGCCTAATACTGCCAATTTGACTAACTTCTTTGCTCTTTTAAAACTATAATTTCAGTGTACTTAGAACTGTTTCTATTACTTTAAATTTGTTCTATGTATTTTGTTGTCAGTGCTTGCATCCAGGATGTCCTTTTTAATGAGACATTCATCTCATGGAGCTAATCCTGCATCAAGCATTTAATAAATACATTGAATAAATAAATAGTTTAATCAATCAAAAAATAAAGAAATATTCCACCTAATATTGAATATCACATTCAGCCAGCCTGATAGCTTGATTCTAAAATGTTCCTGTACCTTCTGATTGCTCTCAGCTAGCATGCAGATTAAATGCTGGTTGACAGCTTCACCTTTGTAGACAACACTGTAATGATACAGGCAGCCCAACTCATGCACACACATACACAACCACATCAGTGGCAAACTGCTGGATAGCTGATTGTGGAGAAGGAGCCTGAGTAGCATACCCTTGGCACATTCTAGGATGTGAATTGAGGCGGTGCTTTTCCAGGCTCTCTACCTCTGCTATCATTCAGTGGTTTACCTTTTGTGGGGTGCATGTAAAACTCCAGTTCTGACCATGACAATAAGAAATGGCACCCATTTCTGGATATACATACTGTACTATCCAGGTGCAATACATTGGTAGAAGGACATTTTGGAATTGTGTTCCCAGGATAGCTTCAGTATCCAACAATAGGTTGGACACAGGAGAGATATTTTGTGATAATACTGGTGCGTGTTATTGTCTTTACTTTTGAAGGGTACCCCAATTTCCATAGAAGAAGAATAAAAGTGTCTGTTCTGCTTGCATTCACAAGACCCTGTGCTATTTTCTGTGCTTTGCACGACTCAGCAGGAGCCAACATTAAACATGAATAATGTAAACCTGGTGAGATGTGGTAAGCAGTTTCATTGCTTAGCCCTGCAGACTATTTAATTAAAGCGGGCACTCTTATGCTGCTACCAAGTTCCACAGTAAGCCACAGGTTAGAGGAATTAATTAAACATAAGCCACTACTTTTAACTCCAGCCTCTCCCTTCCCAGAGGAATAAACCCCTAAAACTAGAAGTTATTGCTGGCCAGATGTGCCACATTTAGCTTGAACCAGCAGCCCACCCCTTTCTGTACACCCCCTCCCCACTTAGGGCAAGCAAATGGTCTTTACCTCATATAAACATCTCTCTCTCTCTCTCTCTCTCTCCCACTCCACAGATATAGTTTTAGGATGGAGGTCCCCCACACACACACACGATCAGTCGCGAGGTCAGCCAGATGAAGCCCTCCTTCCAACTAACCACAGGTATGAATTTTGAAGAACACACTGCTTCAGCCACTAAGCTGCTGCACTGAACTCCAGAGGGGCCCCGCTACCCCTGCCACCACCCTCGGTGGACTCTGCCTTATATAGCAGTAGTTTTGTGAGTGCCTATCAGCTCACTTTACCATTTACAACTTATTAGTTGCTACTACTTGAGGCTGCCCTCACAGGGTTGCCTGATTTGCTGTCTGCTACCTACTGCAAGGTGTTTTACAGGGTGGATCTCGGGCTAACTGAGGTGGAGTGCTGCCTACGCTGCACATCCCAGATCGCAGCCAGTTTGCAGTTCTAAGAGCTAGGGACAACGGTTCCCCTGGCTCACCACAGTATACACACCAGGATTGCACTTCAATCTTGACCACTACCAGCAGTGAGAGGAACGAACCACACCCACTCAAGTGTCCCAGCCCAATGCCCCTAGGGCAATACAGCCACCACTTCAAAGGTGCCCTTTATTTGACGACAGGAACCACTGGAAGTTGTCAACTTGCACACCATTGCCTCCATCATGGGGCAGAAGGCTTGGGAGCTCAAAGCTTCAACCTGAAGCCGCTCGGCCACAACACTGTAACCTACAGGGCCTGTGGCACTACCCAAGCCTTGCCCCACACAGGGTCCATAGCATGGTTCTCTTGTACATTATGGCACTAGCATGGGTAGATACAACAATGTGCACCAGCTTTGACCCAAACATGCATAGGGGAGCACCGGGCCACGACCTCCCGCACCTGACAATATGCCCTGCCATTACTACTCCGGATGCCCTGATCCTGATGCACGGCCTAACGCGTAGGGGAGCCTGTTACCACATCTTAGCAGGAGTGACCAAAAAGCATGCAACACTGCCTCCCCTAATCCAGCAGGGGGGTCTTCTGCCTCATTGTGCTCACCCTGTTAATGAGCTCAGGCGACGTCCAACCCAATCCTGGACCTAATTTTACTAACTCATCTCTGGGGTCCCCCAGGGACTCCACATAGCATCTCGCCAGAAGCCTGAGAGTTGCTCACATGAATGTCTGTAGTTTGCGACCTAAGATGCATGAGGTCCAGTCCTGGGCAGAGATGTATAGGCCAGATGTGCTTGCCTTCTCTAAATCCTGGCTGAAGCCTCACATTCTCCCTCATGAAGTGGAGCTGGCTGGTTACCACACCTTCCGAAAGGACAGAGGGGATAAATAGGGAGGGGGTGTCCTAATTTATGGGAGCTCCTCGCTGGAGGCCTCCCCATACTCTATCAACCTGCCAAGCTCCTCAGGGTTCGAATCTCTCTTCATCAAAATTACACATGGCCATGCAAAACACCTAACCATAGGCTGCATTTATAATCCCCCCCCCCCCCACTGGTGGTAATATTGCCCCTCAGAACTTGGCACGCTCCCTCACAGGATCTTCACCCCCAGAGCTGCTGGTCTTAGGGAATTACAACCTAAGGTGGGATTCTGCCACTGAGCAAACCCACAGGGCCTCACTCCTTGAAGCTAACCTGACACAGGTCATAACAGAGTTCACCAGGCAAAATCTAAAGACTGGGAACCACTCCACCATTGACTGGATCCTAGTCTCTAACCCAGCCAAAATCCAAGCAGCTGGCGTGATGTCCGATGCCCTGAGTGACCACTCCCCCACTTTATGCATCTGGAAAAACAGGCTGCCCAGGATTCCCCCCAGGCTCACAGTGGCCAGCGACTTCTCTGGCCTCTCTGCTGAGGCCTTCCAGAGCTCACTGAGAAATACCGACTGGGTGCCACTAAGTCTACTAGGCAGTATTGATGAAGCTGCTCAGTACTTCCAGAATACATTCTCTGTGATGGCCAATCTCCAAGACAGGTGAAAGGTCAATGCCATAGATGGATATCACGCAAGCTGAAATCCCTAATGATAAGTAGAGACAAGGCCTGGAAAAAGGTCAGGTGCTCCACTAGTCCAGCGGACCTAGCTGACTACAGGTCCCTGTGGGACAAGTGCATGAAAGCATCAAAATCTGCTAAAAGGGCTTATATCAAAACCCTCCAGCGGGATACCTTTTCTGACCCTAAGTCCTTCTGGACCAGTATCAATTCCCTGTTAAAAGGCACAAACAAACCACAACAGTGCAATATAACCTGCAACGGGTTAACCTTAACTGGCAGAGGAGGGGCTGCTTCAGCCTTCAACAGCTTCTTCATGGACCTGGGCACTTTCAGAAATGACCGCCTAACCCCGTTACCAGAGTCCTCCAGTCATTGAAATGCAGGACCCTCTGACCCCCCCACGTCCACCTAAGGACTGTGCGCATCAAAGAAATGCTGCCCCTCCTGCAATCCTTAGAACCCACGGGATCACCAGACCTGATGGATTGGACCCTCAGCTGTTCAAAGCTGCTGCCCCAGACATAGCCTTACCTATCACCATGCTAATAAACAGATCCTGCAAGAAGGAGTAGTCGTCCCCAGAATGTGGAAACAGGCCCATGTGGTCCCCATCCATAAGGGTGGATCCAGTGATCCAATTGGCCACTATAGACCCATCTCTATCCTTTGCCACCTGGCAAAGATCCAGGAGCAGCTTGTATATGGCCAACTGAGGGATTACCTGGAAGACAATCAGCTTCTGGCCCTGTCACAGCAAGGTTTACAACAAAAGCACGGGACTGACACAGACCTCATCAGGTTCATCTCCGACATCCTAGCTGCCTTGGACAATGGCAACCCCATGGGGGCAGTCTTTATAGACCTGATCAAGGCCTTTGACCTGGTAGACCACCTGCTCTTACTAACCAAGTTGAGTACACTTGGACTGGACCAACACTCTCTGAACTGGTTCCACAACTACCTGACTGCCCATTTCCAGCAGGTCAAGTGGAGAGGTGCAACCTCTGACTCTCTACCTTTAAATGAGGGGGTCCCTCAAGGCTCCATCCTGGGCCTGCTTCTGTTCTCCCTGTTCATCAATGACCTCCACCACCACTGTGGGAGTAGCTCCATGGTGCAGTACACTGATGATGCCGTACTCTATAGAGCTGCATCACACCTGGACGATCTAGGAACCCTGCTCCAGTCTGACTTCACCCAGGCTGAAGCGTGGTAGGTCGAGAATTGCCTGATCCTTAACCCAAACAAGATCAAAGTGCTCCTGTTTGGTCTAAAATCCCTGGGTCCCTCCCGGGCAAATATTCAACCAATGGTCACCACATCTGGCTCTACAATCGAGGTGGTCCAATCCTTCAGATACCTGGGTCTTACACAAAACCAGGGACTCATGCTAAAGCCTCACATAGATCTGGTGACAAAAAACATCCACCAAAAACTCAGGCTGCTCTACTGTCTAAGCGCCAATATGATACATGAGAGAAGACTGGCAATCACTCAGAGTGTCCTCCTACTTACTCTTACCTATGCGGCCCCAACCCTACTTGGCATCACAAAACTTGACCATGGCTGACTGTAGATATTGTACCACAAAGTCACATGATTCACCACAAAAGCTCATCTGAGGACCCACCACTATGAAGCCCTTGCCTCACTCAAATGGCCCACACTGAACCTTAGGTTTCAGTACCCCCTGTTAAGCTGGATATATAAGCTCCTCTCTGATGATCCTCCTGCAGGGCTAATCAGGCAACTTGCCCCAAAGCAGCCCAGCAGGCCCCTCCACACTTTGGGAAAAACACTGCTTGAACTACCCAGGTCCAGATCCGCAGCAGGCAGTAAATCCTTTATATAGCCCCTACGCTGTGGAACAAGCTCCCATGTCAACTCCAAGAAGCCCCGCTCCCTAGCGATTTTTTCAGACGGGACTACATGCTCACCTCCTGAACCTCAGTTCCTGCGTCTGTCCTGAAGGCTAGCTAAATCACGCCTCCTGTAGTCTGGCCACGGAAAGTCTATTTGCCCTAATTGGCATCTAGCTGCCACTGTTGATCTTGTGTACATGCCCTGTAACTAGTTGCCCTCTTCTATGAAAACCAGTCATTGCCAATGTAAACCTGTACCCTTTTGTCTTATACTGTATTGCTTGCATATTTTATTGTTCTACTTGCCCTAAGTCTAACAGTTACCACTGTTGTTGCGTTGTATGTCATCACCCTCTCTAATGATTATTGTACAATGTCATTGTACTCCTGTATGCAATGTCCTACTCTATATTTCTTGATTGTACTTGCTCAGCTCTATGTAACGAACTCTGGGTCGCCCCTGAAAAAGGGTACTTTGGGGCCCAGTAGGCTTACCCGGTTAACAAAATTTAATAAAGAATAAATAAATAAATAAAACATTTTTACAAAGGACATCTACTATAAGTTAGACCAAACTGTAACAAATGGACACATTTCAAAATATCTCAAAATGTCTCATTACATAGTTTTTTGAGAAAACTGGCAGATGTTTTGGTGACAAATGTGGAACAACTAATTGTTTCGGACCTTCAAATTCTTAAAAACTACGTAGGCATTTTTTTATTTTATCAGACGTACCACACTACCAAAAAACCATGAAAATTAAAGTCCCCTCTACAAACTATCTCTGAGTTACTGTAAGAGAAGCACAAAAATCCATTTTGCAATAACCTACCAGTTCAGCCCTACTGTAACTATATCAGTGTCATTGTGCCAATATAATGTGTTACAAAAGGAAGCTTACTAGCATGCTAAAGGTACATATTTCAGTGTCTATATTACTGTCTTCAGAACTTGTTTGGAATTTTCATCCACAATGTTTTTTTAAGGCTGTAGCAAACACAACCCTGGCTAATTTGCTGAGATGTAATCACTTTTCTTAAATATGGTGGACTTCTTCTAATTAGTAAGCTTCCCACTGGCCACTTGTAAGCCTCTTGTGGACCAGCACACATTATACAAAATGCAGGCAAGGAGTGGTTCCCTCACAAGAAAAAAAAGAGAAAGCAGTAGGACCTCAGCTCACATTACTGTATCACGTTAAAATTTAAAGTGTAAGTGCCAGACCTACGAGGGGGTCACCTTGCCCTTGGTGTTCTGGCTATTCATGATTGGGTCAAATGATGAGACCAAAATTCCCTGTAATTGACAAAATGAAGACAGAAAGTAAGAAAAAATGAATTACTTTAAATGATCGGCAGGATTATGAATAGTTTTTTTGGGGGGGTGGAAATGGTACTATAGCTGAAATTCTCATGCCTGATTGTATGACCATTGCACATGCCACAGTCCTGATAAGGTCATTCAGTTCACTGGCATCCTGTTCAAGAGCTGTTACACCCTCAGACCTAGTTATGATGCCAGTATGACACCAGCAGTTTTTAATTGTTTCTGCAGTTACAGAGTCCCAAGCTACTTTGATGAACCTCGCTGTCTATGCAGTCAGATACTGGAGGTGTTGCCTTTTATTGTGCCCCTTAAATGACTGAATTATGCCTGCATCAAGTGGCTGCAAATGGCTAGTGGTAGTGTATGGAAGGAAGTGGATTATTACATCAGCAAAAGATTTAGGAACCATATGTGTTGGTGCATTCTCCAGCATGGGCGGAATTTTTTTTTTTTTTCTCATGGCAGTGTTCAAGTCTTACAACCACAAATCAAAGAAGGCAGAATCAATCCAAGCGTTCTTGTTGGCATTGTATTCAACATAAAGACTTGTATTAAAGATACAAAAGCACATTGGATTTAAAGATGTTCCAGTCACAAGCGGTTTTAACTTTTCTGTGCCATCTGCAGTACAGCACAGAACAACTGTTATATGATCTTTGCACCTCTTTACACCATTTTTAAACCCATTGGTGGTCGGTGATCTATCAGGCAGTATTTTAAATAAGATTTGATCAGAGCCAATATCGCTGCTCAGAGCTTTCCTGTGCTGGCATAGCACCATCTCACCTGAGCTTTTCTGTGCCAGCAGTGCACCAGCAGAGCTGTGGTATAGCTGTGGAGAGCAATGGCTGAAAGGCCGGTGATGGAGTATGCCATTCGCAAGATGGCTGCGATGATAGACCTGTGGGTAAGCGATACTCGTGCATGCATAGACTGAGTCACGCAGCTATCTTGCACATCGGTCGTCACTTCCACAGTTGTGGAAAAAATACAGAAAGTAGTATGCCTGGGGGAGAGGGGCAGCACAGCATGGATGGGAGCTCCATCAGTGGAAGAAGGAGGAGATGGAGACACAAGTGGACCGCAGATTGCATCACTGTAGGAGAAGATGGGGACCATTTCTGCTGATGGTCTCTTCACTCCTACAGTGATCCCAAACCACCTGCAGAGCTCTGCCTACGCAACCATAAAAATAAGCCTGTTTCATCCATGATAAAGCAGTCTTGTGCAGCATACTACTCTGCTACTCTTCTTGCACTTGGCATGCCTTCATGAATCAGTTTTTTGTTACCATTCCCCCAATATTATGTGACAGGCAATATTGTTTCTGTTTTTAAACTTTTAAAGCCACCCATCTGAATATGAAAAATCTGTCACATTAAACTGCGCCCTAAAGTACTTAGCTTTTTGCCTGAGGATTTCATCTGTGACTAGGATGTTTTGTGCCCTGACATTGAAGAACCAGAGAAACAGTACTTCTTCAAGGTTGGCATGCTTGGGAGACCATTTTGCCTTTCCTGCCCTGTCCATTCTTCTCTGCGAGCCAGGATATCTCCAATTGTCCTCCAAGCCATTACCCAGTTCCATAAAGTGGAAAAATGTCTTGCCACATCTTCCTGGCTTGCATTCGGGTTATCTTTGGTGAATTTGACAATCATCACCTTCTGAGATGCAGTAAGGATGAGACACAACCATTTGATACATGCCAGCTCTGCCATGTTTCCTTACTTCCATGTTCACCACTTCTGTATACGCCACGCCACCACCCCTGACTAGGCATGTGCAAAACAACATTTTCACAGGCAGAATTCAACGAAAGTCTGACTTTCACTTCTGCAAAAGTTCAGAAATTCATTTATGAACTTTCCCGGAAATTCTGCCTGCAATCACCCACAACCCAATTGTCAAAAAAAAGCCCTGGTGGCTAGCGGTCCCTCCCCCTACTAGATCACCTGCCTGACTTGTAAAATAAAATGCCAATTCCAATATTGATCCCTCCCCCCATCCCCTGCCCCACAGTGCCCAGTCTGACAAATACCCTGGTGGCTAGTGGTTCCTCCCCTCCACCCAGTCAACCGCATGGCTCCAAGTGTACAGTAACACCCTCATCCCTATCTCCATCTGTATTGTTTAAAAATATCCCTGATGGTCTAGTGGTTTTTCAACCCACTCTCCATCCCTGTTGCCCAGTCCCTGAAACAATTCTTATTTCCTGGTGGTTTAGTGCTACCCACCCCCACTCCCAGCAGGTGGCCCACCCCTCCCACCCCATCATGAACCCCAGTGGTGACCTGTACAGAACGCATTCATTAATTGACAGCTCAGTAGGCAGCCAGCCATGGCAGAGAGAGGAGGGCTGTGCCAGTCGCTCACTTG
Source organism: Neoceratodus forsteri (assembly GCA_016271365.2). Lineage (NCBI taxonomy): Eukaryota > Metazoa > Chordata > Ceratodontiformes > Ceratodontidae > Neoceratodus > Neoceratodus forsteri. The sequence goes on from CM057455.1 coordinate 474,030,410, forward strand.
GGTTCATGATGGGGGTGTGAGCGGGGCGGTGGGACACTTTTTGGGGAGGGGGGTGGGAGGCAATAGATCACCAGAAAATAAGAATTTTTTCAGGGACTTGGGATCGGGAATGGAGAAGGGGTTGAAATAAACTACTAGACCACCAGGGATTTTTTTTAAAACAATACAGACAGAGATAGGGATGGGGGGTGCTACTGTATGCTTCAGGGCTGGGCAGGTGACCGGGTGGAGGGGAGGGACCACTAACCACCAGGATATTTGTTGGCCTGGGCACTGTGGGGCAGGGGATGGGAGGTAGAGATTGATATTAGAACCGGCATTTTTTAACATGTCAGGTGGGTGATCCAGGTGGGGGGATCGCTAGCCACCAGGGATATTTGGTTTACTTGTGGGGTGGGTGGGGGGAGGGCCTCTAGCCACCAGGGCTTATTTTAAGGAATTTCCATGTTTTCCACTAAACTTTTGTGGAAGTTTTCCGATCCGCCACAGGCAGAAATCTGGAAACTTCCACGAAAGTTCAGAGATTTTTGCAGAAGTTCCGTGAAGACGGAAAACACCACTTTTGTTCACCCCTACCCCTGACCTGGAACATGCCCTATGCCCTTTTATATCATGCTTTCAAAGGTTTACTTTTATTTTGTAATTATTTTGTTTAGGGGAGCAGTGAAGTTTGATAAAATATTGAAGAGAAGATCTGGGAAGAAAAACTCATAGTTTTTTAATACGGGACTAAACAGTTTACAAGATATGGCATGGCAGAACCCCAGTACTCACCCTGCGCTAAGACAGTAAAACAAACAAGTGCTAGAAACAATCTTGTCAGTCACAAGAACTACAAAATGCTAAGGCAATGTTAAAAACATCCACTACATAAATAAATAACATTTTATTTGTGGTAATGCATTTCTTTATAATCAGGACCATCATGCACTGCTCTGCGATGAGGAATGAGGAATGAGGGATGAGAACAGTCAAAACATTAAACATGAAGGGGGTAATCACACAAATGTGAATATTAAAGAAATGTAGTTTTCACAAAAATTATTAAAAAAAATACCATTAATCTAACTTTGTTTTTGGAACCACAATGCACCGCCCCAATGACACAATGATACAAGAGGGTGATGCGGGTGACATGGCCATGACAGAAGAAGGAGGAGGGCAGTTACTATGGACAAGCATATGAACGGGACATCAGGATGTGCTGGCAGATGGCGGATATGAAGGGTGGCGGATAAATGAGGGAATTACCAAGGCTGCAGATTGGAACAAGAGGTGAGGCTGGTGGTAATAGAAGGTGGCAGATAATAGAGGGAGCACTGTATAACTAAATCTCATCCAGGATGTTTCAAATTGAAACTCCAGTAATAGTTGTAAAGAAGTGAGATCAGAAGTGAAACGTAAGAATATAGGATCTGAGGGATGAATACAGGCTATATGATCCATCAAGCTTATACCTGTTATATCAGCAGTAATAGCCTTCTATATCCTCCTCCACCCACCAACTAGTACTTAGTCAGTGTAGTCTTGACTGATAATACAGATGCAACCTGGACCATTGATTCATGTAGAGTGGTGCCCACCAAGCTTAGATGCCTGATCCTGAAGACTTCTACAGAATTATGCAGCAGAGTGCAGTTCAGTGACAGTTATGCAGGAAACTGTGACACACAGTGGCACTGTGCTCGATCCTGGTGGACATCAGTGTAGTTTTTTATGTTGGCTTGCTGCGCTTGTGCGCAAGTCAACATATTGGGAGAGTGGAGATTTGGAGGCACCGCTGCTGTTGGGCGAATGCAGGGCACGCATCAGTAGGTGCGTCCCTCATTCCCCAACAAGCCAGCATGCTAGCGCTGACACCAACATTATGTAAAGTGGACATAACATGTAAACAAAGTGCCGCTGCAATCAGAAACAAGCTTGTCATGCAGCGGCATAAAGACACGCCTCCCATACGTGCCTTTCCAAGTGAAATATTTCAATAAACATGGCGCGAAGCCACCGCATGGCAGGTGAAGCTTCGTGCCCCTTATTGCGACACGCTGGCCAGAGCCCACTCCTCGTCGGCATCACCCCCAACTGTTGAATGCTGAGGAGGTGCCCAATCCCCTAAACCGTGCTCCCCTGACTTTGTTTGCCGGGCGGGGTGCCCACACCCCGCGGCATTACCCCAGTGTTGTGTGCCGGGATAAGGTGCCCAATCCCCATCACCTAGTGACCCCAAACCCACTTAGGTGGCATGCTGGGAGCCCACCCGGCATGCCAAAACAGTCCTGCCTTTGTTTGCGGCGTGGCAGTGCCCCAATCCCCGGACGGCATTAACCCCCGTGTTGTGTGCCAACGAGGGTGCCCAATCCCTGTCCGGTTACTAACCCCCAAACCCACTTAGGTGGCACACTGGGAGCCCACCCCAGCGTGCCAAAACTGTCCCACGACGCTTTTCTGTACCTTGAATACGAAAACGGTCCTCGTAGTCTAGATCCGCCCTCCCCGCACTCACCCACTGCGACCTTACTCCCCTCACCCTCACCCCATACTTACCTCCAGAGTCTGGCACAACGATCTTCAGTGGACCGGGAACATGTCTGCACTCTTCAAAGCCAACCACGAACTGAGAAAATGCCGGTAAGCTGTATAATGGAGTGAATAGGGTTTTTTCAACTTTGTTGCATATCTCAGGCATTTCTTGGACTTTTTGCACCAAGTTTTCAATATGGGGTTTTTGGGGCCCCTCCTCATGAATTCTGTCACTGTCATGGCGTTTATCGGCCTAGAAAGGTGATTTCGCAGTCACTGCACAAAATCACCATTTGGGGCCCATTAACGAAATGACAGCAGTGGTGTTCATGAGGTGCCCTTTTAAAACACCTAAGTTCCAAATTTGGTGGAAAAAATCCAACAAATGCCTGTTTTACAAGCGTGCATTGTGCAGTTGCTACGCAGGCTCATAACTTCGTGCATTCACAATATTTTACTGCCGGATTTTCAGCATTGTCACTTTTGTACACCTCCTTGTGAACATTACAGCTGTCATTTTCCACATCCTGCCCGAAATGTGTTTCTGCACTTCCGGTGCACAATAGCGCAGTCGCTGTGGGAAATCAGTGTTTGGGCCAGATTATGAAAATGACAGTGACACAATTCATGAGCAGAGGACCTAAAATGCCTATGTTGAAAATTTGGTGATGGTACTCCATAAAATCACTGTGTTACGAGCATGCGTTGGCAGATTGCACACACGCTTGTACCGTCGTGCATTTGTGATATTTTCAGTATGGATTTTCACCATTGCCATTTTTCCACACCTCTTGATGAACAGTACAGCCGTCATTTGACATATCGTGCCCAAAATGTGTTTTCGCACTTCCAGCGCAGAATAGCATGGTCGCTGTGCGAAATCACTTCTTGGGACACTTTGAGGAAATAACAGTAACACTGTACATGAGCAGAGGTGCTAAAATGCCTATGTTGAAAATTTGGTGCCGAACGCCCATAAAATGGCAGTGTTGCAAGCGTGCATTGCATATTTCCCATCACGCACCTAGTGGCTTTCAAGAATTTGGTATATTTACATGCCACATTTTCAACACTGGCATTTTTCCACCTCCCTTATGAACTGTGCGGCTGTCATTTCTCACATCCTCCTTAACATGTTTTCCCGCACTGCACTACCAAACACCCAAAGGGACACCCTAATGCTTGTCACTCTCTGCAGGGTGGGGGTGGGTTGGCATCAGTTCAATACTTCACTGTCATTCCTATGATGCATCTGTCTAACTCCTGCACTACCAATGCCAATGCCAGCAAGCCAACATTCGGCATTGACAAATGCTTGTTTTAATTGCTGTCTATGCTTATTTCTTCTCACCCTTGAAGATGGGCAGTTTCTGCTTATGGACCTATCTGGTCAACAAATGAATCATTCAATTTAAGTCTGTTTCATAATCAATGATAATTTGGGAAAGACATATATTATTATTTACATTTGCAAAGTAGAGATGAAGACCCAGTTCTGAATCTTAGCCACATTCCTATGAATATTGGAGATGCATCAAGCTCAGATTCGTAAAACTGGCACGCTCAGATTTAGGGATTTTAATTACTAAAGGACAAGACAGGAAGTGGAATATGAAAAAGTCTGAGCCCTGCACCACACCACCACCAATTCCCCCAGACTTGGGCATATAAAACTGAGACCCTCTGTTTCAAGAAATATTAATAGAACCAGAGAGTAGTAGGCACACTTTTAAATGCTATTAAAAAAAATGAAAATCCAGGGCCATTCGGCAAATTCAAAACCACCCCTGGATTGTCTCATCTTTCATACAGATAAGTATTACTTGAAGCTAAGGCAAACAGTTTTTAAAAGCAACTGCATTTGTTCCTGAAAGGGACTTCTGTTGTAGCAATCATATTGAATTGATGGTGAGTTCACGTATATTGTATGCATTATTACATGCAAATAATTAGACCAAACATTATTAGAGAAAGCAGAAGCAGAGAGGAAACAACTCAGGCCCTTCCTGATCGGAAGCACTGGAAAGGGTCCCATACATCAATCATTCTATGCCTGGATTTGATTGAATTTCAGCTATCTTCACTCTGCTTTGTTTGCTGCCATAAAGGAAGGGAGTCTGCTGTCAGACTATTAAGTTTCTGAACACTGCTGAGTCAAAACGTGCCATTCCGTTGCAGAATCTCACTCTCTAGTGTATCATTTGAAATAGAATTTGGAGTTGAATTTCCAATATTCTACTTAACTAAAGTGTTGCTGCAGACTTTGTGTGGGGAAGGGGGTTATTTGTGACAAAAAATATGTTAAGATAAAGTTAGGGTTTGCATTCAGTTGTCACCATCAATCCAAACAATAAATAAAGTACTGTAGACAGACTGCACCAGTCTGCTTCTCTTCTTAACTGTGGATATTAACTGTAGAATGATGACACCAGTCTGCTGTCATTAATTGAAATACTCCTCAGTTGACTGACCACTATGGTCTGCTGATGGTGTTTCAAATTGTACAGCTTATCACTAATTCAATGACTGTGCCCTGGCAGTCAAAGAGAACATCCTTTCCTTGCTGCTTCTTCCATCCCTGTGATGAACTAGGTCCTAATGCCAAGAAATTATTTGGTTTTATAAAACAAGTCATTAGCATCATGTCTTCTGTTTATTTGTTGTTGCTGAAAAGCTATTATTTATGTAAGCAATAAGACACAAGAGGGTGTTGCTTCTGCTGGAATACTGAAAGCCCAGGGGCATAGTGAGTTTCTAGATGGGTGACTATCCCTGTAAAGCTAATTCTCTGGAATCTCTTGCTATACATATATATTTGATAATTGTGCAATTTTCTAACAAAAAAATAGAACAATATTAAAATAAGATAAAATTATTAACATGACTTCAGAATCAGTGTAAACTAGTCCTTCCGTAGCTGGAAGCCAAAAAGTGACGCTAGCATGGCCAAACTGATGTCAATGAAATTCAGTGACAGGGTAGAGACTTTGGACAACATTGTTGGCTTTACCAAAACCTGCCAGACAGAGGACTGAATAGAGTAGGGGTGAAGCATCATGGAAACATTAGTTTATGGATTCCACAACAAATACGCTAACTAAACCATATGGCCTTTCTCTGCTGGCAACCTTGTATGTTTGCAGCTGTGGGATCAAGTCTGTGAGCTGACTTTGATGATGTAGTTATTGTTCGTTCTTTGTGGGGGTGGGGATGGGACTGGGAGGGGAGGGAGAGCAGTAGAATGGCAGTCACATGTCTTCTTCACACTATGGTCACCCAGTGCACTGCTCCAGGACCACCTTTTAACCTTCATTATGTTTGATGGCCAGCTGTTACACGTTTATCACATGGAATGTATGGAGAGCTCGCACTGAGCCTAAGAGATACCAAATCATTAAGCTCATACATCTCAAATGAGATGTTTCCTTTTCACAAGAAACTAATCTCCTTGAAAGGGAAAGTTCCCTTTTCCATAGACAGTGGGTTGGGCAGGTTTTTGCAGGGGTTGGGGATAGTACTCAGAGTAAGGGTGTAGTTATCCTCCTCTCTCTCGAGATGTCCCGTTTGAATGCTTACAGTGTCTGAAGGACCCCAATGGCAGATTTTTATTACTCAGGGAGATCTTTTATAGGGTGGAGGTACTACTTGGATGCCTATATGTAGGGATGTAAGTTTGTCATGGATGAGGTTTTAATGACTCATTGTTTGTTCATGAAATCATTAGTAAACAGTAGTAAATGTTGTGGCACTGTCATCATTGCTACATTCTGATGACACTAGTGAAAGTCATGGAAGTCCTGAATAAAGATCAAACGTCATGGAATCAATGATGTGTATGACTGTCATGACAAACTTACATCCCTACCTATATGGATCCAATATAGATACCCCTTCCTTTATCACAGGCCTTACTTCTGTGTTGTCTCCCTTTCTGTCTATTTCAGTACTCCAGGGAGGAGACTGGAACCTTCCTTTTGCACCTGACTTGGATAGGTCGGACAGGCGCCGGACTTGTCTCTTCCATGCCTAGTGTGCCCTTAGAGAACTGGTAGATTTCCTGGGGGTTTGCAATCCCTGGAGAGTACTGTATCCTGACTCCAGAGAATTTACATTTCATTCCTCAGTGCACGGCTCATCCTCCCGCTTAGATTACTTTTTTCTCACTCAGTCACCACTGGCATGAGTACTGGGCAGTGAGATTACACCAGATGTTATCTAGGACCACTTTGCAGTCTGGTGCAAGTTGTTGTTCACGTCCCTCCAGGATAAGGATACAACCTGGAAACAAAATAATCAGCTGTTGAAGGACGCATGGGTAGTGAAGCATATTAATGAACATATAGAGATGTTTACCTCCACTAACCGGGACTCAGTGGGTAGGGAAAATCTAGAATAGTGAGCCCTAAAATGCTGTCTTAGGGGGGAATTTGTGTGCTTGTCTTCTATGAGGAAATGAAGATGAGAAGACGTTGCATCTGACTTGCTTGCTCATATTAGAGATAGACTGGAAAGCACAATTTGACACTATCCGCTTATGCTGATGATATTTTATTACACCTCTCACACCCCCGTACTTCTATTCTGGCGGCTCTGGAGACCATCCAAAGTTTAGCTCATTCTCAAATTATAAACTTAATCTGGACAAAATGGAGGTCATACCCCTAAACTCTGGAGTCCTCAAATCAGATATTGTGGAGCTCGGTTTAGCTTGGTCCTCACATCACATTAAGTACCTGGGTATTTTTCTGTGTAGGAGTGAGGTGCAAGTGAAACAACTATACCTGATGGACTTGGTCTGCAAGTTACAGCAAGATCTCTCCTGGTGGAAATCCTTCCCTCTGACATTTTGGGGGTGTATAAGCCTTATTAAAATTAACATTTTACCCCACCTTTTTTACCCAATAAACATGTTTAATATTTGGTTGCCCCTTTCCTGGTTTTGTCAGATTCATTCCCTTATTTCTAATTTTATTTGGCTAGGCAAACCCTCGTGACACGCATACCATAAAATGGCGGCACCCAAGTTGCAAGGGGGACTTCAATTGTCCCACTTTGGCTTATGTTATTGGGCCAGTCATGCATTCAAATATATGCGGTGATTCTCTGCATTGGTCAAGGAAGGCACTCCCACATATGTCCCTATCTGGCTGTCCTTGGAGCAAGAGTTAATTTCCTCCCTTGGTATTTCCCTCAGGGCTTTGTTACATGTCAGTGTTAAGGAGCTTTCTTTCTCCCCTTTGTACTCCCTTGATTGGGTTATCGCTTAAGGTTCATGTCCAGATATGTGTTTTCCTTAAATATAAGCACAAATGGGACACTGCACAACTGGTTTTCCACAATCCTAACTTTAAAATTGGAAACCAGCTGCTTTCTCCTGCTTGGCTGCCACAGTTAGCTAAAGTAAGGGTATCTGACCTGATCAAGGATGGAGGTCACCCCTCATCCACAGATATTATGAGACTATATGTGCTCAGCAACACCCTTGTCTTCAAAGTATATCAACTTCGTCACATACTCATACAGCAGTTTGCAAGGCATCAGGGTCATATCAATGCCCATGTGTTCCTGGAGTCACTCCAAGATCAGACAAATTTGCCTCATTTGGTTTCTAAATTGTATGCCGTTTTGTATGCCAAAGCCTATCCGTAAGTTGATGGTGTATCTGAATACTGGAATTCCCAATTTCCGCAGTCCTCTTTTAACTGGCACCAGACCTGGAAGGATAGCCACTCATATATTACACAGGACTGCTTAAGGCTCATACAGTTTCAAATACTTCACAATTTATATCATACAATGGTAAAATTATTCAAAATGGGTAGGGCTTCTGCCTCCTAATGAGTCAGATGTGGACAAAGAGAAGGCACCCACTACCACATTTTCTGGGATTGTATCAAGGTTGCCCCACTATGGTAACTTATTAGACAAAGAGCTGATCCTTGTTTGGTACAAGCGACCACTTTTCCCCAGAGATTTATTGGTGAGGGACTACTCCACTGTAGAAGTGTGGGAACGTCGATACTTCTTAGCTTTAATAGCCCTATCTGTTAAAAAGTTGGTCCTGAGTCACTGGTGTGACTCGGTGTGTCTGTCTTACATGGAGTGGCTTCAGGAACTCCTTGCTAATCTTTTTATTGAACGGTTGATAGCAGGTCTTTATAATCACCTCCCATGGTTTGACAAAACATGGGGCAGGCTACATACCCTTTACACTTTGTAGAATGTCCCTGGTCTCTCTATGTTCCTGTCTCTTATTGAATTATGGGCCTCTACTGGCCCATCTGGCCTATCTCTCTCTCTCTCTCTCTCTCTCTCTCTCTCTCTCTATTTGTACTGGGTTTGGTGCTGTTCTAATGCTCGGGTGGGGTGGGGATGGGGTTGGGGTGGATTATTGGGTTGGGGGAGGTATGTACTGTTTGTATTTGTTTGTGGTTGTTGCTTGTTTGTTGTTATTGTTCTGAAACTCAATAAAGCATACTGAATTTCAAACAAAAATAGTCTGTGAGCTGAGCCAGAATGGTGTAGTTGGCTTTGAAAGCCAGTTTTCACCATTGCATGTAATGAGTTAGTAGTAGTTTGACCAGCCAGCTAAAAATGTATCTGGCTTCACACAAGATTTGTATAAGGTATGCAAGCTGAACTACTGAGAGTGCAGGCAATGTACTGGCCTGGCAATGTACCAGCCATGTTGCCCTTCAAGGTGACTTGTATGGCATATAAGTATGCGCACCAGCTTTAGTGGACAGAGGAGCCTGTATGAAATAAAGTGAAGTAAAAGAAAAAAAAAGAAAAAAAGAATGTGTTTCTGCACACTGTCTGCTCTACATTAAAATCTTTTTACTCTGCCCAATTTTTTAGTATCTCCTTTTATCATTTCATTTCCTATTGATTACTTTCCCTGTCTTTTCAGATTAATTTTAGTAGTAGCTAGAGATGTGCGAAATTGGAAAATTTCATGTAATTCCCACATTACACGAAATTTTTCACCTAAGCAAAATGTAATTTTGCCTCCGATTCCGCTTCTAAGTAAGGCGAAATTTCGCCATTATCCTTAATTTTGCCAATGTTTTTCAATTTCACCAATGCGATTGCAATGCATTGTGGGTAGATAGCTGAAATATCATGTGCAGGCTGTTTGCTGCACAGCATATTGTCTGTTGAGTCAGAGAACAGTTCAGTGTGGTGTGTCACAGCCAATAAACCATTCAAAACCCTTTTTATTTGGGATTTTTTGAGAGTTAATTGCTCCCAAAATCTCAGTTTAGTTCCTAGTGCTGGTAATGAACATTTTTTTTTTGTTTTTGTATCTTTGGATAATATTTAGTTAAACGTAAGTAGTGTTTTCAGTTTTCTCTGTGTCTGTGTCTGTGTCTGTGAGGGAGTTGAGTGGGGGAGGGTCAACCTTGTGGTGTGTATGTGTGTGTGTGTGTGTATGTAAAAGTAGAGCAGACTAGTTCATAATATTTGACATATTTCTCATAAGTTGTGAGTGAGTTTCTATAATTTCTTTTAAGTCTATTTTTTGTTTGTGTGCTATTTATTTGTTATATTTTACTTCCATATTGACCCTTTTTTGGGTAACTTTATCTGAACAGTTACTACATTCTGACTGGTAGTTCTGTTCCTGTTTCCCTTTGCTTAATCACTTTTGTGATTTATTTTTTTTATTGAAAGTATTCGTGTATATTGACCACTTGACTTGTCCATGCCCAGGTACACTGCATTTTTGAATTGCTCACAGAAATTAATACTGTGATCTAGCCTCTGCATTGCAGCATTCCTGTTTGTATATTGAATTTGCTTACCATATTAACCCTTTCCTCCCTGTTACACCACCGTTGTTTGCTACCTGACCTACTATATAAAAATTACATAGTTTTCAACTAGATAGTGGTAGTCCCTGTATGAGTTTTGGAGGTGACTTTGTTCATTTCAAATCTTGTTGTCCCTTCCAGCTGATATATCTGTAAGCCAAAACTGTACTTAGTAAGTACTAACACATCACAGTACTCGCCTTATCCAGACATCACTTATCCGGACTGTAGTTCGTATTTTGACTGAGAGGTGTTCTGTGCGGTTGGTTTAGTTTAGTTTTTGTGAATTTACCAGCACCTACCCAGTTATTTTCAAGCTGTGTAATAATCATTCCATTTAAAAACTGACATTTGATTAAGAACCACTTCAGTATTTTTTTCAGATTTACTGCACAACCTTCTTGTGGTGGTGTTCTCTGTCGGTTTTGTATTGAAAGTCTCTTACTTCTGTCCTCCTGTTACCCCATGTTACTTAACTTGTGTTTTTGTAATTTAAAAAATAAAATAGTGTTTTCACACTTGAATAGGCTATACTATAGTGCAGCTACCTGTTCTGATTTCTGTTTGTCCTTTGTAGATAGCACTGAGGTGTTAAATAACACTTATTTAACAGAAATACATAATAATCTAGTTCCAGAGGAAGCCAAATGAAACAAACATATTAATATGCCTGCCAAGAGACGTTTAACTTCAGGTAAAGGTGCCAGGGTGGGAGGTGACTCAAAGAAGTCTGTTGGAAGAAGCAAACCTATTTCTGAATCAGTGCCCTCTGTGGCCTCCGCTGCTGCTGCTGTGGGACCGAGTAGCAGCAAAATCGAAGTTAGAAGTGGCTTCAAGTCTGTGACTCATTTTTTTACTGCCCAATCTGTAGCTAGTACTGTGTGCTTGTTGGGGATGATACTGGGAATAAGGGAGACACTCACACCAGTGGAGACACAGAGGTCCAGGAGGAGGTCGAAAAAGTTGTCAGTGTGTCTGTTGTTCCTGCTCAAGGAGTAGCTGATGGTGGTGAGAGTGATAGTGTCCAGATTCAGTCTGTTTCTCCTGGAAAAGGAGATAAGGAAAGTCAGCCCCCCCCCCACAGTGAGGAGATGCCAGAGAAGGGAAAAGTTTGTCTGGCAGTAGACAGTGACAGGGATGAGGAGGAGGAGGATATAATATGTTTTGGTACATATGATGATGAGGTGTTGGATCCCCCGTGGGAGCCAGAAGTGAAAAAGATGAAGGGTGATGATGTAGCCAATTTAGATGCCAAGCCTGAGGGTGAGGCTATCAGCAAGTCTGCAACAAGCAGTCCAGTCACCCCACCTCCCAAATGTAGCATGGTGGATATCATGCAAGCAGCATAAAAAGCAAAAACTTCCACACCTTTGGCTACGCTGTCCAAGTCTCAGTCCCATGTCAAATCTAGAGGTGCAAAGTCCCTAGTTTGGGATTTTTTCATGCTTGATGCAGCTTATGATACCATGGTGATATGTCAGCTGTGTCAACCATGTGTAAGTCATGGAAAAAAGGGCAGTCGCATAGGCACTGGTGGCCAGCACGCCCGCTTCAAAAACAAGCACCCGATACACTGGCACCAACACCAGAAAGATACCAGAGCTGTTGCTGGGACTTCCCTCGTCAAGCTTAATGTCAATGACAGCAGTGCAGCAGAGCAGGAGGAGGAGGAAGGGCTGAGTGGGTCGGTGGAGGAGGAGGAGTGTGAGGAATCATTTTCTCTCTCAAGCAGCGGGCATAGTAGCAGTGGAGCTGCCACTCCCTTGAGTTATAAAAGTACACCGCCAGGCACCAAATATACCAAAATAACCAGTTTCATACATGCTGCATATCCCAGGCCCCAAGAGTCACCTGGTACCCCAGCAAGAACAACATTGGTGGCATAAGTAAAGCGTTTCTGTCGACCTGCTCCCAAGATGCAGCCCACATTGAAGAGTGTGTTTGAGTAGTACTCAAAGTACCTCCCCCAATCATGCAGCTGCACATGAGCTGAACGCAGCCACAGCTGAAATGCTCACCATCGGCCTATTGCCCTTCTTCTTTGTGGAATATCCAGGGTTCTGTCGTTTCATGACCCGTGCCTGTCCCAAATGGCAGGTGCCATCATGAACATATTTCTTCAAACGTGCCATGCCCAAGCTCTACAGCAGAGTTTCACAGTCCATCCTACATGCCATGAAGCATTCTGCCTCAAAATATATCCACCTTAGCATGGATATGTGGACAAGTGAGCAAACAGCGGACGGCTCATATCTGTGCATAACAGCACACTGGGCACATGTACCTGAGGTGGTTGTTGATTTGGGGCCTGGCAAAAGCTACATAAAGCAAAATTGTGGTGGTAGCAGCACATCTGGTATTCATCAGAATGCAACCATAACTATGCTGAATGTGCTGCTATATCAGATTGGTGAGTGACTCAACGCACACTCACTCACTCACAGCGGGGTTTATTGCCATTGACAATGGCTCCAATGTGGTTAAGTGCATTACTGATGGTGTTTTTTTCAGAGTTCTCTGCCTGGCACACTGCCTTAATCTAGTCATGCAGCAATTTCTGAACCATGATGAAATAAAGCAAACTGTGTCTGTCACCAGACGCATTTGTATGCACTTTGACCGTTCTGCAAAGGCTTGTGACCATCTGCGTGAGCTGCAGTGCACTAACCATCTGACTCAGCACCGCATGAAGCCTGATGTTGTTACCAGGTGAAACTCCACACTGTACATGCTGGACAGGCTTTATGAGCAGTATAAGGTGGTTTCAGATTATCTACTGCAGCACACCACCCGGGACAGTGCTGGAGTGTCCATCACCCTAACAACAGAGCAGTGGTGACAAATGGGTGGCATAATATGCATTCTGCATCCATTTAAGCATGCTGTGAGTGGGGACACTGCCTGTATAAGTTACTTAATACCCCATATATGTGTGCTGAGGCAGACACTGATAAATGTCCATCACCAGATGGAGGCAAGTGATGATCACAGTTCTGTTCATGTAATGGGTCACATTCTCCATATACTGGACAGTAATATACATATCTGTGACATTATGCAGTCTAATGAGTTTGCCATTTCTACCATGCTGGATCCACGGTACAAATGTGGCTTGCCTGCCATGATTGAAGGGGGTTGTGTGCAAGTGGACAAATTGACCAATTACCTTATCAGACGTGTACATGGCACACAGGTCAAAAATGCAGAGACACAAAGGGCACATATAGATATACCAGGTGTTGCTACCACCACCACCAGTAAATCATCAGAGGCCACCAAACTGTAGAAAATGTCAAAGTCGCAGCACAGCATAGCTGGTAATCCCAGGTGGGCATTGAAGAAATTGAAGACAAGGAGGAGGAGCATGATGAGGCAGCAGGACTCAAGGCAGCACAATGTATCGTGGATGCCTACATGGGAGACACCAAGCATCTTGGCATCACTGATGAGCCATTGGTGTACTGGAGCAGCAAAGGGAGTGACTGGCCTGCACTGGCATCTGTTGCTTTTAAATACCTCAGCTGACCACCATCCAGTGTTAGTGTGGAACAGGTGTTCAGTTCTGCTGGGGCCATTGTGCATGACCGTAGGACAAATATGTCACCGAAGAATGTTTCCATCCTAACATTTATAAAAATTAATGAGGCTTACATTCCACATAACACAATTATTTTAGTGGTGTTGCCCCAAGAATTGTGTCTCAAGGACGATGTTGACAATGAAAATGTCCACAGTGGTAAGGCCTCTACTAGCAGGTAGGTAAATGAAGCAGCAATGATGACTGAATTTCCACTTGGTGATGACTCCAGTCTTGAAGACTGTGAGGGCTGCTTCATGGATGACGTGTCACTGGAAGAAGGCTAAAGATGTTCTGCCCTCCCCCCCCGCCACCACCAGCATCCCTACCCCTATTTCCACTGAATATGCTGTTTTATGTTATTGTTATACATTTCAAATGTTATTTTGCTGGTTGTTCTGTGTTACACATCCAGTTAAACCATTTAATTTGATTACCCAACTTAGTCACAATGTTTACTTCAATTCATTTTTGAAAATTTATTGGCCCCTGCTATACTAACTGGAATGAATATATCATCATCTCAGCAATACACAGTGGCCTCATCATGTGACAAATACTGAACAGCTTCCCCATTTCCACATGTACCTCCTCCATAACATCATGAATGAGTGTGCCACCACTGTATATACGACAATGACAACTTAGTCGGACAGTGAACAGCCAGTACTATGTTACTCAGAAATGCATGCATACTCCATCCCCATGTACAAAATGAACCATCATGTAATCCGCCTCCTTGTCATCCATCCTAATTTGTATAACACAGACTTTGACAGTGTGGGCCATCACTGTCATACTGCCAAGAAATACCAGTGACCACTGAAAATCTATAAAGCTGACAGATGCATGCTCCAGCATAAACAGCAGTCTCAGACCAGTACATTAATGCAGCCTCTGAGTCCAGCTAAATTACTCCCCCCTCCTCCTCCTCCAGTAGTTTTCTTTCACCACGAAGAACTGCAGCACTGCTAATGCCAGCACATTTGTGGCCAGTACATCAAACTGCACAATGCATCACTTTCATCCCAACATGCACACTTTGGGTTGTTTTCCCTCCTGCCGACCGCCCATGATGACAGCACTGCCAGCACATTTTGGGTCAGTATGTCAACCAGCAAGATGTAGCACTTTCAATCCAACAAGCACAATTGGTGTCGTTTTCCCTCCAGCAAAAGAAACAACCACTCCAAAAGCAACACATATCATCATAAAGCAAGAAATATAGACAGTATGTTCTTCCTCTATGGCCTGTCTACTGTTAAACTGATTCATGGTAATTAGACATCAGTTTTTGTCATGTTATTACTTATACCTCCATTGTGCCATTGTGCATGCCTTTGTTGCGATAGAATGTCAAGTATGTGTGCAAGGCAGCACACCTCACTGTATAAGTTATCTTATGTATTTCCATTTACCTGTAACTCGTTTGCCATGATGACGCCATGTGATGCCAGGACCGTGGAACAAGGATGACACATCGACATGGCACATTCAGAGCCTAGTCAGTACACATTGCAAGCATCATTATGTACAAGTCAGTACTGGAATTTTAATATTTTTCACTTGCTAGATTTTGTGTATTCCATTCCAGACATTGAATGTCCTGGTATGTTTCACCATAGGCTCATAACTGAAATCATTTCAGCGGTGGGACATTTTTGGTCACCTTGCCAACATCGATGGTAAGTATCAGCACTGCACAGGTAAGTATCAATACGACTTTTTGTTTTATACATTTTTTTCCCACTTTTTTACAGATGACATTGGTTCAAACATCATGTGTCTTGAACTGGGTGACTGTGAAGTTAAATGAAATGTTCTGTTCAAAAGGAATTAATTTTTTTGTATTGGTAACAGTGTTAGTTCAGGTAGCATCATAGTGCAGGTAATAAATGGTTATGCTGCCATTTACAATGTCAACTGCACATTCCTGGATAAAAGTAATATATCCTTCATCATCTCACAGTGGTTCAATCAAGGGACTCATTTAAGCTGCGTATGGGTGATTCCACAGTGTCAATGGCAAAACACATTAGGATACAATCCAAGGTCACAATTTTCATGTTAGCACAGCAGTATATATAATATGTTTGTTTTCCTTCACAGGTGTCTGTTGATGATGAAGGCCTATGTTTCTATTTGTCAGCAGTGGCTCACACCTCAGAGATGCAGCACTTCGATTCAGCATCCACACACCAGGATGGAAGACTTGTATTTAGCCACTAATGCTGTACAGAGATGGGAAGCATCGGCAAATGTCCACCAGAAAAATAAGCCACCATTTCAATTGAAGTACTTTGTACCTGGCTGGCAATAAAAAAAAAAAGAAGACATTTTGAGCATTGTTACAACTAGGTCCCCACCCCCACCACCGTCATTACATAAAGCTATACTTACATCAGGGAATGGCTGTTAACCGGGAACACTTGACATGAACAGACTATGCACCCGACTCTAGAGGGCAGATACACCAGATGTAAATAACATAAATGCACAAACTACACCATAGCAATTGCAATATGCGATATACGCCCGATTCTAGAACATGTGAGACTTACGCCATTCGCAACTGCACATGTCATGACTTGCAAAATACATCACATAAAAGGGCGCAACACAGGCAGAAGATACACCACTGGAGAATGCAACAGAGATGGCAGAAGTCGCAGCACAGAGGCAGAGGCAGAGGCGCAAAAAGAATTTCAGCCATTAAAAAGCCCAGATACTGGTGGAGGAAATTGACAAACACCATGCACTCCTCATGAGCTGTGGAGGGGAGACAAAGAAGAGGGAGAAAAGAGGGAAGGCATGGAACATAGAAACATAGACTTTGACGGCAGATAAGGACCGCTTGGCCCATCTAGTCTGCCCATTTCCCTACCTACAGGATAGGCCGCAGATCCTAGTTAACCAATAGCCTATTTCTTCCTACCCCCCACAAGAATTGCCATATGCCTGCCCCATGTATTCTTGAATTCTCCCACAGTTTTAAACCCCACAACCTCCTCAGGAATGCTGTTCCATGCATCCACTACCCTCTCTGTGAATACTTTCTCACATTGCACCTGAACCGCCCCCCTTCTATCTTTAAATTGTGTCCCCTTGTTCTTACACGTCTCTTTTTCTGAATGATGCTACCTTCTTGGACTTTGTTGATTCCACTGAGGTACTTAAAAGTTTCTATCATGTCCCCCCTCTCCCTTCTTTCCTCAAGGGTATACATATTAAGCGCTTTTAGTCTCTCCTCATATGGCTTCTCTTGCAGACCTTGCACCATTTTAGTTGCCCTCCTCTGGACTGCCTCTATCCTGTCTATGTCTTTGCGGAGATGTGGTCTCCAAACTGGACGCAGTACTCCAGATGGGGTCTCACCAACTGTCTGTACAGAGGAATAATAACTTCCTGTTTTCTGCTGCTGATGCCTCTCCTATGCATCCCAGTATACCTCCAGCCCTCCCTACTGCCTTCCTCACTTTGCTTGCTAACCTTAAGGTCATCTGATATGATTACCCCAGGTCCCTTTCCATTTTGTTGTTGTTACTACCTCCCATTGTGTATTCTTCCCCTGGGTTCTTGTTTCCCAGGTGCATTATTTTGCAATTCTTTGCATTGAATCCTAGCTGCCATACTTCTGACCATTCCTCCAACCTCAAGTCCCTTCTCATCCTTTCCACGCCTCCTTGTGTATCAACCCTGTTGCAGATCTTTGTGTCATCTGCCAAAAGGCATACTTTTCCTTCCAGTCCCTCTGCAATGTCACTGATGAAGACATTAAAAAGGACTGGACCCAATACTGAACCCTGCGGTACCCCACTAGTAACCCTCTATCTTCAGAGTGGACTCCATTTATAATTTCCTTCTGTGTCCTGTTGTGCAGCCAGTGTTTTATTTGTATACCACCCTGGGACCCACCAGGCTGGTTAATTTGACTATTAATCTTTGTGTAAGACTGTGTCAAATACCTTGCTAAAGTCTAGGTATGCTATGTCTGCAGCCCTCCCTGGTCTACTACTTTGGTCACCCAGTCAAAGAAATCTATTAGATCTGCCTGACATGACCTTCCTGCCAGAACCCATGCTGTCTTGGGTCCCAGCCCACTGGCCTCTAGGTACTCAACTATTTTTCCTTCAGAAGTGACTCCATCACTTTCCCTACCACAGAGGTCAGACTGACAGGTCTGTAGTTTCAGCCTCTGTCTTGGTCCCACTTTTGTGAAGGGGAATCACATCGCCTTCTTCCAGTCTTGAATTCCACACCATCCTCCCATGATTTATTAAAAAGAGTAGCCAGTGGTTTCACTAGTTCCTCCCTTAATTCTTTAGAATTCTGGGTGAATTCCATCTGGACCCATTGCTTTGTCTACCTTCAGTTTTAGGAGTTCTTGCAGAACCCTATCTTCTGTGAAAGGACTGGGATCGACCCCTATCAAGAGTGCTTCTGTTAATTGGATTAGGCACTTCTCCTCCTTTGTGAATACTGAGCAGAAATATTCATTCAGTATCCCTGCTTTTTCACTGTCCCCTCTGTCCACCCACCGTTCATTCTATTCAGCCTCACTATCCCTCCCTTTGTCTTTCTAGCTACTGATGTACTTATAAAAGGTTTTATCCCCTTCTTAACTGAGTTGGCTATCTTTCCCCTCAGTTTGGGCCTTTGCTATTCTGACTTCCTCCCTGCCTCCTTCTGCCTTAACTGGTACAGCTTTGTCCTGCTCCTTCTGTGTTTCCTTATACTTCCTGAAGGCTATCTTTTCTTCCTGACTTTCACAGTCACCTCTTTTGAGAACCATAGTGGCTTTTTCTTTCATTTTGATTTGTTTATTTGCTTCACACAAAGGCTTGTTGCCTCTGTGATGGCAGTTTTGATGATTCCCATTGTTGCTCCACACCTCCTTCTAGCCTGTTTGCTAGTGGTTTTCTGAGGCACTCTCCCATCTTGCCAAAGTCAGCCCTCCTAAAGTCCAGTACCCTCACTTTTGTATGGCTTGACTCTGTAGCCAAGTTTAACGTGAACCACACTGTTTGATGGTCACTTGTTCCCAGATGGCAACCCACTTCTAGAGCTGAGATCCTCTCACTTCCCCCATTTGAGAGTATGAGGTCTAGGATTGCCCTCATGAGTGGGTTCCAAAACTAGCTGTCTGAGGCCTGCCACCTGTAGGGCATCAAGAATGGCCCTGCTCTTGGATGTGGCTGCAGCAAATGTGCTCCAGTTAACATCTGACATATTCAGGTCTCCCATCAACAATATCTCCCCTTTCTCTGCCATTCTAAGAATGCCTTCTATCATATCCTTGTCCATTCCCTCCCCCTGACGTAGGGGTCTGTACACAACCCCTGTGCGGATTGTGGTGCCCTTTCCAGTCTCCAAGGTGACCCACAGTGCCTCCTCTCCTCCCTGTTTACTCTTTTGTTCGGTTGCCGTTATCCCTTCCTTTACATAGAGAGCTACTCCTCCTCCTCTTATCCCCTGCCTGTCTCTCCTGTAGGTTACGTACCCTGGTATGTTAACATCCCAGTCATGGTTCTCTGTGTACCATGTTTCTGTGACTGCTACGATATCCAGGCATCCCTCTTCCATCAATGCCACCAGCTCAGGGAGCTTATTGCCCAGACTACAGGCATTGGTACTCATTACCCTCCATTTCCTGATGGCCTTACTCCATTTTGCCCCATCCCTGTCCTTCTTGCCTTGCCACTTTCTCCATTTACCCCTGCCCTTCTCCCTATCGACACCTCTATATTGGTGTTTGCCGCACTTACTACCATGATTTTTTGGGGGGTCTAGGATTTTCATGCTCCTTTCCAGTGCCTCCCCCCTTGACTAGTTTAAATGCTTGCCAATGAAGCATTTAAACCTATCACCTAGGATCCTGGTTCCCCTCCTGGACAGATGCAGCCCATCATGCCAGTATAGGCTTGCATCACTCCAGGTGGACCCCCAGTCCCCAATGAAGCAAATCCCGAGCTCCACACCAGTTTTTCAACCACTGATTGAATCCCATGGTGCGGATCACCTAGCCTCTCCTATGCCATAGATGGGCAGCACCTCCAGAAGGTTATCGTGCATGCTACTTGTCTAAGGCCCTCCCAATTCCACAAACTCTTCCTGCACTTCTCTAATCCCTTTCTTAGCCAGGTCATTTGTCCCTAGGTGGACAATGACATCCAGCCCCTTCCTGTGCAGCTGCTCCGGCAATCCTGAGGATTCGCTCCCTGTCCCTCAAGCCATGGCCAGGCAGGCACCTTACCTCCCTCTCCCTTCCTCCCCAGTTCTACCTTCCTAACAATGAAGTCCCCCACCAGGAGTTGTTTTCTTCCCGTGGGATCCCTGCCACCCTCCGTCGTCTCCTTTGTGGAGGTTCCCAGCATCCTCTTTGGTCTCCACTGCGGGTGCCTCCATAGAGGAACCACACTTTGCCAGAATGGCATAGGAATTGTGGAGAGGTACAACTGGAGGAATGTGCCTTTGTTCCACCACCCTCACACTCCCTGAGCCCACTGTAGTCCAACCGCTCCTCTTTCTTGGCAACCTCTGAGGCAACGGCAGTGGCACTTGTGGTCCCTGGATGGTAGATGAGGTCCCACAAATCCTGGCCAACTCAGCCTGGAGATGAGCAACCTCCTTCCTCAGCCCAGAGAGGTGTCTGCAGATGGGACAACACTGCATCCTCCAGAACGTCTCCCGGAACACTGCTGCTCCACAGCCACTGCACTGCACCACTCCCATCATGTCTTATTTCTGGCCCCTTAACTGTTTGCAATCCTTACTCTTTCCTCTGTTTTTTTTCTCTCTCTCCTTGCTTTCTGCCTGTGTGCCCTTTAAGCTCCTGATTGTCCTGTTCTGAGACAAGAATATCCTATATTTCTCAGTAGACCCCTTACTTGCTCAGAGGCAGACCTCCAGCAGCTAGAGGAGGCCGGAGAGCTACTCTTTCCCTTCTAGGATGGTGGTTCTTTGGTGGCTCTGTGATCACTCACTTCCTGCTCTCCAACAGGAAGTTCCTGTTGTCAGTCAAATCCTGTGCCTATAAAAGTAGAACTAGCTTTGGGTGGGAGGGAAGGAGGGCAATATAGTCCCAGTAGAGAAGTCCAGTCACACAGCAGTCCTTTCTCCTGATGTCTTCTGCCAAGCTATAACAGGGTCACACGCAAGGTCAATGCCATAGCAGCACAAAGGAGAACAGTGCGTGATATCCAAAAAAAAGTATAATGACCTGAAGCTCCTTGTGAAGAGGAAGCTGGCACAGAACAGACGCAGCACACAGGGCACGGGGGGGGACCCACCCAGCAGCAGACACACACCAGTCTGGACGGGAGGATGGCCCCACACCCGAGCCAGCAGAACATCAGCAGTGACAAAGACCTGGACACCTGCAGACAACAAACAGTCACAGGTAGGGACAACAGGTAGCAATGCATGTGAGAGTCGGGACATGGCAAATGCACTGCAACCACCTTCAATGGTGGGGGGCACGGGGTAAGGACATGTAGGCTGAATATGCAGGGTGGTGCTGTGCCTGTGCAATGACACATGTCCACTGTCAGCTGTGGGGTGGGCATAGGTACCATTCTGTGTCCAGTGGCCTGTGCAATGGTACATTGCCTGCTGAATGGGGGTCCTAAGGATGATCCCTGAGTACTGCTGGTGGGGGCTGTGCAATGGTATGTGTCCGCTGCACATGGGGGACTAGGCATAATCTCTTTGTACTGCTGGTGGGGAGGGGCTGTGCAATGGTATGCATCCTGCAGCACATAGGGATCCTAGGGATGATCCCCGTGTATTGCTGGTGGGGGCTGTGCAATGGTATGTGTTCTGCAGCCTGGGGGGGGAGGCCATGGGGTAATGACACACACTGCCCAATGAGGGGGTTGAGGGCATAACAGCATGTGCACAGATAGCAGGGTAAACACATGCGCTCATAGGGTGGGTTGAACCCTGCAGCACAGTGGGTCACAAGGCTGCATCAGGGCATGGCTGCACTGTGTAGCTGGGATAATAGTAGGGCAGCTATATGAGATCTGGGACTGATGTACCAGGGTGGTAATTAATTGATGAGTAGCTATTTTCTTGGGACAATACTAACTGTAAAAGAAGTATTTACATAGGTGTTCTACAAATGTTATGTTTGGTAAACAAAGTGAGGCAAATGCTATGCAATTCCACAATGTCCTAGCACACCTATGAGGGAAACACTAATCAAGTATTAGAGTGACATAAAACCCTGTGTACACACACTGACACGTTGTCCATCCAACAGGTGCCATAGCCACTGGTGACAGTGGGCCAAGTGGAGCTGGACGATGTGAACAGCAGCAGCATGGCCAGAGAGATGCAGGCACAGCCCAGGACACTGGCACAGCAATGGGTGAAGGAAGCAGCACACCAACAAGTGGCCGTAGCCCAGCCAACAGCACACCATTGGCCGACACACCAGACCCCGTAGTGGAGCCGGAAGAGCTCAAGGACAGTGATAGTCCCATGGGCGAGGAGGTGGACAGCAGTGTGGAGGATGCAGCAAGCAGTCAAATCCAGCAGCAGAGAACCAATGAGGACTCCAGCAGTGACACCACACCGGCGGAGATGGCTAGGATTACTAGAGACAGTCTGCTGGTTTCCAAGCCTGTGCCACCAGCAACACAGGGGACAATAACAGGGTCCATGAACCCCTGAGTACCTGTGGACTGGAGAAGCAGCTGGATGAGACCATCCGAGAATTGCAGAACCAGCTGTCCCCACTGGCCTATATAGGGGAACACTGCCAGTCTGTGCTGTCTGGGCAGGGGGACGTGAGGCAGGAGCTGGAAAACATCAGGCAGGCCATGCAGGACCAACAACACAGCCTTGAGACATACCTGTCCAACATTACCAGTAGTCTGCAGGCATGTGCCAGGGAGACCACTGTGTGCATGGGCAGCATGGGGAATACAATTCAGGGCATATGGCTCTATGCTGAATGCCAGGCAACATTCATGGAATGATGCACAACAGCCATGGACCACATGCTGGCACAGAAACAGACCCACTACATAGCCATGGCCACGGCCATGCAGGCCATAATGTGTACACTGCAGCCACTACAACAGCTACAGAATATGGCCCAGAGTGTGGCACCCCCTGCAAGTGCACATGCATGCACACAGACACAGCCACCAGTTCCAGTGCAACAACCCCCCACGACCCAAGCAGTGGCAGCACCACCTGACACTACCATGCAGCCAAAGTCACATGGGCAGCAGTGCATGGCTGACATAGGCACAGCCCCAGGCCACCACAGCAGTACACCTGCTGTGATGCACATCAGTGCGACCCCTGTCATCAGAACGGCAACACAGGTGCATGCCACAACCACACACACGGACATGCCCACCACCACTGTTACAGGTCCTGTGCCTCAACAGCAAGGCGTGCATCCAGTGTCCACTGCACCACAGGCCACACAGTTGCCCAGACTGTCCACATGGTAGGGGGGGTACACACAGTGTAGTGACAGCACAGCCGACACCGCCCATGACAATGAGGCATGTTGGCCTTGAGAGGGCAGAGGAGCAGCAGAACCACTATGAGGACATACACAGGCCCACAGGGTGCAACGCCAGGGGAGGTCCAGCAGGGCACTGCACAACCCACCAGCACAGCGGGTCCATCCACATCCTAACACCCGTCTCCTGAGATGTTTGTGCAACCATGGCATGGCCATGGTAGATGGCAGTAGGATGCCCAGCAGCATGGTGTAGATGGTGGTCAGTTGGGTAATGTAGCAATGGTGGGGCTGGGGCAATGGCATGTCTGGCAAAGTACCCCAATTTGGGGTGGGCACTGTGCACTACACAGGGATGTGGGTGTGTGGACATGTGAATGCGTGTATGGGTGAGTGTGTGAGCACATGTGTTGGGGTTCACATGATAACACTCTGTCTAGTGCATCCAAAGCTGAATGTACACACTGTCAATAAAGTCTTTACCAATACACAGTGTAGTCATGTGTTGTGCTTCAGGTACCCTGTGAAGGCCAGCAGCAGTGGTCACAGCCCTAGATGGGCAAGCACTGTTTGGCTGGTGGTGGGCATTGCAAATCATGGGGCAACACATCAATGGGACAACATTTCCCAGCAGAAGTGCAATGTTCCTGCAGCATGCACTGGGCACAGGTGTTCAGAGGCCAGATGTTGGCTGTCGGGACTGGTACGTGGGGTACAAATGTACACCAGGATGGCATAGACCATGGCACACATGGGCCACAGTGGGGGGGATGGCACAATGTCTGCAGTCAGCAGAGGTGACATGGGCAGAGGCCTGCACATACTGTTGGCCCAGGCAGGTGACATGCCAATTGGACATGTGCTGGCACATGCAGCATGCACCACTGGCCATGGCAGCAGCCTGTGGTGTGCATGGGAGGTTAACAGCAGGGGCCTGGCCCAGTACAATGAATGCATACAACACGCCCACCAGATGGAAAGGCAATGCACACATGTATGCACACAGACACAATGGCAGACGCTGTGCATGCCAGACATAGGCCACAGGACACACACACCAGTGAAGGTGGACAACAGTGCAGGTCCGTGTGGCTCACAGGACTGCCACATGATGGCCATGGTACTGCAGAAGTTCTGGACTTGCAAACCCCATACACACACACACACACACACACACACACACACACACACACACACACATATATATGCACACACACACACTGCACATGCAACAAGCAGTACAGTACCGGGCAGACGCCCTGGGGAACGTGTGTCCAGCACCAGACCATGCATGCATGTCAGATGGCATGCAGAGGACAGTGGCACATGACATGGATGTAGATGCCACCAGGTGCCACACACCGGCCATGGCCACCAGATTGTGTGTACAGTGATACCATGGCAGGTGAGCAGCACCAGAAGGCACAGCTTCAGTACACATCTGTAGCCTGGTGCCCCAGGCCCACAAAGGTGTGCCAGGGTGGTGTGGTGCCAGACAGGACCACAGCCAGCACAGCTGATGGCCGTGCTGAGCGGGGGGGTCTGGGAACATGGCACACCACTGTGCACTGCAGACACTGGTGGCATGCACCACATGTGCACAGCCCCATGTTGTGACAGCGCTGGGCACTGTGCATCCCACACAGCTGTGCCATGTGTCTGCAATAACACACACCGAACGACATCATGGGGCGGACAGTATTGCACTGCCATTGTCCACACAGAGTGACACACCCACAACACAAAGGTACCATCACCGTGACTGCACACAGGCCCATGGTGTTTGTCAACCAACAGCATTGTTCAATGTAGCAACATATGGCACACACACAAATACAACAATGCACAGCATGACAGGAATGAACATTGCAATATAACAATTGTACAGGCATGCAACCCACCCTTGCCATCAACAGTAGCTGTGCACCCATGTGTTGCACAGTCACACAAGCAATAGTCCTCCCTGTCAGTAATCCCATATCACATTGCCACATCCACCCCCCCCAAAACCCCTGCAGGGGATGCAGCCCTGCAGCTGCCACAACAGGGTACCTCTGTGCATTGTCTGGACAGCAGTGCCCCATACATCTGCATGGTATCACTCATTATCACGTCTGTGACTGGACGTATGTCAGATAGCAGCATGCACAATGCATTACAACACTGCATACATATACATAGGCCACAACTGCGTGATGCCCAGTGCGCAATTGCATAACATCGCAGCCTTCGAGGGCTACACACCATGCATGCCTCCATATCTGTAGCCCACAAGTGCAGTTCACAGGTGTGCACATCCGTGCCACAGGTTGCAACTGCACACTTGTGACCTGCGATACACGTGCAGCGTGTACGTGCCCCACGTGCGTCTTGCAGCCATGTGGTGTAGCTAGGCCACAGCACCGTCTCACAGTTTGCAGGTTGGACAGCTGAAAGCAGTGCAGAGGGACAGCGGTGCCACAGGACAGGTGGAGCAGGAGCATACCAGTCTGCATACTGGTAAGTACTGGGACACAGCAGGCCATACCTCTCAACCCCCCACCTCAATCACAGGACAGGCCGCAACAGACATTACAAGACAGGCCTAACACAGAACATTGCCAGCTTAACACACACATAGGAACACAGCTGCTGGCATGTCTGGATGTGTTCCACAGGCTGTGTACCACATCCTTCCCAGTATGCATGGCATGTCCACAATAGCAGCATGACTGCTACCCCACCTGCTAGCATTACAGGCAGGGTCCCCTCCCCACCTCTCAGTGATAGGTAAGCCACATTAGGGTGGCATAGGGACATTCCTGTGAGTAGAGGATGGATGGGAGGTATGCAGCACCCACAGGCAGCAGGCCACAGTCATAATGCCAGCACTGTTCTAACTCACGTCCCATCCCACTGTAGCATGACAGCGGACACACCCAGGCCATAGGTTAGTAGTAGCCAATGCACAGCATGCACTGTTCCAATGCATGTACTACACTGTGTGCCTAACGTTGCTGTTCACTGCCCCCTGTGTAGGATACAGTGCCACCGCATGGGACCAGGTAGGGGGACACTGCCACACCACTGCAGCTGCTGTTGTCACTGTCTGTACCACTAGCTAATGATGACCTGCACATTCTCCATCCAGGTCTGCCACTGAAGCCAGCAGTGCCACCCACGCCTGTAGGTCCAGGTAGGTGTCTGTCACATGTCATAGTGTCAGCAGTGGTGGGCCATGGGACTGCACCCTGGGCACATGCTAGCTTGTGCTGCATGCTGCTCCCCACGATGGTGGACATGCAGACTTGTGGCAGGGCTGCATGCAGTGCTGCCCAACCACACCCACACTCTACAGTGTCAGGCTGTGTCATGCCTCTGCAGGGGGCTGGTGGACTGGCGGTACACTGCTGGGGCAGTTTGTGTGCAGTGCATACCTGTTCATGTGCATGGCACCATACAGCCAGTCTAGGCTTCCTGCAGTGCATGTCATCGGTGGGGGCTGCACCTCCGGTGGTGGGGGAGTGCATTTGAGTGGCCTGTGGCTCTGGCCTGCCACCATGCACCATGGACACAGGTGGGTGTTATACTGGGTGGGTAGGGGGGTCATCAACGCATCCACAGTGGCATTGTGTATTGACCCGTGTGCTATTCCTTCCCCCATGCAGGTATCACAACACACTCTGGACATGTCCTTTGGATCAGTCCTCAGTCTGAGCAGACAGACACCTAATTTCACTCCTATGGAGACCACCATGCTAGTAAACTGTGTGCAGCAGTGTGGCAGGACACTGCTGCCACCAGGGTGCAGAAGACACACCACCACAGAGCGGGACCATGCATGGCGTGCCATCGGCGCATGGCTGGGGGCAAGAAGTGACATACACTGGATGGTCTGCCAGCAGCAACACTGCTGGCAGGATCTGACATGGAGGGATCAAGGCATTCTGCAGCACATGATCAGCATGGCATGGTGCAGGGACGCCGAGATGAAGTTTGGACAGGACACAGGTGCGGGTTTGTGTGCCTACAGCTGAACATCTGACAGTGCAGAGCTGGCACATGGGCCATGGCATGTTTAGCTGCACACATCTCACCATTCTCAACATCCCCACAGGTGCATCAGGTGCATCCCAGGGTGTGCAGCATGGCCGTGTCGGCAGTCTGAGGCTGGAGGCGTTAAAGTGGAGGTCTGGTAAGTGCATGCAGTGGTCCCATGCATTGTGGCCATGGCGATCAGCCACATGGTGGCACACGCTGCAACCATACATGTCCTGTGTGTGCATGTATGTGTGTGCCACATGGCCAGGCCTCGCACTGACTGCATCCTTCACATACCAACAGGTGGTCATAGCTGACTGACCCAGTGGCAGAGGGCACTGCTGAGGGCCATGGCAGAGCTGAAGGCAACAGACACTGAGGAGTACAGCCAGTGCATGCAGTGCAGACAGCAGAGGGCATGGGTCCTTCCACCCACCTCATCCTCCTCCTCAGAGGGGGAGGAGCCTGTGGAGGTGGTGGTGGATGATGCACAGCAGGAGGATGTGCAGGACCCCACAGACGTTGGGCGACAGGAGCCTGTTCCACAGCCAGATGCTGAGCCAGATGTGGTGGAAAGGGTTACAGAGGAGGTGGACCTGGCCATGGCCACACCACCTACTGGGCCCAAACTGGTGGATACAGCAGTACAGCAGGCAGAGGATGCACCACCTACAGGTGCCATGCAGTGCGTGGATGCACCGGCATTGGGGATCCCTAGGCCTCAGCCGATGGACATCATCCAGGAGCAGCAGCAGCAGGGGGAAGATGTGGACAGCATTGCTGGGGGGCCTGGGGATGTTCCCATGTGGGGGGGGAGCTCTGAATTGACAGCGCCTGATGACCCTGGAGTCAGCTATCCTGGATGATATCAGATGCCTGCATGGCTCTGTGGGTGCTCTGCTGGAAGAGTTATGCAGGACATAGCTGCTGTGCTGATGCACTGTGTTTTGGGGGCCGGGAATGTATATGTGGGTGGTATTGTATATGTGGGTGTGATATATGGGCAGGGCCCCGATTTTTCTGCAGCACATCAGAGCAAAGTTCTGCAGCAGGGTTCTCATTTGCCACAGAACTTCTGCGGCACTCAACACCAATTTCTGCGGCAATTCTGTGGCACATTTCTACCCTTAATTTTTTTCTTTTTTTTTTTTTTTTTTTTGCCATATCTGACACAATGCACGCTCATAACACAGTCTTTTTATGGGCGTTTGTCACCAAATTTTCAACATAGACAGTTTAAGACCTCTGCTCATGAACAGTACCACTGTGACTTTCTTAATCTGTCCCGAACATTAATTTTGCACACCGACCGTGCCATTGTGCGCTACATGTGCGAAAACACATTTTGGGTGAGATGTGAAAAATGACAGTTGTACTGTTCCTAAGAAGGTGTGGTAAAATGGCAATACTAAAATCTGGGTGAAAATATTAAAAATGCTTTTCGAAATTCTGACGTGCGTGGAACTGCACAGCATGCGGCTAAGTAAAACGATCATTTTGGGATATATTCAAATTTTCAACATAGAGTTTTGGGGAGTTTATTTTGAACCAGACACTGTCATTTCATTAATTATTCCGGAAAGGTGGTTCCACACAGTGACTGCGGAATCACCTTTCGGGACCGATTAATGAAATAACAGTGTCACAGTTCATGAGGTGGGGCCCCAAAAACCCCATGTTGAAAATTTGGTGAAAAAATTTCCAGAAATGGCTGAGATATGCACTAAAGTTGAAAAAAATCCATTTATGCCATTATGCAGCTTACCGGCATTTCTTCAGATCGCGGTCGGCTTTGAAGAGTGCAGACGTGTTCCCGGTCCACCGAAGATCGTCACGCTGGGCTCCGGAGGTAAGTATGAGTTGAGGTGGGGGTGAGGTGGTGGTGTGGGTAGGTGGGCACGCAGAGGGTGGGTGCGGGTTGGGGTAGGGGGGCAAAAGAATCAACAAGGGAAGTTTTTTTTTTTTCAGGTTTTTTTTTTTTAGACTCAACAAGGGACTTTTGCCACGCTGGGGTGGGCTTCCAGCATGGCACCAGGCAGCTTGGGGGGAACGTGAAGCTGAAGAGGGGGATTGGGCACCCCCGTCAGCAATGGAAGCTTTTGCCACTCTGGGGTGGGCTCCCAGCATGGCACCAGGCAGCTTGGGGGAGTGAAGCCGACGGGGATTGGGCACCCTGTCGGCAATGGAAGCTTTTGCCAAGCTGGGGTGGGCTCCCAGTGTGGCATACAGACATTTGGAGGGGCAGTGAAGCCGATGGGAGATTGGGCACCCCCGTTGGCAAAGAACGTTGTTCAGCGGGCGGCCACAAATTCCACGGGTGACGGCAAATTCCATGGATATTTCCGTGGTTTGCCGCACCAGCGGAATCGCGGAAAACTCGGGGCCCTGTGTATGGGTGGGATTGTATATATGGATGGAATTTATATATGGGTGGGATTGTATATATGTTTGTGATTATCTATATGGGTGGGATTGTTTAGTTGTTGTGGGGACTTGCGTTTGGTAGTTTGTGGGTGCGGGTTGGCATTTGGGACTGTTGTGGGTTTCTGCTTGAGGTGTTATGTCATATTGTTGTGTTTTGTCGTTGTGCCATTTCCTGTTGTTCACACCCTTTCCCCATTTCTTGTTTCCATGTGTCCCTTTTGTTACATTTCTTACATTAAACTGTTTTACTACATCACTGAGCCTGTGTGTCTGTCTCAGGTGTGCATGGTCGTGTGTGTGTGTGTGTCACTGTGTACGTGGGGGCTCACCTATGGTAGTGCCTGCTGTCTCCGGTGTATCCTCACTGTGCATCTGGTCTGTGTGCCAGCTGTGCAGCTCACAGCCCACGTCACATGCCAGTGACCATGTCTGCATGGTGTCCTGTGTACTGCAGCTCACCGTGCATGGTCTGGCACCCATGCCACCACACATTATATGTCCCGGCTGTGTGGTGGCCCTGTACCTGTACAGCACCCTTCCACCTAGGGGATCCAGAGTTGCCTGTGGGTGGCACCAGTGGCACAGGCATTGGTGTGTCTCACCACCATATGTCTACAGGTCTGTGCCACCCGGTGCTGTGTCCCTGTTGTGGCTGCCCTGTTTACATGTATCAGTGGCCATGGCAGGTGCATTGTGCCTGGTGGAACCATCATCCTAGCAATGTGTCTGTGGCCTCTGTGCACCCTTTGCCTCCTGTGCCACATGCTATTGGCACCTGCGTTGCTGCCCCTTTCAGTCAGTCCTGTCTCACAGGGTGTGTTGTGGTTTTCTGCATGCATGGCCCACTTCATGGCACTGTTTCCACCCTGTTAGTGTGTGTCAGTGTATACTGGATGTGCCATATGTGTGTAGGCCTCACAGGTATGTGGGCCACACAGTGTGCAGCCTACCTCTACGCATTACCCTACATTACTGTGTGCCAGGTTGTGTGGCACCAGGCCAGGTTCTGTATTGCCCAATGCATGGCCATTCCCCACACACCAGCAGACTGTGCTGTACCTGTCACCTCTTACCTGTTGTGGTGGTCTGGAACCGAAGCTTCATACTATTTCTCAGTGCATCACACTGTACCATGTCAATGACTGTGTGTGTGCCACTCAATGTGGCCACATTGCATGGGCACTGTTGCCATCATCCAGTGTCACCATGTCCTGTGCACTTCACCAAGCGGCATGCCCATGTGATGGTATGTTGGACATGTCCGCTTAGCTTATTTTGGATGTCATGGTGGTATCGTGGCAGTCATCAGGTGAAGTGCCTCTCTATCAGGTCACATCATGCACGTTGGCCTGCCTGTGCCAGTGCTGCATCTGTATGGTGGTGTCTGTCATGTCAGGCTGCCATGCCAGTCCCATCCTGTTCATCCTCCTCCTCCTCCTCCAGCTGGTCTGGTGGTGTCACACGGTTTTGCACTGCGATGTTGTGCAGTTTACAGCAGACAAGGAAGATCTTGCAGGTTGTCTCTGGACTGTACTGTGGGGCCCCTGACGATCTATCAATACACCTGAAACGTGCCTTCAGGGCACCAAAGGTGTGCTCGATGACGCACCTGGTATGCCTGTGCACATCACTGTATCTTGTCTATGCTGCTGTGTGTGTGTGGTGCAGTGGCATCATCACCCATGGCAGCTGTGAATATCCACTGTCTCCTGCTGGATAAATGGAACAGCATCAGTCTGTATGGTCTGTGTTACCTGTGAGTGCATGGCACGCAGGTGTCCAGGTCTGCGGTGCTGTGTACTGTGTTACATTACTTAGTAGCCATCCTCCCATGAGGTGGCCCCTCTGGTAGGCCTCCTGTAGGCCACTGTTGTGCAGGATGCAGGCATCATGCGTGGAACCAGGGTACTGGGCAACCACATCCAGTATGCGGCAATGACTGTCAAACACTACCTGCATATTCATGGAGTGGTGCCCCTTTTGGTTGACATACACATCCCCATTACCTGATGGGGCCCATATGGCAACATGGGTGCAGTCTATTGCATCCATTACATGTGGGAACTGGGCGATGGTGTAGAAGCCCTGCATCACTGCCTGCTGCTGTCATGCTTCATGGGGGAAGGTGATGTACTGGTCCATGTGGGCCACCATTGCATTCAGGAACTGGTGTGGGCACCTGGGCATGGCTGACTGTGATATTTCCACAGTGTCGCCTGTTTGGGGTCTGGAATGTCCCTGTTGCCAGGAAGCATAGTGTTGCTGTTATCTTCACCTCCACAGGGACTGTCCGCCACCTGTGGGTGGCACTCCGCAGGTCTGCACGGAGGTCGTCGCATATCCCCTCAATGATGGCCTGGGGCAGTCGGTAATGTGCAATGCACTGCTCCTCCTTCAGGTCCTGGTATGTCTTCCTTGGCCTGTACATGCGTGGTGCATGGTGTATGGCAGGTCTGTGCCGTCTTAGTTGCTGCCTGTTCCACTGGTTCTGGGTATTCTGTTGCCTCCTGTGCTGTCCCACTGGTCCAGTAGTACCACTCCTAGCATTTCTGCTTGTCCTTCCATTGTCTTTCTCCTCTCTCTCACAGTGCTTTGCAACTGTCTCTCCAGCCTGCCTGGCAGTGCTCCTTTATATACTGTGTAAGTTACACCTGCCCCCACCTGGTGTATGTTACGCCATTAGGGCATGGCACAACTTGTCATGCAGCAGCTTCCAGAATCCCGCATTGGCATTTATCTTGTATTTATTCATTTGTGCATTGGCGTACCTGCGAGATTGTCGTAACTGTGGCATATGTCACCTTTGGTGTATTTACTTATGTTCTGGCGCATGTCACTTTCTAGAATCACGTATGTCGCAACTGCTTGTCATATTTGCGGGTTGAGACATTTTTGTTGCTGCAACTGCGTTACATTGTGGCATCATCTTTCTAGAATCAGGCCCCATGTCTGATGAGTACAGCCAGCAGCCAGATTGGGAGGGAGGTAACAGACGCACCCCAGCAGTGGAATTCCTGAATACTGACAGACCCATATAGAAGATAGTTACTCTCAAAGTCTGACATCTCTGTCCTGCAGTAACCACAAACTTAATACTTAACCATATCCACCAACCCCACACCAACCCGGCCTCAACCACCTCCTCCTCCACCACCCACCCACCAAAAACCATCACAAATTAAGAAATACTTACCAGCAGTTAATGAACTGCACACATATTGAATGGCAGCAGTGCACCTGGAGTTAACAGCTCCTGAATTCCTGCATGTGTTGAGAAAAGAAAAAATAATACAATTACAATCCGACTCAGATATCCAAGCTGCAGTCACCTATCCTTCCCACTAATGAAAAATTCAATACTTACCATGTCCTTGTGAAATGAGAAATGTGGTGCATTCCAACATCCCGAATCCAAATCCTGGGCTGGCATGCATGTTGTCATGATGCTATACTCCTCAGCACACTAGATAAATATAAAATCAGTACAAACATATAAGAACTCAAGATGTCCCAATAGCAACCCACCATCCTCCTTCTTTTGCCCCCCAAAAAATAAATACAGATACTAACATGTGCAGCACCAGCAGCACCAGCAACATTGGTCAGCTATGCGAAGAGGATCCTCATGAAGCAGACGAAGCATTACTTGTCATGGCAACTAGTCAGAACAGCAGGCAGCAGCTACAGGCTACAGCAGCAGCACTCAAAATGTCATTCAATCCACACCGACTTAAAACCACAGAGACAAAAGAGCTAACCAGGGCATCATCTTTGCGAAATGATAATTCCAGAGTTCTCAATCAATTGAGAAAGCAGCAGCAGGAGGAAGTAAGTGCAACTTTAAGTCACAGAACCATTTTGCAGAAGTATTTATTTTTATCACCATGGCAAACTGGCTTACGTTGCATGTCAGGCAGTGGCGGCATCACGGTTAGGCCTGAAAAGCATATGAAATTGTGCAGAGAACCGCAGATTAGGGTTCTTTGTGGATGTGAACCATGTAACTGCATGTCTGACACCTGATTTCTGTCTGAATGTACTGTGCAATTTTTTGTGAAACATTTCTGGACTTCTGGGCCACGATGTTAAGCAGTGACAGCTCCATGGATATGACCCATGTAACTGCATGTCTGACACCTGGGTAGGGGTTTGGGTGCCATAAAACATCATGGCTGGGACCTGATTTCAGTCTGAAGTTACTGTAACTTTTTTTGTAAACATTTCTGGACTTCAGTGCCATGATAGGCAGTGGCAGCATCATGTTTAGGCCTGAAAAACATTTAAACGGTGTAGAAAACAGCACATTTGGTCCTGCGGGTGGATGTGAACCATGTAACTGCATGTCTGACACCTAATTTCTGTCTGAATTTAATGTACCATTTTTTAGGAAACATTTCTGGACATGTACTGTCTGTGCTACACTCACAGAAAGAAGATGTGGCCTGAAATAAATTGTAAACAATGGACCAAAGACCATCGTTTGGTCCAGGTGGGTGTTTGGGTGTCATAAAACATCATGGCTGGGACCTGATTTCAGTCTGAAGTTACTGTAACATTTTTTGTAAACATTTCTGGACTTATGGGCCATGTTAGGCAGTGGCAGTACCATGGTTAGGCCCAAAAAGCATTTAAATGGTGCAGAAAACAGCACATTTGGGTCCTGCAGGTGGATGTGAACCATGTAACTGCATGTCTGGCACCTGATTTCTGTTTGAATTTAATGTGCTGCTTCTGTACTTATATTAACAGTGCTCTGCACAGCACAGTGTGGACTGGAGGGGAGGGAACCAACTTAACATTTGTGGCAAGTGCAGGACGTGTGTTAAGCACTAAAACCATATTTATGTTTAACTTTGCAATAAAATTATTTCTGTGATAGTTGTGTACATCTTTGGAGTGTTGCTGCGCACACCCACGACTGATGCAACATCACATATTTTTAGAAAAACATTTTTGTTCATATGAACAATACTTGACATTTGTGGATAGGAGGCAAGAATATATGAATGAGTCAAACAAAAGAAAAACAAAGGTAAGAAGTTTATGGGTACAACACTACTGACTGTGACACAAGAGTACAATGGGGAAGGGGGACAGGCTGGGTTATGGGTAGCGTAATCTGAGAGGGTGATACAGAAGTTAGGGAACAGGGAAAAGGATTTAACATGATGGGGAGCACATTACACATAAGTAACACGCCGCACACACCTCTCAACTGTACCACATTACGAGGAACGTTCCTCATTTTACTTCAGAAAAGCTCCCTGTTTGACATTGCGAGGACTTGTTCCACATTCAAAGTCAACATTTTAAAGCAAAAATCCATAGGAAATAATGCAAAAAATATATTATTCAATTAATAACAGACTTTCTGAACATAAATGCAACATGTTAACAGTGTTTTGAGCTTCTTAAGTAAAGATTTGTTTAAGTGTTCCACATTTTGCCCATTTGTTCCACATTTTGACAGGCAATGTTCCACATTTGGGGGACAAAAGGTTGAGAGGTATGACGCCACACAGAACCACTGGACAAAGTTATATATTTATGACAATAAACAAACAAACAAGAGGATACAGAGGACGATTACAGGACAGAAAATATTTTTTTGTAATTTTTTTATCTTTTTAATTTTTTTTCTTTTTTTCTTATTTTTGGAGGGTGGAGGTAGAATGGAGAGAAGAGAAGACTATCAAAGCACAGTGACAGGACACAGGATGCTAGGATTCAATCAGAAATAAGAAAAAACAATTAACTTGCTGCTGACTGAAAATAAGTAATTTAAACATGCCCAAAAGTGCCACCACCACCACCACTATGATGCAACTCCGCAAGGAGGTTGAGAATTTTTTGCTGGTCCTCCATTATTTTGTTTCTATCCCCCCTGGCCTCACTGAACTCCTGTCTGAACTGCTAATAGTCATGCCGTAGTGCTTGCACTTCAGCCTGTACAGCTGCCAGGTCTTCACTTGTGATCATCTGACCACCAGCTGCAGACAGTGTGGACTCAGCATCCTGATGCTTGTGGTGCCGCCGACTGTGGGGTAATTCTGCCCCTGGTGCTGCCTCCTGCTGCTGCTGCTCTGTCTGACCACTGCACCCCATGTGTTGATGCCAACTCACTGCAGACTGAGAAGGGCTTCCTTGCTCCTCCTGGCCCCCTTCCCCTTCTCTGTGTCTAGCCATGCCTACATGCAGCTCACCCACTTCAGTGCTTACACCTGCACTGCTCTCTACAGCTGCACTTGATGCCGCAACCCCCCACAATCTGCAGTCCCATTGGAGTGCATGGTAGTGCTCTATGTGGCTAAGATGCCCGGTTGTCCCGAAGTGGGATCCACCCTTTCCCAGACACACATCCTGCCTGCATAGATTGCAGGTGATCACTGGGTCACCTACTGATATTTCACAGAAAAAAACCCAGACAGGGGAACTTTGGGGACGATGGTGCTGTGGGGGGGGGGCACAGATAATGCCCCAGGCACTAACTCCACCGAGTGCTTGAAAGGGGGCACCAGTCTCCTGCTGCCTGGGTGGAGGAACAGTATCCTCCTGGTGCTGGGGAGGAGACACTGTCTCCAACTGCTGCTGCTGCAGTGGAGGGGCCACAGTCACCTCCTGCTTCTGCGGAGATGGCACAGTTGGCTGCTGAAACGCATATACAGGTGCCCCAATGTCTTCACCCTTCTCCATTATGATTGTCCACAAAAAAACACTTCAAACAAACAAACAAAAAGAAATAGAAATAGAGACCCTGAGAGAGCTGGGGCCGGGGATCTCACACACACACACACACACAATCACAAACACACACACACACACAATCACCAGGTACTAAAATATGAACTAGAACAAAGACAAACAAGAAAAAGTTAGCAAAAAATAGCACAAATGATTGCAATTAATCTATGAAAGTACACTCTGCAGTCACAGGGAGTATTAATGCTGCCTGCTTCCTCAAGATATACAGCACAGGAAATGAACCACTCACTTCCTGTCTGTTTAGACTCAACCATGTGACCACCAGCATAGTGAAAAGACCAATTTTGCCTAATTTCACCTCCGAAGTGCAGGCAAAATTTCACAGCAAAATTTCACCGAAAGGCCAGAATTACCCGAAATGTTTCGCTAGGCAAAATTGGAGATTTCACCATAATTTCCCCAGCGAAATTAAATTTTGCTGCATCTCTAGTAGTAGCTACAGTATATGCTTATTTTCATGTTTTGGGCTCTACTGTAAATTATATGATTTAGAGGCTACATACATGGGCTGCTCATGCAGGCTCTTGGTGTCTTCCTTATTTGGAAAAAAGGAGGAAGGGAGGTGCTCATTGATTCACTTGCCACGGATAGTGCATTCATTGGCTAAACGAGGAGCATGTGCTTCACTTCAGCCGGCTAAACACTATAAAAGGTGAATGCCAGAGCTGGCTTACCTTGAATCCACACAGGTACTGTAAATCATGTCAAACTTGAGGGAGAAAGTGAGGGGAAATGTCTCCCGTCTTATGCTGTTACAGCCTAGTCAGATAAATGGAACCATATGGCAAATAATTTTGTGGAATCGAATCAAGGAGATCTTTCTTTTAGAAACACAGAATCTTTTGGTAGAAAAGGCTGCTTGGCCCACCCAATCTGCCCAGATGATCCCCATCTAGTCTATCTCAGCAGCCACTAAGTGGTCTCTGGTGACCCTCCCTCCTCCCTGTCTATTCACTAATATTCCTGTGTCTATCCCATGTGGGCTTGAAGCCCCTAGTGTTTTTACCTCCAACACTTCCACTGGGGCTCTATTCCAGGCACCTCCCACTCTAAGTAAAGTAGTGCTTCCTCGTAAACTTCTTTAACTTCCTTCCCAACCCCCCCCCAGCTTCATCACATGCCCTGTGGTCCTGGTGCACTTCCTCCTTTAAAAAAGACTCCCCTCCTGCACCCTGTTCACCCCTGAGGTACATGTAGGACTCTGTAGCATGTCCCCCCTCAATCTTCTTTCCTCCAACTACACCAAGAACAACTTTTCACTATGCAGTTAAGTGCAGTTAGTGGCTGTTTATTGTACTCTAGCTGGCTTCTCATATAAAAGATATGAACATGCGAAAGTTGCCAGCAGAAGATGGCCAGATGTCCATCTAGTCTGCTCTTGTTACGGAGTCCTTAGTGGCATCTCAGGATTCCATCCCCTCAATTGCTATCCCCTTTGCACACCCCTCTTGGCCTGACCTTCCCCTTTACCCTGTCCCACCTGCAACTGAATCCTTCCACAACTTCCAGTGAGACCACCTCCTCAGGGAGTTCATTCCACCCTGCAACCACCCTCTCTGTGAAGAAATGCCTCTTGAACTCTCTCCAGAACCATTCCATCATTCAATTTAAACAATGCCTCCTCATAGTTTTGCTTCTGCTAAGTCTGAATAGGACCTCTTTGTTTCCCCTGCTGATGCCCTTCATGTGCTTAAAGGTCTCAGATACTGTATGCCCCACTTTTCCATCCACTTCTCCAGGGAATACATGTTAAGGCCCTCCAGTCTTCTCCTCATATGAGCTGCCCTACTAACATGTACCCATTTTCATCACCCTCTTCCAGACTACCTCTAGCAGACTGATGTCCTTTTTCAGGAGGGGACACCAATATTGCACACTATACTCCAGGTGCAGCTGCACCAGTGATCTGTACAGCAAAATGACTTTCACCTATCTGTTAGTGATTCCTTTGGCAATGCAGCCCAGAATTTAATTGGCTTTCACTGCTACCTTCCTGTAGTGTGAGGAGTGCTTCAGGTCATTAGTGACAGTCATACTGAGGTCCTTTTATTCTTCTAACTTGGTTACTAGGACCCTTCCCAGGCTGCACTCTGTCCTTGGGTTCTTAGCGTCAATGTGCATGACCTTGCACTTCTTTGCATTGAACCTGAGGTGTCATAAGATCTTTTTGTTTCATTTTTGTATAAGCAAACTGATTTAGTCATGCAACTTGCATGAGATATGTGTGAGCAACTGATTAATGGAAACAATTTTGCACTGGTTAGACATATAGGCAGTATAATATAAAATGAATGTGATGTTTCCTTGCTACACCTGTGCTTTCTGTTACTTTGTTCTGAATGTTTATACCATTTGTACTCAAACTATGATTAAGGAATTGCTTACATTGCAATCTTTGTGAAAAGTCTGTTCAGTTCTGTCTGTAACTAATTCCATGTTGCCCCTGAAAAAGGGAAGGGGAAATTGTTTAACCAGGAAAGGCACACTAAACCAGAGCTTGTTCCCAGGTGTGACCTGAGAGCACAAGGCAGTTTGCAACATGGCTAAATTACAGAGACCGAAAAGAGCAATAATGATTGGTGCAAAGGCATCACATGCCATGGTTTGGAGACAGCACTAATTTTACAATAATGCCATCCCCAAACTGAAGTATCAGGGTGTGCCACAGAGCTTGAAAAGCAGCTAATGAGGAAATCATACTGAACTGCACGGGACAGGTACTTGTCTGTCCCACCCACCCACCAAATGCCCATGACTCTATGTGTGCATGACTCAGGGATAATAAATAGTAATGTAGACCGGGAAGTGTCATTGAGGTGAAGTTAGAGGGAGCAACCAGCGAGGGAGTCCCGCAGCGCAACACACACTCACAGGGACTGCAAGTGCAAATGTGATGTGTGCTCAAGTCGCAGAGGTTTGCCGAGTATGCGACAGGCAATGTGAAGCAATCATGTTATAAGTGCACGTAGGAGACCTCGAAAGCTGCAATTGAGTGAGAAAAGGAACAAATGGTGAATGGAACAGGACACGTGAACCGGGAGATGTAGGAAGATCGGAGTGAGGCGTAGGCACACAGACAGGGGAACAAAATATGCAAAACAGATTCAGTGTGAGATACAGGAAGCCATGAATGACCGTATAATGGACCTCTTAAGGTGTGTATACAAATATTAGTCATGGAGATCTGCTTAATTGTTAAGGAAAAAATGTTGAGACATACTGTCTTCACAGTTATGTGAACTGTTTTTTTTTCACAACATGACCATATAAATGCCAGTGTGGCAAATGTTGCAAAAGTGCAGAGAACAAATGTAAACAATGCAAAATCTGTTTCTAATGTGTCATGCACAGTATCAAAATAACAGTAACAGTAACTATACTGTCCTAGAAGCCATGTTACAAAAGCATTAAGCCACTCCGAAGGTGGCATCTAATGTGAAATTAATGCACGGTTGGGCCGTTGTGGGCACTTGGCCTGCAGCCTCATGACACAACGGTCCCAACCATGCATTAATTCCCCATTAGATGCCACCTTCATCGTGGCTTAATGCTTACTGCGTGACTTATTCAGAGTCACACAGTATGCAAGTGAGGGCTGACTCGATTCAAGCCCAGGTCTCCAGGTTTTGTAGCTCAGTGCCCTTAACTTCTGTGCTATACTGCCTCCTAAAAATGGAAAGAGGGACTTGTGTGTCTCAGTGGGCCTACCCAGACATCAAAATTAAAATAAAGAAAGAAAGAAAACTTGGTTACGTCTAAGCTTTACATAATCAAATAGATTATACTGGAATTAAATTATGCTGCAGTGTATGTCTGCCAGCTTATCTTTTGCTACTTTCCATTAGTTTCATGTTTTTCCCTCTTCCCCTGAGGTCTGAGGCTGAGCAATGGTTTAGAAAAAGAAAACAGCAGAGATTTTATCAGAGAAGATTTTGCAGCAAAGACATGCAAGGGAATGTTTTGTTGTTGAGAACCTCTCTTGGAACTGAGAGTTTCTGTGGCTAATCTGGCTGACTGGACTACAGGAAGAGAAATCCACAAATCACTGAATATAAGAAGCAGGTTTACTAGGAAGCTAATAGACAATGTATGCCTTTTCAGTGTACCACCCCTCCCCCATACCTATTAGTGCTTTTATATTAAAATCCTGCATAAATAATATAATCATTCTTAGCAATCCTGGATTCGTATGTTAGAACACTATGGGGTCTGTGTGATTTTATCCCTTTTCACTCCTGGTGCAAAGTTTCATATTGTCATTTTTGCCATTATTATTTATGAAGTGTTTTATTTCTAACAAAGGACTATTTATTGCCATATCAGATGGAATGATCTCTTTATCTGAACACAGTTCACATTAAGTGCAAGGGACAGAAGAGGTAGGTGCCAGTTTTCTTTATTCGTTTAACATTGTTAGTGGAGCACTCCCTTTCTGCCCATTACTGTTTTTTTCCTTTCATGTTTGTCTGTGTGCTTTGTGACTTTAGCCAAGTGAAGAAGCATGAAACACACTTCGCAACTGAAACAGCAGAAGTTCTTTGGAATTAGCAGAAAAAACAGGCCTGAGTTATAGTGAAGATAAAAACAATGAGATTTAGATTATTTCGGGTCGAAACACCCAGGAAGACACAATCCTTTCCTCCAAACTGAATCTGTCTGCAATGCAGATGACAGGGACATGTTTCAACAGATTTTAGGGACGTTCCTTGGTGTTCCAGCAACCCTATATCAAATTCATAATTTTTTGCCCAGTACAGGATGATCATCTAAACATTTAAAATCCACAATAAAAAACATGGGTTGCTATCATGTTACTAAAGTACACCTAAACACAAATGTTATCACGTCCAGTGTTTCCCTGTTTTAGCTGGCTAGATCAGTAGTAAATCTTCAAGCATTCAATAAAAACCTAGTTTTACTGTTTAAATTGACATATTTTTCATAGAAAACAGAGTTGTATTCATCCTTCATTTAGTGCTGTTGCTTCCGCATCCCTGACAGTAGACCCCATCTCAGGCGATGTCCAATGATGTAATTCTAGCAAGAAAGAGATAGAGCGGGACCCATGCAGCACAGGAGCTCATGTGCTGTGCGGCAGTTTTCATTGAACAGCTACTCTATGACTGTCATGAAGTTATAAATTCAAAATATAATGTTTGAAACTGAAGAATTCAAGGTTCTGAAAGACATTAAAGTAGCAGTGCATTAATGTGGTGAACATTTTTACCTACACTTTTTTATTTTATTTTAGATTGCCCCTTTATTACTGACTTGTATGATATCACTTTTTCCAAAATTTGAGCCTGCTTTAGTACTTTTTTTCACATCTGAAATAGTAAAAGGAGCACTTCTTTTAATATGGCTCAGACCAGGTTTTCTTCAGTATTCTCAGCTGTTTTTGTATATCAGTTGTTTGAAATCACTTCTGTTGTGACTAAAATAAACTGTTACACATCAGGCAGTGCGCCCCCTGACATTATGGAACAACAGGTGTTCAAACCCAGCTGCAAATACTGATGAAAACCTGGTATGAGCCATATTAAATGGAGCACTCCTTTTATTACTTCAAATGTGAAAAAAATTACTAAAGCAGACTCAAAATGGAGAAAAAAGGGTATCATACAAGTCAGGAGATAAGGGTCAATTAAAAATAGCAAACAAAAGTATAGGTCAAAATTTTCACTTTTCAGCGGTGTGTTGAGTCATGTTAGTTTGAGTCACTATGAGCTTGCCAAGGCAACCAACAAAG
The DNA here is from genome assembly GCA_016271365.2 of Neoceratodus forsteri. Taxonomy (NCBI): domain Eukaryota; kingdom Metazoa; phylum Chordata; order Ceratodontiformes; family Ceratodontidae; genus Neoceratodus; species Neoceratodus forsteri. Next base: position 474,072,757 of record CM057455.1, read on the forward strand.
GGCCCAAGGTGGTGATGAGACAGACTGCAAGGATCACAGTAGCAATTCCAGTGACATTGATTATACACAGTCCTCTGACTGGTGAGACTATATTATTGCTGCTTTGCAATTGTTTTGTGATCCTGCATTTATTAAATGGCTGCATTTGCTTTTACAAATTTATGATTTTTTACTGCAGCGTTTTGTATTTAGTAGCAGTGTGTTTTGTGTGCAGTATTACTTTGTGATGGTCTTCACAGATTGATAGTCATGAACATTTCTTGGTGGTTTTTTTTTAATTATTATTGCTATTATGTTGCTTAGTTTCATGGAGGTGTAGCCTGTGTTGGTTGTGTCTGGATTTGGGAGGTACAGCCAGTATTGACTGTATCCGGAGTGGGTATGGGGGAGGCCACTGTTGACCATGCCCTACCTGGGGTGGGTGGGCTAATGTTGACTGTACCCATCATGGAGTGGGAGGGCAGGTACTGACTGTGCCCAAAGTGTGTAGGGAAGTCCATTGGAGATTGTTCCCAGAATTGTGAGTGAGGGCCAGTGCTGACAGTCCCTGGAGTGGGGAGGAAGGGCCAGTGATGACTGTGTCTGGAGTGGTGAGTGAGGGCTATTGGTGATTGTGCCTGCACTTGGTAGTGTGAGCTGGTGATGACTGAACCTGTAATGGAGAGGGAGGGGTAGTGGTGACAGTGATCATCACTGGGAGGATGGACAGCTGTGACTGTGCCCAGCATGGTGAGTGAGGGATAGTGATGATTGTGCCTGGTTATGGGAGGAAGGAACAGTGATGACTGCCTGGAGTGGGGGGGGAAGGTTAGTGGGGACTGTGCTCAGTGTGGAGAGACAGTGCTGGTGGTGACTGCTCCAAGAGGGGAGAGGGACGGCTAGTGGTGATTATACCCAGCTTGGGGAGGAAGAGATGATGGTGACAGTGCTTGCACTTGGGAGGGAGGACCAATGGTGACAACCCAGAATGGGGGGGCAGTATAGTGGGGACTGTGCCTAGTGTGGGGAAGGATGGCCAGTTTTGACTGTGCCATGAGTAGGGAGGTATGGCCAGTAATGACTGTGTCTGGACTAGAGAGGGAGAGAAGGAGTAGGGAGGGAGGGAGGAAGGGAGGGAGTGAGAGAGGGCTGTTGGTGACTGTGGTTGGTATGGGGAGTGCCAATGGTGACTGCTCCCAGCATGGGGAGGAAGGGCTAGTGGTGAATGTACCCAGCTTGGGAAGGGATGACCAGTAGTGACACTGCCAGGACATAGGTGGGAGGACCAGTGGTGACTGCCCAGACTGGGGAGGGAGACCTAGTGGGGACATAGGCGACAGAGCCAAGGGGCCGGGGGCCATGCCCCCCTACTTTTAAAGGTGAGGGGGCATGGCCCACTCATTTTTTTTCTTGGTAAGTTTTGAATAAAAAAGCTGTTCTGGGCATTTCTGACACGCCTGATCCCCCACACTAACAGTGTCAGTGAATAACATGCTGTGCAGCAGAGCGGCCAGCAGGTGGCGGCAGAATCCTCACTCAGATCAGTCTGGTGAGAGTCGGAGTGGGAGTCGGGTGGAGAGAAGAGTCGGGACTCAGGACGTGGGAAAGCTAACTGCACTCAGGCAGCGTGTACGGTGGTCAGCTCAGCGGACAGACTCAGCACTCTGTGTGTGCAGGTTGACTCAGCACTTTTTTAAACTTTCTTGTTTCTTTGGCTCTTCACTTCTTTTTTTTTTTTCAATTCAAAGTTTATTAAGTTTTCCATTACAGAGAAAGGTTCCATAACATACATGTATTCCAGACAATATGTACAGGATAGTACTAATAATACCTTTCTCCCTCCCATCCCTCCCTTCCCCTCCCTGCCCTCCTTCCCATCTCCTCCCCTGGCACAGAGCAGTCAACTATTATAAAAGTATTGATTTGATATAATAAGGCACCATAAACATCAGCATGAAGAGTAAAGAGCGTATAAGGGTCCCCAAATTTTTGTAAATCTCTTTAGTCTATTGTGAAGGCTTGCTATTACTTTCTCCGTCCTGAGATTTACCAAGAGCTCATTTAACCATTCGACATACAAGATGTCTTCCTGATCTTTCTAATGTCTCAATACTAATTTTTTAAGGGACATTGATATCAAAGCCATGTTGTATTTACGGTTGAGTACTGAAATCCCTGAAAAGTCCCCTAGAAGGCAAATCTCTGCTGTAAATAGGACACTCAGTCCCAAAAGGGGATTCGCTCTTTGCTTAATGAGGGTCCACAGGAGGGCAATTTTAGGACAAGACCAGAAGATATGGAGTAATGAGTCCTCCTCTAACTTGCATCTCGTACATGTAGAGGAGGATACCAAACCAAGTTTTGCTAATCTTTGTGAAGAATAGTACAGGTTGTGCAAGATTTGAAACTGCATTAACCGGAGCCTATCTTGCGTAATGAATTTATGGCAATTGTGCCACAAGGCAGACCAGTTTATTGTTAAGTTTGGGAAATAGGTGGACCAAAAACCAGTGGGACCAAAACAATCCAGGTAAACCCAAGCATACAGATATCCATACATCTTGGATACTGCATGTGGAAATCCAGTTATTGGGAACAGATTTTTACTGAATGAAGTCTTTGCTGATTGTGGGGGGACTGTCCCTAAGACTTTCAGCAGAAGATGCTTGAATTGAAACACTTTAAAGACCATGAAGTTTGGGATATTGAATTTTCTTATGATTTCTACTGAGGAAAGATAAGGCCCATTTCCCTTTATGAACTGAGTTATTAAGCAGCCCTCCAATTTAGGTAGCCATTGAGGAGAAAGTATTTTACCATCTGTCTTAAAGTTGGGGTTTCCCCATACCATTTGTACCGGATCTCTCATAAAATCATATTTAAGAAATGAGCACAGTTGAGAGTGTACGCTTATAGAGGTGGCAATATAGGAAGTCTTTAAGTGCGAAGGGAGAACTTTTAATTTTGTGTGCAAAAGAGCGGAAGGAGAAAGGCCATGAGCTTTTATTTGGGCAGTTTCAATTTTGAGCCAAATTGGTGCGAATAGAGAGGTGGTTTGTGGGTTCTCCTCGGAAATCCACTGAAGATATTTGTTTGCATGACTTGCCCAGTAGTACAAACCAATATATGGGAGGCATAGGCCCCCTTTGACCTTCGGGGCAGCTAGTCTCTGAAAGGCTGTTCTTGGCCTCTTACCTGACCAAATAAAATATATAATTATACTGTGAATTTTCTTGAACCAGGAAAGAGGAAGCCAAATGTTCAATAAATTGAATGGATAAAAGATATGAGGAAAGACGTTCATTTTGATTAAGTTCATTTTCCCTGATAGGGAAAGTGGGAGATGGGTTTCAAATCTTTGATAATAGTGTGTATCAAAGAGTCTAAGTTCAGCTTCTGAAGGTGTATTGGATTTTTTGCAAGTTCTATTCCTAGGTATTTAAGGGAATCAGATTTCCAGGAAAGACCCAAAGCTGTTACTTTGTTTTTAAGAATTTTATGATTAAGGGGGAGCACAACTGTTTTATTCTTATTTAACTTATAGTTAGCTTTTTACTGAATTCTCTGATGATATCTAACATGGGGGGAATGGAGGTGGTTGGATGCATTATTTGAAGGAGTAGGTCATCAGCATAAGCAGAGGACCTTAATTTCATAACCCTGGATTGATATACCTTGAATCCTTTGACAGTCAGTTAGCCTTTGTATCAGAGGTTCCAGTTAGAGGTTGAAAAGCAGTGGTGAGAGGGGACAACCCTGCCTCATACCAGATTGTAGGGCAAATGATTCAGAGACAGTTCCATTTCCTGATACCTTGGCAGTCAGAGATTGATATAAGGTGGATATCCACTTCTGAAAGTCCTATGGGAAGTTGAATGCTTTAAGGGTATGAAATAAAAAGTTCCAGTTAACTCTGTTGAATGCCTTCTCGGCATCCAGAGAAACCAAAGCTGCTGGAAAGTCTGTGTCTCTGGACACCGAGAAGACATGAGACAGTGTGCGTAGATGATCTGTAGAAGATCTACCCTTCATGAATCCCACCTATTCTGGACCTATTAGATCAGGGAGAACTATAGTAATACGGTCAGCTAATAATTTAGCCAGAATTTTAATATCTTGATTAAGGAGTGAAATTGGTTGGTAACTTGTTACAAGTTCGGGATTTTTATTAGGCTTTGGCAAGAGAATGATTAAGGCCTCAAACAGAGATTTATCGGCTTCTGCCCCTGATAAAATGTGTTGGAATAATGGTAAAAGCAAGGGGATAAGCTGGTCAGCAAACTTTTTATAGAAATTGGGGGAAAACCCATATGGTCCTGGAGTTTTATCTGAAGGAAGATCTTTAATTACTTTTGTCAACTCTGCTTTTGATAAAGGAGATAAGAGAGAACGTTGTTTTACTTCTGAAAGGGAGGGAAGATGGGAGTCTTGTAAGTATCTATCTAGTTCTGGATCTGAGGGAGGGTTTGGCATTGGACTATACAGCTGTTTGTAGCAAAGGCTAAATTATGTGACAATTTCCATTGAGGAGGTTTTTAATGTACTGTTTATGAGCAAATTGCCATTATCAGTCGTGAAGATTCTTGCTGTTTAATATGCAGTGCAAGCAAGCATCCAGCTTTTTCTCTTTGGTCCATGTAAGATGCTTTAGCTTTTAAAATTGCATACTAAGCTTGTTCTCCAAGAAATTCTAAGTATGAATTTGTAAGTTTAGCCAAATCATGTCTAATTTGATCGGTTGAGTGATGAAAAAGTTTACTTTCTATATTTCTTATTTGGGAGACGGTGACCAACAGCTGTTTTTCTCTTTTTTTTCTTTTTATTTGATGCTATACCAATCAGAAGACCTCTGAAGTATGCTTTCAATGTGCATCACTCCATACCGGGCCTATTAGTAGAGTTTTGATTAATACTGGTAAACTGTTCTATTTGGTTGAGATATATTTGGTTACTATCAGGGTCCTTTAAAATTTGATTATTAATTTTCCAACATCCCCCAGCTTTGGGGAGAGAGGAAAGGGAAATATGACAAGCAACCAAGGAATGATCTGAAGGAAGGCCTGGGTGAATGGTAGAGTCCAATACCCCTGGAAGCAGGGATTGAGAAATCAGTAGATAGTCAATATGGGATGATGTTCCATGTACCTTCGAGGTGAAGGTGTAACCCCTATCTGAAGGATGCAGGACTCGCCAAACATCGCACAGGCCCACTTGGTCCATTAGTTCCGTAAGTGCCCTTTGGGCCAGGGAAAGTTCCCTATGACAAGGTCCAGATCAATCCATAATTGGGTCAAAAATCAAATGTAAGTCCCTCCCAATAATTATCAGGATAGAAAGGAATGGCATTAGGATAGTAATTAGATGTGTAAAGAACCCTGGAGTATCCATATTTGGTCCATATACACATACCAGTAATATCTCAATAGTATGTATTTCACCCTTAACCAACACAAATCTACCATGAGGGTCCTTAATAATTTGAACGGGGGGAAAATGGAACTGTTCTTGTTATCAATATCATGACACCACAACTCTGGGTAGTCCCCTCTGCAGAAAAAATCTGTCCTATCTGTTGTCTCATCCTCTGTATAGCCTCTGAGTCTAGTAAGTGAGACTCTTGAATGTATATGATCTCAGCCTTTAGTAGACTGAGGTGTTTCTATATTTTATATTGCTTAATTTTTTTCTAGCTCCTTTAATGTTCTATGAGGCCGGAGACAGATCCCAAGCCATATTTCCAAGCCCTGTCAAATGTGAAATCATCAGATCTTGTAGGTTGTAGGTATATTTCTCGTGCCCTGGTTGGTGCTCTCTCTGTACTGATCACCCACACCTCCTTAATCTCAACAATAACCCCATATTTACCCTTGTGACCCAAATACTCATGTGCTATATGCCTAAAGTTCCCAAGCTTCAGATATTCCCCACCCACCTGACCTCCCTTATTGTTAAACACTGCACTTTGCAGAACGCCTTTTCACCACTCCCTCCCTCCAGCCACCCAAAGCGAGTCCCACTATTCATGAACTTACAGGAATATATCTGAAGGGGAAGGGGTCAGCTGCAAAGGAAACAAATAAAAATACCTTTGTGATGGCATTCGTCCTGAAACTTGTTCTTTGCAATAAACACAGCAACTTCTATTACCCTAATAACTATTACTATTAAACATTTGTTAAAGAAACATTCTGCTGTAGTAATACTCGTAGGTATATATAAATTGTATAGCCTTACATTAGACATTATTTCCCTGGTAACACATGATTAGGCTATTAATATTACTTTTTAGCTATAAAATCAAGTAGAGGACTACCCACAATAAAATATATTCATGCCCTGAGGAAGTACAGCCTTGGTCTTAACGTTGACCTAAGTGTAGTATTGTTAAGTCTACCTCCCAACCTGAACAGCTGGAAAACAAATAAAACTACAAGTCATTAAACTAATTAGCAGTTCTTAATGCAACAGGAAATCTAACTTGATCATATAGTCATACTCAGCCCAGCATATCTGGAAAATAAAGAAAACTTCAGGCTGATACAGCCTCGAGATAGTCATCTGTGTAAAGGAAAAAGTGACAAAATCACAGTCAGCCCAATTTGTCTAATAAGCATTATTATAAGCGATTTGCATCATCTAGTGGCCGATATACGTTATAGCATCGTGAAAGTATAAATTTTGTACAATCACTCACACTATCATGGAAATGCTCATTAAATAGTGTCAGTTTGGTTTAAACGGGGGGACATAAAAAACAGAATCACTATTCATTCTTTTGTGCTGTTCAGCACCACATCAATAGTAGTATCAGCAGTCATTTACATCGGGATAATAAACTAAAACTCCATTAGCCCAATAAATGGCATTTTTAGGAGGTTGTATAATATGGTTGCACTGGACCAGTTTCTCTGAGGGAGTAGTTCAGCAAAGATCACTGGCCAGATCCAAAGTCCTGAAAAAGTCAAGCAAAACCAGGATGAGCCTTATCAGAGCTTTCTCTGGATCTTCACAGTCTGATGTAAACTGGAGATTTAGATCCGCCGATACATCCTGGTAGAAGAGTGTACTAGGTGAAAGCATGGTATATTCTTTTTATAGTATTCAGCCCTCATAACAAGTAAAGTCAGCATTCACTTGAATGCAAATGGTAGATCGAACAGTACTCCATGGCCCAAACTTAGGGCAGTACTAAGGAGTGAAATAATACAGTTTCACCCTTACCAGCTTTTCTGAGGAAACAAATCAGCAGAGATCCCAGGCCATTTCAAGTGTCCTGAAAAAGGTTAGGAAGGGTTGCTTTGAGGCCACTCTGGGCCATCTCAGGGTCTTCATAGGACACCCAGTAACTGGCAACTTGCACTTGGAGACTCGCCGGATAGTTCATGTGGAATTTGGTTCCTGTACCTATAATTTTTGAGACTAGGGGGTGGAAGGCTGTTCTTCTGAGCCTGATTGATGCTAGAAGGTCCTGCACCACTTGTATTTTGTTCCCTTCCCACTGGACCTCCTGCAATTCCCTTACTTTCATGAGAAAATGTTGGCATTCAAGATAGTTAAGGAAGCAGAAGATTAGTGGTCTAGGCTGAGCTCCTGCTGGGGGAATAGGGCACAGAGCCCAGTGTGCTCGCTCTGTTACATATTTATGCCCAAAAGAAGAGGGGCCTGTGATCTTCTCTACCAGTTTCTGGACAAAAAGTATAGCATCCAGTCCATCTTCATTTTCCGGCAGACCTATGAGGACCGCATTATTCCTACGACTGCGGCCCTCAAGGTCTTCAATCTTAAGTTCCATTTTGGTTATTTTCTGCCAGGTGGCAATCAGCTCAGGGTCTACTTTTCCAACTTTTTTTTTCCAGCGAGCTTATGCGGGCTTCACTATCTGAGGTTCTTATCAAAATGTCCTCCATATCTTGTGCCAAAGATTTTAATTCTGATGAAATGCAGTGCATCTCCTCTCGAAAAGGTTTAAATTCCTCTTGAAATCTGGTGCGGGTAAGTGGTTCTTGTTCCTGCAGCATAGTACTCAAACCTTGTGGATCCGTGGCACTAGCAGCCCTGGGTTTCTTTGGGGCCTTCTCTGGCATAACCGGGGGAGTGTGCTGAGGGTAAGCTTTCCTCATTTCTGCCTCCATAAGGTGAAGAGAATGCTTTTGGAAATAGGCAGCAAGATGTAAAGTCTTCTGACCAGGTTTCTTTGAGAGTTGCTGATATTTTGTCATTGAGAAATTAACTTATTACAGTACATGGCAAGATGGCATGCACATTTACAGAGTTAATATTTAAGGGAAAAGGTGCCAGGGATGGGCTCAGCCTTGTGAGACTTGGGCTAGACAGTTGAAACACCAAGGATTTTGGGACAGTTACAGTTGCAGGGTGTGTGGAGGTGGGTACACACATGATGTGTTTAAAGGTGTTGACACTGTGGCTAGTAGCTTCTTTGGGGCTGAGAGGGAGAAAGTTGTTCCAAGTAGTATGTACTGTGAAATATTTTTTTTTTATAAAGGCTGTTGGTCTGGCTGGGGGCTGCTAGGGCCTAGTGGCCCCCAGACCCCCCAGCCTCTATATAAAAAATGTTTATAGCACATTACACTAATGCCAATGGGGTGGGTTGTCGATGGCATTGGTCAGGCAGTTGCCCACTCCCAGCTGTGGCTACATACTAAAGGTCAGCCAGAGTCTTCACACCCTGACTCCAGGGAAAAACTTTTTCCAGGGAGTCAGGGTGTAGGGAAGATGTGAAAAAATATGTTTTATCTTCAATAAAAACCCCAAACCTCACCACAGAGCACCAAAAACCACAGAGCTTCTGGGGACCCCCCCTTGACCCTCACCACTTTTAGAAAGGCTCCGGCACCACTGAATGGGGATGTGCCCAATATGGGGAGGGAGGACTGATGATGACTGTGCCTGTGTGGGGAGGGAGGGCCAGTGTTTACTATGCCTGGAGCAGGGAAGGAGGACCAATGATGACTACTCCTGGCATGGGGAAGGAGTGCTAGTGATGACTGTACCCAGCTTGAGGAGGGAGGGCCAGTGGTGGCTGTACTCAGCTTGGGGAGGGAGAGTCAGTTGTGATTATTTCCAGACATAGGAGGGAAGACCAGTGGTTACTGCCCACAGTAGGAAGGGAGGCTTAGTGGGGACCATGCCCAGAGTGTGGAGGGAGGACCGGTAGTGACTGTGCCTGAACTTGGGAGGGAGGGCCAGTGGTGACTGCCTGGAGTGGGGAGGTATGGCTAGTGGGGTCTGTGCTTGGCATATGAAGGAAGGACTGGTGGTGTCTCTTCCTCATGGGGAGGCAGGGTTGGAAGTGACTGTTCCCAAATTTCAAAAGGAGGGCCAGTGGTAACTGTGCCCAGTGTGGGGAGGGAGGGCCACTGGGGACTATGCCCTGGTAGGGATGGAGGACTGGTGGTGACTGTGTTGGGATGAGGGAACACTGGTGGTGACTGTGCCCAGAATGGGGATGGACAATGGAGACTATCCTACAGTGGTGAGGGAGAGCTGGTGGTGTCTGCACTCAACTTGGTGAGGGAGGGACGATGGTGACTGTACCACTTGTGGGGCAAGGGGGGCTGGTAGTGACTGTACTCAGACTTGGGAGGGAGGGCCGGTGGTGACTGTGCTGAGAGTGGGGAGGGAGAGACTGTGGTGACTGTGCCCAGAGTGAAGAGGGAGGGTTGATGCTCATGGTGCCTCATATGAGGTAGGAGGGCCAGTGGTGACTGTGCTTGGACTTGGGAGGGAGGGCCTGTGGTTACTGTGCCCAGAGGGAGGAGGAAGGCTCAGTGGTGACTGTCCCTAAAGTTGGGAAGGAGGGCAAGTGGTGACTCTGCCTGGAATGGGGATGGAGCTCTGGTGGTGACTGTGCCCAGACTTTGGAGGGAGGGCAAGTGATGACTATGCCCAGAGTGGGGAGGATGGGCTACTACAGACTGTGCCAAGTGTGGGAAAGGTGGGCCAGTGGTGACTGTGCCCAGATATGGGAGGGAGGACTTGTGGTTACTGTGCCCAGAATGAGAAGGGAGGGCCAGTGTTAATTAAACCTGGAGTGGGGTGAGAGGGCCAATGGTGATTGCTCCTAGCATGGGGAGGGAGGGCTAGTGGCGACTAAACCCATATTGGGGAAGAAAGGCCAGTAGTGACTGTGCCTGGGCTTAGGAGCTGGGACCAGTGCTGACTGTGCCCTGAGTGGGTAGGGAGGCCGAGTTAGAACTGTGCCCAGTTTGAAAAGGTGGGCCGATGGTGACTGTACCCAGGTAGGGAGGGAGGGCTGGTAGTGACTGTTCCCAGACTTTGGAGTAAGGGTTGATGGTTACTGTCTTCAGTGTGGAGAAGGAGGGCTGGTGGTGACTCTATCCATCTTGTGAAGGGAGAGACAGTGGTGACTGTGCCTGGAGTGGGGAGGGAGGGTCAGTGTTGACTATGCCTGGAACAAGGAAGGAAGGAAGGGCAATGGTGACTGCTCCTGGCATGGAGACAGAGGGCTAGTGGTGACTGTACACAGCTGGGGGAGGGAGAGCAGGTGGTGACTGTGCCCTGACTTGGGAGGGAGGACCAGTGGTGACAGCCCACAGTGGGGAGGGAGACCTAGTGAGTACTGTGGCATGAGAGAGAGGGCCAGTGGGGACTGTGCCTGGAGTGGGGAGTGAGGGTTGGTGGTGACTGTCTTCAGTGTGGGGAGGGAGAAAGGGCTAGTGATGACTATGCCCATCATTGAGAGGGTGGGCCAGAGCTGACAATGCTCTGAGCAAGGAGGGAGGGCCAATGATGACTGCTCCTTGCTTGGAGAGGATGAGTTAGTGGTGACTATAGGTAGGTAAGGTAAGTAAAAATTGCATTTGTTCAACATTAGCCATTACAAAATTTACATAAGTACATTTCATACAAATTGACAAGTTTTACAATTTATATACAACATATCAAAATACTATCTAACTAATATAGATACATATTAACTCAGCTCATTTGTCAGTATTCGTTTTGAATCATAAATTCAAGAAATATTATTAAAGATTCAAAGATTTCAGATATCTATACAACCTGTCTAATACAGTCAGATTGTTGCTGTTAAATAAATAACTAACAAGTTGGTCTGAGGGAAGACCGAGGGTAGCTAATACTGGAGCCAACAATTTCCTTCTTTTAATTTCAAATTGAGGACAAAGTAATAGTATATGTTTGAGATTATCTGCTACTCCCATAAGGCAACTACAGTTGGAGTCACATATCCCTAATCTTTTTTGGTTGAATAATATATATTATCCTTTATAAAGCATCTGTAGCGTGTTATCACTCTTCTTTGCTCGGGATTTCTAAGAATGGTTAAATAGGACTCCAACTTATGCGCTGATTTTATTATTTTATACCATTTGAAATGACACAGATCATTTATTCTTTCTAGATCTCGTTGAACAATATCGTCTCTTAATCTAGTCTTTATCATTTGTTTAATTTAAAAGAAGGGAAGTCTATGTATTTCATAGAGTAGATTTCCAGCCCCAGGGGAAGAATATCATCATGTATGATTTTAATTATATTCGGTGTGAAACCCATACCATGATACTTTATTTGCTCTTCAAGACATCTCTGAAGGAGTCGGTTTTCATCTAGAAGAGATAACCAGAGCGTAAATACAATTATTTTCTCTAAAACCAAAGTACTTAATGGAAACTGGCCCAACTCTCTTCTTAAGATTTCTGCTGGTACTGATTGCTGAACTTTCAAAAGATACCTATATATTCTATTTCTAAGGATTTTAAGTTGGATGGGGTCCAAATTTCCGTGGCATATTATATTCCAGCCTTTATCTTAGCATTGATTACCGTACTTAAGCCTAATATAGAAGATTGTCCCAATTTCCTATGAAATTTTTTAAATGCCATGAAAGATGTCTTTAATTTTTGTAATATAACTTTTCTGTGTAGAGCCCATTGCAAATTGTTTGCAAATCTTAGCACTAGATAATTATAGAATACTGCAGTACTTACCTTGATTCTATGAATATATAGGGTATATTGTTTATTGGACCTATTCCTGAAGACTACCATATTCATGTTTACCATATTTATAACCAATTTATCATTCCTACATAGGTCCGAGAAATTAGTAACTTTTCTTTGAAGGCCTAACAAAGAGGTTGAAATCAAAACTACATTATCTGCATACGCTAATAAAGTCACTGAATACTGACCTATTTTGGGTGAATAGAATTTGGAATTGTCCATAGACTCGAGAATTGAGTTTATATAGATATTAAACAAAAATGGAGCTATCAGACAGCCATGAAGGACTCCTAAATTTGTGTTAATTTTGGATGTTCGGTTCCCCTCCTGATCATACTTGACTTTCAGCCAAGTACTCTCATGAAGCCTTATTAATATATTTAATAATTCACTGGGGATACTGTGATTTTCCAACTTGCCCCAGAGTAACTTTCTATTTAAGGAGCCAAATGCTGTTCTTAGATCGATGAAACAGCAGAATAGTTTCAATTTTTTGATTGTCACATATTTCCATGTGAGATGGTTTAGAACAAAACAATGTTGTATAGTTGAGCGATTCTCTCTAAAACCATTTTGGGTTTCAGTGATCAAATTATTATCTGTCCACTGTTGTAGACAATCTAATATAACATAATATTTTGTGAAGCGTCAAGTAGTCTTATTGGCCTGTGCATGACTGGATCATTAATATTTCCTTTTTTAAAGATGGGACATATTATGCTTCCCTTCCATGAGTCAGGAAAATATTGTTCCTGTATACAGTGGTTATAAAATATATGTAAAACAGGGGTCCACCAATAGTCAAGTGATTTATAGATATCTGCCAGAATTCCATCAGGCTTTGGAGCTTTGTTCTTAAATGCTTTATCAATGACTCTTTTTATTCCTTCTTTACTTATGTAAAATGTTATAGGAGAACCTATTATGCTATTATTTTTGCTGATAAACTGTTTATCTTGTTCTTCTTGTGAAAAATATAACTTTTTAAAATGAACTTCCCAGTTTGACAGAGTGATAGCTGCCTTAGTCTTCTTTGTATATTTGACATAACCCTTACTAACCAGGGTCCAAAACTGTTTGATGTCATTCTTTATTATTGCTTTCCTTAATTTTTCCTTCATAACCGCATGGTATTTTCATCTTTCCAATTCTAATACTTTTTTATACTCTTTTCTGGCTTTGTTTAATGTTTTATTAGTATCTTTTGAACCTAGTTTCTTCTTCTTCCAGATTAAACCATTTAATTTTATCTTGGCTTTAATACAGTTATAATTAAACCAGGTATTATTCCCCTTTTTATGTAATGACGCTGTATAAAAAAAGTGGTTTTATATATAAACTAATGTCTTTCCATATTCCTGTAATCTCTCCAAAATTCTTTTCAAATAGATTATTTTTAAGGTGTAATAAGTGTTCTCCATTTAATATTTCTTCAAATTTCATGATTTCAGATTCTTGCCATCGTATTCTCTTGATATTTATTATCTTTAGTCCCTGCATATCTAATAAAGTATTTCAGTTGGGCACAGGGTATCCCCAATCCCACATTGTCAATACTGGTAAATGGGCCGATTATGTTCTTATTTCAATTTCTAAATCTTGAATGGCAACTGAAGCATCCATTTTGCCCCAAACCAAATCTATACAAGATGAGCCTAAAGGGTTTATATACAGTAGGTGTAATCATCCTCAGTGTCCCCAGAAATTCTTCCATTATAGAGACAACATTTTTGATCATTCATAATATCTGAGAGCAATTTCCCACTTTGATTACTAATAATGTCACGTGTTTTCCTTTTGCAGGAAAGATTTTTATTAATGACATTTATCCCTTCTGAATAACCACCATCATTGTTCCATTTGAATTGGTTTGAGAACCTCTAGCACTGAAATCCCCTTGTATTATAATTGCATATTGTTCATACATATTTGTAATTTCTTCCAACATTAATTTAAACCTAATCCAATAGTCTCCTTTGTTATTTTCCTTTTAGATAAATTGTAGATGTTGACTAGAATAAGATTTATCCTTTTGTTTATAATCTTTAGTATTTGACAATTCTCTAAGTGGACCATTATCTCAGTTATTAGACAGTTAAGAGCAGTTTTTATGAACATAATCAGCCCTGCCTTAGGCCTCCAATTTTTATTCTGCTTAGTTGCTCGAATAACAAAGCTTGAATAACTTGGTAATGGGGGGGAGGGGGTTATCTTCCATCATCCAAGTCTCTTGTAGACATATTATGTCTATTTTCATAAAAAACTGTTTTAGTTCCTGATCTGCCAGCTTTGAGATTAGTCCTTCAATGTTCCATGTTAATAAGCCATTTTTTTTTCTCCCTTGTTTTAATTCCTGTATGTCAATCTATTTCTAAATGTTCTAATGTTGAAAATCTGTTATTTGTTTTTAGGGGTATGTTCTCTTCCATGCCTGTTTTTTATTTTTGTTTTGAGCATCATCTCTGAAAACTGACTCTATATTAGTTAGGTAAACTGTGTGCTCATCCAGGGCATAAGATGCTTGGAGTATCAAAACTGCCATTTGGGATGAGTTGAAAATGATATTGATTTGCGGGTATTTGGAAGTAAATGAGTGAACATGAATGTATTTTATTGAACTTCTGTTGATGTTCACACACAGTATGCAGGACAGGAAATCAGCTATATCTCTTTTAATAAGACCTATAGGTTGATTATTTTCAATTTCCTATCCAAAAAGTGACAGTCTTAGTTTCCCAGGTCTTTGTCCTTTTCTTATTTTGCTCTTCAATTACTTTAGTAAGACTATCCATTCTTTATCCATATTTACTACTACTTGTTTTTCTTTAAATTGGGCCAAGTCCTGGTTAGAATTTAAAACAAAAGTTGAAACCAGCTGTGGAGAATAAAGATAAATACCCTTCTCATCTAATATTCTTTCTTGATTCCAGATTCTCTGAGCTGTACTGTAAGATTGGCAGTACAACAGAACGCAATTTTGGCACTCCTGATTTGGAGGTCTCATAGCAAATATTTCCTTAGATTGTTCATTTAAATGTAATAGATTTAACTCATTACCTTCAGTAGCTCCATATGAAGTCCTAACTATCCATTGTTTACCTGACACAAAATGGCCACCCAGGAGGTAATGAGTTAACACCCAATCTGTCAGCCTGTGTCATGGTTTGCATCCCAGGCTGTGAATTCCATACATCTCTATTAGATATTCTTCCACATGGCTATATCTGTTGTTAATGAATGTTGGCTAATTTCTCGTTCTGGTCTTTTTGGATACTCAATTTGTGGCTCCATCAAAGTATCCATGGTCTCCCCTCTCTTCACCTTCTTTGTATCCTTATGCCCTCTAGTACAGGATAAAGGGCTATTGATACCGGTATCTTTTTTGTTTTTGGGAGAAATCTTGGACCAGAGTCATTATTGGTACTTCATTAGTGTCTATTCCCATTCTGTTCTTATCAGTCCCATTTTTGTTATTTTTATCCTTATTCGTCCTTTTATTTTTACCATTACTTTTATCCTTTGTTGTATTAGAATTTTTTAATTGATTCTTTCCTTTCTTTCCCTTTCTAATATGTTGGACTCATTCTTCTAGTTCTATAACAGACTCTGCTCCCTTTTGAAAGGGTGGAGGAAGATACCTTGATTTGCTTTATTTGCTTTCTGTTATATTTTAACACTCAGAATGTCATTGATCATTACTGGGTCAATATTGCCTTTACCTTATTTCATATTAAGAATATCTAAAATGGCCTTTTTATAAGCGACTTTGCCTCTTGTCTCTCAAATTCTCAATTTCCCCTTTTAATATCCATAGATTTTCCAATGATAGTACATGTGCCATATATTGATTATTAACTGCTTTTAATAATTCTGAGGACAAAGATGAATCTGTAATAAGATCTCTGGGTACTATAGTATGCTTCTCCAAAAGTTCTAATTTTGGAGTAGTGCCCTGCTCATCTATTGGCTTCTTAGGGGAAAGAGAGAATTGTAGTGGAGGTGATAAAGTATTTAAAGTAGTTAAAGAATCATTGATTGTAACCAAATGATTCACATTTTATAGAGTTTGTTACATAGAAACATAGAAGTTGACTGCAGATGAGGACCACAAGGTCCATCCAGTCTTCCCATATCCATATTGTTCCAGTTCTTTTAATGTTTTACTGGCACTGTGTGCATTACTTTTCTTAATTGTAGCTTCCCTTTGCAACCCATGCTCAGTGTTCTTCACACCCCTTTCAGCTGTGCAGTATTCACTAGCCTTTAGACCATTTTTCATAACTTTGAATTCTTTAATTGAATTTACAGATAGCCATCCACTAGAGTCCACTTCTATAGGATCACTAAAATTAGATCCAATCAGGGAATCTAATGGCACATCCATTTCATCAGAGGAGGAAAAATCTGGATCAAATAAAAAAGCAGGCTCCAGAGGCTTTACATCAGTATCTACTGAACTTATAGACTCCTCAGTCCAGCTGTTGGTGCTATATTGCTCTAGTGTAATCATTTGTTGGTCAGTTTTGTTTAAAACTGGGGAAAGAAAATTCCTCTCCTCCACATTGTCTTGTTTGTTTTTCTCTAGGGTCTCCTCAATAATGTGAAAGGAATTTAAAATAACAGATGTTGAACTATTTCCATTAATTTGGGGAGACCTTTGAAAAAAGATGTGATTTTGAGTTGAAGATTTGTATCTTTCCCTTTAATTTCTCTCATTATTTTGGTCCCCTCTATCTCCCCTCTCTCCTCTGAATTCTTTTTCATTTTACCATTGATTTTCCTTTTAGGCCTCTGCTTTAGAGAGACTAATAAGCCACTTCTTGTATTTACCATTATAAGATCCCCTAATTACAATTCAATGCAAAAACAGGTTAAGCTATGACCAGGTTTTAAAGTGAGCCTAGTTAAATAAGTTGATTTTGAATCAGAATAAAAATAGTTAAACATAGTATGCAAAATATGTCAATCCCCTTAAGTCAAATCAAAAACATCTTAAAACCAAATACAGACAGACAACAACTCAAGAAGTTATATAAAAGGCCTATAAATTAAATATACACTATGATATATAAATATGTTCATTGATTGCTCTAATAATATTATCACAAGTAGAATCTAGAAGGCAATTAAAATCCAGAACTTAATAATTCAATTAACAAGATGACCAATGTCCAATGTCCAATATCCAATGTCCTATAATTTATTGGCAAAGTCTTCTTTCATTGGGAAGATTTTTGAAAGTTATCTGAATTTTCCAAAAAAAAAAAATATGATACTTATCTGACCCTTCAACAACTCAATGTAAGGATCAAAACAAAAGCTGGATATCTTGAATAGTAAGTGGCTTTACCGCTGCCTAGCCAACGAGGTATAAGTCCACAATAAATATGAAGAATAAAGTCCCAATTGTGCTCTGCTCCACAATTTCTCTTTGGGCTGTAAACCTTCTCACAAGTGCACTGGATGGCTTTAGATGTTTGCACAGTTTGTAACAGGAATCGTCTCCAATAAAATTCAATACAAAACTAAATAATGCCCGTTCTAAAATAATATGCTTAAAAATATCTAAATAAATTTTTAAATGTGACAGGTATTTCCTGTCTCAATCACATCAGATTAACTAAAAAAAGCAGTGCTGCAATAAATATTTCTGATTAATGCAAGGGGCTAAATCTAACACTGGTTATGCAATTTTAGTACATTAGTCCTAATAGCCTTTTAAATATATTATAGTTTTTAATGTAATTAACCGCTGTGGCTTCAAGCTGCTAAACACAGGGAGTAATAAAATAAAGAATAATTTAAACTTAATGACCTTGATGTAAGTCTAACACATATGGCTCAGCTATGATCTGCCATGCTCATGTGCTTCCAAGTGCCTCAGGCTATCAATCTCCTGGGCTGTTGGCCACTGGTTAACCAAAGATTGCAATCAGTCACAGCCAGTTGCATAAGATGAAGAAATTTAACTGTACCTACCTAGGGGAGGGAGGACCAGTAGTGACTGTGCCCAGACTTCGGAGGGCGAGTCAGTGGTGACAGTGCCTGGAGTGGGCAGGACTGGTAATGACTGTGCCTGGACATGGGAGGGAGGCCTGGTGGTGACTGTGCATTGCATGGGGAAGGCTAGTGGTGACTATACCCATCTTGGGGAAGGAGGGCTGGTAGTGACTGTGCCTAGACCTGGGAGCTAGGACAGGTGCTGACTGTGCCCAGAGTGGGGAGGGAGGCCTAGTGGGGATTGTACCCAACATGATGGAGAGCCAGTGGTGACTGTTCCCAGACTTTAGAATGAGGATTGGTGGTTACTGTGCCCAGAGTGGAGAGGGAAGGCCAGTGTTGATTATGCCCACAGGAGGGAAGGAGGGCCAATGGTGACTGCACCTGGTATGGGAAGGGGGAGTTAATGGTGACTGTACGCAGCTGGTGGGAGGGCAGTGGTTACTGTGCCAGGACTTGGGAGGGAGGACCAGTGGTGATAGCCCACAGTGGGGAAGGAGGCCTAGTGGGTACTGTGCCTGGTGTAGTAAGGGAGGGGCAGTGATGACTATGCCCCATGTGGCAAGGGAGGATGAGTAGTGACTATGCCTGGACTTGGGGGGGGCAGTGGTGACTGTGCCCAAAATGGGGAGGGAGGGCCGGTAGTGACTATGCTTGCAATTGGGGAGGGAGGGTTGGTAGTCACTGTGCTCAGAGTGGGGAAGAAGGGCCAGTGGTAACTGACTGGAGCAGGAAGGCAGAGCTGATAGTGACTGTGCCGTGACTTGTGAGGGAGGATCAGTGTTGACTGTGTCCAAACTTGGGAGTGTGGGTTGGTGGTGACTGTACATGGGGTGGGGAGGAAGGGACAGTGGTGACTGTCCCCAGAGTGGGGAGGGAAGGCCAGTGTTTACTATGCCCTTAGTGGGGAAAGATGGCCAGTGGTGACTGCTCCCAACATGGGGAGGGAGGGCTTGTGGTGGTTGTACCCAGCTTGGGGAGGGAGGACCGGTGGTGACTGTAACAGAGGGTCTACTAAGATCTGAATGGAATTAGGGAGAAGGATATCCTAATACTTACTGAGAGCAGGGGTGACCACTGTGAGCAGAGCAGGTCTGTTGAGGACCCAATGAGGTTTTGTAGTGGGAGGTTGGGTTCACCAGTAGCAGTCCAGAAGTTTATGTGTGGGGTGGTCTTTTAAAACTGAGTTGGACTAGGGGCACTGAGTGCTAAGCAGGATTAAGAGGCACTGTGACCTTCATAGTACCCTGGTGGGCAACTGGAACATAACAGGATCTGGGAATAGACTCATTTAATGAAAACTGAGTGCCTCAGAGCAGGACTTGGGGGATGCTAAAGAGGACTTTCAATCACAAAAAACAGGGTGAAGATAGGGACACCATCCCATGGGACTTGAACTGGACTCTGGTGCAGCAGGAAGACAACCCTGAAATGCTAACCAGGATCCGGGGCAGTCATGGAAAATTAGAAATATTTGCATTTGTGAGGGTGAAAAGCATGCAAATAAGGGAAAAGGCTTCATATTGCAGTAAACCAGTGATATGCTCACACAACATACTAATAT
Source organism: Neoceratodus forsteri (assembly GCA_016271365.2). NCBI lineage: Eukaryota > Metazoa > Chordata > Ceratodontiformes > Ceratodontidae > Neoceratodus > Neoceratodus forsteri. The sequence continues at coordinate 474,092,305 of CM057455.1, forward strand.
ATACATACTGCAGCTTTTACCTGATAGCATCAGGCCCAGATAAAACAATCACAACGCTTTTCTGTGTGGCTGATGAAAAAGAACGCTGAATCCATAAGTTAGATTTTCTTTTGGGCCTGATAAACACACATATCTCCAATGGATTATTTGAGTGAAATGCTATGCAATGTTCATCTTTAGTACACACACAATATAAAGTTTCAACTAGTTGGAATAGACTTCCCCCTTTTCTCAGAGACCCAGATTTGTCTTTTTTAGAATATAGAACCGCAGTAAAACATGAACTGCATTTTAGATGTTTGTGTAATAGGTAGTTATAAATAATATTACACAAGTTGTTTGATTATGATGTTGTATTTGTGGTATAATTTGTATGAATGGTATGTGTAATAGAATGAAATGTATTTTGTAACTTTTGTAATCATTTAAATTTTGTGCAACACAGGATTGCCTTGTAAATAAGGATTCTTTGATCATAATCAATGATTATTTAACTATTTTCAGATTAAAAGCCCTCTGAAAAAGCGCGATTGAATCAACAAAACATCAGGGCTAAATAAAGATTTTGAAAAAAGAAATGAATGAAGTTTGCATTCTTAGAGGACTATATGTGCTCCCCCACACTATTTTTGAAAGTACAGAATTTTGCACTTCGGGGACACACACTACAAGCAATGTAAGAGCCATTTCCCTTGGATTACCTCTTTTTTTGCTCAATTTGCAAAGCCCAAAGAATGACACAAAGTGCTTGCATCAAACAGAACTGATGCAAGGGGCACTGTGCATCACAAATTATGGCTATTATGATTTTCAAATGGTGTCTGTGGCAAAATGGGGTCCCCTTCCACCAGACTGGCCTTGCACCAGTTGTGCTTCAGACATAGGGTGCACCATGGCAGAAGGGGGCTTGGGGCAGAACCTGGCTGCATTATCCCCTACATTGAGATTTTTGAAGTCCTGCTAATGCCACAGGCAGCACTAGTGATTAGACCAACCAGAGCTAGTCCACCAGCCATTGCACCACACCATGGGACTGGTCCAGGTAGTAGGGGAATCCTGTGCCCCCCTGCAGTGGTGGTATGCCTGCTATCTGGTGGACCATGCCAGTTGCCCCACATAGGCACAGTGCCAACCACAGCCATCACACTGCTATGGCACTTGCCCAGTCATAGTGTGGGCCCCCTGCTGTACCCCAATAGCAGGGATCCCTTATGGGCATCTATTCCCATCCACTGTGCCCACCAATGGTGTCCCTCTGGTGAGGTCAGTAGCTACCGATAGCCATGGCAGTGGTTTGGTGTATTGTACTGGCTGGGACAGGTGGATGCATGTTATACCATGCATGTTACTAGAATATGTCATGTACTCTGCCTTGTGAGTAATATCCATGGATATATCGTGTGTGGTTCACCCATCCCAGATGTGTAAGGTGGACTGGAGCTGCTGACAATCTTCTCTCCATATTGTCTCATTACTGATGGCTTGTAACACTGGAAGAGACCAAAGGGAGACCATGGCTATCAGCACCACAACACTGCACCCTCTTGTGATACATATGGTTGTGGGACCATACTGTAGAGATATATGTGCCCATATACATCACAGCCACTAGTGCAGTGCATGCAGTGTATCAGTACTGCTGCGTATATTTTGTCACCTGCATCTACTGTAGGAACACTGAAATGGCACTGACCACATTACAGATTAGTGGACTGGATCTTGACTTACATGGGGCCACCACAGAGCTCACATACTGGAGAGCACCAGTCCTATTTTACTGTAGATACTGTGACACCCAACATGCCATACAATGCAAACATAGCCTCCTTATCACTGCCCACACTTGCTCTTATGGCATCGTCCACAGTCATGCTGGTCCAGAACACATCCCTACACATGAGGTGGCAACCCGATACATATCTGACTCCATCTCTGCAGTAATGTGAGGGGGTTGCTTGCTTTAGTCCATAGTGCTCCCACATAGGTGGAGCCAGTAGCACATGGGTAGGGGCTGTTGGCAGCCTCCATCAACCCCCTACTATACACCTTTTCTCTGACACATGGGAACAGTTGTTACAAACTGAAGGAATTTGGTGCTGGGACCCCTCCTGTACGAGAATTAGGTGAAGGGTTCCTGGTGCACTGGCATTCAATGCAAGCTGCTGTTTGCCACAGCTTGCTTCGATCTAAGGGCTGGTTTGAAAATCAAACCCCATGAATCTTCAAGATAGTATTTTTATCACCCCAGCATATGAACATGACAGGCGTCATTTATGAAATGCCGCCAGAAATGTGATTTTGCAGAATTATTTTAAAACAGTTTTTTTGGGGATTTGAAAATTACACCTGCCATGTTTGTGAGATGGGGCAAAAAATTAGTATGTTGAAAATGTGGGTTCAACAAGTAAATAAATTGCAACATTATGAGTACACATTGAACAATGTCAGCATGTTTTCAGAACTTTGTTTTGTTTGAGATTTGGACACCAAATGTTCAGCAGTCTTGAGATTTTCACACCAAATGTTTAACATAGTCTTTTTGTAACACCACCATATGAACATGATAGGTGTCATTTATGAAATCCTAGCCAAAACATAATTTTCTGGCATAAGTGTAAAACAACGTTTTGGACAGGATTTAAAAAATGGAATCTGCCATGCTCATGAGGTGATGTAAAACATCTTGAACATTTGGGGTCAGAATCTGCAAAAATAGCTAAGTTATGAGTAGGACTACTGTGCCCTTTCTGGCTGTTTCCTCTCAAGCAAACTGCATTCTGCAGCTGGCCCGTCAGTGCAGTGGTTGGATTTCCACTTGCGACACTGGCGACCCGGGTTCAGGAACGGACCTGGGTCGCTGGAGGGCCGGCCGGGAGAAGAAGGATGGAGCCTCCAGTGGACAGCTCTCCTTCTCTGGGGGGAGGGTGGGGATCTCGTTCAGTGTTTAATGGACCCCTGGCAGTGGCTGGGGGCAGTGCAGCTACTGATAAGCAACAGTACCAAGGGGGCGGGGTGGACGCAGGATATCATTGCACGTCCCCGCCCTTGATATACAGAAAAAAATATCCCCCAGCAGTCCACCGCCTCCGTGAAGCCTGCCTTTGGCTTCAATTAGCATGCCAGCCAGCTCTCCCCAGATAGTCACAAGGATCATGGCACCTGGCCAGTGCCACGACCCCACCCTCCAAGGGGTAAGTCAGGGGTTTCGGGGGAATGAGCACTGCGGGAAGGTGGAAGCCAGATGAAGGCGCCGTGACCAGGTGGATAATCGGTGGCAAGACAGTGGGGATAAAAAGATAAAATAAAATAAAAAACTGCATTCTACAGTTTGATAACCTTCCTAAGGTGAAGCTGCCCAAAGCTCACCCTCCAAGCAAGAAAACTACTGTACCCTTTCGGGCTATTTCCTCTCAAGAAACTAATTCTGTAGTTTGATAAACTGCCTAAGGCGAAGCTGCCCAAAGCTCACCCTCCAAGCAAGGTATGGGTTGTAACTCTGAATTTTGGCATATACCCCTGCAGAAATCTCACTTGCTCTTCTTTGCCAGTGTTCCCCATACTATGTGCAGCAATCCAGAAGTCCTCTAGGACTGCTGCCAATAAATTAATGCTAGGACTGATCTCTGCTTGAAATGTTTTGATTTCTCACTGTAAGTAATGTTTAGTCTAATGTAGAGATTTCTTAGAGTTGATTTAAGTTTTGAGAGAGGTTTTTAAGGTAGTGTGATGCTATCTGCCCTGAGCCCTGTGCCCCTTCTCTTAGAGCTGTAAGTCTGTGGGCTGCACCCTTGACCTCTGTGTCCTATAGAGGCTACTGCAGTGCCCCCCCAAAACTTGCTTCAGAAACTCTCTGCCTGTTCTCACTTTGTTTAATTTTCAGCTCTGTGCCCCAGTGTTAATCAGAGCCCTTTCCACAACTGTAGTGAGGCTACTGCTCTCTCCATACTGCAGTGTCCTCCCCAAACCCCATCTTGCTTCAGGACATCCCTGCTTTAACTGTCTCTGTTTAATTCTCAACCCCTCCCAACCTGTTAATTTCTCTTTTGTTTTCTGACTGCCCTCCCCTCCAAGCCTGCTATTTAATTTCATCCTCTCACCTTCTCTCCTCAGGGGACTACAATGCCCTTTTGGGCTGTTTCCTCTCAAGCAAACTGCACTATGTAGTTTGATAACCTGCCTAAGGCGAAGCTACCTGAAACTCACCCTCCAAGCAAGGTACGGGTTGGAACTCTGAATGTTGGCATCTACCCCTGGAGGAATCTCACTTGCTCCTGTTTGCCAGTGTTCCCCACACTATGTGCAGCAATCCAGAAGTCCTCTAGGAACTGCTATCAAGAAATTAATGCTAGGACTGATCTCTGCTTGAAATGTTTTGATTTCTTATTTTATGTCATGTTTAGTCTGATGTAGACATTTCTTAAGAGTTAATTTAAGCTTTGAGAAAGATTTTTCTTTTTTTTTTTTGTGCCCATTTTCCCATTTGCATTTTATACTGATCTGCCACTAGAGGCATCTTATTTTTCCTATTAATCCTCCAACCCACTTGTCCAACTTGCCTCTGCCTTTTCCCTGTTCTAATCACCATTAACCCCTTCCTTGTTTCTCACTTTTAGCACATTGTACTCTGAAGAAAAAAAAAAAAAAGCACCGGTATAATTAACCTTGCACTGTGCTTGGGACCTTGTGTGTGCCCTTACTGCTGCACTCCTTGGTATCATGATGTCTCTTATAATGGTTCTATTTCCTAAAGGCATTATATTTGCTCTCTCTGTTGACCATATCTGGCCTTGCCTGTGATAAGTTTCTAACATCTACCTCGCCAACACTGGATAGTAATCATTTATATGTCTATAGTACTATCACCGTATCCCAATGCTGTGACTCTCTTACTGTGTCATGGAACCTGCATTCCCCTGGTGACTGGGGGTTGCTATTCCATCGCCCTAGCTGGCTACCCCTTTTGGCACTCCTCCCTGGGATCTTCAACTTACAAGCCAACTGTAAAGCACACTCAACTCTGAGAAAGCTTCACAAACTCAGAAACAAGCAGTTAAAGGAATATCTGTGTGGACTGGCCTTACTGTTGCTGCTGCTGTCTGGCAATATTCACCCCAACCCTGGCCCTCCACAACTTACCACATACCCACAGTCATCTACTGGGCTACTTACAATTGTGTTACTTAATTTATGCAGCCTCCTCCCCAAAATGGATGTACTGAATGTATGGATCTTACGACATAACCCAGACATCCTCTCAGTCATAGAAACATGACTTTCTCCAAAAGTAGCGGATGCTTCAATTTCCATCCCAGGCTACACAGTCTTTAGACAGGATCATCTCTCCAAGCATGGGGGTGGTTATGCGATCTACCTCCAAAACAACCTTAAGGGTCTCGTCCTAACTCTGCCCAAAACTGATGACAATATGCAAGCCCTTGCCATAAAAGTGTTTCTAGGTGCACACAATAAAACCCTTACTGTGTTTTCAATCTATATTCTTCCCAGACAGACGGCCTCCTGCTTTGATTCACTCCTGGAGTGTTTTGGCTCTCTGAGTTTTAATTCAGAAATTATCATGTTAGGAGATTTCAGTATCAATTGGTTCTCTCCTAACACAAGCCCTTTCAAAGACGCAGTTTCAGCAGTTCACCTCACCCAGCTAGTTGAGTCCCCACTAGAATCAACTATAAAACTGGGACAGGTACCTTACTGGACTGGGTGCTCTCTAACCACCCTGATCATATATCAGACACAGCCATACTCCCAGATGCCTTCAGTGACCACTCCCCAGTCTTGTTTCATTGGGCAAACAAATTCTCTAAACCATCCACTAGAACAATTACCACCAGGGTACTCATCCATGGACATCTTGAATTGCTAAAAGCTGTCCTGCGTAATCAGGACTGGCCAATGGTTTACACAACTAGTAATGTTGACATTGCCCTCGACCATTTCATTCTTCAGTTCAACGCTATATGTGATAGGCACGCCCCCCCATAAAAAACCTTAAAATCAAAGGCTGCTGTAATCCCTGGTTTTCTCAGGACCTCTTTGAGCTTCTGAATGCCAGGGACCATCTATGGCACAGGTCTTGGTTCCTGTGTAACCAGGCTGACATTCAGAGGTACAAAGCAGCTAGAAACAACTGCACGAGGGCTATTCATGCAGCTAACAATCAATATTGTAAGGAAGTGCTCTCTCGGACCTGGAATGATGGCAGAAAATTTTGGACTAACCTTAAAGAGGTCACTGGGAGAGACTTCAGATCTGCCCCTACCATGCTTAACATTGAGGGTATACCCTCACTCGACCCAAAATTTATTGCTAACACTTTTAATAATGCCTTCACGAACCTTAGTGGTGTCCTGACACCTGGCTACTTCTCTCCCCCCCCCCCACAAGTGACAACTCTGGGAAAGAGACTCAGCACCCTTCTCATCCTCCTTTCTACTTCAAAACCCTCACAGCACATGAAGCCAGGAATTACCTACTCAAGGTATTAGGGAAATCAAGATTTAGTGGTGACACCCTGGATCTTAAGTTTGTAGCCCTTACACTGCATGAAATTCTGTCACCTCTAACACATAATATTAACATGTCACTTAGTTACTCTCAATTCCCTCAGAAATGGAAATCTGCCACCGTGACACCAGTTCATAAGTCTGGGGATCGCACAATTACTGGGAACTACAGGCCTATCTCTATCCTGACCCCACTCTTGAAAGTTCTTGAGCATTCATTGTTCACTTGGGAGCTTAAACAACAGGTTGGTAGAAAAGAGGCCAGGAGTTATATTTTGTTTTAAACTGAAATATTTGAATAGTTTGTAAGTGAAATTAGTTCTATGTGTTAAAAATTATTACCTTGAATTTGAACTGATACTTGGGTTGTGATATTGTAGGTTTGGGGATAGATGTTTGGCAGGGAAAATTAGAAGGTAATTTAAATGTGTTGTTTGCCTGGTGTTTGAGGAGGGACATTAGCTGCAATTAACTTGTCTTTAAACAGGAATTATTGTGGCTTTCATTGTTCACTTGGGAGCTTAAGCAACAGGTTGGTAGAAAAGAGGCCAGGAGTTATATTTTGTTTTAAACTGAAATATTTGAATAGTTTGTAAGTGAAATTAGTTCTATGTGTTAAAAATTATTACCTTGAATTTGAACTGATACTTGGGCTGTGATATTGTAGGTTTGGGGATAGATGTTTGGCAGGGAAAATTAGAAGGTAATTTAAATGTATTGTTTGCCTGGTGTTTGGAGGAGGGGACATTAGCTGCAATTAACTTGTCTTTAAACAGGAATTACTGTGGCTTTCATTGTTCACTTGGGAGCTTAAGCAACAGGTTGGTAGAAAAGAGGCCAGGAGTTATATTTTATTTTAAACTGAAATATTTGAATAGTTTGTAAGTGAAAGTAGTTCTATGTGTTAAAAATTATTACCTTGAATTTGAACTGATACTTGGGCTGTGATATTGTAGGTTTGGGGATAGATGTTTGGCAGGGAAAATTAGAAGGTAATTTAAATGTATTGTTTGCCTGGTGTTTGGAGGAGGGGATATTAGCTGCAATTAACTTGTCTTTAAACAGGAATTACTGTGGCTTTCATTGTTCACTTGGGAGCTTAAGCAACAGGTTGGTAGAAAAGAGGCCAGGAGTTATATTTTGTTTTAAACTGAAATATTTGAATAGTTTGTAAGTGAAATTAGTTCTATGTGTTAAAAATTATTACCTTGAATTTGAACTGATACTTGGGCTGTGATATTGTAGGTTTGGGGATAGATGTTTGGTAGGGAAAATTAGAAGGTAATTTAAATGTATTGTTTGCCTGGTGTTTGGAGGAGGGACATTAGCTGCAATTAACTTGTCTTTAAACAGGAATTACTGTGGCTTTCATTGTTCACTTGGGAGCTTAGCAACAGGTTGGTAGAAAAGAGGCCAGGAGTTATATTTTGTTTTAAACTGAAATATTTGAATAGTTTGTAAGTGAAATTAGTTCTATGTGTTAAAATTATTACCTGAATTTGAACTGATACTTGGGCTGTGATATTGTAGGTTTGGGGATAGATGTTTGGCAGGAAAATTAGAAGGTAATTTAAATGTATTGTTTGCCTGGTGTTTGGAGGAAGGAACATTAGCTGCAATTAACTTGTCTTTAAACAGGAATTACTGTGGCTTTCATTGTTCACTTGGGAGCTTAAGCAACAGGTTGGTAGAAAAGAGGCCAGGAGTTATATTTTGTTTTAAACTGAAATATTTGAATAGTTTGTAAGTGAAATTAGTTCTATGTGTTAAAAATGATTACCTTGAATTTGAACTGATACTTGGGCTGTGATATTGTAGGTTTGGGGATAGATGTTTGGCAGGGAAAATTAGAAGGTAATTTAAATGTATTGTTTGCCTGGTGTTTGGTAAGAGCCCTCCCACTCACCCTGTTTTGTAGGCTTTCTTAAATACTGAAAAGCCACTGGGGGGTTGGGATTGAAGGGCTGAGTATTTCTGTTTGGGACTGAAATTTGAAGCAACAGGAGTTGGTGGGCTGTGACATCATACGGTACCTGGAGTCTGCTTACACACACTGTTAGTGGGACTGAACACATACTGGACTGTATGTGTTTGTGAGACTTGGGAACTTTGTTGGTGGGGTTGAAATTGGGTTTGTAAATAACTACAGTCAGTATAGAGAGAAACTGTACTCCAGGGGAAAGGGACTGAGAAAAGGGGTGCTATTATAAACAGAGGGGATAATCAGGGTGGCCATATTCCACCATGGCAGGCATCTTCGAAGGGTTGTAGGCTGCACAGGCTGTGGGATGGCAATAATTCTAAATTGGGCCTGGAGAGGGAGGCTGCCCACTCTGTAGACAGCTATCTTGTATCAGGAGTGAGGTATATTGGTTAAGGAGTAAGCTGTGGGAGCTGGGTCCAAGGATAAGGGGTGATAGGGCAGCAGAAGGGTGGGGCTGAGGGAGGCTGGGGCAACGCCTGAAATTACAGGACATTATGCTACAGCAAGCAGAAGGGGGATATTAGGGACAGAGGACCCTTAGATAGGGAAGTTGATGCTAAGGGAAAGCGCGACAGGGTGAAAATTCTGAATTCAAGGAGACTGGAGGGGAAGAGTCAGAGGGGCTGTTGTGCGGAAGCCTAAAACAGCAGACTGTGGGAAGGAGCTCAAGGTGAACAGTGCAAGAGAGGAAGAAGAGGGTCAGTTTAGAGATGCAGTCAGGGGAAACTCGGGTTACTTGATGGAGGCTGACATAGAGTGTCACAATAAATTTGAGATACTAAGCATCCTAGAGGGGGAGGAAGGGGTTGGTGGAAATGAGGAAACTTATACAGAGGCCGGGGGGAGGGAGTCAGATACCCATAGGGCATCACAGACCAGCTATGGAAAGGATAGACATAGTCCCAGAGGGAGAAGGGGAAACATATATGTTAAGCAAATGGGGGAGATGCAACATATTCCAGACATGAGGGAGGAGAGCATGATTGGAGAGGAACTGGGAGACAAGGAGGTGGGAGAGGAGCCCCCCTTCAGCAGGAAGGTCAGTACCAAGGATGGGGCCCTAGCTAAAGGGGACCCACAGAGAGCCTCTGGAGACAGGGGTACTATTACAAGGGGGGATGAGGGTGCGGGGAAGGAAACCATCAGGGCCAGGATAAATGGTTCAGATAAGAGAGGGTTAAAGGGGACACCTATTCAGAGGGGGTTTGAGTTAAGTGGGCAAAATAGCAAGGGAGGCAGAAAGGGGAGGGTGACAAGGGGGTCTCTAATAAGGCAGGAAGACTCCCATGAAATTGAGATCATGAATAAAGGGGGGGGGGGCTGAGAGGGCATAGTGGAGGTAACCATAAGGATGATGGCGGTGTTAAGGTTCTGTTACTGGGAGACTCGATGATTAAGGGTATCCATTGGGAGGACAGGGGGATGGATGCCATAGCCAGGTGAAGGTAGTGAGTATCTCTGGGCTGACAGTGCACAGAGCAAAGTTCATGGTGTATGAAATGGTTAGGGATTGTGGAGGAAACCGATTTTGTGCATTTGGGAACTAATGATCTAGAGGGAAATAGCATTATGGAAATCCAAGCAAGGTTCCAAGAACTTGCCAGAGTCTGTCGGGATAATGGATGCAACATTTCTTTCGGAGATATTGCCAGTACCAAAGGCCTCAGTGGAGAAAAAATGAACTACAGAGGTTAATGAATGGCTCAGGAAGTGGGGTGAAGAGAATGGGTTGGGGTGTTAGAGGAACTGGAATGGAGTTTGGGAGGATAAGGGACTATATGCAAGGACAGGTTTCATCTTGCCCCATTAGGGAAGGAAGTCCTTAAACAGGGGATGGCTGACTACATACAAGAAAGGTGGGGTTTAAACTTGTAAGGGGGAAGGGATAAGGAGGGGCTGACCAGAAGTCCTCCAGATGAGGGGAGTAGCCTCAAGCCCAAGGGGGAGGGGAAACAGACTGAGGTGGAGGTTTCAGGAGGAGCAGGGGAGGATGAAGTATAAGGAATCTGGGTGGGTTTGACAAAAAGGATCAGGGATAAGGGTGGGGTTAGTGTTAGTAAATGCCAGGAGCTTGAGAAACAAGTTGCCAGAGTTCCAGGCCATGCTGTTCGGGGTGGATGGCAGTCACGAAACGTAACAACAAAACCATGACTGGGACCTAAATGTACGGGGCACACTATGCTTAGGAAGGATAGAAAGGAGGGCAGAGGGTGGAGTGGCTATGTTCATTAGAGATGACATAGAAATTGCTATGGTAGAAGAGGCAGAGGGAAACGTGGAGGCCTTATGGTCACTTCACGATCCCCAGCAGGAGATAAGGTCAAGCTGGGAGTAGCATATAGGCCCCGGGATGAGTGATGTTCTAGAGGATGGTTTGTTGGACAACATCATTGCCCAGTGTCCAAAAGGGAAGGAGGTGTTGATGGGGGACCTTAATATGCCAGGTACAAACTGGGGAACCATGTCCTCTAAGGTGGCCAAGGAGCAGAGGCTGCTGGATGGCTTCCAGGATGTGTTCTAACACAGCATGTGATGGAGCCCACAAGGGAGGGGCATGTCCTGGATGTGGTTCTGGCAGATGGGGATCTGGTAAGGGACATGGTTGTACAGGACCCCTGACTGGGAGTGACCACATACTGTCTGGTTTCAAATAAGCATTGGGGGAGTGGGGGTAGATCTAGGACACTGGCAGTGGACTTTAGGGGGCAGACTTTATGGGCATGGGAAATATTCTCAAGGATCACTTGAAGGGATTACCTCAACAACAAGTGTGGAAAGGAGATGGGAGGTCATAAAACGGGACTTCATGAGGCAGTCAGGATCTGCGCTAAGTTGAAACGTAGTGAGCAAGGTCACATAAACCATGCTGGTGGTCCAGTGAGGTCCAGGTAGCAGTCAGAGAAAAGAAGAAGGCTTACAAAAATATAAAACAACAAGAGGGATAGGGATAAGAAATGTACCAGCTTGCATCTAGAAAAGTCACCTGTGATGGTGAGGGGAGCTAAGTCCAGCAAAGACAAACGACTGGCACAGGGATACATGGAGGGAAAAGGGCTTCCGTACATTGGGGAGCGGAGAAAACTAAGGGCCATCTCAGCAGATTGAGATCAGAAGGAGGGTGGGTGGAAGAGGCGAGGACCAGGCAGAGGTATTTAACGAGTACTTTGCCTCTGTGTTCACTAGGGAGGGGATGGGATATCTACAAAGCAAGGCACAAAGGGGATAGAAGGCAGGGAGTGGGATCAGGGGAGCAACAGAAATGGAGCAAAAGGAGGAAAGGTACCTCAGGGTGTCACATCTGGATAAGGATAAAAGACCAGTAAGGTGGAGGGGACGGATGATGCCATCCCCACCAAAAGGGTGTGGTTTGCCCTCAAGGCCCTAAAGAAAGACAAATCTCCTGGGCCGGATGGCATTCATCCGAGAGTACTATGGGAATTGGCGGACATACTGGCTGCACCCCTGGCGGAGCTTTTCAACAGGTCACTTGAGACAGGGAGGGTACCTAGGGATTGGCGAGAGGCACATGTGGTACCAATCCATAAAGGGGGGTCGAAGGAAGTACCAGGAAACTATAGACCCATCAGTTTAACCTCGGTGGTGGGAAAATTAATGGAGAGTATACTAAAGGAATGATTGGGGTTTACTTGGAGGAGGTGGAGGTCTGGATAGTTGCAGCATGGGTTTGTGCAGGTAGATCATGTCAAACCAACCTTGTGGAGTTCTATGAATGGGTAACATCAGAACTGGACAGGGTAAGCCTGTGGATGTATTATTCTTGGACTTCAGCAAGGCGTTTGACTCTGTCCCCCACAATGGTCTGGTGGAGAAACTGATGGGGTTAGGAGTAGGCCCTTTGATGGTCAGATGGATTGAAAACTGGATAGCTGGACGCACTCAGAGAGTAGTGGTCTGTGGGGAGCTCTCGAACCCTACAGAGGTTGGTAGTGGGGTACCACAGGGCTCGGTCCTGGTCCAATCCTGTTTAATGCATACATATCAGACATCAGGGATGGTATAGGGTGTGAAATGAGTCTCTTCGCGGATGACTCCAAGATGGGAGCAGTAGTTGAGGGAGAAGAGGGAGGTTGGCCTGCAAGGGACCTGGACACCCCGGAAAGCTGGGCTCACACATGGAATTAATTTCAATATCACCAAGTGCAAGGTGTTGCATCTTGGTCGGGAAACCCCAACACAGGTACACCCTGGGAGGAGGTGCTGGAAGCCTCAACAGGGGAAAAAAGACCTAGGGGTCATGGTGGATACATGTATGAATAACACTGAGCAGTGCAGGAGCAGCTAGCAAGGCAAACAGGATGTTGGGATGCATCCTAAGGGGATCACCCTAGGAGCAAGGAAGTGATTCTGCCACTGTACAATGGACTGGTTAGACCACACCTTGAGTACTGTGTACAGTACTGGAGACCACACTGAAGAGGGACACAGCTCCTGGAGAGGGCAAGAGGAGGGCAACAAAGATGATAATGAGGGCTAGGATTTGACTTACGAGGACAGACTTGAGGAGCTCTGCCTGTTTTCATTGGAGGAGAGGAGAGACAGGGGGACATGATTGAGGTCTCTGGCACTCAAGGAATAAATAGGGTAAACATGGAGGGATCTTTAGACTAAAGCAGGAGGCATCACCAGAGGGCATGGTTTGAAGTTGGAAGGTGGAAGGGTGAGGGGAAAAGAGGAGGAGGTTTTTCACTGAGAGGGTGGTGGACCCTTGGAATGCTCTGCCTGGTGAGCTGGTTCAGAGATCCACAGTGGAGAGCTTTAAGAGAGGGTGGGACAGACACAGAAAGTGGATGTATCAGATGATGGCCTGTCCCGGGGGGGTGGGGATGGATGATAGGGGTTTCTGGAGCACAAGGGATGGGAGGGTCTCGGCACCCAACTAAGGATCTAGGTTCGAGCAGACTTGATAGACCATAAGGCCTAATCTGCTGGCAAATAGTATGTTAGTATGTTAGTATATAGTGGCTGACCAACTGGTTGAATACTTAGAAAAACATCAGCTACAATGCCCGCAACAACATGGGTTCAAAAATGGTCATAGTACCACTACTGCCCTTCTGGAGTTCACAGGCTTTATTCACCACTCCTTAGATAAAGAACACCTGGTCGGTGCTGCTTTCATTGATTTAACCAAAGCTTTGAACACAGTGAATCATGCTGTCCTAGTCGAACAGCTTACCGCCGTTGGCCTAGCTCGTGACAGCGTAGCCTGGTTTGAAAGTTACCTGCACAACTGTTCACAGCAGGTGAAGATTGTTAACACCCTCTCGGATAGCAGACCTGTCATATCTGGAGTTCCTCAAGGGTCCATCTTGGGCCCTCTTTTATTTAGCATTTTCCTCAACAACTTTCCTTACTCCTGTCAGGGTCACATCGTTTTATATACTGATGATGCTGTCCTGTTTACCAGTGATCCAGACTCTAAGATTCTTGAATCCAGGCTACAGAGTAATTTCTGGTCGTAGAAAGATGGTTCCATAAGCACAAGTTAGTTATGAATTACAACAAGACTAAAACTATGCTGTTCTCCAGCTCCCAAAATAGGCACAGAACTTACCCACTTTCTATCACCAACGGAGAGGGCTCTCCCTTGGAGCTAGTTCATCTCTTTAAATATCTGGGGATTACTACTGACAGTACAATGACCTATGCCTATCACATTGACAACATTGCTAGGGCTATTAACACCCACATTGGGCTACTTTATAGGCTTAAGCAATGTTTGACCCCAGAGGCTCTTAACCTGGCCATTCAAAGCTCTCTTGTCTTGCTTATTGATTATGGCTTACCAATCTATGGATCAGCTACTAAAACAACTCTTCACTGCATCATAGTTGCACTCAACAAAGCATGCCGGCTCCTTACCGGCTCAGCACGTCTGTCCCATACCTGCGACATGTTCGTTCAGGCTAACTGGCTCCAATTCAAAAGTAGACTCATGTACCAAACATGTTTACTGTCCAAAAAAGTAAGCTTAGGCAAAATGCCCCAAGGAGTGCAAAAGCTTATTACCCCCACTATCAACTGTCATTGCACCAGAAGCTCTACTAGACAGCTTTTTAATATACCCCACTGTTGCACTTCTCTGGGACAAAGGTCCTTTGCCTACTGTGCCCCACTATGGATGAACTCGCTGCACCATGACATCAATTCGGCATCCACCTTGGGCTCCTTCAAGGTTAAACTTAAACAACAGCTAGTTGCTGATGCCAGTTGTGACTGCTTCTAGTAACCTTCCTTCTTGTGACCAGCACTTATTCTAACCTTATGCTATCCTGACCATATGCATAACTGTTCTCAGCATGTAAATAACTGTTCTAAGTTGCTAACTATTCTCCTTTCACATTTCCTCTTGATCCCTTCCACTCTTTCCCCTCACCCCTTTATGGCTTTCCCCCATCCCCCTCCCCCCTGTTAAATCTCCTGAGCTCCCTTGCTCACTTTAAAATGCTTTGTCCCATACCTTCTCACCTCTGATGAGGCCCTTGGGCTGATGCAATCCCTTACCTTGTTGATTATTAGATATTAGGCTGAGTCTGTTCTCATTTTCCTGTAAAGGGTAGTTTCATAAGACCCCACCCCCTCTAATATGACCCTTTGAATTCCAGGTATTAATCAAATACACACCTTGGCATACATTGTACAATGCCACATGTACTGGAACTTCTCTAGTTATATACTCTTGTGATGTCTTGTATAATTTCTTGTTTTGTTTGTTCTCCATCTCATACTTTTCCAATATGTATTATTCGTCTGACATGGAACCTATGAAATTAGCTTGTTCTCAAAGGTGTTATCCGAAATTTCAATAAATAAATAAATAAAATGAGTAAATATTGAAAAAGGTAAATGTTGTTTATAACTTTGTTGTTTTTTGACATTTAACCCAACATTTTCAACATAGTCTTTTTATGATTCCACCTTATGTTCAAGGCAGGTGGAATTTTTTCATCATGTCCAAAAGGGGATTTCACTGAGCAATTGCAAAAACATATTTCAGAGTGGATTTGAAAAACTACATCTGTTTGTTCATGAGGTGGGATAAAAAAGGCTATGTTGAAAATATAGGGCAACAATATTAAAAATGACAAAGTTATGAGCAAAAGTTCAAAACACATTAAAAAGCCATTAACTAGACTTATATTGTTTTCAGTCAGTTTGTAGCTGGGTACCATTGGAAGAGGAGCTTCATTGGTTGTGAGAGGATTGCTTTGTGGGATCCCTCCTTTCGTAAGTTGGGGTGGGGGTATGTGTGGTGGTGGGTGCTGAGATGGGGGTCTGGGTGGGCTGGGGTCACGGGGTCTAGAAGTCATTGATAGATCATTTTCAGGTTTAAGAAAACAGGTTTTATTTTTTTTTTACAGGTTCCGACACTGGGGATTGGGCATCCCAGTGTTTGGAAGTTATTTGGCATCACTGAGGTGGAGCACTCCTGTGTTGCATACAGTGGTGATGGGGTATTAGCAGGTACTAGGGGTGGTCCCCCTGGTGTTAGATTTAAGAAATGAGTTGGGGGCATACCAGTGGTGGGATTGA
Source organism: Neoceratodus forsteri (assembly GCA_016271365.2). Lineage (NCBI taxonomy): Eukaryota > Metazoa > Chordata > Ceratodontiformes > Ceratodontidae > Neoceratodus > Neoceratodus forsteri. The sequence continues at coordinate 474,108,364 of CM057455.1, forward strand.
GCACCTGTCACCGATTTTCTGTACTGTCTGAATTGGGCAGGGGTGGATACTGGCAGCAGGGTTGCGCATCCACCACCAATTTTTTGCACTGGCTGGGCTGGGTAGGAGGCGAGATACTGGCTGTCAGGTTGAGCACATGCTGCTGGTTTTGAGTAGTGGCTGGCTCAGGGAGGAAATACTGGTGGTGGGATTGAGCACCCATTGCTGGCTTTGTTGATGGATTGGCAGATGTTGACATGGTGGCCACAGACAGGGAGGAAAAAGCTGTGATCGTAATGCAACATCTCTGCCATTCCCTGAGAAACAAAGTACTAAACGGTAACATATATGAAAGTAGTAAACAGTAGCACATGTGTGGAACAAAAAGCAGGAGAAAGGTTCAAACAGGAATTAGGAGTTGCACAAGAAAACTCACTTCCACCTTCCATTTTCTAGCCTTGTGATTGGGCAAAGACATCAAAGGAAAAAGGAGAAGGGCAGAGAATGGGGAGAGTTAGGGAGGAGACTCAGTACTCTGAAACTGTGACAGATGAATGAGGGGAAATCCTCAAGAGTCCTCTTACAGCTCAGACTGATACCAATATGTGTGCATGCTTTCAAGTTAACCTAATCAACTCGACTCCTAGGACAGGAGGACAAGTCCATACCTATAAGAAATAGGGCAAACTGGTATATATGAGCTGTGCCTTGTTTATTTATGTTGTAAGGACCAAAATGCTTAACTTTCAGTGTTCAAAACACAGGGTAAGTACTTTAGCATGGCTCCTTAGCTAAATTGCTCGATGAATGTAGGAACATGCTAGAACAAGTTTTACTTGCTGTTTACTACAATGTGAGTATACATTAATTTCATGAATTGCAAGCACTACTTTGTCAGCTTGCAACAATATGAGTTGTGACACATCTCTGTCATTTCCTGAGAAACAAAGTACTAAACAGTACCACATATAAAAGTAGTAAATAGTTGCACATATGTGACATAAAAAGCAGGGTAACAATTTCAAACAGGAATTAGGAGATGCACATGGAAACCCACTTCCACCTTGTATTTTCCAGCCTTGTGATTGGGCAAGGACTTTGAAGAGAAAAGGAGGAGAAAGGTGGAAAATGGGCAGAAATAGGGAGTAGATTAAGTATTCTGAAGCTGTGATAGGTGGAGGAGGGACACACCTCCAAAATCCCTCTCACAGCTCAAATTGATACCAATATGTTTGTATGACTTGTGAACATAGTAAAAATGAAACAGTTTTTGTTTTATAAAGCACATCTGTGATAGCTGTTTGCATATTGACATTTACAAGGGTCATTACACAACTATGTGCTTTTAAAATTATTCCTAAACTGTCTCTAACAACCCAGAGAAATGTAGCATCATATTTTAATAGCTACAAGACAGCAGCTATCACATCCCATCTGCTACAATAGCCTTCCATAATTTCCTCAAATAAATAAAGATTACTAAAAATAATTATAATACTTTTTGGAATAAAACCCTATCAAATCTCAGCATCTGGAGTCTGGTGGTACTGTCCACCTCTTATTCTTGATTACTACAGATAATTGCATGGAGGCTGGGGACAGCTGGGGGTGGAGATGTGTAGGTCACTGGACATTCAATGGGATGCCCAGGTCAGCACTACAGTTAATCACCCATTCTGGACAAAGGAGGGGACCAAGGGATATGGTGGTCTTCTGAGATTTTCCATACCCCAATTGGGAGCACCAGTTATGGTGGGAAGGGGCATGGCTGGTGCTGGAATGTTCCCAAACCCAGAATACCTGTGCAGAGGGCTGGGCCAATAAGGTCCCATGGGATGTCCTACAGCCAGGCAGAAGAGGGCATATACAGTAGGTGGTATGGCAGCCTCTTTGGCCACATAGAATGAGCCCCCTCCATTGGCTGTCTGCATTGCAGAAATTGATACAAGAATTGGGCACTTAAATGCCACCATCCCTGTGCCTGAACCTGATCTGGTCATGCATGTAAGTACACTAACAGAATGGGATTTGATGTGGTGGGGATGTGCAACATGGGCTCTTGATGTGTGGAGGTCACCGCATGTGCGAGCAAGACCTCTAAGTGCCACCATCTCATGCAACCACCCCTCAGTGGATTTGTTTACCATTGCGTATTTGGCCCTTATTCCACATCTTAAGCACCCAATACACAAAGTGGCCTGGAATACATGCAATTCAGTTGTATACTATCCACATACATCCACACCCTGATGCATATCTGGACATGACTGCATCTAAAGCCCTCCTCTCTCTATGAGTGCAGAGCTTCATGCAGAAGTGGAGGGAGGGACTGGGGCAGAGCTGTGTAGGACACTGAGCATTCAATCAGATGACCAGGTCAGCACTGCACTGAATCACCATTTTGGATGGAGTACAGGTGCACGGACAACAGCAGTGTCCTAAAGGCTGCCATTTCCCCATGGGGAACACTATTTATGGAGTGGAAAGGTACAGACTGTGCCAGAATGTCACCCATCCCTCACAACCTTCCAAGAGTGCTGGTAGCAGGTGTAGGGGACAGATTTGGCCCAATATGATGTCCTGCAGCTGGGCAGAAGATAGCATGTAAGCGATATGGCAGTCCCTCTGGCAACATAGCCTATGCCCTCTCTGCTGGTGCTCTACACTGTGGAGACTGCTGTAAGAATTATGTGTCTGCAATCCACCACTCCTGTGCCTGACCTGGTCACACATGTAGGTGCACTGGGGGCAAGGGATGGGGTGGGGATGTAACATGGGCTGTGGATGTGCAGATATTCTGTGTTTGTGTGAAACTGAACCTGTGTACACCACCAGTCTGCACAAGTACCTCTCCATTCAGTGATGTAATTATTTATTTATTGAATTGTGTTGACCGGGTGGGCCCACAGAGACCAAGAGTCCCTTTTTCAGTAGTGACCTGGAATTAATTACATGTATAGGCACATCATGGTAAAAACAATACATATCACAGTAAGTATAGATTACTGACAACAATAGACAGAGGGTAACATGAGTTAAAAACTACAAGTAGGGGTGTACAATAGACTTTGGGGTATCAAAAACATAGTAGCTGCACGTGTATGTATATGTATACCATTGAGGACAAGGCACTTATTCCCCAGTCTAAGGACCAAATCAAAAATGCTGTTCTGGATACGAGTGATTCAGGCATACCCTGGCCACATACCTCTGCACCTGGTGCCTTTCTGCACCAGCTGGCATCCACGTTCCCTGCCTTCTGTGACTGCAGAGCTTTGCAGAGTGGAAGGGGGTTGGGGAGCTGTGTGAGACATCAGGTTGGCACTGCACTGTGTCCCCTGTTCTGGATGGGGTTGGGCACCATAGGATATAGCAGTCCTGCAAGGGCTGTGTATCCCCAGTGAGAACACCATTTATGGTATGGGTAGGCAAAGCCTTTGTTGCAATGTCCCCCAGCCCTCCCTAACTGCATATAAGCCTGGGGGCAGGTGTAGGTGGGCTGATTGGGCCCACTGACATGTCCTGTGGCTGTGCAGAGGGGGCACATAAGCCCTATAGCAGCCCCATGAGCTACACAGCCTTCACTCCATTCATAGGCCCACCACATCATGGATATTTCTGTAAGAATTGGGCATTTGCACGTCCCTGTGCCCACCCCAACCCAGTCGCACACACACTGTAGGTGTTCTAGTGACACAGGATCAGGTGTAGTGAGGACATCCAACAGTGGTTATGGAGTCGTGGAGATTATCACGTCTGGAGTGGGACCTCTGTTCACCACTGGTCTATGCCAGCACCCCTCTAAGGGTGTGCATACCATTGAAGATCAGACCTTTAGACATTCATAATTACAAAGAAAGGCTTTAACTTTAGGTGTAGACTAGCATCAGTAGTAAACTAATTCTAAGCAAGAAAGGGAGATCCCATGTTCATATAAATGATTTTAGTATCAAAAAGACGGAACTACAAATACAAAGATAATATTAAATAAAAGTTCAGTAGTATCTTCATGTGTTTCTCAGAGGAACTCATGTCAGATTAAACAGCACCATTTTAATACATTTTCTTTTTTCTCAGCTTTCATATTTCAGAGACAATATTTCAGAATTGTATTACTGTTGATGCATATGCTTTTAATTAGAACTTTAATAACACAAAGACATTAGGGTCCACTGGGCCTCTTTTCAGTATTCAGACTCTTCATCAGTGCACAAGGGACATTTATGGATGCAGCATTATATGAATCTTTTAAATTATATTCATGATCAAAAATCTTCATAAACACAACAATAGCAGTGTCAGTGGCTCAGTAGGTAACGCACTCGACTCTGAGGCCGGGAGATCAGAGGGCTGTGGGTTCAGTTCCCACATCTGGCACTTGGGTTAATATCCCAGTACTGACACTGTAGTGCAGCATGAGAGGGGTGCTGCACTTCTGAGGTGCCGTGTTTCGGATGAGACGTTAAACTGAGGTCCCATCTGCCTGGATTGGTGGTAGTTCAGGTGGATGTTAAAGATCCCATGGCACTTATTGAAAAAAGAGTAGGGGAATTTCCCCAGTGTCCTGGCCAATTTTCCCTCATTCACTAAAAAAAAAAAAAAAAAAGTACCATCAACAGCTTAATCTGGTTCAAGGTCAGCTGGCATTCACCTGTATCCTCCTTCCCCAGGTCGTGCCTGAAAATAGGCAGGATTTGTCTAGTGCACTTACCCGGTCTACAAAAACTAAATAAATAAATAAAACAACAAAGTTTTAGTTGAATAAAACTGAACAATTTTAAAGAGGCTAGCACCCTTTGTAAAATGTATGCATCCAAAGTTATTTATCAGACTGCAGAATAGCTCTTTTTATTAACAAATCTGTACTAGACTAGCCCAGTGGTGTGGTGGGCTAAGCTCCCTCATATCATGCTGGCGACCCAGGTTCATGAACAAACCAGGGTCATTCAGAGGCCAGCTGAGCGAAGGAAGATACAGCATCCAGAGACTGCTCTCTTTCTTTAAGAAGGGGAGACAGCAGGTACCTGTGTCTGGCTGCCATCTATCAGAGGCTGAGTGGTGCAGCAGAGGTCGCCGGGATCGTAGGCTGGTGGCGGGGGTAGAAGCATGCATGCTATTGCATGCTATTGGTCCCGAGTCTGGGAGACATGGGAGGAAATGAACCTCCATTAGGCAGGATCATGCAGGTGGTCCTGCAGGCTATGCACCATCTACCAAAGGCATCAGCTCCTCCAAAGTGGTAAGTAAGGGGTTGGGTTAAGTCCAGGAGGGGGTGATTGGGCTGGGGGCTACCAGCAGACGGGGGCAAACAGGGAGGTACGGTAGGTAAATACAGGGCAAAAGAAAAAAAATGTTCTAATTAAACCCAAACACAGTGGTTTAGGACTCTGAGCTGTCAACCTGGAGACCTGGGTTTGAATCCCACAGCCCTCACTTGAATACTGTGTGACCCTGAGCAAGTCACTTAACTTCCTTGTACTCCCAGGTCGCTCCGGGAAACAAGCTTTGGCTTAGAAACATAGACTTTGACGGTAAATAAGGAGCACTTGGCCCACCTAGTCTGCCCATTTCTCTACCTACCTACTGGATAAGCTGCAGATCCTAGTTAACCAACAGTCTATTTCTTCCTACCCACCCACAAGAATTGTCTTATGTCTGTCCCATGCATTCTTGAATTCTCCTACAGTTTTAGACTCCACAACTTCCTCAGGAAGGTGGATCCGGGTCACGTGATGGCTGTCTAAGTGAGAGCTTCTGCCTACCCTCGCTCCCCGGCAAATCTAGTTACTTCAAACCCGTAGTGGCTTTTCCCAGCGATTTTTGGGGCAGGTTCCTGTCGTTCCAGTTTTTAGAACGCCTAGACAGCAAAAGTGTGAAGACAAATGGAGGCGGAAATGCGGAAAGCACAGCCATGCCATACAACCCCACTGACTCCAGAGAAGGAGAAGGCCCCCAAGAGGCCCAAATCACAAACCACGGCATCGAGTAACCCTCCTACACCCGTGGTAGTGCTTACTGAGGAGCGTTTTCTTGAAGTAATGCAGCCCCTCCAAAATTCCATCGCGACGATCTTGGAGGATGTTCAATCCATTGGGAGAAATCTGGATGCACTTAATCTGCGTGTGGGTGATGTTGAAACCAGACTTATATCTCTCGATAAATGGAGGGATAAAATGAATCTAGAGAATTCAGCTTTGAGACAGAAGATTCGGAAGATGGAGGACAAACTTGAAGATTTAGAGGGGTGCAGTCGTCGCAATAATTTAATAGTTTTTGGGCTACCTGAGAAAGAGAAAGGCAGTAACCCTATCACTTTTGTACAAAAGCTGTGTGAGCGAATAGCTGGTCCATCTCCTAATAGTACTAGTTATGTTGTGGAAAGAGCACATCGGTCCTTGCGTCCCCCCCCAGCCAGGCTCCCGCCCTCGACCTTTGGTTTTTAAACTTCTCAATTATCTTGATAAGCAGCATATTTTGGCCAAGGTCAAAGAAATCGAGGAAATACAATGGGAGGGTAGCAAATTAAGAATATCACAGGACTTGCCCCAGTCTGTTCGCCTGAAAAGGCAAGAATTCCATCCAGTGGTGTCTAAACTAATAGCAGCTGGTAAAGCATTCCGAATGCATTATCCCACAACCTTATATTTGAAGCACAACGAGAAATAGATCAGCTTTGAATTCCCTGCTAAAGCCTCTGAGGAGCTTAGAAGCCTTTTCCCTGATCTCTTTAAGTGAAATGGTGTTCAATTATGAAAGCCAGTGAAACATTTGATGGAAGCAATACGGTCGTGCAGCATAATTCTCAAAGTGTCTGTACTAACCCTCATTTTGGAATATGATGGGACTCTAGCCCTTGAAAGTGTGCACTGGGAAACCGAGAGAATCCGCAGACTAATGCTCTGAGAGACATTCACTATCTGGTGCACGCATGGCTCGTTTTCCCAATGAGAAACAGCGAGTTTGATCCATCTATTTAAGATTTTGAGCTGTTGAGCGTTTGAAGGGATGCATGTATAGCTTTTCAACACAGCCTCTTCATCCCTTTCATCTAGCTCATTGGATATAAAACTGATGACTGTGGGAATTGGAGAATATGTTTTTTTCTCTGCGATTTATTTTCTCTTGGTGTTTTTTAAAAAATTTGGGGGTCAATGCGAGTAGTCTCCTGATAAATAATTATATGCTCCAAATATGGTTAGGTGATGGAATCACTTATAATGGTAGCCACGAGGGGGCAATATTTCATTATTTTTTCGTTTTTTTACATGACGTTTGGGATTGGTCTAATCCTTTTTCTGCTAGGTACTAATATTGTATTCTCTAACAACTTTCATTGATCTATGACAACTTGGTTTATTTTAAGGGTATCCATAGTCTTTTCTTGTCGGGGAGGAGGGAGGGTGGGTGGCTCCATATGGTAGTGAGAAGGAGGTTTCGCATGCCTTGAACATTGTGGGAGGTCGGTTATTAGAACCGGGTAAGATAGGTGTTGTAAATAGTTGGGTTGCAGTTTAAAATGCTGTATTGTTCATTTTGGGGTAAGGTGAGGGGGGTGATTTCTGGGGGTAGGGGATTTTCTTGAGTGGGTTTCTCTATCTGGTTTCAATTTAAATCTTGCTTGGTTATTGGGTTTGGGGGCTGGGATAAGTCTACGCTCATCGCGGGAGTTTCTTTTGATCAGGTGCAGCAGAGAGCATTATGAAAAGGAGTACAGTGGTCCCGGTGTTTTTCTTTCGTTTTTCATTGCTACTGGTGCTTTTGTTAAGGAATGAATGGCTCTTATACCTTTATTAGCTGGAATATCAAAGGGGCTCAAAGTAAAAGCAAGCGGATTATGATTTTAAAACATCTATCCCTGCTTCATGCGGGAATTGCTTGTTTACAGGAAACACACCTTTTGAGGGATAATATCTGTCTATTCAAAAAAAGTTGGGTGGGTCAAGTTTTTGGAGCTGGTAACTCCACTAAACGCAATGGTACCATTATATTAATTGCTAAAACGGTGCCCTTTGTTATGTGCAGGGAATGGTGGGACCCAGAAGGCCGATACATTATAGTACAGGGTAGATTAGGGTCCTCTCCAGTAATGCTGGCGTCAATATATGGTCCTAATACGGATTCTCCTTCGTTCATTATCAGGTTAATACCTCTACTAGTTTCAAATCCCACCCTCCTGACATTTCTTGGTGGGGACTGGAACTTAGTCCCTAACTCAGTGATAGATCGCTCAGACAATAAAAGAGTGGGGCTATCGCCAGTGCAGAGAGCCCTTGGCGACCTCGTTTCTGGGTTGGGTGTGGTTGATGTGTGGCAGACGCTTAATCCCTCGGAGCGACAATACACCTATTACTCCCCACCACATGCCACCCTTTCCCGGATTGATTTTTAGTTAGTGAGTTCCTTCGGACTCCCAGGAGTGATAGATGCTTCTATCTTTCCGAGGGTACTCTCTGACCACTCGCCTGTGGGGGTAACCTACATGTTATATCCAAAAGCTAGGGCAGGGAAAAGGTGGTGTCTTAATACCCGGTTACTCAAATGTGCTAATACATTGAAACATATTCAGGACTTTGTAGCAAACTTTATTAATTGGAATTTAGGGGCAGTCAAAAGAATCGATTCGGTATGGGTTGCTCTTAAATGTGCTGTACAGGGAGAGTTTATACGTGTATTGGCTACTCGAGCCCGAAAGGATAGATGTGCTCTGGACTTGCTAATAAAAGAGATTCAGCAACTGGAAGGCTGATTAAATCACACTTCCCCTACGCAGGAATGGGCAAGGCTGCAGCAACTGCGGTCAAATTTTTATGATCTAATGGCGCAAAAGGCTGAACTGGCCATCCATCGTACCAAATTAAAATACCTAGAGGCAGGGGAGAAAGCAGGAAAGCTTCTCGCATTAAGACTGAGGCAGGCCGAAATGTCCAAATTTATTTCCGCGTTGAGATCCCCTATAAGTGGTGACCTGGTTTCCCATCCTAAAGATATTGTTGGCGTTCTTGGTGGGTACTGTGAGTCCCTTTACTCCTCTGTGGACTCAATAGTTGTGACAGACCAAGAAATCACAGATTACTTGGGTTCATCCGGCCTTCCTATGCTTTCTCCTCAAGAGGTGGAGAATCTAGGAGCACCTGTCACCCTAGCTGAAGTAGAGCAAGCTATTAGACAGCTGCCCCTGGATAAAGCTCCGGGGCCGGATGGGCTACTCAATAACTTTTTTAAGAGTTGCCTTACTCAGCTGGCTTCCCTTTTAAAGGATGTCTTTAATTTTTGGTTTCAAAAAGGAATAAAAGATCCATGCTTTTTAATGACATGGATTACTTTGATTCCAAAACTGGGTAGGGACTTATTATGTCCTGGAAGTTACCGACCAATATCACTGATTAATTCAGATGTTACGCGTGTTAAGCAGTGGTAAGCAGTGGAGCGGGGGTAAAAATTTGGTAGCTGATATTTGAATCCTTTGTATTTGGAAGTTATATTTAGACTGAGTTTTAAAAATGTTGGATACCATTAAAACTCTAGAGGGGGCTATTGGTGTTAAATGCTCATGTTGTTTGATGTACAGTTTGATGTTGGCACCCGTATCACATTTATCTTATAAATGTGTTAAATGTATTGAATTTGAGACCCTGCTTAAGGAATTGGCTGGATTCTACAATAGATCTAGGTGTCTTGAATTTACTCAATACCTCCCTGCCCCTGGTGGTATAGAAAAACGTTTAACTACACCTGAAACTTCCCCAAATAAAGTTTTATATGCAGAGTCATCTATACCTGAACATAGTACTATCACTTCTTTGATGACAAAATCCCATAACAAAGAAGTTGTACATAAGGAAAATAATCTTACTAATAATGAAACTTCATGATCTGGTCAATTAGCATCAGTATCAGGTGAGGGCAGTAAGAGAAAGCGTGATTCTGCAGAAGATTTTGGCTGCCTAAATGATGAAGGTTGGTTTGAGGTGCAGACTAAGAAAGCTGCTAAGAAAGGAAGGAAAGCAGAAGTCTTTGCACTACCTCTCCTAAATAGTTTTGACCCCCTAAGTTTAGTTGATCAGGTTGTTGAAATTGAAGAGAACGTAGTGATTAATGATTGCCCTGGGATTTCAGTAGAGGCTCAGAGAGAAACTCTTAATAATACAAATCAGATAATTAATGAGCATTATGGTACCTCTATTAGTGATAACTTGGCTGAAGTTGTTAGGCCTGATGTGGGACTTCAAAATTCTATTAATATTGGTTCCATGGCATCTTCCCATTTAAATAGTTTAAACCTTCCTGAAGCTGATGATAACGAGTCCATTTACATTTTGGATGATTCAATTATACGATATATAGATCGTTATTCTACTACAGGCAGCAAATCTAAAGTCACAAGTTGTAGTTATAGAGGGGCTTTAATAAGGGACATAGCGGAAATGTTGCCTGGTATCTTAAAGAACACAGATGTTCATAACACTGTTGTTCTTCATGCTGGGACAAACAACATAAATAAATCTGAAATACAGGAAATGATGGCGGAGCTAATAGAAGCAGTAACTATACTTAAAAATCTAAAGGCCGAAGTTATTATTTCAGAGATTTTGCCAGTACCACGTGCTTCTGCTGTAACGCTACAAAAAATCAAGTTATTTAATAATTGGCTTCGTAGGTGGTGCCTGGAAAATAATATCACTTGTTTACAGACATGGGAAATGTTCTCTACAAATGAGCGATTCTTTTGCTCAGATGGTCTACACCTGAGCAAATTAGGATCTAGAGTATTGGGGAATATATTCTATCAGGTAGTTAACGGAAAACATGAAAATTCAAAAAACTGATAAAGGAGGGGTGAACAAAATTAGGAAATTCTCCTCTAATAAGTTCAACATCGATCATAAAATGCAGGCAGAATAGTATTGGGAAGCGATAGGGAGGGTCCTGGATCCAATTTTGGGATTGGATCCCTTTTTTACCCCGGAAAGTTGCCTGCTGGCAATCTTCCTCCTTGGGATTCCCCAGATACGCAGAGCGCATATGTCATTGACCTCATCTATGGCAAAACTGGTCCTGTTGAGGCATTGGAAGGAAGGATCCCTTCCTACCATTATCGAGTGGTACCGTGAAGTCTTACTGGCAATTCAGGTGGAGAGACACATATCTAATCTGCGACACTCATATCACAGGTTCAAAAAGATTTGGGAGCCACTCTTGTCCCTATTGATGTTAGTGAGACTTTAATACTCTATACTAATTTGGCAGAATATGGCTGCTCTTACCAAGTTTATCATTTTTGAAGTCTACTCCATACCAATAAGTCACAAGTATGATGAGCGTAGACGTCGGGGGGGGCATTTTTCTTTTTTTTTTTTGTTTTGTTTTGTTGTTGTGTATTAACTCTGTTCAATGATCCTACCTGTATATTCTCTGATGTATGGTTTAAATGTTAATAAAGTATATTTAATTTAAAAAAAAAAGGAAGGTGGATCCATGTGTCCACCACCCTCTCTGTGAAAAAATACTTCCTCACATTGCCCTGAGCTGTCCCCTCTCTGTCTTCAGACTATGTCCCCTTGTTCTTGCACATCTCTTTTTCTGAAAGATACTACCTTCTTGGACTTTGATTACACTGGGGTACTTAAAGTTTCTATTATGTCCCCCCTTTCTCTCATTTCCTCAAGGGTATATATATTAAGCTCCTTTAGTCTCTCCTCAAATGGCTTCTCTTGCAGACCCTGCATCATTTTAGTTACCATCCTCTGGACTGCCTCCATCCTGTCTATGTCCTTGTGGAGGTGGGATCTCCATAACTGGATGCAGTACTCCAGACGGGGTCTCACCAACTGTCTGTACAGAGCAATAACAGCTTCCTGTTTTCTGCTGGTGATGCCTCTCCCTATACATCCCAATATCCCCCCAGCTCTCCCTACTGCCTTCTCACATTGCTTGCCAACCTTAAGGTCATCTGATATGATTACCCCTAGGTCCCTTTCCACTTTTGCATTCGCTTGTGCGCATGTGCAAGGAACATCTTGCAACAGTATGACTTTTTGGAGGTGTGACTCTCCTAGCAAATGCAGTGCTCAGTGTAGCAGGCGTGACCCTACTGGACTAATACATGCTGAGCTGTGTATGTCAGCAGTTCGGCTGTGTTGGGCTTCACTTCTAAGAAAAGATCCGCTGCAATCAGCGGTGGTAGCGTGTGTGCTATTAGCATACTGACGTCAGCAGAACTGCTGTCATACACAGCTTGGTATGAAATCCCTCCTGCTTCCTCCATCTGCTGATGTCCTCCCCCTCCTTCGTTAGTGTTCTCCCTGGCCCCCCATGTTGTGTGCTGAAGGGGGTGCTCAATCCCCTCAGCTCATGCGCCTCAGCACACTGTGTGGCTGACAGGGATGCCCAATCCCCATCGGCTGCAGCCCCCAACAAACAACCAGTTGGCACGCTGGGAGCCCACCCCAGCATGCTCATGCCTCCTCCCCCATGCCACACTGTATGGCCGATGGGGGTGCTCAATCACCACTGGCCCCAGTCCCCCCAAACAAACATGTAGGTGGCACACTGGGAGCCCAACCCCAGCGTACCAAAAGCGTCCGTCTTTTTGTTGTTTTTAAAATTCCTGTGAAAGAAAAAAATGGTGCCTCTGTGAGTCCCTTGCCCCCACGTCAACCCACGCCCACCCTCTGTGCACCCACCCCCCCACAACCCCCTCACCCCATACTTACCTCCAGAGCCCAGCATGATGATCTTCGGTGGCAGGGAACACGTCTGCACTCTTCAAAGCCAACCACAAACTAAGGAAATGCCAGTAAGCTGCATAATAGCATACATAGGGATTTTCCAACTTAGGTGTATATCTTGGCTATTTTTTCAACTTTTGGCACCAGAGTTTCAACATGGGGTTCCTGGGACCCCTTCTCATGAATTCAGTCACCGTCATGGCATTATTCGGTCCCAAAAGGTGATTTTGTGGTCACTGTGCGTAATCCCCTTTCGGGACCGATTAATGAAACAACAGTGTCAGTGTTCATGAGGTGGGCTCTCAAAAAGCCTATGTTACAAATGTGGTGAAAAAATTCCAAAAGATGACTGTTTTATGAGTGTGCATTGTGCAGTTTCCATGCACATTCGTACGTTCATGAATCTGTAGTATTTTCACTCCAGATTTTCAACATTGACATATTTCCACACCTTGTTATGAACAGTACAGCTGTCATTTTTCATATCTTGGCCAAAATGTGTTTTCACGCTTCCAGCGCAGAATAGCGTAGTCGCTGTTGGAAATCGGTGTTCGCTACAGAATAAGACAATCACACTTTGCGAATTTGTAATATTTTCACTCCAGATTTTCAACATTTGCATTTTCTCACACCTCCTTATGAACAGTACAGCTGTCATTTTTCACACTTCTAGTGCAGAATAGTGTGGTCGCTGTGGGAAATCAGTGTTTGGTACACAGTAAGAAAATCATAGTGACAGTGTTCATGAGCAGAGGTGATAAAATGCCTATGTTGTAAATTTGGTGAAATAATTCCACTGAATGACTGCGTTATGAGCATGCATTGCACAGTTTCCACACAGGCTCGTAACCTTGAGCATGACCAGGGTGTTAGGGTTCCTAAGACAGACTCTTAAGAAGTATGAGGCTGAAATGTTAATCAGATGCAAGAAGAGTTACAGAGAGGTAGTCATTTGGGACATGGATGCTGAAGGGACATGGATACAACTGGGAGGTGCCCTGCATAAATGCCAAACACCACTGCAAATATCTGCAAGCGAACGTTTGGCATTGACAAATGCTTGTTGTTGTTGTTACTACCTCCTCCTCCTCCATTGTGTACTCTTCCCCTGGGTTTTTGTTTCCCAGGTGCATTATTTTGCACTTCCTTGCATTGAATCCAAGCTGCCATACTCCTGACAATTCCTCCAACCTCGTCGAGTCCCTTCTCATCCTTTCCATGCCCCCTTGTGTATCCACCCTGTTGCAGATCTTTGTGTCATCTGCAAAGAGGCATACTTTTCCTTCCAGTCCCTCTGCAATGTCACTTATAAAGACATTAAAAAGGACTGGACCCAGTACTGAACCCTGCGGTACCCCACTAGTAACCCCCCCCTTTCTTCAGAGTGGACACTATTTACTATTACCTTCTCTGTCCTGTGGTCCAGTCAATGTTTTACCCAGGCTACCACCCAGACCCACCCCCAGGCTGACTAATTTGTTTATTAATCTTTTGTGTGGGACTGTGTCAAATGCCTTGCTAAAGTCTAGGTAGGCCATGTCCACAGCCCCTCCCTGGTCTACAACTTTGGTCACCCAGTCAAAGAAATCGATTAGATTTGTCTGACATGACCTTCCCACTATGAATCCATGCTGCCTTGGGTCCTGTGTCCCACTGGCCTCCAGGTACTCAACAATTCTTTCCTTCAGAAGTGGTTCCATAATTTTCCCTACCACAGAGGTCAAACTGACTGGTCTGTAGTTTCCTGCCTCTGCCTTGCTCCCACTTTTGTGATGGGGAATCACATCTGCCCTCTTCCAGTTCTCAGGTACCACACCATCCTCCCATGATTTTTTTAAAAGAGTAGTCAGTTGTGTCACTGGTTCTCCCCTTAATTCCTTTAGAATTCTGGAGTGAATCCCGTCAGACCCCACTGTTTTGTCCACCTTCTGTTTTAAGAGTTCTTTCAAAACCCTTTCTTCTGTGAAAGGACTGAGATCGACCCCCCTATCCAGAGTGCTTCTGTTAACTGGATTAGGTACCTCCCTCGCCTCCTTTTTTGGGATTACTGACCAGAAGTATTTGTTCAGAATCCCTGCTTTTTCACTGTCCCTCTCTGCCCACCCACCATCCATTCTTTTCAGCCTCACTATCCCTCCCTTTGTCTTTCTACACTCCCTAATGTACCTATAAAAGGTTTTATCCCCCTTCTTAACTGAGGTGCCTTTCCTGGTTAAACAATTTATCCTTACCTCCCTTTCCCCAAACTCCCTAAGAACATACAGTAAACTACTGTTTGACTCCATCCTCCAAAATAGCTTGAAGTCCATAGAGTAGTTGTACAACTTTCCCATGGTGCTGCTGGATGGTACAATTGAATTTGTAATGTAGCAGTGTTATAAATACCATGCCTACTGTGGTTTATTTTAAATGATATTATGGAACCTACAGTTCTTCACTGTATATTATGCTATTCAGTGCCCTTACTGTACCTTGCAAAATACTCATGGAAACCAAAGAAAACCTTGTAAATAACATTGTTACTATGAAAACCTTCACAATAGGTTTCACATTTCTAAATGATGTTTCCTCAGAGTATTGTGAGCCCTCTTTAATAATTGTAAAATTCTCTGCTTTTTTCTAGAGAAACCCTCATTTGAAATTATTCTCATTTTAGATGGCTCGACAGCTGTCAAGTCCACTACCATCCCAGTACTGCTAGTACTTACATAATATCAGAATGCATTGTGAGTAGTAGTTGCATGGTTCAGAGTGTGAATATAAGGAGTCATAGGACTGTGATGGCAAAGCAGTATACCTGTAAACTGAGGCACCTGTATACTCTACTCTCCCTCTTTTATTTGCATTGTTTGTAACCGCCAAACCGGCTTTGGGTTCTCTTTTTCCAAACTCCCTGACGGGACCCCCGGAAGAGTGCACCTCCTTCAGATAACCTAGGTGTCTGGCTTTGACAAGCACCTAGATTTCTCCACCCACATAGATTTCATCCACAAGAAACTACTCTCTAAACTTGGCGCCCTATACAGCAACAAGGGTAGTATCCCCACACCGGCCCGGAAGGAAGTTGTTCAAAAGATGATTCTCCCATTACTTGACTATGGTGACATAGTCTATGGCTCTGCTCCCTCCTCCTCCATAGCCAGCCTGAACATACTCTTCCACGCCTTCTGTCACTTCATTCTGGATTGTCCACAAATGACTCATCACTGTGTCTTATACAGCACCCTAGCCCTGCCCTCTTGCCAGACTCGTAGACAGATTCACTGTGCTAGGACCATTGCCAAATTCTGGACCCAGTCCCTTCCCCCTTACCTTGCTGCTGCCCTCTCAACACAACCTCTACCTGCCTTCTCCCTCAGAAGCATGGACTCCAGGCTCCTCCATATCCCTTTCATGAGCACAACCAAAGGTCAAGCCACTTTCAAGTACCGCATTCCCAAGCTCTGGAATGCACTGCCAGCCAACATTAGACACTCCACTAACTCCCACCACCTCAACCTACTCCTCAGTTCCCACTTCTCCACTAGCTGTACTTGCTTTAGCTAGTACCCACTACTAACTGGAGCCCACTAATGTGGGCTATGTGTGCCTCGCAAGCTTAGTCACTGAGCTGGAATACCAGTTCCATTATTATTACCAGGCAGTTTGAAGCCACTTGCTTTCTCCTGTATATATGTATTACATTTGTCTCTCTGTATATTATGTCTGATCTGCTTTCACTTGATTGCATTGTAATTGTAACTGTTGAGACCTGTCCCCCAGGATGCATCTGGAATTGAGCATCCCCTGCTCAGTATGCCTCCCTGGTTAAACTCTTAAATAAATAAATAAATAAGTAAAAGTTTGTAAATAAAGAATACTGCTGTTTCCACTTGCATTCATGTTACTTTGAGTCTGCCATGGTGCCATCACAGTCCTATGGTTCCTTATCATCACACTATGTACCATATCAGCACTAATTAAATGTGGCAGCCTGTCTGCAGGAGGACTTCTACTCCATCCAACGTTGGTTCCTCTCCTACCTGTTGTCCTCCCTAAATGCCCTTCCACCACCGGCATATACTGTCAGGAACATTGATTCTCAGCTCCTTCACATCCCGCATAGATCCACCCGGTCTGGCCAGGCTGCCTTAAGCTTCAGGTTGCCCAAATTATGGAACTCCCTGGCAGCCAATATTAGACACACCACAAGCACTCCACATCAGAATGCCCTTCTTAAAACTTGTTTCTCTACCACCTGCTCCTGCATCCCATCCCATTGAATCCCTCACTACCTAACTACCAGCGGATTACTACCAAAACTGGTTCTTCCCACTGTTGCCAACCACTGCTTACTATGTGCAGTTGGGCATTTCCATACTTCAGGGCATGCCATTCCCATCTGTTAACACCTGTCTGGTTACTTCAATTTGAACTTGTGATTTTTGTCAGCTCTAAATTTCTACTGTATTGAACATGTATATAAATGCTGTACCCTGCCTATCTCAATGCCCCCTGGGCCTATCATACCACCTATCTGTAAACCTGCTAATTGTATATACGACTTGTCTCCTCTATAGTATTGTACCGCATATGTTTATGTATGTTTTCATCTTTATCACTGTACCCTATGTAACCCCCCCCCCCCCAGGGCGCATCTGGGATCGAGTGGTACACTTCTCAGTATGCCTTCCTGGTGAAACTCTTAAATAAATAGATAAATAAAATTCTGACATAATGTAGATACCTGCAGTGTAGAGACTGATTCATACATTCATTTATTCTTTTATTTAAAACTTTGACCAGGAAGGATCTACTGAGCTGAGAATGGTTTGTTTCTGAATGTGACTTGGGTAAACAGTATAATGGAGAAAAGTGATAAATGTATTGATTTATTTATTGAATTTTGGGTAACTGGGTAGACCCACTGAGACAAGACAGTCCCTTTTTCGGTGGTGACCCGGTAAGTGCAGTACATTGAAAGTGCAATAGTTGACACAGGAAACCATACAGGTATGACAACTGCAATAACAAGACCAACTAATATGGTTACAGGAACATGTCATAATGCAACACAAATCATGTCTTTCAAACATTCACAATTAGCATAAAAAAAATGTACAAAGAACATAATTACTACAGTTAAGAACCACTAGTATAGATAACAGTACCATGGAGTATACTATGGCAGACAGTAACATAATCATCAGTCCCTATTTACAGATAACATTGTACATAATTCAGATTGCACAGATAACATTGTACCTAATTGAGAAATCCAGTGATGCTAAGCACACAGGTGATGGAGAGATAGAAAGAGGGGAGAAAAGTAATGCAAGAGTAAAAGAAAATAATACAGTAAATCAAAACAGTAAAATAAAGTGCATTCAGTATGTAAACAAATGGTAGTGGATGTGTGAGAGGCAGAACAATTCCTAGCTCTGCCCTTGCCAAGAGTTGCAGCAGGCTACTCCTCAGGAGCAAGAAAAAACAGGCAGAAAACATTGCCCAGAGCAGCAGGAGAGGGCTGTCCCTGCAACAGAAGCCACAATGTTTGAACATAACATCCTCCAACAGCACCCCAGTGGGACGCTACTGTCCCAAACAGTCACCTGGCTGCAGCTCCATGGGGGTCGATGGCAGTGCTGTGACTGTTGAGAGTATAGTGCTGTGATCATAGTGGTAAGATGAAGTAGTCAGTTTTGTGACTGTTGGAGGAGAGAGGTCAGTGATGTGACTGTTGTGGGATGAAGAGTCAGTGCTGTGACCATTATGGGGTAGATGGGTAAGTGTTGTGACTGTTGGAGGTAAGGGGTCAGTGTTACACCTGTTGGAGGTGATGGGTCAGGGTTGTGTTTTTTTGGATATGAGGGGTCAGTGTTGTGTCTATTGGAGGTGAGGGCTCAATGTTGTGACTGTTGGAGGTGGAGGGGTCAGTTTTGTGATTATTTGGGGTGGGGTCAGTGCTGTGACAGTTGGAGGTGGAGGGGTCAATGTTGTAACTGTTATGGGGTGAAGGGTCAGTGTTTTGCCTGTTGGAGGTAGAGGGGTCAATGCAGTGACTGTGGAGATAAGGGTCTGTGCTGTAACTGTTAGAGGTGGAGGGGTCAAAGCTCTGACTGTAGGAGGTGAGGGGTCAGTTTTCTGACTGTTGGAGGTGAGGAGTTAATGTCACAGTTATTGTTGCATGCAGGGGTCAGTGATGTGACAGTTGGATGTGGAGAGACAAGTGTTTTAACTATTGTGGGATGGAAGGGTCAGTATTATGTCTGTTGGTAAAGGGTCAGTGTTCTGACAGTTGGAGGTAAAGGGTCAGTGTTGCGACTGTGGCGGGGTGTAGAGGTCAGTTTATGACAATTGGAGGTTAAGGAGTTAGTATTGTGACTTGTGGGGTGGAAAGATCAGTGATGTGACTCTTGGAGGTGAAGGGGTCAGTGTTGTAACTGTTGGAGATGATGAGGAGGTCAGTGTAGTGACTGTTGTGGGATGGAAGGGTAGGTGTGACTTAGTAGTAAGAAGTCAGTGTTCTGGTTGCTGAAGGTGAGGGATCAGTTTTGTAACTATTGTGTGGTGCAGCAGTGAGTGTTGTGACTGTTGCTAAATAAAGGGTTATGTGTTTTGACTGTTGGAGGTGAAAGGTCAGTGCTGTGACTGTTGTGGGATTAATGGGTCAGTGCTATAATTGTTGTGGCATAGAGTGGTCAGTGTTGTGACTGTTAGAGGAGAGTGGTCAGTGTCTTTTTTACAGTTGGAGGTGAGGAGTCAGTTCTGAGACAGCTGAAGGTGAAGTGGTCAGTGCTGTGACTGTTGGAGGTAAGGGGTTAGTGTTTTGCCAGTTGGAGGTGAAGGAGTAAGTGTGACTGTTGAGGGGTGGATGGGGCAGTGTTGTGAGTGTTGGAGATGAAGGGTCGTGCTGTGACTGTTGGAGTTGAAGGGGTCTACTCTGTGACAGTTTGAGGTGAAGGGGGTCAGTGTTTTGATTGTTGGAGGCGAGGGGTCAGTGTAGTTTCTTCTTCTATAAATTCCACTTTATTCGTGGGGATATGATCGCTAGTGCTGTAATAATTTTCTTTTTATTTTACATTTTTCACGCCTGATTCCAAATAAATCTCTGCCCTTCTCAGGGACCTGCTCCACCCCAACCCCATTACCCTGCCATCTCCCAGGACTTACTTTCCTCCTGGCAGTTGATTATGGTATCCCCTCCCCACGATGGAGGTCAGTGGGTGTGGGGTCTGTGGCAGAGAGGACCTGTCATGTTGCAGTGGTTATTTTTATTTTTTTTTTTACTTTTTCTCTCATCCCCTCTGAGAAACCAGGCCAAGGAAAGGGTATACACACAACGTGCGTCTGCACCCACCCCAACCAATCTGCATCACACCCTCCCCCTTACATGTTCCTGCCTGCACTGCCACCCATGGCCTCCCAGGTGGCAGTCACACAGCGGAACAGACCCCTCCCCAGATGAGTAGAGCATCCTACAGGATGCTGAATCCTCCTCTGCTGGCCTGCCTTCTGACAACCCAGGCTCAATCAAGAACCTGTGTTAGTGGTGTCTCAAGCAGTAGCACTATTGCTATACCAAGAAGCCGGCCCATGCTTTAATAATTTTTGAGAATAATTAATACAGTCCAGTTGATGTGCAAGGTTAAATCACACAAAGTTTGTAAATTGTTAAGAAGCATGGGGGCAAACTGGCAATAAGATGTCATTCATTTAATTTGTTCCTCACCCACCTCTAAAACATTTTGATTTGAATAATTTGGTGTTTTGCACAGTCTCTTGTGGTGCACTTTAGTAATTTGCACTTTGTAATGTGAATATGGACTCTGAAGACGACATGGCTGGCAGAATGTATTTTGGGTTCAGACTGACTGTATTGTTGGCACTTTACCTTAGTAGGAGATCAAGAGCTCTCTCGTTATAGCCTAGTTACATGACCTGATGAACCCTTACAGAAGATCAAGCTGGGCCTACCAACCCAACCCCCGATAAAGGAGTAAAGCACTCCAAGACGTAGGAGTTGTTGGTGGTGCTTGTAGGTGTTCCTTTCTGTTCTGCTTACAAACTGCACTTTTAATGCAGCACAATAGCACTTTTCTTTGTGCATGGTGTTAATCTTCAACAAACAAAATATTTTTTTATCTGCTCTATAACCAGTGTGTGCATTACCTTTTTTTAGTTTTCATGTCAATGTACTGGCTGTTGGAGGTGGAGGGGGTCAGTGTTGTAAATGCTGGAGGTGATGGGGTGAGTGTCGATACTTTGATGGGCGGTAAGCGGTCAATTTGTGAGTGTTGGAGGTGTTAGATGCTTGCCATAACTGTCGGAAGTGATAGATCAGTGTTGTGACTATTGGTGCTGAGGGGACAGTACTGCGATACTTGGAGGTGAGGGGTCAATGCTGTGACTTTTCAAGGGAAGGGGATAGTGTCATGACTGTTAGAGATTAGGGATCAGTGTTGAGACTTTTGACTGTAGAGCATCAGTGTTGTGACTGCTGCAGGAGATGGGGTCAGTATTGCTGACAGTTGAAGGTGGAGGGGTCAGTGCTGTGTGACTTAAAGGTGAGGGTCAGTGTTCTGACTGCTGGAGATGAGGATTCATTGCTGTGACTGTTGAATGTGGATAAGTCAGAGTTGTGACTGCTGGAGGTGTAAGGGTCAGTGATGTGACTACTGGGTGTGAGGGGTCAGGCTGTTACTATTGGAGGGGGAGGGACCCATGTTGTGACTATTGGAGGAGCTAGTTCTGTGATCATTGGACTGAATGAGCTATTGTGACACCAGGCCACAACACATGTAGATGCTGCCTTTGGCATAGCAGCTTCTGTAACTTGCTATTACATTCCCCAGGTGCTCCCCCCTCACAGCACCCCTTCTGTCATTTTCATTATGAAATAAAGTTACTAAACTAGCAGGGTGGGAGAGCAACATTTCAAAAATCACAAGTTTGTTGAGGAGAGCTGAAGGAGGACCAGGAAAAGCAAGCAGGTCACAGGCCATATGCCAAGGGAATTATGGGCCAAAGTGAGGGGATAGCAAGATTATCAGCCCCTAGTACTCATGATTCTCTGGAAAATTCATGGAGCTGGAACAGTGAATATAAAACAATTGCCTCCTCTGTTGAAAACTGTCACTATAGTTGCGAAGACACTTTTCCCTCATCAAGGGAAATCAGACATTGTGACTTGACTGCCAGCAGCACTTTCACCTTTTCCAAGTACCTCAAATATTTGTGAAGAATCATGCTGTGTGTTTATATATGCAAACAAAAAGTTTCTGAATCATAGCTGCATAGTGCAAATGACCACTAAGACAAGGCCTGCTTAAAATCTGCATCACAAATTCAGCTGTGCTGTTTGAATTAAAATGATAGGCAGCTGATTTAATGTTTACCCATGTGTTAAGACTAAAAAAGAGGTAAATCATCAGATGTGAATTGGCAGGCTTGCCTGGGGTTCACAAGGCAGCAGAAGAAATCACTATACCCTTACCAAGTGCTATAAGAAAAGTACATGTCCAAGCATCCTCTGGGGGCTTGTTTCATTACTGGTAGCAGTCACCCAGCTGCTATCTGTCTTGCCTACTCTGCCTGTCTTGCCGTACCTGTTTGCCATTGGGCTGTTTCTTGAGGTATTCCTTTTCTCTCTGCTTCCTCCATTCTTTCTCCTCCCTCTGCTGCCTAGCCATGGCTTGTGGCTTCCAATGTGTGTTCATTGGCTGCTTGGCTGCTGCAGCTGCCTGCCTGTTGTTCTCTGATGTCAGGGCTCTAGTCAGGTCTTGCTATGGTCTCTTGGGGCATTGCTGCCCTGCTTCTCTGCTCCCAATGCTGGGCCTCCTGCCAGGATCTTGCTCTTTGTCTCTGCTGTGGTCTCCACATTTCAGCTGACAGGAATTTGCTCCCCTCCTTTTCAGTGACCAGCCTTCTGCCTACCCCATGTAGCTTCACTTCCACTTCCTGCTGACCCATGCTCTGCCCTAGATCCTGGTTCCCTCTGTCTTCTCTGGGCACCTCCACTCCATGGGGACTGTTTTGCTCTTGCCCCTCCCACCCTGCCTGAGCTTCTACTCTGGTTGCCTTCTGGGGGACTGTTTTGTGTGTGTTGCCCCTCCTCCTGCTCTGCTGCCTTTCTGGCTGCAGCCCTCCTGTCCATCTGCTGTTGCAGGAGTCTTTCTACTTCTGGGGGGGCACTGGTGCCTGATCTTCTCTCTCCCCCTGCCTTTCCCATGCTGGACCTGCCTACCGCTGGGCTCCTGTTTGCACTGGCTATTTTTGTGACCGTGCTTCCTCTGGTTTTCTGGGCCTTCCTTCTTATTGCCCTGGCATTCACCTGCCTTTTCTCTTCTGGGATAATGTTCCAGGACCTCTGGGCCTATGCCCTATTGACCACTGAGCTCTTGCCCGATGGCTACCAGGCTCACAACCCAACTACTCTCGGGTCTTGCCTCAACAATAACCTCAGGATTCAGTATACATTGCCCTTCCTGGGATCATATTGAACTAACCGAGCCCCTCCATGGCTAAGTACTCACCCCACATGGCTCTGTAACTACCAACTGTCCTATGCCTGACTTGTCTCTGTCTGTGCTCTTTCTTCCTAGCACTGTCACCACTCCTTCTGGAATCATTTAGGGCCTAGTCTGAATACAGTAGCTTGAGGACCTAGCTTGACAGGGATAGGTAGTAGTCAGATTTCTTTTCTGGGCTATAGTCTGTAGGTCTAGCTTGAGCTGTTCTGTAGTCCAAGTGGTAGTTTAGGTGCCTGTAATTCAAGCATTGTGTAGGGGTGGCATCCTCTGCAAGGGTTCCTTTGGTTACACAACTGCAACTCTGTGACAGCCTCGACCTATTGAGCCCAGGAGGTATCTGGGCAGCTCATTTGCTTTGCAATGATTCATCCACCACACCTGCTATGTACATGTCTGGTCTTCACCTATACACTGTCCTTTAGTGGGAATTTACTCCCTAACTGCCCTTACTGTAGGGCTCCTTTTAGTCACACAACTGCAACTCTGTGACAAACACCTATTTTTAGGCTTCCTATGGGGGCATAGATTGGGCATGCCTCCACAGAAGAGTGCAACTCCTCACAGGAGGCTAATCTTCCTTATTATGGAAGCCTAGATTCCTTCCTCCAATGATGTGTCCTTCTCTCTGGGTCCCTTTAGTTATATGCTATCACCACTGTGACACCTTTGAGAATGATCGTCCTGTTTGATGGATGGAGTGAGTTCCTACTTCCAAAGTATGTCAGTCTTCTGTTCCTCCCTCTATTACACAAAAACTCAGGCAATTCAAGTAGCCCAGCTTACCTCATCTTCTCTGCAGTTGGTTTTCAATGTTTCCCACTACACCTAGTTTAAGGGAAAAATATGCACAAATTATAAAAACACATGTTGTGCATTGGGTTGGGTTGCTCTGATTGTTTCTGGCATTATGTTCCCTATGTCAGTGGCAAGATTTTTGTTTACCTTCCCCTGCAATTTTTATGGCCTTTGGAGGTAGCCATATAGGCTTCATTTATTGCCTTGATCTGTTGAAATTAAGGAGGCAATATAGCACAGTGGTTTAAGGCTCTGAGTTGGAGACTTGGGTTTGAATCTCACAGCCTGCACTTGCATACTGTGTGACCCTGAGCAAGTCACTTAACTTCCTTGTGCTCCCAGCTGGCACCTGTAAACAAACTTCAGCTTAGTGTGTCTCACCTGGTAAAAAATCCCAGAATGCCTCTGAGAATTATTATTATTATTTTTTTTTAATTATACTTCTTTATTGGTTTATAGAGAGATGAAAAATATGCGCGAATGGTACAGGGAACATACACCATAGCAAATGACAGTAATTACTTAATGGTGTCAGTAAGAAACTACAGAATTATGTAGGAATCCCTGAGTGTTGTAAAATAATAAGGAACCCCCCTTCCTCCCCAACCCTTATCCCTAACCCCAATCCCCCACCCCAGGATGTGCCTTCTTAAAAGAGAGACGAATCTTACTGCATGTAGCATGCATTATAATGTAACCTATATAAAACAAGAAGTACACAATGAGCTGATAGCCACTAAGGAAACCAGAGGTGTTCCCATCAAGACATTAGTTCAAATAAAGAGCATATAATTTACCCCATTTCCGCTCAAATGAGGCCATGCGATTTCGGGAGCTTGCTATTAATCTTTCAGTCCGAAAACAGAGAGAAATTTCACTGATCCACTCTGCATACGATATAACCAGTTGGTCCGTCCAGTGCCTGAGGGCCAATCTTTTAACAACTATAGAAATTAAAGCCGTATGGAATCTACTCTCCATAACCTGTATATTGGAGAACATCCCTAGAATATATACTTCTATAGTAAATAGGTCACCTAGACCCAAAAGAGGGTCTAGGTTGGACTGGATGGTCCGCCATAGCGGAGCCACCTTATCACACTGCCAAAAAATATGTACCAGGTTCCCTTCCACCATGCCGCACCTTGTACAAAGAGTTGAAGGTAGTCTATCTAATTTAGCCAACTTGACCGGGGTATAATACATGTTATTCAATATATGGTATTGGGTGAGTCTGTGCCTATCCTGAGAGAGATACCGGTATGTGACTACCCAGATCTGGTCCCAAACTAGAGGAGTTTCTGGCAGAATAGAGGACCAACATTTAGAACCAATCAGGGGATTAGGGAATTTAATGTCCAATAAGAAGGAATAAATCTTGGAAATGCTATGGGCCTTATTTGCCTGTTCTTGTACCTGGTCTAGGAAGGGCTTAACTTGAGAAGATGTGGGGTTGGACCCAAAATTGGAGACCAGTAGGTGTGTTAGCGGGAAGACTTTAAAAATAAACTTCTGAGGGATGATATATTTGGCCATGACCTCTCCTGAGGATAAAAGAGAATTATTCAGGAACAAGTCATCGACACAACAATCCCTCAGCTGAGGAAGCCAGTCTAAGGAGAGCGGGAGACCACCGATCTTAATATTTAAATTTAGAGTAAGAGGCTGGGTGGTGTCTTTCCTAGGAGAAAGGTTGAAGAAATTCCAGCATTGATTCAGCACTTTAATGGAGGTACCAATGACACTGCCTTGTAGAGGGGGAGGTAATGTGGAGAAGGTATAGTAAAAAGTTCTGGATGGTTGGAGACCTTGTTGGATTAAAATCTTTCTCTCGAGTTGTAACCAAATTGGTAGATAATCATCTGCCCTCAGGTCGTACCACCTCCTGATTTTCGACATGTGACTTGCCCAGTAATATAGCATGAAATTGGGAAGGCGAAGCCTCCCCTTTTCCTTAGGTAAGTTGAGTTTTAAGAAGGCTTTCCTAAGTTGCTTGCCTTGCCAAATAAACTTGGAGATAAACCTGTGGAGGTGTTGGAAATAGGACATAGGTAGATATATATTCATTAGACTGAGTGGGTAAAAAACCAGAGGCAAAACATTCATCTTAACGATATTAATACGACCCCACAGAGATAGAGGAAGAGCAGACCATCTCTGAAGGTCAAGCTGTATTTTAGTCAACAAGTCGTCCAGGTTAAGCTTCCTGAAAACTTCAGGGTCTTTGGTAAGGTAAGCTAAGGTAACCTAAGTATTTAAAGGGCAAAGGGGCCCATTTCATGCCAAACTGGGAAAAGTTAACCTAAGGTGTGTAGACGTTCAACAGAAATATGATTGATTTAGCTAAATTCAGCTTATAGTTAGCCACCTGGCCAAACCAGGCAATAATGTGCAATATGTGTGTTAGAGACGTTTCCGGGTTGGTCAAGTGTAGGAGAATATCGTCGGCATAGGCCGAAAGAACCAGAGACTGCTGCTGAATGAAACATCCTGTGACCAGGGGTGAGTTCTTGATACTGAGAAGGAGAGGTTCCAAATATAAATTAAGCAAGAAAGGTGACAGGGGACATACTTGCTGAGTGCCTGTAAATAACAGGAATCGAGAAGAAAAGACCCCGTTACAGTAAATTCTAGCAGTAGATTTGTAAACTGACTTAATCCATTGGATGAAAGTCTCCGGGAAGCCCATTCTCCCCAATATAATCCAGAGAAATTCCCAGTGAACTCTGTCGAAGACTTTCTCCGCATCCAATGATACTAAAGCCATAGGAGCTTGGGAGTCCTGGGCAGCCTGGAAAATATGAGAGAGAGTGCTCAGGTGGTCAACTGAGGATCTGCCTTGGACAAACCCTACTTGTTCGGGACTCAACAAGTTGGACCAGACCCGTTTGACTCTAAGGGATAGAATTTTCGTTAGAATTTTAATGTCATAGTTTAGTAGTGAGATTGGTCGATAACTAGCTGGGTCCATTGGAGACTTGTCTGGTTTCAATATCAAAACAATAGTGGCTTCTAGCAGGGAACGGTCCAGAATATCGGAAGTAAACATGTACTCGAACAGTTTCATTAAAAGGGGAGCAAGTTCTTTACCAAATACTTTATAAAAGTTTGAAGGAAAACTGTCAGGCCCCGGAGCCTTGTCCGGAGTTAATTCTCTGATCACCTCTTCCACCTCCGCCACCGTGATAGGAGCAATCAGAGCCTCTCCTTAGTGGGTCTGCAGGGAAGGACGGGGAAGACCCTCCAGAAATTGGTCCACATGAGTATGAGAAAGGTGGGAGGAGCCACTGCCATAAAGTTCCTTATAAAAGGACTCAAAGATTCGTGAGATATCCCTGGGAGAGGTTTTAAGCGAGCCATCAGAGGATAATAAAGAGGGGATCCATCTCGATCCCTCCACTTCCCTCAAGCGAAGAGCCAGCATCTTACCAGATTTCTCCCCTTGATCGAGATAATGGGCCTTGGTTTTGAGGAGGGCATACTCTGCCTTATCCCTACCCAGTCTGAATACTCATTTCTAAGTTTCATTAGGGCTTCCAGATCTACTTGGGAAGATGAGGAGGATAACTTATTTTCCACCAACCTAATTTGATTCGACAACTACATGATCTTAGCCTCCCTCTGCTTTTTCCTTCTGGATGCGAGTTTAATAAATTCCCCCCTGATGAAACATTTAAGGGAGCACCAAAACAAGTCCTCCCTCCCAAATGAGCCTGAGTTGGTCTTCACAAAGGAGGAGATTAGAGATCTAATATGGGAGACTACACGCTTTTCTTTTAAGAGCTGGGTGTTTAGTTTCCAGGAAGTGTCTCTTTGCACCTGTGGGTTCAGAGAAACCAGAATCCATGCCACAGAGTGATCTGATACCACAATGGACTCGATGCCTGACTGCAGTACCCCGGACAAAAGGTTATTACTAACCAAAATTAGGTCAATTCTGGACCACGTCTTATGTACCTGAGAATAGTAAGAAAAAAGTTGTCTTGTGGGATTAAGTAGACGCCATGGGTCACACAGGCCTAGTAGGTCCATAAAATTCCTCATGGCCAGATGTGAGGAGGAAAGTGGTTTCAGGGGTCTATAGGATTTATCCAGATCTTGCGACGGAGCGATATTCCAGTCTCCCCCCAGTATTAGCACTGAGGGCAGAAATCCACTCAGCTTTTCAGCTAAGGTCATGAGAAAATCTGGGTCCCCACCCACTGGGGCATAGATTGCCCCTAATACTATCCCAGCATTATATAGCAAGCCCTTCACAATAATGAATCTGCCTTCATGGTCCGTTAAACACTCTTCTGCCAGAAAGGGTATATGCTTTCTTGACCAAAATGGCTACCCCTACTAGAGGGCTACACCACATGAAGCAAAAACTTGGGCATAACCCTGCCGGCGAAGCCCATTGACTTCTGGTGATAGCAAATGGGTCTCTTGCATCAAGAGAATATCTACATTCAGGAGAGCACAGTTTTTAAGAACCTGGTACCTTTTAGTTAGGTCTCTGACACCTCTTACATTCCACGTTGCAATTTTAAGTGCTGTAACACTCATTAGCAAGTAAATGAGACAACAGTAGGATATATAAACCTGGAGAAACAAGCCACCCTAGAAGGCACATCCAACCTTCCCCCCACCACACATAAACAACCTCCCAACCGTACCCCACCCCTGCCCCCTCCCCTCAAAACCATTAAAGAGTAGCTGAAGTAACATAGATTCCAAACGTGAAACTGCTACCCTTACCAAATTCAATACCGAGAAGGAGAACTCTATTCCCCCTCCCCATACCTCGAACTATATACAAATGTTCTCCGACTGCCCCTGAGAAATATTAAGAATGCTAGTGCTTGGGTCGGGGAACAAAACCCCAAAAGCATCCTCTTGATGGGAGACACAGAAGATATCCCCGGACCAGTATAGTAAAGAAGTACCCTTTACTAAGTCTAAAATTATCGCCCCATGAGCACTGGGAACTTTCTGACTGAGGTATCCCCCAGTAGGGATGCTTCCCCCCCCGGTGTGCTTAACAGTTCCTTCAGGGCCAGCTCCCCCACGGAGCTTCCCCCCCACCCCCTGAGGAGTCTAAGTGAGCCCTACATAATAGACCCGAAAATTGAGGACCCGACCAAAGTCTAGGAATTTTCTAATCGATAAACATGCCAAACACTCGTAGCCTTGGAGAGGAGTGGAGTAGCACATATAAGGTAGGTAAAATAAATCTTTCGGGGGTGCACCATTTTCCAGGCATGATTTGACAAAGCCGCGAATAAGGATGGGAACCCCCAGGAGCTCCCTAAAAGGATGTCCCCGGGATAAGTTCCAGTCTCCACTGTGGGAAAGTTGGTCCCTGGCCGAAAAGCTGTCTATCTGGGGTTACCCCATAACCCTAAATGACTGACTGCCGTCTAATCCCCCTAGCACCTCAAGAACATGACCGTGCTAAGCAACAAGCACGAGTTTAAGGCTAGCTAGCCTAGGGGTGCAAATCCCTGAAACCCGAATAGCAGCAATGAGAATATCAATCAGTCCCTCTAACCCCGGGGGCTGAATCCGGGCTTCGCCACAGACATTACCAATTCGTGCTGAGGGGTCATACCGCAGATTATATGACTTTGTTGGGCATTAGGAAGCAGCGCCATGTTGACATCTAGCAATCACCTCTCTGGAATGCCCACGATAGCGGCCCTACCATCCACACTGCCTACTATCACCCCAATCCATCGCCCCCCCTCTCAAAAGGGCATCCCGAACTGTACAGTCCAGTCTTAACCACAGGCATTCGAAACTTGCCTAGCGGCCTCTCATAACTAAACTACTTATGGAAATTCACTACAGCTGAGATTACCTGAACAGGGTAAGTATGGGAGGAACCAGGGGAGCGATAAGTACTGGAGGGACCAAATGGTCTGACCAGTCCTGCATCGTATAGAAACCTCCGCTACTCCAAGAGTTCCCCCTCCCCCAGCCCACCAGCAGGCCTCACGAGACATCACAGAGACCAGGCCTACCAGGCCGCACACTGGTCTGTCCTGCAGCCCCCCCCAATCACCAGAAAAACCAAACAAGAGAGAAGAGAGAGAGAAACATCAACAAAAAGGTGAGAGTCCAAAAATGCAATTTGGAACAGGAGATAGCTTCTTGACACTTCTTCAGAGATTCAACACGGTTTGAACAAGTTGGGTAGCTTGAGAGAGAGATCCAGTGCAGTGCAGCTTTCTGTGGGGATTCATAAGAATACCAAGAACCCTCGATGGCTACTTGTAGCTTGGCAGGATAGTTCATTTTGTAGCGAATACCTGCTGCAATCAGCTTGCTAACTGTAGAATGGAAAGCTGAGCATTTCTGCCTCGTCTTGTAGGGAAGATCCTGAGTAATACGCAGCTTCGAACCACTCCATAAAATTGCTTGCAACTCTCTTGCCTTTAGTAATACATGCTGCTTTTCCAAGAAACTTAAAAACTTGATGATGATGGGCCTAGGCAGTGCTCCAGCAGTAGGTTTCGGCCTGAGAGAATGATGAGCATGTTCTATATGGTACTGTGGATTGAGAGGGGAAGGCCCAACAACTTTGCTCAGAAACTTCTGGAGAAAGAGAATGATATCAGGGCCCTCCTCGGTCTGAGGGAGGCCCAGAATCACCAGATTGTCTCTCCAGCTCCTTCCTTCTAAGTGTTCCATTTTAAGTTGCAGTTTACTGATCTGCTGTCTGAGATGGACAATCTCTGGGTCTATCTTCTCCCTCCAGGTCTCCAGGGAGGTAGTTCTTGCCTCCGAGTCCCCTATTCTGGTGGTTAGGGTGCTGAGGGCTCCTCTTAGCGATTTCAACTCAGTAGAAATGTCGTCCAGCATTTCCTTAAACGGTAAGAGCTCTTGAAGGAAACGATCCTCGGTAAGAGGAACTGGTGAAACATTGGATGGGGGTAATTTAGCTGCAGACCCCGAGTTCTGGTTTTTGGATTTTTTAGAAGATTTTTCGGATGTGGATGGTGGAGTGTGCTTCATGCCAGCAGGTTTCATCTCCGCTTCCATCTCGATCTTCCCCCGAATGCGTTAATATGCACAGAGCAAGATGCTACCAGGAATAGAGGAGTGTTATCAATATTCCAGATGTAAATCAGAGCTTTAAACATCGGTTTTGTAGGGTAAAAAATAGTTTAAAGAGGGTGGATATCGGGAGCTCCACGAAAACGCTGCCTCCAGCTGCACTGCATCACGTGACCCTCGCCTCTGAGAATTATGTCAATTAGAACTAAGACCTTCAAAGGTCTTAATCTCAGGGTGGACAAGGCAATGGGACCTGATGGCATACATCCCAGGGCACTAAAGGAGCTAAGGGTGGAGCTAGCAGAGCCATTATCAGAACTGTTTAGTGAGTCTCTGAGCACAGGAGAGGTCCCAGAAGACTGGAGAAGGGCTCATGTGATCCTGCTCCACAAGAGTGGAAGCAGGGATAAGGCAGGGAACTACAGACTAGTCAGTCTTGCCTCAGTAGTGGGCAAGATTATGGAGGCACTCCTTAAGGAAAGGATAGTGCATCATCTAGAATCCATAGGAGCACGGTATCCAAGACAGCATGGGTTTACAACAGGAAGCTCCGTCAAACTAATCTCATAGATTTCGTTGACTGGGTAACCAGAGTGGTGGACCAAGGGGGAGCAGCTGATGTCACCTACCTTGACTTCAGCAAAGCTTTCGACACTGTTCCACATGGAAAATTGATTAATAAGCTGGGTAGGCTTGGGATGGGTCAGAAGTTGGTCAACTGGGTGCAAACTGGTTGACGGGCAGAAAACAGAAAGTGGTGGTAAACGGTATACAGTCAGAAGAGATGCAAGTCACAAGTAGGGTACCTCAGGGATCAGTCCTGGGGCCAGTCCTCTTCAATATCTTAATCAGTGACATTGTAGATGGACTGGAGGGTAAGGTTTGTCTGTTTGCAGATGACACCAAGATCTGCAACAGAGTAGATGATCCAGATGGGGTGGGCAGAATGAGAAGAGATCTGGATAAACTAGCAAAATGGTTGGAACAGTGGCAACTGGGGTTTAACATAAAGAAGTGCAAGATTATGCACATAGGGAAGGAGAAACCCTGAAGTATAGGCTGGGAGGGGAGTTGCTGGCAGTCACAAGGGAAGAAAGAGACTTGGGCATCATCATCACCGATAACTTGAAATCATCCAAGCAGACCACTAAAGCAGTAAGTAAGGCTAGGGGGATGTTGGGGTGTATTAGCAGGGGTATCACAAGTCAGAAGATGGAGGTAATAATCCCTCTTTACAAGACACTGGTTAGTCCCCATCTGGAGTACTGCGTGCAGTACTGGAGGCCACACTTTCACAAGGACATTAACCAAATTAGGCTGTCCAGATAAGGGCAACCAAAATGGTGTGGAGACTGCATCAGAAAACATATGAGGACAGATTAACGGAGCTCAATATATATACCCTAGAGCAAAGGAGGGATAGAGGTGATATGATCGAAACATTCAAACACCTTAAGGGCATTAACAAGGTGAAAGAGTCTAACATGTTTCAATATAAGAAAAACAGCAGGACAAGAGGACACTGCATGAGATTGGAGGGAGGCCGATTAAGGGGTAATATGAGGAAGTTCCTTTTCACAGAAAGGGCAGTGGATGCATGGAATGGCCTACCTCAGGAAGTGGTGGATATGAATACAGTGCAGACCTTCAGACAGGCATGGGATAGGCAGATGGGAGCAATACAGGTTGAGTATGACTAGATAGGCCATTGACAGAGCAAAGGTCAATGGCACATTCATAATGTAGAAAAATAAATGAGCAGACTGAATGGGCCTTGCAGTCCTTATCTGCCGTCAACTTCAATGTTTCTAAAGGAGTATAGGCTTTATTATCACCCAGTGACAGTACTTTACAAAGAAAATTGCCAAACATGCAGAATAAGAACATCTGACTTTGGCTGAGGAGGGAGGACAAACACTTTTTTAAAGCTGTTGACTTTCACAAACAGTTGCAATAGTATGTTGTAACTAGATTATAACTAGGATACTGGGCTCTTGGTTCTAGTCCCACATCTGAATGACATTATTCCCAAAGGAATTCTGGGAAAATTCCAACAGATTAAAGGCAGTAGAAGAAGTCTGCATGGCTACCTCAAGGGGCCATAAAACTGGCAAAGCAGAGAGTAAAAAAAATGTTGCCACAGACACATGGTACAGCACAACTTAAACAATCAAAGAAACAAAAAACACATGCACAGCATGTGTTTTCTATTATTTTTCATGCAGTTTTCCTTTAAAAGACAATCATGTGGCCTGGAGGGATAGCAACCTAAAGCTTTGGATCCTTAGAGTTTCTTCCACAGTTGGGATTTCTTCTCTTCCATGCTGAAGGTCACAAACATTAGCTAAATAATTTACATTTTTAGTTTACACTGTTGGTTAAGTTGATCTTCAGATGGTGGTTCCTTTTTTCAGTGCAGCTCTGTCCCTATTTATTTATTTATTAAATTTTGGTAACCGGGTAAGCCCTGAAGGTCTTTTTTTCAGGGACGACCCGGAGTTAGTTACATAGAGTTTGCAAATACAAGCAGATAATACAGTGTAGGGCATAGCTGGCGTATCGAATTACAGTGATTCCACTCTCCTTAGAGAAATGATGTCCCTACGATTGTTTATACCTCTGGCTCTGAGCTTTTGCTCCTGTGGCACATCTAGGGGTAAAACTGCTCAAGAGAGTTCCATGGCATCGTACCCAAAAAGGGTGATGAGTTCTCTGGAACAAAAAGTACAAAAGGCCACACATATCAAACTATAACCGCTTCCATTGTAGCACAGGCACTACCATTTTGCACAAGCAACCTACACGTTTAGTCATCTGCTGGAACAATAAAATAGTAGGCTTGCCTGGAGTTTGGTAGGGCAGCTAGTGACCTTTCCATACCCTCTAACAAGCATTATTAGAAGTGTGCATGTCTGAAATTCCTCTGAATGCATGTTTCATTGCTCTCTTCTCTGGTGGCTCACCTCTCTCCATTTGGGCATCTTCCCAAATGTACCTTCAGCCAAGGGACTCACTTTAATGGCAACCCTTGGGGTGGAATCCTCCTCAAGAGGGTTCTGTGCCATTGTTCCCAAAAAGGGTGGTAGTTCCTCTGTAGCTAAGAGCACAAAAGGCCACACATACCAATCATAAGTTATTCCATTGTAGCACAGGTGCCACCATATTGCACAAACATCCTACACAACGAGTCATCCACTGGACCAGTGAACTGCAGTTTATTAATGGATGCTAACTCTTCAGGCTGCCAATTCCCAAAGCAAGGCCTGCCTTAAATTCTTTGTATTTACCTCATTCAGCAGCCTATTCCATTGCTCTCCATTATGGAATACACGTCAGTCAATCTCTAAGCATATAAAAATTATTCAAACTTATACATACTGGAAAACTGCCAGAACTGATCCATATTCTGTGCAATCGGCTGGATAGTAGACTGATCCTGAATATTAACGTTATACCTCTGTGATCTGGTATCCATGGGGTCTTGCATTAACATCTGCAAGACCCTCACTGCCATTGCCTTTAGAAGCTGGGGTTCTTAACTCTTCTTATTGGCTTTGATGTCTCAGAGGTTGATATATTGTATGGTGCCACCACCTTTAGAAATTATAGTTGGCTTGGTAACAAGTCTAGTACCATTGCTAATCAGGCCATCTTTGTGGATCTCTTGAAGTTTCATCCGGGTTGACCATGCACTACTGTGCTCCTCTCCGGTCCCCTGGCTCCCCCGCCTTGCCTGGATAAATAATTACCTCTCGGGCAGGCAGCAGTACTCCAAGTTCAACAAGGCCCTGTCTGAGCCTGCTTAGGTAAACTGCGGAGTCCCCCAGGGCTCTGACCTGGGGCCTCTCCTGTTCTCCCACTTTGTAAACGAGCTATCCTCGGCCCTGGCACATGGGTGCTCAACTCTGTATGCAGATGACCTAGTCATCATGACCAGCTCCTGGGATATCTCTACCATCAATGCCAAGTTAAACTCTGACTTTGACCAAATCCAAAACTGGCTAAGGGACCACAAGCTTACAATTCACCTGCAGAAGATGCAGGCCTTGCTCTTTTGCTCGACAGCCAAGACAAAAGCTGTCCCGGACCCGCTACAGATCTTGGGTGCTGATGGATTCCCACTACAAGTTGCAGGTTCTGTGAAGTACCTGGGGGTGACACTTGACCCACAACTGGATCTGAATCTGCACATACGCAATACATGTAAGGCCTCAAACTGCAAGTTGGGCCTCACATACAGAGCGAAAAACTGTCTCATCCCAGCTGCCCGTCTCGCCTTAGCCAGGGGAGTCCTCCTACCCACGCTGTGCTATGGACTTGTCACCTTCGCCCACGCTGTGAAAACTAGTCTTGTTAAATGGGACACAGTGTACACAGCGTATGTCACTTTGCACTCTCAGCTCGCTGCCTCACCCAATGCTGTGAGCTCTGCTCCCAGTTTGAGTGATTCCCACTGGAAAAGCACCGCTCCTATGTTCTGGGCAACTTCATAGACAATGTTGTCAGATCTGCCACCCCCTTAGTCCTCCTAGCATCTGACATCCAGCGACTCTCATGCCCTCATGGTCCCCCAGACTCGCACCCAAATGGGTGACCGGGCCTTTGCTGCATACGTGCCCAGGTTGTGTAACTCCTTTCCATCAAGCATTTGCTCCTCCCCCTCTCACCATGGCTTTAAAACCTCCCTCTTGGGCTTTCTCAAAATAGCCTCCTACTTGTTTTTTCCTGATGTTCATGAATGTACCCTGTAATCTCCCAGGTCGCACCTGAAAATAAGCACTTGGTTGTCTAGTGTGCTTACCCGGTTAACAAAGGCAAATAAATTCATTGCCTGGGATGTAATATCTATCCACTCTCCCTACAGATCACCTCACCCATAACCCACACAGTTCAATAACGAATATAATCCTTAGCATTATACAACTAAAATGCACAAAGATAACAAATTGCATAAAAAAAAGGGTTTATTAGGGAGAGAGGATCAGGTTCTGGAAAGAAAGGATGTGGGTTAAGGCAAAATGAATGTTGTAGTATGGCTGATTTGGCTTTTAACAATAGATGCTATCCTCCATCATAGTTCCCCTGTCCAACTGTACTGTGCTGGCTCTACTGCACTCTGGTATGAGTAAGCTTTGCCACAGTAATCCTTAGAGAGCTCTCATATGCACAGTTCAGTTGATACCCATGTGTTGAATCACTGTAGGCCTAGTGTCCAGTCACATTTCCCATGATAACATGGTGATGGGGCATTTAATTATGGATTACAAACAACGGGGTCTATGTACAAACACAGAACTGCAGGTACATGCGCACAGTGGCCATGTGTAATAGTACACGTCGGTATATCCCACATGTCATGACCAAGTGGCATGTACATAGGGCACATAGCAGCACATTCACAGGACACATGTGTAATTATGTGCTAGCCACACTACACATGTGCTTGGTGGTGTGACCATGTAGCAGCATACATGCAGAACACTACATGCATTCTCAATGCGCACTATGTCACTCAGATGCATGGAGCAGCATGTGCAGCACTATGCCATGGGGATGGCAGTTGTAAATTACAGGTGTGTATGACAGGCACACAAGTTGCAGCAGGGAACACCTGTTGTGGATGGTCCCATGGACACAGGACATGATTGACCCCATAGCGATGACCCACAGTACCATGCAGGAATACCCCCAACCTCCTGCTGTACTAATCAGGGATGCAGAGACAGAGCTGACAACATCAGGGACAAATGATCCAGCTCAGGAACACATCTGAAGCAATGATAATATCAGATACAAAAGCCTACCACAATGAGTGGCCACAAAGAAAAGGCATGTTCTGATCAACATCCATGATCCAGTTCTCAAAAGGTCAGAAATGGTCAATGGTGCTTGCACCAACAAGGAATGGTGCAAGGGGCACCTTGAGCCACACTGTGCACCATTCCCAATTTTCAAACATGGTTTGTGTCACATGGGGGGGGGTTGCCTGTGTCTGCAGGGCTTGCACTTCTCTTGTGACTGACGCATGACTGCGCCATGGCAGTTGGGGGCTTGCACTGTAGTGGTGCTGCACTATCCCCATATGTAAGACTGACAAAGAACTGCAATGGGTGCAGGGCTCACCTGGGCTTAGACCAGCCCAGAGGTGGTCTAATAGCCTATTCATCAATCCTAAAGACTCTGCCAGGTGGTCCGGGGTACCATGCCTACCTGTCGAGTCACTGGATGCTATCACAATGGCAATCACAGGTGGTGGGCACAGATATGGTACATGTCACATGAGTGTAAAACAGATAGTTTCAGATCCTCATCATCCAGCTGTGCAACACTGTCAGTTGCCTGCAAGGAGTTTCTGTTGTGTATATCATGCCAGATGGCTACCTAATAATTCTGCTCCCTCAAAGGTGCGGTTGCCCTAGCATCTACCGGTGCCAGCATCTTGTTTGCTTGTGAGTAAACTAGCAGATTGTGTTCCAAGTATGTTTCTCACACCTACGTGCTAAGGTCCTGCAGTGAGTAAGTGGTGATTCTCACATGACATGGATCCCCAGGTTCTCAGCTTTGCTTGCTTCAGTGCCATTTTTTTAAGCAAATATGTATTTGTCAATGTATGGAAAGGACTGTTTTTTTTTCATTGTGTGCCCACTCAGAACATATCACTTTACCAGCAGTCCCTATCAAGTGTCATTGCCCTCTGTGTTTGAAGTCATGAGACTGGGGTTTCAACAGGCAAGAGAGATGGAAGCCTCCATCAAACCCCTCCCTTGTGCCACCAGTTTGGTGCATGACTCTGCTTCCATCCACCATGGCGACTTTGGTGCTGGGAATTGTCATGTCCTAGAATCTGGCACAGGCTCTCTAGCACACCTGGCTTTGCCATAAGCGGAGGTATGGTGCACCTTGCATCAATCTAGTGGGGTTTTTGAGAATTGAGCCCCAGACTATAACACTAATGTGTGACGCAGAATGGTATGCATCAAAGCCATACATTGCAGATGCAGGGTCAGAGGATGTCCTGAAGCAAACTCAGGAATGTTCCTTGAAAATCAGGGACAGGTGAGAGGGATGCACACAGGTGACAAAGGTTGGTGTCCACAGTGATTCCCTCGAGCCCACAGACCCAGATGGCAGCACCCTATTGCTGCCCAGAATAAGGACAATAACAGCATGTATAGCAAAAATAGCTTTAATAAACACAATGTTGTTCAGCATACAACTGACCAATGGGCTGCATTGGCCTCTGCTTTCCCATCATCCTCCTTCAGTCATCATCCTGTGAGTCCTCACCGGACCCCTTAGGTGTGGTGTCTGTGTGTATCAGTGCTGAATCAGGACTGTTCTGTGGAGTGGGCCATGATGTCCAGTAACAGAAGATAAAGAGGACAGTCATGAAGTGGGCTGTACCTGCCAGGCCACTGCTGTGCACAGCTGTCACACACCTTCCCTGATAACACTACCGGTACATACCTTGGAAGGCTCCTCAATGGCTCACAGCTCCCCCAGTTTGTCTTTGTAATACATGTCCTGGGACCTAACACACCTGAACAAAACATATTGGAGGTAAAGGGGCACATGCCTCCAGTGTGCCACCACTGCCGACATTGCACCATCTGGTTGCTCCACATGCAGGAGCACCATCCTCTCCGGACGACCATGGTAATCCTACAGAGATGAAAGGAGAAGGGGAACACATCACCTGACACAGCACTGTACCCAACAGACATACACAGAGGACAAAAGATGGTGTACAATAAAATGCAACCTGACACAAAAGTGTCCTGGGTAGGATAGGGCACTATACTTACATGGTAGGGCATGCACCCTGGTACAGGGGTGCATAGCATGTATACTACAATATGACAGGACAATGGAGACATGGACAGAAATGTTGCAGACAGGTATACCTCACATATCTACACTTAGCTCTGCAGGCTCACTGACCTACCACAGTCACCCCCCCCCCACACACACACACATTCGGGTTGTCCTGGTACGCCAAGGAGGACACCTTCCACAGCTTTCGGGGGTTTACACCAAGGTTTCCCACCTCTGGTGTGGTTGTGGTGTGAGTGTGCTGATGACTGCCTCTGCCATTGCTGACACTCATAGTGTACAGTGCCCATTGGTACCTGCATATGTGGCATCACCCTGCCATTGTGCTGGGTCATTGCCCATTTAAAGGGGGCCTTGCAGCAATGGACACCTGATGGGCAGACAGGACAGTGCTGTGTGTGGATTTCGGGGTTCAAGACAGTACACACCACACAAGGGGTCCACAAGATGCACCCAGGCCTACTGCTAAATGTTCTCCTGATGGAGGATGAATAGAAGTGGGAAAGGACTAGGTGGGCATGCCCTAGGCCTCATAAATTCAGGCCACATCTGGATGTTGGGCAACTGCTTGATACATACTGCATAGAATGATTCCACCTGGACCACGCCATGATCGCAGGGCTGTGGGACATGCTCCATGAACAGCTGGCACCACAGAAACAGAGGTAAGTAAGTAAGTAAATGTTTATTTCTACAATGCGCCCTTCCCAAGATCAGGACGCCTTTACAATACCCTACATATAATATTAAAAACCACAATTATAAATAACATTATATTCAAGATCAAATTTAACATAATTTATGTCACTAAAAATGCTTGATTAAAAAGGAAGGTCTTTAGAGGTCACGGGCAATAGATAGATAGATAAAATGTTTTGTTTTTATACAGGATAAATACATGCCATAAAGGAAGAAACCCTGTTTACAAGACAGCCCTGTATCTGATGTTTCCATGTATAAGAAATTAATACATTACATTTCGAGGCAATGTCTGTAGAAATGAAGGTGCTGTGTGACTGTCATACTATGCCACAGGGTTCATCCAGAGGGTCACTGGGGATGTCACTGTGTCAGCAGTCATCTGTGTCCATGGCCCTGCAACAGTTCATGAATGCCCTGCTACTGCATATGCATGAGCACATAGCATTCCCCAC
This sequence comes from Neoceratodus forsteri, assembly GCA_016271365.2. Taxonomy (NCBI): domain Eukaryota; kingdom Metazoa; phylum Chordata; order Ceratodontiformes; family Ceratodontidae; genus Neoceratodus; species Neoceratodus forsteri. Next base: position 474,148,405 of record CM057455.1, read on the forward strand.
TCAGCGAGCACCATACATACCACAAAGGAGGCATGGCATACCCTATGCACTTGAAGCAATAGATTGTACACATGTGGCAATCCAAGCACTGACCGTGGACAAGGTGACTTATAGGAACTGCAAGGGGTTTCACAGAATAAACTGCCAGATAGTATATGACATGGGTGGAATCATCACCAGTGTGTGTGCCAAGTACCCCAGGTCCTGTCACGACTCCTACATGTTTAACAGTTGAGGCTGTGTGCCCACTTTGTGGCACGTGGTGGCGCCACTGGATGGCTGCTAGGTAAATATGGATATGCAGCAGGTGCAACACAGGTGGGTGCAGTGCCACAGCATGCTAACATGGCTGTTCTGTACCCACTTCCTTGGTGACAGCAGATACCCAGTATGGCCATACTTAATGAGGAGGCATGCAATGAGGCCCACAGGAAGACCTGTACCATGATTGAGAGGGCTACTGAAGATGAGGTTCCAGTGCCTAGATCACTCTGGTGGCAGGATGATGCTGGCCCCTGGGAAGGCATGCAGAGTGATCACTGCATGCACCATGCTGCACAACATGGTTGTGTGCAAACAGCTACCCATGCCAGATCAACAGGGCAATATCTCACAGGGCAATGGGGGGGGGTGACCAGCAGTGACATGGTAATGAGACACTGCCTGGTCTCATGGCATGCCATGCACATGTGCAGGGTGCATTCTATAGATGGGGAGACACTATCTTGGCAGCGTGATGAGTCTGGTACTACCTGAGTGCCTATTCATGGTGGAGAGGGGGACTATGTGACCATTCCCAGGGCTGTTGTGCATGTATATCCATGTCTGTGTTCAGGGAGTTTTAGTGGCTGTTTACAGGGTGGATTATGTGACTGTGGGATGCGGGTGTTGGTGGCTGTTTACATGGGGACTGTGGCTGTGTCTAGTTGTCCATGATTGTGTACATTAGTTTTCTTACATTCCCCTCATGGTAACACTGTGCTGCTGTGGCCATGTTTTTCTTCCTGCTGGCCTGCTGCTTTCCAAGGCATGTTGACAACCTTGTGCCTGAATGCATTAGGCTGTGCATCTGGCACCTGCTGTGGTTGGCCCTGCACTGGCACCTCTGGGACTCCTGGAGTGGTGGGTGCTGGTTGGCCACTGCCTTCTGTGTGTGGCATGGGTCCTGGGGGGCTACTGGGTGCTGGCTGGAAAAGGTAGTCCATGTGTGCTATGGGGCCAGTGTAACTGGTGGCAGTAGGCTGGATAGGGGTGTCCATGTGTGGCATGGGTCCCAAAGGGCTGGTGGGCACTGGCTGGCTGAGAGCATCCAGCAATGGCACAGGGGTGACTGGGGCCAGTGTGATGGGCACGGCTAGCAGGTCTTTGGTCAGCCACTCTAGTAGGTCATCAGTGCAGTCAATGCCATGACATACCCCCCTCACCTCCACACTCAGATCCTTCAGGGCCTCTGTGTTCTCCCACTGAACCTGCAGGCAGTCATGTTCCAGCTGGCACATCTTGGCGTAGTATGTACATACGAACAAATGAACATACGAGTGCAGTATGGCAAATGTGGATGCCCTCCATGGCCAGCTGGGCAGGCAGTTTGAGAGGCCCTCATCCCTGCTGTTACATGACCATTGTGTGGTTGTCAGGGGCACCTCTGTGTCCACTGGCTGTGTGCATGTGGTGTCAGGGAATACAGAATGGGCATGCACGTGTGGCTGTATTGCAGTGCCATCGGTACCCTGTATTCTGCCACTGGACAGCCAACCACACCACTTGTGTTAAATGGCTGAAAGTGTCCATGTCTCTGGATCGGCTGTGTTTATGGCAGTCTAGATGTCCAGCCACAGGCAGGCTTTGGTCTCAGCAGTTACCTTGAAGGACTCTGTACCATACAGCACAGCATAGTTTCCCGAATATCCGCCACCATGGCTGCCACCTGCTCACATGTGAAGTCAGTGGATCATGACCAGATACCACCACATGCCCAGTGACCACATAGCTCTCAGGGCAATCCCATCCTGTGCCATCATCCCTTGCCTTGGGTTGAATACCCCAGGTGCAGCACCACTGTCTCCTGCTACTGCCTGTTCTCCCCCATGCATCACAGTATTCGCCTCCCTGTTTACGCACATAGCAGTGCCTATGCCCATATATGGTGGGTCAAGGGGCAGGGCAACATATGTTCAGACCACCTGGCAGTCCCTCCATCCAGCACTACATACATCCATTGTCCATGCCTATGCCTCACCCCACACTGTGTGCATTCGTGCATAGTGTGTAGTTGGTCTGGCAGTTGGGGCACGTAGCTGTGCACCAGAAATACGATGCTTCTGGGCACATTTTATGCGCTTTTGTGCATAGGACCCAATATGAATAAATTGTATTCCTAGCCAAATGGCTTACTCAAAAATAAGCCCGGCTATGGTCCCATCTAACTAGCTAGAACTGGTGCATTTGTAGGGCTTGTAAGTCCTGTTGAGGTATTCATAGTTATTAGACCCACCCAGCAAGTCATCACCCATGCACTGTTGGTTGCAGCAGTGGTATTCCCACCTCTAGTTGAAGGCACTTCTCTCATGATCAGTGGCTGGTACAGCTGAAGTGCAGTGACAATATTGGCATTGATTATCAACAAACAAGCCTCTCTCATCTCTCTCACACTCCACAGTATATGCAGTGACTGTACAGCTTTGGCACAGGAGGCATCCACCAACCTGACTAGCACAACCAACCCCACAACTCTGAAATATGCTAGGAGACCAGATGCTGACTGTATGACTGCCAATACCTGCTGTCCCAAACACTGAGCTGTAATTCTGGCTGAAACCCTTCGCTCTAGGAAAATTCTCTCTGTCACTGGAGAGCAATCTTTTTCCTTTTTTTGTATATTCAATTTTTGCTCCCTCCACAGCCCGGGCATCTTTCCAGGGTGCTCGCTCGACTAGACCTTCTACTCCCTGCCTGAACCCCTCATCTGCAGGACTCCCCCAACCACCCAGGCAGGCCTAGCCCCCCAGATCACCCCCCGGAGCAGGTCCACCCTACCTTGGCAGCATATCTGGAATTAGAGAGGCCTTACCTGGGTGCTGGGTTGGCCATCGAATCTCTGCAATGATGGGCCAGCGGTGGGATGTGAGCCTGTCCCTGGAGCCCCCTTCATCTCTGTTGTGCTGTGGCGGGGGATTTTCCATTTGTTTATCCCCAGGAGTGTGGTAGTGAAATGACGTCAGCTCGGCAACATCATGGATGTCCACCACACTCCTCCCCTCTACTTCAGCTCTAAGTGTAAGTAGTGCCTCCAGCTACCACTGGAGGCCGCTACTGTGCCAAGCGGGCCCTGCATCCCTCCTCAGAGAGAGGAGAGCAGTCCTCCGAATGCTCAATCCTCTCTCTCCCCTGCCAACCCCCAGCACCCGAGCTTGTTCCCAAACTCAGGTTGCTGGCTTGGTGCGAGGTAAGGCAACCAGTGCCTCAACCCTCAGCGCCACCAGGCTAGCTTCACTGGAGAGCAATCTGTGAGTTGCTTACCCACTCAGACTGTTCCTCCAGCCTCTGGATGTTAAATCACAGTTCTCAAAGTCTACAGTCTCCTCCTTATCAACCTTCTCTCCACATTTCTCCCTCCAACGGCTCACTTTACAAGAGAGACATGCAACTAGAGACAGACCATCTCATTTCTAGGGCTGCAAGTTTGAGTCTACAAAAAACTGGACATCTTGCACTTCAGGGGCCAGATTCTCATAGGCGCCAGAATGCCGCAAGCTCCAGGTGCAACAAACAGATGACGCATGGAGCTTGTGGCATTTCCTGGCTGGCAATCAGGATTTTCAATCCCATGCACCACATGCCATGAGTTAGACCAGCTTTTGCTGATAAACTTGCATCAGCCATGGGACCTTTTTACCAGGTTTGTGCTGAATATTTTGGGCGAGCCACTGTAAAAAGGGTAAAGTGTAACAAATGTGCTTGAGCTATGAGAACTGGAAACAAGGTGCGACAGTGTGTTAGGTGCCGCGCTAGATTTGGCACAGGGCTTCTTGTAAGCCTGCATCAACCTTTGAGAATCGGGCCCTAAATGTTTGATTCTTTTGGACTGTGGAGACCTTGCAGAGAAAATAAGCAAACTTTTGATTCAACTAGTTCATTCTCATTTGAATTGTGTGGATGAGGTGAACCCGTCAAACAACAAACTTAGGACATAGTGTGTGAGTACAGCCTCAATTTGAAGCTAGACTCAATTCCACCACATCAGCCAGCAAGAAAGCTCACCCATGCACTCTTTGTTGGGCTGTTAGGTAGCTCAGACAGAGCTGTGAGTCACATCTAGTTAGACTACCTAGGAAATTCTTCAAAGCAAAGAAAACCTTCAGAAGTTTGGCCTACGATAGTCTTGCAAGAGCAGGACTGCTGAAAGGATATAGTTAGGTGGAAAAAAGAATGAACAGGCAAGCTGAGTAGCAGTGTTTCAGCAGGCCACTGCGACCTGGGCTTGCTTGGGAGGGGAGACTCAGGATAGCCTTGACTCTGGAGGAGTGTGCTTTGGGCTGAGCATTGGGCAGATGGAGTATGAAGTGGCAGTCTGCCTGTGTCCCCTTGCTGCCTAATCCCAATAGTGTGGCACCGGTTTTTTACTGAAGAACTAGCATTTTATCAAGGCATTGCAAACAAATATAAACATATTTTGACTGAAAGCCCTGGCAGATGCTTGAGATGTGATTTTTTTGGGGTGGAGTTACTTTTATTTACTAAATTTACTCTACAGTAAGTGTGTGCCAGCTAGCAGCAGGACTGTACTTTGCCTACTAGTAGTTGGCATCTTGGTGGCATCCTATAAAAAAAATGTAATTCTTCATGTTCATTTCTTTTTCTGGCAGTTTCAAACTCTTTACATTCGCCCAAGTTGCAGACTTGCTTGCAGCAGTTACTTCTTCCGCCTCCTGAGCCCTGAGGCAGCCTTCTGCAGTGTGTTCTGAGACGTAGGAAGGGCAGAAAGTGTGCCAGCTGGCAGCATTCAGGTGCCAAGCCCCTGATAGTTGTCACCTTGGTGGCATCACATAAAAAAATTAATAAATGTTATTTGTTTTCTTTTTGGTGCACTTTTCAAATTGAAACGTTCAGTCTGTGCATTCCCCCAAGTTGTTGTAGTTTCTTCCTCCTGATTCTTGAAGCACCGTAAGTGTGTGTGTGTGTGTGTGATCCTGAGCTGTACTGTTGCAGTGTGAGTGGGCATTGGTTAGCAAGTGTGTGTCAACTGGCATCATAACAGTGGCCGGGCCATCATAGTTGTTATTGTGGTGGTGTTAAATTAAATTAAAAAAAATTCTCTACATTCTCTCAAGTTGCCAAAGTTCCTTCCTCCTTCTCCTCCTCCTTCTGAGTCCTGAAGCAGCCTGGGTGTGTGTGTGTATGAGTTGTCCTGACCTGTGCTGTTGCAGTGTGATCTGTGCAGAGACAGCAAGTGTGTGTCAGCTGATAGGGAGTCGGATGCCTAGCCTCTGGTAGTCCTTGGTGGCATTCCATTGATAAAATAAAAATAAATAAATAAAAATAACATAAATAATAAAAAGAACAAGCATTTGTCAATGCCAAATGTTTGCTTGCTGGTATTGGCATTGGTAGTGCAGGAGTTAGAGAGATGCATAATAGAAATGGCAGTGAAGTATTAAACTAATGCCAACCCCCACCCTGCAGAGACTGACAGAAATTTGGGGGGGGTGCCTTTGGGCCGTTGGCCATAACGTACATGCCATTCCACCTCACTCCACCCTGCAGACACCCACAGGTGTTGTGGTGTACCTTGTGGTCTTTGACCCTTACGATCAACCCATTCCATAAGGAAATAAGCTGAAATGGGTGCAGTAGAGGATGATGGGGTGAATGTTAGGGCCGAAAAACTCCAAGGCACACCTCAATGCCTGTCAGTGGCTGCAGGGTGGGGGTGGGAGTGGAATGGAGTGAGCATTACAGCTGACGACCCCAAGTCACACCCGACACCTGTCAGTCTGTACAGGGTGGGGTCTTATGGTTGGAAACCCTAACGCCCCAGCCATTTGTCGGTATTTTTGCTCCAGATTCTCAACATGGGCTTTTTGGGACCCCACTTCATGAACAGTGGCACTATCATTTCGTTACTCAGTCCCAAAAGGTGATTTTGCACAGTGACTGCGCCATTCAGTGCCACAGGTGCGAAAATATGTTTCAGGCAGGATGTGAAAAATGACAGCTGTACTGTTCATGAGGAGGTATGAAAAAATGGCAATGTTGAAAATCTGGAGTGAAAATATGAAAAAATTGGTGAAGTTAGGAGCATGCATAAAAACTGCGCAATGCACGCCTGTAACACAATCATTTTTTGGAATTTTTTCACCAAATTTTCAACATAGGCATTTTAGGACTTCCCCTTATGAACAGTGCCACTGTGATTTTCTTAATCTGTCTGAAAATATGATTTTTTACAGCGACTGTGCCATTCTGCACCACAGGTGCGAAAACACATTTCAGGTAGGATGTGGAAAATGACAGCTGTACTGTTCATAAGGAGGTATGAAAAAATGGCAATGTTGAAAATCTGGAGAGAAAAATATTAAAAATTGGCAGAGTTACGAGCGTGCATAGAAATTGTGCAAAGCACGCTCATAACGCAGTTATTTTTTGGAATTTTTTTACCAAATTTGCTACGCTGGTTTTTTGGGACCCCACCTCATGAACAGTGGCAATGATGTTTTGTTACTCAGTCCCAAAAGGTGATTCCATGTAACAACTGCAAAATCACCTTTTGGGACTGAGTAACCAAATGACAGTGACAGTGTTCACAAGGAGGGGTCCCAAGAACCTCATGTTGAAAATTTGGGGCAAAATTTCCCAAAAAATGGCTGAGATATCAACCTAAGTTGAAACACCTGATTGACTCCCATTATACAGCTTACCATCATTTCTTCAGTTTGCCGGTCGGCTTTGAAGATTTCAGATGTGTCCCGGTCCATAGAAGATCACTGCTCCTGACCTCCAGAGGAAAGTATGGGTTAAGGGGTGTGTGTGGGAAGGTGGATCTGCAGAGGGAGGGTGAATGGGGAGATGATGAGGGACCAATTTCTTTTTTACAGGGGAAAACAAAAAAGACTTTGGGGACGGTTTTCTTTATTTTACAGGTTACCAAAAATTAAATACATTTAGACACACTGGGGTGGGCTCCCAGTGTGCCACAATAATGTGTGTGTGTGTGTGTGTGTGTGTGGTGGGAGCATGCCAACATGGGGATTGGGCACCCCATGTCAGCACTTGAAATATTCACACAGGTGGGGGGCTCATCTGACACCGGGAGTGGGCATCCCGGTATCGGAAACATAAAAAATTATTTTGGCACCCTGGGGTGGGCTCCCAGTGTGTCACATTAATGGGCGGAGGAGGGATACATGCCGATGCGGGGATTCGGCACCCTGATGTTGGCTTTCCGGGAAGTGTGTGGCAGGCAGCAGGAGCCGCCAATGTGGACAGCCATGCCGCTGCTCATTTATTTATTTATTGAAATGGTTCACCAGGAAAGGTACACCGAACATACAAGTTGCTAGTGGAGCAAGGGGAACAGAGTGCTCTGTGGCAGGAGCCAACAAGAACTGTAACCCTGGCCATGCGCATTACTGTGCATTGTAATATGCATGGCTGGAGTCTTGTCAGCTGCTGCCAACAGAGAGCCTGGTTGTGAGGGAGGGGGAAGGTCCTGCTGCAATGACGAAACTGTCCCTCATTGCAGCGGTAGATTTCTTTCAAGTGCAGTCCTCTCTCTCAAACTTCTGTCATAGACAGCTCGCAGATTCATTGGTGCCTGAGGAATGAGCCCCATAAAGTGTCAACTTGAAAGCATTCCTAATTGGAGTGGCGCTTTTCTTTCAAGTGCAGACCACTTCTTTCAAACTGCTGTCATAGACAGCTCACCAATTCATTGGTACCTGAGGGACGAGCCCCATAAAGCATCAACTGCATTGAGCAGAACATTCACACACCTCTAAAATGTCATACTGTCCCAAGATGTTTCTTGCACATGCATGGCGTGCATGCACACAAGAAAACATAAAAATCAAAAAATTAAAAAAATGTCTCACTCTTCATCATTAATCACCCAAGTGGTTGAGTTCTGTAGTAAGCATTATGAAAGGGAGAAACAGAGAGGCCAAGGAGATGGTGGAATAGGATCATCTGGTGACATCAAAGACAAACCAAAGCAGAGAGGGCATGGTCAGAGATTCTCTGCTTCAATGGAGACTACAAGTGTAGAGGAAGATGACAGTAGTGGTTGAACAGTCTGTACAATAGCAACATTGTAGAAACCACTCGTGGTGGCACTGCAATGGATGCAACATGAACAATCATTGTAGAAAAAAGGAATAAAAAGGGCCACATCAGGTAGTGGCATAGGCAGAAGAGGATGATCAAAGTGATTTGGAAAAGCTTCAGGAAAGTGAAAAAGACTGTGATTATATACCCAATAAAAGTGACAGCAGCAGTTCTGGGGAGGAGGAGAATGAGGTGGAACAGGTGGGAGTTCGACTTTGGGCAGACGCACATTAGAGATCAAAAAAGACCAAAAGTGATGGTACAGCAAAAAAAAGAAAAGCCACAAAACAACAAGGGGAAGCACAACAAGAATCTGAAATGACATCGGATAAAGACAATACAGGAAAACTAGTAGCACAGGACACAAGGTAGAATGGCGGAAGAGGAGGAGGATAATGTGGAAGCAGCCCACATTAACCCGCCCATTAAGCTGATAGTTCCAGGAGGAATGATCAAATCAGTGACATTGATGGTGTGGTATTTCTTTCACATGGACAAAAACTCATGGACACATGTAGTGTGTCGTTCATGTAAAGACAGGCTGAGTCAAGTAAGGAGGGAACAAGAATGGAGACATCTACCATGAAAAGGCATTTGCTGTAAGTCCCACAGATATCAGTATGATTAGATATGACAACACACAGTGTCAGCAGCACCACCACCAGGCAGTGAAGCTGATAACGATGATAATGATGTTGGCCAGGGGAGGGAATGGTAGGATACCATGTAGAGAGAAAGAGGAAGAAAGTCTTTCAAGTGGTAGCCGATGCACAACTCTAACATCTTCCATTCATCAGTTCTTGAGCCCATTGACTCCCATGCCTCCTAGCGACCACAAACCCCCAGCCAATTCCACCCCCAACATGCAAAAATAGGAGCCAGCTGCCATGTCCAGAGGAAAAAAGCACTCAACTCTCACTGCTCTGGCCCCTAATAGGCCAGAAATATAAAGCCAACAAATCAGAGGCAAAAAAGTTAACAAGAAAAATTGTGGAACTTGCAGCCACTGACTTTCTGCTATTCTCCTTTGTGAGTAATGCAGTGTTTCTTTTCCTAATAAGTTGCAGTGCCAAAGTATCAAGTGCCCAGCCATTCCTACTTTTCCACAGTGGCTCTTCCTGATTTGTGTCAGAATGTCTAAAAGACTGTGTCTTATGCTCTGAAAGCATCATTTGTTCCAGCCATCCACACCACCACTGACGTGTTCCAGTGGTCAGACTACTAATTACATGGCAGTGACCACCCACTGGGTCAGTTTCCCCTCTTCATTCCCTCCTCTTCCTCCAGTAGCCGCAAGGCACTGGGGCCCCCCCCAACTTTCACAAGCATGCAACTTTATATATTGCTGGCTTTAACAATGACCATGGTGCAGAAAATTTGCTACACTTCCTTCAACAGACGTTTGATGAGTGGCTGACACCACACTCATTAACACAAGGTTTTGCAGTATCAGATAATGCAAAGAACATACTAACATATGAAAATGCCAGCAGATACAGGCCTCACGGACTATTGTGTCTGCTCGGTTGTGCAGCTTACAGTTCAGACAACTGCTGCTGCCCCCACCCCCCACCCCTCTATCCACACTGTTTCCCAAAACTGAGTTCCCACTCTGGGCAACTCCCCGACTTGTATGTTGACTTTGACCCTGTCCCAACCATTTTAAAACTCCCCACTGATTTCAGAGAGATCACCCCCTCAGGCAGTGCATTCCATGCTACCACCACCCTCTCTGTGAGGTAGTGCCTCCTTTTCTCCCTCCTGAACCTACACCCCTCCAGTTTCAGACTATGCCCTCTCTTGATCCTCTCCCTGTTCAATTAAAACATTCCCTCAGTACTAACTCTGTTCATGCCCTTCAAGTACTTAAAGGTCTCAATCATATCGCTTCTGTCCCTTCTATCCTTCAGGAAGCACATGTTGAGCTCTCTCAACCTATCATCATAGGGTTTCTGTCCCATTCCTCTGATCATTTTGATCGCCCGCCCCTGGACCCCCCTCCAAAAGCTTGATGGCCTTCTTTAAATAGGGCACCAGAATTGTAAACAGTACTCCAAGTAAGGCCTCACCAACGATTTGTACAGCAGACGGATTACTTTTTTTTTTTAAATTTTACCAGGAGAGACACATTAAGCTGAAAGCTTGCTTACAGGTGTGACCTGGGAGCACAAGGAAGTAAAGTGACTTGCTCAGGGTCACACGGTGTGCAAGTGGGGGCTGTGGGATTCAAACCCAGGTCTCCAGGTTTGCAGCTCAGAGCCTTAAACCACTGCACTATACTGCCTCCCTTCCTCCCTCCTAGAGGTGATCCCCCAAGCAATGCAACCCAGAATTTTGTTGGCCTTGGCTGCCACTTTTCTACACTGTGCTGAGTGATTCACATTCCCTGTGACCTCCACTCCCAGATCCTTTTCCTCCACAGAGACGGATAACCACTCCCCACCCAAATGGTAACTGTACTCTGGGTTCCTGGCTCTGAAGTGCATGACCTTGGACTTCTTAGCATTGAAACCCAGCTGCCAAGTGTTTGGCCAGTGCTCAAGTCTTTCCAAATCCTCCTAGAGTACCCTCCCTCCTTCTACACTGTCCACCACCTCACCGATTTTGGTATTGTTGGCAAACAGGCTCATCTTGCTGTTAACCCCTTCAGCTATATCAGCTATGAACACATTAGATAGCATTGGCCCCAGCAGCAAGTCCTGTGGGACCCCACTGATGACTGCTTGGGGTGTAGAGAGTTCCCCCCCACCACCACCCCCCTCTGCTGCCTGTTCCTCAGTCAGTTCCCTATCCACCTGACTAGCGTCTCCCCTACCCCCAGGTTCTTCAGCTTACTAATCAATCTTCCATGCGGCACCGACTCAAAGGCCTTGCTGAAGTCCAGATACAGGAGATCAACTGCCTGACTGTCATCCAGTGCCTTAGTCACCCAGTCAAAAAGTCCACCAGGTTTGTTTGACAGGACCTCCCCAGGGCAAACCCATGCTGCCATTCATCCTGAACACCATTCTCTTCCAAGAATGCCACCATCCTCTCTTTTAGGATAGTCTCCATTAGTTTCCCCAACTAAGGACGTGAGGCTGATCGGTCTGTAATTACCCAGCTCATCCTGGGGTCAGCTGTTATGGAGGGGCACCACATGTGCCATCCTACAGTCAAGAAGCACACATCATGTCTGTAGGGAGGTATTAAACAAGTCAGTCAGAGGTGCTGCCAGGACCTTTGCCAGTTCCTTCAGGACTCTTGGATATAGCCCATCCAATCCTGGTGCCTTGTCTGTCCATAAGGACTTAAGGCCCTCCAACATTCTTTTCACAGGGATCTCTCCATCCGTTATCCTCTCACCTCTACCATTGCCTGCCCTGTTGTTTCTCTGTGAGATGGGCCCGTCTTGTTCCCTGATCAATATTGAACAGAAGTACTCATTTATTACCTCCGACTGCTTAGCCCCCTTCTCTGCCCAGCTTCCATCCTTCTTGACCCTGGTAATCCGTTCCCTGCAGTTCCTCCTCTCCCTGATGTACTTAAAGAAATCTGTTTTACCTTCTCTAATCCCTTGTGCAATTCCTAGCTCCTTAGTGGCCTTGACTGCCTTTGCAACTCTGCTCAACTCCTTGGATGTCTTGTTGTACTCTTCCTTGTCCACCTCCCTACAGATCCTCTTGTAGGTTTTGATGGCTGTCCTTTTATCTCTCACCCTCTCTTGCACCTCTTTGGTCTACCAACTTGGTTTTCTGGACCTTTCTTTCTTACTACTGCTCCTCATGCAGGAGTTGATGGCCTCTACCAGGCCCAACTTCAAGATGTCCCATTTCTAGTTGGTATCCATATCCGAACTGATGGCGGTTACATGCCCCCCAAGTATGGCTGCCATTTTGCTGAAGTCCACCCTTTTGTAATCCACAGCACTGGTTTTGGAAAGTGTCCCTTCCCTTCCCAAATCAAGGGAGAACCATACTCTACAATGGTCACTCCCCTCCAGGCAGTCCTCAACCCTCACATCTCATACCTGGTCACCATCTGATAATACAAGGTCTAAAATGTTCCCCTTTCTGGTCGGCTCATTTACCTGTTGTGACAGGAATACATCCTGGAAGGCATCTAGTATGACTTGTTCCCTGTTGCTAGCAGAAATCATGGTGCTCCAAGCCACCTCTGGTAGACTGAAGTCACCAACCACCATCATCCTTTCCCTGCTACAGTGCTTCCATAATGTAGACATCAGGTCTCTGTCAATTTCCTCATACTGAGAGGGTGGTGGGTACACTAGCCCCAGCCTAACCTTCCTGCCCTTCGCCTTCTGTATGTTACGTCACAAGGTCTCCCCCTTCCCCTCTTCCCCTTCTTCCCTACTGCATACTATCCCATCCCTCATGAATAAGAACATTGTAAAGACAGTTGGGAATGGGGATCATACACATTTTCCATGTTTTGCTCACTGCATAAATCTGGTAGTTCAGTGATTCCTAGATCAGGAAAGCACCACAGTGCAGACACATACTCAACCGTACTGCCTCTAAACCCTGCTTTGACAAAGTCTGACCTCTACTGACTGCACTGTTTCCTTTGCCTACGCCTAGTCCCTTGTCTCTGGGACCATGCTTAGCTAACCTCTTGTATTGACCACATTCCACTGGGTTGTTAATATACTTGTAACTATTTTACTATGTTTTTCTCCCACCCCACTTAGCTAACATATTGTATAGGCCACACTCACCCATTGATTTTCTGTTTATATATCCACACTGTAACTGCCTTATTATATTTGTATTTGTTTTAGTAACTGACATGGAGCCTTTGGAAATGAGTCTATGACTCAAAGGTTTGTAATTCCGATATTCAAATAAATAAAAAATAAAATGTGTAGGGCTGGCCAAAAAGGTTTATGTTCATTTTGGCCATTCTGTAAAGGCATAGAAGCTGTTTTAAAACATTTAGCAGTGGAATCACCTTCCCCTAAATCACCTGAAACAAGATGTGACAACAAGATGGAATTCCACATATTACTTGATGGAACAGCTGCTAGAACAAGAGAAGTCTATCCTCCAGTATGCCGTTGACCATGGTATTGGCAAGGGAGCAGTAAACATCCACCCAAATCAGTGACATCTGATGCAGACCCTCTGCACTGTGCTGAAGCCCTTTAGGAAGGCCACAATGGTGGCAAGTGCTGATGCAGCTGATCTAAGCCACGCCCTCTCCCTCATTGCCCTCATTAACCTGCACATTTTTTGCATGAAAACTCAGTATGAGTAAAAGGAGAATACCACTGCTATCTGTCTAGTAGAACGGATAAGATCACATTTCTGGAATGACACAGGTAATTGAAAAATGCATACAGATGACCACAACATCGTGGCCAGTCTCTTGGACCTTCAGTTCAAAGACATGTTTGGGACATTCTTTGAAGCACAAGAATGTGGTAAGGAACTACAGTCCTATAAAGCCTGGGTTATCCATCTGATCTCTACATATGGCATAAAACAAGAACAGGAACACAACTAGAGAAGAAGAATAGCAACACTCATCATCATCCCTGGCAATTGCATTGACAGGCCAGGTAGAGTAGAGGAAAGAAGGAGGACCCCAATGTGTTTCCACTGCTACTACTGAATGTCACAGGAGTCACTCATCATTGTTGTCTCCAAGTTAGCCTGCTACTACTACTGCTGCTGATGCTGCTACAGCACTCCTTTCCCCAGAAAGACAGACATTGATGACAAACCACTATAGAAACAACTGTGACTATTGCTTGATGAAAAAGCATGGCAAGTCACTTTCTGACACAGTTGTGCATGAGATGACAGCAAACAAAATGTTGCAGGACTATCTGGATGAGAACATGCCACTAGCAGAAGGAGACAAGCCTCTGTTGTACTAATACTAAGAAAAGGTCATTTGGCCCTCTTTACACAAGTAGCTGTTGAACACTTCAATTGTCCACCTGCAAGTACATATTCAGAAAGAATTTTCAGTGCTGCAGTCTATACTGTCATCAACAGGAGAAAATACCATTCAACCCAAAATGTGGAGATGCACACTTAAAAAAAAAATTAACCTGCCCTTTTTTCAAAGAGGAGTGGCCTTACGACATAGCCCATCAGGTAACCTTCTCTGAGGTACTGCCTGTCTATGGCAAGGGTGATGCTAGGGTACTGCTCACCAGGGAATTCAATGAATGGTTGAAAAACTGGTGTGGAGCTCAGTGTTTTGGCTTCACTGGGGACTGGGGAGCCACCTGGAGGGATGCAGACCTATACTGGTGTGATGGTTTGCATCTGTCAGGGAGGAACCAGGATCCTGGTGAGAGGTTTAAATGCTTCATTGGCAAGCATTTAAACTAGCCAAGGGGAGGCACTGAAAAGAGCAGGGAATTCCCAGCCCCCACAAAACATGGTAATTAGTGAGGTAAACACCAAGATAGAGAAGTCATTAAGGAGCAGGACAGAGGTAAATGTAAAAAGGCAAAGGCAGTAAGGACAGGGATGGGGCTAAAAGGGGTAGGGCCATCAAAAAGTGGAGGGTGATGAGTACCAATGCCCATAGTCTGTGTAACAAGCTCCCTAAACTAGTGGCCTTGATGGAAGAGGGGTGCCTGGATATTGTGGCAGTCACAGAAACATGGTACACAGAGAACCATGACTGGGATGTCAACATACCAGGATACATAATCTACAGGAGGGACAGAGAGGGTAAAAGAAGAGGAGAAGTAGCGCTCTATGTAAAGGAAGGGATCAAAGCAACAGAACTAAAGAGTAAACAGGGAGCAGATGAGGCACTCTGGGTCACCCTGGAGACAGGAAATGGCACCACAATCCGCATGGGGGTTGTATACAGACCCCCATCTTGGGGGGGGGATGGAAAAGGAAATGATAGAAGGCATCCTTAGAATGGCAGAAAAAGGGGAGATATTGTTGATGGGGGACCTGAATATGCCAGATGTTAACTACAACACCTTTGCTGCAGGCACATCAAAGAGCAGGGTCATTCTTGATGCCCTACAAGGGGCATGCCTCAGACAGCTAGTATTGGAACCCACTCAGGAAGGAGCAGTCTTAGACCTGGTACTCTCAAATGGGGATGGAGAAAGAATCTCAGATTTAGAAGTGAGTAGCCATCTGGGAACAAGCGACCACCAAACAGTGTGGTTCACGATAAACACAGCCATACAATCAAGCCATACAAAAGCAAGAGTATTGGACTTTAGGAGGGCTGACTTTGGGAAAATGAGAAAGTGCCTCAGAAAAGCACTAGCAAATGGGCAAGAAGGAGGGGTGGAGGAACAATGGGGTGTAATCAAAACAGCCATCACAGAGACAACAAGCCTTTGTGTAACATAAATCAACAAAACACAACACAGGAAAAAAATGCTATGGTTCTCAAAAGAGGTGGCAGAGAAGGTTAAGGAGAAAAGGATAGCATTCAGGAAATATAAGGAAACAGAGAAGGAGTAGGACAGAGAACTTTATCAGTTAAAGCAGAAAGAGGCAGGGAAGGCAGACAGAATGGCAAAGGCCCAAACCGAGGAAAAGATAGCCAACTCTGCTAATAAGAGGGATAAGACCTTTTATAGGTATATTAGGGAGTGAAGAAAGACCAAAGGAGGGATTCTGAGGCTTAATAAGGTGGAGGGAATGTGGGCAGAGGGTGACAGTGAAAAAGCAGGGATACTGAACGAATATTTCTGCTCAGTATTCGCAAAGGAAGAGGAGGGTGAGGTACCTAAACCAAACAAGAGAAACGCTCTGAAGACAGGGGTCGATACCAGTCCATTTACAGAAGAAAGGGTTCTGAATGAACTAATAAAATTGAAGGTGGACAAAGCAATGGGGCCTGATGGGATTCACCCAAGAAGTCTAAAAGAACTAAGGGTAGAACTAGAGACACCACTGACTACTCTCTTTAACAAATCATGGGAGGATGGGGTGGTACCTGAGGACTGGAGGAGGGTGGATGTGATTCCTCTTCACAAAAGTGGGAGGAGGACAGAGGCAGGAAACTACAGACCAGTTAGTTTGACCTCAGTTGTAGGGAAAATTATGGAATCACTTCTGAAGGAAAAAATTGTTGAGTTTCTGGAGACCAGTGGGGCACAGGACCCAAGGCAGCATGGATTCACGATGGGAAGGTCATGTCAGACGAATCTAATAGATTTCTTTGACTGGTGGACCAAAGTTGTAGAACAGGGAAGGGCTGTGGACATGGCCTACCTAGATTTTAGCAAGGCATTTGATACAGTCCCACACAAAATATTAATACACAAGTTAGCCAGCCTTGGAGTGGGTCCCAAGGTGGTAGCCTGCATAAAAAATTGGCTAGACAACAGGATGAAAAGGGTAGCAGTAAATGGAGTCCACAGTGAAGGAAGGAGGGTTACTAGTGGGGTACCATAGGGTTTAGTACTGGGACCGGTCCTTTTTAATGTCTTTATAAGTGACATTGCAGAGGAACTGGAAGGAAAAGTATGTCTCTTTGCAGATGACACAAAGATCTGCAACAGGGTTGCTACACCAGATGGAGTGGAAAGGATGAGAAGGGACTTGGCAAGGTTGGAGGAATGGTCAAATGTTTGGCAGCTCAGATTCAATGCAAAGAAGTGCAAGGCAATGCACCTGGGAAACAAAAACCCAGGGGAAGAGTACACAATGGGGGGTGAGATACTGACAACAGTAAAAATGGAAAGGGACCTGGGGTTAATTATCAGATGACCTAAAGGTGGGCAAGCAATGTGAGAAGGCAGTAAGGAAGGATGGGGGGATGCTGGGATGCATAGGGAGAGGCATCAATAGTAGAAAACAGGAAGTTGTTATCCCTCTGTACAGACAGTTGGTGAGACCCCATCTGGAGTACTGTGTGCAGTTCTGGAGACCCCATCTCTGCAAAGACATAGACAGAGTGGAGGCTGTCCAGAAGAGGGCAACCAAAATGGTGCAGGTTCTGCACCAAAAGACATACGAAGAAAAACTAAAGGAGCTTAATATGTATACCATTGAGGAAAGAAGGGGAGAGAGGAGATATGATAGAAACTTTCAGGTACCTCAAGGGAATCAACAAAGTCCAAGAGGGTAGAATCTTTCAGAAACAGAGATGTGCAAGAACAAGGGGGCACAATTTGAAGATAGAGAGGAGGACGGCTCAGAGGTAATGTGAGGAAGTATTTTTTCATGCAGAGGGTTGTGGATGCATGAAAAAGCCTCCCTGAGGAGGTCGTGAAATCAAGAACAGTGTGGGAATTCAAGAATGCATGGGACAGACATAAGGCAGTCCTAGCGGGGGGGGTAGGAGGATGTAAGCTGTTGGTTAACCAGGATCTGCAGCTTATCTATTAGGTAGGAAAATGGGCAGACAGGTGAGCCAAGCGGTCTTTATCTGCTGTCAAATTCTATGTTTAATTCTATGTTTCTAGTAGCTCACACTGTGGGATGCTGTACTGTGGTCTTCACACAGTCTTCTTCAGATTAATATTTTGTGGAGTTCTGGCAGGTCTACACTGGCCAAATAAATAATTTTGAGGGCAACATTGTCCATGAAACCAGTGTGTACAACACTTATCCATGGCATAATGGGAAGCCTTGTCCATCTGTGGCACTGTCCCTATGGGCACACAATTTTTGGAACCAGTAGCCCATGCTGCGGGATTCTGCACGATTTTGTAAGCATACAGCATTTACAATTACAACCATTTTATTTTGAGCATTGTTAGCCACATATTCATGTTCACTACTAGCATTGTGCATGTTTGGCATAATCATAGAAACATAGAAGTTGGTGGCAGATAAGGACAGCAAGGCCTATCCAGTCTGCCCATTTCTTTTTCTACCTTATGAATGTGCCATCGTCCTTTGCTCTGTCAATGGCCTATCTATTCATATTCATCTGTATTGCTCCCTTATACCTATCCCATGCCTGTTTGAAGCCCTGCACTGTATTCATATCCACCACCTCCTAAGGTATGCCATTCCATGCATCCACCACCCTTTCTGTGAAAAAGAACTTCCACACATTACCCCTAAATCGGCCTCCCTCTAATCTCATGCTGTGTCCTCTTGTCTTGCTATTTTTCTTATATTGAAACATGTTAGACTCTTTCACCTTGTTAATGCCCTTAAGGTGTTTGAATGTTTCAATCATATCACCTCTCTCTCGCCTTTGCTCTAGGGTATACATATTGAGCTCTGTTAATCTGTCCTCACATGTTTTCTGATGCAGTCCCTGCACCAGTTTGGTTGCCCTTATCTGGACAGCCTCAATTTGGTTAGTGTCCTTGTGAAGGTGTGGCCTCCAATACTGCACACAGTACTCCAGATGGGGCCTAACCAGTGTCTTGTAAAAAGGGATTATTACCTCCCTCTTACAACCTGTGATACCCCTACTAATACATCCCAACATTCCCCTAGTCTTACGTACTGCTTTAGTGGTCTGCTGGGATGATTTCAAGTCATCTGTGATGATGATGCCCAAGTCTCTTTCTTCCCCTCCCAACCTATAGGTGGCTTCAAGGTTTCTCTTCCCTATGTGCATGATCTTGCACTTCTTTGCATTAAACCCCAGTTGCCACTCTTCCAACCATTTTGCCAGTTTATCCAGATCTCTTCTCATTCTGCCCACCCTATCTGGATCATCTGCTCTGTTGCAGATCTTGGTGTCATCTGCAAACAGACAAACCTTCCTCCAGTCCATCTGCAATGTCACTGATTAAGATATTGAAGAGGACTGGCCCCAGACTGATCCCTGAGGTACCCCACTTGTGACTTGCAGCTCTTCTGACTGTATACAATTTACCACCACTCTCTGTTTTCTGCCCGTCAACCAGTTTGCCACCCAGTTGATCAACTTCTGACCCACCCCGAGCTTACCCAGCTTATTAATCAATCTTCTATGTGGAACAGTAGCGAAAGCTTTCCTGAAGTCAAGGCAGGTGACATCAACTGCTCCCCCTTGGTTCATCACTCTGGTTACCCAGTCAAAGAAATCTATGAGATTAGTTTGACAGGACCTTCCTGTTGTAAACCCATGCTGTCTTGGATCCTGCGCCCCTATGGATTCCAGGTGTTGCACTATCCTTTCCTTTCCTTAAAGAGTGCCTCCATAATCTTGCCCACTACTAAGGTAAGACTGACTGATCTGTAGTTCCCTGCCTTATCCCTGTTACCACTCTTGTGGAGCGGGATCACATGAGCCCTTCTCCAGTCTTCTGGGACCTCTCCTGTGCTCAGAGACTCACTAAACTGTTCTGATAATGGCTCTTCTAGTTCCACCCTTAGCTCCTTTAGTACCCTGGGATGTATGCCATCAGATCCCATTGCCTTGTCCACCCTGAGCTTATCAAGCTCTTGTAGGACCCTTTCATTTGTGAAGGGACTAGTGCACACCTCCCTCCCCCCTGTGTCCATGGTGCTGTGCGGCGGGCCCTGCCCTATGTTCTCCTCAGTAAATACTGTGCAGACGGATCTATTTAGGATAGATGCTTTTATGTGGTCCTCCTCCTCACACGTCCCCTTATACCCTTTGATCTTAGCAATACCCCCTGTGGACTTTCTCCTTTCACAAATGTATCTATAGAAAGTCTTGTCACCTTCTTTTACTGTTCATGCTAGTGTTACCTCAGTTTGGGCTTTTGCCTGCCTTACTGACCTTCCCTGCTTCCCTTAGGGATGTTTGGTATGCCTCCCTATCTTCATCCCGCTGTGTTCCCTTATATTTTCCGAGGGCCAGCCTTTTGGTTCTGATGTTTTCTACTACTGTTTTTGAGAACCAAAGTGGTTTCCTTCTTCTTTTGCACTTCCTTTTCTCTCTAACACAATGGGATGTTGCTTCAAGTATTGCATCCTTAATGCTTGCCCACTTTGCCTGTACCCCCTCACCTGTATTATTCTTACCAGGGCTAGTTTAACTCTGTTGGCCATCTTATCAAAGTCAGCTCCTCTGAAGTCTTGTATTTTTGCCTTGGAATGGGATAATTTAGTTCTAGTGGCCAAATTGAACCATGCCATGTAATTGCCACTGGCCCCCAGGTGACCTTCTACCTGGAGATCTGTGATCCTTTCCATGTTTGTCAGTACTAGATCTAGGATAGCCTTGTCTCTTGTGGGTCATTGTACCAGTTGTTTGAGGCCCTCCCCCTGCAGGGAATCCACTATGCGTCTAGTTCTGGCAGATGTTCCTGCTGGTATTGACCAATCTGTATCTGGCATGTTGAAGTCTCCCATTATCAGAACCTCCACTTTAGCTGTCATGTTTTGCATATCTTCTAACAGTAATGTGTCTATGTCCTCCCCCTGGTCCGGAGGCCTGTAGACAACCCCAGCTCTTATGGCTGTCCCATTTCCTGTTTCCAGGGTGACCCACAGTTCTTCTGGCTCCTTATGTGTATTCTGAATTTCTGTAGCTTTGATATTTTCATTGACATAAAGTGTCACTCCACCCCCCCTTTTTGCATGTCGGTCTCTTCTGAACAATACATAGCCGGGTACTGAAGTCTCCCAAGTTTGGTTACTGGTGAACCATGTCTTGCTAATGACTACTATGTCCAATTTAGCCTCTGTCATTAATGCCTGCTGATCTGGGATCTTGTTTCCCAGACTGAGAGCATTTGCATACATGATTTTCCATTGGCCAGATTTTGGTGTGTTAGTTGTTGGGTAAGGTCTGGCGTTTCCCCTGTGTGTCATATGGGGAGCCGGACCTTTTTCCTTACCTGCTGATGCAAATGAACTACAAACATGCTGAACTCCTGTTTGATCACTAGCTGAGGGGGAGGGGTGTTCTTCCCATTCGACGTATTGGGTGCTGCACCCCTCTCCCCATTTGCTAGTTTAAATATTCTATAAAGACATAAAACGTCTTCCCCAATGCACTGACTCCTTCCTTAGTCAAATGCAGTACATCAAATTTAAAGAACTTTTGCTCCCAAAACTGTTGTCAGTTACCTACAAATTTGTGTCTTTTTTCCTGGCACCAGCCCTTCAGCCACATGATTAGCTCCCCTATCTTCCTTTCTCTGACCCTCTGTCCATCTGCCCCCCTCTCCCAGACTGGCAGGATCTCAGAGAAGGAGATGCCAGATGAAATGAATGATAGTTTGTCACCTAGCCTGGTCAGGTGTTCCTTGGTCTCCACAACTGGCCTGCTGGTGAGATCGTCAGTCCCTATGTGTACCAGGGCATTGATGTTTTCTACTGCTTCCTGTACAATTTTGTCAATGTGGTCAGTGTCTCTCCACGCCGATGTACCTGGGAGACATCTGACCATTACCCCTGGCTGGAGCTAGGTGTCAACTCCCCAAATTATGGAGTTTCCTATGATCAGAAGTGTTTTGGATTTCCTTTTTGCTTTTTTTTTTGGTTCCTGTTTTGGGCACAGAGCCAGATTAAGGCGTAAGCAACATAGGCACTAGCCTGTGGCCCCCACCTGCCAGGGGGCCCCCCAACAATCCCCAAAATATATTTACTACATAACAAGTTCTTTCTGCCTGAGCTGCAATTTTTTGTAATGGACTTGGCTGCTGAATAATCTGAGTAAGGCAGGAACTGAACTGTGATGGGAATCTCACCTCCTTGATTAGGTGTTAAGTATAGCTGATAGCATCACGGGGCTTCAACCAGACTGACCTTTAAGGTGTAAACAGGCCCTTTTCCTTTGCTTTGCCCCCCCCCCAAGTTGGAAGAAGTAGCTAGAAAGATCATTGCCACCCAAATTGTGTTTCTGATAGGGAGAGTGACAGGTGCAAATCTTAAATGCGAGCCCCCTGCAGTAGTTTGTCCACTACTTGCCTCATCTTATGCATTTATGGGGGGCCCTATCATTCATATTGGAAGGATCAGAGAGCCAGCAGATCCTGCTTATTGGAGAGCCTGTTCCAAGTTCCAGATGCCTCTCATTAACACATGGATGTTCTGTGACATGCCCTGGACCTGGGTCATGTAGTATGCAGATAGAGGTTGTGTTTCATAAATCCAAGTGTTCTGAGTCTATATGTTTTCCAGGCTCTTGGTGTGGGGCTGTAGCCATTAGGCTATACTGCCTAATGTAGTAATTCATTTTTACACTCCTTGACCGAAATTGGATTATCATTGTTAAATGCAATTCTCCTCTCAGGGAAAATTAGTAGGAGGGTTCATGGTTGAGTTTGGGTTGGGGTGATGAATGTCATGAAAATGATCATCACAGTTGTGGAAAAAGGAAAAAATGGGGCTGAGTTTTCTGAGTCCTTTAAAAATACTATATTGCAATTTGCAAATAGTATGGCTAAGCCTGATCTTTAACACCACGTACAAAACCACATTTTAATGGCACAAAGTAGTAAAGAGGCTACAGTACTATCAATAGGCTTACAATGTCATCAGGGGCAGCAGTGACCTTTAGATCATATTTGTTTAATTTGCAGGCAGTTGTATATGTTATAGAGCCAGATACATACAGTACTACTCCCCATTATGTACAATTGCCTGCAAAGTAAACAAATTGTATCTGAAGGCCACCACTAATCCTGACCATTTATAAGCCTGTCTATAGCACTTCAACCTCTTCCCTGTGTGGTTTTGTGGGTTGGCGCTGTATCTGGAAGTAAGATTATACTTGCAGTAATTTAAGTGGTGTAAGAAAGGTGGCAGTCATGTGTGCCGAGAGTAGTGTTGCACATACAGTGATCCCTCGGTTATCCACCAAATGTTTGTACAAAATGATAGCTATTCCATTGCCCCTTATTATCTCACACCCTTGATTATCCACCCAATTTTGCTTGTATGAAAATGGGTGGATAGTCAAGGGTGCACTATAGATTATCAGACAGAAATCAAACAATACAGTGTGTGACACTTGGGAAAAAGGGAGACTAGAGAATGGTGAGCACTGTCTCTAATATGATTTTGAGAAAGGGGAGCAGAAGGGTAGGAATTTTGATTTGTACTCTGTTGCCTGTATCTCTTTACATACAAACTGTATCCTAACATGAGATACAGTTTGTATGTAAATGAATTCCCTAGGTGCCTTACAGTCTGTGACAGGGTCCCTTTGCTACAAAGGGGCATGGTCACAGTGAGAGTGGGCCTCAGATTTCTCTTGGACCTTGGGCCCCAGGTTACCTTGATCTGGCACTGTTTGGGTGAGCTTTGTTGTGCTAGCTCCTGTGCTGCAGTGTCCTCTGCCTCATTGTTTGATTTCCAAGATAGAGGCAGATACCTGTTTGTAGTTTTTATATGGTTTGTAGAGGTGATATGTTGGACAGCACCGAGTGATGGGGCACCCGATTTGCCACTCCTAACCACTTGCCAACCTCCCAGACCAACTACCCTCTGCAGTTGGGTGCTTCTGTTGGATGTTGGGGAAATGGTGGGTGGTTGTTATAATATATTTCCTTCTGAATATGCAATTTGAGGTGTGCAATCTCTTCCCATGCTACCTGGAGCTGAGCGCTTAGATCTCCAATGGCCCAGCATGTAGGACAGTGTCCTATATCCTGCATAACTGCCCTTTTGAAAACTGTTCAGCAGTACCTGCAGTTAATTATATCCATTCCAGATAAGTTGCTGGGTTTATAACCTGGTCAGAATAATTACAAGGAGGAAAATGAAAGCAAAAGTTTAATTTTGTGTTTTGTTTGTTTGTTTTTGTATAACTTGTTATAACAAGTTAAATTACTTATGCCCTGTAAATGAGGTCACTGTGTGGATACCCCTCTGATCTGCCCCTTCCTGCTTTGCTACAGGAAATGACACGACTGTGCTACCCTATAAAAAGGAGTGTAGTATGGGGTGATTGGGGATGAGAGTGGGTAGCTGGGCCCTTCCCCGACCAAAAAAGAAGAACCACGGATGAAAGAAACAAGGAGGTAAGAGCAGAAACAATCAGCCAGCAACAAATGCAGTAGCCCTGAAAGCTTATCCTAATGATAGATAAAACTGAAAATCCTGTAAAGCACCACCTGTAATAATTTCACAGAAGACATACCCTGTAAGAAACACTTTGCTACAGAGAAAAATAAAGCAGTAACAGAAGAGATAACTTGCAAAAGACAATCTGAATCAGAAGATTACAGCAGTAATCTGTAAGCAGACACCTATAGGCACACCCTGTAATAATGCAGCAGAAGGTATACCCAGCAACTAAAATTTGAATCAGAGAAAAATAAAGCAATAAAATGTTAGCAACAAACAGTAACAATCTCTGGGCGTACAAAAGAAAATAATAACACACAGTAAATCTGCCTAGCCAAAAGAAGCTTTAATCCTTTTCCTTGCTCTGGTAAGGTTCTTTGCTCTGTCCTTACAAGCAACCTAGAAGAAAAGAGTTCAGGTGAATCTAGGTGCCTTTGCCAACAAAGCTAGTCTTCCACCAGATTGCAAGTTTCCCTACACATGGTCATGCTTATACAAACATCTACATGATAATTCAAGTCCCCCACCCAACACTCATCCTTTGTTAGCTGGTACCCTCCCCCCTTTATCCAAGGTGCTCCTCAGATGGGACTCTAACCCCTATCTCTATTGCAGAGACCTCACCATATGCTGCAGCACTAACCACTTGGCCACACAGCTCTGGAACAGACAATATTGTTGAAACTAGTACCCCTCAATGTGGCCAACTGCATCATCCTTCTTTTTTGGGTGATTCATCATCCCAGTGCATTATGTTATTGTATTTTATCCCATTTCCTAGTGTTTTTTAATGGCTGAACCAGCATGAACTAGTCCGCTGTTAAGAGAACTTTGGTGGGCGTTACATGGTTCAACAATGTTCATGCAGTCGAACTTCAAGAAGTTCAGAATCACACACCTCTACTCATTTCACTCTCTGAGGTAGCTGACAGCAGCTATGGGGGGTTGCACACTAAGACTATTACAGACAACAGTCTGCCTTCTTTGACTTTCTGCCAGTCAGCTTGCTCTCAGATGTCCTGCAGATTGACTCAAACACTGTCAGCACACAAGTTAAACTCAGTCTCTTTGACCTCTGACTGGCTGTAAATCACTCATCTGGGGAGGGGCAGTTATTTTGTCACTTGATACTTGACTTAAATTTTCCCAGATGAATTAATGAGCCTTCCAAGTGTCTGGTAGCACATGTGGCTCTGTTCTGAGTGCAAATCAACTGACTGGCTGATGGCTTGGTGCTCTGACTCTGTTCTTTAATCCTGGGGGTCAAAGGCACTGACCATGGTGGCTGCCATGTTCTTTCAGTGGTGATCCCCCAGCCTTTCTTTACACACTGTCCACAGTCCAGTAACACTCATAGGATCTTGCTGATATTAAGACAGCAATCCTGGCCATCCAGACTGATCAAGGCAGATGTCAAGGATGATTCCTATTCCAATGCATGATTGGACAGTCTGTCAGTGGCAGAGAAATGCACTTTGGCTGCAGCCAGCAGTCCTTATAGCCATTGTGCAATGTTACAACAAAAGCACTCCTCTTCACTCTACATGGGCCCCCAGTTGATAGAAGTGCAAAACGGGTCTAGAGAGAGTGCAGTCTCCAGTAGTGTTATGGCAAAGGCAGTTTTAGAAAGACTAACATTTATGGGAGGGTCCACTGCTTAGCTATTAAGTTTAGTTTGGGAATATTTAAAGTGTGTTGTATGGGTCATCATGCACAACAAGGATGTGTTTGTACTTCAAGTAGATTTCTTTCACTGGGTAACCAAGGTGGTGGATCGGGGAGGGGCGGTGGGCATGGCATACCTAGATTGTAGCAAGCCATTTGACACCGTCCTACACAGAAGGCTAGTAAACAAGTTGTGCAGTCTGGCAGTAGGTCCCAAGGTGGTGCAATGGGTCAGAAATTGGATGAGCAACAGGACACAGAGGGTGGTGGCGAACAGCATTGAATCTCAGAAGAGGGAGGTAACCAGTGGGGTGCCACAGGATTCAGTTCTTGGGCTGGTCCTCTTCAATGTCTTCAGTATTGACATTGCAGAGGGGCTGGAAGGGAAGGGAAGGAGTGATTATTTGCAGATGACACCAAAATCTGCAATAGGGTGGACACTCCAGACAGAGTGGAAAAATGAGAAGAGACCTAGGCAAATTGGAGGAGTGGCCAAGAGAATGGCAGTTTAAATGCAATACAAAAAAGTGCAAAGTCATGCACTTGGGCCACAGGAATCCTGGAGAGCAATACAAAATGGGGGGGGGGGGTTACTAACAACAATTAAACTGAAAAGGGACCTGGGGTAAACATAATGGATGACCTGAAGGTGGCCAAGCAATGTGAAAAGGCAATGGGGAGGGCCAGAGGGAAGCTGGGATGCATAGGGAGAGGCATCACCAGTAGAAAACAGGAGGTGGTGATGCCACTGTACAGACAATTGGTTAGGCCACATCTGGAATACTGTGTTCAGTTTTGGAGACCACATCTCTGGAACGATATTGACAGAATAGAGGCGGTCCAGAGAATGGCAACAAAAATGGTGAAAGGATTACAATATAAAACATATAAGGAAAGACTGAAAAACCTCAGTATGTATACCCTGGAGGAAAGGAGGAAGAGGGGAATATGATAGAGATATTTAAGTACATCTGAGGAATCAAAAAAGGTCAAGGAGGGCAGAATCTTTCAAAAAAGAGATGTGCAAGAACAAGGGGTCACAATATGAGGCTGGGGAGAGACTCAGGGGAAATGTGAGGAAGTATTTTTTCACAGAAAGGGTGGTGGATGCATGGAACAGTCTTCCAGTGGAGGTCATACAGTCTAAAATGATTGGTGAGTTCAAGAATGCATGGGATAGACAGAAGGCAACTCTAGTGGTAGGAAACAGAGGATAAGCTGCTGATTATTTAGGACTAGGAGTTAAGTAGGTAGAGAAATGGGCAGACTAGTTAACCAGGTGGTCCTTATCTGCCATCAGAATCCATGTTTTTATGTTTCTATGTCTGTTTATCAAGGGGTGAAGATGACATCATTGGGCCCTCAAGAGCAAAGCTCAAGTGATGCCTGATGTCATCACAACCCTTAGATGGAAACACATTCTGAGTTGGGCATAGTTGCCCATGTATTATTTTTATAGTACATAGTTTTTAATAGAAAAAAATAGTTGTTCACCCCCAAATGGAAAACTTGCCTTTTGTATAATTTGGAAGTATTAACCCACCCCTCAAGCTGTTTTCTATATATCCTACTCATGAGAATAGTTGTAGTAGACTATTCCATTATATTTTTGTGGAAAACATCTGTGCATGTTAAACATTTGAAGTGCTGAGTGATGACTGTCAGTCAGAACTGTTTCAGTTTGAATCAGAGTTGCCCTGATTCTCATAGAAACAGATCTGCACAATCATTGCTTGATATCCGGTGCTACGAATTTGTAACATGTAAAGATATTTTCCTCAAAAATGTAATATACCGAACATTGCTATTCAAACCCGGAGGATGGGTAGTAGGCACCTGGGCGCAGTGTGGTTTTCTATTCACAAATTATTAAAAAAAGATCTGGAAGTTTTTGTTTCTTTGGTGGGGGAAGAGATCTGTGTCTATGATGAGATGTGGATGTCAAAGTGAGCAAGGAGGAAAAATGGCAGGTGGCACCAGCCAGACAGTGTCTGAAAAGTTGTTGCACCACAATGTGATACAATATTATTGCATGACCTTTCAACCATGGTACAGCAGGGTTTCAGATAGTATGGAGTTCCATACACAGCAGTGGATAACTATATAATATAGTAGCTTTGAAGGGCTTCTACACATTCTAGAAAAGTAGTTTCTCCTTGTACAGCACTACAAGAAACTTCAAGTCTACAAGGACTTAAGTCTTTCATTTTCCTAGAGTAATAAAAAAACACCATCTCATCTGCATCTATAATGTAATTTGCTAAAAAAAGATTGCCTATGCAATCAAGTTAGACTTCAACATCTCACCCAGTCTCTATGAAATAAAAATCTCCTGCAAAACCAAGCATAACCCTTTTCTTAATTAGACACACCTCTCCCATGTTCCACAGATTGTAGTGCTGAATATTCATTTTCCTCTGAAATCCTCTATTCTCCGTCTTACAGACAAAAATATCACATCTTCATTTTCAAAAGTCATGCTGCATACCTCTGGTTGTAAAATAATGACATGGCCAGTTTAGAAACTCTCTCAGAAAACAACATTTTACTGGAACAATAGTACTGCAATGTAAGCCATCCTTCTATACAGTAGTAGAGATTTGTAACACAGTGAGGCAGCAGACAAAATGTAAACAAAATCCATCCACAAACTGAATGCAATGAAGCAGTTGAATGTATTGTGCAAATATAATGACCCAGAAAAAATGACTGCTTCTGGATCTGTTCTTACTAGGACCAATACAGCAACTACACGAACATACAAACATACGAAATTTGTCAGCAGATAAAGGCCTAGAGGTCTATCAAATCTGCTCGAATGTGCAGCTAGCACCCCTTATTCTGCAGCTGCCCCTCCCTTCCACCCTTCCCCTTCATTAACCCTCCCCCTTGTCCTGTCCCATCCTCGTTTGAAGCAGTCCACTGTTCTACTGCATACCACTTCTGCAGGTAACGCATTCCACCCAGCCACCACCCTCTCTGTAAAAAAGTGTCTCCTCATCTCCCTCCTGAACCTTCCTCGCTCCAGTCTCATATCATGGCCCCTGGTGGCCCTCCCCTCCCTTACTTTGAACAGCCCCTCTGTACCTGTCTTGTTTATTCCTTTCATGTATTTAAAGGTTTCAATCATGTCCCCCCTGTCTCTCCTCTCCTCCAGTGAGTACATGTTCAACTCCTTCAACCTCCTCTCATATGATAAGTTCCCCAGACCCTTGATCATCTTTGTCGCCCTGCGCTGCACTCCCTCCAGTAACTTAATGTCCCTCTTCAGATACGGACGCCAGAACTGCACACAGTACTCCAGGTGTGGTCTAACTAATGACCTATACAGTGGCAGAATCACCTCCTCCCTCCTTGAGGATATACCCCTTGCAATACAACCCAGCATTTTGTTGGCCTTTGCAGCTGCCTTCCTACACTGTGCCGAGTTGTTCATTGACCCTGTGATGAGCACACCCAGATCCTTCTCCTCCTCTGTCTGGGCTAGCTGCACTCTCCCTAGCTGGTAAGTCCTCCTTGGGTTCTTCATCTCAAAATGCATCACCTTGCACTTTTTGGCATTAAAGCCCAGTTGCCAGGTGTCTGACCAGGTTTCAAGCTTTGCCAGATCATCCTGCAACCCCTGCCATCCCCTAGGTCATCCACCACCGCACAACCTTGGTATCATCAGCAAACAGACTGATCTTGCTCTTGATGTCCCATGATATGTCTGCAATGAATATCCCAAACAACACTGGTCCCAACACCGAGCCCTGTGGGACACCTCGTCACTGCCCTTGGGTGTGAGAGCTCCCCACCCACCACCACCCTCTGTTGCCTTCCCTGCAGCTAGTTTCCTACCCATCTCACCAGCATTGCACCTGCCCCTGTGCCTACTAACTTCCTTCCCAGCCTTCCATGTGGAACTGAGTCGAATGCCTTACTGAAGTCCAGATACAGGACATCCACTGCATGTCTCCTGTCCAGTTGCCTAGTTACCCAGTCATAGAACCCGACCAGGTTGGTTTGGCAGGATCGGCCACGTATGAAGCCATGCTGTCTGCTGTCCTGTAGTCCTTGGCCTCTAAGAGGGCCACCAGCCCTCCTTCAGGATAGTCTCCATTAGCTTACCCACAATGGATGTGAGGCTCACTGGTCTGTAGTTTCCCGGTTCATCCTTGGGGCCACTCTTGTGGAGGGCACCACATGAGCCATCCTCCAGTCCTGAGGTACACACCTGAATGTAGTGAGGCATTAAATAGGTCTGCAAAGGTCCTGCAAGGACCTCTGCCAGCTCCTTCAGTACCCTGGGGTGGATGCCATCTGGGCCTGGTGCCTTGTCCACCTCAGTGCCTTCAAACCCTCTCGAACTCTGCCTCCAAGATTTCCCCATCTGTCACCACTTCCCCCCTGCGTCTGCCATTCACCCCATCTTGGGTGTCACCCCCCTCTTCTCTTTAGTAAATACTGAGCAGAAGTACTCATTTAGTGCTTCGCCTTATACTACCCTGCTTCCACCCAACCCCCTCCTTCCTAATCCTTACTATGTGGTCCTTACAGCTCCTTTTCTCCCTGATGTACTTAAAGGTCCTTCCCCTTCTTAATGCCTGTGCCAGCCTGAGTCTGTGAGATGCTTTGGCTCCTTACTGCCCTCTTGTCACCTCCCTTCGATTCTGTCAAGTACTCCTCTCTGTCCTCCCCCTCCCTGTTTTCTTGTATTTCCTAAAGGCAGCTCTTTTCTTCCTTACCTTTTCCATGACCTCCTTGCTCAACCAGCTCGGTTTCTTAGCCCTAGCCTTCTTGCTCTGGGCTTTGCAGCAGTTTTGGTTGCCTCCACTATCCCCAACTTTATGAGCTCCCATCTCTGGTTAGTATCCATACTAGATTGAATTCTGGCCAGGTACCCTTACCACTTCCCCATCCTCCCAAAGTCAGCCCTCCTGAAGTCCAGCCTCTTGTGCCAGATTCACTCCTTCCTTGCCCATATCCAATGTGAGCCATACTGAGTGGTGGTCACTCCCTGACAGCGGTTCCTCCACTGTAAGTTCTCTCACAAAGTCCCCATTTGCCAGCACAAGGTCAAGGGTATTCCCTAACCTGGTTGGTTCACTGACCATTTGCAGCAGGAAGCTGTCCTGGAAGGCATCCAGCAGTACCTGCTCCCTTCTGTTCCTGGTTGTTGGGGTGCTCCAGTCCACTCCTGGCATGTTGAAGTCCCCCACAATCACCACACTACCCTTCTCATAGGTCCTCCTGATCTGTCCCGCTAGTTCCCTGTCTAACTCCTCCATCTGAGATGGTGGCCTGTACACCACTCCCATTCTAAGACTCCTATTCTTGGAATCCTGGATTTGAACCCAAAGTGACTCTGTACTACCCTCCTCCCCTTCCTCCCTTACACACTTCAGGCCTTCCTTCACATATAGTGCCACCCCCCCTCCTTTCCCAGTCACCCTGTCCCTACGAAATAACCTGTACCCTGGTACAGACAGGTCCCAGTCATTATATTGGGTGGCCCATGTTTCCGTGATGGCTGCAATGTCCACCTCTCCCTCTGCCATGAGAACCTGCAACTCTGCAGTTTTCCTCCCAAGGCTCCTAGCATTAAGGGTAACCACCTTCCACCCTTTCCCCTCCTCCCATCCTGCCTCCTTTCCTAGCATCACCAATAGTACTTGCCATTTGTCCTTTGTCACTGTTATGGGGGTAAGCTCATATGATTTCCCAACCTGTGGTCTCTGCATATCTCTTCCCCAACTGCCACCCCCCACTCCTAGTTTAAACTCCCAACTTCCTCTATATATTCTTCCATCCTCTGCTTCAACACTTTCTTTCCTTCCTCACTCAAGTGTAGTCTGTCCTTGGCATAGAGACTACTGTCCTCCCAGGTCCCTCCACCCCCCAACAGCCCATACCTTTTAGCACAACACCAGGTTCTTAGCCATCTGTTAAATTCCTCTATTCTCAGCTTTCTTGTTGTGCTTGCCTTTGGCACCGGAAGTATCTCGGAAAAAGTTACTGATCTTCCTGCCCCCTCACATAATTGTGCTAGTTCCTCAAACCTCCTCTGGACTATATCCACTGTCTTGTCAGCCAGGTCGTTTGTCCCAAGATGTATAATTAAATGAGGCTTGTCCCTACCCCTTCTAGCATATTTCAGAACAGACTGTCCCACCCTTTCCGCTGTCATTCCTGGCATGGCCTCCACCCAAATGCGACTATGCCTCTCTGCCTTGCTACCCCACCTAACTCCTCTTAGTATTGAGTCCCCCAGCACTAAGATTCCACCCCTCTTACTCCCTGCTTGCTTCCTTTCATCTCCCTCCCTCATTTCCAGCTCCTCTTCTTCCTCCTGCACATTATTATGCCCTTTTACCCCTGTTGCAGTTCTCCCAGCAGAACTTCCCCCCGCTCCAGTTCGGTCCAGGCATTTATCAATTACTCCTCTAATTTCATCACTTCCCTCCTCCACCTTCTTCCTCTCTAGCAGTGCAAAACTATTTTCTGAAGACCCTTCACAAATGCCCGCTCCCTCTCTCTGCATAGTAACCTGTTCTCTCCTTTCCACTCCATGACTTTTGCCACTTCTTCGCCTCCCCTCACAAGTCCCTATTGCCTCCTTCCATTTGACTTTTGTCTCCTGACCTGGTTTCCCTGGCAATCGTTCTTCCTGGTCTGGGCCCCTTTGTCTCTGCTTCCCTTCTTCTGAGCCTGTCCTCACCACTGTTGGCTTAAATTGCCCTCCCTCATCTCCCCTTCTTCCTCCCTCCAGTATTGGGCTAAATCCACCCCCAATCTGCCTTGCCTGTCTTAGTTCCTCCTGCAGACCCTCAATCTCCTTTCTAAGTTTTTCTATGTGGTTGCACACTAAACATCCTCCCACTCTCCAGGCAATGTTTAGAAAGATTGGTGCACCGCAGTTGTTGCAGCCTACCACCCTACCCATTGCTGTCGTTGCCCACCAGCGACCCCCCACCCTTCCAGATGCAGGATACCAAACACTCCCCCAAGTCCCCACTCTCCCCCCTCTATCAGTGCAAAACATTCTTTATGTCCCTTACCTCCTTTGTTGCACACGTTTAGATATGTTGAGCAACTGCTTTTTATATTCCTATCCACACTCAAAAATACTTTAAGTAGTCATTGCACAACCTTCTTCAACTCCTACTCCTCCTTTACCCAATGCAATAACTATGTGAAGTAGTAAGAAAGCGCCTAGATTTGCATTTACTTCCCTTCCACTGAGAGAGCAGTCACCTCTTCACTTGCTGCTGTTCCTTTCCTGGATGTCTGCTTCTGTTATGACAGGTGTAAATCCTTTGCCTGTTTGAGGAAGTGATGTCAGAACCCTAGTACAAAGAATAATTGACCGGGGTGGGTGGGACCAGCCCAAGTCCTCCGAAACAATCAGGTAGCTGAGGCCTCTAGTCAGACAATTAGCACCTTCCCCACTCAAACTTTTGCAGCTAGTGAAGCCAGCAACAATGAATCAATTCTACTCAAAGCCCCAACATAGGTTTGCTACCCAAAGAAACAGGACACCAATTCAAACAGCTTCACCAACAATACATCAAAATAGGTTTGGAATTATAAGATATAGGTCTCCAATTCAAAGAAACAGACCAGTTAAATTACACCAATTATGTTTAAAAGAGAAGAAATAGGCCTCTACAAATGCAGCCTGCCACACCGTAAACCAAACAAATGAGCCCACTTTTAGCTACCAAAACAGGTTTCAAAATTCCAACAGCCCCAAACAATACCCTGCTAGCCCCTTAGTAGTAAGAAAGAAAATAAACATTCTACCAAGTAGAATCCATGAAAACAATGTAAAACAAGAAGCTACTGTACTGTAGATCTGATCCTGTCCCCCTTCCAGTTCCTTCTGAGAAGCCAAAGCACTGCTTGTTTGTACTCAAACCTTGGGAGCCACAGACAGGATGACCCCCTCCCCGCTTTGGTAGAGGTCTTTCTGTTGAACCAGAGCAACATGAAATGTTGGGGCCCTGCTCATGACTCCTTGAGGCTAGAGTGGTCGTTTTTGCTGGGACATTATATTTGCACAATTAATTAAAGATCTACTGGTAGAGCTTAAGGAGCCACCGTAGGATATATGGTGGCTCAAGCACCAGAAGTCCCCCTGTAATGCCAAAATATATTTATTCATTTAAATACCTGTTCACTCGTAATTTTCTAACCCTACCCTGATGAAGCCAGCATTTTGTAACATAAAGAACTGCCCCCTGGGAGATCACGCTAGGCAAAACCGCGATATGATGATGCAGTTTTGCCCCTTGCAGTCTGTTGTCCTAATGTATGGAGATATTAAAATCTCCGTATTTTGTATATCTGGTGCTATTTTTACCAAAGGTGCCTATATGCCATGTGTGTGCTGGTACACACATGACATATAGGCACCTTTGGTAAAAATAGTACCGACTATGCAAAATATAGAGATTTTAATATCTCCATACATTAGGGCAATAGACCGGAGGGGGCAAAACCGCATCATTATATTGCAGTTTTGCCCAGCGCGATCTCTCAGGGACTGCTCTCTGTGTTCCAAAATACCAGCTGCACCAGGGTAGGATTAGAAAATTATGAGTGAACAGGTATTTAAATAAATAAATATATGTTGGTATTGCTAGGGGAATTGGTAGTCACATATATCCTATATGCTTTTTAAGCTACCAGTAGATCTCCTTAAATTGCTTCATCACAATTAACTTCTGAATGTATTTTGTTGGCTCCCAGTGCACAGCTCCAGTGTGCTATATGATCTAGGACTTTAAAGCAGCAGTACAGGTACATTCTGTCAGCACACCCTGTTTGTGTGGTGCACGACTGTAGAGGAGTTGTGGTGTTCCTCTTTAGAACATATGTTACTAGCATCACACTACTGTTATAGGGGTGTTCCAGTGACATCACTACTCCATGCCTCTTTAAAAAAAAAAATTCTTTCAATCCTAGCTTTTCTTTATTCCATCCTCCCTTAACAGGCCAGTGAGCCAAACTGTTGCATTTTCATCCAACTCAACTCTCAACCAGAATGGATATCACAAACTGCCACCACTGTGGCACACTCTTCCACAGGTCATATATCCAAAGAATTGGTCACAGTCTAACCTGCTGGACATTCAGGGACCTACGTTTTCAGCTCCATGACAGATGGGATGAAATTAACTTCCTCTGGACCAAGCTCAGCACGTGCTCATCCTCGCCACACTGCAGCTTCACAACTTGCCTCCTCTACCCAAAGGAAAACCAGTATAGGAGAATGGCAAACAGTGGGTAAACATTCATTTAAAATCACTAAATGAACCCCACAAGCACAAAGAGCAATAACTAATACAATACACACTACCAACAGATCTGCACCACTACAGCATATACCAATCACCAGTCCAACTGATAAAACTGAACCTAAGCATACACAAGGAGACAAATTACACACACCTATTAACCTCACTGGAAAAAAGGCTAGCACAAAATCCCTTCTATTCCTGGGGGACACAATGATACACCGTGTAAAGTCTCACCTACAAAGGAATTATACCAGGGTTACAGCTCGATGCCTACCAGGGGCATCATCATGGAGGGACAAGAATCGCATAGAAACGATTGTCTGCAGCATCAGCATAAACACCCATGTCCTAGTTCACCTAGGAACTAATAACCTCACCAGTCACTCAGTGAAGGAGACTAAACAAAATCTCACAGCACTAGGAGACAAGTTGACTTCCCTTACATCTGGATTATCCTTCTCCGAAATTCTGCCTGTCTGGGAGAAGGGGAACAGCAGGCAAACAGTAAGAGAAAAGGAAATCACAGAGCTAAACATCTGGCTCAAAGACTGGTGCAGGACAAAAGGCCATTATTATGTAGGGGACTGGAAGGACTTCTGGGAATGGAAGTCTTTAAATATGATGGCCTACACCTTACAAAGGAAGAAGTCCATGCACTGGGCTAGAAATTTGATGTCTTTCATAGTCATTTAAACTAGGAAAAGGAGAGGGGGCATTAGCACCCCACACATCACATGGGAAAGCTAATGCCCTTCCCCTATCACATACCAGCAAATCGGTCTTTCGTCCAGACAGAGAACCCACTAACATATCACCAGGACAAGACAAAAATCAGACCGCAATAGCAAAATGGCACAACACCCGAGCCAGTCCACCCTCGGAGAGCATATCACGAAATGTCGGTAGAAAACAACAGGTGTGACATGCAATGTGTATCAATGCTCGTAGCCTATCCAATAAAATTCCAGACCTCATCACCATAATGACCAAGCCTGAACTACACTGGGTAGCAGTGACAGAGATGTGATTCAAAGAGAACCTCACTTGAGATGTTGCAGTCCCAGGCTACACTCTGTTTAGGTGGGACCGGGAAGGCAAAAAGGGTGAGGTGTGACAGTCTATGTCAAGGATAAAATACATGCCACTGAGATCTAGGGGACTAGCAACAATACTGAGTCCCTATGGGTAACCCTTGGTGCAGGAGATAAAACCCCATTACGGGTGGGAATAGTTTATAGACCCCCATTACCAAAAAATAGGAAGGGATAAGGAGCTTCTTGAAACAGTCCTTAAGATGGCTAACAAAGGTGAGCTACAGCTTGTAGGAGACATCAGTCTACCTGATGTGAACTGAGTCTCCTACACAGCCTCATCAGAAAAGAGCAAGGAATTCCTCGTTGCTCTGCAAGAGGTGGGTCTAACACAGCTAGCTGATTCACCAACAAGGGAAGATGCAATCCTAGACCTTGTGCTAACAAACAGCACAAGGATATCTGATATTAAAGTAGTAGTAGTAGTATATGTGATTCAAAAAACATGAAAGGGAAATGACTCCATTGAGCAATGCTAATTTCCGAGGAGGTCCCATAGGCATAAATTCAGTTTCCATTCATCACAGCTTGACCACTCAAGCAAAAACTTTATATACAAAAGACACATATTGATAAACCTACAGTATACAGGGAAATACTAATATACATGATAAATAAGATGTTTTAACATTTATAATTCTAATAACAACTAATCTCAGTTAACACAATCGTGGAACTCCAGTGTAGCAACATGGCAAAGGGCTATTAGCCAAATCACTATACCACTTTTTTAACTGGCTTATCCTAGTCCTATTATTGACACCCCACACGCCCATTGGAATTAAGCTCCATATTACAGAATTCAGGACCTCCCAATTTCCAACCTACATTTATTAACATGAAATTATATCTCCCCAGCCTATTTCAAGCACTGTTTAACTGGTCTAACAATATACATATCCTGAACAGATTTACGTACATCACCCTTAAAGACCTTAAGCATAAATAATGAAGTTTTCAAATATCTCCTAAGTTGGAGTCCGGACCAGTTTAAAGTATGGTAAAGATGGCAATGATGTGCCCTAAAGGGAGCATCCAGTACGTATCGAGCTAGTCTGCTATACAGTACATCCATTTTATCAAGCCACATTTTAAGTGCACCAGAATACAATATATCCCCATAGTCTAAAACTGGAATAATTGTAGTGTTTATCATTTTTAGTCTTACATCCTGTGACATGTGATGTTTTACCAGATGGAGAGCCCCTAATTTTTTACTGGTTTTACCCAGGATCATATTTTTCTTTTTCAACTTTATTTCCCTCTGGTTGTGGCCCCATGGAACTCTCTCAGGTATCCAAGTCCATGTCCTTCCCACCAGAGGCCCCCCCGAGCTGTACCTCCTCTCTCCCCCTCCTCCCTGCAGCCGGTACCCCTGGTGTAAGACTCCCAGGGTGGATCACCCTACTCCTCTTGACAGACTTCGGCTGCAGGGTAGGATCAGCCATGAAGGACCTGGAAGATCAGTCAGAGTAGGCCCAGTGATGGGCATGGGGGACTGGTGTCATTGCCTATCCATGGCGCTGTTGTTTTTCCCTGTTCTGTGTGACCCTGGAGCTCGGGCATGCAATGACATCCAGCTCGGCAGATGCATGCTGCCGCGCACCCCGGAATGACGTCTGCCACAGCTCCAATCCCCAGCAACTTGCTGCTGTGCACTGTCATGCCTCCAGCCTCTGCTAGAGATCACCAGTGCATCGGTAGGTGGATCCCCCTCCCCGGGAAGGAGAGCAGTCCTAGGATGCTCAATCCTTTCCCCTCCCTGCCAACCCCCGACAACCCGGGGTCGTTCCCGAACCCGGGTCGCCGGCATGGCGTGAGGTACCTAGGATCATATTAATGTGTTTGTCCAATTTTAATGAGTTATCCAGCCACATTCCAATATATTTGTAACTTGGGACTTGTTTAATTATATTCCCGTCAGATGTCTTAATTCCCTAACTCTGGTTACTATCAGATTTAGGGGCCCTATTAAACAATACAGTTTGAGTTTTCTGAGCATTAGCTTTATGAAATGGGCCTTAAAATTATTTTTTAATATAATCAAAGGCATCCTGAAGCTTAGTCTGTATGTGCTCAACAGATCTCCCCTCAGCATATATCACCATATCATCGGAAAACAGATGATATTTAACATCAATGTAAATCGAAACTAAGTCCATTGATGTAGACGTTAAAAAGTAGGGGCCCCAAGATAGAACCTTAGGGTACCCCCAAATTCATATTAGCAGGGAAAGAGCTATATGGTCCCAGTTCCACAATTTGCCTTCTGTCCTGTAAATATAACCTGAACCATTTCAGGGCAGGACTAGATAGACCGAGACCAGCGAGCCTGGACAAGAGAAGGTGATGGCTTAGCATATCAAATGCTTTTGAAAGATCTATAAAATAGCTCCAATCATCATTCCCCTGTTCAGGCTCACCTGAAGGTCACCCACTACCTTTAACCAAGGCAGTTTGGGT
The DNA here is from genome assembly GCA_016271365.2 of Neoceratodus forsteri. Classification (NCBI taxonomy): domain Eukaryota; kingdom Metazoa; phylum Chordata; order Ceratodontiformes; family Ceratodontidae; genus Neoceratodus; species Neoceratodus forsteri. Next base: position 474,187,105 of record CM057455.1, read on the forward strand.
GCTGTGGAGGGATCTAAACCCAGATTGATATATGTTCCATTTGTCCCTCTCTTCCAGGTATGCTGTAAGTTGGCACAAGATCAACTTCTCAAAAATCTTAGATATTTGGGGCAATAATGACACTGGACAATAATTGCCAACATCTTGTTTCTGACCTGATTTATAAATAGGAATAACCTTCATGGTTTTCCATTGTTTGGGAAATTCTCCACTGGAGAGGGACACATTGAAGATAAGGGACAGAGAATAAGCAATGCAAAGAGCTGCATATCTAAGTAATATTGACAGTATTCTATCAAGGCCTTCAGTCTTAGTGACATCAAGTTTTAATTGTTCTGTTCTAACTTCTGCCAGCGACATGTTTTCATATTTGAAATCATTGGCTAGCCCAGCATTCAGTATATAATTCTGTCCCTGAATAACATCTTGTTCTGTGTCCACATAACTTTGGGTTTTAGATCCCACCCCATAGCCCCTTCTCCACTAAAGTATTCATTAAATGCCCCAGCAGCCTCAGTGCCTATTGAAATCCACTGACCATTCATTTGAAAACTACCTGTATAATGTATTTTCTTACCTCCCATCAATCCAGCTATGATGTTCCAAAAGGATCTGGGACCACTCCTGCACCTATAATTCAGTTTATCTTTAAAGTAATCTTGCTTAGTTTTCCTGATGGCTTGACTATACCTGTTTTGGGCCTGTCTATAAGCTTGCCAGTCACTTTTAATAGCTGTCTTTTTGGCCCTGTGCCAATTTCTATCCCTCTCCCTTTTTAATTTATGTAAATCTGGGTTGTACCATCTTTACCTTTACCTTTCTTTTTATTATTGGGGCACAGTTGCCACAGACCTGCATAAATCCTTGATAAAAATAGCTCTAGGCATCAGAAACATTTGGGATTAAATCTAATCTATCCCAGTCTATACTTTCCACCTCCATCATAAATTTAGTGTAATCAAAATGCCTAAAGTTTATCAGATGTGTAATTGCTGGCTTGTTACTATTATTGTGTGTTTTTTTACATACTGTAAAGATTAATTAATGATCCAAAAAGGTATCAGGTAGTACCCCAATGGAATAAAATAAGTTTGGGGAGTTAGTAAAAATAAGACAAAGAACCTCTGTGCGCAAACACTGAGGCAAGGGTTACCCCAAAGGGCATTTGGCTGGGAAGCCAAGTTTCAAGAAAATACAAAATCACACATGCCCACACAATGCAAAGCATCATGGGCTGCATATGCAAATTACCACAGAATGTTATGCTGGTTCAACTTTAAGCAAATTGCATGGTGCGAAGGTCTCTCACACAATTTGCAAAGGGTGCTGAATGTTAGCACCCTTTGCAAGAGTGTGAGCTGCTGAGACCATGCAATTCTGCTAAAGTAACCAGAACAATTCTGTTGTGTTGCATATGCAGCCCATGATGCTTTGCATTGTGAGGGCATGTGTGATTTTGTATTTTTTAGTAAAAATAAGGTCTAATATTGAAGATTTGCTATTGTCTTTATTGTGACACTTGGACAGCTGGTTCTGATTACCCTATGATATTTTTTTCTGTAATATAAATTATGTAGGGGACTGTCTGTCAGGAGAAACTACTGTCTTGCTGAAATGACACATCAACCCCCCCCCCCAGTATAGTTCAAAGGACAGGACATAGGTTAAACTACAGATATCTGGGATGCAATTAGCTTTGTCAGTTTGCTTTGAAGCCAAGAACTAATATATCTTATTGTATGACGTCCTCAGGGAAATCCTTTGATTTGTACTAGGTGTCATGAGGAAAGGGGCATATGCATTTGTTTGGAGTGTCATCAGAGGAAGCCAGTTAAGTACATCAAAGAGACTTTGATGTCTGTGTGAAGCAGATCACAGACTGGTTTGGGGAGTCACATGAAGAGAGGAGGTTCACTGACGTCACCTATTTTTTTTTTAAATATCATATTAGGACAGCTTGTGTTATAAAATATAAATTTTAATACACCAAGGTGGAGTTAGGTGACTTCAGAGAGAAGGCCGGCTCAAGACTGCTTTTAAGTATACTGAGCAGACCTTAGAGACTGAGATATATATTCATTTCTACTGAGAAAGAGGAACATCAACGCACTGAAAGATTAAGAAAGTAAGGATACATTAGATAAGACCAGTCTGAGTGTATGGGTTGTAGGAATTTGCACTTTTAAACCTATTTTGTTTTTAAGCTTGTATGTTTTGGGATATCTTGTTCTGTATTTACTGTTTTCCTTTTTTTACCTATTTTAAAGTGACGATATATATTTTAAAAACAGAAACTACCTGGTGTGCCTTGAAACTTCTTTTTTTACAAGTGAAGCTTAGACGGTTACAGTTGACTTGAGCTTATTGTGGTACCAAACTGGGAAACAAGTAAGAGTTCTCTAGGTCTTGCATAGAGTTCTAAGGGTTCATTTTGTGATACCTGGTTAGGTGCCCATAGGCAAAGATATCTGGCCCCCTGAAGACAGAATTTTCTGAGCCTGACAATTGGGTATGCTAACAAGAGGTTATCAGTTTGAATCCCTCCAGAACTTGGGGAAAAAAGGTGACTCGAACCCACAAAAACAGACAAGAGGGTTACACTCTGAGGTTGGCACTTTGGGAGTAGAGGGCTGACCTGCTGAGTGGGGTTGTGACATTTATTATTAATTATTGTGGGCTCATTTATCAATTGATTAAGTCCCTGATTAACTTGTAAGTCTATCATGCCATGAGTGGTATCAGCCATGGTCCAATCAACATTAAAATCCTCTGATAATAAGATTTGTATGCATTTTTATTATCATGTAAAAAATCTTGTAGAGCATTAAAAACTTTGACATCTGTTTTGGGGGTTTATAACCCCCAGCTAAAATTACTGGTTTGCTAAAGGGTAGTTTAATTTCAACTGTAACCAGTTCTAGTCCCCCCTCATTTAGACTATTACGTATTTCCTTTGAAACATATTGTGAGTTAACATATACCAAGATTCCACACCCTCATTTGTTCCTGTACTTCCTATACATTTGATGATTATCCAGTTCAACTAATTAATCTGGGACCCTTTTATTTAACCAAGTTTCTGTGATTAATATTATCTGAGGATGGTAAGTAATCAAAGGCCTTACTAAAGTCTAGATATACATCTACTGCCCCACCTTGGTCTACTACTTTTGTCACCCAGTCAAGGAATTATTTCATGTTTGTCTGGCATTACCTACCTGTTGTGAAGCCATGCTGCTTAGGTTCTAGCCTCTCACTGGTTTTTAGGTATGCCACTATCCTTTCCTTTAGTAACAATTCCATGATTTCCCCACAACTGAGGTGATGTCGACAGGGTGGTAGTTCCCTGTCTCTTCCTTGCTTCTGCCTTTGTCTAGGGGTACCACAGTGGCCTTTTTCCAGTCCTCTGGTACCTGTCTGCTCTACAGTGATTTATTAAAGAGTACGGCCAATGGAGCGGTGAGTTCCTCCCTAAGCTCTTTCAATACCCGAGGATGAAATCCATCTGGTCCCACAGCTTTCTCTGTCTCCAATTTATTTAATTCTTCTAGGACCCTCTCTTTTGTAAAGGGGTTTGTGTCTGCTTCCTGGATGTGGAAACCTGTAGCTATCATTGCACTATTACCATTCTTTTCTCTTGTAAAAACGGAGCAGAAGTATTTGTTTAATACTTCTGCTTTCTGTACATCATCCTCCACCTGCTGTTCTTTCTTGTTTCTTAGTCTGACTACCCCCTCCATCTTTCTTTTTTCCCAGATATACCTATAGAAGATTTTGTCATCCCTTTTAATTTCTGCCATAATTTTTTCTTTAGTTTGTGCTTTGGCTACCCTGATTGCCTTCCTGGCCTCTTTGAGCTTGGTCCTGTATTCTTCCCTATTACAGTCTTTCTTCATTTCTATATGTTATCTGAAGGCTTTTTTCATTTCTTTTCAATGCCACCTCTTTTGTAAATCAGACAGGTTTTCTCCTTCTTTTGGTTGTACTGATTACCTTTGAGTATTTTGCTGTGACAATGTTTAATGACATCTTCAATGCTGTACATCTCGATTTCACGTCTGCATCTTGTATGTTTTCATACAGGCTTGAAAAGGTGGACTTCATCTTGTTGAAGTTTGCATTTTTGAAGTTGAGGATTTTTAGTCTAGTGTGGCTGGTGACTTCTTGTCTGTTGACTGAGAACCATATTGGTCTGTGATCGCTGGAGCCCAAATTGATTCCTAGTTTACTGGCTCCTGGCCTAATGACCAAATTGATTTTTAGTAATTTGATTAAATATAGGCTGTTTATGGGATGTCATAACTCAATAACCACAAAGAATACTGTTATTGGTTTTAAAATCACAAACTGGATGGCTTCAGTGGGGAAAAGATCAAATAGGAAATATTTTCTTTTGAACATGCTAAATTATTATGGTATTCTATTTCTGTTAGTATGTGGGGATATTCATCCCAACCCCAGACCCCAAGGGGGATTAAACACTAATGTAGAGGTGCCGTATATTAATGCAGAAATACTGTAGCAAGAAAACCGTGGAGCTGTTCACTTTAATTTACAGAGTGTTTGGAGGAAACTGAATCAAATTAGAGATTGGGTATTTCCGTCCCCCACAGGAGGCTTACTAACAAACTGGGAAATGCAGGTGTAGGAGAGAAAATTGTTAATTGGGTGAGAAATTGGCTTCAGGAGAGGACCCAGAATGTTTTAGTGAATGGCGTCCTGTCAAGAGAGGGGATGGTGACCTACAGGGTTCTGCAGAGTTCGGTGCCTGGACCAGTCCTGTTCAACATATACATCAGCGACATCACAGACAGATTAGAGGAGAACATAAGCCTATTTGCAGATGACCCTAAGCTTTGCAACAGGGTGGACACACAAGAAGGGGCCATAGTGATGGAATCAGACCTAACAAAACTGGAAGAATGGTCCAGAACTTGGCAGTTGAAGTTTAATGCCAAGAAGTTTAAGGTCATGTACCTAGGGAAAAGAATCCCAGGAAAAAAATGCTATCTAGGGGGTGAACAATTAGCCATCACAAACCTAGAACAGGACCTAGGGGTCATGATATCCAATGACCTAAGGTAGGGTGACAATATGAGAAGGTGGCACAGAAAGCCAGTAACATCCTCGGTTGCATCAGAAGAGAGATCACAAGCAGAAAGCACAAAGTGATGATCCCACTTAACAGATCCTTGGTTAGGCCACACCTGGAATACCATGTGTCCAGTTCTTGAGACCCCACCTTAAAAAGGATATAGACCATCTGGAGACTGTGCAAAGAAGAGCTGCAAAGATAGTTCAGGACCTCCACCATGAACCCTATGAGACAAGACCTAAAGAATTAAACATGTACTCCCTGGAATAGAGGAGAAATGAGGAGACATGATAAAAACTTTTAAATACCTAAAGGGTATAAACTCAGTGCAAAATCAGAACCTCTTCCAAGAAAATAAGGAGGCATGTACTATAGGTCACAACAGACGTCTAATGGGAGGACAATTTCAGAACAACATTAGGAAGTTTTTCTTCACTGAAAGGGTGGTGGAGACATAGAACAGGCTGCTGCAGGAGGTTGTGGATGCCAAGATAGTTAAGGAGTTCAAAATATCTTGGGACAGACATAGCGGAATATTGAAATAAGGGAATATACTTGGGGGGGGAGTAGGTCAAATAATGAACAGACTAGATGGATCACGCAGTCCCCATCTGCCATCATGTTCTTATGTTCATTAATCTTTTGACTTTTTTTCTGTTTGTCTCTGCCTCCATTCACTCCTCATCAGTATTGCAGGTTTCATTAACTATTAACAAGTTTGAAGTTCAAAGGAGGCAGGTGGCATGGTGAATGAAATTTGAAACAAGTTTTAAATATGAACTACCACTTCTGCTTATTGGAGTTGAGTGATCATTGTCACGTCCTGTTGAAATGGCAACCCAATCATAACACCTGAAGCCCCATTTACACTCATCAGTTCCAAGTCATTTTAGGAGGCTTGGAGGAACAACCCTTTGTAGGTGTAAACTGACCAAACTGCAGATCATTTTGGCTCTTTTGCACCACTCTTAATAAGCAGCAGAAACATTTAAGCTGTTTTCAGTAGCAGTGCTACTGCACAGCGGTTTCCTTTCTTGGCTTGAGCTAAGGTGAGCCCTAGAATGCACCTCAGTATTCCTTTTTGAAGACAGGACCATTTCAAAACCATACATTATGCAAGAAATTGTGTAAGGTAGTTGCAAAATATGGCAAAATTTATCTCAGTACTTCACAATGCTTACCAAAACTAAAAACGTGTTACAGATGCAAACACACTTACGGTATATGTACATAAGTGGAGTAAGTGAGAGTAAGACATTTAATCCATTCAATCTGCCTTCCTGTTATCTTACCAGTAGTACAGTAACTAGAAATATTGCTGTCTCCAAAGAAAGTTTCCAGTCCACGCTTAAAGCAATATATGATATCTGCATGTGTCTGTATCTCTTGTAACCTGTTCAAAACCCACTGTTACCGTATGAGTAAAAAACAAATATTTCCTTACGTTTTTGAATATTTCTCCCTTCACATTTAAAGAATTACTTTTCTTCTAGAGACTATTGAGCTCTAGTGAAAAGGCTTCTTTAGGTTTTGCAATAGCCTTAGAGCTTTGAACACCCCAATCAAATTATCACTTATTCTCCTTTCCTCCATAGTGAACAACCCATGCTCTTTGCAGATTCAATACCATTATATCATTTTTCTGTGCAGTGCTGCATGAACCATCTCATACCAGACACAGTACAGTAGTAGTATAAAAGGTAGAGGTGAGTCCTTGATATTTTTTGGGACTAGTCTTTAAACTGTACTAGACTGTTTGGGAAACCAACAGCTAGTTGAATTATTACAACCTATCAAGGGCTAAATAAGTGATTTCTAGATGTGAGGGAGGTCAATTATTAGGCGAAGAGTTGAGCAGGCTTAAACAGCCACAGACTCCATTAGGACAACTCTGAAAAAGTGTAATATTCAGATACCATCCAACTTCTATTTCATATTTTCTTCTGTAATCCTCACCCTTATTTATCTAATATTAAATATGTTTTCATAAAAACAGGGCACCGTATTCTCAAAGCTCTTTAAAATCCCACAGCTGTGAGAAAAACTCAGCACAAGTGGATTGCCACTTGCAGAACTGTAGTTTCTCCCACAGCTACACTATTCTCAAAAGTGGAACCAGTTTACCACTGGCTCCATGATTTACAACAGCTTCCGGGTGGTGTTTCCATAGAAATCCTTGCAGCTGCAGAAAAATGTTATGGCTGATGTGACCAGCTATAACATCATTCGCAGCTGCAGTCGATGAGAATACCAATCTGCAGCTGTGGAGGTTTTGGTCTGCAACTGGAGTTGCAGTGTGGGACAAATTGGCTGGCCCTGATGGCATCGAGCCACACCTATTTAAACCTGCTGTTCTTGAACTGGCTGCCCCTCTAGCCAGAATCCTTAACCTTTCTCTTTCTCACAACACAGTTCCGTCTGTCTGGAAAATTGCAAATATTGTGCCAATCTTGATAAAAGGGAACCACAAACTCATATCTAACTACAAGCCTATTGCCATCTTACTGGTTCTGAGCAAATCACTCGAGAAAATCTTTGCCGCCCAACTAAATGCTTACTTTGATAAATATAACCTCCTCTGCACCATCCAGTACAGATTCTGAAAAATATAGTACACATACTGCACTACTCACCGTAACAAACATTATATATACCTCCTTTGATAAAAATGAATACATAGGAGCTGTATTTATTGACCTCAGGAAAGCTATCAACATGGCCAACCACTACGTTCTTCTCAACAAGCTATCTACACTTGGGACTTCTGATCATGATATACCTTGGTTTACCAGCTACCTTTCCAGTAGGCAACAGTGAGTAAAGATTGGCTCCTCTTTCTCTGACTATCTTCCCTCTATACTTGGTGTCCCTCAAGGGTTCATACTCTGGCCATTACTCTTTTCCTTGTATGTTAATTCTATCAATCACTGCTTCAATAATAGCACCTCTCTCTTATATGCCAATGATCTAGTGTTTTACAGCAATGCCCTTGAGTTATCTGACATTAATAGTGCCCTAACCACTGATCTTATGGCCTTCCAATCCTGGTTTAAAGCAAATAAACTCCTAGTGAATCATATCAGATCCCAAGTTATGTTCTTTGGAACCCCCTACTGGCTAAAAAAACTCATACACCCCATTATCAGTGCTCAAGGACAACATCTCTCCTCTAGGCTTCATCACTGCCTGTAAGTATCTAGGTGTTGTGCTTGATCTGCATAGCAGAATGGAACATCATAAAAAAAGGTCTGGCAGAGGCCACTAACTCTTGCATCAAGTGCCAAAGCAAGAAGGCCAGGCACAAGAGACCTAGCTGGATGAATGGAGAGATAGTGGAAAGGGTGAGGAAAAAGTGAGCGGCCTTTAGGAAGTATAAGAGAACCTGCATGGATGAGGATAGGGATGAATACCTGAAGAAATCCAAGGAGGTGAGCAGGGTAGTGAGGGCAGCCAAGGCTTCAAAAGAACTGGTGCAGGGAATCAAGGAAGGGAAAAAACGTATTTAGGTACATACGAGAAAGGAGAAAATACAAGGATCATATACAAGGATTAGGAAGGAGGAGGGTAGAGAAGGGGCAGAACAGGCAGAAGTACTGAATGAGTACTTCTGCTCGGTCTTCACCAAACAGAAAGATAGGCCTATACCTCATGGGAAGGGGGGAGGGTGCAGGGGGAGGGGAGGTGATGGATATGGAGAGCCCAGTTGAAATGGTGTTGGAGGGCCTAATGTCCCTAAAGGTAGATAAGGCACCTGGTCCAGACCGGGTGCATCCTAGGGTACTCAGGGAGTTGGCAAGAGTCCTGGCAGGACCACTGGCGGATTTGTTCAACACTTCCCAGAATACTGGATGCATGCCCTTGGATTGGAGGATAGCACATGTGGTGCCAATCCATAAGAGTGGCCAAGAGATGTGCCTTGAAACTACAGACCAGTGAGCTTTACATCCATCATGGGAAAGCTGATGGAGACAGTAAGGTGTTTGACTCTGTGCCCCGTGGAAGGCTGAACAACAAGTTAAATAGCCTGGGAGCAGGGAGAAAACTGATTGGGTGGATAAGGAGCTGGATGCAGGGCAGACAGCAAAGGGTGGTAGTAGGGGGAGAACTCTTGGTACCCAGGGCAATAACCAGCGGGGTCCCGCAAGGGTCAGTCCTGGGACCAGTGCTATTTAACATATTTATAGCAGACATATAATTCAGTATAAGGAGCAAGAGCAACCTCTCTGCAGATGACACTAAGAGCTGCATGGAGGTGGATAGCGAAGAAGGGGGAAGGGTACTACAAGAGGATTTGGCGACACCTGAATGCTGGTCAACCACATGGCAGCTGGGGTTCAATGCAAAAAAATGCAAGGTTTTGCACTTGGGAGCTAAAACCCAAAGAACAACTACTGGTTGGGGAAGGGGGGGTACAGTTGGCCAATTCTGAGGAGTAGAAAGATCTGGGAGTACTGGTGATGAGGGACATGAAACATTCAGCACAGTACAGGAAGGCAGCTGCAAAGGTGAAAAGAATTCTGGGATGCATTGCTAGAGGAATCACCTCTAGGAGGGAGGTAGGCATATTGCCCCTGTACAGGTCCCTGGTGAGGCCACACTTGGAGTACAGTGTGCAGTTTTGGAGCCCCTACCTGAAAAAGGACATAAAACTATTGGAGGGTGTCCAGTGTAGGGCAACTAAGATGATCCTGGGGATGGTGGACAAGACATATGAGGAGAGACTGAGTGAGCTCAACATGTATACCTTCGAGGATAGAAGGGAGAGAGGAGACAATGATTGAGACGTTCAAGTACCTGAAGGGCATAAACAGAGTTAAGTTAAAAGGGGGGTGGGACACTAGAGGACATAGCCTGAAATGGAGGGGGGAAGGTTCAGGAGAAAGATGAGGAGGCACTATTTCATGGAAAAGGTGGTGAATGGTTGGAATGCACTGCCAGAGGAAGTAGTAGCACTGCGGACAGTGTCCAGTTTCAAGACAGGATGAGATAGGGCTAAAGGGAAGGTGAAAACTTTGTGGAAGGTGGTGAAAGAGGAGTCGCTAGTGGGAGGCACTAACTTAGAAGGGGGAGCAAGGGGGGGGCAGCTGCAGGTTAACTAAATAGTGTGCTGCATACTTGAGCAGACTAGATAGACCAAATGGCCTGTATCTGCTGGCAATTTCATATGTTTGTATGTTTGCATGTTTCTTTGTTTGATCCCTCCCTTGACTTCTCCCTTCACATAGCCTCTGCATGCAAGTCCCCATCTTAGGGGGAGGAAATGGACAAGGAAATGATAGGAGGCATCCTTGGAATGGCAGAAAAAGGGGAGATATTATTGATGGGGGACCTGAATATGCCAGACGTTAACTGGAGCACATTTGCTGCAGCCACATCCAAGAGCAGAGTCATTCTCCATGCCCTACAGGGGGCATGCCTCAGGCAGCTAGTGTAGGAACGCACTCAGGAGGGAGCAGCCTTAGATCTAGTACTCTCAAACGGGGACGGTGAGAGGATCTTGGATTTAGAAGTGGGTAGCCATCTGGAAACAAGCAACCACCAGACAGTGTGGTTCACAAAAAAAACAGCCATAGAGTCAAGCCATACAAAAGCAAGGGTACTGGACATTCGGAGGTCTGACTTTGACAGACTGGGAGAGTGCCTATGGAATGCACTGGCAAAAGGGCAGGAAGGAGGGGTGGAGGAACAATGGGGAAAAATCAGAACTACCATCACAGAGGCAACAAGCATTTGTGTGAAGCAAACAAACAAAACAAAATGAAGGAAAAAAAAACACTATGGTTCTCAAAAGAGGTGGTGGGGAAGGTTAGGGAGAAAAAGACAGCATTCAGAAAGTATAAGGAATTACAGAAGGAGCAGGACAGAGAACTGTACCAGTTAAAGCAGAAGGAAGCAAGGAAGGCAGTCAGAATAGCAAAGGCCCAAACCAAGGAAAAGATAGTCAACTCAGTTAAGAAAGGGGATAAAACATTTTATATGTATATTAAAGACTAAGGGAGGGATAGTGAGGCTTAATAAAGGGGAAGGGGTGGGCAGAGGGTGACAGTGAAAAGGCAGAGATATTGAATGAATACTTTTGTTCAGTATTCACAAAAGAAGAGGAGGGGGACGTACCTAAACCAAACAATAAAAGCACTCTGGATAGGGGGATCTATACCAGTCCATTCACAGAAGAAAGGGTCCTGAAAGAACTCCTAAAACTCAAGGTAGACCAGGCAATGTGGCCTGACAGGATTCACCCCAGAATTCTAAAAGAACTAAGGAGAGAACTAATGACACCTCTGACTACCCTTTTTAACAAATCATGGGAGGGTGGTGTGGTACCTGAGGACTGGAGAAAGGTGGATGTGATTCCCCTCCACAAAAGTGGGAGCAAGGCAGAGGTTGGAAACTACAGACCTGTTAGTTCGACCTCAGTGGTAGGAAAAATGATGGAATAATTTCTGAAAGAAAGAATAATTGAGTACCGAAAGGCCAGCGGGGCACAGGACCCAAGGCAGCATGGATTCACAGCGGGAAGGTCATGTCAGATGAATCTAATAGATTTCCTTGACTGGGTGACCAAAGTAGTAGACCAGGGAGGGGCTGTTGACATGGCCTACTTAGACTTTAGCAAGGCATTTGACACAGTCCCACACTAAAGATTAATAAACAAGTTAGCCAGCCTGGGAGTGGGTCCCAGGGTGGTAGCCTGGATAAAATATTGGCTGGACAACAGGATGCAGAGGGTAATAGTAAACGGAGTCCATTCCAAAGAAAGGGGGGTTACTAGCGGGGTATCTCAGGATTCAGAACTGGGGCCGGTCCTCTTTAATGTCTTTATAAGTAACATTGAACAGGGAATGGAAGGAAAAGTATGCCTCCGCAGTTGCAAAGATCTGCAACAGGGCTGATGCACAGGGTGGAGGGGGGAGGATTTGAAGGGACTTGGCGAGGTTGGAGGAATGGTCAAAAGTATGGCAGCAAAGAAGTGCAAAGTAATGCACCTGGGAAACAAAAACCCAGGGGAAGAGTACACAATGGGGGGTGAGATGCTAACAACAACAAAAATGGAAAGGGACCTGGGGGTAGTCATATCAGAAGACGTAAAGGTAGGTAGGCAATGTGAGAAGGCAGTAAGGAGGGCTGGGGAGATACTGCAATGCATAGGGAGAGGCATCACCAGTAGAAAACAGGACGTTGTCATCCTTCTGTACAGACAGTTGCTGAGACACCATCTGGAGTACTGCATGCAGTTCTGGAGACCCCATCTCCACAAGAACATAGACACGATGGAGGCAGTCCAGAGGAGGGCACCTAAAATGGTGCAGGGTCTGCACCAGAAACCATATGAAGAGAGACTAAAGAAGCTTAATATGTATACCCTTGAGGAAAGGAGGGAGGTGGGGACATGATAGAAACTTTCAAGTACCTCAAATCAACAAAGTCCAGGAGGGTAGCATCTTTCAGAAAAAGAGATGTGCAAGAACAAGGGAGCACAATTTGAAGCTAAAGGGGGGACAGCACAGGGGCAATGTGAGGAAGTATTTTTGCACAGAGATGGTGGTGGGTGCATGGAACAGCCTCCCTGAGGAGGTCGTGGGGTTAAAAACTGTGGGGGAAATCAAGAATGCATGGAACAGACATAAGGCAATTATAGTGGGGGATACAGTAGGAGGAAGTCAGCTGTTGGTTAACTAGGATCTGCAGCATATTCAATAGCTAAGGAAATGGGCAGACTGGGTGGTCCTTATCTGCCATCAAAGTCTATTAAGTCAGTCAACTCTAGCCTTGGCACTGCCTACAGGGCTAGTCCTAACCTTTCCTCATCTGCATGAATGAATGTCACACACAGCCTCCTCCTTCCCAAGCTAATTTATGGATTGCCAATCTGTGCCCTTGCCTCTAGATCCGTGTTGCATAATTGGAATGTGGGGTATAATATCTGTAGATTTGCCCTTGCATGCAATCACCTCACCCACCACTGCCTACTTTGTAGTAAGCTAGGCAGGCCATCCCCCTCTGCCCTAGGTGATCTCTCATTAGGGAGAATAATCCACTGTGCACTACTGTACCAGATGCCCCACTCCATAGTATCCCACCTAGTGCCTGGCACTAACCCTTACTCCCTTAGATTCTCAGACTCTTCTCTACTATTCATCCCTAGATCACGGTCTAACTTCAGTGAAATGTCCTTCTCTACTGCAGCCCCTAACTTATGGAACAGCTTACCACCTCCCATATACCTTTGCCCAGACCCCTTTGCCTTCCGGTGCTTATTCCGTTCTTTCCAGCTCCAGTGCTCTCAATGTGCCTGCCCTTAATCCACGTACCCTAACCCTATCCTTCCTCCATCATATCTTATAATTGGTGGCTCTTATTTATCGCATGCCTCTCTTCTTTCCCCACCTCACTCCCTAGCCCTGCCTTGAGACTGAAGCCATCCTTTGCCCTCTTCTTCCCCATCTTCCCTTGCCCCTAGCCTTATGTAACCTATGAACTTGCGTGTTACCTGACATATGTCCTACTTTAAGATGAATATCCGTATCCTGTATTCTGTCACTTGTCACTTGTGCTACTGTATATTTGCCCAGATTAATGCAATGTGTGAACTTTCCATATGTGTACTGTTTTTACATGTATGCTGTACTATTTCTGATTCTGTGTAATTGTCCTTTATAAGAGCTGTACAACTCTGCCTTGTAACCTTCTGGGTCATGCCTGAAAATAGGCATATGTATGCCTAATGTACCTCATCCAGTAAACAAAAACGAAATAAATAAAAAATAAGAATGAATACATCCTTTTGAGAATCTGGCCCCAGATCTCTGCCCAGTCCGCTCTGGCTGCTAGTTGAAGCTTGACATTCCAGTTCTGTTTGTGACTTCACAGCCTGTTGCTGAGGAGATAATGATAATGTCATAACAGGGGATTATGATGTCAGGTATAGATCAGCAGCCAGAGCATGTAACATCCAAGCTACTGTGATACAACTGTCCTAAGTAATAAAGAAAAAGGGGGAAGAACTACAGAGAATACATAGAATATAAACTGAATTGTGTCTACATCTTATATTTTTCTGTTTTCCCAACCATGCCAGGGGCTCATTAAGGCCCGTATACACTGGAAATTCTGCACTTTAGAGAGTGGTACAGAGTAGCTATTCCACTACCAGGGAATAAGTATAAACAAGCTTGGGAGCATTGTTAGCTGATCAGTGTCAGCTCCTGTGAAACTCTGCAGTAGTTAGGAACTGAAAAGATGACAGTTTTAAGTCCCCTTGTCAGTGCTACGCTATACCTGAAGTCCAGCTTTTGAAACATAGAAACACAGAATTTGATGACAAATAAGGACTGCCTGGCCTTAATGGGCAGACTGGGTGGGCCAAGTGGTCCTTATCTGCCGTCAAAGTCTATGTTTCTATGTTTCTAAGGCCCACCCAGTCTGCCCATTTTTCCCTACCTACATTATTTTTGCAGACTATTCATGATCTACAGCTCTTTCTCCCTCCCCCCTTCTTTTCCACTATGCTTCCCTTGTACTTATCCTATGCATTCTTGAACCCCACCACTGTTTTTGCTCCCACTAGCTCAGCTGGAAAGCTGTTCTAGGAATCCACCAATCTTTCTCTGAAGATGTATTTCCTCACATCTCTCGGAATCAAATCCCTCCTGCTTCATAGCATGTCCCCTTGTTCTTCAACACCATTTCTTTCTGAAAAATACTTCCCTCCTGCACCTTATTTACCCCACGGAGGTATTTTTTTCCATTATTTATTTATGCTCCTCTTTGGGGGTTCCACAAGCTGCTAAGGCTCTCTATGGACAGCACAACTCAGCCCCTTGGGGCTTTATCTAGCCTGCGGCATCCCCCACCTTTTTTCCCTGTTTCTTCTCCCCCTTTCTATGACGGGGCCCCTGGCAACTGCAAGCATGCATGTACATGGAGGCGCGCACACACACTGATAACCTGGTGATGACCTCTTACCCCCACCCAGCCTAGTGCCACTTCTCCTGTATGGCTTGGTGTTGCCACCAAGCCTCCATTAAGTGACAGCCAAGAGCCAAGGAGAAGTTGTTGCCTTCCCAGAGAGAGGAGAGCTGCCTATCAGCTGCTCATTCAGCTCCCTCCCTATCTCTCCACAACCAGCTCACGGCTGCCTGTGCTTGCCCACAAACACCTTGCACCAGCATGGTGCAAGGTGTGGTGTCTGGTGCCTCAACCCTCAGCACCACTGGGCTAGCTTCCCAGAGAGGTATTTAAAGATTGGGTACTTTGTAGATAGTGGAGAGCACTCACCCCTGCCCAAGTAGCAATCAAAGAAGCAGTCTCACAGGGAAAGGATATTCAAAGGTCGCTATCCCATCTCCCCTTTCTCCCTCCTCTCTGCAAGGGTGCACATATTGAGGTCCTTCTTTTAGTCTCTCCTCATAGGGCTTTTGATTCAGACCCTGCACCATTTTAGTTGCCCTTCTCTGGAACATCTCCACTATGTCTATGTTCTTCTGAAGATGTGATCTCCAGAACCAGACACAGTACTCTAGGTGGGATCTTACCAGCAATCTGTACAGAGGCAACATCACCTCCCTCTTTCTGCTGGTGATACCCCTCCCTATGCACCCCAGCATTCCACTAGCCATCCTGACTGCTTTGTCACACTGCTTGGACACCTTTAGATCATTCAATATGATTACTGCCAGCCATCTTTCCTATTTGGTAGTCGTCAATACTACTCCACCCACTTTGTACTCTGCCCCTGAGTTTCTGTGCCCTAAGTGCATTATTTTACACTTTTTCGCATTGAAACCCAGCTGCCATACCTTTAATCACTCCTCAAGTTTTCTTATGTCTCTGCTTATCCTTTCCACCCCTGGAGTGTCCACCCTATTGCAGATTTTAGTGTAATTTGCCAAGTTGCAGACCTTCTCTTCCTTCTCCTGTGCAATGTCACTCAGACATTAATGAGGACTGGTCCCAGCACTGATTCCTGAGGCTCCCGCTGGTTACCCTTCCCTCCTCAAAGTGAACTCTGTTTACCACTATCCTCTATTGCCTAGTCCCTAGCCAATTTCTTATCCAGTTTACACCTCTGGACCCACCCCTAAGCTTTGCAGCTTGCTTACTAGTCTCCTGTGTGGAAAGATATCGAAAACCTTACTGAAATCTTGGTAGGCCATAGCCACTGCTCCACCCTGATCTAAGTCCTTTGTCACCCAGTCAAAGAAATCTATCAGATTCATATGACATGACCTCCCCCCATGAACCCATGCTGCCTCGGGTCTTGTAACCCATTGGATTCAAGATATTCTACAATCCTTTCCTTCAGTAGTGATTCAATTAATTTTCCCACCATCAATGTCAGGCTGACTGGTCTATAATTGCCAGCCTCCTCCCTGATACCACTTTTGTGCAGTGGGACTATGTCTGCCCTCCGCCTGTCCTCCGGAACCATTCCTATTTCCAGTGAGTTGTCAAACATGGCTCTTAGAGGTGCAGTCAATACCTCCCTGAGTTCCTTCAGTACCTTTGGATGCTCCCTGTCTGACCCTGTTGCTTTGTCCACTTTTAGATTACCAAGTCCTTTCACAACACTCTCCTCGGAAAATGGACTAGTGTCTACCTCCATCCCTCCGAAGCTTCTGTTACTTTTTTGTGGCCACCTCCCGTTCTCCTTGCTCTGTGAACACTGAACAAAAGTATTTGTCCAGGATATCTGCCTTTTCCTGGTCCCCCTCTGCACAATCCCCCCTTCCCTTTTTATCTTACAGTCACTTGGTCTCAAAGTCCCCCTCTGCACAGTCCCCAAACCCTTGGTCTTGCTTTTTTCACTTACACATTTATCACACTCAGTGAAAGCAAAGAAAGAGCTGAAACTAATGTAGAGAGACAAAAATCTCCCTGAACACGTGCTGAAGCAAGATGTGGTGACATGATGGAATTCGACATACTCTATGTTAGAGAGATTCCATAAGGAGTAATGAACACCTTCTGAGAAATAAAATTGCAGGAGATGACATCATGTTGACTTCAAGCAACTTGAGGAACATGAAAACTACGGTCACGATATTGGAACTATTCAAGGTGGTTACCAGTGAGGTCAGATTTGAGGAAAGCTTGTCTCAGCATGATCCTCCCACAGATTCAATTCATTGACACCTTTCTGGAACACTTGTATGAACAGTTTCATGGGCTGCTGGATAATGGTGATGCTGTGTCACTGACTGCTTCCCTTCATTATGTCTTGTCTGAGGATAAGTGGCTCAACAGCATATTTCAGATGGAACACTATGTGTTTTTAACCATTCTTGTCCCATGCTTGAAAAACACAATGCAAACCATCTTGCCAGAGGATTCTGATTTTGAGAACTGGAAGGAGGTTCTCTTTGATAAGCTGTCATAAATGACACAGGAAAGATTCCTTTCATCATCTCAGTCAGAAGAAAGTGTCAGCATTCTTAGCAGCAGTGGTCACCAGTCTGGATGTTGCACAGGAAGGAGAAGGGGTGTTTAACCAGATCAACTCTGTGAACATGGGGTGGAGTTTGATGATGAAAAGATGGACACTGTTGAGAAGGTGGTGCCATCTACCAGTAAATCACGGTTGGAATGGATGTCATCAGTGCATATAATAACATACAACAAGAGAACATGAAGAAATTAAAGACAAGACACGTCAGTGAAAGACGTGATTGATGCATATTTTGATGACTTAATAGTTCTTAATAGTGATGAGGATCCTGCAAATTACTGGAGAAAGAAGATGATGGTGTGGCCTACTTTTGCTGAGCTGGCTGTATATTATATCTGTTGTCCCTGCACTAGTCTGTACTCTGAATGAGTTTTCAGTGCTGCTGGAACTCTTGTTAGTGACTGCTGAACTCTCCTCATGCCACCGAATGTGGAACAACTAATGTTTCTGAAAATGAACTTGGGAGACTTTCATCTGAGCCCATTGGAACAGCCAAATAGCTTTTCAACCCTTTAGTTCACCTAGCAAAGATGGAGTTGCAGTGCAGTGATGAATCCAAAATGTGGGATGACGAGGATGATTAAAAAATTTTGTTCCATCCAGTTTCTGACATGACAATTACATGATTTATTTTTTTTCACCATCAAGTACAATGTGTTCACGTTGCCAACTTGCCCAATAGGTGATCCTGGAAGGACTGCAGAGTGGGTTCTTGACTCAGGGTGTCACTGAACCAACAAGAGCAGAGGAAATTCTTGATCTGCTGCTCACAAATGGGGAGCATGTACAAGAAATTATGGTCAGGGAGCCACTGGGGGGAAGTGACCATTGCACAGTGTGGTTCCATTTGGATATGGGCAGGGAAAGCATCCTGACTAAGACCAAAATCTTGGATTTCAGGAGGGAGGACTTCAGAAAAATGGGTGAGATTCTAAGGAGCAATCTGGTGGGCATCAGAGCAGATATCGGGGTGGACCTAAAGTGGTCCATCATTAAGGAAGGAATACTGATTGCCACAGATGAGTGTGTTAGGCTCAGGGAGAAGAATACAAGGGCCAAATCACCCAGATGGTTCAGTTCTGGGGTTGCCAGGGCAATAAGGGAAAAGAGGTTGGCCTATAGAAAATTCAGGAAGACCAAGAGAGAGGTGGATATGGAAAATTACCTAAGGTTGACTAGTAAGGCAAGTAAGGAAGTCCGGCGAGCAAAGGCACAGAAGGAGCTTCAAATAGCTAAAGGAATTAAGAAGGGGGAAAAGGCTTTCTTTCACTATATAAGTGAGAAAAGGGACAAGAAGGAAGGGATTCTTAGGCTTAAGAAAGGTGTGGAGTGGGTGGAGGATAATGGAGGAAAAGCAGAGATACTAAATGAATACTTCTGTTCTGTCTTCACCAGGGAGAAGGACGGACCAGTGCCTTCAGGAGGGAAAAGATGAAAGGGGGGAGGGGAACACAGACATAGTGATAGAGGAGGATAGAGTGAGGGAGGGTCTGCTGGCATTGGAAGTGGTCAAATCACCAGGCCTGGACAGAGTACAGCCAAGGGTACTAAAGGAACTGGCTGAGGAGCTGGCAGAGCCACTAGCAGACCTATTTAATAGTTTACTAGAATCAGGTGTGGTACCACAGGACTAGAGACCAGCACATGTAGTGTCCCTTCACAAAAAGCAGTCCCAAGGATGATCCAGGGAATTACAGACCAATCAGTCTGACCTCCATTGTGGGCAAGCTGATGGAGACCATACTAAAGGAAAGGTTGGTGGAATATCTAGAGAAACATGGTCTCCAGGATGAGAGGCAGCATGGGTTCATGGGGGGGAGAGATCATGTCAAAAAAATCTGATTGACTTCTTTGACAGTGTCACTAACACAGTAGACAGGGGCCAAGCGGTAGAGATCCTCTATCTTGATTTCAGCAAGGCTTTTGGCTCTGTGCCCCACAAAAGGTTGATCAGGAAGTTGGTGGATCTTGGAGTTGGGGAAAAGATGGTCAGATGGGTGGAAAACTGGCTGAGGGACAGAACCCAGAGGGTGGTGGTGCGGGGAGAATTATCTGGAACCAGAGAGATAACCAGTGGGGCCCCACAGGGCTCTGTGCTGGGGCCGGTGTTGTTCAATGTCTTCATCAGTGACACTGGAGATGGCATTAAAGGCAAAATGTGCCTATTAGCAGATGATACCAAGCTCTGTGGGAGAGTGGACATAGCTGAAGGGATAAGGGACCTACAGGAAGATCTGAAAAAGCTGGGGAGGTGGTCCAGGATCTGGCAGCTTGGCTTCAATGCCAAGAAATGCAAAGTTATGCATATTGGAGCCAAGAATCCCAGGACAGAGTGTTACCTGGGTGGAGTCCGAGTATCTGCATCAGAGGAGAAGAAAGACCTGGGAGTGATGATCACTAGTGACCTGAAGCATTTCATGCAGTGCAAGAAAGCAGCAGCAAAGGCAAACAAAATTCTGGGATGCACAGCAAGGGGGATCAGTAGTAGGAGAGAGGAGGTTATACTGTCCTTGTACAGGTCACTGCTAAGGCTGCATCTAGAGTATGGAGTTCAGTATTGGTGCCCACACCTCAAAAAGGACATTAACTTGCTGGAGAAGGTACAGAGGAGGGCTACAAATACGATAGCCAGTCAGCAGGGCAAGGCATACAAGGAGAGGTTGAGGGCACTGAACATGTACTCCCTGGAAGACAGGAGAGGGAGAGAGGGGACATGATTGGGACATTCAAGTACTTGAAAGGGATAAATAAGGTTGATAAGGAGAGTCTCTTTAAGCTGAGTGGCAACCATATCACAAGGGGGCACAGTCTTAAGCTGGAAGGCAGAAGGTTTAGGAGGGAGGTCAGGAAGCACTTCTTCACAGACAGGGTAGTGGTCACTTGGAATGCACTGCGGGAAGAGGTCATCTCATTAAAACAGTGAGCAGCTTTAATAGAGGCTGGGATAAGCATGGGGGAAGGTAAGAATCGTGGGTAGGGAGGATGGGAGGAGTGGGGAGGGAGGGCAGGAACATTAGCTCAAGCTGTGGACCCTGCAATATGAGCAGACTTGATAGACCAAATGGCCTTCTTCTGCTGGCTTCTTTATATGTTCATATGTTCGTAACAGTGATGCCTACTTGACCAGCCCTATGGTCCACATGTCAACAGACAAATGCAGTGTGATGATGCTCACAACTGATCTTGTGTCCTATTTTTCAACACCAATCATGTTTGTATGCAGAAGCCATTCATATTTACAATCTGGAGGACCTCATCATGTCTGGGTGGAAACTCAAATCATGTCCATCTCAATTCAGCAAACATACATTTTATGCCCCTTTATTTGATGAGGCATCCACTGCCCGCCATCCACTCAATGTATTTTCTAACTATACTGCAATAAATATACAATACTACAATACCAGTATTTTTTTAGTATTCTCACACAGTGAGAACATACTGTAATTCTCAGTTCAAAACTGTTGCTGATTAGGGTGTCATACTCTTCTCATATTATACTTCCAGTGCCTAGGTTACAGTCTTGATGCAGCATGGTGTTGTTCTGTGTCTGTATTACCAATCAAATCTGTCTCCTGTGTCATACACTCTAAGTCCACCCCATTCTCTTTCTATTATTTAATTGTGTAAACAACACAACAACCAAGTGAGATGTAACAGCAACAACAGCAGAATATCATGACTGTACATGATTTGTCCAGTCTTGACCATCCACCATTCTTGAAAATGTAGTTTACGTAGTATTTTATATTTTACAAATTCAATTGCTCATTCAGTTTTAATCATTGGTTGTATAAGCCAAAACAGTAAATATTTTTATGCTATGTGCCACTCTACCAGACACGATGCAGGGATGTGTCAATTAAAATCAGGTTCTTATTGCATGATTGGCTTCATTACACAGCGTGAGTGCCACATTAAGTAGAATACTATTAGGCCCTATGATTACTCAATTCTGAATTCCATAAACTCAGTACTGTACTGTACGTTCTTGCCAAAATATTGTGGAGGAGATAACGCACAATTCTGGATAAAAGTAAATCTGCATTAAATGATGTAGAGCATTGAACTGCCACAGAGCAATAAGCACCATGAGCATTTCATATACCAGTCCTGCTTTTGACAGTTGTCTCAGTGATTTGACCCATACAACAGAATGACCACAGTCTCTGTAACTGTTGTTGAATCCACAGAAAGCCATTGATGGACTGTGGACCTTTTATGATGCAAACTCTTCCTTCTGCACCTTTTTCTTCCCAGAGCCTGTTTGTCTGCTGCAATAGTAAGTGACCAGCACTTGCTAATTTTCTTCCCTGTGTACGTGTGTTTGTTTGGACTATATTAATCACTTGACAGCACATAGCAAGAGCCTCTAAAACATGCTCATTCTCTGTTTGTGTCTCCCTTTCCTGCAGGTATAATAACCAGGCCCAGTGGCCAATAGTATTTGAACATGCCTGATTGCCTTCTCATGGTTCTCCTCCCAGACCTCTGTCTTCCCACAGTCTGACTGTCTGCTGCGATGCTAACAGACCAACACTTGCTTATTTTTTTTCACTGAATATGTATGTTTCTTTGGAATATTTTAATCACTTGACAACACACGGCATCAATCTCTAAAACACATCTCATTCTTTATTTGTGTCTCCCTTTTCTGCAGGTATAATAACCAGGTGCAGTGGCCAACAGTAACTGAATATGCCTAACTGCCCTCTCATGTTCCTCCTCCATCACCTGCATCTTCTCACAGCCTGTCTGTTTGCTGTGACAGTAAGTGACCAGCTCTTTCTTGTTTTATCCACTGAGTATGACTGTGTGTTCCTTCAAACACTACACATCATTCACCACTAAAACATTGTTTGTTTGTCTCCCTTTCCTGCAGGTATAACCACTGCCAAAGGGCACCAGGACAAAACTTTCTAAACATAGTCATGCCAGTCTCCCACCGTCTTGTCTCCTTCACCAGTATCTCCTTTGCTACAGTAGCTGACTAGCCAAATCCTCTCTCAGGTGTCATCCCCCATCCTCCTCCTCTTCCTCCAGCAACCAAAACTCCCGTGCTAGTGTAGATCCTGGCAACCGCTGGCCAGTCAAGTCCTTTCCCAAGTCCTGCCTCTCACTCTCCTCCTCCTCCAGCAACCTGGACTCTTGTTCCAGCATAGAACACAGCAACAACAGGCCAACATATCCTCTCTCAAGTCTCATCTCTCATCATCCTCCTCCTCCAGCAAACCAGTCTCTTTTGCCAACTTAGAACCCAGCAACAGCCAGCCAGTCAAATCCTCTCTCAAATCTCATCTCACATCATCCTCCTCCTCTAGCAACTAGGACTCTTGTGCCAGTATAGAACCCAGCAACAGCCTGCTAGCCAAGTGCTCTCTCAAGTTTCGTCTCTCCGCCTCCTCTTCCTCCCACAACCTGGACTTTTGTGCCAACATAGAACATGGCAGCAGCAAGCCAGTCATATCATTTCTCAAGTCTCATCTCTCATCATCATCCTCCTCCAGTGAACCGGACTCTTGTGCCAGCACAGAACTCAGCAACAGTCAGCCAGCTAAATCCTCTCTCAAGTCTTGTCTCTCATCCTCCTTCTCCTCCAGCAACCTGGACTCTTGTGTCAGTGAAGAGCATGGCAACAGCCACCCAGCCTAATCCTGTCTCAAGTCTCATCTCTCATTATCCACCTGCTCCAGCAACCCGTCAACAGCCGGCCAGCCAAGTCCTTTCTCAAGTCTCATCTCTCATCATCCTCTTCAGGCAACCCTGACTTTTGTGCTAGCATAGAACCCAGCAACAGCCAGCCAGTGATCCAGCAAAGCTCTCTCAGCCACGTCTCTTCAACCTCCTCCTCCACCAGGAGGGTCTCTTTGGAACCTACCAGCAACAGCAACACATCATCAACAGCAAATGTCACCATAACAATGCATAGTGGAATGGAGTCGTCATCGGCTGCTGCTGGGTCTACTTCAAATTGAGTTCATTATTATATTTACTGTGTGATCTAGTGTTAGAAGATTACCCCCAGCTACAGTATCAGCATAATGCAATGGCCTTGGCAAGATAAGGTAATGTGAACTTTTACTCTCATTTATCATGTTCATAGCATAATCTGCAATTTTTTATTGGATTAAGTTAACTGTTATTAACTCACTAAGTCTTTTATTGAACTTTTTTATTGTTGTCCACATAGGATAATTTAGTCAGTAAAATGGTTATCGAATAGAGTCATTTTATCCATCCTAGGGTCATATCGGAGCCAGATAATGCTGGATAATCTGATGATTCACCGGATAACACTTGGGTCAGATAATGCATTATCTGAGTATCTTTAGTCTAAAGCATGGCAGTTGGGGTTCAGTGCTAAACAGTGCATGATCATGCACCTAGATGATAGGAACCCAGACACCAAGTGTAGGATGGGCAGGAGGTATTGACAGTCACTAAACAGGAAAGGGACTTTGGTGTTATCATATCTGATGTCCACAAGGTTGCAGGGCAGGGTGACAAAGCAGTGGGTAGGGGTAGGGGGATAATGTGGTGCACAGGGAGCTGTATATCCAGCAGGAAGAGGGAGGTGATGTTGCTACTGTATCACTGCTTGTGTGTCCAGTTTTGGAGGCTGCACCTCAGACATGACATAGACAGGGTAGAGGCAGTCCAGAGGAAAGCAACTAAAATAGTGCTGGGGTTGCATGAGTAGCTCTACAAGGAGGGACTGAGGGATTGCAAGATGTACACTCTGGAAGAGAAAGACCAACAGATGGCAAGATAGACATCTCCAAGTACCTCATAGCACTGAACAGGGTGCAGGAGTGAAGACTCTTTAAAATGAAAAGGAGCATCAGGACCAGGGGGCATGTGATCAAGCTGGAGGGGAGTTACGAGACATGTGAGGAAATATTTCTTCACTGAAGGGGTGGTGGATGCCTGGAACAGACTGCCAGCAGAAGTGGTGGATGCAAAATTAGTGGAGGTTTTAAAACATGTGTGGGATAGACTTTGGGTGTATTAGAAAACAGGTGGAGTGGAGGGAGGATTGCTGGAGACCAGTTAAGGTCTGTGAAGACAGATTAGGCAGGAAACATCTGGGCAGACTGGGTGGGCCAAACAGTTCTTTTCTGCTGGCAAATTCTCTGTTTCTACGTTAATGACATTGAGTGTCCCCTTGTACTTGTTATTGTTATGAACCCAGAAGAGCTGAATTTGATCCGATGGTTATATCCCTTTCAGATACTTAAACATTGTATGCTATTCCTCTTTTTCACAGAAAATAGTCCCAGTTCTGAGAATTGTTCATCATAGCTCATGTTCACCAAGGTACAACAACCTCAGCTGCACTCCTGAGCAAGTATTTTAAGACACATCTTTTTGCTCATAAAAGAGCAGGAACATAGGAAAGAGCTGAAACCTGAATATTCCAAGTTTATCAGATAGTGAGGTAGAGAAAGTTCTTTCAGTGGTCTTCTAATAAAATAAAAATGCCATTTTCATATAACTGGACAGTTACAGTTATGTTAAAAGAGATTGTAATGCATCTTGAAACCAGGAAAGAAAACATGTAATCATGTAACTTTCCTTTGGTACATGATCACACAAGATGTAGTTGCATGTATCCCAAGAATGGCAATGTTTTCTGAGGCAGTGTTTTGTGTTCACAATAAAATGGAAACATTGCAAAAGAGTTTAATTCTGAAACATTCAGGTTTGTCAAACATTTACATAGGGACTACTTTGGGTGGTTTTGGAATGAAAAACATTAAAATTAGAAAGCTCTCATTAGTTAAAAAAAATGACAATTCACCTTAAAATCAGGAAGTGAAAAATGTAATCAAACAACTTTAAAGTGGCAGAGTATCACTCAAAACCTAGGAAACCGCTCTTAAAACCTTTTAGGTGTCTTAAATATAGGGCAAGGTGAAGGGTGGTGTTGCCACCGGACACCAGGGACTGAGTCACACAAGGGTCAGACACAAAAGTATAAGCAGGCTATGCCTGCATCTCTGTTCAGCCAATTACTTCCAAGCAGCTCTGCTGCTGTTTTCAAATATTTCTGATAAACGGTTGCAATTTGCATCATAAGACTGATACAAATGTAGCTGGCATAATTTTTTTGCTGTGATTGCATATTTTTTTTAATGTGAAGTTCAGATGGTCTAACAGTTTGCATAGCTATTCATTTTGAAAATAGCAGCTGGCCGATCCTTGTCAGATCCTTTTTTTTTTTTTTTTTTTTTCCACATAGCCCTTCTAGCCTCTGGCCTTGGGTGATTAATTTCCCACATTAACCAAGTACTGCTTTCAGTATGCCAGGCCAGCAAACTAAATGTCATTATTAAATATTCAGCAACCAAACACCAGGTATTGAATTGCTACCATGTGGTAAAAGAAAAAAAACATATGTTTTAATCAACAGATATGCACCACACAAAGTTTATTCATCTAAAGGAATTCTCAGCAGAGATAAGCCAGTGCAGTTTTTAATAACTTGCTATGCCCCATAGTAAGACATCACAATACATTGTGTACAGTATGCCTTTAGTAATAAAGCATTGCCAAATGACTTGCTGACTTATCAGAGCATAGCGCTCTGTTTGTGTATCCAAGGTTTAAAGAATTTCTATAGCAATGACTAAACATTTGCATTCTTGTGTCTGCTACCTTCAAGCAAATGGACATACTGAATATTCTTAAGGTTGCTATTTAGACTACAAACATGAAGGGTGCATTATTGAAATTAGTTATCCTTGGATTTCTGTATAACTCCCATGCTATTCCTCATGCTAAGACACCACAAACTCCCTTTACGTATGCAACAGACGTATTAGAGCTGTATCTGCTTTTCATAGCTGTGGTAACCTGGACCACATTTAAAACAACTTGGTGAAACTAATAAATGTAAATAGTCAAAGTGTATGGGATATATCAGAGTGCAGTGGCATGGAAACACAAACATTTAAGTTGGAGAGTGTAGGGGGCTCTATTCATATAGCTTAAGCAGCAAATTATACAATGCACCACTAACCTAGAAGCCATATAAGCAGTTTTGCACTCCAAAATGTGCTACCTCTGTCGTCTTATAAAACCCTTCCACTAAACATGCACAATTCAAAAGGCTTCTAGACACACTCACTCAGCAAATGGGGCATTGTGGACCTGACCACAGCTGGCATGTGCTGTGCTGCTCTTTTTTTTCTATCCTGTTCCTTTAGTAAGGGGCTGCAGTCATGAAGAACAGTGTGATTTCATTAGCATTTTCCAACTGAACTACAATGGACCAAATCCTCCAATTCTGCAGGAAACACTTACCACAAGAACATTTCTCACAGGATATGGGTTAAATAAAAGAACACCACTGTAAATGTTTAAAATTACTAACTATTGAAAGTAGGAATGCAAGGTCGGTTCTACAAAAGAATTGAACACCTTGAACTTCAGGTGTTCAAATCTTTCGGACTATGGCAAATTTGGGAAGCAAATATGGTGACTTTTGGTTCAACTGATCCACACTGTTTTGAATGGTGTGAACTGGCTAAAGCAGTCAAACCGTGATCCACATGTAACCCCCTTGTTACCTGGGGTTACTAGAATCCCAGTGAGACCTAGTGGTAGGCAAGGAAGACAGTTTGTGAAACTCCAGTAAAATGGATTTCACACTGTCTCACTGTGGTAAAGAAAAGTGTGGAAGACTAGGGGTAGCAACAGGAAAATTGTGCCCTGGACATTGGAAATGCTTTTTGAATGAACTGAGAGACTGGCAGGTGTAAATGGCTATGTTAAATGGCTGAAATGGGCTCCCGCTGTGGAGTCAGTTTAAAAAAATAAAATGCTTTCTGTAGTTTAAATTTGCCTGCTCGACGATCGCCATGAGGAGAAGAGCACTCGTGAGGAAGAAGAGGCTCATTTGCATGGCATCATGTGATTGGTGAGGCTGCAATCAGTCCCGCCCCTCAGCCAGCTCTACAGTGACTGCCCCAGCATTTGAGAGGGAATGTGAGTGGAGTGCGTGTACTGGCTTGTGGAGGAGCGTCCTGGAGTTGTAAAAGCACTGAAAATGTTTAAAAATAGACTTGCTTGTTTAAAATCAGGCTCAACCCGCTATTCGATCATCTAAATTGTGAGTGTGGTGGTTGAGGAGACGATCAGCAGGACTGCCCACCCGTTTCTGTTCTGAGGCCTCCAAGACTGGCTGCAGGTCATTTTTCCATCGCAGCTAACAGCTACTGATAACAGTAAGTACCAACATTAAAATTGCTCAGACAGTGATTTTATGCTAAAAGCCATTTAAATGTGTGTGCAGCAGTGCAGTCGCTTTGCAAGTAACGACTGTGTCAAGTCCTGCCAGCAAGTGCAAGTCTGTTAAGCCATTGACTGTGTGCATAGTAATGAGTTCAGCCTCAGTTTAAAGTTTAAAGCCAGAGAGAGACTGTGAGTTGTAGCCAAATGTGCAGCACTAGTTTTACAGGCAATCCTGTGCTTAAAAACCTGAAGCTTTAAGGGACTGTGAGTCAAAGAAATGGTTCCAGCATGTAAAAAGTTTGTGGAAAATCATGTAAATGTGTTTAGAACAAGAACAGTGCAAGTTTGTGCAGTTTGAGCAAAAGTTAGTAGTGTGTGTAAATCAGTTGCGCAGTGGCTTGACCCAATTTCTGAATGTTGATGCACAGGAGTGCTGCTGCCGCCATTACAGGGTGGGGTAGCAAAGTAAACACAGCAGCAGAGGAGCCATTTTAAAAGTAAAGAAGGTGTTCAGTAAAGTGGGACTTTCAGTTACAGTGAGCTTTTGTTTTTTTTTTCTGCAGTTATGGCCTCAGGACCACCTCGTTACCCGGATCATGCCCGGGTTGCAGTAACAGCAGCAGTAAATAGACTGAGGGACATTGAAAAGTGGTGCTATGGAGGACAACTGCCTCCTCATGTGGCGATTCCTGGTTTTCCAGTGCATGTGTGTCAAATATGCTTGAAAGCTGGAAGGGACATTTTCATGATACCTCACTATGCTGGATGCCTAGAAAAATATGGCCTGTATAAAGTGCCTCAGATTCGTTTGGCTCCCACATGGACAAAGGTTCAGGAATCTGCAGTTGGCAGCACACAGCACCAGGCAGAGCCTGTTGAAGAAGGCCCCTCGGGGGAGTGTGGCACAAAGCTAGAGGGTGCAGAGTTAGAGACGGAACCAGAAGTTGAAGTTTCGGATGCTGGATCCCAGAAGGAAAGTTTGGATAAAACATCAGTAGACCCCTGGAGGGGGGGCCTAGCCCAAGTCTCATTGGGAAAAGATGAGCTGCGGGAGGCCTTTGAATGGGAGGTGTCGAATTCCACACCTAGTGATGAGTGGATAGTCTCAGGAGTGAGGACGACTGCTCACTCCTGGGCTCAGATCCTCAGTGAGGAGGAAGATGAGGGGGAACCTATGTGGCCTTGTGAAAAAGGAACGGGTACACAGCCTCAAGATCTTGCCTTGGAGGAATGTATGGAAGAGAGTGGTGATGCCACTGCCCTGGCTTTGCAAGGAGAAGAAGTCAGGGATCCATTTTTAATTTCATTAAGAATGCAAAGCTGGCAGAACCAGGACTGGCCACCTCCAAGCCAGGCCAGCGATCTCAGGTTGACCAAAGCTAGTAAAGAGGAGAGACTGGTTCATAGGAAGGCAAATGAGATCTATGGGATGACCTTTCCTACCTTTCCTCGGAAAGTTTGGGAGGAGATTGAGAACAGCAGGAAATCCTGGATCTGGGCCAAAGTAATGAAAGGTGTGCATCCTGGGGCAAACAAGCATGTAAAAAACAGACTGTTTCATGAGAAGTATACCCAGTGGAAGAGAGGCAGGACACTGTTTATGGACAGAGTGCGAATAGTGGACGGAGAGGGACGTGAAATCTCCCACTGTGTGAATTATGTGCACCCAGATGGGGCAATAATTCAAGCTCCTGACCCCCGGTACTATTGGCCTCAGTGCAAGGACCTCCCAGCAAATGCACCCGTGCCTACTAAATGGAAAGCCGAGCAGTGGTAGTTAATACTACCACACCAGCCTGTGAAGTGCCTTTATTGATTTGCCAGTATGGACATCCAGGACTCAGGTGCCCCACATTCATCAGTTCTACAGTGTACTGGCCTTTCCAGAATCCATTGACTGGCCCACGAGATGAATTCAGATCCAGAGAGGACACCAGCCCAGCTGTATCCTGAGCCATCGCCTGGTAATCGGATGATGTCAGACCAGCTGTTTTCCTTTTTTTTGTTCCTGTTCTAAGGTTCCATCTCCAGAGATGACATCATCCCAGCAGTTCTCAGATGTGCCCTCCTGTAGTTCCCGGAAGATGTCCGCCCAGCTGTATTGGAAGAAATGCTGCCAAGGAGAGTCTTCGTCAGAGGTGCAGGTCGGTTCAGAATTTTCCATTCTACAAGGGGCTGGTAAGTCCGAACTTTTCTATCTTTATGACATTGCAGTACACACACTACACTAGCAGACTCCAAAATGTGTGAACTGTCCTCAAAGACTCTCCCCTTCGGGACTTTGGCCTGTTAGAACTGTGCTTCACCGGGCTCCGGCCCAGGAGAGACTCTTTATTGGACTAGCCTTCGGGCACTGTGGTCACTAGTTGGGACTTTTAAGGCACTCCATCCCCCCCAAATGTGTATTGTAAATAATGTTGTTGTTTTCTAATGTATATACTGTTTTCTACCTTTTCAAAAAATCTTTTTGGGATTCTCCAGTGTTTTGATGGTAGGGGTTTTAGGTAGACTGTGTATGCAGATTAGGAGTGTGTGTTGTCTTTCTTTTTCTTGCAGGTGTTCCTGGAGAAGATAGAAGAGAAGACAAGAAGAGGAGGAGGGGCTCATCAGAGTTCCTCACTAGTACTTTAGTGTGTAGTAATTTAAAGTACTGTGGTGTTGTTATTGTTGTTGTTACTGTATTAACCCTTTCCTTCCACAGGTGTGGTTGTGGGGGTAGGGAGGAGGCAGTAAAGTAATATAATAATGTGGTATTATTCTTGGTGTGCGGTTGCAGGGTGCCCAAGGTTGGGGAGGTCCCTGGGTTGTTTTGGTTTTTGGGGTATTAATTTAGAGGCAGATAGGTTTTCCCTAGAGGGCTAGGGGGGATAGATGGGCTGTGGCCCTGACCTGCAGTAGGGGTTGCAGTGCTGAGCTATTAGGACTATGCTCTGGGCAGTTCTACCAGAGCCACTAGGCATCCATAGTAAGTGGGTAGTGTAGAGGCTGATATGTCAGCTAAAGGCCTCTAGGCCCTTAGTGTTGCCTGCCTGTGCTTGCACATGGTAGGAGGGGGCCTGATCACCCCCCTCCTCAGGTAGCACATAGGGTGGGATGGCCTAAAGCCGGGTAAACAATGACTGCGGACAGTCATTTTCCTGGTCAAGGGCGAGTGTAACCCCCTTGTTACCCGGGGTTACTAGAATCCCAGTGAAACCTAGTGGTAGGCAGGGAAGGCAGCTTGTGAAACTCCAGTTAAATGGATTTCACACTGTCTCACTCTGTTCTCAGTCTCAGCTGAGACTGAGGGATGATATCACCATAGAACTTTCGCAGCTGCATAAGCCACAATGGAATCTGCAGCAGGGAGTTGGAATAGAATGTTGAGAGGTTTGAACAGTAGTCTGTAGGTTAGTTGGAGTTTGGAGCTTGCTGAAAGAGGAGCACAGCAGCTCTGTGTAGGCTCGTGGAGCCTCAGCCCTGACATAGGGCTACATTCTAGGAAAAAGGTGTGTGTTTCCACCAAAAGAGAGACACAGAGATAGTTTTGAAATGGTGGAGACCGCTGATTCGGGTCTCAGGGGATGGGGCAGGAAGCGTTTCCTGCATATTCCAGGGGCAACCCCCTGGTTTTCTGCTAGTGGAGAAGCTGCCTTATTTGTTCAAGAGTTTTTGGGAAGCAAGAAGATTTGTGAATCGCCTGTGGGGCACCTGCAACCGGAGGGTGAGTTTCTGCTCTTTCTAAAGGGCCCATGTTTTCACCCTGGGACTTGTGTGATAGTGGGGATTGGACTACTGAAGTAGTGTGAGGCCTAGAGTAATAGGCTTAGCCAAAAGTAAAAGTATATTCAAGTCCAGCACATATGGGAAGTCAAGACATGTAGAGGAGATGTGACATATGTCTGCCCAGTAATCTACATTGCCAAGCTTTCAGTAAAAGAGTTGTTTAGTTTCCAGAGAAATGGCCGGGTATGGATTGTGGGAGCTGGAGGTGGAATACCCCCCATCTTTAGTAACCAGGTCCACCTCTATGGATTTGCTCTGTGGATTTCTACTTTGCCTCATGCACTTGGCCAGTGATGAGGGAAGTACCCAGATGTGGGATTGGAAGGAAAATTCCCTCTAGGAGTCGAAGGCTCTAAGGTGGTTTGGGGAGCCACAACAGGAAAATTGGTTCATTTCCCAAAATGGACCATGGATCAAGTGGCCGGCAGGGGAGCCAGGCCAGTGCAGAAAAACCAAGTAGTGTATAAGTCGGGCTGTGTACCCAAAGCTGCGTGCAAGTCTGGGCTGTGTGCCTGGTGGGTTCAGAGCCTGAGGGCTGGAAATAGTAAAGAAGTGTTCTGTTCTCTCTAATCTGCATTACCAGGAATGTAGCCCCCGTGGGGGTCCATCTATGATTTGTTTGTTCAGCTTGGATGTGAATAAAAGCCACACTGTAGAATCCCATTCCTGGTTTTGGACATTACAGTTATTGCTTCCTGTGTTCAGATTTACTTGGGTGACCCTGTGCACAGTAGCCAAACCTAGGCCCCCTGTGCAAAGTAACCTCATCCTCCCCCAACCCAGTCCCCACCAGGTACTGCTGTCAGCTTCAACAGCATGCCACCTGTCGTTTTGCAAAAAGGCAGGGGGTCTGGGGATTACACACAGTTAGGACTAGAAACAGTTAATTTGGAAGAGTGAGAGTCACAGCCTCGTTTTGGTGCTAGACTTAGTTCAATGACATGACTCAGCATGAGCACTCATGCACTTGTTCTCAGGCTAGTAAGTAACTCAGTCAGGGCTGTAATTGACTTCTAGTTAGACAGATAAGAAATTCTTCAAAAAAGGCGAAAAATAAACCTCAAAAGTTCGATCTATAGTCCTGAAAACAGCAGGACTGCCTAAGGGGGCATATTTTTAGGAGGAAAAAGATGAAAAAAAATGAAATAGTCAGACTGAGCAGTGTTTGTAAAGCAGCAGGCCCCTGGGACCAGAGGCTTGCGGGAGAGGAAACTGAGAAAGGAGAGACTGGACTCTGAAAGAGTGTGTTTGGAGCTAGGCAGTGGGTAGATGAAGCATGAGGTGGCAGTCTGCCAGTACCCACTTTCCTGATCTCATTAGTAGTGCAGCATGCATTTTTTTTCCATTGGAGAATTAGCATTTTAGCAGGACAGACAGACAGACTGACTGATGCTCCTGCCTAAAGCTTGAAATGTGATTTTCATTTTAGTTACTTTTACTGGGCAAGTTTGTGCCAGCTGACTGCATGATAGTGCCTGGCCACTGGTAGCTGGCACTTTGGTGGCATCCCATAAAAACAATTAAAATAATTTTTATGTTTGAATGTGCATGCATGTGCCTCAAACATTTTGTTACGAAGAATGGCGTTTCAAAGGTGTGTCACTGCTGAGCCCTTTGCAGCTGCAGTGGGCTCACCAGTGATGAACCAATAACCAGGCACTCTAGTCATGATACTAATCACTGCTTGCTAGGCAGAAACTTTGCATAGTTGAAAAGAGCCCGCTGCTCCTATCAGACAATGGCTGGCTTGTTTCACCTACATAATACTGCCCAGCAACCAACTGAGCAGTGTAGGTGTTCGCATGCTCTCCCCCACTGTTCTAATATGTTGGCTGATGCCATCAAACCACATGCCACTGCAATTACCATTTTCCAACACCAGGATACCCAATCCCTGGTGCCAGCTAGTACCCCCCCCCCCACCTGGCCAGTTTCCACTGTGCAGAAACTGGCAGCCCACCCCAGTGCTGCCAAGCATGACACTGACACTGTGGTTTCCAATCCCCAGTGTTGGTACCACAATTAAAGAAAACGATCTCTCATAGTCTTTTTAATTTTTTTTTTTAATCCTTGTTCTGACACCAGGGTGCCCAATGTCTGGTGCTGGCTATCTCCCCTTGCCCCACCCAGCCCATTTCCACTGTATGACACAGGGAAGCCTACCCCTCATGCTACCAAACATGACAGCAACTCTAGGGTGCCCAAATCTCAAGTGTTACTACGTCAACTGAAGTAAATCATCCTTCATAGTTTTTAAATTATTTTTTTAATCCCTGTAAAGAAAAGAAAATTCTCCATTGATGTCTGTTGCTGTCACTTTTAACCTCCCCCACATAATCCTCCCTCTCAGCACCCAACAACCTGTGCCCCTGTACCCCTTATTAACCTACTGGGGTCCAATGCCTTAATCCTCTCTGGACATTAGACACATCTTCACACTTCAACGTCAAACTGAGACCTAAGGAAATCAGGTATGCGGTCAATATATTTCAATCAATTTTGAATTTGCACTCATACCTTGGTAATTTTGTAATATTTTTCCCCACAAATTTTTAGCATGGCCTTTTTCACCCCCACTTTCGCTTCATGAACATGAAGGTGAAATTCTTCAGTTCTGGGTCAAAAGGTGATTTCTCAGTCGCCGTGTTGAAGATTTGGGGAAAAAACATTAAAAAGCAACAAAGTTATGAATATAAATTGAAGTTTTTTAAACACTCGCTCAAAAGTTTGGCAATTTTCAATATTCTCACCCCAAATTTTCAACATAGCCATTTTTTACAACAACTCATTAATATGACAGCTGTCATTTTTCGGATCTTGGGCAAAATTAGTTTTTGCACCTGTAGTGCAAATTGATGTTTTGGCAGGGATCTGAACATTTTCACCTACCAGGTACATGAGGTGGGGTCATAAGAAGACTATGGTGAATATTTGGGGTCAAAATATTAAAAAACAACAAAGTTGTGAAGGTACATTGGAAGTTTTCAATGCTCACTCATAACTTTAGTAATTTTCCATATTTTGACCCCAGATTTTCAACATTCCCAGTTTTTCACAGCACTTCTTGAACCCTACAGCTGTCATTTTTCAAATCCTGGTCAAAATGGGATTTTGCATTTGTGGCATGAAATGGTGTTTCATCCAGTATTTTATAAATGACACCTGTCATGTTCAAAACAGGGAATCAAATAAAGACTATGCTGAAATTTTGGGGTCAAAACTGTTACAGAACAAATGATAAAGTAACATTTCCAAGGACAGCTGTTGGCCCATTGGAGACTTCATTGCCTTCATGTGCCAGTGACCTCAGTTTGGATGTTTAGCACAGTGAGCTGGCTGAATGGGCTGAGGCTGGG
Organism: Neoceratodus forsteri; assembly: GCA_016271365.2. Taxonomy (NCBI): domain Eukaryota; kingdom Metazoa; phylum Chordata; order Ceratodontiformes; family Ceratodontidae; genus Neoceratodus; species Neoceratodus forsteri. The sequence goes on from CM057455.1 coordinate 474,222,005, forward strand.
GAAAGTCACTGCAGTGTGCAGCACTGGTCTCAGCCTGGGGAGGGATAGAGCAGTGTTCTGGCCCACACGCAATACCCAGCGGCAAGCCAGGCAGCTTTCTGTCTCAGGTTGACATGCATGTTGAGGACTGATGGTCCCATTCACAGCTTCTGGACAAATACTGTAGGTTAGCAGTTTTAAATTACAGCACAGGTACAGACATACAGTTAGTTTAGTTTATTCATTTAATATCATGCTCTATTTCATAGTGAGTCTAGGCACTGTACAGATGGGCAAGTTCTATATAAAGGTTTTTATTAAAACACAGTGTCTACAATATAAAATAAGCATTAAATGGAAGGAAAGGCTTTATTAAACAGAAAAGTCTTTAGACCTCTTTTGAAGGTATTTGCTGATGGGGCCTCTCTCAGCAAACGCAGTGAATTCCACAAAGTTGGTGCCACTAAAGAAAAAGACTGGGTACCCGATGATTTAAATGGGCCCTGGGAATCACCAGGAGGCCCTCATCAGCTAACCAGAGTGGGTGAGAAGGGTGATAGGGCTGTAGGAGGTCTTGCAGGTAACTGGGCCCCAGTTCATATAGGGCTTTATAGGTTAGGAACCCAACCTTGAGGGTGATTCATCACCTGACAGGAAGCCAGTTTAGAAAGAACAGCACAAGCATAATATGACTTGACCTCAAAAGGCCAGTCAAGAACCTGGCCACCACATTCTGCCCTAACTGTTGGCAGAGAAGATCAACCCCTATAGCCCTAGGTAGAGGGTATTACAGTAGTTGAGCCATGACATCACGTGGACCAGTGATAGCAGATCACCCTTGGGAATCAGGTTTCTAATCCTGGCGATGTTTTTAAGCTGGTAAAATGCACTCTGGACTACAGCCAATATCTGAAATTCAAGTATTAGGCTGCTGTACAGCACAACATCAAGATTTTTTACCTTACCAGAGGTTAGAAGCTGGGATTACCTGAGACTTAGCCCGGTGACTCTACCAGCCTGCACCCTAACCTTTGGACAACCAGATTCCACTACTAGTACTTTCGTCTTGTCTGGATTTAACCTCAACCAGTTGGCACTCATCCAGTCTTGGATTTCAGTAAGGCACTGATTAAAAACCAAGACCGTCTCCTGTTGTTCAGGCACAAAAGACAGTTATAGCTGAGTATCATCAGCTTAGCAATGAAAACTCAGCCAGTACCATCTTATAATGTCCCCTAGCAGCAGCATATATACCACAAACAACATGGGGACAAAACTAAACCCTGCATGACCCCACATGGCAGGGGAGGTGGCCTGGACAAAAAAGCCCCCCAAGCCACCCTCTGCATTCTGCCAGTGAGAAAAGAATGAAACCAGCTGAAGACTGTACCAGACAGTCCACAACGAACCCGCAGGGGATCCAAAAGCACTCCATGGTCTATGGTGTCAAATGCAGCCAAGAGATTGAGGAGAACAGAATAGAATGCTCTCAGCGGCAGCTGAATCCAATTATCCAGCATGTATTCATTTTCATACAATATTTCTCACCAGATAGCCTGGGCCTGACAGTCAAAGGTTAGCACACCCACTACCATGGTTAGTGGGTGGGCTAAAATGGGTTTGCATAATCGGTCCTAGTCAGCCCATATTCAGAAGCCATGGGAGCACCCAACAAACTCCAGAGTGCCAGTGAACTAACATACCACTAAATCTATGCAAATGACGGTGTCCCCTCATTCATACTGGTACAGTGGTATTGTCAACATTTTGTGGCAGAGATAAACTCCCTCAAGTGGTGCTGTTTCCCACTGTTGAAAACCACATCCTAACTGGGTGATGAGCCCCTGATCCCACTCCAACCCCCCCCCAAAGGCAGGGTGGCTGTATTGCAGCCACCCACCCCCAAGTACTCATTTCTACACAGTAAAAGTACCTGATGTCTAGTGGCACCCCAACCCCCTGAGCATGAGTTTCAACAGAGTATTCCTGCCATAGTGTCTAAAGGTACCTCCTGATTGCCTGCGTTATGCTTTATAACTATTCCCTAGTGGTCTATTCATGCTTACTGACAGAGTATACAGCAGCTGGCCAAGGAGGTGAGATGACTGCTGTGCCAGTCAATGTATCAAGCTTGGATGATCACCAGACACCAAGGCAAAGGGGCATGTATTGAGGCAGTATGCGAGCAGGTGAGTCAGGTCAGCTGACACTTGACCACCACTGCTTCGTTAGAAATGTGTAAACATGTGATGAAGGGTGGGGAGAACCACTGGACACCACATCTTCACTTTCATGAAACAGGCAAACAGCAGGTGGGGAAACACACTAGAGCACCAGGGCATGGTTATAAAGCATAACATGGGTGATCAGGGGGGTACCTCTAGACATCAGAGTATGAATATTCTGTTAACACGGGTGCTCTGAGGATATAGTGGGTACCACTAGACACCAGGGCAACTTTACTGTGTTGAAATGATTGCTTGGGGGTAGGCAGCTGCAATACAGCCACACTGCCTTCGGGATGGTGGGGGTGCAGGCTTAGCACTCAGATTAAAGGTGGTTTGCAGCAGTAGCAAAAAACACTACTTGGGGGCTGTTTACCACTGCCACAAACTTTTGAAGATGCAGATGTGCCACTATACATGAGGGGATGCCCTCATTTGCATAGGCACAGTATGTTAGTGCTTTGGCACTGCCTCGTTTGAAGGGCACTTCTGGGGCTTCTGAATATGGGCTGGCTGGGGGTGCTCACTGTCACAAACTCACTCAGCAGGTCAGCCCTCTAATCCCAAAGTGCCAACCTCTGAGCGCAATCTTGTGAACAGTTTAACAGAACAAGGTAACCCTCTTGTCTGTTTTGTGAGTTCGGATCAACCTTTGGTCTCCAGTCTTGGAGGGATTCAAACTGTGAACCTCTTGCTAGCATACCCAATACACAGGCTCAGATATTTCTGTCTTCTGGGGGCCAGATATCTTTGCCTACGGGCACCTAACCGGGTATACAGAGATGAACCCTTAAAAATGTTAATAAAGACCTCAGATTTAAAACACTTCTTTTTCCAGTTTGGTATCACCATTCAAGCTTATGCCTAGTGTCTGCTATAACCATATATACTTTTCTTACAAATGAAAATAAATTCAAAGACAGACCAAGTATGCTCTAAAAAGAGTTTTACTAAAATAGATAAAAATATGTAAAACACAAAATACAGAACTATTATATCACAAGACATACAAATCTTATAAAAGAACAAGTTTTTTTTAAAACAGTGCAGTTCTTACTACTGTACTTAGATATGTCTCTCTAAATACCTGCTTAAAGTGCTCCAAAGATGCTTCTTTGTCAGAGTCTAGATAAAACTGTCTCTGAAGGAAAACAGAATAATAATTAAAAAGCTGGTTTTCCCCCACCTATTTGCATGAGGTCACCTAGCTCCTCCCTGTCAGAATATATAAAAAACATATATCTATAAAAACAGGATATCTTTTCCAAGTATTAAATTCTGCAACCTCAGCATACTCATGTTCTCCAAATGATATTTCTTTGATCTCATGATAAGCTTCCTCCTACCAGGACATGAAAGCATCTTTATGATTTCGTACCTGTTTACTAAACCTGGTTTTCCTCTCCTAACGTCATAAAAGGGATATTAATTTCCCTTTTTGCAACTACATCTATAATTAACTCAGACAAACAGGATATCTTTGATCAAGGTCTGTTCTACTCTGTCATTAGCTTCAGGCCTGCCATGTAACACCTGGTATCTAAAACCTATGTGTGTGTGTGTGATCTCACATGCTGTTTCAGCATTTTCTCATGGCTTTCATCTTTTCAGCTGAAACCTGGGTTGGGGGGGGGATGAGCAACAGATTTTCAGCATCTCTCATGACAGACAGTCCATAACCCGTTTTGATATTACAAAAAAGTTATACTACAGCACTCAGAACTGGCTGTCCACATCACACTACAAACCCATGTTTGTGCACCCACTAACCCTGTTCTCAGGCACACTAACATTTGAATATCAAGCCAGGGTATCTGAAGAGAAATGGAAGGGAAATCAATAACTGCTGGATGACTGACTTCACTAACTACCATTTTTGTGAAAATAATAGAACATTGATAATGGATCTTCTTCTTTCATAATGGTATGTGCTAGAAAAAAAAAGTTCATATTGCTAGAAAGAAGAGTTTCAGCTTTTCAGTGGTATAGAGTATGTGTTTCTAGCCCTCATGGTTACAGAGTAAATGGCAAACTAATGTGCTTTATTGCTCACATTAAAAGCAACAAAATACTGATATTAGTTTTAAAAAGTCAGCAAAGAAAAATGTAACTTCAGTAAGCTGGTGAAATTCAATTGAAACACACAGGTATGCTCTAAAGCTAGAGCAACACATGCTTGTCTTGTGCAGGACAAATAAAATATAATGCATAATAAAATGCTGCACACCTACACAAAGCATCAGAAGTACAGGATGACTTTATCTGTTATTATGTATAACCTTACACAGGCAGTGAACAAATAGAACAGTACGTTTTGTTGGGAGCTAGAGAAAACTTTTGAAAACAAAGCTTGTCTTTCAAAAAACAGGGACAGTAGCAAAATACCAGTTTAATAATATACATAGTATGCATTCTTGGGTCACAGAATTTAAGGGTATCTTACCTCCATGGAAACTGAACAAGAACTGCTGGAGTCCTACAGCATTTCAGGAACTGATGTTGCATTGTGATTGGTTACCCAAGTCATATGCTTTTCACTGTGTCTTACACTCAGTTCAGTATGTGTTATACTCATCTTGGTGTGTCATAATCATTTCAGTTTGTTACATGGTTATTTTGGCATATATTACAACCTATTTAGGCTATGCCTTGCAAGGTTTGCTTCATATACATATATATATATATATATATATATATATATACACACACACACAATTCAGTTTGCTATATGCTCATTATGGTATGTTAGTCTCATTTTGGAGGGTGTTCTACCTATAGTCTATTTCAGTATGTTCCATATTCATATTATTATGTGTCATACCCATTTTGTTATGTATCATATCCATTTCAGTATAGGCCATGTCAGTTTCAACATGTGTCATAATTATTTCAGTATGTGTCATAACCATTTCAATTTGTGTCAAAGTCATTTTAGTGTATGTCATAATTATCTCATTTTGTGTCATACTCATTTAGTGTGAGCCATATCCATTTTGGCATGTGTCATAATTATTCTGGTACGTGCCATACCATTTCAGTGTGTGTCACTCATTTCAGTGTGTATCATAAACATTTCGGTGAGTATCATACCCATTTTGTTGTGCGTCTTACCCATTTTGGTATGCAATACCCATTTTTTTATGTGTCATAACCATTTTGGTTTGTTTCATAATTATGTCAGTATATGTCATATTCATTTCAGTTTTTGTCACACCATTTCACCTATGTGTCATATCCATTTCAGTATGAGTCATACCCATTTAGCTATGTATCATAATTATTTTAGTATGTGTCATACCAATTTCAGTGTGTGTCATAGCCATTTCAGTTTATGTCATACCCATTTTGGAATGTCATACCAATATTGCTATGTGTCATATCTATTTTGGTATAGATAACATCCATGTTGGTATGTATCATTATTAATTCAGCATGTGTCATACCATTTTCAGTGTGTGTCATTCATTTCAGTTTGTGTCAAACCCATTTTGGTGTTTGTCATACCCATTTTATTATGTGTCATAGCCATTTTGGTTTGTTTTGTAATTAAGTCAGTATATGTGATATTCATTTCAGTTTTTGTCACACCATTTCACCATGTGTCATATCCATTTCAGTATGAGTCATATCCATTTAGCTATGTGTCATAATTATTTTAGTGTGTGCTATACTAATTTTAATGTGTGTCATAGTCATTTCAGTTTATGTCATACCCATTTTGGAATATCATACCCATTTTGCTACGTGTCATACCTATTTCGGTATAGGTAATATTCATTTTGGGATGTATCATTATTAATTCAGCATGTGTCATACCATTTTCAGTGTGTGTGTCATATTCATTTCAGTTTGTGTCAAACCCATTTTGGTGTGTGTCATACCCATTTCAGTATGTCATACCCATTTTATTATGTGTCATAACCATTTCAGTATAGGCCATATCCATTTCAATATGTGTCATAATTATTTATTTATGTATCATACCCATTTTGGTAGAGCATATCCATTTCAGCTTGTGTCATACCTATTTTGGTGTGTGTCATACCCATTTCAGGATCTGTCTATTTTGGTATGCATCTTACCTGTTTCAGTATGTGTCCTAGCCATTTTTGAATATATGTCATACTTATTTTAGTAAGTGTTATTTCTATCTTGGTGTACACCATATCCATTAACTTTTCTGGGTGTGCCTAATCTTCCTGACCTATGTCTCTATGAAACACTGCATATTTACAGGTGCAATATCTCTTATGGGGTGAAATCCAATGGGTTTATTACCCAGTCATGAAGTTTTTGGTTCACTGTAATGACTACTCATAAACATTCTTCCTTGTGCTGAGGTGCCCATTGTATACTTACCAGTCTGATAACATACAATTTCCAAAAACAGTGATTACTGTATTGCAAATATATTATGTATATGCCAGTTTTTTGTAAACTGTACATCATTTTTAACACTTTATATTTTCACAATAATACTTTATTGGCATCATACTAGGGTGTTAATGTTGGTCACTGTTATTGCCACGATAAGCCAATACATTTAGGGGGACTTATTTTATTCATAATAAATAAGCATTTTACTTCCTTATTCTGTTTGGTTGTCATTGTGTTAAAGCAATTAATTCTAATAGTTAAAAACTGGCAATTTTTTTGCCTAAGTAATGGGTTGTTAGTGGGAGTTTTTTTGTTTGTTTGTTTGTTTTTTTGTGACTTCCCTTCAATGCAACACATGAATAGGCTTCAGCATAATATACTTCATTGTGAAAACTGCATTCATTATAGGCAAATCAGTGACAATATAAATATTACTAGCCTTATCTGATAATTCTGCCCCTTGAAGAAGATGCCTTAAGCATTGAATACAAATGGGGAGTTATTAGCTGTAGGTGGTGAGTTTCATATTTTACTCTGACTCCCTGGCTGCCTTTTTTGCAGTTTGCAACAAGCACTTTAATTAAATCATAGTACCTCCCTTCCTGGTGTGCAAGGCTTTTTCCTCTCTTTTGATAAAGGGGATCTACTCCTTTGGCAGAATAGGCATCTAATTGGATGCCACTGGCATCATTCCAACCCAGTCCACATCATTTTCCTACATTCCTGTAGAGCTGTGGGTGGGTGGCAGGGGTTCGTGCATGGTGTGCAATGCACACCTGTGGAAAAAAGTGAAGGGCAGCTACCAGGGCATGAGCCTGTAGTGAGTATCCTCCACCCATGCATGTATAAGCCACAGTAAGAGGACAAGGAGGATACCACTGCTGTGAATCTAGTAGAAAGGATAAGATCACATTTCTGTAATGCCACATGCATTTCAGAAATGCATAGAGCTGACCATTACATCCTGACCACTCTCTTGGACACTTAGTTCAAAGACATGTTTGGGACATTCTTTGATGCACTAGAATGCGATAAAGATCAGCAGTCCTATAAAGCCTTGCTTCTACATCTGGTCTCTGTATGTAAGGCACAAAATAAGACCAGGAACACAAGCAGAGCAAAAGAAGAAGAATCATCACATCATTCCTTGCAACAGCACTGACAGGCCAGGTGGAGGAGAAGGAAGAAGAAGGATCCCAGTGTGTTTCCACTGCTATTACTGAACATCGCAGCAGTCACTAATGTTTGTCTTTAAGTCAACTAAGACATTGTGATACTACTGTGGCTGCTGTAACACCCCCTAGAAAGACATCCCTTGATGAGAAACTACTCTTGGAACAACTGTTTGACAATGATTTGATGAAAAAGCATGGCAAGTCATTTTCTGAAATAATGGTACCTGAGATGCCAGCAAATAAAATGGTGCAGGATTACCTGGATGAGAACATGCCACTAGCAGAAGGAGATAAGCCTCTATTGTATTAGAATGATAAGGTGGATGGAGAGGGCTTCATTGTCCATTTGTCTATTATTTTTTGAAACCAATAGCCTACACACACTGGGATGCTGCATTGTTGTCTTCACCCAGTCTTCTTCAGATCAATCTTTTGTGAATTTTGGGCAGATCTACACAGGCCAAATAAATAATTTTGGGGGGCAATGTTGCCCATGAAACCAGTGGGTACAACACATATCCTTGGCATAATGCCAAGCCTTATCCATGTGTGGCACTGTCACAATGGGCACACTAGTTTTGGAACCAGTAGCCCACTCTGTGGAATGCTGCACTGCTGTTGTCTTCCCTAAGTCTTCTTCAGAGTAATCTTTTGTGAATGTTTGTTCAGTCTACACAGGCTGAATAAATAATTTTTGGGTCAACATTACCAATGAAAACAGTGAGTACAACATTTATCTGTGGCATAACAGAAAACCTTGTCCATGAGTGGCACTGTCCCAATGGGCATTACAATTTTTGGAACCTGTAGCCCACACTGTTGGATGCTACACCATTGTCTTCACCCAGTCATTTTCAGATTAATGTTTTGTGGAGTTTTGGCTGGTCTTTATAGTCCAAATAAATAATTTTGAGGGTAATGTTGTCCATGAAACCAGTGTGTACAACACTTATCCAAATATTTATGACATAACAGGAAGCCTTGTCAATGAACACATAATTTATGGAACCAGTACCCTAGCGTGGGATTCTGTACTGATATTTTGTGGACATACAATGGGCCATTGTATGCCCACAAAATATCAGTACAGAAATTGTCAATGACCTTACAAAACATTTAATTCTGAGCATTGTTCACCATATACTCTTTACTAGCATTGTTCCTATTACATTTTTGGTTCTGGTAGCCTTCAGTGTTGGCCACTGCATCATCCTGCTGTTCTGAGTGCTTCATTGGTCCAGAAAATTATTTTATTTCATTTTACTCCATTTCCTAATGATTTGTTATGGTCAAACCAGTGTAATCTTGTTTGCCTGTAAGGGAACTTTGATGAACGTTACCTGGTTCAGCAATCAAAGTTTGCATGGTCAAACTTTGGGAGGTTCACAAAGCCCTAACTGAAGGTCATGTCTCAATTTCTTTTAAAGATGGACACCAAAGCAATTAAAATAACCATTAGCACATGTGTCCTACTACAGACTGCTGCCTCAGGCTGGCATAATGAATAAATACCAGTAATTCCACCTAGTGTGAAACAGCAAAAATATCACTGTTTAATTCCAGACAATTACAAAGAAAATCCAAGGGATTTGCTATTACCCTTCCTCAAACACCCTCAACTTACCTAGTAACATGGATTTGCAATTATCTATCCCCAATGATTTAAGTGGAAAATTCCTCTGGGCATAGCCTTACAAGGAATCTTCTGTTAAGGGGCAGCTTCATCTTTCAATTCATGGGTTAATCAAATTTAAAATAAATAAGTAATTTAAAACAACTCCAGTCCTTAGCCAGAGAGGAAATTCAGCAACCCCCTATGGGGCTTTACATAGAAACATAGAAACTGATGGCAGATAAAAACTGCAAGGCCCATCCAGTCTGCCAATTTCTTTTTTTTACCTTATGAATGTGCCATAGGCCTTTGCTCTGTCCATGGCCTATCTATTCATACTCATCTGTATTGCTCCCTTATGCCTATCCAATGTCTGTTTGAAGCCCTGCACTGTATTCATATCCACCACTTCCTGAGGTAGGCCGTTCCATGCATCGACCACCCCTTCTGTGAAAAAGAACTTCCTCACATTACCCCTTAATCGGCCTCTTTCTAATCTCATGCTGTGTCCTCTTGTCCTGCTATTTTTCTTATATTAAAACATGTTATACTCTTTCACCTTGTTAATGCCCTTAAGGTGTTTGAATGTTTCAATCATATCACCTCTCTCCCTCCTTTGCTCTAGGGTATACATATTGAGTTCAGTTAATCTGTCCTCATATGTTTTCCGATGCAGTCCCTGCACCATTTTGGTTGCCGTTCTCTGGACTGCCTCAATTTGGTTAATGTCCTTGTGAAGGTGTGGCCTCCAGTACTGCACACAGTACTCCAGATGGGGCCTAACCAGTGTCTTGTAAAGATGGATTATTACCTCCCTCTTCTGACTCTTCTGACTTGTGATACCCCTACTAATACACCCCAACATCCCTCTAGTCCTACTGCTTTAGAGGTCTGCTTGGATGATTCAGGTGATGAAGACGCTCAAGTCTCTTTCTTCCCTTGTGACTGCCAGCAACTCCCCTCCCAGCCTATAGGTGGCTTCAGGGTTTCTCTTCCCTATGTGCATGATCTTGCACTTCTTTGAGTTAAACCCCAGTTGCCACTCTTCTGACCATTTTGCTAGTTTATCCAGATCTCTTCTCATTCTGTCTACCCCATCTGGATTATCTACTCTGTTGCAGATCTTTGTGTCATCTGCAAACAGACAAACCTTACCCTCCAGTCCATCTGTAATGTCGCTGAAGATATTGAAGAGGGATGGCCCCAGGACTGATCCCTGAGGTACCCCACTTGTGACTTGCATCTCTTCTGACTGTATACCGTTTACCACCACTCTCTGTTTTCTGCCTGTCAACTAGTTTGCCACCCAGTTGACCAACGTCTAATCCACCCCGAGCTACCCATCTTATTAATCAATGTGACTATAAAAGTATTTCTCAAGGCCCCACCAAGCATTCATACACTCTGAAGCTACAGAGAAAGAAAATACTTTTATAGTCACACTCCTGCCCAATTCTTTCCCCTCACAAGCCAGACTAACAGTGAAAGACAAAAGGCACACATTTCAGGTCATGCTCAGTTTTCTTCTGTCTGCACTTTTGTCTTATTTGGAAACAAAGCTGAACCCAGTCTTCCCAACAAGCAGAAACAAATCTACATCCTGTTCATTAGAATATACAGTAGATGACAGATCATGGTTTTCAGGACAGTTATCCTCTTTAACCCTAGAACTGGCTAATGGAAACTTCTATGTACATATTTCTTAAGTTCCAACTGCTGTACTGTTTGGGCTATCACAGATAAGGAGAAGACATCATCAAGCCTCTATATTTTTATGTTGGCGCATTTGCACAGCCAACATCTTGCAGCAGAGGGGATTTGGAGGTACAGTCGCTGTTGGGCGAATGCAGGGCATGCATCAGTAGGTGCATCCCTCATTCCTCAATCAGCCTGCATGCCGGCGCCACACCATGCATACTAATGTGGTGAGCACATCTAAGGAAAGGTCCGCTGCAATCCGAACAAAGCTTGTCAGATGCAGCGGACCCTTCCTACATGCTCACCACATTGTCAGCATGGCAGGCGGCCGCCCAACTGCCGACTTCGGGGTGCCCAATTCCGCTGCCGGTTTACTCTGGTGGCAAAAATTTGCCGACAGGGGAGCCCACTCCCTGTCAGCATAAAGCAGTTCCCCTTCCCATTTCTTATATGCTGAGGGGGTGCCCAATCCCTGTGGGTATAAATTAACCCCCCTTTTGTTGTGTGCCGATGAGGGTGCCCAATCCCCCGTCAGCTGCAGCAACCACCCCAAACAGTTAGGTGGCATGCTGGGAGCCCACCCCAACATGCCAAGTCACCTGAAAAAAAAAAAAAACTGTCCCGTGATGTTAGTTTTTTTCCCTGTAACATAAAAACGGTCCCTCATAGTCTCCCTACCCACCACCCGCATCCTGCCTCCCCACACCCCCCTCACCCCATACTTACCTCTGAAGTCTGGCAGGACAATCTTCGGTAGACCAGGAACACGTCTGCACTCTTCAAAGCCGACCACGAACTGAGGAAATGCTGGTAAGCTGTATAATGGTATAAATAGGGTTTTTTTCAACTTTGATGCATATCTCAGGCATGTTTTGGAATTTTTTGCACCACATTTTCAACATGGGGTTTTTGGGACCCCTCCTCATGAATTCTGTTACAGTTGTGATGTTAATCAGTCCCGAAAGGTGATTTCGCAGTCACTGCGTGGAATCACCTTTCAGGACTGATTAACACAAGGACAGTGGCAGTGTTCATGAGGTGGGCTGTCAAAAAGCCTATGTTGCAAGTCTGGTGGAAAAAATCCCAAAAATGGCTGTTTTACGAGCGTACGTTGCACAGTTGCTACGCATGCTCATAACTTTGCGAATTTGCAATATTTTCATGCCAGATTTTCAACATTGTCATTGTTCTATGCCTCCTTGTGAACAGTATAGCTGTCATTTTTCACATCCTGGCCGAAAAGTGTTTCCGCACTTCCGGCGCACAATACCACGGTCACTGTGGGAAATCAGTGTTTTGGGCAGATTATGAGAATGACAGTTATACTGTTCATGAGCAGAGGTCCTAGAATGCCTATGCTGAAAATTTGGTGATGATATTCCATAACATGACTGCACACACACTCATAAGTTCGTGAATTTATAATATTTTCACTCCAGATTTTCAACATTGCCATTGTTCTGCACCTCCTTATGAACAGTACAGCTGTCATTTTTCACATCCTAACCAAAATTTATTTTCGCAGTTCTGTCACAGAATAGCGCGGTCACTGTGGAATGTCTGTATTCGAGACACACTATGGAAATGACAGTGACACTGTTCATTAGCAGAGGTCCTAAAATGCCTGTGTTGAAAATTTTGGTCCGACAGTCCATACAATTAGTGTTTTATGAGTGTGTGTTGCGCAGTTTGCATGCACGCTTGTAACTTCATGCATTTGTAATATTTTCACTCCACATGTTCAAAATTGGCATTTTTCCACACCTCCTTATGAACAGTACAGCTGTCATTTTACATATCCTGCCTGAAATGTGCTTTTGCACGTCGAGCGCAGAATCGCACGGTCGCTGTGCGAAATCAGATTTTGGGGCAGTTTGAGGAAATGGCGATGACACTGTTCATGAGCAGAGGTCCTAAAATGCCTATGTTAAAAATTTGGTGCCAAAAGTCCAGAAAATGACTGTGCTGCAAGCGTACATTGCGCTGTTTCCATGCAGCCTTGTAACTTCGTACATTTTCAACATTTTCATGCCACATTTTCACCACTGGCATTTGTGCACACCTCCTTATCAATAGCACAGCTGCCATTTTTCACAGCCTGCCCAAAACGCGTTCCCGCAACTGTGGTGCACAATGGCGTGCTCGCTGTGGGAAATCACCTTTTGGAACATATTAACAAAATCACAGGGCCACTGTTCATGAGAGGAGGTCCCAAAATACCTATGTTGAAAATGTGCCTAAAAAATTCCCACAAATAATTGGGTTGCGGACGTCTGCTGCGCAGTTTGTATGCATGTTCATTGCTTCGCCAATATTTCATATTGCCTCTCCAGATTTTCAACGTTCCCATTTTTTACACCTCCTCATGAACAATACAGTTGTCATTCTCCACATCCTGCCCAAAACTGTGTTTTCGTCCTTCTGTCACCAAATGCCACAGCCGCTGTGCAAAACCACCTTTCAGCTAACAAAGTGATTGTGCCACTTTTCATGAGGTGGCCTGACAAGCAGCCCATGTTGAACATGTAGAGTGAAACTACCACTACATGCCTACAGTGTTAGGGTTTCCAGCTGCAGCACCCCACCCAGTATGGACTGACAGGCGTCAGGGCTGTGACTTGGGATCATCGGATGTAATGATCACGCCATTCCACCCCCCCACGCCCACCCTGCAGCCACTGACAGGCATCGTGGTGTGTCTTGCACTGTTTGGCCACAAACTTCACCCCATGCTCCTATACTGCACCCACATCAGCGAATTTCCTTATGGAATGGGGTAAGTATAATGCCTAAAGACCCCAAAGCACACCATGACACTTGTCAGCGTCTACAGGGTACAGTGAGGTACAATGGCATGTGCATTATACCTGACGACCCAAAGGCACACCCCACTGCCTGTCGCTCTCTACAGGGTGGGGGTGGGGTTGGCGCCACTTCGATACTTCACTGCCATTCCTATTATGCACCTCTAGCTCCACCACTGCCAATGCCAATGCCAGTGCAACAACATTCGGCATTGACAAATGCTTGTTCTGAGTAGAATCAAGCATAGAGGAGAGAAGAAGAGACTGCAAACAGAGATATGACAAAGGATCACTATGAGGAAGTTCCTCCACATGTTCAGTTTCCTGTCACTGCCTCTTCTTAACATTTTTCTGCTATTCCAGCATCAGAGACACCAAGATATTGCCATGACCATGAACAACAGTGGCAAATCCAGAAGAAGGATCCTTGATTACAGCCTCCTTCTTAATCATCTCCATTTTTCTAGCTCCTGTCATATTACACCAGATTGGGGGGGGGGATCCCATAAAATACATGGCAACCACCCTACCACATGATATGTCTAGGCTGCCTCCTGTACAAAGCATAGGGAGACATGAATTTCCTGAATCATTCTACAAATCATTTAAGAGTAGAAGCTCCACGAGATGACAGAGAAAAAAAGGAACATGGTGGCACAGGTATAGTTGAATTCCCTTCAACTCCCTTTCCAATTTTCCACCTCATTTTTTCTGGAACAGGATGCTGTTAGTTGGCAAGTTGTGTTCCAGTGTAAATTGTAATAATTTTTTTTGGTTTAAACCACTGTGTAATGCTCATTTTTTATCTCCCTACAATTTGCATTTTCATTCTTCTGGCCAAGAATGCTTAAACACCTATAAGGAACTATTGTTATTGCTAGTAATCCTTGATACTTGTACTTCTGACTTGCTTGCCACCGTACTTATTTGTTGTATAGTCTACCACCATATTTTCTTTCTCTGTCTTGCATCCCTTTTCCTTTCCACCCAAGGTGCATCTGGGAAGATGTATTGGCTTAGTGGCCCTCCTGGCTGCGTGTGTGTGCGTGTGTGTGTGTGTGTGTGTGTGTGTGTGTGTGTGTGTGTGTGTGTGACACAATATTTTGTAGTTTGTAGATACTGTGCATTGAAATATTAGAAAAGAACAACTGCACATTTTTTGTTGCAGCTTGCTTTGTCAATATTAACCACAAACGTAATGTTACTTGTGGGAATTGCACTGGCTGCCAGTGAAGTGGCGTATCACCTTCAAGGTCAGTTTACTGGCCCATACAACGCTGCATGAACTAGGTCCTGGCTACCTGTGTAACTTACTGTCTTTGTACCAAACCTCTCACCCCCTTCATTTCTCTGAAGTGGGCCTGTTAAGTAATTCCAAGGGGAAGATTGATATCTCAGTGACAGGGCCTTTTCATCTGTTGGTCTAGTCCTTTGGAACAGGTTTCCCAGGGCCCTGAGAGTGGGACCCTCACTGGACACCTTTAAAAGAGGTCTGAAATCCTTCCTCTTTCAGGAACTGTATGGCACTGTGTTATAAGCTGTCAGAAGTCACCTACTGACAGTCTTTGCACTACTAAGTTAATATTTTATTGTAAATATGTATTTGTTCCTTTTAATGTTGTTGTTTATAGTAATGTTTCACTTTACTGTATCTGTAAAGATTTGTTAAGTGCTCAGAGCCCACAGGGTTGGGTGCTATATAAATAAAGTTTACTACTACTTACTACTACTAATATGCAAAAAATCACTGACCTGGCTGCAGAGAAAATTGCAGTTATGCTGCTTTCTGGGGACCTATACTGAATCCCTGCTGGGCTGTCCCTTTACTGTGTGGGCCCTTCCTGCTGGGATTAGCTGTAGGCCTATAATCCTGCTTTCAGCAGAGTTTCCGGCTGCTTACCAACCTCCCTCACAGCCTAGTCAATCTAGTGCCTGTCTGCATCTGCTAAGTCTTTTTCCCTTTCATTGATTTAATTAAATAGGCAGATAGCATTTGCCCAGTGGTGCTGCATATTTTTACTGCTTGACCTGGGGTGTAGTGCTGTGGCAGATGGGGAGATAATCATAATTGACTGGAGCTGGACGGATTGCTCTTGTGGGGCCTGGCTGGCCTTCACTGGTGCTTCTGTGGAGGATACTGTGGTGTGCAGCCTGGCTGGCCCTGACTGGAACTGATGGGGCTGTAAACTGGTAGAGGGGAGGTTATCGTAGAGCCAACTGGCCAAGATGCTGCTACCACACTATAGGAACCCTGACACACTTTCTCACTGCCACGTGCCAACCACTGCATTCCATTTTCAGCACAACAGCTGGTACTCTAACAGGCCAAATACCCTAAGTGACCACTCCCTAGTGCAATGTCTATGGGCAGTTAAACAGACAAGGTCACCCTCCCAGATCACAGTCAGATGAGTCCTAAACAAAAAGAAGGTGCCAGAATTCAAATCTTACTTGCTCCAAGTTGATTGGAGCTTCTTAGATGCCATTCCTAATGTTGACTCAGTCCTAGAATTCTTTGCCTCCACGTTCACACATGCCTGTGATAAGTTTGCACCCTTTAAAAAATGGAAAGAAAGAGGAACACCATCAGGATGGATCACCCCCAGACTCCTTTTCTGCATGAGGGATAGGAACAATTTGTGGGCACTGGCCGAGGAAATAGAGTCCTCTGTCCACCTGCAATTACCAGTGGTGTAGTTTGTGCTTTCCAATCATATTGTTCCTTCTGCTGTTGGTGGGCGTGCACCATGTGTAATGTTACAAGGTAGCCTGCTTCCCTAAGATGCTTACAGTGTTAATCAGTCCATTCTGCTGTCTTTTTTCAATCCTTCAAGGTTTCAGTGTGAATGCCCATGACCAAGTCCACTGGTAATCAACCATGTCAGCCAAACATAAGGTAATAGTTTGTACCAAGTTGAACAATGCATTGTGTTGTTGTAAATGCAGTTTAGTTCTGGTAGTAGTCCTCGCCAGCCATCCCTCCATTGCACTGGTAGTGCTCAAAGCCTGTCTATAGAAACATAGACTTTGACGGCAGATAAGGACCACTTGGCCCACCCAGTCTGTCCATTTCCCTACCTACTGGATAAGCTGCAGATTCTAGTTAACCAACAGCCTATTTCCTGCAACCCCCCACTATAATTGCCTTATGTCTGTCCCATGCATGTTTGAATTCCTCCACTGTTTTAGACCCCACAACCTCTCCAGGAAGGCGGTTCCATGCTTCCACCACTCTCTCCGTGAAAAAGAATTTCCTCACATTACCCCTGAGCCGTCCCCCCTCTAACTTTAAATTGTGCCCCTTGTTCTTACACATCTCTTTTTCTGAAAGATGCTACGCCCTGGACTTTTTGATTCCCTGAGGTACTAAAGTTTCTATCATGTCCCCGTCCCTCCTTTCATCAAGGGTATACATATTAAGCTCTCTCAGTCTCTCTTCATATGGTTTCTGATGTAGACCCTGCACCATTTTAGTTGCCCTCCTCTGGACTGCTTCCATCCTGTCTATGTCCTTGCGTAGATGAGGTCTCCAAACTGCATGCAGTACTCCAGATGGGGTCTCACCAACTGTCTGTATAGAGGGATAACCACTTCCTTTTTCTACTTGTGATGCCCTCCTATGCATCCCAGTATCCCCTGGCTTTCCCTACTGACTTCTCACATTGCATACCCACCTTTAGGTCATCTGATATGACTACACCCAGATCCTTTCCATTATTGTTGTTGTTAGTACCTCCCTGTTGTGTACTCTTCTCCTGGATTTTTATTTCCCAGGTGCATTACTTTGCACTTCTTTGCATTGAATCTAAGTTGCCATATGTCTGACCATTCCTCCAACCTTGCCAAGTCCTTCTCATCCTTTCTACCCCCCTTGTGTATCAACTCTGTTACAGATCTTTGTGTCATCCGCAAAGAGGCATACCTTTCCTTCCAGACCCTCTGCAATGTCACCTATAAAGACGTTAAAGAGGACTGGACCCAGTACTGAGCCCTGAGGTACTTCACTAGTAACCCCTTTCTTCAGAATGTGTTCCATTCACTATTACCTTCTGTGTCCTGTTGTGCAGCCAGTTTTTCTCAGGCTACCACCCTGGGACCCACTCCCAGGCTGGCTAACTTGATTATTAATCTTTTGTGCGAGACTGTGTCAAATGCCTTGCTAAAGTCTAGGTAGGCCATATCCACAGCCCCTCCCTGGTCTATTACTTTGGTCACCCAGTCAAAGAAATCAATTAGATTTGTCTGACATGACCTTCCTGCTGTGAATCCATGCTGCTTTGGGTCCAGTGCCCCACTGGCCTCTAGGTACTCAACAATTCTTTCTTTCAGAAGTGATTCCATCATTTTCCCCACCACTGAGGTCAAACTAACAGGTCTGTAGTTTCCTGCTTCTGCCTTGCTCCCACTTTTGTGAAGGGGAATCACATCTGACCTCCTCCAGTCCTCAGGTACCACCCCATCTTCCCATGATTTGTTAAACAGTGTGGTTAGTGGTGTCACTAGATCCTCCCTTAGCTCTTTTAGGATTCTAGGCTGAATCCCATCAGGCCCCATTGCGTTGTCCACCTTGAGTTTTAGAAGTTCTTTCAGTACTCTTTCTTCTTTAAATGGACTGGTATCAACCCCACTATCCAGAGCGCTTCTACTGTTTGGTTTAGTAATCCTCCTCTTCTTCTTTTTGTGAATACTGAGCAAAAATATTCATTCATTATCTCTGCCTTTTCACTGTCTCCCTCTGCCCACCTCTCCTCACCTTTATTAATCTTCCCTATCCCTCCCTTAACCTTTCTGTGTTCCCTAATGTACCTATAAAAGGTTTTATCCCCCTTCTTAACTGAGTTGGCTATCCTTTCCTCGGTTTGGGCCTTTGCTTTTCTGACTGCCTTCCCCACTTCTTTCTACTTTAATTGATACAATTCCCTGTCGTATTCCGTCTGTGATTCCTTATACTTTTTGAATGCAGCCTTTTTCTCCTTAACCTTCCCTGACACTTCTTTTGAGAGCCATAGTGGTTTTTTATTCCGCTTTGTTTTCTTTATTTGTTTCACACATATGAGAGTTCTGTTGGCATGTTCACACAAACCATTTGTCTGGAGATGGTAAGGAGCTACAGTATTTAGATCTATTGCCCTCCATGCAACATGCACAGTTCTCAGAATAATTGTGATTCAAATGCACCCTTTGATTTGTAGAGAGGTTCCCATAGGGTCTAACAAAGTGGTTCCAAAGTGCTTCTGCTGTGGTTTTGACAGAATGGTCTCTCACAAGTACAGCTACTATGAATTTAGTGTAGTGATCATTCACTGTCAGGATGTAGCAGGGACTGATTCAGCTGGCTTCAACTTTTAAGTGAGCTAGTGCTACCATTTCCAAGGGTGTCTTGGTTAGTATGTGATGCAGAGCGGCTCATTGAGCATTGTCACTATCCTTCTTGAGACTGTATATCCTACAGTTGTCATATCACTGCTCTATGTCTTCTATCATTCTCACCCAGTAAATTCTTTGGTGGATTGTTCTCTCTGTCTTTTTGTGTCCACAGTGCCCTGAGACATTATGGTAGGCCTCCAAGATTGGCTCAATTTCCTGCCATGGTAGCACAATTTGACATATTTCCTTTTGACTTCTCAGGTCTTTGATTAAGTGGATCAACTTGCCTTTCTCTGCTTTCAGATAGCCCAGCTGTCGAAGCAGTTTCACTAGTTCCACTGGTATATTCTTTCTTTCTCGGCTGGTGAGCATCCTTCCTGTGTTCAGGATGTCTTTGAGGTTTCAGATCAGGGAGCCTTGCTTGTGAAGCTGTTGCCATAGACCCTCCTGTTCATCAGATTTCTAACTGGGATCTGTTGATGTTTCTGGTTCTGATTCATCACCATGCTGACAGCATATTCAAACAGATTCCCTGGTACCTGAATAAAGGGTGGCATCTCCAACTCCCCCCTTTTGGTTTACCTTTCTCCAGTTCATCCTGACTGGGTAATCTGGACAGGATGTCAGCACTTCCATTAAACCTTTCCGAATGATATTTTATGGTTAAATTTAAGCTGGCCAACCAAGAAGTCTATTCCTGTTCCAGTGCTTCCAACATTTCTGATCCCAAGTGTGCTAATGGAATTGTTGTTAGTGTAGACTGTGAATGGCATAGCAGCCAGATAGTGTTGAAATTTTTTAGCCACAGCCCATACTAAAGCAAAAAATTCAAGTTTGAACAAACTGTACCTTGCATTGTTAATTTCTGATCCTCTTAGTCCTTGGGCTGTTGAAAACTGTTACACATTTAGTTCCATTCTGTTCTTGCACCAGCACTGCTCCCAACCCTCAGTTGCTTGCATATGTGGGCAACTAGAATGGCGTGCTGTAGTCTAGGTGGTCCAAAATAGGTGCTGTTGTTAGTATCACTTTCGGATGGCTGAATGCTTCTTGGCACTTCTGAATCTATTCTATAACTTCTGTTTTGGAAACCTTTCCCTTTGGTAGAAGTAGGAGTTTATGTAGTAGAGTGACTGTTTTGGCAAAGTTCCTTTGAAATCTCTGGTGGTATCCCATGAATCCCTGGAAGCATTTCACATCCCACGTGGTCACACGTTGAGGCCAATCTTTTGCTACCTCTTTTTTGTCAAAGTCAGGTGCAGTTCCTTCTGTGGAAACAGTGTGGTGCAGGTAATCAACCTTCTCTTTCATAAAATGGCATTTGGCAGACTTTATGTTCAGTCCTTACTTGGTCAGTTGCTCAAAGACTATACTGAGGTGCTGCAGATAATCCTCATACATCCTGGAGTAGATGATAATGTCATCTATTTAGAGCTGGATAGTGTTCATGTTCTCACTTCCTAGGCAGCTCTCCACTAGACATTGAAATATACCAGGGGCATTACAGAGGCTGAATGGCATTCGGGTGAACTTCAACAGGCCCAATGGCATGGTAAAGGCTGTCTTTTCTTGATCTTCAAAGGCCACAGGGCTGGCCAATATCCACTCACTACAATTATTGTGGAGAAGTAAGCAGCAGTCTCAAGGCTGTTAGGTCATCCTACATCCTTGGCAAGGGATATGTACCTTTGTACATTGTTTTGTTCGGCTTTCAATAGTTAATGCAAAATCAAATCTTTCCATCCTTTTTCTTTACTAGAATTATGGGTGCTGTCCAGGGGCAATGGCTCTCCTGAATGACTTCTACATCATCTCTGGATCATCTGCTTTGTAGATCAGTATATCATTCTAGCTATATGCTGACATTTTTCCCTGATTGGTAGGTGATCTCCTGTGAAGATGTGGTGCTGTACATGATGGGTGCATCTGAAATCTAGAGCATGGTGAGAGAGCGCTTCACTGTGAATCTGTAACAGTTCAGTTAGTTCGATCTTTTGAGCTTCTTTTCTCCCAGGAAGCCCTGTTCATATTGTGTATCCATGCTGGCTGTATAACTTGTTCTGTTGGGACCTTACTCACATGAGCCTGTGTATGTACATGTTCCACATTCTCTTCTGGTTCAGGAACTACAATTTCTGTCCAATCCACCTTTGTCTGGTGGGCCACTGGCTGTCACTTGTGGTTCTGGATAGGCTGGGCACCATGGTCGAGTGGTATGACTGGTATGCTTACTCTTCTGATGGTTACTGTGCTCCTGGCTGTGACTAATGGCTCCTTTTCCCATATTCAATATGGCTCTTTCATCATCATGTAAGCTTGCCCCTTCAGTCCCATCTTGGCAAACTACAATAGTTTCTGTTCCTTGGTCCAGTTGTATTAATCATTGATCAGTCACACAGGCTATGTTGATCTCTCCATCTTTTCTAGAAATGTGCTGGTGGTTCAGGAGGTGTTGCATGGTGTTCTGCCACAATCACTTTTCCTTGGGTGGTAACTGTGGAGCCTGTCATCTCATCACTTCAGTCTAGGCTTTGTGAAACTGTTGCAACAGGCTCTTCCCAATCATGACAGTTGGAAGGACTGATCACATGTTTTGTCTGTAAGAATACCTTACTGTGGGTACTCCAAGCCACCCAATCCAGTGGTAGTTTCCACAGAACTTATGATTGGTATCGTGGACCTGTTATTGGCAATCATTTTTATCCATCTCCTTGGTGGATGCTGAAATTCTTCCTTGAACCAATGCTTGAAGAAGTACTAACTCTGTGTGGTAGTGACTTGGGATCAGTGTCCAAAAGTGCAGATAGGATCTATTAATCTGTGCAAGTATGGTCAGACAACTTTGATCTTTGTGGGGCTCCTGATGGACCTGCTTGTTGCTGTCCCAGGGTTTGGCCCTCCACATGTGGGACTTCTTGCTTAAACCACTGCCATGTCCTTTCCTGGTTGAATCTCCTCTTGACATTCCCACTTACAGTACTTCACATCTTTGACCGATCAGTTTCCTTAAATGTTGAACTGATTTCATGGCCTTCCTCCTGGGTTACCTCTGGAGAGCTGTGCTCTGTCCACTGCCAGTCCTTGTTGGCCATGCAGCTGTTCTCAGATTTCTTGTCTCAAGTCATCCTTGAAACTCTTTAGTTCATGTTGCAGTTCCCTCAGTAAACAAGACGATAGTTCATATTCAGCCACATTTTGTCTTTCTCCTGAGGGACTATGGGTGGATGGATCCTACTGTGATCTGCCAATCACCAAATTTTAAATAAATAAATAAATAAAATAAATCTGTCACAATGTGTGGACTCCATCCCTCTTCTTGGTGATGAAGTTCAACCTTCATGGGAGAAACCAGACTCTTCCGGTCTCAAATCCGCTAATGCCCTGCCAGTCCATGTCAATTCCTTCAGTTGCAGCTGCTTAGCAGCAAGCCAGCCATTCTCACTGAGAAGCATTTCTCTTTTTTTCATACTGCTGAAGATGAATTATGCCACGACTAGGGCTCTTGGTTAACAACTTGATAACTTCTTCCTTAAAGTTCCAAAAGTGGTAGAGGGGAGGTTGTCACACAGCCAACTGACCCAGATGCTGCTGCCATGATATAGGACACCCAATGTGTGTTCTCAGCCTCGGGACTAGAGGTGGGTGAAGTCTACAAATTTCATTCTGCCAAAAATGTTGTGAATAGCACTCTATTCGCGGAGTGCAATCCACAAAATCTGGCAATTCATGGAGTGGGGGGTCAACCCTGAAGTATGTAATTTCCATACAAAACAACTAAAATTAATATCCATGGTGTCTAGTGGTAGTTCCCCCCTGCCACCTCCCTGGCACACTGCCCTGGTGTCTAGTGGTGCTCCCTGCCACAGTCAATTGCTGTCAGGAAGGACACAATATATAAAAAACATTTTTCCATCAAATCCCTTCCCTGGTGTCAGTGCCCCTCTCGCCACCAATTGCTGGCCACAATACATCCCCCCAACTGCTGGCACCTTGGTGTGGTGTCTAGTGGTCCCTCCACCTCCCGATTTGCTGCCCAGTTGGCACCCACATCCACAATACTGCTTTAATTTTTTTTTTTAAGTTTCATTTAATCCCTGGTGTCTAGTGGACCCTGCTACACTGTCAGGTAGTGCCCCCACCCAGCTCCCCCAACCCCAACCCTGAGCAGGCCACTGGCACAGCCCTCCACTCACCTCCATGGCTGGCAGCCCAACTGAGCTCAATGAATGAGCGCATACTTATACAAGCATGCTCTCATTCATTGACAGCTCATGGTCATTTTCTTTAGTTTTCAGGGTTGTAGAGAAGGGAAGGGGGCTACTCTGGTCACTGGTGGTGGAGGTGGGATGGTAGAAATGGTATTGTGGACCCCTCCAGTCCACAACACCATTCCCCCCATCCTGACCCCACCCCATGGGCCACCAGAGTGGCCTCCTCCCCTTCTCTACACCCCTGAAAACTGAAGAAAAGGACTACAAGTTGTCAATGAATGAGGGCGTGCTTGTACAAGGACGCATTCATTCATTGAGCTCAGTCGGGCTGCCGGCCATAGAGGTGAGTGAAGGGCTGTACCAGTGGCTCACTCGGGGTCATGGTTGTGGGAGAGCAAGGTGGGGTCACTACCTGACAGGCTTGGGGGCTGGGGAGGTCCACTAGATACCAGGGATTAAATGAAACTTGAAAAAAAATGAAACAGTATTGTGGAGGTGGATGCCAGCTGGGAGGCAGTTGAGGGTGTGGGGAGGACCACTAGACAACAGGGCAGGGTGCCAGCAGCTGGGGGAGGATGTATTTTGGCTGGCAATTGGTGGCAGGGGAGCACTGACACCAGGGGGATTTAAGGAAAAATACATTTTTATTTTTTCTATATTGTGGAGATCGGTGGGGGTAGGGCCCACTGGACACCAGTGAGGGAAGTCAGGCTGCCGGCTATGGGGGGGGTGTGACTTCTCCTTGCTTTGGGATTTTTAAGTGCAATATGCATTTAAACCCCCTAAAAGCAAGGCAAAGTCACAAATGGCGAATTCCTGGTAATTTCGCCAAATTATCCAAGTGCTCTGTGGATGCGAATTTGGTGACTTCACCACAAATTCACCCATAGAGAAAAACTTTGCTGCATCTCTACCCAAGACCTGACAGCCACTTTCACTTTTGCTATTGCAGCTCAGTCTGGTGCTGCTGAAAATGCTGTTGCCACCCACTCTCACCTGCTTTCTCACCACTGTGACCTGGACACTGCTGACACTCACTTCCACTCTTACAACTGTTGCTGCTTGGATGCTGCCAAAAAGGAACTGAACTGAGGCAATTAGCTTTCAAATAAAAAAAAAATGGGGCCATATGAAACCTGCACTACAGCCACCGACTGCTGCTCTGACTGCCAATACTGGGAACCACCAACACTGTTGGCACTCATGAGGGGGAAACCAGTTGCTGACAGGAAGAGAGACAAGAAAAGGACCACAGGGACCACCACTCAGGTACACTGTTTTTATTTCCTTCAAAGGTTGGATCACCTGCATTCTGCCTCACTACCTCAGGCTACACATACTAACCAGCCAAAGGCACTTAGCTAAATACTTGACTGTGCTCACTTTAGCCATGAGCAACCCTGAAGTACACCTTAACAGCTGAGTGTGTTACGAGACAAACCTGATTTCCAGTGCCATGGTTCATATACATAGCCTTCCCAACATTCGGGATGCCAAGTCACTAACAGTGTGGGGGGGGGCAACAAATGAGCCAGAGTGAACTGAACATTCAAACACTGAACTGGCACTGGGTCTTCTAGAAGAATCCACCAGACTTGACAACAAATGGGATGGCATTAGAAACAAAGCTAGCTGTGATTTTATGTATGTGCGAATTGAGGCCATCGTAGATTAAAGACAGACCTCAGAAACAGATATAAAGTTAGTGGAAGAGTCACTGAAGCTTAAAATACAGGAAAATGAGTTTAAAAAGAATCTTATAGACATTAAACAAAAATTAGCAGAGTACAAAGAACGGTAGAAACAACAAAAAATCTAAACATTTATTAGAGACACAAATGACTACAGGGATGGCTGAGTCTATACAAATAAAAAATGTAAAAAACGTCAACAATTTCAGCGAAGTACATACAACATAAATGAATGCTCTGACAGTGACAATAGTTGTACTACGGACGCCCAAAGAGCAAGTAGCACTGAAGACCCCTACAAGCAGATTCTCAATAGCCAGGGACATCATACACCATGGAAAAGGAACCAAGATATGACTTAAGAAATCCACAGAGAGACATGCATAGATGGGGGGGAAGGATTCTGGAGGGGAGCTGGGGAGGAGGGTGAGATAGAAGGCAAACAGGACAACAAACTATAAATAGAGACAGGAACCAACAGGGACTGACATAATACCAATATTCAACTTAGGCAAAATAACCGTAACTCCAATAGAAAGCAAACTCCTAAGCATGGAACTATCTTTTGCACCCACAGTCAGGCAACCTGTTCAACTTAGAAGTTGACCTCCAAAAAGTATTTCAAATATTACGCTTAAAAAACAATCTGGGCAGAAACCACAACAAAATGAAGACATATGCCAGCAACAAATGAAACAGAGTATGCAAATAAAGTCTAAGTATAAATCCCCTATTAGACAAAACAGCTCTACGATGCTGATTTGACAACCAAGTTGTCAACCGCCATCACAGCGATGGATTTATGTTGACTGCGACTTGCGGTCGACATAAATCTGACTTGAGACCCCAGCCATTTTTTCAATGGGGCTTCACCTCCTGATCTCTAGGTTTCTAACTCCAAGTCAGAGTTGGATCAGGAAGGGGTGCAAGACCAGAAGAGAGAGTTCCGAGGTCTTGGGTGATCTATTACAGCAGAAATGTCAATGCTGTCAGCACAGACATTTTCACTGTAATAGTGTCACAGTCCTGGGCGCATACTGGATGAAACCATGGATTTGAGTCATTCTGTAAAAATGTGGAAAAAGAAGTAATGGGGCTATTCAAAAACAGAGAGGATTTAAAACTGCAACATAAGAATTTTTCTAGAACAGAGAGAATAGCACTTGACAGAATAAAAAATGACACAAGTATTATAATCAAAAGTCCAACAAAGTGAGAGGTATAGTCATACAAGATTGGGAATAATACAGGAAAATGTGTTTGGAATTAATAAATAATGCTAATAATTACAAACTCTTGCCATGTGACCCAACTTGAGCTATCCAGATAGAAATTAAGAGTATGCTAGAAGAATATTCTGTTATTGGTTGGATCCAACCATGGGAGGTAGACATATTGACCAATGATTTTCCTAGATTACCTACTTTTTACCCAATACCTAAAATTCACAAAAGTACAACAGATTCCACCAGGAGACCAATAGTTTCCGGAATAGGGTCAGTGTTTGAACCATTTTTGAAGTACATCAACTTTCACATACAGCCACTTATACAGACCACACAATCATATGTTAAAGATACAACAGACATGATTTTAAAACTCAGACAGATCTCAGAACAGGGCATTCAACAAGAAACATATCTGGTTACACTAGATATAGCAGAACTATACATGTCTATCCCACACCAAGAAGGAGTGGAATACCTTAGGGACATATTAGACAAAAGGGATAGAGGGGCTAAGCCAAATATAAGAGTTTTACAAAGCATGGCAGAAACAATACTCAATAAAAACTATTTTGAGTTAGATGGTAAATTTTACCAACAGAATAGAGGCACAGTGATGGGGTCCATGATGGCCCCAGTTTATGCCAACACATACATGAACAAATCCAATGAAAAATTCATCCACAAACCAAACAATAATCAATTCTACAAAAAAATAAGGTCATGGCTTAGATATACTGATGATATATTTATGACACAGCAGGGAACAGAGGAAGAGTTGGGAATTTTTTTTGACAAGCAAAATCAAAAAGATCAACATTTGAAATTTGTAATGAACTTTGATAAAACACAGGTGCCATACCTTAAACTGATAATTAGGAAAGTAGAAGGCACAATAGAAACCACACTTTTCTGATAGAAACATGATCTTACATAGCAACAGTTTTCATGAGCAGAAACTAAAAATCAGCATACCATACTCACAACCCACCAGAGTTAAAAGAAATTGTTGTAGGAAAGAAGATGTGGAAGAGGAAATGGGAAAGATGCTGGGCAGATTAGAGGAACAAGGGTACAAATATTGGACATTGAAAAAAGCTGAAAACAAAATAAAAAACAAAAGTAGAGAAGAATTTTTGAGTCAAGGAACAGGAGACACTAAGAGGAAAATAGGGTAGTTTTTTCCACTAAGTTCACCACAAAATGTCTGACATCAGAAGGATAATCAATAAGCATTGATATCTGGTTCAGACAGATAATGATAATGAACAAATGCAAAAATTACAGAATAGGTCAATTATTGCAGCAAAAGAAGTTAAAAACATCAAATACCAGGTAGTACCATCCTGATTGAAACTACCAGAAACAGAAGGAGGACAGTTACTATTGGACCCACTATCACACGGGATGGCACCATGTGAAACCTGTTCAGTTTGTAGCCACACATCTAAAAAAAATATATATACATCCCCACACTGGAGAAAATTTTAAAAACGATCAACTTATAACCTGCACTATAGAGGGGGTTATATATGTACTATAATGTCCGTGCAACATGTTTTATATATATAGGACAAACTGGAAGGATACTTAAAACTAGTATACAGGAGCATAAATGGGACATTAGGAGAAGAGATGAGACCTCATTGGTAGGTACACACTTTAATGAGGCAGGACACAATGGGGCATCATTGAGGTTTTGGGGCCTTGAAAAAGTAACACAGTCACCAAGAGGAGGAAGTTTTAGGGATCAACTTTTAAATGCTGAGATGAGATGGATTTTTATATGAGAACGTTAGAAAGATCAATTGGTATGAATGTCGAAACAAACTGGCATGCATGTACCTAGTGATGTGACAGAAGTATGGATGCTCCCACACGGTAACATAATAATACAGATCCTGAGGGAGAAATCAGAAAAAGATAGAGAGATAATCTCCAAATGTTAGTAATGGGGTATGTAGTGATGGACAGAAGTATGGACGCTCCCACACCGTAACATAATAATACAGATCCTGAGGGAGAAATCAGAAAAAGATAGAGAGATAATCTCCAAATATTAGTAACGGGGTATGTAGTGATGGACAGAAGTATGGACGCTCCCACACCGTAACATAATAATACAGATCCTGAGGGAGAAATCAGAAAAAGATAGAGAGATAATCTCCAAATGTTAGTAATGGGGTATGTAGTGATGGACAGAAGTATGGACGCTCCCACACCGTAACATAATAATACAGATCCTGAGGGAGAAATCAGAAAAAGATAGAGAGATAATTTAAAAATGTTAGTAATGAGGTATGTAGTGATGGACAGAAGTATGGACGCTCCCACACTGTAACATAATAATACAGATCCTGAGGGAGAAATCAGAAAAAGATAGAGAGATAATTTAAAAATGTTAGCAATGAGGTATGTAGTGATGGACAGAAGTATGGACGCTCCCACACCGTAACATAATAATACAGATCCTGAGGGAGAAATCAGAAAAAGATAAAGAGATAATTTCAAAATGTTAGTAATGGGGTATGTAGTGATGGACAGAAGTATGGACGCTCCCACACCGTAACATAATAATACAGATCCTGAGGGAGAAATCAGAAAAAGATAGAGAGATAATTTCAAAATGTTAGTAATGGGGTATGTAGTGATGGACAGAAGTATGGACGCTCCCACACCGTAACATAATAATACAGATCCTGAGGGAGAAATCAGAAAAAGATAGAGAGATAATCTCCAAATGTTAGTAATGGGGTATCCTATTCATAAACATGAGGGAATAGAGGATAGAAAACACTACGTAACATAAAGGAAATGTACGGTATGAATAAGTTATTTTAAACACTTAAAATAAATTGATCTTGGTTAACCTCCAACTTTTAAAATAATGAGTGCAGAATGCCATATAAAGAAAATTTATGCAAGACTGTGTGAATAGAGCACAAATTAATATTTGAGAATTGTGATGTAATATGCACTGTAAGGTATATATATGAAATTACCTTGTTTGACCTTCCATATTGCTGCACAACATAGCCCACCCTCATGTATGTTAGTGAGTAATACACTGTAGAAAACAGTTTTCTCTGGTCTGCTAAATAAAAACAGCACAAAAAAGCAAGCAGAGTGCTAGTCATCCAGTATGAATATACTGAAACATGACTCCATTTTTTTTTCAATTCAAATTTTATTAACAATTTTACAATAATACAGGAGACAGAAACAATAACAGTGGGAAAACTTTATTACAGCATGAAGTAATGTTCTGCCCCTCCCCACCCCCTCGCCCCCTCCCACCCAGTACAACAGCATCACAGAGAATCATCCCAGTCATTTAACTATGACATGTTATTATTATCACCACCAATAGTAATTAGAGTGTGTAAGGGATCCCAGATCTGCATATACTTCCGTTGTCTATTATAGAGGTCCGCAGTGGCTTTCTCTGTTCTGAGTTTAGCTAGAATTTCATGAAGCCATTCTTGATAAGATGGACAAATATCATCCTTCCAATGTTTGAGGATGACTTTTTCAACAGACAAAGCTATCATGGAAATATGAAATCTCTGGGTGGTAGCATCAATAATAAGTCCCCTAGCAGACAAACTTCTGGGGTAAAGCAATCCTGAAGACCCAACAAGGGGTCCAAATTGATCTTAATAGAATTCCACAAGGGGGTTATCTTAGGACATTGCCAAAAAATGTGGAGAAGTCTCCCTTTGTCTAGGGAACATCTTGAGCACAAATCCGAGTCTAGAAGGCCCCAACTAGCAAGTTTTGGGGGAGTATAATAAAGATTATGTAAAATATGGTATTACATGAGCTGTAGTCTGTTCTGTGACACAAACTTATGGCAGTACCACCATAATACGGTCCAGTCAAAGGTATATTGTGGGAAAAGTGAGGACCAATATAGTGGGACCATAGGAACCTCCAAACTGCCAATGAAAAAGGGCCTGGCATAGTTTCAAAATTACCTTGGAAGGACTTAACAACGGAATAAGCTCTTGTAGGAAAGAAAATGCGGGGGGATGGGGAGGAATATTGCCCCATGTTCTAGCAAGAAGGTGTTTAAGTTGGAGGACCTTGAAGTGGCTAGATACTGGAATATTAAATTTTGAGATAATCTTGGATATGGAAAGCCAGGAACTTCACCCTCAAGGAAGGTAGATAAGATCCCTTCTCCCAGCTGAGGCAACCAATTGGAGGGAATTCTGTGTTTGTTTATTAAGAAAGATGGCAAGTTCCATATGAATTGAGATAAATCCAGATGAGGTTTGTAATGCAGAAAGAACAAAGTTGAGCGTATATTCTTAATGAAGTCGCTAGCGTTGTACATTTTCGAATATCTTGTAGGGAAGAAGTCTTGACATAAAACAAGGTCGGGAGATCGATACCTGTAGACTGGATAAAGTCCATTTCTATTTTGAGCCAAATCGGCCTCAGGCTACAGGGATCTGGAATTAGCCATTTAAGGTACTTTGATAAGTGACTAGCCCAGTAGTATAAAGTCAGATGAGGAATACGGAGATCACCATTGAGTTTCTGAGCTGCCAATTTGTGGTATGCTAAAGGGGATGTTTATTAAACCATATAAAGTTAGTAAATAATCTATAAATTTTCTGAAACCAGGACAATGGAATGAATGACTTAAGAAGCGATAAGGGATAGAAAAGGCGGAGAAACACGTTCATTTTGATTAAGTTAATACGGCCCCATAATGAAATAGGGAGTTTTGACCATCTATCAAGGTCTTGGGTAATGCTCTGAGTCATGGGTTCCAGGTTCTTTTTAAACCACAAGGAAGGGTTACGTGTAAGCATGATTACAAGATATTTGAGGGAGACCGGTGACCATTATAGGCCTAAAGAAGTAATATTGTGTTTAAACACCTTGTAATTGAAAGAAAAGATACATGATTTATTGGGATTTAATTTGTAATTCAAAAAGGAGCTAAACTTCGCGACCGTGGCTAGCATAGCAGGGATTGACGAGTCAGGATAGGACAAATGAAGAAGAATATCATCTGTATATGCTGTAACTTTAACTATGGTATTACGTACCGCTATACCTTGTATGTCCGGATTAATTAAAAGATTCCGAATGAGCGGTTCTAAATGGAGATTAAATAATAAGGGGGAGAGGGGACAACCTTGCCTCGTTCCAGAGTATAAAAGAAAAGGCTTTGAGAATGCACCGTTCCCTGAAATCCTGGCAGAAGGAGCTTGGCAGAGGGCTCAGATCCAATGTATAAATGTAGAAGGAAAAGCAAATGCATGGAGAGTATTAAATAAAAAGTTCCAATTCACATGGTCAAATGCCTTCTCAGCATCCAGGGACACCAAAACAGCTGGAAATATGGCATCCCTGGACTCCGAGAAGACATGGGAAAGCATTCGAAGATGGTCCGACGAAGATCGCCCCATCATGAATCCTACTTGTGACATTCTGATCAGATCAG
This sequence comes from Neoceratodus forsteri, assembly GCA_016271365.2. NCBI lineage: Eukaryota > Metazoa > Chordata > Ceratodontiformes > Ceratodontidae > Neoceratodus > Neoceratodus forsteri. The sequence continues at coordinate 474,253,831 of CM057455.1, forward strand.
GGAGGAACAGGGTAAGCCTGTCAGCCAGGATCTTCGAGAGGATTTTAATATCCTGATTCAGAAGGGATATGGGCCTGTAACTCTGTACCATCTCAGGTTCCTTGTCAGATTTAGGGAGAAGAATAATTAGGGCTTCAAACAAGTGGGGATCAGAAGCGGCCCCAGATAAGATGTGGAGGAACAGTCTATGAAGGGTCGGGGCTATTTGATCCTGAAATGTTTTGTAAAATAATGATGAAAAACCATCTGGTCCCAGAACCCTATCCGATGGAAGAGCCTTTATCACTTCAGTAATTTCAACTATGGATATAGGAGAAGAAAGAAACCCCTTTTGAGCTTCAGACAAGGAGGGAAGGCAAGACTCACGGAGATATGCCTCTAGAGCCTCTGGTGAAGGGGGATTGTCCATGTTACTATATAGTTGCTGATAATAGTGCGCAAACTCCTGTACAGTCTCTGAGGGGGATGATCTCAGGGATCCCTCTATATGAGACCTGACAGGTAGGATAAACCTAGAAGATTCCTGTAACTTGATCCTTAAAGCTAACAGGTGCCCCCCTTTTTCACCTTGATCGGTATAGAGAGCCTTTCTACGGATAATGGCCAGTTCAGCTTTGTCCCTCAGTAAATCTAGATACCTGTCCTTAACAGTGAGCAGTTTCTGCCTAGATTTCTCCAGAGTTTGAGGGGATAGATTAGCCTCCAGAGTGCGAATTTGTGATAATAGGGAGAGAAGCTCAGCTTCACGGGTTTTTTTCCGCTTGGTAGCTAAACTAATCAAAACCCACCCTCAAGTGAGCCTTAAAGGCACCCCATGTGATATCTGGGATCATGTCTTCTGTGGAATTTACTGAAAAGAAAAGATCTATCTGGTCTTTAACCTGCTTGGAGATACATAAGTCTCTAAGTAACTGGTCATTTAGTTTCCAGCGACTCTCTTTTTTAGGAAGGGAGAGTAAGGCTAGGTGACACATCACTAGAGAGTGATCAGATAAAGGGCCAGGTTGGACTGAGGATTATATCACCCCTGGAAGGAGAGATTGGCATATTAGTAAATAATCTATATGAGAGTGCGACCTGTGGACTGGGGAAACAAAAGTATACTCCCTACTATTGGGGTGTAAAACTCTCCACATGTCGCATAAGCCACACTGGTCCAATAAATCCCTAACTGCTCTCTGCCCAGGTGAAAGTCCCTTTAGTACAGATCCTGACCTATCAAAAAAAGGATCCAACACCAAACTGAGATCCTCGCCCATTACTATCGGTATAGGAAGCAGGGGTAAAAGAAGAGTTATAAGCTTCATAAAGAAGCTGTGATTATCTGTGTTGGGGCCATAAGTACTACAGAGTAAAAGTGGCATAGAAAAAAGTGTACCCTGTACCATAATATATCTACCACCAGGATCCCTAAAAACCTGCGTGGGAGTAAACGGGACATTTCTATTAATAATTATCATGACCCCACAACTGTTAGTAGACCCTTGGGCAGCAAAAACTTGCCCAATCTGCTGCTTCCTCAATTGTAAAGCCTCGGTTTCTAATAGGTGGGATTCCTGTAAGGAGGTAACCTGGGATCATAAAAGATTCAAGTGTTTAAGTATTCAGTATTGCTTGGGCTTCCTCCTAATCCCTTTCACATTCCAAGTAGCAAAAGTAATGTCATTAGCCATCATGCCTTATAAAGAGAAAACAAACATAAAGCAAGTAGGTGATGATGCAACATTTAGCAAATAAACACAACCCACTGGATCCTGTTGTACAACATGAGTCCATTTTGAAAAACTCCCATTTCTTTCCAACACAGGGGAACTGTTTATGGTTGCAGTCACCATGTCATCCTGAGGGAATTCTCAAAATGGACTTGAGAGGCATCAAGAGACAGTGGATGAGGCAGCAACAAACAGCTCAGCCATTTTCTGCATACGCAGTCAACTCTAATACAAACAAATCTAGACTCCTTCATGAGGTAAGCGTTGCATCTTACTTTCAAAAAAGTTCAAAATAAGCAAAGTAATCAAAGGGCTATTTAGTTGTTGATATCGATTTAAAACGTAGTTTCCTGAATTATATCTCTACAGCAGTAGAAGGACATAACATAACTAAAGAAACTGTAAAGGTAGGCCACAGTCTTTGATTTGAAGGGGGTCAGGCTTCTTAAAGCAGCAGTGACATGTTTACAGCATATTCACTCTGACATGAGCACATAAAACAAAAAACATACATTTTGTCATTACAGAACAATTGAGTAAAAGGAAAAATAAGTGTTGTACCTTATACAGAAAAAGAGAGTATACAGTATAAGGTAGATGAGATGGAACAAATGTGGTAGAATATACTTTGCATATATAAACCCATGAAAAAAATGTACTAAAGAAGTGATGTAAAATTATGTATTAACAGAATAAAAAATACAAAACTCAGTGAACAAGCTTCCTGGAGGAGTAAAACATAGCAGGGAAGTAATAAAAGAAATGTATCAGCATAAACACTTGAAACTTTATTATTTAAAGGACCCCTTAGCATTACATAATTTTTCCATTTGTCTAGTGTGCTCTGTGTGTGGGGGAGGGGTGCTGACTGGGACAAGGGAAAAGCTGCACAGGAAAACTGGCTGCACAACACAGAAATGGCTGCAAAAAATAAATAAATGCCATGTAACTCCTTTTGCCACTATTTTTTACACTGAAGATGATTTATAGAACAAGACTAAAGCTTCTGATTTTGCTGTGTACTTTTATTGTAGGTAACACAAACTGTTGAAACAGTGCAAAACATAATTGAAAACATTATTTAAAAAATTATTTAAACAGCATCTTGTATACATGTTGACTGTGAGACACCTCTTCAATGGGTATCTTCTAAATGTGTCATGCCTAGAAAAGAAATACTGAGGGGTTTGCCTTTCTCAGCAAAAGAAAGCTCAGTGTTTCTGCGCTGGAGAGTCCATGGCAGTGGCAGGTTAGCAAGATTAGAAAGGTAAATGACAAACGGGAGCAGATTTTAATACTCCCTGGCAATGAACAACTAATTAGGCTGAACGGGGGACTTAGCAGGTGATGTTAGTTGACATTTATAATGTGACACGACTCTACCAGTGGGCATCAGGTGGTTTGAAACCCCTTCCAAAATTATTGGCTTAAACAGGTTACTCCGTTGTTTTGTTGGAGCTAAAAAATACGCTGAAGACATAGGAAAGGAATTGGGACATTCAATATTATTCATTTAAGTGGGATATATATACTTAAGCAATGGTCATACGAACATATGAAAAAGCCAGCAGAATAAGGCCATTTGGTCTATATAGCCAGCTTGTATTGCAGGGTCCACATCTTAAACTACTGACCATGCACCCCCTTCCTAATACTCCCATCCTTTCCATCCACCCCTTCATGGCCATTACTTTCCCCTTAGGTCTAACCTAACCTGTCTTGAAGCAGCCCACCATCTTCAATAAGACCATCTCTTCCAGTGGTGCATTCCAACTAGCCACCATCCTCTTTGTGAGGAAATGCTTGCTATCCTCTCAACTAAACCTACCCTCCTCCAACTTAAGAGTGTATCCCCTCATGTTTCAGTTGCCACTTAGCTTAAGTGGACCTTCCTTATCCACCCTATTTATACCTTTCAAGTACTTGAAGATCTCAGTCATGTCCCATCACTCTCTCTCTCTCTCTCTCTCTCTCTCTCTTTCTCACTCTCTTTCTCTCTCTCTTTCTGCTTCTCCAGGGAGTACATGTACAGGGCCTCCAACCTCTCCTTGAATGCATCATTACCCTGCTGGCCCATGATTAAGCAATAAGGCACCACAGGGTGTGTGTTATCCTGTAATAACGTCACTCCTGGGGTGGGTTGAAGCACGAGGCAAAGCCGAGTGCTTCCACCACCCCAGGAGTGATGTTATTACACGATAACACACACACTGGAGTGCCTTATTGCTATTATACAATGGCTTGTTATTATACAAAACAAAAAACATTTAAAAATATTTTTTAGAAGATTTTTACTGTGGCAGTATTTCTTAAGAGAAGAGGTCATCAATGTAGTGATCCATACAGTGATGTTATTGTGTAATATCATCACTGTCTCAGGCACCCATTGACCAATCAGAATACAGGAAATTTCCTTGCCATTGTATAATCATCTATATTGCCCTCCTCTGGACTGTCTCCAGAAGCTTAATGTCTTTTTTAAGGTGTGAGCACCAGTACTGTATTACATACTCCAGATGCTGCCTCACCAGTGACCTATACAAGGGCAACATAACCTCCTCTTGCCTACTGCTGATAAGAGGTGGGCGAAGTGGCCAAAATTCGCTCCATGAAGCGATTCGTGTAGTAATGCAGAATCTACGAAATAATCCACAATGTGAAGAGGAGTTCTTTGTGTCATGATGAGGAACACAAAGTCCATTGAAACAAATGACTTTGCGTTACTCCACCTTCCCCCAACCACTTCTGCACCAATTTTAATGCAAAGTGCATAGAAATCAATGTACTTTGCATCACTTCGCCTTGTAATTGAGCTCCAAGGTGAATTTTGCAGTGATTCATGGGATTGCAGGTCACATGGGCTCTAGATTGTTCTGCATAGCCTCAGTTCTGGGTAGTGTGTGTAGTGGTAGTTGGAGACAGTTTGCTCTCAGAGATCTGCGATTCAAAGCCTCTAAAACTGTTAAAAAAAGCCTTTTTGAGTCATTTGTTGTTCACAATTTAGTACATTGATTGTAAGAAACCCTCCTGTGCTCATATCATTGAGTGTTTATTGTTTGTGTGTGGATTTTGCATGTTAATTTAGGACATTCAGTCTATGTACTGACAGACACTTAAAAATGTGCTTTGGAGGAGGGTTGTATCTGTGGTGTAGGCAGATTAACTGGGAGAAAAAGGCAGTCTTTCTGTTTTGGTTATACTTTTCTTGTATAACTGTGTTAATGTACACACAGTACTATTTTCAATAATTCTTGACTTTTTTTGTTGATTGTTGTGGTGCAGCAGTGCATAATTTCAGTTTGTTTAAAAGTTTTGGTTATATTACTGAAGTTTTCAATTTGCTACATGTAACCCCCCTGCAAATGGGGGTTCCCAAAAGTCTTCCAGGAGCTTGCCTGAATGCTCCAAGTCTGGGTAGTGATCGGCGTCTGAGCTGCTTAAATGTGGTTCCAAGTGAGTGCTATTTGAGCCTCCACGTACTGTCTCTTTAAGGGCTGTCTGCTTGCAGACTTAATTAGTTTGTAATGCTCAAATCCTGCCCAGGCTGCTGTCAATTTGCTCCATTTCTGCCGTTGATACATGTGCAGAGGGAGCCTTGCTGAAATATATAACTGTTTGCCAGAAATCATTTAGAGTGACTGAGAAAATGTAGTTTGTCTAACCTGTCTTCATTTCAGCATGAACTGTTTCAGTGTAACTCTTTCATTTTGGTCCTGAATAGCTGACTTGGACCAATCTGGATGATAGGGAGACCCTAAAATGGAGCCCGTGGATGAATTGGAACTTGAACTCTCAATTTTGAGCCAGCCACAAGGGGACTGTTTGGGCAGTGACTGTGGGAAATGTAGTTTTAACCTTGGCGCCTTTTTCTACCAACAGAGGGAGTCTTATTGTGAGTGACAGCCGAACCAGCCAACAGAATCGTGTGGAGCTAAAGGAAATGCCCTGTTCTGTGACTGGAAAGATTAGATCATTTGTGACTGTGAAGAGAGAAGGAGCTCTGTGCTTCTGCGGTGTATAGTTTTGTGCGGGAAGAGCATGTGAGGCCCTGAGTTTTGGTCTGCAGCCTTTGTGAGTGCCAGTTTGGACTGAATCCAAGTTGTGAGGAGAAGGAAGCATTAGAAGTGTGGAAACCAGGCTCACCCTGTAGAAGACTGGAGAAATTGCTGAATCGCGGTTGGTCTGTCAGGAACTGAAGCTGCTGTGTGTGCTCCCGGGTATTTTGCAGTAATTGTGATCAGGATCGAGGAGCAGTCTGCCTGGTATAGTACTTTCCTTTTACGTATGAATGTGCATAGTGCTTGTAGGGAATCACTATTTCCAATCCCCAGTGTTGTGTGCTGTGAGTTGAAGCTGGAAGCAAACCCCAGCTTGTCTCGGACTAAATCTATTTGCTAACAACTGCAGTGGGGTCCAGTCACAAGGACATTGTCTCCATGCCCTGTTATTCTGGCAATCCAGAAGAACATCCACCATCAGCCTGGGTATTGTGAGCACAAGTCAGGGTATTCCCCTGCAGCCTGTTTTCAATCACAAGTGTGTCATCTGATTCTTATTGTTTCACTGTTTCATGGACTTAGCCATCCGGCTGCAGATTACAATTGGGTGTTGTGCATATATTTTCTTCTACTGGGCCCTATCCATCTGTACCTGCTGGCCAATCCTGGGCAACGGACCTGGCTAGACCTCCCCCCCCAACCTGGGTACCCAGAGTGTGACTTTTCACTCCCTGTATGTGTGCACAGTACTGTGATTTAATGCCACCAATTAACCTGATTTCCCCCTCCTGTGTTACTGCCCCTTAAATAAATCAGATTTGTTGTTGTGTTTATACTATACACTGTCTGTGGTGTTGGTACTTATGGAAACAGTATTGTGTTTTGCTGTGTATGTTGTTTAACCTTATTTTACAGGGGTCCTCAGAGACATGCTGCAGAATCAGTCTTGAGGGTAAGTGGTATCTGTATGATTGAATAGTGTGTATACGTAAGGTATTGGGGCTGTAACTCCGGTGTACTGTGTGAGCCACCAGAGGGAATAAAAGGGGGTCTTAGTGTCCCAGAGGGCTGTGACCAAGCTAGTCTAACCACTTCAAACCCTGACCTCTGGGTGGAGGCACCCGCCATTGGACCTAGGCCCCTCAACCTGTCCGTAGTCAAACAGGCAGGGGTAGTAGCCCTTGGGATAGCACCACCTAGGGGTTACATACGCATTACTTGTAGTGTGTATGTGAGTGTATGTGCGATGCGTGCCATCAAATCAGACATCTTTTATTGTGCCACAGAGTAATTGCAGCAGTGTGAACCAGCTATCCAACGCAACTGCATGATTTTGTACTGTTTTGTGGTATTATGGTTTTCTACTGTTACTGCAGTGCACTGCCACCCCCCCCCCCACCACCACCAAACTGGGAAAAGTACTATTTTCCAGATTGGATTGTGACTTGTGAGCACTAATTAAGGTGTTGTGACTTTGCATCTGCATCTCTTCTTGATTGTGCAGTGCAATCTTAATCTGTCTGTGCTTTTGCATCTGTTTAGTGGCCAATCTCCATTTGCAAACCACAGTTGTTTTTTTTTGGCTTCACATCCACTGGCCCAGACTGAAAGTTCAGAAATCTAAATTTGTTTAGAATTTTCTTGGTGATCCCCCAAAATGGCTGCAAAGAGACGTGCAAACAAAGCTGTTTCCTGCCATGGCACTTCTGCCAATAGCAAGATTGTCTATGGGCATGGTAGTATGCCAAAGTGCATAGCTGATGTCAGTAAAGGGATTTCTCCATTAACGTTTTTTACAGCGCAATCTGTAGCTTCACTCATAGTTGGAGGAGATGATGTTTTACCAGCTGGTGGGGTTAGTGCAGCTTCTGCTGGAATGAGTATTGCTGCCTCAGGTTCCACTTCTGACCAGTTAACCATTTCAAAAAATACAGTGGAGTCTAAAGCTGTGACTGACAGTGTAGATGACGTCATACTCCCCATTAACATCCCCATGGTAGCTGAACATGATTCTGATCCTGGCGATGATAACTCACAATGTCACATTTCTTCCAGTGCTACTGAGGTCATGCCTTTGCCGTCCAATGATTCTAAGTGTGGCACAAAAATATCAAGTGGTGATGATAATGATGATGCTTTGGTTGGGACATGTAATCCACATGACAGCATCCAAGATGAAAATGTGGATGCGGATTATGTTGATGAATATGATGATGATGTCAGTGACCCCTGCTGGGAACCAAAGAAAAAGAAAGTCAAGGTGGCTGGGTCTGGGTGTGTTGGTGTTCACTCCCCCCCCCCCTCAAAAAAGTTGTGATTTATCAGTTCCTGTTGATGATAATGATGATGGCCCAGTAATAATCATAGGTAGTCATTTTGATCAGTTGGAGTCCAAGTGTGTCCAGCCTGAAAAATCATGTATTACACCCGCATTTCAGGGGTTAAAAACAGAGTCCAATAAGCGCATCAGGGACATGTTAAAAAGTAAGGGATCAGAATCCCTTGTTTGGGCCGACCGGTGGGCGCTGGGGGCTGAGGCGCTGGATGCCACAGCAGCCCGCGCCCGGCGACCGGGTTCGAGAGCGGACTTCGGGTCGTCGGGTCGGCAGGGGAAGGAGGATCAAGCATCCTAACGGATGCTCTCCTCCTTCGGGAGGGACACCGGGGTGTTTATACACCCGATGCCCGGGAGAGCCGGTGGAAGCACTGGTTCTCGGGCAGCAGCGCGGCTCCCATTGGGGGAGTCGGGGAGGGATCGGCACTTGGCGGGCATGCGTGGCATGTTCTGCCTGAGCCGGCGTCCTCAGTGGGAGGAGGGAGGGACGAAGAAAAACGGGAAAACAACCCGCGGCACTCTGGATGACGGCCGCTCTAGCCACCCAGTCTGCAACCATGGGAAGACCCCGCTGTGCAAGGTGAAGGAGGCAGGTAAAGAGGCACTCTAGGGGCAGACCCAGTGGGGACTGGAGGGCATTGAGCTAGCCCAAAGGAGTAGAGTGACGAGGGCGACCAGGAGGATAAAAAAGAAAAGTTAAAAAAAAAGAATCCCTTGTTTGGGATTTTTTTGTCCAAGATGCAAATGATGAAATCTGCCAGCTTTGCCATGCATGTGTGAGTCAACGTAAAAAGGGGAGTCATCTGGGCACGGGGGGCCAGCATACACATCTTAAGAACTGGCATATGGCACTGTGGACCCGGCACCAGATGGCAGCTAATGCCATAGTGGAGTGTTCACTCTCGTCATCGACCTTACTGAGCATGTTATCCCCTTCCATGATTGTAAGACCAAGTAGGAATGTCTGCAGTAGCGATGAAATAACATCAGAGGATTACTACAGGCATGAAGAGGGGGAGGATTATGATTTAGAAATCTTGTCAAGTGATGGTCAGAGTAGCAGTGGTGGCGGTGGTGGTGGTGGTCAATGCAGCATGTCTCCTGCAAGTGGTACATCAACCCCTGTATGTAAAATGGGGAAGATAACTTAATTTGGGAACTTGTCACCTGTGCAGTCCCTCTTCATCACATGTCCACACCCCACCCCCAGCAATTCACAGAGCAGAGCCATTTGTCACACCCCATGCAAAATATGTAAGTTAGCCCACATTGGAGAGTGTGTTTGTCCACCGTAACCTCCTGCCTGCCTGCCTGAAGCATGTGACCTACACTGTGTAAGCCATGTGATTTGTGTGGGCTGTCTGTGAATTCTCACTCTGCCTTAAAGCAGAATAAGGCGGCATGCACAACGCAAAGTCATAATTACAATGCCAAGTGGCAAAGTGAGGGTTTAAAATGGGCACTTTGCGTAACGAAATGCTAACGTGAAGTGGCCACTTCACGTCCACTTCATGGGTAGAATTTTACTTCACTGCATCTCTACTGCTGATCCCACTGGCAATGCAGCTGAATATTTTATTTGCCCTTGCTGCTACTTTCCTCCACTATGTGGAATGCTTCAGGACACTAGTAATCATCAGTTCCAGATCCTTCTCACGCCTCTGTTGCAGGTACCCAGACGCCTCCCAGATCATACTCCATCCTGGGATTCTTGGCTCCAATCTGGATTATTTTGCATTTCTTTCCACTGAAGTCAAGCTGTCACATCCTGGACCACCTCTGTAGTTTTTTCAAGTTCTTCCTTTAGGTACTGTGTTTCTTTGGCTGTGTCCACACTCCCACAGGGTTTGGTACCATCTACAAATAGACATATTGTACCCTTAATACCATCCCTAATATCACTGATGAAGACATTCAACAACACTGGACCTAGCACTGAGCCCTGCAGAATCCCACTGGTGACCTCCCTGGTGCTAGATAACTCCCCACCACCACCACCACTACTCTCTGTGTCCTGCTGCCCAGCCAGTTTTCCACCCATCTGCTCAACTTCTCCCCATTCCCAAGATCTGCCAACTTCCTGATCAACCTCTTGTGGGGTACAGCATCAAAGGCCTTGCTGAAGTCCTGATAAAGGATGTCCACTGCTTGGCCCTTGTTCACTATTTAGTGACTCAGTCGAAGTCAAAGTCATTTGAAACAACCTTCCTCCCATAAACCCATGCTACCTCATATCCTGAATTACATGCTGCTCTGCATACTCTACCAGTCGTTCCTTAAGTATGGTCTTCATGAGCTTGCATACAGTTGAGGTCAGACTGATTGGTCTGTAATTCCCTGGGTAACTTAAGTGGGTTTGATTGCAAATAATTCCCTGCTTCCATAGCACCTTTCCCTGAAGCAGGAGGATCTAGGGACCAAGGGCTGGGAGGCAAGCCGAGTACCTCTGAACTGGCGGCTGCTGTTTTATGTAAGCCATAATCCTGAGGCATTGCAATCAAGTAAAACCATCATGATAGATGATGATATAAGTACTGATGGAGATTGTTTGTCAGTACAAATTTGTGTGCATGAGTTGCTCCATATTTTTTAAAAAGTAAGGAAATTCATTGCAAAGAGCTATGTTACAGCAACAGTTAAAGTTTCAGCACAAAGTGTAACAAGTAGGGAAATGCAGATTCAGCAAGAAGTCAGCTAAACACTGGAGAATTTGTGGCTTGGTGTTCCACACGGTTTGAACGATCACACAATGCAACATTATTGTTCCAGGTACAAAAAAAAAAATACTCACAAACCAGTGCTTGGAAAGAAGATGCCAAAGTCAGTGTAGCTCAGGTGCCATGTACCAGTGGGCTACCACCCCTGCCTGTAGTCCCTCTAACAAATTATGGGGTCTGGGTCCTGTTACGGTGGTGTTTGGGGGCTGTATCCCAAAGATAATAAAAATAGTGTGGTACCTCTTCTCAGAGAGAATTAGAAGTGAGTCAGGTGACTGACTGGCACAGCCTTCTGGAATGCTGCACCTACCTACCTCCCCTAACAACCACCCCACACAGTGGATGCCCAACGGTTCAGTGACACCATAAACTATGAACAGTAATGCTTTGACAGACTCAGAGAATTCCTGCACACACAATTTCAAATGGTAAACCACAGCTTTATTTGGGGTAAGGACTAGGGTAGGGATACTGGGACAAAGGATGGCTGTGGATGGAAAAAATGTTTAGTTAGGACAGACAAAAACAACAAACATTTGGGCCAGCAGGCCAAGCCCTCCCCCACTGGTACTAGTGTTGCCCAGGATGTCCTTAGGGATACCCATTAGGTGCAGATCTGGTCAGTGCCGCAGGCTGGCCTGTTGTTGGGGCCCTGAAATGTGATAAGAATGTTTGTTTAGGGAAATTAAATTCCCTTTTACCCTTTCCAGGAGCCAGGTCTTGGGTACTCACTGTTCGTAGCTTCCAGATGTGTGAAGTAGGGATCTCCTTGGTCAGAGCAGCACAGGCAGAGAAGGCCAGCCTTGGTTCCCCTGGCACGATTGCACTTGCTCAAGAATCTTGCAGCTGGTCACCTTGATTGCAGTTCTGGACACTTGTCACCTTCAGCTACTTATGGCCCATTGCAGAGCACTGTGGCAGGACCACACCAGCCCCAGACAGCCCAGACCCGAGAATGGCTCCACAGCCTGGCTCCCCAAAATGGATTCCAGGTGCCCTAGCACCCCAGCAAGTGCTGGTGACCTCCTGAGACAATGAGTTCCACTTGGAAGGAGTTAACTGATTCCCTCCATGGCTCTGGGTCAGAACTTCCAAATGGTGGGGGTTCTCTGCAGTCTCTGCACTGAGTTCAAAACCAGCAGAAATCACAGGCAATTACTGATTACCAAATTAGGCATGGGAGCCTGGCACATGAACCTCTCTGACCTCGTTGTCTCACTCGGCAACTTGGCATGGCAACCTCATGTAGTTTCCCAGATAACTTCGATGTTATTCACTCCCATCTGCTCAGAGGGGCCTGGCTTCTCTGCATACTGGGCAGACCAGTTTCCCAATAAGGAATTTAGTTGGGATAAGATTTGGCAAGCAGTATATTTGTATACTTCTAATGATAAGCTTCGCCTCATGCAATTCTATATCCTGCATAATATGTACTACACTCCACTTACATTATTTAAAATGGGGAAGGCGCAGGATGCAAGCTGCAGCAGGTGTGGCCAAAGCAAATGTACTCTACTTCATGTCCTCTGGGACTGTACCATAATTAGACCACTGTGGAGTGAGATAAGGGTCAGGGCAGACTCACTATTGAGAATTGAAGATCTATTCACACCTGAATCCTGTTAAATGAAAGAAGATACATCACGACCCTTATCTCCCATTCAGTCAAAAGACTGGTATTAAAACACTGGAAAGATTCCACAATCATCTCTTATTCTGAATGGTTAAATGAGCTCCTATTTAACCTGAGGATAGAAAAAAATGGTAACATTTCTTAGGCATGTCCCATCTGTCTTTGACAAGAAATGGGGCAAAATCTATACACTCTACTCCCTGCCTAATCACTAAAGCCCATCCCACTGTCGAGTTTACACCAGATTTCATAACCTGTAGTATTTAAGCTAATGGAGATAACAACTAAGCCCTTTGTTAAAGCATTGGATAGGTCTAACATAGGAATTACTACTGAGTAAATGTTATCCTGCTCAGTTAACTTGCTGTTTTATTCATAATGATATGAGTAGAAGTTACGGTAGGGAGAGTGGGATGGTTTGGGGGGGGTTCTTTAGGCTTACTAAGTGGGTGGGAGGTGGCTGGCAGGGGGATAGTTAGATTGCCTTATTTGAGCTGATGTAACCCTAAGGCTCCTGTTTGTTTTTCTTGTATCAAGTTGTTCCTGGACAACTCCTTGTAACACTTGTGCATACGGATACAAATTAATAAAGTATATTAAATTAAAAAAAAAAGAAATCACAGGCAGTTGCTCAAGCAAAGTCCAGTGCCAGTTGGAATGGGTGCTAGCCCTAGTTCAAAGAAACCCTGGTGCAATCAACAGGTGAATCCAAACACAACAGGCCCCTGCACACCAGTCTGCATTTTCCAATTAGAACATGTCCACAACCTTTTCTTCAACTGAAGCTGGGACACAGCTCTCAGACACTTCAACCAGTTGACTCAGGAAATGTACAGCACCTGGCTAGCACCCCACTGTCAAGAGATGCTTTGCCTCTTCAGAATCACAGTTGCAGTCCCCCACAAGTAAAACAAACTCTCAGCAGCAACTGCGGCACTCAGATGGAACAGCTCACTCATCTCAGCTCAATTTAGTACACTAGTGCAGCATTTCTGCGGCACTTTGCTCCTCCAGAATAATCAAACAGCTCAGAGTACCTGGAGAATCAAGATATCAGTTCAGTCTCTCACTCTCTTTTCCTTGATGAACCTTTCCTGCACACAGCAATCTCCTCTAGAAGCCTGGGAAAAGCCTCCCTAGTCTAGATACACTCTCACAGGAGTCTTTTGACTTGTACAGAGTCCAAAAACTGACTGAAGAAATCCCAGAAAGTCCTCAGGTTTTCACCACAGACACTAGCGTTCTGATTGGCTGTTAAAGTCAATTACTCATCAATAACCATAGAGATCAATAATCTTGATTATCTATTGGGGCATGATTTAGGTGCCTGAATTCAAGAAACACCCTCTCCCAGAGTAGTTTGAGGTCCAGTCCCAGGCACCTAAAGAGTTGATTGGCTGCTGAACGGGGTTAAAGTGCCATCAAAATGTCAGCCCCCACTCAGCTTGACTGCAATCTCCTGGCTGATACAAATAAGATGTCCCTGCAGCCCCGGTATCAATATTAATTACCAGATTTCCTCACTATAGGATAGAGGCTTCTGTCCACTGCTGAGCATCTGTACAATTGGTAAAAAAACATCCCTCAGGGAGCCCATCACTAGCTCTGTTACTCACTGCCCCAGGAGCGGCAATGGGGCTCATTAATATTCATGAGCCTTATTTATTTATTTATTTATTTATTTATTTATGGCTATTTGGTAACCAGGTAAGCCTGCTGGGACTAGAGGTCCCTTTTTCAGGAGTGACCTGGAGTTTGTTGCATACAATAGATACAGATACATAAGTCATAAAGAAGACAGAACAGATGCAGATAACACAGTGATGAACAAATAATGTACAGCTATACCAGAGCATTAAGTTACCATCAGTTTAACTACAAAACAGTAGGATGACTGCAGTGTAGAACAGACTGGAGAAAAATAATTTGCTGACAGCGAGTTATGCAGGTAAACATAGTCATAGGTGTGATATTTTAGTAACAGGTACAGTGAACTTAAAGATAAGGCACAGGAGAGGGTAGGTGAGTCTGGACTCCAGCGAGGACCAGTGCAGCTCTGAGAGAACCTCACAGTGGTGCCTCCTCCTAATTTTGTTATACAAGACATTTAGCTTCTGTGTTTCACTTTCCCTAAGGAATTGCAGCACTGGAGCGCCATAGACTAATGTGGGCAGTAGGGTGTTCCTCGCTATAAGAGGCTTTGTGTCTAGAGCTATGGACCTGCCAAGTCAGTACAGAAGGCCAAGCTTCTGGTGTATGGACTTGGTTATGTGATCCACATACAATTTGAAGGTTAGTTCTTGGTCAGGGTAAACACCTAGGTGTTTCACTTTATCCACTATGTCTGTCTGGAGACCTGCCTCAGTGGATAGCTGAAGTAGCTTTTGCCTGTTGTCACCTAGTCACTTGGGGCCAAATATCACAGCTTTTACTTTCTTCTCATTTAGCACTAGCATGCTGATGGTGAACCACCTTTCTAGAGCAATTAGGCTGGTGGACAGGTACGTAGCAATTGTGCTGGACTTGCGATAGCTACAGTACACCACAGTATCATCAGCATATAGTAGTAGGATCCCACTATTACAATTGTGGCCTATGCCATTAATAAATATGGAAAATAATAGAGGATCTAATATTGATCCCTGGGGGACCCCATCTGTGACTGCATGGCAACTGGAATGGACTCCTTTCCATTTTACTTTTTGGGATCTATTAGCCAGATAGTTAGAAAACCAGGACAGTGAATGTTCGTCTAGACCCAATTCTTCCAGTTTACAAGGCGCAGTCTGTGATTTGAAGGCTCTATTTCCCCATTTTCCTTAGCGCTTCCATGTGCCATTTGAAAACCCTACTGTGCCTCCTGAACTATCTCACCCAGGTGTCCAACTCCCAATCAAGTAGAGGAGGGGGTTCAATTGTGCAGCCTCCTAAATGGCCAGGCAGTGCAGGTCCTCGCATGTGCAAACTGGCAGACCTTTTGAACTTCAACACCAAGATCACCGATCATGCCAAGGGGTCTCCAGAAACCCATAGTGGGCAGATACTGGAGGCAGGAGCCCCAAATTTAAAGGTAAGTCCCCAGAAGGGAGGTTACATTAGGATAACCCCATCCCTGCATTGTGTGATTGTTCAAACCCAGAGGAACTTTACACCACAGATTCACCAGGACTATGGGGTAGTGTTGCTCAGATAGTATCCTAGAAACTAGGATACCAGCAGACACCAGATATTTAGCCAGACAGCTGTTGTGGTCAGATAATAGCACTATCCAATCACTGATTTGACCATCTCAAATCCAGTGCATGGAGCCGACAAATCCATTGGATCCTATGGATCCATTTAATGGATCTACAGATCAGAGCAATGGATCCATCTTCGATCCATGTATCCAATTAAGGATCTGATGAATCTGACCTTGGATCTGTGGATCCAACCTCAGATCTGACATGACTTTTGTTGGATTTCCAGTTGTGTCTGCTGTTAGATACTGGCACTATCTGACGGATGGCAATCAGATTTCCAACAGCACTATCTGAGCAACACTACTCAGGGAACATTTTTCCCCTCCATGCAGGAGTTAAATTGGGCAAAAATCCACAGGGATTCAGTTCCACTATCTCTTATGTAAGCAATAATACCCAACAGGGTGGGCGGTATTGGACAATACCGGACCGCCCAGGTGCGTAATGAGGCCCGACGCTGCAGGTGGAGGGCCTTATAGCTCCTGGAAGGTCCGGTATTGCTCAATACCGCCCACCCTGGAGGGTATTATTGCACTTAGAAAATGGACCACTGTATTCTATAGGTATAAAAAAAAAAGTAATGTAAAATTATTAAGTTTTGTTTTATTTATTCTGTTACAAAAAAAAAATAGTTCCTCCGCCTGCATTGCAGCGCTGTTTTGCTTGGACATTTGTCCTATTTGAGCCTCTGTAGTTGTGCCTGTTGGAGCTGGTTGTCGTGGTTACCCCTGCTATCCCCTCAGGGCTATTTGACCCGGGGGGGGGGGAGCCAGTTCCTTGTCAGTTTAAAGTCTGGCAGTTGCTGGATTCCCCCCCCCAAGACATGTATTTTTGCTACCCAGCTGCACTATGGAGCTGCTCAGCAGGTAAGTTCTGCACCTATGTTTTGAGTTTGATCGTCATCGAGTTAACAGCAAAAGAAAAGGCAAGCCTGTAGAGTGCAAGTACATTAATTGTAGATTATGTCGTTTTTGCTGGGATAGTCAGCAGAGCTGCTGTATTTTCACAGGGATCAGGAGAATCGGCAGAATCGGCGGGCAAGCCTGCAGTGTAAAAGCAGGAAGTGGAGTTGGAGATATTTCAAGTGACACGGCAAAAGTCTAAATGTGTTTGTTTTCCCCTCCGTTTAACTCATCTCCAGTACTACACATTTTTTGTTTACAGGGGAAAGGTGTATAGAAAATATTTTTTTTGCTGGTAACTTGCTCAGCGTTTTTTTGTGTTTCGAGAGGATTGCATCGGGAATGTGTGTCACCGAGGAGTTGCAGCGTTAAAGAGATGTGTTTTGTTTTTTATTTTAATTCATTAAAGAGAACTGAGACGGGGGCGGCTTGGCTGCCGCTTAGTGATTGGGGGACACAGAGTTGGCTGTGGAACTCTGAAGGAAAAAAGGAGGTACTTTGCTTTTGCTTCAGAATGTAAAAGTTGCTATTGTGGGGGCAATTTGTGTTTAATGTAGGCACCCCCCCACCACACACTCAGAGTGTTGATGAGTTAACAATTGCACTCACAAACAAACTGTTAGCACTCAAGCAGCAAACTACAGCATATAACTTTAAAAGCTTAAATAAATTAAACAAAGTCCAGCATCCAAGTGAAAAGTCCAGTCAGATCCATGGCACTAACCCCAGCACTTCGAGTGCTGCCAGTTTGTTTGCGAGCGTCTTGTTTCCTCAGGCAAGCACCCACTCCCTTGCTCTTGTGCGAGTCTCCACTTATATTTTGGTTAATAATTTCAGCCAGTTTGCAATGTTTCTTGAGGTTCACTTTTTTTTCTTTCTACCTAAAATTGCAGCCGTTACTTAGCGCGTGCCAAGAAGATGTGACACTTGGAAGTATGGAGGAAAGGCAAGTGGTATCAAAACGCTAAATTCACTTTTTTATTTTATCTTAAAATAGAGTTGTGGCTTTTTGTTTATGTTTATGCCACTTTCTCATTAATTCATTGTTCTTTCGGCCCTCAGTATGTGTGGGAGTGGAGAATGAGCTGGAAATCAATAGTGACACCGGCGATCAGCTGATGACACACTCGACAATACTGTGGCTGCTATCCAGGTACAGAGCCACTGTCCCATTTTCTATGTTAAACTACAAAAAAAATCAGAATTGTTATGTCTTTTGTGATTTAAATATCAGCTATCAAGTTCCTCGCTGACACAGGAACCGGTGTGCAGCTCCGCCAGCTTGCTCACCGAGTAAAAAAAATGGCACCTTTTCATTTTGAATTTGGAACGTGGCACCATGATTTGAGTGGGTAATAGGGCAAGTTGAGACTGGCACTTTTAATAACTGGGCTTTGTTGTCTGATAGATGCCCACCTTGGCAGAGCTATCAGCCAGTCAGAGCCTGGATATTTCTTAGCCCATTTTCTAAAAAACTTTATGATAGTTCCTCCCATTCTGTCATCTTTCTCCATAGGAGTGTTCCACCACCTAGAACTAACACCTAAAAATCTAGATGTGAGAATTCCATCACCTATGCATTTCCAGTTTAACCATTGCTTCCATGTGTCATCATTGCTAATTTCCCTCATTTCTCCTTACTGCTGTATTTATCCTGCATGAGTCCTTTCATCACTGCCATCCTAAAAATGCAATTTGTGTTTATTTGCTTTTGAAGTTTTTTCTCAAAGGAGCAGTATGTCCTGACTTACTGTCAAATTAAGTAACTTGTTCAACTGTAATTTAATCCTGGATTTCCTAGTACCAAACTGTGGAGAGAGAAAGACAGACAGACAGGCAGGCAGGTACATAAAGAGACAGACAGACATAGATATATGGACACACACATATACATGATCTTGTTTTCACACGCAGAATGTATCAAGGGAATGGACTCAAGGTTTGTTCACTGTGAAAAAATATGAAAGGAAAAAGTAACTGAGAACTAGAAGTAACAGAGCTGGAAAGGAACCTTCATATAATAATTTTGTGGAACCTGAAGGTGACAAAGCAATATGAAAAAGCAGTGGCAAGAGCCAGTACAATGCTGGGTTGTATTAGTAGGGGAATCGCTAGCAGATAGAGGGGGCTCATAATGCCCTTGTACTGTACAGGCACCTGGCCAGGCCACATCTTGAGTATGGAGTCCAGGTCTGGAGGCCATACCTTAAAAAGGATGTGGATAGAGTGGAGCAGGTCCAGAGGAGGGCAACAAAAATGGTGATGGGCCTGTCATTTGTCATACGAGGAACAGCTAAAGGACTTAGGGGCATGAGATACAGATAGGAGGGGGGGAGGCTCATAGGAATAATTAGAAAATTCAACTTCACAGAGAGGGTAGTAGATAACTAGAACAAACTCCCAGTGGAGGTGGCGGGGGCAGGACTGTGGAGGTTATAAGGGAGTGTGGGATAAACTCAAGGGTCTTTTGGATCTAGGGAGACTGGATGGTAGGAAATAGTAAAGACCTGCAGTAGCAGCTAGCTAGGCACATTGGGCAGACTGGGTGGGCCTCGTGGGCCTTTTCTGCTGACATGTTCTATGTTTCTATGAAAATGGTGTAATAAAGAGATATGGGCAACCTGATCTTGTTGTTAAAGCCCAAGCTTGGAACCCAGCACATTCAAGCTATATTCTAGTCCCAGTAAAGCATCTTACTTAATCTGACAGTATGTCAGCAGCCCCTTCTCTTTAAAAAATGTATTGAGGGAAAGAGAAAAACATTTTCATTTTGAGGAATACAGTAATGAAAGGAAACATACAAGATAAGAGAACAGAAAAAAAAAATATAAAGGGACAATGGTGAAATAGAAGACAAACGCAATGGAATTGATTTTCCAACAGACCTTAGATAGACACAAGTTGTAGCAATCTAGGACTATAGCAGACGTGGGGTGCATCAGGGACCCTACATCCTATTTTATAAAAATGGGGGTTCCTGCACAAAATACCTGTGAGTTGCCACAGCTGCAGGGTTGCGATGAAGATTTGGAGTACCTGCAGGATTTGACAGATGGATCCATCACACCACACCTGGTGCAACACTAGAGGGGCCACAAAGGTGGCAAGATGAATATGCCTGCAATGTGGGGACCAGGATAGAAGGAGCATGGAGGGTGACCATGGGCAATGGGGGGCACAGCAGCAATGTGAGGGTACTGAGGTGGCACTCTGCAGGGGTGCCCTGCACAAGTGCAGACAGTGAATCAGCCCAGGTACTGGGGTTTTGGCAGGAATGGACTGGGATCCAGCCTCAGGTGGACAGAGCCCTGGCACCTGCCCCATAGGTGCCAATAAACCCAACACCATAGAAGGGCAGCAGCCTGTCTACATGAGGTGGGCCAAGTACCAGGGGACAGTTCCCATCCACCACTTGTACTCCACAACCTGCAGCCACTGCTGCCCACCTTCAGTGTTGGGATCATTAGCAACTATGGCCCAGGTGTCAAGGCTGTGTCCACCTGAGGCCAGGTCCCTGTACCTTCCTGCCAAACCTCCTGTTCATGGGACGATTAGCAGTCTACACTTGTGCAGGGCACCTTCGCAGAATGCCACCTCATCACTTTCTCATTGCCGCCATGCACCTGTCACTGCCTAGGTCACCCCCATGCTCCTTCTACCCTCGGCCCCTTCCTTGCATTCCTCCCAAACTGCTGCCCTACCTGGCAGTGGAGCATGGCCCTTAGGCCACATCCCAGCTGTTCTAAACTGAACCCCCTGTTGCGACCACAGCGGGGCTTCTAAAATTAAAAAAGGGGATGGCATAGCCCCACAATGGTACAAGCCCCCTTGTGACCTGGAGCATGGGCGCTTTTGCAGCAAGGGTGGCAATGGCATCCTGATTTCTATGCAGTCTGCATTTGAAAATCAGGATTGTTGTGAACTTTGATGCAAGGTACCACTTGTGCCATACCCATTTGGCACAGGCACCTTGCATCAAAGATTTCCTTCTGAAAATTGATCCCAGTGTGTTTCTAGTGGTTAGAGCACAGATTTGAGACCCAGAAAACCCAGGTTATAATCCAATCATAAGAACATAAGAAAATAGCAAGCAGGAGACCACTCAGTCTATCATGTCTGCTCGATATAATATGGTTTTGCTCCAGCCTTAAGTTTACATGTGCTACCCCGACTCCCCCTCTCCACCCTTACATTTTCTTATCTTTTCCCTGACAAGGCCACCTGACACTCCTTTATGTTTGTCCCAGCCTCTTTTGAAGGTTTTCACTGACTTTGTTTCCAACACCTCCTGTGGCAGCTCATTCCATGCTGTCACCACTCCTGTAAAGAACTGCTTCCTTACGTCCCTCTTGCACCTTCCCCCCATCAGTTTTACGTTGTGACCCCTGGTGGTGGTCTTGGCCCTTTTATTGAATAGGCCCTAACATTACACTCTGTTATCTCCTTTCAAGTATTTTAATGTCTCAATCATATCCCCTCTCTGCCTCCTCTCCTCCAGAGTGTACATCCCCAGGTTCCCCAACCTCTCTACATATGATCTGTCCTGCTGCCCTTCTATCATTTTAGTTACTGTCCTCTGGACCCTTTCTAGCATGTCTATGTCCTGCTTCAGGTGTGAATGCCAAAATCTAATTCCGTATTCCCAATGTGGCCTCACCAATGACCTGTAGCATGGCAGTATAACCTCACTCTGCCTACTGCTAAATCCCCTTGCTATACATCCCCAGCATCCTATTTGCCTTTGCCACTACCTTTTTGCATTGAGTTGAGTGTTTCAGGTCACTAGAAATTATCACCCACAGAACCTTTTCCTCCTCTAATGGTGTAACCGGAACCTTTCCAATGTAGTTCTCTGTTCTCTGGTTTTTTGCCCCATGTGCATCACCTTGTACTTTTTGGCATTAAACACAATCAAATCAAGTTACTTAATTTGACTTACAATCAAAGAAAGTTACTTAATTTGACAGTGCTGCCACATGCTGTCATTTTTCTTTTAATGTAAAAAGCTGTGGAAATTTCACACAGCGTGTAGCCATGGCATTTTGAATAACAAACACTTCAATTAAAGTTTGTTTATTTTTTTACGTGTGGGTGTGACATTGACACTGTGGATAACTACAAAAACTAAAGGGATTGAGAAAAAGAGAATCACGAAAAACTGTGAGCAGATAAAAACATGGAAGCCATTCAGTCTGCTCTGATACCTACCATGAAACTAACATTCTTCCCTCCTCCTCCCTTTCTTCCCTTTAATTAGCCCTCTGAAACCACCCCAGCTGGCTTTGAACCCATCACTTGTTCCCACATTGACCACTATGCTAGGCAATCTATTTCCCTTATCCACCACTGTCTTTGTGAAGAACTTCCTCACATCCTTTTGTAGTTTGACCCCTACCAATTTAAGATTACAGGTATGACCTCTTGTGGTCAAAATCTAATTCAGCTGAAAAAGTTCTGAGTGGCTGACCCCTGCAAAAACTTGAGAATCTCAGTCACATGTTCCCTCTCTTCTTGCTTCCAGAAAGTATAATTAAACAGGTCCATATAACTGGACTGCCACTTGAAACAAGCTGTCAAAGCTCAGTGTGCCTTTCTTGGTAAAATATATATACATATATATATATATATATATATATTTTAAAGCTATCCAATCTTTTATATATTTTTCCTCTTGCCTCACAATCATTAAAGTGTCCTTCCACTGTATGATCTCCAGTCTACCCTTATTCTGCCCTAGGTGTTTCTGGTGTTCACCAAGTTATGAAATACAGCACAGAAAACAAGCATTTGTCAATGCCGAATGTTGCTTTTTTATGTGCTGTTTAGGTATTTGGAAGTCATTGAGTGCAAATATTGAAAATTTATGTAACTTAGAGCGTAAGGAATCATGCGAACGACGTCAGAAATAGCTATCATTTCTTAGGAAATTTTTCACCAAATTTTCAACATAGCCATTTTAAGACCTCTGCTCATGAACAGTGTCACTGTGATTTTGTTAATGTGTCCCATACATTGAGTTCGCACACCGACTGCGCCATTGTGCGCTACATGGGCGGAAACATGTTTTGGGTAGGATGTGAAAAATGACAGCTGTACTGCTCATGAGGAGGTGTGGTAAAATGTCAATGTTGAAAATCTGGAGTGAAAATATTGAAAATTTGGAACTTACGAGCTCATGAGGAACTGCGCACCGCATCGCCAGAACAGTCATTTTTAGGAATTTTTTTCACCAAATTAAATAGCTATTTTAAGACCTCTGCTCATGAACAGAGTCACTGTGATTTTCTTAATTTGTCCTGTACATTGATTTCAGACACCGATCACGCCATTCTGCGCTACATGGGCAGAAACACATTTTGGGTGAGATGTGAAAAATGACAGCTGTACTACTCATAAGAAGGTGTGGTAAAATGGCAATGTTGAAAATCTGGAGTGAAAATATTGAAATTTCGTGAACTTACGAGCCTGCATAGGAACTGCGCAACGCACGCTCGTAAAACAGTCATTTTTGGAATTTTTGCACCAAATTTTCAACATGGGGTTTTGGACCCCTTCTCATGAATGATGTCACTGTCATGGCGGTATTCAGCTGGAAGGGTGATTTTTAGTCACTGCACAGTCACCGCGCCAAATCACCTTCTCGCTATAACGCCATGACAGTGACACTGTTCATGAGAAGGGGTCCTAAAAACCCCATGTTGAAAATTTGGTGCAAAAATTCCCAAAAATGCCTGAGATATGCAACAAAGTTGAAACCCCCCTATCTAGGCCATTATGCAGCTTACCGGCATTTCCTCAGTTTGCGGTTGGCTTTGAAGAGTGCAGACGTGTTTCCGGTCCACCGAAGATCGTCAGCGCCGGAGTCAGAGGTAAGTATGGGGTGAGGGGATGGGGAGGCTGGGTGCACAGTGGGTGGTGCGGGTTGTGGGGTTTAGAGATGCCGCTAAGGGACTGCTTTTGTTTTATAGGTTTTTTAAAAAGACATCGTGGGGATTTTGCCATGCTGGGGTGGGCTCCCCAGCGTGGCACAAGGACGGGTGCTCAGCCGGGACGGGGATTGGGCACCTGCGGCCAGGACTGCTTGCCACGCTGGGGTGGGCTCAGGGTGGCACACAAACTACTGGGGGGACGACGTAGCTCAGCCGACGGGATTGAGCACCGTCGCTATACAGTGCGTGGCGGGGTGCGATGCCTGCGCAGGGGGGAGCTACGCTTCTTATCACTGCTCACTGAAGCGTAGCTCCCCCTTTCAACTGTATGCCACTGCATTCTGGAGCGTGTCATAGACAACTCCAAAATGCATTGGCTTACAGGGGCCACGCCTGCCAGCTCACTGACTGAATTGGAGGAGGAGATGACACACCTCGTGAAATCTCCGATGATGGCACTATGTTTCTTGCACATGCATGCAAGCAACATAAAAAGGAAAAAGGGTAACACACTCACACAACCTCCATTAATAACAGCATATGGGTAAATATGGGCACAATTGTTGGGATTAGAGCTGACTGGGGTAGTTTACAAACAAGCTCCAGAAAGAATCTCAGGGAATATAATTTAAGTGAAAAAACTGAGATACAGGGGCTGTACCTGAGCACAGATTTGAGGTCTAGCTCTTCTGTCAGTCAATTTTGAGACAGTGCATTTAGAATTTATATTCCAAAGGATTCCCTTGTGCATTCCCATTTTAGATGGTCACCTCCTCTTGTCAACAAGTCTTCTCATTCAGCTCCTCTACTTTTCAGCAAAGAGGCTGAGAGAAGTAATGCCATTATAGTGCTTGGCTATTGGATGACAAGTTTTTTCAATCTTGGAAACAAACTCTCGCTCCCTTTCTCCCTCCCTCCCCACCTCTCTTGTTCTAAATCAAGCTTGTGTTTTAAATTACTAGCAGTTTCGTAATCTCTCTTATCAACAATCTCTCAGTGTGTATGTCTAGGAATACTCTTTTGTGCATGGTCAGTGATTGCCTGTTAGATCTTTTACATTGATCTGCTCAAGTGTCACATTATTTTCTTTTCATGGTGCTTCTTGTTTGTTTCTTGCTTGAAAAGAAAGAATATGTTTGATAGACAGAACTCAATTACTGTCACACAAAACATAGCAGGCAATATTGTCAGTAATCCTTATCTGGATTAGATAAACTCAATTAAAGCATTTGTGTATTTCAGGCCTCCTTTTCAAAGAGGCAATGCTGAAAAAAAACATGTTGTTGGTCTTCTCCATGTGCATCACCTTGGTTCAGCAAATCTGACTACAAGGCAAATGTATAATTCAGTTATACATTTTCAAGATATGTGATGATGCCTTTATCTGTACAATAAATAAAACACTATTGCATACTGTTTACAGATTTTGTTATTTTGTAACCCCCCATCAATGGTGCTTACCTGTACTGTGAAGCATGAAGCCTTGTTGTGTTGTCAATATGTCAATACTCCTCACAACCTCCAGGGAATGCAGACTGCATCAGTGGGTGTCATGGACTGAGAGGAAGGGAATGTTACTTTTTGGTACCTCCTGCAGGAAAACACCATTACTGAGTCATCAGAGGGTATTCATTTATTACCAGGTGTCATTTTTGTCATGTAGAGATGATTTTAGAAAGTAATAGCAATGGGCTCCTTGATTGAAACATGGTCTACTAGCAGTTACCATGAAAATCGTTGCTTAGGCCTTTTTCAGGTATTTATAACTCCACCATCTTGCAACAATTTCATTAGAGTGAAGCATTTCTGAGAGATGGTGGCAGCGTACAGTGGTGTGCAGTGACAAATTCTATTATGTGACAGCATGTCAATTGGTAATTCTCAGGAACTCCAGTTAACAATAACTAATCCTAGCAACTTGATTCCTGTTGAATAGATAACAATTCCTGGTGATATAACCAGTTACAACTAATGGTATCATGATAATAGTTTAAGGATATCTTTCGTTATTACAGTACAAACTGTCACTGAGCACCACTGTATGACCATTACATTACTAAAAGCAGGTGAAGTTGTGAAGAACGGGCAGAGTTCTTTCTTCAAAATTCCCCCCATTCTGATTTAATTAAGTTAGATCTTACTGTAAGGCCCTTGCATAGCAAGTAACTGGCTTAGTGGGTAAGGTGCCATTACCTTACACCACCACTGGGCAGCTACTGAGGTTTGTTGTGGCTCCTGGGTTCTTTTCTCACTTACATTGAGGGAGAATTATATCCAAAGAAATGCACACTGCCTCAATCTAGAGAATGAATGAAGTGAGCCAGATGACTGGCCAGTACATTCCACTGGGATGATGTACCTGCCCACTTCCTCACTGTGGTCATGCCTACTGCAAACCCCACACAAACACAACAGTTCTCACAACCTCCAGTTAGCATACCCCATAGTGTTACTGTCAATAATGCTAACTGATGTATTGTTTATGTTCTCTCACTACCCTAGCCTCCTTCATCTAGGTCAGACCCATCCCACCCCACCCCATCATGTCCCTGCTTTTACCTGCTCTCGCTTTAACCCTCGGCTCATCATACCCCAAATGCAATGCCTGGAACAGTAAAACTCAAATACTGTCCCTGAACAGCATGTCCCATCTCTACCAGATGTATCCCAGAGCCACCAGCCTCTAGTGCAGTCCCCCTCTTATAGCCAGAGTTTGAGGTCAGCTCCAAGTGGTACAGCTGGCTGTCACTCAAAGTCCATGATGCCCTGTAGGTACAAAAAAAGCACCAGAATCTGTTTTTCACCCCTCTCCCAGCAACCTCCAGTAGCAAGCTTGGGCTTCCAGTGTTCTGATTATCTATTCAGTGAGTCAGGGGTCACTGGATGGTTGCTCCCATGGAGTCCAGGGCATTTTGTACAAAGGTTTGTTTGGTTCTGAGTACTAATTGCTTACCATTCTCCTACTAGACAATGGAAGTCCTGTGGGCTCAACATATCAAATAGATGAGCCCCATTCTATAGAGGGGGTTACACTACCTTTTATATAAAATAATGATACCACGTCACGCTGGCGACCCAGGTTCAGATGCAAGCCCGGGTTGTCAGGGGTTGGTAGGGGAGGACAGGATTGCATGTCCGGAGGACTGCTCTCCTATCTTGGGGAGGGATGTGGGTTTCTACTGCTCTGCAGCAGCCCCTGCAGATGCCCAGAGGTACTGCTAGAGTTGGTGCAATGGAGGGAGGAGTGCAGCGGATGTCAGCGTGTCAGTGCTAGACATCATTGCACATTTGCACTCCTGGGGAATAATCAGAGGAAAACAGTAGCATCACTCATGGCAGCTTGATGGCTGTAGCTTCCTGAGCCTGGCAGAGGCCCAGGGGTGACCTGACATGCCGGTACTGGATCCTGGCCTGGCACAGGGACCAAGGAGGGGGTCCCTCTCGCGGGTACAGCAGCATAAGCAAGCTGGTTGTGTGGGTCACCCCGGGGGGGTTGTTGGGGAAGCAGAGTGGTGGCTGGATGTAGGGCAGAGTGGTGGCTGCACAGGAGGATAAATAAAGTAGAGATAAAATAAAATAAATTAATGACACCATATCAAAAACATCATGAACCAGTTACTCAGAAATATCTCAAGCCACTTTCTTGATCAAATGGTTTAATATTGTAATGATGTACACTTGTTTAAAGTAGATACTAGGATGTGCACATATTTGTATATTTAAAAGGGATGCATAGCTGCCAGATTTGAAAAGTAGAGGCATACAGTAACTCCTGTCCGGGATCTTTTTCAACTGGGCACTGCACATCTGGATTCATACAAACCTCCGACAGTGCTTCCACTTGCCTGAGTCTGACTTCTGGAAATTTCTCCAACTCATGAACATTTTATCTCCCAACGTGGGGAGAGAGGCCTCCCTTGAATAGCTAAATGAAGATTTTCCCCTTGTCTAATTGGTTTCAGGTCAAACGGAGACAGGCAGGGAGAATATACAGATTTACCAGAGGCGCAATACCCAACCAAACCCTCAAAGTCAACCAGGAATGGCTGCAGTCTACTTATACAAATGGAGAATTAAATTAATGCTGGCATACCCCCTCTCAACTCCATTCCTTAGCGATAATGTCTAATGATTATTGTTGGTAAAGTGGTGCCAAGGGAGGCACACTATTTAAAATTCTGTGATCCTGCCTGGCACTCCAGAACTTCTGGCAGGCAGTTCAGTCAGAATGCACCAAAGTGGCAAGCCCCTCTTTCCCATTATCTCCCCAACTATTACTATTGAAACTGGCATCCCAAGGGCAACCTCATTGCCTACATTAAATTAGCTTGTTACAGTGAAGTTAGAAGTCAAAAGGCTGATCCTCTGCAAATGATGCACTACAAAAGTTTCCACCCCACAAGAATGCTTGGAGGTTGGGAATCATTTTGCTGTCCTTGCCCATATGTCACATCTGGTAAAGCATACATTAGCTGCTTCCCGCCATACTGTACCTACATACGAACTGACAATTGTGCCAGCAGATACAAACCTTATGGTCTATCTAGTCTGCTTAAATGTGCAGTTCCCACTGCATTTACAGTGGGAACTGCTCCCCCTTTACATATCTCATTTGACCCATGTCGGGTACCCCCCAACTGCAACTTCCCCCTCACCCTGTCTCAACCTCCCTTCAAGCTGTCCACCTTTTTTAGGTATACCACCTCTTTCAGCAGCTCATTCCACTTAACCACCACCCTCTTGCTGAGAAAATGCCTCCTCATCTCTCTTCTGAACCTTTATCCTATCAGCTAGAGGTTGCTACCCCTAGCAGTCTTGTTTCTACTAAGGCCGAGAGGCCCTCGGAGCTCACCCTTTTTATACCCTTATGGTACTTGAAGGTCTCAATTATGTCCCCCTTCTCCATTCTGTCCTCAAGACAGTATATGTTGAATCCTCTGAACCTCTCCACACAGGTGTTCCCTTGCTGGCCCTGGATCATCTTAGGGTAGTTTGTTCACTATAGATGATTGTCTGTGGCTCATTATTTAAAAGCAAATGCTAAACAAATTTCTTTATGTTTGATGGAAAGTACTGTCTGAACCCTTTTTTTGTTCTCGCTGGAGTGCAACCTTTTGAACGAGCCTGGATCATCGTGATTCTCTTCTCTGGACTGTCTCCAGCAAGTTGATATCCTTCGTAGGATAGGGGTGCCAATGCTGAACACCGCGCACTCTATGTGTGGTCTCACTAGAGACCTGTACAGCGGCAAAATGACCTCCACCTTCCTGCTGGTGATTCCCCTGGCTATGCTGTCCAGCATCTGATTTGCTTTGGCCACAGCCTCCCTTCCTTTTTTTTTTTGCAAATTACCATATTTTATTAAACCAACTTATGCAGGTTGTACAACACATAGAGTAGGTTACAGACAATACTTGATTTAAAGAAAATAAAACCCCACCCCAAAACAACATAAACCCTCCAATGTGACTTCCCCCATCCCCCCCCACAGCTATCCACCCCTAGCAGAATCAATCCAATACCTTAAATACCGACTGAGGAAATAAATATAACTCAATCCTGGCCAATAAATACAGAGTAACGTTAACAAAGGCAAACTCATGAGAAGTAAAATACAAGCCTAAACATACATATACTAAAAAAACTGACCTCGGCCAGAATATGAGCACATAATAATACTGGACATAGGCTAGAAGAACCATTTAACAGGTTCCTAGAATATAAATATAACTACTAGTAAAAAACAGACAGCAAAGAAGGAAAAATGAGAGGGGGGAGGAGGTCAAAGAAAGAAAAGACGAAAATAGAGGATGTAATAATATGAACAGCCTCCGCTAAACTCCAAAGTTAGTTTTGAGATATTGGGAGAGTCTCCCCCAATATTTAGAAAATTTAGCTGATGCCTTACACAACCTAAAGGCTAACCTTTCCGCATAGAATGCGTTCAGAAATTCTTCCCACCATTCCCTATATGAAGGAGCCCAGTCCTCTCACCAGTGGTGTAAAATTAACAGCTTAGTAACTGATGCAATCAGTGCCAGCTGATACTTCTGCTCTTTTCTTAGGACGTGTGCATACCTCCCTAATATACAGGTTTCTAGGCTAAATAAAGGTGAGAGATCAGTGTATGGACCCGTCCAGGTTTTCACCGAAGCCCAAACCTTTTGCACCCATGGACAAAACCAAAATTTATGAATAGTTGTTGCCAAGGGGTCATTACAGTCTTTACAGGCCGGAGAAGCCAGACTACCAACCCGGTGCAACCTCGCCGGAGAAAGGTATATATTATGTAACAATTTGAAGTGAACATCTCTTAGCCTTTCTTGTTTGATATAGAAATAGGTATCCTTCCAAATTTTACCCACCGCCTGCCAGTCCAAAAGCCAGATTGATTGTCCTATATAGGGAGTCTGAGAAGAGGAGGGACACACTTCTCTGAAATATACTTGTATATTTTTGAAATCCTCTTATCTGACAAACTAAGATCACCTAGCTCCTTAAAAAACACACCTGCCCTGTCGGAACACCGACTCTTTCCTAGAAAAGCCTTAATAGTACTGTGGATTTGTAGCAATTTAAACCCAGAATGGGGCCTAACCCCAAATTTTAAAATCAGTGACAACAGTGACAACAGCGAGTCCCCAGAAAAAAAGTCGGCCAAACGTAGCCTAGTGCAGGAGGTATAAAAAAATTTTGCAATAGGATGTTTACCGATTAAAAAATTTGGGTTTTTTAATATGGGTTGAGTTAAGTCAAATCCTGGGTGAATTTTGAACTTTGCACACAGTTGGTGCATAGCTCGGATATCCCAACCTAAAGGGGTGTCTCTAGCTATTTTAGGAACCTTAGCCCATGGAATATACAATAAAGATTCCAAATCTAAATTGAGCTTATTAGAAAAAGCCCTGTCATTACTAGACCCGGTGAAGATACTATGAATCGGCGGGTCCATAGAGCAGCCCTAGCTGCATGTATTGCCAGATAGTATGTGAAAAAATCCGGTAACTGTAGGCCACCATTTGCCCTCGCATAACACAGCTTATGGTACACTCTACGTGGAGGAGCCTCACCCCACAAAAAATCCGAACATAACTTGTTTAATGGTTTGAAAAAAGATTTTGGCAGGTAAACATTTAAACAAGAGAGAGGATAGAAAAGTTTAGGTAAAATTACCATTTTAATTGTATTAGCCCTACCTGAAAGGGATAGGGGGAGCTTTGACCATCTATCTAAGTCATCCTTAATTGATTTTAGTATCGGTTTAAGGTTTAAATTAACCAAATCCTCAAAATTCCTAGAAACACGGATGCTAGATATGGTAGGCCTCATTGCCACTGCAACCCCAAGGAGAGGCACCAACTCTTCGAGAGACTCAATGATAGCGGATACACCATAGTCTTAGATACATTTAACTTATAGCCTGAAAATTCACTAAAATTTGCAATGAGTTTCAATACTTGTGAGCGAGGTAGGTGAATTTTGGATATGTAATAATATATCGTCCGCAAAGGCTGACACTTTAAATTCTGAGTCTCCAATTTTAATTCCTTGGATTTTAGGGTCTAAGTTAATGACTCTTATTAGGGGTTCGATATACAAATTGAATAAATAAGGAGATAATGGGCACCCTTGACGGGTTCCTCTCCTTAAAGGAAAAGCTTCTGAAATCAAATTGTTGCACTGAATTTTAGCTGAGGGGCATTGATACAAAATTTTCACCATATGGATAAAACTTTCTGGAATACCCAATTTAGCTAGAGTGGCAAACATTGATGACCACTCCACTCGGTCGAAAGCTTTCTCTGCGTCTAGAGAGACCAGGGATGCTTCCATACCTGGGCTCTCCGACGCAGAGATTAAACAAAATAACTTTCTAAAATGATCAGCCGAAGAGCGTCCCTTCACGAAGCCAGCCTGCTCCGGACTTACTAAACTACCCCAAACCCTTTTAAGTCTGGATGCCAAAATCTTAGCAAAGATCTTAACATCCAGGTTCAGCAAGGATATTGGTCTGTAATTGCTACCAAGTCTGGAGATTTATCTGGCTTAGGGAGGAGAATAATCCTGGCCTCAAACAAAGATTTATCCTTGACCCCGAATCAGCCCAATAAAGTTAAAGCTGCTTCAGCAACGGAACAATGTGCTGCTTATAAGACTTATAGAAAGAGGCGAAGCTCATCCGGCCTGGTGCTTTTTCAATTTTAAGGAATCAATTGCCTGCCCAATTTCCTCCTCGGTAATAGAGGCAGTTAAGCTTTGGTCTGATGTTACCGATAGACTGGGAAAGGGGATGCTAGCCATAAATTCCTCCATTTTTGCCATGCACTGTGGCGAGGACGGATAACTCGAATATAGTTTCTGCTAAAACTCAACAAATCCCTCCAGTATGCCCTCTAGGGTAGTAATTAAATTATTGGATATCGGGTGCCTCAGAGCTGCAACCCATCTAGCAGAGGCTTTCTGTTTCAATTGCCAAGCCAGCAATTTCCCGGCCTTATTACCTTGGCCTACATAAAGGGCCCGAATTTTTGCTGCAGAGGAGACCACCCTCTCCTGTAAGGTATTGGCATACCACGTCCTCAGGGTCAGTAATTCCTGTTCCTGGCTCCCGGACCTAGTACCCCCTTGAATACTTTCTAATGCCTTAATTCTCCCCAGACATTCCTCCAAACATGATGTTTCTTTGGCCTTACGTTTAGGCGCTATTCGAATTAACTCACCCCGCCATACCAATTTAAGTGCTGCCTAAGATAGTCCACAGCCTCTATAGACCCCCAATTGTTTCAATCGAGGCGGTCAAAAAGTCCCTAAAGCGTATCATAATATCAGGGTCATTCAATAGACTATTATTTAAGGACCAGGAGTATGATCTCAAAGGACTAGAGGCTGGTAACCACTTCAGGATTATCGGGGAGTGATCAGAGAGAACTCTAGGCAGAATGGCCACCTCCATAATTCCACCCAAACAATCTTTGCTTAATAAAAAATAGTCTATTCTCGAGAATGACCTATGGGCAGGGGAAAAGAAAGTATATTCTCTAGAGGAAGGGTTAACCAGCCTCCAAGGATCCACCAAGCCTAAGGAGGAAGTAAACTCCTCTAGAGCAGATTGGGCCGGAGAGGATTTCACCCCTCTGCTCCACGAGCGATCCAACTTATTAGATTGAGCTAAGTTCCAATCACCACCTAAAATAATTGGAACCCCTTTAAAGGAAGCCAGTATTAATGTTAACTGGACAAAGAAAGTCGGTGACTCCTGATTGGGTCCATACACTGATCCCAACACCAAGCTAACTCCATTGAGCTTGCCAAGAACAAATATATACCTGCCGTTCGGGTCAGAGATTACCTCAGAATGAATAAACGGGGTTCCCCGCGCAATTAATATAGCCACTCCTCGACTGCTGGAAGAAAAGCCAGATCCAAAAACTTGCCCAACCCATTTTTTTTTAAAATGTGATAACCTATCTGCCAGAACGTGTGTTTCCTGCAAAAACACCACTGCAGGCTTATAGTGGGCCAAGTGATTTAATATGATAAACTTTTTGCAATTATCCTTCCCCCCTTTAATATTCCATGAAAGAATATTCAGCCCGCTAGCCATGAATGAGTACTGATTTTCCACAGGAGATATGGATAGCTGTCCCCCTACTAACTAAAACCCATACCCAGATAAAAAAGAAAAGGCTGCTAAACCCCCTATCTATATAAAAAAGAAGCATAAACCCCCTATAAAAGTCACGCCAACTAACAACCCAGGCCCGTAGCCCACTCCACTGCTTCTGATTCATGATGCGCTGTAGAGGCTGGGCCCCCCCCCTCCACCTAATTAGTTAGAGTAAAAGGAGAAGTCAGTTTAGCAGGGGGAAAAAAAAAAAAACCTGTGCCCCTCTATATCACCTCTTTATGAGAACAGGTATTATATATAACACCTCAACATTCCATAACTCTGGAGAGGACTTAAGATGACTTCGAGGCCAGAGAAAATCAAACATGGCGTTACTTCCATGAAGATTAGGGGAAAACCAACCCAAGTCATAATGGCAACATTTAACCGCTAAGAACCATATTGCCTTACCTAACATTATAGTTTATAAACAATCCCTATAACCCTAACACCCTCCTATTGGTGCAATTTTGGTCATAGTTACATTGCCTAAACCCAGATTGAACGTTTAACTCCAGCACCAGCTAAACCCAGACAAGCTCCTAATAATGAGGATTACAGAAGTTATGGTGCTTGGTGATGTATTACAAAGCTTTACATTTTTAAACTGACAGCTCTCTCTTGTGGATATAACATAAAACCGTCCTGCCTCGCTCTAGTGGAAAAGCCAAAATTAATAACAGAGGCTGTAATACTATATAGTAAATGAAATAACAGCAAATGTCCTCCTTGAATGTCCATATGTCCATACAAAAAACATGGAAATAAAACTAGGTTCTGGTATAGTCCTCCTCGGTTTGAAATTAGCGATCCACAAGGTAAGCTCAAATGAAGTAGTGCTGATCCCTGAAGATGCCCTTTTAGTGGGCTGTATTTGCCACCACCCAAATCTGAGTTCAGCCTTTATTTTTGACAAAGAGATCAGGAAACCAGGACTCTAAGGAAGTAAGGCATCTTCTGCCATTTCGTAGCAACGTCCTCCTTTGCAGATACCTCTAGCTTTGCTGGGTATAACATTCTGTGTGGATCCCTGCTGCCCAAAGTCAAATTATAGGGCGGAAAGCCAAACGAGCCTGTCGATCTTCCATGTGAGATCTGGTACTAAACAAAGCTTCTTGCCCTCCCACTGAAAGCAGACAATTTCAATTTCCTCAGAATATGCTCCCGATCCAGATAATTTAATAGTTTAAAATTATTGGTCTCTGATTCTGAGGATGTTGGTTTTGCTCTCAGTGCTCTGTGGCCCCTTTCTATTATATATTCTGGGCCATTAGGCGAGGGGCCCACGGACTTTTTCAGCAGCTTTTGCAGGAAGCAGATGGTATTCGCCCCTTCCTCACCCTCTGGAAGGCCCAGGATGACCAGGTTATTGCGTCTGCTCCTTCCCTCTAAATCGTCGAGATGATCAGCTAGCTTCTCCAGGCTCCGTTTGTAATCCTTTGCCGTAGGCCCCGCTCTCTCCAAAGCTCTTTCTATGGATGAAATCCTGGCTTCAGCATCCGTCACCCAATGGGCAAGCTGTGTAAGTGCCGGCTTAAATTCAGCCACATCCTCGATGAGCTTGAACAAGGCGTCTTTAATCGTTGTCAGATCCTTGTAGATTTTAGTAGGAGCAATTGTTTCCGGCTCGTTGACTGGTGAGGAGCTCCATCGCGGCCGCTTGGCCTCCAGCTCTAAGTCTGGCGTTTGCATACTGACTCGCTGAATCGCTCAGTCAGGTTTCTTTTAGGTAGCTCAGGACAGCAGGCGAACAAACTAGCCAGAAAGCAGACACTAAACACCGCTCAGAGAGGCAAAACACTCGGTTGGAGAGGGAGACCCAAAAGACTGCTGCTACTCCTCCATGCGCGTCATGTGATCCTCCATAGCCTCCCTTCCTTATGCTGGGTATTTCAGGTCACACTTGATAATTACACTCAGGTCATTTTCCTCCTCTATCCTGGGTACCTGCACACAACCCAACCAGTATTTGGTCCATGTGTTTTTGGCCCCCGAGTGCATACCTTTACACTTATTAGGCTTGAACCCCAGTTCCCAAATGCGAGACCACTTATCTAGTCTAGCCAGCTCTTCCTGAGTTCCCATCTCCCCCATTGTGTCCCTTCTCCCACATAGCTTTGTGTCATCCACAGTAAGGCATTTCTTACTCCTGATTCCATCCATAATGTCACTTATGAATATGTTAAATGACACTGGACTGAGCACAGAGCCCTGCGGGACCAGACTGGTTACAGACTTAGCTTCTGAAAATACCCACCCACTACCACCTTTTGGCTTCTATCATGTAGCCAACTTCTGGCCCATCCAACAAACCTAGCCCCCAACCCCTAGGTCTTCTATTGTCCTGATCAGTCCCCTGTGAAGTACAGAGTTGAATGACTTGCTGAAGTCCAGACATTGGATATGAACTGCTTGGCCCCTGTCCACTGTCCTGGTGAGTCAGCTGAAGAAGTCAATTAGGTGCATCTGGCAGGAGCTCACCAACACAATCTCATGCTGCCTCATATCCTGGAGCCTATTATCCTCCAGAAAGCTCACCAGTCTCCATTTCAGTACCCAATTAGATTAGCGCTACAAGAATATATACATATATACAGGAGGCAGTATAGTGCAGTGGTTTAAGGCTCTGAGCTACAAATGTGGAGACCTGGGTTTGAATCCCCCAGCCCCCACTTGCATACTGCGTGACCCTGAGCAAGTCACTTAACTTCCCTGTGCTCCCAGGTTGCACCTGTAAACAAGCTTTCAGCTTAGTGTGCCTCACCTGGTTAAACAATTGGGGGAATTGGGGAATAGCACCAGTCAAGACAGCTCTAGTACATATAACACTACCACGGATAGCGAGTGGGGATGTAAAGTGCTTGCTAAATGCTATCCCCTGATCACTGTCCATGGTGCTGCTACAGAACAAGGGAAGCAGAATGCTCCCATGGCATGGAGGGCTGGGGTATGGAGCAGCTCGGCTGGGAGGCAGTGGAGACCAGGGTTCTAATCCTGTTCTCAAATCATTTTGCTTGAATTGGGACTTGTTTTTTTTTTGCAAGGGGCCATGGAAACAGTATTTCATATCCCCACACATTTTAACTTGCCTAGTGATCCACTCCCCCCCCCCCAGAGTGAGAATCTTTAAGTCTGAGGGGTGCGGGGGGGTGAAGCCCCACACAAAAATAAAAATGACAGCATTTTTGTGGCCTTGTTCTTGCCAAAGGCATTGTGGTACTCAGTGCCCTCTTTTCCTGGACTGTCTTCATCAGCTTGCACACTACTGAAGTTAGGGTGACTGGGCTGTGGTTCCCTGGTTCATTCTTCAGACCACTTTTCTGGAGTGACACCACGTGCAGTTGTCCAGTCCCAGGGCACAATCCCTGACTCCAGAGATGTGCTAAACAGGTCTGTCATTTGATCTACCAGTGTCTCTTCTAGTTCCCTTAGAACCTTGAGTGCACTCTATCTGGCCCTGGGGATTTATGCACCTTCAACGGCCTTAGGCCCTCAAGTATCCCATCAGAATAAATGATACTGTCCGTGACTTCCCTCCTCCCTCTCCCCATCCATTGTTCCTTTATAGCACTGGTCTATCTTTCTGTATGGAAGACTGAACAGAAGCCAGTAAATACAGGTGATTTGTGCTGCACTGAACTTATTTGCTTTTCTGATGGCCAACCTACCACACCAGAGCTCTGCCAGAGAGGTTGAGAGTGTGCTCACTGCTGCATCTCCCCACCTTCCTCCCTACTGATTGTGGTAGCAGCTACCAGCCCAGCCCAACTGCAAGAGTGGGATCTTCACACCTGACTCCTAGGTCATCACCGCACCATTCACCTTCAGACATTGGGACCATGTGGTCACATGACCACTATATGACCCACTCTACCCTAAATGGTCCTCCATGCTAGCAGTCTAGAGTGCTAAGGGCCGCAGCGCAAAGAGTGCCACACTGTAGGTGCTAGTAGTGGGAGCTGGTTGTCAGCCAGCCATGCTGCCCTAAAGTGCATCTACCCTGTCTGCTTGTGTTAGCTTCATAGGCTAAATAAAAAGGGTCACACTGTTGTTAGTTCATGCTTTTTACTGTGCTACCTTAGTCAAGCTGTTTCCAGGAGTGCCATTTGGGGGGGCACATTGCAAGCCAATTTTTTTGTTTTTTTTAATGAAAAAATGTAACCCTTAAGGTTGTCACCTGTCCCAGTGTTGCTGGGATTGTCCCATTTTTGAGAGCCCTGCCCCTGGAAATATAAAAAACAGACTGGGGACATTCAAAGTCCCAATTTTGGATCCGTACAATGTTTTCATTGCAAACATCCCAGTTGGTTTTTACAGTAGAAAAACTCATTGTTTACTGTAATTCAGAGAAAACAATTACTTTTCTACATAATTCACCCTTTTGTTATTTAGAATTTTTGCCCCAAAATGTACCCATGGACTAGTGGCTGGCCACACAGCAGCCAATCATGAACTACTCCACGACGTGAGTTGTGTGTATGTCACTAGGCAACAGGGAGGGGTGTCTGCATCATGCTGTGCACTGCTGCTGACAGTGTTGAACTGTGTGTGACTCACTTGAGAGAGATGGAAGGAGTAGTCAGTCAGTGTGTGCGTGGCCAGTGCATGTGCCTCTATTTTATTTACTGGAGAGGAGACAGAGCAGATGTTTCCGATCATTTGGACATGTCTTGGAGATGGAGTGGTGGTGTGATCCGTGGAACAAATTTGATTTTGCCCAGTTTCCCCCTTGACTTGCCTGCCCATAAATCTCCTCTCTCCATCCTGTCCAGCACAGCCTCTTCCACTGACCAGACTGCAGCCTGCTGCCACTCGAGGATCGCTCACTCACTCCCCCTGACTCGTAGTGGCATCCTCTTCTTGGTCATCGTTGGTGCAGGCAGCTATTGAAGATGAGTTTGTGCAGAGACTACACTGTGCAGCAGAGACTCACATTCAACACTTTTTAGGCAAGTTTAAACTAAAGTTTTTCTGATTAAATTTTTTTTGAATGAATAAGTGGGGGGTGGGGTCTGGATGAGCATTAAGCTGAGGAGGAAAGAAGGTGAAGAAATGGGTTTGAAATTAATTCTTCGGGGGGGCGGTACTCAGTCACCATTGTCTTCAGTGCTACAGTACTTTTACTGCTGGCATGTGACACAGTAAAGTGCTTTTTTGGTGAAGACTCTTTACTGAAAAAGAGTGTTGGTGGTTGGTTACCAGGAACAGTATTCCAGACTTGTGGAGGTGGCTCTGTCATCACTGGAATAACACTGCACTGTCACATGCCAGCAGTAAAAGCACTGTGGCATGAATCTTCTGCTACCCAGCTCACTCAATGACTTCAGATCATGGCTGGGGAACACAGACCAGTCCCTCCTTCATTGTCTCAAGTACATCTGTAATGGGAGTGGGGCAGCTGCAGCATGGGTGGCCAACAAGGGGGCATTCCAATTTCCAGCTGCAGGGAGAGTAGTAAATTAGGAAGTGGCTGGTGGCTGTTTGTTGGTCAAGGAAGGGTGGAGGTACAGCTGATGGCAGCATGGTTGACTGGGGATAAAAGACACTGGCGGTACAGAGAAGGGCAGTGTCTGTTGTCATGTTGGGTGGGGGCTCCCATTGCATACCATGAGTCATGACTGCATGGGGTGAGGTACACAGATGCCACTGGACATAAGGGATCATACACCACATAATGGGGAGTGGGGTATGCCACTGGATACCAGCAATGGCAGTGCACATAACACAGTTTAATTACAATAGTGCATGAGGCACAACAATGATTGTAGTGCACATGACTGAGCACAGTACAGTGGCACACATGGCACAATGCAGTGTTGGCAGTACAAGTGGCACAGTGCAGTGACAGCTAAACACATGAAATGGTTCAGAGACTGCCAAAGACATGAAATGGTGCATTAGTAGTCATAGCACTGTGATGGCACTGCATGTGGCACAGCACTGTGATGGCACTCCATGTGGCATAGCACTGTGATGGCACTGCATGTGGCACAGCACTGTGATGGCAGTGCATAAGGCACTGCACACTGCCAACAAACTCCATCGCACAGTGTGATGTCTGCAGTGCACATGGCACAGTGTCAACACCTCACTATGCCACATGCACTACCTACACCTTGCCGTGCCATGTGCACTGTTGACACTTCGACGTGCCACATGAACTGCTGGCACCTCACCGTGCCATGTGCAGTGTTAAATAGTACTATAATAACTGGCCTTCCCTTTTTCCTATAGGGAAATCGTGGTGTAATTTGCCATTATAAAGGAGCATTTATAATGGTAAACACGTGCACAGTTTCCCTTGGTCTATGCATGCCCACGGAGCAGAGCGAGTGTTCCTGACCGTTCGCCGCTTCCGTGTTCCCAAAAACAGGACCGCCGGAAAAACTCGGCGATTAGCTCTATTAGGCTCATCACTTGACTTA
This sequence comes from Neoceratodus forsteri, assembly GCA_016271365.2. Classification (NCBI taxonomy): domain Eukaryota; kingdom Metazoa; phylum Chordata; order Ceratodontiformes; family Ceratodontidae; genus Neoceratodus; species Neoceratodus forsteri. The sequence continues at coordinate 474,293,391 of CM057455.1, forward strand.
CTAAGGCTTATTCTCAAAGATGTTGAAGACACTCAGGCAAAGGTAACCCATTTTTAAAAGACAAGGGTGGATTCCAATTTCGGCACCGCACTAACACTAAGCCGAACTGCGACTGCACCGCAAGCTCTTTATTTTATATAATTGCTGAGGCAAAAAAGGGAAACCCAGCAATTATATAAACTAAAAAATGGGTCGAGTTCAAATTATTTACACACACCCTCATTGTGGATGTTATTAAACCCCTCAGGTCACCGGGTTTATGTAGCATCCACAACTCGGTGTGTAAACCGTTACACACCCCGACCCATACTTTATTCTCTATCTGCCACACACAATACTGACACCATACTAGCCCATGTACAACACAGGCACCACACTGGGCCAAGGGCAGTGCTAACACTACACTGAGCTACGCTCAGTGCCAACACCACACCATCAATATCCTTTTGTATTTAGTATTTTTTTTTACATGGTACCTGTATAATGTGATGATAGAGTCAGGGTTTGTTTAGCAGTAATATCCATTTCTGAATTTTGAATGTGTGTTTCAAATTTTTAAGCCACACAAGTTATGCTGGGGCCCGGGGGATCAATTGTGGCTGAGGAGGATGGGATTGGGATTCTAACGCAAGTCCAGTGATTGACAAAGTAACTAATCATTATATAATATGCACTCATATGAAGGCTGAGAATAAAGTGACTGTCACATTCACAACCTCCTTGTCCTAAGGTATAAGTGCCGCTAGCCACAAATTACAACATCATTTTTGGTTGCAGCATGGAACGTATTGGCAGGTGACAGCTGCTATCTAGATCATTCATAGGAAAAAGGCACGGCTTCCCTCCATTTGTATTTCACCCTCCAGGACTGAGGCCCAAGGCCCGGATTACTGATTTTATTCCCTCCAGGTTAGGTATTTCCAGGATGGTGGATATCTCTCTGCAGACTGACTTCCAGTAGATTTTTAGTGCTAGATGACTCTAGAACACATGTTAATGGTGTCTGGTGAGCTATTATTACACTGACTGTTTCTAGTAGATATTTGAATGATGAAAATAGTAAGACCATAGTGAGCTATGATAGTAGGTGTCTTAAAAAACCTGGTTAGGACCTTCCACCTATGATCACGCCTGGTTAGGGAGGCAGAAGCCCTTTACACCCCTGCCTAACATCTGTCCCAGTCTGCTTCCTCCAAAGTGATTCCAGCTGCCCCTTCCCACTACCCACTTCCCCTTAATTTCTTCCCTTGGTGTTATTGAAGAAGACTTACAAGTTACATATGTGATATAGTGTACAGATCAAATGTTTAATGGTAGTCTCTTCATTCACCTCGCCTGTTAGAGTTTGCTGGAGATTGAACTCCTGTTGGAGCTGAGCAACGGATCTGGGGGTGCAATTTAGGTATATGTGTTTTTCCTTTTTCCAGGCTCCCTCTTTCTGCTGAGTGCAGCTGCTGCCTCCTGGGTCATGAGGGCCCTGCTTGAATGCCCTCCCCACACCAATGGCTGTTAAGGACTTGTAATTCCTGGATGGTATACATTATTTCATCAGCCTCTAGGGATATTTTGGGGGTACATTTCGGTGTGTATGTATTAGCTGATGTTTATTTTTTCCCCCAGTGAGTCTTGAGAATGGATCCTGCGTCACGACTTTGTCTATTGCAGATGAGTATTTCATCATTTTTATAATGAAAGACCTCTAAAAATGAAGACAGTGGCAATGAGGAGCCAGCCATGAAAAAGAATTTCAGAATCAGAATAAGAGGTGAGCAGACAAGTGTCCTGCAGTTTACAGGTGATATTGACCATGCACCAGCGAAGGACACCATGTCCACTGACACAGGCCAGGAAGATGGTAATAAACAGCCATCCACAATGGAAACGAATGTAAGAAATGCTTTCTTACAGAGTGTCCAACATTTAACAGATGAACCCAATGACTATGCACCATCAGCATCCATCACGTCCACTGGCACACCACAACATGAGGGTGGAAATGAACTACAGCCATCCATAGAAAATGTCAGAAATGTTTCCTTACAGAACAGCATCATGCAGTTAACAGATGATCCCAATGACTGTGCATCATCAACATTTATCACGTCCACTAGTACACCTCAGGAAGATGAAGAAGCATACTGTACACACGTCATCATTGTTACCTTCGTTGTCATTGTCATTGTCATCACCAGGAGCTGAGTACTGTGGCATGCAGCATTTGTTACCTAGTCATAAATATGATAGAACTAATAGCAGCATAAGCATCTCCAAGGCTGTAGATATTTAAATTTCCAAAAATAACCATCCGGTCCAGTCCAAACTAAATGCATATCCTGTCACAGATGGTTGACATTTTAAAAGAAGTTGGTTTTCATCATACCCGTTCATTGAGTATTCGGTCATGACAGATTCTGTTTTCTGTTTTCCATGCCGACATTTTGGTACTCAAAGTACAAGAGCTGGTGAACAGGTTGGCAGCACAGCATTTATTGAGCGTGGTTTTCAGAACTGGAAAGGGTTCAAAAGTTTGTTAAAACTACACAAACTCAGCTTGAGGCATAAGAGTGCATCTGTTGCATGGCAACAATACTTAAAAGTTCAGTCCAAAAGCTCTATATGTGTTGCAGACCAGCTTGTCTCCAGTCACTCTGCTGCCATTGAGGAAAACTGCAGTCATGTCGAGATGCTTTTAAAGGTTACCCTACTCTGTGCAAGACAGGATATTGCTTTTTGTGGGCATGTTGAGTCACAAGATTCAAGCAACAGAGGTAATTACATTGAAATTCTAGAGCTTGTTGCTTCTACTCAACCCCGCCTTAGTAGTAGACTGGCAAGTAGATATGGACACTATATGTCTCACCAGTACCAGAATGATTTAATACACTCAGATGCAGAAATCCCCAGAGAAAGCATAGTTTGTTGTAAAATTTTTTTATTGAGTTTCAATTAAAACACTACAAAATGATAGCCTGTGTGTCCGCAAAAGGTTACAGGGTGCCGGACATCAAACAAACTTGCAAATGACGACATAAAAGAGAAAGCATAGCTGAAGAAGTCAGGCAAGCCAAGTATTTTTCCATCCTAGTGGATGAAACCAAAGATGCATCAAAAAAAGAACAGCTGTGCTTACTAGTGCACTACCTTTGAAAAGGAATTATTCAGGAAAGAGCCATAGGCTGCTTTCACTTGCAAAACCTTAATACTGAAACACTTTCAAACCTGATCATTCAACAGCTACAGCATCTTAAGATTGTTGTTAATTACATGGTTGCACAGTGCTACGAAGGAGCTTCTGTACTGAGTGGTGCTTTCACAGGAGTGCAAGCTCGAATGCGAGAAAAAATTAAACACACTATTTATGTGCATTGTCATGCTTACAGGCTTAACTTAGTTATTGCGGACACATGTTCCAACATCACACCTTGTCAAGAAGTCCTCACAGTTGCTCAGAAGCTGTATGACTTCTTCATTTGTAGTTACAAGTGGCATGAGCTTTTACTGAAGCACAGAAAGAGCTGCACCAGAAGGTTCTAGAGCTTGGACAGTTATGTGAGACTCATTGGTCTTGTAGGTATGAAGCCCTCTAAAAAGTGAATGCAAGATATGGTGCTCTGTTAGAAACACTGGATGCTTTTTCTGTCCAAACCACTGATGCAGCAGCTGCTACCACTGCAAAAAGCCTGTTGGGAAAATTGAAGAGCTATTCGTTTTTGCTTAGCCCTAGAGAAAATATTTACGATGATGAACAGTGCCTCTGAAGAATTGTAAAATGAAAACTTGAATGTATCTAGTGCCCTGGAAATAGTGGAAAGCACTATCACTTCTTTATGAGAAATAAGGTCTTCCCAAATCAGATGGACAGAGCTCTGTGATGAAGCTGAAAACATGGTGAAGGAACTTGAAATTCCCAGTCATAGAGCCTCTGATGATGTTGACTCCAGCCATGCAAGCACATCAAGACCACAAAGAACAAGACAAATATCCCCAAAGCTGGCACAGTTTTTTTGTCACTAGCACTCTGGGTCAGTCTTCTACATATGTTGTTCTCCAAAGTTCTGAAGATTTCATAAAAACTGATTTCTATTACCCTGTCCTGGATAGAATACTTGCTGAACTGGACAGAAGATTCACGTCTAATTCTAATTTGCTTTCTGCAATAAGTGCTTGTAATCCAGACAAAATAAATGTTATTGATTATAACAAATGACAGATCGTTGCAGATCACTATGAATCAACAGGCACCAATTTTCATAGTCTTGATGCAGAAGCTGAAGCTACAGAGATGCATACTAAATCGCATGTGTTGCCCTTGACATCAACTTCTGATTTCAGAAATTTTGTTTCTGAATTCCCAAGGGCTTATCAGTCTTTGCTGTCAATTGTTGACATTGTTCTGAGACTCCCAGTGTCCACAGCTTCAAATGAGAGGTACTTCCCTGTGCTAAAGAGAGTTAAAGACTACTTAAGAACAACAATGGAGAATGAACATTTAAGCGAGTTGTTATTGTTAGCCTCTGAGCGTGAAGCTGCAAAATGCCTAAATGTCAACAAGGCCATCGATTATTTTGCCAAGATGAGACCATGGCGTTACCCACTTTTGTAGTTCCAGATCATCATGGCCTGAGGCATTTTCCTCAAACAAGTACATTTGTAACAATATTTTTCTTTATTCGTAGAGCATGCTACCATTGCAGAGATCGTAGAGGGTATAATCACAAGTAACATGGACTTGAACTGGAGGAACATTTACTTGTTGCTTCATGTCATCAGTTGGCTCAACATTTTCACCTTCCTGAGGTATGCCACTGTAAGTGCTGTCTGTTGATGGTGTAAGATGGATGATGTCTGATGAGTGATGAGGCCCTTACCCAACCCAACTTTGTCTTCTACTCTGTCTTTTGTGCACGCAGCATGTTATTTTCAATGCAACTAGTGACATGTGCATATTTTTTTAAGAGGAGGTAGCAGTGTTACATCTTTTGGACCCCACTGCCCATCCAATCCATGTCTGTTCAGCAACCTCTGACTGGCTGGGCCATACCATGTTGAGTACTTTTACGATGTTATGACACCACATGAGAAGGGTCTCCACAGAGCTCACTGATGCTCCTTGTTGCCGTTTTACTTGAAACATGAATAATTAAGAAAGAAGTGGTACTGTGGATCTGACGGGGGGTGGGGGGCATAAGCAAAAGGCACTCAGCAAAGCAACCACAAGGTTCACTGGTGCATGAAACCAGCTAACCCACTTACCACAAATACAAAGAGCAGTGTGTGTTCCAGATAAGAATAAACAATTTAAGGGGATAACTACTGCTGTACTTTTCAAGTTTAAGATTAAAATGAGGTGAACAAAACCAGAATTTGGATGTGTGCAAATAAAGGACAGAAATCTAGCACTAAAGAGCAGTTTCTGAAGTGTGTTTTTTTTTTTTAACTGCAGCAGCAAAGCTCAAGGTACAATACTAACATATGTCACGTGTATATTGAATCATTTTAAAATTTGCTGGCTGGCAATGCCAGCATCTTATCAACATATAGATGTAGTCTTTGCCGAATTGGTCCTTGTAAGAACAGATCCAGAAGCAAATGATTTTATACCATTTATTGAACCAACATAGATGTAACAAAAAGAACAAAGTGCTTTAGCTTTCAAACCAACAAATCCTTCCAAGCTTCTGAGGAGGGACTTCTTGGTCTGAAAGCTAAAGCACTTTGTTCTTTTTGTTACATCTATGTTAGTCAAATAAAAGGTATCACATAATTTGCTTCTGGATCAGTATCTTATTAATGCATTGTCATTTATTTATTTTTTTATTAAGACTGCAACCGCCAACACAACAGATGTGTAACTTTTGCCTGAGATAATTCAGATCTGTTCCAGTCCAGCTTAGCTTGTGGTGCCCTACGTGCCCCAGGCCCTGCCCCCACTCAGCCCCTGGCTCCACCCCATAGCCCCTCTGACCAGTTGTTGCCCCCCCCCCCGTTGAAATCTGAAATGGCACCCCTGGTTGTTTCTAGTAGATTTTATTCTGTGTTTCAGTTTGGTACAGCCTTGCCATTTTCACATTGGCTTGTTTGCACTCAACCTTATTTTATGGTACAGCTATTGCTTTAACTATTTTACTACGATTGCCACTTAATTTACGAACCCCAGTTTTTATCCATGCCCATGAATCTAACTGTCATGTTCCCTGTCCCAATGTCCCCTACCTGTTATCTGTTTGGCATGCAAACCCTTTACATCCAGGTGCTGGGCTCTCTCAGTTGCCCTATTTTTCCCCACCTGTAAACTCCTCTGTCTCTGTTACTCCAGCTCTTTACCTTTTTCTCCTTGATTTATTCTATGCCAATTTTCTCCTTCTCCCTGCGGGTGCTTATTGCTCACTACCCCTCCTCACCTACCTTTTACCTTCCCCCATATTTGTACCATAGTCTGTCCTGCCTGCAATGCAGCCTCTCTAACTCTGATCAACTCTCCCCTTGTCTTAACCCTCTTCTCCCCCCTTCTCCTGTTTCCACCAAAATATGCTCTTCTGGCTACTTGCTTTCCTCCTCTATCTTACCCTACTCCCAACCCCCCCCCCACCCTCACTCATCCTCCTTTGCATCCCCCTTGCCATCTCCCTTCTCCTCATCCCCTCCACCTTCCCCATCCATCTTACCCTTTCTTTCTCTTTCTGTCTCCCAACCTGCCTCCCTACCATCCCAATTACCTTCTCCATCCTGTCCTCCTTCATATCCTCTCCTCAAACCTTGAATTCCTCCACCACTCGTTTCACTCCCATACCCATTACTCTCTTACCCTCTCTACCCTAGGCCACAAAAAGCATAAAACCTCATTCTTACTAGCCCTCCTCCTCTTCCTCCTGGCTGGTAATGTTGAACCAGATCCTTGCCACCGAGACCCTCTATCCTTCTCTGTGCCCAAAGGTCTTAGTTTTTTCCACTTCAATGCCTAAACCTCCTTCCTAAGTTCGACTTCCTCAAAATATAGGCCTTGCAACACTCCCCAGACATCCTTTGTATATCTGAAACCTGGCTTTCTTCTAGAGTTCCAGACTTGCATCCCACCATTCCTGATTTCCACCTTTTTCACCAGGACAGAGGTAAGATTGGTGGTGGTGTTGTTATTTACACAATAGGAGTGAGCAAAAACTCATTACATAAAAACATGTATTCTCACTGCAGTGGAATAAATCCATTTATAAAATGGGTAGGAAAAATTATGACTGCTGATTCGTTGGATTCCATCACATGATCGTGCATATATCAGAGCGTGACGGCACACCTGCACTTTTACTCCCATAAAAAACAATTTTGCCATTTTATAAGATAGTTAACCCACTCTACGGTGTGCGATCGCGCTCTGATATATGCACAACTTGGGTGGTTGACACACACGGCCTGGGGCCTCGTGCGTACAATGCACACCAAAGCGTGCATATATCAGAGCGCGACCGCACACCTAAGAGTGGGTTATCTATTACTTATACCACTGTGGTAACATCTTGAAACAAAAAATAAACAGCAAAAAATACAGTCCTATTGTATAAATTAGATACATTGTGGCCGGTGGTGGAGTACACTATTTATGTGAATGAGTGGAGAGTGATCTCGGTTACCATCACTCATGGCTCTGCTACGCTCTACCACTCATTAGGATATCTGAGGTCACTCTCCACTCATTCACATAAATAGTGTATTCCACCACTAGTCATAACGTATCCCCTATATATACCCACCATAACAGTTCCTGCTCAATCACCCTCAAAGAGGCTATCCCCTCCTCCCTCCAGCTCTTGCTGCTCAAACTTTCTTTCCCCTCCACCCTCCCTATTTTTGTTGGTGTCCTTTATGCCTCCCAGAAGCTCCCTCCATCCTCTCTCCTTAACTCCCTCTCCTCTCTTGTCTCCCTCACTACCTCTGGTGAACTTATCTTACTTGGTGATTTCAATCTAAACAGGCTCTCCCCAGACTCTAAGCTTATCTATCACTCCATCAAATCCTTATCTCACCCAACAAATCTCTGAAGCCACCAGGCTTAACCCCCACTCCTCAAACCACTCCCTCCTGGACTGGGTACTATGTTCCCACCCCCATTGAGTTTCCTCTGTAGGCGTGCTCCCAAATGTTTTCAGTGATTACTGCCTCGTCTATTGTATTTGGAAGACCCACCCCCCTGAAATCCATCCCAAAATACATCTGGCACAAACCCCTTAGGTCTCCCAACACTGATGATTTCTTGAGTGACCTGACCACTGCTGACTGGTCCCCTGTCTACTCTACCCAAGATAACAACACAGCCCTATCACATTTCACTGCCATCCTCACTTGCTCCTGGAACACCCAGGCCCCCCTCAAAAGAACCGGAATGAAATGCTCCCACCATGCCTGGATTACACCTGCCCTCCTTGAGCAATGCAAATCTAGGGACTTTGATTGGGCCCACTTTAAGGCCTCCCACTCTGACTCTGACCACTAGCACTACAAGTCCCTTAGAAACTCCTGCACTAAGGCTATCTGAGTAGCCAAGGACTGCTACTTGAATTTGAACCTACAAACTAACCTAAACTCCCCCGCCAACTTCTGGAAAGTAATCCACTCCCTTTTTGACTTGCCACCCCAATCTGCCCCCCCCCCACAAGTAGATGACTCACTAGTCTTCAACCACTTTGTTGTCATTTCCCTCTTCAACAGTTTCTTCACAACCTGTGCTGCTCCCTGTCAGACCTCAAACACTCCTCCCCCCCTCCAACCCACCTCTTCTGCTGGTTTTCACTTCCCTCCCATATCCCCTCAGGAAGTTTTCCATGCCCTCAAATCGATCAGCCCCTCAGAAATAGCCCAGATGGTTTAGACCCAAATTCCTCCACATATCAGATGGTTTAGACCCCAAACTCATCCACATATCAGCCCCTGCTATCCTCCACCAACTCACCAACCTTTTTAGCCTCTCATTCTCCCTCTGTGTCATCCCCCTCACCTGGAAGACCACCAAGGTACTCCTTCCACAAAGGGGGTGATCCATCACCTCCTAGAAAATACTGACCTTTCTCCCTGCTCCCCTCCCTTGCTAAACTACAGGGGTCACTAGTTCACTCCAGATTAGTCAACTTCCTTGACTCCGACTCCTCCTTCCTATCCCCTTTCCAGTCTGGTTTCAGGAAAAAACACTTCACAGTCACCTCACTTCTCCATGTTACTGACTCAGTCCTTACATGGATAGACCAGGGTCTCATCACAGCTGCTATTTTTATACTGTAGATCTTGCAAAGGCAATCAATTCAGTATCCCACCCTCTCCTTTTAAACAAGCTGGCCTCTGCCTACCCTTTCAGTTAAGCGGTTCCACTCTTTGCTAACAAATTGCCAGCAATCTCTGCAGGTGGGTGGTGCATTACCCCCCCCACCTGCCCTTTCCCCATTCTTGCAGAAGTCCCCAGTCCGCTATCCTGGGACCTATACTATTCTCTATTTTTCTAAATTACCTCCCTTCCATTTGTGTCTCTTCCAATATTCACATGTACGCTGATGACACAGTCATCTACACATCTGGTCCCTCTTCATCTGTGGTTGCCTCCTCACTCCAATGTGATTTCCACAATCTGCTATGCTGGTTTCAAGCCAATCAGCTCAAAGTAAATACCAAGAAGACAGTGTCCATGACCTTTGGCACCAGTCAAAAGCTGGCTAGGCTCTCACCTCTTCCTGTCTTCTCCACCCTTGTTGGTACACAACTGGATGAAGTCCACACTTACAAATACCTCAGTGTGTGGCTCGATTATATCGTAGACTTCTCAGGACACATCGAAGCTATGAACTCAAAACTTCACCCTAAGCTAGCCATCCTTTACTAGAATAAAGGCTGTCTCCCCACTGAAGTCCAAAAGCGCCTGCTTGTCAAAGTGATCCTCCCTATTTTTGACTATGTGTATGTGGTCTACAGTGCAGCCCCTCCCTCCATCCTTGCTAGACTGGACACCCTTTGCAATGCCTTCTGTCTTCCTGTTACAAACTCTGCTCCCCACACATCTCACTGCTCCTTTTATTCCACTCTTTCTATCACTGTCCTACCTTCACACTACCTCTCCCATTGCTCAGCCTTATTGAAAAATACTAGTTTGCCTCCCTTCCCTCCTATCTATCCTCTTTCCTCTCTCCCTCTGCTCCCTCCTCCTACCCCCTTCATTCTAGAGACTCATGCTCCTTCTCTAGCCCTCATCCCCACTCTAATGCTGGTCTGGCTAGCTTCTCTTACCATCTCCCCTGCCTTTGGAACCAGCTACCTCCTGTTCTTCACCATGCCTCATCTCTGCTATCCCTAAAGTGGCTACTAAAGCCAACCTCCCCCCACTTGTTCCTGTCTTATGCCCCTAGCCCTCTCCTCCCCTCCCCTCTCCTCTCCTCTCCTGTCTTCTCTCCTGTTGCTCTACCCAACGTTAAATGTACCCTCACACTCCTCTCACCCTCTCCCTCTCATCTGATGACTTTCACCTCTCTCAAATTTAAACTTGCCTGACCCCCCCAACACATACCTTTGTAAAGCATTAACTGACACACATGTAAAGTAGTGCTGCAATTTACCTCTGTGTATTCCTACCACTTTTTTCTTAGCCACTGTAGTGAACTTTAATGTTGTTTGTTTCTTGCACTTCAGTTGATTGTAACTGCTGATTGTTTAGCCCCCTTCCCTTCCATCGGGTGACACCTGGAAACGAGCCTCAGCTTAGTGTGCTTTTCCCAGTCACAAACTTTTAAATAAATAAACAAATGAAATAAAGCCATTTCTCTTCACTACCTACTTCCAAACCACCCTCCTTTTTTAATCTGATTATTTCATCCTTGATGTTCCTTTTCACCCTTATAATGTATATTGGAAAAATACTTTCTCATCTGTTTTTGCACCCTGTGCTGGATGCAATTCCTTTTTAGCCTTTGCCCCTCAAACTGCTCTGCTCTCCTCTCTTGACTTAGCAGAGCAATCCACCCTATCCTCTCCTTTCTGAGTATGCTTGTACTTTTTCAAGGCTGCCCTCTTATCACCTACAGCTTTTGCCACCTCCTTTAAGAACCTGCTGAGCTTTTTGGCTTTAGTTTTCTTACTTTTGATTTTGGCTCACTTATTAGTGGCCTCCATCAGTCCCTCCTTTATTAATGTCCATTTCTGTTCTACATTCATCTCCCTTCTGATTCCAGCAAGGTGACCAACTGTACAGTACTAGAATTTCTCCCATCCTACTAATGTCAGCCCTCTTAAAGTCCAAAACCCTTGTCTTGGCTCCTGCCATCCCCCTTCCCATCTCTAGGTGCAACCCCACCACGTAATGGTCACTACCTGCAACTGGCACTTTCACTTTCACATTCTGAACATGTCTGTAGTTGGACAGGACCAGGTCCAGTACAGCACTTTCCCTAGTGGGTTCCAAGACACCCTGATCCAGGAAACCACTCTGAAATCCATCCAGCAGAAATTCATCCAGTAGTACTTGCTCCATAATGCAGGAGGTAGCCAGGATTTTCCATTCCACCCCAGATAGGCTGAAATCACCCATTATTACCACCTCTCACTTACTGGCCATTTCAGTGATTTGAGACCCTAGTATCCTGTCCTGGTCCTCTTTCTGGGAAGGTGGCCTGTAGACCAGCCTCATCCTTAGTTTCTTGCCCCCTAGTGGATTGTACTTGTACCCACAGTGCTTCAGTCTTACACTGCTTCCTCTCTGGTGCAAGTTATCCCCTTCTTTATGTACAGAGCAACTACCCCCTTCTCATCCCCCTATCTTTCCTATATAGTTTATACTCTGAAACTGCAAGGTCCCAGTCATGGTTTAGTGTGGCCCATGTCTCGTCAGTAATTGCAAGTCTGCCATCTTATTTCTCAGACTTCTGACATTCCTAGACATCACCCTCCACTGTAACTTGGGAGCTCTTTTCATTACCCCTCCTCCTTCAGTTGCCCACCCCACCTCCACCCTTCTCATCTACTACCTCTCCATGCTGCCGGATTGGGGGAGGCCTATTGGTTCCCTCCATCAGGTGACTAAGGTTGCTTTGCAAACTGCTACCACCCCCCCATCAGTTTAAATTGAGGTTGTTCCCTATGTGTTCCCCCAGCTTGCCCTTCAGGACCCTTGTACACTGCCTACTCAGATGTAACCTGTTTGGTGCATAGAAATCCTTGTTTTCCCAGGTTCTTCCCCAGCCCCCAACAAACCAGTACCTCTCCTTTTCAAACCACCCCTTAAGTGAACCATTAAATTCCTCTGTCCTTGCCTTCCTTGATGTACTAGACCTCGGGACCAGAAGCACCTCTGAGATAATGATCATCCTCCCTGCCTCACTGCAAATTCTCCTCATTTCCATGAACCTCTCTTGCACCTCACATCCTGTGAGATCATCCATCCCTAGGAACACTATAATGTGGGGTTTCTCTTCTGCCTCACCCACGGACTGTGCTATCAGCGACCTCACTCTTCCTGCCATCATCCCTGGCATACATTTTACCCTCTTATGGCTTGTCTTTGTTTCTTCCCTATCTCATACCCTTCATAACTGAGGCCTCCAAGATTACCACTCTCCCTCCTCCATCTTGGGCCCTTCCTTCTCTCTGTCTGTCCTACTGCCAACTCCTACCTACCTCTGATTCCCCTCTTGTGGGTTTTGTAATTCCTCTTGACTTACTACCCCAGCTGTGCCCTTCCCCATCAACTCCCTCCCCCTGGCACACTCTTTGTCTTAGCTTTTTGCTCTCTCCTGGCCTGCTTTCTATGCTTCCCTTATGTTTTCCTTCTGTCCTTCCCTGTCATTCTCCCTTGTTCCCTCTCCCCTTCTTTACCTGTCCTTTCTCTTTCCCCTGAACTCACTATCTCCCATCACCCCTTATTCACTTGATGCTTCCCTCCTCACTACCTCCTCCCTCCCTATCCCACAGTCCCTTCCCATTTGGCCAGGCTCCCCTCCTCCTCCCTGTTCAGTGAGAGGAATCTGTTCTGCATCTGGAATTCTGGAGATGCTCTCAATGGCCCCCTGTCCAGCTTTACTCTTTTCTTTCATTTTAAGCCATTACCCCCCTTCATACCTCTCAACCTCTCAGCATTAAAAATCATAGCACTGGCCTTCAAAAATTCTTAGCAAAGGGCCAGAATGTGGAGCACTTTCTTATTTTAAACAATATTATGTCGACAGATAGTGGGCCCCATATGGTTAGTGATAAGGAATGTTTCTATCAACTTAGTTCAATGATTTAATAGTGTGTGCATCCAGAAATAGCTCTAACATTATGAGGAACATCAGTAAACCTGTGCAGAGCAAGGGTAAATCTGAGTGCAAAAATCATAGCACTATGCAGAATTCATAGCAGTTGAGAGGTATGCCCCCCCTTCCCTGGGTGCTCTCTCCTGCTAGGGAGGAGGACCCTGGGACCTGCCTAGGAACCAGTTCTTTCCTACCTCCCTCTTGGCCCCACCTCCACTTATGGCCATACCTGTGCTCCCATTCCCTTTCCAGCCTGAAGCTTTGCATTCCCTGCCCCCTCCATCCTTCTATAAATCCCCTCTATCAGCACACCCATTTCCTAGCACACTCATTTCCTGCCTCAGCTGCCACACCTCCACACTCAGTTGACTAAACTTCTTGCAATGCAGGTGGATGCGAGTGCACAGCAGAGGTGACATGCAAGCAGAGCAAGCACATCTGCCTGTGTCAGCCGAGGAAGGTGAGGGAGGGAGGCATACCCCTTTCCTTTCATTTTATTTTACTTTAAAGGTATTTTACTGACTGACTTTAGTTTACCATAATACATATTGTATTATAGCATTGTTTACAGCTCATAAATTACAATTTGTTGTAGTGACATTGCAGGAAAGTTACAGTTTTAGTGATTTTACCGGGCTGCATTTACAAAGAAGGCTGAGCAACAAGCACATTCTCGGTTTCTTCAAGAAGGTATTTTAACTATTAACTGGTGGTCAAATTATTTACCAGAGCATTCATTTTAAATAGAACTGGTGGCACTTGACTAGTTTGCCATGTTTGCCATGACAGGCTGAAAGATTTCCTGGAAAGATTCATGCTTAGGTTTCACTGATTTGCATCTGTTTGAAAAAACCAAAATGGTTGAAGAAGGGTACATTTCTTTGTCCAACGGGACAAATGCAACTCAGTGTTACCAATGTAAATCATTCAGACTCGATGCAATGAATGAATTTTTGCCATTCAGTTATAAACAATGCGAATGTGTGCTGAAGATTGGTTTTGCTCATATAAACTTGTCCTGAACTATAGCAAAACTAAGGTTATGACATTCTACAACCCACAGAGCAAGTACAAACCTCTGCTCCTCAACATCAAGAACCATGCGGGTACCTCACTTGAACATGTTCTTGAGTTTAAATACCTTGGCACCATCCTGGACAGCTCACTTTCATACTCGCATCATACAGGTAATGTAGCAAAAAAGCTGCCAATATACAGATTGGCCTGCTCCACAAGCACAAGCATTGCCTGACCCCCAAAGCCCTTAGGCTGGCTATCTATAGCTCTGTCACCTCCATTATTGACTACAGTCTTGCCAACTATGGCTATGCCTCCCCTACTGCTCTCTGGAGGAGATCTGTGACACTGAACAAAGCCTGTAGGCTCCTAACGGGTGCCTCCCACCTAACTCACACTTGTGACCTATATGCCCAGGCTGGATGGCTACCGCTCCTGAGTAGAATTCAATACCAGATCTGTCTACTCACCAGAACAATTCTCCTTGAGCACATGCCGCCTGGAGTTGCAAAACTCCTTACCGCCTATAGCAGCAGCCAACCTACATGGAGAGCTCATCAACAGATGTTCCAGGTCCCCAGATGCCAGACCGCTATGTGGCAGAGATCATTCTCACACAGGGCTCTTCAGTGGTACAATACCCTTAACAAAGAAGCACTTACAGCTGTGACTCTTGGTCCCTTTAAAAGGGAACTTTCGACACTCCATTGCCTCAACCATGCAGTGTGACTGCCTCTCCTAAACAATGGTCTTCACCTCCTACCAGAGACAATGGTGTTCTGTATTCCTGCCGCCTTGCCCCTCTTTGTGTCACCCACCCCTTGCAATGCACCCTTTACCCACCCCTCCCCTCTCAGCTGACACTAGGCCTGAGCCACCCTCACCAATCTCATGCCATCACCACTACCATCTGACAATGGCCATTGCCTGTTGACTCCTCTCTGCCTCCCTCCACTCCAAATGCAATTCACCTTCAAAACTTAGTCTTGCTGGCTTTTGCTGAATCTCTCTGCAAATCACTGTATGTACCATGCTTAGTCAACCTTGATGTAATGTATGTATGTTTTTGTTTCCTTTGTATTGACGTTACCCTACATCCTTTGACATGGAACCTTTGTAAATGAGCAGTTCCTGCTCAAAGGTACTTGTAATCCTAGAGTTTACTAAATAAAATAAATAAATAAATAAAGAAACTAAGCACTTAAAGCACATAATAGTTCTGTTAGAGCATGAACTTAATTAAAGAAAGATAAATAAGACTATTTCTGAATTTAGGTTGACTACATCATTAACATCTCCTAAAAATCATTTGCACTACTCTGAAGATGCAGTTGTCACTTCTAAATCTGATAAAAAGTGACCCAGAGAAGATTCACCTTCTAATGATCCAGATTGGTGTGTTGTTAAGCAAAGCAGGAACACTGAAACGGGCTGTAGAGCATTGGGTAATGTATTCCCTTTGGCAAATAGCTTTCTGCCTTTAAGGGAAAATTTAATTCTGACACCACAAACACAATAAACAGTATGAAAGGGCACCACAATCCACACAGGAGTTGTGTACAGACCCCCATGTCAGGGGGAAGGGAATGGACAAGGATATGATAGAAGGCATTCTTAGAATGGCAGAGAAAGGGGAGATACTGTTGATGGGAGACCTGAATATGCCAGATATTAACTGGAGCACATTTGCTGCAGCCATATCCCAGAGCAGCGCCATTCTTGATGCCCTACAGGTGGCAGGCCTCAGACAGCTAGTTTCGGAACCCACTTGTGAGGGAGCAATCTCAGACCTTGTACTCTCAAACCGGGGCAGTGAGAGGATCTCAGATCTAGAAATGGGTTGCCATCTGGGAACAAGTGACCATCAAACAGTGTGGTTCACGTTAAACTCAGCTACAGAGTCAAGCCATACAAAAGTGAGGGTACTGGACTTCAGGAGGGCTGACTTTGGCAAGATGGGAGAGTGCCTCAGAAAAGCACTAGCAAACAGGCTAGAAGGAGGTGTGGAGCAACAATGGGGAATCATCAAAACTGCCATCACAGAGGCAACAAGCCTTTGTGTGAAGCAAATAAACAAATCAAAACAAAAGAAAAAGCCACCATGGTTCTCAAAAGAGGTGGGTGTGAAAGTCAGGAAGAAAAAGATAGCATTCCGGAAGTATAAGGAAACAGAGAAGGAGCAGGACTGAGAGCTGTACCAGTTAAGGCAGAAGGAAGCAGGAAGGGAAGTCAGAATAGCAAAGGCCCAAACTGAGGAAAAGATAGCCAACTCGGTTAAGAAGGGGGATAAAACCTTTTATAGGTACATCAGCGAGCGTAGAAAGACAAAGGGAGGGATAGTGAGGCTGAATAGAATGAACAGTGGGTGGGCAGAGGGAGACAGTGAAAAAGCAGGGATACTGAACGAATATTTCTGCTCAGTATTCACAAAAGAGGAGGGGGAAGTGCCTAATCCAATTAACAGAAGCACTCTTGATAGGGGGGTCGATCCCAGTCCTTTCACAGAAGAAAGGGTTCTGCAAGAACTCCTAAAACTGAAGGTGGACAAAGCAATGGGGCCTGATGGAATTCACCCCAGAATTCTAAAAGAATTAAGGGGGAACTAGTGAAACCACTGACTACTCTTTTTAATAAATCATGGGAGGATGGTGTGGTACCCGAGGACTGGAGGAAGGCGGATGTGATTCCCCTTCATAAAGTGGGACCAAGACAGAGGCAGGAAACTACAGGCCTGTCAGTTTGACCTCTGTGGTAGGGAAAGTGATGGAGTCACTTCTGAAGGAAAGAATTGTTGAGTACCTTGAGGCCAGTGGGGCACAGGACCCAAGGCAGCATAGGTTTACAGCAGGAAGGTCATGTCAGATGAATCTAATCGATTTCTTTGACTGGGTGACCAAAGTAATAGACCAGGGAGGGGCTGTGGACATGGCCTACCTAGACTTTAGCAAGGCATTTGACACAGTCCCACACAAAAGATTAATAGTCAAATTAACCAGCCTGGGAGTGGGTCCCAGGGTGGTAGCCTGTGTAAACATTGGCTGGACAACAGGACACAGAAGGTAATTGTAAATGGAGTCCACTCTGAAGAAAGAGGGGTTACTAGTGGGGTACCACAGGGTTCAGTACTGGGTCCAGTCCTTTTTAATGTCTTCATAAATGACATTGCAGAGGGACTGGAAGGAAAAGTATGCCTCTTTGCAGATGACACAAAGATCTGCAACAGGGTTGATACACAAGGAGGTGTGGAAAGGATGAGAAGGGACTTGGCAAGGTTGGAGGAATGGTCAGAAGTATGGCAGCTTGGATTCAGTGCAAAGAAGTGCAAATAATGCACCTGGGAAACAAGAACCCAGGGGAAGAATACACAATGGGGAGGGAGGTAGTAACAACAATAAAAAAGGAAAGGGACCTATGGGTAATCATATCAGATGACCTTAAGGTTAGCAAGCAATGTGAGAAGGTAGTAGGGAGGGTTGGGGGTATACTGGGATGCATAAGGAGAGGCATCACCAGCAGAAAACAGGAAGTTGTTATCCCTCTGTACAGACAGTTGGTGAGACCCCATCTGGAGTACTGCATCCAGTTCTGGAGACCCCATCTCCGCAAGGACATAGACAGGATAGAGGCAGTCCAGAGGAGGGCAACTAAAATGGTGCAGGGACTGCAAAAGAAGCCGTATGAGGAGAGACTAAAGGAGCTTAATATGTATACCCTTGAGGAAAGAAGGGAGAGGGGGGACATGATAGAAACTTTTAAGTACCTCAGTGGAATCAACAAAGTCCAAGAGGGTAGCATCTTTCAGAAAAAGAGACGTGTAAGAACAAGGGGACACAATTTAAAGATAGAGGGGGCGGTTCAGGGGCAATGTGAGGAAGTATTATTTCACAGAGAGGGTAGTGGATGCATGGAACAGCCTTCCTGAGGAGGCTGTGGGGTCTAAAACTGTGGGAGAATTCAAAATGCATGGGACAGACATGAGGCAATTCTTGTGGGGGGGTAAGAAGAAATAGGCTGTTGGTTAACTAGGATCTGCGGCCTATCCTGTAGGTAGGGAAATGGGCAAACTAGATGGGCCAAGCGGTCCTTATCTGCCGTCAAAGTCTATGTTTCTATGTTTCTATGTTACTACACCAAGGGTGTAGGCAGGCATGCTCACTGTACACATTTGTGTACAGTTTTGTTGAGCGCCTATCACAAACCACATGCCTTTCTGTTAACATTTTCATTCTAATCTAGTATTTGGGTTAGTGCAGGCCACTAAGGAGTGTCTGTTTTTATGTTGGCGTGCCTGAGCTGCCAACATCGTGGGACAGTGCAGCTTTGGAGGCGGGGTCGTTGTTGGGCAAATGCAGGGCACACACCAGTAGGTGCGTCCCGCATTCCCCAATTAACCTGCATGCTGGCGCCACACCATGCATACATAATGTGGCAAGCACATCTAAGAAAAGGTCCGCTACAATCCGAGCAAAGCTCGTCATATGCAGCCATCCTTTTCTTGCCATGCTCGCTGCCATTACGTGCATGGTCAGTGAGCAGGCGGCCGCCTAACTACTGCCGACTTCGGGGGTGCACAATCCCCCTGTCGGTTAACCCCCCCCGCTTTCTTAGTGTGCCAACAGGGAGCCTCCCCATCAGCATAACCCCAATTGTTGAATGCTGAGGGTGCTCAATCCCCGCTTTCTTGTGTGGCCGGCGGGGTGCCGTCCCGTCGGCATTACTTCCTCCCCTGGGTTGTGTGCCAATGAGGGTGCCTAATGCCCCGTCGGCCACAGACACACCCAAGAAAACAGTTAGGTGGCACGCCCAGAGCCCACTCCAGCTTGTCAAATCCTCGCAAAAAAAAAAACTGTTCCGAAAAGTTTTTTTTCCTGTAAAATGAAAACGGCACCTGTAGTCTCGATGCCCCTCCCCCACCCGCACCACCCACTGTGCACCCTGCCTCCTCACCCCCTCACCCCATACTTACTCGCGGAGTCCAGCTTAATGATCTTCTGTGGACTGGAACCCGTCTGCACTCTTCAAAGCTGACCGCTGAACTGAAGAAATGCCGTGAGCTGTATCATGGAATGAATAGGGTTTTCAACTTTAATGCATATCTCGGGCATTTTTGTGAATTTTGGCCCCAAATTTTCAAAATTGGGTTTTTGGGACCCCTTCTCACGAATTCTTGCACTGTCATGGCGTTATTCTGTCCCAAAAGGTGATTTCGCAGTCACTGTGCGGAATCACCTTTTAGGACCGAGTAATGAAATGGCAGTACCACTGTTCATGAGAGGAGCTCTCAAAAAGACTATGTTGCACGTTTGGTGGGAAAAATCCAAAAAATGACTGTTTTACGAGCGTGCATAGCAACTGCTCAACACACGCTCGTAAGTTAGCGCATTTGCACTATTGTCATGCCAGAGACTCAACATTGCCATTTTACCACACCTTCTTGTGAACCGTACAACTGTCATTTTTCACATCCTTGCCGAAATGTGTTTTCGCACTTCCGGCGCAGGATAGCGCGGTCACTGTGTGAAATCACTGTTCAGGACACATTACGAAAATGACAGTGACACTGTTCATGAGCAGAGGTCCTAAAATGCCTGTGTTAAAAATTTGGTGACAATACTCCATAGAAATGACTGCGTTACGCAGTTTGCATGCACGCTCGTAAGTTCACAAACTTATATTTTCACTCCACATTTTCAACAGTGCCATTGTTCTACACCTCCTAGTGAACAGTACAGCTGTCATTTTTCACATCCTGACCAAAATCTGTTTTCGCAGTTCTGGCACACAGTAGCGCGGTCGCTGTGGAAAGCCTATGTTCGAGACACATTATGAAAATGGCAGTGACACTGTTCATTACCAGATGTCTTAAAATGCCTATGTTGAAAATTTAGGGACAAAAGTCAATAAAATGAGTGCGTTACGAGCGTGCGTTGCTCAGTTTGCACGCACGCTCGTGACTTTGTGAATTTGTAATACTTTCACTCCAGCTGTTTATCATTGCCATTTTTCCATACCTCCTTATGAACAGTACAGCTGGCTGAAATGTGTTTTCTCATGGCCAGTGCAGAATTGCACGGTCACTGTGCGAAATCACTTTTCAGGACACTTTCAGGAAATGACAGTGACACTATTCATCAGCAGAGGTCCTAAAATGCCTGCGTTGAAAATTTGGTGGCGAAAGTCCAGACAATGTCTGTGTTGCAAGCGTGCATTGCACAGTTTCCATGCACCCTTGTAACTTTGTCAATATGCAATATTTTCATGCCACATTTTTACCACTGGCATTTGTGCACACCTCATTATTAACAGTCCAGCTGCCATTTTCCACAGAAACATAGAAACATACAAACATAGACTTTGACGGCAGATAAGGACTGCTTGGCCCATCTAGTCTGCCCATTTCCCTACCTACAGGATAGGCCGCAGATCCTAGTTAACCAACAGCCAATTTCTTCTTGCCCCCCACAAGAATTGCCTTATGTCTGTCCCATGCATTCTTGAATTCTCCCACAGTTTTAGACCCCACAGCCTCCTCAGGAAGGCTGTTCCATGCATCCACTACCCTCTCTGTGAAATAATACTCTCACATTGCCCCTGAACCGCCTCTATCTTTAAATTGTGTCCCTTGTTCTTGCACGCCTCTTTTTCTGAAAGATGCTACCTCTTGGACTTTGTTGATTCCACTGAGGTACTTAAAGTTTCTATCATGTCCCCCCTCTCCTCTCTTTCCTCAAGGGTATACATATTAAGCTCCTTTAGTCTCTCCTCGTACGGCTTCTTTTGCAGTCCCTGCACCATTTTAGTTGCCCTCCTCTGGACTGCCTCTATCCTGTCTATGTCCTTGCGGAGATGGGGTCTCCAGAACTGGATGCAGTACTCCAGATGGGGTCTCACCAACTGTCTGTACAGAGGGATAACAACTTCCTGTTTTCTGCTGGTGATGCCTCTCCCTATGCATCCCAGTATACCCCCAGCCCTCCCTACTGCCTTCTCACATTGCTTGCTAACCTTAAGGTCATCTGATATGATTACCCACAGGTCCCTACCTTTTTTTGTTGTTGTTACTACCTCCACCCCATTGTGTATTCTTCCCTTGGGTTCTTGTTTCCCATGTGCATTATTTTGCACTTCTTTGCATTAAATCCTAGCTGCTATACTTCTGACCATTCCTCCAACCTTGCCAAGTCCCTTCTCATCCTTTCCACGCCTCCTTGTGTATCAACCCTGTTGCTGATCTTTGTGTCATTTGCAAAGAGGCATACTTTTCCTTCCAGTCCCTCTGCAATGTCACTTATGAAGACATTAAAAAGGACTGGACCCAATACTGAACAATGCGGTACCCCACTAGTAACCCCTCTTTCTTCAGAGTGGACTCCATTTACAATTACCTTCTGTGTCCTGTTGTCCATCCAATGTTTTACCCAGGCTACCACCCTGGGACCCACTCCCAGGCTGGTTAATTTGACTATTAATCTTTTGTGTGGGACTGTGTCAAATGCCTTGCTAAAGTCTAGGTAGGCCATGTCCACAGCCCCTCCCTGGTCTACTACTTTGGTCACCCAGTCAAAGAAATCGATTAGATTCATCTGACATGACCTTCCTGCTGTGAACCCATGCTGCCTTGGGTCATGTGCCCCACTGGCCTCTAGGTACTCAACAATTCTTTCCTTCAGAAGTGACTCCATCACTTTCCCTACCACAGAGGTCAAACTGACAGGTCTGTAGTTTCCTGCCTCTGTCTTGGTCCCACTTTTGTGAAGGGGAATCACATCTGCCTTCCTTCAGTCCTCGGGTACCACACCATCCTCCCATGATTTATTAAAAAGATTAGCCAGTGGTTTCACTAGTTTCCCCCTTAATTCTTTTAGAATTCTGGGGTGAATTCCATCAGGCCCCATTGCTTTGTCCACCTTGTTTTAGGAGTTCTTGCAGAACCCTTTCTTCTGTGAAAGGACTGGGATTGACCCCCTATCAAGAGTGCTTCTGTTAATTGGATTAGGCACTTTCCCCTCCTCTTTTGTGAATACTGAGCAGAAATATTCGTTCAGTATCCCTGCTTTTTCACTGTTCCCCTCTGCCCACCCACCGTTCATTCTATTCAGCCTCACTATCCCTCCATTTGTCTTTCTACGCTCGCTGATGTACCTATAAAAGGTTTTATCCCCCTTCTTAACTGAGTTGGCTATCTTTTCCTCAGTTTGGGCCTTTGCTATTCTGACTTCCCTCCCTGCTTCCTTCTGCCTTAACTAGTACAGCTCTCAGTCCTGCTCCTTCTCTGTTTCCTTATACTTCCGGAATGCTATCTTTTTCTTCCTGACTTTCACACCCACCTCTTTTGAGAACCATAGTGGCTTTTTCTTTCATTTTGATTTGTTTATTTGCTTCACACAAAGGCTTGTTGCCTCTGTGATGGCAGTTTTGATGATTCCCCATTGTTGCTCCACACCTCCTTCTAGCCTGTTTGCTAGTGCTTTTCTGAGGCACTCTCCCATCTTGCCAAAGTCAGCCCTCCTGAAGTCCAGTACCCTCACTTTTGTATGGCTTGACTCTGTAGCTGAGTTTAACGTGAACCACACTGTTTGATGGTCACTTGTTCCCAGATGGCAACCCATTTCTAGATCCGAGATCCTCTCACTGCCCCGGTTTGAGAGTACAAGGTCTGAGATTGCTCCCTCACAAGTGGGTTCCGAAACTAGCTGTCTGAGGCCTGCCACCTGTAGGGCATCAAGAATGGCCCTGATCTTGGATGTGGCTGCAGCAAATGTGCTCCAGTTAACATCTGGCATATTCAGGTCTCCCATCAACAGTATCTCCCCTTTCTCTGCCATTCTAAGAATGCCTTCTATCATATCCTTGTCCATTCCCTCCCCCTGACATGGAGGTCCGTACACAACCCCTGTGTGGATTGTGGTGCCCTTTCCAGTCTCCAAGGTGACCCGCAGTGCCTCCTCACCTCCCTGTTTACTCTTTTGTTCAGTTGCTTTTATCTCTTCCTTTACATAGAAAGCTACTCCTCCCCCTCTTCTCCCCTGCCTGTCTTTCCTGTAGGTTATGTACCCTGGTATGTTAACATCCCAGTCATGGTTTTCTATGTACTATGTTTCTGTGACTGCTACGATATCCAGGCATCCCTCTTCCATCAAGGCCACCAGCTCAGGGAGCTTGTTGCCCAGACTATGGGCATTGGTACTCATTACCATCCATTTCCTTATGGCCTTACTCCTTTTTGCCCCATCCCTGTCCTTCTTGCCTTTGTCACTTTCTCCATTTACCCCTGCCTTTCTCCCTATCGACACCTCTATGTTAGTGTTTACTGCACTTACTACCCTGATTTTTTGGGGGGCTAGGATTTCCCTGCTCCTTTCCAGTGCCTCTCCCCTTGGCTAGTTTAAATGCTTGCCAATGAAGCATTTAAGCCTATCACCTAGGATCCTGGTTCCCCTCCTAGACAGATGCAGCCCATCATGCCAGTATAGGCTTGCATCACTCCAGGTGGACCCCCAGTCCCCAGTGAAGCCAAATCTCTGAGCTCCACACCAGTTTTTCAACCACTGATTGAATCCCATGGTGTGGAGCACCCTAGCCTCTCCTACGCCATAGATGGGCAGCACCTCCGAGAAGGTTGCCGTGCGTGCTACTTGTCTAAGGCCCCTCCCCAATTCCACAAACTCTTCCTGCACTTCCTAATCCCTTTCTTAGCCAGGTCATTTGTCCCTAGGTGGACAATGACATCCAGCTCACTCCCCTGTGCAGCTGATCTGGCAATCCTAAGGATTCGCTCACTGTCCCTCCATGCCATGGCACCAGGCAGGCACCTTAGCTCCCTCTCCCCTTCTTCCCCCAGTTCTACCTTCCTAACAGCCTGCCCAAAATGTGTTTCTGCAGCTCTGCCACACAGTGGCATACTCACTGTGCAAAATCACCTTTCAGGATCCCTTAACACACTCACAGTGCTATGCCTCTCCAACTCCGCCACTGCCAATGCCAGCGCAACAACATTCAGCATTGACAAATGCTTGTTAAACTTCTGTTGCTTAGGAGACTAATACATGTATAACCTCTTTAGAGATCAGAGGAATCATCTGACAACAATCTGACTTGTTTGGAAGGGGGTACCATTTGGAGAGGATATGTGCATGTTTAATGGAGGGGGTGTAACTGTTGGAGATTATGTGTACAAAATGAAAATTTCTGACTATACCTCTGTACTACACAAGTATCCACAGATGGGGTACCACCATTAACACATACGCAGAATGCCAGACAGGTCATCATTTTGAGTGATTCTATCAGCAAATACACAGACAGATATATCTGTAATAATGAGAAGCAGAACAGGATAGTAAACTGCTTTCCTGGTGCTAGGGTTTCTGATTTAACCAATAGGACTGATAATATATTCAAAGGAGTTGGGGACAATCCTCTGGCTGTCATTCATGTCAGGACTAAAGATATTGGTAAAAAGTCTGAGATAGAAATAAAAAATGACTTTTTAAAACTTGCGGACAAATTGAAGGCCAGCAGCTATGAAACTGTGTTCTCTGAAATATTGCATGTTCCACACACATCATATCAGAAACAACAGAGTATTAAACAACTGAATCTGTGACTAAGAAATGGGTCAAATGAGAGGGGTTTTAAGTAGGGATGGCTGAGTACTAAAATACCCACCCCAAGACTACCTTTGGGTATCCCAAAAGTACTCTAAAAATACCCGGATGAAAACTGAGTAGTCAGGTCAGGTCAGGTAGTTACTATCCAACCCATTCTATTACCTGATTACCCAACCCTGACCATAACAAAAAGTCACATGAAAGACATTTGTTTTTACTATTAGACTGTTAGGTGACTTGAGCCATCATACCTATATACCTATGGGTGCATTGCTGAGGCAGCTACAAGAGGTGCAGCTGCTCTTAGCAAGCCTGCTGCTGTTTTCAAAAATTATACCCATGGTGGGCATTGCTCAAGCAGGTATGAGAGGTGCAGCTGCTCTTAGCAAGCTTGCTGCTGTGTCCAAGAATTATACCCATAGTGGACATTGCTGAGGCATATACAAGAGGCACAGCAGCTCTTAGTGAGCCTGCTGCCGTTTCCAAAAAAATATACCCATGGCAGGCATTGCTGGAGAAGGTATGAGATGTGCAGCTGCTCTTAATGAGCCTGATGCTGTGTCCAAAAGTTATACTCATGGCAGGCATTTCTGAGGTAGGTATAAGAGGCACAGCTGCTCTGACTGAGCCTGCTGCTGTTTCCAAAAATTATACTCATGGCGGGCATTGCTCAGGCAGGTACGGGAGGTGCAGCTGTTCTTAGCAAGCTTTCTGCTGTGTCCAGAATTTATGCCCATAGTGGGCATTGCTGAGGCAATTATGAAAGGTGCAGCAGCTCTTAGTGAGTCTGCTGCTGATTACAAAAATTATACCCATGGCGGGCATTGCTGAGGCATATATGAGAGGTGCAGCTGCTCTTATTTAGCCTGCTGCTATGTCCAAAAATGATACCCATTGCAGGCATTTCTGAGATAGGTATGAGAGGCACAGCTACTCTGATTGAGCCTGCTGCTGTTTCCAAAAATGTTTTCACATGGCAGGCATTGCTGAGGTAGGTACGAGAGATGTAGTTGCTCTTAGTGATCCTGCTGCTGTTTCCAAAAATTATACCCATGGCAGGCATTGCTGAAGCATGTATGAGAGGGGCAGCTGCTGTAAGTGAGCCTGCTGCTGTTTCCAAAAATTATACTCATGGTGGGCATTACTGAGGAAGATATGAGAGGCGCAGCTGCTCTGATTGAGCCTTCTGCTGTTTTTAAAAATTATACCCATAGTGGGCATTGATGAGGAAGATACGAGAGGTGCAGCTACTCTGAGTGAGGTTGCTGCTGTTTCCAGAAAATATACCCATGGTGGGCATTGATCAAAGTTACATAATATAAAACTGATGACTGACAAAAGAAAACTATGAGTATTGTGGCATGTGGCTGGCACGGTGGCAGTGGTGATGGTTCTGTTTGCTTCATACGCAATCTAGTCATCATACTCAGTATCACTGTTTGCAGGTCATTGTTCATGTTCAGGATCAGACTCTCATAATCCAGTGTTTGTGACAATTGGGATATTGTCAGCATTTTTGAGAAATGCAAGCCATTCCACATTTACAAGACTTAGCAGTGTTCTGTGATCAGTGACTATTCCTCCAGCTACACTAAATATGCTTTCTGAATAAACGCTTGAAGGTGGATAACTGAGGTGCATTATTACAAGATTTGCTAGATCTGGCCATATTGTTCTCTTTTGTTTCCAATACAGTAATGGATCTTCCTCGAGACAAATCACAGTATGGCCTGCAAAGTACACCAGGATCATTGTGCTGTGTGAGAGGGTTACCAGTCTGGCAGATGACCAGCTGCACTTTCTTTACAGGATACTAGTCTACGTTGTTGCAGGCAACTCAGAAGTGATTTTACCTTTCTGACCCTGAACATAGGCTGCCAAAAAAGCAGCTGTAGATGTCCTTTACCTCACTGATGACACTGGTGATTGTGAAGAATTGATAGATGTGCTACTGTCTGCACCAGAGACACACTGATGGTTCGGCAGGGTTTGACTGCAGTACATCAGTTAATGGTGTTTGTAGGGCAATGTCAGATTTGGTTAACAGACAATCTCTCCAATACGTAATGTCTTCCCCTGCAGGAAAGATGGCTTCAATGTTCCACTTAAAGAGGGGATTTAGCAATGTAGCCAACACATAGGTGTCATTCTTAAACATGGCATTTAGTCTCTGAGTTGTCAATAGTCTGAGACTCAAATCATCTCCCAACATAACAGTGGTGGTGTCATCTTTTGACTGAAAGTTTTTCTTTATGTCATCAAGAAAAATGTGAAGAAAACTGATTTGAGGAATAATTAGATTCAGATTTGCACTGTCCACACTGACATAATGTGTGGCAGCCCCAAATGGCTCCAAAAAGGTGACCAAAGATAACAGTAGAGACCAGCTGCTGGAACTGAACATGATATCTACTTTATCTATTCAGTTCTGCATGGAGTAGTCATGCACAGCTTTTTTTCTGTTCAAGAAGCCTTTCCAACATGTAAAATGCTGAATTCCAGTGGGTTGGAACTTCCTGCTTTAACATATGCAAGGGTAAGTTGTTCTACCTCTGCAACCTTTTCAGGATATTTTGTGCTTTCACAGAGTGGCTAAAATGCTCACAAATGTTTCTTGCAAGACCTAACAGATTTTCAACATTTCTGTTTCCATTTAAGAAACAATGGATGAGAAGATTTAAACAATGTGCATAACAAGATATGTGTTGGTAATTACCATCTCTAACATCTCTGACTATGTTGGCACCATTATCTGACACCATGAACCCTGGAAATAAGGAATACAGAGCAGGCCATTTCTGGAACTGATTTAGAAGTTTCTGCAAAATATTCACAGCAGTCTGGTTTTCTTCAAAAGTACACATAATATAGCCTGTTTCCTATTACTTGTGGTAGACTGGGGATTATTACTTTCTGACTGAAAACTTGCCCAATGAGCTGCAACAGTCATGTAGTCAATTGTTTGGCTGCTGGTCCACATATCCATGGTTATGTTGACCTGCTTCACATCAGAGAGTTTCAACTGCTTAGTGAACACACAACACACCAAGGCATACAACTGTGGAACAGCCTTTTTTGAGAAATATGTCTGACAGGGAACAGTGTACATTGGTTCAATCTGGTTCATGAACTTAAGGAAACCTTTCTGGGCAACAAAAGCGAAAGGGAGTTGACAATTGGCCAACAGCTCTGCAATGGCTCTATCTAACAGCTAGCATGTTGGATGCTTGCAGGTAAATTTTGATGTCCTCACAATACTTTCTTTTAATGTTAGTTGACGAGAATGACAAGATATTTTTAATTTTTCAGGAACTGTATTTTTTACGCCTTTTTCACGTGGAGTACTACTGTGGGATTTTGCAGTACTTGATAGTGTCAGAAGAAAACAATCTATGTTTGTCTGGAAAGACTGCAAAGACACATCATAGAAACATAGACTTTGATGGCAGATAAGGACTGCTTGGCGCACCTAGTTTTCCCATTTCCCTACCTACTGGATAAGTTGCAGCTCCTAGTTAACCAACAGCCTATTTCTTCCTACCCCCCACTAGAATTGCCTTATGTCTGTCCCATGCATTCTTGAATTCTCCCACTGTTTTTGACCCCACAACCTCCTCAGGAAGGCTGTTCCATGTGTCCACCACACTCCCTTTGAAAAAATACTTCCTCACATTACCCCTGAGCCATCCCCCCTCTATCTTCAACTTGTGTCCTCTTGTTCTTGTACATCTGTTTTTCCAAAAGATGCTACCCTCTTGGACTTTGTTGATTCCCTTAAGGTACTTAAAAGTTTCTATTATGTCCTCCCTTTCCCTCCTTTTCTCAAGGGTATACATATTAAGCTCCTTTAGTCTCTCCTCAAATGGCTTCTGTTGCAGACCCAGCACTATTTTAGTTGTCCTCCTCTGGACTGTCTCCATCCTGTCTACATCCTTCCAGAGATGGGGTTTCCAGAACCAGACACAGTACTCCAGATGGGGTCTCACTAACTGTCTGTACAGAGGGATAACAACTTCCTGTTTTCTACTGGTGATGCCTTTCCCTATACATCCCAGTATCCCCCCAGCCATCCCTACTGCCTTCTCACATTGCTTGCTAACCTTTAGGTCATCTGATATGATTACCCCCAGGTCCCTTTTCATTTTTGTTGTCGTTAATACCACCCCCCACACTGTGTACTCTTCCCTTGAGTTTTTGTTTCCCAGGTGCATTACTTTGCACTTCTTTGCATTGAATCCAAGCTGCCATACTTCTGACCATTCTTCTAACCTTGCCAAGTCCCTTCTCATCCTTTCCACCCCGCCTTGTGTATCAACCCTGTTGCAGATCTTTGTGTCGTCTGCAAAGAGGCATACTTTTCCTTCCAGTCCCACTGCAATGTTACCTATAAAGACATTAAAAATGACTGGACCCAGTACTGAACCCTATAGTACCTCACTAGTAACCCCCCTTTCTTCAGAGTGGACTCCGTTTATTATTACCGTCTGTGTCCTGTTGTCCAGCCAATGTTTTACCCAGGCTACCACCCTGGAACCTACTTCCAGGCTGGTTAATTTGTTTATTAATCTTTTGTGTGGGACCTTGTCAAATGCCTTTCTAAAGTCTAGGTAGGCCATGTCCACAGCCCCTCCCTGGTCTATTACTTTGGTCACCCAGTTAAAGAAAGCAATTAGATTCATCTGACATGACCTTCCCACTGTGAATCCATGCTGCCTTGGTTTCTGTGCCCCACTGGCCTCTAGGTACTCAACAATTCTTTCCTTCAGAAGTGATTTCATAATTTTCCCTACCACTGAGGTCAAACTGACAGGTCTGTAGTTTTCTACCTCTGTCTTGCTCCCACTTTTGTGAAGGGGAATCACATCCACCCTCCTCCAGTCCTCAGGTACCACACCATCCTCCCATGATTTGTTAAAAAGGCTAGTCAGTGGTGTCACTAGTTCTCCCTTTAATTCTTTTAGAATTCTGGGATGAATCCAGTCAGGTCCCATTGCTTTGTCCACCTTCAGTTTTAGGAGTCCTTTCAGAACTCTTTCTTCTGTGAAACAGATTCAAATGATTCAATGTCAGTTCCTGCTTCCAGTTCATTGTCACTATGGTTACCACCACCACCACCTTCACTACCGCCCATACCAACCACACTGTTTCTTTCCCTGCCCCATTCAATAGGGTGTTTTGCCTTTGCATGCTGTATCATTACTGATGTTCCAAAATGTTCTGCATTGCCATCACGTCTGGCACTCATTTTGCACAGTCTGCATACAGCTCAAGAGTTGTCTGCAGGGTCAATATAAAATTAATTCCACTCTAAAGATTTATCTTTTGTGCTTTTTACTATGGTGCTTGGTGCTATTTTTTGCACAGTCAAGGGACTTGGAGGAAATCCAGTACTGCCATTTCCTTGTTCACATGAATTGTTCTCATTCATGATCATCTTCTTATTCTAACACTTAGCATGTTAATTTTTTTCTGCACTTGCCTGTCATGTCTTACAGTGGCATCCTCTCCTACCCCCTCATTGAAACTACAGATCTCATTGCCACAAGATTCAGAAGAACTGGAAGTACCATCATCATGACCTTACCTACACTGTGTGTGTAACTAAGAATGGTGCCTAAAAATGTTTGATACCACTCTGATACTCTAGCGCTTATGGTCTATTAATTTTGGTAACACTCTGATACGCTAGCACTTATTGTCTATTAATTTTACTGTACCTTGTTTTGCCCTAATGTGTATATTTCACATATTGTCAAAAGCCTTTTTTACTCTACTACAGCCTCAACTATGTAGTCATGTCTTCATATTACTGCCTGTAAAACCTTTCTTTGTTGTATTGTTTTGTGTATTTTTCCTTTGTAACCTCCCCGGTTGTACCTGAAAATAGGCATTTTTTGTCTGGTGTGCTTACTTGGTCAACAAAAGCTGAATAAATCACATGGGACAGCCTGGATATTCCATTCTTAGTCCCCACTATCACCACAATCTTTATCAGCATTCACTGCCTCAGCATCTGAGCTTATATTTGAGGAGGATGCCTCCTTGTCCTTGCATGCTGTTTCAGCAGCTGGAAGCATCCTGGCACATGTGGGAAAACATTCAGTACCTCTACAAGTAACTCCTGTCAGTTCTTTCCAAAACTCTACTATCATTTCCTAGCTAACATGCTTTTTTGGTTCAGAAGGACATTTAGTGCCAGTCCTGGTGATGTTATTATTGTCACTATGTGCTTCATTAGTGCTATGATTTATTGTCCACATAATTTTCAGTTGCATGTACAGCAGCACTGTGCTTCCTTTTATTGCTTAGTTATTGTTTATTGAGAATAATCAGAAATAACCATTGAGCACAAATTGCTGATTTGCAAAGGTTTCACATCATATCAGAACAATACAGCAGACAAGAGTACAAATAAGGTACAAATTTGTATTATTCAGCTCAAGGGGAGACTTGTTGCATGGCTGCTAGTATTTCATAAGGTAGACATGGTAAGTATGGTACAGTATTTACAAATAAATAACCCATTTGCAGTAGATTAAAATAACAGTGAGACATAGTGTAAAGCAGAATAATTAACATGTTTGTGGGAAGACCAGGTAATAGCATACTACAAAGTACACTCAGGAGATGCTATCACTGCTGTTCAGGTCAGGTCAAGGCAGTGGCATGCTGAGTTCTAGGTAATATTAGCTCTGAGGGCCCATTTGAATTGTGAGATTTTGGGTAGACTGGTTATTGTGACAGGGAGCTCATTTAGCCACATAGCTGCCCGGTTAGTGAAGGAGCATTGACCCATGCTAGTTCTTCATGGAGGGATTTCTAGAGCCTGCCAGGTCATACTCCATGTGGTGTAGTTGTTGTGGATGGGACTTATGAGGGAACTAATGGCGGGTGGAGTAAGGCCTAGGAGTAATTTCTTGGCCAATAAGATTGTTTGGTGGCAGAACCTGGCAGAGAAAAGGAGCCAGTTTGTAAGAGCATACAGACTGCAGGTGAGTGTGTGTATTTGTGCAAGCCACTTACAAAGTGGCATGCTTCATTGAGCAGCATTCTGATTCTATCTAAGACTGTGTCAGTGGCTAACCCATAGATTTGAAGACTGCAGTCACTGAATGAGAGCACTGAGCTTGATACTGCCAGGCATTTTGCTTCATCAGTTAGATTTAACCTTTGTAGACTGCTCCCAGCTTCCTACTTCCAATCTGTATGACACTGTCTACATGCTCTTGAACCATGGGGTGCCCTCTAGAATAACCCCCAAGTATCTGAATATTTCTACTTGCTCCAGTGGGGCACCGAGTGCATCATGTAAGTTGAATGGAGTTATCCTGTTCTTACTGTGTGTCCCTGTAAAGAGCATAGTTTTAGTTTTTTTATAGTTAAGGATACATTTATTGCACTTAAATCATGATTCTAATTCCTCAAAACTGTGGTGAGTTCTTGAGTAAGGTTACTGTGCGGTGGGCTGCTGTAGTAAGTAACTGCATAATCCACATAAAGCAGCATCTTTGCCCTAGAACTCACTTTAGGAAGGCCATTGATAAACAGACTGAATAGCAGAGTGCCCAAGACTGACCCCTGTGGGACCCCTACCATGACACTCCTCTCACTTGAAAGGACTCCATTTATCTTCACTATCTGTGAATGATCAGCTATGGTAGGTAGCACTTGAACCATGACACAATTTCCTTAGTGAGGCCAAAAGACTGTAGCTTCATGATTAGCATAGGGTGGTCCACAAGACTGAACACTTTTGTTAGGTCTATGTAGAGTGCACCAACTGCTTGTCCCTCATCCAGTGCATCATGGAGAGAGTTGGAGTACTCAGTTAGAACCGTGACTGTACTGTGCTGCTTTCTGAAGCCATGTTGTTCTGTGCACATTAGGTTATACTTGTTTAAATACTCCACGAGCTGATCTGACACCATCCTTCTAGCGCCTTAGACAGTGGGGACAGAATCGAGATAGGTCTATAGTTAGTGACATTTGAGCTGTCCTCGGTCTTAAAGACAGGTGTAACTATAGCTTTCTTCCAAACCTGTGGAAATTGGAAGAACCTCAGTGAGAGGTTGAAGATTTTATTTAGGGGGCAAGCTACTTCATTCAGGGCTATAGCTAATAGCTTCATGTCAACCCCATAACTCCTGATCCTGGTTTTAGCTAGTAATCACTTAATGTATTTGATGATTTCCCTTAGAGTGGCAGGCCTGAAGTAAAATGTAGGGATGTTTGGGCTAGTGTCCTTGTAGACCTCCTCAGCTATTTGTGATTAGGGCTAATTGGCCAAGAGCACTGAGCTTAGCTCTGTGAAGGCTTTATTGAAAGCTTTGACTATGTCTACTAGGGAGGTGGTTAGCATGATAGGTGGGGCCGTATTACTCTTTCCCATTAGCTCTTTTAGAGTAGCCCATAATTTCTGGCTATCACCGTGGCTGTCTTTGAATTGTTCTTTGTAGAAATCCACCTTCGCTGCTCTTATTGTCCTGGTGCACTTGTTCTGGGCGTCCTTGTATTTATTAAGATCAGTTGGAGTCCTGGTGTCTTTTGCCCTATTCCATAGATTATCCTGGGTCTGCATGAGGGTGAGAAGGGCAAGCGTGATCCAGTCTGCAGTGGAGCCTTTGGCTTTATACCTCTTGTAAGAGTCAAATTTTTCACAAGCTGCCATAAAGTGCATTGTAAAGTATTCTAGGAAGTAGACTTAGACTGGGAAATATAAGACATAGCAGACACACCCGTGGCTTTTGTTATGCTGCAGAGAGGCATCACATACAATGTAGCTATGGCAGGGCTCAGGGCACCTAACTGACCAACAGACAGTGTAATACAGTCTAGATGGCTTTTGCTATGCTGAAGAGAGACACATCACATATAGTCAAGGCCACTGTTTTTCGGTTTTAACCGGAAAACCTGGTAAAATCCCGGAATTAGGGCTGCCTGAAAAATGGTAAAAACACAGATTTCATGGAATCTGGCATTTTATATCTGATCAGTAAATCTACAAAACTTGCATTTTTCTTATAATTCCTTCCTGTACTAGTTTCAGTTTGCTTTATTTAAGGCTCTGTATATTAAGCTTTCTTTAATTCTTATTCTTTATGCACATACTAAAAGAATGATAGCAGAATCCAGGTAAAATCCAGAAATTAGAGTAACAATCACCGGTGCAATTCCGGAATCTGAAGTCCTGAAAATGGAATTTCATTGTTTTAGTCACCGTAAATCAGTGGCCTTGCATATAGTGTATCTATAACAGGGCATGGGGCACCTAACTGGCTAACAGACAGTGTAATACAGCCTAAATGGCTTTCACTATACTGCAGGGAGATGTCATCCACAGTGTAGCTATGACAGGGGTCTGAGCACCTAACTGGCTAACAGACAGTGTAATACAGTTTTAATGACTTTCACTATGCTGCAGACAGACATCACACACAGTGTAGCTATGATAGGGTTTGGGGCACCTAACAGGCTAACAGACAGTGTAATGCAGCATAAATGGCTTTCGCTATGCTGCAGAGAGATGTCATCCACAGTGTAGCTATGACAGGGGTCTGGGCACCTAACTGGCTAATAGACAGCATAATACAGCCTAAATGGGTTTCACTGTACTGCAGAGAGACACAGAGTAACTATGTCACAGACAGGGCTCGGGGCACCTAACAGACACTGTGTAATACAGCCTAAATGGCTTTCACTATGCAGCAGACAGACACACACACACAAACACAGTATAGCTAAGGTCACACAGACAGGGCTCAGGGCACCTAACAGACACTGTAATACAGTTTAAATAGTTTTCGCTATACTGCAGAGAGATGTCACACACACAGTGTAGATATGACAGGGCTCGGGGCACCTAGCAGGCTAACAGAACATATAATGCTACCTAAATGGTGTTTGCTATGCTGTAGAGAGACACAGAGTAGCTATGTCATAGACAGAGCTCAGAGCACCTAACACACAGTGTGTAATACAGCCTAAATGGCTTTCACTAAACTGCAGAAACACACAGAGTAGCTATGTCACAGACAGGGCTGAGGGCACTTAACAAACACTGTAATACAGTCTAAATGGCTTTCATTATGCAGCAGACACACACTGTGTCACTAAAGCCACACAGACTGGGCTAGGAACACCTAACAGACACTGTAATACAGTCTAAATGGCTTTTGTTATGCTGCTCAGAGATGTCCACCTGTTCCTGTGCTCCTGTTTAAACCCTCCCCTTCTGGGGTGTAGGTACTTTAACCCCCTTTCACTCACTCTTGCCCCCTTTTTTCTCATTCCCACCTCACCCTTTCATGCTAGCTCTCTCTACCTTCCATCTTCCCATCCCTACCCTTACTAGTTATCTTGTTTTCCCCTGTGTCTTCACCTCCTCCTCCCCCTAGATCTTTTCTATATTTGTCCTACCCTTGTAGTAAGTAAATAAGTAAGTAAAACTTTATTTGTATCAGGCACCCTTCCAGAGCTCAGGGCGCCTTAACAGTCATCATTAAAACAAGCAATCTTCATTATACATTAAAGGAATAATGCATGACAGGGTGTGTGTCGTACTGGGATAACGCCACACCTGGGGGGGGTTGGGCACGAGGCCTCAGGCCGAGTGCGTCCAATGCCCCAGGTGTGGCGTTATCCCAAATGACACACACCCTGGAGTACATTATTAATATTATACAATGGCTGTTGTTATACAGAATAAAAAAAATCATTTTAAAGATGTTTTTGTGTGGAAAAATATATTTTATTGTTTAAGAGCAGATGAAACAATCAAGCTCAAGATGCTCAATGTGCTCTATGTCCATAAGCTCATCTACATTGGTTCACAGTGCTGAGGCTAGACCTGTGGCGTCGTGTTGGGATAACGCCATGGGTCCAGCCCCAAACTGACCAATCACAGTCCAAGATTCTTTCCTGCCATTGTATAATAAAACTATAAATATAACTACAATGTTACAACAGTGACTCACTAAGTCCCTTCAAATGCCTGATTGAACAGGTATATTTTCGAGAATTTTTTAAATCCTTCCACGGTCAGGCTGTCTCATATCTGGTGCAGTAGAGAATTCCACAGGGTAGTTGCCATAAAGGCAAATGATCTTCCTCCTGATGTTTTTAGGGATACATTGGGAATCTCTAGCAGTCCCTCACCAGAGGATCGGAGTGAGTGGATGGGGCAGTAAGGAGACAGGAGCTCTTTCAGATAGAGGGATTCTTGCTCATGTAGGGCCTTAAAGGTCAGCAATGCAACCTTAAAGGTGATTCTCCACTGTATCGGCAGCCAGTGAAGTTCACACAGCACAAGTGTTATATGACTGGATCTAGGGGTCTCAGTCAACAACCTGGTCATCGCGTTCTGCACTAGCTGCAAATGGCAGATATCCACCACCAGTAGCCTTAGGCAGAGTGCGTTGCAGTAATCAAAATGACTGGTGACAAAGGCGTGGACCAAGGTAGGAAGATCTTCGGGTGGGACCAGGTGCTTCACCCTGGCTATGTTCCTCAGATGATAAAAGGAAGATTTGACCATGGCCAAAACCTGTGCTATCAGGGTCAGGCCTTCATCAAATACAATACCTAGGTTACGCACCTAGCCCGAGGCAATCAGTGGGGCACCCCAAGATATAAATCTGAGAATTTTCCCACCCATGCTCTGTCTTCCTATGATCAGGGTCCACCACCAATACTTCTATTTTACCTGAGTTTAATCTCAGCCAACTAGAAGTTATCTAGTTCTGTATGTCAAACAGGCAGTTGTTAAACACCGAGACAGAGTCTAACTCCTGTTCGGGCACAAAAAGACAAGTACAGTTGAGAATCATCTGCATAGCAGTGAAAACTCAACCCATACCATGTACTCCTGCTCTACTTTCCCTCCTCCTTAGTGCCCTTGGTGTGTGCCTCTATTTACCACCACCAGCACCTAACTTCCCTGCTTCCTTCCTATTCACCTCCATCTAGGTATTGTTTCTTGTTGAACTATTTATTCTACTGGGTTACTGTGGTGCAGTCTGTTTACCCTGTCTCAAATTAGTATTACTGCTTGTAACTGATTTTTCCCCTACCCTGTGTACAGCTAGTTATCTGCTTTCATCAGAAATGCAACTCTACATGTTGCTTCTCTGTACCATTGCTAATTATGCTATGTATGTTTCCATTGGGACTTGTGTCTGTACAGCTTGTAATCTGCTACTCTTATTGTATTGTAAATCATTTAACTGTTTGATTCGGTGCCATTGTTTGTGGCCCAGGTCATGCCTGAAAATGGTCCTTGGATCAGCACGCTTACCCAGTAAACAAAGGCTTCAAAAAATCAATAAATAATGTCACACACAGTGTACCTATGACAGGGCTCGTGGCACATAACAGGCTAACAGAACATGTAATGCTGTCTAAATGGCTTTCGGTATGCTGCAGAGAGACACAGAGTAGCTATGTCACAGGCAGGGTACAGGGGACATAACACACAGTGTGTAATACAGCCTAAATGGCTTTCACTATATTGCAGAGGCATACAGAATAGCTATGTCACAGACAGGGCTCGTGACATCTAACAGACAGTGTGTAATACAGGCTACATGGCTTTCACTATACTTCAGAGACAGAAAGAGTAACTATGTCACAGACAGGGCTCAGGGCAACTAACCGACAGTGTGCAATACAGCCTAAATAACTTTCACTATACTTCAGAGACACATAGATAGATAGATAGATAGATAGATAGATAGATAGATAGATAGATACAGTAAGATAGATAGATAGATAGATAGATAGATAGATAGATAGATAGATATAGATAGATACTTTATTTATAAAGCCCCCTTTTCCAAAGACTCGGGGTGCTGTACAATTACAAGAGCAACTATTAAAATCAACCGCAGAACAAAATTAACTTGGAGTAACACAATATTAGTCTATCATTAGTTTAACAATGGCAGAATAACTAGTCAGTAAAAGCCTGTTGAAACAGATAGGTCTTTAATCCCCTCTTAAAGGCTTCACCCGAGGGTGCCTCTTTTAAATAACCAGGTAGTGAGTTCCACAGGGTAGGTGCAGCCACTGCAAATGCCCAATTGGCACAATGCCACAACCTAACCCTAGGAACTCCAAGGAGGCCACCCTTGGCAGAATAGACTGCCTGGGGTGGCCAGTAGGGGACAAGGAGATCTTCCAGATAATCCAGCCCCCTTTCATGCAGGGTCTTGTAGGTCAACAAGCCAACACTGAAGACAGTTCTCCACCTGACTGGCAGCCAGTGCAGTTCACGGAGGACCGGGGAAATATGATCCCATCTTTTTGCATCAGACAAAAATCTTGCAGCTGCATTCTGCACCAACTGCAGCTGGTGGAGGTTGCCTCCAGATAACCCTAGGTACAAGGTATTGCAGTAGTCCAACCTAGACATGATGAAAGCGTGTACCAGTGTGATCAGGTCCTCAGGCGGAAACAGGGCTCAGATCTGGGCAATGTTCCTTAGATGATAAAAGTCGCTTTTTTCACCATGGCCACAACCTGGGCATCAAACGTCAGGTTATTATCCAGGATCATGCCCTGATCTTTCACCCAACTAGACAGAGTAAGGGGAGCTCCACCCTTTAGTAAGCCAGGCAGTATCCTCTCACCTCCTCTTTCACCATGATGATCTGGGTCTACCACCAGTACCTCAGTCTTGTCTGGATTAAGTTTAAGCCAGTTTTGAGTCATCCAAATCTGGATCTCTTCTAGGCAGCTGTTAAATACAGAAACCTCATCTGATTATTGGGTGCACAAAACAGGTAGAGCTGGTTGTCATCAGCATAGCAATGAAACCCCCAGCCCATACCACCTAATAATGTCTCCCAATGTAGCTATGTCACAGACAGAGCTCAGGAAACTTAGCAGACAGTGTGTAATATAGCCTAAATGGTTTTCACTATACTGCAGCAAGACACAGAGTAGCTATGTCACAGATCAGGCTCGGTGCACCTAACAGACAGTGTGGGATATAGCCTAAATGGCATTCACTATACAGCAGACACACAGAGTAGCTATGTTACAGACAGGGCTCAGGGCACCTAACAGACAATGCGTAATACAGCCTAAATGGCTTTCACTATACTACAGTGAGACACAGAGTAGCTATGTCACAGACAGGTCTCTGGGCACCTAGCAGACAGTGTGGAATATAGCCTAAATGGCTTTCAGTATACTGCAGACACACAGAGTAGCTATGTCGCAGACAGGGCTCAGGGCACCTAACAGACACTCTGCAATTAAGCAATAAACCATGAGAGGGTGTGGGTTATGGGGGGATTTACCAAGGCTGGTGTGGTCAAATCCTTGCCAACTGCAGTCACCCCCCCCTCCCATAACCTACACACACGAGTGGGTTATTGCGATTATACCATGGTCCCCTTTTTTTTGTAAAAACAAATACAGAAAAAAAGTTTATTTTCCATTTTAAATTGTGTTTCTGTACTTTATTGCTGTGCAAGACAAAAAAAGTCCTGGATTGCATTTCCGGGTTTTTCAATGGGGCAAGGGGTAAGGTTTTCACTTCGGTCATGATGTTGTAGTTCTAAATTTACAGTTCCTGCATGGTGACATCATCATGATGCTTCGTTTTTATTTTCAGGGGATTGGACGGGCCTGGTGACTGCATGATCCCCACAGAATTCAAGTTGGATGCTGCGTTCCCTCGAGAGGCAGGACTGGGGAACACAACGCTCATACTGTCAGTGCTGGGGGCCTGACTATCAGTGACCAGAGCTGTGGGAGTGAGGAGTAAGTCTGCTTCGGTCGCTCGCACTGTTTGGGGCTCAGTTGACTTGAGTGAATGAAAAATGTAATCCAGTTCCCTAGAATCTAATAGTTCAAAGCTGGATTCTATTGTTTTTTAGTCCTACTGAAAGGGGAGGTGCGATTGAAATTCCCATAGTGGGGCAAAGAAAATGGCGGCCATTTCAGGGTGAAGAGCACCTCAGATTGATTCCAAGTTGGGGGGGGCACTAGACGATGGCCGGTTGGCGCATCTTTCGTTGGTGATTGTATGATTCATAACACTTTGGAGATGCCAACCAGCCAATAAGATTGTAGGATTTGAAGCTTTTATTTGTCTCCAGGGTATAATACAGCCTAAATGGCGTTCACTATGCTGCAGAGACACACAGCATAGCTATACCACAGACAGGGCTCGGGGCACCTAACAGTGTGTAATACAGCCTAAATGGCTTTCACTATACTGCAGAGAGAATAGTAGCTATGTTACAGTCAGGGCACAGGGCACCTAACAGATAGTGAGTAATACAGCCTAAATGATCTTCACTATACTGCAGAGACACACAGAGTACTAGCTATGTCGCAGACAAAATTTAGGACACCTAACAGACAGCATGTAATACAGCCTAAATGGCTTTCACTATGCTGCAGAAAGACACAGAGTAACTACTGTATGTCACTGACAAGGCTCAGGACACCTAGCAGGCAGTGTGTAATACAGCCTAAATGGCTTTCACTATGCCGCAGAAAGACAGAGAGTAACTACTGTGTGTCACAGACAGGGCTTTGGGCACCTACCAGACACTGTGTAATACAGCCTAAATGGCTTTCACAGCTGCTGCCAGCAACGAGTGTCTCCCTCCTCTTTTTTCCTTCTCTCCTGTACCTGAGCATCGCAGTGGTTGATTCTCCAATCATTCCCCCTTTAATCCCCAACCCCATGCTCCTTCATGAACTAAACTTTGTGCTTGTTTTTTTTTAAGTTTTAAAACTATTTTTGTTGTTTGTTTCACTGCAAATGCAGAGTAAGCACCAATTCCTCCCTCTCCCAACAAACTCCTCTTCTATCTCCATGTTCACAGCAGACATAGAGCACAGACCCAGACCCCAGCACTGACCAATCAGATTTTCAGGCTGGTGTCATTTGCTCCTTTCTGCTATGAGGTCCCACATGCTGCCCTTTCATGGCTGATTACAACTTTGGAAGAGTCCCAGGACCCCACAGGCTGCCTGTAATGCCAGTTCGAGACAAACTCTGATCAGAGCAGATACAGCTGCTCAGAGTGGTAAGATTGTGTAAGAGCGAGTAAAAGAACACTCAGAGCTCTCACCGTGTTTTTCGCCACACTGGAGTCTGCCATGCCAAAGATGGCGGCACTGACAGAACTGTGCATGCGCAGTTGAGTTGATGCTGCCATCTTGGGCACAGTGGCCATCACTTACGCAGTTGTGGAAGAAAATGTAGAGTGCTGATGAAGGGTTGTGTATATGTGACCCGCAGAGGGGAATGGTCACAAAACAACACCAGTGGACATTCACCAGAGCACTGTGGCAGCAGACAGACAGTGTTCCGGTCACGTGCTTCCACAGTACTCTACTAAAACTACTATGCTGGCATAATGTCTGTGAAGCTCTGCCCATGCAGCCATAAAAATAAATGGTATACCATCTAAACAATGACAATTGCACAGTGAACAACATTACAGTAGCAATTTGCTGTTACCGCTGTAATCTACCCATGGGATCCTGGCACTGCATTGACTAGGTTTTGCACCCCACCCTGAATTGACTCCAACTCAGATTTGATAATCCTAAAGGATGGAGGTGTGGGGTGCAGAACCCGGGATCCAGCAGGTGCTCGACAAAATATTTGTCAAAGCGCCCGTCAGCGAAACCAGCAGGTCGACCATTCTGCAGTGGCTGCCAGTTCCCCACAGGCTGTCTGTGTTTTGAAGCCCTGAACCCCCATGTGAGGGGGGCTGCACTCCCTGCACCCCCCCACTTTAGGATTATCAACTCCGAGTCAGAGCTAATTGGGGGGGTGCAGGATCCCTGACAGACAGCGCCAGGTTCTAGCGGGTTTCCCACAGTGGCATGGCGTTGTAGTCACTGTGGGGACCTCACTAGTGAAATGTCACTGTCGGGGGGGTAACCGCAGAACCCCCACATGGGGGTTCAAGGAGCAAAGCCCCCCTAAAAGAAAGACAGTTTACTTGACAGATGTGTGCCAACCACAACTTGTGGTCAACATAAATCCATCACTGTGATGTCAGTCGACATAATTTTTGTCAATCTGGTGTCATGGATCCATAATAAATAACCTGTTACCTTTCCCATTACCTGTGTCAACAGTATCTGACCCACAAAGTACCCTGTTATGTTG
The DNA here is from genome assembly GCA_016271365.2 of Neoceratodus forsteri. Lineage (NCBI taxonomy): Eukaryota > Metazoa > Chordata > Ceratodontiformes > Ceratodontidae > Neoceratodus > Neoceratodus forsteri. The sequence goes on from CM057455.1 coordinate 474,335,417, forward strand.
AGTAGGGTAATAAATTACTCAAGCTACCCTACTCGGCAAAAAAAATGCCGATACCCGACCTACCCGCTGCAGCTACCTGATTGGTAGCCCATCCCTAGTTTTAAGTTTCTTAGACAATGGGATACATTCTGGGACAAACCTGACCTATATTACGATGATGGGTTACAGTTAAACTTTAGGAGAAGTAGAATTTTGGATGCTAAATAAAGAAATACAGTTAATTTGACTTCAAATTAAATGTGAATAGAGAGAAAGGGGCAGTTTCCAGTTCATTACAAGGACTCTTGAAAAAGAATAAAGTGAAGAAAATTACTGCTCTGAATGTTTTATATCTCAGCACAAGGTGTTTGAATACTGAAAAAAGAAATCAGAACTGGAATTATTAGGTAGTAGTCACAAGACAGGCATTATAGGCATCACAGAAACATGGTCAGAAAGTGCCAGTAGTTGGAGTAAGCAGATAAGTGGCTATCAATTATTTAGCAAATAAAGAAGGGATAAGAGAGGTGGTGGAGTTGCTTTGTTCATAACAGACAACATTGAGTGTTGCCAGTGTATCATTGCTGGTGAGCAAGAGTCTTTGGAAGAAACTATATGGGTTACTATTACCAGTTTAGTGGGTAAACAATTAACTACTGGGGTCTTGTATAGACCTCCTGACTGTATCCCTGAAGTAAAAAACCTGTTAGTTCAGCAAATATCCAACTTCTGTGATGAAAGGGATGTAGTATGCCATTTGAACAGTGACATTTCAACAGTGAATGACATTACAGTGGCAATTTGATGCTGCCACTGTAATGTACCTGTGGGACCCCAGTATGGCTTTTCCGGGTCTTGCAACCTTCCCCGAATCAACTCTGACTCTCAGTTGATAATTCTTAAGTATGGGGGGGGGGTGCAGGGAGCAGAGCACCCCACATTGGGTATCCGGGGGCAAAGCCCCAGAAGAAAACAAAAAGTACACTTGACTCATTTATGCCAACCACAATTTGCGGTCCACATAAATCCATCGCTGTAACGTTGGTTCGAACAACTGTTCTCAAACCAGCATAATTGTTTCAAGGGATGTTATAATAAGGGGGATCTAAATATGCCATACATTGACTGGGAGGAGATGGCTGCAAGACAAATGCTGGATCTAAGTTTATTGATCTTATGGTTTCCCAAGATCTTACCCAAATCATTATGGAACCCACTAAAGGAGAAAACATTCTAGATATTGCCTTGACTAATATTAGGGATGATATTAATAACACCTTCATAGGTAGCCTCCTAAGTAATAGTAATAATATATCAATTTATTTTCATATAAACAGGGCCAAGAAGACTATGAAGCATACTACCATCATGCAGGATTATAACAGGGCAAACTATTATGCTATAAGAAAGGAACTTTATAACATTAATTAGGGTCATGTTCTAGAGCCCTAGATACTGTTGAAAGTTGGCACCACCTGATTTCCTTAATTACGGCCCCGGAGGAAAAATATGTTCCCTGTAAAAAACATTACAGTAGTAAAGGAAAGAATCCTCTATGCTTTTGTAATAAGATCAAAAGACATTTCAAAGAAAAGAAAAGCTCTTTTCAATTATGAAGAAAAATCCATCTGAGAAGAACATTAAGAAATATAAAACAGCACGAAGGGCCTCAAAAAATGCTATAAGAATGGGAAGGAAAAAATGGAATTCAATTTAGCTCATTCAAGAGATAGTTATAAGACATTCTATTCCTATGTAAACTTTGTAAAGAATAATAACTGTCGAGTAGTTGGTCCTTTAGTAATCAATAATATTACTTATAGGGATCCAGGAATTATGTCCAACATATTTAATAACTACTTTTGGTCTGTGTTTAGTAAGGACAGAATCCAAGTACATTGTTTTTGCAACACCACATCAACTAGGGCCTCACTGGATAAGACTGATGGTTATACACTCCTTAATAAGCTTACTTCCTTGGACCCCAAGAAATCAGCAGGCCCAGACAATTTGCATCCTCGACTTCTATGAGAACTGGGACAAGAACTAGCTATAGCAACAATTATATGCAATACATCTCTGTCAGAAGGCAGTGTACCTATAGACTGGCATTGTGCACTGGTGATCCCACTACTTACAAAAGGGAGTAAATCTGCCCCAGGTAATTATAGACCTACTGCATAAGCTTGACATCGACTGTAGGTAAAATTATGGAAGGTTTTTAGGAACAAAATTATTAATGATCTGACCATAAGGGGACATGTAGATTTTACACAACACAGTTTTGTCAAAAACAGATCATGTATAACTAACCTCGTTAGTGTTTATGAAAGTATTAGTGCAGCTGTAGATAACAATGACATTAATATCATTTACTTGGACTTTAGGGAAGCTTTTGACACTGTACCACATAACATTTTAATACCTACAATGATCAAACTGGGTATTAATATCAATCTTATCAAATGGGTATAGTCTTGGTTGACTGACAGGTGGTTAGGATAAATGGCTATCTGTTAAATGAGGGTATGGTCACTAGTGGTGTCCCATAGGGATTGGTGTTAGGACCTATGCTTTTTAATATTTTTATACATGATTTACAGATTCATAGCAATAACTGCAGGAAGAAGTTTGCAGATGATACTAAACTGGGCAGTACAGTGTCTAATGACCAGGATAGGCTTAGGCTACCAACCGAACTTCAGGTTATTGTTGATTGGGCCAATAATAACTGTCTACAGTTTAACACTGATAAATGTGTTGTGATGCATCTTGGAAAAAACATTTACCAGTCATACTGTATTAATGGTGTATTTCTCTGAAGTTATAGAAACTATAGCTGTAGTAATCATTAAAAAAAACTGACACATGGCTGCCCACAATTCTTGCGTTTCCAGTATGTTCAGATGCATGGTAATGTATCTTAGAACACATCAGGAGGTGGTTTTGGAATGCAACGCTGAACCAAGGTGTAGAATGTCAAAATGGTGCAAAATGTTAGAATGCATGGGGAAGGGGGACTTGCAATCTCGGCATGTGGTAGGGATGTGCCATCTTGCAGTGTGGTAGGACACTCAATCTCAGAATGCGACAGGGACACACATCAAGGAATTTAGCAGGGACTGGCAATTCTGGAATATAGTAAGGATGTGCACTGTTGGAATGTGACAGGACACACCATTTTATTTTGAAACTGCTTGTTCCTGCTACATTCCAGAATTATATCACCCACATGTCAAAATTTTGCATCACATTCCCACCATAATCCAATATTGCATGTCCCAGCCATATTCCAAAATTGTACATCCATACTATGTTCCAAAGTTGTGTTTCAATGCCACATTCTGAAACTGTCACCATCACATTCCAAAACTGTGTCTCTGCCACATTCTGAAATTGTGTATCATTACCACATTCCAAAGTTGTGCATTACCACCACATTCTGAAATTGTGCTTCACCACCATATTCTAAAGTTGTGTGTCACCACCACATTCTGAATTTGTGTGTCTGACACATTCAAAAATTGTGTGTCACTGCCACATTTCAAAGTTGTGTGTCACTGCCACATCCTGAAATTGTGTGTCACTGCCACATTTCTGAAACTGAAATTGTGCATCACCACCACATTCTGAAATTGTGTGCCACTGCCACATTCTGAAATTTGATGTCACCGCCACATTCTAAAATTGTGGGTCACTGCCATATTCCAAAGTTGTGCATCACTGCCACATTCCAAAATTGTGCAGCACCGCCACATTCTGAAATTGTGCATCACTGCCACATTCTGAAATTGCACGTCACCACCACATTCTGAAATTGCATGCCACCGCCACATTCTGAAGTTGCATGCCACTGCCACATTCTGAAATGGAGCATCACTGCCACATTCTGAAATTGTGCATCACTGCCATATTTTGAAATTGTGCGTCATTGCCACATCCTAAAATTGTGTGTCACCACCACATTCCAAAGTAATATGTCACCACCACATTCCGAAATGGAGCATCACCACCACATTCAGAAATTATACATCACTGCCACATCCCGAAATTGCATGTCTGCTCTACATTCTAAAATTGTAACTGCCTGCCACATTCTGAAATTGTGTGTAAACTTCCACATTCCAACATTGTCAGTCATCGTCACATTCTGAAAATGTGCATTCCCACCATATTCCAAAACTGTACATCCCCACCACATTCTGAAAACGAGTGTCACTGCCACATTCAAAAATTGCACGTCCAAGTTACATTCTAAAATTATGCATCCCAGCATCATTCTGAAATTGCATGTGACTACATTTTGAAACTGCGTCACTATCACATTGTGAGATTCCATGTCCAGGCCACATTCTAAAATTGAATGTTGCCACCACAGTCTGAAATCAAGCATACCAACCACATTTTGAAATTGTGCATCATCACCACATGCCAAATTAATGCATCTCAGACACATTACAAAATTACATATCCCTACCACCTTCCACAACTATGTGTCTCTCGCATTTCAAAATTGTGTATCTCTGTCACATTCTAAAACTATATGATACTGCCACATTCTGAATTTTAGCATCTCTGCCACTTTCCAAAATTGTGTGTCCCAACTACTTTCTGATATTGTGCCATTGCTGCATTCCACAGTTGCAATCTGGTGGCATTTCAAAATCTCATCCCTGCAGTATTATAAAAATTGCACACATTTTTGTCATTCTAAAGCCATGTTTGCCACAGAATTCCACCCCCAACCCCGTCACATTCTTAAGCACTGTACCTTGCATCTGCACATTATGGAAATGCAAGCCCTGACCCACCCAGTGTCAGCTTTCTTTTTTTCAGATGTTTACTACAATTGCAGTTTTATGTAATGCAGGAGAAATAAGTCATATAAGGTAGTTTGCAGGAAGGACTAGGCTGTGATTTCTGGTTGTGATATCATCAGTAGCTCTTTACTGAAACTGTTTTTTTTGAACAGGCAGTGAATTTAGGGTTACATAATGACTTGTAAATTTTAAACAAAGTAACTTAAAGATCTCATTTTTGGCATGAGGCTGATTGGGGATATGCTGATCCAAATTCTGAATTTATTGATACTATAAATTTTTGCCAGACTCCCTCTTTAAGTCAAGTGACCATTGTAAATATATAGACATTAAAACAAATCATTTGGCGAACTTTGTGATCAGAAGCAGTGCTGATGCCATTTTACAGGTCATACATTCATCCTCATTTTGACTACTGTTCACAGCAGTGGAATCCATATCTAAAAAAATAATATTAATCTAACCGAAAGAATGCAACATAGAGTCACAAAACTGATTTCAATATGCAAGCATAAAACTTATGATGAAAGATTTCAAGAATAGAGACTATTTTCCCTAAAACACAGAAGAACCAGAGGTGATCTATTCTTATTCAAAATTATACAGGATGACTATTTATTTATGGAGCTAGGGTTAGAATTTAAGACAAGTAAACATGACTTAAGAGGACACGTTACAACTGACTGAAACACTCTCTAAATGAGATAATAGAAAGTATGCCTTTGCTGCAAGAACAGTGAGACTTTGGAACATGTTCCCAGAAGACATTGTCTATTCTAAGACTCTTCTGGGTTTTAAAATAAATTGGACAAATTTATAAGCGATGGGCGGCCTTGTTGGCTGCTTCCATTGAGAAGTGATGTATTTAATGTTCCTTTTATAATGTTGTACAGTATGTGTAACAGTTTGTTCTCGTTTATTTTTGAAAAATGGACCTCCTTTGAAATGAGCTTTGCTCAACGGAGTATGTAACAACTTTTCTAATTCATGAAATTTGAATAAAATTTTAAACAACAACAACAAGTGGGGGACAATCTTTCGTGTGCATCAAGCCCTCTACTGTCCCATAACCCAAGTATTAGTATTAACACCCATCTCTCAGAGTGCTCTCAGGAACACCACGGCTCCACATCCTCTACACCCCACAACCCTTCCTGCCCTGCTGTGCCCCTTCAGTATGTCCCCTCCTCACAAGTCAAGTTTCTAGACCCTCCTAAAAGTGTACTTAGGTAACCCCTTTAACCTTTTGTATCTCCTACTTTGACTATTTGTAGGCCTGCCTAAGGAATGCAGTATATACTTTCCTACCTACAAACTCCCCTGTAGGCTGACACTAGATAGGGAGTAGCTGAGATCCCCAAATATCACTGTTATCCCTCCTATTAATTCCCCTATAGGCTGGCCCTGGGTAGTGAGTATCAGTGATCCCCAAATACCAATGCTACCACCAGCTGCCTACTACGCAGACCATCCCTAGCTCAAGATCCTTGCTACCTTTATTGAGTCCCTATTTACTTTTTCCTTACCCTTTCTTACCTTATCCTCTACTGGCCAGAATGGCCTGTGATCCTTCCTGTGGAAGACTTGCCAATAACCCTCAGAAGCTAGTGAGTCCAATGCCACACTCCTGCTTTGTGACATTCAAGCTTTGGGATTACTAGGGATTGTGGGTATTATATAGCCTACAACAACCTCCCTAATGGAGGACAGTAGCCAGGCAATCACACATGAACTCCATTCAGGGACCGGCTAGCCCTGCTCAGCTCCTTCCCTCATCCCTCCCTCTGCAGCCCACCTCCCATCCCTCACAATCCACAGATCACCAGCCAAACACTACAGAAAATGCAAACTGCACAGAGATTACTGGCATGAGAGCCCAAGCATTTATCTGAGTATACTATCCAAGCCTCCTCCACTGATCATGCTGAACCATGCACTGGCATTTTTTTTTGTGTGTGTTTTGTTTTGTTTTGCCAATCTATGAGTGGACCTCACTATGTTGGCTTTAATGTAGCCCACTACAGCCTCCCTATTGGATGGCAGCAGCCAGGCAACCACACATGCACTCCAATCAGGGACCAACTACCCTGGCTCAACTCCCTCCCTCATCCCTCCCTCTGCAGTCCTCCTCCCTCCTCTCATTCCTCACAGCCCACAAATCACCAGTTCAATTCAGTTTTAATTTATTAGAAATAGGTATAAAATCAAAAACAATTGTTACATACAAAACATGTTAAAATATAGTTCAACATTTATAAAATCAAAAACAGTTATTATATACAAGACATGTTAAAATATACAGTAGTTCAAGCATTGTTGTGCTGGTACATAACATACCACATTAGACATGTTAAAATATTGTTGTACAAATGCATGGCATACTACAGTAAACATCTCATATGGCATCAGTTATATTATGTTATATATTTTTTATGCGTTAGAGTGCTTTGTATAAACAGCTCTAGCTTTAGCTACTGAACAAATAACAGGTTCAGACATGGAATATCATAGTTTATTAATCCCAGCTACAGGGTATCTGCCCATGATAATTTTTTTTTGAGGGGGGTGTTGTATATGCCGGCGAGACAAAAAGATCATGACCGGCATCACAGCGACAGGCTCCATGTCGACCACAAATTGCAGTCGGCATGGAGCTGCACTGTCTGGGACCATGTTTTACATCAGGTCAGAGTTAGTTCGGGGAGGAGGTGCAAATTGGGGGAAGTGGTTTCCCCCTTCCAGCAGCACTTCTACGGCGGCATGGCGCTGTAGTTGATATCGATGCATGTTGCTGTAGAAATGTCACTGTTGGGGTGGCATACCTTTTTTTTTTTGCCAAGGGTCGCAACTATTTCATTCTTTCCTCTTCAAATCTTGAGCACTCCCTAAGAATATTTTTAATAGTTTATCTAATATTCATATTGCATGTGCAATTGTCAGTGGCTAGCACTGAAGCTTGACAGCATCATCACCAACCAGCTAACTTTGATGTAATTCCCAAGCATACTTTAGCAAGGGCCTTTCTCTGTTATGCATTTTCACAAAAATATAAATAGTGGTTAAAGTTAGTCTCTTGAGTAATTTCAATACATTTTTTTAGCTGGCCAAATGCAACTAATTTTATCAGATCTTTTGACAAATAATAATCTGTCAGTCTCAAGATATCACTATTAAATTAAGCTGATACATTATTGCATTTTTAGACAATATATTTTCCAGGCCATGTTTTATTAAAAGGTTATTAAGCATCCAGAACCAGGTATTCTTTGTGTTAGTTTCTAAGCTATCTCGCCGGTAATGCTTATGTAGGTTATTTTCATTGCAAATCTACAATCTTTCCCCAATAATTTATTATTCTTTTCTGAGCCAGAAATTCTAATCTGGGCATACAGTATTTCTTTCTCTTCAGACAGCAGCTGTATGTGTAACCCTAGGCATCCCTAGAGCTACTCTCAGAAAGTAATTCTTGGATTTCTCTAATTCTGAGATCACTGGGTGTAGACCCATACTTCAGTACCATAAAGGAGCTGGACATTTACTTTGGCCTCATAGGTTCATTTTAGAGCCAAGAATGTGTCATCACTGAAATTCTTTGTGAAACAAAATACTGCATTTGAAGTTGTCATAGCATTCTTTTTTTTTAAATTAACAACATGGTGTTTCCAAGACACTTTCTTGTCAAGGGTCATCCCCAAGTCACAGTATTGATCTACCTCAGTGAAACTGAAGTATCCTACCACCCACAGTTTGGGAATATACCTTTTACCATAAATTCTTGTGATTTTTGTTTGATCAATACTTAATTTAAGATACATTTTTTTAATGTTCAATAGCTGTGTTTAATGTACATTTTATACCGGGGGGGGGGGGCTGTTCTTGATATCAGCACTGAGTTCTCTGACAAATTTATGACAGAAATGTATCAATTGGTTTTAGTGCTTTAACTAAAGTCTTGCTGTACAAATTAAATAGCAATCGTGCCATCCAGCACACTCCAACTTTGAGACAGCTCCGGACACTGGACAGCTCACTCTTCCCCCCCTTCTCCTCCACCCCTCATGCCCCTAGATCCACTCCCTTCTGGACACCTGTCTTACATTCTGCACCTGCAGTCACCTGTCTGCACAATATCATAGCTCGGCCAAAGGTAAATTTTCCTTAGTTGCTCCAACCTTGCAAGTATTGTCTTCCTCTGCCCTTATTGTAACTGCATAGCAGGGCTTTATATCTTCCCATTTTGACTCATACTTTACCTATGTAAATAGACTGTACATAATGCTTTGTAACACTATAATCTATGTACTCTATGTATCGCTGTCTGTATCTGGAAAGTTGTATTATTGTTTTGTCCTTTCTGTGACGAAGTGCCTTTGTAAACGAGTCACTGGCTCAAAGGTTGTAAATCTGTTTTGTACAAATAAATAAATAATAAATAACACACATCCTTGTTTTACACTCTTTCTGATACTGAAAGGTGCTGTCAAGTATCCTTTTTTGGATATTCTGACATTAGCTGTGTTTTTGGAGTGTAAAATTATAATTATTGCTACAAGTCTCTTAGGCATATTTAACTCAATGCAGAGATTCAATAAAATATTTCTATCTACATTGTCAAATGCAGCCTTTATGTCCCAAATATATTATTTATTTATTTGAAAAGTTTCACCAGACGGGACACACAGAGCTGTAATAGCTCATTTCCAGATGTATCTTGGAGGAGGGGGGTACATAGGAGGAAACATAATCATTTACAGAGCAAAAATCACATAAATCACATACACAGGGGCAAGCAAGCTAAACATATCCATAAGTACAGTAACACAAACTAGTATTTTACATATTCAACATTTTACGGAGGGACCAAGGCATATAACATTTAAGTGCTACGATACAGTACATTTCTAAGACATAAGCTGGCAGGAAAGTGTTGTAAACCAACCAAGTTATGCAGTCCAACCAGTCACTGGGTGGGGGGAGGAGATCTGTTAGAGTAAGAGTAGGAGTAAAAAAGCCAAAGTGTAAGCTGCCAGTTTTGTTTTTACCAACATATTTGTTTATTAAATAGGTCAATGTAAACATATGGTCAACTTTGCTGTTCTATTTCCTAAATAATGCTTGGAATGTTAAAAAGTAGTTGATGTTCTACAATCCAGTTTTTGAGCAGTTTCAATATCAGTCTCAAATAAATGTTTGTACCTATACACAAGAGTTATTGGGCAGTAACATGAGGGATTAGTTTTATCACTTTTTAAAAAAAGGGGAAAACAATGGTGCTTGTATTCCAGGGATCATTAATTATTACTAGTTATGGTAAACAGAGGTGCATAGAACTCGGCTCACCAGTCAGGATTGGCCCATAGTGTTTAATATATAGAGAGAGATGCTGGAGTGCAGACTCCAATGGTTCAGTTGAAGCCACGCATCCATCCATATTAGGGTAGGACTGAGGTGCCGGCAGACAGCAGGAGCCCTTCTTGACACTTAGATAGTGGCACCAACACACTGTTCTGATATCAATCAAGTAATGCACTGCTTATACAAGCAAAAGATAAATGAGCATACCTTGTTTTTGTCACCATAATATGCTTCTGTTTCATCTTTTCACTGCTGTCAATGGTGCTTCCCATCCAAATGGGTCAGCAGATTGCTGTCAGAACAGTGTGCTGGAGCCACTATATAAGTTTCAAGAAGGGTTCCTGATATCTGCCAGCACCTCAGTCCTCCCCTAATATGGTGGACACATGGCTTCAGCTGAGCCATCAGAGTCTGCACTCTAGCCTCTCTTTATATATTGAACTCTATGGATTGGCCTGATAGATTTCTGCCATAGCTTCATCTTTACCAGGGGCCTTATTATGCTTTTGTTCTGAAACAGTGAATTTCCATATTTTTCATGACTTGTGGATAATGCTCTGTATTTTCTAAATAGGAATTCCTCCTTTGTTGGTATTCCAATTGAGGAATAGTAGCCTCTGCAGAGGTACTGTATAATTCTTTAAAGTGTAGAAACCACATATTTGCACTTATAGGGAGATCTATATCTATTCCTAGAAAAGTTTAGAGTCCTTAGCATAAGTAACTTGCGGAATTTCTGATCATAGAGATTTCTTATGGTCCCTTCTTCACACTTACCAACCTTCAATAGGATCAATGACCAGTTGTCGACAAAATGTTTGTCAAACGACTGTACAGCGAAACCGTCATGTCAACCGCATTTACGGTTGGCATATGGTTTCTGATTTGGAAACATGTGTTTCTTCAGGAGGCTTTGCCCCTGCACCCCCCACTAAATATAGTCAACTCTGAGTCAGAGCTGATTAGGGGAGGGGGTGCAAGACCCCCGGAATACACTGCCGGGGTCCAGCACTGACACTACAGTGACCCGGCACTGTAGTTGCTATAGTGATGGTCGCTGTTAACTTTTCGCTGTCAGCAGTGTATACCTCTTCAATAGTCCTTTTTCAACTCTCTAAGAGCTCTTCTAATATATAAATTATTGTGGTGGATGCATGGAACTGCCTTCCTGATTAGGTTGTGGGTCAAAAACAGTGGGAGAATTCAAGAATGCATGGGACAGGCATCAGGCAATTCTAGTGGGGGGTAATGGAGGGTAGGAGGAAGTAGGCTGTTGGTTAACTAGGATCTGCAGCTTATCCAATAGGCAGGGAAATGGGCAGACTGGGTGGTCCAAGCAGTCCTTGTCTCCTGTCAAAGTTTATGTTTCTTTGTATTTTAAAGATAATTTTCCAGTTTTGTACAGTGTTTTCTTGATTTCCTTACACTTATTATCAAACCAATTACTTTTAGCCCTAATCTTGTTGTGCTTTTAAAACCCTTTCAAGATCTTAAGATTTGAGAATAAACAGTCTATCATTTTTTATATGTTGTAATCAAATTAATGTATTAACAATCATCTTGGAGATCTCTAAACTGAGAAATAATTTTTTTTTAATTCAATATATAGCCATCTAACAACAGTGAATTAACAACTTCACAGAGAGCTGGACTCCATTTTAGCTTTCTTGCATTTATAGCTATTGCATCTTCATCTGATTTCATTACTTTACTCCGTTTAAAGACTGATTTACACAAAGGCTCCAGTGAAAATCTTACACTCAAAGGGAAGTGATCAGTATCCCACAAGTGGTTTATTTTCAGATGTGTTACTAGGTTTAATTGTATGCATCTATTATGATAGTATCAGGAGTAGACCCCCAGGGAATGTTGGAAAAGTTATTCCTCTGTCCAAGTCCCCTGTTACTTGTCCATTTAAAAGTGAAGTGTGCATTCTTGTGCAAGACTTAATACTATTTTACCCTGCCTATTCACCCTTTGATCAATAGTATTTCTCATAGGGATATTATAGACATCATTAAAATATCAACTTTGGCTTTTTAACTCTTGCTCCCTTCCCATTTTGACATTTACATCACCTGCCATAATAATTGGCATATTCTTATGGTCATTATAGATTTGTAAAAGTAGGTGAGATTTAAATTGGCTATTTTCTTGCTCATAGTTTTTTTTTTGGGGGGGTGTATACATTGAACAAAATCATCACAGTATTAGTAGGACTGGCTAGTGCTGCTCCCAGACAGATATTGGAACCAATATTAAGATTTATTGTTATATTGTTTAGACTAGTCGATACTGAGGTCATATGTTCACCTCATGGTCGACTAAATTTAATTTTTTATATTTGAAAATGAACTCAAGTGCGCACAGGACTAGCAGGTGATGCATTGAAAAAGGCTGCTAGCCAAAATATACATGAAAAAAGCTCCAAAATAAGCACTCAAAGATTTCAAATTATATAAGGTGAATTCCAGTTTTATTCTGTGACTGTCCACCTGAACAGCAACCTCTCCCCAGCACTTTAACCCTAACACAGGGTCTTCCTTAGGGGGCAGGTCTGAGGAGTCACAATTATTAGTGTCTTAAATAATTAATGAATTAAAGTGACATGCACCCACTGTAAATAAAAAAGACAATTTACAGAAGAAATCTTTGACACTCTGAACAGTTAATGAGCTCCTTTTAAACTTTTTATAAGATAACAGCTAAATACAAATTTACTTTCTATATAACAATATTATTTCATTTGGTCAGCTTTATATCATAAATCTTAGATTCATTAATAGAAATTGCTGTACTAAACTAATTCTATTGCACTAAGGTAAAGCAATGCATAGTTAAAGTATATTCAATTTATGGTTACTTTTTCACTGTGATGTAGATATGCCACACATTGTTTTATCATGAAAAAAACAAACCAAGCAAAAGAGGGGCAACTAGGATAAGGAAACCAAGACAAAAGAGAACAAAGTTAAAACTATTCTGAATTTCTTCTTCTTGTGATACTGAAGAGTTTCATGTAGTATATGCCCCCAGTTTAAACTGAAAGGGGGGGGGGGAGATATTCTGTGTGGTATTTAGAAAACATTCCTTCAAACCAAAAGGGCTTTCTTATTTAATAAATAATCTTTCTCAAAAAGCACAATAGATTCCAAGATAAGTCAATATAGGAGAATCAATGTGAAATTTAGAAAAAGGAATGGAATATTTAAGTTATTCACAGAATATAACTTCAATGCCTGCAGTGGGCCAAATATCAATTTTGGCGGGGGAATGACAGAAGTCAGGATCTAAAATTGTGAGGATATACTTTTGCTTCATACTATCATGGGCATGCAAAAATTGCATCTCTGACTGATAGCTATTTCAGATAGGGGTCTAAGAAACTTCTCTGACAATGCTCTCCGATTCTGTAAAAGAAAACAAAAAGTTTTTCACTTAATACTCATTAAGGGGCACATAGAAAGAAAGTGGTATATCCAGTTTTTCTTTTACAAATATAATTTATAGTCCATGTCATCATTCAATCCATCTGGTGTGACCATGCCCAAGGTGACTATCCATTTTGTCTCCTTTTGAGACAGTACTTCTATTGCCATCTCTGGGGTTTCTGGGCACATGTTCCAAAACTGAGAATTTTAATAAATCTGGCTTTCCTTGATGACAAAAGGTAAAATGTTCCCCAATGGCATTGTAACGATTGCAAGATTGCTATTTATAAAGGCCGTAACATGCTCTTGTACTCATTTTTTGATAGGTCTCGTAGTTTTCCCAATATAATATTAATCACACAGGCACCAACAAATATATATAACAAATGGTGTGGAGCAAGTCAAAAAATCATTAATCCAGAATGTTTTCCATCTTTAACAAATATATTGCCTTTCTGCATACTGTATACTTGTGGATATTGCAACATCCACACTTATGTAACTCCTTAGATTTAGTTCTGAGTCAAGTACTGCCTGATTTTTTTTCCACAGTAGTTGAAAAAAAAATGTGCATGAGTTTGCCACCTAAACGTTTCCCCTTTGAAACTGTCACCCTTGCTTTTTTCAGCTATGTGACTATTTAAAGTTTTGTCTGAAAGTAGTTTAGGCCAACATTTGTGGACCAGACCACCTACTCTACCAGCTAATGGATTGAATTCAGTGACAAATGTCACTGTTTCTTTTTCTCCCTCATTTATCTCATTTTCCTGTGTTGTTTTTACTTTCCTTGGGACCAAAAGTTCTCTTTTATCCAACTTCTGAACTTTTTCAATAGCATCATGAAATACCTTTTCTGTATACCCTCTCTGACCACGCCTCTTTTTTAGTTCATCTGCTTGACACTGTTTTATATGCCTGATGCTCATGGATTTCATAATCAGGGATAGTTATCTCTTTATAATTAATGGGTCTCCTCTTTTTGCCATAGAGAGACTGTGTCGTAATTTGCTGTTATAAAGGAGCATTTATAACGGCAAACACGCGCACGGTTCTCCTACCTCTGTGCATGCATCTGCTGTAGTCTTTCCCTTTCTGGCTCATTACTCTTTGCTCGACCACAACCTAGCCGCCAAAGAATCACGGGCACGGTGGTAAGTCACATTTTTTAAAAAACACAGTTATTTTCTATAGGATGCAAGTTTTAATAATTGAAAAAAAACACCACACATGTGAAACCTCCGAACATTTAAATGTAAGAACCGGAGGAAAACCAAACTGGAGCGAGACCACACTGAAGCTGCTATTTTATATAATTGCTGTGGCCAAAGAAGGGGGGAGACCCAGCAATTATATAAAATAAAATATGGGGTGGTGTATGTGTAATCGAGAAGTTTACACACACCCTTGGGGTTAGATGCATGTACAAACCTCTTGAGCTTCACTCTCGGGGTTTATTCAGCATCTAATCCCTCGGGTGTGTGTAAACTTCTCGTTACACACACCACCCCATTCTTTATTCTATATATTATTGGTAGTCCAGGTCTCTTGTAACAGTACAATATCATGTTTGTTAATAAACTCCAACCAAGCACTGTCACAAAATTTGGACTTTAAACCCGCCACATTCCAGCATGCTGATAAAAGAATGGAGCTAACATTCTTAGAGAACTTACTTCTACTATATTTGTTGATTTTCACTTGCTGTCATTAAGATTTATGACTATAAAGTTGGAATTATCAAATTCTGACTTATCAGTCTCAGTCTCTCCTCTTTCTTCTTCCTCAATCTCTGAAGCAGAGGACTATACAAAACTACTCTCCAGCATCAATCTGTTGTTAATTCTGGGGCCTCTACAACTTCTATCCCTAAGGTATATTCTCTTTAATATGTAATGTTTGTCATTTCGCTACATAGTTCCTGCACCATTTCAATAGGTTTAATGAACTGGGTTATTCTTTGCTACTTTTGTTTGGTAGTTTTGAACCCCTCCTTTTTGTTGTTTACACAATGGGGGGTGAGATACTGACAACAGTAAAAATGGAAAGAGACCTGGGGGTAATTATATCAGATGACCTAAAGGTGAGCAAGCAATGTGAGAAGGCAGTAAGGAAGGCTGGGGGGATGCTGGGATGCATAGGAAGAGGCATCAATAGTAGAAAACAGGAAGTTGTTATCCCTCTGTACAGACAGTTGGTGAGTCCCCTTCTGGAGTACTGTGTGCAGTTCCGGAGACCCCATCTCCGCAAAGACAAAGACAGAGTGGAGGCTGTCCAGAGGAGGGCAACTAAAATGGTGCAGGGTCTGCACCAGAAGACATACGAAGAAAGACTAAAGGAGCTTAATATGTATACTCTTGAGGAAAGAAGGGAGAGAGGGGGTATGATAGAAACTTTCAAGTACCCCAAGGGAATCAACAAAATCCAAGTGGGTAGCATCTTTCAGAAAAAGAGATGTGCAAGAACAAGGGGGCACAATTTGAAGATAGAGGGGGGACGGCTCAGAGGTAATGTGAGGAAGTATTTTTTCACAGAGAGGGTTGTGGATGCATGGAACAGCCTCCCTGAGGAGGTCGTGGAGTCAAGAACAGTGGGGGAATTCAAGAATGCATGGGACAGGCATAAGGCAGTCCTAGTGGGGGGTAGGAGGAAGTAAGCTGTTGGTTAACTAGGATCTGCAGCTTATCTGTTAGGTAGGAAAATGGGCAGACTAGGTGGGCCAAGCGATCCTTATCTGCCATCAAATTCTATGTTTCTATGTTTAATTTTCCCAGATATTCTCCTTTTTTATACTGTTGTGTCTTCTCTGTATTCTTCGTGTCACCGGTAATGCCTTCATTAATACCTATAGTTCTATCCAAACTAACTCCAGTATCTCTAAATTTAGATTTGTGCTCAAAATAATAAGATGTGACTCATTTGTTTTAAATGTAAAAGAAACCCAACGCTTGTAATTCCCACAATAATATTGATATACTGTTTTAATATCATTCCATTTTGCTTTGTTATCCACTATACCTTTTAATAGAGCATACACTGCTGCCTTAAGTGAAATTAGTGTTTCATAATCACAGATAATCTTAAGGTAGGGACCCAATGCAGCAAGGCAGTAGGCAAAGCGAACAGAATGCTGATGTGCACAGGGACAGAGATAACCAATAGCAGACAGGAGCTGCTGATGCTACTTTACAGTTCCATGGTGAGGCCCCACCTAGAGTTTATGGTTCAGTTCTGGAGACCTCACTCATGCAAAGACATAGATACCAAATTAAGAGTACAGAGAAGGGCCACAAAGGTGGTGCATGGGCTAAGGGAGAAGCCATATGAAGAGAGGTTGAGTGTGATGGATCTATACCCACTGGAAACCAGAAGAGAGAGGGGAGCTATGATAGAAACATTCAAGTATGTGAAAGGGATCAATAAAGTAGGGGGGGACGTAGTCACAGGGAAGATAGGCACAAAAACTACAGGGCATGGACTAAGGGTGCAGAGGGTAGGTTTAAGGGGAATGTGAGGGGACATTACTTTACTGAGAGGGTGATGGTGCCCTGGCACAGTCTGCCAGTGGAGATGATTGAGACAGGAATGCTGGAGGGTTTCAAGAGGGCTTGGGACAAACACAATGGACTGTCTAGGGAATGGAAGGGGACTCTACAGGGGAGGGGGGCATGTAAAGAAAGGGAAAGGGCAGACTTGATGGGCCTAGAATGTCCTTTTCTGCTGGCACATGTCTATGAATCTATATTTAGAGCTTGGTAAGCCTCTCAAATATAAACTGGGTAATAAAAACCTATTTTCAATTAATGCTCCCTTGATTTTTATATTCTTGTCCTTCATGCTTTAGGCTGGTATCTGGTGAGTCTTATGTGTATTCTTGGCATCAGTATTTTTGTCAGTCTTCCTATTTTTTACTTTAAACTCGTTTCCATTAGTTTTCTTGGCCCTCGATTCCTTCTGTCTCTCCTCCATTGCTGCCATTGCCTGAATATGCCTGATCACTTACTATGTGTGTCTTGTTACTCATGCTACCCTCCCTTGCTGTTAGTGAGTCATCATGTATCCCCTGTATTATGACACTGTAATAATATTGTATGTATTGACTATCATGTATCTAATGCTTCATGTCTCTGTAATGTTATTGTATACATTTAAATGCTGTATATCCCACTCCCCCTTCCCCCAGGATGTGCCGAGAGATGAACATTAAGTTGATCAGTGTACCTTTCCTGGTGAAACAATTCAATAAATAAATAAATAAATAAAACATCTCTAAATTATCCTGTTTGTCTCTAATGTTCTATTTTGTTCTCCATATTTTGTGATGCATTATTTTTTCTTCTTCATGCTATTTTTCAATCTTTTAGCTTCTAACAGTTGATGTTTCCTCTTTTCCCTATAGTTTTTTTACAATTTTTTCTACCTCTAGTCCCACTTTTTCTGCAACTTTCTCTGTTATTTCTTTGTTTTATTAACTTGTTTCCTAGTGCTTTGTTCAGTAGTCTGAACCTGCCTTTCTATTAACTCAGCTCTAGTGAGATTATGCGCCCATTTTTGCAGCAAATCATTATCCTTCTTCAACTCTCTCTTTTTTTCTGCTATTGCTACTAAAAGTGTATTTTGAGATCAAAAAAATATTTCCCTGAGCAAGGCAATTCTTGGTTTAATTGTTTTTTCAGATGTGTTTTGCTGTTCGTTATGATTTTCTATCACTAATCTATTGTTATGTTGCATTGTTTGCCATTGTTGGTTTAGATGAGGAATATTGTATCTGTGAGGGCATTTGCAGTGTTGTTCTGATGTAAGCTCATTAATATAAGGTTTCAAAGTAATTGAGAAAGGATCTCTGGACCTGCCTTGTTTCTGGTGTCAATGCCTATGGAACTGATTCAGTTTGATTTTCCACCACTTTAAGATTCACTGGTAACTCTGGATTTTCCCCTGAATATCATATTTTACACTAACAGGAGCGGTCTGTATCTTATTGTTTATTACAGTTGTACCCTTTGTCTTATTCATACAGTGGCATTCCCCCAGGATGAAACTCACTTTTAAAGCACTCTGCAGTATGCTGCAGCAGACCTACTGAATAAAGCAATGTAATTTCAATGGCAATTAGTTCCTTTTGTCATTCAGGAAAATGTGACATTGCCAGGATGAAGTGAATGTCACAGTTTCCTGCATGATACAAGGGACTAATTGCCATTGAAATTACATTGCTTTATTCAGTAGGTCTGCTGCAGCATTCTGCAGACTGCTACAAAAATGTTGCAGAATTGGGTTTCATCCTGGGGGATGCCACTGTAGGTTCTTGGTGCTTCGTTGCTACTGCTTGTCACCCTACTGATGCTTCTAAATGCCTTGTCTAACTAAACAATCAGTTTTCAGAGCTAATTCAATCCTGTGAGATTGGTGATGATGACAACTAAGGCATGGGTGACCCTTGTATTCTTACTATTTCTTTGTCTTCTGCTAATTCTATTTGGGACCCATGTGCTATAAGATAACTTGTAATCATTTTGTTACTGAATCTGATGTCTCTCCCTGTTTCCTTTTGGAGTTTTTTTTGTTGTTGTTGATTTGTTGTTAATGGGTTGGCAGGAGTAGTCACCTTTCTCATAGTACCCATGTTTTGATACCTACTGTAGAACCCAATGGAATGCATAAAGCAATGCTTGGTTAAAAATGTGAATTGCAAAATGAATGATAGATTAAAAAAAAGGTTATTTCACTAAAGTTATCATTCAAAAATTAAAAAAGACAGCAACCTATACATACTGGGTGGGATATTCAAAGGGGTTGCGCCTGGCACAACTGGGTGCACCATGCACAACCCCCCAATGCACCCCAGCATGATATTCAAAGGGGCAAGGTGCGTAGTGCAACCCCCGATGTGCCAGGGCACATTGGTAATGTACGCAATGCAGATGCGGGGGTGTGCCCATGCATATGCGACACATCCCGATATTCAGCCAGGGATGTGCAGTGCATATGCTGGTGCAACCCCTACATGTGCCGCACACTGGTGCTCAAAGTTGAGCCACAAATCACAGGCTCAAATGCTGGCCACCCACAGGCAGGTGGCTGTAGTGCAAGGTGCAACACAACAGCCACCAGCCTTGGGTGGCCACCCACCCAGCAGGTACACCATCCACAAGCACCCTGACCTCCTGGTAGTTTAGTGTCCCCCTGCCCTGCACACCTGATTGCGGGCATCTGTAATAATTACATTAATCCCTGGAAGTCTAGTGGTCCCCCCCGTATGCCCAATCGCAGCATCTGTAATAATGACAGTACTTCCTGGTGGTCTAGTGATCCCCCATATGCCCGATTGTGGGCCGAAGTAAATGGTAATGAAATCCCTAGTGGTCTTGCAGTACCCCCCCCCCGTTCGCCCGTTCATTCACATATCTGGTCCTGTGTAGTACAGTATGGTCTGCAAGCCTCTTGGTCCACGTTGTGGACCAATAAGTGTATAGATCGTACTAAACGTTGTCATTCGGCAGGTGGATGGGTGGCATGCAACTGATGTGCTGCCACCCACTGATGTTGGGGGGGGGTGCTGGGTGGCTGGGGGACCTCTGTGGATGGGTGGAGAGGGGGGTACCACTGGACCACCAGGTAATTTGATATTTACACAATAGCCCATGAACAGGTGTATGGAAGTGGGAGGGACTGCAATAGCCCACCAAGGTGTTGATCCCCGACGGCAGCAGCTTGGCAAGGTGCCAGGTGCAATTCACTGGGGATCAGCGCATCGCATGCAAATAGGGCCATAATGACATACAAATGGCCCTATTTGCACCTTACATGCATTTTAGTCTCATTTACATGCCCCAGGCCGAATATCGCAGATGATGTGCCTAGCACAACTGCACTTGCACTGTTGCATCCACGTGCTCCCTTTCTGTGTCTTGCACTGGTGCAGTGCCACTGCACCATGCACAGTGTGTGCACCCTCCGTGCCATATTCAATGGTGCTGAGCCATATTGCAGCACTGTTGAATATCACCTGGTCCTGTCCCCAGTGCAGCCCAGTTGCGCTGTGCCCAGGCTTATGTCACTGCCCGGCGCAGTCTGAATATCCGGCCCGCTGCATATAAACTATTACTGGCAGAAGAGTCTTTTAAACAACTTCAATATCCAAGACAAATGTCTGTTGAATCAGTTGTTTAGCCTTTGTGCTTTTTTAGAACTGAAGATAAAATCAAAATTAGCTCACTCAGACACAGGGACAAAGGCCAACAAGTAATATTCTCTGTGTGTTATGAGAAAATGGTTTTATGATGCTAGTTGTTTGTACTTTCCAGTATGCTGCATCTCAAAGATGTTATCTTGATAAATAGACACCAAAGGATACTTCCAAATTCTTGTAATATCCACTAGAAAAAGGTGAAGTTTCCACAATAATAAGTATAGTTTTTAGAGCATTTATTTAATACTGATTCTGAGCTAGAGATAATGCTATGAGGTTCTGCAGCCACCCACAAAACTATAAAAAAAAATACAAACAAAAAAAAAAGAAGAAAAGTATTATTCTGTAAATTCTCTAATAATATTTACATATTTTGTGCACCTATCTGTATAGGAACTATATTTATATAACTAAATCTCTTGATAAATAGATTAATAGAGTTCAATAAATAAACAGTCTGATATGTAAAGGTGACAATAATTATAAGTGAACTTACTATTAGTTTTGGTCTTAATAGAAAGACAAAATGGCCCAAACTATGGTTCTTTCAAACCTTAGACTGAATGCTCTGTGTTGTAGAATTCCCCAGATAAAGAGAACCTGAGTTGAATTAAAGTTCTCTGTTCACTAAGGCAGTTTGGATGCTTTAATATGCTTTCAGAAAGCCATTCACACTTGAGTCAGTGCAAGCAATTTGCTGCTGCGTGTTTTGTACTTGCAGCCATCAGTGTAAATCTGCACCCTACACTACTACCATCTGATCTAGACCCTGCAAGTGGGATCAAAACAAAATGCCACTCTTATCTCTGTCTTTTATTTCACATGCTCTCAATATACTCTGTTTACCATACAAACTGCAATCACAGCTAGCTACAACGCTGAGATACCACTAAAATGTTACTTAACTTTCTTTTTTTATGAAGTTTTAATTATGCTTTCAGATACACTCACTCTCAGACTTCTTTGACCCAGTTTTCTTTCAGCTGCTGTCTTTTCCAGTCTCCTTAGCCTCCTGTTCCTTGCTCCATAATCCGCAGTCTATATCCTATACTCCATGTATTGGACTCTGTATTCCGGGTCCTCCTCCAGCTCCTTAGGCTCTTCAAGTCCTCCGGTCCACATTTTTGGTTCCTGCTGAACCTTCCAATGCTCTGTACCCTCATATCAGTCCAGGTATTGGTCTCAGTCTCTGCCTAATCACATCCCAGCTGAGGATCTGTACAAAGGAGATAAGAGAAAAAAAGATCTGGGACAAGAAAACCCCTTCTGTTAAAATCCAATAAAATCCAAATAGAATTCAAGTGAGGCAATGATGGCATACCATTTTTAGATAAAAATAGTGCCTAGTCATGTAATGGTCTGTCAGCTTCTCCTCAACATCCTGCAGCAACAGTATCTGCAAAACATTACACAAAATGCAAACTGCACAGAGATTACTGGAACGGTCTGATCCTCCTCCTATGATCATGCTGAACCACACATCTGCATTTTTACTTTTTTGCCAATCTAGCCAATCTACCACTGAGTATGCGAAGCATATATTACTTCTCTTTTCTCCCTGGACCCTAAGTACCTGATATATGATGGTAAAGACTTCCTCTGTCCCCTTTGATTAAACCCTCCTCCAGCCTGCTTACCCCTCCTAAATAATGGTGCCCCCTAAAGGGACAGCCAGCTGCCTACCAAGGGAGTGCTGCCTTGACTAGATCACTGACAGAAGGAATGTGGCATCATTTCCACTGTTTAGTCCTAGGTCATAGGGCTGGGTGTACCTTGCCTGCTGCCCCCACCCTTTAGATGGAATTGCATGATGGAAGACTGTTATGCAGCCCTTGTCATGCTCATTGTGCCCCATGTATATAAGCCTCTGATTTCCAGGAATGATGCCTTCTCCACTCTTACTCTCCACCTTCTATCCCCCCCCCCACTACTTTTCTGCTTCCTTCTTTGGTCAGTCTTCCTTACCTCCTTCCATAGCCTCAAGGCAGGTATGGGGACAGCTTTTTCATGGCTTAGATGTAGCCCTTGTCCTAAACTGTACAGATTATAAATGACAATGCTGTATACCTGTTGTGCTGTTAAAACAGTATCTCTTTTTGATTCTCACACGTTGAATATCACAATCACTGGAACTGCTGTGTTGCAAAGTATGTATTTGCAGTTTTTACAATTTCAATGAAAAGATCAACTGAAAAAGGAAAGCATAGCTTCAGTGCCAGAAATGTAGTTGGGAGGGGGACCCCATTTATTAATTAACATTAAGTCCCAATATCCAATACATCTATTTATGGTGGAAGACACTGGCAGGTGGCAACCATGTAAAACATATTACTACTGGCCTGCAAGACCACTCAGCTACCATGATAAAAGCTATCACCCTGATAATGAAATAGCTCAGTGTTGTTTTGTGTGAGCAAGATTGGGTTTAATTCCTGCAAAACAACTTTACTGAAGTGACACATATTTAAAATGAGTTGCACAAGTTCTTCCAATGCAAGTTATAGTGGTTCATGATATTGAGGGACATATTCATAGACAGCTGAATGCACACACAGAATAGTGTGTCACACAAAAATGATGCCATTTTGCAATATTCAGACAGAATGCGTGATCAGAAAAGGCCCCATATTCTGTTTCAATATCAGACCCTGGATGCGTGCCACATAGCAGGCGGCCACCATTTTTGGCATGGCACATTCAGGGTGTGGGGCTGAAGATCGTCAATAGGGGAATGCGTAGTGCATACCTGGATGTGCCAATTCCCCCATGGGTGATATTCAGCCCAAACATGCAATTCAGCTCTGTGGGCATGCATGGTGCAAAGAGGCCTCAGGTTTGCCTATTATGGACTCATTTGCATGGCTTCACCCAGCGGAATGTGCCGGCTAGTCCCCTCCCCAGCCCCGATTCCCGTCGAAATTAAATGAAGAATCACCAAACCTCTTTTTCCATAGTATAATGTCCCACCTTCTCGGCCCCAAACCCTGTTGCAATAAAATAAAGTATCACTGAACCCTCCTTTTTCATAGTGTAGTGTCCTCCCGATCCCCACTAAAATAAAATAAAGTATCACGAAACCCTCGTTTTCCATAGTGTAGTGTCCCACCTCCCCAGCCCTGATCCCCACTGTGATAAAATAAAGTATCACCAAATCCTTCTTTTGTATCGTGTAATGTGCCCCCTCCCCAGCACTGACTCCCATTGAAATACAATAACGTGTCTCCAAACTGTCTTTTTGCATAGTGCAGTGTTTCCCCCCAGCACTGATCCCTGTCATAATGCATAAAATCCCTGAGACCCTGTTTCCTTAGTGTAGAGACCCCCCCAACCCAGTAGGCAGCAACCCACCACCCCGCACCTCCCATCCTGTCCTATGCCGGTGACTGGCATAGCCCTCCTCACCCTGACACAGCCAGCTGCTGACTGCTCAATACCCACTCGCTTACAGTAAAAAGTATGCACTCATGACATGAGCACATGCTATTTACTGTATGGGAGGGGGTATCAAGCAGTTGGTGGCTGGCCATGGCAGGGTGAGGAGGGCTGTGCCAGTTACCAGCATGGGGTGGGGGGTGCGGGGTGGTGGGTTACTGCCTACTGGGTTGGGGGGTTCCTACATTAAGGAAACAGGGTCTCAGGGATTTACTGCATTATGACAGGGATCAGTGCTGGGGGGAAACACTGCACTATGGAAATAGACGGTTTGGAGACACTTTACTGCCTATTGGGTTGGATGGGCCGGGGGTTCCCTACACTATGGAAACAGTTCCTCAGGGATTTTATGCAGCATGACAGGTATTGGGGTGGGGGGACACAGCACTATGGAAAAGGAGGGTTCGGTAATACTTTATTTTATTTCAGTGGGGATCAGAGCTGGGGAGGGGGGGACAATACATTATGGAACAGCAGAGTTTGGTGATGCTTTATTTTATTTCAATCGGGATCAGGGCTGGGAAGGGGGAACACTACACTATGGAAAAGGTGGGTTTGATGATACTTTATTTTATCGCAACAAGGGTTCGGGGCTGGGGAGGTAGGACACTGCTCTATGGAAAAGGAAACTGGTAATGGTAGTGAGGAAACAATGTCCTACATATGGGGAAGTCTGATACCTGATAGAGGCTTGTCCTGCAGTGAGTCTGCACCTAAGAATTTATAGTCTTTTTCCATCCTCTGACCTTAAAGAGTATGGGGGAATAGAAGAGGGGGGTAAATATGTCAATGAGAGATTCCAGTAGTTTCCATACCACTATCTGGTGCCTAGTAGAGAAATATGAAGAGATTGCCTCATAGGAAGGGAGGCCCAGTCTAACTCCTAATATACTGTGCAATGATGGGTATGGGGAGGGCAGGACAAACTAATCTATGGAGTGAGTTGAAGAGGATGGTGAGCTTTGCTAGGGCAGAGGGGGAGGCTCTGGAGAAAACTATATCCCCATAGTCCAGCAATGGGAAAATCAAGTACTTCACCAAATTTGTTCTGGTTTTAATTAATTAATCCTATAGAGAGACCTTAGTTTGGTGAAACATTTTCCAGTTATATACTTCATGTGAAGTGAATAGTCTAGTTGTTGATCTAGGATCACCCCACGGTATTTATAGGAGATTACGAAGTCGATCAGATCACCAGATAAGGAGCTCAACTTCAGAGTGGAGGGTGTTAAACACAACCAATGGTTAGTGCCAAAGAGCACAGTAACTGTTTTCTTATGATTCATAGCTAGCTGAGTGGCAAGAAACCATTTCTGCACATTAATGAAGTTGGACTAAGGAGAAAACTCAGTGTCAGAGGCCGGCCCGGTGGCACTGAGGGTTGAGGTGCTGGATGCCACACCTCGCACCATGCCAGTGACCTGGGTTTGGGAATGACCTCAGGTTGTCAGGGTGCAGGCAAAGGGGAAGGGGCAAAGCAGGATTGAACACTTAACTGCAGCTCTTCTCTCATGGGGTGGTTGCCGCCCGTCCACTGCCACTGGGTGGAAGTCCACCAGGCAGCACAGGTCGGAGAGGGTGGCAAGTCGGGAGGGCATTTCAGAACATGGCATGCATGTGCTTCCACACGTGCATGTGTGCATCCAGGACTGGGAGCAGGCAAAAACAGGAAAAAACACATAAAATACACAATGAAAACTCGGTGTCAGAGAGGGAGTGACCAGAGGAGAAAATGACGGTATCTGAAAACTGAGAAAAGAAGGGGGCCAAGGACTGCCCCCTAGAGAATCCCTAAAGAGGCATGGAACTGAGAGGAAATTAAGAACACTAATTTGGCTGATTGGGTCCTATGAGAGAAGTAGAAGTTGAACCAGCATAAGGAGGAGGCAGAGTCACCAGAGACGATAAGCTTGGCTAAGAGCAGCACATGATTAACTGTGTCAAATGCTTTAGCTGAGTCTATGATGACAACAACGGTTCATTGACCTGCATTCATGTGTGAATAGATGTGTCAGTATTTGTGAGCAGGGAGGTAGAAGTGGAATTGATGGGGCAAAAGTACAATTGAAAAGGAGTGATGAACCCTGATTTGCATAATAAATACAGTTGTTTACTAACTAACCTCTCAAGTATTTTGGAGAGGTAGGGGAGTATATATATATGGGACGGTAGTTTGTCGGGGCATTAGTGGCACCTTCTTTATGAAGTGGACAACCAGGCATGTTTCCAGCTTGAAGGGAAGGTGCCCATACCCAAAGATTGATTGAAAATGTTAGTGATTTGGAAACCAAGGCTGGAGCCCCAGTGACAAGAAATCTGGGTGAGAGGCCTTCAGAACCCCAGAAGACAGAATATTCAGAGAGAGTTCCTGCATGGGAGAGAGACTGAATGTCACATAACTTTGTGGTATCGGCAGATTAGTGGCTGCCAAAGGAGATAAGAGGCCTGAGGCCATCTACAAAGAATTGGTTTTGTGCATCAGCAGATAAGGGGTGACAAATATCACTCTGTAGGCCCAAAGCATTCAAAGAGGTGTTAAGAAGACAATGAACTGCTTTCCAAAATTTAGAATGGTCTGAGCCACTGAATAAGAATTTATTTTGGAAATAGGCAGCCTCAGCAACCATCTGACTTTGGTACTATAATTACAGAGTCTAGTGAAAGCTTGGCAATCAGAAGGCATGATGCTTTGTGCCTGGCCTAAGCAGCATCTCTCAAATGGAAGAGGTCGACAAGATCAGGCATGATCCAGAGAAAGTGGGAGCCATGAACTCTAGAGCATCTAAAGGGGGCATGTCTATTGCATTCAGCATTAAATGTAACAATAAAATAATTTAGGGCTTCATCCGGGTTGTGCGTAGTGAGAGTAAGGTGTCATTCAATACGGTGAAGAGCTTGCACAAAACTATCAGGGTGAAATGACCTCAAAGACCTGGCCAGAATAATACTTGGGGGGGGGGGGCTTTGGGTGTCTTTATTTTTCTAACACAATGCATGCAATGGTCGCTGAAAATATCGGGGAGGGTATCTGCTACTATTAGTCTATGAGGATTAAATTATGAACCCAGTCGATAGTGCTGTGGTTTGGAGACCTGGTACTGAATTGAGTAGGGGATGTTATCAGTTGGGAGAGGTTGTGAGCTTTAAGTTTAGTATGAACAGCATTGGATGGGGAGGCTTTATTTCCATCAGCCCAGTTTAGATTGAAATTCCCTAGAAAAAATGTGCTCACCACCAGATGAGAAATCCTAAACTCCTTGCAGGATATTGGTGAGCTTGAGCTTCACTCTTGGGTGTGTATTAAATTCTCATACTGTATATTACCCCATGTATTATTCTTTATAGGTTGAAAATATGTACATACAATATGAATTAAGAAGAGAATTAAAGTAAAAGCTAACCAGAATTTACAGTATTTA
The DNA here is from genome assembly GCA_016271365.2 of Neoceratodus forsteri. Lineage (NCBI taxonomy): Eukaryota > Metazoa > Chordata > Ceratodontiformes > Ceratodontidae > Neoceratodus > Neoceratodus forsteri. The sequence goes on from CM057455.1 coordinate 474,363,042, forward strand.
AATAAAATGCTCATTTAATTTTCTGGAGCTCGGCAAGAGGTTGAGTGACCTAAATTAATATGGGACTGGTATTGCACAATAATGAACCATATAACTAGAACAAAAGTAAATTAGGAGCAACAAATATGGGTGGGTGGAAGGATGGGCTTTTGAGCCTTTGAAAACAAGTATGGATGGTGTTTAAGGTGGCCCAATGGTGCATTGAGAGGTATTGTGTGGTAAATTGAATTCTGGGAAGGTTATTTGCAACAGTTTTCATACAGGCTGTCATTTAATTATTGTACAGAGCTACAAAAGGCAAATCAATTTTGACAAAGTAAATTCTTACCATAAACTAAAAAGGAATGCAATTCTGAGTACTTTTCAGAAAAAGAGACGTGCAAGAACAAGGGGACACGATTTAAAGATAGAGGGGGGCAGTTCAGGGGCAATGTGAGGAAGTATTATTTCACAGAGAGGGTAGTGGACGCATGGAACAGCCTTCCTGAGGAGGTTATGGGGTCTAAAACTGTGGGAGAATTCAAGAATGCATAGGACAGACGTAAGGCAATTCTTGTGGGGGGTAGGAAGAAATAGGCTGTTGGTTAACTAGGATCTGCAGCCTATCCGGTAGGTAGGGAAAAGGGCAGACTAGATGGGCCAAGCGGTCCTTATCTGCTGTCAAAGTTTATGTTTCTATGTTTACTTATCACACATGCTTGATATAATGAATGAAAATAAGAGACTACACTATATGTTTATTATTTGAATTATTATTTATTGAGGGTATATTTTTTGTGTTACAGAAGTTCCCTGATGAAGTCATAAGGTGAAATGTTGGGATGAAGTTTATTTATTTTTTTTTATTCATTGTTGACCAGGTAGGTACACTGGCACCAGACACCTTTTTCAGGCATGACCTGGGTGCTACAAGTACATTGTCTAAACAGCAAAAATAAAGTTACATACATACAGCTAGAAACTATGCAAATAGGATACATCAAAGGTGAAGAAGAAGGAAACCACCTTGGTTCTCAAAAACAGTAGCAGTAAAGGTCAGAGCCAAAAGGCTGACCTTCAGGAAATATAAGGGAACACAGTGGGATGAAGATAGGGAGGCATACCAAACTTCCCTAAGGGAAACAGGGAAGGCAGTAAGGCAGGCAAAGGTAGAAAAAGAAATGGGTAGACTGGATGGGCCTTGCAGTCCTTATCTGCCGTCAACTTCTATGTCAACTGCTATGTGCAACAACAACAACAGATTCAGTAATACATTACACAGTGTAAATACTGCAGATGTACATATGATAGCACTTATGACAACATGAATTGTGCAAGAAGGTAATCAGTGGTGCTTGAGCTGGTTTCAAAATAGAGCAGCAGGTGAGAGATATGTAACACAAGAATAATAAGAGCTAGAATAAAAAATAATTTTTGAAGAACATCTTGAGTTCAGGAGTGCTTTTCACAAAAAACTATGAGAGAGCCCAACCAATTATTATTGACTGTTGTGTGCTGGGTCAACTCCATGCAGAAGAAGAATATAAGAATACCTGCTGCACTGTGTTTTTTTTTAAGGACTTTGATTCCTGGTTTTGTGACATTTTGGTGATGCTGATATGGCAAAGGCAATATGCCGCCCAGCATTACAGCACCAGGCATTGCAGCTCCCAGGACATGTAGCCCCATAGCACCATCCCAGGAAATGGTATTTCATCACAACGGTGATTCAAAATGAGTGACTCAATTTTGAGCGACTCATTCTGATCAACTATGACAGGAGCGAACGTGAGGGAAGAGTGAGGGTACAGGAAGTTGCAAAAGATGGCTACTTGCTGGAGGGTATAGCATGAGAGGATGACTATGGATGGGATATGAGGTGTTGCTGAGTAGGCCAGTTAAAAGCTGCTTGTGTGGTGCAGTGGCTAGGGTTACAACCACTGAAGCTGGTGACCCGAGTTCAGAACTGGTGGTGCGCTACTACTTTTAGTGTGTGGAGTGCGTGTTGTTTCAGGGTGGAGGTTTTTTTTTTTGGTTCTGTCCTCCCAAGTTTGTTCCCCTGATGTTGTTCTCCTTCTCCTGACAGGCGACTCCACCCAAGGTGTGTCACCTCCATGAGTTTCTGCATTCCCCAAGATGCACCCTCCCTGGAGTTGGTTATAATAAGATGGGGGGGTGGGTAGCTTGCCTCCACAAAGGGGATCCTGGGGGGCATTTCCCCCCACATTAAACATTAGGTTATATTGTCCCCCTATGGCACTGTATAGTGCCCTCATTTTGTTACCGTTTGTTGCTGTTCGTGGCGAGCCGATATTGCGTTTGGCGATAAGCACTTGCTGTTCTGTGAGTCATGGTTTTGGTGTTCACTGTTATGCCATAGAACCCCAGGAAACAGTCCTGTTTTGTGGGGGGCAACCTCCTATGCAGGGGCTTCACCACTGCACCCGCCAAAACTAGAGATAACCTCCTCTGGGGCAGGCATCCCCTGGATGGGGCAGAAATTGTGTGTGGTGCAGAGGGCGACATAAGTGAGGGGCAATTTAAAACAGGTGCCCTGTCGACGCCTTGTTCGGCACCCCTAATTGTGGCACCCTAATGTAGTCACTGTGCTAACAGACTACCGTGACAACTAGGAGGCACCAGAAGTTTGGTGTTAAAATACTTACACAGACAGTTTCCTGCATTGCACTGTATTCCAAGCAGTGACAATTTGCACTTGATAATCACACAGGCAGGTAGACATATATATTTATTTATTTATTTATTTTATTTCATTTATGTTTTTGTTCACTGGGTAAGTACACTAGTCCCAGGGACCATTTTCGGGTACTGTATGACCCGAGCTATATAGATGGCACATGGATTATACACATTCAACACAGATTCAGGATTACAGGGCTACAGTTGGAAAGTAACAGATACAAGTTATCAGTTAAAGATAATGCAGTACATCACAGAAACATAGGTTGGAATAGAAGTTATTGGTACATTAATGTGACTAAACCATTGATAACACTAACAAGAAAGTGTATTCTCTTGCATACCTAGGAGGATTAACAACTACATGTTGACTTTAGTGCTTTAATGAAGTACTTTTTGAAGATATAGGGTGATTCAAGGGAAAGCAGTTCCTTTGGGAGGGAATGCCAAAATTTTGGTGTTGCACCTGAGAAGGATCTCTGCCCCATAGCAATAGTTAGCTTAAGACACTCCAGAAAGTGACAGAAAGAAGACCTTAGTAGCTGAGAGTTCTATTTGATGGATAGTAGTTCATACAGCGGAGATTTGGATCCATCATGGAGGGATTGAAATGTTAGAGATCAAAAAAAAATAATCCCTACAGACCTAAGAGGAAGTCTTTCAGTTAGTTTATATTAGGAGCAGTGGTGGGTGCAGTAAGGGGCTTGAGAGACAAACCTACAGATATTGTTGTAGGCTGTATTCAGTCTGTTGATAAGTTGAGGGGCGGCAGTGGAGAATATAAGGGAACAGTAATCTAGAATAGGAAGAATGGTTCCCCTTCCTTTTGCTAATCTTGCTTCCAGCGTAAGAACATATTTCAGCCTGCAGCTGATTCCAAAGTCTTTGGTTCACTTTCTTGATCGCCTGTCCTATAAGTGTAGCGAAAGTTAGAGAGGGGTTCAAAGCTACCCCCAGATATCTGAAATCATCTACTTGTTCTATCAAGGTCCCAGTTGGAGTTTGGATGGAAAGACTCAGTTTCATTCTCGACAGTCTACATTGTGAATCAAAGATCATGGTTTTAATTTTTTTTAGAATTCAGAACTAGTCTGTTGAGTGAAAATCAATTATATGCTGCCGAGAAGTCCTTGGTTAGGTTTACATTCATATTTGAGGGGGAATTATCACTGCTAAATATGATTAAATCATCGGCATACATGAGTCTTTGAGATCCAGATGGTTCAAACAGCATAGGTTTGACAAATATTGAATAGAAGAGAGGCCCCAGTATTGATCCCTGGGGAACACCATTTCTTACATTCAGTGGGCCAGATACTGTTCCTCCTACTCTTACCATTTGGAAATGGGTTGACAGGTAACTGTTTACCCATTTGGAGCTATTTTGTGAGAAATTCAGTAGAATCAAGCATCTGAATTAAGATGCCATGATCCACCATGTTGAAGACTTTTGATAGGTCCACGAATATGGTGCAAGTAAGTCTCCCTTTGTCTGCCTCTCTGAGGATGTGATCTGTAAATTGGACAATGGCAGTGGTTGTGTTGAAACCTTTTCTAAATCCATATTGGTCCTTTGATAATAGTTGATATGTTTCTAGATAGTCAGTTATTTGGTGAAACACCACCTCCTCAAGAATCTTGCTCAGATGAGGCAATATTGATATTCAGTGATATTGGTGACTGCAAATGAACAACTGCATTAATAGTGACTCAATTGCAGCACCTGACATTTGAGCTACCCTGTAAGGGTAGCTAGAAAAAGGTACAGTGAGGGTAGGGATGAGTGAGAGAGGGTTATCGGTAGTGTAGGATGGCGACCGGAATGGGAGGGATAGGGAAGAGGGTTTGTGTGGGGCAGTGCGGCATACTGGTGCCAAGCTAGCCATGTGGTGCTGTGGCGAGAGTGACTAGCTTTGGTGCAGCAGGTACAGGGGATGGGGAGGGGTATATTTATTTTTAGCTTGCACTTGAATTTTTAAATTTTTTGGGACTGTCTCCCCCTCCCTGACATGCACCCCCCTGGAGTTGGCAATCTAAAATCAGGAGTGTGCAGGGGCGAAGCTTGTTTTTGTTGCTGGATGTGGTGTTGTCGATAAGTGCAAATCGCCGATTTGCTTTTTGGCGATGTACACTCGCTGTAACAGTGATCACTGTTTTGGGACATGGAACTGGCAATACTGAAAATGGCCTATAGTTATGTGGAAAAGTAGGGTCACCGGATTTAAAGATAGGGACCACTCTGGCCTTCTTCCAGAGCATAGGAACCATAGATGTAGATAGGGATAGGTTAATAATGAAAGACAGGTTTAGCAATACAGTCAGATAACATTTTCAGAAATCTAGGGCAGAGACCATCGCTACCTGCACCGCCGGAGTAAGGTAGAGTTTGTAATAGTCTACTAATCCCAAGCGGTGTTGTGATTCTGAAATAGAAAGGCAGGTGAGTATATTTCAGACCCTGAGTAGTTGAAGGAGTACCAAGTGAGGCTGGGGAAAATTGGGATTGGAGAGATTCCAGATTTGTAAATTTTTCATTGAATGTGTTGGCCACACCTGGGAGGCAGTCTGAAGCCCAGAGTCATCAATAAGGTTAATAGAACCTAGCTTAGGGGTGGGTTTCAAGGCTGCATTCACAGACAATCAATGCTTCTGGGAATCACCTAGATTCCAAATTTGTCAAGCCTTAAAATAAGAGGCCTTGAGGGACTTTGCCTCATCTTTGCACTAACTCCTGAGTTTTCTGTATTTGTCCAAGTTTACCTTGGTAGGGTGAGTCTTATATTCACTCCATGACTTGTCTCTTAGCCTTATCATGACTATCAAATCACTTGTGATCTATTTTGTATTATACAATGGCAAGAAAGAATCCTGGCTTCTGATTGGTCAGTTGGCCATCACAGCAGGGATGTTATCCTGGCATAACATCCCTGCTGATGATATGCTTCAGCAGCACCACATTCTTTGCATCTTTTCTTAAAAAAATATTTTAAACACTAAATAAAATTCTTTAAAATTCTTTTTTTCCTGTATAAAACAATGAACCATTATATAATAGGAATAATGCCCTCCAGGGTGGGTGTTATGCCGGGATAACATCCCTTCTTGGGTGTTGGATGCCCTCGGCCGGTGGCCTCGGGCCCAACCACCTGAGGTGGGATATTATCCCAGCATAACACCCACCCTGGAGGGCATTATTCCTTTATTACCTCCCTTAATATGCCTTGTGATAAGAGGAAAGTGTTTATCTTGGAAAGATGAGAAGGCAGTGACTAGGAAACCAAGTGCAGCATCTACATTGTTAAGAAAGTATAACCTTGCCCAGTGTATTCACCTAAGATCCACTTTGAGAGATGATAAATCCATTTTAAACACATTTCTGAAAGATATGTGCTTGGGAGGGACTGATTCCACTAGCTAGACCAGTTGCAGTAAATAGCTGCATGGTCAGTAATGGAATCAGACAGCACCCCATTTGAGATGATCATGTTCTCCCTGTTAGTCACTAGCCAGTCCAGTAGGGATTGGTAAGACTAACACCACCCACCATGAGTAACTTCTTGGAGATAAAGGAAACTGTTGAAAGCTATTTTACATTTGTAAGCTCCAGTTAAAATGACTTGACTAGATTGGTCCAAACGAAGAGAAGCAGAAAGTTTAATGTGTTTCAGAGGGGGAGACACACAAAGGGTCAAGCACCAGTTTCTATGTGCACAGCTTTAAGCAAAATAACAGACAGGAGACTTTGAGATTTTTCTTACCAAACCCATGTGTTTTACTTTGTTCACACTTCACTCCATTACAGTGCAGTGTGGCCTATGATGCAAAAAAACTTTCAAGTGCGTTCAAATAAGTCTTCAACTTTGTGGCTCATTGCCTATATCCAAGAGAATCTTGTAATTATTGTTTATCCACTGGTGAAAGCATCAAAAGGCACAGAGTTCTCTAGCTGAGTCATTTGAGCACAATTCATAAGTTTCTGCAGTGATCTAGTTTCTTTGGATACCTTCTGCTAGCACCCATGGAGTGACATTTCACCGTGATGCCAACATCTTCAGAGCGGCATGTGGTTAGTATGGGAACACTTAAATACTGTTCCTTCATCACCCTGGTAACCAATCCACCAACCGTTTTTTTTTTCAGCATTTCATCACTTAATGTAAGGTATGATCCGAATCCCTAAATAAATAAATAAATAATGTTAACATCACTGCTGTCATACTGCATTTGCTCAAAATAAGGTGCTTAAACAGAAATAAGCCCTATTAAACTTCATAAAACATTAAAATTGTGTTGTGTGCCTGTGTCTCCAAGTGCTAGCAGAAGGTATCCATAGAAACTGGATTGCTCCAGAAATGTATGAATTTCACTCACATGATTACATTAGAGAACACTGCCTTTTGATGTTTTGCCAGGGGATAAACAGTAATTACAGGACCTGGATTTTGGCAATTGAGCCATGACGTTAAAGACTTATTATTTGGACTCACTTGAAGTTTTCTTGCATCACGGGCCACACAGCACTGTAGTGAAGTGAAGTATGAACCAAGTAAAAACTATGGGTATGGTAAGAAAAATCTAAAAGTCTCCTGCCTGTTATTTATTTAAAGTCTTGCACATAGAAATTGATGCTTGACACTGTGTGTGAGGCACCCCCCTCTAAAAGTTTAATTACCCTGCTTTGTAAACGTTGCTGATTTCAACGATACTGATTCTCAATGGACCTTACTGAGTCCACACAGAGCACAAACGCTTTGATACTTTAGTTACTTACATGCAGGGAATGTAATGTGTTAGGAGAGGAGTCTACTAAGGGAAGTATGACTCAGATAGATAACTTAAACCGTAAAGATGCCAGGCTTGAATTGCATGGCCTTACTTTGGCATATAGCAAGCCCTTTCACAGCTCCTGTCTCTAACCTCAACGCTACACTGTCAGCACAGTTAGGCAGCACACAGTTGTGGTCTTACACTACATAGCATGACTAGAAACAGGTACATGTACAGCAGCGGTATATTATCCATGCCGTTATTATCCAGTAGTTGTTTTCAGTCACGCTATTTTCTCAGTGCAATTTTTACTGTGCTACATTCCCAGCACTATCTTGACTGGATACCAGCCATAAAAGGTAAATTAATTTTAATGAAGTCAATGCTTACTATAAACTAGGAAGGTATATGGTTCTGAGTACTTATCACACATGCTTGATGTATGAGTGAGAATAGTAGATTATATGTTTATTATTTTAAAGATCATTTAATTAGTTTATATTTTGGGGTTATAGAAGTCCGCTGATGAAACCATAAGATGAGTTTTTGATTCCTTTCACAAAAAAAGCCAGGAGATGGGCACACCAATTATCACTCACTGTTGTGCCCCTGGACCAACTCCAAGCAAAAAATGTTATAAGATTTGTTACCTGCTGCTCTGTATGTTTTTCTTAGCCTAACCCCCACCCCTCTGGTGCAGTCCTATTTTTCCCTTACTCCCTAAGTAGGCTTCATTGGCATGGCCCTGGGGTTTTAAGGGGGGGCCCAGGTGAGTTCAGTAGTAGTTTCCTGAGAAAGGCAGGGAAATATCCAGCTTGTGATTGTTGTAACCAGGTGGACTTAATAAGACTGGGGTAGAGTCCAAGGCCCCAAGCCTGGGCCAGCTTCAAACCCTCCACTAGTACCAGTCTCCAGAAGTCTCCATATTCTGGGAGGGAAGGAGTATGGTCTGCTCTGATTGGTGGGTGTTCCTTCAGGACTCACAGTAGTACTAAACACTGGTCCCCTGGAACCAAATCCAGGTATCCACTGCCTGAGCCCAGCAGAACCATTATGGGTGCTATGGTGCTCCAGATGGAGAACTCAGAACTCCAAAAGGTAGAATTTATTTCAAATGTAGATTTGTGCACTCCAGGGATTTATTTAACTCCAAAAATTGATTAGCGTTTTGCTCATAAAAGAGCTAAAACATTGTGAAAATGCATTGCTTCACTGTATTTAACAAACATAACACTTCTAGAAAACCTATATAAATACTTTCTGTACAGTTAGCATTGTCCCTAGAAAAAAACTGCTAATCAATTATTTAAAACCCTGCACTCATATCCTGCTCCAGACTGAAACATAGAAACATAGACTTTGACGGCAGATGAGGACCGCTTGGCCCACCTAGTCTGCCCATTTCCCTACCTACAGGATAGGCCGCAGATCCTAGTTAACCAACAGCCTATTTCTTCCTAACCCTCACTAGAACTGCCTTATGTCTGTCCCATGCATTCTTGAATTCTCCCACAGTTTTAGACCCCACAACCTCCTCAGGAAGGCTGTTCCATGCATCCACTACCCTCTCTGTGAAAAATACTTCCTCACATTGCCCCGGAACCACCCCTCCTCTATCTTTAAATTGTGTCCCATTGTTCTTGCACGTCTCTTTTTCTGAAAGATGCTACCCTCTTGGACTTTGTTGATTCCACTGAGGTACTTAAAAGTTTCTATCATGTCCCCCCTCTCCTTCTTTCCCTCAAGGGTATACATATTAAGCTCCTTTAGTCTCTCCTCAGACGGCTTCTCTTGCAGACCCTGCACCATTTTAGTTGCCCTCCTCTGGACTGCCTCTATCCTGTCTATGTCCTTGCGGAGATGGGGTCTCCAGAACTGGACGCAGTACTCCAGATGGGGTCTCACCAACTGTCTGTACAGAGGGATAACAACTTCCTGTTTTCTGCTGGTGATGCCTCTCCCTATCCATCCCAGTATACCCCCAGCCCTCCCTACTGCCTTCTCACATTGCTTGCTAACCTTAAGGTCATCTGATATGATTACCCCCAGGTCCCTTTCCTTTTTGTTGTTGTTACTACCTCCCCCATTGTGTAATCTTCCCCTGGGTTCTTGTTTCCCAGGTGCATTATTTTGCACTTCTTTGCATTGAATCCTAGCTGCCATACTTCTGACCATTCTTCTAACCTTGCCAAGTCCCTTCTCATCCTTTCCACGCCTCCTTGTGTATCAACCCTGTTGCAGATCTTTGTGTCATCTGCAAAGAGGCATACTTTTCCTTCCAGTCCCTCTGCAATGTCACTTACAAAGACATTAAAAAGGACTGGACCCAGTACTGAACCCTGCGGTACCCCACTAGTAACCCCTCTTTCTTCAGAGTGGACTCCATTTACAATTACCTTCTGTGTCCTGTTGTCCAACCAATGTTTTACCCAGGCTACCACCCTGGGACCCACTCCCAGGCTGGTTAATTTGACTATTAATATTTTGTGTGGGACTGTGTCAAATGCCTTGCTAAAGTCTAGGTAGGCCATGTCCACAGCCCCTCTCTGGTCTACTACTTTGGTCACCCAGTCAAAGAAATCTATTAGATTCATCTGACATGACCTTCCTGCTGTGAACCCATGCAGCCTTGGGTCCTGTGCCCCACTGGCCTCAAGGTACTCAACAATTCTTTCCTTCAGAAGTGACTCCATCACTTTCCCTACCACAGAGGTCAAACTGACAGGTCTGTAGTTTCCTGCCTCTGTCTTGGTCCCACTTTGTGAAGGGGAATCATATCGCCTTCCTCCAGTCCTCGGGTACCACACCATCCTCCCATGATTTATTAAAAGAGTAGTCAGTGGTTTCACTAGTTCCCCCCTTAATTCTTTTAGAATTCTGGGGTAAATTCCATCAGGCCCCATTGCTTTGTGCACCTTCAGTTTTAGGAGTTCTTGCAGAACCCTTTCTACTGTAAAAGGGCTGGAATCAACCCCCCTATCAAGAGTGCTTCTGTTAATTGGATTAGGCACTTCCCCCTCCTCTTCTGTGAATACTGAGCAGAAATATTCATTCAGTATCCCTGCTTTTTCACTGTCCCCCTCTGCCCACCCACCATTCATTCTATTCAGCCTCACTATCCCTCCCTTTGTCTTTCTACACTCTCTGATGTACCTATAAAAGGTTTTATCCCCCTTCTTAACCAAGTTGGCTATCTTTTCCTCAGTTTGGGCCTTTGCAATTCTGACTTCCTCCCTGCTTCCTTCTGCCTTAACTGGTACAGCTCTCTGTCCTGCTCCTTCTGTGTTTCCTTATACTTCCTGAATGCTATCTTTTCTCCCTGACTTTCCAAGCCTCTTTTGAGAACCATAGTGGCTTTTTCTTTTGTTTTGATTTATTTGCTTCACACAAAGGCTTGTTGCCTTTGTGATGGCAGAGTTGATGATTTCCCATTGTTGCTCCACCCCTCCTTCTAGCCTGTTTGCTAGTGCTTTTCTGAGGCACTCTCCCATCTTTCCAAAGTCAGCCCTCCTGAAGTCCAGTACCCTCACTTTTGTATGGCTTGACTCTGTAGCTGAGTTTAATGTGAACCACACTGTTTGATGGTCACTTGTTCCCAGATGGCAACCTACTTCTAGATCTGAGATCCTCTCACTGCCCCCATTTGAGAGTATGAGGTCTAAGATTGCTCCGTCATGAGTGGGTTCTGAAACTAGATGTCTGAGGCCTGCCACCTGTAGGGCATCGAGAATGGTCCTGCTCTTGGATGTGGCTGCAGCAAATGTGCTCCAGTTAACATCTGGCATATTCAGGTCTCCCATCAACAGTATCTCCCCTTTCTCTGCCATCCTAAGAATGCCTTCCATCATATCCTTGTCCATTCCTTCCCCCGACATGGGGGTCTGTACACAACCCCTGTGCGGATTGTGGTGCCCTTTCCAGTCTCCAAGGTGACCCACAGTGCCTCCTCTCCTCCCTGTTTACTCTTTTGTTCAGTTGCTTTTATCCCTTCCTTTACATAGAGAGCTACTCCTCCCCCTCTTCTCTCCTGCCTGTCTCTCCTATAGGTTATGTACCCTGGTATGTTAACATCCCAGTCATGGTTCTCTGTGTACCATGTTTCTGTGACTGCTACGATATCCAGGCATCCCTCTTCCATCAAGGCCACCAGCTCAGGGAGCTTGTTGCTCAGACTACGGGCATTGGTACTCATTATCCTCCATTTCCTGATGGCCTTACTCCTTTTTGCCCCATCCCTGTCCTTCTTGCCTTTGTCACTTTCCCCATTTACCCCTGTGCTTCTCCCTATCGCCATCTCTATGTTGGTGTTTACCGTACTTACTACCATGATTTTTGAGGGGGCTAGAATTTCTCTGCTCCTTTGCAGTGCCTCCCCCCTTGGCTAGTTCAAATGCTTGCCAATGAAACATTTAAACCTATCACCTAGGATCCTGGTTCCCCTCCTGGACAGATGCAGCCCATCATGCCAGTATAGGCTTGTATCACTCCAGGTGGACCCCCAGTCCCCAATGAAGGCAAATCCCTGAGCTCTGCACCAATTTTTCAACCACTGATTGAATTCCATGGTGCAGAACACCCTAGCCCTACTCCATAGATGGGCAGCACCTCCGAGAAGGTTACCGTGCGTGCTACTTGTCTAAGGCCCCTCCCCAATTCCACAAACTCTTTCTGCACTGCTCTAATCCCTTTCTTAGCCAGGTCATTTGTCCCTAGGTGGACAATGACATCCAGCTCCCTCCCCTGTGCAGCTGCTCCAGCAATCCTGAGGATTCACTCACTGTCCCTCCAAGTCATGGCGCCAGGCAGGCACCTTACCTCCCTCTCCCCTTCCTCCCCCAGTTCTACCTTCCTAACAATGGAGTCCCCCACCAGGAGTTGTTTCCTTCCCCTGTGTGGTCCCATGCCACCCTCCTGTGGGTCTCCTTTGTGGAGGGTCCCAGCATCCTCCTTGGTCTCCACTGTGGGTGCCTCCATAGAGGAACCACACTTTGCCAGAATGGCATAGGAATTGTGGAGAGGTACAACTGGAGGGATGCACCTCTGTTCCACCACACTCACCTTCCCTGAGCCCACTGTGGTCCAACCGCTCCTCTTTCTTGGCAACCTCTGAGGCAACGGCAGTGGCACTTGTGGTCCCTGGATGGAGAAGGAGGTCCCACAAATCCTGGCTAACTCAGCCTGGAGATGAGCAACCTCCTCCCTCAGCCCAGAGAGGTGCCTGCAGATGGGACAACACCGCATCCTCCAGAACGTCTCCCGGAAGACTGCTGCGCCACAGCCACTGCACTGCACCACTTCCATCATGTCTTATTTCTGGCCCCTTAACTGTTGTTTGGAATCCTTACTCTTTCCTCTGTTTTTTGGGGGGTTTTTTTCTTTCTCTTCTCTCTCTACTTACTTTCTGCTCTGTGTTCTTTAGGCTCCTGATTGTCCTGTTCTGTGACAAGAATATCCTATATTTCTCAGTAGACTCCTTACTTGCTCAAAGGCAGGCCTCCATCAGCTAGAGGGGGTCAGAGAGCTACTCTTGCCCTTCTAGGATGGTGGGTCTTTGGTGGCTCTGTGATCACTCACTTCCTGCTCCCAAACAGGAAGTTCCTGTTGTCAGTCAAATCCTGTGCCTATAAAAGTAGAACTAGCTTTCGGTGGGAGGGTGGGCAATATACTCCCAGTATAGAAGTCCAGTCACACAGCACTTCTTCCTCCTGGTGTCTTCTGCCAAGCTACTAACCGAATCTTTCTAAGACTGCAGCAGAAATGGGCAGACCAGACTCACAGTGGCTGCAGAAGGGTGTCCTTGAGAGAGGAAAGCATGGGTCTGGTTGCAGGTCATAAAATGAAAGGATATTCTGAGTTGCTCAGTGCTTGAAGCTTGCACAATATGGAAAATTGAATGTAAAAAGCCTCTTCCTAAAAAGCCCCCAAATTGTGGGGGATTACCAGGTAAAATGATTAGCCAACTATTACTGAAGTGACTGTGCTGAAGCTCCTATAAGAGAGAGGGCAGATAATGAGTCTTCTTCAGTTCATCCAACACCAACGGTATGGATTGTTGAAAGTACCTACAGTACATGCATAAACTGTATGGTTCTCATCCAGAATCTATGACTTTGCATCAAATAAAAGTTAAACCTGTTTGAACAGTTTTTTCTAAGTGGCGACTAATGTGTTTTTCAACACAGCACTGGAGCAAAGAACCAGAACGGGAGGAAAAAGGGATAATCAAATACCATGTTATGCAACTTAGTTAAGAATCCTCAGAACTAAGACTGGCATCCCAAGTGTGCCTTTTAAGGATCTGCGTTATTTCAGCTCTCTGCTGCTGATGCCCAGCTCATTGTGACTTACAAGATCAGGACAAGAACCATAGCTGGTTATTCTTGCTATAGGAAGACTCCCCCAAAGACCTAGTTTTACAAGGGGAAAGGAGCACAGTGCTCTTAATTGTTAGGAGAGTGAACAATGCTGCAAGGGAAATGCTGCAGTGGGGAAACTAATCACATGCAAATCACACCTTTATCACACTATCACCACCGTCAATCCCCAACTCCACAGTCCCTAAAGAGAAAGAAAAGGTTTACACAGGAAACCTTTAGTTTTAAAAATATTAAGGTATGTTGGGGTACCCTGTGGCCTACTGTTAAGCATTCTTGCTTACCATGCAGGAGATTTAAGTTGACTTCACAAGCCTGGAGCCCGTACTTCAGGAGGCAGGCGTTGAGTCAGCAGTCTGAGTGGATCATGTTATGCCTCTCAGAGGGAATGCAGCATGCCTTGCTTACTGACTACCCTCTGCTGGCGCAGGGGATTGGGAACCATAAAGCCATGAAGATCTTCCATCATTTCTTCTTCATCAGACCATGGGATGTGGTGTGCTCTGAAACCATCCGTCTCAACCTCCAGCCTTGCAGATCAGGGACAGGGCTTTAAAAAATCAGGAATAAATGACACAAATCAGGGACACATCTTAGAAAATTATAATATCAGCTCAAGAGGCCTGCTACATTGTGTAGCATAATGTGAAAAGCATATTTTGAATGAGAATTAGACTGTAACATTAATGTCTGGCATCATTTAATGCTTCAAATCCCTTACTCTTCAGTGACGGAAACACCAATTTTAGGAGGCACAAAAAAATGTTTTGAGGCAAAGTGAGGGACACCCCTGAAATTCAGAACAGTTGAGAGGTACGTCTGAAATATAAAGTAGGTTTTTAACTATATATGTCTAAAATACATGGCCTTAAAGAGCTAGTGTACTGCCAAAAACTATTAGTTTTTAAAGGCATTCAATTATTACCTTTGATATCGAAGGTACTTTCTCTTTTCTATTTGGTAGAAGAGTTTTTGCTTGATGCTGGTAGGTGTGATATGTGGAACAGCATTCTGCTTGGTAGCTGACATATCTCTTTCTATTCTTCACACAATATCATCAGCACTGTGACCTCACTAACTGTGACATCACAGCTGCTCAGGAAGAGCCATTCAGTAGCTGCCAGGTCAGTCACTGGTGATGTCACTGTCTGCCAGGTCATAGCACTGATAATGTAGTGGGAGAAACAGAACTACAGTATATATGTCAATTACCAGGCAGAGTGCTAGTCCATCCATGCAGCATAATACTTTCACACAGAAAACTTTCTAACGAGTAAAAGGAAAATGAAAACTACTTCAGAAATAAAATGTTACAACTCACTACTTCTTAAAATGTGTAACATTTTCTTGTCTGCTATTTTTTGGTTCTACTAGCCCTTTAAATTTCAAAAGTATTGCTAATGTCAGTGAGGCAGACCAGGACACAAGCACTCTCACCCCCACCAAGTGCATGACATCAGTGCATCCAGGTACCAGAGTGAGTGCATGGATGGCACCTGATGACCTGCTGCGCATCTAATGTTTCAGCAACATGAGAAAGGAGAATCTTAGTCCGAAAGCATGCTGCTTCTGACTAAGGTTGTTGCTAAACGTTGGTTCTGAGAGCTGCTGAATTGGTGATTTGCTGAACAGAATTAGATATCAGTGTAGTGGCACTGTGCAACATTTTTCTTTGTCAAATATGATGTAAGGTGTGTCTATGGAGGATGAAACCTTGGTAGTGGGGACTTAAATTCATATATACAGTATTGTTTAATTGTCACAAATATATTTTTTATTATTTAAGGAATGCCTCCCTTGATAATGCTACCCTACTAGCAAGATGTTGGGAAATTATGAATGTTGGTGTAACTGGCATTTCTGCCTGCTGAAATTTAAAAATGGCCTGCCTGTTTCTAGTCTTGGTTTGAATAGCTGCGAAGGTAGCATGCTCTGTATTATTTTTGTTAGCTGTCTCTCCTCAGTGCCCCCGACTTAAATTGTTGATTCCCTGACCCTGCCCTGGGGCAGGCCATGGTGGAGGTTAACTGCAGAGTAGTCAAAGTGTGCAGCAAGTAGGAGACCCCAGGGGATGCACCACCTTAAGAGGGAACAAGCTCCAGTAATGGGGATACCACATGGACCAAGGAACAGATGTACAAGAGAAAACACAAGTTCAAAGGGTCATCAGGCTGTTCTGAGTATGGTTTAGGATGACTGATAGACTGAGTATGTGATGCTTATGCAACTAAGTACTTTGACTTATGCTCACTCTCTCTCTCTCTCTCTCTCTCTCTCTCTCTCTCCTCTCTCTGTTCCTACTACAGGAACTACTGCTCTGTGGGGTGTCATAAGGACACAGGAACCCTCATGAAAAGGTTCCAATCCCTCAAGGTGTCACAGGGACAAAGTCCCCGAGATCAAAGCACCTTAAGGAAGAAAACCCAACCCCAGTGAGACAGGTGCCACAGGAGGAGGAGGGCAGAAAGGTGGCAAGGAAAAAATCTGAACATCCATAGGATGCTTGGACATGCATGGTTATATACCACTTGGATGGGGGCATGTAATGTGATATGCACTGCCCCTCTGAACTATAAGCAAAGACTTTCAATATAAAGGGTCACTGGGTTCTTATGAGTATTGTTCATGATGACTGTATGTGATGCTTGTGAAACTGTGTACTTCAGCTAGTGCTCTCTTTATCTACTATAGGGACTACCACACTGTCAGGGTGTCATAAGGACACAGGAACCCTCATGAAAGGGTTCCAACCCCTAGAGGTGTTGCGGAGACAATGTCCCCAAGACCAAAGGTACCTTTTTGAAGAAGACCCAGAAGCACAATATAGACAGGTACATTCTTCCTAAGGAGAGGAGGTGTAGCCAGAACTGACATCCTAAAGTAAGAAAACCACTGTCTAGCTCCTACTTCTGCAGGAACTAACACATTTTTTATAGCACTCAGCACAGGGGAGAGGGGAAAAAATACTTTTTCTGAAGGAAACCTCCATGGAAAGAAGGCCTAGGTAACCATCCTTTCAGGCTAGGTAATAGTGATAGCTTGGATACTGCAACTTAGAGACCCAATTCAGTGAATATTTTTTGAGGAAGAGCTCTCACCCTATCTCCCTAACAGGAATGCTCTGAGGGTGTCACTAGTTGACCTCTGCACAAAGGAGACCCACTCTGCAAGACAGAAAAAGAAGAGCAACAACTGCAAGAGGCGTTCACCAGGCCTCTGAATTGAAAGAATGCCTAGATAAGAAGCCCAGACCTTGAGGGACTATGCAAGGAGCTGAGCTCTTTAGGGACAGAGCATTTCAGTAGTTGTATGGATCTTCATCTTTGAGACAGAAGAGAGGTTAGAAGAGACGGGGTAAATCTTAGGCAGCAGAGGGAGAATAGCTTCTGATAGTACTGCTGACATGGTCTGCACAGCTAAAGAGACCCCCACAGACTTAGAGGCCCCACACACTGATAACTGAAGTCTTAAATGCTACATCAATACATTCTGCTGAGTTGCTTAGCATGGTTAATGTTTCCACCGGAACACAGGACATACTCACCCAAAGGGAAGAAAGAGAAGGACCCACTCATGAGATATCATGATATCACTGGCCTCTTGTGAAGATAAATATGATATCTTCAGTCAGGTCATGTCATGTTCTGTTTATACAACATATGTTTTGGGTCTAGTCCAGCACAACCCCCCACATGCCCCCTCAATACAATCAACCACATAGAGGTGATGACCATCCCAACATAACCCCCTGGCAGTTGTAGTTTTAAAAAATAGCTGTATGATGCTACAATTTCATAGTAATTTAAAAACTATATCTGGTTGATCCTGCCATGCTCCCACCTAACACAATGTCTCATACCCCTCCACACACACACACAAACAAACACAGCAGATGATATACTGTATGTTATTTAAATATATTATTTGGTTGATTCTGCCATGTTCAGGTTATTTAAAAAAACATATCTGGTTGATGCTGGCATCGTAGAAGTGATTAAAAACATATCTGGTTGATATTAAGGAACAACCAGATACGTGTCAAAAATACTGATTTGTTTAAAAGTAATGACAGGCTCACACACTTTTTTAATGGCTTCTATAATGGCAGGATCAACCAGATAGATGTCTGAGAAGTATTGGGGGGGCGGGGTGATTAGAGGTGGCAGAGAGAGACTAGCGCTGGAAAGTGAAAGAGTTTCACTATCATTAGGATGACGTACAGGAACACAGAGATATCTCCATGACATATAGGAACATGGAGATGTCAATGATATCTTCACTGCCTATCTGAGATATCACTTTTTATCCATTCATGTATCCTAAAACATGTGTTGTATAAAATATATATATATATATATATATCCACTATACATATACACACATTTATGTTATTCTTCATAAACATAGAATTTGATGGAAGATAAGGACCGCTTGGCCCACCTAGTCTGCCCATTTCCTTACCTAACGGATAAGCTGCAGATCCTAGTTAACCAATAGCTTACTTCCTCCTACCCCCCACTAGAAGTGCCGTATGTCTGTCCCATGCATTCTTGAATTCACCCACTGTTTTTGACTCCATGACCTCCTCAGGAAGGCTGTGGACCAGATCAGCCCACCACACTCAGGAGATGGGAAGAAAAGCAGAAAATCCCGACTAGTGAGATGATGCACCCCATTATTGACCTCAGACAGCTGAGCAAGTTCTTGCACCACGAGAAGTTCAGGATGGTCTCCCTAGGGACACTTTTACCACTTCTCAAGCAACATGACTGGCTAGCATCTCTGGACATGCAGGATGCCTACCAGCATATTCAAACCACAGGAAATCTTACTGTATTCTGACTTCTACGGTATGGTCTCACCATAAGACTGCCTCAGAGCCAAAATGGTTACTAGAACCTATGCTAATCATGAAATGTTAGGCTCAAGCTCAGTTTTCAAACCAGTGTCACTGGTAAACATTCTACAACTTTCATTCTTTACTCTTCTTGCCTAGTACAGACACCTCAGAGAGCCCTCCTTCATCTTTTTTGAAGATTTTATTTTCTGTTTTTTGAGGTCACATTTTATTTCTGTTCATTTTTAAAGCACTGTCCTTGAGTTTACAGGTAGATTAGTCTAGATTTAGTGTTTATCTGGTAAGTTTTTCAGTTTCTTCTCGGTTCGTTTAACCGATAAGAAACTGAACTTTTATTTGTATTTTTAAAAGTTTTATTTCTGTTTTTAAACACACACACTTACTTAATAGTCATATACATATACATACACATATACCCACACACAGAACACATCAGCTCAGAGATATTTTGAGTTTTTAACACTTAGGTAGTAAGCAAGAAGTTTGTAGGAAAAGGATGAGAGAAGAGGGGGAGATGGTTTGAGAGTAAGAATGAGCCTTCTCCCCTCCAGGATGCATACCCCACAAGGGGAATAGGACAGGTAAGAGAGGGGAGAGAAGAAGGAATAGATTGGTGGCAGAAGTAGACACACAAGAGGTGGGTAGGTTAAATTGAGGAATGGGTGGAGGAAAATGGGAAGAGAGAGGGAAGGGAGAGGTGGTATAGTGAGGAAGTGGAAGGGGGGAGAAAGGCAAGTCTTACCCAAGGAGCAGAACCCCAAGGGTATGAACACCACTAGATGTAAATCCAGCTAGTGCTTTAGAATCAGCAAGCCCAGGGAGGGCTAAAAAGGGAAAAAGGGGTGGAAAAAAAACAGAAGAATGGGCAGAGAGAGTTAAGACAAGCATGGGCTGCTATATACAGTATGAACGGGCAATTGGGGCTGAGGTGGGGGACTACTAGACTGCAAGAGAGTATTCTGACAGTGTAGATGGCAATGGTGGTGTTATTCCTATTTGTTCCCGGCCTGTAATGTTTATTGAGTTTTGGTAACTGGGTTAAGCCAACTGAGATAATTACAGTCCCTTTTTCAGGGTCAACCGGAAGCATACAGCCATGGGATTACAATGCAAGCAAGGTATGTAATAATGTAAATACACCTGAGGTAGCAAAAGTATGAGGATATACATCACAACAAGGTTGACATAATATGACATACAGGTATGATACAATATTTACAGTAGATAACTAGATACAATATTTACATTAGCAGAAACATAAGATGGTGAGCCAGGAGAGTGTATAATACCCAGTAGAAGAGTGGCGTGAGAGAGGGGAAAAGTGGTAGAGGGGGTTTTGAAAAGCGGTGGAAGAGAGTAAGGCGGTGGGCATGGAAAAGGTGAATGAGAAGGATAGGGAGCTAGGGAGCAACAGAGGAGCGAGAAGCAGCATAAAGGAATTAGCAGAATCAGGAGTAGGTCATAAAGGAAGAGAGAGAGACCATTAATGCAGTGCAAATCATTCTATAGTGCCTTGCCTGTGCAGTGGGGTCATTTGCATGGGGGAGTGCAAATATGCCAGAATGCTTCACAGGAGCAGTTGCCATATGTGGATCCTATCTTCCCCTTTGTTCCTATTAGCTCAGTCTCTCCCTATAGACCATATAACCAATGTGGCCAGTAGGGGGGTGTAGTTTTCAGGAGCAATCGGGATTGTGCCTGGCTCATTTGGATACTATAATGGATCTTGCCATTAGCTCTCGCAGTGTGCTTCAGGCATGTTCCAGTATACCAGTAGTGATCCAGACACTAATTTGTTCCTGAAGTAAATGTTTTGCAAGCACAAGCCAGGTATTTTGAATATCATTGCCATTATGTTTTACACTGCATGTGTTATCAACAAAAATAACATGTGATACAGTATCATAAAAAGTTCTCTCCACATATGTGGTACTGGATATATATAGCGCTGCTTTCTCCTTGAACTTTTCAATAACTATGATTTATTTTTCTTTTTTCAGAGCAAAGGTGGTTCGCACTAGGACAGTGGTGCAAGGTTCCCTTTTAGTCCACAGGCATAGCAAAGGAGAACCAGCACACACTACTCCATTGAGGTTCTGTTCCTTTTTCAAAAAGTAAATTGCATGTATTATAAGCAAGCAATGCAATCCCAAAACAAAGTCATGGGATTCCATGACTAAGCATCTCATGTAAAAAGCATTGGGAGTCCGCCTTGCTGTTTACCTCTAAAGTGATGCTGTAACTGTGGTCTCTCTGCCCCAGCACTTTCTAAATGGCACCAATACAGAAAGCATTTTTTTTAAAACCTTTGCTGTTTATAAAAGCATTTATATTAGATCCTTTTTACGGTGACTGCAGTGACGAAATATGCCTCAAAAGCATTCATACGAACATACAAACATACGAACATATGAAAATGCCAGCAGATCAGGTCAAATGGTCTATCGCATCTGTTCGATTGTGCAGCCCACAGTTAAACAACTGCTGCTGTCTCAACCCCCACCCACCCCTCATCCTCCTTACCCTTACTGCTTTCCCTACCCCGCTCAGCCTCCCACTGACTAGTACCTTGCCCTTTACCATATCCCACCCCTTTTTTTAAAGCTCTCCACTGTTTTTAGAGATATCACATCCTCAGGCAACTTGTTCCACCTTTCCACCACTCTTTCCATGAAGTAGTACCTCCTAAATTCTCTCTTGAACCTACCCCCCACCAACTTCAGACTATGCCCCCCTAGTAATCCCCTCTCTCTTTAATTGAAACATGCCCTCCGTACTAACCCTGTTCATGCCCTCTAAATACTTGAAGGCCTCGATCATATCACCTCTCTCCCTCCTCTCCTCCAGTGAGTACATGTTGAGCTCCCGCAACCTATCCTCATAAGGTTTCCCCACCATTCTTCCGATCATCTTTATCGCCCTCTGCTGGACCCCCTCTAATAGCCTGATGTCCTTCTTTAAGTAGAAGTTCCAGAACTGCACACAGTACTCCAAGTGTAGCCTCACTAGTGATCTGTACAGTGTAGAATGACTTCCTCCCTCCTAGAGGTGATTTTTCTAGCGATGCACCCCAGCATTCAATTGGCTTTGGCTGCCACTTTCCTATACTGGTACGAGTGTTCATATTCCTTTTGACCATTACCCCAGATCCTTTTCCTCCTCAGAGACTGACAGTTGCACCCCTCCCAGTTGGTAACTACCCTGGATTCCTGGCTCTGAAGTGCATGACCTTGCACTTCTTAGCATTGAAACCCAGCTGCCAAGTGTCTGACCACTGCTCAAGCCTTACCAAATCTTTCTGGAGATCTTTTCCTCCCTCTGCACCATCCACCACTGCACCTATCTTGGTGTTGTCAGCAAATAGGCTGATCTTGCTCCTAACCAAATCTACCATATTGGCTTTGAAGACATTAAACAGCACTGTCCCCAGCACCAAACTCTGCAGGACCCCACTGATGACTGCTCTGGGAATTGAGAGTTCCCCCCTACAACCACCCTCTGATGTCTGTCCCCCAACCAGTTACTAACTCACTTAACCAGTTTCTCCCCAGCACCCAGGTTCTTCAGTTTACTGGTTAATCTGCCATGGGGCTCCGAGTCAAAGGCTTTGCTGAAATCCAGATACAGGACATCAACCATCCGACTGGTATCAAGTGCTTTTGTTACCAAGTCAAAAAAGTCAATCAGGTTAATCTGACATGATTTTCTGGATATGATCCCATGCTGCCTGTCATCCAGAAGATTGTTCACCTCCAGGAAGGTGACCAACCTGTCCTTTAGGATGGTCTCCATGAACTTACCTACAATAGACATAAGACTGACTGGCATATAGTTACCCAGCTTGTCCCTGGGGCCAATTTTATGTAGGGATACCATGTGTGCTGTCTTCCAGTCTTGAGGCACACACCCAGCCTGCAGGGAGGTATTGAACAAGTCCATTAGTGGTACTGCCAGGACCTCAGCTTGCTCCCTCAGGACTCTAGGGTGTAATCCATCTGGCCCTGGTGCCTTGTCCATCTTCAAGGACTTAAGGCCCTCCAGTACTCTGTTCACAGGGATCACTTCATCTGTTATCCTTTCTCCTTCCTCATCTGTCTTGCCATGTCCCTGTGGGATTGGCCCATCCCTATCCCTGGTAAGTACAGAACAGAAGTACTCATAGAGTGTTTCAGCCCCTTCTTTACCCACCCTCCGTCTTTCTTGATCTTGGTGATTTGCTCCTTGCAGTTACTCTTCTCCCTTATGTACTTGAAGAAGGCCTTGTCACCCTCCTTTATCTCCTGTACAAGTTTTAACTCCCTTGAAGCCTTGGCCACCCTCACAACCCTGCTTACCTCACTGCTTTTCTTTTCATACTCCTCCCTATCCTCCTCTCTGCTGGACCCCTTCCATGTTCTGAAGGCCATCTTTTTCTCCCTCACTCTTTTCTGCACCTTCTTGGACCACCAACTTGGCTTTTTGGTCCCTGCCTTCTTAATATGAATCATTATGCAGGCATCCGTGGCATCTGCTAGTCCTGACTTCAAGATGGACCACTTCTGGTTGGTACCCATGTCTGGGCTGATGGTATCTAAATTCCCCCTAAGGATCCAGCCATGCTGCTGAAGTCAGCCCTCCTGAAGTCCACTGTCCTGGTTTTTGTAGATTTCCCCTCCCTTCAAAGATCCAAGGAGAACCACACTGTATGGTGGTTACTGCCTGCTAGATGGTCTACAGTCTCTACTCCTTGTATGTGATCAATGTCTGCAGCACAAGATCCAAAATGTTCCCCTCTCTTGTTGGCTCCTCCACCATTTGTGATAGGAACACATCCTGGAAGACATCCAGAATTACCTGTTCCCTAGTCCTCGTGGTAGACATGGTTCTCCAATCCAACCCTGGTAGATTGAAATCACCAGCCACCATAGTACCCCTCCTGCTACAGTGTTTCTGTATCTGGTTCAACAGATCCCTGTCAATGTCCTCCAACTGTGAGGGCGGTCTATACACAACCCCAGTCTGACCCTTTTGCCCTTATTGTTCTGCAGTTAAACCCATACGGTTTCTGCCATCGTCACCCTCCTCCTTACTGCTCACTATTCCCTCCCTCACAAATAAAGCAACCCCTCCTCCCTTCCCCTTTAACCTGTCCCTACGATACAGTGCGATATTCATGTGCATATTTCCAGTATGTTATTGCTTTTCCTTCCTCTCCCCTTGTAGAATCTAATATTATATACTGAAAATATATACTGATATATACTGAAAATATACATATTGGAAATATGCACACAGATGCTTTTGAGGCACATTTTGTCAGCCATCACTATGATGCTAGGTTTAGGGTTGAACTATTAGCTTATACAGTTTCTGCAGTCAACCTAATTTACAAGGGTATTGTATGTGTAACTTAAGTGGCCCTTGCAGATAAGCATTCTGAAATCAAAACAAATAATGCCACTGATTATTTGCCCTGGTTAATATAGTTGAAATATTAGCTGCATATGGAGGTCCCTGCAGTCTTCGTATTTGACAAGGGGTGTCAGATGTAATTGAGCTGGCCTTTGCCGAAAAGCATTCAGATTCTTTGCATTTTTTGCATCATGTGTGATTTGGCTCTTTTGCTTTCTTGTCACACCCCCTTTTTTCTTTCACCCCTTTTTCCTTTTATTAGCTCAATGCGATATTTTTTTCTAATATCCAGGTATTGAAGCATTGCATATCTGTGTGACTAAAAGTTCAATATTAGCAATTTTGGACATTTATTGACCATATTTATAACTGCTACGCAGGTTAATATCTAGTCATACTGTATAGCGAGTGCCCCTCCTCTCTTCTCTCTTCATCCCCTTCCCATCTCCCCCTCCCACTATGCTGTTTTTGTTATGAGCTCAATTTTTAGAGTTTAGAGTGGGAATAGTTATAGTTATACTATCATTGTACTAATTCTAAGGGCTGTTGCAATATTGCTTTGCAAGTAATTAGGGTTCCCTGTTTGTTCCCCCCCCCACCACTCCTTCACTTCATAGGTATTGTTATTAGATGTGCCGTTTTCTGCTTCTAATCACGCATGCACCTTATTTCAAATGGCACCTGTTTTGATTCAAACTTTCAATCACCTAATTGGATTGCACTGATAAAAGGTTTGGGTGCCTGTGTGATCCAGTCTTGACAAAGCTCTTGCAACTCGAAACTTTTGACTGTTAACGTTGGACAGGTTCATATGCTGTCACTAAGCTGAATTTTAACAATATTTTTCTAAATCAAGCTTCAGGATTTTAGTATCATTGTGGACATTGTTTTGGAGTTGGTGTGTGCCCCACTCTCAGCTGCTACATTTATGTTTTATTGGGCAAGTACCACCTACACTTGGGAGCCACTGTTGTGGCTTTACACTGGTCTGAGACAGATTGCAACTGTCACTTCTGCAAAGAGCAGCTATTCAAATCCTATTCGTTTTGTAGGTAGTCATATCAGACAACCTAAAGGTAGGCAGACAATGTGAGAGGAGGGCTGGGGGATACTGTGATGCATAGGGAGAGGCATCACCAGTAGAAAAGAGGAAGTTGTCATTCCTCTGTACAGACAGTTAGTGAGAACCCCTCTGGAGTACTGCATGCAGTTCTGGAGACCCCATCTCTACAAGGACATAGATAGGATGGAGGCAGTCCAGAGGAGGGCAACTAAAATGGTGCAGGGTCTGCACCAGAAACCATACGAAGAGAAACTAAAGATGTTTAATATGCATACCTTCGAGGAAACTAGGGAGAGGGGGGACATGATAGAAACGTTCAAGTACCTCAAGGCAATCAACACAGTCTAAGAGGGCAGCATCTTTCAAAAAAAAGAGATGTGCAAGAACAAAGGGGCACAATTTGAAGATGGGGGGACAGCTCAGGGGCAAGGTGAGGAGGTATTTTTTCACAGAGAGGGTGGTGGATGCATGAACGGCCTCCCTGAGGAGGTTGTGGGGTCAAAAACAGTGGGGGAATTCAAGAATGCATGGGGCAGACATAAGGCATACAGCTCCGTTCAGCCGACGAGGGGTTGCTAAGTTTCAAGATTATATTGAAGTCCTCTAGGAATACAAGAGCCTTTGGTTTATAGCCCCTACCCTCTGGAACTCTGCCTCATCGGCTTAGAGAATGCGTGACCGTGGAAGCCTTTAAACGGGATTTCAAGACTTTTTTATGGAACAAGGCTTTTACTGATTGATGCTGTTTGTATTGTTGATTTTATTTGTATATTCTGATTTTATGATTTATTTGTACAGCGCCTTGGTTTTGGAAAGGCGCTAAATAAATAAAGTTATTATTATTATTATAGTGGGGGGGTAGGAGGAAGTAGGCTGTTGGTTCACCAGGATCTGCAGCTTATTCAATAGGTAGGGAAATGGGCAGACTGGGTGGGCCAAACGGTCCTTATCAGCCGTCAAAGTCTATGTTTCTATGTTTTATTTATTTTTTTTTACCAAACTCCTGCTTCATAAAAAGAAAAAATAGCAGTGTTTATAATTACATTAAGATGTATTTCCCTAAACAAACAAAACAATTTCATGTATCGAAGATTGTGTTCAAATAAAATTCAGTAGTGTACATCTAAAGCATGAGTAGGGAGTCTGTTACATGAGGCCTGAGAATGATGCATGCGCTAGAAACAGAGAGTAAAAAAAACAAAAGACTCCCATTTTACAGACCTATACAGACTATAATGGTTTCAGGCAAAAAATTAACAAACCATTAGGTATGCCAAACAGAAAATAAAACACGTTGTTTTGGATTGTAAGGCTTTATCAGACAAACCAAACCAATTCTAAATTAATTTCCTGTCTCCTTTAAGATGGACTGCTTAGTTTATGTAGCAGAAGACTGATGGGACAGGTGAGGAGGAACAGTGGCAGATGTTTTGTGTCTGCCTTCAGCAGCTGATTTCTTTGGATCCCTTTTGACCTGAGTGCTTTCTTATGAAATGAGGCAAGGACTCAGTTTCAGCATCCTCAGACTCACTCTGGTCATTGCTCTCAGAGTATGCATCATGGAACACATCTTCAAGCCTTTTTAAATCTTTTGGGTTAAGAACATATTCTGACCCAGATGACATTGCCTCACTGTCCTCATCATGCTCAGAAGAACTGCTTGGATTTAACTGCCAAGGCCATGGCTGAATACTTCTGTCATGACCTGTGGTCATGGTGAAAATTGGTGGATTTGATTGGGTGGTAATGGTATCAGCAGCAGCAGTAGTGGAGGTGGTGATGATGGTCGTAGCAGTACTGAAGGTAGTGTTGATGGTGGTACTGGCAGCAGCAGCGGAGGAGGTGATGGTGGCAGCAGATGTGGCAATAAAATCCGCCACTACAGAGGCTGGGACTTGCACTGGAAAAGTGGTGATGGCATTGGTACTAGCAGTGCTAGCACTGGTTGAAGTAGCATCTAGTCTGCCTGGAGTAAAGGGGACAGCAGGACAGTGACTACGTGTTGAACATTGACCCCTGTCTGGATCACTTTTGGAGGGGCTGGTCCACAAATGTTTTCTGACTGTACTTGACTGCTTTTGCGACATTTCTACTGATCAGATAACTTGCAAAAAAGGTGAAATAATGATTTAAAATATTATTTTTCTGATGCTATAATTACTTTTTCTAATGCAATCGTGTATGCAAATAAAAAAAAAAAAATTATTTTCCAGGAAACAGAAACAGGAAGAATTACTGTCTTGTATTTTGCTTATCTAGCAGTGGCAATCAACAAATGTAACCAATGGCTCAGACAACTTCTTTAGCTTCCGAACTCTGGAGACAAGAAAATTTGCATAATTTTTTTTTAAACTGTAGTTTGTAACTTTTTACTGTTTTAACAACAGTCAGAAACATAGAAAGCTAATACTTGGCCTCAAGGGTGCTCCCTGGCCTCTGCCTACCCTGGGGCACAGATAGCGTCTATGGCAAATGGAGACAAAAGCCCTGTTTACACCTCCACTGCACTCCTCAACTTGTAGCACTCTACTCCTGCTGCGATGGTCACAGTGGCTCAGTTGTCTGTCCACAATGCTGGTAGCTCTGGCAGCTGTTCCCCCACTCCCAACCTAGCGTGACTGGCAGGTGACGTAGGGGCGGCACGGAAGAACCAGAAGGCTTGTTTCTTACTTGGCACACCCGAGTTCAGCAAAAGTCATTTTTAAACAGCAGATAGAAAGCTGAACTTGGGAAAGTGCATAAAAATGAAAACTGAGGACTACAAGTATTTGGAATTAGGGTCGCAAACTGAGACAGTGAAGCTGTGCATGCGCGAATACATATGCGTATCACTGGGATCCGAGTCACCTTTTAAATATGAGGTGCTGGCGGGGAGCCACTGGAGGATGCCAGGAAGGGAGACATTCAACCGGAGCGAGCACTGTCATCTGTTACATGACAGGTAAATTTGCTGTTAAGAAGCTGGCTCTGATACACGTCCCCTCTCCTGAGCCACTTCAGAAACTGGAAGCAAAGCGCTGGTAGGATGCTCCTGAAAGTGTCCACACTGCCAGCTTTGAAGCACATCAACCCATGCACATGGGCTGATGCACTTTAAAGTTGGCAGTGTAAACAGGGCTAAAAAGACTTCAACAACTTATTTTGGACTGTTGTTTGTAAGGTTTTACTCAACAGTCATAAAGTTAATACTAAAGCTGGCCCAGTGGTGCTGAGGGTTGAGGTGCTGGACACCACACCCCGTACCACACCAGTGACCCAGGATTGGGAACGAACTCAGGTCATTGGGGTGGCAGCACAGGGGGGAGGGTAGGCACAGGATTGAGCATTGGCTCTCCTCTCCTGGGTGGGTGGGTCACCCGTCCGTAGTCCTGCCATCACCAGTGGCGGGTGCAGACGGGAACAGAGCGACTGGTAGAGTGGGGCATCCCGTAGGGTGTGATGTGTAGATGCATCTAAAAGTGTGCATCACGTCGGGGACATGCGGGATCAGGACTGGGGAGAAAATCAAATAACACCTAAAAGGGAAGGGAAGAGAAATTTGTTTAACCAGGAGTAGCACACTGGCAGCAAGGGTGCCCCCCCCCACCCAGTCTCCCAGTCCCTGCCTACCCTAGGTAACAGATAACATCTGTGGCATCTGGCGACAAAATGACTTCAACAATTTGTTTTAGATTGTTGTTTGTAAGTTTTTACTCAACAGTTAGAAAGCTAATACTGGTCACTGGCAGCAAGGGTCCCCCCCCGGCCCCTGCCTATCCTAGGGCACAGATAAGGTCAGTGGTGTCCAGAGACAAAAAGTCTTCAACAATTTATTTTAGATGGCTGTTTGTAACCTTTTACTGTTTTAACAATAGTCAGAAACTCAGACAGCTAATACTGGGCTGCAAGGGTGGCCCTCTGGCCTAAGCCTACCCTAGGGCACAAACAAAGTCTGTGGCGAGACAAAGGACTTAAACTACTGTATTTTTCTATATAGGTGTTTTAAGAAATAGCAGCTCAGCTAACTACAGGTACAGGAATAAGCATTAGCCTGGATCCACAATGCAAATCAAAGAAAGTGGTGCTCTTCCCCCCCTTGCTTTCAATACACTGACTGCAGTGGTGGCAGGCAGGCAGCAAATGTCCAGGTGCTCTACCAAAACAAAGGCTGCAGCATCAGGAGAGATTTTTAAATAATTAAACTACAGAAAGAAAATAACAACAAAGCTGCCCTAGCAAACTGGCAGCAGCCAGCTTCAGAACACAGCACATTAAGCTGAGAACACACTTCAGTTTTTGCCTTCCCTTCCCCCCACACAAAGAGATACAATAGTATATTATTTTCTACAAAGTGAAAACAACTTTTTTCTCAGCACTGTAAAGTGTGGTCGGCGATAGGTGGCACTGTAGCTAAGCCAGCCTGTCTAGTTTACTGTATGACCTCTGAGAAGAATTTACCTAGAGGAACTTCTTGTAAACAAACTAACTAGTTGCCATCTTACCTTCAACCTGTGTGCAGTATGGGTACTAGCAGCAAACATGACTTGATGTCAGCAGAATCAACCCGCATCTGTAATTCAGAGCCCTCCACTGAACAATTTGTCACTGGGGAGTCAGTGGATACCTCCAGGAGTGTGTTGCAGCATGTTTTATTATTTTTCATAAGGAAAAAAGACAGAGACCGTTTGTGTGGGTAAAGCGTGATCCACAGTGAGAGCCAAACCATCAGCAGAGAGGCCGAGCGAGAGCACCAGCCTGCCTCCGGGTCCAAAAGCAGCACAGCAGCAGAAGCAGTGCCTGAAAAAAAAAAACAGGAGTGGAACTGAAGCCCAGCCAGCTGGTATGGCTGTTCCATTACTGTTCTTCTTAACTACCACTGGGAGAATGCAGTAAGCTGGGAGCTGAAGGGGCAGAAAAGGCAAGCTATTTAAAAGAAAAAAAAGGAGGGAAAGGAATTTCTCTAACAAAGAGTAAAGAGAAAGTGGAACTGGGCTCCACTGAAGCAAGCTTGCAAAACAAAAGGGTTTGAAGAACTGGAACAATTTAAAGACACAGTTACCAATTTTGCTGAGGTGTACAATACAGCTTAAAGTGACTTTATTGAATGCAATTTTGTGACTAAGCAATGGCAACAACAGCAACTTATCAGATCCAGCCACCTGAACCTTTAGATTTTGCCAACCCAGATGACTTTCCAAAATGGCTCAAATGCTTCCAAAGGTTTCGTTTAGCCAGTAGCCTAACAGAGTCAACAGCGGAAATTCAGGTGAACACCCTGATATACTGCTTGGGGTACAAAGCAGATGACATGTTTAAGGGAATAATATTACCAGATGCCGAAAAGAAAATCTATAGTGTGGTCTGGGAAAAACTAAAGAGGCCGAAGAAATGTTACTTATGAAAGGGCAATATTTAATGTATGCAGGCAGGAAGCAGGGGAACCTGTTGATGACTTTATTACAGCATTATACACCCTAGCTGAGCACTGTAGCTATGAAGACCTACAAGAGGAACTAATCCGGGACCAGATTGTCATGGGGCTCAGAGACAGTAGATTGGCATGCAACTTGACGACAACCTCACTTTAGAGAAGGCCATCACAATGGCCCAACAGAGAGAGACCATACAAAAACAACAGTCAGATCTCCAGTCAAGAGCAGGCCGGGGTACAGAACAAAGCACCCTATATGTGGATGGCATGCAAGGCTAGTATTTTTCCACTTGGGGAGTCCAAAGAAACCCATTGCAGCTCCAAAAGTGAAGCAGGATCAGTGGAACAGATGGACACCTCACAAGGAAAAGAACACACAGAAGCTATGTGGGAGGTTCAGGAACAAGCCATCACATCCAAGTGCTCAGTGTTCACTGAATGATGCCACGTGCCATGCATGCCACAAAAAAGGCCATTACAAGAGTGTATGTCGGTCAAAAGCAACAGTGCACAAAGTTCAAGAATTACCAGAGTATGACACAGAGTATGCTTTTTGGGATCGGTTCAGGCCAAAAGAACTAGCAGAAAATGACAGTTTTCATCAATAAGATGCCAACAGAGTTCAAGATAGTCACAGGTGCAAACATTACAGCCATGCCAGAAAACCTACACCAGGAACTGTAGGGTAAACGCTTCTTACCTTTACGAGCCACAAGTAAAGTTCTGATGGGGCCAGGAGGATACACCCTAGGTATGTACGGAGTGTTCACTGCCACTGTAATCTAAGGCAAAAATGCAAGTCAGGAGGAAGTGTACATTGTGAAGAACCTCCATACCCCATTGCTAGGCAGACAATCAATTGAGAAACTTTATCTTCTTGCCAGACTCAATAGTGTGGAACAAAGCAAATGGAGTGAGGAGTTCCCAACATTATTCAATGGCTTAGGAGAGCTCAAAGAAGAGTACTATATATATGTGCATTTTCAAAGCACTTTCTAACAAATCTCCCTTGTTACAGCTCAGTCTTTGCCATATGTTCCCATAGCAGATATACACTAAGGAAGTAGGGTGCAACCTAGTTCTAGGAAAGCTTGAAGAAGCACAGTTACGCGCACAAATGGTCAGACTAGATGGACTGTAGGCCCTTGTTGGCCATCAACATCTATGTATGTACCTGCTACGAGTACTAGGTAAATCACACTACAACAGTGATTCCCTGGGCCTCAAACTTATCACTCTCACTTTGGATGAGGTCCTAACCACCCTGACCAAAATATTTAATCTCTCCCTATGCCATGCCCAATTCCCCCAAAAATGGAAAGCCACAGTAATAACACCAATTCACAAAAGTGGGGATCAGGCCATTCATACAAACTATTGCCCCATATCAATCTTACCCCCCCCTCTCTAAAGCACTCGAGCTCATAGTTTCAGATCAGCTAGTCTACTACCTTGATAAATACCAAATACAATGTCCACAGCAACATAGCTTTTGCAAAGCACATAGCACCACAACAGCATTGCTTGAATTCGCTGACTATATCCATAGTGCTCTTGACCATGGACACCTGGTGGGGGTGACTTATATCAACCTCACCAAGGCCTTTGACACGGTCAACCACACCTTTTTGCTAAACAAACTCTCCACAATCGGCCTCTCGGCCAATGTCATCAGGTGGTTGAAATGTTATCTAGGAAGAAGGACCCAGCAGGTCAAGATAAATGGTGTCCTGTCGGACAGCTGGCAAGTGCGCGCTAGTGTCCCTCAAGGGTCAATTCTTGGCCCCCTACTTTTTAGTGTCTTTCTAAATCACCTCCCCAGTATCTGTTTGGAAAGAATTCTTCTCTATGTGGATGATGCTGTTATTTTCACCAGCAGCCCAAAACCCTACTGCCTCGAGACTCAACCCCAGCACGACTTCTCAAAGGTTGAGGTATGCTTCTCAAAATACAAATTACAAGACAAAAGTAATGTTATTCACAGATCCATGCAGCAAACACAAATTGCATCAATGAACAATCCTCAGAAGCTTAGACACCCCACTTGAATTGGTGTCTACCTTTAAGTACCTTGGGGTGACCCTTGGCTGCACCTTATCCTACGCTGACCATGTGGACTTAGTCACAAAAGCAATAAATACACAACTCAGCCTCCTCTACAGGCATAGACACTGCATGACCACTGAAGAGCTCTGACTGGCAGTGAATAGTTGCATTCTCTCCATAATAGACTACAGGCTAACTGTGTATAGCGCTGCGACTGACACTACCCTAAAAAGGATGATCATAGTGCTTAACAAAGCCTGTAGACTGTTTACTGGAGCCCACTGGCTCACCCATACATGTGACCTATACTCCATGATAAACTGGCTGAACCTGGATGGCAGAATAAAATATCAGGCCTGTCTCCTAGCTAAGAAAATTTGCCTAGGCCATAACCCTCCGGCCACCCAGGATCTCCTCAAACAACTACCAACTCTCACCAGACTCATGTCACAACCAGACAGTCCTACCAAGTCCTTTTCTGTCACACAACTCAAGGACAATGGTCCTTTGCTTATCATGACCCCTGCTGGTTAAATGCCCTCCCCAGTGACATCATGAAGGAACCCAAGCTGGGACCTTTTAAGAGTAAGCTATGCCAATACCTCGCCACACTTAGTATTTGTGACTGCTTGCCCTAAGCAGGACCCTCCCCAGTCATTTGTGGAAACACTGTCTACCTCTGCACTTAATTCACCAGATACTGCACCTGCCTTATTTTTCACCCCCTGCCTTATTTTCAACCCCTTGCCTCCTACCACTATCCCCTCCATCAACCCTTGCTGCAACCCTGCACCCCTGCCTCATCCTTCACTGCCAAAATAAACCCTGTTATATCCTCCCCTCCAACCCCCCCACCATGACAAGGTCAACATTGACTGCTCATATATTGTCCACTATATTATACTTACCTATTTTGTCTCAATTGTAATTGAAAATTGTTAATGACTATGCCGGCCAAAATGTGAAAGGCTGCATTTTTGTACAGTGTTCTTTGTACTTGTTTTCAGAATTGTATTGTCTAATGTTTGTCTCCTTATGTATGCTCTACCTGTATCTCTGACGTGGAACCTTAGTAAACAAGCTCCCAGCTCAAAGGTATTGAATCCAAGAATTTCATAAATAAAATAAATGTATCTATGTGTAATATCCTCTTAGATACCCCGAGATATGCCACTTTATATGGAAAAACAGCTCTTAGTTGTGTCATTCCTATGGCATGGAACAAACTGCAAAATATCCTCAAATGTACCAGTTTTGTACGTGTTGGTGTATTCAGGTCTCTCCTAAACAAGAGATACAAAATGACATGTCCGTGCAAAACTATATGAATGTTGATGTAATAAAGTGAATAATACATTTTTCAAACTATGGGCCCTTTGATAGAAGACGCGGAGCACCTCTGCGCCAAGTAAGTGAGGCGTGGAGACTCTCCGCACCCAGTGCTCACTCCTGTGTGGGATGCACTAAAGGGGGCATGCAGCCCCCATGCACCTGATTCCCCACCCGCGTGGATCGTAATGCACATGGGGCAGGCGGGGGACATGCCAGCACTATGCAGCATGCACATAGCCATGTAGAGCTGCTAACCGGGGTGCATGGGGGAAGCTGGTACACCAGGGAAACCCTGCCATAAGCCCACTGTGCTCCCCATGCCTCCGCCTCCATCTCTTAACTATAGGACCCAGATGGACACCAAGACAGTCCAACCAGGGGCACCCACCTCTGTACTCAACCATGCAGCCCACCTCCCCAGTGCATGCCAACCCCCACACACACTCACACACTTGGGGGCACCAGCTCCTGGACTGCAGCAAACCCCCACCGCCTCACCCTGCATCACTGTCCCGATGGTGGGGATGGCAATGTGAACCCTTCCCTCCCACCCAACACACACCCTCATATCAATGCCCCCAACCCCCGTTCCTCCCCATCTGTTTGGGGGCATCGTATGGCCGGGAGCACATCCCACCTCTCACTTCCATGGCCGCCGGCAGTGCAGACATCCGTGGGGAAGTGCTGTCAATGCACCCCCACCATGCAAGGGATCTACTTTCGGACCCGGGATGGGCATTCGATTGGATGCTCGCCCTGGTCTGCGACTTCACCCCCAGCTGCCCTGTGAAGTGTTGCGCACTGGGGGTGTGTGCCCATGGACAGGTCACGGCCATTGGGGAATACCAGCGGTGCTCACCTGTCCGTAGGTGTGGAACTCCGCTGGTGGGATATGCGCCTTGGGCACATAAATCCCACCCGTTGGTGCATAAACCCCATTGCTATTGTCCCTTAGATATGTTTGGCATATAGTACCATCTGGCATTCTATTGGGTGCAATTGATTGTGATATCTGCATCAAAAATTCTAATTATTCTAAGTTCATTTGGTAGACTTTTCTTTTTTGCTACAGTATGTGCTTTACACCTATTGTTTTTCAACCTTTCTTGTAATATATAGTGTATATGTCAGTTGTACTGTATTTTCATACCTTGACTACCACTGTACCTACATTATTATAAACTGTCCACTACCACTGTATTTGCATTATTGTATGCTGTCCTACCCAGACCTCCTTGTGAATGAGCTTGCTCAACGGAGTCTCTTCCTGGTGAAATAAATAAACAAAACAAAATATTCAGCTTATACCAGGAGCTATACCATTTTCACTGACAGCACCCAGAAGAATCCCAGTTCCGCTGATGTCCAAGGTCAAAGAGAAACCTTCCAGAATGGAGAATCTGGGCATTTTAACCAAGTCTGAGGGACCAAGAGATTGGTGTGCTGGAATGACAGTAGTCTCCAAGCCATATGGGCAGTAAGGATCTCTGTTGACCTAACCAAGCCGAACGAGTCAGTCAGACAGGAGAAATTCATCCTTCCCTCAGTGGAGAAGATGCTGGGGATGCTGAGAGAAACAATTATCTTCGCTATGCTTGATGCCAATGCAGGATTTTGGCAGATATGTCTGTCAAAGGCATCAGAGAAACTGGCCACCTTCATTGCACGCTTTGGACGCTGTCTGAATAGTGCCCTTTGGCATCTCATCTGCCCCTGAGCAGTTCCAATGCAGAATGTGCTGAGTCCTGGAAGCCTTGGAGGGGGTTGTGTGCCGCATGGATGATATCCTTGTCATCGGTTGCACCAGACAGGAGCATGACCAGAGAGTCTGTGCAGTCCTATGAAAGGTCCAGAGTTCAGGGCTCACACTGAATGCCAAGAAATGTGAGTTTGGGAAAATCAATGTTCAGTTCCTGTGACACATCATCTCAGACAAAGGTGTACAACCTAACTCAGAGAAGTTGGAAGCCATTTAGAGGATAACAAGTCCCATAAATGTTTCTGAAGTTAGATGTTTCCTGGGAATGGTTAACCAATTGGGGAGGTTCATACCCAACTTAGCAGAAAAAACAAAAGCCCTACAAGAACTTTTGTTGCAGGTGAACCAGTGGGTTTGGGGTCCAGTTCAAGCGCAAGTATTTACCTCTCTGAAAGCAGAGCTCATGGCACCACCTACTTTATCCTTGTTCAGTCCCAACAAAGAAACAAAAGTAGCAGCAGATGCATCATCCTTTGGATTAGGAGGGGTCCTGATGCAAAAGCATGAAAACCACTGGAAACCTGTTAGGTACTGTATCCCTCAAGAGCACTGACACCAACAGAACAGCGTTATGTGCAAACTGAAAAATAGACACTCGCCCTAGTGTGGGCATGTGAACACTTTAGTTGTTACCTTGTGAGAGCACACGTCATTCTAGACAGATCACAAACCTCTGGTAAGTCTGTTGGGCAACAGAAGCTGAGACAACCTTCCTCTGAGGATACAGAGGTTCCACATGCAGTAGTTGAGGTATGCATACACCATTGTTTATGTTCTGGGCAAACATTTCCTTACCACTTATGCCCTGTCAAGATTGCCTCTCAAAGGAAAATTTACAGAAGGAGATGCAAACCTCATGGAAAAAAAACAAATATCTATCTCTCTCAAATACAAGACACCCTACCAGCATCAGATAGCAAACTTGATCAAATCAGACAACAACTACAGAAAGATCATGTATGTCAACTAGTCATGAAATTTTGCCAACACATTTGGCCACCATGGGTTCAAAGTCTAGATACTATCAAACCATTCTGGTACAAATGACACACCTTGATGGTTCAAGAAGTCTTACTTCTGAAGGGAATCAGAATTGTGATTCCTCAATCTCTACAGGATGCTACCCTGAAACTACTCCATGAAGGACACCAGGGCATAGAAAAATGTCACAAGAGAGCACAGCAGACTGTGTGGTGGCCAGGGCTTAGTACACCACTAGCAACACTGATTAACAAGTGTGAAGTCTGTTGCAAGCTCCACAGCAATCCAGTACAGCCATTGATTCTGTCTAAATGTCCAGACAGACCATGGCAAAAAGTTGCCACAGATCTCTTTGACCTGAAAGGTCAGACATTCCTCACTGTTGTGGACTATCACTCGAGGTATGTTGAAGTTGTTCATCTGAATGCTACCACTGCAAGTCATGTCATTCAACACTTTAAAGCAATTTTTGCTCACCACGGAGTGCCCGAGACTCTGGTATTGGACAGCAGTCCACAGTTCAAATGTTTAGACTTTCTCGATTTTGCAAAAGACTATAGCTCTGTACATCTCACAAGTAATCCAAGACATCCACAAGGAGATGAAGAAGTTGAATGAGCAGTGCAAACAGTATGTAGAAACAGAGATGGTGATGGCAGAAGGGGACCTCAAGGTCCATCTAGTCTGCCCAAGGTTTATAGGTTACTACAACCCTCCCTATTTACCACTCTGGAACATGATTCCTTTGTGCCTATCCCAGGTTCTCTTGACCCCCCAGACTGTTTTGGCCCCCACGGTCTCAGGGGGAAGGCTATTCCAGGTATCTAACACCCTCTGTGTGAAGAAGAACTTCCTAACATTGGTTCTGAACTTGTCCCCTTACAGTCTCAGATCATGTCCTCTCATTCTACTACCTTCCTTGAAATGGAAGAGCTCCTGCACATGTACCTTGTTTATACCCTTGATGTACTTGAAGGTCTCGATCATGTCTCCCCTCTCCCTCCCCTGTTCCAGGGAGTACATGTTTAATTCCCTCAGCCTATCTTCATATGATATCTGGTATAATGTCTGTATCATTTTTGTCACCTTCCTTTGTACTGTCTCTATCCTGTCAATGTCCTTTCTGAGGTTTGGTCTCCAAAACTGGGCACAGTATTCTAGGTGGGGTCTCACAAGTGCCCTGTAAAGTGGCAATACCATCTCCCTCCCCCTGCTCATGATTCCTCTCCCGATGCATCCCACCATGCCACTGGCCCTTAGTGCCACCTTCTCGCACTGTCTTCCCACCTTCAGATCGTCTGATATTATGATCCCCAGATCTTGTTCCTGGTTGCTCGCTGCTAGTCTTTCTCATCCCAGATAATACACCCTTTTAGGACTGACGCTTCCTAGGTTCATAACCTTGCACTTTTTGGTGTTGAATTTCAGCTGCCATGCTGCAGAACATTCCTCCAGTTCCTTTAGGTATGATTCCATTTCTGTACTCCCTCTGGAGAGTCTATTCTGTTGCATATCTTGGTGTCATCCATAAACAGACACACTTTCCCCTCAAGTCCATTGGAAATGTTGGCTATAAATGCATTGAACAGTAGAGGACCCAACATGGAGCCCTGGGGCACTCCACTGGTTACCCCCCTTTCTGCTGATAATGTGCCACATACCTGCACCCTTTGTGTTGTACCTTACAGCCAATTTTTTACCCACTGCACCACATCTTGACCCATCCCCATGCAGTCCAACTTGTTTACTAGTCTTCTGTGTGGGACAGAATAGAAAGCCTTGTGACTTAAAGATTAAAGAGACTTCTCAAGAAAGTTGAAGATCCAGTCAAAGCTTTACTTGCCTATAGAGCCACACCACCGGCCAACGGCTATAGTCCAGCAAAAATACTGATGGGTTGAAAATTGAGAATGACTGTATCTATTTTGCCATCTCTTCTGAATCCAAAACTTCCAGACCAAATAAAAATCCAAGGCCATGAACAGTTTTCACATTTCAAAGCAAACAATCATCTGACTTAAGACACAGAGCTCATACTTTGCCACAGCTTCAGCCTGGAGAACAAGTCCAGATTCCAGACATGAAGATCTCAGCACAGATCATAGAACAGCTGTCACCCCATTCCTATCTTCTACAGAGCATGCAGGGACAATTGAGGTGCAGCAGGTGCCAATTTGTTCACCTTCACTCCAGAGAGGGAGAAGGACAAGGATCAGATGATTAATTCTCATTGCCTCTAAGGGATCTACCAGATGATGCACCAAATGGTTAAGCAACAGGGATTCAACTGATGCTTCTAGAAAATCTTGAAACATTACTGAAACCACAGCAGAGGCTTTTGAAAGACAGACTAGTCACTGAACAAGCAGCTGTAAGATGCAATGTCGTGACTTGATCAGGATGGGTGTCGGTCCAACCTCAAAGACTGGACTTGTAAATAAAAAGGACTGAATGTGTTAAAATAATTTCATGGCAAGTGATCAGGAGCTAGAATAATCCTCCCACTGAGCCAGAAGTGTCTACCCTGACCTTCCTTGATAGCCAATGGTAAAAATAAAAGTTTAAACATAGTTTAAAAAGTTAAAGTACAATTCAGAGTTGTTAGCATAAGACTGCTTGACTTTCTGTAGAAAAGTGTATCTATCCCAAAAGGGGAGATGTGGTAATAGGTGGTGCTGTAGCTAAGCCAGCCTATCTAGTTTACTGTATAGCCTCTGGGAGGAATTTACACAGAGGAACTTCCTGTAAATAAACTAGTTGCCATCTTACCTTCAACCTGTGTGCAGCATGGTTACTAGTAGCACACACAACATAAAGAACTAAGAAGTCACATGATCAGTCCCCTTTTTAGCCATGCAGTAGGCAAAAACTAGCCTAGCCTGCAACTGCAGACGTAACCTTCCCTCTGCCCTAGCCTGAAGAATGAAGATTACAACATTATTTGTTCTACTGTAGAAAACTACTGTTAGCAATCAGTCAGTCAAGTGGAGCACCACAGTCTCTCCACTGGAAAACAAAACAGAAGAGTTAACAAAAGTGTGGGTCTGATTCAGAAAACCACAACCTTTTCATAGAAATAAACAGCTTCCTGTCAGGTTACGTGTCTCTGTGCACTGGCAAGGCCACATGATAAAGCTCTGAAAAGCTTTCTGAGCAGCCTCAGGATTAGATGAGGAGATATAATGAGATCTCAAAGTCTCATTGAATAAGTGACTGTCAAATACCTTGAATACACAGTAGTATTCGAGTACTCGTCGAATACACCCGGCAAGGTATTTTTACAGCTGATTTGAATTTAGTGCATACCCCTAATCTCTAAATGCACTTCTGTGATTACATTTAATTTCTTGCAGCAACAGTTTGTGTGTAGCTGCCAATTTAGGCTGCACATGGCTCCCTGAGTACTCTGCTTTTTGTGTCAATACTCTACTGGTTGTGCCTGTCACAAACGCACTGAGCAGGTCAGGCCCTCTGCTCCAACAGTGCCAACCTCCGACCACAATAGTGTGAACAGGTAACAGATAGGGTAACCCTCCTGTCTGCTTTTGGGTCTGAATCACCTTTAGTCTCAAGTTCTGGGGGCATTCAAACTGTGAACCTTATGCTAGCATACCCAATGTACAGGCTCAGATACATACCCTCTTCGGGATCACGGTACAATCTTTCGCTAGGGGCACCAAGCCAGGCTTCCAAAATGAACCCCTAAAACTCTATAAAAGACTTTAGGTATATTCTTACCTTTTCCCAGTTTAGTAACACCATGAAGCTGTTAAACAATTGTCAGACTTAACCCTCTATACTTCACATGCAAAAAGATTGGCAGACACCCAGGTAGTCTTTCAAACAATAGGTACTTTACTAAAAGATGATAAAATATGAAAAATGTAAACACAGAACAATATATCAAAGAACTCACAATCACATAAAAGAAAAACAAGGAAAGCTACAAAACATAGACTCCTACCGCAATACAATTAGACTTTTTCTATCTAATGTATTCCCTCTGTACAGTGCTTATAGTTAGATCAGAGAGCTCTGTCTCCCTCTAGAGTCCCACAATGATATGACATATTCCCCAGTTACAAGGATACATTTCAGCACCATCTCCCCACTCCCTTGGTGAGTCATCTAGCTCCTCCTTTTTAGAATAGAAAAAAATACAAACATGAGGTCCTATCAGGAGGTCTATTAAATAAGGTGACATTAGCAAATATTCCACTTCCTAAGTATGACTCCTTAATTAAACATTTCCCTTTGATCTTGGGTAGTTCCTATTCCCAAGGCATATCAAAGGGTTTTACAACTTTAAGCACCATGGTGGTATCAATGTTCTTCCAATAGGAATCATAAAACTTTACGAGCCCTATATTCAGGCAGCTGGGTCAGTTCTAATTAAGACAAAAAAACAGGAGACCTTTAATCAGGTCTCTCACCTTTTTAATTACCTCTTGGTTACAGGTTAATATATCCTGTAGCTTCACTGAAACCTGGGGGGGCACCCATGGAAGCAGAAAGCACAGGCTGTCTTATGTGAGACAATTACATACTATATTTATATATTACAAATATCTTACAACAATCATAACCAGCTGGCCAAGCGTCACATTCCTCCCCACCTAGACTGAATTTGGGGGCTCTATCCCCTGCATGGGATGAGCTTCCCAAATCAGTTCACTTCTCATACAGACGTGACAGGCCATCGTTGTTCTGACTGGTCACTCCAGCCCTATATAAGAGTGTCATGTCATACCCTTACAAGCAAGACTCCATCTTAACAGTCTACAATTAGTTTTTCCCATTTGGGTCAGCCAAACCAGGGGGTTCTGGTCCATTTGTACCTCAAAATGCTGCCCATATACGTATGGCTCTAATTTCTTTAGGGCCCACACTATGGCAAGACACTCTTTTTCCACAGTAGAGTAAGCCTGCTCCCTGGGAAGTAACTTTTTACTCAGGTACACTACAGGGTGATCTTTCCCTTGGTTGGATGTCTGACTCAGTACTGCTCCAATACCTACATCTGTGGCATCAGTCTGGACTATAAAGGGTCTGCTATAGTTTGAACTTGTCAATACAGGAGCACTGCACAGTGCCTCCTTCAGCCTGGTAAAGGTTTTTTCACAGGCTGGTTCCCAGGTAATTTTCTTAGGCATCTTTTTCTTTAGCAGGTCAGATGGGGAGCAGCTAGGGCACTGTAACTGGGTACAAATTTCCGACAGTACCCTGCTGTCCTTAGAAAACTCCTGACCTGCTTCTGCTTTTCTGGTCTGGGTCACGCCTTAATCACCTCTAATTTTACTTGGTTAGGATGGAGCTGTCCCCGGCCTACAACATGCCCGAGGTGTGTCACTTCAGCCATGGCCACCTGGCACTTCTCAGCTTTGACAGTGAGCCCAGCCCTCTGTATCATGCCCAGCCCTTCCCTAAGGTGGGACAGGTATTCGTCCTAGCTGGCACTAAAGATGGCAATGTCATCCAGGTACACCGTGGCGTACTCCTCAGCACCACTTAACACCTGATTCACCAACTTTTGGAAAGTGGCTGGGGTGTTCTTCATTCTGAAAGACATTACTTTAAATTCAGTTAAGCCTATCGGAGTGATGAAGGCCAACCGCTCCCTAGCTCTGTCAGTTAACTCTACCTACCAATACCCCTTTGTCAGGTCAATAATCGTAAGGTAGATCGCCCCTCCCGACTTGTCCAGGAGTTCATCTGTGTGAGGCATTGGGTAGGTGTCTGACTTCATGACTGCATTCAGACCATGACAGTCCACACAGAAATGAGTAGAGCCATCTGGCTTGGGCACAAGGACTACAGGTGAGGCCCAGGGGCTGTGGGATCTCTGGATTACCCCTAAATCCAGCATTTCCTCCACCTCTCTCCTAATGTCCTTTTGGACAGCCTCTGACACCCGATATGCTGTCCGCCATATGAGAATCTATATCCCTGTCTTTACATCATCTGTTGCTAAGGGGATTAGTCCAGGCTTGGCACTAAACAGTGGGGCAAAGTCTGCTAGAACCTCCCTTACTTCCTGGATCTTGTCTGGGGCCAGCAGGGGTGACACTTTAACTGCCTCCACAGAGGACTCCCACTTGCTTTCTTCCAGCAAGTCCAGAAGGGGGATCTCCTTCATCCGTCCCCTCCCCAGGACTACATACTGCAAACATAATGTCAGCCCTGTTAGCATATGGCTTCATCATGTTGACATGGTACATTCTTTCTGTATGTCTTCTGTCCGGTAGCTCTATGATATAGTTCATGTCATTTACCTTCCTAACTACTTTGTATGGTCCTGCCCACTCAGCCTGCAGCTTGTCTTGCTGGACTGGAATAAGGACCATGACTTCCTGACCCACTGTGTATGCGCGAGCTCTGGCTCTGCGGTCGTACACACTTTTCGTTTCTGTTGGGCAGCTGCCAGGTTGCTCTGGGCTGTCTCCATAAGCTC
Source organism: Neoceratodus forsteri (assembly GCA_016271365.2). NCBI lineage: Eukaryota > Metazoa > Chordata > Ceratodontiformes > Ceratodontidae > Neoceratodus > Neoceratodus forsteri. The sequence continues at coordinate 474,406,153 of CM057455.1, forward strand.
CTTCAGTCTGTCCCTAAACCTAAGGATGTTATATTGTTGTACATATGTATATTAACAAATACTGCCACAGTAGATCATTCTATGCTAGACTGTTTTTTGTGACTCAATGTATTTTGCTCTACTCGCTGTTATGTTTTGATTTATCTGTATTCCTTGTTGTACTCTCCCGGGTCATTCCTGAAAATAGGCATATAACTTGTCTAGTGTACCTACCCGGTAAACAAAAGCTAAATAAATAATAAATAAATAAATCCACTGTGGGAGCTCCCTGGGTGTCTTGCTTGCCTTCCCAGTTCTCCCAGATCAAGTCTAGGGGCCCACATACCCGTCGTCCATATAAGAGCTCGAAGGGGGAAAATCCTGTTGACTCTTGGGGTACCTCTCTGTATGCAAACAACAGGTGGGGAATGTATTTCTCCCAGTCCCTCCCATGCTGTTCAGCAAATGCTTGCAGCATTGACTTCAGGGTACTGTTAAATCTTTCCACAAGCCCATTGGCTTGTGGGTGATAAGGTGTCATTCACCTCTGCACCACCCCACACTTCTCCCATAAACATTTCATCAGGTCCGACATGAAGGAACCCTCATGATCGGTGATAACCTCCTGTGGAAATCCAACATGGGAGAAAATACCAAGTAAGGCATCTGCCACTTTGTCTGTCCTCAGTGAGGATAGGGTGACTGCCTGTGGGTACCGGGTGGCATAATCCACCACAGTCAGGATGAACCTCTTCCTGGAGGAGCTGGGGGTATTTAAAGGCCCAACAATATCCATTCCCACCCTCTGGAATGGCTCCTCCACTATGGGCAATGGAATTAGGGCGGCTTGGGTTTTCTTACCCACCTTCCCTATTTCTTGGCACCGGTTACAAGACCTGCAATACTCCTTCACCTGCTGGGTGAAGTTGGGCCAATAGAAATTCTGGGCCAACTGCTGCATAGTGCGCATGATTCCCAGATGACCAGACAAGGGAATATTGTGGGCACTCTTGAGCAACTGGTCATGGTACCCCTGGGGAATGACAAGCTGCCTGCCTATCACCTCTCCCTCTGTCTTTACAGCCTGAGTATACATCAGTCCATTTTCCCAATAAACTTTATGTTTACCATCACCTCCCTGTGCTCCATCAGAGTCTGCCCAAGCCCTCAGTTTCTCTAGACTAGGGTCACTTTTCTGAGCAGCTGCAAACTCCTTACACATTCCCAAGGCATGGGACAGGTCCCTTCAATCTCTAAACTAGGGTCCCTAGCACTAGCATCAGGGCACTCAGGATTGCTGTCATCCCTAACCCTCTGACAATGGGTCACCCCTCCTTCTTTGGATTAACCCTCCATAGCTGTGTGGTGAACTGCTACTGGGGAAATTTCTATCTCCTTTTCATTAGTCTCCATGTCAGGAGACACAGGCTGGGGAGCCAGCCTCCCAGTGGTTTCCTCATTGGTTTCTGTGGGGTCCAGGGAACTACAATTTTCTCTTGCTGCTTGGCTATGGGTAACTGCACACACCATCCCCAGTTGGAGATTGTTGCCAAGGATGACATCAACTGCTAAAATTTAGGCTACAGCCACCTGTTGTACAATTCCCCCTGTTTCACCCCAGTCTAGGAGAACACTAGTGAGTGGCAATGTTTTCTCCTCACCAGTGAAGTTTTGCACAGTTACAAATTCATTGGGTATAAGCTGACCAGGCTCTACCAGATCCCCTTTTACCAATGTCAGGGATGCCCCTGTGTCCCTTAACCCTTGTGTCTGTACACCATTCACCATGACTGGGTGCATGTGTTCCCTCATGTTCACAGGCATGCTTCCAGGGACACAGAAACAACTATTTTCTTTCCTAGCCCCATGTTGTGTATTGCTCATCCTTTTGGAACACTGTCTGGCAATATGCCCAGATTTTTTACAAACCCAACATTTGTTTCTTTTCTCAGAGAAGTATTTTCTTTGAAACCTGGGGCTAACTGGTTTCGGTGGAGGCAGTAAGGGTTTTAGCTGCCCTGATGGTGCACTTTTCTCTTTCTGTGCTGCCACACCCGCCCCATTCGCTCTCAGAGCAGGTCTGCTCTTGGCATGGTGGTCCGAGAGTTCAGCAGCCTCTTGCACTGTTTTGGAATCTCAGTTCTCCAGCCAGGTTTTCAGCTCTGCTGGGCATGCCCAAAAAACTGTCCTAACAAAATAGCATTTTCAATTTTATTTACAGAGTTTGTTTCAATTCCCTCCCACCAATGTTTAGAACATTGATGTTGTTTCATGCCTAGCTCCTCATAGCTCATGTCAGGGCTTCTCCTGAACTTACGGAATTTAGCACTGTATGCTTCTGCAGTTAAATTAAACTTTTTTAAAAGTGCTGCTTTAAGTTTGCTGTAATCATTGCTGTCCTCATTGTCCATTTGACCCAATGCATCCCAAGCTTTCCCGGTAAGTAGCGGGGATAGCTGAAAGCTCCAGGACCCTCTAGGAATATTTGCCTGAATAAAAACTTTTTCAAAGGAATTTAAAAAGGCATCCATATCCTCCCCCTCTTTAAATTCAGCTATCAATTTGGAACTCAATTTGTAACCAGTCCTGTTGTTCCAGTTAAACCCAAGCCACTTACCTGCTCTGGTGCTGGTGGTTGGAGTTGTAACTTCCCCAGTTCCTGTTGCCTCTGGCACTCACACTCTTCACGGTCCACCTCTCGTTGTTCACAGTCCACTTCTCGCCGTTCCTGCTCCCTCTTCTCCTCTGTGGCTCATTGTTCTCACTCCCTCTTCTCCTCTGCGGCTTGCTGTTCTCGCTTCTCTTCTCTCTGGAACTCCAACTCCATTCTGCACAACTCAGTCTGCAGCCTGATTGCTTCTGGCTCCAGAATGCTGGTGACCTTCCCCAGCTGCTGTGGCTCTTTGCTTGCACTGGCCCTGCTGCCCTCCTCACTGGATCTGGACACTGCACTGACCGCTGGCCCCTCCACAGCCAAGGTTTGGTCCTTTACAGTCACAGTCTGCGACTCAACACTCTGGGCATCTGCTGCCATCAGGGTATCCATGAGGTTCTGCTTGGTGGCTCTCACCTCATGCAGGACTCCTCTGTCCTGACACAACTGCCTCAAGTAGTCTGCAGTGTACCCGCTATAGTTGGAAGCCATCCGCTTCCCTAACTATGGCTACTCTAACTTGCACTTTAGAAAAAAATAAAACAGGTAGGAACTTGACTGTAAGCAAAATGACATAGTTCTGTTTCCTTTTTAAAAATAAATCACTGCCTTATTTTGCAAGTAAGCTGTACAGTATTAAGCTGACACACTGAAGAATGAAAGCTTGTGTTGCCAAATTTTTTCACACTGCTGCTAACCAAATCTGTCACAAACGCACTCAGCAGGTCAGGCCCTCTGCTCCAACAGTGACAACTTCTGAGCGCACTAGTATGAGCAGGTAACAGATAGGGTAACCCTCCTGTCTGCTTTTGTGTCCGAATCACCTTTAGTCTCAAGTTCTGGGGGCATTCAAACTGTGAATCTTATGCTAGCATACCCAATGTACAGGCTCAGATATGTACCCTCTTTGGGGATTGCGGTACAATCTTTCACCAGTGCATCAAGCCAGGCTTCCAAAATGAACCCCTAAAACTCTATAAAAGACCTTAGGTATAGTGTTACCTTTTCCCAGTTTAGTAACACCATGAAGCTGTTGAACAATTGTCAGACTTAACCCTCTATATTTCACATGCAAAAAGACTGGCAGACACCCAGGTAGTCTTTCAAATAATAGGTACTTTACTAAAAGATGATAAAAATATTAAAAATGTAAACACAGAACAATATATCAAGGAGCTCATAATCACATAAAAGAAAAACAAGGAAAGCTACAAAACTTAGACTCCTACCGCAATACAATTAGACTTTTTCTATCTAATGTATTCCCTCTGTACAGTGCTTATCATTAGATCAGAGAGCTCTGTCTCCCTCTAGAGTCCCACAATGATATGACATATTCCCCAGTTACAATGATACATTTCAACTCCATCTTCCACCCCCTTGGTGAGTCATCTAGCTCTTCCCTTTTAGAATAGAAAAAAATACAAACATGAGGTCCTACCAGGAGGTATAATAAATAAGTTGACATCAGCAAAAATTCCACTTCCTAAGTATGACTCCTTTATTAAACATTTTCTCTTTGATCTTGGGTAGTTCTATTCCTAAGGCATATCAAAGGGTTGTAATACTCTTGCACCATGGTGGTATCAATGTTCTTCTTATAGGAATCATAAAACTTTATGAGCCCTATATCCTGGTAGCTGGGTCAGTTCTAATTAAGTCAAAAAAACAGGAGAACTTTAATCAGGTCTCTGGTCTTTTTAATTACCTCCTGGTTTCAGGTTCATATATCCTTAGCTTCACTGAAACCTGGGGGGGCACCCATGGAAGCACAAAGCACAGGCTGTCTTATGTGACACAATCACATACTATATTTTTATATTGCAAATATCATACAGCAATCATAACCAGCTGGCCAAGCGTCACAGTGCCTGTTCACAGATCTCAACAAATTAACTGTTTACATGTCAAATGTAAGGCATAATGTATACATAAAATGATTATTTTTGCAAAAAGAATATTACAAGTGGTCTGGACTTATGTGCCACTGCTGCTGCTTACTGCTTCTCCATAGCTGTGCTATGGCACTGACTCATGCATGAACGAGTTTGGCAATTTTGGGGGCATATGTAATAAATTGTTGTTCAAATGCTGTGTAGTAAACTGAGCTGAGCATTATCAGTATTTTTGAAAAATGAAGGCTAAATCATATTAAATTACTTGTTTGAAAAGTGAAGCCATATGAAGGACCAGGTCATCTACAGCAGTCAATTGCTTGAAGACACTAGGAATAGGTAACCTCCACCTCTGGGGTAGTGCTACAAATGGGAATCGTAAGGTTTGTGGATCTCTAATCAAAATTGATAATTGTTTGAGCCCTAGGGATGGTAGGACCATGCTGAGTAACAGTTTCATCAACTGTAACAGAAAATGTGCTTTATCTTATTCTTAGGTGTTAGCGTGGCTCAGTTGGTAGCACATCTGCCTCTGGACCAGAAGGGAGTTCTCGTCCCACACTGGGCTTGTACTTGCACCTAAAATGCTGGCATCCAAGTGCAGTATAAAGGAGGTGCTGAACTGCTGGGGTGTGCCATCCTTCGGATGAGACGTTAAATCGAGGTCCCTTCTACGCATCCTGGTGCTGTTCTGGTGTGTGTCCAGGTGGAAGTAAAAGAACCCAGGGCACTCTTCACAAAGAGTAGGGAACATTCCTGGTGTCCTGGCCAACATTCCCCTTCCCATAAACTGGTTCATGCAATTGTCCAGGCTGTGTGTAGGTGTTGATGTGTGATATGGCCATCACCACACATTCAGTCACTTCACTACCAGTCTAGCATTGCTTGTAATGCACTTTGGGATACATTGTGTATGAAAAGCATTATATAAATTCTAAATCTTCTGCTTCTTCTTCTTTATTCATTCAGGGCCTTTAATGTGGGAAAAACAAGGAGAAAACTTAACATGCATTTGGGACAACACCTTAGAGCAATTCAAAGTCAAAACCTTGACTACACCATCACTCAGCATGCCATATCTACAATTTTAGAAATCACAGTGAACACACTGTTAGGGCTCTTGGCATTGAAAACATTTCCTTAGGCAAAAGTGGTGAGGGGGGAGTAAGTAATACATTGAACCAGAAGCAGTCCTATTGGCTTTACACTATGTAGACACTAGAGTAGCCAGAATTAAATGACCATACTGAGTTAGTTCTATTTTTGATATACATACAGAGGTACTGTTTTGGTTCAGCACCTGTGCAGCTTTCTACAAGCTCCCTTCTCCTACCCCTTTCCTTTGCAACCCCATTAGCAACATTTTATAATCTTCTAGTGATTCTCTCCTCCTAGTTCGATCTTCTTTCTCCTCCCCTACCCATATTGTTGCAAAGACTCCCTATGAGCCTATTTGTTTCTATGACAACCCTCATGGAATATAGTTCTCTAATTTATGTCTCCCTCACTGCTTATTTAGGAACTACTGAAGACCCACGCAATTGCCGGCAGGAATGCAGCACGGCAAAATTAGCTATTGGAAGCATGACTAGAGGAAGGATTTTTATTTCACCAGGAAAAGATTCCATTGAGCAAGTTCATTTCTAAGGAGGTCTTGGGTAGGACAACATAAAAAATTAAACAGCAGTGATTTACAACAGTATGCAGTTAGGTTCAAGGTACAAAATAATTACAGACAAGGATACAATCAGAAAGAAATATAAAACATAGGCAGGAAAAGTGCAAGGGAGAATTATAACCATACAGTTGTAAAGCAGCAGTAGAGCCCAGTAGAATTGGATACAGGTTCTGTGATGAAATACTGTGATGGTCGTGCTCACTCTCAAGCTCTTTATACAATAGTACACTACCACCCTTCCACATAACAGACTAAGGGGAAGGTTTGTAGGCTCTTCACTCTGGCCTGCTAACCATATGGCACCTTATTTGCACACCCTCTAGGGTAAGGCTTACCTGCTTTAAGGTTGCCAAGCAGTCCCATAACTTTTCTTCTCTGGATGCACCAGGCTGCCTTCAGTAGTCATGTTATCAATAGGCAGAAGTCACAGTCTTAGACATGAAATTCAGACTTCATACCATAGATATTATATTTATTTATTGGTAATTCAGAATTAACACCTTTGAGCCATTTGCTCTTTTACAAAGGTTCTACGTCAAGAGTTCATAAGAAAGACATTAAAAACATTAGAATAGGTTTGTACAGTACAGATTAACTTAGCACAAGAAACAGTATGGCTAGACACAATAGCTAGGTTAGAAACACAGAATATCTTTACAAACAGTAGAAGTACACAGATACAGTTATATAGAGAAATTATAATGCAGCAAAATTAAGCCTTGTCATCACAGTGGAAAAGTTACAAAAGTATCAGGGATAGAAGATGCAAACTGATATAGATAAACAAGAGAGGGGGTTACGTAAGTGTAGGGAGGAAAGTTTAGAGAGTTGGGGGGGGGTGGGAGATCAGAAGACATACAGGACCTGGGCCAGTGGGCAGGGGAGTAGGATGAGGCGGGGGCAGAGGAGATGGAGGACATGTGGAGGGATAGAGCAATTGAGGGGAAAGGGAAAGGTGAAAAAAGGGAAAGAGAAAAAAAGGTGTATGTGGGGTTATGTGAGGTGGGTAGAGGCATAGAAACAGAGAAAAATGGAGATGAAGGGAGACAGGAGTGTCAGCCCAGACAACTTAGGTGATGCAGTCACATAAGGCTAGAGTCACGAGGGTATTCCAAATATTACTTTTGAATAGGCCAAGAGTGGCTGAGTTGGTGACTTTGTTACCCAACCAGTTGAACAACTTAGGGGCTCTGCCTGCAAATGACCGCTGGCTCTGAGAAATGTGACAGTGGGGGACAAGTAAAGTTGAGTTATCAGAGCTTCTGGTGTGGAGAGTGCTGTTGGCTGGTTTAAGGAGATTCTGTACCCCAGGGGGGTGTAAGACCAAGGGATGCCTTTTTTACTAACAGGCAGATTCTTCCCAGAAGTTGAAGCCAATTAGCCTGTTTATAGAGGTTGCAGGTGTGCGTGCTGGGGGAAGCACCAGTCAGTGATCTACAGGACTTGTTCAGAGCAATGATGACATACTGTAGGGCAGATGCAGAAGCAGCTCCATAGATAACAAGCCTGTAGTCAATGATCGAGACAATCGCACTTTGTATTGCAAGCTTAAGTGCTTCAGGAGTCAGGCAGTGCTTATGTCTATACAAAAGGCTAATGCGGGTACTCACGGATTTGGCGACCAGATCAACATGACTGAAAAAAGACAGAGTACTGTCCAGGGTGACTTCAAGGTACTTGAAAGAGTGTATCTGGTCTAAGACAACACCAGTGCTATTTCTGACTGTCAGCTGTATGCTTTTATGTTTATTATGTGTGCCATGGAAAAGCATAATCTTCATTTTTTTGTAGCTGAGCACTAGTTTCTGTGAGACAAACCATGCTTCTACATCCATGAAACTTTCCTGAAGGTGGTCCTCCAAGAGAGAGGGATCAGAGTTCTTTGAAAAAATTACTGCATCATCTGCGTACAGGAGGATATGTTCATGACATTAGGCAGGGAGTTTATTCAGAAAGATGTTGAATAGCAAGGGCCCCAGAATTTACCCCTTGGGGGACACCCAGCCAAACAGACTGTTTGGAGGAATGGGCATTATCAATCTTAACTTGTTGAATGCAGTCAGAGAGATAGCTATTAAATCACCTGAGGGTGTCTACAGACAGTCCTAGATCAGCAAGTTGTTTGATTAGTAGTGGATGGTTGACCATGTTGAAAGTCATTCACAGGTCAATGTAGGTGGTGCTGATAAGTTGACCTTGATCAAGTGCCTGGTGAATGAAGCGAGTAAATTCAATGAGTGAAGTGGTGGTACTGTGACCTTTCCGAACGTCATGCTGCTGTGGGAGGGAGGGAGGATGGAGATAGGCCTGTAGTTTCCATGTTGTGCCCTGTCACCATTTTTTATAGATTGGGGTCACCAGGGCTGACTTCCATTTGAGAGGGAACTGAGACAGCATGAGGGAACAGTTAATAATCTTGGTTGGAAGGGTCAGGACAGTGTCTGGGGTGAGGGCTATGAGCTTCAAGTCAAGAGAGTCACCACTAGTACTGGTTTTTCCAAGAACCTTCAGTAGGTATTTTTTGGCTTCACATTCAGAGATTGCCTTGAAATAGAAATGTGGATGCTTCAACTTCATAGTCGGTTTTCCTTGAGAAACCGGTGAGGAGTTTGGATCAAAGAAATTAGCTGGCAGCACATGACTAAGGTCGGTGAATGCCAGATTAATGGTACGGTGAATGCCAGATTAAAGGTATTGGCAACTGAGGTGGGGTCAATGATGATGGAACCACCTATGTTCAGCATGGTGGGTGCCTCTTTGGAATCTTTCCCCGTGGCTTCTGATATGTTGCTCCAGAATTTCCTTCTGTCATTCCATGTGTTGGATAGGGTACTCCTATAATAGTTGGTTTTATCCAAGTGAATGGCTTTGATGCAGGCATTCCTGGCTGTTTTATAGGCCTATATGTCAACTGGTCTGCCAGTAGTTCTTACTCGGCCCCAGAGGTGGTCCTATGATTTCATTTTTTCCAGTAGAGCACTAGTGATCAAAGGGTTGTCACAGCCCTTAATTTTCCACTTCTTGAAAGGAGCATGGACATCACATGCAGCATTGAAATGGGAGATGAAGTATTCAAGTGCATTGTTTATGTCAGTGGCAGTATCAATTAGAGACCAATCCTGTTGTCATAGGAGTGATTTTAACAGCTCTAAGTGTCCTCTGTTGAGAGTCCTACTATTGACAGTTTTTGCTGGGGAGTTTATTGAATTTATTTGACCACAAACACATGACCGGGGAGTGGTCACTTTTAGAGTCGGGTAGTACTTCCATATGAGAGATATGGTCTGGGCGGTTTGTGAGCACCCAGTCCAATAGGGTGCTTGTCCCGGTTCTGTAGTTGACCCTTGTAGGTGAGATTATGAGCTGGGTGAAGTTTGCAGTAGATAAGGCATCCTTATAATTGTTTGCACTGGAGGACAGCCAGTTCACATTGAGATTCCCAAGCATTATAACTTCAGCTTTGTGGTTTAAGCTGTTGATACAGGTTAGGAGTGGGTCCAGGCTAGATGCCATCAATTTAGGTGGAATATAAACTGATGCTATTGTCAGGACCTTATTGTGGGTTCCGAGCAAAATCTTGATAGCTAGGACCTATAGGTCATCACCAAAGTTGGGCAATGGAAGAGCATGCCCCTGCAAAGTCTTTTAGGTATAGGGCACCTCCTCACCCTTTTTTAGATAGTCTATCCTGCCTGAAAATAGTATATCATGGAATTGCAACAGTGGCATCAGGGATCGCTGGTCACAGCCACGCCTCAGTCACTGCAAGGACATCAGAACTGTGCTGGACAGTCCAGGCAGTAAGAGCATTGAGTTTTTTGAGCAGGCTGTAGATGTTAATGCTGGCTAGTGAGACAGACACAGATCTATTTGTGCCACTAGTTCTGGAGGAGGTTGGACGAGGGCTAGAGTGTATGTTTCCAGACATAAGCAGGAAAGCAGTATTAGACATCTTAGTAGCTCCTTCAGACAACAGCCATGTAGCAACCGTACTCTTCTCCCTTTGTGCTCTTCACTAGCTCCAGTCTGGACTGACTAGACACTCGATAGTAGGAGCAAGGTGCAGTAGTGAGTGGGAAACGTCATGTTCAGATGTAGGAGCAGGCTTGTGCATTGTAGGATTTGGTAATGGAGATTGGAGCAATTCATATTATGACTGCAAGTAGCCATTCCAAGCATGTAAGGGGGGTATTCATCAAGGTGACTAGCAGTAGGTCTTGAGAAACTCATAAAATCAGTGCTATTTGGGGAAGTCAGCATGGCCAGAAAAATACATGAACAGCATGATCATAGGTGAGAACATCATTGTTGGTAGGGCTAGGTACTGGTGTGGTCAAGGAAAAAGCCAGATGAGAGGTAAGGATCAGTGCGGCCTATTGAGATAGCTGTGAATTGGGCAGCTAGTTTATGTGAGGTTTGGAGGAGATGGATTCAGCATTGGGGTGCCTGGCAGTGAGGAAGGTTAGGAAAGAGGGTTCAGTGACAGTAGAGAGAGAGAGAGAGAGAGTAATATCTCTTAATCACAGTCTTAGATATGGAATTCAGACCCCATACCAACGATATTATATGAAAATAATCTCTCTTAATTTACTATTTAAACAGGTTGGTTCCAGTACATGCTAGTTTGTGGACTGACACAAAATTTGCTGTGCTCTTTCAAATGTTTTTCTGAGTATGGGATACACTTTTATAAAAGCAATGTTACAGACAGCCTTTCCCAAATCAGAATGACCCTCTCTCTCTTCTATAACTAGCTTTTCCATCCCCACTGCCCCAGCAAAAGTGTGAAAAAGCCTTCTTGAAGTTTTGTTTCCTTTCCATGTGCCTCATTGGCCACATACCAGACTTCCTCCCCTGCTGATTACAGTTCCTTGCTATCCCTCTGCGAAGTAAAAACTGTGACACCTTATTTCTGTGAGTGTTCCAGCCTTGCACACTTTCCTAGGCTTCCCATCCACTGTAGAGAGAGAAGGAAAAGAATCCCACATGTCTATATTACCCTATATTTACTGGCCAGTGTTTTTTCCCCATAGGGAAACATGGTTATTATTTGCCGTTATAACCAGCATGCTGTGTTTCTTTCGGACCATGCATGTGCCAGCCACCATTCTTCCCTTCCTCAGCGCCACTCTTGGACACTTAACTGTGACTTACAGTTGGCAATAAGTAAATCTAAAAAAAACTCTCTCAGCACTAGAATTTTAATCTTTGAAGCTCACTGACTGAGAAAACCTTAAAATAAAAAAAAAAAAAGAAGAAACAAAAAAATGGAAAGGATTTAGTAGTTGCTCAGTCCCAGATCACACTTCATTCTGACCAGACCACAGCTGAACAGCAGCTGTATTTTATGAGTACTGTGGCAAAAAAATGCTGGCAAGCAATTATATAAAATAAAGGCTGGGTAGGTGTGTAAAACTCAAATTTTACACAAACCCTCAGTGTGGGATGCCTTTATAAACCCATTAAGCTTTTATGTGGCATCCCACACCTCGGGTGTGTGTACAATTCTCAGTATAACCCCCTACCCAACCATTATTCTATATAAAATAACTGGCTTCCCCTTTTTTCCATAGGAAAACCATAGCATAATTTGCTGTTATAAAGGAGCGTTTATAATGGCAAACACGCGCACAGTTTCCCTCACTCTGCGCATGCGTCCACCTGAGTTCCTGCATTCCCAACACTGTCCGCTTCCCTTTTCGCCGAACTATGAACCGCCACTCGGACTCGGCAGTAAGTGTTTTTTAAAACATAAATTTACAAAAATAATACTGAAACAAACAAATGCCTGCACTACCAAACAAAAAAGTAAAAAAGATGTGTCAGTTCTGACGGCAACCACGGACTACGCACTAAAACCGGACCACGGTCGCAGAGCAACAGCTTTTTATTTTATATATTTGCTGTGGCAAAAAAAGAGAAAACTAGCAATTATATAAAATAAAATGGCTTGGTGTGCAAACCTCAAGTTTACACATTATTCTCAGGGTTAGATGCTTTTAATAAACCCCTCGAGCTTCGCTCTTGGGGTTTATGTAGCATCTAACCCCTCGGGTGTGTGTAAACTTCTTGTTACACACCCCGACCCATACTTTATTCTCTATGTAATCTAACTATAGGATTGCCCAGGACACCATGTGTCACAAATACTTAATTATTCAGTGGCCTATGCAGCCAGTATGATGTTATGCTTGTGCAACTGTGTTACTTGGTTTTGGCCATTCGCACTCTATTCCAGAGGAATTACCACCTTGTAGGGGTACCAAAGGCAAGGAACCCTCAAAGAGGGTTCCTCCCCTAGAGGTGCTGCGGGACGATTTCCTTGGCTAAAGATATCTTAGGAAGGATCCCCAAAAGGAAATGTAGTAGTATGAAGCATGTTAGCAATCAGTTGCTGTGAGACATAGTAGTAGATAAGGAAACAGGCAGCTTAATAACGTAATGAGATGTGCAGATTAGCAATGGCACGAGTATGATGGGTTGTGCTGGAGATTGAGGGGACCTCCTAAGGAAAGAGGGAACGACAAGAAGGGACACTATTCACCTCCATCCAACAGCGGAACCCACCTAAAGGAACTAGGGAACACTAACTATGGCTAACTAATGGTTATGACCTGAGGCACGGAGGAGAGAAAAAAACCCTTTGAGGAGGAAGTCTCTGATGATCCAAGGCCTAGTTCACCTCAACTCCAGACTTGGGATGTTTATTTTGTGATGGCTCTGCTGCTGCAATTTAGAAACCCAATAAAAGGGGGGGGGGTGGAAAATATTCCAGCTTACAGGAAAGCTCTTGCTCAATCCCTCTAACAGGAACGCTGTGGAAGGTTGCGAGAGTGCTCTGAAACATCGGGGGCAACCAAGGTGGGAGGAGGAGAGGAGAGTAACGACTGCTGAGGCTCTCACCTGACCTACTCGCCCTAAAAATAAACCAGGTGAACCAGAGGCAGTTGTAGGGAGAATGCGGTGAAGGTGCCTTGCTAGTAGAATACTAGAGCCAAAGGAGATCTCTGTAACCACCCTTCACGGCTAGTCTTAAATTCTACACCAAGAGCTGCCATCGAGTCTCAAATAGCTAAAGCCAGGCCTGGAGTGAGGACATTCCCAGCTATGGGCCAGGTGAGAAGGACCCTGCCCCAAGTCAGGCATGCTCAAGATGCAGACTTTATAAATGCAGAGTGAGACCATCAACTACAGGGAGGCCCTGCGCCAGGAATTGTATGGCTGGCATGCCCCAGAAAACTGAAGAGGAGCTGAATGACTGTTGATAGCTGGGTCCTCACAGAGGTCAAATAGTAGTAGTGCATGTTGAGCAATGATTGTGTAAGCAATGAGTGGGCCTGCACGTAGGTTATTAAGCAGAGTAGCCATGGTTGGACCTGCACATAGGTCTGTAAAACAGAGTAGCAATGGTTGGACCTGCACATAGGTCAGCGGAGCAGCAAATATGGATAGTGGGGCAAGCCAGCCAGGCATTCAAAGAAGCCAATGAAGGTGACAAATACTCTGAGGATTTTAGGTGGTGGAGGCAGGATTAGAACATAAAGTAAGTATGCCACATGGGACCATGACTCCCCCAACACCTCCAAGTCCCCCACCATAGGAAAAACAAGAAAGGGATGGAAGGCGCCGAGACCCACATACAGATATTAAAACTAGTTTACTGCATCAGCGGTAGCTTAGCTGAACTCCAGAGTATAATAGCAGTGTAAAAACACAGACAGCAGCATCTGTATTGAGTAACTATGGGTTGTAGGAGTAGAAATTCGATAAACATAGACTTGAAGGAGGTAATGCTCTGAAAGCAGCAATTGCTAGGCAGTGCAGTAAAAACACCAGTAAAAAAGTATGTAGTATGAGCTGAGGAAGCAGGAGTGAGCTGCATGGGCTAGGGTTCAGAGTGAGACTGAACCAGGTGAAAATAATTAAGGTGCATAGCATGAAGAGCAGCTATGTGTTATGAGTTGAAACACACAGATAATGATTGCAGTTGCAGAGTGAGTAAACGGAAGCAAGTAACATGAGCTCTAGATTAGCAATATACAAGGAGTTTAGAAGCAGAAACTCCCCATAAAGAAAGCAAAAAAAAAAACACACAAACACAGAAAAACAGGGGACAAGCAACACAAAGAAGCACAAAGTCAGAGGCAAAATACAAACCAAAGCTGGAGACAGACAACAGAGTCCAGCAGAAACAAGCAGAAGCCAAAACAGCAGGGCGGAGGTGGGGGGGATAGGTCCCAGCCAGTAGCAAAGGACAGACCGACAGGGCCTCCAGCCACAAAGAAAAAGTGTTTGAGAGAGAGGCTCAAAGGAACTGCTTATATAGGACAGGAAGTGGGAGTGACTGGCTGCTTGTCCACTGTACTACAGTCATAGCCTTCCAAATATGTAGGCGTATAAGTCAATTTTGGAATCTAGAAGACCCAGTTTTTCAATCTGAGTGTTGTACTTGTGATGCATTTTAATAGTATTAGATATTTTGTTTTGTCATAGTGGGGGCTGCTTGTAAATTACACTGTTTACTTTAGACTTTATTTGAAACTTGACACAGACTGAAATGCAGCTGAAAGACACTGCCCATACCATGTAATCTCCATCAGGACTTAAGAGTGGACCGATATAGGGGGCTGCATCTCTGGTGAAACGTTACCATGCAAAACATTCAGGTGAAGCATCAGTTGGTGTCTGGGACTCCTGTTTGGCTGCCTGTGTAACTCTGTCTTTTTTATTTTTGCACAATAGGAGCACCTTTTGCACTGCATGCACTTATATGAAAATATTCATCAGGAGTACTGAAAGAGAATGAGCTCCTACGAGCGATAATAATACTTGGAGAACAATCCAAGAGCAGCTATTATTCTCTATGTCAGTCTGCCACAATGCTTTGAGGGTGAGAATCCAGTTGGCTACCTTTCCAACTTTCTACAATGCTTTAAATATGGATGTTACCCCCACCACAGAGGAAATCCACATGTGAAAGAACACGTCATGGCTTTTGATGTTAGTCAATGCCCAGCAGGATGAAAACCAGTGTTTTCTTAAACAGGTGAAGCAACATGGGCATTATTATTTGCAGGACAAACATCAATTTACGGTATCTGTTTTTCAACCTAACTTAGGTGACTCGAGAGAAAAGGAAAGCTTCCCATTAGGTGCAAGTGTGTTTGTGGGACTTAGGAGTGGTGCACAACCTTCACATGCTAGTAAAACAACACCTTAGCTATGCTGGAAATATTTATTTGTTTGGACAGCCAAAAGTAGACACTATTGTGGAAAAAGTTCAGAAGGAGTTTTGGGGCTTAAGCGGTAGTCGCTGATGCAGTGTGCATCGCATGTCCCGAGGTTTGCTGAGTGGATACATACAGACCTGACATGGGAACACTGCTGTACTACAGCAGCCAGGTGCATGCTGTGTACCTCAGCACTGACCCACAGTGTGTGTTGAGTGTGCCGAGAACTTACGCAACTGCACATATTCTATAAGCTACCTTAGGGGTCAGTGATGTGTGGGCTGTTCACAATCCATGGGGTGGGTGAGTAGGTGGAAAGGGGAAATTGTTTAACCAGTAAAGGCACACTAAGCTAAAGCTTGTTTCCAGGTGCAACCTGGGAGCTCAAGGAAGTTAAGTGACTTGCTTGGGGTCACACATCATGCAAGTGGGGGCTGTGGGATTCAAACCACAGTCTCCAGGTTTGTAGCTCAGAGCCTTAAACCACTGTGCTATACTGCCTCCTATCATCAGATGTGATACAGCACGAGGATGTCGGGGTGTGAAATGGATAGTGGGGAGGAGTGGACTCGAGCAACTGATTAACAACAGAACACATCAGATGCCAGCACACACAGCAGATTTGCTGTTACAAACCCCAGAGTGCCACAACACGGGTAGCTGCCAGGTTCAATAATGTGCAGAGAGTGAGCACAGTAGCATCCCAGCACAGATCCAATACAGAGGCAATGCATGACCACTAAGCCTATTCTGCAGTTGGATGCTTTTTGGTTTTTGCTACCTGACATGAGAAACAGGGACCATTCTGCACCTTGATCCCTACTTTGGTGGACCTTATCACCCTGACAGTGCTGATAATGTGGATTATCACATGGTCAGGTGATGGCTAACATCCAATGAGATTACTCTGTCAGGAGCCCCATGTAATAAATGTATTTATTTATTTATTATTTATTAAATTTTGGTGACCAGGTAGGCCCACTGAGCCCCGAAGGTCCCTTTTTCAGGGGCGACCTGGGATAACAATACTAGTTATGATACTGAACAAGGACAAAAAAGAACTTTTGTATACATTGTCTGTTACATCATGAGGTGGTTACAGGAAACAGTGGATACAGGCCTGGTTATCATCATGACACAGTTTGAATTGGTACTACAGTAGAAGCCAATTAAAGGGGACGCTGTTAATGGGGACGTTCAGTTAAAGGGGACGATCCTCTGGGCACCGATTTAGTGGCAGTGTTAATCAATGGCCCTTCTCATCTTTAAAGAGGACATAGCAAGCCTGTTTATGGGGACGATTTTTTCCTCATTTTGCCCTTAACCCTCCCCTTTTAAGAGTCACCTTTTTTATGAACTAATGATAATCAGGTGTTAATTCACCAGAATGCTTAGCCATTTATGGTGGTTAACACCTGCTTACTATAAAATTGTAACTATAGCATTTGACCACTATTGCTGTGTCTTTCAGTACCTTGGCACTTTTATCTGGATGATGGAGTCTAAAGAATTGACCTGCCTTTGGCCGATAAAATAAAAGTTCTAGAAGCACCCAAGAACCTGGTGCTTCAATGGTCAAGGTTTCAAAACTCTTCAACATATCTAAAAGTCAGGTTGGAAGAATTAGTAAAATAAAAAATGAACTTTGCAGGAATGGCGCATGCCCAGCAATCCACAGCATAAAAGAAAGCATGAAGAAGGAAAAAGATTACGCAAGTGGACGATGCACTGCACCAGTGGTTTGCAAGTGCTGTCAGCAAGGGTGCTCATATTTCTGGACCGTTTTAAAAAAAAAAGCTTCAGAGATAGCCACACATCTTAATCACATTGATTTTGATGTGACCGATGGGTGGCTTTCCCAATGGAAAAGCAGACGAAACATTGTCTGCAAAAAGGAGGAAGGGGAATGACTGGATGCTGATGACGATGCAGCGTCTGACTGGATTAAAAATGTCCTTCTGACATTAATTTCTGATTTCTCCCCCGCTGACATCTTCAATGCCGATGAGACCGGCATTTTTTTAAGGGGATATCCAGACCGTGGCCACATACAGAGAGATATGGAACTCATCGGTGCAAAGAAGGCAAAGGACCGGGTGTCATTGCTTTGCTGTGCAAACATGCTTGGCACAGAGAAATTACCTTTGCTGGTCATTGGTAAGAGCAAACGACCCCGGTGCATGCCAAAAGATCTTTCCACGCTCCCTGTTCAGTACGTCAGTTTCTTTCACTAAGGACCGAAGGAAAGCGAGCGAGACTCCATCAGAAAGATAAGTGTGCCAGAGTGTACTGTTCAGTGCTAATCTGGTCTGGTCTTGTCTAAATTAAAAAATGTTTTTATTTTAACAAATTGTTTAATAAAGATTTTACAGAGACTAACACTGAGACGAAACAGCATGAATTCAAAAAAAGAGCTGTAATCACTTTGCTGTACATCTGTGTCTGTCTCTGTCTGTGTTGGCGCCTAGTTAGCGATACAGTACTGTAAAGTGGTAAAGTGCCACATCTGATAATGGGGACGATCTGTTAAAGGGGACAATTAGTTGTCCACGGAGGCGTCCCCTTTAAGCGGCTTCTACTGTACTTTACATATTGTTTATACAGGAGGTAGTGTAAATGAAAATAAATAGTTGCTTTCAGCCAGAGTGCAGTCCTGGTGATCTGTTAAGTGGACGAATGCCAGATGGGAAGTGATTGTTGTGTTCTTTATCACTGTACCATATACACAGTGTTTAAACCTTACAGCACACTGCATGTTAGGGAGGGGGCTATTGAGTTAGCATGGATGTGTAGCCTATGGTTGAACCCCCCAGATTATGTATTGGGCATGGGAGGGACTACTTGCTATAAATGGCCCTGTAGGGCTAGTGGGGCTGGGCTGGAGAGAAGGGGATGTTTTAAAAGATAAAGTACAGCAGGTTCTGGCAGACTACCAGGTGCTTTTTTTTTTTTTGATGAATAAAGTTTGGGCATCCGAACTATCCCTAGTCAACTTTGGAGAGATATGTTTGTTTTTTCTGGTTTTTTTTTTTTTTTTTGCCAAATAGCAAATACCAAATACTGAATGTATTGGATCCTGAGTTACTTGCACTCTCCTAGAATTATATAGATGCACTGTGTCTTTGCCACTGTTATTTTTTTCCCCCATTAGACCGCATAGCCAGAGCATTGTACTGCAAACTATGTGATGTAATTTTAGTCACAGCAGAATTTACTTGCTGCTAAAAAAAAGAAGCCAAAGCAGCTCACTAACAGGTAGCAAATTGTCACAGTAACTTCAACAATATCACAGCTGGCCTGCTGGTGCAGCAGTAGCATTTCCGCTTGCGATGCCAACAACCCAGGTTTGGGAGCAGACCCAGGAGTTGGAGGGCTGGCCAGGGCTGGAGGAGGATTGGGCATCCTATGGATTGCTCTCCTCCTGCTGGGGGAGGGGGAGATTAGCTGCTGGTATTTGACAGACCCCTAATGGAGGCCAGGGGAACTGATCGCCAGAGCTTACTGGAGGAGAGAGGAGGGGGGCAGACATTGACATGCTGCCATTGATGTCATTGTATGCCATACCTCCCAGAAAATGGGAAAAACAGGGCCGTGGGGTGTGCCACTCACCTCACCATGCAGGTCTCAAAACCATCACCCCCATGGCACTCCTCAGACACCTTGCCTCAGGTTCCAAAGGGGGGATAGCATGGGCCCCCCCAAAGGCCCCACATTGGGCAGCAAGCCAGGGGGAACACCAGGAGTGGTAAGCACCCAGACACGGAGCCTCAGGTTCTAACAGGGGACAAGCTGGGCCTCCCTAAAGGCCCCACCCTGGGAGGTAAACCGGGGGAACACCAAGGATGGTAAGTTCCAGGGATAGAGAACAGGGCTAGGGGCAGAGGTTGGGCCAATGTGGGCTGGCCCAGGTGGAGCACAAAACATAATAAATAAAAAAACTCATATAATATCACTTATTTAAAAATGAATTTCATTGAGTGTTTGGGGTGAAATAAATAGAGACTAAGGACTAAAATGACATCATCACAGTGGTATGGATCAGAGGTATCAGCAAAGAAGCAACCATGAGAAATGTGCATTGGAACAACCCTGTGGGATAAACACTAGGCTGCTTGTTAAAAGCAATACTGCATTGTTACAAAAAACACCAGTTAACAGTAAAAATAAGAAAACAAAGATATTATGTTGTCAATGATCTTTAAGCATCAACTTCCCCAGCATAGAAACTTTCAAGATAGTCACTGATGACACACTCTTGTAGCTAATTTTTCCACATGCATTTTGTTACCAACCTTTTTCTCAAGATATGTGGCTGCAGAGTAGCTATGATCAAATTATTCATGTTGGTATACATCTTCTGATTTTGCAACACAGTTATAATACTAACTCATTTCTTACAATTGACAATGATACTACTGTGTATAGATCTACTGAACACAAGGTTTTACCAGTGTGTGCTATAATGCAATCTTTTGATCCCCATTATATTTTAACAGTATACTGTATGCATCTTTTCACTGGTCTTCTCTAAACAAGTTTAGGCAGTCGCACAGACTTCTGTTCTCGTACAGACAAGTCACTCTTCAAACTCTGACTTGTTTCTGCAATTTTCTTACCAAACCAATGTGCATATTCGTTGCCATCATTACAGTAATTGGCATTCTCTGTATCTTAGCTCCATAATTAAACTTCTGATTTCACATTTTCTGCAACAGCTGCATTTCTGATTACCTGGAAGAAGCAACCTATCTGATTATGAATAATTAAATGACATTTAACAAATTAATAATTAATGAGTTAACACGTAACCTGCTGCTCCTTTAGTAACTCAGTAACTTCATATCTGTCTCAGTCCCACATAATTATTATGCCACTGGTATGGGGGCCATCAATGCCAAAGATGCTCCAGCAGTGCTAGGATTGGACTGGGGTACAGGGGGCCTGCCTGGAAAATCAATAGTAGATGGCACAGGGAGACACACTCATACCAATATTGCACTTAAATTTTATACACTAGCTCTGTGTCTGCATCTTACATTTATCTACAGTGCCCCATATACCCCATTTAATTAGAAAAAAGATAACAAATGCAAAGAATTTCCGAGTTTAGAATATGGCAAGGTACCCATCTGAGGGAGCAACACTTGGAAATTTCCAGGTATCCATACATGGGCATCAGGGAACAGTGCTGGGGGGGGTTGTCACTGGACTACCAGGGATGGCAGGCTGCTGTGTTGCTGTCTGCAGTACTGCAGCCTGCCTGTGGGTGGCCAGCCAATTTAGGCATGCTGTTTTCATGCCTAACTTTATGTGTTTCATCTCCTGCACTTAGGCAGCCCATCTTTTCTGAATATTCCATTGGGTGGAATATTCATGGGCATGCCCCCTCTGCTTGGGCTGCATACATTAATTTTTGGGGGGCATGACCCATCTCGATTTCAGCAGCCTATCTGTCACTTTTGAATATGGCAGTTTGGAGCAAGTTTTGAGATGGGTGGCTCATCTTCATTTTTTTCGGATATGCACTGCCCACCTCTTTTGAAAATGTGGGCTCTAGTAGTTACTCCATGGGGTATTAGTAAGACAGAGAGCAAGGGGGGATAGTGTAGACAAAATGCCTGCACTGACAGAAGGTTTCAGGGTATGATAAGGTGTTACAGACAGACTGGACCATTGATCATTTTCTGCCATCATTATCTAAGTTCCTGTGTTTCTAAAAGAGCAAAAAATGTGCAAGTAGTGGCAAGAGAGAGAAAACAATAAAATGTATCAATTCAAAATCAGTGCAAGAATAGAGTACTATATGTGTGCAATACGAGAGCAAAATCAAAACCAGAGGAGGATCAGAGTATTGTAACTGTGAAAAAGGGGCACATTGAGGAAGTATGCACTATTCCTAGTACATACAGTAGTAGTATCTACTTGTGGAGACTTAAGCCATGTAGGCAAGAACACAGAGGGACAGAATGGGCTGGATGAGAGTAATAAGTTAGAATCGGGGGAGAGGATAGGAGAAAAGAAAAGACAAGGAGGGAATTGAGGGAAAGGAGGAAGAGGAGGTTCAGCGCAGAAACATACATGAGAGGTGTGGCCATGGAGTAAGGTCTTTAGGGCAGAGGAGAGGAGGAGGAATGGAAGAGGACGGGGATGCCTGACTGGCAGAGAAGAGAAAGAGAGAAGGAGCAATGGTTGGAGATTCTGAGATGGCAGGAAGGAGGAAGATGGCAGGTGGGTAGGGGCAGAGGTAGATGGGGAGGAACTCAAACCAGAATTTGGAGATAAAGGAGGTGCAGTGTGAGAGGTAACAGTAAAGGGGACATGCACAAAGCGGTAGTGCGGTGTTATTGTCTTGTGTGATGACACTCAAGCAGCTAGAGAAACAGCACACACACAAGGCCACATCAAGTATCCCAGTACTGACACTGTAGTGCAGCATGAGAGGGGTGCTGCACTTTTGAGGTGCCGTCTTTCAGATGAGACATTAAACTGAGGTCCCATCTGCCTGGATTGGTGGTAGTTCAGGTGGATGTTAAAGATCCCATGGCACTTATCGAAAAGAGTAGGGGTGTTTTTATTTATAATAATACATACAGGAAATCACATGAAACAATAAAGATGATACTTGATCCTCATAATAAACTACAATGAAACTGAAAAGGTAGAGGGAAAAAAAACATAAGAAAGGACACAAATTAAAAAGAAAAAATTCATAATTACCAAACAGTGATACTGCCTAAAAAAAAACACCAAAAAAAGGGGGGGGGGTTAGGGAGGAAGGTTAACTATCCAAGTTATTTATATTTAATAGTGTAAGAAAAACCCCTCCACCAAAAATTTACTTTATCAACGTTATACATTTATCTTTCAAATAAACTTTCAACAATTCATTCATAACATAACAACAAAACCCTTCCACTGTACTCAATTTCTGATAAATTACCCATTGACATCATAATTGCCATAAAGAAAATCTTAAACATGACATGCAAAAAAAATTAATAACATGTGTTTATCATATATCTGTAGGCAGAGTGGCACTATTCCAATAATTAAAGTCTCATAATTAATAAGAGACAACCAAGGCATATTCCATCTATTAGCAGCATATTTCCATATTGATTTAGAAAAAGAACAATACAAGAAAAAATGCTCCATAGTTTCCTCTTGGTTTATACAATCAGGAAAAGGACAATTCCTCTCTTCCCTAGCCTTATACTTAGCCGTGCCTCTCACATTTAAACGAACATACATGATGAGCCACTGGGTTTCCCACATCTGTATAGGGAGTCTGGGGTTATTTAATTGTTCTACAATATTTTTAACATCTGCAGAGGGGCAATTTTTAAAACATGGGTCAGTAGGATAGACTCTAGCCATTATCATCCTATAAAGATCTTTCGTATTGGAAGAAGAAATTTGTTCTTTTAACACCTGCCATTTATACAGCTTTTGTGCGGAAGGTCGGAAATATGCTGGGAAATGAAGATGTGTATGAATTTTAGGAGCATAAGTTATCCAGGCCTGCAGATATCGCTCTAGAGACTGCCTAATCCAAAACCTATCTCGACTAACTGAAAATAAAAACATTTCCATAAATTAAGTGAAATAAACAATACATGACAAAAATAACTGGGTCCACCATACCCAAACCCCCTTTGTCCTTAGCCAAATATGTATAACATCTTTTCACTGGATTCAGTCTATTCCCCCATAGAAGTTGGAAACAACAACTATATATTCTGGCTTCATATTGAGTAGGTACTGGAAAGATTTGGGCAATATATTGTAAACAGGGTAAAATAAATTGTTTTAGAACCTGTATTCTTTTGAGTTTGGAAAATTTGAACTGCTTCCACCTAGCAATTTTCCTCTCAACCTTTTTACAAACTAAATCCCAGTTATCGACTGGAAAATTTTATGGCCCAAAAAGAACACCCAAAATAGTTATAGGTTCACTAGAGAAACAGATATTATTAACTAAAATAGGAAAATGAATAACACTCCCTATCAGAAGACCTTTGGATTTTGTGTGATTAAGCTTAGCATTTGACAAAGAAGAGAAAAGAGAAAATTCTGTAAAAAATTCCGCTATCTGCTCCTGAGAATTAAAAAAAGGCAAACATCATCAGCAAAAGCCTGTACCAATAATTGATCATTTGATAAAGGTTTATGTACCCCTTCCCAGTGGGGAGGGTTAGTTAAAGCACGTAACAAAGGCTCTAATGAAAAAACATATAGAAAGGGGCTCAAAGGGCACCCTTGACGCACCCCAGTATTTATTTCTATTCCCTTTGTTATATGCTCCTTAACCACTGGATAGACTTTAGATGATTTTTATAAAGCCCGAATCATCCTAACAAATGAAATCGGGATCCCAAGAAATTCCAGGACCCAAAATAAAATTCCCTGGTTAACCCTATCAAAAGCTTTCTCCAAATCAATTGATAACAACAAAACAGCCTTCCCTTCTAAAGATAAATATTCTATTACCTCTCTAATGATTATTAAAGGTGACTGGATATTCCTAGCTGGGACTCCACAATATTGAAATGGAGAAATAACTTTACCAGCCAATAATCGTAACCTATTGTTCAACAATGAGGCAAAGATTTTATAATCAGTGTTTAAAATAGTAATGGGCCTCCAATTCCTAAGGTCTCCTTTATCCCCTGATTTAAATATATAAATCAATAGTCCTTCTGTAAAAAAATCTGGGAACTGAACTTTAGAGACAAAAAAATGAAAAACTAAAAGTAAACAAGCGTGATGTCTGTTTGAAAAGATTTATAAAAAGAATTTGGAAGGCCATCTAAACCTGGCGTTACATTATCTTTTAATTTTTTAATAACCCTTTGAATTTCAAGGCAGGAGAAAGGAACTTCCAATTTATCCCTCTCCTGGGCTTCTAAAAGGTCAGGAGGCACCCCTAAATAATGTGCAATCTCAAAAACAGAAGGTTCCAAAATTCGTTTTAAATTATCAAAATAATCTTTAATAATAGAATTAATACCCCCTGCATCCTCCACCTTAATCTGATTGCACATGAGATATTCCAAAGCTGTAGAATCCTTTAGTGTTTTACATAATGCAAAGGGATCCCAAAAAACTGTTTTAGAAGAGTGATTAGTAAGGACCGCTTACAAAGTTTGAGAACTATTATATTGATATAGTTTCATTTGATCTTTAATGTGTTGAATTTGATCCGAAAAATCATACTTAGATGTATTTGGCTAGGGTAATCAGGTAGTGCAATTGAGACCTTAACTTTAAATATGAAAGAAAATCAGAATTCCGTTTTCTTTTACCATATTTTTGAAACCAAGAACAACAATCTTGCTTTGTTTCCAACCACCAAATACCTAAATCAGAATATAAAAATGCTATTGATAGCCTGGCCCTCAATATAAGGGAAATTGAGTTTATTACTACAGCCTCTTTCAAGATGGAGGCATTTAGTTTCCATCGCGAAGATTTCCTCCCAACAGAGGGGAAAGTGCCCACTTCAACCAACACTAAGAGGTGATCTGAGAATTCCACAGGGACTATATTAAAATTTCCTATTCCTGTATTTTTGAAAGGAATAGATAATCGATCAGAGAACCAACTTTTCCTTAAAAAAGTAAAATTAGAATCTAGTTTTACCGAGGGTTACAATTAACCAAATCTCCTGTCTTGATAATTGATGCTAAACAGTTTGAGTCACAATAGATTTTTTGTTTACCCCACCTTTGATAGAGAGAGTACAATTAAAATCGCCTCCCAAAAATAGTAAGGGAAGAAATCAAAAGGGTTGAATTAGTTTCATGTACTCAGTTCAAGAGCCTTTGTCTGGGGATTATAAATATTAATAAATCTACAAGCTCTAGAGTGCCATAGACCATTAATAATTAAAATTCTCCCGGAATCAATTCAATTAGTTTGAGTAACACAAAATGAAAAGAATTAAACAAAATACCTATCCCATCTGCCCTGTCCCTTCCAAAGGACCAAAAAGAAGGCCCCCAAGGCCAGTCCCTTTTTGAAGGAAAAAATTTGTTCTTGAGCAAACATTCAGGTTTCTTGGAGAAAACATATTCCCAAAGATTGGTCTCTAAGGAGCTGAAAAACAGCTCGTCTTTTAGCAAAGTTAAGCAGACTGTGTGTATTAAGAACACCCCAAATAAACCTGGCCATGAAAGTAAAAAACCAAAAACAAAAGAAAAACAACCTATTTTTTCCTCCTTTTCTTTTTTTTCTCCTTATAATCTTCTATAGGGGCACTCATACCACCTTGAAAGGATTGTTGGGAGTCCGAGTCTCCAACATCCATCTCTGAATCCCCCCAAGAGGTAAACAAAGCAGCATAAGAATTTGGAGATTCAAAAGATTCATTTTTAGAAACAACCCCAGCCTTCACATATCTATTTGACCAACGTTGAGGAAGGGAAGATAATCCTACACTGTCCCTAGTAGATTGTTCTGGTTCTATAGTATCAGTGTAACAAACAGGATCTAGAAGATTTACCACTTCTGCTTCAATTTTGACAATAATAGCTGGAACTACAGAAGGGGAAGGGGAAGTAGGAGGAGGAAGGGGGGCAAAGGGGCCTTGAACTGGGAAACCAAATCTAAGGATTCCTGCTGAAGAGGAGGAGCCATTTTCTTAGTCTCCACTTTTTTGGAAACTGCATCCTGGGCCTGCAGAATGATTAAGTCTGTACTACCACAACAGGCCTTATTTTTAGTGGCCCAAGAGGAATCTTTAAAAGCATGGCCAAAATCCTCACATAAGTCACACTTTGTGTGGTTCGCACACTGCATAGTGATATGACCCACTTCCCTACAATTATCACATCTCGGCTGGTCACACACACTAGAAAGATGAGATTTAGCTCCACACTTATAGCATGCCCTGGGTTGCCCACTGTAAAAACATACCCCTTGATCTCTCCCCAACAAAAAAGCATTTGGAATATGCTCAATTCCGGAATCCGTTTGTCTAAGCTTCACCCTATATTTCCACCCACCGGTCCAAAACTGCTCAGAGTCCAAAATAGGGTCTGGATCACTTAGTATATCACATTTTTGGGAAAGCCAATAAGTAATATCTTCCACATGGACCTCCTCGTTCCTAAACATCACTGTGACATTTTTGATTAAAGGCTTAGAAAGTGGAATTACCAAGAAGGGGGTCCATATAGGGGAAAATTTAACTTGCCCATAACGTTCCCAGAAAAGGTCTAAATTATAAGCTGAACGAAAACTAATGTCAAAATTATCTTCCCCGGAAATATTTATAAATGCAAAAACATCTCTTGGTAAAAATTTAAATGGATCCTTAATAAAATATTTCCCCACATAATGTCTATCGGGCCTGACATCCATGCCACCTTTGTAGCATATTCTCACTGCGTTCCTCCGAGGTGCAGATTCTCTTCTAGATTTAGAAAAAAGTTCAGATAAGAGAGGTTTAGTTATAGGCTCCAAAGCCCCCAGACTCTCTTTTTGCGCTGAAGCCTGTGATCCTGAAGCCAAGTCCACCTTTGGAAAAGGTTGTAGATTAGGTACAGATGTTTGTACCGGCATAGCTGTAGCAGGAAAAGTAGAAGGGATACTCTGTAAATTAGTCTTTGGCCACCACTCAGGAGTCTAAAGATTAAGTGAAGGATCCCAGGCTGAATCCGGGGTCCAAATCCCTGATGGGCGCTTCTCCCATCCAGCTCCCTGTAATGCTTTCTGAGGAGACCAGGAAGCATCATGTATACTAGAAACCCCATTTTCTTGATGTATTTGGACAGATTCTAAATTAACCGCACATTTTTTAGACTGGGAAAACTCCTGTGCAACAGCTGTAGACCCTTGTAGTAAAGGTGCATTGTGTTTAGTGGTAACCAGCAGAGAAAAACTAAATTCAGTCACTCCTTGTTGATCATTAACCTTTGTTTGATATGATATAAGATGGGTCTCAGTCTGTGCAGTGCCAGAAGGCGACTGCGGATGGAACACAAAACCCGATTCCTTTGACAAAGTTATAGCAGTTTGAAACTTTGAATCCACATGTTGCAGCACCGAAGCCGCAGTAGGCCGTTTGAAAAGTTCAGAAAGAGTCGAAACCGGCTCACCGACAATGGCAGTCTCAAGAGATGTGCCCGCCTTTCGGCACTCACTATTCTCAGCGATTAACCTGCCAGCCGGCACACTCATTTCAGTTTTCCAAGCCTTGGAAGAAACAGTAACGCACTCACCCTTCTTCTTTAAAGGGAGCTGACCGACAACTTCCTCATTCCTGCTGTCAATATTCGCTGGCAGCTTGTCAGACTCCTCAGCTGAGATAGCGTGTGACGTAGAGCTTTGCAAAACAAGTGGTGCAATATATGAAATTTCCACCATGGTTTCTTTGCCTTCACTCCGTAAATTAGAATTTCTTGCAGTTCTTAATAACTCCGTTGTAGACCTCTCTGGTACCAACAGCTCCGGTACTGATAGAGCTTCATGAAAAACCTCGTCTCCTTCACCAACCGGCATATTCAACACGGCATCAGAAAAAACATCCTCTGGTAGTAGTGAGGCCTTCCCCACTACTAGACACACATCCACCTCCTCCGACAACTCTCCCAGAGTGGCCATCTCACACAGAGACGACCGTCCACCCACACGCAAAACAGATGAAACCATAGCAGAAGAAGTAGGCTGAAAAGCAGGAGCTGAAACCTGGGGACAGAGAGCAGCATTTCCACCACCTCCACCAGGATCTGGAACAGCAGCCATCTTGGAGTCACCAGCAAATGGGTCCCCCCTGCTCACAGGAAGTAGAGTAGGGGAATTTCCCTGGTGTCCTGGTGAAATTTTCCTCATTCACTACAAATACCACCAACAGATTAATCTGGTTCAACGTTAGTTGGCATTCATCTGTATCCCCTTCCCCCGGATCATGCCTGAAAATAGGCAGGATTTGTCTAGTGCACTTACCCAGTCAACTAAAACTAAATAAATAAATAAATACAGTGATTTATTAAGGGTACAAAACCCCACATAACAGTAAGTGTAAACAGTGCAGACAGTTTCCTCTGGACATGGATGATCATTGACAGACCTACATGGGGGGGGGGGGTTGTTTAACCAGGAAAGGCACACTAAGACAGAGCTTGTTTTCAGGTGTGACCTGGGAGAACAAGAAGGTTAAGTGACTTGCTCAGGGTCACACAGTATGCAAGTCGGGGCTGTGGGAGTCATACCCAGGTCTCCAGGTTTGCAACTCAGTTCTCTTAACCACTATGCTATAGTGCCTCCTACAAGCCATCCTGTCTCTTCCTCAGAGGGTGGAGTCAGGACCTAGCAAGGCTGTTTAAATACAGCACAGCTGTTTTAAATGGGTAATCCTCCAAATAATACAAACTATGCTGTCAGTTTTAATTCTTAAGAGAAAGCTAACTCTGATTACCAGTATCAATATGAGGAAATACAATTAGCATATAGGCAGGAGTCAGTAGACGGAGTACAAAATGAATACAGCAATAACTGAAATTATATAATGGCAAGAAAGAATTCTGGCCTCCGATTGGTCAGTCTGGGACTGGACCCGTGATGTTATCCCAGCATAACATCACAGATCTAGTCCCAGCATACAGAAGACCGCATAAAATGTAAAAAGAACAAATCACCACAGAAAGAGGCTTCTGCTAACTCTAAATGTCATGCCTCCAGTCGCACCTTCACATCCTCCACTCTCGCACTGCCAACTACCTTCATGGCATTCCTCTTGCCAGTAGTCCGACAGTGATTCACAGTAATAGATTCAACAAGCAGAGTTTGCAGCACACAAAATAAATTACATTTTCATGGCCTTTTTCTTGCCTGAACCCCGCGACTTCAGTAAACCATGGAGACTGTAACTGCCGGTCACGCGGTTCACTGACACAGCTCTGTTCATGGGGAAAAAATATTCCATGAACATTTAATTTCTGTTGTCTCTTTCAATGGCACACATCCTTCATCCCTGTCTTGCTCAAAAAAGTAGAGTAAAGTAATCATTTACCACCTGCGAATGGTGCTGTAAATGTAGCGCAACAGCAATCGGCAGTCAGTAGCAGTCATGATCATCACAATTTTCTCCCAGTACAAACATTTATTCATGGAACAGTACTGGGAGAAACACTAAAAAAATCTATTTGTAGGTCAGGGAGAGAGTGTGAGCAGGATCAGACAATGGGGGGAGGGGAGATCCGGTGAGACAGCTGTGTCAACAGACACAAACTGTGCCACTAAGATAGAGAATGGCTCCACATAGTGGAGAAACAGTAAAGGGACTCTTTTTTAAAAAAAAAAGTGCTTCCACTCTGAAAAACTACATAAAAACTATTTTAAAACTATATTTATTTTTTTTTCTAATTCTCTTTGTAAACAAGTCATTGTATAACAGGAATAATGCACTCCAGGGTGTATCGTGCTGGGATAACATCGCCTCTCAGGTGTTGGACACACTCAACCTTCGGCCTTGTGCTCAACTATCTGAGACGTGACATTATCCCAGCATGACACACACCCTGTCATGCATTATTCTTTTAATTTTGGACAAAAATTAGATGATGCACTTCAGTCTGGAGCACCAGTTTTGAGGAGAACTTAAAAAAGGAATCAGAAAAAGTACATAAATATTAATGCATTAAGACATGAACTTATCTGTAATTTCATCAAAAAATAATGTTTAAAAACCAGTAAATAAAACAATAGCTATTGAGCAACAGTACAAGACTAAAATCAGGAATGTTATGTAGATGTCTTGGCTCAAGGGTATTTAAAGATGACCTTCCCTGATGGTCCAAAAAAAGTATTCTTGCAGTCATTTTTTGCAGTAATGTACTTCAAATGTTGTGTGCATGTGTTAGTTTTGTCAAAAGTTTACTCTTCTTTCCATATTTTGAAATGTTTTCTAGCCCAGCTGCACTTGCCATTGCTGTTCAGCTGCTGGGTTGCTGGCTCCTGCTGATGTCATTGTATAAGTAGGGGTGAATCACACTGTACTGTACAATGACGTTGTAGCAGTTTCACTAGGAAAAACTTCCATAACTTGGTGTGCTTACTCCAGTAGTAGTGCAGAATTAGTCAAGGGATTTTTAAAGATTTTTAAAAACCCCTATTGAGAATTCTGAAAGCTTTTCTTAAGGATTTGTTGTTGTTGTTGTTTGGTGGTGTGTTCAGTGCTAGCAGGAGAGGCAGGGGTCAATTTTAACATTATTTTACTAGCCAAGACCCAGTGCAAATTGACCAGGGCTAGTGCAGCATACTCTCTACTTGTCCGTCTTGAATAGTGCAGTTTTTTCTTGGCTAAAAATTAAGTTAAAAATGTCCCTGAAGTAGTAGTCTCTAGTTCTTATGCTACTCTCTCTCTCTCTCAATGTTCCAAATGACCTGGTGTGATTGACAGCTCATTAAGAGCTGCAGTCGTCTAGCAATTCAAGGACAAAAGCATCAATGGGAGTCATCATTAGCACTCCACTGTTACGCCTTTCAGCTAGTGTCTAGGGTGTACTTATGGGTAGCTCCCAGTTTTCTGAATGCGTGTCTGTCTGACAATTTGTCCCACATTATTAAGATCAGTGGTTCTCATTTTCCTACATATTGAGTGTCTGTATCCAGAACTTCAGTGACAAAATGCTGTGAGGTATACTGGGAGGCATTACTGAGTACCGATTACAAAGGCATAAAACACAGATGAAAAAACTGACAGTGAGCTGTCTCTGGTTACAGCAACTATCTCTCTAATTCACTGTGCTTTGCTACTGAGGCAAGAAATAAATCCACTGTATTAAATGACATATACACAAGGCATTCCTTAACCACTGGAGCTGGCATATTGCATTGCTAACTGGGTGTCTTGGGGAAGGGGGTACAATGCTGAACATAGTATGTACACCAAATTATGGAAGTGTTCCCTAGTGCAGCCTCTGCATTATCATTGTACTGCACAATACCATTCACTCCTTCTCCATATAGTGATGTCACCAGCACAGCCCAGTGTTTGCAGCAACACCAGGCTCAGTGTAGAAGCTGTGGTGCACCACACAGTTTTTAGCAGCTCAGAATGCAAAATCTAATTGCAGGGAACATTGCAGAATTACAAAACAAGAATCAATGCAGAAAGGGGAATTGTATGCATTCATGTTAAAATGACTGGGGAAGGTCCTTTGTAGACACAATGTCTCCCTTTGAAGAAGAGTAGGTAAGCAATCAGCACTCATCACATTAGGATATTTACTGTACATGTAACTGCCATAGCTTGGAATGTGCTATAGAGAGGTCACCCACGTGGGGGTGCAACACATTCTGTCAGTGCCACTGAGTTGGGCATGTGTACAGTTTTTAGTTAGTACTGTTAATTCTATGAAACATGACCTAGGCAGTTCTTCTGGTTATTGTAACCATGAGGAAAGATTGGTGCTGAGCACTCTTAATGGATCCTTAGGGACCTAATTTGAAAGCCACCAAGATACTGTTGCTTGATAAAGATAATAGAAGGCTCCATCTACAGGGGGTAGTGAATGGCACCCTGCAGTGAAACACCTGAAGCCAGCTTAGGCTGTCTACAATATGAATGAAACAGTTTAACAGTTTGGCCTAATAACATGCATGTCATTAAACTAAAGCTCAAACACCTTTAAAGTTCTGATTGTCACATTATCTCTTGTGTAACAGGGGGTTACCCAGGGAATGGTACAGACCAGGGCTGGGGAATTTTGGGAGCTCAGTGCATTTTAACTTGGGATCTTCTAGTCTCTTAGGTGCCAGTCAGGGCTGGGGATAAGAAATACAGACCTCTGACAGCGAAGGATAGAGCTCTGAAAGGATGAGCTGATGATTTTGCAATTGGTAAATGTGGCAAACTTCAGCATTTTGGACACCAGTGAAGCATGTCTGAAGGAACTTGCTTTACCTTGGTGCTTTGGCCTTTCAGCATCATGATGCAACACTTTCTATAAGGGGTGCAGCAGTGGGCATGTCAAAGTCGCCTGTGTGTGTAAGCCTGTCAGCCAGTCAGTGAGGGAAAAGTAAATTGTTGCCTGAGACACAAGGTCTCTCAGTGGGTTGACGTGGAGTCTGCAGTGTTGGTGTGTGACTTGGTGGTATAGCTGTTTCCTATCGCCTCAAGAGTCATACAGCACGACATCTTGTGCATGCACTGGGCTGCATATACTGTATACAGTTGTATGTTGTTTGTCTTACTGGTGATGGCTGTC
Organism: Neoceratodus forsteri; assembly: GCA_016271365.2. Classification (NCBI taxonomy): domain Eukaryota; kingdom Metazoa; phylum Chordata; order Ceratodontiformes; family Ceratodontidae; genus Neoceratodus; species Neoceratodus forsteri. The sequence goes on from CM057455.1 coordinate 474,438,801, forward strand.
TGTGGTTGCTTGTGTGGTCTTGGTTTTTTTTTTATTATTTTTTGCTGCTTGTAGGGGTACAGAGGTAGGGTTGGAAACCTTAATGCTACATTTCCTTACTTTTGTGGCATTAGACTAAACTCTAACTGGTGCATTAATGCAGTTTTTTGCAATGAATTATAGTAGCACGGTAGTGCCACTATGGTTAGGGTTGAGTAGGCTGTTTAGCATTAAACCCCTAACTTTGCATTTTAATAGATTCACCCCAGTTCAATGGATTTGCACAAAATATTGCATGTGTGGTCTGGGTGCATCTCTTGTCCTGCCAAGTTTTGATACACTCAGATGTGCAGATTCCGAGATCCAGATAGTGAAAAAAGTGAAATATCTTTCTTTTTTTTTTTTTTTGCTGTTTTTGTGTCATCATCTAGCTCCCAGATGGTTTGGAATTTTTGTTTGAAATTTTCAGGGTAGAAAGGGCTTGGCCCAGAGTGGTTCCTTTCTTTAGTTTGGTGAACAATTATTAATCTGTTCCAGAGTTATAAGGATTTGAAATTTCAGTTCTTAGAAAAAGAATTTGACCATATGAAAAAGGATTCTTTTTGGTATGGGGGATAATCCTGTTTTGTGAGAAAAAATTATTTTTTCATCTGGCCACCATCTTGTTTCTGTTTTTTTCCCATAAAGATTTTTCAGAAACCTTAAAATTTATATAATGGAAATATACCATCACATATATATTTCTAGTCTGGACCCAGTGTGCTGCATTCTGCAGTTAGTGTTTGGAACAATGACCCAGAAATATGTTTTTAACATATTTTAAATCTTTTTTTGTGAGATGATTTTCCTTTTATGTATGGCTGTATGAAACAGGAATAGGGCCATATGAAACAAGATTACCTTCATAGAAAAAAATAATTTCAACAGTTTTTTTCCACATTCTTTTCTCATATGAAGGACTCTTTTTTCATGAGAACAGCACAAACTCACAAAAAGGATTCCTTCATATGAAAAAGAATTTAGACTTAGTTTTTTTCACCTTCCTTTTTCGTAAGAAGAAATCTTTTTTTTGTGAGAATGACACAATCTCGCAAAAAAAAAAGACTCCTAATGAAAAAAGAATTTGCACATTTTTTTTTCACATTCCTTTTTCATATAAAGGAATCTTGTTTCATGAGAATTACACAATCTCATGAAAAATAATTCCTTCATGTGAGAAATGAATTTGGATTTAGGTTTTGTTTTCTACATTTCAACTTTAACAAGCCATAACTCCATCAATGTTTGGAGTTAAGGGACAATCTATATTTCATACAAAAGGTCTTAATGAGTACTACAGCACTGATACAAATTACCCTACAAAAGAATTCAGGTGCCCTATATGAAACATAAACATTGAAAATGTTGAGTTCCTATAGGATAACATTTCAACTTTAACAAGTTGTAAGTCTGTTAAAGGACAATCTATACATGAAAATGGTTCTCAATGAGTTCTACAGTAATAACACATAATACCCCCAAAAAATTTAGGAGTCTTATAAAAACCCATAAATATTAAAAAATGAAAATTCCCATAGGTTAACATTGCAGTTTTAACAAGGCATAACTCTGTCACTCTGTGGAGTTAAGGAAGAATTTATGTATCAGAAAAAGGTCCCAATGAGTACTACAACACTAACACATAATACCCCCAAACAAATTTAGGGACCATGAAAAAAAGAACATAAAAATGAAACAATGAAAATGTTCATAGGATAACACTGCAACTTTAACAAGCCATAGGTCCATCAATAATTGGAGTTAAGGGGCAATGTATGCATTAAAAAAGGTATCAATAACTACTATAATACTAATACATAATCCCCCTAAACATCCATGGGGTGCGCACTGCACCCCAAAATTACCTCCAGTCATCACCATGGTGCCAAATGCACAATGAAAGTGTGATCATCATCAAAAATGTCTCAAAGGTGTATCTTGTCTTCCACTATAATCATGTCAAATTTCACAGCAAGCTGACAAAAATTTACCGATTTATAGGTAACAAAGTGAACACCACATTTTTTGCCCATATACATGTACAATGAACCACTGCAGTTAAGAAGGACACTTAATATATTTTTCCTTTGAAATGAGCCCCAGAAAAAAAACAATTACAACCAAGAATATACATTGCTTTTCTGGAAGCATGGAAACACAGGGCCCAAAGGCCCTGCATTTCCTCAGCCAGATAGATGTATTTGAGGGATGGAAGCAGTGGCATCATGCCCATAGGGCCCGAGGGGGCATGTGCCCCCCCAAATATTGTTGTGAAGGCTATTAAAAAAAATTATTTAGCATTTTAGTCTTTTATTGTCCCGTGAGCTGAAAAAAAAGGTGCTTTTTCAAAGACTTTTTGGTGGGGGGCGTAGAGTGGGGGTTACGATCCGAATCGATTAGTGTGTGTGTAAAGACTGAGTGAGAGCTTCCGGGGGTTTTAAAAAAAATGACTTGCTCCCACTGAGCTGGTGAATGGCTTCAGGGCTGAGCTGAACCCCTGTAAAAACAAAGAAAGAGAGAGAGAGAACATCACAACTGACAGTTGATTGGTGGTAGCTGACAGCAGCCAGCAGCCAATCACAGCTAAGGCGCAAGGAAATTGCTCACGCAGCAAATTGGTTGTCGTTCATCATTGTCAGTCAATTGAGTGCCATTCTCTGATCTAACAGTCATTTGAGTAGAGAGGAATCATCAGTCGGCACTGAGAGAGCGCGGTCGGTTGATCGGTGTGTACCTCCAGATCAGAAAAGACTGAAGTTCCTCCTGAGTCCTGGCTTTTAACTAGTAGAAAAAAGATCAGTACCACAGGGAAAGGAACTTGGAAGCTAGGTGAAGAAGTAGTTTTTTAAATTTAACCCAGCACTGCCAAATGCCACACCATGGCAACCCATCCCCCACCTTCCTGTATCAGAGCAGAGGTACCCACCGTAATACTTTCCTAATTCCAGGATCTCTCACAAAAAAAATCCTGCTTTGCTTATTTATGTTTAATCTTTCCTGATTCATTATTCTATTTGAAAGGAGGTTATTATATTGACTGTCAATATAATCTCCTTTCAAATAGAATAATAAAATAATTGACTTAATCGTTATTGCGGCCCACCTCTCCCCTGTCTATGATTAGTGTGTATTTAGCAATCTAGTTTCTCCTTCTAGTTTAATATTTTAGCCATGTGGTTAGTACAGCAAGCAATTCCTCTACTAACCCAAATTCTGGAGTGGAACTTGATAGAATCCATACTCCTGTCCTGAGATTGTACTGTGAATTTAACTTCTCCCATGTGTGTGTGTTTTTTTTTGCTATATGATACAGTTAACAACTATGGTTATGTTGGGTGAAATGTGTGAAAAGAGGGACATGTAAAGGCACTGTCCGTTTTAGTTTGAAATAGCATGGAATAATTTTGTTAGAACAGAACTAACTACTCAGTATGAATGCATATTATTTTCAATGTTGTGCTCAAAATGTAAAAAAAAACCACGAGCTTTTATGTAATTCATGCAGCAAGTGTGATCGGGTGATTTTTCTTTTTTTTATTTTGCTGAAAGTATTGAGCACATTTGTTGAGGCATCAGAATTTTTTAATGTGCTTTATCATCAGAGGTGTAAGCTGTAGTTACAACTGCTATCCATGTTTGTTGACCTGATAGGATAACTGCAGGATGCTCAAGCTGTTTTTACATTTTTTTTTAACTGTCACTTGGTAGACAGAGCATTCAGTACTATATTCTGCACATATTAATAGATTTAGGCTGGCTCCACAGTCGTAACCTCATCACCTCTAGTGTTAGCTTTATTGTGGATTCATACATCAATTCACTGGTGATATCTGAATCTCGAGGATGAAACTTTCAAGGTCCGACTGTGAATACATGTGACACATGTGGCTATATTGTAATTTACTATGCCATTACTTATGCATCTAGGAATTAATCTGGGTTTGTTGTGTATTTAAAGCTGCTACATCCTATTACTATTGTCCGAGGAAGAAAACTGCAAACCATCTTTACTAGGCTAGCCTTGATTAAGTGCAAGAGCTACAAATAGATCTGTTAGAATTTGATTATAGAACAGTACTTGTAATGTACAAAAAATTAAAAAGAAAATTGCCTTGGTAAATAAACATGATGTTCTATTACAGTATGAATCAACGTTTACCTTAATGTTTATAAGTGCTTACAAATACTGTGCCACAACTACTATAAGTCCTAACTATAAAAAATAATACTCTGCAGTATGCATTAATCTGTACAAGTACATCAAACCGCAACATGAACTCCTTTTTAAGTGCAACTTTTATTATCAGACAGTTGTCTAATTGCTTGATGGTACTTAATGTTCGTTGGGTGATGAAAAGCTTTTTCTGTTCCAATTCTACCCTAACTGAGCAATCGCTCCAACCAGGATTCGAACCCGAGATCACATACAGTTGAGAATGACCAACTCAAGATTGAGGTTTCCAGTACAGTTTTCTCTTGCAAAACATAGATGTGTAATATCTTAAACAAAATAAAAGAAACCAGCTAGTGTAAACTGTTCTTTTTTGACATCCTGTGGAGTGGAGCAGTTAACCAGTGAGGGTGGTGGTGTTTTAAGAAAAAAATCGATGAATTAGTGTGAATCCATCTCGCTAACTCGATGTTCAGTTTCATAACAGGCTGGTTCATTAATACAAACTTATCTGGCATGACTTAGAAAGCACACTACCAATGAGTATAGTACGTGTATAGTACAGATTGAATAAAAGTGCATGTTTTTTTTTTTAGTTTGAGCTCACATTGAAAAACAATATACATTTATTCTAAGTAGTTCTAGTAACGTTACTCCATATAATTTCAAACTAAGATGTATGGTTCCAACAACTGGATGTTTGCAATCCCCTTTCCTTTTTTTTTTTTTAATTCAAAGTTTATTAAATTTTCACAATAAACAATGGACAGGGTCATAACATCCCTAACCTAAAAATTATGACCAGACAGGTTAATTGACCCCGTCCCCTCCCCAACACCCCTCCCCAACCTCCCCGCACAGTCCAAGAAACATAAGAGTCCATGACATCCATGAAATTGAAAGCTAAATATTAGCCATTAGATAGTATATAATGTATGAAGAGAGGCCCAGATCTGATCATATTTCGACTTGTTATTATTAATACTTGAAATAGTCTTCTCTACTCAAAGATTAAATAATAACTCGTTTAACCATTCAGAGTAGGAAACAAATTCAGAGCTCTTCCAATGCCTGAGCACTAGTTTCTTGACAGACATTGAGATCAAAGCAATGTGAAATTTACGCTTATTAACAGATATCTGAGAATAATCCCCCAAGATACAGACCTCTGGGATGAACAGGTCCCTCAGCCCAAGGAGTGGGTCAGCTTTGTCCCTTATAGCCTCCCAGAGGGGTGATATCTTAGGACAATCCCAGAAGATGTGAAGTAGGGAACCTTCTGTCTGGGTGCATCTCGTGCAAACATTAGAGGGAGATATTTCCAACTTAGCCAGTTTCTGAGGATAGTAGTAAAGGTTATGAAGAATGTGAAACTGCATTAACCGTAATCTATCCTGCGTTACAAAACGATGGCAGTTATTCCAGATGTTCGTCCAATCCCTATCTCAATGTGGGAAGAGAGCAGCCCAGAATTCAGTTGGGCCAAACGGCACTGGGAAGCACCAATCAAACCAAATATTGTACAATTTGGATATACTTCGGGGAGAACTAACCAATGGGGCTAGCTCAGTAAGGAAGGCAAAATTATAAGATAAGGGAGTGTCCTCCCCAAATTTTTTAAGGAAGAGATGTCTGAGCTGATATACCTTAAAGTATTCGCTTTCCTTGAGCTTAAATTTCACCACAATATCCTCAGCTGACAACCAGGTACCATCCTCCTTAAGGAATAAGCTAACCCTACCATCACCTAAACTGGGTAACCATTTGGGGATAACACTTTATTGTCTGTTTTAAAAGCAGGGGAATTCCAAATCGACTGCTCCCCATCTAACCAGTTTTTATATTTTAGGAATCTACATAGCTGCAAGTGAATCTTCATAGAAACTTCAATTGTGGTGCCTTTTAACTCTTTGGGTATAGAAGCGATCTTAAATAATAATGCAGAGGGGGCTATTTTAGCCAAGCGAATCATTTCCCTCTCTATTTTGAGCCATGCAGGCACGTAATCTGAGGAATTAGATACCATCCATATTAGATATTTGGCCACACTACTGGCCCAATAGTACATACTCACATTTGGAAGTCTTAAACCACCCTTAGACTTGGGCGCCACCAGCTTGTAAAAAGCTAATATAGGCTTCTTTTTAACCCAAATAAAGTCAGTGATCAAACTTTGAATCTTTTTAAGCCAGGAGCTTGGTAGACAAATATCAAGTAACTGAATGGGCTATAGGAGACGTGGGAGCACATTCATCTTTACCAGACTAACTCTTCCCCAAAAAGAAATGGGTAATGCTGACCATCTAGCCAAGCCTAGAGCTACCGCGGACAGTAGTGCTTCCAAATAATGTTTAAAGGTACTCTGTAGATCTCTAGTTAGCACAATGCCCAGATACCGTAGCGAGTCTCTAGACCAGGCCAGACCCAAGGCGGTAATATCATTCTTAAAAACTTTATGATTTAGGGGAAACACAGTTGACTTCCCTACATTTAACTTATAATTGGATAGTTTGCTAAATTGCACTATTACATCCAACATGGCTTGAATGGAAGTCTCTGGGTGGGAGAGGTATAGAAGCAAGTCATCAGCATATGCAGCGACCTTTAACTCATTACCTAGAATAGTAATCCCCTGGACCTTCGCACAAATAATTAGTTTACAAATTAAAGGATCCAGGTAGAGATTAAAAAGTAGAGGAGAAAGGGGACAACCCTGTCTGGTTCTGGAATGCAAAGTGAAGGTCCTGGAGAATACCCCATTCCCTGAGATCTTAGTCGTTGGATGCTGATATAAGGCTTTTATCCAAGATTGACATTGATGAAGGAATCCAAAAGAATTTAATATTTGAAACAAAAAAACTCCAGTTCACTTTATCAAAAGCCTTCTCGGCGTCCAGGGAGACCAATGCACCCGGAAAAGAGGCATCCCTGGAAGCCGAGAAGACATGCGAAAGGACCCGGAGGTGGTCTGCAGAGAGTCTACCCTTCATAAATCCCACCTGAAGTGAGCCAATTAAAACGGGAAGAGCCAAACTGAGTCTATCCGCCAATATCTTTGTTAAAATTTTTATGTCTTGATTCAACAATGATATAGGTCTATAACTTTCAACGGATTCTCGATCTCTTTACCCGGTTTGGAGAGTAACACAATGAGAGCCTCAAATAGAGAAGAATCAACTTGTCCACTGGATAGTATATAATGGAAAAGAGAGAGAAGGTGGGGGGTAATTTGCTCCTTAAAACACTTATAAAAATTTGCTGTGAAATCATCTAATCCAGGTGGTTTATCTAAAGGTAGGCCCTTTATCACTTCTAGAATCTTGGACTCCGTAATAGGGGCTACTGACATTGTACCCTGGGACTCCGATAGGTGGGGCAATTGGGCCTCCTCTAGGTAGGAAGAAAGAGTACTTATTGAGGGGGGGGTTAGGCATTTCCCCATATAGGTGTTCAAAGTAATTAACAAACTCCGAAACAATCTCCTGGGGCTTAGATTTGAGAGTTCCATCTGTTTTGGAGTGAATCTGGGGGATAAACCGAGAAGATTCCAATTGCTTAATTCTCTGGGCTAGTAACTTACCCGCTTTTTCCCGTGATCTATGTATGAGGCTTTAGTACATAAAATAGCAAACTCTGCTTTCTCATTGAGCATATTCACATAGGAATCTCTCAATTTTGCCAGTTCTTGTTTAAGGTGATCTGAAGGATTTGATTGTAAAGTCGTTTCCAAAGCTGTTATCTAGGTTAACGTCTCCCTCAACCTGGCCTCCCTTCCCTTCTTCCTTGTCACGGCCATCCCAATTAGGATGCCTCAGAGATATGCTTTAAAAGCACACCATAAAACATCTGGCCTAGTATCTTATACTGTATTCAACTCAAAAAATTGTGTGATATGCTCCTTAACTTGATTTCTACACTTGGGATCCTTAAGCAGTTGGCCATTCAGTTTCCACCTGGATTGCTGCTTAGGCAAGGATGTGAGAACCAATTTGCAAAGGACCAGTGAATGATCTGAAAGCATACCCGAGTGAATAGTGGAGCCTGTCACCCCTGGTAACAAAGCTTGGGAGACCAAGAGATAGTCAATGCAGGAAAGGGACCTGTGAACAGGGAACACAAAAGTGTATTCCCTGTCCACAGGGTGGAGAACCCTCCAAATGTCACAGATTCCCAATCTATCTATTAGCTCATGCAATGCACGCTATGCCGGGGAAAACGAAACTGGGAGTGAGCTTATACGGTCCTTTCCTGAATCTATCACCAGGTTCCAGTCCCCCCCTAAAATTATGGTGTAGGTAACAGGGAAAGAATATTATTAAGTAGTCTCACAAAAAATAGGGGGTCATCTTTGTTCGGGCCATAAATGCTTCCTAAGACAAAATCTACTGAATACAAGGTACCCTTTACCAGAATAAATCTACCATGGGAATCCTTAATTTCTTGGGTAACCTGAAAAGGAATGCTTCTGTTAATAAGAATGAATACCCCACAGCTGTTTGAGGTTCCTTGGGCTGAGAAGACCTGACCAATCTGCATTCGTCTCATCTGGATAGCTTCCGAGTCAAGCAAATGTGATTCCCGAATAAACCCAACATTTGCACATAATATATCTAAATGCTTCAGTATCTTGTATTGCTTAGTTTTTCTACGGGCCCCTTTGACATTCCAAGTTAAAAAACAAAGCTCCTTAGCCATTGTACAAATACACTGAGTAATTGCAGTAATTAAAGTCATAGACTACCCTGAAAAAGAAAAACTTCAACCGACCTAAAGCAGACTGTGCCCCACCCAATAATACCTCCCTCCCCCCCCTAAACATACTCCTCTCCTTCCTACTACTAACAACCCCGAAATGTCCAACCAAAACAACCCCACAACCCACCCTCCAGTCCTCCCCTGCCCTCCCAACCCACCCCGCCTTCTATACATCGCTAAGCAGCACTCCTCCAGAAACAGCCACTCCCATCCTCCCGCCCAGCCCCGTACAACCTCTCATCTTAATAACCGAGGTTAAAGAGTAGAACAATATCAAAACCCATATGAGGCCCACAAACATCAGTGCTACATGTGAAAGCCTCTTGTATAACCACCAAAATACAAATAGCGAGTCTCATCAAACTTACCCTTAATCCTATTACTATAAAAATTACTATCACCCTTGATACAGACTAACATGAAACAGAGACATCTCCTATCTGGCACCTCACCTCAAGACTGTTGTACAAAATGAGAGTAAAACCGCAACCCTCAGCTTCAAACAGAAACAGATCTTCTCCCTATCATCTAGCAAAACAGGGTATGGGAATATGAATAGAGAGAGAACAGTCTACCAAAGTGGTCTAAATCCCCAAACTTGGGAAGATCCCCCCACAAATAGAAGGGAGATTAAAAACCTCCAAATAAACTAAGCGCCGGTTACACTCCAGACCGGTAATTGCCCCTCTGAACTCAGCCTATATCTCTCCTGTCACCAGATCTGCCTTAGCATTTCCTCGCTACTGCGATAAGTGAAAACAATCCAGTAAAATGTTCCCCTCTAGTGACCACCACTGAGAACTGCACGGCAAGTATCCCCTCTAAAAATGGTCTCTGCATCCCTCTGCGAAACTGCAGCAAGGAGAGAGAACCCCAAAAAGACTCCTACCTTGTCGACATCCCCCAGAGTGCAACAAGTCCTGCCAAGATCCCCATAAACCGGCCATCCGGACTCCCATCACAAGGACCAACCAAACCAAGAAAAAGGCCCCCTATCCCAGACATAAAGAAAGAGAAGGGAGGGCACCAAATTGGCTCCATTCAATTGGGAGACATAATACAAACAGAGCCCTATCCTAAAGCTTGTTTCACTGGCTCAGATCTCTATAATAGGCAAATCAGCAGAATTAAGCCCCCCTACACTCAAGAGACCTTCTCTGCCCCCCAAAAGGAGCCCACGCGCAAACGAGCAATTTCCTTGTATAGCTGCGATCTGAAATATCCCCACTGTTCACCAAACCTACCCCTGTGAAAATCTAGAACGCAGCTAGTTAACCGCAAAGCTTAAAGATACAGCAACTTTTTAGCTTTTAAACCCCCACTAGAGAAATAGCCAGAAATATATGACTCTGAATCAGAGACTAAAACACTGCATATTTCCATGTTTTCGTTAACATCATAAATGTCCTAAATAGTCCCTTCTAATAACCCCCGTGATAAATAGGAGTCTTTAAAGAGATCAGGCATAGCCTTTTTCAGTCCATCCATCGCAGAGTCTGAATCTTCATACGAGTGCCATTGTTCAGATATCAGGACCTGAAGCTTAGAAGGATATCGCATCCTAAAATGAAGACCAGCAGCCAACAGCTTTTTAACCACCGGGTGGAAGGCAGCTCTACGTTGCCTAACAGATAATGGCAGATCCTGGGTAACTCCGATTCTCATTCCTTCCCATTGCAGTTCTTGTATATTCTTTGACTTGAGAAAGAAGTATTGCTTCTCCAGATAGTTAAGAAAGCAAAAAATTAACGGTCTGGGAGAAACCCCCCTTGGGGGCATAGCACGCAACGCCCTATGAGCCCTCTATATAATATGGTGGGGGCCATAGGGCGAGGGTCCTATAAGTTTCTCGATAAACTTCTGCACAAACAAGATCACATCATTCCCTTCTTCCATCTCAGGCAATCCAATAATGACAGCATTGTTCCTGCGGCTACGACCTTCCAGGTCTTCAAGCTTCTGCTCCATTCTGCTGATTTTTTGCCAAATCGCAGTCACCTCAGGATTCTGCTTATCCACCTTCCTCTCTAAAGCAGTAAGTCGAATTTCCACATCTGAGGTTCTCAATGCTATGTCTTCAATAGCCTGGGAGAGGGTTTTGAATTCAGAGGTAAGGTTTCTTAACTCTTCCTTGAATGGCTGAAATTCAGCCAGGAATCCAGCGAGGGTTAATGGCTCCTGGTTCGAGCTTGGAGGCGCCATTGTCTGCGTTGAGCCAGTAGATCCAGCCCACAGTTTCTTAGGGGCCTTCTCTGGGGTAACCGGGGGTGTATGTTTGGGCGGAGATTTCTTCACCTTAGCCTCCATACTGGATCAAACACATGTATTAGCCACTTGAGGTCTTCCCCCACCAGATATAGGCAAGAATCAGACTCCCAACATTAAGAAGCTCAGAAAATACACACAAATTCAACGGCGGTGGGCAGGAGAAAATGGAAAAGCATCTTCTCAGGCCTGCTGCATCACTTGATCCCCCTGCAATCCCCTTTCTTTCATAGCATTTGTCCTTCTGGCATCCCCTCATAGGTGACAGGTTCACTCCAGGTAATAGGGGCTCAGGGCTGACCTGTCACTTACACAGATCAGTTTTCTGCTGTTACTATGGGATCTATTTTAAATGGACCGTTACTGTTCCGAGGTTGCTGGGTGTGAAGTGAACCTTTGCAGTTTAAGCACAGTCGAGAATGGAGAAAAAGCAGATTGGTAGAATAACAATATAATGGAGATGGGGTGTGGTGAGGATGCTTGCTAATGCTAACTTCCTATACCTTAAAATAGTGAGAGATGATCGATGTGAAATCTGAATGCAGGGCTCCAAAATTAGCATTTTTCCAGTAACTCCAGGGCAATTATCATTTGTTGCCTTATAGATTACTTTTTTCCTACGGAAACTGAATTGCCTGGGTCTCTTGCAAAAATCAGTGCAAGTCTATGGGAACCATTTTCCTGTAGAGTGCTCAATTTTCCTGTAAAGTACAGGAATGGTTGTAGATCTGTGAGTTGTTTTTATGTATTACTTACTAAAAGGCGAAGCAGACCTGAAATATTGTGATGGGGATGGGGGGCATGCGGAGGGAGGGAGGGAGATTATTGAAGGATAGGAGAGGGCAAAGGCCTGTGGGTGTGAGTTGTTACCTGGAATAATACTATATTGTGCTGTTTAGGTCAAAAAAAGCTAATAAAATGTGAAACTCATCTTTTCTTGTTAGTGGCCCAGGCAAATAAAGCAGTATTGCTGCTGCTCATGCTTCCATGCTATGCATGGGAATTGAGATTTGTGTACCTGGGGAGGTAAGCAGTGTTGTGTCATTCCTGAAGTGGTTTGTGACTGATCTGCCAAGTTTGGTCTCTGTCATGTGAGCAAAGGTTGGACTGATGCACTTGTACCATGAGGGAACATGCCACCCTGATGGCTTCTGGGATGAAGAAAAAGGGAATGATGATCAGGCGATGGCTTTTGCTCTTTACCTGGGTCCTTATCGCAGGCTGTCACTCACTGCTTGTGTCCTCCACCCAACTGGAGTCAGTCCTCATAGGGTATCCATCTTGAGGGTGAGTAATGAGTGCATGTTGGGTGAGACTGAACTGGTGAACATGATAGGGGTTACCTCCACTGTGTAAAAATGGGTATTAAAAATTGCAAATCTGCTTCAAACACTTGTTGATTAAATACTCATGACCAGGTAAGGTATGTCTGCTTTGAAATGGCGTCATAGCATCTTTCATAACCACTGTATTCGAAAGCACTTCTTAAGCCACAAACAGTTCAGCATTTATTAACCATTCACAGTGAGGTGAGGTGAAATGGAGGAATGTTAAGGAAACCTCAAGATGGTTACACTGGTGTGGGGGGCTAGCACAGAGAGTTTAAGGCCCTGTACACACTGGAACTTTTAAACTGTGACTGGAGTTGTATACTGTGAACTTTTCATTGTTAAAATCTTCCCCTTTCCATGGTTGAACCCGGGAATGAGCTAATGTTCAGTCACTGTACTTTTTCCAAAGTACAGAATTTTACATAAATAAAAAAAGCACAACAACAGATGCTGTGTCATTATTATTCAAATGTAACATTTATAGTTGACTATAATGAAATGAAAATTGAAATGGTGAATTCCTATCATTTAGAAGTTAATGGATCAGCTACAAGTGGACTAAGTAGTTATGTGATTATATATGATAAAACTGAACTTATGCATTTTGCAAGTCTTTTATGATAAAAGATTTGCAAAATGCATAAGTTCTGACTAATTCTTAAAAAAAATGTATACAAAAGGTAACCCTGAAAGTAGAATGAACAAAGGACAAAAACAATTGATCATTTCTCTAACCTATATCAGTATTATAATAATAATAATAATAATAGTTTTATTTGTACAGCACCTTTCTATTTCTAAGGCGCCTTACAGATTAAAAGAATTTAAAACAAACATTAAAATCCAAAATCTTAAACATGAATAAAAAATCATATTCAGAATTCAGTTCAGTTTTCTACAAAGGCCTTTTGCCAAGGAAAAGTTTTTAATCCTCTCTTAAATTCCACCATGGAGGTACACTCACGTAACCGACGGGGTAGAGAATTCCAAAGGGTGGGCACAGCATAAGAAAAGCTGTAGAGCCAGATGATTTAAGGTTCACACTTGGAATCTCTTGCAACCCCTCGTCGCCCAAGCAGAGCGATCGACCAGGGGAGTAGGGAACCAGAAGTTCTTTCAGATAGGCCACTTATGTCACTTAGCTTGTTGGGGAACAGCTTTCTGGACTGCTAGAAGTCACCAAAATGCACCATTTGACTTCAATTTTCCAAAATTTTCACGGGGGAGCATGCCCCCGGACCCCCCTAGAAAGGTCGAGATTTTGTGCCCCTACACAATTTCTGACTGCATGATGCCCCTGGCTGTAAGTGCAGGGCCCAGAGGGCCCTGCATTTCCCTAGCCTAATGGATGTGTTCACATAGGTCCCTCAAGATCTGTGTGAATGAGGATACAATTCTACTATCTCAAAAAGTAAGGAAATTCTTTGCAAAAAAAACTGTGTTAATACATCAGTTAGGGTTCAGATTAAACTGTCAAATGCAGGGAAATGTAGCATTAGGGTTTTCAATCCTAACTCCCCACCCCACCCCCCAAAAAGGAAAAGGGAAAAAACATTATGGTTTTCACTATCCTTACTCTTGGCAAATTAAGGGTGAGGTCTTCCTTGTGGTTATCAGCCCTAATGATTGCCCCATTCCATGACCAAATAACATGACATGTGATCTGTTTTCTTCAGGCAGAGCCTGCAGGTTATTGGCAACATGTGGGGAGTTCTGTATGTTTCACTGCTATACCACAGTGGGATGAGCGTTATGGTTCAGATCCCCAAGGAAGACCCCACCACTGATTTGCCAAGAGTCAGGACAGTGAAAACCACAATGTTTTTTTTTTTCCTTTTCCTACTTGGGGGTAGGGTGGGGAGTTAGGGTTAGAAACCCTAATGCAACATTTCCCTACTTTTGCTGGTTTAATCTGACCCCAACTGATGCATTGTATACAATAAGTATAAATAAAAACTAGTAAAGATAAAACTGATATTTTGGACAATGACAAGAGTGTCTGCTATACAAAAAAATGCACATCTGTCTCTGTCATCATACTGTAAATGGTAGTTTACTTTCAGTCACATAATGGACATTTGTGCCAGGGAGTGACAGGCTGGAACTATTTATTGGATCACTGTGGTGCACATCCCTAATTCAAAGATGAATCAGCCTTTGTTTGTGTGTTTCATGTCATTAGTAATTCAGAACAGTGGTTGGTAAATTCCTGCTCTGAGTGACCACTGCAGTACTGCAAGCAGCTGTTTCATTAATCACAACAGTGATCATGATTGGGACAAGCCTAAAAAACCTTGGTAAGATAAATGCTTCAGGAACTGAAACGGAAGTGACAGGAGCAAGGAATCTTCTGTCATAGATGGCCACTGTCATAGTTAATCACACATGAACAGTCAGTGTGAAAGTGACACCACCCATTTAAAAAGGTCAGCAGTGATCACATCGCACAAAAAACTCAGCAGCAATGCACATGTAGAGAGTCTCCTTACTGTTGCCAATATCTTGTTGTTATTTAAATATCAGTACCACACTGATGATTTTTTTTTGGGGGGGGGTGTTCAGAAACTTGTTTCAACAATTAGTTAAGGACACCCCATCCAGGAGGTCCTCACTGAGGACTTAAGTTGAACTACACCCAGTATCACAGAAAAAAAGTAAGTTTTTTGAGCAAGAGGTATGTAATACAATAACTTTGGGCTATGTCACGGTGTGGGTTCTACAGATGGACACAGAGACTTCAGATAAGGTGCAACCCACTGTTTCTCTAGCAGGATGTTTAATACTTCATAAACATATAGGCATCTTGAAGCAAAAATAAACAATATACAAAAGAAAATACTTCAGTATAAACAGCAAAACTAAATAGTTCTCCAAAACAGAACTTCTCTCACTGCTGGTCAGAAAGAACTAACCCTATCTGATCTAATACCAGCTCAGGTAGTGCTATTTGTACAAACCCACCAGAGTCAGGTGACCTAACACATCATAACTTAAAACATTTCAATATATCCTTAAATAAAATAGACTTTATCAAGTAAACATAATACTGTATGTAAAACACAAGCTAATGGGACAACTAAGATAAAGAAATAATCATTCTAAAAGCTTTTACATTGATTTGAACGTGGTCCTGTAAATGACTGACAGCAGGCTGCCATAAAATAGGGCCACAAGGGGCCGCTACTTCCCTATAGAAGCTCTCAGTATGCTGCCAGGAGTCCCAGAGGACAGACCTAACATGCCAGCAAGTCACAGGGTCGGACTGGGGTATAGAGGGCCCACCTGGAAAAGAAGATACAAGGGCCCACCTGGAAAATCAATAGAGGAGGGCCCGGGTTGACGCACTCATATCAATATTAATAATAATAATAATAATAAACTTTATTTATATTGTGCCATTTCAAAACCAAGGCGCATTCCAAAAAGATTAAATACAAACATAGCAAACAGACAATAATATAAAAACTATTAAGAACAAGTAAACATTAATAAAGGCCATATGCCTTATTCCATAAAAAGAATTTAAGCGCCTGTTTAAAGCTCCCCACTTCAATCTGATACACTAGCTCTGTGTTTGCATCTTACATTTATCAACAGTGTCCCAGATACCCCATTTAATTGGAAGATAAATGCAAAAGATTTCAGAGTTCAAAAGGTAACCACTTACCCAACTCAGGGGGGCCCACCTGGAAATTTACAAGTATGTAGGTGAGCCAGTCCGACAATGCAGCAAGAGGACCCAACTCCAGCTGCACAGAGAATTTAGAAACAACCATGAAATGCAATGCTTTCTGTACCTTATTAAGGTCTGCCCCTGGTAAATGTGTCCACTTTTAAGTATTTGCAAAACTACTGTCCTAACAAAGACTCATATATCAGTATTATTCTGATACATTCTTTATTGACATGAATTGCAAAAAGAAAAGTGAACCAAAAGGCTTTCCTAAAGGGCTGAACTGGAATGCAGAACTGAAAGGCAGCGAGACCCTGAAGACTTGTTAAGCCATTGGCTGAAATTGCAAGCCAACGGCTGACACTTTTACTTTCAAACAGGGAAACGCGAGGAGCTCTGCTTAAGCCACCCACCAAGCGTCAGGGCTGTAAAACACAGTGCTTTCATGCGCCTGGAGTTTCTCCTACACAGGAGAGTTTCCAAGAAGGAAAACAGGAAAATGAGGTTTACTAACGCTAGTGCTACATGGTAATTTGCATGCTCGCAAAGGCTTCGTGATCGCGCGAACAGTCATGCAGCACCACTGCAGTGTTAAACCGGGATTCCATACTCAGTGTCCAAAGAACCTGTTCTTACAGCTTACAGGCACATGACTCCCTCTCTCTCCTTTCTCCTTTTACAACTACAGGAAGGAGAGGAGGAAAAATGAATAAAGCTTTAAGGAAGCTGTGCTAAAGCAGAATTGTGGAAATAAGGCAATATTCTGCTTACAGTAAGGCAACTCCTTTTTCATTATGAACCCAGCATTATTTATTTAGCACTCTGATCAAACAATGCAACACACATAGAAACATAGAACATAGACTTTGACGGCAGATAAGGACCACTTGGCCCACCCAGTCTGCCCATTTCCCTACCTATTGGATAAGCTGCAGATTCTAGTTAACCAACAGCCTACTTCGTGCAACCCCCCACTATAATTGCCTTATGTACGTCCCATGCATGTTTGAATTCCCCACTGTTTTAGACCCCACAACCTCTCCAGGAAGGTGGTTCCAAGCGTCCACCACTCTCTCCTTGAAAATAATTTCTCACATTACCCTGAGCCGTCCCTCTCTAACTTTAAATTGTGCCCACTTGTTCTTACACATCTCTTTTTCTGAAAAATGCTACCCTGCTGGACTTTGTTGATTCCCTTGAGGTACTTAAAAGTTTCTATCATGTCCCCCGTCCCTCCTTTCATCAAGGGTATACATACAGTATTAAGCTCTCAGTCTCTCTTCATATGGTTTCTGATGTAGACCCTGCACCATTTTAGTTGCCCTCCTCTGGACTGCTTCCATCCTGTCTATGTCCTTGCGTAGATGAGGTCTCCAAACTGCACGCAGTACTCCAGATGGGGTCTCACCAACTGTCTGTAGAGAGGGGTAACCACTTCCCTTTTTCTACTTGTGATGCCCCTCCCTATCTATCCCAGTGTCCCCCTGACTCTCCTTACTGACTTCTCACATTGCTTACCCACCTTTAGGTCATCTGATATGACTAGACCCAGATCCCTTTCCATTATTGTTGTTGTTAGTACCTCCCCTGCTATTGTGTACTCTTCTCCTGGATTTTTATTTCCCAGGTGCATTACTTTGCACTTCTTTGCACTGAATCTAAGTTGCCATATGTCTGACCATTCCTCCAACCTTGCCAAGTCCCTTCTTATCCTTTCTACCCCCCTTGTGTATCAACTCTGTTACAGATCTTTGTGTCATCTGCAAAGAGGCATACCTTTCCTTCCAGACCCTCTACAATGTTACCTATAAAGATGTTAAAGAGGACTGGACCCAGTACTGAGCCCTGAGGTACTCCACTAGTAACCCCCTTTCTTCAGAATGTGTTCCATTCACTATTACCTTCTGTGTCCTGTTGTGCAGCCAGTTTGCTACCCAGGCTACCACCCTGGGACCCACTCCCAGGCTGGCTAACTTGATTATTAATCTTTGTGCTGGACTGTGTCAAATGCCTTGCAAAGTCTAGGTAGGCCATATCCACAGCCCCTCCCTGGTCTATTACTTTGGTCACCCAGTCAAAGAAATCGATTAGATCTGCCTGACATGACCTTCCTGCTGTGAATCCATGCTGCTTTGGGTCCTGTGCCCCGCTGGCCTCTAGGTACTGAACAGTTCTTTCTTTCAGAAGTGATTCCATCATTTTCCCCACCACTGAGGTCAAACTAACAGGTCTGTAGTTTCCTGCTTCTGCCTTGCTCCCACTTTTGTGAAGGGGAATCACATCTGCCCTCCTCCAGTCCTCAGGTACCACCCCATCTTCCCATGATTTGTTAAAAAGTGTAGTTAGTGGTGTCGCTAGGTCCTCCCTTAGCTCTTTTAGGATTCTAGGGTGAATCCCGTCAGGCCCCGTTGCTTTGTCCACCTTGAGTTTTAAGAGTTCTTTCAGGACTCTTTCTTCTGTAAATGGACTGGCGTCAAACCCACTAACATACTATTTGCCAGCAGATTAGGCCTTACGGTCTATCAAGTCTGCTCAAACCTTAGATCCTAAGTTGGGTGCCGAGACCCTCCCATCTCTTGTGCTCCAGAAACCCCTATCATCCATCCCCACCCCCCCGGGACAGGCCATCATCTGATACATCCACTTTCTGTGTCTGTCCCACCCTCTCTTGAAGCCCTCCACTGTGGATCTCTGAACCAGCTCACCAGGCAGTGCATTCCAAGGGTCCACCACCCTCAGTGAAAAACCTCCTCCTCTTTTCCCCTCACCCTTCCACCTTCCAACTTCAAACCATGCCTCTGGTGATACCTCCTGCTTTAGTCTAAAGATCCCTCCATGTTTACTCCTATTTATTCCTTGAGGTACTTGAAGACCTCAATCATGTCCCCCTGTCTCTCCTCTCTCCTCCAATGAAAACAGGGAGCTCCTCAGTCTGTCCTCATCGCCAAACCCCAGCCCTCGTATCATCTTTGTTGCCCTCCTCTGTACCCTCTCCAGGAGCTTTATGTCCCTCTTCAAGTGTGGTCTCCAGTACTGTACACAGTACTCAAGTGTGGTCTAACCAGTCCATTGTACAGCGGCAGAATCACTTCCTTGCTTAGAGGTAATCCCCTCACGATGCATCCCAACATCTTGTTTGCCTTGCTAGCTGCTCTCCTGCACTGCTCAAAGTTATTCATACATGTATCCACCATGACCCTAGGTCTTTTTCCCTATTGAGGCCTCCAGCACCTCCCTCCCAGGGTGTACCTGTGTTTAGGGTTTCCTATAAGATGCAACACCTTGCACTTGGTGATATTGAAATTTAATTTCCATGTGAGCCCAGCTTCCAGGGTGTCCAGATCCTTGCAGGCCAACCTCCCTCTTCTCCCTCAACTACTGCTCCCATCTTGGAGTCATCTAAGAGACTCATTTCACACCCTATACCCTCCCTGATGTCCGATATGTATGCATTAAACAGGATCGGACCCAGGACCGAGCCCTGTGGTACCCTCATCAACCTCTCTAGGGGTTCGAGAGCTCCCCACAAACCACTACTCTCTGAGTGCGTCCAGATAGCCAGTTTTCAATCCATCTGACCATCAAAGGGCCTACTCCTAACCCCATCAGTTTCTCCACCAGAACATTGTGGGGGACAGAGTCAAACGCCTTGCTGAAGTCCAAGAATAATACATCCACAGGCTTACCCTGTCCAGTTCTGATGTTACCATTCATAGAACTCCACAGGTTGGTTTGACATGATCTACCTGGCACAAACCCATGTTGCCTGACTATCCAGACCTCCCACCTCCTCCAAGTACACCCCAATCATTCCTTTAGTATACTCTCCATTAATTTTCCCACCACCGAGGTCAAACTGATGGGTCTATAGTTACCTGGTACTTCCCTCGACCCCCCTTTATGGATTGTTGCCACATGTGCCTCTCGCCAATCCCTAGGTACCCTTCCTGTCTCAAGTGACCTGTTGAAAAGCTCCGCCAGGGGTGCAGCCAGTATGTCCGCCAATTCCCATAGTACTCTTGGATGAATGCCATCCGGCCCAGGAGATTTGTCTTTCTTTAGGGCCTTGAGGGCTAACCACACCCTTTTGGCAGAGATAGCATCATCCGTCCCCTCCACCTTACTGGCATGTTTATCCTTACCCAGATGTGACACCCTTGGGGTACCTCTCCTTCCCTCTTGCTCCATTTCTGTTGCTCCCCTGATCCCACTTACTGGCCTTCTATCCTCTTAGGTGCCTTGCTTTGTAGATATCCATCCCCTCTAGTGAACACAGAGGCAAAGTACTGTTAAATACCTCTGCCTGGTCCCTCGCCTCTTCCACCCACCCTCCTTCTGATCTCAATCTGCTGAGATGTCCTTAGTTTTCTCTGCTCCCCAATGTACCGGAAGAACCCCTTTCCCCCTCCATGTATCCCTTTGCCAGCCGCTGCTTTTTACTGGACTTTGCTCCTCACCATAATGGGTGACTTTTTAGTTGCAAGCTGGTACATTTCCTTATCCCTATCCCCGCTTGTTGTTTTATATTTTTTGTAGGCCACCTTCTTTTCTCTGACTGCTACCTGTACCTCACTGGACCACCAGCATGGTTTATGTGACCTTGCTCCCTTACGTTTCAACTTAGCGCAGATCCTGACTGCCTCATAAAGTCCCCGTTTTATGACCTCCCATCTCCTTTCCACACTTGTCATTGTGGTAATCCCCTTCAAGTGATCCTTGAGAATATTTCCCATACCCAGAGTGCTTCTATTGTTTGGTTTAGGTAACTCCTCTTCTTCTTCTTTTGTGAATACTGAGCAAAAGTATTCATTCAGTATCTCTGCCTTTTCACCGTCTCCCTCTGCCCACCTCCCCTCTCCTTTATTAATCTTCACTATCCCTCCCTTAACCTTTCTATGCTCCCTAATGTACCTATAAAAGGTTTTATCCCCCTTCTTAACTGAGTTGGCCATCTTTTCCTCGGTTTGGGCCTTTGCTTTTCTGACTGCCTTCCCCACTTCTTTCTGCTTTAATTAATACAGTTACCTGTCGTGCTCCTTCTGTGATTCCTTATACTTTTTGAATGCAGCCTTTTTCTCCTTAACCTTCCCTGCCACCTCTTTTGAGAACCATAGTGTTTTTTTACTCCATTTTGTTTTCTTTATTTGTTTCACACAAAGACTTGTTGCCTCCATGATGGCAGTTTTGATTTTTTTCCATTGTTCTTCCACCCCTCCTTTCTGTCCATTTGCTAATGCATTCCTCAGGTATTCACCCATTATGTCAAAGTCAGCCCTTCTAAAGTCCAGTATCCTTGTCTTTGACTGGCTTGTCTCCATGGTTGTGTTTATTGTGAAGCACACTGTGCAGTGGTCGCTTGTTCCCAGATGTCTACTAACTTCTAAATTTGTGATCCTCTCTCCATTTGAGAGTACCAGGTCTAATATTACTCCCTCCCGGGTGGGTTCCACCACTAGCTGTCTAAGGCATGCCCCCTGTAGGGCATCGAGAATGACCCTGCTCTTGGATGTGGCTGCAGTCCATGTCGTCCAGTTAACATCTGGCATATTCAGGTCCCCCATCAACAGTATCTCCTCTTTTTCAGCCATTTTGAGAATGCCCTCTATCATTTTCTTGTCCATTTCCTCCCCTTGAGACGGGGGTCTGTATACAACCCCTGTGCAGATTGTTATGTCATTCCCTGTCTCCAAGGTGACCCAGAGTGCCTCTTGTCCTTCCCCTTTACTTTTTAGTTCTGTAGCTTTGATCCCTTCCCTTATGTAGAGAGCTACTCCACCTCCTCTTTTACCCTCCCTGTCCCTTCTGTAGATTGTGTGCCCTGGTATGTTGACATCCCAGTCATGGTTCTCTGTATACCATGTTTTTGTGACTGCGACAATATCCAAGTGTTCCTCTTCCATCAGGGCTACTAGCTCTGGAAGCTTGTTCCCAGACTACAGGCATTGGTACTCATTGCCCTCCATTTAATGTTGGCTTTATCCTTTTTTACCCCATCCCTGCTCTTATTGCCCTTGTCTATTTTCCATTTACCCTGTCCTGCCCTCTGTCAAGCTCTGCCTCAGTGTTTACCCTACTACCTGCCATGTTTTGTGGAGGAGGCTTGAACTTTCTTGTTTCCTATCAGCACCTCCCCTTGGCTGGTTTAAAAGCTTGCCAAGGAAGCCTTTAAACCTGTCACCTAGGAGTGTGTTTCCTTCCTGGACAGATGCAGACCATCATGCCAGTATAGACCTTCATCTCTCCAGGTGGACCCCCAGTCCCCAATGAAGCCAAAGCCCTGTGCTCTGCACCAGTTTTGCAACCATTCATTAAACTGCATGGTGTGCAGTACCCTAGCCTCACCCCTGCCATAGACTGGCAGCACCTCTGAGAAGGTTACCGTGCTTGCTACCTGTCTGAGGCCCCTCCCCAACTCCACAAATTCACCCTGCACTGCACTGATCTCATGCCTAGCTAGGTCATTTGTCCTGATACATGATACAGAAATAAAAGGGGAAAGGAAATGCTGCTTGCAAACTCTTAAAAGTTTATGTCTCTATGCAGTTCATTCTACCTTAACATGCTTATCAGGTCTACCAGTTCTTTACACAAATTAGACACCTACACATTCGTGTCACACACTGCTATTATGGGTTTTGAATTTTCTACAAGAAAAAAATGGGATAACCTTAGCAGAGAGAAAGATAGAGGTTGCAACCATAAAGAAAAGAAGAAGATGGGTCCACACATCAGTGGCAGGGACTGACCCAGTCACATTTACCTCCCTCTTCTTATGAGGGAAGGTGTAGCTAACAGATTCCCTACTCAGGAAGCCCAGGAGAGGGTGGAACTCCCACCCACCCACTCACTCTCAGGAGTTCCATCCCAGGGTCCCACAACAAGATTTCAGTAATCTGGCAAGAATTTACCAGACCATTACATACCCTAGGACATAAGATACACCAAAACATAGTGCTCCTTAGCAACCTTAGCAAGGAATCTACACTCAAGGATTCTTCTTCCAGCCGAAGGGCTGCAACTTAAAGTCCAACCCCCTAGTTACTGAGGGTTGGAGGAACTCTGGTCCACCCACTCCGTGAAGCTCCATCTTAGGGTCCCATCAAAACTAGCACAATTATACCAAATACATATGTAACTGATATATACAAATTCTTATTACAGTTCTTAAAGTTCTAACTTTACCCTGGGATCTTTATTAGACTTTTGCCAGGCTTTAACTCATGAACCAAAACCAATATTCACATAATCATACAGGTTCAGTCTCAACATCTATTTGTGACTCCTCAATTCCTGCACCATATCGTGACAGGAAATCTGCATTTGCATGCTCACTCCCCTTCCTGTGAGAGACAGTGAAGCGGTAGGGTTGCAAGGCCAAGTACCATCTTATGATACTGGGGTTCTTTTCCTGCATCTGTTGCAACCAGCAGAGGGGATTATGATCTGTCACTACCTCAAACTCTGCTCCCCAAAGGTAGTATTTAAATAACTCAATCGCCCATTTTAGAATGAGACATTCTTTTTCAATTGTCGCATACCTGCGTTCCCTCTCATGCATCTTCCTGCTGATGAAGATAATGGGGTGCTCTTCATTCTGGACATATTGAGTCAGCACTGCCCCTAACCCAACTCCTGATGCATCTGTCTGTACAACAAAGGCCTTAGAGAAATCAGGGCTTCTTAACACAGGGTATGCGCAAAGGGAGGCCTTAATTTGCCTAAAGGCTGCATTGCATTCAGGGGACCACTCTACTTTGTTCACATATCTTTTTTTTGCTAGTTCTTTAAGGGGACCTGTTATAGCTGAAAACTGAGGAATAAAGCATCTGTAGTGCCTGGCTAGGCCTAAGAATGCACGGACTTGTTTCTTAGTCCTGGGCACAGTACATGCAGAGACTGCTTCCACTTTATTCATCTCTGGATGAATTACCCCATTACCTATGATGAAACCAAGATATTTGGTCTCGGTCTGCCCCAAACAACACTTTGAAGAGTTAATGGAGACCCCTGCCTGCTGAATTGCTGAAAGGACTTGTTGTAAATGCTGTAGATGGGTTTCTCAGTCAGGGCTGAACACCACTACATCGTCTAGGTATGCGGCGCAAAATTCAGCATATGGTTGTAGCATTTGGTCCATGAAGTGCTAGAATGTGGCAGGGGCTCCATGAAGACCAAAGGGCATGGTAACAAACTCAAACTAGCCTATAGGGACACTAAATGCAGATTTCTCCCTAGATTTAGGGGTAAGGGGTATCTGCCAGTACCCTTTCGTGAGGTCTAGTGTGGATACAAAGGCAGCACTCCCCAGATGATCAATGATATTGTCAATTCTAGGCATAGGGTACCTATCCAGAGGGGAGGCGGCATTCACCCTTTGGAAATCAAAGCAGAGGCAAATACCTCCTTCCTTCTTACTGACCACTACTATGGGTGAGGACCATGCACTATGGGAAGGCATGATAATCCCAGTCGCTTCATCTTCCTGACCTTCCTTAATCACTTCTTCTCTGACATTCACAGGCAAATGGTATGGCTTTTGATACAGAGGGGTGTTTTGTGTGACTCTAATATCATGTTCTATACCTTTTGCTTGACCTGGTACATTTGTGAATATTTCTGAAAATGTAGCTAACAGGTGTTGGACTTGCTGGTGCTGGTGTGGGGTTAGTTCATGATTAATCTGTAACTCCTTTACTTAACCAGTTTTTTCCAGTCTACTGCAAGCTGTGTTTAGTTCAGAGTCTTGTGATTCTGTCTGGATGTAGCAACTTATGTTAAGGGAGTCTGCTCTCTCATGCCATAATTTTAATAAATTTGCATGATAGATGGGCTTACTGCATCTCTTGTTGAGCAAATGGACTTCATAAGTTACAGGTCCTACCTGCCTGATGATAGTATAAGGACCTCTGCCATCTCATAAGGAGCTTGTTCTCAGTTGCAGGCAAAAGAAGCAATACCTGATCACCTTCAGAGAACTGTTTATGCCCACCTCTTTATCATATTCGGCCTTTTGTTCTTTTTGTTTTCCCAGTATTGACTGGTGGGCCAGTGTCACATATTTCAGTAGACGTTTCCTTAATGCTGTCATGTATTCCAGCACCCCCTGTTTCTCTACCTGGGTATTTTCCTCTCAATGTTCCTTAACCATGTCCAAAGGCCCTCGGAGGTTTCTGCCATACAAGAGAGAGAAGGGGGAAAATCCCGTGGAAGCTTGGGGTACCTCCCGATACAAGAACAGGAGGTAGGGCAAAAAGGTATCCCAATTTCTTCCCTCCTCACTGACAAACTTCTGAATCATTTTTCTAAGTGTTTGGTTGAATCTTTCCACCAACCCGTCCATCTGTGGATGGTATGGTGAGGTTCGCACAGCATGGATGCCCAATAGCCGGTATAACTCAGCTAACAGAACAGACATGAAATGTGTACCTCTATCTATCAAAATGACCTTTGGGATACCCTTCCTACTGAACACCTCGGCCAGTTCTTCTGCTACCCTGGGGACAGTTACCGTTCTCATGGGTATCGCTTCCGGGTATCTAGTAGCATAATCACAAATTACCAATATAAACCTATTGTCCTTGGAACTGATCTCTAGGGGGCCCACTGCATCCATGACAATTCAGTCAAATGGCTGACTGATGAGGAGTATACTCTGAAGGAGTACTATATCCCTTTTCCCCATCCAAGCTACTTTCTGACATATCGGACAGCTTTGCACGTACTCAGCTAACTGGTTGTGTATATCTGGCCAATGAAATCTACCCAAAATCCTACTCAATGTGGTGTCCCTCCCAGAGTGACCTGCCAGTGATATATCATGGGCCAATTGAATAATTTCATTCCGGTACTTCTGGGGGACAACCAGTTGTGTAACCTTATTCCCATTCTTAGGGTTAGTACACTCCCTGTACAAAATGTTATTTAACTAACTTCCGGCTCATCTCAACGTTACCCCCTCTCTCCAAAGCACTTGAAAGGGTGGTCTGAGAACAACTAACTGAGTACCTAGAAAAGCATAGCCTTCTCTGCTTGCAACAACATGGATTCCGACAAAACCACTCCACTGTCACCGCGTTAGTAGAGTACACCACTCAGCTTTCTGGGGCCCTGGATAAAAGGATGGTGGTGGGGTCATAGAAACATAGAAACATAGAAACATAGAAGTTGACAGCAGATAAGGACCGCAAGGCCCATCCAGTCTGCCCACTTCTTTTTCTACCTTATAAATGTGCCATCGGCCTTTGCTCTGTCAGTGGCCTATCTATTCATACTCATTTGTATTGCTCCCATATGCCTATCCCATGCCTGTTTGAAGCCCTGCACTGTATTCATAGCCACCACTTCTTGAGATAGGCCATTCCATGCATCCACCACCCTTTCTGTGAAAAATAATTTCCTCACATTCCCCCTTAATCGGCCTCCCTCTAATCTCATGCTGTATTCTCTTGTCCTGCTATTTTTCTTATATTTAAACATGTTAGACTCTTTCACCTTGTTAATGCCCTTAAGGTGTTTGAATGCCTCGATCATATCACCTCTCTCCCTCCTTTGCTCAAGGGTATACACATTGAGCTCTGTTAATCTGTCCTCATATGTCTTCTGATGCAGTCCCTGCACCATTTTGGTTGCCCTTCTCTGGACTGCCTCAATTTGGTTAATGTCCTTGTGAAGGTGTGGCTCCAATACTGCACGCAGTACTCCAGATGGGGCCTAACAGTGTCTTGTAAAGAGGATTATTACCTCCTCTTACGACTCCAGATACCCTATCAATACACCCTAACACCCCTAGCCTCACCTACTGTTTAGAGGTCTGCTTGATGATTTCAGGTCATCAATGATGATGATGCCCAAGTCTCTTTCTTCCTTTGTGACTGCTAGGAACTCCCCTCCCAGCTTATAGGTGGCTTCAGGGTTTCTCTTCCCTATGTGCATGATCTTGCACTTCTTTGCATTAAATCCCAGTTGCCACTCTTCTGACCATTTTGCTAGTTTATCCAGATCTCTTCTCATTCTGCCCACCCCATCTGGATCATCTACTCTGTTGCAGATCTTGGTGTCATCTGCAAACAGACAACCTTTACCCTCTAGTCCATCTGCAAGGTCACTAATGAAGATGTTGAAGAGGACTGGCCCAGGACTGATCCCTGAGGTGCCCCATTGTGACTTGCATCTCTTCTGACTGTATACCATTTACCACCACTCTCTGTTTTCTGCCCGTCAACCAGTTTGCCACCCAGTTGGACCAACTTCTGACCCACCCAGAGCCTAGCCAGCTTATTTATCAATCTTCTATGTGGAACAGTGTCAAAAGCTTTGCTGAAGTCAAGGTAGGCGACATCAACTGCTCCCCCTTGGTCCACCACTCTGGTTACCCAGTCAAAGAAATCTGTGAGATTAGTTTGACAGGACCTTCCTTTTGTAAACCCATGATGTCTTGGATCCTGTGCCCTATGGATTCCAGGTGTTGCACTATCCTTTCCTTAAGGAGTGCCTCCATAATCTTGCCCACTACTGAGGTAAGACTGACTGGTCTGTAGTTCCCTGCTTTCTCCCTGCTACCACTCTTGTGGAGCGGGATCACATGAGCCCTTCTCCAGTCTTCTGGGACCTCTCCTGTGCTCAGAGACTCACTAAACAGTTCTGCTAATGGCTCTGCTAGTTCCACCTTTAGCTCCTTAAGTACCCTGGGATGTATGCCATCAGGTCCCATTGCCTTATCCACCCTGAGCTTAGCAAGCTCTTGTATGACCCTTTCTTTTGTGAAGGGAATAGTGCTCACCTCCCTCCCCCCTATGTCCATGATGCTGAGCTGTGGGCCCTGCCCTACCTTCTCTTCAGTAAATACTGAGCAAAAGTATCTATTTAGGATAGATGCTTTTACATGGTCCTCCTCCTCACATGCTTCCTTTTCTCCATTAAGCTTAGCAATACCCCCTCTGGACTTTCTCCTTTCACTAATGTATCTATAGAAAGTCTTGTCACCTTCTTTTACTGTTCGTGCTAGTGTTTCCTCAGTTTGGGACTTTGCCTGCCTTACTGCCTTCCCTGCTTCCCTTAGGGCAGTTTGGTATGCCTCCCTATCTTTATCCTGCTGTGTTCCCTTATATTTCCTGAAGGCCAGCCTTTTGGCTCTGACCTTTTCTGCTACTGTATTTGAGAACCAAAGTGGTTTCCTTCTTCTTTTGCACTTCCTTTTCTGTCTAGCACAATGGGATGTTGCTTCAATTATTGCATCCTTAATGCTTGCCCACTTTGCCTGTACCCCCTCACCTGTGTTTCTTTTTGCCAGGGCTAGCTTAACTCTGTTGGCCATCTTATCAAAGTTAGCTCCTCTGAAGTCCCATATTTTTGCCTTGGAATGGGATGATTTAGATGTAGTAGCCAAATTGAACCATACCATGTGATGGTCACTGGACCCCAGGTGACCTTCTACCTGGAGATCTGTGATCCCTTCCCTGTTAGTCAGTACTAGATCTAGGATAGCCCTGTCTCTTGTGGGTTGTTGTACCAGTTGTTTGAGGCCTTCCCCCTGCAGGGAATCCACTATGTGTCTAGTTCTGGCAGATGTTCCTGCTGGTATTGACCAATCTGTATCCGGGTCTATCTTCATAGACCTCACCAAGGCCTTTGACACAGTCAGTCACCAACTGCTACCAAAATGTCTCCTCTCTACAGGATTGTCAATGGAATCTGTGGCCTGGTTCCATAGTTACCTAACCCATAGATCTCAATGGGTCAGGATTGGCAATATGATCTCTGAGCCCAGGGAAGTAAACCTAGGGGTCCCGCAAGGTTCTGTCCTGGGTCCTCTCTTATTCTGCCTCTTCATAAATGACATGCCTTCTACCTGTCCTGCACACTCCGTACTCTGTGCAGACGATGCTGTTATCTCCGTCCCAGGAAAAGACCTGGGATCAATTAGCTCTGAACTTCAGCACAATTTTCGTGCATTGGAATCCTGGTTCACCTGAAATAAACTGCTACTCAACTACAAAAAGACAAAGAGCATGCTCTTCAGCACCCACAGAGCAAGATTCGAGGGTCCTCACTGCATATACTTAGTAGCGAAGGAGAAGTACTAGACCAAGTCAATACATTCAAGTACTTAGGGATTCACCTTGATGACACCCTCACCTTCACTGCCCATGTTGAGCAACTGGTAAAGTCCACCAACATGAAGCTTGGCATCCTGTACAGACACCGCACCTCGATGACACCGGCTGCCCTGAAACTTGTTACGTGCAGTTCAGTTCTCTCATCTGTGGATTATGGTCTTGTCATATATGGGGCAGGCACAGACACAGCGCTTAAAAGGGTCAAAACCATCTTCAACAAGGCCTGCTACCTGGTCCTGGGAGTATACAAAATGACTCACTCTTGTGACCTATACAAGGAAACTGGCTGGCTCCCACTCCACCACAGACTCCAATACCAGGCCTGCCTCCTTGCAAAAAAGTCCCTGATGGGGTCCATGCCTAGGGCTACTTCAGCCCTCTTTGAGCCTGAACAACCATCTGAATGCACAAGAAGTGCCTCCAGGACTGTTCTGTTCCCTTGAAATGAACCACCCTTGGCCAAAGATCCCTCTCCTACTGTGGGCCTAAATGGTTCAGTGATCTGCCTGCAGACCTTGCCAAATCCCCCAGACTTGGCTACTTTAAAAATGGGCTTCGATCCCTTCTTGCCAGCAAATCTGACTGCCAGTGTTTCTGTTAACCCATGGCCTCTGACAGCAGTTCTCACACCCGTCAAACGCTGCCCTCTCTCACTCCCACCCTCCTGTTCCACAACTGCACACTTCCCCCTCCCACCTTCCACCACCTACTACCTCCCCTTGACAAAACCTCACCCTGGCTGCTAAAACATGCATTTCTGCAGACTGTGAGCACCCCGTCTGAACTGAACTGACTGAACTAATACCACTTGTTAGTTGATGTCTTTCTGTTCTGCAATGTTTCATCACCTGTAAATGTTTTGTATTCCTTGTTGACTTGGAGCCTCTGTAAATGAGACCCCGGCTCAAAGGTATTAATCCGAATTTGAAATAAATAAAAAAACAACAGATACATCAGATACTTGGGGGACCCATCATCAGTTTGTTTTCAACCTGCAATAATAAAGGGGTTAGAGACACATCTTGTTTTTGTTCATATGCCATTGTCTCAGGCTTTAGAGTCACAGAGCCCATGATCCCTTTTTTCTGCCAGTCATTTTTTTCTCTTCTTTTGGCTGTTTTCCCCTTTCAGTCTCTACCTGGATACTCATACAGTTCCTCTGAAAATGGAAAAAGTTTCCCCAGCTCGGCCTGTTGTTTGATTTGTGACCTAGCTGTTACTGCCACTAGAGGAGAATTATCCTGTTTGCCCAACAATGCAGCAAAATCAGGATGGTCTTGCCCAATAATGATGGGGACTGGTAAATGGGGTATAATTCCCACAGATAAGTTTTGTGTCTTCCCATTTACAGTTAAATTCATAGGGGTGGTAGAATAAAAATGAGTGTCCCCATGGATACATGTAACCATTATCCCAGTTCCTGTTCTTTCCACACCCTCTACTAGGTTGGCTCGAACCAGAGTCTGGTGGCTTCCAGAGTCTAAGAGGCCTAGCACATGATGTGGTCCCACTTCCACTGTGGCTACATAAGGCATCCAATTAGCTAATGCCAAATGTCCAAAGTCTCTTTTCACTACGAGACAGTTCCTAATGACATGCCTTTTTTCCTGGCAACCGTGGCAAATGATCTCAGACAGGGGTACTCTCTCCCTCCTTTCCCTCTTTACTTCAGGATTGCTTTTAGTATTAGTTGGAAAGGTAGTTCTTACAGGGTTGGTGGAGGGAGTAGGTGTAAATCATCCTTGGTTTCTCACTCTTGCAGGTCATGCGGCCAGAAAGTTCTCTGCCAAGGCAATGTTTTTTCCGCTCCTTCAGGCTTATGTTCCTGCACCCACAATTGTACATCCTGTGGTAGCATTTTGATAAATTGTTCTATAGTGATAGCCTCCATGATTTGTTGAATGGTCTTGCTGCCAGGTTGCAACCATTTGTCACTCAGATCCTTCAATCATGCATAGACATCCCTGGGGGCATCGGTAACTTGCACCTTCAGGTACCTAAAACGCTGCCAGTAAGTCTCGGGATTTATGTCATGCTGCCTCAGGATTTCTCATTTAACATGATCATAGTCATTGGCGAGCTATATGTCCAGTTGACTGTAAACTACTTGTGCTCATCCATTTCGTTGGGGGGCAAGACTCACCACCCATTGGTCTCTTGGCCAGCCACACGTCTGTGCCACCCTCTCAAACATGGTGAGATATGCTTTGATGTCATCCATATCTTGTAACCGTGCCAATTTAATGTCTCTGGAGCTCTGTGGTCTTTTAGCATGCTCTGTCTGGATGGCCTGGAGCACCCGCATGGTGTCCGCCCAGTTAGTGTCCTGTCTTCTTCGTTCAACTTCTCTCTCCCGATCCAGTTGAACTTGTCTGGCACAGAGCCATTTTAATAGTTCACCAAAATCCTCCACAGGAGCATGTTCTAGGTCAGAGCAGGAGGTATTTATATCTTCCCCAGCGTCATCAGGCAGCTGGTCCATGGGCATCTCTTCCCCATGCTCACTCAACTCCTCCTCTGACCTCTCAAAGGACTACTTCTTGATTTTTGGGCACACATCTGGCAAACCAGTTAGCAACTGGGCCCTGTCTGTGCCACCATGTGCCTTGTGAGGGTGCCTTGACCCTGACCACCCTCTGCTATGTCCACCTTAGGTACCAGGAAGTAACCAGCTGCAATGTCTCCCTTCCCTGGCAAGACAATGCAGGCAGTAGAATCCCACTTCTGACACCAACTTATCATGGTGTGGGTTCTACAGATGGACACAGAGACTTCAGATAAGGTGCAACGCACTGTTTCTCTAGCGGGATGTTTATTACTTCATAAACATATAGGCACCAACAAGCAAACATAAACAATATACAAAAGAAAATACTTCAGTATAAACAGCAAAAGTAAATGATTCTCCAAAACAGAACTTCTCTCACTGCTGGTCAGAAAGAACTGACCCTATCTGATCTGATACCTGCTCAAGTAGTACTATTTGTACAAACCCACCTGAGTCAGGTGACCTAACACATCATAACTTAAAACATTTCAATATATCCTTAAATAAAGTAGACTTTATCAAGTAGACATAATACTGTATGTAAAACACAAGCTAATGGGACAACCAAGAAAAAGAAATAATCATTCTAAAAGCTTTTACATTGATTTGAATGTGATCCTGAAAATGATTGACAGCAGATTGCTATAAAATAGGGCCATAAGGGGCTGCTACTTCCCTATAGGAGCTCTCAGTATGCTGCCAGGAGTCCCAGAGGACAGACCTAACATGCCAGCAAGTCACAGGGTCTGACTGGGGTACAGAGGGCCCACCTGGAAAAGAAGATACAAGGGCCCACCTGGAAAATCAATAGAGAAGGGCCCAGGCTGACACACTCATATCAATATTCCATTTCAATCTGATACATTAGCACTGTGTTTGCATCTTACATTTATCAACAGTGTCCCAGACACCCCCATTTAATTAGAAAAAAGAAGATAAATGCAAAAGATTTCAGAGTTCAGAAGGTAACCACTTACCCAACTGATGGGGGTCCACCTGAAAATTTCCAGGTACCTAGGTGGGCTAGTCCGACACTGCAGCAAGAGGACCCAACTCCAGCTGCACAGAGAAACAGCCATGAAATGTAATGCTTTCTGTACCTTATTAAGGCCTGCCTCTGGTAAATGTGTCCACTTTAAGTATTTGCAAAACTGCTATCCTAACAAAGACTCATATATCAGTATTATGCTGATACATACTTTATTGACATGAATTGCAAAATGAAAAGTGAACCAAAAGGCTTTCCTAAAGGGCTGAACTGGAATGCAGAGCTGAAAGGCAGCGAGACCCTGAAGACTTGTCAAGCCGTTGTCTGAAATTGCAAGCCGACGGCTGACACTTCACTTTCAAACAGGGAAACTTGAGGAGCTCTGCTTAAGCCACCCACCAAACGGCAGGGCTGTAAAACACAGCACTTTCATGCGCTAGGAGTTTCTCCTACACAGGAGAGTTTCCAAGAGGGAAAACGAGGTTCACTAGCGCTAGCGCTGCATGGTAATTCGCAAGCTCGCAAAGGCTTCGCGATCGTGCGAATAGTCATGCAGCACCGCAGCAGTGCTAAACCAGGATTCCATACTCAGAGTCCAAAGAACCTGTTTTTACAGTTTACAGGCTCATGACTCCCTCTCTCTCCTTTCTCCTTTTACAACTACAGGAAGGAGAGGAGGAAAAATGAATAAAGCTTTAAGGAAGCTGCACTAAAGCAGAACTGTGGAACTAAGGCAATATTCTGCTTACAGTAAGGCAACTCCTTTTTCATTATAAACCCAGCATTATTTATTTAACACTCTAATCAAGCAATACAGCACAGGATACAGAAATAAAAGGGGAAAGGGAATGCTGCTTGCAAACTCTTACAAGTTTATGTCTCTGTGCAGTTCATTCTGCCTTACCATGCTTATCAGGTCTACCAGTTCTTTACACAAATAAGATACCTACACATTCGTGTCTCACACTGCTGTTATAGGTTTAGAATTTCCTACAAGAAATGGACCCCAAAGAAGGAAGGGAAATATAGAAAGAAGGTACGAGCGGAAGGGGGGGGGTTAGTATGGAGGTGCCCTGCCTCCACACTGAGAAAAAAAAGGGATAGTCTTCGCAGAGGGAAAGACAGAGGTTGCAACCATAAAGAAAAGAAAAAGATGGGTCCACACATCAGTGGCAGGGACTGACCCTGTCACAGGCTATCTTAAATAAATAATAAATAATCGATCATTAGGAGGGTAGAACTGAGGGAAGGAGGGGAGAGGGAGGTAAGGTGCCTGCCAGGTGCCATGGCTGGGAGGGACAGGAAGCGAATCCTCAGGATCATGGGAGTAGCTGCATGGGAGAGGGAGCTGGATGTAATTGTCCATCTTGAGACAAATGACCTGGCTGGGAATGGGATCAGAGCAGTTCAGGATAGGTTTGTGGAGTTGGGGAGGGACCTTAGACAAGTAGCATGCACAGTAACCTTTTCGGAGGTGCTGCCTGTCTATGGCATGGGTGAGGCTAGGGTACTCCGCACCATGGGATTCAATGAATGGTTGAAAAACTGGTGCAGAGCTTAGGGTTTTGGCTTCACTGGGGACTGGGGATCCACCTGGAGGGATGCAGGCCTATACTGGTGTGATGGATTGCATCTGTCCAGGTGGGGAACCAGAATCATAAGTGATAGGTTTAAATGGTTCATTAGCAAGCATTTAAACTAGCCAAGGGAGGAGGCACTGAAAAGGAGTAGGGAAATCCCAGCCCCCCCCACAAAACAGGGTAGTCAGTGAGGTAAACACCAAGGTAGAGAAGTCGATAGGGAGCAGAATGGGTTTAAATGGAGTAAAAGGCAATAAGGACAGGGAGGGAGGGAGGGAGATAAAAGGGGTAAGGCCATCAAAAAATGGAGGGTGATGAGTACCAATGCCCATAGTCTTGGTAATAAGCTCCCTGAATGAGTGGCCTTGATGGAAGAGGGACGCCTGGATATCGTGGCAGTCACAGAAACATGGTACACAGAGAACCATGACTGGGATGTCAACATACCAGGGTACACAATCTTCAGGCGGGACAGGGAGGATAAAAGAGGAGTAGGAGTAGCTCTCTACATAAGGTAAGGAATCAAAGCAATGGAACTAAAGGGTAAACAGGGAGGAAAGGAGGCACTGTGGATCACCCTGGAGACAGGAAATGGCACCACAATCTGCACGGGGGTTGTATACAGACCTCCATCTCAGGGGGAGGAAATGGACAAGAAAATGATTGAAGGCATCCTTAAAATGGCAAAAAAAGGGAAGATATTGTTGTTGGGGGACCAGATAATGCCAGATGTTAACTGGAGCACCTTTGCTGCAGCCACTTCCAAGAGCAGGGTCATTCTCAATGCCCTACAGGGGGCATGCCTCAGACAGTTAGTGTTGGAACCGACTCAGGAGGGAGCAATCTTAGACCTGGTACTCTCAAACGGGGATGGAGAGGATCTCAGATCTAGAAGTGGGTAGCCATCTGGGAACAAGCAACCACCAAACAGTATTGTTCACAATAAATACAGCCGTAGAGTCAAGCCATGCAAAAGTGTGGATACTGGACTTTAGGAGGGCTGACTTTGTCAAAATGGGAGAGTGCCTCAGAAAAGGACTAGCAAAAGGGCAAGAAGGAGGGGTGGAGGAACAATGGGGAAAAATCAAAACTGCCATCACAGAGGCAACAAGCCTTTGTGTGAAGTAAATAAATCAAAGTG
This sequence comes from Neoceratodus forsteri, assembly GCA_016271365.2. Taxonomy (NCBI): domain Eukaryota; kingdom Metazoa; phylum Chordata; order Ceratodontiformes; family Ceratodontidae; genus Neoceratodus; species Neoceratodus forsteri. The sequence continues at coordinate 474,474,386 of CM057455.1, forward strand.
AAGGAAAAAAACACTATGGTTCTCAAAAGAGGTGGCGGGCAAGGTTAGGGAGAAAAAGACAGCATTCGGGAAGTATAAGGAAACACAGAAGGAGCAGGACAGAGAACTGTACCAGTTAAAGCAGAAGGAAGTGGGGAAAGCAGTCAGAATAGCAAAGGCTCAAACTGAGGAAAAGATAACCAACTTGGTTAAGAAGGGGGATAAAACCTTTTATAGGTACATTAGGGAGTGTAGAAAGACCAAGGGAGGGATAGTGAGGCTTAATAAAGGGAAGGGGGGTGGGCAGAGTGTGACAGGGAAAAAGCAGGGATACTGAATGAATACTTCTGCTCAGTAGTCAAAAAAGAAGAGGTGGGGGAGGTACCTAAACCAATCATTTGAAGCACTTTGGTTAGTGGGGTCGATACCAGCCCATTCACAGAAGAAAGGTCCTGAAAGAACTCCTAAAACTGAAAGTGGACAAAGCAATGTGGCCTGATGGGATTCATCCCATAATTCTAAAAGAACTAAGGGGAGAACCAGTGACACCACTGACTACCCTTTTTAACAAATCATGGGAGAATGGTGTGGTACCTGAGGACTGGAGGAGGGCAGATGTGATTCCCCTTCACAAAGGTGGGAGCAAGGCAGAGACAGGAAACTACAGACCTGTTAATTTGACCTCAGTGGTAGGGAAAATGATGGAATCACTTCTGAAAGAAAGAACTGTTGAGTACCTAGAGGCCAACATGGCACAGGATCCAAGACAACATGGATTCACAGTGGGAAGGTCATGTCAGATGAATCTCAGATTTCTTTGTCTGGGTGACCAAAGTAGTAGACCATGGAGGGGCTGTGGACATGGTCTACCTAGACTTTAGCAAGGCATCTGGCATAGTCCCACAGAAAAGATTAATGAACAAGTTAGCCAGCCTGGGAGTGGGTCCAAGGGTGGTAGCCTGGGTAAAAAATTGGCTGGACAACAGGACACAGAGGGTAATAGTAAAAGGAGTCCATGCCAAAGAAAGGGGAGTTACTAGTGAGGTACCTCAGTGTTCAGTACTGGGACCAGTCCTCTTTAATGTCTTTATAAGTGACATTGTGGAGGGACTGGAAGGAAAACTATGCCTCTTTGCAGACTACACAAAGATCTGCAACAGGGCTGATACACAAAGGGGGTGGAAATGATGAGAAGGGGCTTGGCAAGGTTGGAGTAATGGTCAAAAGTAAGGCAGCCAAGATTCAGTGCAAAGAAGTGCAAAGTAATAGTAATAATAATAATAATAAACTTTGTTTGAAGTGCAATTCAAAAAATACCAAAGTGCTTTTACAGAACACTTAAATAATTAAAACAAGTTAAAATAGGAGAAATCAACAGGTTAATACTCAGGGTTGGCAAGGGAAAATACAAATGTTTTAAGAGCAGATTTAAAGCTCGCCACAGTCAAGCACCCCCTTATCTGCAGAGGTAGAGAATTCCACATGGTCAGGGCCACAAAGGCAAATGCACAGGCTCCAGAAGTTTTCCAATGAACCCTGGGAATCTCCAGCAATCCCTCCTCAGCTGAGTGGAGTGGTCGGAGGGGAAGGTAGGGACAAAGGAGCTCTTGCAGATAACTCAGTACCTGTCTGTGTAGGGCCTTATAGCTTAGAAAGCCAGCCTTGAAGGTGATCCGCCACTGCACTAGCAGCCAATGCAGTCCGCACAGCACAGGTGTGACATGGCTAGATCAGAAAAGCCCAGTCAACAACCTGGACACAGCATTCTGCACCAGCTGCAGGTGGCAGATCTCAACCCCCAAAAGCCCTAGGTACAAGGCATTGTAGTAATCAAGGCAGGAGGTCACAAAGGTGTGAACCAAGGACGAAAGATCACTGGGCAGAACCAGGTTCTTGATCCGGGTGATATTTCTCAGATGGCAAAATGAGATCTTGATGATGGATGACACCTGAAACTTCAGTGTCAACCCCTCATCAAAAATAATGCCCAGACTCTGCACCCCTTCAGAGGACATCAACTGGCAACCACCAAGCAAAAGCCCAGAGGCCTGCTAGCTGATGACCCCTCTACCCGGCGACTGGGGTCCACCACCAAAACCTCAGTTTTGTCAGGATTCAACTTCAGCCAGTTGGCACTCATCCAGTCCTGGATCTCAGTGAGTCAGCTGTTAAACACTGAGACGAAGTCATCCTGGCCAGGCACAAAGGACATGTATAGCTGTGTATCATCTGCATAGCAGTGAAAACTCAAGCCATACTGCCTTACAATGTCTCCCAATGGCAGCATGTACACTGCGAATAACATAGGCGAAAGCATGGAATCTTGGGGTATCCCACATGACAGAGAATGCACCAGAGGAATAAATTTCTGATGCAACTCTCTGAGATCTACCCGTGAGAAAAGAATGGAACCATCTGAGGACTGTCCCTGACAGTCAACAGACCACCCGCAGGTGCTCCAGCAATATGCCATGATCCACAGTGTCAAAAGCTGCAGAGAGATCAAGGAGGACTAAGATGGAACGAGTCCTCTGATCTATCTCTATCAGGAGATCATTGAGCACCCAAACCAGGGCAGTCTCAGTGCAATGTCTCTTTCTAAAACCTGACTGGAGAGGACTGTAGGTATCATAGATGGTAAGATGGTTGTCCAGCTGCAACGCAACCATCTTCTCAATAACCTTGCCCACAAAAGTCAGGTTAGAGATGGGTCTGTAGTTGGCAAGATAGTCCGGGTCAAGAGAAGATTTCTTAAGGACTGGTGTCACCACTGCCTCTTTCAAGGAGTCAGGAAACTCACCTATCTCAAACGAACTCTGGACTATCTCAGCCAGGACCGGGCCGATTACATCAATTCACCCCATAAGGAGGCGAGTAGGGCCCGGATCCAAACTACAGCAGGTCGGCCGCATAATCTGGATGATCCTTATGACATCCACGATCACCGGCTGGCTAAAAGCCAACCAAAGAAACCGATGTTCTGCAACCTTCAACCAATCACCGCCCAGCCCATTGGAGTGAGCTAAGCAGATCTCTGATCTAATGTTGGCAACCTTATCCACGAAGAAGCAAGCAAACTCATCACACTTATCCTGTGATAAAGCTCTCCAAACTTGCAGACAGGCTGGATTGCAAAGTCTATCCACAGTTTGAAAGAGCTGAGCAGGTCAGTTCCTCACAGTGGTGATCTCTCCAGACAGGAACTCTGCCTTTTTATGGGAGATCACCAATTGATATTCTAAATAATGGACCATCAATCTTAGCCTGTTGGCATCAAGACCAGATTTCCACCAGTAAGGCTCCATCCTTCGCCCCTCTCTCCTCATCTCCCTCAAGGTCCCATCAAACCAAGGGGACCCAGTGCAGAGGGTGAGGGGGCGAACTCAAGCAGGAGCAATGGAGTCCAGAGCCACTGCCACAGCCATATTATAAGCTTGCATCAGGCTATCTGGATCCCTGCTAGCAGTTGGAAATCCCGATAGATCCAGTATCGTCATCAGGCCATCTGGGGTTACTCCCCTTACTGGGCGGTACCAGATCATCGCCACAGAGGCAGGCCTATAGGAGGGGCCTAGAAATTGAACCTGATAGTGTAATGGTCAGACCAACCGACTGGCTCCACTGCCAAATCAGAGGTCTCCATACTCAGGAGGAAGGCCAGGTCCAGAGAATGACCAGAACTATGGGTTGCAGAGACAACTACCCGTATGAAGCTCAACTATGTCATTAGCTGGAGGAAGTCTCGACCAGACTGCGAGAGCTCATCATTGACCTGGCATTGAAGTCACCCAGTACCATCAACCTGGGTGACTTCAACACCATGTCGACAATGGAGTCTGCAACTTCCTGCAAAAATTGCTTCCCATCACAGGGTAGATGGTATATGAGAAGAACCTTGCACCCCACGCCTGCACCCAAAATACATTCAAAGGATCTGGTCTCCCCTACTGGCACATCTATCAGGCCCAATTCCATTTTAAAACAAATGGCCACACCACGGCCCCTGTGATCCAGTCTCAGGTGGTGTATCACCGAGAATCCGGCTGGAACTGCTGACTCTAAAATTGGGCCATAATTTCAAATCCAGCCAGGTCTCGGTGATGCACGCCAGGTCCGATGACCCAACAAGATCGACAATTATTGCCATCTTGTTTTAATGGACCTGGCATTGCATAACACCACCCAAGTTGGATGAGACTCCAAGGCTGTTTGAGTAAGCTGCCCACTAAAAGTGGAGCCATGGGGTATGGGAACCAAACAGGGAAAATACCTGTCCAGTCTTCATTTCACCCCAGGGTGTCTCCTTGACTCCACAACCCCAATCCGGCCACCCCGCTCTCCCCCTCCCCAAAGTCCAGAGCCCACCCGCCTCTTCCTTACTATCCCCAATGATCGACAACAATTATAAATGTCAGCATATAAGGGGGGACAGCAAAAGGGATGGAGGTCCTGGAGTGCAGAGGAGTAGTGTCTGACCGGGAGAGCCACCTGCCAACATATAGTCCCCAGCCACCTAGAACAGCCACCCCTAAATTATCAGTCCTCAGACCACCAAATAAATAACACAAATAAAACACCCCCAAACAAAAACAATTAAATTCCCACTAAAATACACAGAATTTAACCTAATACCCAACAACCCCCTCACCCAAATAAATACAACAATAAATACAAGTGAACATTCAGGCTCAGGTAACAATGGTAGCTAGAACCGTCCAACTTAAAGTCATATACCAGCATACTAAAATGAAGTTCATAAACTCATGTCCAAAGAGCCTCACCACACCGCAGCTCTCAGAAAACTTTGTAAACAGAAAGGAGGGCTCTCACCACCTCCTAAACATCGAAAATTAGTCCAAAGGAAGCAACCCTCTCACAGTAGCATCCAAAAGCAGGTAAATGTGAAAAGCTCCAGAAAAGTGACCATCTCACTGCCTCTCCAAATCAGTCAAAGTAATATAAATATATAGTTATTCAAATCCAACAGACACTCTCGGGACCCTGACTAGCAGTCTGCAGTCATTAGGCAGTTAAAATGTTTGAATGTTGAATATATGCCATGTTTCTTTTGCGGGGGGGTGCACTGGATGCCATACACCAGCAGCACTCTTCTCCAGAAATGTGAATTGCATTTTGAGCTATGCAAAGGTATTGAGCATGCTATTTGGTTGTTTTGGGAGTTGTGGTACTCCCCTTAGCATGCTCCTTGCTACCACTTTTGGAAATTCCTGGGTGGAATCAATTTAAGGAGCCAATAAGGCCATGTGATTTAAGCCAATTTAGGCAGCACTCTATATTTATGAGTAGCCACTACAGGCTTTTCAGAGCTGAGAAGCTAGTGTAGGGACTATACCGAAAGGGTCCCACCATGAAGGGGTGGTATAGCTTGCTCACTTTGGAATTCCAATCTGAAAACTAAGAAGACCCCCTTTTTTACATGGAGTTTAAAGTAAGAAGAGCCATTAGGCAGTTAAAATGTTTAAATGTTGAATATATGCCATGTTTTTTTTTTGGGGGGGGTGCACTGGATGCCACACACCAGCAGCAATTTTCTCCAGAAATGTGAATTGCATTTTGAGCAATGCAAAGGTTTTGAGCATGCTATTTGGTTGTTTTTTTTTTTTGCAGTTTACAGAGTCAACTGAGCAGGGACAGATCTTCAGGACATAGATATTCAAGAGCCAATGAATAACCAAGTCCCGGCCCAGCCCTGAGGAAGACACCAAGGCATGGACCACTCTCCCCCACTTGAACTGCCAGAGAAGCCTGACCTCTGCCAGGCCATCCCCATGGCCCTAGGAATTTGGTAAAATGCCCACCCTCCGGCTACCATTCCCGACCCCTTCGGGGAAAACGGCCACCCCCCCCCACACCCACCTCTAGACAAGCCAGTCTGGCTAACCTCTCCTCCACTCCTCGTAAACTCCCTCTCAGTAGATACTTTCCTCAGTAACGGGACCTCCTTCACCATGTCAGGACAGAATCCAAACACCAGACAATGCTCAAGTTAACTCCAGAGCAACCGCTCACCTGGGAAACAAAAACCCAGGGGAAGAGTACTCAGTGGTGGGAGGAGGTACTAACAACAACAAAAATGGAAAGGGACATGGGGGTAATCATAGCAGATGACCTAAATGTAGGCAAGCAATGTGAGAAGGCAGTAAGGAGGGTTGGGGGAGATACTGGGGATGCATTGGGAGAGGCATCACCAGTAGAAAAAAGGAGGTTGTTATCCCTCAGTACAGACAGTTGGTGAGACCCCATCTGGAATATTGTGTGCAGTTCTGGAGTCTTCATCTCCGCAAGGGTATAGACAGGATGGAGGCAGTCCAGAGGAGGGCAACTAAAATGCTGCAGGGTCTGCACCAGAAGCCATACAAAGAGAGACTAAAGGAGCTTAATATGTATACCCTCGAGGAAAGGAGGGAGAGGGGGGATATGACAGAAACTTTCAAGTACCTCAAGGGAATCAACAAAGTCTAAGAGGGTAGCATATTTCAAAAAAAAGATCTGCAAGATCAAGGGGGCACAATTTGAAGATAGAGGGGGGACAGCTCAGGGGCAACATGAGGAAGTACTTTTTCATCGAGAGGGTGCTTGACACATGGAATGGCCTTCCTGAGGAGGTTGTGGGGTCAAAAACAGTGGAGGAATTCAATAATACATGGGACAGACATAAGGCAATTCTGGGGGGTAGGAGGAAGTAGGCTTTTGGTTAACTAGGATCTGCAGCTTATCCAATAGGTAGGGGAAATAAACAGACTGGGTGGGCCAAGCAGTCCTTATCTGCAATCAAAGTCTATGTTTCTATGTAAATAAAGCTATTTCTGAAGTACCTGATATTTTTAAGTAACTTGTGACTGTTCACAGTGCTATAGTAGCCTGAAGTGGAGTGCTGACAATTTGCATCTTACTGATGTAGAGCAAATCACATGGACACTTCATATAGTAAATTACCCCCCACCATCTGACAGTTAATACATTCTTTGATTTCAACCTTAGTATCACTAGCATTGTTATAAATTTCTTTGAGGTGATATGTGTGTGAACAATTGACACATTTCCCACATGGAAAAATTCCTTTTATATTTTAATTAAGATCCAACCCCAGTGTCTTCTGCAATCTGAGAACATGGCGGAATGTCCCTCAACAAGGAAGCCAACAAGAAACCTCATAATAGGCAGTATAGCGCAGTGGTTTAAGGCTCTAAGCTGCAAATCTGGTGACATCCAGCAGACCAGACCTGGGTTTGAATCCCACAGCTTCCACTTACATACTGTGTGACCCTGAGCAAGTCACTAAGTCACTTAACTTCCCTGTGCTCCCAGGATGCACCTGTAAAAAAGCTTTCAGCTTAGTGTGCTACTCCTGGTTAAACAACTAAAAAAAAAAAAAAAGAACTCATAATAGGTTGAAGCCTCCTTTCAGTCTCTTGGGAGGATCTGGCTGGCTGTCACTCAATAGCTGATCGATCAGCCCACTGTTGGGTGAATTAATGAGCTCTGTTGTGTCCCACAAGCCCTCCATGGCTCTTGGGAAGGCTGCTGGAGCCTGACTGGCTGGTGTGATATCTGTTGACACTGGTACCATGTAAAGAGTGGTCAGAGGGTAAGAAAATAGCTGCCTTTTTTGTAGTCTATAGGCACTAGCCTCAACAGTCTTTAATTGAGCAGGGATCCTGCACTAAAAGAAGACTTTACAAGCAATGAGGGATTGGCAGAGAAGTGATCTTGAATATGTACTTTCACATATCAGCAGCCACACACAGCCTTGGATTACTGCAAGAACAAACTTTATGGGAAGAGGCATGTTGGCCAGTACACTAGGGAACTCAAAACTTTTGAGAAAAGTGCTTTGGGTTCTTTTACTTCCACCTGAACGCCTACCAGGACAACACAATAAATGGTAGAAGGGGTTCAGTTTAATGTCTCTTCCAAAGGATGGCACACCTCAGCGGTGCAGCATCCCCCGGTACTGCACTCAGATGTAGCATTAATAGTATGAGCCCAGTCCTGGTGTAAGGCTAGAACCCATGACTGTCTGGCCCAGAGGCAGATGTGCTACCAACTGAGCCATGCTGACACCCTAATAATTATTTGTGCCCCCAGCATGTTAAGCGTGGTTGCACTAGTGTTCTGCTTATGATCAAGTCTTCATCTGGGGAATTCCCCACTGAATCATGATCATTGCTCTGTCAGTTGATGTGCAGTTGAAGCCGTGCGTTCAACAATATGATTGGTGCCAAAGATTTGTGCTCCCCCTTTCCAGTCTCTGCCACAAAGTCTCTGTTCTTGGGGGCCAAAGGAAGCCACATGAGATAGGATGGTGGCTAGGGCTCCATAAACCCAAAACAGGAAAGCCCCACACTGGGTGTGTGTGTGTAGGGGGAGGTTACAGCATCTAAATGCAAGGGTAAGCACTATGAGGTTAACAGGGGACAAGCAAATGCTTTTAATACAGACTTCTTCATCCATCAACGTGTTCTATTGTGTGCAGTTCTGGAGTCACACTTGAGGAAGGACTGGAACTAAATGGAGACAATACAAAGAAAGTTGGCAAAAAGGATCCATGGTCAAAAGGCAGACTAAAGGACCTCAACGTATAGTCACTGAAGACTAGAAGATAGAGTGGAATATGATAGAAATGTACAAATACATTTGGGGTACAATAGGGTGGACCAGACAGAACTGTTCAAAATGAAATAACTACCTGTAGGAGTATTAATTTCAGAATTGCAGTGGGAAAGTTTAGGAAACACATCAAGAAACCCTTTTTTTTTTTTTGGCATAGAGAGTAGGCAGACAAATGAACAGCCTGACCAGCAATATGGTTCATTCAGAAACCATAACTGATTTCAAATCTTAGCGGGTCAGTTTCAACTGGATCATGGGGGGGTAATCACTGCTGGAAAAATCATTGGAGAGGAGGGAGTAGCAGTGCTGGGAACTCAGTGTAGATTTGATGATCATAAAGTCTTCTGTCCTTACTGACTGAATTGCTATGGTATATCCTGCTAAGGAAGAAACAACAATTGTATACATTTATAAAACAGACAATTCAAAAATGTATTTTTAAGTAAACATATCTAAAACATGATATTTATGAACATACATTGGTAGATGTCAACTCTCAAAATATATACACAGTATCACAGAACAAGTGCTTAGTTGTAGTTTTACAAAAAATGATATGTAAATAATTACCACTATCCTCAGTTTTAATTTTACAATAAAGGTTCACTGTCTGAGCTTCCCACTTGTCTAGGGGTAAGCCTAAACTAATTACTAATCATAAGGTAAGCATGAAAGAACTCTGCAAGGACTGTACATTCACTCAGCAGTTTATATGAAACCAAGGCTCAAAAAGACACCAGGTCATCAAGATTAGTTCAAGCTGATGTGCCTTCCATCATTCTTCAAAACCAAATTAAATTCCATGCATTCTCTAGCATGCAGCATATGTTCCTACCCCCACCCCCACTCCACTGTGAGATATGCCTATTAACATCATCACCTGACGTCAAAGGAGTTCTAGTCCAGGGGTTCTCAAGTACCAAATTATAGTGATCTCAAAGTGTGGCCACCAGAACTTACTCGTAGGCTCTCTCATTATTTGTTGTTACCCCAGATCTCTTGATATAAAAATCTCTTTTCACACACTATGTGTCATAGAGGCAGAAGTCAGGAAGCACAGGCAAACCAGAAGAAGTCATAAAATTTACAAGTAGCATTGTATTATTATCAATACCAATAAAATAAAACTGTGCAGGATAGCTTTAATACAGGCAGTTCAAACAAAACAAAGTCCTTCATCTGAGGGTATCTCTAAATCTAAATCTCAATTTCTATCTCCCCCTATTTAACAGGAAACCTGTTTAAAAAAACAGGATTCCAAAAAAGTATCTTCTTTTAATTCTTCTTTTAAGACTATCTTATAACATTTACAGTTCTGCATATATCAAATGGGACAGAGTCTTATCCTAGCTCTGTTACACTACACAGTAAATCAAGTACCTGGTGTTTTTCATTTGATATACTGTATTTTGCAAAAGGGCCTTACGTGTGGAAAAATCTTTGTGAACGGGACTGCAGGGACATGCAGGTACCCACACATTCATTTGCATTGCAACTCTCTTACAACTTTTCCCAGTGCAAACCCAGTTAGCGAGTACAAACTGGGCTTTGTGAATATCTCTATGGCGCAAACTGGGTTTGCGCCAGGGCAAAGATTTGTGAATCTGGCCCAAGGTGTGCTGAGAGTATACTACAGTCACCAGGAGGTAAGGATCATATAGAAAAGTGTTAACTGTACAAAAGGTGGGAAGTAGTGTGACATGAGCAAGTAACTGGCTGTGGGGCTTAGCCAACAAAAAGGTGGATGGGGCTTAGTTGCAGGAGCAACAGAGAGGGTAAGATGATCCCAACTAAGGGTTTAGGAAGAGAGAGGAGACGAAGAGTGAATATTGGGGAGGCTATTCCAGAGCTGAGTGATGTGGGAAGAGAAGGCAGCTTGTACAACAGAGGACTGGGAATGAAGAACGGAGAAAGAATGGGCACCAGAAAAGTGATGGAAGTAGTTGGGGAATGGGAGGTGAAAGGAGAGAGGAGATGTAGCAAGGAATTAGCCAGACAATAGACTATTAAGGCATGAATTATCCAAGCTATCTTCTTTGCTGCTGTGCAGAATTTTAAAAAGCTGCTGACGCCATCTGGCCAAAAGTGCTACATTGCAGAATTAGAATAAGCATATCCACAGTAAATCTCATACCAAAAAGTAGATTTCTATGTTACTTCATTTTAAAGTTATTAGCCATTTTATAAACCTGATTTCACTACCTGTCCAAAGAAAGCATGTTCCAGTGAAGAGCTGCTGCTGATGTCATCTAGGGACCTTACAGTCTAGTTTTCCCTGTCAGCAAGCTTATAGGACCTGCTTCTCTAAAGTTGTAAAGATCAGGTGCAATGGTTTCCATAAGTAAAACAGGCAGCATGAGTTAGTAAATGTCGCTTTAAAAACTTTGTGTTTCAGGCTTTGTAACAAAACTGACAGTATCTTGTCTGGGTGCCTTTTAATTGAGGCATTTTTGCTGAATGCTGGATCATAGCACACCGTGAGGTTTGCAGACTAAGTTTCTGATGAAAGGCTGAGGTTATTCACACCTATCAGTCAATTGAGGCAACTTCTAAGAATGGCAATTTAAAATAATTATCCCATCTCCTTGTTAATGGGGGTGGGGCAGATTCATCTATGTTCTACTCTAAATTATAATGATCATGTTACTAGAGCTAACACTTCCACCCCTAGTAGGAATTAACACGTGAGGCCCCTATTAAAACATATTGTAAAGCAGACAATAACAAACAGCAGTAAAATTAGTAGCACTCTAATTGGCTTCAGCAGTCTGGAGGCATGCTGACTTAGTATCCAGCAACCCAAGGGGAAATGGATCACACAAAAACAGCATTAAATAGTACAATGCTATCAACTTTGTTACAAAACCTGGAACATACATAGTATTTATAGCAATGTTTACTGACTGGTGCTGTCTGTTTTACTTGTAAAAACCATTGCACATGATCTTTACAGCTTTGGAGAAATGGGTCCTACCAATGTGACCTACTCTTTGAATCGACTGTTCATTTGTATGTTGTTGCCTACATCCACACTGTGCACACCAAGCTCATGTGCTGCGTCACATGTATGCTCCCTTGCTGTTGTAACTTTAGTTGTGTATTTTACCTAGGTGTTTTCCTGTTTTGCCTCTTCTGTAAAATTACCTTTAATATTCCAATGTGACCTACTCTTTGAATTGACTGTTCATTTGTATGTTGTTGCCTGCATCCACACTGTGCACACCAATCTCATGTGCTGCGTCACATGTATGCTCATTCTGTATGTTTTAACTGTCTTCTCCCGGGTCGTGCCTGAAAATAGGCATTGCTATGCCTAGCGCACTCACCCGGTTACCAAAAGCAAATAAATAAATAAGCTTGCTGAGAAGGATTACTGCGCTTTGAGGTCCCTTCCTGACATCATCATCAGCTCTTTACTGACACCTGCTTTTATTGCACAGGTAGCGCAATCAAAGTTACAAAATGGCTAATAACTTTAAAACAAAGTAACGTAAAAATCCAGTTTTTGGTACAAGATTTACTGGGAGTATGCTTATTTGGATTCTGCAATGTAGCACTTTTGGAATCAGTGGCTCTTTAAACTGAGCCATAACTTGTAAGGCACTCAGAAGCCCTAAAGCCATAATAGGCTTCATGAATCTCAATAGTTCTAGGCTGGATGAGGGCAAGCGTAAATGATCTCAGCTTAAACCTGACTAAACAGTATTGTATTGCATATTCATCAGCATATTCACTTACAGCTGCAGATATGAAAGGGATTATTTATTTCCCCATTGGTACTGCTCAGTTTTCCATATTTCAAAGGTCCCATCCTGCAGTTTGATGTGGAACTGCCAGACTACTCCCCTTGTCCTACTTAAGCAGAGCACTCACACACACCTTCCCTGCATAGTATGTTTTTTTAGTTTAGTTCTTACCTCACTGATTACTTACTGCTCTTCTTCCTCTTTGCTGATGTTGTCTGCATTTCCTTCCCTTCCTCATTCCATGTGTTTTCCTGTGCTCTTGTTGCTGCCCTTTTCTATGTCTTGCTCTTTTCCACTTGCCCCCACTTCACAGCTGTGTTGCCCCTTTCACTCCTTGTGTTTTCTTTGTGGCTCTGCTTCTCTCTCTCCCTCTTGCTTGGCTTCTTTTCTGATCTGGCTTGCATAGGGACTTTCTTCTGGCTCTCCCTCTCTGCATCACCACCACTCCTTCCTCTCGCTCTCTCTCTCTCTCTCTCTCTGTCTCTGTCTCTTTCTCTCTCATCTGCTGCCCACTCCTGCCTGCCTGAAGGCTTCTGCAGCTGATCCACCTTCCTGCCTGCACTTTCTGTCTCTATACTCTGCGACTCCTCCGCTCCTCACTCCCTCGCTGTCTGTTCACCCCAGCTTGCCATTTTCCTGCTGCTCAATGCCTTTCTCTCTGTTCCTGTTCCCTACCTTGCAGGGACTCATTGTTGTAGCTCCTCAACTTGTTTGCCCTCTGTTGGCCTTGAACTTGCTGCTGACTTATTCACTGGTACTCCTGCTCCTTCCATCGGGCTGTCTGCGTCTTCTTCTGCGTTCTTCTCCAGTGAGTCTCTATTGTTCCTGGCATTGTTCCTGTGTTCTAGGTGGCTGCCTCTCAGTTCTGTCTCATTATTCATCCTCTTGTTCCTTACCTGTCCTCTCTGCTTGTTTCCCTGCATTTAGTACAGACTCCAGGTGCCACTCTGCCACCTCATCCTGGATGCTCCACAGCCTCGCTCTCCCATTGAACCTTCTATGATATGTTCTGATGGGTACTGGTCCGGAGCCCTTTTTCTGCCTCAATATCTTGTCTCTTCATCCTCAGTCTTATGGACAGTGATGTAGTGGTAGTGCAGTGGCCTTTGGCAGCACTGTCAGGCAACCATGTTCCTAGTCTACTCATTATTCGAACTGGTTCCCACTCTGAGCATTCCTCAGGATGTTGAGGGTCATGCATCCTTAGAGGTTACCTCCTCGCATAGAGATTTTACATTCAATGCTTTCCTGTTCATGCAAAGTTATTTCTTTTGCTGTCATGTTATCCACTAATGATGACCATTCTGGTCATTTGGATGTAGAGTCAGATCCTCCTCATTTCATTCACAAGAAGGCAGTGGCTCAATCCCAGCTCTGGATTAAGGAATGGACAGTGCCTAAGCTCTTGGCTGTTCTCCAAGCCTTGGGGTCCCTTATTCATCATCCATCAAGAAGGACTGATTTACTCTCTATGTAGCCACCCTAAATCCCAATCCTGCTTCTACAATTTCACACTCCAGAATGCTGCTAATTCTACTCTTGCTACTTCACACTCCAGAATGTCAACTACACTGCCACCTGCAGCTCCTGCCACTTCCCTTGCTACCAGCAACTCATGCCACTTTCCACTTTATGGAACTTTGTGACTTATTATTCCAAATTAATTCAGCTATTTCCAGCTTAGACTCCAGGACCATTGCTTCAGAAACCAGGTTGTCTCCATCACCAGAGCCAGAACCTTTGCCAGCACTGTCTAGGGCTCCCGAAACCCCTCTGCCAGTGCTGCCATCTCCAGGTCTTTCAGGTTCCTGTTCCACCATCGTTGTACACACAACAGGTACTATCATCTTCTGAGGGAGCTGTCCTGTGAGCGGTTTCACCAGCCGCTGTTAAATCTCTGCTGATAACCTTCATAAGGCACTTACCACCCCCCGCCCCCGTTGGAGAGGCGATCCTGTCATATTAGTACCCGCCTCCCTTCTGCATTGTTTTTTCATTTCTCTCTCATTTTATGCGCTCATGTGAGGCAATTACATACGTGTACATTCAAAAAAGTTTGATGTTTTTCTCTTTTGTGTTGTTCTCTGACGTTATTTTGAGTCGTTATTTGATGTTATTCTACCTCCCAATGCTGTTATGTAACATGTTGTTAGACTGCTTACATGACCATTTTTGAGCCTGTTGTACCATAAGCTGTACCACCCACTTGTCGGAGCCTGTGGCTTCTGTATGTTACCTCAACTCTGTATTATGTTTCCCGTTTACTCTGTAACTCTCCCGAGTAGCACCTGAAAATAGGCACTTGGTTGTCTAGAGTGCTTACTTGGTTAACAAAAGTAAATAAATAAATAAATAAATCTTGACAACACACCTTCCCATTCCAACCACAGCTTGTCCTACCCATTTGATGCCAAATCGCATCAGGAAGGACATTATTGAGGGGAAGGATGTGAAGCTTGTCCACCTTGTTTCATCTGATGAAATCATTGAAAACAGAATTGTTTCATGTGGGGATTTTTCTCTGGTTCTTAAGGCAAAAGATCCTTGCCTTCTTAAAAAGCTTACAATAGCAGAATTTGTGATAGCGTTTGGCTTCTACCAGAAATGTGTCTATGAAGCTCATCCAGCTAGATGTGAGGAGCTTAATTCCTACCTTTATACAGTTGTTGTCCTAGCTATACATTATGAGGGCACATATTTCTATGAGTACTGCAAATAATTTCCAGCCGAACCAGCAGCATGCCTCTGTAGGTACAACTCACACATGTCCTGGGCATCACTTGACAATTCATGATTCTTGACCATTCCCTGGTCCCACTCCTGCTCAAATCTCTTCTTCTAAATGTGCTTTCTATGCTCCTAAGACTCTCCTGGACAAATGAGGGCACCAAATTGTATTTTCTGCTGGAAAGGCAGTATGCAACAATTTCAGTGAATTGGCCAGTTTTGCACCTCCATGTACCCATTTACATAGCTGCAGCCACTGTGGAGAGGCCCATTCCAAGCTGGCTTGTCACTGAAAGGCTTAGGCTGGACTCATGCTCATGAAAGGACTATGGTGCACTTCCAGGTACCAAACCATGACGCTACAGCAAAGCAAAGTAGCAGTAGTAGTAGTCATATGTTTTATTCATAATTTTAGTATGAATAAGGATTACTCAACTGAGCAGAACTCATTTCCAACGTGTTCCTTGTTACAATATGGTTACAGAGTAAAGAGTTTTGGTAACATACAAAAACAAAATATCATGTACGTGTAAGCACACTAATAAACAGCAATCAACAATGACACTTAAACATGATATTAATTTGAAACAGACACAAACAGGCCTTATTCATGAAGCATTCTGGATAAGCTCAAGGGACTTACAGCAGTGGGTTTGACACAAGGGGTGACTTGCGTCAACCTCTGCAGCAAGTGTGATTCAGAAACGATGCCTGACACAAACTCCTGCTGAGGGTCCCTTGAGCTGAATGCAAAAGTTAGTCCAGCTCCCCCTGGTCTAACTTTACACCATCGGGGGGCCCACATTATGGGGCTTTAGTTGCAGTACAGTGGGAAAATTGTCACAACAGCACTTGCCCATCGTGAATCAGGTTGCTTTGTGCCAGAGGGCTTTGGCGCAGCTGCACCAAACACTGCAGATGGCGCGCCCTGCATCAACCTTTATGAATCAGGTCCGAACACGTTTCACATTCCCTTTCAAAAATGCTCTGCTCACTATTACATACAACAGGAGATACCACTATGAAATTCTAAACATTAGGTTAAAACAGGTTTAAAACTAAAAAGGAGTACATAGTACACACAAGTAAAAAATTAACCTATACCATGTCAGAAACAACATGGAAGGGGTTTCTTCCCTAACTCCATTGCACTCATTTTATCTTCTTAAAATGTATAGTTCTGTCTATTGGTCTCAGGTTGCATAGTATAGAATTCCAGGCTATTGGGCCTAGATAATGAAATGCAGATCTCCCCATAGTTGTTTATTAGGTGGAACAATATATTCTATTCCTTGTGCTGGCCATAAGCATTCTTTAATCTGTCTCTGTTTTAATCTATCCAGGTTATAATTTGGTACTCTGGCTCTATAACCCTGATACATGACACTCACAGGATGCGAGTTTCTTCTATCGTGTAATCTTAGCAACCCCAAATCTAAATAAAGTTGACAGTGATGTGTCCTCTGGTGGGTACTGAGGAAGAAGTGGGCAAACATGTTATACACTGTATCCTGCTTTCCCAGCTCCCTCCCTGACACACCCATGAGGAGCTGGCCCCCATAATCAAACACTGGTATAATCATAGTCTTAACAATCAATTTTTGGAAATCTCTTGAGAGACACTGTTTTATCCCATACAGCATCCCAAGTTTCCTTCCCAAGCTGATCACCAAACTTGCTCTACTACTACATTAGTTTTTAATTTTATAGAGGATAGACAAAGATTCTCCAGTCAGACCAAGGTTGCTAGTTCCTTCAAAAAGCATTGTTTGGGATTTTTTTGCATTTAAGGCCAAATGACTCTGGGCAAATAAATATATGTATCTCATCAAAGACATTTTGCAAGTTTGATTGAATGAAAATATCTGCTGCTGTCAGGAAACATCCATCCTAACCCTGGCCCAATCACCTCCAGCTCTATCTACCAGGAAAAACCTTCAGGAGCACTCTCAATAGCATCTCTCAACATTTGCAGTCTACTCCCCAAGCTGGATGCCCTACAAATCTTTACAAATCAGCACAGCCCAGATATCCTGGCAGTTGTAGAAACCTGGCTTACACACGAAATCCCCAACCTGGCTATTGCTCTTCCAGGCTACAATGTTTTCAGGCTGGACCGGAAGTCCAAAGAGGTGGTGGATATGCAATTTACCTTAAAGATTTGCTACTGGGACACCCCATCACTACCCCCTCCCAGCCACCACTGAGCAGTTTCTCCCTATCAGAATCTTTTTAGCAGCCCATAACAAATCCCTCATAGTTGCCTCAGTGTTTATCCCCTGAAAGAACAAGAAAATGGCCTTAACGCTGTATTGGAGTTTACCAGGTCCCTACCTACCGACTCTGAAATGATTCTGCTTGGAGACTTTAATATAAACTGGCTTGCGTCTGATGCAGGGGTCCATAAGGATGCCAACTCATCAGTCAATCTCACTCAGATGGTCATCTCTCCAACCAGGAAAAACTACAAATCCAGCACCAGCACCCTCCTGGATTGGATTCTTACCAGCCACCCAACTCCTATCACGAACACCTTAGTCCTCCCTGACTGATTTAGCGACCAGTCCCCTGTCATCTATGAATGGTCAAATAAATTTCGCAAGCCCCCTCCTAATATCATCACAAGTAGAGCCCTACCACGTGTGCAGTTGTCACACCTCAAATCATGCCTCAGCCTCCAAGACTGGTCCCCTATCTACAAAGCAACTGATATAAATACTGCACTGGATTACTTCTTCAACACTTTCAATGCAGCCTGTGACTCCTATGCTCCTTTTGAAAAAGCACAAAGTCAAAGTTCTTTGCAATCCCTGGCTCTCGGCCGATCTCTTACGTCAACTAAAATCTAGAGATCGCCTCTGGATCTGGCCAGAACCACCGATAAAGAAACTGACAACCAAAACTATAAATCTGCATGGAATGACTGTACCAACTCTATCCGGCAAAAGAAATCTACCTATTACAAGAACCCTGTCATAGATACCTGGGATAATGGGAGGGCATTTTGGAACAATATTAAAGAGGTCACTGGGGAGCAGCCAGAAACCTCCCCCACCTAGCTCAACATAAATGTGACTACTACTCTTGACCCTAAAATCATAGCAAATACTTTCAACACTGCATTCACCGATCTCAGCAGTGTTCTTCCTACTGACTTTTTCAAGGACTATGACTCTCCTACTCCTCCCCCCAATGCCTCTTCCTCCTTTAGCCATCCACCTTTTTATTTCAAAGCAGTCAAGATGCATTAGGCCCGCAAATACATTACCAAAGCCATCACCAAATCCAGATCCAGCAGTGATACACTTGACCTTAAACTTCTGTCCCTCACCCTTGATGAGGTGTTACAGCCACTGATAAATATTTTCAACCTCTCACTTAGGCTCAGCCAGTTCCCTGAAAAATAGAAATCTGCCACTATTGCCCCTGTCCATAAAAACGGTGACAGGGCCACTCATGGAAACTACCATCCGATCTCTATATTGCTACCCCTATCCAAGACTCTTGAATGTATTACATAGAAACATAGACTTTGACAGCAGATAAGGACCACTTGGCCCACCCAGTCTGCCCATTTCCCTACCTATTGGATAAACTGCAGGTTCTAGTTAACTAACAGCCTACTTCCTGCAACCCCCCACTATAATTGCCTTATGTCTGTCCCATGCATGTTTGAATTCCCCCACTGTTTTAGACCCCACAACCTCCCCAGGAAGGCGGTTCCATGCATTTCCTCACATTACCCCTGAGTCGTCCCTCCTCTATCTTTAAATTGTGCCCCCTTGTTCTTGCACATCTCTTTTTCTGAAAGATGCTACCCTCCTGGACTTTGTTGATTCCTTTGAGGTACTTGAAAGTTTCTATCATGTCCTCCCTGTCCCTCCTTTCATCAAGGGTATACATATTAAGCTGTCTCAATCTCTCTTCATATGGTTTCTGATGTAGACCCTGCACCATTTTAGTTGCCCTCCTCTGGACTGCTTCCATCCTGTCTATGTCCTTACGTAGATGGGGTCTCCAAAACTGCACCCAGTACTCCAGATAGGGTCTCACCAACTGTCTGTACAGAGGGATAACCACATCCCTTTTTCTACTTGTGATGCCCCCTCTATGCATCCCAGTATCCCTCCAGCTCTCCTTACTGACTTTTCACATTGCTTACCCACCTTTAGGTCATCTGATATGACTACCCCAGGTCCCTTTCCATTATTGTTGTTGTTAGTACCTCCCCTGCCATTGTGTACTCTTTCCTGGGTTTTTGTTTCCCAGGTGCATTACTTTTCACTTCTTTGCATTGAATCTAAGTTGCCATATGTCTGACCATTCCTCCAACTTTGCCAAGTCCCTTCTCATCCTTTCTGCCCCCTGTATCAACTCTGTTACAGATCTTGTGTCATCTGCAAAGAGGCATACCTTTCCTTCCAGACCCTCTGCAATGTCACCTATAAAGACGTTAAAGAGGACTGGACCCAGTACTGAGCCCTGAGGTACTCCACTAGTAATCCCCCTTTCTTCGGAATGAGTTCCATTCACTATTACCTTCTGTGTCCTGTTGTGCAACCAATTTGCTACCCAGGCTACCACCCTGGGACCCACTCCCAGGCTGGCTAACTTAATTATGACTCTTTTGTGTGGTACTGAGTCAAATGCCTTGCTAAAGTCTAGGTAGGTCATATCCACAGCCCCTCCCTGGTCTATTACTTTGGTCACCCAGTCAAAGAAATCAATTAGATTCATCTGACATGACCTTTCTGCTGTGAATCCATGCTGCTTTGGGTCCTGTGCTCCATTGGCTTCTAGGTACTCAACAATTCTTTCTTTCAGAAGTGATTCCATCATTTTCCCTACCACTGAGGTCAAACTAACATGTAGAAGAAGAAGAAGAAGAATCAGCATTTATATAGCGCTTTTCATACATCCAAAGTGCTTTACAAGCAATGCTAGACTGGTAGTGAAGTGACTGAATGTGTGGTGGCAGCCATATCGCACATCATCACCCACACACAGCCTGGATAATTGCATGAACCGGTTTATGGGAAGGGGAATGTTGGCCAGGACACCGGGAATGTTCCCACTTTGAGGAGTGCCCTGGGTTCTTTTACTCCACCTGACACCCACCAGGACAACACCAGGATGGGCAGAAGGGACCTCAGTTTAACGTCTCATCCGAAGGACGGCACACCCCAGCAGTACAGCACCCCCCAATACTGCACTCGGATGCCAGGGATTTTTAGGTGTAAGTCCAATCCCGGTGTGGGACGAGAACCCACGACCTTCTGGTCCAGAGGCGGATGTGCTACCAACTGAGCCACGCTGACACCTCATGTATGTAGTTTCCTGCTTCTGCCTTGCTCCCATTTTGTGAAGGGGAATCACATCTGCCCTCATCCAGTCCTCAGGTACCACCCCATCCTCCCATGATTTGTTAAAAAGTGTGGTCAGTGGTGTCACTAGGTCACCCCTTAGTTCTTTTAGGATTCTGGGGTGAATCCCGTCAGTCCCCATTGCTTTGTCCACCTTGAGTTTTAGGAGTTATTTCAGGACTCTTTCTTCTGTAAATGGACTGGTGTCACCCCCTACCCAGAGTGCTTCTATTGTTTCATTTAGGTAACTCCTCTTCTTCTTTTGTGAATACTGAGCAAAAGTATTCATTCAGTATCTCTGCCTTTTCACTGTCTCCCTCTGCCCACCTCCCCTCTCCTTTATTAATCTTCACTATCCCTCCCTTAACCTTTCTATGCTCCCTAATGTACCTATAAAAGGTTTTATCCCCCTTCTTAACTGAGTTGGCTATCTTTTCCTCAGTTTGGGCCTTTGCTATTCTGACTGCCTTCCCCACTTCTTTCCGCTTTAATTGATACAGTTCCCTGTCATGCTCCTTCTGTGATTCCTTATACTTTTTGAATGCAGCCTTTTTCTCCTTAACCTTCCCTGCCACCTCTTTTGAGAACCATAGTGATTTTTTACTCCATTTTGTTTTCTTTATTTGTTTCACACAAAGGCTTGTTGCCTCCATGATGGCAGTTTTGATTTTTCTCCATTGTTCTTCCACCCCTCGTTCCTGCCCATTTGTTAGTGCATTCCTTAGGTACTAACCCATTTTGCCAAACTCAGCCCTTCTAAAGTCCAATATCCTTGTTTTTGTATGGCTTGTCTCCATGGTTGTGCTTACTGTGAACCACACTGTGTGGAGGTCACTTGTTCCCAGATGGCTACTGACTTCTAAATCTGTGGTCGTCTCTCCATTTGAGAGTACCAGGTCTAATATTGCTCCCTCCTGGGTGGGTTCCAACACTAGCTGTCTAAAGCATGCCCCCTGTAGGGCAACGAGAATGACCCTGCTCTCAGAAGTGGCTGCAGTACATGTTGTCCAGTTAACATCTGGCATATTCAGGTCCCCCATCAACAGTAGCTCCCCTTTTTCAGCCATTTTGAGAATTTCCTCTATCATTTTCTTATCCATTTACTCCCCTTGAGACGGGAATCTGTATACAACCCCTGTGCAGATTGTGATGTCGTTTCCTGTCTCCAAGGTAACCCACAGTGCCTCTTGTCCTCCCCCTTTACTTTTTAGTTCTGTAGCTTTGATCCCTTCCCTTATGTAGAGAGCTACTCCACCTCCTCTTTTACCCTCCCTATCCCGTCTGTAGATTGTGTACCCTGGTATGTTGACATCCCAGTCATGGTTCTCTGTGTACCATATTTCTGTGACTGCGACAATATCCAAGTGTTCCTCTTCCATCAGGGCTACTAGCTCTGGAAGCTTGTTTCCAAGACTACGGGTATTGGTACTCATTGCCCTCCATTTAATGTTGGCTTTATCCTTTTTTCCCCCCATCCCTGCTCTTGTAGCCTTTGTCTATTTCTCCATTTACCCCTGTCCAACCCTCTGTCAACCTCTGTACCTCATTGTTTACCTTACTAACTGCCATGTTTTGTGGGGGGAGGCTTGAAATTTCCTGCTTCCTATCAGCACCTCCCCCCTTGGCTAGTTTAAAAGCTTGCCAAGGAAGTATTTAAACCTATCACCTGGGAGCAGCAGATCAACTCACAGATTTCCTGGACAAATACAATATCCTGTGCTCGTAACAACATGGCTTCAGGAAAGGACATAGCACCTTATCTGCCCTACTGGAATTCTCTGCCACTCTTCACAGCTCACTGGACAGTGGTCAGTTAATTGGGCCCGTCTTTATCAATCTGACTAAGGTGTTCGACACTGTTCATCACCGCCTACTGCTTGTGCAACTTCTGAAAGCTGGGCTCTCTCCTGACTCCACTGCCTGGTTCAAAAGTTACTTGAAGAACTGGTCTCAAAGAGTAAAAATTGCAGATGTCCTCTCTAATACCAGGCCTGTTTTCTCAGGTGTCATTCTGGGCCCCCTACTGTTCAGCTTGTTCCTGAATTCCCTTCCAAATTCTTGCTCTGAAAAAAATCATCCTATATGCAGATGATGCTGTAATTCTTACCTCCCACAAGGATCCTAAGTCTCTACAAGACAACCTTCAGCTTGGCTTCACATCTGTAGAAAATTGGTTCTAAAACCACAACCTGGTCCTCAATAATAAGAAAACAAAATCTATGATGTTCAGCAGCTCTCATAACAAGCATAAGCTGCACCCTCTATCCATCCAAACCAATCATGGAGTCACCCTGGAACAGGTTCAGGCCTTTAAGTACCTTGGGCTCACTCTAGATCCTCATCTAACTTACAGTGCCCACATTGACTCTGTAGCCAAAGCCACAAATACTTGCCATGGCCTTCTCTTCCAGCACAGACAACATCTTACCCCAGATGCCCTGACAGTCACAGTTCAGAGCTCTGTTGTCTCCATTACTGACTATGGGTTTATTATCTATGGCTCTGCCTCCACTACTGCTCTTAAACGCATATCCACCTCCCTCAATAAGGCCTGCCGACTTCTCACTGGATCCCACCGCCTCACACATACGTGTGACCTCTATGCACAAACTGGATGGCTGCAACTCACCAGTTGGATAAAGTACCTAACCTGCACCATGGTGAAGAAAATAACTATGGGCCTTGCACCCCCCGGAGTGTGTGCACTCCTGCACCCTAGCAATAACCCCCACTCAACTAGGGGGTCTGAATCACAGCTCCTGCAGGTTCCACGTTGTCATACCTCACAAGGTCAAAGATCTTTTGCCTACAGGGCGCCAAGCTGGCTAAATGGTCTAAACAGTTACATCTCCTCCACTCCTACCCTTGGTACATTTAAATCAAGGCTCTGCCTCTCTCCCTCGCTGCCCCTAGCTCCTGTGACTGCCTCAAATAGCTGACCCCCTGAATATTTCTCTAACCTTATGCAGTTCTCTCTCCTATTAGCACTTGGTTACCCAATAGCACGCACTTCCCCATGTTATGTCTACGACAATGCCTCTGGCTGCACTTCTCCTCTATAGCTCTCTGCCCCCCTCTGCTATTCCTCTCACTTGTCCTCTATCCTCTCTGCACCTCATCCACTATGTCCTTGTAACCTTGCCTCCAGAACTAGTTTTGTTTCTCAGATGCTTTGTAATTCTGTTTAGCTTACACTGTTGTAACCTTGTCCTATGTATTTAATTTGTAATCTGACTTGCATGTCTTATGTTTTCAATTGTAACCTGCCGTGGAACCTTTGTAAAAGAGCCCTGGCTCAAAGGTATTGTAATCCTAGACCTAATAAATAAATAAATAAATATATGAGACTTCAGATGCATACAGTACTGTATCATCCACATACATGTGTAATCGAATTGCCATGTCCAATAAAAACAAAATCGTTCATATAAATACAAAACAGCAGGGACCCCAGTGACAATCTGTGCATTACGTGAGATGAAATAGCCCATTTTAACTATTTATTGTCTGCCTTTAAGATAATCTGTAAACCACTTCAGGGTAGTAGGCACCAAGCCCAGAGCTTCAAATTTGAACAGGAACGTGAGAGTGTCGTGGTTAAAAGTATTGAAAGCTTTTGAAAAATAGATAAAAAACTGCCCCCTACAAAATCCTCAACTGAGAGCTACTCATAATATTATTTGTTCTAAGAAATACTTCATCTGAGTACTGACCAACCTTTCCAATATCTTAGATACTGATGAAAGTAGAGAAATTGGAAGATAATTGCCTCTGTTTTGTCTCCTGAGATGTGAATAGAAGTGAATTTGGCGAGTCTCCAAGCTATTGGAAACTCTCCAAGGTTCAGAAACATGTTGAATATGTATGTTAAGGGAGCAGAGATGACTGGAGCTGCAAACCTGAACAGCAGGGGTGGAATATTATCCTATGCAACTGCTTGTGAAGTATTTATTCTATTCAGTTCTTTCATCACCTCATAAACTTTTGTTGTCTTAAAGTTATTTTTGATAAGACAAATTGCACTCATACCCCGATAGTGGCACTGAAAAAGCACACTGCACACATTCAGCTTGGTGACTCGTTAATTTATTTCAAGTTATCCATTTCCAATGCAAAGGTGCAAAAAGTGCAGAAAGTGCTATTGGGGAAGTACCTCCATCCCACTCCCTATGCTCGCCTCACCCTGGTGCTTCAGTGATTACCTCCATCTGAAGACATGGTTATAGCAGTGGACACAGCCTTTAAATCTGATTTCAGCCATTACATCACTAGTCCACTTAAAGAGCTAGTAGAATGAAAAATAGCAGACAGTGAAATTTTGCAAATTCTAAGAAGTAGTCACTGTATATTTTTATTTCTGAAATATTTTTCTTTTTCTGTTTGCTCACTAGAAAGTCTTCTATCTGATAGTATTATGCTGGATTGTGGAATAGCACTCTGTCAGGCAGTTGACATATCAAGTTCTGTTCTCCCCACTACATCAGCACTGTGGCCTCACTGACAGTGATATCACTGGTGACTAACTGAGTGGCTCTTCCTGAGCAGCTGTGATGTCACAGTCAGTGAGGTCACAGTGCCGATGATGTAGTGAGGGAACAGAACTAGTTATGTCTGCTGCCAGGCAAAGTGCTATTCCACAGATCATTCCTACTAATATCAGATAAAACATCTTCTAATTACCTAAAGGGAAAAGAAAAAAGTACCTTAGATATCAAAAAGGCAATAGTCAACTGCTTTTAAAAATGAATATTTATTTTAGGCAGTACACTACCTCTTTAAATTAAAACTGCATTTTAAGTGTTATAGTTTATTTATTTATTTAGCTTTTGCTAACTGGGTAGGTACACTAGACAATACATTTGCCTATTTTCAGGTACGACCTGGGAGGGTAGAGGAAATACAAGTTCAAATACGTTGGACAACATAGGTACAGATACAATCAGTTTAGAGTCAGAGCACACATTACATGGACAGGTGGTTACTCACAGTAGGACATATGCATTAGGAACTGAGCAGTTCAGAGCTTAACATTGGAGGCACAATAAATACTATTATAGATACAACTGTAGGACCCCCAAAAGGAGGACCCCCCCAGTACTGATTACGTACAACTGTTGGACCCTAGGGAAGTGGTGTCATGGATAGGGCCATGCCCAAAGCTGAGTCCAGGGTGGAGGCAATACATGCCATGTCACATCCCAGAACCTGGCCCAGCAGAGACCATGGTGGCTTGGGACAAATACACACAGAGGAAAGCTTCGGGTGGTTCCGTAGGGAGGATCTGAGGCAACCATGTGAGGGAGAGGAGTGGAGAAGGACAGAAAGTGAGTTCCACAACCTGGGTGCACTCGAGGCAAAGTCCCTGTCACCCATTTGAGTATGAGTGTTTGGTATCTTAAGTACAG
This sequence comes from Neoceratodus forsteri, assembly GCA_016271365.2. Lineage (NCBI taxonomy): Eukaryota > Metazoa > Chordata > Ceratodontiformes > Ceratodontidae > Neoceratodus > Neoceratodus forsteri. The sequence goes on from CM057455.1 coordinate 474,500,240, forward strand.
CTGAGCCCAGGGACCTGAGAGAGTAGTGAGAGGAGACAGCCAGTGCAAGGAGTTCCGCCAGCCTGGGGGGTTGCTAGTCCAAAGAACCTTACCCATAAAGCATCCCAGGACAAAGTCTAAGTAATGAGATGGAGAGAGCCAATTCAGCTTACTGTACAGGTCACAGTGATGGGTGAGATGCTGGGCAGCAAAGGCGAAGCGGCAAATATTGTTATATGAGATGGTTCATCTAGAAAGGTGCGCTTTTGCAGTGTGAGCAAACAGCAGGCTTCCGTATGAGAGAGAGGGGAGGAACACACCATGAGCCAGTGCAAGTCTGGTGGCAGGGGTGAGGTTACTCTTTGCTCTGTAAGCCATACCCAGTTTACAGTTGACAGCTTTGCAAACATTCTGGATATGATGCCCAAGGTCAAGCTGTGGGTCGAGTGACACTCCAAAATATTTGAAGGTGCTAGTGACAAGGAGCGGGGTGCCATCAAGTCCGGTGATGCACAATGGGGCATGGGAGGCCTTAATCTTGGCCAGGGACCCAAAAAGCATGGCCTGAGTTTTTTTAAGGTTGAAAACCAGCTTATGGGACTCCGTCCAGGATTGAGTGCTCCTGAAATCCTCACTCAATTGATGGATAATGTCCCCAATATCCCAAGAATGAGTGAGGATGACCAGATCGTCTGCATACAGAGTGGATCTGCAGTGGGCAGTGACAGAGGGTAGGGTGTTGACAAAGATGGAGAAGAGCAGAGGACCCAGGACTGAACCCTGGGGAACTCCTGAGGATACGGTAGTAGTCCCCAAGAGTACCTTGCTGAATTTGACCAGTTGTTGTCTACCTTGTAGGTAATTGGAGAACCACCAAAGGACCTGAGGGGACAGGCCAAGGAACCCCAGCTGAGAGCAAAGCATGGTATGATCAACAAGGTTGAAGGCCTTGGAGAAGTCAATAAAGACAGCACCCGAGAGTTTCCCCAGGTCCATAGCTGTTCTTATTCCAGAGGTGACAGACACTTGGGCAGAGGATGTACTATGCCCTTTCCTAAAGCCATGCTGCACTGGAGACAGCAGCTCATGATGGTGAATATACTCTGAAAGCTGTGCAGCTACTACTTTTTCAAGTAGTTTGCTGACCCTGGATAATATGGCTATCGGACAGTAGTTGTCTATAACTTTAGGATTGCCCTGCTTAAGGATAGGGACCTCCCTGGATACCTTCCATATGTCAGGACTAATCCCTGAAGTGAGGGACAGGTTGAAAATATGAGCCAAAGGGGTGGCTATATAAGAGGCACCAAGAAGAAGGAGTTTGGGCTCCAAGCCATCATGACTAGCACTGAAGTGAGAGGACAGACCAGAGAGCAATCTCTGCATCTCATGCACCGTCACAGCCTTAAAATAGAAGAGCGGATGGGAGACCGGATCCAGGGATGGAGCAGTGTCCAGGCCACAATTGCCAACCCCACTGGGGGAGAATGGAGAGGTGAAAGTAGACAGGTCAGAGAAATGCATGTTAAATGCATTAGCGATGGTAAGTGGATTGTTACAGCTGGCACCATCGCTGAGGATATCAGAGGCCTCACAAGAGGAGGAGCCACTTACAATGTTCTTGATGCACCTCCAAAAGCTCCTGGGGGCCTTTGCTGAATTCATTAGGGCAACTTTACAGAATTCACTTTTGGTCACACGTATTGCTTTTTTTACATTCATTTCTGAGTTGCCTGTACTGCTGAAGTAGGGTCTGGTCCATCGTGACCTTAAAGTAGGCCCAGCACTTGTCCCTGGTCCTCATGAGGGCAAGGAGGCTCCCATGCAGCCATTTGGTAGCAGCCCCCCCAACCCTCCTCCTGATGAGAGGGGCATGCTTATCCTGCGGTGCCCCAAAGGTGTTGAGAAAATGGCCAGCACCTGAGGAAGAGTCATGTGCATTCCACACTTCTGACCAGTCAGTATACCGGAGATCCTCATGGAATAATCCCAGGTCAAACCTGGAGAAGTCCCTAACCTGAATGACTTTATGGGGAATTTTCAGGGTGGAGATCTTCCATACACAGTACACTGGAGAGTGATCAGGGATGGAGTCGGGAAGGGCACCCGACGAGCTAATCCTCTCTGGCCTATTGGACAATATCCAATCTATGAGGCAGCTAGATCCACAAGTGGATTACCACCTAGTTGGTTCCTTAATGAGCTGTGACAGCGAGAGGCCAGCAAGCAAAGGCTTGTACGACTTGGTATTCCTACCAAGCCAATTTAGGTTAAGGTCACCCAATATCAACAATTCATTAAGTAAAGACATTGATCCCACAGAATCAAGTAGTGAGGACAACCTCGATAAACCCCCTGTAGGGGGATTGTACGTACATACAATATGAAGTTTCTTTGTGTCACCCAGCAACAGCACTGTGTGTAGAAGTTCACAGGGAGACTGCAGTGGCTGTGTTGAGTTACCCAAGCAAGGAGTTCTGCCATGTTGGGCAGGAGGCTGCGTATATTTAGGTGCGCTATTTTTAGCCCCTTGCCCGACTTCCAGCCATCTGGTGCAGGAAAGACTTGATAGGGAGGACCAGGGTTGGGCTCAATGTCACATGCCAGAGCAAGGGTCACCAGTAAGAGCCAGAGGAGATGCCTTGGGGGGGGCCACCCCATCAGGTGATTTATGGCTGAATCGCCTGACCATAGTGACAGGACCCAGAAAGCACCCTAGGTCAAAACAGCCAACAGTCAGGGGAGGCTGTCCAGCACTGGCTATAAGGTTGGAGAAGGTGAAGTCCAACTCTGCATGCTGGCCATGTCCAAACCAGGATCCCCCCTTAGGAGGGAAATTGCCATCAAAGGACCAAGGCTCCGTAAGCAGCCCAATAGTAATGGAGCATAGGAGAGTGATGGGCAGAGCTCTCCTTAGGCAATGATCGAGGATCCCCATATTACTGCCAGAGCGTAGACCAGGGACAGTCCTAATGGTAGGTGAATGGGACCATGGGTGGGTGAAACTAGAGCAGTAAACCCCAACCTACTTATTTCCCTCTGGGCAACTAAGAGGCATCAGACTAACTACCACTGTTAGTGGTAGGCTCCCCCATAGGTGAGGGAGTAGTTACCGCCCAAGGAACATGCTACCTTATGTTACTCACTGTAATGGACACTGAGAGAAGGGGATCCCAACAGTGGTCAAGTATCAGGTACCAACCTCAATGTGAAAATACTAGCACAAGGAAAAGGGATGCGCTTAACAAATCAGACAGGCACTAGATGTAAGTACAATTATCTGCCCACCATACAGATAGAGCAGAGACCAGTCTACTCAGAACGATAAATGCTGTGATGAGTACACACAGAAGGTAAGCACATCTAGTAGACCCCACAGAATACATAAAAATGGCTAATCACACATTGCGTAGTCAACTCAAAGATCCCCACAGCATACCCTACAGCAGGAGATCACCACGGGGGGGGAAGGACCAGCAAACGTACAACTGAAACAAAGTAGATATGCCTATAAGTATACTCATCAAGGTAGGGGGCATGACTGGAAGAACCAATTTAAATATGCACGGCAAGGTAGAGGGTGTGGCCTGCGAGTATTTAAAGGGAGGAGGAATGGGGTGGGTGGGTAGGAAATTTGGTAACCACAAGCAGCAAGGTGAACACACAGCATGCACAATAAGTCATTTTCCAACACATTAGTCAAAAAATGAGTGCTTTCATAGTCCATTCAAAGATCGCTCAGTGGCCCCTGCATGAAAACAGGGGAAGGGATACACACACTGTTTGATGAGTCCAGGCCACGGTCCTGCTGGAGAGCAGGGGTAGAGCGTGATCGTGGGTGGGGCACAGCCAGCCGGCTTACGATGCAACTGGTGCTTCAACCCCATAGAGCGAATTTGGTGACAACGGTTGTGGGGGGGGGGATGGTACCCACTCACAGCGGGAACTCCCTCACCACTCCTGAGTAGCAGCACTTTCAGGTCAGAATGAGCCGCAGGGCTCTGAGACAGACCATAAGCACACAGGGATCAGCGGCATCACAATGCGAAGGTCCCAATCAGGCACAGGTAAAAGTTTCAAATTTGGAGCCCAAACGGACTCGGGGACAAAGACCCACACAGAAGTCAGGCACATAGTAGTTTTGACCCCCTTGATTCTGGTAACCACAAGCAGCAAGTTGAACATATAGCATGCACAATAAGTCACTTTCCAACACATTAGTCAAAAAACGAGCACTTTCATAGTCCAAGGAAGGTAAGGTAAGGAAAATGGGCAGACTGGGTGGGCCTAGCAGTCCTTACCTGCCATCTAATTCTATGTTTCTATGGGAATATACTGTACATTACATAGGCACAAAACAGAGGAAAACATTAGTTTGATTAATATTGCTGTTTTGAACAAATACACACTGTGTACTAGAAAAATGATTGGGCGCTATAGAGATACCTAATCTATTAAAATCATGAGAAAGAACATGTTTCACTCTGCTTCCATAACTGAATTGTTTTCTAGATAGTTTTTTTTTTAGACTGGAATATTTATATATTATTTATGCAACTTTTGCTGACGTATTCCAAGCTCATCATACTGTACATACTGTAATTTGATTTTGTACTGTATGCAATAGGTCCATGCATTTGTATGTATTTCACTATGGACTATGAAATTGGGTATAAATATTGAGGTCTCCCAGTCTTTCTTCATATGACTTTTGGTGCAGGCCCTGCACCATCTTGGTTGCCCTTCTTTGAACTGCCTCCACCCTGACTATGTCCTTATGGAGATGAGTCTTCCAGAACTGAACACAGTACTCCAAATGAAGCCTCACCAATGATCTGTATAGTGGCATCACCACCTCTTTTCTGCTACCTTGTACAATATTATCCATTTGACAGTTAACCTGGGCTGATTGTAAAGTTCAAGCCATAGTATTGCAGTTACTTTTCTCATTTGTAATACTTCTGATTTACAATTCATTTTGGTTGTTAAAGTACAGCACAATAACAACAGGTCCAATAGTTCAGTATGCAAACCAGAATTTTCTTAATTAGTATACATTAATAAGATAGGTTTGCAAACCTGACTACTGGAAAATAAAAGAGAAAGATAGAAATCATTGTGGGTTTCAGCCAAACCTGATTCTGATTCGGATAGAAATGATAGATTGTGAATCTGAAAAAGAGAAATAAAAATACAGTTAAGTAACACACTGGAGATAAGTATCACAAAAAGTCTTTAGATCAAATGAATCATTCAGTCCTGTAGGTGTTAAGGCTTTCAATTTGTAAATCCACCCACCCTCCTTTTGAAGGAGAATTCTGAGACGGTCCTCTCCCCTTATTAGTTGTTTTGCCTACTCAATCCCCATAAAGGAAAAATACGAGTGCTTTCCTTCATGATATTCTGCAAAATCTACATCAACTGCGGTGTCCATTCTTCCACTGGAGATTGAGTATACATGCTCCTGTATGTTTTTTCTGAAGGTCTGATAGTCCTGCCAACATATACAAGCCCACACCCGCACTATAGGACATATACTACAAAGGTACTATTGCAAGTGATAAATTCACATATATCAATTTCTGCATCTACTCTAGGGTGTTTAACTTCCTTGCCTTGTATTGCCCACTTACAGGTGGAACAATTCCACATTTATAGAAACCTGCAGGTTTGTTTGGTAGTCACATATGGGCTCTCATGGTTTCTTCAGGCAGAAAACTATGAACAAGTCTGTCTCTTATAGAAACACCCCTTGAAAAACGTATTCTTGGTGTATTACCTATGACTTCGGACAAGATGGAATCTGTTAGTAAAATATATTTCACTTATTTCTAATAATCTGTCCCACCTTTTCTGCTATAATGTTATACTGTGTTATGACTGTCACCTGCCTGTTTCCCATATTGTCTTCTCTTTTCTTAGAAACGAAAAGATTACCTCTTTTCATGGACCTAGCATTCCCAAATGCATTTAATAGATTGTTTTCCTCATAACCATTGGCAAATCTTCTGCTATGCAGTCCTGCTGCCTGTCTCTCAAATTCTTCTAACTCTGAACAATGTCTTCTTAATTACATATGAACATATGAAATGCCAGTAGAAACAGGCCTCGCGGTCTATTGAGTCTGCTCGTTTGTGCAACTAGCCCCTCAGCATGCAGCTGCCCCCTCCTCCCCTACCCTCCTCATAACAACACCTCCTCACACACACTCTGCCCCACCTCTCAGGGTTCGATTTTAACATTGTTTTACTAGCCCCAAACCTAGTGCAAATTTACCAAGGCCAGTGCAGCTAACCCTCTTCTTGTCCACCTTGACTAGTGCAGTTTCCAGTGGCTGTCAATGAAGTTAAAAATGTCCCTACTTTAGCAGGCTCTAATTATTATGCTAATCTCTCTTAGTGATCCAGATAACCTGGTGTGATTAACACCTTATTAAGAGCTGCAGTTATCTGGCAGTTGAAGAGGGGGATCCCACACAAGGCTCAATGTGAGTCATTATCACTCCATTGTTAGAACTTTTATCTCGTGTCCAGGGAGAGATCAAGGGTAACAGTTCCAGACAGATCAAAGGCAGAAGCTGTTAAATCACTAGCTTCCAGTTTTCTGACTGTGTCTCTATCCGACAATTTGTCCTACATCATTAAGCCCTTCATTTCCCTGCATTTTGAGTGTCTGTATCTAACATTTCAGTGAAAAAATGCTAAGAGGCATATAGGGTCTCATCTGCAGGTGATGGGTTTTGAATGCATTTAGGAATTGGGGGCGTGGTATTAACAACAACAAAAATGGAAAGGGACCTGGAGGTAGTCATATCAGATGACTTAAAGGTAAGCAAGCAATGTGAGAAGGCAGTAAGGAGATCTGGGGAATACTGGGATGCATAGAGAGAGGCACCACAAGTAGGAAACAGGAAGCTGTTATCCCTCTGTACAGACAGTTGGTGAGACCTCATCTGGAGAACTGCATTCAGTCCTAGAGACCCCATCTCCACAAAGACATAGACAGGATAGAGGTAGTCCAGAAGAGGGCAACTAAAATGGTGCAGGGTCTGCAACAGAAGCCATACAAAGTGAGACTAAAGGAGCTTAATATGTATACCCTCGAGGAGAGGAGGGAGATGGGGGACATGATAGAAACTTTCAAGTACCTCAAGGGAATCAACAATAAGTCCAAGAGGGTAGCATGTTTCAGAAAAAGAGATGTGCAAGAACAAGGGGACACAATTTGAAAATAATGGGGGGATGGCTCGGGGCAATGTGAGGAAGTATTTTTTTGCAGAGAGGGTGGTGGATGCATGGAACAGCCTTCATGAGGAGGTCATGGGGTCAAATACAGTGTGAACGAATTCAAGAATGAATGAGACAGACATAAGGCAATTCTGGTGGGGGTAGGAAGAAATAGGTTGTTGGTTAACTAGGATCTGCAGCTTATCCAATAGGTAGGCAAATGGGCAGACTAGGTGGGCCAAGCAGTCCTTATCTGCCATCAAAGTCTATGTTTCTATGTTTCCAGCCTCAGCATAGCTGCTCCCTCTCCCCTTCAAATCTATCAACTCTGTACTTTCCCTACAGTTTCCTACATTATGAGTGTCTCTATCCAACATTTCAGTGACAAAATGCTAACACGTATACAGGGTTTGCTCTGCAGATGGTGGGGTTTATCCCAGCCTTGACATAGCTGCTCTCTCTCCTCTCCAAATATCTCAACTCTCTTCTTTCCCTGGACACCACTGCAGATCATACTCTGAAATGACTATCCATAGACCGATAGCCGTCATTACTGCCAAGTGCAGGGGTCTCTAGCTCTTCTAAATAGACCATGCCAGTCAACACCATCCATACAATCCCACCTTTATCCTACCCAGCATGTCCTTTCATCCTAAAAACAAAACTTTGGAGCATATATGGTACAAAAAAACCTTAATAAAACACATAATTTGAAAGGTTAAAATGAGCAGTTCTTGGGTGACTAGATCATTCTATATAGAAAGAGGGGTAGTATAGTATCATGCTTGTGTACTGTTTACTCTGGCATGATGAAAGAAGAATGTTTAAAAAAATCTGTTATTGTTAAGGCATAGCATGTTAAAATCAATACTTTTAAAAATATAAATGCCGGCAACAGACTCAGCTCTTCGTCAAGTCACTCTCTCTCTCTGAACAAAGCATGCCGTTTCCTCTTGGGGACCACAAGGCTGACACATACCTGTGATCTATATGCCCAGTCTAACTGGCTTCAACTCTCAGGTAGACTAAAGTACCAAACCTGTCTCTTGGCTAAGAAGGTTAATCTGGGCCTAGTGCCACCAGGGGTGCAGCAGCTTCTCTCCCACAATGAAAATAGCAGCCCTAGAAGAAACTTGGATACTATTTCCTTTAAAATACCCCACTGTCGCACTACCCTGGGACAAAGAGCCTTTGCCTACTGAGCTCCCAAATGGTTTAATAACCTTCCACCAGCACTGTCCTCTGAAACCAAGATTGGCACCTTCAAACAGGATCTCATGAACCACTGTGTATCCCTATCCACTTGTGACTGCTTCATCTAATCCTCAACTGACTGGACAGGCTGCAGACCCATCATTTCTAGGGATTAATTGCTCTGTAAGCTCCTTTTTTTTGCAGTTAAACTTTTTTATTAATTTTTCATAAGATATACAGACAAACCTCTTACAGTACAGTACAATGTGAGGATTTTTTTTTTTTAAGAAATTGAGGCAGCATATAATAAGAACATTGCTACAATAATACAAGGAGCATTTGGTTTAAAATATAGTAAACAATACAGGTCATGTAATTAGCATATACTTGACATTTGTAGTGAACTTAAAGCAGATAGCATGATTAGATACGGTTTATATTAAAATGTTACATAATTATATATGATGCTGCAAAAGGAAAAAAGTACATTTGTAAAAGGATTGTGGAGTAATAAAGAACGATTGAGAACAGAGTATAGGAAAGAAAAGATATATAAGAAAGTTAAGAAGAGAGAGAGAGGGAAACTATAAAAAAAGGGGAAAAAAAGCAAGACTACAATGATGTATCAGTAAAAGGGGAAAATCCATATATATTAAGTCCATACATTGGTGTTGGAAGATTTAGTTGATTCTAAAAAATTAAAAAAGCCCTGCCAACAATTGTTATATAAGATGAGTCGGTCAGACAAGATACATGTCATACGGTCCAGAGAGGCATATTGCAATAGTTGGTTAATGATACCGGGAAGGGTAGGGATTATGTTGGATCTCCAATGCATGAGGATTGTGCGTTTAACTTGAAGGAAGAGTATATTTAGCCATCTGCTCTGGGATTATGAAATTTTATAAGAATGGTGATTAAAAATACCAAGAATGCAATGTTTAGGGTCTAGTGTAAAAGGTTGACCTACCACTTTCATTGCAAATCTGTGAGTACAGTGCCAAATCTTTTGTATGAGGGGACAGTGCCATAAGATATGCAATAAATCCCCATTGGGGGAACTGCAGCACCAGCAATTGTTATTATTCAATAAACCAATTTTTTGTAATACAACAGGAGTTCTGTACCTCAAATGAAGGATCTTGGTTTGAATGAGGGAACTGCGTTTATCATTAAAAGATTTGTGACAGGAGAGCCAACATCTGGACCATTGTGCATTGGTGATATTATATTGCAGCAAAGTACTCCATCTGTTTTTAGCATTGACAGAGTAGTCAGGAAGGATATCACAAATATCTTTGTAAACAGTTCTATTTAAATTGGATGTTGTTTTTATCCATTTAGAGATGTGCTTATCATACAGAGAATTGATAGAGAAGGGTGTGAGGTAAGAGTTGCATGCGATGTAAGCTGTAGATATTTCCAAAATCCTGATGGGGAAGATTCCATATGCCTGTGAGGGTCGGGTGTAAGATTTTAACTTTAATGACTTGGGTTCAAGTATATCCCGCAAAAAGAGAATACCCTTATTTTTCCAGGTACCACAAAATGGGGTGATTATCAAGCTTATATATGGTGGTTACCCCAGATGGGGTGTAAGCTAAGGGTTTGGGGTTAGATTTAATATGCTTGTGAATGATTTTCCAATAGAATATAGAAGCATCTATGGTAGGGTGAGACTTTAAAGAAGAGGTAAGGGTGTTAAAAAGGAAAGAAGTCACCACATTACCAGGACATAAGGATGTTTCCATATTGACCCATAAAGGAGACTGGATGTTGGGTTTGTTAAACCATTTAATTGTTTGAGATGTACGGAAAGCCCATAAGTAGGCTTGGAACCAAGGAAGGCCAAAGCCACCTTTTGACCAATGGGATCTAAGTTTATTACGACTAAATCTAGGTATTTTGCCTTCCCAAATGGAGCTGCCAATAATTTTGTCTATTTTGGTAAGAAAACCAGAGGGAAGTATCAAAGGGATATTGGAAAATGGGTATAATATTTTAGGAGTTATTGACATTTTAATGGCGGAAATTTTACCATTAAAAGAAAGTTTAAGTAGCTTCCATCTATCAAGTGTTGTTTGGATACTGGTTAACAGAGGGGAAAGATTAGCATCCCATAATTTATTCAATGTTGGGTGATCTGAATGCCAAGATAAGATATACCTTGGGGGGCCCAACGAAAGCCTAATGAGTTGTTCATGAGGGGACTACAAAGGGTATTCAGTGGTAGCGTTTCAGATTTGTTAAGGTTTAGAGCTAGTCCGGAGTGGGAGGTGAAGTCATTCAGTAGTTTAACTAAAGGTTGCCCAGAACTTTTGAGGTTTTCAAGTAAAATAAGGAGATCATCTGCATATGAGAGTGAAGTATAGTGAGAGTTACCAATAGTAATGCCTTTAATTGTACTGGATTGACGTAGGGACGCAGAAAGAGTTTCCATGGCAAATGTAAACAATGAAGGCGATAAGGGGCATCCTTGTCTGGTGCCTCTTGCTAAGTAAAAGGAGGGGGACAAAATAGAGTTCGTGAGAACTCGAGCTGAAGGGAGGTATACAATAATTGAATCCAAGCACAAAAATTATTTGTAAAGCCAAATGAGATAGCACCTGATATAGATATTCCCAATTGAGAGAGTCAAATGCTTTCTCAAAGTCAATAGCTATTCAGCTGCAGGGTTTTAAGAGTTTTGCTTTGTGAATTAAATTGAGTAATGAGCGAAGATGATCGGAACTGTTTCTATTTGATAAATCCTGATTGAGAAGTATGGATGAGTTTAGTCATTAAAGATTCTAAGCGGAGAGTTAATAATTGGCAAAGATTTTTCCATCAGTATTAAGAAGTGAGATCGGTCTATAGTTTGAAGGAAGTAAAGGGTCTTTGTCTTTTTGGTAAGACTGTTATGATGGCTTGGTCATTGTGCATGGGAGTTTCTTTATTAAGGTTGCTTCTTGGAATACATTGACTAATACAGGACAAAGAGTGTCAGATAGGGTTTTATAAAAATCAATAGGGAACCCATCACTGCCAGGTGCTTTACCGTTTTTTAATGATGATAAAGCAGTTTGGATTTCCTGTAAAGTGATTGGTTTATCAAGCACATCTTTGTCCTGAGGGGATAGGTGAGGTAGATTCAATTTTTCCAGAAAATGTTGTATTAGGTTGGGATTCTGTAAGCTCCTTAATTCCCATTTTCTCTTACTACCTGTCTACTGTTTGAATTGGAGGTCCCACTCCTCCAATTCAATGCACCCTCACCTTATCCTCTCCCTTCCTTTGCAATACTCCCTCACCTTAACCTCCCTTCACCCCCCCCCCGCAATCACTGCCTTGAATACCCACCATGACTCTGGATGTAGCTCACTTATATAAACCTGATGTGGCCTACTCCTGGCTGGTATCACCCCATCCCTGTTACTTGCCTTTCCCATGACCCTAGCAGCTACCAGCTCTCACTTCCCTATATCCTTTCACCCTGCTCTCTTATTTACCCTGCCCCTCAACTTTCCCCTACTGTCTACTTATTCTGAATCATTAATCTCCTTGAATGCATGTTACTATCCTGATTAGACTGTCTCACATAGGTTAATTCACTGGAGTTACAATGATCTGTGTCTTACAATTATCTCTGTGTTACTGTAACTTTAATGACTGTTCTGTACTGTACGAACTCTAACATGGAACCTATGAAATGAGCTTGCTCTCAATGGGTTTCCTAAATCACAATAAATAAATATATAAATAAATAAATAAAAAATAAAGTTTTCTGTTTCTCAATCCGCTTAGATTTGTGTAGCCTCCTCCTCAAAGAAATCCTAGATGGATTTCTGGCTAACTTGACACTGTACAAAAACTTCCAGAAATGCAGGGCTCCAGTTGATCACAGGGTGGGGGCTGAGAGTGTCTTTCTCTGCCTGACCTGTTCATTGCCCTGTGGGTGGTGGTGAAAGTGTGGTGAAGTGCATGATGATGCCAGCTATTGTGTGTGCAGAGCTAGGTCTGCTTGATTGAATATTTGCTGCTATGTTATCCTTTGGTTCGGGGGTGCAGAAAGATGAAGAGAGGAGGCCATGCTGGTACAAAACAATGGTGGGGGGCACATTGTGTGTGATGGCATTACAGTCTTTTTTTTTCTGCTAGGGTCAGAAGCAATGTGGGAGCAGGATAAATGTGCAATAATCAGAGTATGTTTTGGACTTTCATTTTTTCCGGTATAGGTGATCAAAATTTACCATTACAATTTTGGGCTATTGCAACAATCTGTGGGCTAGTGCAATTTTGAATCAACTTGTCCTGCTGGCTAGTGCAAAGAAAAGTTTAGGTTGACCCCTTCCACCCCTTTTTAAATCCACCCACTGTTCTATAGGATACCACTTCCCTGGGCAGCATATTCCACTTGTCTACCACCCTTTCCATGAAAAAGTGTCTCCAGATGTCCCTCCTGAAGCTTCTCCCCTCTAATCTCAGCCAATGCCCTCTCATGTGCCCCTCCCCCCGATCTGGAAAATCTCTTCGTGTTAGTCTTGTTTTCCCTTTAAGTATTTAAAGGTTTTGATCATATCCCCCCCATCTCTCCTCTCCTCCAGGGAATATATGTTCAGCTCTCCCATCCTGTCCTCATAGGATTTTCCCTCCATTCCCTGGATCATGTTTGTTGCCCTACACTGCACCCCTTCCAACACTCTGATGTCCTTTTCAGGAATGGACACCAGTACTGTATGCAGTATTCCAGGTGCGGCCTGACCAGTGACCTGTACAAGGGAAGGATCACCTCCCTGTTCCTGGAGGAGATTACCTTCGCTATGCACCCCAGCATCTTGTTTTCCTTTGCAGCTGCCTTCCTCCACTGAGCTGAGTGGTTCATACTCACCGTAATAAGCACCCCTAGATCCTTTTCCTCCACAGTGCATTCCAACTCCACCCCACCCAGCTAATATTTTCTCCCCTGGTTCCTAGCTCTGAAGTGCAGTACCTTGCACTTTCTGGCATTGAACCCCATCTGCCATGTTTCCGACCACTCCTGTAGTTTGGTCAGATCCTCCTGCAGTCCTCTCCACCACTCCATGTCATCTACCACCACTCTCACCTTGGTATCGTCTGCAAACAGACTGCTCTTACTCTGGACCTCTTGTGAGATATTGGCTATGAATATCCCAAACAGCATTGGTCCCAGTACTGAACCCTGTGGCACCCCCGCTTGTGACATCCCTTGGTGATGAGAGTCCCCCCCACCAATATCCTTTGCTGCCTACCCCTCAGCCAGTTGATGATCCAATTGACCATTTTTGTTCCCACCCCTATGTACTCCAGCTTACACCCCAGCCTCCCATGTGGCACAGAATCAAAGGCCTTGCTGAAGTCCAAATACAGGACGTCCACTGCATGGCCCTTGTCCAGCTCCTTGGTTACCCAGTCGTAGAACCCAACTAGGTTCATCTGGCAGGATCTTCCTGAGACAAACCCATGTTGATGACCATCTTGGAGACCATTGTCTTCCTAAAAGGTCACCAGCCTCTCCTTTAGGATTGTCTCCATAAGCTTCCCCACCATTGAAGTGTGGCTTACCGGTCTGTAGTTGTCTGGTTCATCCTTTGGGCTACTTTTATGAATGGGCACCACATGGGCCATCCTCCAGTCTTGTGGCACACATCCTGTGACCAGTGATGTACTGAACAGGTCTGCCAATGCCAGTTGTCCCACCAGAATCTCCCCTAACTCTCTAAGCAACCTAGGGTGAATGCTGTCTAGTCCCAGTGCCTTGTCCATCCTCAGCGCCCTTAGTCCTTCCAGAACCCTGTCCTCTGTAATCCTGATATAAGTCACCCCCTACCCTCCCCACCTCTCCTATGAGGTATCTGCCCCCATTTTTTCTTTATGAACACAGAGCAGAAGTAATCATTCAGTGCCTCTGCCTGCCCCCCCCTTCTCACCTACCCCCCTCCCCATCCTTCTTAATCCTCACAATCTGGTCTTTGGCTCTACTTATTTTGTCATTGTATCTGAAGAAGTCCTTTTCCCTGTCCTTAATTCCCTGTGCCAGTCTCAGCTCCCTGAATGCCTTGGCCACCCTGACTAGCCTGGTAACCTCCCTGGACTTCTTTGTGCACTCATCCTTGTCCCCTTGCCATCCCAATTTCTTGAGTCTCTGTGATGCTTTTCTCTTGGCCCTCACCCCTCCATGACCTCCTGATCAGCCAACTTGGCTTCTTTGCCCTACCTTTCTTGCTCCATGTCCTGGTACAAGTCTCAGCAGCCTCTGCTAGTCCCTTTTTAATAATATCCCATTTTTGGATAGCATCCATGCTTGTTTGAATTCCCACCAGATGCCCACCCAAAATTTCCTCCATCCTTTTAAAGTCCACCCCCTTAAAATCTATCACTCTGGTACCTCCTGTTTCTTTGCCCATATTGAGTGTGAACCACACGGAGTGGTGGTCACTCCCAGCCAGGGGGTCCTCCACTCCCAGATCCCTTATAGCCTCCCCATTTGTTAATACCAGGTCCAGGGTCCTTTCTACCCTAGTCAGCTTGCAGACTAATTGCACCAGGAATCTGTCCTGAAATGCCTGTAGTAATACCTGCTCCTTTGCACTCATGGTGGTTGGGGTGTTCCAGTCCACTCCAGGGAGGTTGAAGTCCTCTACCACTACTGTGTTCCCCTTCCTACAGACCCTTCTAATCTGCTCAGTCAATTCTCTATCCAGGTCATCCCCCTGAGCTGGTGGCCTGTACACCACCCCCACCCTTAGTGTCCTTCTTTTGGAGTCCTGAAACTGCATCCATAGGGTCTCTATCTTGCCCTTTTCCCCTTCCTCCCTCATACATGTTATCCCTTCCCTCACGTATGAACTGGCCATATGGTACTGAGTATATCAAGGATTTTGGGTGGGCACTCTTTGCTCACAAAATACAATTAGTGTCAGTTTCCTTCCTAAATTTCTTACTGGCGGTATATCCATCTTTAGCAGATAGGACTATATCCAGGAATCTTACTTCCACCAAATAAATTGCACTGGTAAAGTGGAGGCCCAGATCATTAACATTGAGCCAATCCACAAATTCTGCTGCTCTTTCTTGGGAACCATTCCACACACAGACAAAGTTAGTTATCAATAAAACAAAACCATTTGATGACACTGTCTACAGGTATATGTGAACTGCTGGGGCCGAAGACAATCTTCTTCTCCCATTCTCCAAGGAATAGGTTTGTGTAGGATGGTACCATAGCAGCACCCATCACTGTTCCATCAATCTGTAAATAATACTGCCTCTCAAATCAAAAAGTAACTGTTTCCCAGAAAATTCTAGTGCTTCAAGAAGGAAAATACCTGGAATGTTGTTTTTCTGATTCATTTTCTTTATTACAGCATCAGTGGCTCACAGCCCATCATTGTGCCTGATATTGGTATACAGGCTTTCCACGTCAATGGCTAACCAGCAGTATCCCCTCTCTCTCCATTCTAGATCCTGTATGTTATTTAGCAAATCCATGGTATCACAAATGTATTAATCCAGTTTCAATACGCCCTCTTTCAGGAAAAAATCAATACATTTTCCTATTTTTCTATCAGGGAACCAATCCCTGAAAGTATGGAATGTTTATGGATCTAAGACAGTACATAGAGAGTGGGTACTATGGAGTAGCAATTCCACATGTACTATAACTCCATCTGTGTTATATCAACTCTGAGGACTGCTGCCTCCAGAAGGGCCAATAATTCCTTTTTAAAGGACTCAGCGGGGTCCCCTTGGAGTTTTCTACATTTTCTAGGATCTATTATAAGCTTGTTCACCATCTAATGTATTTGTCTTTATCCATTAACACTGTGTTGCTTCCTTGGTCCTCTGGTTTAACAATCAAACTTCTGTTAGCTTCTAATTAAGTGCAGTAGCTTCCTCTAGTGAGATATTGTGTCCAATCATACAGTCACTTCTTTCTAATAATGTTTCAATTTCTTGATTAACAACCTTTTCAAAAATATTAATAAGCAACACACTTATTGGGCAGACAAAATAGGGGTTTGTGTTTAAAAAATTCCCTCCTCCTTTTGGCCAGTGCATCATTTGAACCTGTAGGGAAAACTGGTTAATTAAAGATCATGTGCAATGTTTTTTACATATTTTTAATAAAAGCTTAAAAAGCTGAAATTCAAGTCCTTGTGTCATTAGTGTTTCCTGAAAATTTCATGCTGTTTGGCTTTGTGGTTTTCTTTAAATCAGCATTTGTTAACTCGCTCTATAGTGGCTGAAAACAGTGGAGTAATTTCTGTCCTCTCAGTCAAGCTTAGGGAGTGATGACATCATTTTAGAGTAGCTTGCTGTTTCAGATTCCCAATCAGAGCAGCACTCTGTAGAGTTTATGGTTTCTTAGAAACCCAGTCTCTGGTTTGTGTTTAGATAGATCAACTTAAAATATATCATTCTTATCCTTTAAAAAAACAATCATTTCAGTTTCAATGCTGAATTGAAGTAGTGGAAATTTTTTTCTTTGAGAAATCAGTTTGTCTGTATCACAGCTCTGTTCTTTCTAATAAAACCTATTTTTGTTCTAGCTATATAACACAGGGCTGTTTAATGAATGTAAAATAAATCTAACTTTTGTTCATTCACAGAAACAGTTTGTCTTTGATGTAGCCTTCATAAATACAATTGTGTAAGAACATATTTTTTTATGTCAGATTGACAAACAGGTGCTTGTCACACTTTGCTACAGTATTTGAAGCACATGTACTGTCAGAACTCACGCATTTCAGTTCTTTGGTGGTTCCTGTGTGACAATACATCATGTATGTGTATAACTAGAACACTATGTGGCATCCGATTGCACCATGTCTCTGCCCCACAGTTGAGGCAGCTGCAGTCTATTGCCACCTGTCCCCTGACCCACAAGCCCCCTACCTTCTGCTCCACATTCGAGGCTGCTGCACCCTGCTGCCCATTGTATTCTCCCAGACAGTCAGGGATTGTGCACTCCACCTCCTCCATCCCCTGCCTAAAGAATAAGGACTGCAGCACCCTGCCCAAACGATTGGGGTTGCTGCACCTTGCTGCCCTCTCTCCCCCACCCTCACAGTTAGGGATGAGTACACCCATTGCCCCCTGTTCCTGTCTCCACAGTCAGGGCTGCTGTTCTATGCTAAGCCCTAGAGTGCCAGGAGGGGAGTTCCCCGCCTCCACAGCTGGGGCTGCTGCACCATGCTGCCCTATCCACCAGAGGTGGGGCTTTTGCTGCACCCTGCCACCACATTCCAGTGCCCAAATGGTCAGGGCTGCTGCGCCATGTGTACCCCATCTCACAGTCAGGGCTGCTGTACCCTGATGCCCCATGTATCCTGCCCCACTGGAGAGGCTTCTGCATCATGCTGTCTTCTATCCCCTGTCACCAGAGACAGGGCTGCTGCACCCTGCTCTTTTCTACACAGTTGGGGTTGCTGTGGCCTGCTGTGCCCTAGAGCTCCATGCTTCTGCAGTTAGGGCTGCTGCACCATACTGCCACTTGTCACAAGATTCAGGGTATTTGCTGCACCCTGTTGCATGCCTCCACAGTTGAGGCAGTTGCACCCTGCTGTCTCCCTGCCAACAGAGTCAGATACTTTGCTACACCCTGCTGAGAAAGGAACAGGAGGCAACATGTGTAGTGCCCCTGACTGTGAGGGTGAGACAGAGAGGGTAGCAAGGTGCAGCAACCCCAACTGTTCGGGAAGGGTACAGCACACATGTAAGGGCATTTGCTGCACCATGTCCAAATCCTATGGAGGCAAGGGGCTCTGTGGTGCAGCAGATTACAATGGTGGCAGGGGACAAAGGACAGTGTGGTGCAGAAGACTTGACTGTGGGGTAGGACACAGGTGGGCATCAGGTTACAGCAGCCCTGACAATGGCACAGGGTGCACATTATGCAGCAGCCCAGTTCATTTGGGGCAATGGAAGTGCATAACACGGTTCAGCAGCCCCAACTAGGGATGCAGGTGGCATGAGACTCTAGAGTGTAGCACAGCACAGCAGCCCTGACTGTAGATAGGAACAGGGGGCAACAGCGTGTCATGGCCCTGACTGTGGGGCAGGGACAGAGGGCAGCAGGGTGCAGCAGCCCTGAATGTTCTGGCAGGAGACAGGGGTGGCATCAGGATACAGCAGCCCAAACTGTGGGACAGGGTGCAGTAGCCATGCTTGCTTGGGACAAGGAATGTGGGCAGCAGAGTGTAGCAAAGGATCTGACTCTGTTGGCAGGGGGATAGCAGGGTGCAACTGCCTCAACTGTGGAGGCATGCAACAGGGTGCAGCAAATGCCCTGAATCTTGTGGCAAGTGGCAGCATGGTGCAGCCGCCCAAACTGCAGAGGCACGGGGCTTTAGAGCACAGCAGGCCATAGCAACCCCAACTGTGTAGAAAGGAGCAGGGTGCAGCAGCCCTGTCTCTGGTGACAGGGGATAGAAGACAGTATGATGCAGAAGTCTTAACTGTGGTGCAGAACACAGGGGGGCATCAGGGTACAGCAGACCTGACTGTGAGATGGGGTACATGCAGGGCCATTTTTGTGCATAGGCTAACTAGGCTGCAGCCTAGGGGCGCCAGTCATTTAGGGGCACCTGCAAAATTAGGCAGCAAAAAAAAAGAAAGCTTTTTTCTGGGCTGGCTGCTTGTGTTGTCTGCCAGTATGTCTTGCTAAAAACAAAACAAAAAAAGACACAAAAGTCTAAAGACATTCCAGTTCAGATCCCTATTAAGGGACCCCCTGCCAGCGTCATTTAAACAATTGGCTCCCCGCCCTCCCCTTTGTCGTGACAGACATAAATGTTTATTACTCCCGCTGTTGTGCTGATCACAAGCCCCCTTCCCCCCCCAGGCAATGGATGATGTGGCATCAATGTACATGACTGCAGGCGCCCCCCTCACCCCCCACTTAGGCAATGGCTGACCTGACCCTGACTGATGCTGACATCAATGTACTTACTCCGACTGTTAGTACCCCGCCCGCCCGCTCACTCTACCCCTCCCCTGTATGAAACCATTATCCTCAGCAAGTCAGCAGCGCCCTGCGGACCTTGTGATTTAGGATTTCAATCAGGTCCATGGTGGGCGTATACTGTGCTGTGCATCCTCCGATTGGCTGCCATTTTAAGTAAGAGGGCGGCAGTTTAAATGGCTAACACAAGTACAGCTAAGTACTTGGAAGATAAAAGGAGAACTGTATCAACAGCCACTCTTCCAGCCGGAATTGGGAGGAAGAGAGAGAGAGAGCACGCACCGCAAGCCACAAGCCGCTGTGTCTTCAAGTCCACTGGGTCTCTGTCTGGGAGAGTCACCATCACAGAGACAAGACAAGTGTGACTGTGTAGGAGATTCGGGAGTCAGAAGCAAGCAGCAGATGCGGAGCGGTAGTACTAGTCTGGAGCAGCTAAACCAGCCAGCTACAGCTACTTAATTTTAGTCCAGGTAACTGTATTGTGGACTGAAGTGAAAGAAATTCAAATCCTCCATCCTCTCCTGACCTGACTGAGTGAGCGTGGAGGAGTCGGGTAAGCTGGAGAGCAAAGACTGAGAGGGACCTTCCTTGCCAGACAGTGAATGCAGACAGTTCCGTCAGCCCGGTAGTCATGGTTGGTCTGGTCAGGGAGAAGTTTGAAAGCAAGTCGAGAGGTCACTGAGACTCGCACAGTCAGCACCAGACCCACTTTACTTTAATAAGTAAACAGAACTGTTCTTCATCTTTTTGAGTGAGCAGTGCCAGCCAGTGTGTGTGTGTGTGAGGCGAGCTGTAGACTAGGTGTGTTCCAATTCAACGCATATGCATCATTCATCACAACTAGTCGGATGGACTGGGTCGTCGTGTCCTGTCGGTCGGCTTCTCTGGATAAATAACTGCTGCCTGCAACTTCTGCCAGACTATTTACCTTCCCACAGAATCATTCAAGACATATTAGGTACCATTTTTGCTTTATTGCACACAACGTCATCTGACAGTTTGAAGCTTATCTTAGTTTATTGTCTGTGTTATGTAGTAACAAAAATAAATGCTGCTCCTGGTTGATCTGTAGTGTATCCATTTTTTTTTAGAAAGTTCAGGATGCATGCTACCTTTCCAACCTCATAACCTGCAGTGAATTTGAAGGTTTTTTTTTCCTCCTGTAAATGAAATTGATAGCAGCAGCTTCAGAGTTCAGACTGTTTACCCACAGGTTCTGTATTATCAGACAGTGACACTGACTGGCACTGCACCTTTTATTCTTAAATAATGTTATCACCACACTTAGTAACAACAGTGCTGCCCCCTGACCTTCGGACCATTGGATAAAAAAAAAGTTTAACCACTAGCCTCCACTTTAAAATGCTACCCCCCCATGACCTGCAGATTTTTTTTTTCTCTAACTCCTAAAGAAGTTAAAACGGGGAGTTTTGAGCTGTGCATTTATTCTTGCAGCTTGTCTGTTATGACACTAACTTTAGTTTAGCCTTAAAAAGCTACCCCTGAATGACTTGCAGTGATTGAACTCAGACCATTTAGGTAAAAGTGACTGTTCTGTTCAGTGCATTACTTTTTTTCTAACTAGGGAGACTCTGAATAAGAATGCACACTGTTTGGCCTTGTTCAGATCAAATGCATAAATAAGCGAGTGTTTGTGCTTGCTTGTGTGCTGATAGACTGTTTTTTTTCCCACCTCTAAATAACTGTAAACAGTTTATTAAAAGGAATTTTAAAATTTTGACCGTAACAATGTTCATATTCTGGAAAAGTTTTATACAAGTTTAGCTTTCAAAAGGGTATGAGTGGGACCAGGCAGGGACTCTGTGGTGTGGATGTAACTCAGCAGGACATGGCAGGGAGGGTGTGTGTGTGTGTGTGTGTGTGTGTGTGTGTGTGTGTGTTGGGGGGGGACACGCCTGGTGCACACTGGGTGCACGGGTCAGTGGTGGGGGGGCACCTGAAGTTTCAAGCCCATGGGAGCTATCTATGTAAACACAGCCCTGGGTACAGGTGGTGCAGCAGCCCTGCCTATTTGGGGCAATGGCAGTGGGTAGCAGGGTGTAGCAAAAGCCCCACCTCTGGTGACTAGGGCAGCATGGTACAGAAGCCCCAGCTGTGAAGTCAGGGAACCTGGCACTCTAGGGCTTAACACAGCACAGCAGCCCTGACTGTGGAGACAGGAACAGGAGACAACAGGTGCAGCTTCCCTAACTGTAAGAGTGAGGGAGAGAGGGCAGCAGGGTGCAGCATCCCCAACTGTTTGGGCAGGGGAGGTAGGGTGCAGCAGTCCTGATTCTTTAGGCAGGGGATGGAGGCAGTAAGGTGCATGATCCCTGACTGTGTGGAAGAAGACAGTGGGCAGCAGGATGCAGCAGCCTCGAATATGGAGCAGAAGGCTGGGGGCTTGTGTGGCAGGGATAGGTGGCAGTAGACTGCAGCTGCCTCAGCTGTGGGGCAGAGACACAGTGCACTGAGATGCCACATAGTGTTTCTAGTTATATACACAAAAACCACCAAAGAACTGAAATTTGTGAGTTCAGGCAGGTGCCTCTCACACTCTGCTCCAGTATTTCAAGCACATGCACTGTTTGTCAATCTGACATGAAAATAAAATGTCCTTACATGAATGTATTTATGAAGGCTACATGAAATACAAACTGTTTCGGTGAATGAACACAATTTAGATTTATTTTATAGTCATTAAATAGCCCTGTGTTATATAGCTAGAAAAAAGTGTTGACTAGAAAGAACAGAGCTGAGATACAGACAAGCTGATTTCTCACAGAGAAAAATGTCCACTGCTTCAATTCAGCATTGAAACTGAAATGATCAGCTTTTCATGAGAATATAATGATATATTTTAAGCTGATCTATCTAAACACGAACCAGAGACTGGGTTTGTAAGACACTTGGAGAGCTCAGCAAACCATTAACTCTACACACTACTGCTCTGATTGTGAATCTGAAGCAGAAAGCTACTCCAAAATGATGTCATCACACTCTAAGTTTGACCGAGAGGACACGGATAACTCCACTGTTTTCAGCCACTGCAGAGCAAGTTAACAAATACTGATTTAAAGAAAACCACAAAACCAAACAGCATGAGTTTTTTAGGAAACACTAATCTTGACACAAGGACTTGAATTTCAGCTTTTCAAGCTTTTATAAAAAATATGTAAAAACTGTTGCACATGATGTTTAATTCTGAGCATAAGTTGTCAAGTTCCAGTCCCAACAAGGTCATTTGACTATTTTGTATGGTGTTCACAGAGTCATTACTGTCCTTAGTACTCATCTCAGGATTGTTTTCATTATATAGTTTTTTTCAGTATATCTAGATTCTGGATATCTAATTCTGTCTACCCTTCTGTGCCATTTTCATTATTTCTTATGGCACACCGAATATCAGGTTCTTCTTTACCATCACGTACAGGTAGATTAAATCCTCCCATGTTCTGGTCTCTATTTGAAAATTGATGTCTCAGGTCTAATTTCCTTATCAGTTTCTGCAAGTCTACTGTCTGCTAAAATTCATCTGGCCTTGATGATGGAACAAATGATAATCCCTTTTTTAAAACGTTTTCTTGTGCCTCAGTAAGTACAGAACTGGAGAGATTTGTTAATTCTTTTTCCTGATTAACCTCTGTGATCTCCTGGGTTGGTCTTTGATGACCTGGCTGGTTCCTTCCCCTACCTCTTTATCCCCTTCTCATTTGTCTTTGTCTTTGTTGTCCTTTCTTTTTTTTCTGTTTTGTTTGTATCCTTCCCCTTGTCTAAAATAAACCTACTTTTTTCTCCTTTCTGTGGTTTCCTCCTCCTCCTCTGATGTGGTACTGCTGCTACTATCTGTGACAATCATAGCTTTATTTTTTTCTTTTGCTCTTCGATTTTTTTCTTGATTTGCTCTTATGCAGTTTAGAGTTCTTGTACCATCTTCTGTTACTTCTGCCTCTACTCCTACAGTACCTTTACTTGGGGCCCGATCATGTTTTAAACAAAGAAACATAGAATTTGATGGCAGAAAAGGACCACTTGGCCCACCTAGTCTGCCTATTTCCCTACATATTGGATAAGATGCAGATCCTAGCTAACCAACATCCTACTTCCTCCTACCCCCACCAGAATTGCCTTAAGTTTGTCCCATGCATTCTTGAATTCCTCCACTGTTTTTGACCCCACAACCTCCTCAGGAAGGCTGTTCCATGCGTGAAGCACTCTCTCCATGTAAAAATACTTCCTCATGTTGCCCCTGTGCTGTCTCCCCTCTATCTTCGAATTGTGCCCTCTTGTTCTTGCACATCTCTTTTTCTGAAAGATGCTCCCATCTTGGACTTTTGCTTCCCTTGAGGTACTTGAAAGTTTCTATCATGTTCCCATCTCCCTCCTTTCTTCAAGGGTATACATATTAAGCACTTTTAGTCTCTCTTTGTATGGCTTCTGTTGCAGACCCTGCACCATGTTAGTTGCCTTCCTCTGGACTGCCTCCATCCTTTCCTATGTCCCTGCAGAGATGGGGTCTCCAGAACTATATGCAGTACTCCAGATGGGGTCTCACCAACTGCCTGTACAGAGGGATAACGGCTTCCTGTTTTCTACTGGTGATGCCGCTCCCTATACATCCTAGTATCCCTCAGCCCTCCTTACTGCTGTCTTACATTGCTTACCTACCTTAAGGTAATCTGATATGACTACCCCCAGGTCCCTTTCCATTTTTGTTGTTATTAGTACCTCCCCACACCATTGTGTACTCTTCCCCTGCTTTTTTGCTTCCCAGGTGCATTATTTTGTACTTTTTTTCATTGAATCTAAGCTGCCATATTTTTGACCATTCCTCCAACCCTGCCAAGTCCCTTCTCATCCTTTCCACCCCACCCCCTTGTGTATCAACCTTATTGTAGATCTTTGTGTCATCTGCAAAAAAGTATACTTTTCCTTCCAGTCTCTCTGCAATGCCTCCTATAAAGACATTGAAGAGGATCGGTCCCAGTATGATCCCTAATATATAATCTTCCTCATCTGTTTGTAGTTTGGATTTATTTCTAGCTATGAGGTCCTGCTCATGTTTGGATATATTTATCTTTCAATTTTCTTCAAAATTAGGATAGTCCACAAATTTCCTTATCTCCTTTTTAGCTTCTTTTACCTCCTCAGAGACCGCAGCACATATTTCAATGTCTTCTTTCACTACAAATTTAATGAACCTTGAGGAACAATCATGGGAATGTTTTCTCCCAGTCTTCTCTATTATTACATTTCTCAAGTCCTCGGGAGGGGGGGGCGTTATTACTCTTATGCCACTTGGTACCTGGTGTTCTTCTATATGCTGTTCTAGTGTAGTGATGTTGTAAACTATATTTAATTCTTTAATAATTAAATGTTCAAGTTTAGCAAAAGCATTTTGTAGGTCATTGGCATCACTCACCATTGTTGCTTCACCTCTGATGTTGTTTTTGGCCTTTTCTCTTCACTGTTGCAGAAGAATAGCATCCTCAAAAACAATGTGTTCCTCAGTTTTATTTTCTTAGTTGGCTGCTCATGTTGCCTTTCTGGCACATATCCAGGCTATCTGTTACTGTATTCAGCTCCTCACATGCTGGCATTTGCTTCCTAAGTCATTCAGCCTTACAGTTACGACAGTTAAATAATACATTTCTGGTAATCAATTTACCGTCATGTCCATCCATCCTAATACATTCTACTCCTACATGTCTTGTTCAGCGATCAAGGCTTTTCTCCAAGGACTGAGAAAATTCACTCCTCAAGAACCACTAAACAGTCAGCCCGCTAGCGCTCAGGGTTAAGGTGATGAACGCCACACCTCACGCCACGCCGGTGACCCAGGGTCAGGAACGAGCCTGGGTCATCGGTGGTCTGCAGGGGCAGAAGAGGACTGAGCATCCAGAGGACTGCTCTCCTCTCCTAGGGGTGGGTGGGTAGCGTATACTGCAGTATCAGCAGCTCCCAGTGGAGACTGGGGGCAGCACAACATGCAGCGTGCTCTAACAGGGGATGGGGGTGTCAGCAGATGCCCTATGCATTGGTGCAGGAGCACATCCTTCACATTCGGGGCATCATTGCACATCTGCACCCCCCCCCACTGGAACAAAAGAAGTAAAATCCCTGGTCCCTGGGATAGGTGATGGCAGCCTCTAGTGCCCCGCGCCACAGTCCCATTGCCGGGCTCATCCCACCGGCTCTCTTGATCCCTCTCCTTGCCCTAGATCTGGCACACTAAATTCTAGATAGAGCACCAGGGCAGATGATAGCCCCACCCTGGGGGGTTCAGAGCCAGGGGGTCCATTGGACTGGGGCGGGTGAGGAGTGTATGTCCTTGATTTCCCAGAGGGCAAGCACCAGGTGGGTGGTAGAGCTGTAGGGCAAGAGGGGCTTGCCTGAGAGAGTTCCCAGGATCCGGCACAGAAAGAAAGTTCACAAAAAAAAGAAGAACCACCAAACAGAAAATCCATAGATTAGAACCTGTATTCCCAAATTATGAACATTGTACAAGTTGGAGTCCTTGGAACCTTCTCTGATCTTAGCATCCAAGCAGCCATGACCTTGGCATTTTTTGGATTCTTACATTCCCAAGAATTTACTACAGCATGTTCTGTTTCCAGTCCCACAGTTTACCTCACCAACAACTATCTCCCAAAATAATATTAACAGATCACTTCATCCTCACCTTGCCTGGATCAAAATCTGACAGAACAAACAAAGAGGACCACCATATCATGTCATTCAACAAACTCAGCATGGCATCCTATTAAGTCTTCAACCATCTGCAGTCCTCTCCCATTTTCTATCGACTACTCCATCATGACTACTTCTTGGTTCATCGTCCATGTCAGAATGTTACTATCCCATCTGGACCCCAAGGCTTCACAGTATTCCTGCCATTCCTTCTTAACTGGAGCTACCAATGCCACTTCCAGAAAGAAAATGCTGGCAGATATCATCAAGATCATGAGATACTGGACTTCATCATGCTTTGAAACATGTGCTAGAGAATCAAATTCTGAACTCCACAAGCTTAGCAACAGCTAGCCTCATAATTCATAGAAGCTTGGAGGGAATGCTAACCTGGTAACCTTGGTTCCCCAGAGGTTTTCCCCACATGGGTTTTTTCCTCTCCTCCATTTTACCAGGTCTATTCTGTGAGTCAGAAGAGAAGGGGGATTCTGTTATACCACTCTTTGGTCCTTTGGCTCTTTAGCTACCGTTTCCTTTAGCCGAGATAAATCCTTCTCCTGACACCTCTACCGAGGGTGGAAATCCAGTGGAAAAGGCAAGCCAAAGTAAAACAATACAGTTACACAGGCACTACACTGGCAGTCACACACTGAATTCACAGGTCCCATCCTACAGTTCAAGTGGGGGACTGCCAGACTGTTCCCCCTTGCCCCACATAAGCAGAGCACACACAGACCTTCCCTGCCTAGTACATTTTGTAAGGTCCTTCTCTGGTGTTCTACCACTGTTATGCCTCTTTATCCAAAATTTCCTTTAGCCAAGAAAAATCCTTCACCTGGCACCTCTACCAAGAGTGGAAATCCAGAAGAAAGAGACAGGCCAAAGTAAAACCATACAGTTGCACAAGCACTACACTGTCAGTCACATGCTGAAGCATCCTGCAAGGGAGGTTTCCAATTTTCATGTGCTTTATTTGGGGAAGAGACTTTTGAGTACCATGTCAAGCACTTTTTCCAAGTCTCTACCAACCTAGCTGCCCATACCCACCCAAATGCCGTACACCACTAATACGTACCATATAACCACCAACATAATATCTTGACGGTTTACTCACAGTTGCCACTAAAATGGGCTGAAGATGTGTAACATATTTTCAAGAGATGAGGAGTATATGTTGTAGGTGGGTGGGTGACAGCAACTAGGCTGGACTTTTAGAACCATGAGGGGAATCGAGCAATTTTATACCTGCAAGTTAGTGCAAGGAGATTGTTCTTTGTTCTGTGTTCTATGTATGGATAAGGGAGCCCCACCCCCAATGGTGGATATGGACGAAAAGAACTGCCAGAATGAAGAGGATCATAATCAAGGCCACTGTTTTTCCATGTTTCTGTAAATATGGATGGAAACATGGAATTGGTATATGTTAGTGGAATTTCAAATTTCACGCCGGCACCACACAGAAATCATGCTGCCAGTATGCATCTGTGATTCAGCCCTATAACACATGGTGTGTAGCCAGCACTCTTTCCATTACATGCTGCTGAACTGGGAAGAGAAGGACCCCTGCTGCCTCAGAGACACCAAACCACGCTGTCTGAGGCCTCAGAATACTGCTGCCTGAGGATGCCAAACCATGCTGCCTGTGGATGCTGAAATTCAATCCTGCTGCCTGCCCCCTTGCACGCCTATCTCCAACCACCAGTCTGTCTACAAGTGTTAGGGCCAGGGAAAAGCTCCTTTATTTTCCAAACAACCCCTGGCTCACACAAAAGTCTGCTACAGCCACCAGGAATGTCACCAGGGACACCGTTCACCAGGGAGGACCTGCCAAAAATGCAACCTGCAATCCTGCTGCTACTACTACTACAAAGCGAGTCAGCAGGTAAGAAATTTTAACACACTCCTCAGATATCCAGTACCGGTAATTAGACACTATCCAAGCTAAAAAGAAATGCAGATGCCCAAGATGGGTCTGCTCTGTGATTTGATGCTAGCACAGTAAAGGGGAGCTGTGAACAGTGTGTTTAATATTTTAACTGCTAAACAAAATGATCAGCCACCAGGTCTCTAAATCCTTTGCAGAGAGTTTCTTGAAAGTGCAGAGTGCAGTGTACAAAAAGTTGCCTCCTGCTTTAACAATATTCTGTTTTGTTTATTTCCCCAATGTACATTTAGGACAGCTGTTCTGTAAGAAAATAGCCTAGTAGTAGTCCAAGGATGTTCCCTATTTGAATGCAACTGACTTCCTCATTTGCAAAGTAAACACATGTGTAAAATATTATTGGGGTTGTGGAACTCTGGAGAATGAATGGCTTGATATGAGAAATATGTAGTAGTGGTGGTGGGGGATTCTACACTGTGTGCCCCCAAGTAAGTGGGGGTTGTGATGAGTGGTGTGTCCTTAGCAAGTCTGAGTGTCTGATGAAACTTGCTCTGGAACAACACAAGCAACAGAGGACACACTGATGCAAACTCCCCCAATGTGTAAGGCCCCCCACTACAAGCTTTGCCATCTGTGCAGCCCACAGCCAATTTTCAGGGGGCTTTACACACTGTGGGTCTCTGAGTAAGTCTGAGGGTCTTAAAGTCCCAACTGTAGCTCTGGGACACTCAACAAGCACAGTATGTAAGGCCTCCCCTTGCATACTTCCACTGGGGTTGTGCTGCATTCTGGGTGGCACAGACCATGTTTACAGGAGAGGTTGCTTATGGGTCTCTGCTATGTATTTCTTGCTGTGTGTCACAGACCAAGTTAGCGGGTTGGCATTGGTATGTCCCTGAACAAGTCCGAGATTCTCTGTCATTTGTTGCATCCCCCAGAGCAAGGTTTGGGGTGGTGGAGCAGATGTTCACACTGTTTACATTGCACAATAGCTTTGGAGCAAGCAACGAGCAACAGAGACCCTCAGACATGCTCAGGGAACTACAGTATGTTAATGCACTCCCCCCACCCCCCGCAAATGTGCTCTGGGGCTGCATTGCATTCTTTGCACCTCACAGCAAGTTTGCAGGGGTGATCTTACAGATTATTCCTACGCAAGTCCAAGGGTGTCTGTCCCTTGTAGCATGTGCTAGAGCAAGTCGTGGGGTGGGGGAATTAATGTTACACATTGCTCATGTTGCACAGTGTGAAGCCCCCCCTACAACATACTCAATGGAGGCAACTAGGGCCAGAGACCCTCAGATTTGCTCAAGGACACATTGATGCCAGCCTCCTCTACAAAAGAATCTAGCTTTAGAGCATGAAACAAGCAACAGAGACCCTCAGATAAGCTCAGGAACACACAGTGTGTAAGGCCCCCCTCTTTGCAAACTTGCTCTCAGGCTGCACAGCATTCTGTGTGCATCACAGCAAATTTGCAGGGAGGGGCAACTAGGAACAAAGACCCTCAGATGTTCTTGGAGACAATGATGCCAACCCCCCCCAAAACTTTCTCAGGGTCATGCGGCAAGCAGCAGTGAGTGATCCTCGAACTTGCTCAGGAAAACAATGTGACACCCTTAGACATGTGAGGCTCTTGGAATAGGACTATGTTTGGACCCTGTTTCCTAATATACATAAGGGCTTTCTTTCTCTTTGTCATGCCATGTTGCTTGCTGTGTGCCCCAGAGTAAGTGGAGAGGGGGGGGTGAGCTTGCGGTTCACACAAAAATCAACACAGGCCATTGGACTGTGAGTAACAGGAATAAGTTGGGGGGGTGAGCTTGCATTACACACTGACAAGGGGCACGTTTGGGAGTACTAGCACTGATGTGTCTCTGAACAAGTCAGAGGGGTTGTGTTGATTTCTGTGTGTCCCAGAGCAAGTTGAGGTGGTCTGAGTTAGTGCTACAGACTGACTCCAGTAATTAGTGTGTAAAGCCCACTCCTTGCAAATTTATTCTGGGGCACACATAAATCACAGCCCCTAGGACTTGCTCAGGAACACAACAATGCCAGCCCCCTCCCTCCAAACTTGCCCCTGGTCAGTTACCCCCCCCCCCAACTTACTTTGGGACACACAGCAACCAATATGGCCCATCAGACGTTACTGGAGGGTGCTTACACACTGTGTCCCTGAGCAAGTCCAAGGGGCCATGTTACTTGCTGTGTACCCCAGAGTAAGTTGTGAGGGAGCAAGCTTGCATTTCACACAAAAATCCACACAACCCCTTGGACTGTGAGTAACAGGTGCAAGTTGGGGTGGGGTGAGATTGCATTACACACTGACAGAAGACATGTTTGGGGGGCTGGATGTGGTGTGTCCCTGAGCAAGTCCAAGGGGCTATGTTTTCTGTGTGACCCAGAACAAGATGGGATGGTAGTGTTAGACCAACCCCAGTAAACAGTGTGTAAAGCACAGTTGCTGCAAACTTGTTGTAGGGCACACAAAAGGCAACACAGCTCCTCGGACTTGCTTAGAGAAATACCCATGCCACCCCCTCCCCAGACTTGCCCCAGGTCACATACGCTCACTCCCCACCAACGTACTTTGGGGCACACAATAAGCAACCCATCACCTCATACTTTGCAGAAGGTTGCTTACACATTGTGTGCCCCAGAGAAAGTCGGGGGGAATGCATTATACACTGACCAGAGGTTGTAGAAATATGGTGATGGAGGGCATTCCACACTATGGGGCCGTGATGAATGGTGTGTCCCTGGAACGACTGGATGCTGTGGTGAAACTTGCTCTGGAGTAACAGAGTACACACTGATGCAGACTCCCACCCCTCAATGTGTAAGTTCCCCCTGCAAACTGTGCTTTCTGTGTGGCCCTGAGTGTGTCCAAATGTCTTAAAGCCCCTCAAATGTGCTCTGGGGCATGCAGCACATAATAGAGACCCTCAGACTTGCTCAGGAAAATGTAGTATGTAAGGCCCCATCTTGCAAACTTGCACTGGGGGTGTGTTGCTTTCTGTGCAACCTAGATCATGCTTGCATTGGGGGACCTGGCATACTGTGTACCTGAGCTAGTCTGAGGGTCTCTGTTAAATGCTGCTTGCTGCGTGCCTGAAACCAAGTTGATGGGGGGCATTGGTGGGCCCCTGAACAACGCAGAGGGTCTTTTGTTACTTGTAGTGTGTGCCAGAGCAAGTTGTGGGCGGTGGGTGGTTCACATTGCATACTGCCCCCATTTCAGAGTGAGCACCCCCCATAAACTTGCTCTGAGGAAGCAACTAGACACCCAGGTTCAGTGTTAAAAGCAATCGTAATGCGCACTCATTGATTTGAAAGTGCAGCAAATCATGTAAAAGTGCAGCTTGGTTAAAGTTCTGCACTTTTATATAATTTTCTGCATTTTACTTTATGCTGATTTAAGCTAGTTAAAACACAAGTGCTATGCAGCTCAGGAAAAGTGAACCTGTACACTATCCTGTACACCATCCTTCCGCCTGGTAGAACTATTCTGCTAAATCACCCCCCATTGTGCTAAACTTCTCACCCTCGCCCCACCCAAGCCTAACTAAACTGCTATGCATTCTAAGTGTTTTTTAGCTCCCTGCCCCCGGATTCAGGCTGCCTTTGTCCAAGCCATTCCCTAAATATCTTATTCTTCTTCTCTTTTCTCAGGCTCTGCCCGGAATGGGCTCCCGAAGTGCCTCAATGGCCGGTGACCTGCAGCTGTAGAAGCTGCCCTGCCAGCTGCACCTCGACTGCCCCATTGACTTTCCTAGCCCTACAGGGACCGGAATCCTACAGCTTTTTCTCGGCTTCAGTAACTGCCCTCTGGGGACCTGTTTCCACAGCTTCTCAGCTGACTCCCTGGTGCATTAACTGGAGATTTTTGGCCCGCCATCCCACCTTCCCACCGTCTGTTGTTATTAAATACACTTTGTCCCCGCCTCCAACCACTGGGACACTCCTATAGGTAGAAGCACTCAGGATAGCTGTCTGCCATTGGCTCCTGCAAGATCTGACCAGAATGTGTGCCAACAGATAGCAAGCATAGACCGAATATGACATCCCATATTTTTCTGTACTGCCAGCTTGCTGGTATACTCTCCTATGCCTTAACCGCCACACCAACCCTAAACAGCCAGTCATATCTCATTATATGTGGTGTAACACAGATAGCCCTCACAGCGTAAACTTTCACTGTAGTCCTGAACTCCCTTTTAGCCTCCAGAAATGGGGGCGTGCTACCCATCACATCAGGCAGAACTTTCTTCCCATCTTACCTGCTAACTACACCCGCCTGTCCCTTACCTTCAAGACTCGGGTGATCCTTCTTGCTTCAGTAGGGCCCTTAATAACTTGCCCTTCCAAACCAGGGACTCTCTAAGCATCAACAGAAAAGGGTGCACCTCTGGCTACTAAGGCTGGTACTAAATGCTTTGGATAAGATTTTCATGATCTCACTACTCTGCTCAGGCAACATTGAATTGAATCCTGGTCCACCAGCCCCCATCACTTCACCGTCCTGATTGACTAGCTTAAAGGGGATGAGCCTGCTCCATGTCAACACTTGCAGCCTGACAAATTCGATTCTACACAAAACCAGCTAACTCATGCCACTCCAGACATATTGGTGGTAACCGAATCTTGGTTAAAACCTACTGTGCAGGACTTTAAAATCAATATTCCCTCTTGCAAGCTTTTCAGAACCGACAAGCAGGACAGAAGGGGTGGGGTAGCCATCTATATACAGGATAGATTTCCTGTGACTATTGTTAACTCAACAACTGTGCATAAGGAGTTCAAATGCCTTACACTCAAGGTTCAAACCTCGACATTGCAGTTGTTCCTTGTGATAGGGTGTTATAGCCCCCCCCCCAGCTGGGCACAAAATAATAAATCACCTTCTGTAAGTCATATACTTGATGACTCCTCTTTGGAAGTTATAGTCATGGGTGACCTTAACCTTGACTGGCTAGCCCCTTGTTCTAAGCCACTTAAAGAACTCTGTGACGCCTTTGGACTGACTCAAATAATTATGGAACTCACACGTCCTAACAAGAAAAACTCTATAAACAGCACACCTCTGGATATTATACTGGTAAACAAATTGTACCTGGTAACTCACTCGGGCATTTTCTTTAATGATCTTGGTGACCATTGTACTAGCACATGTGTCAAGTCCCTACCAAAGCCAATCTCGCACTCTAAATATATTCTCAAAAGGAGTCCTCGCAAACTTGACCTCCATGCCTTCTTATCTGATCTGGAATACTCCTGTTGGCAAAGCTTTTATCTTGCTCCCATCATCAACAAAGCCTATGATCTGTTCCAGAACATCATCCAAGATAGTATAAATCAACATGCATTCCTTGTGAAAATACAAACAAAAAAAACATCATGCCCATGGTTCTCTTCCAGCCTTAAGTCCGAACTACTCCACAGGAATGCCCTATGGAAAAAAGCACAGATGACTAAACTCCCCTCTGATTGGACAGCCTTCCGAGTGGCCAGAAATCACTGCACTAAGCTTACCAGGGCCACTAGAGCTAGTTATTATAACAACAAACTAGATGCTTCTACTAAATGCTTTTCACTGCTTTGGAAAACCCTAAGAGAGGTAGAGGGTCATAGATCGGCAAACTCCTTTCCTACAAAAATCACATCTGGAAGTTCCACCATCTCAGATAATTTCGAGATCCTAAATCTATTTAATAACCATTTTGCTACAGCAAGGCTGGCTTTTGACTCATCTCTAACCAACAACCTTCGAGACCAATTATTTGGTAAGGTCTCAGACTTGGTTGCACATTCCCTTCCTGAGGGTCAAACAGCCTTCTCCTTCAGCCGTGTTACACTAAAACAAGTAGAGGACTTGCTCCTTCAGCTCGACACAAGGAAAAGTGCTGGCGCAGATCTCTTAGAACTGCGTTTTTAAAAAATAGCATATCACTCTCTGGCTGTTCCATTTACCCACTTGTTTAATTTGTCTCTCTCTCATGGGTACCCTTCCTTCTATTTGGAAAACTTCTCATGTCATTCCTCTATCTAAAACAGGCAATCCTAGTGATCTTAACAACTATAGGCCTATCTCTCTGCTTTCAAGACTCTCTAAGCTACTAGAAAAATTAGTCAACCAGAAAATCAGGAACTATCTCAGTTCTAACAACCTACTTACCTCAGTGTAATCTGGATTCAGGCCTTGTCATAGCATGATTTCTGCCCTAGCCAAAGTTTCTAATGACTGGCTAGCTGCCTTGCATGATAAGCAATATGTAGGTGCCTTGTTCTTGGATCTAAGCAAGGCTTTCAATACGGTGGACCACTCCTTGCTCCTGGGCATCCCCTGCAACTTTGGCCTGGATAATACAGCCCTCAAATGGTTTGATAGCTATCTGATTGGATGCTCTCAGAAGGTAAAGGCCACCACCACTGCAATATGTACCAAAACCTGGGATGGTTAACATCTGAAAACAGGAGGAAATTAATTGGGGCCACTCACATACTTAAACTCCTAAAGACAGAAAAACCTAAATATCTAATGGATAAAATAGATAGAAATACATTAAACATAAATATCAGTTAAGAAGAACTAAAGACATACCTCCTAGGCCAAAAGTGAAAAATTCCTTTACTCGTATGACATTCAAGGCAGTCTATGCTTTAAACTGCCCTTTGATAAATCACATCCAAATGAAAATTGATTATAAACCTTCCTTGTTTACAAATGTCCTGACAGAAGAACTGAGAGTTATATGCATGTGCAGTGGGTTAAATGATAAAGTGATGTCTTGGGGGTTACAGGCAGAGAAACTAATATTATTAGTCTGTCGATGTCTAAGAGTATCAGTGTAATTATTTTAAACTTGTTAACTGTTGATAATAATGTATCTGCATATTGTGTATACATGGTGTTTTAAAATATCTTAAAATGTGCTTGTCAAGACTATCTTGAAAAAAGGCCTTTGGCCTTAAGATGAGAATATAAGATCTGTATCCTGGTTAAAAATAAATCTTTTTACTACTACTTTACTACTGAAGGAGATCTCTCCCCTACAAGAACCCTACTGAGAGGCATTCCAAAGGGTTCCATTCTGGGCCTTCTCCTGTTTGCTATGTGTATCAACAATATTCATACAGGGATAAAGTCTGCTGATATACACTTATTCGCCAACTACACTGTACTGTATATTGCTAGGCCTTTCCCAGAAATAACTTGTCGTGACCTGTAACTTGATTTCAGCCATCTCCAGAAAAACCTGCTCCAATTAAAACTACTTTTAAATGCCAAAAAACAAAGGCAATGCTATTCTCTCCCTTCGCTAAGCCATCGCATATCACTAAGCTGGGTGACGTACCCCTGATTACTACCCTCCTTGGTGAGCCTCTTGAATTTGTTACAAAATTTTAATATCTGGGTGCCTGGTTGATAATAAGCTGTCCTTCTCTAAGCATATAGAGGAACTCACTAAAAAACTCAAACAGAGACTCAGTCTATTGTTTCGAATAAAGCACCTTCTCACAATGGAAGCAAAAACTAGACTTGTCCAGACCACATTCCTTCCATTGCTGGATTATGAGTATATTCTGTATGGCCAAGATACTAGTGTAGCCTTGTCCAAACTTGACACCTTATACCACAGGGCTATAAGATTTATTACTGGTGCACCCTACTCTACCCATTACTGCTCACTATATGGACTAGTGGGTTGGACGTCACTCTGTTACAGACGGCAGTCCTTTGGATGTATCGAGCCATCATAAAGAAGCTTCAGCAATATCTCTCTCTGATTGCCTATCCATCTGTCCCCCTGGTAGCTACACACTGAGAAGCCTCTCTCATATCTCCCTGGTCATTCCCAGAGTCAGATCTCATTTTGGGGGCAGCTTCTATAAGCCATTCCCTCCCTGAATTATGGAACAATTTGCAAAAAATCCTCAAACTAGCCTCTCCTGTGAAATTGTCCACATTTAAAATCCTTTTCTCCTGAGCCATCACAGAATCCTGTAACTGCAGGAAATGATTTTCCCTCTAAAACTAGTAGTATGGTACCATCCCCTGCCCACTATGTGGCATGTATCTGTCCTCATGCCCTTCTCCACTACCTCCATCCATTTCCTTACAGATTCCCTCATAGCTGTTTTTTTTTTACTTTGTATTTATGTCCCTATTTGTCTCCCTTCTCCACTCTCTCCAGCATCCTATTACCCACAGGCCCCACTCCCCATCGAGATCTGCCCCTAGAGCACACAACACCACACTATCATTCCCCCGG
Source organism: Neoceratodus forsteri (assembly GCA_016271365.2). Lineage (NCBI taxonomy): Eukaryota > Metazoa > Chordata > Ceratodontiformes > Ceratodontidae > Neoceratodus > Neoceratodus forsteri. The sequence goes on from CM057455.1 coordinate 474,536,447, forward strand.
TATACCCCCTCCCCGGGTAGGGGTGAGGAGGGACACCCCCAATGCTTACCTCCTCAAACCAACATACTTGAGTTTGTGGGGTGGGTGCATCGGAGTCTGTCCGACGAGCCCGGAGACCTGCCATCGAGGTGCCATCGCCTAGGAGAAGCCAAGGCAGTTTTCCGGTTTCTTTCCTCCCTCCCCTGATGTCAGCTTGCAATGAGGGGCTATGAGCTAGGAGGCATCCTGAGACGTACCTCCTGCTCTGCCCCTCTGCGGACATCCACCCAATCCACTTGCTGCTGCTCCACCTACCACGCTATCCACCTGGGCTCCCCTAGGTGGTAACATTGCAGCGGGATCCTGCAGTTACCCCCCTCCCCCCAGAGAAGGAGAGCTGCCATCGGGTGCTCTATCCTTCCCCGTCCCGGCCAACCCCCAGCGACCCGTGCTCGCTCCCGAACCCGGGTCGCCGGTGTGGTGCAAGGTGTGGCATGCAGCACCTCAATCCTCAGCACCACCGGGCCAGCTTCCTCATAGTTGTTTTAATTGCACTTTATATGTACACTTTTCAGCCATGTACATTTGTTCATACGAAGCTTATGCTTCACTTGTGTTAATGATTAACTGTATTTTTATTCTGATTATGCTCTGTTATTACTGTATTGTTATGTTGGTTTTGCACTGTTGTCCTTGTCTACTATATGTCTAGGTCCATCTTGTAAATGAGTTCTTCTCAGTGACATTTTGCCTGATAAATTAAAGCTTAATTGATTGATTGATTGATTGTCCCCACCAATATTTCGTACATGTACGCTCCTGGGCTGAGTAGCAGCTGGGTAAAAGTAGGAAAGAAAAAAAATATACTTTTCCTGCATACTATTGCTTTGCTAGGTGTTTTTATTGTGTGTGTGTGTGTGTGTGTGTGTGTGTGTTTTAATATTATGGAGTGAAGACATATACTGTATGCCTTATGCCACTATTGAGATAAAATACAAAAGACACAGACATCAGCCTAGCCATTCAGATTTTGCTGGGGGGGGTGCTTAAACACTGTGTTCCTTAACGGGGAGGGGGTCCTTAAATATTGTGTCCCTCAGCAAGTCCAATGGGCTGTATTGATTCTTGTGAAGTTACACAGTTTTATGGTTTGAGATCTCTCTGCTCTTTTTTTTTTTACCTGTGCTGTTGTGAGTGCCAAGACTGGACTCCCTGTGTCCTCCTCTCCTCAATTCACTCTATTCTGTCCTGCACCGGCTACCTAGTCCTGAGCACATGGACTTGTGTATTCGGCTATGTGCCACAGAGCAAGTTTATAGGGGGTGGGCTTTATGCACTGTGTAATGGAGCCAGTGTCTAACACTAACTTCCCCACATCCCAACTTGCCCCTGGTTAGTGTGTACCACCACCCCCCCCTCCCCAACTTCCTCTGTGGTAAACAACCATCAAGAGATCCTTGTACCTGCTCAGGGACACGTGTAAAACCCAGAGCAAACTTGCATGCCTCAGAAAGTATAAGGATCTCTTGATCGTTGCAAGTCACATAGAAAGTTTGGGGCAGGGGTACATTACACACTATCCAGGAGCACGTGGTGAGAGAGCAGTGTGTAAAGCTCACACCCTGCAAACTTGCTCTGTGGTACACAGAATTCAACACCACAGCCCTTCTGACTTGCTCAGGTACACACCGATGCCAACTCCACCCACACAACTTGCCTGCTTAACTTGCTGTGTAGCAGAGGCAGTTGGTGAAGTGTGGAGTTGGCAATAATCTGTATCCTGAAACAAAGTCTGAGGCCCCAAGCGTGCTCTGGGAACACAACAAGCAACACAGCCTCTCAGACATGCTCAGGTGCACCCAGATGCCAACTCCCAGACTCCCCCTACCCCTCAGCTTGTCCCTGGTTCACTTGTTCTGTGGCACACAATGTGCAACACAGCCCCTCACACTTGCTGAGGTACACACAGATGCCAACTCCCAGAATCCCATCACCCCCCCCCCCAAATTGCCGCTGGTTAACTTGGTCTGCGGCATGCAACAATCAACACAACCCCTCAGACATTCATCTATTCATTTATTCAGTTAATTAGTTATTCATGTATTCATTAATTTATTTATTTATATCAAAATTTTTACCAGGAAAGATATACTGAGCTGCTAACAGCTCATTTTCAGATGCGTCCTGGGGTAAAATGATGTGGTAAGTCACATACAGCAAATACAATATACCAAGGAGCAACATCAAAAATTGAAGGCAACTCAATATAACAGATGCATGCAGTAGATACAGCTGAGATAATTTAGGTGAGTAACCATTCTTTCAAGTGCAGAACAGTGACAGGTAATGGGGGAAAGAGATTACCAGGGCAAAACTAGTGGGGGGGGGGGGAGAGTCATGGACAGTTGCAGAAAGGAGAAAAAAGTCCTGAAGAAGAGACTTTAAGGAAAAAACAGAAGAGGCAGAGTGAATTGACATACTCAGGTACACACAGATGCCAACTCTCAGACTCCCTGCACCTCCCAACTTGCTACTGGTTAACTTGTTCTGTGGCACACAGCAGTCAGAAGATCCTTGGACTTGCTGAAGGACACACAGTGTATAAGACAACCCCCTGTAAACTTGCTCTGGGCCTGCAGAAAGCAACTCAGTATCTCAGACTGTATTGCTTTCTGTGCATCCCTGGGCAAGTCCCAGGATCCCTTTTTTTTATGTTTGCTTGCACGCATGTGCAAGAAACATAGTGCCATCATCTGAGTTTTCGGAGGTGTGGCAGCCCTCTTCCAATTCAGGCAGTGTGCAGGCGGGGCCGCAGTTCTCCAATGCCTGCTCAAGCTGTCTATGACAGCTCCAAAATGCAGTGGCGTACAGTTGAAAGGGGAGCTACGCTGTTGAGCAACAATAAGATATCACCTGCTCATGCGCTCCTCCTACACACACACTGGCATACGCCACGCACACTGCGTGCTCATATACCCTCCCTCCCCACACACTGCTTATGGCCGATGGGGCCCAATCCCCGTCGGCTCCGCCGCAAAGCATCCAGGGTGCCACGCTGGGAGCCCACCCCAGCTTGGCAAATGATGTTATGGCCGACAGGGTGCCCAATCCCCATCAGCTCCTGCCCCCACCAACATCCTTCCAGCTGCCATGCTGGGAGCCCACCCAGCGTGGAGCGTCCCTAGTCGTCTTAGGAAATAAAAATAATACCTGTAAATACAAAAACTGTCCCTCGCGCTTCTCCTGCCCCTCCACAACCTGCACCCACCACTGCACCCTGCCTCCCACCCCCTCACCCCTTGCCTCGGGCTTTCGGCGTGGCGTCCAATGGGACAGGCTGTATCTGCACTCTTCAAAGCCGACCGCGAACTGAGGAAATGCCGGTAAGCTGTATAATGGGATAGATAGGGTTTTTTCAACTTTATTGCATATCTCAGGCATTTTTGGGAATTTTGGGCCCACATTTTCAACATGGGGTTTTTGGGACCCCTCCTCATGAATTCTTGCACAGTCATGGCGTTAATTGGGCGAAGGGTGATTTCGCGGTCACTGCTTGAAATCACCTTTTGGGACCAATTAATGAAATGACACTGCCAGTGTTCACAAGGTGGGCTCTCAAAAAGTCTTTGCTGAAAATATGGTGAAAACATTCCTAAAAATGACTGTTTTTCGAGCGTGTGTTGCGCAGTTCCTACGCACGCTCGTAAGTTTGCGAATTTTCAATATTTTCACTCCAGATTTTCAACATTACCATTTTACCACACCTCCTTTTGAGCAGTATAGCTGTCATTTTTCACATCTCATCCAAAATGTGTTTACGCCCATGTAGCACAATGGCGCCCGATCGTTGCTTGAAAATCAATGTATGGGACACATTAGAAAATAACAGTGACACTGTTCATGAGTAGAGTCTTAAAATGGTTATATTGAAAATTTTGAAAAATTCCTAAAATGGCTATTTCGAGGCCTTGGCGTTATGCAGTTCTCATGCATTCACCAAGTTTGCAAATTTTCAGTATTTTCACTCCAGATTTTCAACATTGCCATTTTATCACACTTCCTTATGAGCAGTGCAGCTGTCATTTTCACATCTTGCCCAAAGCGTGTTTCCGCCCATGTAGCTCACAATGGCGCGGTCAGTGACGAAATCAATGTATGGGACACATTAAAGAAAATCACAGTGACACTGTTCATGAGCAGAGGTCTTGAAATGGCTATGTTGAAAATTTGGTGAAAAAATTCCGAAATGACTGTTTACGAGGTATGTATTGCGCAGTTCCTCATTGCCTCTCGTAAGTTCTGAATTTTCTATATTTTACTCCAGATTTTCCACATTGCCATTTTATTACACTTCCTTATGAACAGTATAGCTGCCATTTTTCACATGTCACCCAAAATCTGTTTCCGTACATGTAGCACACAATGGTACAGTCGGTATGCAAAAGCAATGTTTGGGACAGATTAAGACAATCACAGTTACACTGTTCATAAGCAGAGGTCTTAAAATGGCTATGTTGAAAATTTGGTGACAAAAGTCCATAAAATGACTGTGTTATGAGTGGGCATTGCGCAGTTTCCACACACCCTTGTAAGTTCATGACTTTGTAATATTTTCAGTCCAGATTTTCACCAATGGCATTTTCCACACTTCCTTATGAACAGTACAGCTGTCATTTTTCACAACATGGCGAAATGTGTTTTCACTTTCAAGCGCAGAGATCGTGTAGGTCGCTGTGGGAAATCATTGTTCGAAAAGATAAAGAAAATCACAGTGACACTGTTCATGATCGGAGGTCCCAAAATGCCTGTGTTGACAATCTGCTGTAAAAATCCCCAAACTATTACATTACAGTTGTCGTTGCACAGTTTCTATACTACGCTCATGACTTCACCAGTTTTTAATATTTTACTGCAGATTTGCAACATTGTCATTTTTTACACCTCCCTTGAACAGTACAGCTGTCATTTTTCACATCCTGTTTGGAATGTGTTTTTGCACCTGTGGTGCTAAATGCCGTAGTCACTGTACATAAGCAGCTTTCAGCTAACAAACTGACATTGCCACTGTTCATGAGGTGGAGGTCACAAAAAAACCATGTTCAAAATTTGGAGTGAAAATACCAACAAATGCCTGAGGTAATAGGTTTCCAACCATAACACCGCACCCTGTAGAGAATGACAGGCATCAGGGTGTGACTTGGGATTCTTGCCTATAATGCTCATACCATTCCACACCCTGCAGCCAGTGAGAGGCATCGAGGTATGCCTTGGACTCTTCGGCACCAAAGTTCACCCCATTCTCCTATACCACACCCATCTCACCGTATTTCCTGATGGAATGGGGTGTGCATAAGGGACAAAGACCCCAAGGCACACAGTGACACTTGCCAGTGTCTGCAGGGTAGGATGTGATGAAATGGCGTGGCCGTTATGCTTGATGACCCAAAGGCACACCCCAATACCTGTCACTCTGTGCAGAGTGGTGGTGGGGTTGGCTTCAGTTCAATACTTCACTGCCATTTCTATTATGCAGCTCTGTAACTTCTATACTACCAATGCCAATGCCAGCAAGCAAACATTCGGCATTGACAAATGCTTGTTTAACTCAGCTTTATTGTTAAAAATTCAGAACATTGCAAGTACAATAGCTAAACTGCATACAGTAACTTGTGACAATACACATTAATTCATCTTTGATATTGTTTCTTTATTGTTCGATGCCACAAAACAAGTTAGCCAGGGGCAAGTTGGGGGGAGTTGGCATTGGTGTGTTATGTGGCTGCTTTGATTGAGTGACGCTGCCCTTGGGGGATGGTCAGGATCTTTCTGTTGCCATCACAAAGGGGATGTGGTGTGGACTCCCACTGACATGTTGTTGTGTCTTGGTATTTGGTTCTATACTGTGTTGTGCTTACTGTCATTGTCAACAAGTCGTGGGGATTATAGGTTACTTGCTGTTCGAGTTTGGGCAAGACAGAGGGACGGTTTATTTTTTGTGCAGTGCTAGACAAGTCTAGCTCTTCACTTGGGTACTAGACAAGTCCAAGAAATCACACACTGTCTGGCTGCAGGCTATCTGGGGGTACTGGGGTGTGCTACTTGCCATATGAGCTTTGCAAGAGGCATGTGGATGCCAACTCCCCTGCCAAACTTGCTCTGTGCAGGCAAACAACGGAGACCCTTGGACTTGCTCAGGGAGTCATAGTGTGTAAGGGCCCCCAGCAAACTTGTTCTGGGGCTGTGTAACTTCCTGCATGTTCCCACTTGCTTTGTGGAACACAGAAAGCAACACAACCCCTCAGACTTTGCAAGGAGGGCCTTACACACTCTATCCCTGAGCAAGTCAGAGTGGCTGTGTTAAAACTGCCCTCTGTAAGTGTGTCAGACCTCCACCTGTAAACTTGCTGTCATGCTGCACAGCTTTCTGTGAATCCCAGAGCAACAAATAATGGATATGCTCCAGGTGCACTGCAGATTTGGAGGGGGGCTAAGGCAGTTGTAGCCCCCCCATTAGCACCCCCTTGGTCTTTGAACTGTTATGCTGAGCAATGAATATTTTGACATTTAATTTCATGTTCAGAAAAGAATGAGTTAAGCCACGGGCAAGTAATGAGGGCTGGAGAGAAAAGTTACATGTCATGGGTGATCTGCACATATGGGTATTCAGTCATGACCTTAGACCTCAGCTGTTTTACATGCCCGTCGATGACTGCCAGGATTAGCTCAAAGTTCATTCCAACCTTAAAATTACACACTATTGCCAGCCCACCAGCGCAGCGGTTGGATTTCCGCTTGTGACACCAGTGACCCGGGTTCGGGAATGGACACGGGGAGTTGGAGGGCCAGCAGGGGAAGAAGGATTGGTGCCTCTGGGCTGCTCTCCTTCTTCAGGGGGAGGATCAGGGAGAATGTCCTGTGAACGAGGACTCATAGCGGAGATGGAAAAAATCACTAGCACCGGCATCAAAGAGAAATAGAGGGACAGGACAGACGCAGGTCTTCATTGCGTGTCTCTGCCCCTTGGGGGAAAAAACTAAGAAAAATACAGCTCGTGCCCACCTCTATAAAGCCTGCCCCTACCCTAATCAGCTGTTGGGGCTGTCTCCATGATTCTAGTCCCATGATTCGTGGCACTGATGCCCTAGGTGTCACGACCCCACCCCGAGGGGGCAAGCCAGGGGTGTCTGGAGTCAGTCCAATTGAAAGTGGGGGTGTAAGGAGTCCATGATGAGGCAGATCCTTGGCTGAGCGTGAGCAGCAAAAATACGGAATTAAAAAAATAGTAACAAATTACACACTATTTCCACACATCTGGTGCATCAAAAAAGTACTTGTTTATTTAGAATTGTGGTAACTGGGAGAGGGACACTGAGCCAGAGTTCATTTCCAGGTGTGACCTGGGGGGGAGGGGGAGATGGAGAAAGTATGGTACAATAGATAAGCAGGGTGATTTACAATGTTAATAAGATATTTACAGGTAGACAGTAATTACTAAATAACAATGGAAATAAGCAAAGTATGAGGTAGTTGCACAAACAAATTATAATAGCCAGGAAATATGACAATTTGAGAGGCAACAACTTGAATTAATATTAATTGGGATAGGTGCAAAAAAGGTAGAGTCACAATAGGGGGCCATCTCCAGTACAAAATTATGGGAGGTTAGCAGTGAAATGTGGGAGTAGGGAGGGGAGAATAGAGGGTTATTGTTGGTAATGCAAGAGATATGGAGGTTAGTGGCGGACAGAGAATGCAAAGAGATGACCAGAATCAGGAGGAGGAGGAGGAGGAGGAGGAGCATGAGTAAGCAGAGGACAGGGATTGGGAAAGAGTGTGCTTTAGACAGTGCAGATACAGAAAGCCTAAGGAAGCTTGGAAGAGACTTCCAGAGGAAGGGGAGATGATAGGAGAAGGATGCTTGTCCAGAACAGAAGTGAAGACAGGGAACAGAGAAAGTACGGGGGTCTCGGGAGTGGAGCTGCTATGAGGAGGGGGGATTAGAGTGAGAGGAGAGAGGAGAGGTATTGGGGAAGAGACCCAAGCCAGAATTTGGAAATAAGAGTGGAAGCATGGAGCTGGCAGCGCTGAGGGAGAGAGGGAAGAGTGTATATCCACTAGAATTCAAAATATTGGGAATATGCTCTAGTTAATTTTGAATAAAGTACTGACTTGTTCTGCTGCACGGAGATCGAACTACAGCCTCTTGCTGCCCGAGAACAAACTGGTGGGTGTGAGACATAGTCTTGAATTGTCACTGCTGTCTGGCTAGTTACATACAGTATGTATAAGGAATAGATTACTGTTCACTGTAGTGGTTAAATTCTTGAAAATGTTTAGGTGGGGGGAAATGTCACCTCAAAATTTATTTTGTGGGTGGTGGAATCTTGTATATCATTAAATGGAGTATTAAGATCTGGTTGAGGCTGGAGGAACTGTACAATTTTGTGAGACAGAGGAATGGAGTCCCAGTGAGTTCCTGCTGTTCACTCCTCATGTTGATTCCTGCTGGCCCTTTTTGGTTCCAAATGTATTTGTACGGTGCAGATTCATGTTCAACTAGCCAGAGTTCACTTTTTGTTTGCCTGGAACCCCCTTCCCCCATGACCCTTATATGGGACACTGAGGTACATCAGCATTGTCAGTTCTGATGCACCCAGTGTCACACAAAGAGGAGGGCTGAGGGGCATGCACTGAAGTAAGTGGCTAGGCTATGAAGAGGGTGGTTACATAGAAACATAGAAACATAGAAGTTGACGGCAGATAAGGACCGCAAGGCCCATCCAGTCTGCCCATTTCTTTTTCTACCTTATAAATGTGCCATCGGCCTTTGCTCTGTCAGTGACCTATCTATTCATAGTCATTTGTATTGCTCCCTTATGCCTATCCCATGCCTGTTTGAAGCCCTGCACTGTATTCATAGCCACCACTTCTTGTGGTAAGCCATTCCAGCCATCTACCACCCTTTCTGTGAAAAAGAATTTCCTCACATTCCCCTTAATCGCCTCCTCTAATCTCATGCTGTGTCCTCTTGTCCTGCTATTTTTCTTATATTTAAACATGTTAGACTCTTTCACCTTGTTTATGCCCTTAAGGTGTTTAAATGTCTCGATCATATCCACCTCTCTCCCTCCTTGCTCAGGGTATACATTTGAGCTCCGTTAATCTGTCCTCATATGTCTTCTGATGCAGTCCCTGCACCATTTTGTTGCCTTCTCTGGACTGCCTCAATTTGGTTAATGTCCTTGTGAAGGTGTGGCCTCCAATGCTGCACGCGGTACTCTAGATGAAGAGGCCCTAACCAATGTCTTGTACAAGGAGGTTATTACCTCCTCTTACGACTTGTGATACCCCTACTAATACACCCTAACACCCCCCTAGCCTTACCTACTGCTTTAGAGGTCTGCTTGGATGATTTTAGGTCATCAGTGATGATGATGCCCAAGTCTCTTTCTTCCTTTGTGACTGCTAGCAACTCCCCTCCCAGCCTATAAGTGGCTTCAGGGTTTCTCTTCCTATGTGCATGATTTTGCACTTCTTTGCATTAAATCCCAGTTGCCACTCTTCTGACCATTCTGCTAGTTTATCCAGATCTCTTCTCATTCTGCCCACCCCATCTGGATCATCTACTCTGTTGCAGATCTTGGTGTCATCTGCAAACAGACAACCCTTACCCTCTAGTCCATCTGCAAGGTCACTAATGAAGATGTTGAATAGGACTGGCCCCAGGACTGATCCTGAGGTACCCACTTGTGACTTGCATCTCTTCTGACTGTATACCATTTACCACCACTCTCTGTTTCTGCCAGTCAACCAGTTTACCGCAGTTGACCAACCGACCCACCCGACCTACCTGGCTTATTTATCAATCTTCTATGTGGAACAGTGTCAAAAGCTTTGCTGAAGTCAAGGTAGGCTGACATCAACTGCTCCCCTTGGTCCACTACTCTAGTTACCCAGTCAAAGAAATCTATGAGATTAGTTTGACAGGACCTTCCTTTTGTAAACCCATGCTGTCTTGGATCCTGTGCCCTATGGATTCCAGGTGTTGCACTATCCTTTCCATAAGAAGTGCCTCCATAATCTTGCCCACTACTGAGGTAAGACTGACCGGTCTGTAGTTCCCGCCTCCTCCTGCTACCACTCTTGTGGAGTGGGATCACATGAGCCCTTCTCCAGTCTTCTGGGACCTCTCCTGTGCTCAGAGACTCACTAAACAATTCTGCTAATGGCTCTGCTAGTTCCTCCTTTAGCTCCTTAAGTACCCTGGGATGTATGCCATCAGGTCCCATTGCCTTATCCACCCTGAGCTTAGCAAGCTCTTGTAGGACCCTTTCTTTTGTGAGGGAGTAGTGCTCACCTCCCTCCCCTGTGTCCATGATGCTGAGCTGTGGGCCTGCCCTACCTTCTCTTCAGTAAATACTGAGCAAAGTATCTATTTAGGATAGATGCCTTTACAGGTCCTCCTCCTCACATGCCCCTTTTCTCCATTAAGCTTAGAATACCCCCTCTGGACTTTCTCCTTTCACTAATGTATCTATAGAAAGTCTTGTCACCTTCTTTTACTGTTCGTGCTAGTGTTTCCTCAGTTTGGGACTTTGCCTGCCTTACTGCCTTACCTGCTTCCCTTAGGGCAGTTTGGTATGCCTCCCTATCTTCATCCGCTGTGTTCCCTTATATTTTCTGAAGGCCAGCTTTTGGCTCTGACCTTTTCTGCTACTGTATTTGAGAACCAAAGTGGTTTCCTTCTTCTTTGCACTTCCTTTTCTGTCTAACACAATGGGATGTTGCTTCAAGTATTGTATCCTTAATGCTTGCCCACTTTGCCTGTACCTCCTCACCTGTGTTTCTTTTGCCAGGGCTAGCTTAACTCTGTTGGCCATCTTATCAAAGTCAGCTCCTCTGAAGTCCCATATTTTTGCCTTGGAATGGGATGATTTAGATGTAGTAGCCAAATTGAACCATACCATGTGATGGTCACTGGCCCCCAGGTGACCTTCTACCTGGAGATCTGTGATTCCTTCTTTGTTAGTCAGTACTAGATCTAGGATAGCCCTGTCTCTTGTGGGTTGCTGTACCAGTTGTTTGAGGCCCTCCCCCTGCAGGGAATCCACTATGAGTCTAGTTCTGGCAGATGTTCCTGCTGGTATTGACCTATCTGTATCTGGCATGTTGAAGTCTCCCATTATCAGAACCTCCCTTTAGCTGTCATGTTTTGTATATCTTCTAACAGTAATGTGTCTATGTCCTCCCCCTGGTCTGGGGCCTGTAGACAACCCCAGTTCTTATAGCTGTCCCATTTCCTGTTTCAGGGTGACCCACAGTTCTTCTGGCTCCTTATGTATTCTCAATTTCTGTAGCTTTGATATTTTCATTAACATACAGGGCCACTCCTCCCCCTTTTAGCACCTCGGTCTCTTCTGAACAATACATAGCCAGGTACTGAAGTCTCCCAAGTGTGGTTACTGGTAAACCACGTCTCACTAATTACTACTATGTCCAGTTTAGCCTCTGACATTATTGCCTGCAGGTCTGGGATCTTATTTCCCAGGCTGTGAGCATTGTGTACATGATTTTCCATTGGCCAGATTTTGGTGTGTTAGTTGTTGGGTGAAGTTTGGCATTACCCCTGTGCATTGTATGGGAGACAAACCTTTTTTCTTACCTGGTGATGCAAATGAACAGCAAACACCGTTGAATTCCTGTTTGACCACTAGCTGAGGGAGAGGTGTTCTTCCCATTCGACGTATGGGGTGCTGCACCCTCTCCCCATTTGCTAGTTTAAATATTCTGCAAGACGCGTCAAACTTCTGCCCCAATGCACTGACTCCTCTTTAGTCAGATGCAGTCCATCAAATTAAAGAACTTTCGCTCCCAGAACTGTTGCCAGTTCCCTACAAATCTGTGTCCTTTTCCTGGCACCAGTCCTTGAGCCACGTGTTTAGCTCCCTATCTCCCTTCTCTGACCTTCCGTCCATCTGCTCCTTCTCCCAGACTGGCAGGATCTCAGAGAAGGAGATGCCGGACGAAATAGATGATAGTTGTCACCCAGCCTAGTCAGGTGTTCCTTGGTCTCCACAACTGACCGGCTGGCGAGATCGATAGTCCCTATGTGTACTAGTACATCAATGTTTTCTCCTGCTTTGTGAACAATTTAGCTAATGCGGTCAGTGTCTCTCCATGCTGATGTACCTGGGAGACATCTGACCATCACCCCTGGCTGGAGATGGGTATCAACTCCCGAATCATGGAGTCTCCTATGATCAGAAGTTTTGGATTTCCTTTGTGCTTGTTTAGTTTTGGTTCCTGATTTGGGTGAGTATTGTTGTGCTAGCTCCTGTGCCAGTGTCCTGCTCTGCAGTGTCTTCTGCCTCTTTATTTGATTTCAGAGATAGAGGCAGATACCTGTTTGTAGTGTTTATATGGTTTTGGAGGTAATGTGTTGAGAGCAGAGAGTGATGGGGCACCTGTTTGCTCCTCCTAACCACCTGCCAACCTCCTGGATCAACTACCCTCTTAAGGTCGAGGTGTTTCTGTTGGATGCTGGGGAAATGGCGGGTGGTTCTTATAATGTATTTCCTCTTCAGTATGAAATATGAGGCGTGCAATCTCTGCCCATGCTGCCCGGAGCTGAGACCTAAGATCTCCAAAGGCCCAGCATGTAGGACAGTGTCCTAAATCCTGTAAGACTGTCCTTCTGGTTCAGGCAATATACTGGACTGTGGGGACTCTGGGGAGGGGACTATGGTGCAAATTACTGGGTATGGAGAGGGAGTAACAGGATAGCAAATTCTGCTTCAAATGGCTCCCAAAATGCACCAGAATCCACCAAATTTCAAACATTTTCTGGGAGCCTAGGTGGCCCCCAGACCCCCAACCTATAGTTTACATTTGTGATCCTTTTATAAATGGTCAGCCCCCCCCCACATCACTACAGGATCCACCCCTATGTCAGGGACATACATTATGCAAGCCTTCACACCTGTGAAGTTGTTCTGGGGCTGCAGCTATCTCTGTGTACCCCAGAGCAAGGTTTTTTTTGGGGGGGGGCTGACACACCGTGATTCCTGAGCAAGTCCAAGAGTCTCTCTTGCTCTGTCCAGTAAAGGAAGCATCTCAGCCCAAGAGCAAATTTGCAGGTGGGGGCCATACATTTTTCAGCAGGGTGAGAGAGTTTGTGTGTTCCTGTGCACATGTTAATGTTTTTTTAAGATGCTTTGAGCTGCTATGATCTGTATCTGATTGGTTTGCAGCAAACAAAACTCTGCCTAATTGACAATGGCTTAGAATCACTAAAAAAATTCTACTGTAAAATGCTTTCCAGTGTGTCAACTTTTACATAGTGTGCATCTAATCATTTAGCACCCATATGCAGTATGGGTTTGGGAAAGTCATGGGTGTAGGCACAGTATTTTCTGGCTGTGGGTAAATAGAGTTCCTAGTTCTGTGATGTCAGGTGGGTATTGCTTGTGTGACTGTTGGCAAGTCAGGGGAGGGTTACTTGCCATGTGGTTGTGGGCAAGCAGTGGATCTTACTTGCTGCTGCAGTTGTACCTGGAGATTGGTGGCTGTAGGCTGTTCTGCTGCCATCCTACTTGTGGGATGAGGATCATAGACTGCTGCTGCTATCATACTGGAGGACAGGAGTCATTGACTGCTGCTGCCATCTTGCCTGAAGAATGGTACCCTAAGCTGCTGTTGTCATCATACCTGGAAGATGGTAGTCATAGATCATTGCTGCCATCTTACCTAAAGAATGGTGTCCATTGGCTGCTGCTGCTGTCATACGCAGAAGATGGGAGTCATTGATTGATGTCACTGTTGTACCTGGAGGATGGGTGTCACAGAATGCTGCTGCCATCATGCCTGATGGATAGAATATGTAGACTGCTGCTGCCATCTCACCTAGAAAATGGCTGTAAACTACTGCTGCCATCATATCCTGAGATAGGAGTCATAGACTGCTGCTGCCATCATACCTGGAGGATGGGAGTCGTAGACTGCTGCTGCTGCTGTCGCACCTGGCGAATGGGGACCACAGATTGCTTCTGCTGTTGTACCCAGCAGATTGGAGTTGGTGACTGCTGCCATAATACCTGAAGGATAAAAGTCATGGACTGCAGTTCCTTGGGGATCCCACTCTTCCATTTTTTTTTTCACTTAATTAATCTCATCAGGAGGATTGTAATAGTCTCATAGGTATCATATGTATCAGAGGTACTTTCAAAGCCAAGAGAGCCAAGGCCCAGATGGAGGCTTGCCTTTACTCAAGGAGATAAACTAGAGATCCATTTCTTAAAAAAATAACTATCCAGCCTTGACTTAAAAACTGCCATAGAGCTGCTACTGATTATATTTAATTGAAGTCTGTTCCCTACACATACAACCCTTTGACTTTAAAAGCCTGTTCTTTTGGTCACATTGGCATCTCCTTTTAGCTGTAGGTCATGAGCCCTTGTCATATAGTTTTGTTTTTGTAATTCAAAACCTAAGCAATTCTATAGACTCTCATTGGATATTGACTTAAATAATAGACAGAGATCTCTCCTTAGTCTTCTATAATCCAGGGTGTATAGGTTCAGGATGATCTGCCTAGCCTCATACTTTAGATGTTCACAGCCAGAGATCATCCTAGCTGCACGTCTCTGGACCCCTCCAGGATCCCAGTCTCTGATTTAGTATTTGTTGATCAGAACTGAAAGCAATACTCTAATTGTGGTCTAACCAAAGAGCAAAACAGTGGAACAAGAACTTGTCTATCCCTGCTACAGATGTGTCTTCTTATGCAATGAACTGTAGCATTTGCAATGAAGTGTAGCAGTCTGCTAATTTTTTATACTATTCATTGTGATTTCAGTATTTTTCAGACTTCATGACTGCACCAGCATGATGTCTGCTGCACCACTTAATAAGAAGGTCAAGACCAGCTACACCTTTTTAAGGAGCAAGCCCTTTAATTAAAGTCTGAAGGCCTTAACGAGGATGGAGAAAAACCTTTCTGCCCATACTGCAACCAAGAATACAGTTAAGGATCGTTTGACCAGCCAAAAACATGCTAGGAATAAAGAGAAAGTTGCTAGGGAAGGGAAGGAAAACAAACAAAGCAGGTGACCATAATCAGTAGTTTCAAATCTGCAACTGAATCATCTACTGCAACAAGTGAGCTGGGCGTGGACACAGTTAAAGGCATGGTGTGTGGAAAATATCCTCTTGGAGAAGCTGGGCTAGCTGCAGCTGATGGCATGGATGGGCAAATATGTGAAGGGGACTGGAACAGTGCTGAAAGCAGACACCCTGAGGTAGATCTACATACCGAAGTTAAGAGATCAATTTAAGCCAGCCTGCTGGTGCAGCAGAAAGATTCACTACTGTGGCACTGGCAGCCCAGGTTGGGGAATGGATTTGGGCATTGGAGAGCTGACCGGGGGGAGACTGTCTGAGCATCCGACAATTACTCGCCTTCTCCTGGGGAAGGGGGGTCTGCAGCCCAGTGCTTGCTGACTCCTGGCGGAGGCTGGGAGAACAGCAGTGTGGCAAGACCCCATTGCCTAAGGAGCGTAACGGACATCGGTGTATGTCCTGATGTCAGTGGCACGTCATGCTCCCACGGGGAGAAAAGTGGAAAAAGATGCTCCCTGACAGACCAGATGACAGCTGCCAGCCCTCACCACCGCAAAACCCCCCAAGCAGCTGGACCACCTCAGCAGCACCCCGGGCTAAATGAGAGTGCACTGGTCACCCCTACTGGCACCTTCCCCCTTTGGGGGACCCATACAGTGAAGGGTTATGCCAGGTTACCCAGGGAGGGCTGCAATCTGAGGTGGTGGCTGGTGGTGGGGATGAGTGCCAGTGGGGTTCATGGTGGCCCGAAGGAGTGGCCGGTTGGAGTAGCAGAGGAGAAGCTACAAAAAAAAACAGAGAACAATTTGATGCAGACCTTAAATCAGCTGCAGGGGAGAATTACTGTCTGTTGCATGTGAGGAAAGCACAGAAGCACAGTCACAATGTATTCTTAATATCATCTCTGGACTGGAAGGGGGCAAAACATTCCTTGGCAGCAGTACATAAAAACAGAACTGGGAGCTATAAACTGTTCAACAGTGGTTCAAGCTGTCCTGAAGACTGTACAAAGTAATAATACTAAGAATGTAGTTTCCTTTGTCAGTGACAGTGCTTGCTACGTGCTTAAATGTTTCAACGATGCACTTCGTGAGGTTACTGGGGACCATGTTGTGCATGTTTGTTGCTGGGCATCTATCTTGTCCCTTGTTGGGGATAATGGCTGCACCCAAGGCTAGAAATAATTGTTTTGGAATGCCTGTCCAAGAGACAAGTACGAAGTGAAAATAAATTCTTTTAACTGTATCTGTTATAAATGATATGTATAAGAAGAATATGTAGAAGTATGTTGATGGGATGTGAAGTGACTTATAATGCTTGTTTGTAATATTAAGTGCTATTTTGTTAGTCATGTGAGTGGGATTCGATTGAATTATTGTATTAATATTTTGTATTTCTATATAATGTCTGTATATTCTAGGTAACTTATAGTGACAGGACTGTCTTGAAAACTATGTCTGCAATTTCTAAAGACCTGCTTTTTCCTGTATAAAAATAAAGTTTTTACTTACTAAGTTAAATTTGCCTGTCCCACAGAATTCCTACCTGTCCTGTTTTTTTTTTTGTTTGTTATTTTTTGTTGTTGTTTGTTTTACAAAAAAACTCTTGCTTCTCCTCTGTAGCCCTGAAAAGGCTTGTTTTATAAACTCTCTTCCTGCAACTGTATGTAGCCCTGGAAAGGGCTTATTAATTCCACCTCCTGCTCTGCATCCCAGGCAAGTTCTTTTCATTAATTCCATCAATTTCTGAGCATAACCATGAGACTGACTTTATTAGCCCCTGTTTCTTTAGCCTTGTTAATTTACTTGTCCTGCTGGATTCCGATCTGTCCTAGATGTGTTATAATAACACCCTGGCTGGAGCCCTGGTCAACTGCTTAACCCTAAAAAGGACTTTTAATTAATTTCCCCATGCCTCACCCATTATGATTACGAGACCCCCCAACATTCTAGTCTGCATTCCATGCTCCTCACTAGATCCCCAGCCATAGGGATTTTTGTGATAATTTGTTTTGTCTCCCTTTTTAATTAATTTAACAAGCTGCCAGCTACAGTTCAGGTCTGAAAAGCACTTTTTAATCGTGCTGCACACCATGCCCTTAAAAGGTCTTTTTAGCTGAGACAAACTGTTTTGTAGAAAGATCTTTCCTTATGCTGCTGTCTCTCCTCACACATAGACACTGTTCGGGAGCAAACAGCTAGGTGAGCAAACACAACCAACTGCACATGCTCACTGACAAAATCCTCATATGTAGTTGCAAGTCCTTTGGAATCCATGTCCCATCCATCACAACCTGACCTTACAGGTGGTGGGCGAAAGACTCTGCTCCAGGGTCCTAGTGCATATACACCACACTATAGCTGCCTGTCTGCCCCAGGGCCAGGCAAAGAAAACAAAATGCCTGTCCTCCATAAAAACTGGCTCTCTGGGATGGGTGGACAGACAGTTATTCCGATCCCTGCCCATTTCAAAAATGCGAATGAACTTGTCCCATTAGTTAAATATGTCTTCCTGAAATCACAAAAAGGCAAGAGATCTTTTATTACATTTTTAGAGGATTAGGATATTGTGAGAGACTTCATTGCTTTGCCACTGGTTCCAGTTCTTACAAGATGAAATACATGGTTTGCAGCGGTGACACACCACCAACACAGCTGCAATACCTGAGCGACATTTTCAGGTAGTGTGCTAGTGATGCCACTTCAATAAAAAACCTGAGGGAGCTATTGGAGGAATGGTATAAAGAACTCCAAGAACAACGGGTTTTCATTTTTCAGAACTTAACTGACATTATTGCTGTCGTAGACCTCTTGCAGTCTAACATACTAAAATGCCAGCAGAATAGGCCTAACAGTCTTTCGTGTCTGCTCGTTTGGACAGCCCCCACCCTGGGAGCTGACCTTGCTGCCCCCCTCACCCTCTGTGGCTTCTCCCTTCCCAGTCCCAGATATTCTCGATGCACAGGACTTTGCTTCCAGAACCCTTCCAGTGTACCTGTCCCACCACATCTTGAAGCCCGCCACCATCTCTGCCTCCACCAGCCCCCATGGCAGTGCATTCCATGGCTCCACCACCCTTTCAGTGAAGTAGCACCTCCTCCTTTCTCCCCTGAATCTCCCCCCCCTCCAGCTTCCACCCATGCCCTCTAGTTGCCCCCCCTTCCTTCGGAGTACCCTGACTGCTCCTCCTCTATTTACCCCCTTCATGTACCTGAAGACCTCTATCATGTCCCCCTGGTCCCTTCTCTCTTTCAATGTGTACATGTTTAGCTCTTTGAGCCTCTCCCCATAGGTCCTGTCCCCCAAGCCCCAGATCATTTTGGTTGCCCTCCTCTGGACACTCTCAAGGAATTCAATGTCCCTCTTTAAGTGTGGCCTCCAAAACTGCATGCAATACTGGAGGTGCGGCCTCACGAAGCAGTTGTACAGAGGGAGTATCACTTCCCTCCTTCTGGAGGTGATCCCCCTAGTGATACATCCCAGCATCCTGTTGGCCTTGGCCACTGCCCTCCTATAAGTTTCAGAATTGTTCATCTTGACACCCACTACCACCCCCAGATCCCTCTCAGCCATTGAGACTTGTAGCATCCCCCCCGCCGGGTGTACACTTGGCCCAGGTTTCTGGCTCCCAGGTGCAGTACCTTGCATTTCCCTGCATTGAACCTCAGCTTCCACTTTCTAGACCATCTTTCCAGAGCCTCCAAGTCCCCCTGTAGGGCTCCCCTCCCCTCCTCCCCATCCACCACTGCCCCCAGTTTTGAGTCATCCGCAAAGAGACTCTACTCACTCCTGATACCCTTCCTTATGTCAGAGATGTAGGCGTTGAACAGGAGGGGCCCAAGGACTGATCCCTGAGGGACCTCACTAATGACCCTCCTTGGGGATGAGACTATCCTGCCAACCATGACCCTCTGGGTCTGGTCCTGGAGTGAATTTCCTATCAATCTGATGATCATCTGGTTCCCCACCCCAATTTCTCCCAGCTTATCCAACAGGCCCCCATGAGGAACAGAGTCAAATGCCTTGCTGAAGTCAAGAAAGAGGACATCCACCGGTCTACCCAAGTCCAAGGCACTCATCACCCAGTCATGGAACTCCACAAGGTTTGTCTGAAATGATTTCCCCGGGACAAATCCATGCTGTCTATCGTCCAGGCACCCCGACTTTTCCAGGTCCCCCCTAGCCTCTCCTTGACGATGCCCTCCATCACCTTGTCCACCACTAATGTCAGGCTGATGGGCCTGTAGTTCCCTGCCACCTCCCTTGATCCCCCTTGTGGATAGGTACCATATGTGCCACCTTCCAGTCCTGGGGCACCCACCCTGTCCTCAGAGAGAGATGCTGAAAATCTCCACCAGGGGTTTTGCCAGGATATCCGCCAGTTCCTTCAGCACTCTGGGATGTAATTTATATGGCCTCAGTGCTTTCTCTGTCTTAAGGGACCTGAGGCCTTCCCTCACTCTCTCTGCTGTGATTTCCACTTCCGCTACCCTGTCCCCCTGCTTTGCTGTCCGCTCTCCTGCCAGTGATGGCCCCCCTCTCCCCAGACCCGCTGATCGGTAAGGGTCCCCCCTCCTCAGTTTCACCATCTCCACCCGTGTATGATGCAGTCCCTCCATTTTCCTTGGTGAAAACTGAGGCAAAGAACTCATTTAGTACCTCAGCCTGCTCCCTCGAGTCCTGTGCCCATCCCTCCACTCTTTTAATCCTGCTAATCTGCCCCATCACCCTTTGTTTTTCCCCAATGTATCTAAAGAACCCCTTGTTCCCTGTCCTAATTTCCCTGGCTAGGTTCTGCTCCTTCCTTGCCTTAGCCGCCCTCACCACCTTAGTAGCCCTTTTGGCCATCAACTCATACTCCCCTCAATGCCTTTCACTCCTTGAGCACTTGAAATGCCTATAAGCTGCCTTCTTTCCCCTCATCACTTTCTGAACCTCCCTGGTTCACCAGCAGGGTTTACGGGCCCTACCACATTTTGGTCTTACTCTTGTACAGGTGCTGGTAGCACCCTGCATCCCCCTCCTGATGATTTGCCACCTACTGTCAGTGTTCAAGTCTGGCCCAATCCCATCCAAATGCTTCTTAAGGATCCTTCCCATTTCCTTGAAATCCACCCCCCCGAAGTCAGTTACCTCTGTCTTTGTACAGCCTTCTACCCCTCCTAGATCCAGGCAGAACCAGACTGTGGCATGGTTGCTCCCCACCAATGGGTCCCTTACCTCTAGGCTCCCAATCTAGTCACTGTCTGCCAGGACCACATCCAGTATCTGCACCTCCCTGATCGGTTCCCCCACCTGCTGAGTTAGGAACGCATCCTGAAAGACATCCAACAACCTCTGTTCCCTGGCCACCAAGGATTTCATAGTCTCCCAGTCCATTCCTGGCATGTTTAAGTCCTCCAACACTACTAAGGAGAAACCTCTTGACACACTGATTTAAATTAGGAACTGGTTTGAGGCTGAAACAACTAAAATGATAGGTTTAGTGAGAAGACACACATGTACCTGTCTCAGCTGAGGAGTAAGATATGGAAAGAGCACATTAATCTGTTCCAAAATGCTTTCAAGGTCTGTTTGGAGAAGCAGTCAAAATATCAGTTCCATTTCTTAAGGCCTGCTGAGTAATTAACCCACTGAACCTCCCCAAACTCAGTAGGAACTTGCAGCTGTACTCTCCCAGTAGTCTAATTTTGAGTGTGCATAATAAGAGTGCCCTTTTGAAGAACTGGGAGATCTATACACAGCAGAATGTGCAGAAACTACTGAACATGGGCCGTTTTGATCATTACCAGTACTGGATTTCAATGTCTACGCAAGTACCAACTTTAATTAAAGCAGCTCTTCAGGTCATCTGGGTCCCAGTTTCCAGTGCAGATGTAAAGTGGTCATGTTCTGCATATGGACAGATCTTACCCGACTAACAGAGAAGACTGACTGTGTACAATTTAACATTATTTTCAATGCTGCTATTCAATAAGTAGACCCACACACAATCTCCCAACCTTGCTTTTGTGATACAACTATGATTCTTGTGCAATATTATAAAAAATACTATTCCACTACAATAACCCACCCCTCCTTCCTCTCTCATAACATTGTGTCATACAATGGCACTTACTGTTGGTCTGGACCCTCCTGATAGCTCTAACACAGACCTATTTACACTTGTTTTGTTTTGTTTTACTTTTCTACCTGCACTGGCTATAG
This sequence comes from Neoceratodus forsteri, assembly GCA_016271365.2. Classification (NCBI taxonomy): domain Eukaryota; kingdom Metazoa; phylum Chordata; order Ceratodontiformes; family Ceratodontidae; genus Neoceratodus; species Neoceratodus forsteri. Next base: position 474,557,749 of record CM057455.1, read on the forward strand.
TTGTTGAACACTGTATAACAATCTACTTATTATTATTATTGTTTGTATTGCTGATTATCCTATTGTCTACTTCTCCCTTGTGTTGCGTCACATTGTACTGCTCATGTATTTTTCACTTGTATACTCCCGGGTCATGCCTGAAAATAGGCATCTCTATGTCTAGTGCACCCACCCGGTTACCAAAAGCAAATAAATAAATAAACAAACAAAGTCTGATCAGGGTTGATATGGCTATGGAGAACTTTTGTGATGCTTTTACCCATTATTTCTAATGAATTTGCACAATGCAGATCTGCTGAGAGGCAGTTTCAATGTGGTCTTCCTTTTACACATTTTTACAATGTGTTTTCCTGGAATATGCCTGCTGATTTCTATATGTTTAGCCTGGACAGTTCACAGAAGACATGATATCTTATTTTCAGTGGGGCTCTGCATCTGCACAACAGTGTGCTGCATTGTATAAAATCAGAACATATTGAAAACAATATTTTACATCTGGAATAGGCTACCCTGAATAAATACATTATAAAACTTGGAAAAAATTGTGTATGATCAAATTATTTATTTATTTATTTATTTATTAGAACATCAGTTTAACAACCTTTGAGCCAGAGGCTCATTTACAAAGGTATCTCATCACAGTGAGGACAAAACAGTGCAAGAAACAAACATCAAGGCAGACAAAAAATCAGAGTACATTTAGGAATCAGCCAAAAATACAGGCATATGTCAAACACAGTATACAACAGGCTTACATGTGCGCTTTACAGAGTAGACAATATACAGTAGTTACATGAAGATTGATTTAGTGGGCAGATAAAGGTAAGGCTGGGTGGAAGACATCAGAAGAGGAGTGTGGGGAAGATAGTAACAAGTAAAGGTAGAGCTGGACAGAAGGTCAGACAGCGGCTCAGAGAGCTTAGTCTGGAAGGATAGGAGGAGGCTTAGAGGCAGGTGCAGCTGCGTGTTGACAGCAGGTGATTTCTAAGGCTAGTTTTAAAATAAGATAACGAGGTGGCATCAGTGATTCTGGCGGGAAGGGCGTTATACCAACAGGGGGCTCTGTAGGGCAAGCCCTTTGACCTTGCGAGGTTCTCGCTCTCGGTATAACCAGTGCAGTTTTGCGAGATATACGGGTATGCACTGTAGGGTTTGCTCGGCGGATAGTGGTTGACAGACCCGGTGGGGATAGCCCAAGGAGTGATTTTTTTGTTAGGAGGCAGGTTTGGTATTTGAGGTGCTCATCTAGGTTGAGTAGATTAGCCATGGTGTAAAGAAGGCAAGTGTGGGTTAGACTAGGAGCCCCAGTTATGAGCCTGCAGGCCTTGTTTAAGGTGAGGCGGATCTTGTGCAGGGCAGTCTGGTCTGCTGCACCATACACAGGTAGGCCATAGTCTACCAGAGATAGAACAGAGGATGTGACTGCAAGTCGGAGGGCATCCGTGGGGAGGCAGTTTTTATGATGATAGAGGATACCCAGCCGAGTGTTAGAGGCTGAGGCAAGGGCAGAGATGTGGGCATGAAAAGAGAGGGCAGGGTCAAAGGTGATACCTAGGTATTTATAAGAGTGAACTAGCTCAATAGGGAGTTTAGAGGTGGAGTGGACTGTGAGAAGATAGTTACTGGATTTATTTTGGGGGTGGGCAAAGAGCATGGTTTTGGTTTTCTTTAGATTAATTACGAGTCTGTGCTCAGTAAACCAGGCTTCTGCATCATTGTAGGATTCCTGCAGAGAATCCTGAAGTGAGATGGGATTACGGTCGGAGGCAAAGAGTACAGCATCATCTGCATAAAGAAGGATTTTACCAGTACATACACTGGGCAGGGAGTTGAGAAAAAGGGAAAAGAGCAAGGGCCCAAGAATTAATGAACATCTTGGTAAATATGACCTTTGGACTCCCTCTCAGCATGGATTCAGAGAAGGTCATAATACTGAGACTGCCTTGATGAGGTTCACCAGCTGTGCCTGAGCTGCCCTTGATGAGGGCAGCCTCGTGGCAGTGGCTTTTGTGGACCTCACCAAGACATTTGATTTAGTCGATCATGTGGTCTTGAAAAAGTCGATGGCTAAGGTAAATTTCTCAGAAGAGGTGATTGGATGGCTTAGTCATTATTTATGTAGTAGAACACAGAAAATGTTAATTAATGGGTCTCTTTCTCAGGAAAATTAATTAAACTATGGGGTTCCACAGGGGTCCATTTTAGGACCCCGTTGTTCTCTTTATTTATAAATTAATTACCGGAAATTTGTTTAAATACTGAAATTATTTTATATGTGGATGATGCCGTACTATTTTGTTCTGGTTCTGATGAACAGAAACTTCAAATTGACCTTCAGAGAGATTTTGAGGCCTTACATTCATGGTTAAATTTGCATAAACATGTGCTTAATTTGGTAAAAACTACGTTCTTGATTTTTTCAGGTATTAGGAATCAAAGTACTTGTGATTTCAAATTAATTGATAATTTCGGCAATTCATTTGAAAGGGTCCCTCGTTTTAAGTATTTAGACATAGTGCTAGATCAGCATTTAATCTTTGACCAGCACATTGTTTCTCTAATTGGTAAATTGCACTGTTTGGGCATGTTATTCCATATTAAAAAGTATCTTACTCCAGAAACAAGGACTTTATTGGCTAATAGTTTTCTGTTTTCTTTATTGTTATATGGTTCTGCTGTCTATTCCTTCTCCTCTGAGAAAATGTTGAATAAATTGAAACCACTTTTCATAGTATCTTACTTTTTATTACCTCATTATCCAGGTCAGTGCATCATTGCACTTTATATGAGAAATCTGGATGTTTACCCCAGGTGCTTTTTTTAATCTCAGAGCATTGACTTTCTACATAAAATTCAATTAGATTTTGTTCCAAACAGTGTTGCTAGCATGTTACCAATAATATGTCTTCCACTTCTACTCTAGTGTTAAAAATCGGTTTAAATTACTTTTGTTTAGAACAAATTTTGCAAAAAATTCCATACAGTTTAAAATGACTTGGTTTTATACCTAGTAATATTATTAATTGCTGTAGAGTTGTAGGTTTTAAGGGACTACTAGAACAAAAGTTATCTTCTGATGTTGTCTGTAGTTGTTCTATTTTTTTTATGTTTAGTGTCTGTATAATTATTTGTTTGCTGTTTGTATGTTGTTGTATTTCGATGTTTATTTGTATTTTGTTACTTGAAACTGAACATCTGCAAAAAAATGGTCCACTGCCAGGATAAGAGCTATTCCATACATCACACCTGCTAACATCAGATAAACAATTTTCTAATTAAACAAAGAGAAAATAAAAATTACCTCAGCTATCACAGGTAATGGTTGGCTTCTTTTAAAATCTAATATTAGTTTTAGCAGTACACTGGCTCTTTAAAGGAACTTGACTATGTTAACTGACATAAACAAACAGTGTCTTTATTGTTTTATAATATATTAGACTGCAGTATTTATTTTGAATGTTTTGGTCCACGAGGATGGTGTGTTTGTGTGTGTGTGTTTGCTGTAGCTCAATATATTGTTTCCCCAGAAAGCACAGTAAAAACTGCCCACTGATTGTTATATAATTACTGTAGCTCGGATAGTTCACACAAGACCTGGCATATGTCTGAGACAGAACTTATCAGATAGTGTCTTAAGAGGTTAAAAAAACAGTTTAAATCTTTGTACATTTCTTCCTGGGAAAAGGTGACAATCATGAGATATGAATCTTTCTTGAAAGATGATACTTGCCCAGCTGAAGCTTGTAGCGAGAACATGTTTAAATGCTAAGTATTTACATGTGCAAGTTGTTGCATTTTGAAGTGGGTAAACAAATCTCAAGTTTAATAGGCAACTAAAACTTAAGTTGTTTTAGTTTCCTAATGGCCATCTGATAAGCAGCTTTAATGCTGTCTCCAACATTCTAAACAGAAAGAAGGGAGTATTTTATTTCATTTGGCATAGTGATTTATTGATGTGGAAGGATACATTGAAATGTCCAAAATCAGTGTTCCATGTTCCTCCATTTTTCCAGCTACAGAAAGCAAGATGATTATAGGCTCCACCCACAGCCATGAAAAGGCTTTTCCATGTGCAATAAAGAATAGATTTAATGTGTAATATGTTGCCTTAATCCAGTGTGTTCTGTAGTTATGTATTAAATTCTGGTTTTGTCATTCACCTGGCATGTTATTTTAGTTTACATGGCATATGTGGCCAGTTACCTGTACTTTAATTGTTTTGTTTGTTTTTTGCAAGTGAGTATATCTTTGTAAATCTCATTCAAACAAATCACTTTATTTTCAATTTCGCTTGGAGAGGTTTTATTACATACATCATGAAACATGGATTACTCTGACATACAGCATGACAACGAAGACTACCCTTTAATTTAAATCCAAGTCTGTGTGCTAGTATAACTAGCTAAGGAACCCACCAGGAAGACCACAATTCTTGATATGGAACTTACCAACTCAGAGGCTGTAGGAGTTGTGGGAGTAGGGGAGCCACTGGGGAATGGTGAACATACTGTAGCTCTGGTTTGAACTGATGATCAGGTCTGGTAAATCGCAAGCAAGAGTTGAAGTCCTGGATTTTAGAAGGGCAGACGTCAATAAGCTGACAGAGTTGGTCAGGGTGAAGTTAGTAGTGGAGAATAACATAGGTAGGGTGGAAGAGAGATGGGGCAATTAAGGGGGCCATTCTTGAAGCATCTAAGGTAAGCATGAGAACAGTAACCAAAAAGAACAGGTTAAAGAGATGCTTACAGTTCTCAGTGAGTGTCAGGGATGTGGTGAGGGCCAAGAAAAAGACATTCTACAAATATAAAGGAAAGCAGGGGGAAGAAGAATGGGAAGAGTATTTACTGAAAAATAGGGAAGTAAAGAGGGCAGTTAGGGTGGCAAAAGCAGACACAGAACTTCATATCTTGGAGGGGTAAAGAACAGAGAAAAATGGTTCTTCAGCTATATTTCTGGAAAAGGAAGAAATGAGGGGGAATTGTAAGGCTAGCTGAGGGAAGTAGAGTGATAGAGGAGGACAGGTAAAAGCCTGCTGTCCTCAATGAATATTTCTGCTTAGTTTTCACTAGGGATTATGGTGGGCCCTTGCCAGAGAGTGACAACATGGCAGCCACCAAGGGGGCCCTGGAGATGAGGCAGCCAATATTTACTAGCAGAAGTGTCCTGAAGAGGCTGGCATCTGTAAAGATAGACAAAAAACCCTGACCAGATGGGGTGCATCCATGGATGTTCAGGAAATTGGCAGTGGAACTGCCTGAACCTCTGGTAGGTCTATTCAACAGCTCACTAAGAACGAGGGTAGTTCCAATGGAATAGAGGGTGGTGAAGGTAGTTCTGCTCCATAAAGGGTGGGACAAGGAATGAAAAGGGAACTACAGACCTGTCAGTCTTACATCTATTGTGCGGAAGCTGATAGAGTCACTGGACATAGAAGACCTTATGGACTACTTGGGAAGCAATGGTCTCCAGGATAGTAAACAGCAAGGATTTCTGTCAGGGAGGTCTTGTCAGACAAACCCAAGAGTTTTGTTTGACTGGGTGATAAGGGAATTAGATAGGGGCCATGCTGTGGATTTGCTGTACTTCAATTTCAGCAAGGCTTTTGACTTGGTACCTCACAGATGCTTTCTGAAAAAGATTGAGGATCTGGGTGTGGCTAAGGACATATTGAACTGGGTAGGTAACTGGCTGAAGGGGAAGCAGTAGAGGGCTGTGGTCAATGGGGTTAAATCAAAAGAGAGGGCGGTCATGAGCAGTGTACCACAGGGATCTGTTCTGGGTCTGGTCCTCTTTAACATGTTCATCAGTGACAGTGGTGAGGGAATCTGGGGTAGGTTGTGTCTCATTGCAGATAACACTAAGCTCTGTGGGAGGGTGAATAGCTATGAAAGAATCAGAAGAATGCAGAGCAGTCTGCAAAGGCTAGTGATATAGTCTACAATTTGGTAATTGAAATAAAATGCCAAAAAATGCAAGGTGATGCATCTAGGGAACAAGAACCCCAGGAAGGAGTACTGGTTGGGTGGGTAGGGTATGACTCAGCACTATCACTGTGGAACAGGACCTAGGAGTTATCATCTGTGACACCCTCAAATAACAAAGCCAGTGCAACAAGGCCTACAGTAAAGCAAACAGGATGCAGGGGTGTATGGGAAGGGGTACTGGCAGCAGAAGGAAAAAAGTAATTCTACCCCATTATAGATCTTTGGTGCAATCTCACCTGGAGTACTGTCCCCAGTTCTTGAGTCCTCACATCAAGAAAGATGAAGACAGGCTGGAGATGCTGCAGTGAAGGATGGCTAAGATGATTCAGGGCAAAAAGGGTAGCTCTAATGAGGAGCACCTCAAGACACTGGACATGTACTCACTGGAGACCAGAAGAGAGAGGGGAAGTATAACTGAGACCTTCAAGTTCCTTAATGAAATTAACAAGGTGAACTGTGAGGAATTATTTAGCTTGAATGCTTGCTCACGGTCATGGGGACATGAGTGGAAACTAACTGGACGGTAGTTCAGGAGGAAAATGAGGAAGTACTATTTTACAGTGAGGGTGGTGGAGCTGTGGAGCTGCTTGCCAGCTGAGGTGGTGAATGCAAAAACTGTTAGGGGCTTCAAGAATGGTTGGAACTGTATGAACAATACAGTGGTTGCTAGGAGTAGTAGACCCAAGGTGGAAACTGGGGGAATGATGGGGAAGTCAAGGACCTTGGAGGGACAGTAAGTCCCAGGGCTAAATGGGGATGCTCAAGCAGACTGGATGGACCACTGTTCTTTTTTTTCTGCCATCATTTTTTATGTTTCTATGTTTGTTTACAGTTCTTGGTCAACTCCCTCTGCATCTTTACCGGGCTTGAGAAGAACCTTAACACAGTCTAGCCACTCGTGATGCAGAGGGAGGAGAGGAGACTACTGACTCATGAGAAGCTGCACTGCTTGGTGGTGTTCCTAATTTTAAGGAAGTACGCAGCAAGATAAGATCAAAGATTTGAAACAAAACAAGGTTGAGTATAATTACACCATCAGATCCTCTAGGAAAGGAAGCAAATGAAACAACCAGCAACACTGAATTTTAGAAAAGGCAAGCAATAATAAAATGTGAGTTTTCAGCTAGACATAATATGATGCTAAAAGTGTTGACAGTGTCCCTTTAACAAAATAAAATCTAAACATCTAAAACCTAACTCAAAACTAGTGAATATTTTAGAGTACTAGTTACAGTAGGAATAAAACAGTGTTTCTCAGATGAGGTCACCATGGCTATGTGTGTGTGGCCACTGCCATCATTTTGTGTAGTTACAGAGATATTCAGAACCTCACTTACAAATCATGATAATGTTCTGAGACAGGACTGATTATTTCCAATCAGTCCAGGTACTCTTATAACAATAAGACTATACCTCATCAAATAACTTTAAAGCTCTGAAGTTCTATGTTCAAGTGGCATAGTCCATTTGTCACACAGTGGACTCTCTAATTGCCTATAAATGTAAATTCCAGCCCCCTTTTTTAAAACAAAAATCTTTGATATGATTTATAACATGTTTACACAGCAGTTCCTGTACCTGTTATGATTATAAGAGTTGCTTCTTAAGTCCTTTGTGTGCCAGAACTACTCATGTGTACTGAACAGTTCTGGCACCCAAAGAACTCGAGATTGCACCCTTATGACCATAAGAGGCACAGTAATGGTACATATGACCATATATTTAAATCATGCATGAAACTGACAGTTTCTTACCTTGGTGAAACATGGGAGATAAACTCTAGAAATTACATAGAAGCATAGCAATTTAAGGACAAAAGGGATACTATGTCCGTTATGTCCATCCTACCTGCTTCATATGCAGGGGTGAAAAAAGCATTTTGTGTAAATATGTACTAATTCATAGGAATTACCTGCCCATTCTACTATGCAGGGTACCCATGAGTCCCTTGGTAATCAGAAATTTGTGCAGGTTTACCTTAAAGGCCTATACTATCTTCATATCCACTATCTCCACTGGTAATCTATTCCATAGATACAACATGCTCAGGGAGGAAACATGTCTCATAACGTAACATCTAAACTGTTCTACTCCCCTCCACCACCCTAAGTTTATAAGCTCTGCACTCTTTCCTTACTCTCAGCTTTGGACATCTGTACCCCTTTTTTCGCTAAGTCCATAAACACCTTTCTAACACTGCCTCTACTTTTGCCTTTTGTACCCCTCAACTCCACTAGTGCTGGTAGCCCCCCTCATTTACCAGCGTCACCACTTTACATTGGGTTATATCTCTTGATGTATCCTACCGCCTTCCAAAACATACTACAGCACTCCCATGCTAGCCTCCCTCATTAATAACTGACATAATTTCCTCCTCATCCCTCAGTATCCCCTTCTCCTTCAATTTCTCATACCCTGCAGTGACACACCTGCTAAAAAATCCATCAGAAGTAGATGGTGTTCAGCTCACAAGCTCCTTGCTCACTATCTTGCTAGGATTGCACTTCTCCTCCTGCTCCTAGTTGGGAATGTACACCCAAACCCCACTCCACCCACCTCAGCATACAAAAGACACAAGAAACAAGGCTCCATCAAGCTGGCGACTCATAACATCTGCAGCCTGCCAGCTAAGCTTGATGCACTCCAAGTCTGGGTGTTACAACATTGGTCGGACGTTATAGCCCTCAATGAAACTTGTCTCTCTCCTAAGGTCCCAGACAGCACTGTATCCATTCCAGGCTATGCCCTGTTCTGACGCGACAGAATTGCCAAGGAAGGGGGTGGCTGCACCATTTATTTGAGAGACACTGTTAAAGGGATAGTCATCCCATTACCTCCCTCTGCAAACAACTCTCAAATCCTAGCAGTTAAAATAATCCTTGGCCAGCAGGAAAAATCCCTGACAGTTGCATCGGTATACATCCCCCCACATGAACATGTTACAGGCTTCCAAATGATCACAGACTTCATGGATGACAGCACCTCCCGTGGTGAGACAATTGTAATGGGTGACCTAAATGTTAACTGGCTAGCTCCAGAAGCCGACCTATATAAGGATGCCATTGCTGCCCTAGACATTACTCAAATGGTCATCTCTCTCACTAGGTTTAATGATAAGTCTGGTAGTAGCTCCTTACTTGACCTGATCCTCACTTCTCATCCCAGCAGAATCACTAATACGGAAGTTCTTCCAGATGCCCTCAGTGATCACTCCCCAGTTATATGCCACTAATCAAACAAGGCACCTAAACCTAAGTCCTCTTTCTCCAATAAAAGAATCTTAACAAAAGGAAAGCGTCCTCAATTCCTTGCTGCCTTGTAAATGGTTGAGTGGACACCCCTTGACTCCTTGAGCAGTGTTGACCAAGCACTTGACTTCTTCATTGCCCAGATTAACAAAGTTTGCAACAGTTTTGCCCCCCCCTACGTAAATGCAAAACTCAGTCCACCACTAATCATTGGAATAACTCCAAACTCATCTCCATGATGCGAAACCGAGATAACCTCTGGCACCGAGCCATGGACTCAGGGAAACCGCATGAAATGCAGCTCTATAAGGCGGCTAGGAACCAGTGCACCGTAGCTATACGTAGAGCCAAGCAAGCCTTCTATAACCAGGAACTTACTAACTCCTGGAGAAATAGCAAACCCTTCTGGGAGAACATCAAGAGCCTCACAGGTAAACCGAGCAAATCCTCCCTCACTATGGTTGAGGTTAATGGCTCCACTTTACAGGACCCCAAAGAAATAGCAGATTCCATTAATCTCGCTTTCACTGATCTTAGCAGCATCCTTCCCCCCAACTTCTTTGACAACTCAGCCCGGCACTGCCTCAATAATAAAAGCAATCTCCACAGTAATAACCCCCATTCTACTTTAAGAGGGTATCCATGTCTGAAGCTAAAAGATACCTTAACAAAGTGCCAAGTAAAACCACTCTCAGCAGCGATACCCTTGACCTCAAACTCCTCTCTCTCTCTCTCTCTCTCTCTCTCTCACTTGACGTTGTCCTACAACCTCTCACTAAACTTCTGAATCTCTCACTCTCTCATAAACAATTCCCCCAGCTCTGGAAATCAGCAGCAGTCACACCTGTTCATAAAAGTGGTGACAGGTCTCTTCTTTCTAATTACCGCCCCATCTTTATACTCCCACCACTCTCCAAGGCATTGGAATGAATTGTAGCAGACCAGTTGTCTGAACACCTCAACAAATATAACTTACTCTGCCTGCAACAACATGGCTTTAGAAAAGCCCATAGTACTACCACTGCCCTACTTGACTTCACCAGCCATATTCATAAGTAGATTGACACTGGCCACCTACTGGGTGTGGTGTTCACTAATTTGACCAAGGCCTTTGACTCCGTGAATCACCAGCTCCTGCTACACTCATTCTCCTCCCTTGGACTATCTAATGATGAAACCAAATGGTTTGAAAGCTGCCTCTTGGCAAGGATCCAAAAAGTCAAAATTGTTGATTCTCTCTCAAGTGCCTTTCCTGTCTGCTATGGTGTATCCCAGGATTCCATCGTTGGCCCTCTACTTTTCAGTCTTTTCATAAATACTCTTCCTGCAGCTTGCAATAATAACTTAATACTCTATGCCAATGATGCAGTCCTCTTTTCCTCCCATACTGACCCTGTCTCACTCTCCAAGGTCCTACAGACGAACTTCAGCCTAGTTGAAACCTGGCTGTCCAACATAAGCTGTTGAAGAATTGCAAAAAAACAAAGTTAATGCTGTTCCATAGCTCTCACAGCAAATACAGATCCATAAACTTCACCATACATAATGAGCTTCAACAGCCACTTGAGCAAGTGCAGGAGTTTAAATACCTTGGTATTACCCTTGATTGCACAATGTCTTTCAGCTCGCATGTTCAATACATCTCAAAATCAGTCAACTCAAGAACTGGGGTCCTCTACCACCACCATCGCTGTCTTACCAACGAAGCTATGCATGCAGCCATAACTGCCTCAGTCCTATCTGTCATTTATTATGGGCTTGTCTTCTACAGGCCTGCCATTGATACCACCCTAAAATGGGTCAGGACGGCCCTTAACTAAAGCTGTAGACTTCTCACTGGGGCAGGGAAGCATACGCATACCTGTGATTACTACAAGCAATCCAACTGGCTCAATCTAAATAGTAGACTTGCCTACCAGACCTGTCTACTGGCTAAGAAAATCTGTCTTAACCTCACAGCCCCTGCAACTCATGCCTTAATGTTGCCTGCAGTCACTGCATATTTTACGCGCAGTTCCCTCAAACCAGCATTTATTGTTCCATTCTGCCATACCAACCAGGTTCAACATGCTTTACACACCAGGGCCCCCCGGCTGCTAAACAATCTTCCCTTTGAAATTACAGCTGAAAACAAGCTTGGCCCATTCAAACGTAAACTCCACCAGCACCTCACTGACCTTAGCAGTTGTGACTGCTCTGCCTAGGATTGCGGCTTTGCTTCACCTCTCCTTCCCCTTCTCTCCTCCCTTGCTACCCTCCCCACCTCTCTCCACCCCTCCATCCCATCCTACTCCCCATTTCTCTCCCACCCCCCACCTACCATTCTACCTCCTTTTACCTCCCACCTACCATTCCACTCCTCTCCTCCTGTCTCCCCCTCCCTATCACCCTATCTTTTGTTACTCCACCCCAGACCACCTAGCACTTATCTTTCTGTTCTTGCACTTATGACAATGTCATATCCTTGACTGTCTACCCCCCTTATCCCCACCCTCTCCCCCTCTTATCCCCCACCCCTTGCTCTACTTATGTCACCCCTGGGATGGTTTTCATTTGTATCTGTGTCTTGCTGTACATACACCCGTATTGTTAATTGCGCATTATTTGCCACTGACTGTTTGCTACTGTGCTAGTCTATACACATGTACTGTCTTCTGCTACTAAGTTAACCTCCTGACCTGTATTGCATCTTACTACTGCTTGCTTCTATGTTAACCTCCTGACCTTGTATCATATCTTACCACTGTTTTGCTTGTACCCATTGCTGATGCAGAACCTTTGTAAAAGAACCTTTCATTCAAAGGTATTTGTAATCCTAGTAATTAATAAATAAATGTATTCACATATGTTCAATCCTATCAGTTAAGTATGTGGAAGACTGAGATCTGAGATACCAGGCAGCATAGTGTGTCAAAAAAGATGTGTTTATTAGGGAATAGGGGTAAAGCACTGAAAATGATGCCACCAGACACACTTTAAGTCCTGACAGATTTAGGACTTGAAAACCCCAGCACTAAACTGCCTTTCTGAAAGGCAGACTAGGGAGCTAGTCTGTTATTCTCAGTTTTAGCTCATTTCAAGTGTGCTCTGGTCAGTATCATGTAATAACAGTGAACCAAAATAAGCGACTGCAAAAAGAGTGACTCATTTTGGGCGCTGTTATTAGGGGATACTTTGCACATTATCCCCTGGATGGGAACGTGACCATGGGAATGGTGAACAGAAGCAAGCAATAGCGAGGGGAAGGGGATGGACAGGGAACAGGGAAGGGGTTTGGGGGGATTGCTGTACCTGCTGCTGCCAAGCTAGCTGAGTGGCGTGGTGGTGTGGGTGGCTAGCTGGGGCACAGCAGGTACGGGGTTTGAGACTGGTGAGCAATTACATTTTGCTACAGCTACAAGCTGTGGTATTAAATTTTTTGCGACATCTGGATTTTTGACCCTTCCCTGACATGCACCCCCCTGGAGTTGATCATCTTAATTCAGGGGGGTGTGGGGCAAAGTCCCTGCGAGGGGTGTGGGGCACAGCCACCCCCTTTGCAAAAACACTTTTTGCAACCGGATGTTGGGTTGCTTTTTGTGTATATCGCCAATGTGTTTTTCAGCATTATACACTCGCCATATCGCTCTTTTGCGATCGTGGAACCCTCTGGTCTCATCTGTGCTACTACTTGAAACCGCTCTGATCTAAGCTTCTGTTCAGATTTATACATGATGAAGCTGACTACATCTGACTTCTGTCACTATCAGACAACAAAAACAACAACAGGCAACCACTTTGTTCAACAGTAGCTGTCAGACTAAGTAAGCACCGTGCACTGCTCTTCAGCCTAAGGTGGGCAACAAGAACAATTTACTACGCCTTGGTGTACTTTTGACATGTACTAATTTTATCATCAGTGTTTGGTGCTCACTAAATAAGGTCCATAATATGTTTTATAGTAGCTTACAGTGTTTGGAAAATATATATGCACCAGTCGTATCTCAACTACAGATGTAACACATGAACATCAGTTGGAGCAGATGCAGCTTGAGCATTTTACTGAATGACTGTTTTGTGCAAAAGGGGAAGATGCCTCCCCCCACCCACACCCTCCAAAAGCTCTTTGGCTAGGATATTCAAAACTCCTGGTATTCTGAGCAGAAATTGCTTTTTGAGCTTATTATGCAGAAACTAGGAAATGAATCAGCAATGTCACAGTGCTGGCACTCATGGCTCTGCCCCACAGCTGCTTCTAACACATCAGCATTACGTGCAAGTGAAAAGACAATGACAAGCATAATTACCACTGGCTGAATATAGCACGGACCCACTTAACACTTGCAAAGTGTGGTTTTCAATTGTAAACTGTCACTATCTTATTATATTCAAATCTTCTCAATATTTATGGACAATAGCTGCAGAGTTCCAACAAGTAAATGGAAAAATATAAGGGTCAGCACATATGACCACTTCAATCAATTATTTACAGTTCATGCCAGCCGACAACTGCACCATAAATGAGAATGCATAATGGGTTGCAGTGTGGTAACCCCTTTATCTCCACTAGTGAGTGGTACAGTAATAACAGTACAGTAATAGTAACTAGATAAACTACTTGACTCTTTCTGCCACTTTGCCACTGCCTCTCCCCCTTACCCATCACTGTCTCCTGCTTGCTCCACTCTCCCTTACCCCACTCTCTCACAGCAGAACTATCCACTGTGCCTCTCTCATTGCTAAATACTGGTTTGGCTCCTTCCCCCTCTATCTCTCATCCTGCCTATCACCTGCCAAACCCTCTACCTACTCTCTTAGCTGCAGGGACTCGCGTACATTCTCCAGTCCCCGACCTCACTCTACTGCTTTCTTGTACCAGCTCCCTCTCCTCTGGAATAACCTACCCTCTGACCTTTGCCTTGCCTCCCCTTTCTCATCCTTTAAATGACCCCTCAGGCTTCTCCCCTCCCCTACGTGACCCACTGCTCCTAAACCCCCCCATCTCCCACTCCTGTACCCACTGGCTCTCCTCCTCAAACCCTCCCAAGCTGTGTACATTGGACTGTGTTGACCTGGGTTGTCTACCCATCTGATATCTACCTCAACCTCCACCCTGCCCCGTATTCCTCACATAAGGCCTCAAGGTTCCTATTTTATGTATTTTCCCTTATTTTCTTATTGTGACCTACATTTATTTGTCTGCATAGAAATAAGAATTTATGCAAAGTTTCAGGCAGCTAGCTTCTATAATTTTTGGATTCAATCATTGTTGTTTTTATTGTGCCTATATCTTATTAACTTCTTGTATAGTTTGTAAACAATTTTTTTGTAATGTCTCATATGTTTTGTACCACTGTTTCCTCCTGTGTTTACCTTGTACCCGGGTAACACCTGGAAACGAGCCTCAGCTCAGTGTGCCTTTCCTGGTCACCAATTTTAAATAAAGAAATACTCATAATGGAGCCTGGAACGTGGTGATCTATGCCTAGTCCCCATACCCAAGTGTACCATCTTTTTTGATGAGCAAGTGGTCGGGACAGCCCAGGAACCCTGTCCAACCCGGGCAGTGTTATGCAGTGCCAGATCTGTTAAGAACAAGTCTGCTGTTATTGCCAACTTTGTTGGAACAGCTGATCTGGCTTGCATCACTGAGACGTAGCTGGATGAAAATGCGGGCCCCATTTTAGAGGCAGCAATTCCAGTCAGGTACTCGGTGATACACCACCCGAGACTGGACCACAGGTGGGGTAGTGGTCTGTTTTTCGACGAAGTTGGGCCTCATGGGTGTACCAGTAGAGGAAGCCGAATCCTTTGAGTGTACTGTGGTAGCTGGTGTGGGCTGCAGGATAGCTCTCATCTATCGTCCACCCGGGGATGAAAAGCGATTACTGCAGGAAGTGGCAGACTTCTCCACCGACATTACATTGGAGTCACCCACACTGATGGTTCTGGGAGACTTCAATGCCTGGGTCGACGATGAACTCTCATCTTTTGGTCAACGCTTCCTCCAGCTGATGATATCGCTGGGCTTCACACAGACTGTTTCTTCAGCTACCCATAATCATGGTCACTCTCAGAATCTAGTATTCCTCCTGGGGATTAAGGCCTCTGATTTGGGGGTGAAACCTGTCAGTTGGTCTGATCACTATACTGTGAGGTTCAATTTTTGTGCCCCCCTTCGTAGGTCTGCCCCTGTGGAGATGGTCAGTTACCACTCTTTACATGATGTGTGCCCAGAAGACGTGGTGGCGGTGATTGACCCCTCGGAGTTTCCTGTTGCCAGCTCGAATACAGAGACGATGGTTCTGGCCTATAATAAGGTCATTTCCTCGTTTCTAGACTTGATAGTGCCTGTCTGTATTCATCCCCTCCCACTCCGCCCTCATGCCCCTTGGTTTGATGGCTTCTTGAGGGAGTTGCAGCAAGTGGAACAAAGGTTAGAACGTCTCTGGCATAAATCTACTCTGGAGGTCAACCACCTTAGTTTGGCGAAGCATTACCAACTCTACCAATCAGCGATCTCCCTGGACAGGAACTGTGCCTTCATCACTCAGAATCGAGCAGCCCAGCTCTTACGAACTGTGGACAGGTTGTACAACCCACCCTGTTTGCAGCTCCATCGAGCTTTTTCACAAAAAGAGTGTGATGAGACTGCTCAATTCTTTGCCAATAAGGCTGCTGACATCAGATTAGAGATCTGCTTGACCCGCTGTATGGGGGATGCTGTTAGTTGGCATTCGGTCACGATACCTAGTTCTTCCTGGAGTACCTTTGGCCTGCTGGAGTTCGAGGATATTATGCAGATTGTCCAGGGGATGCACCCAATGTGCTGTAGTTTAGATCCGGGCTCAACTTCCCTGATGTTGGGTTGTTATGAGATCATTGGCCTGTTTCTGGCTCAAATTATCTGGTGCTTCTTAGAATCAGGTGAGTTTCCAAGCTCCCTGAAAGAGGAGGTGGTGACACCCCTTCTGAAGAAAGCTTAATTGGACCCAGATATTTCTGCTAACTACAGACCAATCTTGAACCTTCCCTTTATAGGAAAGGTTATAGAGAAAGTAGTGGCAACCCAGTTGGAGAACCACTTGACCATCCATAATGTCTACGAACCTCTCCAGTCCGGTTTCCGAAAGAGGCATAGCACTGAGACTGCTCTGGTTTGGGTGCTCAATGATCTCCTGATGGTGAGAGATCAGAGAAACCGTTCCATTCTGGTACTCCTTGATCTCTTTTCAGCCTTTGACACTGTAGACCATGGGGTTTAGCTTGAGCGCCTGAGGTCCATCTGTGGCTTGTCAAGTACAGTGCTGAGATGGTTTACATCATTCCTATCTGGTAGAATGCAGAGAGTTGTGTCAGGGATTTTTTCTTCTGACCCTTTCTCTCTGCCTTGTGGGGTTCCTCAGGGCTCAGTGCTGTCCTCCAAGTTGTTTGCAGTGTATACACAACCCCTCAGAGACATTGTAAGACAGTATGGGCTGAGGTTTCACTGCTATGCTGAAAATACCCATCTCTACCTATCTTTTGCTCCCGACCAGGTTAGTGCTCTCTCAGTATTTAATAACTGCCTTGCTGAAATCCATGACTGGATGAATTCGAGCTGGTTAAAGTTGAACGCAGGAAAGACTGAGGTTATGATTGCAGACCCTGGCTGTTGGATAGAGGGGTTGAGGACTGATCAGCCCTCTGGTTTATTTCTGGGGAGCGATCAGATCCTTACCTCAGAATGGGTGCGTAACCTGGGAGTGGTACTTGATGACGGGCTGAGCCTTCATTATCAGGTGTCGGCAGTCATCAATTCAGCCTTTTACAATCTTAGGAACATTGCCAAGGTGAAACACCTCATTCCATCTAGCGATTTTCCTGTGTTGGTCCACACCTTCGTGACCTCCCGCTTTGACTACCGCAACTCCCTTTACTTAGGGCTTCCTGGGGTTGATATCCACTGCGTGCAGCTAGTGCAGAACACTGCAGCTCAATTGTTGACAGGGGTGTCTAGAAGGTCACATATTACCACTGTGTTGTGCGATCTGTACTGGCTGCCAATTCAGTGGCGGATCACCTTTAAGATAGGTCTATTGACCTACAAAGCCCTACATGGATTTGGTTCCGAATACTTGAAAGAGCTTCTGATTCTTTACAACCCTGTGCGACAGCTCCATTCGGCTGGCGAGGAGTTGCTGGAGGTAACGAGGGTTACCTTGAAATCTTCTGGGACCCGCACGTTCATGTTTATGGCCCCAACCCTCTGGAATTCTTTGCCCCATCAGCTTCGGGAATGTACGACCGTGGGGTGCTTTAAGCAGGAACTTAAGACCTACCTGTGGAGACAAGCATTTTATGAATTGATATTATGATTTTAATGGTTTATTTTAACTGTATTTCTTTGGGATTGTATTGTTAAGATTGTACAGTGCCTTGGTACCTGAAAGGCACTTAATAAATAAAAGTTTTATTATATATTATTATTATTTAACTCATGAATGGGGAAGCCACAAGTTATTTATGAAGGTCTAACCACTCATGAGTGGAGATAAATGTCTTATTCTACAGCAACCCATTATGTATTTGTTAATGTTTTTTCAGTGTTTTTCTTTATCTTTAAACTGCCTTTCTTTCCATTACAAACTATACACAGTACAGTGTGGTTATTTGACCCATTGTTCTCTGAACTGAGTCACCAGATTCTAACTGGAAATAATATGTTGTAAGCAGGGGTGATGAGAATCTGACTCAAAGGATTCCGATTGATCAGATGCTGGGCTTTCTTCAGGATTTAGGGGGATTAATGTGCAACACACCTATCCAAGATTTGCATGGCATTAAACATCGCAGAATTCACCAACCTGCCACAATGGAGGATGAGATTTCCTCCACAGGACTGAAAACTATTTTTTAGAGTTAGTAACAGTACTGTTGATTGTGAATGTTGGGGGAGGAGTGGAGTGCAAAGCATCCAGATTTGTGACCAGTTGGTAAGGGGTGTTGGAGGAAGCCTTCCTGATTCTCTACTTTGTTTTGTAGCTATTTGGAATCCTCAATAAGGAATCACATCTGCCATTTCCAGAGAGGTGTGTTCTGCACTTCTGACTTAGGATTGTCAGAATTGTACAGTAGGTCTAAAATTCTAGTTCCTAATAAAAAAGTCAGAAACAGATACTGACTCCACATCTAAACTGTGTTACAAACTCCCCCTCACCCCAACCCCAGCTAGAGGCTGCTCTCTCACGGGGGGGGGTACACTTTCACTTGAAAGGCTATGCCTATAGTTCAGTGGGTTGAGCAACCAGCCACACCCCATTTCTGAGCTACGTAAGCATTTCTTCCCAGCCTCCTCCTGAAGCACTTTTTTCTTTGCCATCCAGAGACTCTGTTGGTCTGTCTTCTTCCTTGGGGCCTGCTGGGGCCTGGTCCCCCCAGCACTGTGTTTGCTCTGGGCTCTGCTTTTTTTCTGCTGGATTCTGTTCATGTATTTCTCTTACCTTGGTTAGTATTTGTTTTGCTGCTGTGTGCCTCCTTGTGTGCTTGTTTTTCTGTTTTCCTGTGTTTGTGTGTCTGATTTGTGTTTTGTTTTGGGGGTTTTCTAGTTTCCATAGCATCTGTTGCCCATTGTTTGCACTGTGTTTATCCTATGCCTATGCTCCAGGCTCCTACCAAACCTTAGTTTTCCTGCAATTGTTGTTTTATGTTTCAGCCCACATTGCAGTTTGCTGCCTCCTGCGATTCCACCTTAATTGATTGCACCTGGTCCTGGCTCCGCTGCTCAGCTAGCTGCTACTCCCTGTTTTACAGCGCTGCTCATGATTTACTCAGTGCTAGCTTTACTAGAATAAATGGTGTATTGCTGTACTGACACTTTCTGCTATTACATGGCTGCCTGGTCTCAGGGTGCTTTGCTCCTGGCTCCCTGTTATTCCTATGGCAGAAGGCTGTGGTGTCTTGGCGGTGCAGCATGGCCCCAGGTAGCAGGAGCATGCTTGAAGTAAGTTAAATGCATCACCTGTTCCTTTGCTGCTCTTTGCCTATATGGCTTTCAGTTATCCAGTGCATGCATAGATTTACCTCACAGTTTACATGTTTTTCAAGAACTTATACCGCCTGCATGGCCTTCAGATGTTCATTGCATTCCATTACTGCACTGCATGCTCCTTCCTGAATTGGCCTATCATCTCCTTAATGGCATTTAAGGTATTTATGTCAATCATGTCAATTCACTATTCATACTGAAAACAGGATCAAATACATTTATGTAAACTATGATTGCTCCTTTATGGAACTGGTTGCCAAGCATATACATAATTTAGCTTACCTCCTATGCGGTACATCATGCTTACCTATGCTGTTGCCCATTTTATTGCTGCCGCAAATGCTGTTGCAAATCCTGCTACATATCCCCTATCTGATAAATCCCATTGATTCATTTATGCTAAACCTCACTGAACTGGCTACTGGCATCGCAGCCTGTCATAACATCTACCTTCAATGTCACCATCAATTCGGCTTCCATAATGGAACTGGTTGGCTTGTTTTCTGCTGGTTGCTACTACTGTCTGTTCTGGCTTGCCTCCCTTCATCATAGCTAAACACCCTCCTCTCTACACCCACTTCTCCCACCTGCACCCTCCATAACTCCCCTTATTAGACTTTTGCCCTCCCTGCCCATACTTCAATTTCAGGATGGGCTGCCTTCTCCTACCATTTCCTAAATATCTGAAACTCCCTTCCTTTAAATACCTACTCTGCCCCATCCTCTAACTTGCTCTCCTATCTTCTCTGCAATCACATTTTGCCTTCCTGCTCCTGCTTTTGAACACATGCCTTTCCCCGTCACTCATTTCTCTTAATTCTTTACCTTCTCCCCTGCCTAATCTCTTACCCTCTTCCCTATGTTTTTTCTTTCCCTTTTTCTATTCTATATCACTCTCCTCTCCAATTCATCCACCTCCTTAGACAGACTCTTCCCCATGTAGTGGCTAAGTGGTCTTAATGTTGTTTTCTCAGTTGTGTTGTTCTGCCCCTGAATATCACAGTTTATGTCCTTTATCATGTGGTGAATATATTTTGTCCTTAGCATTATTGACTTTTAGTGTATGTCATTATAATTGTTTATTAGCTGCAATGTGATTTTGTTTATTGCCCTTCATGTTTTAATTTTTGTCTTATGTATGATTTTCATGTTTATTTTACCTCTTTGTTTATCATACTTCATATTCTGAATGCATCACATTTTCCCCTTTCCCCTAGGACACATCTGGAAATGAGCTATGTCTTTCCTGTTGATACATTTTTTCAAATAAATAAACTATCAAACCACTAAATGCTGGCTCGCACTGTAGCCGCCTACCTCACTGAGGCCCCGCCTTGGTAGTTCTCATGGTTGCAGAGTTCATTCACAACCTTTCAATCTCATGGTTGCAGAGTTCACTCGCAACCTTTCAAGCCCTGCTAACTAATCTACAGTCTCTGGCTTCACCCAGCCTACTCCTATCAAGCACTCAAAGTTGATTTATACTCTCATTCATAAATCGGAGGCATGCCAACCCTGTCCATTACATTTTCTGACTCGGAGCTCATCCTGTAAGCCAACAGTTTTGCTCTGCACTCACAAAGTCTGTATTTTGAACATGTGAACCTCGGAACAAGATCCTTCTCATCTGGCCCATAGTGGGAATGCCCTCATTCCGGGCAGAGCTTTAGCATGCAGTCAAATGGTGCACCTCTTGATGCAGAATTTAAGACTTTAGCTGCCAAGGGGTGGAGCCCTCACAGCCCAAGAGCACTCCTTTGGTTATGGCATTGCTGTGGCACCTTTGAAAGCTAGTCTCCCTACAACTGCCTCTGGTTCACCCCCGGTGTGTTTTAGTAGGTAGGCCAGCTGAGTGCCTCAGTGGTCATTGCTCTCCTCCTCCTCCCACCTTGGGGGTCTGCTCTCATTCAGAGTACCAATTGTTGCAGATGACTCTCGCAACCCTTCAAGGCATTCCCATTACAGGGATCATGAGAGCTTTCCACCAAATTGAAATATTTTTCCCCTTTGATTGGGTTTCTAAATTGCAGCAACAGAGCCATCACTAAAGAAACTACCCCTAGCCTGGAGGGAAGGTGACCTAGGCCTTGGATCCCCAGAGGTTTGCTCCTGTTAAAAGGGTTTTTTCCCTCTCTTCCATGCGAAAGGTCATAATATCTAATTAGTTGTTTATCATATATTCCCTAGTTCACTTAGGTTGATTTCAACTGTTGGATGGAGATGGATGGTGGCCCTACTCACCATTCCCTCTCTCCTTAGTAAGATCCCTGATGTCATCAGTGCAATCCATTTTACCAGTGCAATCCTGACAACCTGTGCATATCATTTGTGTTTCAAGCTGTCTTGTTGCTGTCAATCTGCTTCTCTATCTCGTAGTCAACATTTACTGCTCAATGTTCTTTTGGGGGTTCCTTCCTAAGGTACATTTAGCCAAGGGAATCTTTTCCACAGCACCTCTAGGAGGTGGAACCCTCTTTGAGGGTTCCTTGCCTTCAGTACCCCTACAGGGTGGTAACTTCCCATGGCATAGAGAGTGCAAATGGCCAAACAGTTATCACAATTGCACAAGCATAAAATTTCTCTGGTTGCATAGGCCCATTGAATTGAAAGGCTATGCCTGTAGTTCAATGGGGCGAGCAACCAGTCACACCCCTTCCTGAGCTATATAATCAGTTTCTCCCAGCCTCCTTATGAAGCACTTTTTTCTTTGCCCCACCATCCTCCCCTCCTCTTCCAGTGGCATACCTCTCTCCTCAGGGAGCTCTTTACTAAATTATGTTTAGCCAATGGAATCCTTCCCATGGCACCTCTAGGGGTGGAACCCTTTTAGAGGGTTCCTTGCCTTCGGTACCCTACAGGATGATCATTCCCCATGGACTAGAGAGTGCAAGCAGCCAAACAGTTACCACAGTTGCACAAGCATAACACTACTCTGGTTTTGTAGGCTCATTGAATGTACAGTATGGCTGGATTGGATCAAGCAAAGTTGTAACAGAAATCTGATTTTCATAGATTTCATAGGTTCTATTTAAACATCCTTCATCCTCTCATCCTTTTATATTCCATTGAAAAAAACCCTGATGTGGAGTTCAGTTCTGATTCAAATCCAATTGCTTACCTGCCACTGAGACAGAATTGGACTCAGAATCAGTATTTCGATAATCCGATGGATTAAAAACAGAACTAAATCAGACAATTCTGATCTCCACTAGTTCTACAACAAATAACACATATTCTAAATGAAAATAACATGTGTTCTTAGTAAAAATAAATATGTATTCAAAAAGACAAGGTTTAGTAACCACAATTTATTCACCAATTGTGTGGTATATAGTATATAAGGGATATTCCATATGACATGCAGGAATAAGCATTTTATTCTGTCTGGCATATTATCAAGAAAGCGGCCTAGAAATGAGTAGTAGAGCAAAGCAGAGTCATGAATTCTACAGCAGCAGTGTTGACAGCATGTATGAGTGAACAAAAAGCTTATTCCTATCACCCAGCAGAATGTTCTATTTATACCATGGGTCACAGCTCAAACTGATAAAGCAAGAGAATCTACAGGCTACAGTTTGAATAACATGTTATTCATCTAGTAGGCAAATAACATGGCTAAATATCACTTTTATATTCACCTCTGTCATTTATCTCTAAATGAGTACCCAAGCATTTAGCAAGGCTCAGGTCTCTTTAACTCTGTAGGCAAACTGATCTATATTCAGTAACATTACCACCAGCTGCAGCAGCAGTTTACTTAGCCTTTACTCTTTTGTAAATTTTTTTTTTTTGAAGAACAGTCAACAGGTAAAAACATCAAAACATGGGATACATTGGAAATATTTGATATCCACACATGAATTCCTCTTTTACAATAAGAGAAAAAAAATACATGAAGAGCTCAATTCAGCGTGTACTACTTTAACACATTTTCCAAGAGCAACACACAGTATGACAGCTTCAGAATTACATTAACTGCATCAAATTTAACAGTATATTGAGTAGGTATAGCATGGATTAGACAGAAAGGTAGAACCATAGTACTTTGGAGGAAAGGTCCCCAGACTGCAAAATCTTTATATATCATGACTGGAGAAGTGGGTCAGTCTGTTGTATTCCAACAGCTAAGAGAGAGAGAAGACAACCATTCATAAAATGAGGGGGGAATATCTGACCTCCACCTAAGGAGAATTTGACACTTTGCTTCCAGTGCTGCTGTGAGGAACAGAGCCTTTGTCTGCACTGAATAGTTTGCACTGAGAATGGAGCCCCCCAATACCAAAAGATAGGAACTAGTGACACTGTGGTCCCCATAACTTGGCCTCAGAACCGCAACTCCTGTGACCAAAATTGTGTTCATGAGGGGCAAGACCAGAGGACGTAAAATAGGGACCCCGTTTCCTGGTGGCATCTCCAGCATGTCAGCTGACATAAGCCTCATTTTTCAGAGAACCTCTGGGGTACAATAACATGTATGAAGGATTTGTTTTGTATCAGCTGATACCTCATCCTCATATCCCTGAAGTCTGAATGTGCCCATTTGAGTATCCCAGTCCAGATTTCATTAGGTATGGCTATCTGCAGATCCACTTCCCAGGCATCACTGCATTTGAGCAGGGTGGGGGCAATGTAGGGACAGAAGGTACAGTAGTTGTAAATTCTGTCTCTCAAATAAGGAGGATGAGCAGCCCATTTTAAAAAGCAGGATGGGAGGGCACTGTCCTTGGAGGCAGGATTGCAAGATCTGCTTTTTTTGGGTATCATGTATAATCTAATGAAAATGCCAAAAGTCTAAGCATGGAAGCTCAAATCTCTTAGCTAAATTATAGAAGGATTCTGCTGTCCCTGTCTTGGGGTCAAACAGATGTCTCACCATGATCATGCCCTGGCAGCCCTGGAGCTCCAAAAGATAAACTTACCTTTGATTGCTAAATACAAAATGGGCCAGAGCAGTTCCCCATTCCCCAAATGGGTCTTTCTTTAGACTTGCTGCCTAACTAGGGTGGCTGAGGACTTCCCAGTGAACTGTTGAAGCAGGGCTATGCAGCTTTGCTTCCCTCCCCAGAGTTTTGGCATCCCTGGACACCAGAGCAGACAGTGTGAAGGACCAAATTCCAATGGTAGCCACACTGGGGCCTGAGATGAAGGGGTGCACAACCAGTGGAGGTTATGCCTGATGCCTGAGACTTGGTGGTATGCCCAGAGATATGGCAAGGCACATACTGTACCCTTATTCAGCTGCTATTTTGTCTCCAAATGTATATCAGAGTTTCTTCCACCTACAAAATTCTGCATCCAAAGCTGACAAGAGAAGGTCCACTAGGGTCTTGAGGTCTGTGAGTAGGACCATACCCAGGTATTTAATTTGCTGAAGCACTCATTGAAGACCAAGATGTCGAATGGAGTTCTCTTGTGTGAACTTGTTCAGGGGAAGGACCTCAGTTTTATTCCAATTTGAATTAAGGCCAGACAGGATTCTAAAGTTAAAGCAAAAATGCACCCAAAGTGCAATTTCTTAAAAGTAGAAGTTCAGGATCACTAGATGTCTCTGTAAATGCAGTAAAAACTTTAATAGTACTATAAAAAAAAACTTAGCCCGAAAACTTCCTTGTGCGAACTTCTCTGTGTAAATTGTGAGCATGTGCAAATTTATTGATATCACATTCAGTTGTTTGTGGAGAGAAAATTATTTTTGGTAACCTCCTGACCCCTTACAGACCTGAAATCACGGCAATGAAAATCAATATAGACATCTCATAACAGCTTTTGCAAATGCTGCAGAACAGTTTTTAGAAAGTCTTTGAAACAATTCAAAGTTCAAAATGTGAGCCTGGCCTGTATAATCTCCTAGCAGCTTGGAGTTATAGCTGTGTCCAGTTGAGTGGTAGCACATAGGACTCAGGTCATGCAACACAATTCATTTCAGCAGAGAAAACTAGCTTTTTTTTCTGGTTCCGAGAAGAACTGCTTGATGCCATGCTGGACTGGCTTCACCTTCCTGTGCTCATGACATACTGTAGAAAGTGCTAGTCTTTTGCTGAACAAACTCTGTCTTCTGCAGAGCATTATGGGTTGAGATGCAGGGGGGGTTTAAATGGCAGCTGATCTTAAAGGAAAAGTAACAAAAAGTTGATAATAGTGCAAAGTGCAATGTGCAAGATTAAAATCAGGAACAATCAATATCCACCCTAGAACTAGTAGTACTACAAGTGGTGCAGTGCAATGGCTGTGGGGTGGCAGTGTTCTGGGAGACATTCTGGAGGCTGCGATACTGCCCTATTTGCAGACACCTCTCTGGTCTGAGAGAGGAGGTTGCCCGTCTCCAGGCTGACCTGGCTAGGATTCGTGAAACCTCCTCCCCCCACCCAAGGACCACCAGGGCCAATGCCACTACCTCAGAGGTTGCCAAGAAAGAGGAGAGGCTGGACCAGGGTGGGCTCAGGGAGGAAGAGGGTGGTGGAACAGAGTTGCATCCCTCCAGCTGTACCTCTCCACAATTCATTGGCTCTTCTGGTGGATAGTGGTTCCTCTATGGAGGCAACTGCAGTGGAGACCAAGGAGGATGCTGGAAACCTTCACAAAGGAGACCCACAGGAGGGTGGCATGGGACCCCACAAGGGAAGGAAACAACTCCTGGTGGGGGACTCAATCATTAGAGGAGTAGAAATGGGGGAGGAAGAGGAGAGAGAGGTAAGGTGCCTTCCTGGTGCCACGGCTTGGAGGGACAGGAAGCGAATCCTCAGGATAGTGGGAGGAGCTGCACGAGGGAGGGAGTTGGATGTCATTGTCCACCTAAGGACAAATGACCTGGCTAGGAATGGGATCAGAGTAGTGCAAGAGGAGTTTGTAGAGTTGGGGAGGGGCCTTAGACAAGTAGCACATACAGTAACCTTCTCAGAGGTGCTGCCTGTCTATGGCAAGGGTGATGCGAGGGCACTCCTCACCAAGGAATTCAATGAGTGGTTGAAAAACTGGTGTGGAGCTCAGGGTTTTGGCTTCATTGGGGACTGGGGAGTCACCTGGTGGGATGCAGACCTATACTGGCGCGATGGTCTACATCTGTCCGGGAGGAACCAGGATCCTAGGTGAGAGGTTTAAATGCTTCATTGGCAAGCATTTAAACTAGCCAAGGGGGGAGGCACTGAAAAGGAGAAGGAAAATCCCAGCCTCCCTCCACAAAACATGGTAATTAGTGAGGTAAACACCAAGGTAGAGAAGTTATTAGGGAGCAGAACAGAGGTAAATGTAAAAAAAGGCAAAGGCAGTAAGGACAGGAATGGGGCTAAAAGGGTAAGGCTATCAAAAAGTGGAGGGTGATGAGTACCAATGCCCATAGTCTGTGTAACAAGCTCCCTGAACTAGTGGCCTTGATGGAAGAGGGTTGTCTGGATATTGTGGCAGTCACAGAAACACGGTACACAGAGAACCATTACTGGGTTGTCAACATACCAGGATACACAATCTACAGGAGGGACAGGGAGGGTAAAAGAGGAGGAGGAGGAGGAGTAGCTCTCTATGTAAAGGAAGAGATCAAAACAACAGAACTAAAGAGTAAACAGGGAGCAGATGAGGCACTCTGGGTCACCCTGGAGACAGGAAATGGCACCACAATCCGCATGGGGGTTGTATACAGACCCCCATCTCAGGGGGAGGAAATGGACAAGGAAATGACAGAAGGCTTCCTTAGAATGGCAGAAAAAGGGGAGATATTGTTGATGGGGGACCTGAATATGCCAGATGTTAACTGGAGCACCTTTGCTGCAGGCACATCCAAGAGCAGGGTCATTCATGATGCCCTACAGGGGGCATGCCTCAGACAGCTAGTATTGGAACCCACTGGGAGGGCAATCTTAGACCTGGTATTCTCAAATGGGATGGAGAAAGAATCTCAGATTTAGAAGTGGGTAGCCATCTGGGAACAAGCGACCACCAAACAGTGTGGTTCACTATAAACACAGCCATACAATCAAGCCATGCAAAAGCAAGAGTATTGGACTTTAGGAGGGCTGATTTTGAGAAAATGAGAGAGTGCCTCAGAAAAGCACTAGCAAACAGGCAAGAAGGAGGAGTGGAGGAACAATGGAGAGTAATCAAAACAGCCATCACAGAGGCAACAAGCCTTTGTGTAAAGCAAATCAATAAAACACAACAAATGAAAAAAATGCTATGGTTCTCAAAAGAGGTTGCAGGGAAGGTTAAGGAGAAAAGGATAGCATTCAGGAAATATAAGGAAACACAGAAGGAGCAGGACAGAGAACTTTATCAGTTAAAGCGGAACGAGGCTGGGAAGGCAGTCAGAATTGCAAAGGCCCAAACCGAGGAAAGGATAGCCAATTCTGTTAAGAAGGGGGATAAGACCTTTTATATGTACATTAGGGAGCGAAGAAAGACCAAAGGAGGGATACTGAGGCTTAATAAAGGGAAGGAAATGTGGGTAGAGGATGACAGTGGAAAAGCAGGGATACTGAATGAATATTTCTGCTCAGTATTCACAAAGGAAGAGGAGGGGGAGGTACCTAAACCAAACAAGAGAAACACTCTGAAGATGGGGGTCGATACCAGTCCATTTACAGAAGAAAGGGTTCTGAAAGAACTGATAAAATTGAAGGTGGACAAAGCAATGGGGCCTGATGGGATTCACCCAAGGATTCTGAAAGAACTAAGGGTAGAATTAGTGACACCGCTGACTACTCTCTTTAACAAATCATGGGAGGATGGGGTGGTACCCGAGGACTGGAGGAGGGCAGATGTGATTCCTCTTCACAAAAGTGGGAGCAGGACAGATGCAGGAAACTACAGACCAGTTAGTTTGACCTCAGTGGTAGGGAAAATGATGGACTCACTTCTGAAGGAAAGAATTGTTGAGTACCTAGAGGCCAGTGGGGCACAGGACCCAAGGCAGCATGGATTCACAATGGGAAGGTCGTGTCAGATGAATCTAATAGATTTCTTTGACTGGGTGACCAAAGTAGTAGACCAGGGAGGGGCTGTGGACATGGCCTACCTAGATTTTAGCAAGACATTTGATACAGTCCCACCCAAAAGATTAATACACAAGTTAGCCAGCCTTGGAGTGGGTCCCAAGGTGGTAGCCTGGATAAAAATATGGCTAGACAACAGGGCACAAAGGGTAGCAATAAATGGAGTTCACAGTGAAGAAAGGAGGGTTACTAGTGGGCTACCGCAGGGTTCAGTACTGGGACCGGTCCTTTTTAATGTCTTTATAAGTGACATTGCAGAGGAACTGGAAGGAAAAGTATGTCTCTTTGCAGACGACACAAAGATCTGCAACAGGGTTGATACACAAGATGGAGTGGAAAGGATGAGAAGGGATTTGCCAAGGTTGGAGGAATGGTCAATGTATGGCAGCTCAGATTCAATACAAAGAAGTGCAAGGTAATGCACATGGGAAACAAAAACCCAGGGGAAGCGTACACAATGGGGGTGAGATACTGACAACAGTAAAAATGGAAAGGGACCTGAGGGTAATTATATCAGATGACCTAAAGGTGGGCAAGCAATATGAGAAGGTAGTAAGGAAGGCTGAGGGGATACTGGGATGCATAGGAAGAGGCATCAATAGTAGAAAACAGGAAGTTGTTATCCCTTTGTACAGACAGTTGGTGAGACCCCATCTGGAGTACTGTGTGCAGTTCTGGAGACCCCATCTCCGCAAAGACATAGAGAGAGTGGAGGCTGTCCAGAGAAGGGCAAACAAAAAGGTGCACAGTCTGCACCAGAAGACATACGAAGAAAGACTAAAGGAGCTTAATATGTATACCCTTGAGGAAAGAAGGGAGAGAGGGGACATGATAGAAACTTTCAAGTACCGCAAGGGAATCAACAAAGTCCAAGAGGGTAGCATCTTTCAGAAAAAGAGATGTGCAAGAACAAGGGGGCACAATTTGAAGATAGAGGGGGGTAAACGGCTCAGAGGTAATGTGAGAAAGTATTTTTTCACAGACAGGGTTGTGGATGCATGGAACAGCCTCCCTGAGGAGGTTGTGGAGTCAAGTACAGTGGAGGAATTCAAGAATGCATGGGACAGACATAAGGCAGTCCTATTGGGGGGTAGGAGGAAATAAGCTGTTGGCTAACCAGGATCTGCAGCTTATCTGTTAGGTAGGAAAATGGGCAGACTAGGTGGGCCAAGTGGTCCTTATCTGCCGTCAGATTCTATGTTTCTATGTTCTATGTTTCTATCAGATGTGCTGCACATAAACATTATAACTTAATCACAACTGTATAGAGGATGCAGAATGCACTGTACACAGAATGCCTAAAATATAATTATTCCCATGGGGCAATTGCAAAATTAACAGACACGTTTTACAGAAACGCATTCAATGGAAAGTCATCATTAAGTCCTCTTGGAACCAGGGTATCCTATTCATGGATCCACAGTGCTTTCCTCTGTTTTTGAAGCCTGCTGAAATCTCCACTATGGTTGTCACCTTTAACCTTTTCCAAGCCCAAGAATTTCAGATTTGCCACTGAACAGGTTTTGCTTCCTTAAAGTGTTTTGCCATACTGTAAAGTTCATTACATGTCCTTATTGCTGTCTTGTGCTCAGCAATACTTAATTTTAACATGTGTTTATTTTAACCGATATGTATTTTTCCACAAGGGCAAAACTGCATGTGAATAACACCTTCTGTGGGACAACTTATGAAATCTCTGAGTTCATATAGCTTCCCACTTCCGGGATGATGAAAAGTTTTGGTGTAATACAGCTGTGAAAGGATTTCACTATGTTGCAGAGACATGGTGTAGCTGATTATGCCACACAGTAATAAATTACAGGGCTCGGGGCTCTGTGGCACCTCAAAACAGTGTAATACAGCCATAAAAGGCATTCACTATGCTCAAGACCACTGTTTATCTGTGATTCCATGATTACGGATGGAATCACGGAATTCTACTGGCTGACCAGAATTTGAAATGTACCACGGTAACTCACGGATCTCATGCTGCTAGCATGAGTTTTCGGGACTTCAGTGGTATAAGAGGAGGCATGCTAGCAGCCTTTGTCCCAATTTGCCCAGAAGCCAGAAGAAAGAAGAAGAAGTAGTCAAGACCACACTACAGAGGACACCGAAAGAAGCCACACCAGTCTGCTGCTGAGTAAAGATGCTGGAGACGCCACCGTCTCATATTTTCTTTTTCATTTGCTTTAAACGAACGGAAAAGCAGTTTTAAATTCCAGTACTGTAGTGGTATTTGCTGTACTGCTATTGTGCCACATTCTGCTACAAACTCAAGCAGAGCTGCTTCGCGACCTGTCCCTCTCCCTTCTCTACATTTCGGTTTCAGGTACTGTTTAACTTTCTTTTTTCTGGGGTAACTGCTGGGGTTACACTCAGGAGGTTAGCAGCATCTCAGTGCAGACAGTTTAACTAAAACCTCAGCAGTACAGAAAGCAGATGTGCTAGCAAGCTGGCAAAGACCTGTAGCAATAAAGGAATCAAATAGGCTGTATGCTTCAAGAAATTAGTGCAGAAAGCCCGGAGGTGAAACTTTAAGATGTGCAGAGGAGCATGGGTTTGCTACATTCAGGACTAGCAAGGTGAGAACATCTAAAAACAAACTTCCTTATCCAGCAAAAGTTATTTCGGGTCTTTTTGTCCAGTGCTAAAAATGCCCTACTACAATATATTCACATGCAATCTGCAAGCAAGTGAGCCTACAGAAGTAATTTATAGTAATTTGTGTGTGTGCATTTTGCTCAGAGAAAGGAGAGGTTCAAAAATACATGCATACTACTGCTGTATTGCTATTTTGTGGAATTGAATGCTTAGTTTGCATTATTTAAATTATAGTAAATTGTGTGTGTACATTTTGCTCAGGGGGTTCAAAAATACATACATACTGCTGCTGTATTGCTATTTTTGGGATCGAACTGCTGGGGTTACACTCGGAAGGTTTTAAACGGCTTACTGCTTAGTTGCATCTCAGTGCAGACAGAGTTTGCAGACACCGAAACACAGAAACCTCTGTCGCATTTACATAGGTGGCACATTGAAATGCTTAGTTTGCATTATTTTAGTAATTTCTGTGTACATTTTGCGGGGAGGGTCAAAAATACATACATACATACTGCTGCTGTGTTTAACCCAAGCCAAATAAGTAGTGCCAGTGTACAGCACTGTGTTTGCTTTAAGTGTTTAACAAAAAAGAAAGAAGGGGTTAGAGTGTCTGTTGTGGTGGTGTGGGGCTCAGAGCTGGCAGTGCTGCATCTGGAAGAGGGGCAAGGATCCTCAAGCTTGCCGTGTGCAGTGTGGTTTCTTTGTGCCCCAGAGCAAGCTTGGTGAGGGGTGTTAGTGTTACAGACCCTGCATCACGCTTATGAAGCCCTTGCTTGCAAAATTGCTCTGAGGCACACAGAAATCCACACAGGATATTCCATCAAACTTTGCAGGTGGAGAGGCAAGTCCGAGGAACTCCGAGCAGCTTCTGCGTACCCCAGAGCATGTGTGTGTGAGTGGGGAGGGAGGATCCTCTAGTTTGTTGTGTGCCACAGTAAGGAGGTGGGCATTGCACATTAGCATGGGAATTTGGGGGGTTAGAGCTGGCAATGCTGCATCTGGGAGGGGGGCAAGTGGTTTTTATGCTGCTGTGAAGTTTAAACCAAAGTAGTGTCCTTTCCCTAGTTATCAAAAGGGTGTACAGCACTGTGTTTGCTTTTATGTGGGAATACCAACAAAGCCCTCAAAGTGTTTACTTTTTTTTTTTTTTATTTAGTTGTTTAACCAGGTATAGCACACTAAGCTGAGAGCTTTTTTACAGGAGCGACCTGGGAGCACAAGGAGGTTAAGTGACTTGCTCAGGGTCACACAGTATGCAAGTGGAAGCTGTGGGATTCAAACCCAGGTCTTTACTCCTTAGGGCCACAGCTGCTCTTTTCTTCGAGGACTTCAAATGCGCCCTGGCAATGGGAGGGTCAGGATCATAAGCAGAGATAAGTGGCCCCGCTCTTCTCTATTATTTAGCCCCCCAGCTAGGGTGGAGGAGTCTCCCTTTCCCCTCCTACCTTCAGGGAGAGAGCATGCACTTTGTTCCTGCTTCCCTGGCTCCTTCCTTGCTTGCCAGATGTTGAGGCCCATCTATAGGTGCAACCTGTGGGGTGTTTCCTTGTTTGGTCTTGCCCTCTCGGGCAATGGCACCCTAGGAGGACCAGTGAGATGGGGGCATGCTGATACATGCCTCCGCTCCGGTCCCCAGTCATTGCCAGCCCCTCCCTTATTATTTGGTTCCCCTACTGCACTGTCACCACCCGTGGTCACCCAATATCTATACCTTCTGTGTGCCCTGGAGTAGTTGGAGTGGTGGGGGGGATGGTGTGTGTGTGTGTGTGTGTGTGTGTGTGTCTAGCAGGGAACCCTTTTGGGGGAGGTCTGAGTATGGGGGGTCTGAGTATTTTGTGCCACAGAGTGTGAATCAGTGTGTGGGGGCAGCACTCTTCCAAGCTACCGCCTCCACCATCGTTTCACAGTTCTGAGAATGTGCATGGCAGTATGGAAAATGAGCAGGTAGTGGGTCTGGGTATTCTGGGTATTCTGTTGCATTTTGTTTGCCCCAGAGAATATGTGTATGTGGGAGCACAAGGTGCCCCAGAGAGGTGCAGGTATATCCTGTCTATGAACTGTTTGAGTGTAGAAAATGTGACTTGTGCCCAGTCTGCCTACCACTCTAGTACAGCAACAAAGCCACTATATGGTCCATAATGTAGAAATCCATGTAAAAGGGCAGCTTGGTAAAAGTGCAAAACTTTTACATGACTTTCTGCATGTTAGTTTCACTGTATCTGGGGAAATGCTAGAAATAGGCCCAGATTGCCATGTGACCCTGCCTTCTCTACCATGTTTGGTGGTGGTGTCCGAAATGCATTTTGCAAAATGGTGCTTAAATATTGTATTGTTGAAGTGCTGGTGACAAAAAATATGTACACTCCTGGTATGTGCGTTAAATGAATGCTGCCTCTTGTGCTTAACCTCCTTCTGTGTATGTGTGTGCTAGTTTGCTGTGTGCTACAGAGTTATTGGGGGGGCAACTGTGTAACACAAATAAGTCTGGATAGTGGGGTTAGTGTCACATATGTGAAGCAAAAGCAGTAAATTGGCTTGGTTGCTGGTGGGCATGTATGACAAATGTGAACAATACTTGCAAGATCTGCAGAGCAACACTGGTGGCAAAATAAGCCTTGATAAATATGTTTTTTCTTGCTTTCATTTAACACATGTGACACCAACCCCAGTAGCCATCTTTATTCATGGCACATAGACACTCTGATGTTTCAGCAGAGATGCACCTGTGCCAACTCTATGGCAACTCCCAACCATGCCCATGTTGCCTAACAAAACTATGTGGCACACAGCAAGCCACTCTCACTCACACACACGTGAACTCTATAAGCTCTGGGGCACACAGAAGACACAAAAGTTGCTTTGGGATTTTGGCCCCCTCCCCCCATCAAAATACTGTGGATTTCAGCTTTCTTGGCTTGTTGCAAATGCAGGAAAATAAAGCACTCTCACACACACACGCACTGACCCCCTTTGCTTGTTAACCCTGCTGCCAGAGTGTGTAGCTCTGGTAAAGTGCTGTGACTCTGTGATAGTGCAGAAGGATTAAAAAACAGACGTGTCAGTATGTGTGTGGGGGGTGGGTGGGCAGGATGCTTTATAGTGGAAATGACCTGTTTTGGTGCTTGAATTGGTATGCTTTTGTGCTATTAAAGGCCGTTGATGATTCTATATGAAAAGCAAGCTCACCTCAAACTAATATAGGGTACACATCAAGCAACACAGACCTTTAGACTTCATAGGAGATGGAATAGTTTGCACACACTGTCCTTTAGCAATTCCAAGGAGCTGTTTTGGTGATGTGGGGCTCTTTTTTGGGGGTGAGAGCTGTCAGTGCTACATCTCCGGGTATGTCCAAATGTGCTGTGTTGGTTTGTATGAGCCAAGAGCTAGTTTAGTGAAGGGTGTTTATGTTGCACACAAATTATGTCACATATTTAGATGGTAGGCAGGTATGGCTAGGCACAGTTGCAGTGGGAATTGTGGAGGGGGGGGGGTTGTCCCTGTTTTCACCAGCAGAAAAACATGCCTCTGCATACAGTAAACTGGAAAAAAATCTATGCACCTAGGTTGGTCTCAGAAGCGTTGTAGGTAGATGTGGAGGAGGGGATCCAGGGAGCTTTTCAGTATTCCCCCCCAAGAGAAACAAAGAACACTTGTGTAAGAACTTGTCATAATTGTACATCTTCAAGGGAATCTCTTGCAGCAGGTTACACCTTAGGAACTGCAACCGTCAGGTGTCAGGACCACATGGAAACTTTTTTGCTAGCAGTCTATTTAGGGCCACATATGGCGATGTTGTCATCACGTTGATCTTCCCTATATAGCTGTGCATGGCTCCAGATGGACTGCTAGCAAAAATGTTTGTGCGGTCCTGGTGTTTCGTGGTTGCACTGCAGTTTCTAAGATGTGACCTACTGCGAGATTCTCTCAAGACCTGCTGTTACATTGAGTTCTATAAATAACTGTTTTTGTTTCTCTTGGGGAAAATCTGGAAGTTGTACATTGCTGCTACTTTCCCATCTGGAGGATGGGAATTGTAGAATGCTGCTGCTGTCGTACCCGGAGAATGCGATTCGTAGATTGCTGCTACCTTCACACCTGTAGGATGGGAGTTGTAGATTGCTGCTGCTGTTGTACCTGGAGGATGGGAGTTGTAGACTGTTGCTGCCATCTCACCTAGTGAATGGTGGGCACTGGCTGCTACTGCCATCCCTGGAGAATGGGAGTCGTAGGCTGCTGCTGACATTGTACCTGGAGGATGGGAGTCATAGGTTGCTGCTGCCATCGTACCTTGAGGATGGGAGTCGTAGAATGCTGCTGCCTTCACACCTGGAGAATGGGAGTTGTAGATTGCTGCTGCCATTGTACCTGGTGGATGAGAGTTGTAGACAGTTGCTGCCATCTCACCTAGTGAATGGTGGTCACTGGCTGCTACTGCCATCCCAGGAGGATGGGAGTCATAGGCTGCTGCTGCCATCATACCTGGAGGATGGGAGTTATACAATGATGTTGCTGTCATACCCGGAGAATGCGATTCAGAAATTGCTGCTATCTTCACACCTCGAGGATGGGAGTCAAAGGCTGCTGCTGCCATTTTACCTGAAGGATGGGAGTTGTAGACAGTTGCTGCCATCTCACTTAGTGAATTGTGGGTGCTTGCTGCTACTGCCATCCCTGGAGAATGGGAGTCGTCGGCTGCTGCTACCATTGTACATGGAGCCTTTGTGTGAAACAAATAAAGAAAACAAAGTGGAATAAAAAACCACTATGGTTCTCAAAAGAGGTGTCAGGGAAGGATAAGAAGAAAAAGGCTGCATTTAAAAAGTATAAGGAATCACAGAAGGAGCATGACAGGGAACTGTATCAATAAAAGCAGAAAGAAGTGGGGAAGGCAGTCAGACTAGCAAAGGCCCAACCCGAGGAAAAAATAGCCAACTCAGTTAAGAAGGGGGATACAACCTTTTATAGGTACATTAGGGAGCATAGGAAGGTTAAGAGAGGGATAGTGAAGATTAATAAAGGAGAGGGGAGGTGGGCAGAGGGAGACAGTGAAAAGGCAGAGATACTGAATGAATACTTTTGCTCAGTATTCACAAAAGAAGATGAGGAGGAGTTACCTAAACCAGACAATAGAAGCTCTCTGGGTAGGGTGGACACCAGTCCATTCGCAGAAGAAAGAGTCCTGAAAGAACTCCTAAAACTCAAGGTGGACAAAGCAATGGGCCTGACGGATTCACCCCAGAATCCTAAAGAACTAAGGAAGGACCTAGTGACACCACTGACCACACTTTTAACAGATTATGGCAGGATGGGGTGGTACCCGAGGACTGGAGGAGGGCAGATGTGATTCCCTTCACAAAAGTGGAGAAGGCAGAAGCAGGAAACTACAGACCTGTAAGTTTGACCTCAGTGGTAGGGAAATGATGGAATCACTTGAAAGAAAGAATTGTTGAGTACCTAGAGGCCAGTGGGGCACAGGACCCAAAGCAGCATGGATTTACAGCAGGAAGGTCATGTCAGATGAATCTAATTGATTTCTTTGACTGGGTGACCAAAGTAATAGACTAGGGAGGGCCTGTGGATGTGGCCTACCTAGACTTTAGCAAGGCATTTGACACAGTCCTGCACAAAAGATTAATAATCAAGTTAGCCAGCCTGGGAGTGGGTCCCAACGTGGTAGCCTGGGTAGCAAACTGGCTGTACAACAGGACACAAAAGGTAATAGTGAATGGAACACATTCCAAAGAAAGGGGGGTTACTAGTGGAGTACCTCAGGGCTCAGTACTGGGTCCAGTCCTCTTTAACATCTTTATAGGTGACATTGCAGAAGGTCTGAAGGGGAAAGGTATGCCTCTTTGCAGATGACACAAAGATCTGTAACAGAGTTGATACACAAGGGGGGTTAGAAAAGATGAGAAGGAACTTTGCAAGGTTGGAGGAATGGTCAGACATATGGCAACTTAGATTCAATACAAAGAAGTGCAAAGTAATGCACCTGGGAAACAAAAACCCAGGAGAAGAGTACACAATAGCAGGGGAGGTACTAACAACAACAAAAATGGAAAGGGACCTGGCGGTAGTCATATCAGATGACCTAAAGGTGGGTAAGCAATGTGAAAAGTCAGTAAGGAGAGCCAGGGGGATACTGGGATGCATAGGAAGGGGCATCACAAGTAGAAAAAGGGAAGTGGTTATCCCTCTGTACAGACAGTTGGTGAGACCCCATCTGGAGTACTGTGTGCAATTTTGGAGACCTCATCTATGCAAGGATATAGACAGGATGGAAGCAGTCCAGAGGAGGGCAACTAAAATGGTGCAGGGTCTGCAGCAGAAACCATATGAAGAGAGACTGAGAGAGCTTAATATGTATACTCTTGATGAAAGGAGGGATGGGGGGACATGATAGAAACGTTCAAGTACCTCAAGGGAATCAACAAAGTCCAGGAGATAGCATCTTTCAGAAAAAGAGATGTGTAAGAACAGGGGGGCACAATTTAAAGATAGAGGGGGGAAGGCTCAGGGGTAATGTGATGATTTTTTTTTTCATGGAGAGAGTGGTGGACACATGGAACAGCCTTCCTGAGGAGGTCGTTGGGTCTAAAACAGTGGGGGAATTCAAACATGCATGAGACAGACACAAGGCAATTATAGTGGGGGATTGCAGGAAGTAGGTTGTTGGTTAACTAGAATCTGCAGCTTATCTAGTAGGTAGGGAAATGGGCAGACTGGGTGGGCCAAGTGGTCCTTATCTGCCATCAAAGTCTATGTTTCTATGTTTCTGTGAGAGTCATAGGCTGCTGCTGCCATCGTACCTGGAGGATGGGAGTTGTATAATGCTGCTGTTGTCGTACCCAGAGAATGCGATTCGTAGATTGCTGCTGCCTTCACACCTGGAGGATGGGAGTCATACAGTGCTGCTGCTGCCATTGTACCTGGAAGATGGGGGCTTTATGTGGTGGCTACTGCCATCATAGCCAGAGGATAAACGTCATGGATTGCCCTATCCATGAGATTAGAGTCTCCCATTTTGTTGAATTATTTTATCAAGCAGATTAGTGGAACACACTACTAATAATTTTTTTTTTTGGCTGTGATTTCAGTATTCATACTTTCTGCCTGCATGATGTTTGCTGTACCACTGAATAAGAGAGCCAAGCTTTGCTGCACGTCAGCTAAGGAGCGAGCCCTTCAGTTTAAATCTGAAGGCCTCTATGAAGATGGAGGAAAACTTTTCTGTCCTTACTGTAACCATGTCCTGGACCATACCAGAAAAGATACAGTCAAAGATCATCCACTCAGCAAGAAACATGCTAGGAATAAGGAACAAGCTGCTAGTGAAGGAAGACCAGCAAGGAAGGTGACACCGACCAGCAGTTTCAGAGCTGCAACATAAGCATCCATAGTAAGAAATGAGATGGTCATGGACACAGTTAAGGCATGGGGGGCTGAAAATACCCCATTGGAGAAGCTGGATGATCCACAGCTGAGGGAATGGATGTGAAAGTATGTGAAGGGGCATGGAGCGGTGCCAAAAGCAGACACCCTGAGGCAACTCTATCTACCCAAGGTAATTGAGCAAATTGATGAAGACCTTAAAGCAGCTGTGACTGGGAAATAATTGTCTGTGATAAGTGACGAGAGCACGGATGCACAGTCGAGGTGCATTCTTAATGTCGTCTTTGTGTTGGAAGGGGGCAAGATATATCTTGGAAACAGCACAGAACTAGACTCTGTCAACCATTCCACAGTAGCTCAAGCTGTCTTGAAGACTCTCCAGAGTTGTGATATTGACTTTATGAATGTAGTTTCGTTTGTCAGCAACAGTGCTTGTTATATGATTAAATGTTTTAATGACCCACTTCGTGGGGTTCTTGGGGACCATGTTGTACATGTGTGTTGATGGGCACATGTCTTGTCCCTTGTTGGGGATACATGGCCGCACCATTTCAAAAAAGTTAATGAACTGGTTTCATTGGTAAAATATACTTTTCAGCCATCACCAAAATGCAAACGAGAATTCATCACATTTTTGCAAGATCTGGAAGTTCCAGGAGAAATGATTGCTTTACCACCAGTTCCTGTTTTAACTAGATGGAGCTGTAGCATACCACTCAACACACCTACAATATCTGAGGGACTTTTTCAGGGTGGCCTCGAGTGATGCCACCTCAATAAACAATCTACGGGTATTACTGGATGAATGGTATTCACAACTCGCATTTATTACAGATAACTGAGGTGACATTATTGCTGCGATAGAACTTTTGCGGTCAAAGGAGAAACCTCTTGCGACATCCACGTACAACATGCTAATGTCAATTAAAAGCCACTTTGAGGCTGGCACAACTAAAAATGATAGCTTTGGTGAGACGTCAGTGCTGTATCTCTATAAACTGAGGAATAAAGTA
Source organism: Neoceratodus forsteri (assembly GCA_016271365.2). Classification (NCBI taxonomy): domain Eukaryota; kingdom Metazoa; phylum Chordata; order Ceratodontiformes; family Ceratodontidae; genus Neoceratodus; species Neoceratodus forsteri. The sequence continues at coordinate 474,596,980 of CM057455.1, forward strand.
AGGGATGAGAATATCAAACTGTTCAAAAATGCTTTCAAGGTCAGTTTGGAGAAACTGACAAAACACCTGCAGTCAAATCCATCTGTACAGTTTTTCATATCCTGTCAAATTCTAAACCTACTCAACCTATCCAAACTCAATAAGGACTTCCAACTGTACTTGCCCTATATTCCAGTGTTCACGTTATACAATAAGAATGCACTTTTAAAGGACTGGGAGATCTACATACGGCAGGATGTGTGGGAACTACCAGAAATCGAATCAGTTCATCTTCACCAGTACTGGAGCTCTACGTCCTCAAAGGTACCAACTCTGGCAAAGGCAACCCTTCAGGTCATCTGGGTCCCTGTTTCTAGTGCAGATGTGGAGTGATCATTCTCTGCACATGGACAAATCCTGATTGACCAACAGAGAAGCCTGACTGTGGACAATAAAAAATGATTTTCAATGTTGCTATTCAATAAGTAGACCCAGCATCTCCCACCCTCGTTTGTGTAATTGCAGTTTTGATGCACTATTGCAGAAAAATGGTGCTCCCCTGTGCAATGAAGTTGTAAACATGCAGTTCTAGTGTAATATTTTAGAAAACAAAGTGGTGCTCCACTGTGCAATGATGAAGATGTGCAGTTCTAGTGCAGTATTGTAGGGAAAAAATGGTGCTCCACCATGCAATAAAGTGTAGACATTCAATATGTAGTATCTCTGCATTATATGTAGCCATGGGTTAGATTCTACTGTCCTTCACACAGTATGCTTTAGTTTATTTAGTTTGGGTAGCGTATTTGTCTGGGTAGCGTGTTTGTCAACCCATGTTCAGTAGTCAATACTTGAATTGTGTTTTTTGCACATTTATCTTTGTAAATCTTTTTAAAATAAAACACATTAATTGCATTTTAGCTTTGAGAAGTTTTTATTATACTTGTCACAGAACACATTGTCAACATTAAAACAAAGACAAGATTTTGGTGTCTATTTAGTATCGAACAGACTTCAGAATTGGTAAATCCCTATGAGAAAAATTTTACTATAACATGAGACCATTTATTTTCACCGGCTGCATTGATCTGCGAAGGGAATATTTTAATTATTATGCCAGTTTGGCCAATGGAGTTCCACAGTCATTAGCTTTGATAGCTGGTAGATGCAAAACTTGGGTAGCTAATATCGCATGCAATATAAGATTAAATGTTCTTGTTTTCTGCTGATGTGACTTAAATCTGCATAAAAACATGATAAAACACTGACAGACAAATTTATTACTTAAAATGAGTGAATAATATAAAGTTTTGGATTACCTGAAAAATCCCGGAAATTGGATTCCCAAACTCCGGTAAAATCCCGGAATCTAGGATGGTCAAAATGGAATTTGCTTTTCTGAGCACCAAAAAACAGTGGCCCTGACCATGCTGCAGGGACAAATAGTGTAGGTATGAAGCAGCAATAAAAATGACAGGACTTGGGGCACCTAACAAACAGTGTAATACAGCCAGAAAAGGATTTCACTATGCTGTAGGGACACACACAGTGCAGCTGGCTATGTCACACAGTAGAGAATGACATTGCTCAGGCCTCGGGGGCACTTCACAAACAGCATAATACAGCTGTAAAAGGCTTTCACTATGCAGCAGAGATAGACAGTGTACAGTGGGTATGTCACAGCAATAAAATGACAGGGCCTGGGGCATCTAACAAATGGTGTAATACAGTCAGAAAGGATTTCACTATGCTGCAGGGACACACAGTGTAGCTGACTATGTCACAAAGCAATATGTGTCTATGTCTTCAGCCTGGTAGAGCTTTATTGCAAGAAAGAGATGCAATGAGTTTGCTCGATTCTTCACAGATAAGGTTGCCACCATCAGGTCTGAGATCTGCGCAGCCCCCTCTATTGGGTATTGCAAAGGTCAGCAAGGGGATGTAGACACCCAGCTTGCTTGGTCTTAATTTCAGCCTGCTGGAATTCATGGACATCGTAAGGATCATCCTGACTCTGAGGTCAACTTACTGTAGTTAGGACCCCAGCCCAATGCATCTTCTTGTAGGGTGCACTGATGGGATTGGCCCCATCCTAGCTGAGATAGTCTGGAGTTCACTGAAGGGGGGGCCTTTCCAGACCCCCTAAAGGAGGCGGTTGTATGACCTTTCCTTAAAAACTCCTCCCTTGACCCAGACTGTCTAGCCAACTACAGACCTGTCTCTATCCTGTCCTTTGTGGGTAAGGTTATTGAGATGGTGGTTATGCTGTAGTTGGATGATGACTTATCTATCCATGATGTCTATGATTCTCTCCAGTCAGGTTTTAGGAAGAGACATAGTACCGAGATGGCTCTTGTCTGGGTGCTAAATGATCCCCTGACAGTGAGAGATCAGAGGATCTATTCCATCTTGGTCCTCCTTGATCTCTCTGCAGCATTTGACACTGTGGACCATGGTGTGCTGCTGGAGCACCTGCAGTTCATCTGTGGACTGACTGGTATGGTCCTCAGATGGTTTCAATCTTTTCTTGATGGTAGGACTCAGAGAGTGGTGTCTGGGATTTATTCCTCAGCCCTCTCCCCCTACCCTGTGGGGTACTGCAAGGCTCCATTTTGTCACCTATGTTGTTTTCAGTGTACATGCTGCCGTTGGGAGATATCATTAGGCAGTATGAGCTGAGTTTTCACTGCTATATAGATGATGCTCAACTGTACATGTCCTCTGTGATTGGGCAGAATAGCCCTCTCTCGGTCTTTAATAACTGTCTTTCTGAAATCCAGGACTGGGTGAGTGCCAGCTGGCTGCGGTTAAACCTGGATAAGACTGAAGTATTGGTTGTGGACCCAGATCATCGGCTGGTGGGTTTGTCAGCAGGACAGCCCTGTAGGCTTTGGCTCAGGGATATTCAGCTGACTACCTCAGACTGGGTGCAGAACCTGGATGTTATTTTTGACAGAGGTCTTACCTTTAGATCTCAGGTATTGGCCTTTGTCAAGACCTCATTTTTTTCTTCTGAGGAATATCACCCAGCTGAAGCGTCTGGTTCCTCCTGATGATCTTCTGACATTGGTCCACTCCTTCATGACCTACCGCTTTGACTACAGCAATGCCCTATACCTAGGGTTACCGGGGATTGATATCCACCATTTGCAGCTGGTGCAGAATGCAGCGGCCAAACATTTGACTGGTACCTCTAGGACCGGTCATATTATGCCTGTGCTGCATAGACTGCACTGGCTGCCGGTACAGTGGTGGATCACCTTCAAGGTCTGGTTACTGACCTACAAAGCCCTACATGAACAGAGACCTCATTACCTGCAAGACCCTCTATCTCTACTGCCCCTTCACCCATTCCGCTCCACTGAAGAGGGACTGCTAGAGATTCCCAGGGTGTATTTAAAGATATCTGGGGCTTGATCTTTGCTTTTGCAGCCCCCACCCTGTGGAATTCTCTACCTCATCGGATTCAAAAGTACCTGACTGTCCGAAGTTTTAAAATGGCTTTAAAACCAACTTTATTTAGTCAGGCATTCTCAAACTCTAGTGCATGATTTCATGCTGGGTGTATGACTTTAACTTACTGAAAATGGATATTTTATTTTATTTGATGAATATTGAATGTTTTTAAATATTATATTATGTGGTTTTATGTACAGGCACTTTGCCACTTGAAAAGTGCTTTTTATAAATAAAGGATTGATTGATTGATTGAATAAATTACATTGCTCAGGCCTTGGGAGCACCTCACAAACAGTGTAATACAGCCATGAAAGGCTTTCACTATGTTGCAGAGACAGACAGTGTAGCTATGTCACAGTAATAAATGACAGGGTTCAAGGGCATCTAACAAACAGTTTAATACTGCCATAAAAGGATTTCACTGTGCTGCAGACACACACAGTGTAGTTGACTATGTCACACAGTAATAAATGGCAGGGTGCAGGGGCACCTAACAAACAGTGCAATACAGTTGTAAAAGAGAGAGAGCAGCAAGAGGAAGGAGGCAGCTGCTAGAACTCTTCTACTGGGACTATATCGCCCTCTGCCCCTCTCCTACACCCCCAACCTTAGCCAGCTGTACTTTTATAGGACATGGATTTGATTGACAACAGGAACTTCCTGTTTGGGAGAAGGAAGTGAGTGATCACAGAGACACAAAAGACTCACCATCCTAGAAGGAAAAGAATAGCTCTCCCTCACCCCCTAGCTGCTGGAGGTCTGTCTCTGAGCAAGTGGGAAGGAGACTACTGAAGAATACAAGAACTTCCTATCCCAGAACAGGAATGGCATGGGCTGCAAAGGCACAGAGGCAGTAGGAGAGTAGGGAGAAAAAAACAAAGCAAAAAAAGTAAATGGAGAGAGGAAAGAGTAAGCATATACAACAACAGTCGAGAGGCAACAAATAAGACATGATGGGAGTGGTGCAGTGCAGTGGCTGTGAAGCAGCTGTCTTCCAGAAGAAGTTCTGGAGAAGAGCAATAAATAAGACATGATGGGAGTGGTGCAGTGCAGTGCAGTGGCTGTGGAGCAGCAGCCTTCCAGGAGGCATTCTGGTAGATGCGGTGTTGTCCCATCTGCAGGCACCTCTTTGGTCTGAGGGAGGAGGTTGCTTGTTTGCAGGATGAGTTGACCAGGATTAGGGGGACTGCCTCTCCCACCAGGGAACACCAGGGCTGATGCCGTTGCCTCAGAGGTTACCAAGAAAGAGGAGCAGTTGGATCATGGTGGGCTCAGGGAGGGTGAGGGTGGAGGAACAGAGGTGCATCCCTCCAGTTGAACCGCTCCACAAGTCATACACCATTCTGGCAGAGTGTGGTTCCTCTATGGAGGCACCCAGAGTGGAGACCAAGGAGGATGCTGGGAACCTCCACAAAGGAGAACCACAGGAGGGTGGCATGGGACCCCACAGGGGAAGGAAACAACTCTTGGTGGGGGACTCAATTGTTAGGGTGGTAGAACTGGGGGTGGGTGGAAGGGAGGGGGGAGGGAGGTAAGGTGCCTGCCTGACAAAATGACTTGAAGGGACAGGGAGCGAACCCTCAGGATCTTGTGAGCAGCTGCACAGGGGAGGGAGCTGGACATCATTGTCCACCTAGAGGCAAATGACCAGGCTGGGAATTGGATCAGAGCAGTGCAGGAGGAGTTTGTGGAGTTGGGAAGGGATCTTAGACAAGTGGCACACACGGTAACCTTCTCAGAGGTGCTGTCTGGCTGTCTATGGCATGGGTGAGGCTAGTATGCTTCACAACTTGGGATTCAATCAATGGTTGATAAACTGGTGCAGAGCTTAGGGTTTTGGCCTCACTGGTGACTGGGGTTCCAGCTGGAGGGAGCCAGGCCCATACTGGTGTAATAGTCTGCATCTGTCCAGGAGGGGAACCAGGATCCTAGGTGATAGAGTCAAATGTTTCATTGGCAAGCATTTAAACTAGTCAAGGGGGGAGGTACTGGAAAGAAGCAGGGAAATACCGCCCCCCCTACCAAAAAAGGGTAGTTAGTGAGGTAAACACCAAGACAGAGAAGTCAATAGGGAGAAGGGCAGAGGTAAATGGAGGAAACAGGCAAAGGCTATAAGGACAGGGATGGGGCTAAAAGGGGTAAGGACACAAAAAATGGATGTAATGAGTACCAATGCCCATAGTCTAGGTAACAAGATCCCTGAACTAGTGGCCTTGATTGAAGAGGGATACCTGGATATCGTGTGCAGTCACATAAACATGGTACACAGAGAACAATGACTGGGATGTCAACATACCAGGTTACACAGTCTACAGGAGGGATAGGGAGGAGGAGTAGCTCTGTAAGTAAGGGAAGGGATCTAAGCAATGGAACTAAAAGGTAAACAGGGAGGTGAGGAGGCACTGTGGGTGGCCCTGGAGACAGAAAATAGCACCACAATCTGTACGGATGTTGTATACAGACCCCCATCTCAGAAGGGGAGGAAATGGACAAAGAAATGATAGAATGCATCCTTAAAATGGTAGAAAAAGGGGAGATATTGCTGATGGGGGACCTCATTATGACAGATGTTAACTGGAGCACTGTTGCTGCAGCCACATCCAAAAGCAGGGTCATTCTCGATGCCCTACAGAGGGCATGCCTCATACAGTTATTGTTGGAATCTACTCAGGAAAGAGCTATCTTAGACCTGGTACTCTCAAACGGGGACAGAGAGAGGATCTCAAATTTAGAAGTGGGTAGCCATCTGGGAACAGGTGCCTACCAAACAGTGTACTTCATGATAGACACAGTTGTAGAGTCAAGCCATACAAAAGTGAAAAAGTGAGAGTACTGGACTTTAGGAGGGCTGACTTTGTCAAAATGGGAGTGCATCTCAGAAAAGCACTAGCAAATGGTAAGAAGGAGGAGTAGAGAAACAATGGGGAACCATCAAAACTGCCATCACAGAGGCAACAAGTCTTTGTGTGAAGCAAATGAATAAATCAGAATGAAGGAAAAAACCACTATCGTTCTCAAAAGAGGTGGCGGGGAATGTTAGGGAGAAAAAGATAGCATTCAGGAAGTATAAGGAAACACAGAAGGAGCAGGACAGAGAATTATACCAGTTAAAGCAGAAAGAAGTGAAGAAGACAGTCAGAATAGCAAAGACCCAAACTGAGGAAAAGATAGCCAACTCAGTTAAGAACAGGGATAAAACCTTTTATAGGTACATTAAGGAGTGAAGAAAGACCAATGGAGGGGTAATGAGGCTTAATAAAGGGGAGGTGGGTGGGCAAGGATAATAGAGAAAAAGCAGTGATACTGAACAAATACTCTGCTCAGTATTCACAAAAGAAGAGGGAAGATACCTAATCCAATCAATACAATCACTCTGGATAGGGAGGTCAATACCAGTCTGTTCACAGAAGAAAGGATTCTGAAAGCACTCCTAAAACTGAAGGTGGACAAAGCAAAGGTCCCTGATGGAATTCCCCCCAGAATTCTGAAAGAACTAAGGGGAGGACTAGTGGCACCACTGACTACCCTTTTTTAACAAATCATGGGAGGATGGTGTGGTACCTAAGGACTGGAGGAGGGTGGATGTGATTCCCCTTCACAAAAGTGGGAGCAAAGCAGAGGCAAGAGACTACAGACCTGTTAGTTTGAACTAGTTTGAACTCAGTCATAGGGGAAATGATTGAATCATAGAAACATAGACTTTGACAGCAGATAAGGACCGCTTGGCCCATCTAGTCTGCCCATTTTCCTACCTACAGGATAGGCCGCAGATCCTAGTTAACCAACAGCCTATTTCTTCCTACCCCCCCACAAGAATTGCCTTATGTCTGTCCCATACATTCTTGAATTCTCCCACAGTTTTAGACCCCACAACCTCCTCAGGAAGGCTGTTCCATGCATCCACTACCCTCTCTGTGAAATAAATACTTCCTCACAATGCCCCTGAACTGCCCCCCATCTTTAAATTGTGTCCCTTGTTCTTGTAACGCCTTTTCTGAAAGATGCTACCCTCTTGGACTTTGTTGATTCCACTGAGGTACTTAAAAGTAGTCTATCATGTCCCCTCTCCTTCTTTCCTCTAGAGTATACATATTAAGCTCCTTTAGTCTCTCCTCAATGGCTTCTCTTGCAGACCCTGCACCATTTTAGTTGCCTCCTCTGGACTGCCTCTATCCTGTCTATGTCCTTGCAGAGATGTGGTCTCCAGAACTGGACACAGTACTCCAGATGGGGTCTCACCAACTGTCTGTACAGAGGGATAACAACTTCCTGTTTTCTGCTGCTGATGCCTCTCCCTATGCATCCCAGTATACCCCCAGCCCTCCCTACTGCATTCTCACATTGCTTGCTAACCTTAAGGTCATCTGATATGATTATTCCCAGGTCCCTTTCCTTTTTTGTTGTTGTTACTACCTCCCATTCTTCTTCTGAAAGAAAGAATTGTTGATTACCTAGAGGCCAACTGGGCACAGGACCAAAGGCAGTGTGGATTCACAGCAGGAAGGTCATGTCAGATGAATCTAATAGATTTCTTTGACTCTGTGACCGAAGTAGTAGACCAGGAAGGGGCTGTGGACATGGCCTACCTAGACTTTAGCAAAGCATTTGACATAGTCCGACACAAAAGATTAATAAACAAATTAACCAGCCTGGGAGTGGGTCCCAGGGTGGTAGCCTGGGTAAAAAATTGGCTGGACAACAGGACTCAGAGGGTAACAGTAAATGATGTCCACTCTGAAGAAAGGGGAGTTACTAGCAGGGTTCAGTACTGGGTCTGGTCCTTTTAAATGTCTTTATAAGTGACACTGTGGAGGACAGGAAGGAAAAGTATGCCTCTTTGCAGATGACACAAAGATCTGCAATATGGTTAATACACAAGGGTGGGTGGAAAGGATGAGAAGGGTCTTGGCAAGGTTAGAGAAATGGTCAAAAGTATGGCAGCTTAGATTCACTGCAAAGAAGTGCAAAGTAATGCGCCTGGGAAACAAAAACCCAGGGGAAGAGTACATGGGGGGGGCTGCTAACAACAACAAAAATGGAGAGGGACCTGGGGTAGTCATATCAGATGACCTAAAGGTAAGCAAGTAATGTGAGAAGGCAATAAGGAGGGCTGAGGGATACTGGGATGTATAGGAAGAGGCATCACCAGTAGAAAACAGGAAGTTGTTATCCCCCTGTACAGACAGTTGGTGAGACCCCATCTGGAGTACTGAGTGCAGTTTTGGTGACCCCATCTCTGAAAGGATATAGACATGGTGGAGGCAGTCCAGAGGAGAGCAACAAAAATGGTACAAGGTCTGTACCAGACCCCATTCAAAGACAGACTAAAGGAGCTTAATATGTATACCCATGGGGAAAGGAGGGAGAGGGGGGACATGATAGAAACTTTCAAGTTCCTTAAAGGAATCACCAAAGTCCAGGAGGGTAGCATCTTTCAGAAAACAAGATGAGCAAGAACAAGGGGCCACAATTTGAAGATAGAGGAGGGACAGCTCAAATGCAATGTCAGGAAGTATTTTTTCACGGACATGGTGGTGGACACATGGAATGGCCTACCTGAGGAGGTCATGGGGTCAAAAACAGTGGGCGAATTCAAGAATGTATGAGACAAACATAAGGCAATTCTGGTGGGGGTTAAGAAGAAGTAGGTTGTTGGTTAACTAGGATCTGCAGCTCATCCAATAGGTAAAGGAAATGAGCAGACTGGGTGGGCCAAGTGGTCTTTATCTACCATCAAAATCTATGTTTGTATGTAAAAGGATTTCACTATGCTGCAGGAACACATAGTGTAGCTGATTATGTCACACAGCAATAAATGACAGTGTTCGGGCCTCAAGGGCACCTCACAAACAGTGTAATACAGTCATAAAAGGCTTTATCTATGCTGCAGAGACAGACAGTGTAGCTATGCCACTGTAATAATAAATGACAGGTCTAGAACCTCAGGGGTACCTAACAAACAGTGTAATACAGCCATAAAAGGCTTTCAGTATGCTGCAGAGAGAGACAGTTTAGCTATGTCACAGTAATAAAATGACAGGGCTTAGGGCACCTAACAAATAGTGCAATACAGCTGTAAAAGGATTTCACTATGCTGCACAGAGACACAATGAAGCTGACTATGTCACAGTAATAAATGACAGGGCTCAAGCTTCTGAGGCACCTCAAAAATGGTACACTGTAATACAGCTGTAAAAGGCTTTTGCTATGCTGCAGAGACAGATAGCGTAGCTATGCCACTGTAGTAATAAATGACAGGGCTAGGACCTCAGGGGTACCTAACAAACAGTGTATTACAGCCATAAAAGATTTTCACTATGCTGCAGAGACAGACAGTTTAGCTGTGTCACAGTAATAAAATGACAGTGCTTGGGGAACCAAACAAATAGTGCAATACAGCCATAAAATGACTTAGAAACATAGAAACATAGAAGTTGATGGCAGATAAGGACCACAAGGCCCATCCAATCTGCCCATTTCTTTTCCTACCTTATAAATGTGCCATCGGCCTTTGCTCTGTCAATGGCCTATCTATTCATACTCATCTGTATTGCTCCCTTATTTCTATCCCATGCCTGTTTGAAGCCCTGCACTGTATTCATATCCACCACTTCCTGACGAGGGTCGTTGAATGCATCCACTGCCCTTTCTGTGAAAAAGAACTTCCTCACATTACCCATTAATTGGCCTCCTTCTAATCTCATGCTGTGTCTACTTGTCCTGCTATTTTTCTTATATTGAAACATGTTAGACTCTTTCACCTTGTTAATGCCCTTAAGGTGTTTGAATGTTTCTATCATATCACCTCTCTCTCTCTCCTTTTCTCTAGGGTATACATATTGAGCTCCGTTAATCTGTCCTCATATGTTTTCTGATGCAGTCCCTATACCATTTTGGTTGCCCTTGTCTGGACTGCCTAAATTTGGTTAATGTCCTTGTGAAGGTGTGGCCTCCAGTACTGCACGCAGTACTCCAGATGGGACCTAACCAGTGTCTTGTAAAGAGGGATTATTTCCTCCCTCTTCCTACTTGTGATACCCCTACTAATACACCCCAACATCATCTGAGCCTTACTTACTGCTTTAATGGTCTGCTTGGATAATTTCAGGTCATCAGTGATGTTGATGCCCAAGTCTCTTTCTTCCCTTGTGACTGCCAGCAATTCCCCTCCCAGCCTATAGGTGATTTCATGGTTTCTCTTCCCTATGTGCATGATCTTGCACTTCTTTGCATTACACTATGCTGCAGAGACACACAGTGTATCTGACTATATCACACAGTAATAAATGGCAGGGCTCAGGGGCACCTCACAAACAGGAAATTAATGATGTAAAAGGCTTTTGCTATGCTGCAGAGACACAGACAGTGTAGCTATGTCACAGTAATAAATTATAAGGCTCAGGAGCACCTAATAAACAGTTTAATACTGCTGTAAAAGGATTTCACTATGCTACAGAGACACACAGTGTAGCTGAGTATAGTGTATAGTCAGGGCTTATTGCGCATAGAAAATGATGGCTTTCAAAATCTTGTTCTAAGACGGTTCAAAGGTCACTGAAAGTTGCTGTGTTAGCATTCTGACATCACAATACTACACATTATCCCCCTTCACCTTCCACCTGACTGGAGGAAACAGTGCTCTGCAGAGAAAAAATTCAATAAAACATGCCAGTGCCGCTTAGAGAGCACTTCACTGAGACAGTCTGGACATGAACTGCTGTAGCTGGCGCTGTGTTTCCAAACTGTACACATTTGTCATTTTTTTTAAATAACTGTCACCAAGAATGTGTGTATGGTCAGGAGCGGAGAACTGCCTCCTAGAATCTTTGTAGGATCGGGAGCAGAGAAGGGCCACACTGAGCCAACTGAGCTGCTGAAACCAAGTGGACTGTGAACACAAGATATGAAACCTTGTGAAATCAAAGTTTTTTAGGATTTGGGGAACCATGTACTATGTAAAACAGTGTATGGGAGACCACACTCAGCAAGACTGTTTCCATCTCAAGAATGTGATACTTTTCACAGAGACCTCTCGAGCTTCCCTCTTGAGATCTGTATGACATCATCACATCCCCTCAATGGAAACACAGCCTTGTTGTGTATGGTCGTGCATACACTGTTCTATTATGTCACATAGTAATAAATGACAGGGCTTAGAGGCACCTAACAAACAGTGTAGGAATTTTAAGTTTTTCAACTTTTTGTTTAATTTCAAACCAACTGCCACTGATTTTGTCTTTCTTTTCCCCCACCATGCTCCTCTGTTCTCTCCCTAGCACCACCTCCTTGACTGAGGCTGATCCCCCCTGCACCTTCCCCAAGATCATTTCACCCCTTCCCCAGAAATCATTTAAGTTGTCCACTATTTCTCCCTTAATTTTGCTCCTGTCTGACTAATAGTTTGTGTAGTGTAGGTTTTTAACTGTTGACTCAAAAATAAATTCAAAACACTTCTGCCATGAGTGCCCACAGAGCTGCTTCCAAACTGCTATCTGCACCACACAGGCTCACAGCAGATGGAGCACAGCCCTTTAGACACCACTGATCAATCAGGTATCATCCCGGTGTCATGTGCTCCTATTCTGCTGTAAACTCTGTGAAGGACCCCCCAGGTTGCCCTTTAATGCCTGTATCCAGCCTGGAAGTCTTTACCCATTATCCGTATCAAACTACCCAACCTGAGAATTACACTGTTAGGTCAGGTAGGATAGTACATTACCCAAACTACCCTACCCAGACAAAAATAGGCAATACCTGCACTTCCCTATCCAGGTGCCCATCAGGTAGCTCATGCCTACATATATCTTCTAATAGAAGCCATAATTTCTATTACAATCTACTGTTTCTAGCCATGGCTTCAGTTTAAGGGTGGTTAGTATTGAAGGGTGGTTTCTATTTGTGCTGCTTCCCTCCCAAGTTGCATGTGCACATTGATATCATTACTGTCAGTGTCAGTGAGTGAGTGAGAGCCTTCCCTGTTTTGTCAAAAAGGAAATCTTTCAAGGCCCAAAACTAAATGTGGGAACTGGCCACATGGATTTCACTCCAAAGGGAGCAATATTTGCACATCACCAGAAAGACAGTGGCATTTAAAGTTGTCAGTTTGTTTCAAGACATAGCCTTCAAAGCCAGCCATGGATGGGTTGATACATTTATCCACCGGTGGGGTTTTATACTGTTTCAAAATATCACAGTAGGACAACTATCAAAAGATGTTTGCCCCAGAGTAATAGATTTTACCAGTTTCTTCAAGTAGCAAGTGGAGAAAAATGACATTAAACTCTCATCCACAGACAACATGAAGGAAATAGCAGTCTGGGCCAATATTCCTGGAAATAAAACCTTGTATAACGTCAGCAGCACTTCTGTCCTGCTCATGACTACCGACCATGCAAAACAGCGTGTAACTGTTTGTCTACCATGGAAGATGACAGGAAGATGCCCCTTTTTGAATGTTCAAGGGCAACAGAATGTCTAAAGAGTATGGTGGTATCTCAGGGACTATCATAGCAATGAGCACAAATAAGTGGATGCAAGAAGATCTTACATTGCAGTGGCTGGACAAAGTTTGGGGCAACCTTGCTTTACAGCATAGACTTTTTGTATGGAGCACATTTTGATACCGTATCAGCCCCACTGTGAAACATGCCAGCAAACTTCAATAAAACCACGATGGAAGCCATACCTGGTGGGTGTGCCAAAGTGCTACAGCTGGCAGACATGTCATGAAATGCTCATTTTAAAGCCCGGTACAGGGAGTGTTATGAATGATGCATGGCTGGCAACTGAGGAAAGAGAAAGAACTGCAGCTGAAAACCCCAAAGTCCCATTTAGGAACCGTGTGGTTGAGTGGGTAAAAATAGCAAGGCAGGCAATAACAAAGGAGACAATAGTTAATTCATCCCAAATATCGATTTGTTTTTTTACCCTCACTTACTACAATATACCTAGGTTTGCTGTAACCCCCCCCCCCCATTTGTTTTTACAGGTTTGTGAGATTGCATTTATTTACCCTGATGTTGTTGCATGTCTAAAGGAAGACTGTGAGGCATATGAGGAGAGATCCCTTCTGCAGAAGCATTTTCTCCATGGAAACAACAACCGAAACCCAATACTACTCTCAGCACCTGGTCTCTGATGGTGACTCAAAGAGTGAGACCAACAGTGGAGACTTCACAGATAACAAAGCAGAGTAAAACATGTATCCAGTATCTGGTATTCAGTTTACTATATTTCATTACCTCTTGTTTCTCTATGTTCTGATCAACATAGCATTTTGTTCTACTTGTGTCCATTGACTATGTCTTCACTTATCTCTGCAGTAACAGCAACCAAGCAAGTAAGCAGGGCGCACACCATCTAGTATATCTAGTGCAGTATATTTTATAAGCAAAAGTAACTATTACCTCCTCTTATTTCTCTAGAAATGAACAAAATATACAAAAAATATTAAATGCCAGTATAACCACCCTAGTAGTGTAGGCTGCAGGCTGAATAAGCTGCCACATCACACCAAAACAGAAATGCTAAAACCACATGGAAAGGCAGCAGTCAATCTCTACTACAAGCCATGGCTTCAATGAGAGGTTGACTTCTATTAGTAATACCTTTTTGGCTGCAGTTTCTATTGGAGGATGGTTTGTATTAGAGGGCAGCTACTGTTAAAAGATATACAGTAATAGACTCAAAATGTTGCAAAGTTTTTCTTTGCCATTGAAAATTTGAAGTCATGAGCTTTGCCTTTTGTGGTGACCATTTGAAGTGACCCTACTTTACAAAATTTGGGCTGTAGTGCACTTTGTGAAACTATGCATGATGCTTGGCTGGTGAAGCCAGTTCGGTTACATGTCAATACTACTAAAAATTAAACAGTGTGGTAAAAAACAGAGCAGACAAAAACTCGCAAGGCAAAACCGCATCCCAGCACAACAAATGAGGGAAAATTCTCACACAATACTCATCTATACAGCAGCACCTTCTTTTTTCACACATACTCATTTTTCACAACCAAGTCGCTTCTCCCACAGATTTACTATTCTCACACCATGCCACCATGGACCGCCACTCAAATGAAATTCACCCTGACAACATGTGATTCAAGCACCTCATAACTACATGGTCTGACACAACCACTACTTTGCCTGCATCACTTTTCCACATTTTGACATTAAGACTACACACTGTTGACCATGCTCCTTTGTTCCACGTGAACTTGACATGATACCAGCCAGTTCTACTTAATGAAGGGTGAAAAACTGAGCAGATCACATGGTGTGCAAAAAGCTGAAAAAGAGTTCTTGCACAAATATCTTTCCTCACTGCATTCCCAGTGCTGGTAGCTGTGAATGGAACTGAAATGAGCTGAGGTGTGGCGTGTCACAAACGCACTCAGCAGGTGAGGCCCTCTGCTCCCATAGTGCCAACCTCCGAGTACAATATTGTGAACAGGTAACAGACAGGGAAACCCTCCTGTCTGCTTGTGGGTCTGAATCACCTTTGGTCTCAAGTTCTGGGGGGATTCAAACTGTGAACCTTATGCTAGCATACCCAAATGTACAGACTCAGATAAAATTATCTTTGGGGGATGCAATATATCTTTCGCCTAAGGACACCTAACCAGGTATCCAAAATGAACCCTTAAAACTCTATAAAAGACCTTAGGTATATTCTTATCTTTTCCCAGTTTAGTAACACCATCAAGCTTATGAACAGTTTGTGTCAGTCTTAACCCTCTATACGTCACATGCAAAAAGAACTTTGAAGACACACCCAGGCAGTCTTTCAAAATAGTAGTTTTACTAAACTGGATAAAAATAGGTAAAATGTAAACACAGAACACTATATAAAAAAGCATACAATCACTTAAAAGAACAAGGTTAACGTACAAAACATAAACTCCTACAACAATACAATTAGACTTTTTCTATCTAATGTATTACCTCTTTACAGTGCTTAACTTAGTTCAGAGATCTTGTTTCTTAAGACTCCAAAAAGATATGACGCAAAGATCAGACACAAGTCCTAGTTAAACTGTGTCTCTCTCACACACCCATTCTATGATGTCATCTAGCTCTCCTTTTAGAATATAAAAAAATATACAAACAATGATCTTCCTGTCATGAGATATTTTAAATACTGTGACTTCAGCAAAAATTAATTTTCCAAATTATGACAGTCTTTAATCAAGCCTTTCCTTTGATCTTGTGTGGTTTCCTGTTCCCAAGGCAAGTCAAAGATTTTACAACTTTTCACACCATGGTGAGTATAACATGTGTTTCCTCTAAGACGCCATAAATGTTTACAAGCCCTATATCCTGGCAGCTGGGTCAGTTCTCATTAAGACAGGAAAACAGGAGACCCTTAATTAAGTCTCTCTAGTTTTTAATTACCTCCTGGTTTCAGGTCACTTGTCACTAGTCACTTCACTGACCGGGGGGGTCACCCATAGCACAGGATGTCTCATGTGAGACACTCACATACCACATTCTATATTACAAATATCATAGAATAATCATAACCAGCTGGCCAAGCATCACACGCCTCCCGACCTAGACTGAATTTGGGGTCTCTATCCCCTGCATGGGATAAGCTTCCCAAATCAGTTCACTTCTCATACAGATGCAATAAGCCATCTGTGTTCTAACTGGTCACTCCGGCCCTATGTAAGATTGTCATGTCATACCCTTGCAAGGCAAGACTCCATCTTAACAGTCTGCCATTAGTTTTCTCCATTTGGGTCATCCAAACCAGGGGGTTGTGGTCAGTTTGTACCACAAAATGCTGCCCATATAAGTATGGCTCTAACTTTTTTAGGGCCCACACTATGGCAAGACACTCTTTTTCCGCAGTAGAGTAAGCCTGCTCCCTGGGAAGTAACTTTTTACTCAGGTAGACTACAGGGTGATCTTTCCTTGGTTGGATGTCTGACTCAGTACTGCCCCAATATCCATGTCTGAGGTGTCAGTCTTAACTATAAAGGGTCTTTTATAGTCAGGACTTGTCAACACAGGAGCACTGCACAGTGCCTCCTTCAATCTGGCAAAGGCTTTTTCATAGGTTGGTTCCCAGGTAATTTTCTTAGGCATCTTTTTCTTTGTCAGGTCAGATAGGGGAGCAGCCAGGGCACTGTAATTAAGTACAAATTTCCTATAGTACCTTGCTGTCCCTAGAAAACTCCTGACCTGCTTCTGCATCTCTGGCCTGGGCAATGAATTGATCACC
Organism: Neoceratodus forsteri; assembly: GCA_016271365.2. NCBI lineage: Eukaryota > Metazoa > Chordata > Ceratodontiformes > Ceratodontidae > Neoceratodus > Neoceratodus forsteri. The sequence continues at coordinate 474,613,636 of CM057455.1, forward strand.
TCTATTTTTACTTGGTTAGGACGGAGCTGTCCCCGACCTACAACATGCCTGAGGTATGCCATTTCAGCCATGGCCAACTGGCACTTCTCAGCTTTGACAGTGAGCCCAGCCCTCTGTATCCTGTCCAGCACTTTCCTAAGCTGGGACAGGTGTTCCTCCCTGCTGGCACTAAAGATGGTAATGTCATCCAGATATGCCATGGTGTACTCCTCAGTACCATTTAACGCTGGTTCACCAACCTTTGGAAAGTGGCCTGGGCGTTCTTCATTCCGAAAGGCATTACTTTAAATTCAAATAAGCCTATCAGAGTGATGAAGGCTGACCTTTCCCTAGCTCTGTCAGTTAACTCTACCTGCCAATACCCCTTTGTCAGGTCAATAGTCGTAAGGTTGGTCACCCCTCCCAAATTGTCCAGGAGTTTATCCATCTGGGACATCGGGTGGGTGTCTGACTTTGTAACTGCATTCAGTCCAAGATAGTCCACATAGAAAAAGTAGAGCCATCTGGCTTGGGCACAAGGACTACGGGTGAGGCCCAGGGGCTGTTGGATCTCTGGATTACCCCTCAATCCAGCATTTCTTCCACCTCCCTCCTAATGTCCTTTTGGACAGCATCTGACACCCAATATGCTGTCCGCCATATGGGCATCTGTGTCCTGTCTCCACATCATGCATCGCTAAAGGGGTTAGTCCAGGCTTGGTGCTAAACAGTGGGGCAAAGTCTGCTAAAACCTCTCTTACTTCCTGGATCTTGTCTGGGGCCAACTGGGGTGATAGTTTAACTGCCTCCACAGAGGACTCCTGCTTGCTTTTTTCCAGCAAGTCCAGAAGGGGCTCTCCTTTGTCCATTCTCTCCCCAGGACTACACACTGCAAACACCATGTCAGCCCTATTAACATATGGCTTCATCATGTTGACATGGTACATTCTTTCTGTCTGTCTTCTGTCAGGTAACTCTATGATATAGTTCACAACATTCACCTTTCTAACTACTTTGTATGGTCCTGTCCACTCAGCCTGCAGCTTGTCTTTCTGGACTGGAATAAGGACCATGACTTCCTGACCCACTGTGTACAATCGAGCTCTGGCTTTGTGGTCCTGCCACACTTTTTGTTTCTGTTTGGCAGCTGCCAGGTTACTCTGGGCTGTCCCCATAAGCTCCTTCAGCCTTTCCCTAAACCTAAGGCTGTAATCCACTATGGGAGTTCCCTAGGTGGTGTGCTTGCCTTCCCAGTCCTCCCAGATCAAGTCTAATGGCCCACATACTCAGCGTCCATATAAGAGTTCGAAGGGGGGAAATCCTGTTGACTCTTGGGGCACCTCCCTGTATGCAAACAACAGGTGGGGAAGGTATTTCTCCCAGTCCCTCCCATGCTGTTCAGCAAATGCTTGGAGCATTGACTTCAGGGTACCATTAAATTCTTCCACAAGCCCATTGGCTTGTGGGTGATAAGGTGTCATGCACCTCTGCACCACCCCACACTTCTCCCACAAACATTTCATCAGGTCCAACATGAAGGAACTGCCTCAATCGATGATAACCTCCTGCAGAAACCCAGCACGGGAGTAAATCCCAAGTAAGGCATCTGACACTTTGTCTGTCCTCAGTGAGGATAGGGTGACTGCCTTAGGGTACCGGGTAGCATAATCCACCACAGTCAGGATGAACCTCCTCCCGCAGGAGCTAGGGGTATTTAAAGGCCCCACAATATCCATTCCCACCCTCTGGAATGGCTCCTCCACTATGGGCAATGGAATTAGGGGGGCTTGGGTCATCTTGCCTGTCTTCCCTATTTCTTGGCACCAGTGACAAGACCTGCAATACTCCTTCACCTGCTGGGTGAAGTTGGGCCAATGGAAATTCTGGGCCAACTGCTGCGTAGTGTGTGTGATTCCCAGGTGACCAGACAATGGAATATCATGTGCAGTCTTGAGCAAGTGCTCACAATACCCCTAGGGGACAACAAGCTGCCTGCCTATCACCCCTCCCTCTGTCTTCACAGCCTGAGTATACATCAGTCCATTTTCCCAATAAACTTTATGTTTACTGTCACCTCCCTGTGCTCCGTTAGAGTCTGCCCAAGCCCTCAGCTTCTCTAGACTAGGGTCACTTTTCTGAGCAGCTACAAACTCCTTACAAATTCCCAAGGCATGGGACAGGTCCCCTTAAGTTTCTAAACTAGTGTCCCTAGCACTAGCGTCAGGGCACTCAGGATCACTGTCATCCCTAACCCTCTGACAATGGTCACTCCTCCTTCTTCTGAGTAACCCTCTGTAGCTGAGTGGTTAACTGCTACTGGGGAAATTTCTACCCCCTTTTCATTAGTCTCCCTATCATGAGACACAGGCTGGGGAATCAGCCTCCCAGTGATTTCCACACTGGCTTCTGTGGGGTCCAGGGAACTACAATTTCCCCTTCCCACTTGGCTATGGGTAACTACACACACCATCCTGTTTGAGATTGTTGCCAAGTCTGACATCAACTGCTAAAGTTTTGGCTACAGCCACCTGTTGCACAGTTCTCCCAGTTCCTCCCCAGTCTAGGATAACATTAGCGAGGGGCAATGTTTTCTCCTCACCAATAAAGTCTTGTACAGTTACAAATTCATTGGGTATAAGCTGACCAGGCTCTATCAGATCCCCTTTTACCAATGTCAGGGATGCCCCTGTGTCCCTTAACCCTTGTGTCTGTACACCATTCACCATGACTGGGTGCATGTATTCCCTCATGTTCACAGGCATGCTTCCAGGGACACATAAACAATCCACTTCTTTCCTGACCCCATGTTGCATATTGTTCGTCCTTTTGGGACACTGTCTGGCAATATGTCCAGTTTCTTTACAAACCCAACATTCATTTCTTTTCTCTGAGAACTCTTTTCTTTGAAACCTGGAGCCAACTGGTTTCGGTGGAGGCAGTGAGGGTTTTAGCTGCCTAGAAGGTGCAATTTTCCCTTTATGCACTGCCAAGCCTGCCCCATTTGCTCTCAGAGCAGTTCTGTTCTTGGCATAGTGGTCCGAGAGTTCAGCAGCAGCTTGCACTGTTTTGATATCTCAGTCCTCCAGCCAGGTTTTCAGCTCTGCTGAGCATGCCCAAAAAAACTGTTCTAATAAAATAGAATTTTCAATTTTATCTGCAGAGTTTGCTTCAATTCCTTCCCAGCAACATTTTAAAAACTGAGGTTGTTTCGTGGCTAGCTCCTCATAGCTCATATCAGGGCTTCTCCTGAGCTTAAGGAATTTGGCTCTGTATGCTTCTGCAGTTAAATCAAACTTTTTTAAAAGTGCAGCTTTAAGTTTGCTGTAATCATTATTGTCCTCATTGTCCATTTGACCCAATGCATCCTGAGCTTTCCCAGTAAGTAGCAGGGATAGTTGGAAGCTCCAGGACCCTCTAGGAATTTTAGCCTGAATACAAACCTTTTCAAAGGAATTTAAAAAGGCATCCATATCCTCCCCCTCTTTAAATTCAGCTATCAATTTGGAATTCAATTTGTGACCCAGTCCTGTAGTTCTAGTTAAACCCAAGCCACTTACCTGCTCTGGTGCTGGTGGTTGGAGTCATAACTTCTTCAGTTCATGTCACCTCTGGTGCTCACATTCTTCTTTGTCAGCCTCCCACTGTTCTCGCTTTGCCTCTCGCCATTCTCATTCAGCCTCTCGCCATTCTTGTTCAGCCTCTCGACACTCTCATTCAGCCTCCCTATGGAACTCCAGCTCCATTCTGTGCAACTCAGTCTGCGGCCTGATTGCTTCTGGCTCCAGAATGCTGGTGACCTTCCCCTGCTGCTGTGGCCCTTTGCTGGCACTGGCCCTGTTGTCATCTTCATCAGATCTGTACACTGCACTCACTGCTGGCCCCTCCATACTCAAGTTTTGGTCCTTTACAATCACAGTCTGTGACTCAATGCTCTGGGCATCTGCTACCATCAGGACATCCATGAGGTTCTGCTTGGTGGTTCTCACCTCATGCAGGACTCCTCTATCCTTGCACAACTGCTTCAAGTAGTCTGCAGTGTGCCCGCTGTAGTTGGAAGCCATTTTCTTCCCTAACTACAGCTAATCTAACTTGCACTTTAGAAAAAAAAGTAAAACAGGTAGAAACTTGACTGTAAGCAAAATTATATAGTTCTGTTTCCTTTTTTAAAAATAAATCACTGCTTTATTTAGCAAGTAAGCTGTACAGCATTAAGCTGACACACTCATCAGCTTGTGTTACCAAATTTATCCGCACCACTGCCAACCAAATCTGTCACAAAAACACTCAGCAGGTGAGGCCCTCTGCTCCCATAGTGCCAACCTCTGAGCACAATATTGTAAACAGGTAACAGGTAGGGAAACCCTCCTGACTGCTTGTGGGACCGAATCACCTTTGGTCTCAAGTTCTGGGGGAATTCAAACTGTTAACCTTATGCTAGTGTACCCAAATGTACAGGCTCAGATAATCTGTGCTTCGGGGGAATGCCAGATATCTTTTGCCTAAGGGCACCTAACCAGGTATCCAAAATGATCCCTTACAACTCTTTAAAAGACCTTAAGTATATTCTTACCTTTTTTCAGTTTGATAACACCATCAAGCTTATGAACAGTTTTGTCAGTCTTAATCCTCCATACGTCACATGCAAAACAAAGAACTTTGAACACACACCCAGGCAGTCTCTTTAAAACATAGATTTACTTAAAATGGATAAAAATATGGTAAATGTAAACACAGAACAATATATCACAAAGCATACAACCACATAAAGAAAAGGTTAAAGTACAAAACATGAACTCCTACCACAATACAATTAGACTTTTTCTGTCTAATATATTATCTCTTTACAATGCTTAAGTTAGATCAAAGATCTTGTTTCTTAAGAGTCCAAAAAGATATGACACAAAGACCAGACACAAGTCCTAGTTAAACTGTGTCTCTCTCACACACCACTTCTATGATGTCATCTAGCTCATCCTTTTAGAATATAAAAAATACACAAACAATGATCTTCCTGTCAGGAGATATTTTAAATACTGTGACTTCAGCAAAACTAATTTCCCAAATTATGACAGTCTTTAATCAAGCCTTTCCTTTGATCTTGTGTGGTTTCCGGTTCCCAAAGCAGGTCAAAGATTTTACAACTTTTCACACCATGGTGAATATAACATGTTTTCCTCTAAGATGCCATACAAGTTTACAAGCCCTATATCCTGGCAGCTGGGTCAGTTCTAATTAAGACAGGAAGACAGGAGACCCTTAATTAAGTCTCTCTAGTCTTTTAATTACCTCCTGGTTTCAGGTCACTTGTCACTTCACTGACCTGGGGGGCACCCATAGCACAGGATATCTCATGTGAGACACTCACATACCACATTCTATATTACAAATATCATAGAACAATCATAACCAGCTGGCCAAGCATCACACCATTAATATTTTGCTGCCAGGATGATGTAAGTACATAGAGCAGACCATGGGTGTAGGCCACCAGTGTCTTCAAATATTATTCTTGGCTGACATGTAAAGACAATGACAGGCTTGGAGTGAGTGAAGCTAGGGACACAGAGTACCTGTATCTATTACATGACATATTTTTAATAATATTTATTATTAAGAAATATATTTATATTTGTTTACATAACGTAATATTAAGATGAGGAAGTAAGAAGTTCACAGTGTCTGAAGCTAGGCACACTGAAATAGGCCCCTGAGAAGGAAAAGGAGGAGGAGGAAGAGGAGGAGGAAGTTCAGAATGACTGTAAACTGTGAAACAGTGAAGACTGTTTTATAATGTAAATATTATTTATTGTTTTAGTACTGATTTCTTTAATAATATTTAAAAAAAACATAAAACATTTTCTATTATGCTTCCCATTTCTGACTGATCACAACTGTTTAATCTAGATTAAATTGGTGATGTCATTTCCTGTATTTTAGGACACCAGTTCTATTTTGTTTATTTGCAGAAATGGGGCAATGATTAAAGAGCTGCTGACATGCTTCAGGCAGGGAGGCAGACAACGTACAGTTGCCTGCCCTAGGAGCTTTTTTAGCCATAAATGGGATCTTTTGGTCCACAGGATAAAAAGTAGTTAATCTCATAAAGTCCAGCTCGTAACTTCCTGATATGGGTCAAGCGGCTGATGAGCGATGCAGCCCTTCTCCTAAAAATAGCCGAATGATGATGTGAGATATGGAACAGGGCTGCATGTGGTCTATCTCAAAACAAAAGGAGAACCGCACTTCCAAAGTCAAACAACCCAAGCACAGTCAAATGCTGCTGTAAAATCTTTTCAATTTATTTTGCATACTGCAAAAATAATAAAAGTGAATAAAGCAGCCATGGTGGGGATTCCAACCAATAGCCCCCACAGTTGCTTTATTCACTTTTGTTATTTTTGCAGTATGCAAAATAAATGTAAAAGATTTTGCAGCAGTATTTGACTGTGCTTGGTTTGTTTGACCCTGGAAGTGCAGTTGTTCTCTTATTTTGGGGTTTTGTCCTGTTGAATGTTAGCCACTGTGGGACTGCACCCCACTTGTCTTCTGTTTGAGTGTGAGCAGCACTTGGATTTTCGGCAGACGGTCTATGCAGCTAGTAATGGAATAGGGAAGGGGCTGCCTAAATGTACTGAGATTGTCTTTGCAGGCAGGTATACTAATATACTGTATATATTAGCCCCATACATGTATACATGTCAGTAAAGATAATCTCTGTACGTTTAGGCAGCCCTCTCCCCTGCTTCCATTACTAGCTCCATAGACTGCCTGCAACCCCTTTCCCTATATCATGTCATCATTTGACTATTTTTAGGGGCAGGACTGCAGAGCTCAGTGGCTACTCAGCTCGCATCACTAAGTTACGAGCAGGGCTTTATAAGCCAAATTACTTTTCATCCTATGCACCAAAAAATTCCATTTATGGCTAAAAAATTTATTAGGGCAGGCAACCACATGGTATGAGTTGCCTACCTAGGGCATTAAAACTTGTCAGCTGCTCTTTAACTGGGATCTCATGTATCTGTATAGTTCCTACAGGCCCACTGGATGTGGACATTTTTGGGCTGGCACAAGAAGAAAAAACTGAAAGCATTCTTATATTCTCTTTGTGAAATAAAACAGCCTTCTAAGATTACTTTAGCACTATATATTTATTAATATTTTACCACATCAGTTTTTTTATTATTATTCATGAGCATGACGTGAGTGATAGTGTTACTTGGACTCCATGAAAAATAGCAATGGTGATAAACAAATGATGCAAGCTTGGAATTTCACCTAGGGATAATGGACTAAAATAAGACTCTGGTTTTATTCTGTTGGTTTTTGGCACTGGAGTCAATGATTATAGGGACAGTTGGATGCATTTATATTGTGCTGCCACGCCAGCTAGAAGGTAAATTCTTGGACTGGTGCAAGAGGAATGAAAGTGGAAAAAGCATTTCTGCTTTCTTGTAAAAGCATGAAAGCCTGCCAAAGATGTTTTAATTATTAAATATTTATTCTTCTAGAAACATAGAAATTGTCAGCAAGTGAAGACCAAAAGTCCATGTAGTCTGCCTGAATAATACTCTTCCTCACCTCATGAATTACTGTCCTGATGGACTTCCCTTCTCCCTCAACCCCTTGCCTCCACACCTGACTTATTCACCTTGGTGTAACTATCTGCCCCTTACCATGTCCCAGCTATGCTTGAAATTGCTAATAATCTTTGCCCCACCACCTCTGCCAGTAGCTTTCTCCACACTCTTTCTGTGAAATAAAGCATCATACATATAACAAGCATTTGTCAATGCCGAATGTTATCTTGCCAGCATTGGCATTGGTAGTGCAGGAGTTAGAAAGATGCATAATAGGAATGGCAGTGAAGTATTGACCTGATGCCAACCCCACCCCCACCCTGCAGAGATGGACAGGTGTTGGGGTGTGACTTTGGGTCATTAGCCATAATGCTCATGCCATTTTACCTCACCCTACTCTGCAGACACTAACAAGTGTCGTGGTGTGTCTTGGGATCTTCGGATCTTATGCTCACCCCATTCCATAAGGAAATACGCTGAGATGGGTGCAGTATAGGAGAATGGGGTGAACTCTGGGGCTGAAGACTGCAATGCACACCTCGATGTCTGTCACTGGCTGCAGGGTGGAGGTGGAATGGCATGAGCATTACAGCTGACGATCCCAAGTCACACCCCTGATGCCTGTTAGTCTCTACAGGGTGAAGCATTATGGTTGGAAAACCTAACGCCACTAGTGTTTGTTGATATTTGCACTCAAGATTTTCAACATGAGCTTTTTTGTGACCCCACCTCATGAAGAGTGGCACTATCAGCTCATTTACCGAAAGGTGATTTTGCACAGCGACTGTGCCATTTGGTGTCACAGGTGTAAAAACAATTTTCAGGTGGGATGTGGAAAATGACAACTATACTGTTCATGAGGATGTGTAAACAAATGGCAATGTTGAAAATCTGGGGTGAAAATATGAAAAATTGGTGAAGTCATGAGCATGCATAGAAACTGTGCAACACACTCCCGTAACTTAATTATTTGGGGAATTTTTTTTAACCACATTTTCAACTCATGAACAGTGGCACTGTGATTTTATTAATCTGTCCTGAAAGTTGACTTCTCACAGTGACAGGGCCATTGTGTGCCACAGGTGGAAAAACACATTTCGAGCAGGATGTGAAAAATGACAGCTATACTGTTCATAAGGATTTGTGGAGAAATGGCAATGTTAAAAATATGGAGTGAAAATATTAAAATTTGTCTAAGTTACAAGTGTGCATGGAAACTGCACAATGCACTCTCATAACACAGTCATTTTTTTGGAATTTTTTCACCAAATTTGCAACATGGGCTTTTTGGGACCCCACCTCATGAACAGTGGCACTGTCATTTGGTTAATCAGTGACACAGGGAGGATGCAGGAAACTATCCTCTGGTCAGCCTCAGATCAGTAGTGGGTAAAGTGATGGAAGCACTGGTCAAGAAGAGGGTGGTCAGTTACCTAGAGGAAGAAGGGCTGCAGGATGATAGTCAGCATGGCTTCACTGCAGGTAGGTCATGCCAGACAAGCATCATATAATTTTTTGACTGGGTAACAAGAGTGGTGGACCAGGGAGGGGCAGTGGATGTGGTCTATCTGGATTTCTGGAAGGCCTTTGACTGTATTCCTCATAGAAGGGCAGTCAATGAGCTGGAGAGCATGAGGGTGGGGCTGAAAATAACAAAGTGGGTGGAAAGCTGGCTGACGGACAGAAACCAGAGGGTGGTAATAAACAGGGTGTACTCTAGTGAAGGGAGGATGATGAGTGGGGTGCCCCTGGGGTCAGTGCTGGGGCCCTTGCTGTTCAATATATTGATCGCTGACATAGCTGAGGGATTGAAGGGGAAGGTGTGCCTGTTTGTGGATGATACAAAGTTTTGCAACAGCGTGGACACCATGGGGGGGGTGGAGGCAATGAGAGGAGACCTAAAGAAGTTAGAAGAGTGGTCAGAAGTATGGCAGCTGAGTTTTAATACCAAGAAGTGTTCAGTGATGCACATAGGACATAACAACCCATAGGCCAAGCACATGATAGGGGGAGAGGAAATAAAAGAGTGAAGGCAGGAGAGGGACTTGGGGATTATAATTTTGGATGACCTCAAGGTGGGGAACCAGTGCAGGAAAGCAGTGGGCAGGGCAAATGGAATACTGGTATGCATAAGGAAGAGTATAATGAGCAGAAAGAGGGAGGTACTCATGCCCCCTACATGGTGAGGCTGCATTTGGAGTATGGGGTCCAGTTCTGGAGGCTGCACCTCTGGGGGTGGTGCCCCCAATCCCCTCCTATCTAAAGGATTCTTACTGTTAATCGGTCCTGAAAGGTGATTCTGAGCAGTGACCATGAAATCACCTTTCGGGGCTGAATAATGAGATGACAGTGCATGAGTTCATGAAATGGGGTTCCAAGAAACCCATACTGAAAATCTGGTACCAAAATTCCCAAAAATGGTTGAGATATCCACTTAAGTTGAAACCCCCCATTGCCTGCCATTATAAAGCTTATTGTGTTTTAGTCGGCTTTTGAAAGGTTCAGATGTGTTCCCACTTCACAGAAGATCACAGCATACAGGCCTGTCCACCAGATGCCCCCATCCTCCTTGCCAGTGCCCCCTTCTCTTAATACAATCCCTGATACCCTGCCTGACATGCTCATACCCTCATCCTTGCTACTGCCCCACACACCCTCCTGTGGGGGAGTACTAACTAGGCTGTCCTTCCTCCTGTGCCACCTCCCATCCACCCAGCTTCATACTCCCCCCTAGCAGATTACACCACTGCTCAAAACTCTGTCTATGTATCCTTGTAGATCCCCTCTCGGAACCCTAGCCCCTCTCTCACTGAGGTGAAGCCTGTCCTTCCAGTACAGGTTCTTATTCTCCCACATGTCCCTCCAATCCCCAATGTAGGTGAACCACTCCTTCCTGCACCATTCCCTCGGCCAGGTATTGAATTCCTTAATCCTTTGCTTCTGGACAGAACTGACTCAGGGGACCAGCAAGACCTTTGAGAATGCCAGAGATCTCACCTCATCTCTGCAGCCTTTTGCCAGCAACCTGAACCTCCTCTGTACCTCATATCTAGCCAAATCATTGATCCTAAAATGGATGATGAGGTGCTGTTTACCCTCCACCATCTTTGCCTCTTAATTAATTTTCTGCACCGCCCTCACAGATTCCATCCCAGGTTTGCAGATGGCAAACAAATCTGATAGATTTCTTTGACTGGGTGACCAAGGAACTAGATCAAGGTGAAGTAGTGAATGTATCCTACCAAGATTTCAGGAAGGCATTTAATACCATTCCACATAGGAGACTAGTAAGCAGGCTGGGTAGCGTTAGGAGTGGGTCCAAAGGTGGTAAATTGGATAAGAAATTGTTTGGGGGATAGGTGAAAGAGGGTGGTGGTAAACAGAAATAATTCCAAGGAAGACAGGATGCCCAGTGGGGTGCCCCAGGGATCAGTGCTGGTACCAGTCCTCTTTAATGTCTTCATAAGTGACACTGCAGAAGATTTGAAAGGGAAGGTCTGCCTCTTTGTGTATGACACCAAAATCTGCAATAGGGTGGACACCCTGGTGGTGGTGGTGGGGGGTGGATAGGATGATCAGAGATCTAAGAAAACTAGAGACGTGGTCAAGCGTATGGATTCTGGGTTTCAATTTAAAAAAAGTGCAGAATAATGTACTTAGGGCACAGAAACTCAGGGGCAGAGTACTAAATGGATGGAATGGTATTGACGACTACCAAACAGGAAAGACAGCTGGGGGTAATTATATTGGATGATCTAAAGGTGCCCAAGCAGTGTGACAAGGTAGTCAGGCTGGCTAGTGGAATGCTGGGGTGCATAGGGAGAGGTATCACCAGCAGAATGAGGGAGGTGGTGTTGTCTGTGTATAGATCATTTGTAAGGCCCTACCTAGAGTACTGTGTCCAGTTCTGGAGACCTCATCTCCAGAAGGACATAGACAGAGTGGAGGCAGTCCAGAGATGGGCAACTAAAGTGATGCAGGGTCTGCATCAAAAGCCCTATGAGGAGAAACTAAAGGACCTCAATATGTACACCATGGAACAAAGGAGGGAGAGAGGATATATGATAAAGACCTTTAAATACAACACAGGGATAAATAAGGTACAGGAGAGGAGTATTTTTCAAAAGAAAAGATGCTCAAGAAGAAGGGGACATGCTATGAAGCTGGGGGTGGGGTAGATTTAGGAGAGATGTGAGGAAGTACTTCTTCAGAGAATGAGTGATGGATTCCTGGAACAGCTTTCCAGCAGAGGTGGAGAGGGCAAAAACAGGGGTGGGGTTCACAGATGCAGGGAATAAGCACAAATGAATCATAGTGGAAAGGAAGGAGGGAGGAAAAAAGAGCTGTAGATCGGGCATGGTCTGATGTAACAGTGTAGGAAGGGAGACATGGGCTAACTGGATGGGCCAAGTGGTCCTTATCTGCCATCAAATTCTGTGTTTCTATGTTTCTAATACTCCAGTTTCCCCTTCTGTGCTCTCTATGATTCTCCCTATCCTTTCCATGTCCCAAATAGATGTTGCACCCAGAAGGAATATGATGACCCCTACCCTTCCACCCCCCCACCCCATCACTCTGTCCACCCCTTTAGGAATTGAATCTCCTATGACTAGGATCTTCTTAGAGGTCTTCCTCCCATGATCCCCTCTGGTTGTCATAATGTCAGCAAGCTTTCTCCTCTTCTCAATCAACTCTCAGCAAAGAAGTGCAAAGTAATGCACCTGAGAAACAAAAACCCAAGGGAAGATTACACAGTGTGTGTGTGGAGGGGGGATATTAACGACAACAAAAATGGAAAGGGACTTGGGGTAGTCACGTTAAACAACCTAAAGGTAGGCAAGCAATGTGAGAAGACACTAAGGAGGGCTGGGAGGGATACTGGGATGCATAGAGAGAGCCAACACCAGTAGAAAACAGGAAGTTGTTATCCCTCTGTACAGACGGTTGCTGAGACCTCATCTGGAATACTGTGTGCAGTTCTGGAGACCTCATCTCCGCAAAGACAGAGACAGAATGGAGACAGTCCTGAGGAAGGCAACAAAAATGGTGCATGGTCTGCGTCAGAAGCCATATGAAGAGAGACTAAAAGAGCTTAATAGTATATCCTCGAAGAAAGGAAGGAGAGGGAGGACATGATAGAAACTTTCAAGTACTTCAAGGGAATCAACAAGGTCCAAGAGAGTAGCATCTTTCAGAAAAAGAGATGTGTAAGAACAAGGAGGCACAATTTCATGATAGAGGGGGAACGACTCGGGGGCAACATGAAGAAATATTTTTTCACAGAGAGGGTGGTGGATGCATGGAACAGCCTTCCTGAGGAGGTTGTGGGGTCAAAAACAGGGGGGAATTTAAGAATGCACGGGACAGACATAAGGCAATTTAGTGGGAAGTAGGAGGAAGTAGGCTGTTGGTAAAACTAGGATCTGCAATTTGTCAATAGGTAGGGAAATGGGCAGACTGGGTGGGCCAAGCAGTCCTCATCTGCTGTCAAAGTCTATGTTTCTATGTTCTTCCTAGGGGGGTGTCAGGTACCCGCACCTCCCCCAGTGGTGTGAAATAATTCACAGTTGATATTGAGAGAGTCTAATGTACTTTCTCTGACCTTTTATTGCTGCCCTCCCCTTTTTCATCACCCTGAAGCCCCCTCGGTCAGTGGGCCTTTGGCAGAGGGAAGAGGGGTTCAGAAATATTAGGCCTCCAGCTCATCTGGAGATGCAGCAGAGATATTTCTTTCCTAGCAGCTAAAAGCTGCACTGGAGCTTTGCAAATCTACTACAGACTGGGTGATAATATTCCAGGCTCCAGACTGTGTCCCTGGGATGAGAGTCTCACACTAGTGGAACAACTAAGAGGTGGCTCAGGACCGCAGGAGGAGCCACAGTGTATCACCAAAACTGAAACAGAAATCAGAGTCAGGCTACAAGCATCCTAGAAGATCCAAAGAAATCCACATAATCTTGAAGTGATTTAAACACTTCATTAGTACAAAAAATAAAGAGTTGCACCCTCCTACTGGCACCTGATGTTTCACGTCACTATCGCACGCTTTTTTCAAAGGCCCTTTGAAAAAGTGTAAGGTAGTGATGCAAAACATCAGGTGCCAGAGTAGGAGAGTCCTGCCCTTAATTTTTTTGTACTAATGAAGTGTTTAAATCACTCCAAGATTGTGGGAATTTCTTTGGGACTTCCAGGATGTTTGTACCCTGACTGATTTCTGTTACATCCTACCATAACTGCACTCCATCTTGTCCTATACTGGTCTATGCTTGCCTCCCTCTTCAAAAATCCCACTAGACCACTATCAACTATGCCAGCCCCCTGCTCTTATATCTTGTGATGCTTACTATTTGTGGCCCTGATTCAAACCTCGCTCAACACCCTACTATGTATATTGTAGGGTGTATTGCTGTTACTAGATAAGTTGACTTACTTTCCTGCTCTGAGATGAGCAGTGTTCCCTTTTTACCTGCATCCCACCCTGCAGGTGCTCCTCAACAGATACCACACTCCTGCCTCATGGCACTCACACTAACGGGTCTCTCAAGCAATGGGTTGCTTGGCCTTCTGGGATGTTTGAACAGAGGGTGGTAGTAAATAGAATTCATTCTAAGGAAGAGAGGGTGTCCAGTGGGGTGCCCTAGGGATCAGTGCTGGTACCGATCCTCTTTAATGTCGTTATAAGTGACACTGTAGAAGATCTGGAAGGGAAGGTCTGCCTCTTTGTACATTACACCACGATCTGCAATAGCGTGGACTCCCCGGTGGTGATCATGGTGGAAAGGATGAGCAGAGACCTGAGAAAACTAGAGGAGTGGTCAAGGGTATGGCAGCTGGGTTTCAATTCAAAATAGTGCAGAATAATGTACTTAGGGCACAGAAACTCAGGGGCGGAGTACAAAATGGGCGGAGTTGTACTGATGACTACCAAACAGGAAAGACAGCTGGGGGTAATCATATTGGATGATCTAAAGGTGCCCAAGCTGTGTGACAAGGCAGTCAGGATGGTTAATGGAATGCTGGGGTGCATAGGAAGGGGTATCACCAGCAGAATGAGGAAGGAGGTGTTGTCTGTGTATAGATCATTTGTAAGACCCTTACCTAGAGTACTGTGTCCAGTTCTGGTGACCTCATCTCCAGAAGGACATAGACAGAGTGGAGACGGTCCAGAGATGAGCAACTAAAATGATGCAGGGTCTGCATCAAAAGCCCTATGAGGAGAAACTAAAGGACCTCAATATGTACACCCTGGAACAGAAGAGGGACAGGGGATATATGATAAAGACGTTTAAATACCTCACGGGGTTAAAAAGGTACAGGAGAGGAGTATTTTTCAAAAGAAAAAGTGCTCAAAAAGAAGGGGATATGCTATTAAGCTGGGGGGGAGAAGATTCAGGAGAGCTGTGAGGAAGTACTTCTTCACAGAATGAGTGGTGGATTCCTGGAACAGCTTTCCAGCAGAGGTGGAGAGGGCAAAAACAGTTGTGGGGTTCACAGATACAGGGGTTAAGCACAAATGAAACATAGTGGAAAGGAAGGAGGGAGGAAGAAAGAGCTGTAGATCAGGCATGGTCTGATGTAATAGTGTAGGAAGGGAGACATGGGCTAACTGGATGGGCCAAGTGGTCCTTATCTGCCATTAAATTCTGTTTCTAATACTCCAAATTCCCCTTCTGAGCTCTTTAAGATTCTCCCTATCCTTTCCATGTCCCAAATGGATGTTGCACCCAGAAAGAATTTAATGACCCATACCCTTTCTCCCCTCCCCTACCACTCTGTCCACCCCTCTTGGAATTGAATCTCCTACGACTAGGATCTTCTTAGAGGTCTTCCTCCCATGACTCCCTCTGGTTGTCATAATGTCAGCCAGCTCCCTCCTCTCAACCAACTCTCAGCAAAGAAGTGCAAAATAATGCACCTGGGAATCAAAAACCCAAGAGAAGAGTACGGGGGGGGGGTATTAACAACAACAAAAATGGAAATGAACCTGGGGTAGTCATATCAGATGACCTAAATGAAGGCAAGCAATGTGAGAAGGCACTAAGGAGTGCTAGGGGGATATTGGGATGCATAGGGAGATGCATCACCATTAGAAAACAGGAAGTTGTTATTCCTCTGTACAAACAGTTTTTGAGACCCCATCTGGAATACTGCATGCAGTTCTGGAGACCCCATCTCTGCAAGTATATAGACAGGATGAAGGCAGTCCAGAGGAGGGCATCTAAAATGGTGCAGAGTCTGCACCAGAAGCCATATGAAGAGAGATTAAAAAAGCTTGATATGTATATCCTCGAGGAAAGGAGGGAGAGGGGATACATGATAGAAACTTTCAAGTACCTCAAGGGAATCAACAAAGTCTAACAGGGTAGCATCTTTCCAAAAAAGAGATGTGTAAGAACAAGAGGGCACAATTTCAGGATATGGGGGGACAACTCAGGGGCAACGTGAGGAAGTATTTTTTCACAGAGATGATAGTGGACTCATGGAACAGCCTTCCTGAGGAGGTCGTGGGGTCAAAAACAGTAGGAGAATTTAAGAATGCATGGGACAGACATAAGGCAATTCTAGTAGGAAGTAGAAGGAAGTAGGCTGTTGATAAAACTAGGATCTGCAGCTATCAATAGGTAGGGAAATGGGCAGACTGGGTGAGCCAAGCAGTCCTTATCTGCTGTCAAAGTCTATGTTTCTATGTTCTTCCTGGGGGGTGTCAGGTACCTGCACCTCCCCCAGTGGTGTGCAATAATTCACAGTTGATATTGAGAGAGTCTAATGTACTTTCTCTTACCTTCCCTTGCCACCCTTCCCTTTTCACACCACCCTCAATCACCCTGGGTCAGTGGGCCTTTGGCAGAGGGAGGGGGTTCAGAGATATCAGGCCTCCAGCTCATCTGGTGATGCAGCGTAGATATCTCTTCCCTACCAGCTACCAGTTGCACTGTAGCTTTGCAAATCTACTACAGATTTTGACTTTGATTTATTTTTATTTTATTGGTTTCACCAGGAAATGGACTGGATCCGAAGATCCTTTTTCAGCCACACCTGGGGGAGGGGTACAAAAGTTCAACATAATAAATACAAGGGCCAGGATATTCAGACTGTGCCAGAAAGATGCGCAATAGAGGAGAAGGGCAAATCCAGTGCGCCATGGTGCAACGGGCATGATATTTAAACCATGCATAGGACAAGCTGCACCTGCGCAATACGGCTGGATATCGCCCCCGATGCGCCATAGTGCAATGAGGACTGCGCAATGGGGCAGGGACGATGTGCAATAGCGCCCCTAGAGATGCGCAGGGACAAATCCAGGAATCAGCTGAGCAGCAACCAGGGATGTGCAAGGTGCAGAGGAGCATGCACCAGGACAGACAGCCCCAGCCCCCCCACACCCGACCAGGACAAGGCCCCTAGAGGTGGACCCAGTACCCCATGAGTAGTACAGTCAGATGGGTGCAAAAGGGACCACCGACCCTCTAACCACAGTTACGAGCCACCAGCAGATGCACACCAGTAGACCCCAGCCGCTGGGCACTGCACTCCTGGACCATCCGCCGGCCAACAGGACCAGGACACAATGATGGCAAAGCCCCACCCATGCCACATCCCCATCCCAATGATGCACCCCCCAGGACAGTGCGTCTGAGACACCTAGCCCAGATGCGTGACCAAACAGTGCATGGCAATGAAGGCAGTCCTCCACCCCCATGCCTATGCATCCAGTCATCTCAGAGCGCATGGCACACCCACCACATCACCACTGTGACTACCCAATGCAGGTGGTGGGACCATCCACCAACACAACCACAACCACATCCCACACAAGGCCCTCCACCATGTCCCCAATGGAGACACAGCAAGGTGGGTGATCCAGCACCGGTACCCAAGGGAACCCGCATGTAACCAGGTCCGCCACGGATGGCACCACATGTAGGAAGGCCCCCAAACACAGGAGCAGAGCAAGGGACCTCACACATGCACCTACCTTTGCCACAGCACTGATCTCACCAGGCAACACAGCACCCTCCTGTGGAGCATGGAGGCACACGCCAAACAGGAAGCAACACAGGGCACACCCAAAGCCCCCCTCTGACTCGGTCTCATGGGTACCCTGGCAAGCATCCTATCAAAGCTGTGTGATAGACACTGCCAGTGTGAATCCCATGGTACCTTGTAACCTGCAGGCTGCCCGCCACCAGGCAGCCGTTGAGCCTGCCATGTAGCAGGCACCCCATGAGCCTGCACACACTGACGGCAGGCGCATGGGCCTGGGTCATCCCACAACCACCAGTCCACCAGCCGCATGCAGCAGGTCCCCATGTGACAGCCACTGGCCCACAGGCACCACCCCAGTCCACTTGGACAGAATGAAGGGGGCATCCAGTGGCACTGCCTACAGTGGCAACAGGGCCGACAAGCCAATAGGCATGGGGTCGGAGTGCCAGCTGCAAGGGCACCGTGTCTGCAAGGTGACAGGTACGGCCTGCCCCTGAAGGCACGCTGGCAGATGAGCATGTGGTGGTGGTAGTCACATGACCATGCGGACCCCAGTGGCGCATGCAGGCGGGGCAGTGGCAATAGCCACAGCTGCACAGGCAAAGGCCACACTGACAGGGGGGCCTGGGAACTGCCACACGCACCACAGCCAGTATCACACAGGTGAACAGTGCACAGGGCACACCACACATGCCCTGTATAGATAGCCCTTGTCCCCAACCCACACCTGTGGAGGAGCACCACCAGGCACACCCATGCCCATCCCAGCCCCACCAGACAGCAGCCATGAACCACTACAGCAAGGCTCCATGCCCCAGCTGCAAATCAGAGACAGACACAGATGTAAATAGAAAATTATGCATTATTACAACAATAAGGGAACAAAACCTATTTACATATATGTACATCAGGGGAGGGGTATGGGTAGGAAGCTATAAGGGGGGTAGGGAAAAGGATCAGGGGACGTGGGGAAAGGCAATGGTTGGGGTCAAGGGTGTGTGGGGAACAGTCCAGGTGGGGAGGGGCAAAGATGGGGGCCATCAGGCCCTATTGGTGGCCCCGGTCCTCCACCATCACCCTCCGGCGCCTGTGATGCCTCCTCCCAGACCTCTGGTCATGTTGCTGCAGCAGTTCAAGTATGTCCCTCACCACCTGCAGGAGCTCCTGGAGGGTCCTCTCCACTGCCTCCCAATGATGGCCACCTAGGACAAGGGAGTGGAAACAGTATGAGTGCCTGGCCAGGATAACGCAGCCCACCCAATGTGCACGGTGTTCATCAGTGACCGACGCCCCTGGGATGGCATGCAACCACCCACAGTGGGTGCACCCACATGAGCCACCAACCCGTGTAACCACAGCCATGCAAGCCACTGCACACCATCACCGCCCATGCACCGCACACCACCACCCTGGCCGTCTGACTTCATGCCAATGCAGTGTGATGGCAGTGGAACAGCCAGGCATCAAGTGTACCCACAGCCCACCCGTGACACCCGCCCACATGTGCGAGGCCACAGGATGGTGCAGAGGACACCACGGGTAGTGCACAGCCAGAGGGGCCATGCCACCCCCTCACCCCTGCAAGCCACCTTGCACATATGTATAGGGGAAAACGGTACTCACCTGCAGCCCGGTCATCTTGGCGCTGCTGCCCCGCAGCGCCACCCGTGATGGCTGGCCGATGCCCCTCTCCCCCTGCATGGTCCTGCCCCTGGCCAGCCACTGCCAGCCATGCTCTCAGCCTGTCTTCAGGGCCTAGGAGGGAAACATGGAGAGACATACATCAGTACCTGTCTAAACCATAGGCCCCCACCCCCTGACCTGTGTGACATGCCACACAGTGTGTCCGGGTTGCGGTGGTGCAGGGCAGTCATGGTGCACCCCCACAGCCGCCAACACACATGCTGACCCACCCTCCGGATGTGGGGCATGGTGACCATTGTGCCCCAAGGACTGTTGGATGAAACTGGTGAAGGTCAATGTGCACCTACCTGGCCGTGGCACTGCACCCCTCTGTACACGTGCTTGCGGGTGCCTCAGCCTGTCTGGGTCCCACAGCTGCAGGTCACCATAGCAGTGGCAACACTACTCTGCTGTGCGCTGGCTGCCATTTGCCTCCTCCAAGCCATCCGCAACCTCCTGCCACACGACCATCCATGGCCTCTGGAGGGGCACCTGGCCAAAGAGGGCCCCAGTGTGTGGCTGAACAAGGGCCATGAGGTTGGTGAGCTCCAGGTCACCCCATATTGGAGCATGACATTCCCTGGTGTGCAGCATGTCCCTCGCTAACCAGACATCAAAATGGCGTCCAGTAGCACACGTGGACCATGTGCGGAGCTAGTGCACTGCTGCGCTGCCATTCACAATCGCGCAGGCACTGAGCGGTGCAATAAGAAAGCAGCCATGCAGCTGCACGGTGCCTAGAGGGCAGAGGTCATCTGCAGGGTCAAGGGTCTGGCCATGCACAGAGTACCACTGCACTATTGGGGCCCCTCGTATGGTGCATGGTCAGGGTGTGTCACCAATGCTGTGCAGTGGCCTACTGTGCAGAGGCACGATGGGAACCACGGTGCAGTGGCACAATAAGGACATGATGGCACTGTGCAAGCTGCACTATAGCGCATTTGCCCCATAGTTCGTACAGCGCATGAGCACCACAGGCACGATAGTGGCTGGGTACTGTGCTGCCTCCTGCACAATGTGCATATGCTGAGCCACTGGCGTATGTGTCGGCAGTGCATGCATGCATGCTGTTGGGCCGACTGCGCACATCACAGTGATGCACCCCGACTTGAGCATGCACAACTCCATTGCGCAAGGTGCAGCCGGGTGATATTCAGCCATGATATGCAAATCAGCTCATGAGCCTTTCCACGGTGCACCCGCTGCATTTGCATCCCATTACAGTTGCAAATTACCTCATTTGCATGCGTTGCGCTATAAGGGCGCCATGGAACTGCACAGGCCATGGATCAGTATTGCAGCCTTTGAAGGTAAGCATCATGCTGTGGAGCCATCAGTACAGTGGTCTACGAGGGCGGTGTGGCACTGAACAGTTCATGGTAACACCTGTCCGTTTCCACAGGTACAGGCATGTCCGAATGTGAGGAGAATGAGGAGCAGGGGAGGGTGCGTAAGTGAAGGCTGAACTTCACTGGGGTGGAGTCGGATGCCCTATTCGAGGCCTACCTGGACAAGGAGCCACTCCTGAGTAGACATAGTGGCACACCACAGGCCCAGGCGACAGCATGGGAGGAGGTAGCATGTGCAGTCAACCAGCAGGGCAGCCACCAGCGTTCTGTGCAGGAATGCAAGAAGAAGGTTGGCACTGACAGAAGGAGGATCAAGAAGAAGGTGGCCGCCATCCAGGTGGCACATTCCGCCACAGGCGGGGGACAGCAGTTTGTGCCATGCCTGATGCTGCGGGAGGAGCAGGTGGCTGGCAGCATGCGGCACTGTGCCATTGAGGGTGTGCCTGGTGGAGGCTTCCAGACAGGCTGCAGCCCATCACTGCATGGTAGGAACGGTGGTAGCAGTGTGAAGGTGGCAGGGGGTTGGGGCCAGGGGTCGATCAGCACCGCTAATGGTACTGTGTTCCCTTTCAGCTCCCAAGCATCTGCATGGAGCAGCGTGGGAGAGTATGTCCACCGAGGGTGCGGCCCTGGAACAGGTGGAATGCCCATCCACCTCCACCGGTGTCCGAGGGTATGACATCCAACAGCCCTGCATGGCTGTCCGGGCTGATGCCTGTGGCGCGGGTGCCGACGAGGCCCCGGCTGTGTTCCAGCAGGATGCCAGGCATGGTGTCCTGTATGCTGTGACACAGATCGGGGCTGACTCCAGCACCGATGATGATGTGATGTACATCCCAGACAGTGATGTTGGTGTGTCACACGGGTCACCTTCGACATGCGACCACCAGGGCAGCTGTGCAGGCAGCAATGGCATGGTTGACTGCCCACTGGCCGCTGTCACCGTCATGTCTGTGGCGTCCATTGGAGAAGCACTGGTGTGCGGCCATGGCAGTGGTGTAGGTGGTGCTGATGTAGCAGTGCTGGTGTTGCCCAGTGCTCAGCAGCCAGAGGGGCGGTGGCAGCAGCTGGACAGTGTTGAAGGGGGGCTGGTGGCGGCGGGTGGCAATGGTGCACCGTGTGAGGTAATACCCCAGGATGGCACTGCCGTGCAGTGCCCACCATCGTGGGGCACTGCGCCGCAGGGCCAGGTCTCACCCATGGGTCAGCATGGTGTCCATGTGGACGACCCCTTGGAGGACCACAGCCATTTGTTCCAGGCCTCTGTGGATCAGCAGGTCCAGCTCATGGTAGCAGTGGATGCACTCCATGCGGAGCTGTACCAGGTGGAGGAGCGGCACAGCAGGGACCATGCCCTGCTCCTGGCAGAGTTAGCTCGGCAGCGGGTGGACATGACTGCAGCCATGGATAGGCACACCACTGTGGTGACAACTGTTCTGGCAACACTGGCTGACCAGTTGTGTGCCCAGCCACCGCATACTCCTCAGAGTGCAATGTCCACCCCTCAGGCCCAGCATCTGGTGACCCCAGCCATGTCGACGCCAGGTTCAGCTGTGGGCATACCAGGCACTCCTGGTGCGGGTATGTTTGGTGGCCTGCCGACACCTGCACAAACCCGGTCAAGTTCATGCAGCATCACCCCTGGGGGACCATCTGTGCAACCCCATGAGGCCACTGAGCAGCCTGTGCTGGCTGGCAGGCCTCAGTGGAGCCGCCTATGCATCCATGGTGGCAGTGCTACTGTGCAGTGTGACTGACCCTAACCCCTCCATGACCGCTGTCTGCCACCACCCTGTGTGCACTGTAGTGTTCCGTATGCGACGCATGGGTGTGGTACCCAGTCTTGCACACACAGGGGCCCTGTGCACACCCACCCGGCCATTGGCCACTGTGGCGTGTGCATGATGATGCCAGCATAGCGCTATCTGCCACTAAGCAACAGTGCTCAGCATCTGAGACACGCCCAGTGCCTGCCTCTGGGTGTGGCTCTGTTGGGTCCGTGTGGGTGGGGGCGAGTGGGGGGGTCTGCATGTGGCTGTGTGGGAAGAGGATGGGGGGGTGTGCATGCTGTGTGCAGCCCTGCTGTGTTCCACCATGGTGTCCAAGCCCCCACCCATTCACACACCCCTGCAGCTGACCCAGGATGGGTGTCTGCCTCTGCCTGTTTGTCGGCTGTGCTTGGATACCCGGGGCATGCTTGTGGACAAGTTCACCTACCTGTGTGGTCCATAGTGCTCCTCTGCAATGGTGTCCCAGTGCTGCTGCGCCATCTGGGCCAGCCAGGGATCCCTTCGCCCAGGGGGTGGCTGCCAATCGTCCATATCATCCCCACTGTTGTCCCCCTCTTCAACCTCAATGGCTATCCCACTGTCGGTGGCCATGTTGTGCAGGATGCAGCAGGCTAGGAATAGCCCACAGGCCTTTGAGGGGCTGTATTGTAGGGCACCACCAGACCTGTACAGGCAATGGAACCGAGCCTTCAGCTGCCCGAACACCCACTCAATGATGTTCTGTGTCATGGCATGTGTCTCATTGTACTGTTGCTGCGCTGGGGTCGAGGGCCGCCGGTATGGTGTGAGCAGCCTGGGCCAGAGTGTGTTACCACTGTCACCTGTGTGTTGTGAGGTATCGTTAGTATGGGTATCTGTGTCACTGTGCCCCTGGCCTTCCAGGCCGCATCCCATGGCACCCCTGCTGTTGCACCACACACAAACACACACACCCTGTTACCCCATCATCTGGCGTGCATTGCATACTTGCCTACGAGATGGCCAGGGAGGATGTCCCCCCTCTTGAACCTGTGGCACAGTGCAGACTGGTGCCAGATGAAGGCATCTTGTGCTCCCCCAGGGTGCATGGCACAGACATTGATTATGTGCCCCCTGGCATCGCACACCACCTGGCAGTTGACGCTTTGGTATCCCTTGCGGTTGATGTATGCAACCCCCTCTGGGCCAGGTGGTGTGTGGATGCCAACATGGGTGCAGTCGATGGCCCCTAGCATGCCAGGCAACTGTGCTACCCTGTGGAACTCCTGCATGTTTGCTGTATGCTCTGCCTGTGTACTGGGGAAATGGATGTACTCCGCAGCATGTGGCAGCAGAGTGCTGAGGAATTGTGTGAGGATGCATGACGTGGCTGACTGAGTTATGCCTGTTGTGTCACCTGTTGGTCTCTGGAAGGTGCCTGTGGCGAGCAGGCACATGGCAGCCGTGACCTTTGTCTCCACCAACAGGGCATAGCTCCGTCTTGGGGGTGCCTGCATCTCCTCACTGCACAGCTCACAGAGCAGCCTCAGAATGGCCCGGTTCAGGTGGTACCTGCCCACGATCTCGGTGTCACTGTACAGCTTGAAGCTGCCATGGGCGCAGTATAGTCTGTTCTGGGCATACCACCAATGGACCCTTCCACGGCCGTGCCTCCCTGCACCCTGGCTCCTCACACCCCTCATGACTGCCTCCATCTGGAAGGTTGCACTGGCCATGTCCAGGGTTATTGTTCCCCCCCCGAGCGGCTCTCTACCCGGTCCCCCTGGCTGTGTGCTGCTGGCCCTGCCTCTGCACCGGGTGCACCCCCTGGCACTGCTAAACACACACATGCACACACATTCCCTGTGACCCCCGTCCACCTCTGGACCACTCCTGTGCTGCTTTCTGTTGCCCTCACTCCCTGCTGCTATGTTCCGTCTCCCTGCTGCTATGGCTCCTCATGCATGAAGCTTCCTCACCCAGTTTGCTCCCTTTATTTTGGCTCAGTTCGCTATTGCGCAACTTCCGATTGCTCCTTCTGTTGCACACGTTACCTGCTGTTGAATATCGCAGTGCACCACATATTCATGGTTACGCCCCCCTGCCGTTGCACATGCATTCATTTCCATTGCGCTCTTGTGCATTGGATTTTGAGCTGCGCATCTGCTGCCGCTGAATATCACATTTTGGCACATTTCAGTGAGTGCTCAGGCGCATCCCTATTGTGCATGGCGCAACTTCTCTGAATATCCCTGCCAATGTATACAAAATACAGAATTAATTTAAGCAAAGTAAAGTTACATAACTTATATTCACAACCAAGCAAAACATATACAACATCACCACACTATTACAGAAGTTCAGGTTCAATCATACATACGATACTTAGCAACACATTTTTGGGACAAAGATCTACTTCCTTATTTTAAAAATCCTTATCCTCATGTAACCTTATCACACCTACAGTCTGAAGCTCTTTCAAGGTTGCTCTCTAATGTTCTCTTAAAGATAGCTCATTTGCTATTGATGTCCACATTCATATGTGTTAAATTGTTAATCATTTTTGGACCATATGTTGTTATTGAACATCCAGCTGTTTTTGTATTAGTCTTTTTTCTAAGAATAATCTTCTTGAGGTAGCTCTCAGTACTCTTGAGGTAGTTGTATGCTGAAAGCACATCAACAAGATTAATGGAGTGCTTTTGTGATTCTCTGTGTCAGATGAAGGGTCCCACATACATGATATAGGTTCTAATGATGTTCCATTTTATTGGTGCAGCCTATAGCAAATCTTATGATGTCATTAAAGGTCACTATATATTTTTGCAGCAGTGTATCTGAGGCATTTACTAGCAACACACAATTATATTCCAATGCTGGTAACAAGACTTGATTTTCGATAAGTTGTCTTGCCTGTGTCGTTAAGCAGTTTTTGTTTCTGTACAAGAAACCCAATTTGTTATTTACTTTCTGAGTCATTTTTGATATATGGTCTTTAAAGTTAGACTACTGTCCAAATTGACTCCCAGATAGTTAAACCCATCCACTTGTTCTAATTTAACACCATTTTTATCTATATTAGATAAGGTGTTCCCTTCTAACCTGCGTGTTAAGTCAAATAACATTGTGACAGTTTTTTTCTCATTTAATAAGATTTTATTCTTCACAAACCACTTTTGCACATCCCAATATATGGGCTGAAGTTTGGCTTGTAGGTCTACTCCACTCTGTGATCCACAGTAAATTACTGTATCATCAGCATACATAATAACTGAAGCTCTAGTACAAATTGTTGGTAAATCATTTATAAACAAACACAATAGGAGTGGACCAAAAACAGATCCCTGTGGTATCCCTGTATAGATACTTCTCAAAGCTGATGTTACTGAGCCAATTTTAACTTGCTGCATTCTAGCTGATAAATAATGTTAAAAGCAAGCAGTGGCATAGGATCCCACCCCTAGCTTCCTTAACTTGGATATCAGAATAGGGTGGTCCACCAAGTCAAAAGCCGTGGTCAGGTCAGTGAAAATACCTCCTGTTAGAAGGCTTTTACCCATGTTATTGTAGATATTACCTGTTAACCTGACCAAGGCCATCAATGTACTGTACCCCCTTCTGAACCCATACTGATTTTCATTTAATAGACCGTATTTCTCTAGGTATTCATTTAGTTGTTTTGTAACTATTTTTCCAAAATTTTAGCAAGCGCTGGTAATACAGATATTGGTCGATAATTTGAAACCTGTTGTTTGTCCCCAGATTTGTAAATGGGTGATATTATTGCAATTTTCCATAAATCTGGGATTTTATTTGTACACAGTAAATGATTAAAAATATACGTAACTGGTTTACACAAGTGTTTAGCTGCAACTTTCAATACTCTAAGAGGTACTTCATCTGCTCCAGAGCCCTTGTTTTCATTTAAGGTGACCAGTAAGTCAAAAACTTCCTTTTCATGAATTTTCGTAAAAGCAAATGTTTGTATATTTTCATTGTGAGTTATGGTATCTGTGTTATTACTTTGAACACGTGTATCTAATTTTTGGTAGTTCAAGTTAATTTGATTAATTTATTGACCCATATCTGTAAAAAATTCATTGAAAGCATTAGCTATTAGTTGATCATTATCTAACACTGTATCCCCAGAAACAACCTTGGTTATTTGACCTGTTTTCTTAGTTGTATATAAATTCTTAAATGGGTCCCCAAATTTTGGGGGGTTTGACATATTCTTTAGTTATTCCTCTTTATAGCAAGTTTGCTTAGTTTTTTTTATTTTTGCCTCACAGGTGTTTCTATTTCAAAAATTATTTAAATCGTGTTGGGATCCAGTTTTTTTGTATTGCTTCCATAACTACTGTATGTCTAACTTTGAACAAATCTAATAATTTTTGTGTTAACCATGGAGTGTATTTTGCTTTTAACCTATGTTTTCTTCTGGGCACATATGTATTTACAATATTACTCATATCCCTAACTATTATTTCATTTAACTTTTTATAAGAGCGAGTTTCCCAAATTTGTGTTACTCCAAAATACATTTTGTTTTGTTTCCTTATCATAAATATAGGGCAATGGTCAGAGATGCTGGGCCAGATTTTCAAAGGCCAGAGAATGATGCAGGGTGCTTGAGTCACAAACAACTGATGCACGGAGCAGGATGCATCAAACCTTGCACCAGTTTTGATTTTCAAGTGGTGCTTGTGTCAAAAACAGGACTGCATGCATCAGAGTGGCTTGCACCATGCTTGCATCAAAAAAATGCCTGTGTCATGTCAGAAGGGATACCTGCATCACTAAAATGATGCACCATCCCCTTAGTTGGGATTTTCAAAGAATGCAGGTCCTGTCCTTGTGCTTAAGATGCCTGTCACTGTTAGACCAGCCAGATCTGGTCTAAGGGACACTAGAGCAAATAAAGAGACCCAAAGCCGGTGGTCAGACCTGACTATGCTGCTATTAAGGGCCAGTATTCTCCTGCAGGATTAGTTTAGAACATTTTTGGGCTTAGTTTTGGCCATTTCATCTGCCGTTTTGTTTTACACAACTTGCATCATTCTCGTCCTTTGCATCATTTTTACATAACTTGCACCATTTTGTTGACTCAGCTTGCACCATTTTTGTTTCTCAGCTTGCACCATTTTTACTCAGTTTGCACCATTTTTGTACTCAGTTTGAGTCATTTTCATTCCTTGGGTATTTTTTTTTTTACTCAACTTGCACCATTTTTGACTCAACTTGCACCATTTATTTTGGTGCAGCTTGAGTCATTCTCATCCCTTACGCCATTTTGTTGATGCAGTGGACGTCTTGCATCAGTTTGGGGGACTTTGTCAGAAATAATGCTTTTCTTGCAAAATATGGCACACAGTATTTGGCACACCTAGATCTGACTCAAGCTGGTTGTTTGATGCAGCTTACATGGATCTAAAGGCCCTTTGAAAATCCAGCCCAGTATCTTTCAGGGTACCTGAACTTTTAACAAAATTTAACCTGTTTACTAAAATCCAGTCTATTAGGGTTCCCTCACTCTCTGTTTTGTAGTTTATCCTAGTCTGTGTATTTCTAATTTGATGGTACCCCTTGGCTGTTATTAAATTCTGTATTTTGTCTGATTGTTTCAGACTTGATCAATTTAATAATAATAATAATAATAATTTTATTTATATAGCGCCTTCCGAATTATCAAAGCGCTGAACAGGTTAATAACAGAAATACAAATAACCATACAAACATAAACTTATAAAAACACATCATAAATACATCATAAAAAGTTAATAAATTACAATAAAATCCAATCACATTCTAACTAGCTTAGTCCTCCAAAAAGGCCATTTTCCATAAAAAAGCTTTTAATTCTTTCTTAAATATCTTCACGGAGGTGCACTCCCGTAACCGGCGTGGTAGAGAATTCCAAAGAGTGGGTGCAGCATGAGAGAAAGTTCTGCTGCCTGAGGTTTTTAAACTCACTCTTGGACTCTCCAGCAACCCCATGTTGGCCGAGTGGAGCGATCGGCCAGGGCAATTATGAACCAGGAGGTCTTTCAGATAGGACGGACCCTGATCGCGAAGGGCTTTAAAAGTCAATAAAATGACTTAAATTGAAATTAAATTAAAATCACCCATACTTATATGTTCCTTATTTCTATTAAAAAGCAACAGTTCTTCCAAAGTTTCAACATCAATTCTAGAGGGTTTGGGTGGTGGACATACACATGTAAGACATATTTGAGTGCCATAGTCTCCTCCTGTAGTCCATTTAATAGTCACATAGTCTGTTTGATTAAAATGGCCCTCTTTAATTAATTCAGAATTATAGGGGTCCTTAATATAAATGAACTCCACCTGCCTTACCTTTCAACCTGTAATTCCTATAGATTTTGTAAGCACCTATACCTCCAAGATTGGGCAATAATAACCCAGGCTCCAGACTGTGTCCCTGGGATGAGAGTCTCACACTAGTGGAACAACTAAGAAGTGGCTCAGGACCGCAGGAGGAGCCACAGTGTATCACCAAAACTGAAACAGAAATCAGAGTCAGGCTACAAGCATCCTAGAAGTTCCAAAGAAATCCACACAATCTTGAAGTGATTTAAGCACTTTATTAGTACAAAAAATAAAGAGTAGCACCCTCCTACTGGCACCTGATGTTTCACATCACTACCTCAATATGCTTGTCTCCCTCTTCAAAAATCTCACTAGACCACTATCAACTGCACCAACCACCTGCCCTTATGTAAGTTTTAGATACCCATGTCTTGTGATGTTTGTTATTTGTGGCACTGATTCAAACCTTGCTCAACACCTTATTATGTATACTTTAGGGTGTATTGCTGTTACTAGATATGTAAGGCTCTGCTCCTGTTGACTTACCTTCCTGCTCTGGGATGAGTAGTGTTCTCTTTGGACCTGCATCCCACCCTGCAGGTGCTCCTCAACAGATACCACACTCCTGCTTCATGGCACTCACACTAGTGTATCTCTCACACAAGGGGTCGCTTGGCCTTGTGGGATATTTGAATAGGAATGCAGTTGCATGAGTGATTGGCTGTAGTCATGTTACCTTCTCCCTCTACAAATGACACTAGAGCTAGTTGCTGTTTAGCCTACCCTGTACGAAGACTTCCCTCTTCCCCCTTCCCATGGCCCACAGGGCCCACTCAAAAGATCAGCACATGTAAATAAAAAAAGACAAAATTAATTTCTTCACATTCTATAGTGACTAATCAAAGAAATGCTCAAAGAAGCTCCTACTGTGCTCATCTACTCACTCTGCTCAGCAGCGGCAGCGGCTATACCCATATGAGAAAGAAATCACTTGGTTTACTTTTGTATTCTGGTGACAACAGCCGCGCAAGTGGCAGACTGCATTCACAAGGTCTTCCCCCTTTGCAAATGGTGCCATATTGCTGGTTGTCGTTAACCCACTTTCAACCCACCCTCTACTGAGGCCTCTCTCTTGCCCCTCCCTTGCCCACACAGCCACTTCCAAAGATCAGCATATTTAAATAAACAAAAATCTGCAATTCATCTCCTTACAGTCCTTAGTGACTAATCAAAGCAACACTGCATTGTAGCTCTTACTGTGCCACTTCTCTCTCTCTCTCTCTCTCTCTCTCTCTGCCCAGGGGCAGCAGCAGCTGTGCTGTTATTGTTTATGATATACTTATTGTAATAATCATGACTGTGATGGTGTCCAGAAAGAACAGGTTCAAGAGACCATTATGATTCTCAGAAAGGGTCAGGGAAGTGATGAGGGCCAAGAAAAAGGCCTTCTGCAAGTAAAAACATAGAAACATAGAAACATAGACTTTGATGGCAGATAAGGACCGCTTGGCCCACCTAGTCTGCCCAGTTCCCTACCTAGAGGATAAGCTGCAGATCCTATTTAACCAATAGCCTATTTCTTCCTAGCCCTCACAAAAATTGCCTTATGTCTGTCCCATGCATTCTTGAATTCTCCCACAGTTTTAGACCTCAACCTCCTCAGGAAGGCCGATCCATGCATCCTCTGTGAAAAAATACTTCCTCACATTGCCCCTGAGCCATCCCCCCTCTATCTTCAGATTGTGTTCCCTTGTTATTGCGCATCTCTTTTTCTGAAAGATGCTACCCTCTTGGACTTTGTTGATTCCACTGAGGTACCTAAATATTTCTATCATGTCCCCCCTCTCCCTCCTTTCCTCAAGGGTATACATATTAAGCTCCTTTAATCTCTCCTCATATGGCTTCTTTTGCAGACCCTGCACAATTTTAGTTGCCCTCCTCTAAACTGCCTCCATCATGTCTATGTTCTTGCGGAGATGGGGTCTCCAGAACTGGACGCAGTACTCCAGATGGGGTCTCACCAACTATCTGTACAGGGGGATAACAACTTCCTGTTTTCTGTTGGTAATGCCTCTCCCTATACATCCCAGTATCTCTCCAGCCCTCCCTACTGCTTTCTAACATTGCTTACCAACTTTAAGGTCATCTGATATGATTACCCACAGGTCCCTTTCCATTTTTGTTGTTGTTACTACCTCCCCCCCATTGTGTAATCTTCCCCTGGGTTTTTGTTTCCCAGGTGCATTACTTAGCACTTCTTTGCATTGAATACAAGCTGCCATAATTCTGACCATTCCTCCAACTTTGCCAAGTCCCTTCTCATCCTTTCCACACCTCCTTGTGTATCAACCCTGTTGCAGATCTTTGTGTCATCTGCAAAGAGGCATACTTTTCCTTCTAGTCCCTCTGCAATGTCACTTATAAAGACATTAAAAAGGACTGAACCCAGTACTGAACCCTGCGGTACCCCACTGGTAACCCCTCTTTCTTCAGAGTGGACTCCATTTACAATTACCTTCTGTGTTCTGTTGTTCAGCCAATGTTTTACCCAGGCTACCACCCTGGGACCTACTCCCAGGCTGGTTAATTTGACTACTAATCTTTTGTGTGGGACTGTGTCAAATGCCTTGCTAAAGTCTAGGTAGGCCATGTCCACAGCCCCCTCCCTGGTCTACTACTTTGGTCACCCAGTCAAATAAATCAATTGGATTCATCTGACATGACCTTCCCACTGTGAACTCATGCTGCCTTGGGTCCTGTGTCCCACTGGCCTCTAGGTAATCAACAATTTTTTCCTTCAGAAGTGATTCCATCACTTTCCCTACCACAGAGGTCAAACTGACAGGTCTGTAGCTTCCTGCCTCTGTCTTGGTTCCATTTTTGTGAAGGGGAATCACATCCGCCTTCTTCCAGTCCTCAGGTACCACACCATCCTCTCATGATTTGTTAAAAAGGGTAGTCAGTGGTGTCACTAGTTTTCTGTTTAATTCGTTTAGAATTCTGGGGTGAATTCCATCTAGCCCCATTGCTTTGCCCACCTTCAGTTTTAGGAGTTCTTTCAGAACCCTTTCTTCTGTAAAAGGACTGGGATCGACCCCCCTCTCCAGAGTGCTTCTGTTAATTGGATTAGGCACCTCCCCCACTTCCTCTTTTGTGACTACTGAACAGAAGTATTCATTCAATATCCCTGTTTTTTCACTGTCACTCTCTGCCCACCCACCATCCATTCTATTCAGCCTCACTATCCCTCCCTTTGTCTTTCTACACTCCCTGATATACCTATAAAAGGTTTTATCCCTTTTCTTAACCGAGTTGGCTATCTTTTCATCAGTTTGTGCCTTTGCTATTCTGACTACCCTCCCTGCTTCCTTCTGCCTTAACTGGTACAGTTCTCTGTCCTGCTCCTTCTGTGTTTCCTTATACTTCCTAAATGCTATATTTTTCTCCCTAACCTTCACCACCACTTCTTTTGAGAACCATAGTGGCTTTTTCTTTCATTTTGATTTGTTTATTTGCTTCACACAAAGGCTTGTTGCCTCTGTGATGGCAGTTTTGATGTTTCCCCATTGTTGCTCCACCCCTCCTCCTAGCCTGTTTGCTAGTGCTTTTCTAAGGCACTCTCCCATCTTGCCAAAGTCAGCCCTCCTGAAGTCCGGAACCGTCACTTTTGTATGGCTTGACTCTGTAGCTGAAAACAGAAAGAAAAACAGGGGGGTTGACAAATGGGGAAAATATTTACTGAACAATACATATGCAAAGAAGACAAATAGGGAAGCACAATCAGACACAGAGCTGCATATTGTGGAGGGGGTCAACAGCAGAGAAAAAATGTTCTTCCAATATATTAGGGAGAAAAAAAGGAGGGGGAAACATAAGGCTAGCTGAGGAGGGTATGGTGATTGAGAAGGATGGGCAAAAGGCCACCATTCTGAATTATTACTTTTGCTCAGTTTTCACTAGAGAGGATGGTGGGCCCTTGCCAGAGAGTGACATCAAGTTGGCCACTAAGGAGGTCCAGGACATGAGGCAGCCAACACTTACAAGCAAAAGGGTCCAGAAAGGGCTGGCAGCCCTAAAGATACTTAAGGTCCAGGAACTAGATGGGTTGCATCTGAGGTTACTCAGAGAGCTGGCAGTAGAAGTGGCCAAACCCTTGGTAGTTCTGTTGAACAGCTCACTGGGGACAGGGGTGGTTCCAAAGGATTGGAGGGTGGCGGACGTGGTTCTGCATCATAAGGGGGGGACAAGAAACAAGCAGGTAACCACAAATCTGTCAGTCTTACTTCTGTTGTAGGGAAGTTGATGGAGTCACTGGTCAAAGTCGGCCTCTTGAACTTCTTGGAGAGCAAAGGTTCCAGGATAGTAAATAGCATAAATTTGTGACAGGAAGGTCTTTCAGACCCCCTGATGAAGCCTTAATTGGTGAAGCACTGGGGCACCTAACTAGCAGAACACTTGTTTGTGTCCTGAGTAATTTGGATGGAAGAAAACAAAAATAAACTTATATGATTGCAACTTGGCTTGTGGCATTTATTACCTCCGTCACTGGGGTATCACTCCCCTGGCTCTGGAGTGCAAGTTGTTTGTTTTTTCCAGATCTTATCAGACTATAGTTTTCTATGACTGGGTGAAGAAGAAATTGAATAGGGGCTATTCTGTGGATTTGATCTATTTTGACTTCAGCAAGACCTTTGACTCAGTGCCTCACAGATGTTTGCTGAAGATGGAGGATCTAGGTGTGGCTAAGGTCATAGTACACTAGATAGATAACAGGCTAAATTGGAGGCTGCAGAGGTTTGTAGTCAACAGGGTCAAATTAGAAGAGAGAGAGAGAAAGAGGTAACACGCTGGGTACCACGGGGATTTGTCCTGAGTTTGGTCTTCTTCAATATGTTCATCAGCTGCATTGGCGTTGGAATCCGGGGAAGGTTGTGTCTCTTTGCGAATGACACTAAGCTCTGTCGGAGGGTGGATAGTGATGAGGGTATCAGAGAAATGCATAGGAACATCATAAACTAGAGGAGTGGTCTAAGGTTTGGCAGTTGACATTCAATGCCATGAAGTGCAAGATAATGCATGTAGGGAACAAGATTCCCAGGACAGAGTACTGGATGGATGGGGTGAGACTAAGAATTATGGCTGAGGAACTGGACCTTGGAGTTATCATCAGTGACTCCCTCAAACAATTGATTCAGTGCAACAAGGCTTATAACTAAACAAGTAGGTTGCTGGGTTGTATCAGGAGGGGTAGTGACAGCAGAAGGGAAGAGGTAGTACTTCCTCTATATACAGTAGATCCTTAGGCCACACCTGGAGAACTGCAGCCAGTTCTGGAGTCCTCACTTCAGGAAAGATAGGGATAGGCTGGAGACGCTGCAGTGCAGGGTGATGAAAATGATTCAATACCAACAGGGCAGGTTCTATGAGGAGCGCCTCAAGACACTGAACATGTACTCACTGGAGACTAGAAAGGAGAGGGAAGATATGAAACAAATTTTCAAGTTCCTAAAAGGATTTAACAAA
This sequence comes from Neoceratodus forsteri, assembly GCA_016271365.2. Lineage (NCBI taxonomy): Eukaryota > Metazoa > Chordata > Ceratodontiformes > Ceratodontidae > Neoceratodus > Neoceratodus forsteri. Next base: position 474,647,815 of record CM057455.1, read on the forward strand.
GTGAACTGCAGGGAGCTATATAGCTTGAATACTAGCTCGCAGTTACATGGACATGCATGGAAACTAACTAGAAGAAGGTTCAGAAGGGACTTGAAGAAGTATTATTTTATAGAAAGGCTGGCGGAGACATGGAACAGTCTACCAGCTGAAGTGGTAGGTGCAAAACTCATTGGTGGTTTCAAGCATGGTTGGGACAAAATGAAGAGTATACAGTAGTGATTGCTTGAGGCAGCAGAAACTGAGAGGAAAATGGTGTGAGATTGGGGGGGCTGGGACCCTTGAGGAAGTAGGACCCAGGTTAAATAGGGAACTTGTGCAGACTGAATGGACCATGGGTATTCTGCCATCATTATGTAGGTTTCTATTGTGGCATGAGTGATAGTGACTGCATGGCAGGTAGAGACACTGACAAACACATGCCATGTGCTTGAATAATTCAGCTAGGAATAGTAGACTAAAAATAGGACTAATGTTCCGTTTTGTTGGTTTTCAGAATTGAGGTGATAATTAAGATGGGTGGTTGTGTGCATTCATTCTGTGCCACTAGAGGTGACATTTTTGGATTAGACAAGAACAAACCTTTCAGCTGCACAAGAGGTTGCTGCTTCACAGATAATTTCTCCTTTAAACTGTGATGTATTTATACTGGGTGCAATATAGCTCTGCAGGCTTCCAAGAATGCAAATCTCTCTTCTGATTACTGACAGATGGCCCACTTGCTGGCATACCCAGTCATATACAACAAGCAAACTCTTGGAGGGGCACCAGAATATGCAGTTTGATTCTTCTACAATGTAGTTTATTCTGTGGCACTTGAAACATGCCTGTTTCAAGTGCCACAGAATAAACTACATTGTGGAAGAATCTACTTGCATATTCTGGTGATTGTTTTGCACCCCCCCCCCCACTCTGGAGTTTGTCTGTTGCATTAATTGCATCTGGGGGCAGCAGCACTTCAACTTAACAATTCTGCCATTTCTTGCGGCTCCAAGCCCACCTTTCTACCATGTCATACCCCAAACCTAGTGGCAGGTTCATAACTTTGGGTCCCTCTGCCTCAGGACACCCCAGGGTCTGGAGACTAGGAATATCCTACCTTACTGACACCAATCTTCCTCTGGGTCCTCTGCATTCTCTTTGTGGGTCATCTTTCTGGACTTGGGTGCTTACTGAAACCATACCCCCACTGGGTCCCCTTCTAAGTTCAGGGGAACTGCTGTCTTGTTGGCCTGCCATCAGAAATCTCCCATTAAAGGGAAACCCCACCATCCCCACACCCCTCTCAGTAGTAGAGATGAAGTGAATTAAAACTTCACAGGTGAAGCTGGTGTGAAGTCGGGAGCTTCATGTTATGCGTAGTGGGCCAAGTTATCAACTTTGACACCAACTTCACATGGTGAAGTTCTTTTTTTTTAAAGCACTTTTTTTAATATACATGTCACCCCCACAAACTATGCACCCATACCCAACCACTTCCCACCACCCAGACCTTTGAAAATAATTCTCCCCCCCACCCTGCAGCACCCACCTTCCTCCTCCCCCTTAGCATCAAAGCTCTAAAGAAGCCCAGACATCATGGCAAAATGTCAGCTCACATTTGCAGGTTGGGTGCATATCCTTTGATCCTTCCTGCTGAACAACCCAGCAACAAACTTCAGGAAGCTCTGTAGAACTCATGGAGAAAAAATGAAATATTAGCCAGACAGAAGAGCTAGTGCCAAAATGTTTAATTAAATACTTGTTTAAAATACAAACTCAAAAATCTTTCTCTGCTAATACTCCTTTGGAGCAGCGTGAGTGGAACACTGAGGATTTGTGCTTAACAATACTTTATTGCATCCCTCTAGTGAGAGGGTTAGGTTTCAGGCTGTTGCCATGGAAACCAAGCCACACTTCCTGACTCAAGGGATTTATGGGATTGTGAAGGCTTACCTTGCTCCACTAACAAAGGGCCACTCCAAACCTTTGTGCTTGTGACTTAAACGCTAGGGTAGCAGGAGCAAGAGGGTAACTCCTCGTTTTAGAAGACCACTGCACGAGGTGGCATTAATTTATTTATTTTAAACAGTCACAGTTCATTTTTGGAGAAATACTAGCATGAGGGGACAGTAAGTGACCCGAAGAGACTTCCTGCCCACACAGTTCTTAACAACGCTCTAAACGAGCAGGGCAAGCATTCAGCGGTGCACCACGATGCAGCTCATGGAGACACACACAGAGATACACGCGTCTTCATGCATGTCAGCTGTGTCCTCTGGGGAGGCTGGGAAACTGGGCATCGGTAGGTCTGAGCACTCAATACATCTGAGTAAGTATGTATCTGACTCTACATCTAACAAAATGGATGACAAATACATCAAATGTATAGCATGCCAAATGTACTGTTTGCGCATGCTAGGAGCTAACTTCATTTGTGATAAATGTCTTCTTATTAAAACTATGCAGGAGGAAATGACAAGATTATTAAAAAATACACATGTTTGAAGACATTATAGCAATAAAGGGCTTTATAAACCAGATGGTTGAACAACTTGAAATACCCCAAATTATTCCATCCTCTTGTGATGTTACCCTTCTTCCCACTGACACTGAAAACACACCAGCCATCACTGATAACGATGGTTGGGCCTTTGTATCCAAACATCCAAGGAAAAAAAGAGGTGGCCAGGTTTTCAGTAGTGCACCCATTTCACTTCATAATAGATATGAACACCTGACAGACTTGGAGTCCTCTTCAGACCCAAAACCTGTCCATTGTCCTACTCAAACATCATGAAACACAAATACTAAACTAAATGCTTCCAGCTATATCCCTAACCCAAGGTCAATTCTGAGCAGTTCTACAGATACTAGTACTGCACAGATTGACACTGTGTCATTACAGACCAAATCATTACTCGATGACCCTATCTTAAACCCTCATACTCCCCTTCAGCCCCTGAATCCATCTCATCCATCATCAAACTCTCCCTCTAACACCATTAATCCCCCTAGGTAGTGTTTGTATTAGGCGACTCTATAATTAAACACATCGATAGAGCCATATGCAACCCTGATAAATCAAACAGTATATATTCAAGTTTCAGAGGTGCAAAAGTAACAGAAATCACCAAAATGATACCTGGCATTCTAAAACAAGCAGGAAATAACCCACTTGTCATAATCCATGCTGGCACAAATTACATCAACCATACTGACCTAGTACACCTCCAGCAGGATTATGTAGCCCTAAACAACCTATTAATGGAAGCTGGATGTTCGGTATGCTTTTCCAGAATATTACCAGTACTCAGAGCCACACATACCATCACTCAGAAAATTAAATCCAAGAATGACTGGCTCAGGAAATGGTGCCTTAAACAAGGCATACCATGCATAACACACTGGGAGAACTTTCTCAATAGTAACTCCTTATTTTGTTGGGATGGCCTGCACCTCAGTCACAAGGGTAGCTCACTGCTGGGTAAAAGTATCATTACCACCATAAACCAGTGTTTAAACTAAGAACAAAGGGGAAGAATGGGAAGGTACCCAAGTCTCTGAAGCATGATCAATCAACTCTACCTAATAAAACATGTAAATTCCTTACTTTGAATGCAAGATCACTTAACCTGCTCAAATTGGGGGAGCTTGAAGTCAAATGTAGGACTATGGATGTGGGAGTCATAGCAGTCACTGAAACCTGGTGGAACTCTACATCCACCTGGTCCAGGAATATCCCTAACTATAAAGTATACTACAAAGAACAGTTTAAACACGGTGGAGGAGTATGTATTTATGTCAGAAATGACATTCCCTCTAACGAACTTCATCTCCCCTCTACTACTGAAAACCTCTGGGTTAATAATCAGCTCAAAAACCAAGTGCATATTACTGTGGGAAATTGCTATAGACCCTCATCAACCAACATGGAATACACATCCAATCTCTTAGCAGAAATTCCCAAACTGTCTGATAAGGGAGATGTGATTATCCTGGGAGATTTCAACATGCCACAGATTGATTGGAATGCCCCCTTAGGGCACACCAATATGGAGAAATTGCTAGTAGAAACCATAACAGAAGCAGGGCTTGGCCAACTTGTATTAGAACCAAGGGGTCAAAACATCTTAGACATCTTCACTAATGTAGAACATAAAATTAACAATCTACAACCCAGGGACCCCCTTGGGAATGGTGATCATCTCTCCATTTTATTTGAAATTCCCTATGACCTTACATCTCCTAGAGGATGCCCAATTGCGAAAAACTATAATAAAGATAATTTTCTAGCCATTAACAAAGAAATCTCAAACATTAAGTGGCAAACATTACTCTCCAAATTATTCACTGAGGAGGCCTGGAATTCATTTAAACATAAAATTAGTAACATAGAAACTCAGCATATACTGATAAAAAAAGTCTATTACAACAAAGGGAAGATTCCACTATGGTTTAATAAAACTATCAGATCTCAGATCAGACTTAAAACAAAACTCTTCAAAAAACTAGAAGTCATTTCACGACCTGAAAAAAAAAATCTTCCTTGCTAAATATAGAGCAGTAGTAAAATCACTCAAAAGCCCTATCAAAATGGCTAAGGCCAAACTGGAATACAAACTAGCTCACTAAGGATTGTCATACATCACTTTTCTCATAATTAAATATTAAAAAGGGTAATTCAAGGGAAATGGGGCCAATATTCAATAATGGAATTAAAGCTGAAACCGATGAAGACACCGCAAATCACTTTAATAAATATTTTTGCTCAGTCTTTTCTCCACCAGATCCATGCATCCAAGCACCATCTTATTTTTCATCACATCCGATCACTCAGGAAATCACCATCTCTGACATCATGCAGGCATTTAATAAACTGAAAGCAACCACAAGTCTGGGACCTGATAATATTCATCCTAAATTTTTAAAGGCAACTACCCAAACTATTTCCCTCCCTCTGTCAATCATCTTCAACAAATCCTTACAGGAAAGTCTAATACCAGATGACTGGCGTATGGCCATTGTCATTCCCATGTTTAAGAAAGGTAACCAGGGAAATGTTGAAAACTATCGCCCCGTTAGTTTAACATCTGTTGTCAGAAAACTTATGGAAAGGATTATCAAAACAAAACTAAAGGAAGCAGTCAAGATCCGAAACATCACCGACATAACACAACATGATTTCACACCAGGTCACTCATGCACCACTAAACATCATAACTTTCTACAATATCATTTGCACACACATTGACAATGGAGTTACAACAGATGTAATTCAGCTGGACTTTAGCCAGGCATTTGATAAGGTCCCTCATACTAAACTCTTACAGAAATTGCAGACACTGGGCATTTCAGCTTATCTGGTGGATTGGATAACTGACTGGCTTACATGTAGGACTCAGAAAGTCAGAATTAATAACATTTTTTCTGATTGAGGTTCGGTCACGAGTGGGATTCCCCAGGGATAAGTACTGGACCCCACATCGTTTAACATATTTATTAGTGATATGCAAGTTGGACCAAATAACTGTTTATCAAAATTTGCTGATAACACAAACTGGGAGGCAGAGTCAACAATCCCACCAACTAGTCTTGGACCTAGGAAACATAGAACTCTGGGCAAGTGAAAAAAAATGTTTTTTAATCATGACAAATGTGTCATTCTCCATTTTGGAAAAAACAATCCAAAGCATAACTATTATCTGAATAATATAATACTTACTGTTGAGACAGAGAGAGAGAGAAAGCAGCCACAGCTTCCTTGAATCAAGGAGGTTATTTTCTAGCCTACACTGAACTGAATTATTATTTTTTGGACCTGTGTAAGTAATTAGTATTGTTTCTGTTTTTGGAGTTGACTTTTCTTAGTTTTAACTTCAATTTGCCAGGGAAGAACTGTAGCTGAGAGATATTTGCAGTCATTTGTGACTTGACATGTTACTTAACCTCTGTGAAATAGGTGACTGAAAGGAAGGAAGTCACTCCCCGGGGCGGAGAGTCAGAGTTGTAGTTGATTGTTTCTGGATGGCATAGGTTTACTGCTAGCAACATACACCTGTTCATATCCTTAAAAACACAGCACACTGAATAGGAGGTAGGGATACTCACAAGTTTTCACACACTAAATAAAAAAGCATCTGTAACAGGAGGGGACACAGACATGTGGGGAGAGGTGCAATGCACTGGCTGTGGAGCAGCAGTCTTCTGGGAGACATTCTGGAGACTGCGTTGCTACCCTATTTGCAGGCACCTCTCTGGTCTGAGGGAGGAGGTTGTTCGTCTCCATGCTGACCTGGCAAGGATTCAGGAAACCTGCTCCCCCACCCAAGGACCACACAGGCCACCACCACTACCTCAGAGGTTGCCAAGAAAGAGGAGTGGATAGACCATGGTGGGCTCAAGGAGGGTGAGGGTGGTGGAACAGAGGTGCATCCTTCCAGTTGTGCCTCTCCACAATTCATTCACTACTCTGGCAGAGCATGGTTCCTCTATGGAGGCACCCACAGTGGAGACCAAGGAGGATGCTGGGAACCTCCACAATGGAGACCCTCAGGAAGGTGACCTAGGACCCCACAGGGAAAGGAAACAACTCCTGGTAGGGGACTCAGTTGTTAGGGGGGGTAGAACTGGGGAAGGGAGGGGAAAGGGAGGTAAGGTGCCTGCCCAGTGCCATGGCTTGGAGGGACAGAAAATGAATTCTGAGGATCATGGGAGCAGCCTCGAGGGGGAGTGAGCTGGATGTCATTATCCACCTAGGGATGAAAGACCTGGCTGAGAATGGGATCAGAGCAGTGCAACAGGAGTTTTTGGAGTTGGGGAGGGGCCTTAGACAAGTCGCACCGATGGTAACTTTCTCAGAAGTGCCACCTGTCTATGGCATGGATGAGGCTAGGATACTCTGCACCATGGGATTCAATGACTCATTGAAAAACTGATGCAGAGCTCAGGAATTTGGCTTCATTGGGGACTGGAGCTCCACCTGGAGGGATGCAGGCCTATACAGGTGCGATGGTCTGCATCTTACCAGGAGGGGGAACCAGGATCCTAGGTGATAGGTTTAAATGCTTCACTGGCAAGCATTTAAACTAGCTAAGGGGGGTGGCACTGAAAAGGAGAAGGGAAATCCTAGCCCCCCCCAAAAAATCAGTGTAGTTAGTGAGGTAAACACCAAGATAGAGCAGTTGATAGGGAGAAGGGCAGGGGTAAATGAGAAAAAGGCAAAGGCAGTAAGGACAGGGATGGGGTAAAAAGAAATAAAGTCATACAAAAATGGAGGGTAATGAGTAACAATGCCTGTAGTCTAGGTAAAAAAGCTCCCCAAAATGGTGGCCTTGATGGAAGAGGGATGCATGGATATCATGGCAGTCACAGAAACATGGTACACAGAGAACCATGACTGGGATGTCAACATAACAGGGTACACAATCTATAGGAGAGACAGGGAGAGAAGAAGAGGAGGAGAGTAGCTCTCTATGTAAGAGAAGGAATCAAAACAACAGAACTGAAGGGTAAACAGGGAGGAGAGGTGGCACTCTGGGTCACCCTGGAGACTGGAAATGGCTCCACAATCCTCACAGGGGTTGTATACAGACCTCTGTCTCAGGGGGAGGAAATGGACAAGGAAATGACAGAAGGCATCATTGGGATGGCAGAAAAAGGGGAGATATTGCTGATGGGGTACCTGAATATGCCAGATGTTAACTGGAGCACCTTTGCTGCAGCCACATCCAAGAGCAGGGCCATTCTCGATGCCCTATAGGGGGCATGCCTCAAACAGCTAGTTTTGGAACCCACTTGGGAGGGAGCAATCTTAGACCTGGTACTCTCAAATGGGGACAGAGAGAGGTGCTCCGATCTTGAAGTGGGTAGCCATCTGGAAACAAACGACCACCAAACAGCATGTTTCATGAGAAACTTAGCTGTAGAGTCAAGTCACAAAAAAGTGAAGGTACTGGACTTGAGGAGGCCTGATTTTGTCAAAATGGGAGAGTGCCTCAGAAAAGCACTAGCAAACAGGCAAGAAGGTGGGGTGGCACAACAATGGGGAAACATCAAAACCACCATCACAGAGGCAACAAGCCTTTGTGTGAAGCAAATAAACAAATCAAAATGAAAGAAAAAAACACTATGGTTTCCAAAAGAAGTGGCGGGGAAGGTAAGGGAGAAAAAGATAGCATTCAGGAAGTATAAGGAAATACAGAAGGAGCAGGACAGAGAACTGTACCAGTTAAAGCAGAAGGAAGCGGGGAAGGCAGTCAGAATAGCAAAGACCTAAACCAAGGAAAAGATAGCCAACTCAGTTAAGGGGGATAAAACCTTTTATAGGTACATTAGAGAGCAAAGAAAGACTAAGGCAGGGATACTGAGGCTGAATAAAGAGGAAGGTGATTGGGCAGAGAGCAACAGTGAAAAAGCAAGGATACTGAATGAATACTTCTGCTCAGTATTCACAGTGGGAAAGCAGGGGGAGATACCTAATCCAGTCAATAGAAACACTCTGGATGGGGGGGGGGTTGATGTAAGTCCTTTCACAGAAGAAAGGGTTCTGAAAGAACTCTTAAAACTAAAGGTGGATAAAGCAATGGGGCCTGATGCGATTCACCCCAGAATTCTAAAATAACTAAGGGAAGAACTAGTAACACCACTGACTACCCTTTTTAATAAATCATGGGAGGATGGTGTGGTACCTGAGGACTGGAGGAAGGTGGATATGATTCCCCTTCACAAAAGTGTGAGCAAGATAGAGGCAGAAAACTACAGACCTGTCAGTTTGATCTCAGTGGTAGGGAAAATGATGGAATCACTTCTGAAGGAAAAAATTGTTGCGTACCTAGAGTCCAGTGGTGCACAGGACCCAAGGCAGCATGGAATAACAGCAGGAAGGTCATGTCAGACAAATTTAATTGATTTCTTTGACTGGGTGACCAAAGTAGTAGACCAGGGAGGGGCTGTGGACATGGCCTACCTAGACTTTAGCAAGGCATTTGACACAGTCCCACACAAAAAAATTAATAAACAAATTAGCCAGCCTGGGAGTAGGTGCCAGGGTGGTAGCCTGAGTAAAACACTGGATGGACAACAGGACACAGCGAGTAATAGTAAATGGAGTCCACAGTGAAGAAAGGGGAGTTACTAATGGGGTACTGCAGGGTTCAGTACTGGGGCCGGTCCTTTTTAATGTCTTTATAAGTGACATTGCAGAGGGACTGGAAGGGAAAGTATGTCTCTTTGCAGATGACACAAAGGTCTGCAACAGGGTTGATACACTAGGTGGGGTGGAAAGGATGAAAAGGGACTTGGCAATGTTGGAGGAATGGTCTAATGTATGGCAGCTTAGATTCAGCGCAAAGAAGTGCAAAGTAATGCACATGGGAAACAAAAACCCAGGGGAAGAGTACACAATGGGGGTTGAGATACTGACAACAACAAAAATGGAAAGGGACCTGGGGGGTAGTCATATAAGATGACCTAAAGTTGGGCCAGCAATGTGAGAAGGTGATAAGGAGGGCTGCGGGGATACTGGGATGCATAGGGAGAGGTATCACTGGTAGAAAACAGGAAGTTGTTAGCCCTCTGTACATACAGTTGGTAAGACATCTGGAGTACTGTGTACAGTTCTGGAGACCCCATCTCTGCAAAGACATAAACAGGGTGGAGGCTGTTCAGAGGAGGACAACCAAAATGGTGCAGGGTCTGCACCAGAAGACATATGAAGAAAGACTAAAGGAGCTGTATAGCCTCGAGGAAAGGAGGGAGAGGGGGGACATGATAGAAGCTTTCAAATACCTCAAGGGAATCAACAAAGTCCAAGAGGGTAGCATCTTTAAGAAAAGAGATGTGCAAGAACAAGGGGGCACAATTTGAAGATAGAGGGGGGACGGCTCAGCGGTAATGTGAGGAAGTATTTCTTCATAGAGAGGGTTGTAGATGCATGGAACAGCCTTCCTGAGGAGGTCATAGAATCAAAAACAGTGTGGGAATTCAAGAATGCATGGAACAGACATAAAACAATTCTGGGGGGGTAGGAGGAAGTAGGCTGTTGGTTAACTAGGATATGCAGCTTATCCTGTAGGTGGGGAAATGGGCAGACTAGGTGGGCCAAGCGGTCCTTATCTGCCATCAAATTCAATGTTTCTATGTTAAAATGTCTACATGCAAAAAGGATCTGGGAATACTTATATCTAACAAACTCACATCTAGGGAACATTGCACCAAAATGGCCAAGATGGTCAACGATCTCTTAAAATAAATCAGACTCACTTTCATTATTTGTACGGAACAATGTATTATCCCCCTATATAAGACCTTCATAAGACCATATTTCGATTATGGGTCCCCTTTCTGGAACCCCTATCTTAAAGGTGACATACACTGTTTAGAACAAATACAGAGAAGTGCTATCAGAATAATACCAAGACTTGCACATTTTGACTACCCAACAAGATTAAAACTCACTGGTCTTCATTCATTAGAAACTAGGAGGAAAAGAGGTGATCTACTCATGACATACAAGTTACTTTAATCACCCGCTCTTATGAATCACTGTAGACTAACTTATTCAGCCAGATGGATAGTCCCTAGACTGCATAACAAGCAGTTAAAGGTCTCATCCTTTAAAACCAACAAAAAGGGAATTTTTTTTTCATAAGAGCACCAAGGCTATGGAACACCTTGCCACAGGAGCTGGTGGATGCATGTAGCCTAAACACTTTCAAAAATGGTTTAGATGCCTCGATCAGGGAGAACTTACATTAGTTCTAAAAGAAAATCCCACATAGCGTGGGGGACATTTTCGATGGGCCTCGGCCTTCTTTTGTCCCTTCAACCAATTAATACCAAGTAACCAAGTCTCCCTTCACAGTCCATACAGGTGCAGGTAATACTGCTTCCCCACTTACACCAGTGCTTCAACTCACTCGAGTCTTCTTCAGAGGGTGTGGTCTAAGGGTAGCATTGCTATGCATTTATGCAGCCATCTCATACATATTGATGAAATCATTACAAAAGTTCTCACGTAATAGAGGCCCAATTCTTAAAAGACTTAGGCTGATGCAAGGTGCCTACGTCAAACATAAATGATGCAAGTGGCAGCATGCATCAAAAAACGCACCCTGAGCAATTCTCAAAGCAGTCTGCATCAAACACAGGCTGCACACAACAGAGGGGGCTTGCACCAGCCTTGTGCCACATTATGAGATGCAGCATGGCACTTGGGGACATGCAAACGCAGGCTGCCATATCCCCTAAGTTGCTATTCTCAAAACCCTCCCAGAGGGCAAAGGTCTAAGTACTGTTAGAACAACCAAGGGCTGGTCTAACAGTATTTAGAAATCCTCTCGGAGGGTGCACTAATGTGCTGTCCCCCCAGCCCTGATTCCTTTCCTGGTAATTTAATGCCACCCTCAAGCTGAGATCTCCTATCATATTGTTGAAAATATCCCTGGTAGTCTAGTAGCACCCCCCCAAGCCTTGATCTCCTGTCATATCATTGAAAATATCCCTAGTAGTCTAGTGGCACCTCCCCAAAAACCTGGATCTCCCATAATATTGTTGAAAATATCCCTGGTAGTCTAGTGGCATCCCCCAAGCCCTGATCTCTTGTCATATTGTTAAAAATATCCCCAGTAGACTAGTGACATCCCCTTCCAAGCCCTGATTTCTCATTATAAAGTTTAAACTATCCCTGATGGTTTAGTGGAGTGTTCCAGCCCTGATCCCTGATTAAGAGACATTCTGAAATACCTGGTGGTCTAGTGGATCCCCCCACACTACAGTGCCCCACCACCCTGCTCCCTCCATCCCATAGCCAAACTGGCAACTAGCAAAGCCCACCACACACCACAATGGTCAGCTGCCAACTATGCTCTGAATGAGCGTGTAATGTATACAGAATGCACTCAGTGAATGACAGCTGCTGTCAGTCCCTGAGTGCGTACTATATACACTACGTGCTCATTCAGAGCTCGGTCAGTGTCTTGTCGTGGTGGTTAGTGGAGGGCTGTGCCAGTCACTGGCTCAGCTATGGGATGGGGGGGTGGAAGGGTCAGGCAATGCAGAGTGGGGGTCCACTAGACCAGCAGGTATTTCAGAATGTTTCTTAATGGAGGATCAGGCTGGAGCATTCCACTAGACTACCAGGGCTTGGAGGGGATGCCACTAGACTACCAGGGATATTTTCAACAATATTATGGGAGATTTGGGCTTGGGGGGGCAATAGACTACCCTTGATAGTTTCAAATATTTGAAAAGGAGACTGGAATTTGGGGGGCCTAGACTGACTTCTTGGTAAAGGGGCAGACTAGATGGGCTTGGCAGTTCTTATATGCAGACAGTTTCTATGTATATATGTATTGCCACATGGCCACCCAAGACTTGCAGTAACCTGTTTAGGTGTGCTCTTTGTTTGGCGGACCCCAATGATTGCTGCAAGTCGTGGAACTTTGCCACTGGGACCCTGCCTGATAGAGAATCAGGCACAGGGTCCATGGTGCACTGATAATTGACGCAAGCCACCTTTGCTACAGTTTGTGCTGAGGTTTAAGAATCGGGCCCTGTGTTTTGTTTCCTGATATCAGTGTCACTAGGTTACCCAAATTTATAAGCTATGAAAAGCTGCACCTATTATGCACTAATTCATTAAGTTCCCTACAGGAAGTAGGGGGTAGCCCCACATGGCTACTGAAATCAGAAAAAGGTTAGTAAAGTGCCAAAACCAGTGAAAAGTACTCAAAAATGGAAATAAAAAATATGAAACAACCATTGTAAAAAATGCAAAATTCTCAAGACAAATGGCTGTATAAAAATCAAGCCTGGAGATCACGTGATGCAGGACTAGGAGTAGCAGCTCTTCATATGTCTCCCGCTCACTCTGTGTCTTAAAATTAACTAAATCTTACTATCGTTATTTCAAATCTCAGTGAAACAAGCATATTTTAGAGTAGATTAGCTCTACAGCACTTCTCTGCAGTTTGTTGATTTATTATGGATGCAGAGATGAGGCAGGCACTGCTGAAACACACGCCTCCTACAACGCTGGAGAAGCCCAGTAAAAAAACAAGGCTGCAGACTACTTCAGAGGAACATACCTCTCCAATGCCAGACCCGAATGTACTAACAGTAGAAAGGTTTTTGCTGGAATTTAAACCATTTCGGGAGGAACTCTGTTAGCTAACTGCGGAGCTTAAATCGATGTCAGCAGCAATGGAAAATGTCTCGGCGAAAGTAAGTGATAACGAAGTTCACATTGTGTCTCTAGAAAAACATCTAGAAAGAATAGATCCAGAATTAGTACAGATCAGACAAAAGATGGCTCGGCTTCAATCCAAAGCAGAAGATTTGGAAGGGCGCAGTAGGCGCAACAATATTGTCCTCATAGGTCTACCTGAGAAAGAAGAAGGAGAGGACACAGTTCTTTTTGTTCAAAAATTAGTGACCAAGCTGGCGTGCCCTTTCCGTATGGTGCCTCCTATTAGAATGAAAGAGCTTATCTCACTTTGTGACCTATCCCTAAAGAAGGTGCTCTCCCCAGACCTTTAATTGCTCATTTTTTGAATTTCCTAGAAAAACAGCATGTTATGGCCACGATTGAGTCTGAACCAAGTTAAGTGGGGAGAAGCTCAGTTACGTATGACTCAAGATTTACCGGCTACAGTCAGGCAGCGCAGAGCCTTATTTCACCCCTTTGTGAACAAGCTTATCCCGGCAGGGATAAAATTTAGGATGCTCTATCCTTCCAAGTTTCAAGTCATGATTTAGGGTGCCTGGACCAGCTTAGAAGACCCGAAGATCGCGGAAACTACATTGAAAACTGCATTCCCGAATCTGTTTAAGGATCGCTGACTCAAGAGGATTCTAACATATGCCTGATTCTGTTAGGCACACTTTTGTATGCTGGCAATTGATTTGTTGCAGTTCAGCACTGGACGTGAAGAGGAGACAACACAAGACTGAACTGTGACCTCTACGGTAAAGCTTTGAAGGTAATTTGTGCTTCTATCAGCCGGCTGTATGGCGATAAACTCCTGGCGACACCATTACTTATGGGAACTTTCTTTTTGTTGATGTTTAGTATTGTTGCGGGTCAGGGTTTAGAAAAATTTATTCCCGGGACTTAGCCTGCACAAGCCAAGGCTGATTTAACTGGATTATTACAGTGGCAGAGCTGGGGGGGGGGCCTGGGGGGGCAGTCGCCCCTCCTGGCTGCCCCAGTGTGAGTAGTGGAGCCCTGCCATCAATTTTATTCAATGTTTAGTGCCCATTGTGGAGCCCGTGATTGACTGAATGGCCTCTCCTGGCTCCCAAACTCTTCCAAACCTTGCTCCACCACTGAACTGGAAGCGATACCTATTATGAACACACAGGGTCACCCTTAGGTAAGGAAAAGGTGCTTAGCTTCCAATCTGTGCAAATTCATTTGTACTTGATTTAATCTTATTTCTGGCTGCATGTAATTAGATTCCTAGTGAGGTAAACACTTATAGGGGATTTTTTGTTTAGTGGAACTACAGAAGTAGGGTCTAAAGAATCTAAGTTTTTGGGAATTTGAGTTTTAGCCTGCAAAATCCAGGTTTTATCTGGTGCAGGAATTATAATTATTATAGGCACATGGGACTGTCCCTATATATGTAGTTTATGTTTGTCTATACAACTAGCTAATTCTGTCTGTGATTAAACAGTCTGTTTAGCTGGAAATGTTTAGCTCTAAGAAGATTCAAGATAGTTTATAAATAAAGCAGGCTTTGTTTCCCTAAGGGATAGAAGTTATTATAATTCCTACTAGTTTATGCTTAGTTGTTATAGTGTTTTAAGGTAGGAACTAGAGTTAAAGTAATTTAAATTTTGGTAAGAACATAAGTGAGTGGGAGGAGGGGGGAGCAGCGATTGTTATTTCTTTTATCACATACCAGGAGATTGTGAGGGTGGTGGGTGGGGGGCACTTGGGCTTTTGTTTACTAGTACATACAAGCTGTACAAAAATGTATGTTTCAAGAATTTACTCCACAGCTTTTTGGGTTATGCTCTGTTTTTTCTAGTGGGCTTAAAAGTGTGGTATGGGGGAGGGTAGGGTGGGTAACCACTGCTTGAGGTCATTATTGATGGATTGCTGTTTTCGCATAATGAGTTATATGTCTTGGATACAAGCAATAATAGATGGCGAGTAATATAAAACTAACTACATGGAATGTTAGGGGTGCAAGGAATAAAGTTAAACGTTACTAGATATTGAAGCATGTTAATTGTTTGAGGGGTAGTCACATTTTTACAAGAAACTAATTGATTAGTTTCAGAGGGTTCACTTCTTAAAAAGCAGTTTATAGGGCAAGTGTTCAATGCTGGGGATAGTACTCAAAGTAGGGGGGGGGGGTAGCCATACTATTTTCCCGTAATGTACCCTTTACCTGTGAGATCTGTATACAAGATCCAGGTGGCAGATATTTAATTTTGAAAGGTTTATTGGACCGTACAGATGTGGTGTTATGTTGTATATATGGACCTAACACTGATTCTCCGGCTTTCTTCTATAAATTACTTATGGACCTACTACCCTATGTTTCCTTTCCTCTGATTATAGGTGGGGATTGGAACTTACCTTTTACTCCTGACCAGGATAGATCAAGAATTAAAAAATCTGGTCTTTCCCCAACACAGAGAACTCTTTGGGACTTAGCTGACCAGTTGGGATTGATTAATCCCTGGAGGATGTTACACCCCTCCTTGAAGGAATTTACATTCCGCTCAGTGGTCCAAGGAACCTCTACTAGAATTGACTATTTTTTACTTAGTCATAGTTTTCTGCCAGGGCTCATAGATAGTTCCATAGAGCCAGGAGTTATCTCAGATCACGCAGTAGTTTGGTGCTCATTAAATTTGATTCCTAATGTTCCTAAAGAAACCAGTTGGAAGATGAACAATCAACTACTGCGTGAAGAGGCAGTCATTAAAGATATTTCGAGGGTGATTGACCAATATACTGAAATTACCCTTGACTCGACAGGTAGAACTGACTTGGAATGGTGTGCCTTGAAGTGTGTCATACGTGGGGAGATGATTAAAATAGCTTCCTATAAGAAAAAAGCTAAACAACAAAAATCCCTTACTCTATTAAACCAGATTTGCCAACTAGAAAAAGGTTTATCACCTTCCATCCCAGAAGATGATACAATCTAATTAATGGGCTTAAGGGCTCAATATAGCTCCCTTTTACTTGGCAAAGCTGAGTATGCTATACTGCACACTAAAGTTAATTATGTGGATCGGGGGAAAAATCTGGTAAGTTACTGTATGTTTGAAATCTCAGGAAGCCTCCAGAATTATTAAAGGTATTTGATCCAGACAGGATAATAAGATACAGGTAAACCCTAAGAGAATAGCCCAGGAATTCGTTACTTACTACCAAGACCTCTATGGCCCGATGGTTATTCTTCCCAAGAAACAAAGTCTGGATAATTACTTGGATGCCCTCCCACTGCCACAATTATTGGAAGAACAGAAAGAAGGGTTAATGATGCCTAAAACTGAGGCAGAAGTAGAAAGTATAGTAGGATCTCTTCCTTCTGATAAAGCTCCGGGGCCTGATGGGTTTTCCCCTAATTTTTACAAATCCTTCAAGAAGCAATTAATTCCCTGGTTAAGTCAGTTGTATAAATGGTTTCTGGAGGAGAAGGAAATGGATGACAGTTTTCTAGAAGGCCATATCATAGTCTTACATAAGCCAGGAAGGGATCCACAAAAGGTCACTAATTATAGACCTATCTCCGTATTAAATTATGATATGAAAATTATAGCCAAACTGTTAGCAAATAGATTGGCGGTGGTATTGTCCTCCATAATCCATTTAGATCAGGTAGGCTTCATGAAGGGGAGGAGTTTCTCGGACCATTTAAGGAAATTATCGCATATTTTCTCTATGTGTAGGGACTCGGAGGTCTCAGCTAAGTTGTTGCCCCTAGACATGGAGAAAGCTTTTGATAGGGTAAACTTGGATTTCCTATTCTCCACAATGGATAAATTTGGGTTCCCAAAGGCTTTTATTGACTAGATTAGTTTGTTTTATAGGAATCCCCAACCCCGTATTTACTGTAACAGAGTTTTTCAGAGAGGTTCCTTCTTCATTCGGGAACACGTCAAGGGTGTCCACTATCTCCACTCCTTTTTAATATTTATTTAGAACCTTTACTCTTTAAACTAAGGGGTTCCCCTTTGATCCCTGGAATTTCTATGTATGGTTTTGATTTTAAACTGTCTGCCTATGCAGATGATATTTTGTTAAATTCCATTAATCCTGACATGGCGTTCAAAGCCACTTTGCAAATTATTTTAGAATTTGGCTCTTATTCTAATTATAAAATTAATTTGGACAAAAGCATGGTTTTTCCCTTAAACTACAGATTATTGAAAACCAACATTTCACAGTTGGGGTTTCAGTGGACTTCAAAATGTCTGAAATACCTAGGCATTTATCTTACTAAATCAGACTCCCTGATGAAAAAACTTAACTTTGATGATACCCTCCAGGCTATTCAGCAAGACTGTTCTAGATGGTTACCCCACCCCATTTCTCTTTGGGGGTGCAATCAATATAGTTAAAATGAATATCCTGGGAGAGTCACGTGATGCACTCGATGGAGTAGCAGCTTGGTGTAGCAGCTCCGTGGTTCTTAGGTTGAAACCAGTAAATCCTCTCTCCAGATAACGACTGTGCCATCTAAAAGCAGGCGATAATAACAGGGTTGGTCTAAATAATAACAATGGAGCTACAGAAAGAAGAAATTCAAAGCGATTCAGAAGACGAGGTGGAATCAACAGTAAGAGGCCTAGAGCCAAAAAGGCCCTGGAGAAGTGATTCACCAGAGGCAAGTCCAGAATCTTCGATATCGGGTCAACTACAGGAGGATGTCTCTGCAATTAAAGTCACATTATTCTCCCTTATCACTGACTTCAGGGAGTGGAAAGCTTCTATCAGTGGTCTAACAACCAGAGTCAACGATGCAGAAGTTTGTATTTCTTCTATAGAGGATAGAATAGAAAGGCTCCAGATCAAAAACACTACTTTAAAAAAAAGCATAAAGAAGATGGAAGATAAAGTGGATGACCTAGAAGGAAGGTCTAGGCACAACAACATTGTGATCTTGGGCCTCCCCGAGGGGGAGGAAGGCATAAACATGGAGGGCTTTATGCAGAAGTTATGTGTTCGAATAGCGGGTCCATCACCTAACGGCCCTACGTATATAATAGAACAGGCCCACAGAGTGGTCAAGCCGAAACCTGCAGCAGATCAGCTACCCCGTCCCATTATATTTAAAGTCTTGAACTATTTAGATAGAGATCACATTTTGAAAGCTGCGAGAAGTGCAGAAAAAATAATTTGGGAGGGGAAACAGCTGCGCCTGGTCCCAGATCTTATTTATAAGGTGCGCCAAGATAGAGCTGCATACAGGCCAATTCAAACCAAATTATGGGCAGCGAAGATAAAACACAGAATGTTATTCCCAGCTCGTCTAGAAGTTACTTATAATAATGGGAATCAGAGATATGATTCGGTGGTGCAAGCGCTGGAGGATCTAAAGCGGAGGCTGCCCAACCTATTTAACAAGGAGGGGTGAAATCTCTGAGTATAAAAGAAGTTACAGGAATCTTGAAGATGCAGCGGAATATGAAGTTTTTTCTGAAAGACTGATCTTTTTTTGTATGCAATCTGGACATTTAAAATAGACTTTATGTCCAGTTGGACATATTATGGGGCTGCTGAAGCATCTCTTGGATTTTTATAAAAGAGACCACAGTTTTTCTTTCATCTATAAAAAGCAGTCGATTCAATTTTGAGTTAATCTAATATTAGCTTACAGCGTCTCTCAGCATGTAATTCTAAAATTGGGGGCTAAAGCTCAACCCTTGAAGACCTTAATTATGATATATGCTAGTTAACCTCCAAGCCACATCTTGGCTACATAGATGCATGCCTCATTGGGTGCTTACGGAGGTGGTGTAGTAGGACACTTGTATTCTTTTCTTTCTCTACAGGCATCCTAGTATTCACATACTGGGTTAGATGGATAATGGAAGTTTAAAGCTTTTGGGGATTAGAGGAGGTCCTCGTGGGGATAAGAAGTGATAGCAGGATGGAAATGATGTCTGAAGGGGGAGATAAAGGCTTTCTGATGAAAGTATACACAAAGACCCTAGGTGTTTGGTTCTTGGTGGTCTCGCTGCGGTTTGAGACAGTTGGTGCTAGGGTAGTTATTTTTGTTTCTGTTATATACTTCTCGGCCTCCTTCCTGGTTGCCTGTTAAAAGTGGCAAGAGGAGGGTAGAGAGGGAAAGGGATATAAAAAGGATAAGAAGGAAAGGTATACTGGAAAGCGACAAGGAGGTAATTCTAATATTTGGCATGGTCGCTTAACGCCCTCTGGGGCGTATGTATTATTTTGATTAAGAGGACCATTATGAGAGCTATCATTTGAATTTTGATCGCAGTAAATATTAAGACTGGGGAAGGATGCTATATATTGGAAGGGTTAGATCATTAGGTTAGGCTGTGGTTAAGATAGTAAGGAATCAACATGGGTTAGGTACAAATAGGAAATTGATAAAGGAATAAGTATACTCAGGGTTTGATAAGGGCTCAAGAAGGGAGAAATACTAATTAGTGAAGATTATGTAACGGTTAAGTAATTAGTTTAGACTTATATAGAGGACTGCATTTATCTGCTAGGGTTTAAGGGGAATGATGGGGGAAGGGTATATTAATAGAGAGGTGTAAGATCCATGGAGCGGCTCCTAGAGTGCATGATGACCTTAACGTTTAGGAGCAGGCATTCAGCCAGGGAAGAAGGTGAGGGGGAATGTGGGGCGGAGAGGGAACCGAGAGAGGTGATGGTAGTAAGGTGGGAGAGGGACTGCACATACCAGGTGATAAGGGATATGGAAGACAAATGGGGCTAGTCTGGACACAAAATAAGAAGAGAATTGTCAAGATAGAGGTATGGGGAGCTGGAATTTAATGTCGTGGAATATCAAAGGAGGGAAGGACAATACAAAAAAATATAATGTCTTAAGACACCTCAGTAGATATAAGCCACATATAGTCCTGCTGCAGGAAACTCACATTTTGACAGACTGTGTCTCAACCTTGCGGAAAATGTGGGTAGGCCAAGTTTTTGGTGTGGCCAAAAATTCCAGAAGGGGGGGAGTTGCAGTATTGATCAATAAGAATGTTCCTTTTCAAGAAAAGAAGGTATGGAAGGATCCAGAAGGGAGATATATTATGATATTAGGGCTCTTGGCAAGGGTAGATACTCTATTGGGGTTGGTTTATGGGCCAAATGTGGAGTCTCCAAAGTTCTTTCTTCCCCTAGCGGATATTATAGTGTCTGCCCCAAATGTACCATGTTTATTGGGAGGGGATTGGAACTTGGTTTACTCTAACAACTTGGATAGGTCCTTTTGCAAAAGAATAGCTATGTCACCAGCTCAAAGGGCTTTGAGGGAATTTATGGAAAACTCCGGCTTAATCGATCCATGGAGAACTACCCACAGGAGATAGAGTTTACGTACTATTCTCCACCATATAAAACATATTCCCGAATAGATTATTTTCTTATAAGCAAGGTGGCTTTGCAAGGGATTGAGGATGTAGGCATATATCCAAGAACCCTGTCAGATGATTCTTTAATCTGGTTAAAATTGAAAGTTCAGAATTACTCTGGAGTAGCTAAAACATGGTCCCTTAATAATCGGCTTTTAGGGGAGGCAGATATTGTAAATCATATGAAAATTGTTATTAGAAATTCCTGGCAGAATAATTGTGAGTCAGAGGAGGGCAGAAATACACTTTGGGGGGCAATTAAAGTGGTTTGGAGAGGAGAGTTTATTCGGTTGGCTTCTACGAGAAAACGTAAGATTTTGGTGCAGGTAGACAGTTGGCTTGCCAGAATAAAATTTATAGAATCTCATATGCATCAGGCAATGGACTAGGCTACTTGGGAGGAATTACATGCCCTGAGGGTGAAATATGCAGCTCATTTGCTTAATCATACACTGAAGGTGGCTATAAAATGGAAGGCTACATATATAGGACAAGGGGAGAAATCAGGGAAATTATTGGCCCAAAGAATAAAGAAACAGAAGAAAAATAACTGGGTAGCTAACTTAAGGGATGGGGTCACAGGGAAACTAAATTCTAATCCAGTGGACATAGCAAATACCTTTAGGATGTATTATTTAAATCTATACACAGCCCCTTCTCCAGAAACAAGATATTCCCAATATTTAGAAGAGTTTTTGGAGGATATTAATCTTCCGCAAATTACGGTATCTCAACAAAAGGATTTGAGAGGAGGAATATCTGTACAAGAGATAGAGGAAGCCATAGATAGATTACCTTTGGACAAGGCTCCAGGACCAGATGGCTTTTTAGCATTATTTTACAAGACCTTTAAAGAGGAGCTTAGTCCATGTCTGAGGATCCTCTACTCTTATCTATTTTCTTCCCCTATTAGGGAGCTGGCATTGTTGGAGTCGAGAGTCATGGTATTGCCGAAAACAGGGAAGGATCTATCCAGGCCAGAAAATTACAGACCAATTTCTCTGTTAAATATTGATATAAAGATATTGGCGAGTATACTAGCATTCTGGCTTAAAAAAGTATGGGGAGATCTTATTGGACCTGAACAAGTGGGTTTTGTCGCCGGTAGACATTTGAGTGATCATTTTAGGAAATTATGGCATTTGCTCTCTGTGTCGGGGTGACACCAACACAGACAAGGTCTTGGTGCCCCTCGACACAGAAAAAGCCTTCAATAGAGTGAGTTGGAAATTTCTATTTGATTTGCTGCCCAGATATGGAATACGTTCAAAGTATATCACTTGGGTGAAAGTTTTGTATACAATCCCTTCAGCAAGAGTCTGTTGTAATGGAGTTATCTCCGATTGTTTTAGACTTACAAGGGGGACTAGACAAGGGTGTCCCCTATCCCCCATGTTGTTCAATTTATACATCTAGCCATTGGCTAGGAAAATTAATAAAGTAAGGGAGATAAGGGGTATAGTTATAGGAGAGGAAGAATACAAACTGTCAATGTTCACAGATGACATCCTCCTACATCTCTCGAGTTGGCAAATATCTTTGAAGGAAGTATTAAAGATAATAGAGCAATTTAGTCTCTTATCGGGATATAAATTAAACCATAATAAGACATTAGTTCTTTCATTGAGTTCTACTTGTACGAGGGGGGATGTAGAGGAGTTGGTATTGGGATGGGCAGCTAATCCATCACTTTTTTAGGAATAGAGATTACCCCAGAGGTTAGTACCCTGAAATCATTAAATATTGACCCGGTGATTAAGCACATGCAACAAGACCTGGTAAGATGGCAAGTGTTGCCGCTTTCTCTTTGGGGCAGAGCCAATTTGCTTAAAATGGTGATATTTCCCAGGATTATGTACTTAATATGTTAAATGTATTCCTCCCCAAAACATGGTTAAAATGGTAGATTATATGTGGTCTTCGTTTCTGTGGAAAGGTAAAAGACCTAGAAGAGCATTAGGGAAGTTAACTATGGAACAGAAAAAAGGAGGGTTAGGTATACCTCATCTGTTTCTCTATTATCTAGCTTTTCAGAGCAGTAAATACCTTAAGTGGTTGACAACATTAGACAGTGAAGAAACACAATGGGCATGGCTCAAGATAGAAAGAACTAGAGCCCGGGAACATCATTTATCTATTAAGTCTCTATTATATGTTTCACAGAAAAATATTCCTAAGGCTTGGCAGGACACCCCTATAATATGGTCATTGAAAGCACATGCCCAGTGGTGTACATTATATAATTTTGATAGGAGACGGGACTTGGGGCAGCCAGTATATTATAATGGTAATTTGAGAATAGGGACCAAACCCATATCTCCAAGATTTTTGGACGAACTTAAAGATGTGTTGGTGTCGGATCTCATATCAGATAACAAATTTGATACGTTAGGGCAGATCCAACAGAAATTGGGTATGAGATCCCTACCGGTCTTTAAATATTTGCAGCTTAAAAGATGTATATTGACAAATGTTGGGACCCCACCTCGGTCCTCCAAAATGACGGAAATGTTAAGCTTAATATCTCACTTTGCAACTCTGCCTAAAGCCATTTCTAAGATTTACAAGTTTTTATTGGTAAGATTTTGGCAAAATTACCCCTCGACTGCATTTTATTGGAGACATTCTGTAGGTATCTTGTATGACTCAGAAACATGGGAACAAATCTGGAAGTCTCATTATAGATGGTTAAAACAGGATAGATTAAGATTACTTCGTTTTAAAATTTTACATAATTTACTTTATACTCCCATAAAACTTAAAATAATGGGTAAAAGTCAAGAGGGCGTGTGTCACAGGTGCTCATAGAGCGAACTTTAATTCACATGCTGTGGTCATGCCCAGTAATTCAGGTCTTTTGGCAGCAGGTAATTAAATTTGTAGAGCCACTTTTTGGAGGGGAGTGTATTTTCGACATAGAGACTTGCATTGTGGGCAATCCCTCAGCATTACCATCCCAGTCATTCAGATACTATTTTGCCCTTATTTCGGCAGTTGTGCTGCTTCTTATCCTCAGGTATTGATTAAGGATACTGCGTCACCTCTTAAGGAATGGATTCAAGAAATCCATACAGCTTTTTATGCAGAGAAATTGATAACGGGGCAGTTCTCTAATATGGGCAAGTTTAGGGAGAGATGGAAACAATTTTCAGAATTTATAGCTGGGAGACTCAATATAACAGATAAAGGGCAACACCCCAGTTTGAGAGTAAGCAGGACAGCAATAAAGGGAAGGCAAGTTTATTCATAAGGAGTAGTGTCCTAGACATGATTTTGGAACTAAGGGAGATGCAGTCCTGATATGGGGTGGGGGTAGTAGGGGATAGAGCAAGGATGGGGATTTAGAGGGATGAGATAAGAGGTGGAAGGGCAGGGGAGTAGGGAAGAGGGGAGGGGAGGGTGGGGAAGTAAAAGTTTAATGTACGACTGAATGTTAAAAGAAGATTGCCATTGTATGGTATGATATTGACCTTGTGTTGATCTGTTTCATGTATGTATATGCTGGAAATATCAATAAAGCATACCATATAAAAAAGAAAAATGAATATCCTGCCTAGGATATTCTATTTGTTGAATATGCTTAATGTCTGGTTGCCCATTTGTTGGTTCAGGAAAGTCCACTCCATTATTTCTCCTTTTATCTGGGCTACTAAACCCCCGAGAAGAGTTCATTTAAAATTGATGGCAACTAAGACCAAAGGTGGTTTGAGACTGCCACATATTGGGGGCTATTACTGGGCCAGTCAGATGACTAAATATATGAAGTGGATGTCCAGTGAGGAAATGCTATCCTGACAGTCATATGCGTCACAATGGTTAATACTGGAGAAGAGAATGTTGGCTATGGAGCATTTATCTGTATCAACATTACTATGCAGCACAGTTAAAAATTTACTGCTAAGTATCTCCCATTCTCCTATAGGGGTTTCAGTAAGAGCCCATACTCAATTATGTGTGTTTTTAAAATACAAATATACCCAAGACTGGAACCAACCTTTGATGGAGAATCCAAGTTTTAAAATAGGTGGTAGAAAGATTTCTAAATCATGGGTTCCCCAGTTCCAGAATATAAAGATTAAGGATTTCCTAGACCCATTGGGAAAACTTATTCTGGTCTCCACTGTTGTTAGTAATTACTCCCTAGGATCAGGACAAGCTTTCAAGATGTTTCAAATACAGTATCTCATTTATTAGGCCAATTCAATAGGCAGCTTTTCATAGAGGATAAGTTTTATGAATTTCTTAACTCCATGATGGAAGTAGTACATCTCCCTCATGTAATTGCCCGGGTGTATGGGTCCCTCATAGAGTTTTCTCCTATTAATCAGGAAAATGCTCCCAAATACTGGGCTGATCAATTTCCAGACTATATTTTTAAGTGGAATAAGATATGGGAGGAGACTTACATATATATATCTCAAGACAGATTGCGTCTTACACAATTTCAATTTTTACATAATTTATGTTGGACACCCCTAAAACTTTTCAAGATTGGTAAGATATCCACTCTGATTTATAACAGATGTAATCAAGAAGAAGGCTCACTCAAGCATATTTTTTGGGATTGCCCCCCTGTCCAGACCCTTTGGGTAGAAATTCAAGTTAAAACTGATCCTTTGTTATGTCTGGAAGACCTTTTTACTCCGGAAATATGTCTTATTGGGGACTACTGTAAGGTCAAGATTAAAATACATAGATATCATATAGCAATGATTGCAATGACTTTGAAGAAACTTTATATTAAGGCACTGGATTGACGCACCAAAGCTCACTTATACAGAGTGACTTCAATATCTTTTGTTTAATCTGAACGTGGAGCAGTTCAAAATAGCTCCAGGGTACTCTTCTTCTAGATATAAAAAATTGGGGCTGGTATGCATACAATCTACATGCTTCAGATTGGTGTTCATTTAGGTTAAGGAATCCCAAAGATAATTCCCTTCCTTATTGTACATCTATGCATACCTTATTTTCTTTGTTGGTACAAAGTAGTACAAGGCTTTTCATTGGACATCTAAGGCATGGTGGAGTGGTAAGAGGGGAAGGGGAGGATGGGAGAAACATTTCTTTTGTTTGTTTTTTTAGATAGTAAGTGGGAGGGTTAGGTAGAGGGAGGTGGGTGGAGGAAGGGGGGACATGTCACTGTTGTCCTTGAACTGTATGTCATGCAACTATGTAAATTTTCATGTGGCGCCTGTGTCATGTCCTGTTGTAATTGTTAAAAATCAATAAAAGGTTAATTTAAAAAAAAATCAAGCCTAAATATTTTATAAATTCTACAATTTATTTAAAAGGTAATTTTACACCATCGCTATCTGATAAAATATTCAAAATGTAATATGATAGTGGATTAAGGGAAGTTGGGCAGTTTTTGGATTGGCAGGCTATAACTGAGTTTCAGACATTAAAACATGAAGATGGTCTACTCAGCCAACATTTTTATTTTTACAGGTGCATAATTTTATTACAAAAAATCTGGCACAGGCAAACAAATCTGTATATACAGTAAGGAGCTGGAAAACATATTTACTAAACCCAACTCATTTAAAATCATTACTAACATATATAATCTCATTAACCCAAATGTGGGGTTTAACCTGATGCAATTAAAACTTAAATGGGAAACTAAACTAAACATTTTAATTTCAGACTGTCTATGGGCTTAGTTCACCGATATTAAAGCATCTGTAATAGATAATCAGGAAGTGAATATCAAACTTCTGCTTTTTGGCTGGAAGCATGCAGCCATAGTTCAGGTTTCCATATCTGTAAATATTTTTTTTCTAGAGGTCTTTGTTTTTCTTAGATATTGAAAATGTATTTCCATTGTTTTAGATACATAGTAAATATGGCTGCTGCCTAATTTGCATCTGAACTCCCCCCTCACATCACATCACGTCTTTTGTTTACTTCTGTGGGACCCTGTGCTACATGTTTTTGCTGTCCCTGTGTACTACTGTGAGTCATGCACATGTGCGGTTGGCAGCAGAGGGTTCCAGTTCAACATGGCAGGTGGGAGAAATGTAAACAAAAACAAAGAAAAATGCAGCAAATTACGGAGTGAAAGTACAGCAAAAACAAGAAAGACTACCAGTTAAGTGCTCAGCAGAGCACAGGAAATAAGCTGTTGCAAAAGATCCGATTTTTTTTTATCTAGTACTGCTGCTTTAATAATTTAGGCATTAAATCAATGAAACTTCCCAACAAATTTTTTCAGTATTTTACATAGAGTAAATTATACTCCCCATATGTTGAGCCTCATGAATCCTAACTGTTCTAATAAATGTCCAAGATGCCCTAACGAGGTGGGCACTTTAGAGCATACGCTGATATCATGCCCAGTGCTGGGCAATTGGTGGAAGAGGAAGTTGGAAACACTGTCAAAAACAGTTGGTAAAGTGTTAACCAATCTCCCTCCTGGATACTTCTGTGGAATGGTGGCCCCATGCTTTCAATTCCTCCCATTCATCAGAGATTTATTAGATTAGGGCTCCTAATGGCCTTCAAAAATATATTATTAAACTGGAAGGATCAGAGTCCTCCAGAGTTTGTTACATGGATTAATTTCATGATTGTAAATCATAGATTAGAAAGAGTCCATTATAGTGTCAATAACAATCTGACATTTTTTAATAAAATGTGGTCTCCATTTACAAATCTAGGAGTCTTAAAACTGTGATGCGTATCCATGACTGCTGCAGGTTGTTAATTAATTTACTTGGACTCATAACTTGCCCTTTTTTTAATAATATATGTGCTGTCCTTTTCTGCTACTGTACATATTCTCTGCTGTTCATGCAAAGCACTATAAAATTATGTATGAAATATGTTTGTGAATTGTTCTGCTCTGTAATTCCTCCGTGTCAACAATACAATGTTTTTTCAAAAAAAAAAGACATCTGGCTGTATATGGTAAAGATATACTGTACATAGTTCACACAGTTTTACTTCAAACAGTTTTTCTATCCCAGACCAATGCCTCGCTTAAAGTTAGAGATAGAACTGTCTAAGAATTTACTGTAATCACCCCCTCATGATGCTTCTTGAATTACTACCTTCAACATTGGACTGGCGACAGGATGTGTCTTGTGTTTGGCGGGGGAGGGGAGCCACCAAGTAACAAATTCCAGTCAGGGTAAAGGACAAATAGAACCTGGAAAGAAGAAAGGAGAAAAAACAAGAATTAGTATCATATCACAACAGTCAAAGAAATTTACATTCCTTAATTATTAAGACCACTAAAAGTGGATCTGTGACACCCACTTCCTTCTCCCCCCCCCTTAGCACCAAAACTCTTTTTTATACTTTCTTTATTTAGAAGTATTACAGTGCATTGACAATTGAAAAAAAAATTCTACATATCATTAGTGTCCCTGCTTACAAAATATACTATCATATTCCAATAGATAAGTACACAGTCTGGTTTGGTACTTCATTACCAATCTTTAAAATGTCCACTTCCTACTGGAAGTCATTATAAAGCAGGTACCCAAAAAGTCAACAGGGAATCTCATAAGAGCAACTCCTAATATAAAGCATACTAATATAACATTCAAATAACATATTAGAATAACTCTACTTAGCAGCAACATTTTTAATTTTCTCTGCACATTAAGCTTTTAGTATTCGCAGTTGTGTTTTTAGATAAGCAGTGGTACCTAGGAAAGGTGCTGCATAACAATATTATTTTCTTTTTCCTATTCCTGTTGTTGTCTGACTGGTCTATCTGTTCACTCCCTTCTACTTCCAGATAATTATCTTCTAAGCCTACTTACTCTTCTCCAACCCATGTGCTATTATCCAGTGTGTCCATCTCACAGTGAATTTAGGGGTTAAGTCACCATGTACTAGGTAAGTTAAACATTCCATCACGATGTCATGACAAAACATCAGCTTACATGTGCAGGTTGGGTGCACATCCTTTGATCCTCCTTGCTGAAAAACCCAGCACTCAGGTGTCATGAAAGTCTTTTCAAAAAGGATTTTGTTATGTTCTGAAAGATCTTGGAAGGTCTGATAAGTTCAAACCGAAGAATTTTGCCAACTTTTAACCAATATGGGACACGGGATGTAAATAAATATATTTTTAACTAATTAAAATAAAACAAACTGAAAGTAAATCATGCCTTAGTGTGGGTAATGTGCTTTGTGTATTTCCCTATATATAAAACAGTGATTTAGTGTACCAATGAATTGGTGCACAGCCCCACCCTGCATAGGTACAGCTGGATTTTATCTGCTTAACAGCGATAACCAACATTGTACTTCCTAATGATCTTTCTTAGAAGTCTCATGTACATGGTGACAGACACAGGACAAATGACTGCTTCCTGAGGAAGTCTAGTGCTACCAGTCTTGATAAGAAGGGACCGATGGCCACCGGCCGCTCACAGTCTTCCAGGAATGAACAGAACCATGTGAGCTCAGCCCCAGACAGACTAATGTGTTCTTTAAGTCTCCCGCTAACACCTCTTTATTCACTGTGTTGAAAGCTTATACGAGATCAAGGAGGCTCACAATTAACAACTCACCCTGATCCTTGGCCTGGAAGATATCATTGCACACCCTGATCAGAGCCTTCTCTGTGTTATGGTGCTGTCTGTATTTAGACTGGAAGGGCTCAAAGATGATAAACCTATTCAGGGTGTCTCCTAACTGCACTGTCCCAACCTTCTCCACTGCCTAGGTCACAAAGGACAAGTTAGAGATTAGCCGATAGATAATGGGTCATCAGGATATAATGATTGTTTCATGTATTGGGGTATCACAACCACCTAAGGCAGTCAGATTCCTTCCCTGAAAAGAAAATGGACAATTCACTCTATGGGCAGTGCTAGGTCAGACACAGCTGCCTTAGCAAGCTGGACTGGAACTGGCTCAAGCCCAGAGGTGTTCCAGTGCAGCACAGTGGTCAGCCAGCCAGCATCTTCCAAATCCACCTGGTTAAAACTACTCTAAGCCATCAGAGTGTTCATATTACTCACTTATCTACTCCCTTTGACTCAGGACTTGAGCCATGGAGGTGACTAGGTCCAGGATGCCAGAAATCTTGTTTTTGAAGATCAGATTTTACTGTTAGCACTTCCTCAGGGATATTTGTCCCTCTTCTGCAGGCAAGCAGGAGGTACAATAATAACTTTTTTTAATCCAGAAAAGTGCAGTCAGTATGATGTTCTTGACTGCCATGAGACCTTAAACAAATGTTGCCTTTTGATCTCATAGCCTTCCAAAAAAACTCACAAAATGTGTTATCAAGTCAAGCTTGCCAGCATCTGCCCTGTATTGTCTCCACTTGTGCTTTTTTCCCCCTATACTTTCATTCATTGAAGCTCATCAGAATACCAGTGGGTTCTGTGACGTGAAGTCAAGGTGCATGTCTGGTGTTGAAGTACTGATGACTGCTGCTAGGGCTGAATTATAAGCTTCTATGGCAGCAATGGATCCCCTGGCAGATGCACATGCCAGAACTGAGGTGTCAAGCATACCCAGAAAGTTTGAAACCTATATGGATTTAGGCCCCACTCAGCATGACACTGGAAAACATCCACAGTTAAAGGTATCAAATTGGGGGCCATGAGGTTGAAACTCATGATGCAGTAGTCAGCCTGATTGACTGGATACACTCAGGTGTTCTTCACCTCCAGCCCTGTGTAAACAGGTAAATTGCTACACAGAGCAATTGACTGAAACCCATCAATGATGCAACTGTTTGCATTAAGGAATTCACAGGCCATCATAAACTATGAGAATGAAGCTTGAATGGCCATGTGATGTCATCAGACACTTAGATGGAAATCACTTGTCATGTTGGGTTCCTATTACATGGTCAACCAATGGGTATACAGTAGTACAGTAAGCTGTCATTCACAGACAGCTCTGTTGGAGGGCAGCCATAGCGGGTGTGTGGTGGGTTGTGCTGCCCATCGACATTTGGCACATGCTGAGATGGAGGGAGCAGGGTGAGGTAGAAGTGCCTGAGTGGGTGGGGGGTGGGGGTTCACTGGACCACCAGGGATAAATTTGGTATCAGATCGTCAGTGCAATTGAGTCAGAGCATAGTGGGGTTTCAATAGCCTACCAGGGCTGACAGCTGTTCTTTATGACATTGCATGAATATGGGCAGGTTGGGGGAGATGGCTTGACTACCAGGGATGCCTGGTGCACTATCTGACAGTACGGGGATATGGGTGGGGTGGGGATACCACTGGACTACCAGAACTTCTTTGTGTGCTGTATAGCATTTATGGGGATACAGGTGGGGGGGTCCACTATACCACCAGAGCTACAGTGCCAGTAGTGCAACAGCTACGGGGCTATGGTCGGGGGGATCCTGGACTGCCAGGGTAGGCAGGCTGCCGTGCTGCTGTCTGCAATATGGCAGCCTGCCTGTGGGAGGACACCCACTTAAGTCTACTTGATGTAGACTTGTCTTTTGGAGGCGCATCTCTGGACTTGCTCTGGAGATGCACTTTCACGGTGGGTTGTGAATAGGGCTACATCCCATATGCATGGGCACACCCCCTGCACAACCACTCCAGAGGTGCCACATAACATTATGGGTGGTGTGCAGCACATCAGTGCCCTTACAGAATTCCAATTGTGCACAAGTTGGGGATGTGCCGGAGCATCCCTTTTTTGAATTCTGCCCATTGTGTATTAATCAGGATGTCCTCTAGGTGTTTAAAGAACTAACCAGAGATAACAATGTACATGACCTTCTAATAACAAATACAGTTAACAAAATCACCAGTACTGTGGTCAGAGCTGAATCTTGGCAACAGCTATCATTGCATGATTAGTTTTAAAATTTCCTGAAACATTGAAGAAACAAAAGCACCAACAGTCATGAGAAAATATAATAGGGGCCACTTTTCATAGTTTTAAAGAGGAACTCAAAAAATAGAACCGGAAAAAATTAATTACAAACAAAATTATGGATGATAGTTGGACAATAATAAAGAACAAACTACTGGAATTATAAAATAACTGTGTACCATACAAGAATGTATACCACAGCAAGGGGGAAAAATAGTATGGCTCACTAAGAGAGTTCAAAACCTCATCAGCAGTAAATAGAAATTCATAAAACACTTAAAGCTGTGCCAAATGATGTTAATTGGAACAACTATAAGATAGTACTTCAGAAGACAGAAAGGGCTATTAAAAATGAAGGGAAAATAACTTGAAATTAGGCTGGCTCACTCTAAAGACATTAACAAATCTTTTTTCAGCTGTGTATACTCCACTGGGGAAATCGATAGGTTCATTGGACTGATAATTGTAGGAGGAATTACATTTGGAGACCCAAAGAAATGGGAAACAATATAAACCAAAAATTTTTGTTGAGTATTTAGCAATTCTGGAGAGCTAGCTAACCACAAAATAAATGAGTTCCAACAAAACAGTGATAAGACAAGTTTAGTGGAAGTTGGTATCCTAAGGGATAAGCTTGATAAAACTGATACTAACAAATTGGAAGGGCCCAATAACCTCTACTGCAGACTACAAAAGGAACTAAGTGAGTAACTGTCAGAACCCATTACATAGAGGCATAGAAACATAGAATATGATGGCAGATAAGGCCCTTGGGCCCACCCAATTTACTCATTCTCTCTCTTTCACTGTTTTAACCTTCAGTTTTTTGCTGAAGGCCCTACCTGGTCTACAGCACAATCTCCCCTCCCCACTTCCACACCCCTACAATTCCCCTGTGCCTGTCTCAGGCATCTTTGAACCCCATCACTGTTCTTGCCCCCCACCTCCACTAGAAGACTGTTCCAGATATCCACCACCCTTTCTGTGAAGAAGTACTTCCTTATATCCCACTTGAATTTACACCCCCCCCAGCTTCATAGCATGCCCCCTGGTTCTAGAGCACCTTTTGTCTCTGAAAAATATTTCCCTCCTGTACCTTATTTATCCCTGTGAGGTATTTAAAGGTCTCTGTCATATCCCCTCTTTCCCTTCTCTCCTCCAGGGTGTATATATTTAGCTTTGTTAGCCTCTCTTCATAGAGCTTTTGATGCAGACCCTGCATCATTTTGGTAGCCCTCCTCTAAACTGCCTCCACTCTGTCTATATCCTTCCTGAGATGTGGTCACCAGAACTGGACACAGTACTCAAGGTGAGGTCTTAACAGTAATCTATATAGAGGCAGTACCATCTCCCTCTTCCTGCTGGTCACATCCCTTCCAATGCACTCTAGCATCCCACTAGCTCTTCCAACTGCCTTGTCACACTGCCGGGCCACCTTTAGGTCATCTGATATGATTACTCCTATGTCTCTTTCCTGCTTGATCTTTATCATATCACTCCACCCATTTTGTACTTCACTACTGGGTTTCTATGGCACAAGTGCATTATTTTGTATTTTTTCCATTTAAATTCAGTTGCCTTACCCTTGACTACTCGTCCAGTCATTTCAGATCCCTTCCCATCCTTTCCACCCCCCAGAGTGTCCACTCTGCCGCGGACCTTAGTGTCATCTGCACAGAAGTAGATCTTCCCTTCCAGTTCCTTTGCTATGTCCCTTATAAAGGCATTGAAGAGACCCGATCCCAGCACTGATTCCTAAAGTACCCCGCTGGTCACCCTCCCGTCCTTGGAGTGAACTCCATTTACCACTACCCTCCCTGCCCTATCTGTTAGCCAGTTTCTCACTGAGGTTACCACCTTATTACTAGCCACCAAGTTACCCAACTTGCTTACCAGTCTCCTATGTGGAACAGTGGCAAAAGCCTTGCTGAAATTCAGATAGGGTACATCCACTGCTCTTCCCTGATCCAGCCTCTTGGTCACCCAGTCAAAGAAATCTATCAGATTTGCTTGGCATGACTTTCCCCCTGTGAAACCATGCTGCCTTGGATTCTGTAATACACTGGATGCAAGATATTCCACAATGCTTTCCTTTAGTGGCACTTTCATTAACTTGCCCACCATCAATGTCAGGCTAACAGGCCTGTAATTCCCCAACTCTTCCTTGTGAAACCACATCTGCCCTTCTCCAGTCATCTGGGACCACTCCAATCTCCAGTGATCTGTTAAATAGATCTGTCAGGGGTGCAGCTAATACCTCCCTGAGCTCCCTCAGCACCCCCGGATGGATGTATCCCATCTGGCCCTATAGCTTTGCTCACTTTCAGGTTAGTGAGTGCTTTCCAGACTCTCTCCACAGAAAATGGACTAGTATCCATTTCCCTCCTATCAGAGCTGCTGGTACCTTTTTCTGATCCTTCCCCTTCTATTGTGAGCAGAATTATTTGTTCAGAATGGTGGCCTTTTCTTGCTCCACCTCCATACAGTCACCCCCTCCCTCTTTAACTGTATAATCCTTCCCTTTGTCTTCCATTTTTTACTAACACAACTAAAAAAAATGTCTTGTCTCCTTTTGTTACACCCTGAGCTATTCTTTCCTCAGTTTGCACCTTTACACTCCTTACCACTTTGCCCACCTCCCTCTTTTTTCCCTTATATACTTCCATATCCTCCTCTCTCTGGGTCTCCTTATACTTCAGAATGCTACCCTTTTACATATTACCTTTCCTGCTACCTCTTTCAAGAACCATAGTCGTCTCTTCTTGTTTTTGCTTTTGCTTACTTGCTTGACACAGAGTTTGTTGCACCAGCCCACCAGCATAGTGGTAGAGCTACAACTAGTGGTGCTGATGACCCATGTTAAGGAGCAAGCCAAGGATGTCAGAGGGTCGGCCAAGTGGAGGTAGGATGAGCGTTCCATGGACAGCTCTCTGTCTCTGGGAGGAGGGTTGTGGTTCCCTGGCATCTAGCGACAGCCAGAAGAGGCTGGGTGTGCAGCAGCTGGGGCCACTCAACAACTGGGAGGCATCCGCAGACATCTGTGGGATGAGAGCGGGAGCACACCTGCCCCACACTGACGTCATTGCACATCTGCTCCTCTGGGGCACATGTAAGGGGAAAACCCCTCTGACTGAGCACTGTGATTCTTCCAGACCTCTGCCGGAATGAAGCCCCAGTCTGTAGCCACTGCTCAGGCCTCCAGTGGATCTCATTCTCTCCCTCTCTGTACTGCCACTGGGGAGTCCCACCACAGGGGGCAAGCAGCAGACCTCTCCAGGCCATTGCAGGCCTGGTGGGGGATGTCAGGTGAGGAGTCTGGGTGCAGATAAGGGGGATTACATCCCACACCAATCCAGGTTTAGCCCACTTCCTCCCCTCACCAGGTCATTCATGAGGCATTCACCCATCTTTGTAAAATCAGTCCTTCCAGATGTTCAGGACCCTCACCCTTCTGAAGTTGGGTTCTGCAACTTTGTTGTGTTGAACCACACTGCACAATGATCACTGGTCCCCAGATGGCTTCCCATCTTGATGTCTACAATACTGTCCCTGTTAGCAAACATCAGGTCCAGTACTGCCCCATCATGAGTGGGTTCACTGACCAGTTGCCTGAGGAATGCCCCCTGCAATGAGTCTGGGATGTTCCTGCTTCTAGCTGAAGCCACAGCGGGGAGGCTTCAATCTTCATCTGGTAGATTGAAGTCCCCCACCAGCAGCATCTCCCCTTTTCAGTCATTTTGCCAATTGTCTCTAATGTTTCCCTATCTAAGTCCTCCTCATGTGCTGGAGGCCTGTAGATTACACCTTTCCTTATAGTTGTTCCATTTCCCAACCTGAGAGTGACCCACAGCATCTCTGCTGCCCCTTAATTCCCTGTATTTCTGTTGCCTTTATGCTTTCCTTCACATAAAGCATCACTCCCCCCTTCCTACCTGCCCTCTGCCTTCTGAACATCATGTAGCCTGGTATGACCATGTTTCAGTCATGGTTGTCAGTGCACCATGACTCGGTAATGGCCACAATATCCAGGTCAGCCTCTGCCATGATGGCCTCTAGGTGTGGGATATTATTTAGCAGACTTCTACCATTAGCACACATGACCCAGATTTTGCTAGCTCTTTGCCTGTCACTTCCCCCTTTTTTCCTTATGTTCCCCCTTCCTCCCTCTTCTTTTACATGCATCATAAATAAGTCCTATGCAACAGGTACAGCTCTAGTGGACTGGCATACAGTCACAGTAGTCCATATATATAAAAAAGGAGAAAAGGCCAACGTCAGGAATTATAGACCTATAAGTCTTACCTCAGTAGTCAGAAAACTCATGGAAAGGTTAATAAAGGACAGATTAAAAAGCAGCTGTGCTCTACTGTGCATACATTCAGGGCTGGCAGTATAGCCTAGAGGTTAGAGTAGCAAGCTGTGGATGGGCTTGGTACAGACTGCAAACCTGGGTTTGATGCCCACAACCTCTGCTTACATACAATGTGACTCTCAGCAACTCACTTAACCACCCCGGTGCTCCTGGGTCATCCCTGAAAACAGGCTCTTGTGCCTAGTGGGCCTTACCTGGTAACCAAAAGAATTAATTAATTAAACATGATGTTTTAGCTATAATAATTTACTAGAGAATACACTTTTTACATTTTCAGATATAACTTCCAGGGTTTATAATACATTTTGGTGGTCTTTCCAAAAATCATATATAAAAGGTATTGGCCTATGCCCTGTTGCCCTCATAGTGTCTTTGTTTATTACATCACAATGCTTACACTGACAACAGACTATGATGTCACAAAGAGCAATTATAAAGTCAGTTGAAACAGTCAGATGCTTTTTGAAAGACTCAGTGAAATATGCGCTGCATTACCTGAAATATTTAGAAGGCCAAGAACAAAAGAAAGTAAAAGAAAACTAGAAAATACTAAAGTAAAACATAATTGTTGGAAGTCTAATAGTTTTAAGACTATATTTTAGAATGGCTGCTCTTTAACAATGTTTTTGGATTCAATAGGTTAAAAATTCCCAACCAATACCAGTTAAAATGAACTCTGGCCAGAGCTGATAGGGCTGCAGCTAAGGTCATGGTGGAACATGATACTGTTTGTCGTGCCCTAGATGGCCGTAGGAGCCCAGTGCGCATACACGATGACTCATGCATGTGCACTGAACTCCTGCAGCCCATGTGTATGCACGTGGTAATACGAGTGAATACAGATATGACATGAGTTAGAATAGTGGAGTTTTAAAATTAAATGCATTTGCTGACAATATGTTGTTATTTCTGAAAGACCCTACACAAAGTTAAAGTTATTGCACAGTTTTTAGATGTGGCAAAGTATAACATTAATGATGGAAAATCAGAAATGACAATGTTTAACTGATTGGATATGTAGGTTTTAACAACTACCTTTCAGGCAATGATAAAAGAAAAGTATAAGGACCACCTAAAAAGTAAAATTAACTAACTCTATAGATGAATTCATAAGTATCATCATAAAACCATGCTGGAAAATCTAAATGTAACCTTGTGCACTGAACTCTGGTGGCACAGTCCGCTGTGTCCAAAATGGCCACTAGAACCCAGTGCGCATGTGCTAGTCGTCACACATGTGCTCATTCAAGTTGTGCATGTGCGACAACTCATGCATGCGCACTGGGCTCTAGCAGCCATCTTGGACACGGTGGACTGTGCCACTGGAGTTCAGCGTGCAAGTTTACATTTAGATTTTCCAGCATGGTTTCATGATTATACTTATAAATTCATCTATAGATCTAGTTGCCGATGGTGTTGTATCGATGTCTGCCAGCATATTAGGAATCAAAAGGTTGGTATCTAGATTTCAAAATAAATGTAGGGGAAGCTGGCATAACGATATACTATGATAAAACAAAATTATTGATTCTTGGACAGAGTAACACCAAAAAGAAAATACCTAAAAGGATTCAAAAGGAAACAATAGAAAAGGTTTCAGAATTTAAATATCTGGGCATAATAATGAAAAATAATTTGTCATAGTAGGCATTAACCCATCTTTGTAAAATCAGTCCTTCCAGATATTCAGGACCCTCTCCCTTCTGTGGTTGGGTTCTGCAGCTTTTTTGTGTTGAACCACACTGCACAATGATCACTGGTCCCCAGGTGGCATTACAGACATAGAAACAAAATAAAAAGAAGCCATTCCAGCCATAACCGGGTTTGCTTATAAACATGGAGGGAGCTCAATAGAAAGCTCTATTAGGGTAATCAATGCAAAAAACAAGGCCCCGATATTATATGGATGTGAAATCTGGGGCTCTGATGGCATAAATAATAGAGAGAAATTCATCAACATCTTCTATAAAAAGATTATGGGATTACTCCAGGGAATGCCAACAGCACTATTACGAGCTGAGTTGGGACAATTACCATTGAAAAGCCTAGTTGAACAAAGAGTGGCTACATATTGGATTAAAGTGTTTAAAATGGGACCTGAAAGACTACCCCGAATGCGTCTTGATGAAGCCCTAGTCTACTAGAGTCGTAATATAATTTTTCCCACAATAAAAATAGCTGAAAACATAATAAAACTATATGGATTATTACACTGTATAATGGATGCCCTAATTAAACCCTTTAAGGAGATCCAGTACTGTATTAAATATAGAATAAAGTACAGGGTGGTTCGCTCTCGGGGTTTATGAAGCATCTAACCCCGAGGGTGTGTGTAAACCTCGAGTTTAAACACACTACCCCATATTTTATTTTATATAATTGCTGGCTCTCCCCTTTTTGGCCACAGCAATTATATAAAATATCAGCAGTTTCGGTATGGCTACGAGTACGGTCCACTTTATTTTACATCCGGTCGGATTTTCATTTTCGGCAGCTTCAAGTATTTTTAAAAAAAATGTTCATAGTCCCCCATCTGTAACACTAGTTCTCATTTTGATTTTTTTATTTAATTTACTCACCACCATGTTTCTTTGGCGGTTCCATTGTGCGTAAGAAGGAAGCGCAAGCCAGGAAGGGAGACGCTGCTGTAGGCACATGTGCAGAGGAAGGAGAACCGTGCCTGTGTTTGCCATTATAAATGCTCCTTTATAACAGCAAATTATGCCACGCTCTCTCAATGGCAAAAGGGGAGACCCATTAATTATAAACCGGATTAATGACATAGCACAATAAAAGGATCTAGAACTTTGTGCTAAATACAAAATAAGTAACTGGTTAGCTCAAAACAAAAATAGTATTTGGGTTTGAAAAGTACCTAAAGCTAATTAAATATCTGAAAAGAAGGTGAATATTAACAAAATACCATTTTGAATATTACAAGAGTGAGCATATGGAGAATATAATCAGAAAAGGCTAAAACGGCTCCAGTCGCAGGTACTGCTGTGATATGGGTGAAGATGACATAAAGCATATATTGCTTGTATGCCCCTTCTCTGAGGATATTAGGAAGATGATACTGGGAGAGATAATTGGACAGTTATACATGACAATGGATGAAACAATGAAATTCTTGTTGAATTCACATTCTGTACAAGTACTTAAAAAGGTGATATCATTTTTAAAATTGGTAGAAAGCCAAAAATTGCACATGAAAACTTAAAAGTTTTCTAGTAGCAAGGTTCATGAATTATGCTAACTAAAATGTGTAAAGCAAATGCTGTAAAATGACTTATTTACTGTATTTATCAAGCCATTTTCTATGTAATTGCTTCTGTATTTATGCATACACTTCTTCTATTTTTGTAATGACATAACTTGTCAACAATAAACTTTTACCTACCTATAGAGCTAGTTAATTTTACTTCCAGCTGGTCCATATACTTTTCTTTTATCACTGCCTGAAAGATACCTATTGAATCTTCCATATCCAATCTGTTAAACATTGTCATTTCTGATTTTCCTTCATTAATGTTATACTCTGCCACATTTGAAAACTGTTTAATAACTTTAACTTTATGTAGGGTCTTTCAGAAATAACAACATGTTGTCAGCAAATGCAATTCATTTTAAAACTCCCCTTTCTAACTCCTGTCATATCTGTATTCATTCTTTTTTACCCTGCGCATGCGCATGGGCCTCCGGAGGTCACTGCGCATGCATGAGTCATTGAGCATGAGCACTGGACTCCAGCAGCCATCTTGGACATAGCAAACTGTGCCATGCCCCACCAATCACCAAAGTAGTATGGTGAACGTGCAGTGACTGTCGTTCACCTCCAATTTTAACAAGTCTGTTCGGACTCTAGTAAACTCCCTTTTTCTATTGTGACAGTAAAATGTCTGCAGGATAATGCCCACTGCAGCTGTAAAAATAGGTCTTGTGTTACCAGCCTTCTTAGTTTTATAAGAAGATTAGTTCTAATTTCAATATTAGTTTGGCAGTTGACGTAATTTATTACAACTTTCAGAAGGCCTTTGCCACTGCCCCACATAGTGTCTTAATTAATAAATTACTGTAGAAGAGGGCAAAGTGGACACAAAGATTATAAATTGGTTTACAGAGCCTTTTTCAACTATGTATACTCCACTAAGGGAATCAATAGGTCCATTAGACTGATAATTGAAGGAGGAATTAACCCTAAGACTGCCAATAGAATT
Organism: Neoceratodus forsteri; assembly: GCA_016271365.2. Lineage (NCBI taxonomy): Eukaryota > Metazoa > Chordata > Ceratodontiformes > Ceratodontidae > Neoceratodus > Neoceratodus forsteri. Next base: position 474,687,781 of record CM057455.1, read on the forward strand.
AGAATGTATTGGAGTTCTGGATGGCTATATCAGTCTGCGGCCCTGAAAGGGTTAAATTGGGAGATCCAAAGAAATGGGCAACAATATAAACACATTTTCTGTTGATTATTTAGCAATTTTGGAGCACTACCTAACCACAGAATCAATGAGTTCCAACAAAACAGTGATCAGACAAGTTTAATGAAAGTTAGTGTTGGTTATACACTGGATTCTGTGTGTAAATTAAGCAATAATGCATGACAGAGCATATGTTGTGCTGGGATAATGCCATGCCTTGAGTTGCTGGACATGAGACCACAGGCCAAGTGAGTCCAACACCAGGGTAGTTACAGTATCCCCACGACCCACACCCTGGAGTGCATTATTGAAATTATAAAATGGCTTGCTTGTATAAAAAAAAAAGGGAAACAGTGAAAAATGCATTTCTAAAATACATTTTAGTTGCTTTTTGAACAGATATGATGTTGTGCTGGGATCGCATCACTGCTAAAGGTCAGCACTGACCAAACAGAGCCCAGGAATTTTTCTTTCCATTTTATAATTGATATTGGCCACAGTAGCGCTTCTGTAAAACATTGGAATTTATATAAGATGTGATTAAAATAAAGAGTGAGGCCAAGGTTGAGTACTTTACTCCTTAATTGTTTAAAATTAAATAAATTGTTAAACAATCTGGTACAAAAATTGTGTGCCAAATGTTATAAAATATGTGACAGTCGACTTGTATTTTCCTGGTTTCTTTCCAACCCTAATGGCTCTGCTTTGCATTGCAGTGTACGTGAAAGGCACTGTATAAAAATAAAATGATGGATGGATAGATAGATAGATAGATAGATAGATAGATAGATAGATAGATAGACAGACAGACAGACAGACAGACAGAGACAGATAACATCTAACTTACTAGGTAACTAGATAAGATATAGATACTATGAGAAATATAAGCTGACATGCTTAAACCTCATAGTTTTATAAAGTTTCTTTTGAGACAGCAGGGGTTTGGAGCAAACATGTAATCTGCCTTAATGATCTTTTGGAGAAAAAAAAAGTAAGGCAGGCAGCAGACTAGTTAAGACAAAGGAGGGTTCATCTGTAAAGGACCTCTGTAAAATTAATGAAATACAGTACCTGTCATTTAAAATTGGCATACATTCCTTGGGTTCAAACTGAGGGAAAGGCAGCAACAAACTGCTTATTTTTACCAGTAAGGCACACAAGGATGTTCTTGTTTGCAGAAAAGTAGGAACTTAAGATACTACTGGCATCTGTTGCTCAGGAGATTGCTGTCTATCCACATATTTTTTATTCAAGAAAAATCAGAAAATATTAAAATTGTTTTTAATTTTTCATGCCAGCCAAATGTACTAAGAATTGTTAATTTGTCTCTCAAACAAAGTAACTTTTAAAAAAATCTTGTTCCAATGAGAATCACATTTCCTTTCTCTGCTGACTCTGCATCATAGCAAACTGAGGATGAAGCTGAAGGGGGCTATTATTAAAGCTTAATGGAAACAGATATGCAGATATTAGAGTGGGGATTGTTTCTAATTATAAACCTGGTCATTTGCGTCAGGAATCTAATTGTCTGGACAGATTCCAAATGTCCTATTTTCAGTTCATTTTGTTTATATGAATGCATAATTGTGTGTGTTTATGCTACTGCTACTCATTTCCTAACCAGGATATACTTAGAAAAAAGACCATAATGCAATTTTGCTAGATATTAGTATTTTAAAAGGCTTTATATTTTAACCCTTGGTAGCAGCATGATTTCCTGGGTATGAACAGAAATGCCCTAGAAGTGAACAACTGAATTGGGAGAAACCGGTAAAGATGAAAAAATTAAAAAAGAATAAAAAATGGAAAAATATTTTTCGCCCAACCCTCCCCCACCCACCACCAAGAGGTGGGCCACTAAAAAGCTCCCAGAGTACAGGGGTTAATGTCAGCTAAAGCTGAAGTCCATGTGTTATGAGCTAGAAGGTAAACAACTACAGCAAATGGGAGGAGCTAAGTGGTGCCAATTAAAGTGAGATAGACGATTCCAATCAGTCTGAGGATGTCTTAGTCCTGAGGTGACTGCAGAGAGCACAGTTGTGAGCAGAGGGCCCAGCTGTTGTTGAGCTGAGTCCAGGCCTCTGAAAGATTGGGCCCAGGTAGACCTACTGAGCCTAGAATTGTGGCAGTGCTCCAGGGTTTGGACGTGACACAGTTCAACTTCAGTCTTCTGGGGACTAGAATAAACATCTATCCAGAGTAGATATCAACACAGAACAACCTAGCAGAGAGACTCCAAGAGGAGTAAGCTACCAGGTTTTAGGTCACTTGATGATGGGTCCTAGCATCCTAAAATGCACTGCCCAGGTGCAGGGAAGAGGTATGGGAGAGCAAAAGAGCTTGTGAGAGGCAAGAACTAGCTATAATCTTTGAGCACTAAGTAAAGATTCTGGAAGAGAGGGTGTACCTAAAATGAGATAGAACATGACATTGGGAATAGACCTAGCCATTCACTAATAGGGTGAAGCTGGGGGGAGACGAAGAGAAAGGAGTGGGAGAGAGGATGCTTGTACTTTGCCTACTTTACAGTTGTCATTTTCTGCTTATTGTATATCTTATCACCTTGTAACACCTCTCCCAGGTCACCCCTGAAAATGAGCTCAGACTTACAGTAGTGTGCCTTTTCCAGTCAAAAACATAAATAAATAAATAATCATCAGAAAGTAAAATTAAAGTTAAACAATAGTGCTCTGAGGAATTAAAGTGCCTAGATTTCATCCCATGTGATTTAAAAGGATGATCTAGTGAGGCAGTCCAATCGTACTGTGGTAGAGTTCAGGAGATATCCTCCACATCTATTGATGTCGTATGCTTCAAGGAAGGTCCCTTGAGTGTGGTTTCATGTTATGATGGCCCATTCCCAAAGGTGACTACAACAAGGGCCCATGGATGACAGCGAATGGTGATGCGGCACAGCAGCAAGAATGGAGGGTGTCAGAACTGCGAATAGCACTATTAAAAAAACACACAACCACAACCACCAGCATTGGGGGACGTGCAGGGGACTGGGAAGGAATGCTGGATGTGGGGGGGGGGTGCACAGTGTGAGAGGATCACCTGGGAGCAGCTAGGTGACCTGTCCGGTGTTGCACATATGCACAGAGGGAGCAGGCATGCACGGCCAAGCCATGGGGGTGCTGGGCACAAGGATGGGAGGAATGGTGGATGGGCAGTGCAACACTGGCAAACCAGAAAGAGGACACCAAAGACAGGCAGGCGCGGGGGGGTGTTAGTGTGGGGGAGGGGTGTCACAAGTGCTACCAGCAGACCGGTGGAGGAAGTAGCCAGCTACCAATGCATGGAGGTCACACATACAGGAGAAAGGGAGGTGGGTAAGGCAGAAATGGCCAGAGATGGCGAAGGGCACAGGCACAGGCAGCATTAGGGCCAGGAGCACGCAGGTGTCAGGTGCTGCAGCGGCAGTGACTGACAAGGTATGCATGGCTGTTCTATGCAACCGGTGATGGAAGGATGCCTGTTGTCAAGTCCGTACACCAGCAAGACAGTATGCAGCAGCTGGGAGGGGGCAGGGGCAGAGCAAGCAACAACTGGCCAGCTACACCTGGAGCTGGAGGTTGTAGGCAAGCCCCTTCAGGTAGTCAGCCATGCTGCGCCTTGAGTACTACTTCACGATGCCCTCAACCCTTCAGTTGAGGTGTAGCTCTTGCATTTGGTGGCAGTGTTGGCCCCAGAGACAGTCTGCCCCATGCAGAGCTCACTGAGGCGCTGCTCCTGCCGGAGGCAGTCAATTAAGTGCCATATGCTTGGATGTGCGGCACCAAGGTAGGTGTTGAAGCCCCAGTGCCAGCCCTCGATCATGTTGTTCATCTGTGCCAGACCTGCACATGTGGCATCATAAACATTCCATGCCTCAAGTGGAAACAATGGGCAATGCCTTGCCGTTTGGCCAATGGCCCTGCCAAGACAGGTGTCCTCCATAAAATCAAGGACTGGCTGCAGGAGTGCATCATTAGCCCTATAGAATGGAGAATCACAGACGCTGGCATATGCATCAGCAATGTTCCCCACAGGCACAAATGCCAGGGTGAGCAACATCCTGATCTGCAGCACAAAGCCCTCATTGGTGGAATAGCACTGCAGCAACTCGGGGCTGTGCTGGACTCAGCACCACACTGCCTGGCAGTAGTGGAAGAAGCACCCCCTGACCACCACACCTGGGAACACACTGAAGAATGCATGCCAGGCCGCTCATTCAAAGTCCACGAGCACCGTTTTCGGTGTGCAGCCCCTCAACAGTTGCTGTACCTCACCAAACACACATGCATACACCTGCTCCCAACAGCTGCACATGAGCACATACATGGTGGGCACCACAACATCTGCGTGCAGCCTGTGGATGGTATACAGTTGCCCGAAGATGGACGGTGATGCACGAAAGGTGCCATTGAGGAACCAGTCCTCACTGTCACCAAGGAAGTGCAGGGATCGCTGCATTGCGAACACTAGCACCCTGTCTGCCGCTGGTCCACTATCATGCTGGAGGAAAGGCTCACCCACCAGAGTGGTACGATACTCTGGTGGGATGTTCAGCTCCAGCACCTTGGCAGGTGTCGCCGGACAGCCCATCACAGCCTGCCATACCCACTGCACAGTCTGTTTGAGTAATGGCACTGCAGGAAGCCTACCAGCAACAGTGCTAAACACACCGGAGGTGCACTGTATGATGACCTGTCTAGTGCTGTCCATGTTGGTCCTTGCCCTGTCACGGTCCTCTGACACTACTGTCCACACGCCTATCACACCTGCATCAGGGACATGATTGTGAGGCTGTCCCTGGTACACAATGTGGTCTGCCTCTGTATGCAGGTGTGAGGGGCACTGGTACTTGTGGTCCTGGCAACAGCTACAGTAGACCTTACCACATACCTTCTTGTCATGCCTGTAAAGGAATCCCACCTAGAAAAGCAAGGGTCTCCCCTTCTGGCTCTTGAAGTATGTCACAGTATCCATCCTCCTTCACTGTTGATCTGAGATAGCTTCTGATGCCAGAGGGGAGATGATATGCACCCAGGTGACCCATGTGACTGTGATGGATGGGCGTGGGAGTGTCAGCATCTGGAACACTCACCAGTGCCATCTGGCAGCAAAAAGAGGATTTTTGCCATTGCTGCGCAGTGCAGCAGTACAGAGGCATTGGACTGCTGCTGGACTATGGTGTCAGTGGAGTGTGCCTCATGTCGAGCGGTAGAAATGGTGACTGTGCAACTGTTGAGTGAGCATCCTGTAGGGTGAAAGAAATGGTGACTGTGCTACTGTTGGGCAAACTTCCTGTGGAGAGGTGGAAATGGCAACTGTGCTCCTATCTGGTGTGTGGACAACAGCAGTGACTGCAAGTTTTACCGGTATGTTGACTTCTGCTGCCACATTTTGACCTACCTCCCATTGAGCAGTGTGGGGTCTTGAACCACTGCATGCTGCAGCACACCACCACATCCCACATCTCTGCCTGCATTATTCCACAGCACTATAAGTGAATGCTGGAAGCAGGCCCAGTTACAGCGCTCCTTGTGTTGCTCTTATGCCTGTGCCTGGGCGGGGTTGGTGTGCCGCATACGTCCGTCTCCTACTGTCCCACCTATGCTGTGCTGCCGCCATGATTGGGGGGTTGGCATTGTTTGTGGCCTGGCTGGTGAGCCCACATGTGTCCATTCGGAGGGGGCAGGGCTGAGGTGTGGTGTACTGGGTGGTTCTATATGCCTGGGTTGTGCAGCCTTGTGCAATTGTTGTGCTGTGTCATGCACATGCGTGCATGCGGGGGATTCATTTTTTCAGCTGGTTCACCGGTTTGACAGTCACTTTTATGCCAGTTGCCCTAGAGGGCAGTTGCTCTTTTAACACAGGTCACCCTAGAAGGGCAGTCACCATTTTGACGCAGCTTGCCCATATGCAGAGTCAGCATTGCCCACCATGTACCATTCCCTACTGCTCCACATTCTGCCATTCGGCATGCTGTAGGTGCTGTTGTGTGAGCTGCTCAGATAAAATAGTTTTATCACTGGATACCCATGTGTGCCGAACACTGTACGTGTAGATGACTGTCACTGGTGCCCAGGGAGGTCCTTTTAAAGAGAGTGCCCAAGATTGCAGACTGGGCTTTTTTATTGTCATAGCCCATTGCCTTATACTGGCACACATGTTTTCAGCTATGACCCAGATTTTCTAAAGTGTTCCTGTCTGAAAGGGGAGGGTTCATAATTCAGCTTAACAGATGACCAGCTGGACCCTTCTACTTTCTGGTATGCCGGCCCAACCCCTGAGCTCAGAGGTTTTGTGACATCTAACCAGGAAGAGCTTGGAGGCACATCCTACTGAAGTCTATGGGGCCAATTTTTAAAAGAGCTTTATGTATTTTTAAGCAATGCCTGATTTAAATGAAAGCCAGCCTTTAATTAATAGGACCCTTTTTAGTTAGACGCTGACTTTCATTTATATCAAATATTGCTTAAAAATACGTAAAGCTCTTTTAAAAATTGGCCTCATAGACTTTAATGGGACATGCCTCCACACTCTCCCTGGTTAGATGCAACAAAACGTGTGTGCACGGGGGTGGAGCCGGCATACCAGGAAGTAGAATGGATCGGCTGGCCATCTGTTTGGCTGAATTTACAATCCCTTCCCTTTCAAACAGGAAAACTTTAAAAAATTCAAGCAGTAGCTGAAAAGACATTTGCTAGTACAAGGCAATGGGCTATGACATTAAAAAAGCCCATGTGAAGCCCACATCATAATTTTGGACATCCCTTTAAGTTTGTCTGCCAAGGGAGCAAGTGACTGAGGATAGAGCAATGAAGTATGGATGTTATCTGCATTGTAAAGTAACATCATATATCTGAGAATGTGTAAAAGGTGGAATGAGACCTGGAGTCCCAGAAAACTCTTATCTCTCAGGAGGAAGCAAAGCACTATACCACTGCAAGGGAAAGCAGTGGTGCCAAATATTAAAACAGTCATATCCCCACAAGAAAAGCCATAGCACTCACCATCTTTAGCTGCAAAGGATAACAAAAATTTCTCATGATGTGAAGCAAGTATCATAAAGCTGTCCTTTATTAAACATCACAAGACAACTGTACTGTGCATAGATAGAGTGAAAGGTGTGGGTGGTGCCAGCTACCCAAATACCCCAGGAGGGAGCTGTCTATGTTAGTACCAAGAAAATGTCTTCCAAGAATGTAGTGAAAGCAAAATCAAACTTCAGCTACTTCACTAGAGAACTTAGTGCGAACAATGGGCCCGATTCCAGAAGGGCATACGCTGTCATAAGATGAGATATGCCAAACCCCATGGCATATCTCACTACTTATGCCAGTCAATACACCAGCCCCATTCCAAGATGTGGGTTGTGCCTTGGTGTTTTCAGGCTGTGACAAATGCAGTTTATGCCAATACTTACACTGCTGCCTGCAACACCTGGTGCAACTGCAGGTTACGACAGCAACCTAGCCCAATTCCAGTAGGGTGGCTGTCGTAACACACAAGTGCAATACCAAAAGCCACAGTGGTGTGGCTAAATTAGAGCAGCTCTGAGCTTCTCTAAGAGGCAACTGATGGTGTCATCCATCGGCTGCCTGCCTCTTAGTGCCACGGCAACAGCACAGATGTGTCCCCCATGTCCCCTATTGTATACCCCTGCCATCCACCCCCCCAAATAGCAGGGACCTCCGGGGTCCATTCTCCGGCATCCCCCCTGACACCTGTGTCACCAATCCTGCCCCCCTCCATGCCCCCTGGTGCAGCTGGTGGTGTTCTGGGGTGGGGGGTGTTTCAGGGGCATACAGCATTCGCCATCGCAGATTGAGACTTTTGCGATATATTCCATGCATGGGCTACTGCCACATGTATGGTGTATATTGCAGGTCACAATTGCCAGGACCCTGCCGCTTCTAGAATGCGGCGTAGGGTCCCTGGCGTAGAGTCAACCGGCATAACTTGCAGCTGCGTGCAAGTTACGCCGGCTGTCTTAGAATCAGGCCCCATGTGTTTAATTGCAGTTCAATGTTGACTGATGCATGTGAGCATACCATTGATCTCATGGTCCCACCCAAAACTGCTTAGGAACCCTAGCCAACCTTGTCATAGGATAGAAAGCTCTATAGTAACAGGTGGGGATGTGCCTTACAAATATACAACATTTTTAGATCATAATGGCAGCATTATACTTCGTGTTTACTGTTAATGATCATTCTCCTAATTATATTCCTTTAGTCAACGTTTATAAACATTCATAAAATTGGCAGGGAAAATCCTAAATCCTATGTCTTGAATCTGTCTAAAGCACGATCAAAATATAGTGCTGGCAATAAGGATATAGCACAATAACAATATCAATATCAATGCCATTTTCAAAAAAAATTCCTCATTGTCATTACAAACATGGCTATCACCTTTATTTACTAAAAAAATAATCTAAGCCCTAAAATTAAAATTCTCTCAAAATAAAAAGAACAAACAAAATGATTAAATGTTCTTTTCTTTTATATTCCCCTCCGTAAACACACACAGTTAAAAACAATGAAGCAAAGGACTGTGGAACACCTAGAATCCAGTGGAGCACAGGATCCAAGACAGCATGGATTCACAGTGGGGAGGTCATGCCAAACAAATCAAATTGATTTCTTTGACCGGGTGACTAGGGAAGTGGATCAGGGTGGAGTGTTGGATGAGGCCTACCTAGGTTTCAGTAAGGCTTTCAATACCGTTCCACATAGAAGACTTGTGAACAAGCTGGGTAGCCTTGGAGTGGGTCACAAGGTGGTAAACTTTGTTAGGAACTATTTGAGTGCTAGAAGACAGAGGGTGGTGGTAAATGGAGCTCAATCTGAGAAAAGGAGGGTGGCCAGTGGGGTGCCACAGAGATCAGTTCTGGGGCCAGTCCTGTTTAGTTTATTCTTAAGTGACACTGAGGAGGGGCTGAAAAGGAAGGTGTGCCTTTTTGCAGATGACACTAAGATCTGCAACAGGGTGGACACTCTGGGAGGGGTAGAAAAAAATGAGGAGGGACCTAGGTAAACTGGAAGAATGGTCTAGAGTGTGGAAGCTGAGATTCAATGCAAAAAAGTGCAAAATCATGCATTTGGGGCACAAGAACCCAGGGAACATTACATGATTAGGGGAAGGGGATACTGACGATCACCGAAGAGGAAAAGGATTTGGGGTTAATCATATTTGATGACCTAAAGGCAGCCAAACAATGTGCAAGGTTGTGGGGAGAGCCAGTGGGATGCTGAGGTGCATAGGAAGAGGTATCACCAGCAGCAGAAAAGAGATGGTGATGCCACTGTACAGATCATTGGTGAGGCCTCATTTGGAGTACTGTGTCCAGTTCTGGAGGCCACATCTCCGTAAAGAAATAGACGGGGTGGAGGCAGTTCAAAGAAGGGCAACAAAGATGTTGAAGGGCCTGCACAAAAAGTCATTTGAGGAGAAACTGGGAGACCTCAATATGTATACCCTGGAGAAGAGGTGAGACGGGGAGATATGATGGCAATCTACAGATATATAAAGGGCATAAATAGGGTACCAGAGGGTAACATCTTTCAGAAAAGGAAATGTTCAGGAACGAGGGGCATGACATGAGATTGGAAGGGGGTAGACTAAGGGCTAACATGAGGAAGCATTTTTTCATGGAAAGGGTAGTGGATGCATGAAACAAACTCACAGCAGAGGTGGTGGGGCAAACACAGTGGGGGAATTCAAAATGCATGAGGCAGGCATAGGGGAACTCTAGTGATAAGAATGAGAAAGTAAAGCCAGAGATCAAGTAGGGTCTGTGGCTTTTACAGTATGTAGGGGAAAATGGGCAGACTAGATGGCCCTAGTGGTCCTTATCTGCTGTCAGTTTCTATATTTCTATGTTTCATTGCTCACAGTTATATTTTTAGATCTTCTTTTCTGACCATGGAGCCTCCTTCCCATCTCCTTACCTGCCTATCAGTGAAATCTTGGCTAGTTGCACTGCCACAGATACAACTGAATCCCCTGGCTGTACTGAGACCACCTGTTGTATGTGTTTGTGTGGGGAGAGGTGAACATTCAGCAGTAGAATTCTGCAGAAGTTTGAATTCATGCATTGATTACATTCCATGATAAACAAATAGTTTACTTATTAAATGTGAGGACACAGGGGAGGGACAACGTTTACCAGTTAATTTTGACAAAAGGAAATACCTGATTTTAATTAAAAAAAAGTTGGCTTTTTTAATTTTTTTAGTTTACTCAATGTACAAGTGCAACAATACTCTTTGGGTGTGCATTATGCTGATCTAACCACACCTCCAGGGGTTGAAGGCTCTCTGCCTACGACATCATGCATCACTACCCAACCCTGGGTGTGAGGTTAGATCAGCACAATGCACTAACTTAGAAGGGACAGAAAATATGTGCTAATTGACAGCAGTTAGTTATGTACCACCTTGTAACAGATAAAAGACTCACCTCCTACTTAACTGTACCTAAATAAACACTGATGTGAAGAACTGTTCTCAATTGTTTTCCTTTTTATGGACAACATTCTGCACAGTTCTTTTTATGGAACCAGTGATCTGGAGTTTTTACTATGTTGTGATTTGTATATAAAATGTTAAGCATGAGCTATTGTCCTGTTAGAATCATGCTCTTACAGTGGTTCAGTGCACAAACCGTAACATATCAAATCAATCAATCAATCAAAAATGTATTTATAGTGCGCTTTTCTGCATGTCAAAGCGCAATTACATATTAAAATAATATCAAACATAATAAATAACAACATTAAACAGTAAAAGTAGCAATAAACTTATTCAAATGCTAGTTCAAACAAATAGCTTTTTAGGGACGCCATAAATGACTCCGTGGACAGACACTCTCTAATCTGACGAGGTAGAGAATTCCACAGGGTTGGGGCCATAAAAGAAAAGGCTCTGGCCCCAGATGACTGAAAATGAACCCTGGGAATCTCTAGCAATCTCTCGTCAGTGGAGCGGAGTGGGTGAAGAGGGTGGTAAGGTCGAAGAAGATCTTGCAAATAGCCCGGTCCCCTACCGTGTAGGGTCTAATAGGTCAGCAATGCGACCTTGAAAGTGATTCTCTACTGCACCGGCAGCCAGTGCAGTTCACGCAGCACAGGGGTGATATGGCACGTTCTTGGTAACCCAGTCAACAACCTGGCTGCAGCATTCTGCACCAGCTGCAGGCAACGAAGATCCACTCCTGGCAACCCTAGATAAAGAGCGTTACAGTAATCAAAACGAGAGGAAACAAAGGCGTGGACCAACACAGGAAGGTCATCATGTGGAACAAGGTGTTTTATCCAAGTGATATTCCTCAGATGATAAAAGGAAGACTTGACAGCGGCCAACACCTGTGCCTTCAGTGTCAGCCCACTGTCAAGAATTAAGCCCAGATTTCGCACCTGTTCAGAGGGTCTCAACTGGTTACCCCCTAGTACAAGGCCAGAGAGAAACCCAGGAGTCAACTTCTCTACACAATGACCCAGGTCCACAACCAACACCTTAGTCTTATCCGGATTCAGTTTCAACCAGTTAGCACTCATCCAGTCCTGGATCTCAGCGAGGCAGTCGTTAAAGACCAATAATGCTTCATTCTGTTCGGGTACGAAGGACATATAGAGCTGAGTATCATCTGCATAGCAGTGAAAACTCATCCCATAACACCTTATAATGTCTCCCAACGGCAGCATATATGCCGTGAACAACATGGGGGAAAGCACAGAACCCCACAGGACAGAGCAAAGGGGGCCGATGAAAAAATTCCTGACACTGCCCTCTGACTTCTGCCTTTGAGGAAAGAGTGGAACCATCTGAGGACTGTTCCCAACAGCCCACAGAATAGCCGCAGGCGATCTAGCAAAATCCCATGGTCCACGGTATCAAACACTGCAGAGAGAGATCAAGGAAGACCAAGATCGAATGGCTCTTCCGATCTCTCGCTATTAGGAGATCATTAAATACCTGAACCAACACCATTTCGGTACTATGCCTCTTCCTGAAACCGGACTGGAGAGGATCATAGACCTCATGGGTGGTAAGAAAGTCATTGAGCTGCAACGCGACTACTTTCTCAATAACCTTGCCCAAAAGGGGCAGGTTAGAGATAGGTCTGTAGTTAGCGAGACAGTCTGGGTCAAGGGAAGATTTCTTCAAAAGGGGTGTCACAACAGCCTCCTTTAAGGGCTTCAGAAACACCCCTAGGTCCAAAGGGCACCAGACTATCTCAGCAAGGACTGGTCCGATCACATACATGCACCCCACAAGGAGGCGCGTAGAACCAGGATCCAAACTACAGCAAGGTGGACGCAAGCTCTGGACAATCTTCATGATCTCCATGGTTGCTGGCTGGTCAAAATCTGTCCAGGTAGACCGAGGGCCTGTAACCCCACATTGATCCCTGCTATGCTCATTAGAATGTGTACTGCTGATCTCCAACCTGATCGACGGCACCTTATCCACAAAAAATCGAGCAAACTCATCACACTGTACTTGTGAAAAGGCTCTCCGATTCCCAGACAGGCTGGATTGCACAGTCTGTCCACGGTCTGGAAGAGTTGAGCTGATCAATTTGTTGATGGAGCTATCTCCCTGGACAGGAACTCTGCCTTCTTACGGGAGATTTCTGATTGATAGTCCACATAATGGACCATCAATCTAAGCCTGTCATCTTCCAGGCTGGATTTCTGCCAACAATGTTCACAGAGAGGGTTGTGGATGTACACAGAGAGGGTTGTGGATGCATGGAATGGCCTTCCGGAGGAGGTTGTGGAGTCAAAAACAGTGGTGGTATTCAAGCATGCATGGGACAGTCATAAGGCAATTCTAGGGGGTGGGGGTAGGAAGAAGTAGGCTGCTGGTTAACTAGGATCTGCAGCTTATCCATTAGGTAGGAAAATGGGCAGACTGGGTGGGCCAAGCGGTCCTTATCTGCCATCAAAATCTATGTTTCTATCTATGTTTCTATCTTTGCCCCACTCTCCTCAACTCCCTCAGTATCCCATCAAACCAAGGGGACCGAGGGTGAAGGGAGAGGGGGGCCAACACGGACAGGTACTATGGAATCATAGTTAACATAGTTAAACTCCAAATCACTGGTTCTTTCAAGAGAACTGCAAAAGAATGCTGCCCATAAAATCAAAACAATGTTAATACAGTTTATCACATCACTTTTTGTTCAGGTATAGTTACATCTGGATTATTTAGGTTTATGGGTATCACTTCTGCAAATTGGAACATTATAAACAGCTGTCAATTAGAAATCATTTCCTGTCCTCTTTAAGGGCCAGTTACACAAAACCTTTCTGCAGTGCTGTGAGCAGTACAGAATTGCTGATCCGCTGCCAGCAGATCAGTGAAGACATGTTAGGGACGGTTGTGAGCTATCCATTTTTTGCTTCAGTGAGACACTGCTGCAGCGGGGAGCTAAAATGTTGCAGATGTTTTCTGTCCCTCTGTGGACAATTCCCATCACCTGCAGCATTTTCCAAGTCAGGACCAGGTCCAGGAGTCAGTGTGGCTGGCAGCAGCAGGATTGAGAGGAAGGGAGCTAGAGTAAAAAAAATGGTGATGACAGACGAATCAGATTGTTTATTTTTGATTTTTGTTTCATGTGTTTAGGAGGTGGGCTAAGTTATAGACTCATTAATAGCCATGCTTGACAATTAATACAGCACAAATACACGTTAACATTTATACAAGGACAAGAGAATAAATTATCATTAATAACATGCAAATTATGGAATAAAATCAGTGTCATAGAAAACAATGCATGTCTGTTGAGGTACAGCTACAGAGAGGACAATGACATTTCAACTGGGCAAGTACAGTAGGCTTACCCAGAATTTGGACTTAATATAGAAGAAGAAGAAGAATCAGCATTTATATAGTGCTTTTCATACACAGTATCCCAAAGCGCTTTACAAGCAATGCTAGACTGGTAGTGAAGTGACTGAATGTGTGGTGGCAGCCATATTGCACATCATCACCCACACACAGCCTGGATAATTGCATGAACCGGTTTATGGGAAGGGGGAATGTTGGCCAGGACACCAGGAATGTTCCCTGCTCTTTACAAAGAGTACCCTGGGTTCTTTTGCTTCCACCTGGACACCCACCAGGACAACACCAGGATGGGCAGAAGGGACCTCGGTTTAACGTCTCATCCGAAGGACGGCACTCCCCAGCAGTACAGCACCCCCAATACTGCACTCGGATGCCAGTGATTTTTAGGTGCAAGTCCATCCCAGTGTGGGACGAGAGCCCACGACCTTCTTGTCCAGAGGCAGATGTGCTACCAACTGAGCCACGCTGACACCTATATGCAAAAGGCATTTCAAGGATTGCATTTCATGGCAAATGATTAACTAAATAAGGCCCTACATATGAAAAGGAGCATTCCCGGGGTTTTGGCTTTACAGCACCTTTCAGTGAATCTCACTGATGTGGACTGTCTAGTATAGTGTTGCATCTAGTTGAAAGTTAATTTGTTAAACAGGGAGAAAAGTGAGCTATGTTTAAAAGCATTGTAGGCACATCTGAAGCAACTAAGCAAGACCTTGGGCTTTCAAAATCCCTGATTTTCAAAGATCCCTTAGTTGGCCATAGTTTGTGGTTATCTAAGGCTGCAGCAAACTCTGGGTGTTTCAGGGACCCTGTGCCTTATTTTGTCCTGAGATTTGCTGCAGCTGCAGGGTTGCACCAAAGATTTTACGCACCTGCAGAGTTAGAAAGAGGGATCCATCAACCCTCCCCTCCCTGAGGCAACATTAGAGGGGACACAAATGTTGGGGGGGGTGAATATGCCTGCCAGGAGGGTATCTGGGCAGAAGGAGCACCAGGGGTGGCCTAGGGAGTGATGGGGGTTGGTGACAATGTGCAGGTGATGAGGTGGCACCCTGTGGGGGGGTTTCCTGCACTATTACAGAGAGTTATTTGGCCTGGGTACAGGGGGTTTGATAGGGAGGGATTGGGGCCCAGTGTCAGGGGGCCCAGCTCTGGCACCTGCCCCATGGGTGCCAATGATTTCAACACCATTGGTGGGCAGCAATCTGCCTTCACGTGAGGGGCCGAGTACCAGGGGATTGTCACAGTGCTCCACTTATAGCCCAAAACCTGCAGCCACTGCAGCCCACTGACAGTTTCAGGGTCAGTGACATCTATGGGGGTTGGTGCCAGGCTGGTTTCCCCCTAATGCTGGGTCCCCATCCCTCCCTGCCAAATCCCTGAACCCAGGCTGAACTGCTGTCTTAAATAGCACAGAGCACCCCCACAGGTGCCATCTCATCACCCGCACATTATCACCATGCCAACTTCACTCCCCAGGCCACTTCCTCATGCTCCTTCTGCCCCAGTGCCCTCTTGGCAGCACCCCCAATTGCTGCCCTGCCCAGCAGTGGCACATGGATTTTAGACCACCTCCAGGCTGGTCTAAAGTCAGCTCCCTGTTGTGAGCATGCTGAGGCTTCTGAACTATCATAACAGGGGATGGTACAGCCCCACTGTGGCAAAAGCCCCCTTGCTACCTGGCACATGGGGACTTCTACTGTAAGGGTAGTGCAGGGTGGCTTTGGTGCACAGCATTCCAATTTCAGTGCACCTGGTGTTCAAAGATCGGGATTGCCACAAACTTTGATGCAAGATGCCACTTGCATCATACCCATTTGGCACAGGCACCTTGTAACAAAGACTTGCCTTTGAAAATCAAGCCCTTTGTTTTTAGGTGGAAAGATCCCCAAATTCTCATAGAGAGTACAATGGTGGGTTCTGTAGGGGGCCCTATGGGCAAACAACATAAATTATTGTTAAGTAGGCTACCCCTTCCTCACAGAGGGCTTAAATGCCTTAAAAATGCATTTACTACTGGTGCTAAATGGCATGGAGTCAAACTTTTAGAAAAACAGTTTCACCCACCAGCAAAAACAAGTCCTTAAGCTCTCGGCTACACTGTTCACAAATCATAGATGGCACGTTCTTACCTTATTCTGGATTTTTAGTAGGTAAAAAAATATCCAACGATGACCAGAAGCAGGCTTTCTGGCTATGCAAAATGTATTACTCGGCAGACACGCTACATTTCAATCATTACAGATTGCTTCTGGAGTGATGCTTGATTGCAAGGTGAGACAGAAATGGGTGTGCACTCACATGCATGTACACACACCAGTTGACATCTAGCATGCTACATTCATGCCTTCATCAGAGCTGATAGTACAAGAAACCTGTTCCCAGTCATTTTTGGATGTTTTTCCTTTTTCCACTTATACCACAAGCACACTGGTAAGTGCTTTTTTTATCATTTTAGAAGCATCTTGGGCATCTTATGAAACTGGAGGTGGTATAGGTAGCACTTCCAGTTTGCTGAGATTGAAACAGCAGCCTCAATGAGCAGAGACAAGTGTGTCTGCCAGTGTCAGTCGGGGGCAGCCAGGAAGCCATGCATTTTTCTAATACCAAGGCAGGCAAAACACAAATGTTGGTATAAGGGAGGCCCATTGCAACTATAGAAGGAGAATTGGGATATGTTACCTTGGCTAATGGGCAAATTGGAACAAAATGTGAATATGCAAAAAGTTTAGCCTCAGCTCAAATACAGATTTTGAAGCCTTTACATGTACACAATGTAAAGAGATTAGACAAATGAAAATAATAATATTAAATCTGGAAATGTAACTGAGTAAATATGAAAGCCTAAGCATCCTCAAACAAATAGATGGTGAAGCATAAAACATCAATGCCCATATAAGCACCTCACAAAATTCAAGTGATATATACACACAAGCACGGACGCCTCACAACTTCAGTTACATTAATTAATATTGATGCTGATACACAATGAAACAATGGTAAAAAAAAAAAAAAAGACAGAAGGAGGATAATTCTCATGATTTGGAGGAGGAGGATTGGACCTCAGTAAATTATAACAGAAAAATTAAGAGGAGTAGGAGAGCTATGACTTTTAATATTGAACAACAAAACACCTTTGAGCCCTTAACATGGGATGAAAAGACTCAGGTCACCAAGGGAAACAATGGACCAGAATTAAATCAAGATGATAGTCCAGAAAAAAATTGCTTAGACACGCCAAGTTTTTGTTTTGGGTGATTCTATAATTAAATACACAGGTAAGTTTACCTGTGGGCCAGATAAAATCAAACAACGAGTAGTTATCAGGGCCTAGGATAAGCGATATTGATAACATGTCAAAGAAAATACTGCAACATGCAAGTGAGACCCCACTGCTGGTGGTCCATGTGGGCACTAACAATGTTGGAAAACAAAATAGAGATGAAATAAAAAGGGAATATATGATACTCTGTGAAAACTTAGAGAAATGGGGCATTCAGATTGTGCTGTCAGAAATACTGCCGGTACCTAGGGCTAACAAATGGAGACATACAGTATAGAGACCAAGATGGTAAATGAATGGCTCAGGAAATGGACTCTAAGTAAGGGTTATAAATGTATTACAAACTGGAAACAATTTGCAAACAAAAATCATTACTATTGTTGGGATGGCTTACATCCAAGTAAGCATGGTAGTGCATCTTTGGGAAAAGACTGAAACATTGATTACAAAGATTTTAAACTTGGAATACAAGGAACTTGGGTCCAAAAGAATGAAATAAAAAAAAACAAAAAAACAGGAAGGTTACACTGAGCAAGAAAGAAGGCAGAATTTTTATCTAGCCAATGCATGTAAGCTTAAATAGTGTTAAAAAATCAGAGCTTATACTAGCTGAGAAATGTATAGCTATAGCTGCAATTACAGAAACATGGTGGGACAGTACAAGTGAGTGCAATAAATATATACCAGGCTATATGCTGTTAAATAGAAATGGGAAAACTGGAAAGGGAGGATAAGTATATGTAAGGAAGGAGTGGAATGATTAGAACTAGGTGATATAGAAAAAGACGATTCCGATGTGGAAAGTATCTGGGTACAGCTAATAATAGAAAAGGGGAAACATTTAATGGTAGGAATCTGCCATAGACCATCTAACAGAGATAATAACTGTAATCAAGAACTATTGAGGGAGATCTCAAAGGCAGCTGATGTGGGAAATCTAATTGTTACATGGGACTTTAATCTACCAGGAATTAAATGGAGCAATATAAGTGGAGTCTCACAATATGAAGGGAAAAAGATGTTCCAGGACTAGAGGGCATGGGATGAAGTTGGAGGGAGGGCAATTCCCAGGAAACATGAGGAAGAATTTCTTCACAGAAAGGGTGGTGGACAAGTGCAACACCCTGCCAGAGGAAGTGGTGGGGGCTGAAACAATCACGGGATTTAAGAATGCACAGGATAGACATAAGGGAATTCTGGAGGTCAGGGTAAGGGGCAACAGACTTCTAGAAAAACATAAAGTGAATTTACAAGCTTAAATGGGCAGTGGCCCCTATCTGTCAACAGTGTCTATGTATCTATGTATCTATGATACCATGTTGGGGGTTGAGGTGGATATGGATAGCCAGTATAAGTCACTTAAAAGAGATTTAAAGAAAGTTGAGCATTGGGCAAACAATCATGAAAAGGTGTTTAATGCAGGTAAATGTTTTGTTTTACATCTGGGATGAAATAATCCAAGGAGGGATTACAGTATAGAAGGGCAAGTGCTGAAGAAGGCGGAAACTGAGAAGGACTTAGGTGTAATAACAAGTAGCAATTTTTCAAATAAAAAACAATGTAGGAAGGTAACTAGAAGAGCAAATGGAATACTCAACTGCATAAAGAAGTCCTTTATCACTAGGAACAAGCATTGCATGATGATTGTGCATAAGACATATGTAAGGCCACATGTGAATAATAGAAGTCCCTTTTGGATCCTTTATTAGAAGAGAAACAGAGAAATGCTGGAGAGGGTGCAGTGAAGGGCAACACGACTGATCCCAAATTTCAGAAGGATTACAAACGAGCAAAGGCTGGCAAACTTGGGGCTTTTTTACATTGGAGGAGAGAAGATTTAGAGGGAATATGTCACGACTATATAAATTCTGGGGCACAATGAACTGATGGCTGAAACTGGCATACAGTACATAGACGGAGATTAGATTTAAGTTCACACAAGAAGCAACTTAAACAGGAGCATGTGTATATGAATACTAGGCTGCAATTCTTTACACAGGGAGCGGGAAGGATATGGAATGGTTTGACAAGGGAGGTGTCGGATGCAGAGTCCTTTCAGAGTTTTAAAACAAAGACTGATAAATACATAATTGGGAACAGGAAATTAACTATGCCCACTAGAAGTGGGAGGCAGTACATAGTGGGCAAAGGCATTCTTCTGTCTAACAAAATCAAGTACTGTACTAAGTATCAAGTATTACTGAATATCCTAGTTAAGGTAAGAAGTTGCCACCTGAGATTTGTGAAAAGTGCACCTAGATGTTTATTGACTTTTATTTTTTTTTATTTATTTGAGTCTAGGATTACAAAGCACCTTTGAGCCGGGGCTCTTTTATAAAGGTTCCACGTCCGTAAGAATAGACAATACAGGATCAGAATTACAGTATAAAACAATCAGTGACACCGATAGTTATAACATATTGGTTACAAGTACATTACATGATACACTAGGAGATGTATTAAACATAGGATAGGGAAAGAAGGAGGATAGGAGGGTGGGACAGAGTATGGCAGCCTAAGGGGCTTTGTCAAGACAGAACAGTGGTGAGTGCAAGTGTTAGGCATTGGGATAATGAAGTGCTAGGAGTGGGGTCAACCCAGGCAGCAGAGGTTAAAGGCAGCAGTGAAAGGAGAATTGCTTAGCTAAGGCAATCACAGGTGCTTGAGGCAACAAGGGAGTGACGGAGCTTATTCTTGAAGGCGCCCAGAGTTGGTGAGGCAGAGATGTCACTGGTAAGATTATTGAGCCAGCTGGGTGCCCTGTATGCAAATGACCTTTGACCTTGGGTTGTACGACGATGAGGGATTTGCAGGAATTGTGGTTTTGAGCTCCTGGTGTTGCAATTGTTAATTCTGGTCTTGAGAAGGGAGCAGACCCCTGGGGGGGCATTGCCCATAATTATTTTCTTGGTTATGATGCAGGTTTCATACTTTAGTCAGTTGCTGAGTTGCAGCCATCCAGTTTGAGAGTAGAGGTCACACATATGGGTGAGATGGTGGGCTCCGGTGATGAGATGACATGCTTTATTTAGGGAGGTAGCAACATGTTTCAGTTTGGAGGCAGTGGCAGAGCCATAAACAATGAGTCCATAGTCAATAACACTCACAATAGAGCTTTGGATGACAATAGATAATGCTTCAGGGGTTAGCTGTTTCTGGTGACGGAACAGTAGGCCCAGCCTGGTGTTTGCCATCTTTGCAACATTATTGATATGGGCAGCATAGGAGAGTTTGGAGTCAAGGGTGATGCCAAGATATTTGAAGGTATCGACTTGATCAAGGGTGGCTCCTTGTTTGGTATTTATGGTGAGGTGATACTGTTTATTTTTGTTGTGGGAGCTACTGAAAATCATGGCCTTAGTTTTTTTCTGGTTTAGTATCAGTTTGTGCTATAAGAACCAGTTTTCAATTGATGTTAAACCCCATTGGAGGTTTCCTTGCAGTTGTTCTGGATCATGATGGGAGGCAAGGATAACTGCATCATCTGCATAGAGTATAATTTGTTCTGGACAGGAATCCGACAGTGTGTTCAGGAATAGGCTAAAAAGGAGAGGGCCCAGAATTGACCCTTGTGGAACACCAGAGCAGACTGGTCTGGCATCAGAGAGCATTTCAGCTATTTTTACTCTTTGGGACCGGTTGCCTAGGTAGCTTTTGAACCAGTCTACTGAATCGGGTGAGAGCCCTGCCTTCTAGAGTTGGGCAAGCAGGAACCGGTGGTTGACGGTATCAAAGGCCTTTGTTAGATCAATGAAAGCAGTCCCTGTTTGTTTGCTGTTGTCCAGTGAGTGGTGAATGGTGCCAGTAAATTCGAGTAGTGCCGTGGAAGTACTGTGACCCTTTCTAAAACCATGTTGCTGCATGCACAGGATGTTGCGTATGTCTAGGAATTCAGTAAGCTGGTCAACCATGATACGTTCCAAGGCCTTGGAGAGTGGCGGTAGGATGGAGATTGGACAGAAATTTTCATGGGCAGTTTTGACACCACTTTTGTGTATAGGGGTCACAGTGGCAGATTTCCATTTGTCCGGAAACTGGTTGAGGCTGAGGTAGAGGTTAAAAATCTTGGTCAGCAGTCTGAGGACTTCTTCAAGGATGAGGGATAGAAGTTTGAGGTCGAGTGAGTCATTGCTGGATCTGGACTTGGTAATAGCTTTGGTAACATAGCTGCGGACCTGGTACATCTTGACCGATTTAAAGTGGAAAGGAAGGTAGCCAGTGGAGGCAGAGGAGATTGGGGGCAGTGAAGTGTCCTCCTCTTTGAAAAAATTAGGGGGAAGTACAGAACTAAGGTCAGTGAAGGTAGCATTGAATGTGTCAGCAATGATTTTCGGGTCAAGTGTGGTAACACCATTTATGCAGAGCATGGATGGGGGGGATTTAGACTGCTTTCCGGTGACTTCTTTAATGTTGTTACAGAAGTCTCTTTAGTTTCCCCAGGAATTTGTGAGAGCGCTCTTGAAATAGGCAGACTTCATTTGCCGGATGGCTTTGGTGCAGTCATTTCGAGTATGTTTATAGTTAGAGATGTCTATTTATCTCCCAGTGTTTCTAGCTAGTTCCCAAAGATGATCCCTTGCTTTTAATCACCTTAGGAGGTCTCCTGAGAGCCAGGGGTTACAGAAGGCTTTTACTTTTCACTTTTTAAGAGGTGCGAATTTATTGCAGGCTTCATTAAAGATTTTGATAAAGGGGTCCAAGGCAGTGTTCACATCTGTTGCAGTGAAGATTGCTGACCAGTCTAGTTGGAGGAGGTGGGTTTTGAGATAAGTTAGATGGCCACGGGGTAAGACTCTGCTGGTTATAGTTTTCGGGAAGGTTTGATGAACTTATTTGACCAGGAGCAGCTGACAGGGGAGTGGTCACTGATTGCATCAGGGAGAACAGTGGTGTTGGAGATCCGGTTGGGGTGGCTGGTAAGGATCCAGTCCAGAAGGGTGCTGGTGCCCATTTTATAGGTTTTCCTGGTTGGGGAGTCGACCATCTGGGTGAAGCTTGCCACTGCTACAGAATCCCTGTGAGCCACTGCCTCAGTAGCAGGCCAATTTATATTAAAGTCACCAAGAAGGATAGACTCAGTGTCCGTCGGGAGAGACCTGACAAAGTCCAGGGCTGCGTTTAGGCCACAACCTTGCTGTTTTGGTGGAATGTAGATTGTGATAACTGTGAGGGCTTTGTTGTGAGCACCAAGGAGGATTTTGATGGGAAGAATCTGTGCCGCACTGGTTTGGGTAACAGTGCTGATGTGGTGACCCACGATAGTATTCTTTAGGTAAATGCGCAACCGCCACCTCTTTTTGTCATCCAGTCAAGCCGAAAAAGATTGTACCCAGGGAGCGAGATAGCATGGTCTGGGACAGATGGAGAGAGACAGGTTTCAACAATACCTAGGATGTCCGGACAATGTTGGCTAGCAAAGGTCTGAAGGGTATCAATTTTGTGAAGGAGACTACAGATGTTGAGCGATATAATAGAGAGGGCGCCTGTGTGCTTATTCAGGTTTGGTACCTTAGTAGGGGGTTGGGCCAGGATAAGGGTGAACGTTGCCAGATAACAGCAGAAGAAGAAGCATTAGCTTCATAGTACACAAACGTAGTTCCCTAATCAGGTACTTATGCCTTCGTGTCTGGCGAGAGCGTGGCTCGCTGATGTACATCATGGGGTGAAAGCAAAGGTTCAGGGTGAAAGCAGTATGAGTGGAGGAGGGAGGGACCCAAAACCCATAGGTGGGAGAGAGTAGCTCCATGGTGGAAGGCAGGTCCCAGGCAGGTAACTAGGATCTTGATGTAGGGTACCTAGGTGGCGATACGTAGAAGCGAGTAGGTAGCTCTTTGGGAGGGAGGGGAAACAGGCACTGGGAGGGTGTAGTAGTGGAAAGAGGGGAACAAGGAAGAGGAGAAGGGAGTACAGAGTATGGGTGGGGTGCATGATTAGCTGTCAGAGAGGGTGAGAGTGGAGAGAGGGTGCAGGGATAGGTAAGGTGAAAATAGAAAGGCAGGAATGGCAAGTGATTTGAAAGAGTGAGGTTGGTGCACTGCAAAAGGAGAACACGATAACACAGTGGTACTGAGATACCAGGATTGAAAGAGTGGGAGGACAATAGGGGAGGATGAAAGAGGAGGGGGGCCTGGCAAGGCACCCAATAGAAAATAAGCAGAGGGGAGGGGCAAGTAAGGGGTCATGGGGAAGGTCTATTTAATTAAGGTCAGAGGTGGGGGAGGGGGCGGGCGTAAAATTTTGTCTGTTACCACTTGCAGTCAATGGCTGCAGCAGCCCTGAGACGAGAAAGCTTCAGCAGACCAATGTCTGATCAGGAGAAAACACAGGGTCCAATCAGGGCAAACTGCAGTGAGCGACGGCCAATGGCAGCAGCCCACAGCAACCCCAGTGAGTCCAGGGGTCTTACCCAGCTTTCATCATTGTAAGGGTGGCCAGGAGGTGTGCGGCTGGGTGGCTGGGAGTGCCGAGCCACGGCCGGTCCAGTAGAAGGCTCGTAGCCCGAGAGTCAGAGGCAGATCTGGAAGGGGAGAGAGAGAAATAGGGAGTTAGCAGTGGGAGGGCAGCAGGAATAAAGAGAGGTGACGAGGGAGCTAAATCGAGGGGTGGAGAGCTAGGCGCTGGAGACAGCAGACACAGCAGAGGAGATGGCGGGGGGGGTGCAGCGGCAAGGGGCAGTTGTTATGGAATAACAAAACAGAGACTTGGCACCATGGGGGGAGGTGACAAATTGGCAGATAGACACAGAAAATAGCAGGCTTTAGAGGGGGATGCAGGTAGTGGGAAAGGGTGGTTCAAGCCCTGTGAACAGAGGAGAAAGAAAGAAAAAGAGACAGCCAGGAATTTACACAGTGCACAGGAGAGCTACAATAACTTTAAAACAAACAGTGCAGAAAATTCCTCGGAATCGACACACTACAACAGAGCAGAGCAATAATTTTCAGTAAAAAAGGTCCAGGTAGAGCAGCTCATAGCTGGCCGTAAAACTTCAGCCGCTACCACTTGCAGTCACTGGGCGCAGCAGCCCCGAGACGAGAAGGCTTCAGCAGACCAATGTCTGATGAGGAGAAAACACAGGGTCCAATCAGGGCACACTACAGTGAGTGACGGCCAATGGCAGCAACCCACAGCAGCCCCGGTGAGTCCAAGGGTCTTACCCGGCTTTCATCATTGTAAGGGTGGCCAGGAGGTATGCAGCTGGGCGGCTGGGAGTGCCAGGCCATGGCTGGTCCAGTGGAGAACTTGGTTTTACAGGTGAGTGAAATTGTTTCTGTACAAACATATATTATTAGTTACCACATTATGATTGTGTACCATGGAAATTGACACTCTAAAGAATAAGCAATTACCAAGTCCTGCATCTTGGAGAGGAACCTAACAATATTTTCTGCATACATCTTGGGTCAAAGAATTAATGTTAAGACACAGGAATCACAACCTCTGAATGATTGCGTTTTTTTTTTTTTTTTAAGTGTCAATATAGCTACTGAAAGTTGGGCTTCTATCAAGTACAGTGCAAGGTATCCCAATGTTTGAATTGTCTCCAAGTGACCATATTGAACAACAATAATAGTTAGGTCATCTTTGGTTCAGACTAGTTTTTAAGCTGTACCAAAAAGCATTACTCAAGTTTTTTGCCTCATTTAGTATTAATCTGTGATATATAAAACAGCCAGGGGCCAACAGCCAGCCTTTGTTCCAAGCTCCCCATGCAATCCCTTGATCTCCAGCTGGACTCCAACAAGCAGCAGAGGCTGCATTCTAACTCTTTAATCACCTGCAGCCAATCAGTGCCATTAGCACTTGTAGCAAGGAGGGACTACTGCACACTACATGGAGCCTATTAAGTCACCAGTCAGCTTGCCACCCACGATGAGGATGCCAGTCCTGACTAGCTAGGGACCTCTGTGGATGTTGTGCAATCTTGGTTGCAGATGGCCTTTAAAGGACTACAATCCTTTTTTATGTAACCTCTAGGTGGCACTATACCAAGGGCTACTAACCCTACCTTGCAGGCTTGAACAAGATAGAGGGACCTGGGTTCCTAGTCTTAACATTAATCAGTTTTTTTCCCAAACAGCTCTCCTGGCCCTTGCTGCGGTCACTGGTCCCCACACTGTCCAAAGCAGGGACCACTAGACTATCTCCTGAAGGACCGCAATGTTGGCAGTTGGGAGTTCAAAGGTGCATCTTTATGCATGCACAACCCCCGCTAGCACTGGAGTGCTACTGCAGAAAGCGGTGGCTCGCAGTTTAGTACTGGAGCCCTAAAAGGGCTAAGCTGATCACAGGGGCTATTCAAGGAAAATGGGGTACCTTTCTGGACCTGGGCAGAGGCAATGAAAATGGGGATTACTTTGGGGAATCTGGCAGGCATTGGGAGGTGCTCCATAGAAATGGGAGCAATGTGAGAATGGACAGAAAGTAAGCCCCCAATTTGGGGGGGCTACACTCTCCTCTGCCTGTAAAGCTTGGTGTCTGCACCAAGCATGTGCCAAGACTGGCACCCATCAAGTGGCATCTAAGCATGTTAATAAGTTTAAATAACTTTTAAAACAATGCACAAGTCTAACTAGACACATGGCTTCCTATCTAGAATTGGTCACCACACATCTTATTCTAGACAATTCCAATCTATCTAAGCAGCAAGAAACAATTTTAAACAATAATGAGCATTGTCAAATGATGCATTACCCCTGTGGGGCCGTTACGATAAAAGATTTTAAAATGGAATAATTATTTGGTGCAATTCCACTCTTGGCCACTGGGGGGGGGGCGATCAGTCCCCTAATATATTTACTGACCAGCAGTAAACAAGCCTAGAGCAAGATCTGGCACCAAAACACTTTTCATTTACTTTCATAGGTGGCAGCCATTTTAAGGATGTCAACACATAGGAGCTGGGGAGGAGGTCCATGCTGGGCATAACATGGCTAATGGAGATCCCAGCAGTGCCTTCAAGCTGTAACCCCTACCTGGTACTATACCAAGGGCTACTACCCCTGCCTTGCAGGCTTGTACAAGGTTGAGGGGCCTGGGTTCCTATTCTTAACATTAATCAGTTTTTTTCCAAATTAGTACATTGCACAGTGCCTCCACCAGAGTTTACCTTTTAGTGGGCTGGAGCTTAATCTATTACAGCCCCACTTACCTTACCAGGATGTCAACCCAAGCATGTCTCAATAGCATTTTCCCCCAACTCAGACCATTCTGGTAAATAGTGACTTACTACTAAAGATATGCTCATGAGACAGGTATCTGCAAGAACGAATAACAACAGTTTATTTACATGGAGAAGGGCTAGGAAGGGTGAAATGGAACAGAGGTTATGCTATTTACAATTGATAAGCAGTGGTACTGGTTTGATTGGTTTGGTTTGAGACATAGAAACATAGAAACATAGAAGTTGACGGCAGATAAGGACCGCAAGGCCCATCCAGTCTGCCCATTTCTTTTTCTACCTTATAAATGTACCATCGGCCTTTGCTCTGTCAGTGACCTATCTATTCATAGTCATTTGTATTGCTCCCTTATGCCTATCCCATGCCTGTTTGAAGCCCTGCACTGTATTCATAGCCACCACTTCTTGTGGTAAGCCATTCCATGCATCTACCACCCTTTCTGTGAAAAAATTTCTCACATTCCCCTTAATCGGCCTCCCTCTAATCTCATGCTGTGTCCTCTTGTCCTGCTATTTTTCTTATATTTAAACATGTTAGACTCTTTCACCTTGTTTATGCCCTTAAGGTGTTTAAATGTCTCGATCATATCACCCTCTCCCTCCTTTGCTCAAGGGTATACATATTGAGCTCCGTTAATCTGTCCTTATATGTCTTCTGATGCAGTCCCTGCACCATTTTGTTGCCCTTCTGACTGCCTCAATTTGGTTAATGTCCTTGTGAAGGTGTGGCTCAATACTGCACGCAGTACTCCAGATGGGGCCTAACCAATGTCTTGTACAGAGGGATTATTACCTCCTCTACGACTTGTGATACCCTACTAATACACCTAACACCCCCTAGCCTTACCTACTGCTTTAGAGGTCTGCTTGGATGATTTTAGGTCATCAGTGATGATGATGCCCAAGTCTCTTTCTTCCTTTGTGACTGCTAGCAACTCCTCCCAGCCTATAAGTGGCTTCAGGGTTTCTCTTCCCTATGTGTTGATTTTGCACTTCTTTGCATTAAATCCCAGTTGCCACTCTTCTGACCATTCTGCTAGTTTATCCAGATCTCTTCTCATTCTGCCCACCCCATCTGGATCATCTACTCTGTTGCAGATCTTGGTGTCATCTGCAAACAGACAAGCCTTACCCTCTAGTCCATCTGCGAGGTCACTAATGAAGATGTTGAATAGGACTGGCCCCAGGACTGATCCCTGAGGTACCCCACTTGTGACTTGCATCTCTTCTGACTGTATACCATTTACCACCACTCTCTGTTTTCTGCCAGTCAACCAGTTTGCCACCCAGTTGACCAACTTCTGACCCACCCGAGCCTACCTAGCTTATTTATCAATCTTCTATGTGGAACAGTGTCAAAAGCTTTGCTGAAGTCAAGGTAGGCGACATCAACTGCTCCCCTTGGTCCACCACTCTGGTTACCCAGTCAAAGAAATCTATGAGATTAGTTTGACAGGACCTTCCTTTGTAAACCCATGCTGTCTTGGATCCTGTGCCCCTATGGATTCAGGTGTTGCACTATCCTTTCCTTAAGGAGTGCCTCCATAATCTTGCCCACTACTGAGGTAAGACTGACCGGTCTGTAGTTCCCGCCTCCTCCTGCTACCACTCTTGTGGAGTGGGATCACATGAGCCTTTCTCCAGTCTTCTGGGACCTCCTGTGCTCAGAGACTCACTAAACAATTCTGCTAATGGCTCTGCTAGTTCCTCCTTTAGCTCCTAAGTACCCTGGGATGTATGCCATCAGGTCCCATTGCCTTATCCACCCTGAGCTTAGCAAGCTCTTGTAGGACCCTTTCTTTTGTGAAGGGAGTAGTGCTCACCTCCCTCCCCCTGTGTCCATGATGCTGAGCTGTGGGCCCTGCCCTACCTTCTCTTCAGTAAATACTGAGCAAAAGTATCTATTTAGGATAGATGCCTTTACAGGGTCCTCCTCCTCACATGCTCCCTTTTCTCCATTAAAGCTTAGCATACCCCTCTGGACTTTCTCCTTTCACTAATGTATCTATAGAAAGTCTTGTCACCTTCTTTACTGTTCGTACTAGTGTTTCCTCAGTTTGGGACTTTGCCTGCCTGCCTTACCTGCTTCCCTTAGGGCAGTTTGGTATGCCTCCCTATCTTCATCCCGCTGTGTTCCCTTATATTTTCTGAAGGCCAGCCTTTGGCTCTGACCTTTTCTGCTACTATATTTGAGAACCAAAGTGGTTTCCTTCTTCTTTGCACTTCCTTTTCTGTCTAACACAATGGGATGTTGCTTCAAGTATTGTATCTTAATGCTTGCCCACTTTGCCTGTACCTCCTCACCTGTGTTTCTTTTTGCCAGGGCTAGCTTAACTCTGTTGGCCATCTTATCAAAGTCAGCTCCTCTGAAGTCCCATATTTTTTGCCTTGGAATGGGATGATTTAGATGTAGTAGCAAATTGAACCATACCATGTGATGGTCACTGGCCCCAGGTGACCTTCTACCTGGAGATCTGTGATCCCTTCTTTGTTAGTCAGTACTAGATCTAGGATAGCCCTGTCTCTTGTGGGTTGCTGTACCAGTTGTTTGAGGCCCTCCCCTGCAGGGAATCCACTATGAGTCTAGTTCTGGCAGATGTTCCTGCTGGTATTGACCAATCTGTATCTGGCATGTTGAAGTCTCCCATTATCAGAACCTCCCTTTAGCTGTCATGTTTTGTATATCTTCTAACAGTAATGTGTCTATGTCCTCCCTCTGGTCTGGGGCCTGTAGACAACCCCAGTTCATATGGCTGTCCCATTACCTGTTTCCAGGGTGACTCACAGTTCTTCTGGCTCCTTATGTGTATTCTGAATTTCTGTAGCTTTGATATTTTCATTAACATACAGGGCCACCCTCCCCCTTTGCACCTCGGTCTCTTCTGAACAATACATATCCAGGTACTGAAGTCTCCCAAGTGTGGTTACTGGTAAACCACGTCTCACTAATTGCTACTATGTCCAGTTTAGCCTCTGACATTATTGCCTGCAGGTCTGGGATCTTATTTCCCAGGCTGTGAGCATTTGTGTACATGATTTTCCATTGGCCAGATTTTGGTGTGTTAGTTGTTGGGTGAAGTTTGGCATTACCCTGTGCATCGTATGGGAGACAAACCTTTTTCTTACCTGGTGATGCAAATGAATGGCAAACAATGATCCTGTTTGACCACTAGCTGAGGGGAGGGGTGTTCTTCCCATTCGACGTATGGGGTGCTGCACCCTCTCCCATTGCTAGTTTAAATATTCTGCAAAGACGTCAAACTTCTGCCCCAATGCACTGACTCCCTCTTTAGTCAGATGCAGTCCATCAAATTTAAAGAACTTTGCTCCCAGAACTGTTGCCAGTTCCCTACAAATCTGTGTCCTTTCCTGGCACCAGTCCTTGAGCCACGTGTTTAGCTCCCCTATCTCCCCTCTCTGCCTTCCGTCCATCTGCTCCCTTCTCCCAGACTGGCAGGATCTCAGAGAAGGAGATGCCGACGAAATAGATGATAGTTTGTCACCCAGCCTAGTCAGGTGTTCCTTGGTCTCCACAACTGACCGGCTGGCGAGATCATTAGTCCCTATGTGTACTAGGACATCAATGTTTTCTCCTGCTTTGTGAACAATTTTAGCAATGCGGTCAGTGTCTCTCCATGCTGATGTACCTGGCAGACATCTGACCATCACCCCTGGCTGGAGATGGGTATCAACTCCCCGAATCATGGAGTCTCCTATGATCAGAAGTTTTTTGGATTTCCTTTGTGCTTGTTTTGTTTTGGTTCCTGATTTGGGTGAGTATTGTTGTGCTAGCTCCTGTGCCGCGGTGTCCTGCTCTGCAGTGTCTTCTGCCTCTTTATTTGATTTCAGAGATAGAGGCAGATACCTGTTTATAGTGTTTATATGGTTTTGGAGGTAATGTGTTGGAGAGCAGAGAGTGATGGGGCACCTGATTTGCTCCTCCTAACCACCTGCCAACCTCCTGGACCAACCACCTCTTGCATCGAGGTTTTCTGTTGGATGCTGGGGAAATGGCGGGTGGTTCTTATAATGTATTTCCTCTTCAATATGAAATTTGAGGCGTGCAATCTCTGCCCATGCTGCCCGGAGCTGAGACCTAAGATCTCCAAAGGCCCAGCATGTAGGACAGTGTCCTAAATCCTGTAAGACTGTCCTTCTGAAAATTGTTCCACAGTACCTGCAGTTAATGAAATCCATTCCAAATAAGTTGCTGGGTTTGTAACCTAGTCAGAGTAATTAGAAGGAAAAAAAATGCAAGTAATGGTTTAATTGTGCTTTGTTTAACTTGTTATAACAAGTTAAATTACTAGTGCCCTGTAAATGAGATCACCTTGTGGAGGCCCCACTGATCCGCCCTTCCTGTTCTGCCACAGGAAATGTTACAACTGTGGTACCCTATAAAAGGAGTGTAGTGTGGGGTGGTTGGGGATGGGGTGGGTGGCTGGGCCCTTCCCTGCCAAAAGAAGAACCACGGACGAAAGAACAAGGAGGTAAGAGCAGAAACAATCAGTCAACAACAAATGCAGTAACCCTGAAGCTTATCCTAATGTTAGATAAAACTGTAAAACCTGTAAAAGCACCACCTGTAATAATTTCAGAAAGATATACCCTGTAAGAAACACTTTGCTCAGAGAAAATAAAGCAGTAACAGAAGATATACCTTGCAAAAGACAATTTGAATCAGAAGATTACAGCAGTAATCTGTTAGCACACACCTGTAGGCACACCTTGTAATAATGCAGAAGAAGGTATACCAGCAACAACAATTTGAATCAGAGAAAAATAAAAGCAATGAAATGTTAGCAACAAACAGTAGCAATCCCTGTGAGTAAAAAATAAAAACACCACCACACAGTAAATCTGCTTAGCCAAACTAAGTCTTAATCCTTCTCCCTTGCTCTGGTAAGTTTTTCTCTGCCTTTCAAGCAGTCTTAGAAGGAAAGAGCTCAGGTGAAGCTAGGTGCCTTGGCCAGCAAACCAAGTCTTCTACCTCAAGATATCAACTAACCTGACTTTTTAACCCTTCTTTCTGTTGGAAATTACTGACAGTTTGCCAGCTCCACCCCACATACACACCTAATCCTTTGGAAGAGCTGTGGGAGGAAAAGCAATTAGCTCCTTCAATGTGAGAAGGAGACTGAAACACCTCTGAGACAACAAACCTTTCAACAAACAAGAATAAAATAAAACCAGTGTCAAACAGTAATTTTGCTTAGCCTAATGATAAAAAAGTCTAAATAAGCTCCACCTGTAATACAGTAATTTCAGAGAAGATATACCCTGTAAGAAACACTTTGCTCCAGAGAAAATAAAGCAGTAACAGAAGATATACCTTGCAAAAGACAATTTGAATCAGAAGATTACAGCAGTAATCTGTTAGCACCACCTGTAAGACACCTTGTAATAATGCAGAAGAAGGTATACCAGCAACAACAATTTGAATCAGAGAAAAATAAAGCAATGAAATGTTAGCAACAAACAGTAGCAATCCCTGTGAGTAAAAAAAAAAACACCACCACACAGTAAATCTGCTTAGCCAAACTAAGTCTTAATCCTTCTCCCTTGCTCTGTAAGTTTTTCTACTCTGCCTTTCAAGCAGTCTTAGAAGGAAAGAGCTCAGGTGAAGCTAGGTGCCTTGGCCAGCAAACCAAGTCTTCTACCTCCAAGATATCAACTAACCTGACTTTTTAACCCTTCTTTCTGTTGGAAATTACTGACAGTTTGCCAGCTCCACCCCACATACACACCTAATCCTTTGGAAGAGCTGTGGGAGGAAAGCAATTAGCTCCTTCAATGTGAGAGGAGACTGAAACACCTCTGAGACAACAAACCTTTCAACAAACAAGAATAAAATAAAACCAGTGTCAAACAGTAATTTTGCTTAGCCCAATGATAAAAAGTCACAAAATGTAAGCTCCACCTGTAATACAGTAATTTCAGAGAAGATATACCCTGTAAGAAACACTTTGCTCCAGAGAAAATAAAGCAGTAACAGAAGATATACCTTGCAAAAGACAATTTGAATCAGAAGATTACAGCAGTAATCTGTTAGCACACACCTGTAGGCACACCTTGTAATAATGCAGAAGAAGGTATACCAGCAACAACAATTTGAATCAGAGAAAAAATAAAGCAATGAAATGTTAGCAACAAACAGTAGCAATCCCTGTGAGTAAAAAAATAAAAACACCACCACACAGTAAATCTGCTTAGCCAAACTAAGTCTTAATCCTTCTCCCTTGCTCTGGTAAGTTTTTTCTACTCTGCCTTTCAAGCAGTCTTAGAAGGAAAGAGCTCAGGTGAAGCTAGGTGCCTTGGCCAGCAAACCAAGTCTTCTACCTTCTTCTTATCTTCACAATAATCACTTTTGCAGTTAGAGTCACATCTCAGCTTACAGTGGCACCCTCCAACCTTCTCAGACAGTTAGGGCCCTGGATATCTAGCTAACTACCTTTCATAGTATAACATATTTACAAATATCCACACTGGTACCGGTTCTCAAAACTGCATAAGATCCTGCAATCCTACACACAATCTGGGTACCCAGTAACACACAGAGTTTCTTAGGTGCAGGCCTGTTGGGTGCAGCTGTACGTTGGCTGGCTAATTGGGGCACTTAGAAGAAAACAATTGGATTAGTCAAGGCAACTCACTTGGAAACTTAAAGCTATTGTATCCGTGGCTGGGCGACCCAGTTCATTTAAACATATTCAACTATATACAGTCCCTTTTTACTTTGTAGCAGGGCATTGGACTTGCATACTTGCAGATCAAAAGTCACATTCAGATAGTCACAAACAGGTTGCAGCAGAAATCTTAGGTGATTATAGCAGGCGGAAGATCTGACTTGGGAAACAAAGAGATGAGCAAAGGCTTGCAGCCAGGAACCTCCTACTGGCTGCAGGATGGTGCAGCGTTTACAGATGGAGAACAACTCTTTATTTCTTTGAACAGTGCCCACTTCCTGGGCTGGAATCACTTTATGGGATAGACCAGGCTGGGATCAGGCCGGGACGTTTCAGCCTCACGTCTGGGCTATACTTCCCATAGGAAATGCATATGGGAGTGCCAAGGTGGCACACTCCCAGGCTGTGTCCCAGAATCCAATCTGATGGTTGTGTAGCATTTTATTTATTTATTTATGACTTTGGTAACCGGGCAGGTGCGCTGATCCCAGGAGCCGTTTTCAGGCCTGACCCGGGCCACATACTGTGGCACAGAGTTAATGTAAACAACAAAGCACAGAACAGACAGTTTAACAAATAATAAAAAGTTTACAATAGTACACAAGATACAGGTAGAAAAAATAAATAGATCCACAAGATACAGGTTTGCAGAATACAAAATTCGATATCCATGTACGTAATTAAAAGAATACATATACATAAAGTTGAGCAACAACAAGTTGCATAGGAAATGAGCAATGTTCATCGGTAGTTGTAGAACAAAAAGGATAAGGTGGGGCAAGTATAGGGGAGGAGAGGAGAAGGGGTGAGAGAGGAAGGGGGGATTGGAGGGTTTACAAAGGGAGTTGTGTAGGCATGAATCTCATGTGGTATGGGCAGTAGGGAAATGAGGGACTACCCAGAAAAGCATTCAGCACATGTATCAGACTTAGCACATTTATATTCTGTAGTAACTGCATCAGTAGTCACAGTTCCTTTCTCATGTGCCCCACATGGCAGACATAGACCCTTTTTTCAGTCGTCTAGAACTGTAAACCCATGGCACATCCACAATGATTTTGGGGACAAGCGCCCACACTCCTGCATGGGGTGTGAAACTAGAGCCCAGGCAATGGTGTAACCCCTAGGTGGCGCTATTCCAAGAGCTACTACCCCTGCCTGCTTGGCTATTAACAGGTTAAGGGGCCCAGGTTCAGTGACGGGTGCCTCCATCCAAAAGTCAGGGTTGGTTTTGGTCAAGCTAACCAAGCCACAGCCCTCTGGGACACTGTGAACCTCCTCTTTTCCCACTAGTGGCCCACACAATGCACAATATTTACCTTCCCAATACCCCCAATATGCATGGCACATACACCTAGACTTAGCACTCACTCCCGGGACTGGCTCCTTCAACTTGCTTCTAGGGATCCCCTATAAAATAAGGTGATGCAATACAAAACAACTATGCAATACCTTAGGCTTAAACAGACACCGTAGTCAATTTAAGTTGTAGCAAAAGAAGTAGATTTGATTTATTCAGGGGGCTATAACAAGGAGGGGGGCAATCAGGTTTATTGGCTTAAACACACTATAAATATCACAGTTGTACATGTAGTCAGTGTCCCTATCAGTCGCACTCTGTGGGAACCCAGGATGGAAAAGGGGCTAGCCAGGACCGTTGCCCAGGGTAGGCCAGCGTTGCAGCTGGTAGGGGCCCTGTGAGGTGAAAGAATTAACATGCATACCCACTGATTGTAATCCGGGGCCGGAGGGCTCAGTTCATGGAAACAACACAACAAACAAATCAGATGACACACTTGTGATTTAAAAGATATGTTGCAGGGAGCTACCCTGTTTACTACTCACGATGACCAAGGCTGAGAACAGGATGAATGATGGTTGTTCTGGATTGCCAGAAAGAGCAGGGTAGGGAAACAAGGCTCTCGTGGCAAGGCCCAACTGCATTGGAAGAGCAGACGGATTCAGTCTGACGTGAGTTGGTTTCAGCTTCCAGCCCTCAACACACAACTCAGCTCTGGGGGGAAATCGATCACGAACCCCCTCCAGTTCACAGCACATTTATATGTAACTGAGGATTACTGTATCAGGCAATAGGCTACTCGATCCCGACCGCAAGATCACTGCTAAACCCGAGAGCATAAAGATAGCTAAGGGCCTTACAGTCCAATCGTGCGTGGCAAAATCTTCAGTCCTCTTCAGGTTGAGCCTGGTCTTCATCCAGCAGCTAACTTCACAGCGCACCGAGCGGATCACTGTCCGACTATTTTTTCTCTCTCCCTCTCTCTCTTGGCAAAATGGCAACAGGCCAGGTTTTGGGCCTTCCACAGTTCTCCCACGCAAACTACTGCACAACACGGCTGCTTGATTATGCAAGCTCTTTCCTCCTCAACTTCCAACTTGAATCTGGCTTGCCAGCAGACAGCTCGCGGTATTTCCCCTTGATCCAGAAGGTCCGGTTGGTTGGTCCAGCTGTCAATCACAGTAAAAGCACCCCCTTTTGGTAAATAGGTGCCAACAGTCCAAAACTACAAGTCCCAGTGAGTAAACCATACAACCCCACTTTAGCAGGCTCCATTTTAGAGTCCTCGTGCACTGATTGGCCCAATTCGGCAGTTCGGGACCAAAATGGTGGAACTAAGCAGAACCAGTCTGTGCTGCAAGAAAGCAGGTTAGAACAACTCACATTCTCATTATTACTCTAAAAATGGTGCATCAAATAATTACATCTTTCAGTAGTGCTCCCTCTGCACAATTAGCGATGGCAGAAATGGAGCGATTATCCAGCAGCCTGAGCGGAACTTGAGCATGAGACACACAGCCCCCCCATTTAGGCTAATTATGACTGCAAACAGGCAGCCCCTAAAGAGACAGTAACAGAGGCTCTAAAAGCTCTCACTGGCAGCAATCTTTAAGCGGCGTTATCACCGAACACTAACCAGGCTGTGAGCAATTATACAAGCTCTTGGAAGACTTTTTGGGAACCCCCATTTGTAGGGGGGTTATACCGGCTTCCAAAGCAGTTCGCATGACACAGTCTCTTTAGCATGAGTGGTTTCCCTAAGGCTAGGGCTGCCTCAAATGCTTTTGATCCTTGCAAAACAACTAAGAGTGTAGGTGCATTCCTTGTACAACACCAGGCAACTTAAAATTAATTATTTACCACTGGAGACACTTTTTAGACTGAGCTTGATGCATGGCTTACCACCGTTGCGGAACAACTCTAACATTGACTGAGCATGCAGCATGGTGTACTACTTTAACAGACTTTATTTGTTGGCAAAGATAACACTTTAGATCTTTTTAGACTTAGACACACATTACTTGGAAGCAACTTATTTCTGAAGCTCTCTAGGCTCCCAATACGTTACTTGGCAGTAAGACAGTTTTTAGCAGCTCTCTCAGGCTCAAAAACACTCTAACTCAGTCCCTTGTGGCTCTTGCTGGTGTTTGCAGCTCCCAACTAGACAATTAGACAGTTACTCGCTCACCAGGCATTGTGCAGAGAAATTCTGCATGGTCAGGGAACTCTCCATCCAGTCCTGAGGCACTACTTAAATTAGACACATTCATACAACTTCACACTAGACCCTTCTCTGGTTGCTAAGCAGGTGTCCACCCTTTTATTGCTTTAATTAAACTAGGGTGCCAACAGACAGTCACATCTTGAACTTGCTGGGCTTCTCTGTCCTTTCCAGGTTTTTTCAAACTTGTACTTGTTAGACACAGATTTACTCAGTCAGGTAACGCTGCAGAAATGGCTTTCTCTTCCTTGAAGTTTCAGGCTTGCTTCAGAACTCTCACTGCTGAGGTAGAACTTCCATTCATCTCTCTCATAGCTGAAGAATCAGGTTACCCATGTTTTTCCAGAAGCATGGAAAGGTGCTGACCAGTCCTGGAGGGCAATCTCTGGCAACCCCCAGGCTAGCGACTTCTGTTGCCTGCAGCCACTTTGTTTCTTTGGCAGAAGAAGGTCCCCTCTGCTGTGGAGGGGCTTGCACTGGATCACTAAGCCCATTTTGGAACAAAGGGCCTGAGCCCCCACCCCTGTGGGGGGCCTGTGCTGCAACTGCTTGCACAGCCCAAAAATGCTGTCTTTTATGGAGTTCTTCTGAGGCTCCCTATTGGCTGAGACCATTGGTTGGTCCCACATTAATTGGCTGATCTAGCTTGTCAGTCTAGAAAATTAATCTTCATTAGCCTCACTCAATGCACAATAGGTTCACTGTTTTGGCACCTGAAATTAGGTCCCTGCAGTTTCCCCATAAGCACTTTGCAATGTCCCGTAAGTCCTTGGCAAAGTCCCAGATATCCTGGCTGGAATCTTCGCTTTCTGATTGGCTGTTGCTGCTCTAAAATGGCTGCTAGTTATACATTCCCTTGGCAGAGTAACACAGTCCCAAATAAAAGTCCTGGTGCAGCCAGAATAATCACTTTATTTGTTTACTTGCCCCATGGTTCATTAGCCCTTTGTGTGCCCTCTCAAGCGCTGCCCAGCTTGAACATTTTTGTTCAGTCCTTTGCCTGTCACTACTTTATAACTCCCTTTGCAGCAGGCAGGCTTTTATCTGAGTCCCACCGTTACTGGTGCAGCCAGGAATTACTTTTTATTTGCATTCTTTCCCCCTTGGTGTCCATTTCAAGCAGGGACCAGGACCACTAGACAGTTGGGAGTTCAAAAGCACAGCTTTGCACATGCCTGACCCCTGCTAGCATTGGAGTGTTACTGCAGAAAGTGGTGGGTCACAGTTTAGTATTGGAGCCCTAAAAGGGCTAAGCTGATCACTTGGGCTTTCCGGGGAAAACAGGTCACCTTTCTGGACCTGGGCAGTGGCAGTAAAAATGGGGATTACTTCAGGGAACCTGGCAGGCATCAGGAGGTGCTCCATAGAAACGGAAGCAATGGAAGAACAAACAGAAGGTAAGCCCCCAGTTTTTTATGGGGGGGGCTACATTTAAATTCTCATATTTGTAATTGAATTCCTCCATGACAAATGTGATGTTATATGGCTCTACAAATAAACTGAATGACCCCTTAAATAATCATCTGTCTATCCATACCACTGATGATAGTAATATAGAACAGGTTGCTGATTACAAGTTCTGTACTAAGGGTTTTGGATGGATCCCACTGTCTCTGGTAATTTACACGTGAGTAAACTGATAAAAAGGGTGGGAACTTGCGTGGGTCTTGTGTATCGACACAGGGAATGTTTAAACCCTGAAAGCTGTCTGAAAACAGTCCAATCTCAAATCCTACCTATAATAGACTATGCCAACAATAATGTATGATGATTGTGCAAAGGATAAATTATCAAAGCTAAACGTGCTTTATAATCAGTTGGCACATCACATCTCATATTGAATTGTCTTTTTGATACACACCGATATGAAATGAATAGCCAGATAGGATGGACATTATTACAAGAACACTGTAGATTATGCAAAATTTTGCTTTCCTTGAAATGTGTACAGTGTGCAGTTCCAGAATATTTGTTGGAACAAATTTCCTTTTGGGAAATGCACTTGTCTTTTAGGAATTTGGGTCTTTTGGAATTATCTGTTCTAAGGGCTTAAAGGAAAAGGGCATCACATTTTTTCAGCCACATAATCCCTCAGACTTTGAATTTGTTGCCCTCAAAATTTAGAAACAAGGATGTAAGATTGCCATCCTCTAACCTACCAAAATCCTTATTTCTGTTTTTCCATCACTCATGTGACAGATGTCAAAGACTGGTCAGCCTCACCTCAGTAGTGGGAAAGGTCATGAAAACACTACTATAAGAAAGAATAGTGGAACACCAGGTTGTCAGTGGTCTACAGGATCCAAGGCAGCATGTCTTTATGGGAGGGAGATCATGCCAGACTAACCTCATTGAGTTCTTCCACTGAGTAACCAGGGAGGTGGATTGGGGAGGGGCAGTGGCTGCGGCATACCTGAATTTGGTTCCATGTCATAATAGCGGTCAAGAAACAGAGATTGCTATTATGGCGAGTGTACATCGCTGAAAATTAATTTTGGCGATACACACAGCAACATTGCACAGAAAAAAGACTCCTGGAACCACAGGTTCTCATTTTTTAATCTTGAGGGCTGTACCCCCCTCACCCCCACGAGGGGCTTCACCTCTGCACCCCCCTACTTATGGATTCTCAACTCCAGGGGGATTGCATGTGGGGGGGTGAAAAACTTGACAAAATACATGCCGCCAGGCGGCAAAAAAAGAAACCCGCACTACGCCGAACCAGAACCCAGTACACCATGCCTCCCAGCCGACCACCCTCCCCCATGACGCCAGCAATCCAGCTTGGCAGCTGCTCACTGTAACCCCTCCCACGTGCCATCCCTCCCCTGCCTCTCCCCCCCTACAGGTGTGCATGCATGTGTATACGCATGAGTTCCTGTCGCAGTTATCACCAACCGCAGTATACAGTCACCCTCCTCCCTAGGTAGCCGTGATCACAGTCGTTGAGATTAACTCGCCATTTTTCTAGGCACTCAATCTCAGTCGCTGTGGTCATGGACTACCCCTGAATTTCAGCAAGACCTTTGACACTGTGCCACATAGAAGGCTGTTAAACAAGCTGGGGAGCATGGGGTGGGGAAAGAAGGCAGTGAAGTGGGTAGAGAATTGGATGTATAATAGGACCCAGAGGGTGGTGGTAAATGGCAGTCACTCTGTAGAGGGTAATGTGACCAGTGGGGTACCACAGGGATCAGTGCTCGGTCAAGTCCTCTTCAATGTCTTTATCAATGATATTGCAGAGGATCTGGAAGGGAAAATTTGCCTGTTCACTGATGACACTAAGCTCTGCAACGGTAGACACACCAGGGGGAGTAAATAGAATGAGGGGAGATCTAAGGAAGCTGGAGGATTGGTCAAGGGATTGGCAGCTAGGTTTCAACACAAAAAAGTGCCAGATAATGCACATAGAGCACAAAGTCCCAGGAGCTACATATCAACTGGGGGAGAGGATTAGCATGCTCCAAGCAAGAAAGAGACCTTGGACTGATCATCTCTGATAACCTCAAGGTAGGTAGGCAGTATGACAATACGGCAGGAAAGGCAAACAGGATGCTGGGATAAATAGGCAGGGGAATCACCAGCAGAAAAAGAGAGGTAATGATTTCACTATACAGGACATTAGTGAGCCTGCACCTTGAATACTGTGTCCAGTTCTGGAGGCCTCATATATGTAAGGACATAGATAGGGTGGAGGCAGTTAAGTGGAGGGCAACCAAAATGGTGCAGGGGCGCCACTGTAAGCCATAGGATGAGGGAATTAAATATGTACTCCCTGGAGGAGAAGAGGGAGAGGGGAGGATATGATCGAGACATTTAAGCACTCTGGAGGAGAGGAGGGAGGGGGGATATGATTGAGACATTTAAGTACTTCACGGGAAAGAATGTACATGAGAATGCTCTATTCCAAAGAAAAAGATGCTCAAGGATGAGGGGGCACAAGATGAAACTGGAGGGAGGGAGGTTCAAAGAGAACATGAGGAAATACTTCTTCACAGAGAGGGTTGTGGACAAGTGGAACAGCCTGCCAGTGGAGGTGGTGGGGGCAGAAACAATTACAGGTTTCAAACATGCTTGAGATAGGCATAGAGAATTGCTGGTAGTCAGGGGGGGTACAACCTAATGCCAGCAGTGCATAGTGGAGCGCAATTGTTAGTGATACTGTAATAGGGCAGACTAGGTGGGCTGAAGGCCCTTATCTGCCAACAATTTCTATGTTTCTATGTTTTATGTAGGAAGAATTCTTCTGATATTAATTGAACTACTTGTATTATGTTGAAGCACATGTAGTTTACGTATTATGTGTGCACTTTATGTTTTGTTATTCACTGTGGTTCTTCATGGGAAAGATGAGAATTACATGTAATGTCCTATTTTTATGTACTATATTTAATAGGCATGATATTTTGAATTATGTAACCATTTGAGATGGTGTTATGTACTAGGGTTGTAACTGTAAAAGAACTCTACTCAGTGTCAGTTCCCAGAAAAGCTTGGACTTGAACTTGAGAGCCAGCCATTGTTTCATCCAAACTCCTGGATGAAGAAGGAGCAGCTTTCTGACTCTTTAATCACCGGCAGCCAATCAGCAGCATTAGCACTCATAGCAAGGTGGGACCACCGGAGCACCGTAAGTCACCAACCAGCTCACCACCGATGAGGTGCCATTCCAGACCATCTAGGAGCCAAGAGCCAGCCTCTGTTCCAGGCTCACCGCACAATCCCCCGATTACTGGCTGAAGAAAGAATATCTAGCTAACCAAAGGGAGGCAGGAAGGAGGCACAAACAGAGGAAAGCATCACCGTGGTGGTCATAAAAGGGGATAAAAGCTTCCTCAGGTACGTGAGTGAAAAGAGGAAAGCAAGGGGTGGGATAGTGAAACTCAGGAGAGCAGAGGGGGACTCTGCAGAAGAAGATTAGGAAAAAGCTAAAATTTTAAATGATTACTTCTGCTCGGTCTTTACAGTGGAAGTTGGAGGGGATGGACCAACATGTATCAGCAGGCACCAGGGGGAGGGGGAAGACAAGTCCATTTTCAGAAGGGAGACTCTAAAGGAGACTGGAAGCACTGAAGGAAAACAAGGCAATGGGGCCAGATGGGATTCACTCAAGGGTACTAAAAGAACTGAGCACAGTACTAGTGGTCCCTTGGCACACTCTTCAGCACCTTATTGGAGATGAGGGTATTTCCAGAGGACTGGAGGAGTAGTAGTAATTGTTCAATCTAAAAAGATCTTTACAATAGTATACACATACAAAACATAGTAAACATAGAGTATCAAATTTAAAATACATGCACTAGCTATTACACATCATTACACTGAAGTGCTCATTACAATATTTTAAAATAACTTTCAGTTAATAATCGTCTTGACCCTCATTCTTCTTATTTGTTGTACATTTACTGAGAAATTCATCACTCTAGTGTAGTTATTAGGAGTTCATCTTCTGTTCTTAACATTATATTTAATTTCACAGCTTCATCACATAAAATGAGAGGGGAAAGAATATTTTTTAACCACTTTCTTCTTCTAACCCCTTCGTACCTCGGCCATCTGAGAATAACATGGATATTATTTTCTACCTCTTGGGCCCCACAGTAGCAATATGAATGTACTGGATCTGTGACTTTTTGAAATTTTTACTAAAATACATTTGACTCAAAAAATTTGGTACTAAACTTTGAGTAGGTTTTTCTTTGTACTGGATCCTCTAGTACATCTAGAATATATTTAAATTTATCTGTAAGAACATTATTCCTATACCATCCAGAGAATCAGGATATTTGTATTTCCTTTATATCCTCCTGGTTATACTTCTTAACCAGTAATCTCTTTATGTGTTTTTTATATTGCACTGAGATGATAATATCTTTAAATAAGTCAAACAAATTGTCATGTTCAGTTGACCGCAGTGTGTCCCTAACTTGAACTGGAGGAGGACCAATGTGATTTGTCTGTGTAACCCTCCCCAACAAATGGGGGTCCCTGAAAAGTCTTCCTTGAGCTTGCCTAAATGCTCACTGCTAGGCTGGTGTTCTTACTTTTAGCAGATTAAATGTATTGCCAGAGAGTGCCTGTATAGCCTCTGTGTACTGTCTCTTTAAGAGCTGTCTGGATTGCAGTCTTAATTAATCTAAAAGGGAGCTCTGTTAGAAGATGTGTTTTTCTGCTGATCATTTATTAGAGTAGTAATAATATTGCAGTTTGTTTTAACCTGCCTTCTTTGCAGGAAGGACTGTTCTGTTTATCTCCACCAACTTGACCCAGAACTGTCAGAATGGGCCAATCAGTACTGTTGGGACTCTAAAATGGAGCCTGCCTACAGGGGTTTGGTGGGGTCAAAACTTGTAGGAATTGTAGTTTTTGCATTTTGGCACCTAAATAACCTGGAGGGGGAGCACTTGTTGTGACTGACAGACAGATCAGCCAACCAAACCTTTTGGATATTGGGGAAATTCCCAAGCTGCTTGCAGCTAGTTTAAGTTCTGAGTTGGGAAGTGAAGAGATAACAGCTTGAATGATTCAAGCAACAGCCCCGGTGTAGATTCGCGTGGGA
This sequence comes from Neoceratodus forsteri, assembly GCA_016271365.2. Lineage (NCBI taxonomy): Eukaryota > Metazoa > Chordata > Ceratodontiformes > Ceratodontidae > Neoceratodus > Neoceratodus forsteri. The sequence goes on from CM057455.1 coordinate 474,730,915, forward strand.
GAACTGTGGAAAGGCCTGAGTTTTGGCCTGCATGCCTGCCTGCTGTCCCAGAGAGGGAACTTGTGCCTTTTTTGGACTGAATCCGAACTTGGAGAGCGAAGTGAGCCACTGAATTGTGACCAGACTCCTACCTGAAGAAGACCAAAGATTTGCTGAATGCGATCAGCCTGTTTGGACTTCCAGCCACCTCTGAACTCCCGGATTGTGCAGAGACTCTGTCATTGCGACCGGAAAGCCTTTTGCCTGGTACAGTGGAATTTTCTTACATGTGAATGTGTTGTGTGCTTATAGTGGGTCATAATTTGGTTCCACACTGTGGTTTGAATTAAGTTCTGCTTGCTGGAAGCTGCATTAGAATTTCCTTACATGTAAATGTGCTGTGTGCTGCTAGTGGGTCATGATTTGGTTTCCCACTGTGGTTTGAACTGTATTCTGCTTGCTAGAAACTGCATCCAGCCCCACGGACTGAATCCAAAATCATCTCCATTGGGCCTGGGTCTTGCCACACTGGCCCAGCTCAACTACCTGCTGCACAGAGAAAGCCATCAACGAGAGACCTGCCTGGGGATCAGCCCCCTGCTCAACACTTAAACAGGAATGACGCCTTGGTGATTCGTGTGGGCCCTGCTTCTCCGGGCACTCCTGCCCAACAGCCTGCAGTCTCGATTTCATCCTGCCTGTGTCCAGTATTGGATATCATGAGTAAACATCAGGTAGCTCCCTGCAACAACAGCTAAATCTAAAGTGTTATCATCTGATTGTCTTGCTGCTTTTTCTTTCATGAACTGAGCCCTCCAGCTCCAGATTACAAGTAGTGTGTGTTGTACATGTTGCTTGTCTTCCATCACAGGGCCCCAACCAGCTGCAACGTTCCTGGCTAGCCCACCATTTTCCTACCTGGGTACCAAGTGTATGTGACCATGTGGGGACTTAAAGTGCATGTATAACTGTTTGATTAATATAGCCTTTAAGCCAATCAACCTGATTACGCCTCTTCCTTGTTCAAGTCCCCTGACTAAATCAGATCTGACTTTTTTGCTGCATTTAACCTGATTGTGGTTCCAATTTGTACCAAGAGTACTGTAGAGTTGCTACTTACTGTGCATAACCTTGTTTTACAGGAGGTCCCCATGGTCAAGCCAGAGGAACCAACCCTGGTGGTAAGTGCAAACAGTGTGGGTACTGGTATGGTGTACAAGGGATACTTTGAAAGTGATTATCGTATATTGCTCAGGCCACTAGAAGGGCAAGTGGAGGGTTACAGTGTCCCACAGGGCTGTGCCCAGGTTAGTTTGACCACTACAAATTCTCCCCAGTTTTATTCTAAGGCAGGAGTCCTTCCAGAATCCTTTTCAGACCACCAGGTTATTTATTCAATTAGAAATAATATAGTCAAATTTGCTGCTGAGTCAAAAATATTTTGGAGATGCTTTAAAAAATTTGATTATGTTAGTTTCATGATTGGTGTTGAAAATATCAACTGGAATAGACTGGAACTGATCTCTATATCATCAGCTGCCTGGGAATTTTTCCTAAGTGAGCTCATGTACATTTGTAATAAACATGCACCCCTGAGATCAAGAATGTCAAAAAATGAAGGTAAAGTTTGGTTTTCCCCAGATTTATATAAAATTAGGAAAGATAAGAATAAAAAATGGAAGAAACCAAAAAAAACAATGTTAAATCAGGGCTGGGTTTCCTATAGACAGGCTCGAAATTTATATACTAATAAAATTAGGGCTACTAAACAACAGTTTGTTTGCTCTAAATTGGAGGCCAATCATAAAAAGAATTCAAGGAGGTTCTGGGAAATTATCTCACATTTAATGGGGAGAAATAAATAGACTTGTGTAAACAAAATAGAGAAGGATGGTATTGTGCTGCCCTTGGGAAAAGGAATGGTCGATGCTTTTAACGACTATTTTTCTAAGGTGGCCTTACCAAGCTCCTTAGATGGGGCTTATCAGGACCAAAATAAGACCTTGAAGTTAAATCCCATAGATGCCATTATAGATGACAGAGATATAGGTGGGTTTGATTTTGCCCAAATTTCCCCGGAAGAGATACATTCTGAACTTTTGAAGCTAGACACTTCCAAAGCTAAAGGATCGAACGAGATCCCACCTAGATTGCTGAAATATGCAGCACCTTGTGTGGCATATCCCTTGGCCTATATTTTTAATTTATCTATTGAAAGTGGGGAATTTCCTGATGGATGGAAGATTGCAAAGGTTAGACCTATATTCAAATCTGGCAATAAGAGCGAGCTGGGCAACTACCGGCCCATCTCGCTCTTGTCTCAGATTTCTAAAATATTTGAATAGATTGTATCTTGCCAACTAAAAAGTTTTCTTGAGGATAATAATAAATTAACATCTTTTCAACCGGACTTTAGGACGCTTCACAGCACACAAACAGCTCTGACAAGGGTTGTAAGTGACCTCCAGCTGAGTCTGGACAAGAGGTTAATGATAGGAGCCTTGTTTATTGATCTTTCAAAGGCATTTGACACCCTTAACCATCGGGTGCTCCTGTCCAGACTCAGCGAGATAGGCTTGTCCCCTCGATCGGTTAAGTGGTTTTCTTCCTACTTGACGGGTCGTAGCCAATTTGTAGAAGTGGGTTCTTATAGGTCTAACATACTGGAGGTGAAAAATGGTGTACCGTAGGGTTCAATTTTAGGGCCTTTGCTATTTAACATCTATACGAATCAACTTAAAATTGCATCAATGGTCGCCCGGTGTCATATGTACGCAGATGACACCATATTGTATGTTGAGGGAGATACTCTAGAGTTGATCAATATGAGGCTGCAACTGGCTTTTGATGAAGTACAGGATTTTTTTAAGATGAACCATCTTATCTTAAATGCTAATAAAACACAGTCACTTTTGTTTAAAAATAATAATAATAATAAAAAACAAGATATCCACTTAGAAATCAATACCATGGATGGCATTGCCATTAAGCAGGTGGATTCATACAAATACCTCAGTGTTTGGTTAGATCCATGCCTGGGTTGGGATATTTATATAGATTCCCTTATAAAAAATACAAATAGGAAGCTGGGCGTCTTATATAAATACAAAAAGTTCATGACCAGAGAGATCCAATTGAGTGTGGTTAACTCTCTCTAACTCCCAGTGATGGACTATGGTGACTTGCTTTATGGAGGAGCTACTGAAAGGCACACAGGTAGAGAGGATTCAGTTTTCTGTAGGTTGGCTCGTTTCGTATTGGATGCATGCTATAGAACTCATAGGTGCATACTCTTTAGGGAATTAAATTGGCTTAGACCCGTAGTGAGAAGAGGCTTACATCTGTTACAATTTATGATTAAGGTTTGGGATGGGGAAGTACCTAATTATATTATTGACCTTTTTGAAGTTAGGAAAATAAAGGAAAGTTTGAGGACCTCTGTTGGAACCCAATTTGTTCCAATTAAATGTAATTTGAACATTGGAAGATCATCTGTACTTGTTAGAGGAATCAGCCTATGGAATAAATCTCCTTCGGACTTGAGAAGCAATAGAACCAGATATAATAAAAGTGAATTAATGAAATGGTGTACTTCTGTTCTAAATAATACCACAGCATGTAATAATAGCTAGCACTTTAAAAGTATGTATTGTATAATGTGCATGACTGTTTTTTTATTTTTAATTTACTTTCTCCTTTTTTATTTATTATTGTATTGTTAATTGTCCTAATTATATGTGTTGTATCAGTGATTGGTGTTATGCTATATGATGTGGAACCTCATTTTGATGCAATATGGAACTTCATTGAAAATGAGCTTTGCTCAACTAAATATATCCATTTATTCGTATATGAATAAAAATTATTTACTACTACTACTACCAACCCTGACCTCCGGGTGGAGGCACCCATTTCAGAACTCCGGCCCCTTAACCTGCTACTAGCCAAGCAGGCAGGGGTAGTAGCCCTTGGAATAGCGAAAACCTAGGGGTTACATCTTGGAGGCTCATCGCTGGGATTTTGTGCCTTCTAGTGGGGAAAAATTATGAATTATTGTTAGAGATTAACAGCTACCCCAGTAGAAATGGCTTTACACCAGTTAGTGGGGTGGTGTACTGGGCAAGAGATCGAGCACCCAAATGCACTGCTTATACTGGATATTCCCCATGGTACCAGTAAGGACACTGTAGAGGGAGCACTCTCCAAAGTTTCATTTATTTATTTTTTTATTTGTTCTAGGATTACAAATATCTTTGAGCCGAGGCTCTTTCACAAAGGTTCCACATCATTGGTACAATTGAGACAAACATAAGCAAAGATAACAGTTTATAAAATAAAAAAAAAAAAACACATAGTCTTGTAGAGGAAAAAAGAACAATAAGGTGAAACTTTGGGGAGGGGAAAGGGAAAGGAGGAGGGTGAAATCAGGGAGACTAAGTGGATGGGACAAAAGGGGAGGTAGGTGGGGGGTACAGAGAGAGGAGAGGTGGAAGGCGGGTAAGAATAGAGGTAGTGCAGCCAGGTGACATTTATCTTGAGCCAGCAGGGGAGGTGAAGATGGGGGGGGGGTGCTGGCAAAGTGCAGGAGCAGATGTGGATCCAAAAGGGCATCTTCAGCTATGGAAATAAAATACATGTTTAGCCACAACAGTCACAGAGGTTGGAGGCAGTGAGTGTTAGGTGGAGCTGAGTCTTAAAAGTGCTGAGCGATAATGAGGATGAGATGTCACTGGGAAGACCGTTGTACCAACTAGTGGCCTGGTAAGCAAAGGATCTTTGGCCTTGTGATGTGCGGCAATGCGGGATTCGCAGAAGCTGAGGTTTCGATTCCCTAGTATGGTGGGTGTGGATTCTCGGTTGTATGAGGGAACAGACTCCAGGGGGGGCAAGGCCCAGCAAGATTTTCTTAGTAGTAATACAGGTTTGGTCTTTTATTCGATTGCCAAGATTCAACTATCCAGTTTGAGAATAGAGATCACAGGTGTGAGTTAGGCATTGGGAGCCAGTGACAAGTCGACAGGCCTTGTTGAGGGTGGTGGATACACGTTTGAGTGCGGTGATTGTAGCAGAGCCATAAATGATAATGCCATAATCATAAACATAAACATAAGTTGAATGTTTAAAAAGTGGGTCGACAGGCTGATTTGATTGCCCAAACTTTCATAGCCTTGGTAGAGTGTAGTGACCTCATGGACAGCTCTAAAGTGCCACAGCCTATTGCCTCAGAAAGGGTCCTAGCCACCTGGAGAGTGATAACAAAAGACAGTAAAGACCCTGGGGAGGATGAGCTCCCACCATTATCTGAGACTTCTGAGGAGAAATTTGCTAAGTTGTTGCTGGAGGAAGGGAAAACCGTAAAGGACTTTAAGAAACTATTCCCACCACTTGGGGGTGTTCCTTCCCCAACACCCCTTCCCACTCCAGCACCTGTTACTGCCCCGCCTTCTGTGCCCATGCCAATACTGGCCCCTATATCTGTACCTGCCATTAGTCACAACTCGTATCCCTGGCTGAGGATGTTTTCAGGCACCTTCCCCACACCCAAGGGGGAGAACAATTGGGAGACTTAGATAAACTATGTTGCCCCTCAAATCTGAGAATGGCAATGCCTCGAACCAGAGAAGAGGAGAAGGATGGTTGAAAGCCTCAGAGACCCCACCCAACTTACTATCCATGCTACACAGGCTAGTAATCCAGAAGCAACTGCTCAAGATTTTTTGAATGCATTGGAAAATGTGTATGGGAGTCTCAATTCGGATGAGGACCTGTGGGGTAGGGTCAAAAACACTCATCAATATCCAGGGGAGGTCTTATCCATGTAAGTCCCTCAACTTGAAGCGGTGCTACAGGAATGCCTAAAGAAAGGTGGCATGGCCCCAGTTAAGTTAGATCGGAGTAGGTTGGACCAACTTCTCAAGTCAGCCCCATTCTCTGAATTATTGCTGCTCCAACTATGCCTTGCTGCTCGGTTGGATGCGCCTCCTACCTAAGATGGACTGATGAAGGAAATTCGGAGGATTGAGAGGATGCAGCCACATGGGGGGCCCCTCCTGTATCTGCTGTTGCTGCTACCCAGATGACCAAGGATGCACATGTGAGTGATGCTCAGGGGCGAAATACAGTGCCAGTTGAACATCGGGAGGCTAGTAAGGATGCTCCGCCCTGGGGCGAGATACTGTGAGAGGTCCAAGAAATGAGGGCTACCATTTCCCTACAAGCCCATTCCAGAGATACAATGGGCCCAAACCCCTCTCATACCGTGTCCACTATGGGGGTGGGGTGCACTCCCAGGCAGCTCAAAGATTGATGAATTGACTATGGAAGTGAGGAAATTACTGGAGCGTCTCCCCATGCTCACCACACACCAGACAGAGGCTGAATCATGATTTTCTGTTGGTAGTACCCCCGCTTCAGCCCCCAATGTGATGCCTCGGCCATGCCAGACTCTAGAAAGCATACTCTGTCATAACTGTGGAAAGGAGGGGCATATGAAGAAAGAATGCCGGTCCCAAAAATATTTAGATAAAGTTGAATACAGACTTCAAGGGGAGCTCCAGATAGCAAAACCATGCCGAGGGGTGCTGGAAATGACCGCAATGAAGGCTCAGGAATTCCCAACTCCAACTTTTTTGTGGCTAAGTCATCTGTACCGGCCCCTGCTATTGTCCCTCCAGGCTGATCTAAGATAGTGGGCCCTTCAATGGAGACTAATGTGGCTGTGAATGGTATTCCTACTCGGGCTGTGCTTGACAGTGGGTCGCAAGTGACCATTGTGTTTCAGAACTGGTATGACAAACACTTATCTGATGCACCATTACAATCCCTGGAAGGCCTACATATGTGGGGGTTGAGTGACAAGTCTTATCCATATCTAGAATATGCCCACCTCTGGTTGTCTTTTTCCTGCAACTGTCACTGGTGTAGAGGAGCAAGTAGAGACACTGGGCCTAGTGTGTCCCCCCACTGGACTGTATGATGGGGTTCCCCTGTTAATTGAAACAAATGCCCACATGTTTGGGAGACTAGCACAACTCTGCCATGAGAAACAAGGGCAGCTGACTGGACTGGCCCTAAGAATTCCAGCCTTAGTAAAAAGGGCTTATGATTGGCAACAGAGACCCAATGAAGTGGACCCAGATGAGCCAGTGGGGATAGTGTGGAAAAAGGAACCTGACTCCTTGGTATTGGCCCCCAACGCCCAGTGCACAATCCATGGAGAAGTCCACTTAAAGAGAAATGTAAAGAACAAAATATTAATGTTAGATGCACCAGGAGATGGAAAGTTGCCAGAGGGATTATTGGTCAAACCCAGCATCTTGCCTGCTTGTGCCCATGCCTATGCACATCGAGTGATGGTCCAGATTCAGAATGTGTCAGACTGGGAGATTTGGGTGAACAGATGGTGCAACCTTTCTACAGTACACTGTGCTGACACTGCCGTATTGCCCAGCAACAAGTGCTCTGGCCAGAAGGAGAGAGTGACCCCAGACTTATTTGACTTTGGTGACTCCCCGTTGCCAGCTGAATGGAAGCTAGAATTAGCAAAAAACTCGCGCAGAGGGACCAAGTGTTTTCATTAAAAGAATGGGATGTGGGATGTGTCAAGGGGGCAGAACATCACATAAGCCTGCATGATGACCGGCCATTTCAAGAGAGATCCCGACGTCTCGCCCCAGCAGACATAGATGATGTAAGGAGACACCTGCAGGAAATGCTTGCTGCTAGTGTGATACAAGAATCAAGCAGCTCATATTTCTGTCCCATTGTGGTTGTGCATAAGAAGAATGGGTCAGTAAAGATGTGTGTTGATTATCGAATCCTGAACCGTGGACCATCTTTGATCAATACAAAATTCAACATATACAAGATGCCCTGGATTGTTTGAATGGGAGCAAATGGTTTTCCATATTGGATCTTCGCAGCGGATACTACCAGATCCCGATGGCCCCAGAGGACCGTGAGAAAACAGCCTTCATCTGTCCTTTGTGGTTCTACGAATTCCTGAGAATGCCACAGGGAATTTCAGGTGCCCCAGCCACCTTTCAGCGACTGATGGAACGTGCGGTGGGATATATGAATTTGCTGGAATGTCTAGTGTACCTAGACGATGTCATTGTGTTTGGGCGCACATTAGAGGAGCATGAGACCCGACTGTTTAAAGTCCTAGACCGATTGGAAGACTTTGGCCTCAAGCTGTCTATTGACAAGTGCCAGTTTTTTCAAGCCTCCATGAAGTATGTAGGGCACATAGTAACTGCAGAAGAGATACAGACTGATCCCAGTAAGGTTGAATCACTGACTACTTGGCCCCAGCCCCATAATTTGAAAGAACTACAATGTTTCCTGGGGTTCTGTGGCTACTACCGCAGGTTCATAAAAGACTATTCAAAGTGATTCGCCCGCTCTTGAATCTTACCCAGGGTTATCCTCCTACCAAATATAAATATAAAAAGGGGCCGTCAAAGAACCAGAGAAAGTGTACTTCCACACAGGTGAACTTTTTGGGCCCCGCTGGACACCCGAATGTGAAGCAGCCTTTCACGAAGTCATATACTAACTCACCCATGCCCCCATCCTCTCCTATGCTGACCCCATCAAGCCCAATGTGCTGCATATGGACACCAGTCTGCAGGGTCTAGGAGCTGTGCTGTATCAAGCCCAAGACGATGGTTTGAGACCAGTCACCTTCTCCAGTAGGAGCTTGACCTCGTCCGAGCGAAACTACCCTGTGCACAAGCTGGAGTTCCTTGCACTAAAATGGGCCATCATTAACCAATTTCCTGAATACCTCTATGGGGCAAAGATATTGGTGAAGACCAGCAATAACCCATTAACCTATGTACAGACTTCAGCTAAGTTAGACGTCACTGGGCACCGGTGGCTTTCTGCCTTATCAACCTATGATTATGCTGTTGAATATAGGCCAGGACTGAACCATATTGATGCTGATGCCTTGTCACGAAGGACAGTTCTCAAGAGTGATTGGGTCAGGCTGTCCAAACCTGACATCCAAGCCTTGTGCTAAAAATTTGACCGAGGTGAACAGATGTCTGTGGACACTGGACTGTTTAGTAGATTGCTTGGGCCCTCCTGATACCTGTATACCGGCTGCCTATTGCCACTTTTCTGTTCTAGATATCAGTGCACTACCTCAATTTGACAATGACAGCATTCAGTGGGCTCAATCCCAAGATCCTATGATTCAGCCCGCACTTCATGCCCTGCGTGCAGATAACAGATGTGTCCAAGTTGTGTTCCCCTGACTAGCGAACTGCTCTATTGTATAAAGAGGACCCCAGGTTGAAGCCACTCAATCTGTTGTACAGAAAGACAGTAGACCATGGTGGTTAAGTAGACAGACAACAATTGGTCCTACCCATGGCCTTTAAAGATTTGGTAATGAGGTCCCTCCACAATCACATGGGGCACCTTGGTAGTGACAGAACTCTCGACTTGGTACGATCTCGATTCTACTGGCCCAAGATGGGGGCCGATGTTGAGCACCATGTAAAGACCTAAAGTCATGGCTGTAGAGGAAAGCCCTGCCTCAGAGAGCTGCCCCTTGTCAATATTACTACCAGTACCCCCATGAACTGGTCTGCATAGACTTTTTGTGTTTAGAACTTGATCAGTGAAATATTGGCAATGTGTTAGTGGTTACAGATCATTTCACATGATATGCATAAGCTTTTCCAACTAAAGATCAAAAGACCTCTACCGTGGCCAAGGTGCTAATGAAAAATGTCTTCGTCCACTATGGTGCCCCTCAGCAGATCCACTCTGACCAAGGCAGCGATTTTGAAAGTCGTCTAATCAAAGAAATGCTCTCTCTACAGGGGGTGCGGAAGCCAAGAACCACCCCTTATCACCCACAGGGGGACCCTCAAGCAGAACGTTTTAACCGCACCCTTCTAGATATGCTGGGCACCCTCCATCCCAAAGACAAGCATAAGTAGAGCCAGCAGATTAGCACCTTGATCCATGCATACAATTGCACAAAAAATGATGCTACTGGGTTCTCCCCCTGCCGCCTCATGTTCAGGAGGGAGGCCCGACTGCCAGTTGATGTCTGCTTCGGGGTCTCTCCAAATGGGGTCCGAGCCAAAAATTACCTACAGTATGTACAGAAACTGAAAGCTCAATTGAACCATACCTAAAAGAAATCTCGCCAACAAAGAGAGGCAAGATAAAAAAGTAAAGGCTCAAGCGCTTTGGCCTGGAGACCATGTGTTGTTACGCAATTTGGGACTGCATGGCAAACACAAAATTGCTGATAGGTGGCACCATCTTCCCCATGTAGTAGTTGGAAAATTTAATGATTTACCAGTGTACAAGGTGCACCCAGAGAATAACTCCAAAGCTGTCAAGACAATGCACCATAACTACTTGCTACCTATCGGCCAAGTCATAATTGAGGCTGAACCATCAGAGACTGAGTCCCCTGGGCCGGTGACTCATGCTGCTGCAAAAAGAAACATAGAAACATAGAAACATAGAAGTTGACGGCAGATAAGGACCGCAAGGCCCATCCAGTCTGCCCATGATTTAATGATTTACCAGTGTACAAGGTGCACCCAGAGAATAACTCCAAAGCTGTCAAGACAATGCACCATAACTACTTGCTACCTATCGGCCAAGTCATAATTGAGGCTGAACCATCAGAGACTGAGTCCCCTGGGCCGGTGAGAGTTACCTACACCAGTAGTTACAGATTTAAGGTTTCCCCCGCAGCCAGACCAGAATGATAATGACTGTCAGTCCACCTCTAACGAAAGTGAGTGTGACAATGCCTATTACCCCTCCTATGAATTGAGTCAGCTGTTTCAAGGTAACCCTATGACTAATTGTGGGGATGAAGCTGGGCCTTCTGGACTGCCTCACCTCCCAGCTTCATCCTTGGAGCCAATGCTCCCTGAAAGTGAAGTGCAAAGTATTATGTCTGAGGTTGCGGACTCTCTGTTTTGTGGAACTGTGTGAATTGCCCGAAGAAGGGTCTGACGGTCTGATTCTCTCTGGTGACACACCAGAACTTGAAGAACAATGTGAGAGCGTTGACAGCCCCCTTCAGTGCTGCAAAGCCTAATTGTGCCAGAGCCTCCTCAAAATGAGCAACCTGGGCCTCTGTTAGAAGATAATGAGCAAAGTGCTGTGGAAACAGAGCCTAGAGGAAGGAGCTGACAGTGCTCCAAGTTTGGACATTCTCATCCATGCAGAGGCACCCCTCACAAGTGACAAAAGCTCCAAAATTAGTGCTGAAAGTACAGAGACTGCAGCCATTCCCCCCAGAAAGACTGGCCGAGCTGTCAAGCCAGTGCTACGCTTTAGTTATGATTCCCCTGGGAGGCTAGTGGATTTGCCTCTCAATGTGGTTCACAAAGGGGTTTATGTTTCACCAAGCTCACTGCCCAAATTGAGCTTGATGGCCAACTCCAGATTATTTGTTCTTCCCTCTTACCATGGTGCCCCTGCATCATCTAGCCCCAAGTTAGCTGATAGGGAAGGGCCCCCTCTTACATTGTTTAATGTACAAGAAGTTATTAAATGAATCAGTATTACTTGTATGAAACCTGCATAAGTATTGTCAACATGGATGTAGTAATGTGAAGTATATTGAAATGTATAGTAATGTAACAAGCTAATGATATATATGTCTCGTTTAAATCGTATTTTTGATATTGTGATGGTACAGACTTGACATGAACACAAAGTTTTAGCCAGGCAGGGAAGGGTGTAACCCCCCTACAAATGGGGGTTCCCAAAAAGTCATCCTTGAGCTTACCTAAATGCTCACTGCCAGGCTGGTGTTCTGTGTTTTAGCAGATTAAATGTATTGCCAGAGAGTGCCTGTATAGCCTCTGTGTACTGTCTCTTTAAGAGCTGCCTGGATTGCAGTCTTAATTAATCTAAAAGGGAGCTCTGTTAGAAGATATGTTTGTTTGCTGATCATTTGTTAGAGTAGTAATAATATTGCAATTTGTTTTAACCTGCTGCCTTCTTTGCAGCAAGGACTGTTCTGTTTATCTCCACCAACTCGGCCCGGGACTGTCAGAATGGGCCAATCAGTACTGTTGGGACTCTAAAATGGAGCCTGCCTGCAGGGGCTTGGTGAGGTCAAAACTTGTAGGAATTGTAGTTTTTGCATTTTGGCGCCTAAAATAACTTGGAGGGGGAGCACTTGTTGTGACTGACAGACAGATCAGCCAACCGAACCTTTTGGATCTTGGGGAAATTCCCAAGCTGCTTGTAGCTAGTTTAAGTTCTGAGTTGGGAAGTGAAGAGATAACAGCTTCAATGATTCAAGCAACAGCCCCGGTGTAGATTCGTGTGGGAGAACTGTGGAAAGGCATGAGTTTTGGCCTGCATGCCTGCCTGCTGTCCCAGAGAAGGAACGTGTGCCTTTTTTGGACTGAATCCGAACTTGGAGAGCGAAGTGAGCCACTGAATTGTGACCAGGCTCCTACTTGAAGAAGACCGAAGAGTAGCTGAATGCAATCGGCCTGTCTGGACTTCCAGCCACCTATGAACTTCCGGATTCTGCAGAGACTCTAATTCGACCGGAGAGCCTTTTGCCTGGTACAGTGGAATTTCCTTACATGTGAATGTGTTGTGTACTTATAGTGGGTCATAATTTGGTTCCCCACTGTGGTTTGAATTGTGTTCAGCTTGCTGGAAGCTGCATTAGAATTTCCTTACATGTAAATGTGCTGTGTGCTGCTAGTGGGTTGCGATTTGGTTCCCCACTGTGGTTTGAACTGTAGTCTGCTTGCTGGAAGCCGCATCCAGCCCCATGGACTGAATCCAAAATCATTTCTATTGGGCCTGGGCCTTGCCACACTGACCCAGCCCAACTACCTGCTGCACAGAGAAAGCCATCGATGAGAGACCTGCCTAGGGATCAGCCCCCTGCTTAACACTTGAACAGGAATGATGCCTTGGTGATTCGTGTGGGCCCTGCTTCTCCAAGCACTCCAGCTCAACAACCTGCAGTCTCGATTTCATCCTGCCTGTGTCCAGTATTGGGTATCATGAGTAAACGTCAGGGTAGCTCCCTGCAACAACAGCTAAATCTAAAGTGTTGTCTTCTGATTGTCTTGTTGCTTTTTCTTTCATGAACTGAGCCCTCCGGCTCCGGATTACAAGTAGTGTGTGTTGTGCATGTTGCATTTCTTCCATCACAGGGCCCCAACCAGTTGCAACGTTCCTGACTAGCCCACCATTTTCCTACCTGGGTACCCAGAGTATGTGACTGTGTGGGGACTTGAAGCGCATGCATAACTGTTTGATTAATATAGCCTTTAAGCCAATCAACCTGATTACGCCCCTTCCTTATTCAAGTCCCCTGACTAAATCAGATCTGACTTTTTTGCTGCATTTAACCTGACTGTGGTTCCAGTTTGTGCCAAGAGTACTGTACTGTTACTATTTACTGTGCATAACCTTGTTTTACAGGGGTCCCCAGGGTCGAGCCAGAGGAACCAGCCCTGGTGGTAAGTGCAAACAGTATGGGTACTGGTATGGTGTACAAGGGGGACTGTGAAAGTGATTATCATATATTGCTCAGGCCACTAGAAGGGAAAGGGGGGGGGTTACAGTGTTCCGGAGGGCTGTGCCCAGGTTAGTTTGACCACTACCAACCCTGACCTCTGAGTGGAGGCACCTGTTTCAGAACTCAGGCCCCTTAACCTGCTAATGGCCGCACAGGCAGGGGTAGTAACCCTTGGGATAGCACCACCTAGGGGTTACATCTGTGCAGAAGCAACTGCAGGGAGGAGTCTACCAATTACAAGCCAATCATTCCCAGATCAGTGGTAGGGAAATTAATGGAGACCCTGCTGAAGGAGAAGCTGATGGAGTACCTGGAGTCAAACAGGCTGCAGGACCACCAACAGCATGGTTTCACGGGGTGGGGGGTGTAATTTCAAACAAATATCATATATTTCTTTGACTGAATGACTAAGGAGTGGATCAGGGGAAGGTAGTGGATGTGGCCTATATGGACTTCAGTAAGGCCTTTGACAATGTGCCACACAGAAGGCTAATGAAGAAATTTAGCAACCTGGGGGTTGGAGAGAAGGTAGTAAACTTGGTTTCAAACTGGTTGAAGTATAGGAGGCACAGGGTGGTGGTAAATGGCAGTCACTCAGGGGATGAGTCAGTAACCACCGGCATCCCACAGTGAATAGTACTGGGTCCTGTCCTCTTCAATGTCTTCATTGAGTGACACTGCTGGGAAATTGAAGGGGAAAGTGTGTCCCTTTGTAGATGACATAAAAATCTGCAACAGGGTGGGCACCCAGGAAATGGTGGAGAGAATGCAAAAGGATCCGGAGAAACTAAAGGAGTGGTCTATGGTGTGGCAGCTTAGTTTCAGTGCTAAAAAGTACAAAGTCATGTACCTGGGGGGGAGCCTGGGAGCTGTGTATAAGATGGGGTGGAGGCACTTACAGTCACCAAGCAAAAGAGGGAAATTGTGGTAATCATATCTGATGATCTCAAGGTAGCAGGCAGTGTGACAAGGCAGTAGACAAGGCTAGCACAATGCTGGGGTTCATAGGTTGGGGATTTCTAGCAGAAAAAGGGAGGTGGTTTTGCCACTGTATCATTCACTAGTGAAACCCCACCAGAGTACTGTGTCCAGTTCTGCAGGCTGCACCTCTGTAAGGACACTGACAGGGAGAAAGCAGTCCAGAGGAAACATAGAAACATAGACTTTGACAGCAGATAAGGATGGCTTAGCCCACCTAGTCTGCCCATTTCCCTACCTACAAGATAAGCTGCAGATCCTAGTTAACCAACAGCCTATTTCTTCCTACCCTCAAGAATTGCCTTATGTCTGTCCCATGCATTCTTGAATTCCCACACTGTTTTTGACTCTACGACCTCCTCAGGAAGGCCGTTCCATGCATCTACAACCCTCTCTGTGAAGAAATACTTCCTCACATTACCACTGAGCCATCCCCACTGTATCTTCAAATTTTGCCCCCTTGTTCTTGCACATCTCTTTTTCTGAAAGAGGCTACCTTCTTGGACTTTATTGATTCCACTGAGGTACTTAAAAGTTTCTATCATGTCCCCCCTCTCCCTCCTTTCCTCAAGGGTATACATATTAAGCTCCTTTAGTCTTTCCTCATATGGCTTCTCTTGCAGACCCTGCACCATTTTAGTTGCCCTCCTCTGGACTGCCTCCATCCTGTCTATGTCCTTGCAAAGATGGGGTCTCCAGAACTGGATGCAGTACTCCAGATCTGGTCTCACCAACTGTCGGTACAGAGGGATAACAACTTCCTGTTTTCTGCTGGTGATGCCTCTCCCTATACATCCTAGTATCCCCCAGCCCTCCCTACTGTCTTCTTAAATTGCTTGCTGACCTTAAGGTCATCTGATATGACTACCCCCAGGTCCCTTTCCAATTTTCTTGTTGTTACTACCTCCCCCCCATTGTGTAATCTTCTCCAGGGTTTTTGTTTCCCAGGTGCATTATTTTGTACTTCTTTGCATTGAATCCAAGCTGCCATACTTCTAACCATTCCTCCAACCTTGCCAAGTCCCTTTTCATCCTTTCCACACCTCCTTGTGTATCAACCCTGTTGCAGATCTTTGTATCATCTGCAAGAGGCATACTTACCTTCCAGTCCCTCTGCAATGCCACTTATAAAGACATTAAAAAGGACTGGACCCAGAACTGAACCCTACGATACCCCACTAGTAACCCCTCTTTCTTCAGAGTGGACTCCATTTACAATTACCTTCTGTGTCCTGTTGTCCAGCCAATGTTTTACCCAGGCTACCACCCTGGGATCCACTCCCAGGCTGGTTAATTTGATTATTAATTTTTTGTGTGGGACTGTGTCAAATGCCTTGCTAAAGTCTAGGTAGGCCATGTCCACAGCCCCTCCCTGGTCTACTATTTTGGTCACCCAGTCAAAGAAATCAATTAGATTCATCTGACATGACCTTCCCGCTGTGAACCCATGCTGCCTTGGATTCTGTGCCCCACTTTCCTCTAGGTACTCAACAATTCTTTCCTTCAAGTGATTCCATCACTTTCCCTACCACAAAGGTCAAACTGACAGGTCTGTAGTTTCCTGCCTCTGTCTTGCTCCCACTTTTGTGAAGGGGAATCACATCCGCCTTCCTCCAGTCCTCAGGTACCACACCATCTTCCCATGATTTGTTAAAAAGGGTAGTCAGTGCTGTCACTAGTTCGCCCTTTAATTCTTTTAGAATCCCTGGGTGAATTCCGTCAGGCCCCATTGCTTTGTCCAGCTTCAGTTTTAGGAGCACTTTCAGAACCCTTTCTTCTGTGAAAGGACTGGGATCGACCCCCCCTATCCAGAGTGCTTCTGTTAATTGGATTAGGCACCCCCCTCCTCTTTTGTGAATACTGAGCAGAAGTATTCATTCAGTATCCCTGCTTTTTCACTGTCCCTCTCTGCCCACCCACCGTCCTTCCTATTCAGCCTCACTATCCCTCCCTTTGTCTTTCTACGCTCCTTGATATACCTATAAAAGGTTTTATCCCCTTCTTAACCAAGTTGGTTATCTTTTCCTCAGTTTGGGCTTTTGCTATTCTGACTTCCCTCCCTGCTTCCTTCTGCCTTAACTGGTACAGTTCTCTGTCCTGCTCCTTCCGTGTTTCCTTATACTTCCTAAATGCTATCTTTTCCCTAACCTTCCCCGCCACCTTTTGAGAACCATAGTGACTTTTTCTTTCGTTTTGATTTATTTGCTTCACACAAAGCCTTGTTGCCTCTGTGATGGCAGTTTTGATGTTTCCCCATTGTTGATCCACCCCTCCTTCTAGCCTGTTTGCTAGTGCTTTTCTAAGGCACTCTCCCATCTTGCCAAAGTCAGCCCTCCTCAAGTCCAATTCCTTCACTTTTGTATGGCTTAACTCTGTAGCTGAGGAGGGCTACCAAAACGGTCGAGCGGGGGGGGGGGTTGCATGAGAAACCATGAAAGAAGATGCTGCAGAAGCTCACCATGTACTTCCTGAAGGAGAAGAGAGGGAGAAGGGACATGATTGAGACCGATAACTACCTCACTGGGGTGAACAGGGTGCAGGAGGGGGAGTCTCTTTCAGACAAGGAGGAGCATTAGAACATGGAGATATGCAATTAAACTTGAGAGGAGAAGTTTAAGAGTGATGTGAAGAAATTCTTCTTCAAATAAAGGGTGGTGGATGCATGGAACAACCTACCAGAAGAGGTGGTGGGGGCCAAGACAATGGGGAGCTTCAAGCATGTGTAGGATAGGCTCATGGGCATAATAAGTAGAGGAAGGAGGGGCACTGGAAACCAAATAGAGTCCAGAGTGTAGTAATAGACAGTGAAAATAGGGCAGACTAGATGGGTCTTCTGGTCCTTTTCTACTGACAAATTCTATTATGTTTCTATGAATTGCAGCAGGCAGCAAGAACTGCATTCAGACTCTAATCACCTGCAGCTAATCAGCACTGCTAGCACTCATAGCGAGGAGGACTACCATGCTCTACCAGGAGCCCCCAAGTCACCAACCAGCTCACCACCCATGAGTAGGATACCATTTCAGACAAGCTAGGGACCAAGAGTGAGCCTTTGTTCCAGGCTCCCCTCACAGTCCCCTAATCTCCAGTCAAACTCCAGCAAGCATCAGGAGCTGCTTTCTGACTCCTTAACCACCTGCAGCCAATCAAAACAGTTAGCACTTATATCAAGGAAGGACTACCACCATCTTAAACACTGGGTCCCTAGCAGTCCCGAGTCAGTCATTCTAGCATTAGTGGATCAGCAGGAGTAGGAGTTCTCGAGGGTAGTCACCAGAGGGAGACCTCAGGATGCCTGGAGACTCTGCCCAACATCCACCCTCCATATTCTAAGTATGCATTATAGCATTTAAAGTGTTGTTTCTACTTCTAGGTAGGGTACTGGAACAACCTATGGTTTACTACCACAAACTGAGGCCTATTTGCTCACCTTATACAGATATATGGGCTACTATGCATTTTACTGTTGCTTTTGCTTAATATCAATAACTGTAATCTATTAAGTTATTTCTGCTAATAGGCAGGGCTTAGCTGTCCACCATATACTGTTGTAGTGTCAACTTACTTTGTTACCACTTCCACTGCTGTACTTATTTTTCTGTCCTACCTGTTTAGTTTAGCCATGTTCCCCTCCCCCCATTTTGTGCATTTAGGCATCCATTCTATCTTGGTAAAGCCTGCACCCCCGAATTATTCCTATAGGCTCCCATCCTATCTGGGTGAAGCCTGACTTCCACTTAAATTGTTCATCAAGGCTTACATGCTGTCTAGGTAAAGCCCCCCTCCCCCGAAATAATTCCTACAGACTCTCACCCTATATTGGTGAAGTCTGCATCCCCCCTAATTTGTTCATCTAGACTTACACCCTGTCTAGGTGTAGCCCGCATCCTCCTGACTGGTTATCCAGGCCTCCGCCCTATTTCAGTGAATCTGTAAGCCTTCCAGTCTGGGTCAAGCTCCCGGTCCCCTTAGACACCCTCTGGTCAGACTAGCACTCTTCCTTTCCCTTTTGGTGTTTCACACACTGCTGGATTCATCCACCATGTTGCTCCACATCCTAGAAACATAGAAACAGAAGCATAGAATTTGATGGCAAATAAGGACCACTTGGCCCAGCTTGTCTATCCATTTCTCTACATAATGGATATGCTGCAGTTCCTAGTTAACCAACAGCCTACTTCCTCCTACCCCCCCACTAGAACTGCCTTATGTCTGTCCCATGCATTCTTGAATTCCCCCACTGTTTTTGACTCCACAACCTCCTCAGGAAGGCTATTACATGCATTCACAACCCTCTCCGTGGAAAAATACTTTCTCACATTACCTCTGAGCCATCCCCCCTCTATCTTCAAATTGGGCCCCCTTGTTCTTCCACATCTCTTTTTCTGAAAGATGCAACCCTTTTGGACTTTGTTGATTCCCTTGAGGTATTTGAAAGTTTCTATCATGTCTCCCCTCTCCCTCCTTTCCTTTCCTCAAGGGTATTCATATTAAGCTCCTTTAGTTTCTCTTCATATGTCTTCTGGTGCAGACCCTGCATCATTTTAGTTGCCCTCCTTTGGACAGCCTCCATCCTGTCTATGTCCTTGCGGAGATGGGGTCTACAGAACTGCACACAGTACTCCAGATGGGGTCTCACCAACTGTCTGTACAGAGGGATAACAACTTCTTGTTTTCTACTAGTGATGCCTCTCCCTATGCACCCCAGTATCCTCCCAGCCCTTCTTACTGCCTTCTCACATTGCTTGCCCACCTTTAGGTCATCTGATATAACTACCCCCAGGTCCTTTTCCATTTTCATTGTTGTTAGTATCTCACCACCCATTGTGTACTCTTCCCCTGGGTTTTTGTTTCCCAGGTGCATTACTTTGCACTTTTTTGCACTGAATCTAAGCCGCCATACAATTGACCATTCCTCCAACCTTGCCAAGTCCCTTCTCATTCTTTCCACCCCACCTTGTGTATCAACTCTGTTGCAGATCTTTGTGTCATCTGTAAAGAGAGACATACTTTTCCTTCCACTCCCTACAATGTCACTTATAAAGACATTAAAGAAGACGGTCTTAGTATTCAACCCTACGGTACCCGTTAGTAACTCCCTTTTTCAGAGTGGACTCGTTTCTCTTCACTCTCTGTGTCCTGTTGTCCAGCCAATATTTTACCCAGGCTACCACCTTGGGACTCACTCCAAGGCTGACTAACTTATATATTAATCTTTTGTGTGGGACTGTGTCAAATGCCTTGCTAAAGTTTAGGTAGGCCATGTCCGCAGCCCCTCCCTGGTCTACTACTTTGGTCACTCATAGAAACATAGAAGTTGACGGCAGATAAGGACCGCAAGGCCCATCCAGTCTGCCCATTTCTTTTTCTACCTTATAAATGTGCCATCAGCCTGTGCTCTGTCAGTGGCCTATCTATTCATACTCATCTGTATTGCTCCCTCATGCCTATCCCATGCCTGTTTGAAGCCCTGCACTGTATTCATAGTCACCACTTCATGAGGTAGGCCATACCATGCATCCACAACCCTTTCTGTGAAAAAGAATTTCCTCACATTCCCCCTTAATCGGCCTCCCTCTAGTCTCACGCTGTGTCCTCTTGTCCTGCTATTTTTCTTACATTTAAACATGTTAGGCTCTTTCACCTTGTTAATGCCCCTAAGGTGTTTGAATGTCTCGATCATATCACCTCTCTCCCTCCTTTGCTCAAGGGTATACATATTGAGCTCCGTTAATCTGTCCTCATATGTCTTCTGATGCAGTCCCTGCACCATTTTGGTTGCCCTTCTCTGGACTGCCTCAATTTGGTCAATGTCCTTGTGAAGGTGTGTCCTCCAGTACTGCATGCAGTACTCCAGATGGGGCCTAACCAGTGTCTTGTAAAGAGGATTATTACCTCCATCTTATGACTTGTGATACCCTACTAATACACCCTAACATCCCCTAGCCTTACCTACTGCTTTAGAGGTCTGCTTTGATGATTTCAGGTCATCAGTGATGATGATGCCCAAGTCTCTTTCTTCCTTTGTGACTGCTAGCAACTCCTCCCAGCCTATAGGTGGCTTCAGGGTTTCTCTTCCCTATGTGCATGATCTTGCACTTCTTTGCATTAAATCCAGTTGCCACTCTTCTGACCATTTTGCTAGTTTATCCAGATCTCTTCTCATTCTGCTCACCCCATCTGGATCATCTACTCTGTTGCATATCTTGGTGTCATCTGCAAACAGACAAGCCTTACCCTCTAGTCCATCTGCAATGTCACTAATGAGATATTGAAGGACTGGCCCCAGGACTGATCCTGAAGGTACCCACTTGTGACTTGCATCTCTTCTGACTGTATACCATTTACCACCACTCTCTGTTTTCTGCCTGTCAACCAGTTTGCCAACCAGTTGACCAACTTCTGCCCACCGAGCCTACCCAGCTTATTTATCAATCTTCTATGTGGAACAGTGTCAAAGCTTTGCTGAAGTCAAGGTAGCGACATCAACTGCTCCCCTTGGTCCACCACTCTGGTTACCCAGTCAAAGAAATCTATGACTAGTCTGACAGGACCTTCCTTTTGTAAACCCATGCTGTCTTGGATCCTGTGCCCCTATGGATTCCAGGTGTTGCACTATCCTTTCCTTAAGGAGTGCCTCCATAATTTTGCCCACTACTGAGGTAAGACTGACTGGTCTGTAGTTCCCTGCCTCCTCCCTGCTACCACTCTTGTGAAGCAGGATCACATGAGCCCTTCTCCAGTCTTCTGGGACCTCTCCTGTGCTCAGAGACTCACTAAACAGTTCTGCTAATGGCTCTGCTAGTTCTACCCTTAGCTCCTTAAGTATCCTGGGATGTATGCCATCAGGTCCCATTGCCTTGTTCACCCTGAGCTTAGCAAGCTCTTGTAGGACCCTTTTTTTTGTGAAGGGAGTAGTGCTCACCTCCCTCCCCCCCCTGTGTCCATGGTGCTGAGCTGTGGGCCCTGCCCTACCTTCTCTTCAGTAAATACTGAGCAAAAGTATCTATTTAGGATAGATGCTTTTACAGGGTCCTCCTCCTCACATGCCCCTTTTCTCCATTGAGCTTAGCAATACCCCCTCTGGACTTTCTCCTTTCACTAATGTATCTATAGAAAGTCTTGTCACCTTCTTTTACTGTTCGTGCTAGTGTTTCCTCAGTTTGGGACTTTGCCTGCCTTACTGCCTTCCCTGCTTCCCTTAAGGCAGTTTGGTATGCCTCCCTATCTTCATCCGCTGTGTTCCCTTATATTTCCTGAAGGCCAGCCTTTTGGCTCTGACCTTTTCTGCTACTGTATTTGAGAACCAAAGTGGTTTCCTTCTTCTTTGTACTTCCTTTTCTGTCTAACACAATGGGATGTTGCTTCAAGTATTGCATCATAATGCTTGCCCACTTTGCCTGTACCCCCTCACCTGTGTTTCTTTTGCCAGGGCTAGCTTAACTCTGTTGGCCATCTTATCAAAGTCAGCTCCTCTGAAGTCCCATATTTTTGCCTTGGAATGGGATGATTTAGATGTAGTGGCCAAATTGAACCATACCATGTGATGGTCACTAGCTCCAGGTGACCTTCTACCTGGAGATCTGTGATCCCTTCCCTGTTAGTCAGTACTAGATCTAGGATAGCCCTGTCTCTTGTGGGTTGTTGTACCAGTTGTTTGAGGCCCTCCCTGCAGGAATCACCATGTGTCTAGTTCTGGCAGATGTTCCTGCTGGTATTGACCAATCTGTATCCGGCATGTTGAAGTCTCCCATTATCAGAACCTCCCTTTAGCTGTCATGTTTGTATATCTTCTAACAGTAATGTGTCTATGTCCTCCCTGGTCTGGGGGCCTGTAGACAACCCCAGTTCTTATGGCTGTCCCATTTCCTGTTTCAGGGTGACCCCAGTTCTTCTGGCTCCTTATGTGTATTCTGAATTTCTGTAGCTTTGATATTTTCATTGACATACAGGGCCCTCCCCCCCCTTTTGCAACTCGATCTCTTCTGAACAGTACATAGCCAGGTACTGAAGTCTCCCAAGTGTGGTTACTGGTAAACCACGTCTCACTAATTGCTACTATGTCCAGTTTAGCCTCTGACATTATTGCCTGCAGGTCTGGGATCTTATTTCCCAGGCTGTGAGCATTTGTGTACATGATTTTCCACTGGCCAGATTTCGGTGTGTTAGTTGTTGGGTGAGGTTTGGCATTTCCCTTGTGCATCGTATGGGGAGATGGACCTTTTTTCTTACCTGGTAATGCAAATGAACTGCAAACATGCTGAATTCCTGTTTGACCACTAGCTGAGGGGGAGGGGTGTTCTTCCCATTCGACGTATGGGGTGCTGCACCCCTCTCCCAATTTGCTAGTTTAAATACTCAGTCAAAGAAATCTATTATATTTGTCTGACATGACCTTCCCACTGTGAATCCATGCTGCCTTGGGTCCTGTGCACCACTGGCCTCTAGGTACTCAGCAGTTCTTTCCTTCAGAAGTGATTCCATCATTTCCCTTATCACTAAGGTCAAACTAACTAGTCTGTAGTTTCCTGCCTCTGCCCTGCTCCCACTTTTGCGAAGTGGAATCATATCTAGCTTCCTCCAGTCCTCAGGTACCACCCCATCCTCCTATGATTTGTTAAAGCGGGTAGTCAGTGGTGTCACTAGTTTTACCCTTAGTTCTTTTAGAATTATGGGGTGAATCCCGTCAGGCCCCATTGCTTTGTCCACCTTCAGTTTTAAGAGTTCTTTCAGAACTCTTTCTTCTGTGAATGGACTGGTATCGGCCCTCCTATCCAGAGTGTTTCTATTGTTTGGTTTAAGTACCTCCCCCTCCTCTTCTTTTGTGAATACTGAGCAGAAGTATTCATTCAGTATCCCTACTTTTTCACTGTCACCCTCTGCCCACATTCCCTCCCCTTTATTAAGCCTCAGTATCCCTCCCTTGGTCTTTCTTCACTCCCTAATGTACCTATAAAAGGTTTTATCCCCCTTCTTAACAGAGTTGGCTATATTTTCCTCAGTTTGGGCCTTTGCTGTTCTGACCATCTTCCCTGCCTCCTTCTGCTTTAACTGATGTAGTTCTCTGTCCTGCTCTGTATGTGTTTCCTTATATTTCCTGAATGCTGTCCTTTTCTCTTTAACCTTTCCTAACACCTCTTTTGAGAATGATGGTGGCTTTTTCCTTCATTTTGTTTTGTTGATTTGCTTTACACAAAGGCTTTTTGCCTCTCTGATGGCAGTTTTGATTTTTCCCCATTGTTCCTCCACCCCTCCTTCTTGCCTGTTTGCTATTGCTTTTCTGAGGCACCCTTCCATTTTGCCAAAGTCAGCCCTCCTAAAGTCCAACATTCTTGGTTTTGTATGGCTTGACTCTACAGCTGTGTTTATTGTGAACCACACTGTTTGGTGGTCGCTTGTTCCCAGATGGCTACCCACTTCTAAATCTGAGATCCTCTCTCCAGAGTACCAGGACAATGATGGCTCCCTTCCAAGTGGGTTCTAACACTAGCTGTCTGATGCATGCCCCCTGTAGGGCATCGAGAATGACCCTGCTCTTGGATGGGGCTGCAGTAAAGGTGCTCCAGTTAACATCTGGCATATTCAGGTCCCCCATCAACAATATCTCTACTTTTTCTGCCATTTTAAGGATTCCTTCTATCATTTCCTTTTACATTGCCTCCCCCTGAGATGGGGGTCTGTAAACAACCCCTGTGCGGATTGAGGTGCCATTTCCTGTCTCCAGGGTGACCCACAGTGCCTCTTCCCTTCCCTGTTTACCCTTCAGTTCTGTTGCTTTGATTCCTTCCCTTCTGTAGAGAGCTATTCCTCCTCTTCTTTTACCCTCCCTGTCCCTCCTGTAGATTGTGTACTCTGATATGTTGACATCCCAGTCATGGTTCTCTGTGTACCATGTTTCTGTGACTGCCATGATATCCAGGCATCCCTCTTCCATCAAGACCACTAGTTCAAGGAGCTTGTTACCCAGACTACGGGCATTGGTACTCATTGCCCTCAATTTTTTGATGACCTTAACCCTTTTAGGCCCATCTCTGTCCTTACTGCCTTTGCCTTTTTCTGGATTTATCCCTGTCCTGTTCCCTATCAATTTCTCTACCTTTGTGTCTACTTCTCTAACTACCCTGTTTTGTGGGGGGGGGGCGCTGGGATTACCCTTCTTCCCTTCAGTGCCTCCCCCCTTGGCTAGTTTAAATGCTTGCCAATGAAACATTTAAATCGATCACCTAGGATCCTGGTTCCCCTCCTGGATAGATGCAGACCATCACGTCCATATAGGCATGTATCCCTCCAGGTGGACCCCCAGTCCCCAGTGAAACCAAATCCCTGAGCTCCGTACCAGTTTTTCAACCAGTCATTGAATCCCATGGTGCGGAGTACCCTAGCATCACCCATGCCACAGACAGGTAGCATTTCCGAGAATGTTACTGTGTGTGCTACTTGTCTAAAGCCTCACCCCAACACCATAAACTCCTGCTGCACTGCTCTGATCCCCTTCCCAGCCAGGTCATTTGTCCCTAGCTGGACAATGACATCCATCTCCCTGCCCTGTGCAGCTGCTCCCACGATCCTGAGGATTCGCTTCCTGTCCCTCCAGGCCATGTCACTAGGCAGACACCTTACCTCCCACTCCCCTCCCTCCCCCAGTTCTACCCCCTAACAATTCAGTCCCCCACCAGGAGTTGTTTCTTCCCTGTGGGGTCCTGTGCCACCCTCCTGTGGGTCTCCTTTGTGGAGGTTCCCAGCATCCTCCTTGGTCTCCAGTGTGGGTGACTCCATAGAGGAACCATGCTCCACCAAAATGGTGAATGAATTGTGAAGAGGCACAACTGGAGGGATACACCTCTGTTCCACCACCCTCACCTTCCCTGAGAAGACTGTGGTCCAACCACTCCTTTTTCTTGGCAACCTCTGAGGCAGTGGTGGTGGCCTTTGTGGTCCCTGGGTAGGGGAGGAGGTTTCCCGAATCCTTGCCAGGTCAGGATGGAGACAAGCAACCTCCTCCCTCAGACCAGAGAGGTGTCTGCAAATAGGGCAGCAACACAGCCTCCAGAACATCTCCTGGAAGACTGCCGCTCCACAGCCACTGCACTGTACCACTCCCCCATCCTTCCCCTCCTCCCTTCCTCTATCCACTGTCCCTCCCTTCCTCTGTCTGACTCCTACCACCCCTCCCTCCTCCCCACCTTCCCATCCTCTTCCCTCCCTCCCCCACTCCCCAGCATCCTGGGTGCCCCCTTTACCTGCTCCTTGGCTCCATTTGGAAGTTCTCTAGTGCTACCTGCCCCCCTCCCTCCTGCTTTCCCTCTATGCTGCCCCCCACTCCCTTCCTCTAAGCAGCTCTGTGGCACCATTAAGCTCCCTATATTCTTGCTACTCTTGGTGGCAGGAAATATCAAGCTTAACCCTGGTCCTGTCCCCCCTCACCAATGCAGCTTCCCAAAAGACTGGAGATTGCCTACCTCAACATCCATAACCTCCTCCCAAAGCTGGATCTATTGCAGCTTCTCATGGTCAGCCTCCAGCCATATGCTCTTGTTATCTCAGACTCATAGCTCTCCCACAAGATTCAAGATTCTGCAGTGCCCATACCTGGTTACTCCATAGCTCGGGAGAATCACCCCAAGAGAGGTGGAGGTGTTTCAGTCTACCTCTCCTCCAGCATCCAATTTGTGTCTGTGCTATCAGTCTCTTCCCCTTGTGACTATGAGATGCTCCTTCTCCTCAAACTCTCCCTCCACTACACAGTCCTATTTTTTCTTGCAGTAGTGTACTGCTGCCCTGACCTAACCCCTGCTTCAGTCACTGAACTCCTCTCCTCCATCTGTTCCTACTCATCTTCTGGTGAGTTGCTGAAACGTGTGGATTTTAACACTAATTGTCTCTCCCCCTCAGTGCACAAACTTAACCAGAACATTAATTCTCTCCAGCTATCCCAACTAATTTCGGACCCCATCCATTTTAATCATAAACCCTCGAACCATACGCTACTGGACTAGGTAGTCTCCTCTCACCCTCACCATATTATGAATGCAGGTATCCTCCCAGATAAACTCGGTGACCATCATATTATCTACTGTGTGCATAAGATCCATAACCCCAACCCCCCCCTTTAGAATCATCCTCCTGGGGCCCTTCAGGTTGCTGGATTTATCTTCCCTCCACACTAACCTACCAGACACTGGTCCCACATCTCTACAGTCAGCGATGTCAGCTCAGCCCTTAACTCCTTCCATAACTAATTTATAGCTATCTGAGACTGTCATACCCCCCTAAGGAAAACCAGGGTCCAAAGTTCTTATCTCCCCTGGATCTCTGCTGAGCTGCTGCCTTCAGGCACACGATCTGGTGTTCTGGTCGTATAAGATTGCTAGCTCCCCTGCTGCCCTGTTAAATTATTGGACCCTTCACAATGATTGCATCAAAGCCATCAGACTTGTGAAATCTGATTGCTTCATATATACACTCCAAAACAACCTTAATCACCCCTCTATGTTCTAGAAAGTTATCCACTCCACTTTCATTGCCCCAGCCCAGTCCCCCCTGCCAGCCCTTGAGGTTGGCAACTCCGGCATCACTGACACTGCTGCCATTGTTGCCTTCTTCAGCTTCTTTTTCACCACCTGCTCCCTATCTCTCCTCCCCCTCTTCCCTCTCCTCCTCCTCCTCCTCCCCCCTTCCCCTTTTCCCTCACACTCCTTCTGCTTCTTTCCTACCATTCATTCAACCTCTCTTAAGGCCGTTATAGCTTTTAAACTACACAAGGATATGAATCCAGATGGTCTAGACCCCAACATTCTGTACCTCTCTGCACCAGCCATAGCCTTCTCTATTTCCCTCCTCCTTAACCTCTTCTTTGCCACCTCTGTCCCAGATGCCTGTCATACCCCTCCCAAAAGGGGGTGATCGTTCTTCACCTGGAAACTTTTGTCCCATTTTTATCCTCCTTACACTGGCCAAACTCCAGGAACATCTTGTCCTCTCACAACTCACCCCATTCCTTGACTCCTTCCCCTTTTTCACTCCTTTCCAGTATGGTTTCAGGAAGTTCCACCAACATCTACCTCCCTCCTCTGGCTCATTGACTCCATGTTTCTCCTCGCACTTACCCTCCAGTTGTACAGTGCTTTAATGTCATGTTCAGGGACACTCTTTCTGTCATATCATTGCCTATTGCCACTGTTCTGTGTCACATTTGTATAATTTACATGCCTAACCTACTGCTTCTCTTTGGGTTACCTGACTAATGTTTTGGCTAATTTATACTGTTTGTTGTCAACTGATCTATTCTTTGTATTTCACTGTTGTTTTTCTCACCCCATTTTATGTAACCTCCAGGTCAAGCCTGAAAATAGGCACCTTTGTTGTCTAGCACACCTACCCGTTCAACAAAAACTAAATAAATAAATAAATTCTGTCCAGTATGGACCAGGAACAAATTACTTCCAGCATCTTTATCAACTTGGCCAAAGCCTTCAATGCAGTGTCTCACCCACTTCTGGACAAGCGTAAGACAGCTGGGTTCTCTGTTTCCTCAATCAGCTGGTTCTGCTCCTACCTTGAGAGCAGGTCTCAAGCTATCTGTATTGGAGTCATCCTTCCCCCACTACTCCTTATCTGCTCAGGCACCCCGAAGGATCAGTTCTGGGCCATATACTCTTCTCCATATTCCTAAATGACCTCTCCTGTGCCTGTTCCTCTGCCTCCATCCACATGTATGCAGCTGACACTTAGTTTATTCCTTAGTATATTGGATTTTGGTCTTACTGTATATTCAGCAACTAGTAGTAGAGTCTTGAGTTAATTGAATGTAACTTACAACAATGTTCTTAGATTTATGACTAACCTACAGAGAACAACACACCATTGTACTTTGTATAAAACAGCAAGTTGCCTTTCATTGGAGAAGATGCAATTAAAGATTGGGTATAATGCTTCATAATGGAATTATCAGTTTGCTACCACTGAAAGTTATATCATTGTTCACTAGGTCTACCAACACCCAGGGTAGTAGGTCACAAAGCAAGTATGTTTTTAGAATTCTGTTATTCAAAACCTCATTAGGACAAAAATATGTACTATATCGGGCTACCACTTTGTAAAATTCCTTACCTGATGAAATTGTTAATTGCACAACTATCAAATATTTTAAAGTCAGACTAAAACAATGTTTTTGTTTTGTATTAAAGAATGTGTGTACTTGTATTTAAAGTTTATTGTTTAACTGTATATTCTGTATTTATAAGTTTTGTTTGCATTGTACTTATTCAACTTGTCGTTTATGAGAATGGGCATTTTGCTCATCAGCTGACAAGCATAAAAAATAAAAATGAAATGACACTGTGCTATTTACTTCTGACTCCTGTACTGCTGACCTTAATGTCTATCTCCAACAGGATTTGACAGTGTTCAGTGCTTATTCCATTCAAACCTTTCTGTACTTCAGTATCAAAAAAACTGTATCCATGATCTTTGGCTCCCAGCAGAGGCTTGCCAGACTCTGTCCCCTCCCTTCCTTCCTTCCACACCCTTGATGCTACTATGCTTACTAATGTCCCCTCCTGAAAGTACCATGGGGTCTGGCTGGACCAGCACCTCAATTTCTCAGCACACATTGATGCAATCCACCACAAGCTTCAAATCACACTGGGTGTGCTGTATTGAAATAAAACCAGTATCCCTCTTCCTGCTCACAGGGGGCTAGTCACAAGGACGATCCTTTCCATTTTCAGCTATAGCAACATTCTCTACAATGCTGCTCCTATGTCCATGCTTGCCAGACTCGACCCACTTTTCCTCTATTTCTGCTTATTTGCCCTGGACTTCCCTCCTTGTGCACAACATTGCTTTCTCTACTCCTTTCTTTCCCCCTCCCTTCAACTGATGCCAAACACCTCATACACTATGGCGACTTTACCTCCAAATTCTGGGTTTGCTCTCTCCTATCCTACCACTCTGCCCTCCTTTCCTCCCCCTTTCTTCCTCCTACCCCTCTCTGGAACATCACTTCACATTCTTTCTCCTTCCCACCCACAGAAAAGCTTTCCTGGGGCATGCTGCCTTTTTCTATCATTCACCTAAACTTTGATCCTCCCTCCTTCCCCCGTCTATCTGCTCAGCCTCATCCTTCTCTCAAATCCCTACTCCATGATTTTGCCACTCCCTCCTTCAACTGTTCCTAATCCCTAACCCTTGTAGTATCTTCTCCTATGTTGCAGACTTCCCCCTTGCCACCCCCAGCTGTGAGCAACTTTTACATTACCCTCCAAGATAAGTGTGCCTTAATTACTCAGTCCATCTGTTCATATTGTGCTAATGAGCCTAACTCCTGCACTGGCTTTGTTAGCTCGCTTCTGAGAGTAGGGTTGAGAACACAAACTTCATATTACTCAGCTGCATGCCTAGATTCATCAGAGATGAATCATCTCTGAAGAAGTTTGGCATGCAGCTGACCAGAATGTAAGAGTTTTTGTACTACCAGCCTGCTTATCGGAGTGGTATATGAGCCAGCAGAGTTTTTGCACTTGCACTTTGTATTGAATAAAGCCTTTTAAAGTGGTCCTAGGTTTGGGTGCTGACTGCCTCTACTTGTTAAAATAAATACATAAATAAATAAATTAATGAATTAATTAATGTAATTAAATTAATAAATAGAGAATTTTAATTTTCTAGTAATTTCTCTTGAATTTTGGCAACTGTAGTGCCAAATCAAAGATGACCATGTCATCAGCATGCATGATTATTTTTACAGGAAGTAGGCAGATTGTTTGTAAAGACAGCGAAAAGAATAGAGCCCAGGATTGATTCCCGAGAGACTCCAGTCATAAGAGGGAGTAGACCTGACAGAGTATGTTATCTCCTATTTTTGTTCTTTGACACAGATCGCTAAAGCACTGTAGTTTCCAGAGGAAGCCAGCAGTGGAAGTAAGAGGTGGGAGGTTGAGTTAAAGGACACCTAAACTTATTTCTGTGTTTCATAGGCATAGCCCAGGGGAGGTCCTGGGTGCATGGAAAACATCCTCCCCTGCTTGCATAAATATTTGCATTGTCAGCACTGAACTGTGGCAACCATGGGGTCAGGGAAATCAAAGGGCAAGCGAGACACGGAGGCGGGCATTGGCTCATAAATATGCAGCACAAGTCCATCTCCTTCTGGGGACAGAACAGCTGAAAGGCCACCTCCAAACATCACTGGACTGGTCAGATGATCTGGAGAAGCAGTGTCACATGTGTGGTCAGAGGAGCAGAGTGCACAGAGTCACAGGATACAGTCACTTTCCAGCACAGTCAAGTTGGAGAAGTGTGTCTCTGAGAACACTCTCACTGATAATTTTTTTAAATTACGTATCTGACTAATTCAGATGACAGCATAGAAACAGACCCAGTTCTGACTCTCCCTCCTCAGCTTGACATCGTCTCTGTGGGTCAGATTGGAGAAGCTCAGAGAGCATCCATGAGCTGGGGTACTGAGTCACTCAAGTCAGTGTTTGTAGCCCTGCA
This sequence comes from Neoceratodus forsteri, assembly GCA_016271365.2. Taxonomy (NCBI): domain Eukaryota; kingdom Metazoa; phylum Chordata; order Ceratodontiformes; family Ceratodontidae; genus Neoceratodus; species Neoceratodus forsteri. The sequence continues at coordinate 474,761,915 of CM057455.1, forward strand.
GCAGTGGAAGCTAATCACAGCAGCATTAATTGCATAATCCTTATGTGTCTTGCCCTAAAAGCAGTCTGTCACTGTAGTATCTGCATATCTTCCTGGCAGAAAAGAAAAAAAAGAAAAACATAGATGTAAGCCACAAATCGCATGAGAGTAGAGATGGGGGGGAGGAAAAGAACACTGTGGTGTGGGGGGGCTGCTCCTGTTCCTCCACTACTCCCAACACTTTATATCTTACAGCAAAACAGAAAGTATAAACATGTTAAATTAACATGTTAGTACTCTAAGCAATCCTGCACTGGTAGCCATAGAAATAGTAACTGGGTAGGTGCACAAAACATTGTGAGCCAATAGATCCTTTTCAGTGAGAAGTGATGATTTTTTAAGTGTCCATTAGCTACCCCATTTCCTGACTTTTTTGGCATTAAGGTACCCTAACTGGTGCAATAATGTAGTTTTTTTCCAAATATATTCCTTTCTTTTTAAGGTAGTAGAACTGTAGTCTTATCCATGCAGGGTCCTTTGGGACCTGCGTGAACAGATGCAGATACACAGGGGCTGTTGAGCCCTGTGCCAAGGGATTACCCTGTCTGCATACTCTTTTATTTATTTATTTACATATTTGTTGCTTCTTATTGGGCATAAATGCCCTGAAAATATGTTGCCAGCAGGTCCAGATGGTTGAGGACTCTGTACAGCAGTACTGCAAGACAGGAGGGAAAAGAGTGAGAGAATCAAACGAAAAATGCTATGGTAAAAGAATACACTTTCTCTCTCTTTCCCTTAGTGTAATGTGACACTCTACATAAAGCACACTGGGACTGGGGAAATGGGCTCCCCTGGGAAAGAGCTTTTTTTAAATATGGCAGATTGCACCTAAACAAAGAAGGTGTGTGAGCACTCAGACAAAAATTTGATGTCTACACAGGTATTTTAAACTAAATAAAGGGGAGTATGATGCAGGTCACACCCCTGCCATCGGTGGCCTGGTCATCGCTCCCCAAAATGCCAAATGCACACATTCATCCTCAGAAAACAGATCAGAGCCAACATTCACCTGAACCAGCAACCTCCATAATCTCTTGGCCAGAAACAGCAAACTGGAGCAGTCCAGGAAGAGGGTACAACCTCGTGCCAAAGAGAATGTATATTCCTGGAAGACAATTGTTGCAAATACTAGGAGCCTAACCAACAAACTTCCCAAACTCACAGCCATCTTGGAAACAGATGGGTTGGACTGTGTGGCTGTAACAGAAATGTAATTCACAGAAAACCATGGATGGGATACAGCCATTCCTGGTTACAATCTGTTCAGGAAAGATAGGCAGGGCAAAAAAGAGGGTGAGGCATAGCCATTTACATTTGGGAGGAAATAAAAGCCATAGAAGTAAAAGGGCAACCTGGGGATTTCGAGTCACTTTGGCTAACAGTAGACATGGGCAAGGGAAAACCCTTCAGATTCGGCATCGTGTACAGGCCCCCAAATCAAGGAGATAAGGAGAAAATTATCTAATAGAGGAAATCCACAAAATGTCTCATAAAGGCAAAGTAATATCGGTCGGGGACTTCAACCTACCAGGTATTAACTGGAGAACACTAACGGCAGCAACAACAAAAATTATGGACTTCTTATTGTCAGTACAAGGTGCAGGACTGTGCCAACTTGTTAAAACCCCAACAAGGGGAGATGCCATTCTTGACCTTGTCCTCACAAACTTGGACAGGATCAAGGACATTGAAGTGGGATGCCATATGGGTAACAGCAACCATCGCATAGTAAACTTTAAGGTAAACATAACACAGGACACCAGACACTCAAAGATAAAGGTGCTAGATTTCAGAAAAGCTGACTTCCAAAAACTGAGGAACAACATAAGTAGCCAGTTAATGGAAATAGAGGTTGAGGAGGTGGAGGTCATGTGGGGGAGGAGACTCAAGATAGCAATAAAGTCTGAAACAGATCAATGTGCCAGATGGGTCAGCAAGGCAAAAAGAAAAAAAATTCCTCCATGGTTTTCCAAGGAAGGAGCTACCACAGTCAAAGAAAAAAAGAAGGCATACAGCATATACCAGGAAACCAAAACTGAGAAAGACTGAGAATTGTACAAGGAAAAAATGAGAGAGTCTAACAAACAAATTAGTAAGGCAAAAGCCCAGATAGAGGAAAAGATAGCAGAAGGGGCAAAGACAGGAGACAAATCATTATGTTTGCTTGCACGCATGTGCAAGACACATAGTGCCATCATCCGAGTTTTCGGAGGTGTGGCAGCCCTCTTCCAATTCAGTCAGTGTGTTTGCAGGCGCGGCCGCAGTTCTCCAATAGCTGCTGGAGCTGTCTATGACAGCAGTTGAAAATGCAGTGGAGTACAGTTGAAAGGGGGAGCTACACTTCAGTGAGCAGCAATAAGATATCGCCTGCTCATGCACGCTCCCCCTACACACACACACACACACACGAATGCATTTTAGCAGAGGTCTTAAAATGGCTATGTTGAAAATTTGGTGAAAAAATTCCTAAAATGACTGTTTTACGAGCGTGCATTACGCAGTTCCTACGCACGCTCGTAAGTTTGCGAATTTTCAATATTTTCACTCCAGATTTTCAACATTGCCATTTTATTACACTTCCTTATGAACAGTATAGCTGCTATTTTTCACATGTCACCCAAAATGTGTTTCCGCACATGTAGCGCACAATGGTGCAGTCGGTGTGTGAAAGCAATGTTTGGGACAGTTTAAGAAAATCACAGTTACACTGTTCATGAGCAGAAGTCTTAAAATGGCTATGTTGAAAATTTGGTGACAAAAGTCCATAAAATGACTGTGTTATGAGTGAGCATTGCACAGTTTTCACGCACCCTCGTAAGTTCATGACTTTGTAATATTTTCAGTCCAGATTTTCACCAGTAGCATTTTTCCACACTTCCTTATGAACAGTGTAGCTGTCATTTTTCACAACATGGCTGAAATGTGTTTTCACACTTTCAGTGCAGAGATGCGTGGTCGCTGTGGGAAATCATTGTTCGGGACAGATAAAGAAAATCACAGTGACACTGTTCATGATTGGAGGTCCCAAAATGCCTGTGTTGACAATCTGCTGTAAAAAATCCCCAAACTGATTATATTACGGGTGTGCGTTGCACAGTTTCTATGCACGCTCATGACTTCACCAGTTTTTTTAATATTTTTACTGCAGATTTGCAGCATTGTCATTTTTTACACCTCCCCATGAACAGTACAGCAGTCATCTTTCACATCCTGTTCGGAATGTGTTTTTGCATCTGAGGTGCTAAATGCCGTAGTCGCTGTGCATAAGCAACTTTCGGCTAACAAACTAATATTGCCGCTGTTCATGAGGTGGGGGTCACACAAAAAACCATGTTGAAAATTTGGAGTGAAAATACCAACGAATGCCTGAGGTGTTAGGGTTTCCAACCATAATACCCCACCCTGTAGAGAATGACAGGTATCAGGGGTGTGACTTGGGATTCTTGCCTGTAATGCTCATACCATTCCACACCTGCAGCCAGTGAGAGGCATTGAGAGTATGCCTTGGACTCTTGCCCCAAAGTTCACCCCCATTTCCTTATACTGCACCCATCTCACCATATTTCCTGATGGAATGGGTGCGATTAGGCCAAGACCCTAAGGCACACCGTGACACTTTGTCAGTGGTCTGCAGGGTAGGGTGTGGTGAAATGGCATGGCCGTTATTCCTGACGACCCAAAGGCACACCCCAATGCCTGTCACTCTCTGCAGGGTGGTGGTGGGGTTAGCTTCAGTTCAATACTTCACTGCCATTCCTATTATGCAGCTCTGTAACTTCTACACTACCAATGCCAATGCCAGCAAGCAAACATTCGGCATTGACAAATGCTTGTTTTTTAGATACATTAAGAAACATAGGAAGGCAAAAGGGGGGATAGTAAAGATTCCTACTGAAGAAGGGAAATGTACCAAACATGACCCAGAGAAAGCCAAAATCCTCAACAAATACTTCTGCCTGGTGTTTACAAAAAAGGAGCCAGGGGATGGCCCAATCCTGGAAAAACAAAACACCCCAGGACCAGGGGTAAACAAGAGTCCCTTTACAGAAGCTGAAGTATGGGAGGTGTTTAATAAACTAAAAGTAGGTAAAGCCATGGGACCAGATGAGATGCACCCCAGAATTCTTAAGGAACTGGGGGCAGAATTAGCAGCACCTCTGGCACTTCTATTTACAAAATCCTTCAAGAGCGGTGTGGTACCCAAAGACTGGAAAAAGGCAATAGTGGTTCCATGTCACAAATCAGGCAGTTGCGAAGATGTTAGTAATTACAGACCAGTGAGCCTCACATCTATAGTAGGGAAACAAATGGAGACAGTACTCAAACAGAGGATCATAGCATTCCTCAAAACTAGCAGCCAACAAGACCCTGCACAGTTTGATTTCACAGCAGATAGGTCATGCCAGACAAATCTGCTCGAGTTTTTTGACTACGCTTTAAAAATAGTGGACGACAGTGGGGCAGTAGATGTGGTCTACCTAGACTTTAGAAAGGCCTTCAACTCAGTTCCACAGAAGGCTGGGAAAGAAGCTTGACAACACAGGAGTTGGCCCAGAAGTAGTCAGATGGGTACAAAACTGGTTACAAGGCAGAACCCAGAGGGTACAGGTTAATGAAATGCAATCTACGGAAGGCAGGGTGACCAGCGGGGTGCCTCAGGGCTCAGTGCTGGGGCCTCTGCTCTTCAACGTTTTTATAGCAGGTATCGCTGATGGACTGGAAAGGAAAATGTGTCTGTTCACAGACAACACCAAGATATGTAACAGGGTGGACACCTCAGAAGGAGTGAGCAAGATGGAAGCTGACCTCAAAAAACTAGAAGATTGGTCTGGAGTTGTGGCAGCTGAGATTTAATGCCAAAAAGTGCAAGGCCATGCACATAGAAAACAAAAATCCAAGAAAGGAGTATTAGCTAAGAGGCAAAAGACTGGCAGCCTCAAATCAGGAATGAGATCTGGGAATCATAATCTCAGACAACTTGAAGGTTAGTAAGCAGTGTGAGAAGGCAACACTGAAGGCCAACAGAATGATGGGCTACATTGGGAGGGGAATCATGAGCGGGAAGAGAGAGGTGGTACTACCGCTGTGTAGATCGTTAGTCAGGCCTCACCTGGAATATGGAGTCGAATTCTGGAGGCCTCACCTCAGTAAGGACATTGACCGGGTGGAAACAGTACAGAGAAAGGCAACAAAAATGGTTCAGGGTCTGCAGTACATGTCCTATAAGGAAAGACTTAGGGAACTGAATATGTACACCTTGGAGCAGAGAAGAGAGAGAAAAGGGACATGATTGAAACATTCAAGTACATAAAAGGCATTAACAAGGTACAGGCACAGGAACTTTTTCACTTCAAGAAGGGCTCCAAGACCAGGGGACATGACCTCAGGCTGCAAGAAGAGAGGTTCTTTACTGACACCAGGAAGTTTTTCTTCACAGAAAGAGTGGTGGATGCCTGGAACAGCCTGCCCCAAGAGGTTGTGGAGGTCAACACTGTGGGGGGATTCAAGAATGCATGGGATAGACACAAGGGAGCCTTGACTACAAAGGGCAACTAGACTGTCAAAATAGGACTAAAATAAATGGGCAGACTAGATGGGCCTAGCGGTCTCCTGCCATCAACTTCTATGTTTCTATGTATTTCTTTGAACTAGAAGTGACAGACTGATTTTAGACAAGAGTGGACAGGTAGCGCAGCCTAATGGAGCCAAAGGGGAAGAAATGAAAATAGAAAGTCAGCCAGGGGTGTCATTTTACAAAAACCATAGGTGTTGCAAGACCATCTATAAAAGGAGCTAAAATGTACACTAGAGTCTGGGGGTCTGCGGGCCACCTAGGCCCCCAGAAAATGTTTTTAAATTTGTTGTATTCTGGTGCATTTTGGGGACATTTGAAACAGAATTTGCTACCCTGGTACCTCCTCCCCATGGCCAGTAAGTTGAACCCTAGTCATCTTCCCAGAATCCCCACAGTCCAGTATGTTGCCTGAAGCACCCTCCCCATAGCCCAGTCACCTGCTCCAGTGCATGGCCCCCAGCCCTCCCTAAGCACAGCAAGCTGCACCCTAGCACCTCTCCCTAGAATCCTGAGCTATCCCCCACACATCATCCATAGCTTCAGAGTCTGCTCTTCTTTTTTTTGCAAGTGTCATTCAAAGGTAACCCTTGCTTCAGCATTTTTATGGGGTCATTGCTTATTATTAGTGAGTTATGATGTAGGAACACACTGCTGATAAATAAGGCTGGAAATGACAAGTTTCATAACCTCAAGGCTTACTTCATCAGAGTTTGTTTTGAAACAAAAGAATAAATAGTCCTATTTTGCCTTATTCAGGGTCCTTGCTAATGCTGCCTTTTTCCAGCAACATTTATTTTTTAATTAATTATTTAATTTATTCAACCCAGTGGCATCCGATGAGCGGATGTTTACAATGCTTTCCAAGCAGGGCTTCTGCTCAAGTGATATCACTGGGTTCTGAAAACAATGAGTAATTAAAAAATGCATATACGGCTGGAAAATGTCAGTTTTAATGAGGGTAAGCAAAGATAACAGCTCCGTTTCTGTTGTGCCAGCATTAAATAGATTCCAAAGCACAATGAAAAACACAGCAACAGCTACCAGAAATATGCTACCAAAAAGTGTGTGGCATGGTTTCAAGTTTTTATGCTCCTACATCATGAGCATTAAACATTCTGGCTGCATATAACTGGTGGCTGGTGCTGTTTTTTCCATTTTAATGAGGGCCCAAAATGGACACATAAGGCTATTTTAAAACAAACACATGAAATAATACACTGGGATACTAAGCAGATTTTGCAAATGCTCAAATATCCAATTATATTAAAAAGATAAATAAAACACTGTCCAGTCAGTGCAGTGGGTGTTTTCCCACTCATGGTGCAGGTGACCTGCATCTGAGAATGACCCTGGGTCATCAGGGTGGGGGCGTGGGGTTGAACATCCCACAGAACAATTTCCATCTCTGTGGAGGAAGGCTGTCCACCGCCACTCCTCAAGCACCACCTGGGTGAGCACGGGTGGAGTACAAGAAAGTGGTGCATATAATGGAAGAGGGTATCCTAGCTGGTACTTCATATTAGCACTCTCCTGCATGTGTGTGCATACACACCCCAGCCATAGGTGTTCGTAGGGTATGGGAGAACCAGAAAAGAATGTTAACACTCCCACCTGGATGGTTGAAGCTGGTGATTACATGCCCCCACTTGGGACTCAGCACCTTCCTCCACCACAGTTCCAACTTCTGAGAGTTTTGAGAGTTGGATGTTTTATAGCAGTCACTGTGGTTTTGTTCCCATTTTGCCACAGTTGTACTGTATGTGCATTTACAATCAGGGCACCCATAACATTCATCATGACTATGAGGCTGAAGCAACTACATTTTAGAATTCACGTGTCTATTATTTTTTTTATTTCTGTTCCTATTTCAAGCCCAAACCAGTTGTCGATAAGGGGTTAATACTGACCTGCAGTACTAATTAGTAAAGAAAATTCAAATATAGGTGATAGGAGTTCCAGTGTAGAAATGCCTGGGCAGGGCACTGGATGGACCAATTGGTCATCTCGTATGCAGAATGGATCAGTGAAATTTCTCTCTGCTTTCGGACTGAAAGGTTAATAGCTAGCTCTCGGAATTGCTTGGCTTCATTTGAGCGGAAATGGGGCAAATTGTACGCTCTTTATTTGAACTAATGTCTTGATGGGTACACCTCTAGCTACCTGGGCAGCTGGTACACCATAATACATGTTACATGTAGTAAGATTAGCTCTTTCCTTTTGAAGAAGGCACATCCTGGGGTGGGGAGGATGAGGGTTAAGGGATATGGGTTGGGGGCGAAGAGGGGTTTCTCAATGTGTTACCAGAATCAGGGAGTCCTGCAGCATGCCGTATATTGTCACACTGTAGCTATCAATTATTTTATGGCATCTGTCATAGTGTGTAATCCCTGTATTATTTGCTCAGGCATCATACCTTTCTATAAAATAATAAAGAAATATAATTTAAAAAAAAAAAAAAAGAAATGCCTGGGCAGGTACCATCAGAGGAAAGAGAATAGTTGGGTCAAATGACAGATTTTGTGAAGTCATAGTAAGTTAAGGCAAGGATGAACAAAGCAGAGGGGAAATTAAGCAATATTTCTGTTAGCAAATGAAATTCAAATGCAGAGGAGAATAAAGGAGTTCCAGTATTTGGGTCAAATGACAGAAATGTTTGTGAATCAACATTTTGTTACACATAGAAAGTGAAGGCAAAGATGAATAGAACAAGGTAGGGGGAAAATAAAGTCATATTTCTGTGCTGGTGGTGTTGTGTCTGCATTATTCATGTAAAGTAGGTAGAGGTGAAAGGGATAAGGGGAAATACATGCAATGGGAGAGGTGGAACATAAAAGGCAAGGCAATAGGTGAAAACAGATAGGAAATTTGCTGCAGAAGTGAAAATAAAAAAACTTAAAAGGAAGAACTGGCAAAAATAGTGAAGGTGATGTAGGGATGGTCACAGAATGAGTTAAGATCTAGAGAAGAGAAAGATGCAAATGTGATAAGGAGGGGGCGGGGGAAGGATCTTGAGCTCAACTCAAAGACCTGGGACTGGGGAGTGATAAGACTGACAACTTGAATTTTGATGCATTTTATAACTCAAAAGCTATTGCCTAAAAATGCACTAAACTGCACCATTTAACTCCTAAATTTTCAAACTTTTCCAGGGGAGCATACCCCCGGACCCCCCCCCCCCCCCAAGAAAAATATTTAGAAACTCCCCATCTCCAAATCCTGGCTACGCCCCTGTGTTTGCTTGTGTGCATGTGCAATCACACATACTAGTGGTTCTCAGGCAATATAGGGGACTTTGGAGGTGTGTGCTGTATAAGTCAATGGATGTAGAAATGCAGGAGGCTTGCTACTCAAAAGTCAATGCTGAGAAGACTGATGATGATGATGATGATGATGATGATGATGATGATGATGATGATGCTGAGCTGGCTGATGGATATAAACTTTGTGTAGTTCAAAGAATGTAGCCCCATGTATTACACTGGTTTTCTGCCCATTAGCCAGCTAACAGATGTCATCAGCAGACTTTGAAGATGAACATCAAGTCTCATAGTCCCTCCCTCATTCACTTGCCAGGCACTGTTGCTGGGCATCAGAGTGCAGATCATTGGACCAATCGTTTTCATCCCAACCCAGACTGGGAGCAGCGGACTGACTCCAGCAGTGAATGTGCAGCAAGATTCAGACAATGAAAAGAACAGCAGAGTCAGCAGACCACATCTGACTGACAGTGGTGGACCCAAGGAGGCTTCTCTGTTCTGACCTCAGACAGACATAGTCAGATGAGCTGACGAACCACCAGACAAAGTAAGTGTTGATAGGTCAGTGTCGTCATGACAATCACAAATTGCAGAGAGACTGGGAACCATCCATTGCTGGAGGCTGTGGCATAGATGGTTCTGCAGGACAGAATGGGAATGGCTGGGCTTAGGGCAGGATTTGTGACAAAAAATACACACAAAAGATGATTTCAGTGTATTTACATGCCACATCGGGTAACACCAGCTCCAGCAATTTTTCAGAGAGTGATAGCCTAATGCAGGGCAAACCCCAAACTACTGTATGCTGTACCTGGATAATATTTTGATTACTGGTGATTCATAAGAGGAGCATGTCAGGAATCTACAGGGGGCTGGCCCACTGGCAAAGCAGCAGCACAACCACTAGCGATGCCGAAGACTCGGGTACAGGAACAAGTCCAGAGCATCAGAGTCCCAGCCGGGGAGGGGAGGGAGGAGGATCAAATATCCAATGGACAACTTGCCTCCTCTGGGGTGAGTGGGTTTAGGGCTTTGGCAACAGTGTGCCTCCTGGCAGCAGTCTAGGTGTACTGAGCTGGGAACCCTGGTGAGTGCTGGGATTGGTGGGTTACGGCAGACATCAGCATGTCACACACAGGAGCATGCATGATGTTCCAGGACATCACTGCACATTTGCTCCCATCACGGGTAACTAAGTAAAAGCAGAAAACCTTCTGGCTGGGCAGGTGATGCTGCTCCTCAGTCACTACTCCCACCACCAGATCCTACCTTCTTGGACCTCCCCTATCCCTCTGGCCTTTACATCCTCCTCCTGCTTGAAAATTAGACACTTGTACAGGAGCGCTGAGTGGCTGAAAGTGGCCCCATCTCAGGGGATGAAAGCGGAGGGGATGCCCAAGCAGGCGAGTTGTGGGTGGAGTGGGGCGAACTGGGGTCACAGGTCAGAGAGGATCTCGGTTGGGTGGGATCAGCTGCTAGGAGACAACTGACAACTGAAGGAGGTCCAGGTCAGTGGTGTAGAAGACGGGAAAAAGAGTTTAAAAAAAAAAATCTGCAGCAGGTGCTGAAAAGACTTGGAAGTGCTACAGTAGTTTATGTCTAAGGAAAGACAAATGTAAATTTGGGGATTCATCTATAGTTAATCTGGGTCACAAAAAGATGCAACAGATTTAGTTCCAGTACCAGAAAAGATCTAAGCCACAGTGCAAGCACCAAATCCAAAGACTGCCAGTAAACTGAAATCCTTCTTAAGAATGCTTCAGTATCATGTCAAGTTTATACCTAACCTGTAGACAGTGCTAGGATCAAGGACTGATTAGCAAGTTTATTACTGTGGTTATGGTTTATCAATTACTAAAGAAAAGAAGGCACTGGCCAGCCTGCTGGCACAGTAGTAGCTCTACTGTTCATGATGCTGGCGACTCGAGTTCGGGAACAAGCTCGAGCTGTCAGAGGACTGGGTTGGGAGGAGGCTTGAGCATCCATAGGACTGCTCATCTCCTCCCCGGGGGGTGGGGAGCCATGGCTTAGTGCATGATCGATCTATAGCAGTGGCTGGAGGTTCGGCATGCCTAAGCTGCACAAAAGGGGTGGAGCATGACAGATGCCAGTGTAATGCCATGGCGTCAGCACACTTTACAGCTCCAAGGGGGGTGTACACCTGAAAAAAACACCCTGGCCTGGTGCAACACTGACAAGAAGACCAGGCAAGGTTCCTGTTACCTGTGCCTGTAGCTCGGAAGTAGACCCTGACAAGATCATAAGGTATGGAACTGGGGGGTAGCTAAGGGGGCCAGCTACCACTCCTACTCTGTCCCTGCCTGGGGGGTAAACCATGGCTCCGTGGGGGTGTCCCTCTGGGCTAGCAATGCCAGTGGAGGAGTCAGGTGACAGTGCTGTGGATGGGGCAGGGGATAAAAATAAATAGCAAAGAAAGAAAAGAAGGCACTGGATGTCTCAGGTATCTTGCTGGCATGTGCACAGGGTCTGGAGGTGTCCATGGAGCACTATAACATGGCGCTTGTGGTCACCCTGGACTCTTTTGACCTCCCATCATAGTTCAACATGGTATTGTGCTGAACTATGTCTGTTGAAGACTAAGGGTTGGAGGTTGGAGCATTGCTGGAGAAGGACCAAGTCTATGGAGGACAAATTGGTGCTTACAATTCACTATACTGAATATCAGTGGGCAACTGACCTGAAAAAGGCAACGTTCCTGTCACAGTCAACCACTGCAGGGAAAAATTACCCAGCTCAGCTCTTCCGCACTGTAGACAGGATGTTGAATCCTCCCTGTGTGCTGTCCATCAGAGTATTTTCTGTAGAAAAATGCCAGGAGTTTGGATGCTTTTTTACTGACAAGGTGTCTGCCATTAAATCAAGTATCTCCTTGGGTGGCCCAGCCCAGGCCAGTAGCAATCATGCCTTTGGTGATGTAGATCTGCCTACCCGGAATGGGTTTTGACCTGTTTCCAAGGCTGAGGAACTCCAGTATAGGTAGGGAAAATGGCCAGACTAGATGGCCAATTTAGTCCTTATCTGCCATCAAATCCTATTTGTATGTTTCTATGTTAGGTGGTCTCCAGTTTGTACTCTACCAACTGTATGCTGGACCCGGACCTACATGGCTGAATCTTTTTTTTTTTTAACTTCATATTTACTGAATTTACAATAGACACATTGTAAGAAATCCTGAGGCAGTATATAAGGAGTTAAAATACAAGGCTTCCACACGAAGGCGCCACCCTTCTTAATACATGCAGGTTAAAATTTGAACCATACTGCTTCTATTAGATACGTCCCGGGGGAGGGGGATCAGTAAATAAAATATTTCACTTTGTTTAACACAAGACTTTCTATGCTATTTTAAAGAACTCATGAGCTGCATGAATTTTCAAACCGTGCTAGTTGTCAGAACATATTCTGATCTCTTTTTTTCTCGCAGAGGAAATGGGGGTATCTTGCATACCTAAGATTTAGGAACCATTTTGGTATCCTACTAACAAATGCTTAGTATTTTATATCTTATGCACTAGGAAAATATTTAACTATATGGCAAAACAACCACCAACAGTAATTAGATTCTCTGTAAGAGGCCAGCCCCAATTAGATAACCAATGCTAGTTATTACAATTATAAGAACTTTAACTTTCCTTAAAGAGAAATTGCCTGCTGAAAATGAAAGTGACCCACTTAGTAAGAAAAAAAAAACTTGTCACAGACATTTTCAAATAATACTGAAATATACCCCATAAATAAAGAGTTTTTCTTGCTCAACAGTCCAATGTTAGGTGGTACTGTAAAAAGTCCAAAGAACGTTCAGCGTTAAAATCTGCTTAGGATCCTTCAAACAAAAGGCAAACCTGTGCCCCAAACCTCCGATGAACAGATTCACATTACCCGTCGTCATCCTCTTCTTGATTTGACTGATCTGTAGCTTCCCTCCTTCGTGGTGGTGAAAAAATGATGCTGAGCCCATTTAAGGGCCTCACTGGAGTCTGAGAAGATAAACACTTTCCCCTTATAAAGGATTCTGAGGCATACAGAGAACAACATATTATGAGAAATTTCTGCACCACTTAGTATAGCCCGGACCCCATAAAAACACTTTTTCTTTTGTCTAGTAGCATAGCAGAGATCCGGGTAGAGTCGGACCTGTGCACCATCTTGCAACAAAACTCTTCTGGTGTGCCAGCACCAGGACAAAGTCTTTCAATTCTACTCTGTCCAGGATAGCAAAAACAGCCCTGGGATCCTAAAGATTTTCAGGACACCCTCTCGATGCCACCCAGTAAGCCTTTTGAATGATTACCTGGTGATCTGTTTAATGATTGTCCCAATTGTTGTTCTAGCCAATCGTGGATATAAAGGCCCAAATGGTCTCCCTCACACTGTTCAGGCATGCCAATAATTCTAAGGTTGTCCGCCCAGCCTTGATTCTCCAATACCTCAAGCCGGGAGCAGAGATGTGTGTTTTCTTTAACTTATTTATGTATTTGTTTATTTATTTATTTATTTATTGAATTGTTTCACCAGGAAAGATACACTGAGCAACTTAATGTTCGTCTCACAGTACGTCCTGGGGGAAGGGGTAGTGGGATGACAGTAGTAACATTGAAAATCATACAGCAATACAGACATGTGATTAAATGCAGTAATAAAGTGGTACAATAGATACAATACAATACATACATTCAAGCATGGTCAAGGAGTATGTAACGTAGCAAAAATACATCCAAGTGAGAGGCATCATTTACAATACATGAGAAGCATAGATGACAGCTATACAATGCAAATACATAGGAATAGTTAAGAGCAGTGCTGAGCCATGGGCCTAGGTGGAGTGCAACAGTATTATGTGGGTGGTACACTGCAGCAGTCACAGTAGCCTTCCACATAGGTGAGCATGTCTCCAGGTTAAGTGCTAGACCATGAGGGGTGGGGTAAGTGCATGAGGTAGGGGGCAGGAGAGAATGTGAGACAGAAATTAGGTAAGGAAGGGCTCAGAAGCAGGTACAGGAAGGAGTGAGATAGTTGTATTGTGCAGAGGTAAGAGAAAACAGGGAGGAGGAGGAGAAGCAGATTTGAGGAGGCAGAGAATTCCACAGTTTAGGCAGGTGATACAAGAAGGCTTTCTGTCCAGAGGATGTGGTTCTGCCAGGGATAGAAAGGGTGCAAGTGTCAGCAAGGTATCTCAAGGAATAGAGGGAGCGGGAAAAGGTACCAAGAGAGCAGGAGATGTATGATGGGAGGGAACCAAGCCAGAATTTAGAGATGAACTTGGCACCATGTAAAACTCGCCAATTGTGGAGAGGAAAGAAGTTGAGGGAGCGGTGAAGATCACAATGATAGGTTGGGGGGGGCATCAAGAACGAAATGAAAAAAGGAGTTGTAGAGAGAGTGTCCAGTCTGAATAGGTGGGACTGTGAGGTAGCACCATAGACTATGTTGCAGTAGTCAAAAATGGGCAAGATCATTTTCTGTACCAGCTCACGCCTGGTGGCAAGAGGGATGCAGCTGCGGTTTCTATAGAGGACACCAAGCTTAGGTCTTAGTCTTTTCAGAACAGCATCTATGTGTACAGAGAAGTCAAGGTATCTATCCAGCCAAATGCTGAGACACCTGAATGAGAAGACATCCTCAAGAGCAGTCCCATCAAGGGTGGGAAAGGAGGGAGGCTGCTTAGCTGAGCAAGTCTCTGCCTTGTGCCGAAGGACATGGAGACTGTCTTTTTGCCATTTAAAAATCGTTGGTGTTAGTTGAACCAAAGTTGGACCTTGGTGAAGTCGGACTGAAGCCTGGCAGTGACATCATGGACTGATTTACCAGAGGTAAACAGCACTGTATTGTCAGCATACATGTGGATGCTGAATGATGAGCAAACCTGGAGGAGCTCATTTAAAAAGTTGGAGAACATGATGGGGCCTAGCACTGAACCCTGGGGGACTCCAGTGGTAATAGGCGGGGGGGTGAGATAACATCAGCTATTCTAACTGATTGTGACCTGCCTGACAGGTAGGAGCTGAACCAGCCTGTGGCAGTAGGGGAGAGTCCAGTTGCTGATAAGCTGTGTAGGAGGAGGGGGTGAGAGACAGTGTCAAAGGCTTTGGCCAAGTCGTCAAAGATAGCTGAGGTAATGTTCCCTTTGTCAAAGCCTGAGTAGATGGTCTCAGTTAGCTTCAACAGGGAGGTGGTGGAGGTGGTGGAATGGGCTTTCCTGAAGCCAGACTGGAATGGTGTGAAGAAAGCATAGTCAGAGAGGAACAAGGAAAGTTGGTTGAGCGTCATGTGTTCTTGGAGTTTGGCTAAGGTAGGAAGGAGAGAGATAGGTCAATAGTTCCCAGTAGAGGTGGAGTCTCCCCCCCTTAGGGAGGACTATGGCATGCTTCCAGGCCAAGGGAACAGTGGCAGACTCAAAAGAGATTTTTAGTATCAAGGTTAGAGGATAGGTGATGTCAGGAGCAGAGAGGGAGAGGAGTCTAGGGTCAAGGCCATCAGGTGAAGAGCCTTTGGTAGAATCAAGTGCCAGGAGAACTGATAGAGTAGTTTCAGGAGAGACAGGAGAGAGAACTGAGGGGGCGAGGTAGGTGTGAGGGATGGCGTAGGGGGGCAGCACAGCAGGGGGGAGGGGGGAAGGTTGAGGGGAGGGAATGGGATAGGAGCAGGTAGGGGAGCAGTGGGTGGGGAGGTAGACAGGGACACCAGGGCAAGATGGGGGTTAGGGAGGTCTTAAGCAGCGCAGAGGCACAGGTGGCAAAGTGGGAGCAGAAGCAATTGGCAATGGCCATAGGTTCAGTAAGGACAGCGTGGTTGTGCCTAAGGATAGGTGGTGTAGTGTTTGAAGCAGGCGAGAAGAGGGATTGGATGACCTTCCAGAATTTGAATGGGTTGTTTGTGTTAGTCTGGAAGCTGGACTTGAAATGCTCAGCCCTGGCTAGGTGGATGGCTTTGGTGCAGCCATTTCTGAGTTCACAATAACGTTTGAGGTCGCTAATACAGTTGGTGGCTTTAGCCCGATGCCATGCAAGGTCGCTAGCTCATTGGCAGGCCAGTAGCGCAGGTGAGACCCAAGGTAGGTGTGAACCACATACCCTAGTATTGCAGAGCGGAGCATGGGAGTTCCAAATTTGAAGGAACTTGGATCTGAAATGGGCAAGGGTCTCATCTACTGAGGAAGCTGAGGACAGGGAGGACCAGTTGGTTTGAGCGAGATCCTGAAGCAAAAGTTGTAGGTCAAGGGTTAAGAATGGTCGAGTGAGAATCATTTTTGCAGGAAGCTTGGACCTATGTATTTTACACACTACAAAGGTCATGTGGTGGTCGTTGATAGAGTCAGGTAATAGCCCTGAGGCCAATACATGGTGGGGATGGGAGGTGAGAACTAAGTCAAACAGGGAGTGGTTTAGTGACTTATAGTTTAGTCGAGTGGGTTCCAGTATGAGTTGCCAGAGATTTAAAGCATCTATGGTGTAGTGAATATGAGCCAGGGACAGGGCCAGACAGTTTAGATGTAGGTCACCCAGAATGAATAGTTCGCCACCACTGGCCAGTGAGGAAAGTTTTGTGACCAAGTCAGTGACATTGGAAGTTGGCTGCCCTGGGCGACAGTAGACTCCAGTGACGAAGATGGGGATGGTATGAGGATAGGAGATATTTAAAAGTAAGGCCTCATGGGAGGATTGGATGGGTGAAGTGAAGGAGGGAGTGCACTGGAGGGTAGAGGAGGTGTAGATAGCCATGCCACCATCTCTCCCTGCCCTGTCCTGTCTAGAGATGGTAAAGCCAGGGATGGCGATAGCATGATCAAGAATGTTTTTTGTCAGACAGATTTCAGAAATTATGATGATATCGGGGCATATGCAAGTACCATGGGTTGTAGTAGAGAGATTTTTGGGGCGAGGCTTCTTATATTTAGGTGAATGATTTTAAGGCTGTTTGGTAATGTCAGAGGGGTGGTGGTTGGGCGGGCATCGGCTGGTGGGTAATCTATGACAGGGCCTGGGTTTGGGTGGATATCCCCAGATGCTAGCAGAAGTAGGAGGAGAAGGAGAAGGGGTACCCTGCTTCCCTTATAGGAGCTACAGAATAGACATTTAGCTTTTTTATTTGGGTGAGAATGAAACATAGGGTAGGCTATCAATCTGAGGAGGGTGATGAAGTGGTTGGGCACCGAGGTTACTGAGGCATAGGGGACCACTGGGTAGCAGAGGAAGGGTACGGTCTCAGGGTCGAGTGCTATGCCAGAGAGGCGGACTGTGCTGTTACCCACCATCAACGGCTTAACCATAGTGGGTGAGCCCCTCGGCAGCTTAGTAGGGAGTGTGATAAGTAGTGCTAGGGACAGTGCCAAAGGTAGATACCAAAGTTTTGGTGCCTGCCAGGACACCATGGTGAAGTCCAGAAGGGCAGAGCTACTGGCAGGAATGAGAGGGCTAGTAAGCTGTGTTTTAGGGTGCTCAGCTAGCTGATCCCTCTAGTGGTAGAGTCCTATAAGCAGCCAATGGAGAAGTGGGCTGTTAGAAAAAAAAACCTGATCGGGTAGCAAGTGATAGGGTATAAATAAAAGTGTCAAGCTTGGGTGGGTGGGTGAGGAACCAGCGCACAGCACCAGCAGGGTAATAATGGCTGGCAGCAGAGCCGTACCTGGAAGGCTGAGGATCCGGGGCAGAGAGCTCGGGCAGCGGCTTGAGATGAGCCATCGGTCTGGTGACCAAGGTGGCTTGACAGTGGGAGCTTGTGGTCCCTGCAGTGGGGGGCCCAGCTGAAGAGAAGAAAGGGGGGGGGATTAAGTAGGCTGGCTGTGGCAGAGAGGAGTGGTCAGCCCAGCAGGGGAGCCCAATCTGCACAACAATGGAGCTGTTTGTTTGGGTGCCAAAAGTCTGGAGCAGTACAAAACCACAAGAGAGGCCTGTAATCACAGCTCTTTTCAGACAAAATTGCACTTAACACTGTAAACTGGCTGTAATCAATGCATATATTTACATACAGTACTTAAATTTTCTAAAAGATGCCGGTAGTGCCCAAGGCTACCTACAATCTCTTTTGAGTTTCCATTGACACCGTCTTCACTGCTGTAACCACCGTTTCCAAAGTGTTGACTCAAGTAGCCAGGGAGTAAAACTTATCTGCCAAGCCTAGCCAGACACCATTAGTATTAGGTGGCTGATTTTAGCCCCTATGGTTTGTAGGGTTTCTTCTCCCATAGCGGTATTCTCAGTAGCAAGATGGCCCTGCACAGACCTCGTGGCTGCCGGCCCCAAAACATTCTTACTCTTTGCTCCTTCTGGGTGCGATTTTTCTTTCTTTGGGTTGCCCATTCGTACTGCAGAGATGTTCCAATTTACTTTTTTACTAGTATAGACTGTCAAAACATCTGGTAAATTAGTTTTATTAAACTTAGTGTATTATTAATATGTAGAGCATAAATTCTAAGCCGCCATCTTGCTCAGGCTCAACAGCACCCCTCCTACATAGCCGATTCTTAGCTGTGGTGAGTTCCTGGGTCCAGAGTTCATGGAGATCATTAATCACTCACTGAAAGAAGATGTCTGCCCACTGGCCCTAAAAAAGGCTGTGGTTAGACCCCTTCTGAAAAAAAAACATCCTTGGACCCTGATGCTCTAGTGAACTACAGGCCAGTCTCTAACCTTCCCTTTTTGGGGAAGGTTATTGAGAAGGTGGTGGCAGAGCAGCTGACAGACCGTCTGGAGTCTTTTCCATCTACAAACCTCTCTAGTTGGGTTTTCGGCCCAGCATAGCACTGAGACTGATCTCGATAGGGTAACCCACAACCTCCTCCTTGCAAGGGACTGAAGGTAATATTTTATCATAGTGCTATTGGACATCACCAGCTTTTGACACAGTTAACTATGGAGTGTTTCTGGGTCACATGAGGGACTGTGAGGGCTTCACTGGCACAATCCTGTGCTAGTTTGTGTCTTACATAACTGGGAGAACACAGTAGGTTTCTCTGGGGAATTTTACCTCGGGGGCCTATGTATTGTCTTGTGGAATTCCACAAGACTCAATCCTTGCCCCCATTTTGTTTTTTGTGTACCTGCTGCCACTGGGGAAGATCATTACATGGTACAGAGTTGGGTTTCACTACTATGCAGGTGACACTCAGCTGTACCTGTCTTGTTCTCCTGATAATGATGCTGTGGCCTCTATGCTGAGTCAGTGTTTAGAAACATAGAATCATAGAATCTGATAGCAGATAAGGACTGCTTGACCCACCTAGTCTGCCCATTTGCCCTACCTACTGTAATATGGCAGACCCTGCTTGATCTCTGACTCTGCCCTCCCTTTCCTAACTACTAAGGTTTCCTTATGCCTATCCCATGCATTCTGGAATTCTGTTACTGTTTTTGCCCCCACCACCTTCTCTGGGAGGCTATTCCATGCATCCACCACTCTGTCTGTGAAGAAGTACTTTCTCATGTTTCCTCTGGGTCTACCCCCCTCCAGTTTCATAGCATGCCCACTTGTTCTTGAACATTTTTTTTTCTAAAAAATGCCTCCCTCTTGTACCTTATTTGTACCCGTGAGGTATTTGAAAGTCTCTGTCACATCCCCTCTCCCTCCTTTCCTCAAGGGTGTACATATTAAGCTCCTTTAGTTTATCCTCATAGGGCTTTTGGAGCAGACCCTGCGCCATTTTAGTTGCCCTCCTCTGGACCGCATCTAGTCTATCTATGTACTTCCTGAGATGTGGTCTCCAGAATGGGACACAGTGCTCTAGATGAGGTTTCACCAATAATTTATACAGTGGTATCACCACCTCCTTTCTGCTGGTGATACCCCTCCCTATGCACACTAGCATCCCACTGGCTCTTTCCACTGCCTTGTCACACTGTTTGACCACCTTTATGTCATCAGATATGATTACCCCCATGTCTCTTTCCTGTAGGTGGTCTCAGTACCACTCTTCCCATCTTGTATTCTGCCCCTGGGTTTCTGTGCTCCTAGTTCATGATTTTGTACGTCTTCGCATTGAAACTTAGTTGCCACACTCTTCACCACTCCTCAAGCTTTCTTAGATCCATCTTCATTTTTTTCACACACACTCCCCCCCCCGAAGTGTCTACCCTGTTGCAGATCATTGTGTCATCTGCAAAAAGGCATACCTTCCCTTCTAACCCCTCTGCAATGTCGCTAATAAAGGCATTAAAGGGGATCGAACCCACTGATCCTTGTGGCACCCCACTGGTCACCCTCTCTTCCTCACAGCAAACTCTGTTTACCACCACCCTCTGTCACCTATCCCCCAACCAGTTTCTTACCCAGTTTGCCACCTTAGGACCCACTCCCAGGTTGCCCAGTTTGTTTACAAGTCTCTTATGTGGAACGGTGTCAAAGGCCTTATGGAAATCTAGGTAGGCCACATCCATCGCTCTACTCTGATCTAATTCCTTGGTCACCCAGTCAAGGAAATCTATCCCATCTGGTCCCATTGCCTTGTCCACTTTCAGATTTGTGAGTTCCTTCAGGACTTTCTCCTCTGTAAATGGACTAGTGTCCACCTCCCTCTCTTTGATGCTCCTGTCACCGTTCCTCACCTTTCCCTTCCTGTATGAATACTGAATAAAAATATTTGTTCAGGATGTCTGCTTTTCCTGGTCCTCCTCAACAACCCCCTTAGCCTTACAACCTTACAATCCCTCCCCTGGTCTTTCTCCTTTCATTTACATACCTGAAAAATCTCTTGCCCCCTTTCTTTACTGCCTGGGCTATTTTCTCCTCCAATTGCGTTTTTGCATTCCTGACTACTTGCCTTGATTCCCCCCTGCTTCTCCTGATATACTTCCCTATCATTCTCCCTCTGTGTCTCCTTATACCTCCTGAATGCTAACTTTTTTGCTCTTACCTTCCCAGCCACCTCTTTTGAGAACCATAGGGGTCTCTTTTTCCTCTTGCCTTTGCTTACTTGCCTGATGCAAAGTTTTATTGCCTTCACTGTGGCCCCTTTTAGTTTTGCCCACTGTTTCTTCACTCCACCCAAGTCCCCCCCAACCATGGCATACCTGAGGCATTCCCCCATCTTTGTAAAGTCAGCCCCTCCGAAGTCCAGGACCCTCACCTTTGTGTGGCTTGATTTTGCCACAGTACTTATATTGAACCACACCAAATGGTGATCACTGGGCCCCAGGTGGCCACCCACTGTGACGTCTAGCAACAATGTCCCCATTGGTAAGTACAAGGTCCAATATTGCTCCCTCATGAGTGGGCTATCTTACTAGTTACCGGAGGTACAGCCCCTGTAAGGAGTCCAGGATGTCCCTACTCCTAGCTGAAGCTGCAGCTCGGATGCTCCAGTCTACATCTGGCAGATGGAAGTACTCTACCAGCAGCACCTCTCCCGTAGTCACCATCTTTTGGATGGCTTCCACCAGATCCTTGTCCATCTCTCCCCCCCCCCATGCTGGAGGCCTGTAGATCACACCCATGTGAATAGTGACTCCATTCACCATCTCTAGGGTGACCCACAGTTTGGCCGAGATCAATGACTGGATGGCCTCAAATTGGTTATGCCTCAGCAGAGGTCATGGTGATCAAACTGGGTCGCTGGGCATGGCTGCTCCTGATGGTATGGCTCTCTCATTGATGAGTGGCCGACCTCCTATGGCAGTCGATGTGGTAAAGAACCTGGGAGTCATTTTGGACTGCAGATCGATGCTAGAACAGTAGGTGTCATCTGTGTTCTGATCTGGCTTTTACCATCTTCAGAATATCATTAGGATCAAGCATCATCTTGCTCAGGATGACCTGGTGACAATCATTCTTGCTTTCATCATCTCCAGGTTAGACTACTGCATTGCTCTTTACTTAGGGTTATCTGGAGGTTTGATGCGATGCCTGCAACTGGTCCAGAATGCTGCAGCCTGGGTGATTGTGGGCCCCTCAAGGAGTGAGTATATCACTGTGGCTCCGCATGTGCTGCCTAGCTGCTTATGACATGGTGCATCATCTTTAAGATCTGCTTGTTCACTTACAAGGCCCTACGTGGTCTTGGTCTCAACTACATAAAAGAGTTCCTGCTTTTCTACCACCCAATTCATCCCCTCCGCTCCACCGATGATGGCCTACTCACTGTCCCTCCATCCATGGCAGAAACTATCTGAGGACAGAGCTTGGCTGCTCAACTGTTACGGAACTCACTCCTTCTGAATATTTGTATTGCCAACATGGTGGAGGCCTCTAAAGCCTCTTTGAAGACTTACCTATTTCAGCAGGCATCCACTGATTAGTGACTGTTTCTGCCTCTGCTTATTTTAAAGCATAGTATAATATTATTGTCTGCTTTTATGTTTAACCCTATACAGCACTCAGAGCCTCTTTTTGATTGGCCACTTTATAAATAAATGTTGCCTTGCTTTGCCATTAATGCTTCAGGGGGGAGGAGTTTTATGCATTATTAACAAAGCACGAGAGGCTGCAGTGGTTAAACTAGAAATGTTTAGGTGAGGGAACTCTCACATTTAGATTTTTAGGCTGTGGAACTCTCCTATAGAAGTCATTGAGAAAGATGACAGATGTGGTGGAAATGTCATACAGCTTTCTAAGAGATGGTGGAGCTGAGTTCCTGTGGGCTCCTGTCCACTTTAACCCATCTGCGAGTAATGAATAGTATTTCCCAAATACCATGAATAATGCACTATTTGTTAATCAGATATGAATAATGAATAGTGACACTGTTTGTGCCTACTTCTATCAAGGAATTACTAAATAGATAAAAAAAAAGAACAATGCAGCCTCCTCTCTGCTCCCCAGCTCAATTCTGCTCAATACAACCCCCATCACCCACCCTCTGCTACCAGCCCAATCCCACCCTCCTCCCCAGCACCCACAATTTCATGTTTTAAACTAGAAAAACAACCACGATAGGTAAACAGATCAACCCACCCACCTCCACAGCAACAGTCTCATCTGTAGTGCTTTTCTCTTTATATAAATCTGTACTTCTCCTCATTCCCCTTAGCAGCAGCACCTAACTCCCATCCTCCTGCCCCTCCAGCACCCAAATAAGGCCTCCAGGAATGACAACGAAGGCGACCGACACAACCCAACCTCTTCCTTGGCCAGCCACCTTCTAGTGAATGAAAGCTGTCCCATGCTTGCTTGCATAGTAAAACAGCTGAATTTCCAAATATTTGGGGCCCCAAATACAAATATTCAGCCAAATATTCGAAATAAGTTATACTTGCCCACCCCTACTAAGCACTGTAGGTGAATGTTCCCCCTGTTCCTTTAAACAAGGTACATACAAGACGGCGGTGAGGATGACTGGAGCAGCATCCCTGTCGAGGTGCACATGCGCAAAACCAGTTGGGCCTAGAATTGCCAACAGCCTCCACTCTCATTTGAGCACACTGCACTATGTACCTTAATGTAAGTCTTTTTTCTCAGTAATAATGTTTAATCGTATTTGGTGGTCAGAGCATGCTTTTTATCGAAGTGTATCTAAAGTTGTAAGTAAGCATTTTGGCCACTAGAAGGCATGCCCTTTCAGGTTTTACATGTGCTAGCTGCTTCACTGCCCTGCAGCCGCAATGTTTTTGGGTCCTCCTAAGTGTTGTTAATAAATGGTTATAAACTACAATCCGTTGTGATCCAGGATATTTCAACTACCCTCTGGGTTCTGTTCCTTAACCAGTTTCCCACTGATTTGGTTATTTTTTTCCCCTTCCCCTGGCCCATTTAACTTCTGAAGTAACCTCCTGTGTGGCACTGTGTCAAAGGCCTTACTAATGTCCAGGTAGGCCACATCAACAACTTGCCCCCTTAAACCTCCTTTGTCACCCAGTCAAGAAATTATGTTAGATTAATTTGCCACAACATTCCACTGGTGAACCCATGTTGCTTACTGTCCTGTTATCCATTAGGTTCCAGGAATACTGTATGTAAGGGAACCCTGAAAGGGGACAGTGAGGTATGGAAAGTGAAAAGTGAGGAAAAGCTCTCCACTTGCGGAGCTCCGTGATTGGGACATTTACAGTTGGACTCTGTTGTTCTCTCCTAAAAAGATGTTCCAACCGAGACTGAAAATATCTGCCACTGAGGAAAGCAGGGTTTGGGAAGTAACAGTTAGGCTTTCCTCTCTTAAGGTGCTAGCAAGAGCTGAATGTTCTATCTGGAAGCGATGAGAAAAATGTTCAGTCACATTCTCTGTGCAGTAAAGTTTCTAATGGATGCTGTGAGGTTCCAAGTGAGCCTGTATTAAAGCCCACTATGTCATCACCATTCAGGAGCATGCTAGAACAATATGACAGTGACCAACACTGAAGGCATCCTGTTCCATCCATCCCACCCGCACTCCCGCCAGGAGTGGACATGGTCTATCACAGCTGCTGCTGCACATGTGGGGTCCAGAGCTGATACTGCTTTCCTATCCTTTGCCCTGCTCTTGACTCCACTCTCTCTGCTCCTTTATTGTTGCTCTGTTCTCTCCTGGCAGAGCTCATCTATAACTATTGCTGAGGTGTAAAAAAGGTTGGTACTAACAGCAGCAGCTGCATTATATGTAGAATTCACACACCCAAGGTGTGTGATGCCATTAAGAATGAAGCGCGAGGGGTTGAAAACGGTATCACACAACAAGGGTGTGTGAAGAAAACAAGTAATACATCTGCTCATTATTTACTTTTTTATAATTGAGTGGTTTGCTGCATTTATCAACACTGCTAGATATCATTTCAATAGTTGTACTACAGATTATGGATGCCATTGGTTTTAGTCAAGACAGCAAGTTTATTACAGTCTCAAATTCAATATCACAAAAACAATCATGTCAAACTGCATCACATTAAAAACAATACATAGCAGTTGCATGAATGGTTCACGTTATGTGGCTCTTTGAAGTGTTACCAGGGAACAGCAACAGCAACAGCAACATGTAAATAAGAAACAACAAACTGTTCTGCATGAACAAAAGCAGACACAGTCTCCAAGAATAGCCTTTGAAGATTCATCTTTGACTGCAGTCAGCCAGTGACAAAGTGATCGTAAAGCTGAGTGTGTGGGAAAACAAATGGGGGAGGAGAGAGTGTATACATTTTCACCAGGTGCCAAAGAAACAGGATGCCTGTGTAGAACGAGCAGTGCACACAGGTGGGAAGAGGCAGTGAGAAGAGCTGCCATGCTGTCTTGAGCACAAGAGAAGAGGTTAATCATAGGATTGTACCTAGTGAATTTCATAGTCAGTTTGAGTATTAAAACTGAAAATAAGTGGAAACTATCTTTATTTGAGCCTCTTCAAGTATTGCAAATCCTTAGAAAATAACACTGTTGACTGATATTAACAGGTTACCCGGTTATTACAGAACTCTGTAATAACTGAGTAACTGGTTGATATAGCTGAAGCCAGTTATTACAACTGTTTTTTTTTTTGCAGTTAATCTTTTTATTGATTCAGAGAGGATAACAGATTACATACACACATGAGTCACATTTCTGATAACAGGGTTACAGTTTTGTTAAACAGCCGACTCCTCAAGAAGAACTATGGAAAACAGTATATTTGGACACAAAGCAGCTTATATTTCTAATTAGCTCCATTTTGCTTGTCCCCATTATTTATTATGGAGGTCATATGCATGAAAATAGGATAGATGTTCCTTGAGGGTTCATCAGCTACAATTACTGCTTCCCAACCTGATGCCATAATACTCTGCTTGTGACATCACAGTTATTCCCATAGCAAAAGACTGTGATGTCCTTTAGATCTCAGGTATCAGCCGTTGTCAAGACGTAATTTTTTCATCTGAGGAATATCGCCTGGGTGAAGCATCTGATTCCTCCTGATGACCTTCCAGTGTTGGTCCACGCCTTCATGGCCTCCTGCCTTGACTACTGCAGTGCCCTATACCAAGGGCTATGGGGGATTGATATCCGCTGCTTGCAACTGGTACAGAATGCAGTGGCCAGACTTTTGACTGGTACCTCAAGGACCAGTCATATGATGCCTGTGTTGTGCGGACTGCACTGGCTGCCGGTACAGTGGCGGATCACCTTCAAGGTTGGGTTACTGACCTACAAAGCCCTACATAAACAGGGACCTTGTTACCTGCAAGATTTCCTCTGTCCCTACTGCCCCCTTCGCCCACTCCGCTCTGCCGATGAGGGATTGCTAGAGATTCCCAGGGTGTGTTTACAGACATCTGGGGCTCGGTCTTTTGCAGCCCCCACCCTGTGGAACTCTCTGTCTCATCGGATTCAAGAGTGCCTGACCATCCAAAGCTTTAAAACAGCTTAAAAAAACATATTTATTTAGTCAAGCATTCCCAGACTCTAGTGCATGATTTCATGCTGGGTATATGATTTTAACTCACTGAAAATGGACATTTTATTTTATTTGATGAATATTGAACATTTTTAAATGTTACTGTAATCCCCCTACAAATGGGGGTTCCCGAAAAGTCTTCCTTGAGCTTGATTAAATGCTCACTGCCTGGCTGGTGTCCTGCGTTTTAGCAGTTTAAATGTATTGCCAGAGAGTGCCTGTATAGCCTCTGTGTACTGTCTCTTTAAGAGCTGCCTGGATTGCAGTCATAATTAATCTGAGAGGGAGCTCTGTTAGAAGATGTACCTGTTTGCTGATCATTTGTTAAAGTAGTAATAATATTGCAGTTTGTTCTAACCTGCCTTCTTTGCAGCATGGACAGTTCTGTTTGTTTCCATCATCTTGGTCCTGGACTGTCAGAATGGGCCAATCAGTACATTTGGGACTCTAAAGTGGAGCCTGCCTACAGGTGGGGCCAAAACTTGTAGGAATTGTAGTTTGGGGCTCTTGGCACCTAAAATAACCTGGAGGGGGAGCCCTTGTTGTGACTGACAGACAGATCAGCCAACCGAACCTTTTGAATCTTGGGGAAAGTCCCACAGTGCTTGCAGTGTCAGTTAGATCTGAGTTGGGAAGTGAAGATGTAACAGCTCAAGATATTTCAAGCAGCAGTCCATAGTGGATTAGTGTGGGAGAACTGTGGAAAGGCCTGAGTTTGGCCTGCATGCCTGCCTGCTGTCCCTGAGAGGGAACTTGTGCTTTTTTGCGGATTGAATCCAATTTTGGAGAGTGAATTAAGCCACTGAATTGTGACCATGCTTTAACCTTAAGAAGACCGAAGATTTGCAAATACGATCAGCCTGTCAGGACTTCCAGCTACCTCTGAACTACCGGAGTGTGCAGAGACCCTGTAATTGTGACTGGAGAGCCATTTGCCTGGTACAGTGGAAGTTCCTTACATGCGAATGTGCTGTGAGCTTATAGTGGGTCATGATTTGGTTCCCCACTGTGTGTCTGAACTGCGTTTTGCTTGCTGGAGGCTGTATCTAGCTCCACGGACTGAATCCATATCCATTTCTGTTTGCCTGGGCCCTGCTACACTGGCCCAGCCAGAATACCTGCTACGCAGAGAAAGTCATCGACGAGAGACCAGCCTGGGGATCAGCCCCCTGCTCAATGCCTTGAATAGGAATGACACCTCAGTGATTCGTGTGGGCCATGCTTCTCCGGGCACTCCAGCTCAACAGCTTGCAGTCTCAATTTCGGTCCTGCCTGTGTCCAGTATTGGGTATCGTGAGTAAACATCAGGGTAGCTCCCTGCAACAACAGCTAAATCTAAAAGTGTTGTCATCTGATTGTCTTGCTGCCTTTTCTTTCAAGAACTGAGCCCTCTGGCTCCAGATTACAAATAGTGTGTGTTGTGCATGTTGCTTTCTTCCATCACAGGGCTCCAACCAGCTGCAACGTTCCTGGCTAGCCCACTGTTTTCTTACCTGGGTACCCAGAGTGTGTGACTGTGTAGGGACTCTGAACTGCATGCATAACTGTCTGATTAATATAGCTTTTAAGCAAATCAACCTGATTACGCCCCTCCCTTTTTCAAGCCCCCTGAATAAATCAGATTTAACTTTGTTTGCATTTAACCTGACAGAGGTTCCAGTTTGTGCCAAAAGTATTGCACTGTTGCTATTTGTTGTGCTTAACCTTGTTTTACAGGGGGTCCCCAGAGTCAAGCTAGAGGAATCAGCCCTGGTGGTAAGTGCCTACAGTGTGAGTAATTGCCTGGTGAATAAGGGTCATTGTGAAATTAATTATTGTATATTGTTTAGGCCACTAGAAGGCAAAGGGGGGTTACAGTATCCCGGAAGGGCTGTGCCCAGGGTTAGCTTGCCCACTAACAACCCTGACCTCCGGGTGGAGGCACCCATTTCTTTACCCAGGCCCCTTAACCTGCTGCTAGCCAAGCAGGCTGGGGTAGTAGCCTTTGGGATAGCGCCACCTATGGGTTGCATCTTGGAGGCTCACTGCTGGGATTTTGTGCCTTCTCGTGGCCATAAATTATGAATGATTGTTAAAGATTAATGTCTACCCCAGTAGAAATGGCTATACACCAGTTGGTGGGCTGGGGTGATGTACTGGGCAGGAGATCAACCCCCAAAATGCTCTGCTTATTCTGGATATTCCCCTGAGTACCAGTAAGGACACTGTAGAGGGAGCACTCTCCAAATTTGAATGTTTAAAAAACCCTCTGGTGGTGGGTCGACAGGCAGATTTGATTGCCCAAACTTTCATAACCTTGGTAGAGTGTAGTGACCTTGTGGACAGCTCTAAAGTGCCACAGACTATTGCCTCAGAAGGGATCCTAGCTGCCTGGAGAGTGATAACAAAAGACAGTAAAGACCCTGGGGAGGATGAGCTCCCACCATTATCTGAGACTTTTGAGGAGAAATTGCTAAGTTGTTGCTGGAGGAAGGGAAAACCGTAGAGGACTTTAAGAAACTATTCCTGCCACCTGGGGGTGTTCCTTCCCCAACACCCTATCCCACCCCAGCACCTGTTACTGCCCTGCCTTCTGTGCTCGTGCCAATACAGGAATTTGTTGTAAATGGGGATTTAATTCTCCAACAAACTAACTTGTATAAAAATAAACTTTTAAACAAACAAACAATGTTGGCCCCTATATCTGTACCTGCCATAAGTTATGACTCCTACCGAAGGCTGGGAATCTTCTCAGGCATCCTCTCCACCCCCCAGGGGGAGGATGACTTGGAGACCTGGAATGACTATGTTGCCCCCTTGGTACCCGAGTGGCAGTGTGCGGAGGCTAAGAAGCGGAAAAGAATCATAGAAAGTTTGAGGGGCCCCGCACTTGAAGACAGTAAATTTTTGAGGTCCACGAACCCTGATGCTTCTGCTCATAAGTGCCTATCTGTACTTGAAGGCAATTTTGGGAGCATTGAGTCAGAGCAGACTTTGATGTGGAAATTCCAAGGTACCAAACAATGGAAGGGGGAAAGTTTGTCTGTGTATGTTACTGGCCTAGAAAGAGCTCTGCAGAAAGCTGACTAGAAAGGTATGGTAGCTGCTAATTATTTGAACCGTGTGAGACTGGGGCACATACTGCAACATGCCAAGCATTCTAAACTGCAGATCATCCAGTTAAGGCTCCAGGATAGGAGAGGTAACCCACCTGACTACTGTGACTTGATAAAAGAACTCTGGGAGGTAGAAGGTGAAGAGGGAGATTGTAATTATGGGGTGAGTGCAGCCCACGTGATCATGGCACCAGAAGGCCCCTCTGAAATCGAGACCACTATGAGTGTCCCACCGTGGACTAAATGGTGGGGGGGGGAGTTGCTGAAGGAAGTCAGAAAAGTACAACCAGATGCATTCGTTGAGGAATCCCCTGCTGACAGAGACCCTGGTCCCTGTCAGGATATGACTGTTATAGGGTTGGGGGTGCACGCTCAAGCATCCTCTACTGAGGGTGGCTTCTCGGCTGAGTTCAAGGAATTGACTGCCACCCTAAGGAACTTTTAAGACATGGTACACTACCAGTAGAAGTCAGATTACAATCTCCCATCGATGCTCCAGCATCCCCTGCTATATTTTCCCAAGGATGCCCTGAGAGCCTGTCATTTGTCACAATTGCGGCAAGGATGGCCATATAAAGAGGGAATGCCACTCTCAGAAGGACTTAGAGAAAGTGGTGAACCGGTTTCAAGGAGAGCTTTGGAAAATGAGTCAGTTGTCAAGGGGTGCACGAAATGACAGCAGTGAAGGCTTTGGCCATCCTAACTCAAACCCCTCTGTGGCTAAATCATCTGTCCAGGCCCTGCTGTTGTCCTTCCAGACTGGTCCAAAATACTGGGCCCTTCAATGAAAACTACTGTGGCTGTGAATGGTATTCCTACTTGGGCTATACTTGACAGTGGGTCGCAAATGACCATTGTATTTCAGAACTGGTAGAACAAACACTTATCTGATGTGCCATTACAATCCCTGGAAGGCCTACATGTGTGGGGTCTGAGTGACAAGTCTTATCCCCATCTAGGATATGTCCGCCTCTGGTTGTCTTTTCCTGCAATTGTAACTGGTGCAGAGGAGCAAGTAGAGACAGTGGCCCTAGCGTGTCCCCTCACGGGACTGTATGATGGGGTTCTCCTGTTAATTGGAACAAACGCCCACATGTTTGGGAGACTAGCACAACTCTGCCATGAGAAACAAGGGCAACTGACTGGATGGGCCCTAAGAATTCCAGCCTTAGTAAAAAGGGCATATGACTTACAACAGAAACCCAGTGAAGAGGACCCAGATGAGCCAGTTGGCACAGTGTGGAAAAAGGAACCTGACTTCTTGGTATTGGCCCCCAACGCCCAGTGCACAATCCATGGAAAAGTCTGCCGAAAGAGAAATGTAAAGAACAAAATATTAATGTTGGATGCACCAGGTGATGGAAAGTTGCCAGAAGGATTATTGGTTAAACCCAGCATCTTGCCTGCCCGTGCCCATGCCTATGCACGACGAGTGATGGTCCAGATTCGAAATGTGTCATATTGTGAGGTCCAGGTGAACAGAGGGTGCACTCTAGCTACAGTACACTGTGCAGACACTGCAGTATTACCCAATAACAAGTACTCTGGCCAAAAGGAGAGAGTGACCCCAGACTTATTTGACTTTGGTGATTCCCCACTGCCAGCTGAATGGAAGGCTAGGATTAGCAAGAAACTCGCCCAGAGAGACCAAATGTTTTTGTTAAAGCAATGGGACGTGGGGTGTGTCCAGGGAGCAGAGCATCATATATGCCTGCATGATGACCGGCCATTTTAAGAGAGATCCCGACGCCTCGCCCCAGCTGACATAGATAATGTGAGGAGACACCTACAGGAAATGCTCACTGCTGGCGTGATACAGGAATCAAGGAGCCCATACACTTCTCCCATTGTGGTTGTGCGTAAGAAGAATGGGTCGGTGAGGATGTGTGTTGATTATCGAACCCTGAACTGGCAGACCATCCCAGATCAATACACCATGCCCCACACACAAGATGCTCTGGATTGCTTGAATGGGAGCAAATGGTTCTTAGTATTGGATCTTCGCAGCGGAAATTACCAGATTCGAATGGCCCTGGAGGACCATGAGAAAACTGCTTTCATCTGTCCTTTGGGGTTTCACGAATTTCTGAGAATGCCACAGGGCATTTTAGATGCCCTGGCTACCTATCAGTGACTGAGGGAATGTGCGGTTGGACATATGAACTTGCTGGAATGTCTAGTGTACCTAGATGATGTCATTGTGTTTGGACGCACATTAGAGGAGCATGAGACATGCTTGTTTAAAGTGCGGGACCAATTGGAAGACTTCGACCTCAAGTTGTCCATCAACAAGTGCCAGTTTTTTCAAACCTTCGTGAAGTATGTGGGGCACATAGTATCTGCAGAAGGAATAGACATCGATCCCAGTAAGGTTGAGTCACTGACTACTTGGCCCTAGCCCCATAATTTGAAAGAACTACAACGTTTTCTGGGGTTATGTATCTACTACCGCAGGTTCATAAAAGACTATTCAAAGGTGATTCACCTGCTCCTGAATCTTACCCAGGGTTACCCCCCTACTAACTATAAATACAAGAAAGGGTCTGTCAAAGAACCAGAGAAAGTGTATTCTGCACAGGTGAACCTTTTGAGCCCCGTTATACACCTGAATGCGAAGCAGCCTTCCACGAAGTCATATACCAGCTCACCCTTGCCCCCATCCTCGCCTATGCTGACCCTACCAAGCCATATGTGCTGCATATGGATGCTAGTCTGCAGGGCCTAGGAGCTGTGCTGTATCAAGAACATGAGGATGGTTTGAGACCGGTCACTTTTGCCAGCAGGAGTTTGACCCTGTCAGAGCAAAACTATCCTGTGCACAAGCTGGAGTTCCTTGCCCTAAAATGGGCCATTGTTGATCAGTTTCATGAGTATCTCTATGGGGCAAAGATATTGGTGAAGCCCGACAATAACCCGTTGACCTATGTACAGACTTTAGCTAAGTTAGATGCCACTGGGCACCGGTGGCTCTCTGCCTTATCAACCTATGATTATGCTGTTGAATACAGACCGGGACTGAACCATATTGATGATGATACCCTGTCACAAAGGCCCACTTCCAAGAGTGATTGGGTCGAGTTGTCTGAACCTGACATCTGAGCATTGTGCCAAAAGTTGGACAGAGATGAAATGATGTCTGCGAACACAGTGGACTGTCTAGTAGATTGCTTGGGCCCTCCTGATACTTGCATACCAGCTGCCTATTGCCATTTTGCTGCTTTAGATATTAGTGCACTACCTCAACTTGACAATGGCAGTATTCAATGGGCTCAATCCCAAGATCCTGTGATTCCACCCACACTTGATGCCCTGCGTATGGGGAAAGATGTGTCTAAGTTGCGTTCCCCTGACTTGTGAACTGCCCTATTGTTTAAAGAAGGCCCCAGGTTGAAGTTACTCAATCAGTTGTTATGCAGAGAAACAGTGGATTGTAGTGGTCAAGTAGACAAGCAATAATTGGTCCTGCCCATGGCCTTTAAACACTTGGTACTGAGGTCCCTCCACAATCACATGGGGCACCTTTGTATTGACAGGACTCTCGACCTGGTACATTCTCAATTCTACTGGCCCAGGATGGGGGCCAGTGTTGAGCATCATGCAAAGACCTGCAGTCATTGCCTCCAAAGAAAAGCCCTGTCTCAGAGGGCTGCCCCCCCTTGTCAATATCACTACTTGTGCCCCCATGGAACTGGTCTGCATAGATTCTTTGTGTTTAGAACCTGATCAACATAATAGTGACAATGTGTTAGTGGTTACATATCATTACACACGATATGCACAAGCTTTTCCAACTAAAGATCAAAAAGCCTCTATTGTGGCCAAGATGCTAGTGGAAAAATTCTTCGTCCACTATGGTGCCCCCACAGCGGATCCACTCTGACCAAGTCAGAGACTTAGAAAGTAGGGTAATCAAAGAAATGCTGTCTCTTTGGGGGGTGCGGAAGTCAAGAACCACCCCTTATCACCTACAGGGGGTCCCTCAACCAGAACATTTTAACTGCACTCTTCTAGACATGATGGGCACCCTCCACCCAAAAGACAAGCATAAGTGGATCCAGCAGATTAGCACCTTGGTACATGCATATAATGGCACCAAAAATTATGCTACTGGGTTCCCCCCCTACCACCTCATGTTCAGGAGGGAGGCCTGACTGCCAGTTGATGCATGCTTTGGGGTCTCTCCAGATGGGGACTGAGCCAAAAACTACCTGCAGTATGTAAAGAAACTAAAAGCTGAATTGAACCATGCATATCAACTAGCCCAGACAATGGCCACCAAGAGAAATCTCGTCAACAAAGAAAGGCACGATAAGAAAGTAAAGGCTCAAGAGCTATGGCCTAGAGACCGTGTGTTGTTAAGCAATTTGGGACTACATGGCAAGCACAAAATTGCTGATAGGTGGCACGATCTTCCTCATGTAGTAGTTGGAAAGTTGGATGATCTACCAGTGTACAAGGTACGCCCAGAAAATAACTCCAAAGCTGTCAAGACCATGCACTGTAACAACTTGCTGCCTATTGGCCAAGCTATTATTGAAGCTCAGCCAGCAGATATTGCCTCCCCTGGGCCAGTGACACATGCTGCTGCAAAAAAGAGACAGAGTCAACCTACCCCAGTAGTAACAGATTTGAGGTTTTCCCCACAGCAGGCCCCGAATGATAGTGACTGTCAGTCCACCTCTGATGAAAGTGACTATGGTAATGCCCCTTATCCCTCCTATGAACTGAGTCAGTTGTTTCACGAAAATCCTATGCAGAATCATGGGGATGAAGCTGGGTCTTCTGGACTGCCTAAACTCCCAGCTTTGTCCTTGGAGCCAATGCTCTCTGAAAGTGAAGCGCAAAGTATCACGTCTGAGACTGTGGACTCCCTGTGTTTAGTGGAACTGTGTGACTTGCCCAAAGAAGGGGCTGATGCTCTGAGTCTCTCTGGTGACACACCAGAACTTGAACAACAATATGAGAGTGCTGACAGACCCCCTTCAGTGCCACAAAGCCTAATTGTGCCAGAACCTTCTCTAAATGAGTCAAGTGTTGTGGCGACAGAGCCTACAGAGCAAGGAGCTGACAGTGCTCCCAGTTTGGACATTCCCATCCGTGTAGAGGCCCTCCCCCATGACTGATAAAAGCTCCAAGGTTAGTGCTGAAAGTACAGAAACTGTGGCTGTTTCCCCCAGAAAGACTGGCCGAGCTGTCAAGCCAGTATTGCACTTCAGTTATGATTCTCCTGGGAGGTCAGTGGATTTGCCTCTCTATGTGGTTCTCAAAGGTGTTTATATTTCTCAGAGCTCACTACCCAAACTGAGCTTAATGGCCAATTCCAGGTTGACTGTTCTTCCTTCTCAGTATGGTGCCCCTGCCCCATCCAGCTCCAAGTTAGCTGATAGGGAAGGGCCCCCTCCTACATTGTTTAATGTATAGGAAGTTATAACATGAATCATTATTGTGATGTTACAAGTATGTTAATCATAGTGGAATCAGTATCACATGTATGAAACGTGCATAAGTATTGTCCTTATGGATATAGTATCATGAAGTGTAGTGAATATGTATAGTAAAGTAATACGTTTATGTTAACTGATGCATGATGGTACAGACTTGATGCGGATGCCAAGTTTTCTCCAGGCAGGGAAGGGTGTAACCCCCCCTACAAATGGGGGTTCCTGAAAAGTCTTCCTTGAGCTTGCTTAAATGCTCACTGCCAGGCTGGTGTCTTGTGTTTTAGCAGTTTAAATGTATTGCCAGAGAGTGCATGTATAGCCTCTGTGTACTGTCTCTTTAAGAGCTGCCTGGACTGCAGTCATAATTAATCTGAGAGGGAGCTCTGTTAGAAGGTGTACTTGTTTGCTGATCATTTGTTAGAGTAGTAATGATATTGCAGTTTGTTCTGACCTGCCTTCTTTGCAGCATGGACAGTTCTGTTTGTTTCCATCATCTTGGTCCTGGACTGTCAGAATGGACCAATCAGTACATTTGGGACTCTAAAATGGAGCCTGCCTACAGGGGCTTGGTGGGACCAAAACTTGTAGGAATTGTAGTTTTGGGCTTTTGGTGCCTAAAATAACCTGGAGGGGGAGCCCTTGTTGTGACTGACAGACAGATCAGCCAACCAAACCTTTTAGATCATGGGGGAAAGTCCCACACTGCTTCCAGTTTCAGTTAGATCTGAGTTGGGAAATGAAGAAGTAACAGCTCAAGATATTTCGAGCCTCAATTCATAGTGGATTTGAGTGGGAGAACTGTGCAAAAGCCTGAGTTTGGCCTGCATGGCTGCCTGCTGTCCCTGAGAGGGAACTTGTGCTTTTCGGACTGAATCCGAATTTGGAGAGCGAATTGTGACCAGGCTTTAACCTTAAGAAGACCGAAGATTTGCTGAATGCGATCAGTCTGTCAGGACTTCCAGATACCTCTGAACTCCCGGATTGTGCAAAGACTCTGAAATTGTGACCAGAGAGCCATTTGCCTGCTACAGTGGAATTTCCTTACATGTGAATGTGCTGTGTGCTTATAGTGAGTCGTGATTTGGTTCCCCACTGTGTGTCTGAAATGTGTTTTGCTTGCTGGAGGCTGTATCCAGCTCCACAGACTGAATCCATATCCATTTCCATTTGCCTGGGCCCTGCTACACTGATCCAGCCAGCCTGCAGTCTCAATTTCATCCTGCCTGTGTCCAGTATTGGGTATCGTGAGTAAACATCAAGGTAGCTCCCTGTAACAACAGCTAAATCTAATAGTGCTGTATCTGATTGTCTTGTTGCCTTTTCTTTCACAAACTGAGCCCTCCGGCTCCGGATTACAAATAGTGTGTATTGTGCATGTTGCTTTCTTCCATCACAGGGCTCCAACCAGCTGCAATGTTCCTGGCTAGTCCACTGTTTTCCTACCTGGGTACCCAGAGTGTGTGACTGTGTAGGGGCTCTGAACTGCATGCATAACTGTCTGATTAATATTGCTTTTAAGCAAATCAACCTGAGTACGCCCCTCCCTTGTTCAAGTCCCCTGAATTAGTCAGATTTAACTTTGTTTGCATTTATCCTGACTGTGGTTCCAGTTTGTGCCAAAAGTATTGTACTGTTGCAATTTGCTGTGCTTAATCTGGTTTTACAGGTGGTCCCCAGGGTCAAGCTAGAGGAACCAGCCCTGGTGGTAAGTGCAAACAGTATGGGTAATTGCCTGATGAATAAGGGTCATTGTGAAATTAATTATTGTATATTGTTCAGGCCACTAGAAGGGAAAGAGGGGGGTTACAGTGTCCCGGAGGGCCGTGCCCATGTTAGCTTGACCACTAACAACCCTGATCTCCAGGTGGAGGCACCCATTTCATTACCCAGGCCCCTTAACCTGCTACTAGACAAGCAGGCAGGGTAGTAGCCCTTGGGATAGCGCCACCTAGGGGTTACATTACAATATGTGCTTTCATGCACAGGCACTCTGGCTCTGGAAAAGTGCCTTTTATAAATAAAGGATTGATTGATTGATGTCACAACAGAGCATTATGCTTTCAAGTAGGGAATAAGCTATAGCAGCAGATGAACTTCAAGAGATAGAGATCTTGTTTTTTGTGGGAATTTCTTCAGTAATAAATAACAGAGAGGAGAAATCTATAGAAAATATTTATGAAATAGAAGCTGTATTGTGCCCAACTATTATGTTTTCCAAAATTTTCCCTAAGGTGTCAGCTGCTCTTTAAGTCATAGTTATACAGGCACAAACAGTGGAAACATTTTACCAGTTGAACACCAGCTCTCAAAATGTGACTGTACAGCTATTTTGATATATTTATTTAGTACTTGGAGGTTAAACCTTGTATTTGTGTTTCAGAGACTAACTGATGCTAGGAGAGAGGTGAGAATGACATTAGTGTTACTCAAGTAAGGGGGGGGGTATGTTTCTGCGATGCATCCCTCACCGTCCACAGGTCCCTTCGAAGGCCTTCTGTGTTTTTTTAGCATTTTCCTGTCATGGGGTCTGAGCATGTCTTTCCTTTGCGAGCCCCTGCCAGCGGCTACTTGGGTTTGAATGTACTGCATGAAGGGGTGCCACCTTTCTAGGAATGTCTGGTTGTTGTTGGCTGAGAGATGGGCCATTCTCAGGAAGGTGGCCAGTTTTTCCATGGCTAAAAGTCATTCAGCAAAAATCGGGGTTTCTACTGTGCGTCACCTGCACAAGATGAGTCCCCTAAACTCTACAGTCGCCTGCAGTAGCCAGAGGTTGTTTTTTTTTGTTTGGTTTTTTAAGTCTTTGGTAACCGGATAAGGCCCACTAGGCACAAGTGCCTCTTTTCAGGGGCGACCTGGGAGCACTGGGCGGTTAAGTGATTTGCTCAGAGTCACACAGTATGCAAGTGGAGGTTCTGAGAATCAAACTCAGGTCTGGTCTGCTGGATGTATCAAGCTCATTCACACCTTGTTCCTCTACTCTCTAGGCTATACTGCCAGTTTCTGTAGGCCTCTCAGGTTAAGACCCTGTGGCTCGATGCCCAGCAGCATCAGGGCAGAGCAGTGGGTGAGTTTGGCTCCAATCACTTCAGAACAACATGCTATTACCTTCCCCCATACTGGACAGATCATATGGCACTGCCATGGTATGTGTTGGAGGTCTGCTCCCTGAGCATTGCATCTCCAGCACTCATCTGTTGGCAGTAGACCCATAGCCTTGAGTTGGGTGGGGGTTCTATACCACGCATGCTGGATTTTGTTTGAATTAGTAGGCTATGTGGGTCTCTACATGCTTCCCTAGTCATGCTCCAGCAGCTACTCCATTCCTCCTTTGTTATACATTTCCCCAACATTTTCTGCCACTTTTGCCTAACTATGGGTTATGGATCACTAGCAGTTTTCCTTATTAGAAAGTATATATTCCCCATTAGGCTTCTGGTTTTGGTCATCCAATATTTTATCAGGAGAGGATGATCTGTTGCAGTTTTCTTATTTATACATGTACTGCATTGGCATTTTTCTTTAGCCCATCTTTGGCACAAGTGTCTAAGCCGAAGATATTTCCAAAAATCTCATTTGTTCAGCCCATATCCACTTTGTCAGGAGGAAAATGAGTCTATTGCTGTGTTATCCTGCATGAAGATGTTGCCCAAGTTACGTATATGCCTTTCCTCCCAATCCTTCCACAGAAAAGTTTTCTCGTCTGTTTTCCAATTTGCATTATTCCAGAAGATAGTGTACCTTTTTATTTTTATTTATTTATTGAAATGTTTCACCAGGAAGGCACCCTGAACAACAAATTGCTTGTCTCCCAGTGTGACCTGGGGGGAAGGGTACAGGGAGTCTTTACGCAAAGAACAAAATCAAGTAGTGTTGGGAGTCATGTCTTTTTGTGGGGAGTACCTCCCCACACTAAGACATGAGCCTGAGCATTGGCCTAATGTTTGCCATGTTGAGTGAGTAGCCCTAATTGTGTGCCATTTTTTAAACTGTGTGGGTAGTTTATAGGATAAAATTGTGGTTAGATTCCTCCTCAGCAGTGCCCCTTTCTCTATAGCCACCCAAGCCAGTTCCCCTTCTTTGGCCAAGAATATTTTACATGTGCTTGCCACAGAGAATGCATATGCATAATTCTGGAAATGGGGCAGCCCCCACCCCCCTCCCTTTATTCCATGGGGCTCTCAGCTTTGCCCTACTGTACCTTGGGGGGATTGTTTCCCATAGGAAGTTTCTTATCAAGACGTCTAATTTCTGAAACCACCCGCTTGCCACCTAAATAGAGATGTGTGTCAATAAATTAAAGATTCTGGGGGCAAGCATCATTTTAACAGCAACTATTTTCCCAGGCACGTTGAGGTGAAGATGTTTCCATCTGGTGATTTCCTCTTTCATCTTATTCAGCAGGGAGCCCATGTCGTTATCCATCAGTGAACGTACCTTTGGTGTCAGTTTTAGCCCTAGGTATTTAATTCCTTCCATGGCCCAGGCTAGGCCTGTTTTAGAGATTTTTCCCCTGAAGCCCAGTTTTTGTGCCGAGTTCTAAGAATTTGTAGCTCCACATTCCTGGTTGTTAGTGTGTTTAATTTCATTCTCAGAGTCATCAACTCATATATCAGACTTTTGTTGGCCAGTTTGCTAGGGTCCTTTTTATATTGTTTCTGTACTGCTTCCAGCTGTTTTTCTAGGGCCTCTGCCTCTTTGTCCCTCTGTTTTCTCCTGTACAAGGCGTAGCTAATAATCTTACCCCTCAGTGTTGCCTTAAAGGCTTCCCATATTTCCGCAGAGGATGTCAATCCTGGTGGGTTATCCAGAAAGTAGTTGGGTGCTTCCACCCCAACCACCTTCTAAAGTCTGATTCCTGCAGGAGAAGAGGGTCTAGTCTGCATTGCACTGAGTTGGGAGTTTCCGGGCCCAAAGCCACCACTAATGTCAAGGGAGCATGGTCTAATATATATAGTGGGGCGATTGTAACATCCAACACTCAGGAGGTAAGCTTCGGGGATGTAAACCAGTAGTCTAATCTACTTGCAACCTGTTGTGCACTGGTAAAATACATAAAATCCCTTTCAGTCAGATTTTTTAGCCACCAGGCATCCTGCAGTCTGTGTAGTGTATTGACTTGACATGTGGCTCGGGCTTTGAGTTGGGCAATCTAAAACGTATTCTATGGCTAAATTACAGTCCCTTCCAATTAGAATCTCCAAATCCTCGTCCACCATCTTCAATAATGCCGGTGATATTTGGTGATAAATCTCTGATGAGTCCTCATTTGGAGTGTAGCTATTAGCCAAAATAATTTTCTCCCTGGTGTTTGCATTTTTCCCATGACCCATCTTTCCTCATTGTCCGCACTTTGTGCCAAGATCACCTATTTTAGCTGCCTATGCCCTAGAATTGATATTCCTCTTTTAGATTTCTCAGCTGTACTGTGTAATTCCCACCCCACCCATTCCCTCCTAAGTTTTTTAGCCTCTGTTTCTACTAGTTTGGCTTCCTGTAGGAATGCTAGCTGAGTTTTCAGTTGTTTAAGCTGTGATAATACTTTTTTCCTTTTAATGGGTGCATTCAAGCCCCTCGCATTCCAGGAGGTGGCTGCTACTGTGTCCAGTTTATCCATCAGGAAGCCATCCCCTCCTTATCCCCCTAATGTCGGTTGATATTATAAACTCCAGCATTCCTACGTGTCCTGTCTCTCCCTTCCATCCCAAATTTCCCCCTCATCCCATCGCTACTGCTTCTGTCTCCACCATGTATCCCAATGCCTTGAACTTGTGCCCTGTACTGAATCTCTCCCTGTCCCTCTGTGTATCCTTTTTGTGCTGTGTGGGTGATTCTCTGACCTCCCTGGTTACTGG
The DNA here is from genome assembly GCA_016271365.2 of Neoceratodus forsteri. Classification (NCBI taxonomy): domain Eukaryota; kingdom Metazoa; phylum Chordata; order Ceratodontiformes; family Ceratodontidae; genus Neoceratodus; species Neoceratodus forsteri. The sequence continues at coordinate 474,802,455 of CM057455.1, forward strand.
GATGTGCTTGTGGGCTGATTCCTCTATTGCGTTTCCCTATCCAGGGATCCAGAATTTCTATTTTCCTTCTTATTCCATCCACACAGCCAATATACCTCTCAACACAGTCATTACTCTTTGAACTGTAAATAAACTTATCTACATCAACATTCAGGAGTTCCCTTCGTAAGGGTTCAGCCTTTCCTAATTGAGGTGGCCAAGGACTCAAAGGATCTCTCTGGGGCTGAAGAAAACATGTTAACTGTATAATAACCCATGAACAAACATTTAGCAGTGTTAACATTTTCCTTCAGTTCTGGCACACTTTCAGACCTGGGGCTGTGTGCGTCTTTACATCCTATTTCTTTGACAATCCTAGGTTTCTGTAACCTTTATAACCAAAACTTCAAAAACTTCAACAAAAACATTAATTCTTCAAAACTTCCACCCTTCCCTCATCCTCCCCGTGCTAGAGTTAGTCACTTCTTCCTCCCAGATACAGTGCAGACATCCCATTGGGGTGAGGGAAGGGGTTGCTGAACCCATCCGACCCCTTTAGCTGGACATCACCCTCCTTATCTGCTGGCCTACTGTATCGAACCATATAGGCCCGACTGGGGTCCACAGGAAGAGATGCATTTTCGCACCTGCCATTTGGTTTAGATGTAGTCTGCTTAATTCCTATTATTTGACTGTAGGCAAGGCCCTGCCTACTTCTCTCACAACTGAATGTGTCGCCTAGAGCATGCCCCCCCCCCCGGTACTAGTCCAGTACCCTAGATCCTTACCTCACACAAAAACAGTTGCATTAGTCCTTTATGTATCCCCACTGTGGCGCAGTTCAATCCCCTCCCCATATCCATGGTGGGAATGCCCTGTGAGCTACCTGGGATGAAGCATCTAAAGGCCCCTCATTTTGCCATAGTGCCAGAGTTACCGTTCATTCCAGTGTAAGCGTCAGTGGCAATTTACGTTCCCAAGCGGCTAATTCTGACATTCAGGTGGAAAACGGGGTTGCTTTTCCACTCTTGACTGGCAGTCTGCACTTGTCTCTATGCCAGTGACCCCACAGTCTTCCCACAGAGGAGCTGCGTCACTGTTTGGGATCACGTGCTACATCCATTAATGCCACAGCCGCATATGACATACCAGGCAGCAGCCACTTTAGAGTGCAATTTGGCAGCTTCAGCCAATTAAGGGGAAGAGTATCATTCTGTGTGCATGACAGGGTCTGGCATTCATGGGGTGGGGAGCTACTCAAAAAAAGGGGCCCTTAACTTGTTTTAGTTGTTAACATTAGTCTTGTGGAGCTGAGTCACTTGTTGATAAAATGACTTACTCCCACCCATTTAATAGCCACTCCGTCAGCCTGTGAAATTAGGCAGACAGGGAGCTATCATACTTTTTACCAACACAGAGTGTTCTGTGGTCTGGTCAAGTTAAATGTCTCCCGTAGACCATATATTGAATTCTGCTATGCTGACAGTCTCTCCTCTGATGCTGTCACCACCCGTTCCTCCACTTGCTGCTTGACACCATCCCACTCCTGCCATAATGGTTCCAAGTCCTGCCCAGTTTCTGGGAGTGGGTCAGGTTCAATTCAGTTAGGCTCCAGCTTTTTGGCTAGGTCCAGGACTGTTGGATAGAGCTCCCCCAGAGGAGCGAAGCAGTTGCGGTTTTGATTGGAGTGACATAGGGTGAACTGTTACTAGCATCTGACAGAGTTTGCAACCTCTGCCTGCTTCTGGATCTGTTTCTTTGTGGCAACAGAGAGTTCTTTGTCACTGGGGTCCTGGCGTTGGACCCTTGTTACTCTTTTTTGCTCTGCCCCATTGAGCCTTCTGCCAGGGCTCCTCTGTGTTTGCTGGCACAGTATTTCCTTGATGTGCTGGCTGTTCTCCCTCCTCGGCGTACTCCATGTCATGCCATGTGGTGCCGTATGGCGAAAATAGGCACTGACATGACTCCCTGGTAGATTCTTGTAAGCTCTGTATAAACCCTTTTGCCTCTGTCGGGGTGTTAAAGAAGAGAAATTCTCCCTTGTATTGCACTCATAATATAGCTGGGTATCTCACTGATGTGGGTACCCCTAGTTAGTATAATTTCTGCTTTGCCTCTGCATAGGTGGAAGGTTTTCTGGACAGGTCAGGGAAGAAATCCTGAAAGAGCTGTATTGACGACCCCTGCCATCTTATTTCTTTTTTCTCCCGTGCAGCTCTTGAATAAAGTTTCTTGGTGGATACCTGAGAAAGCAGCATAGTATTGGTCTAGGTCTCTCCCCTGTTTTGGCTTGTGGGCTAGTGACCTGTGCACTCTTTCCAATTCTGGAGGGGGTTCGTTGTTTAACTGAAGTAACTGTGGAAGGAAGTGTCTCAAAAATGGCACCATGTCTCTATCTTCCACCCCCTCCGGCATGCCAATAAGTCTTACATTTTTTCTCCTTTCACGGTTCTCCATGCTATCTACTTTGGCATACAAAAATTGTAGCTGACCCTGAAGTTCACGCAGCATCCCATCCTGTCACTGGATTTGGTCTGTGTGTTGGTGGATTGCTGCTTCTGTATTAACCACCAGCACTGCTAAGCCTTGCAAGTCTAAGTTTGTTTTTGTAGTTGTCTCTTTCATTTGTGCTGTTTCTTGCAACACTGTGCTCAGTACTGCTGTAATTGTTTCTTCCTCTGCGGATTGTTGCAGGAGGGCAGTGCATTCAGCCATGCTGTAGTCTGATGCCCTCTTCCATGTCTCCCAGCACCAGTTGTTTCTCTTGGGTGCTTGATCACCAGAATAGCATTGCTTGCAGGGCTCTTCTAGAGATGGCTCCACAAGGCTACCAGTCTCACTTGGCATGGTATAGGGTGATGGTTTCTAGTGTGATCCCCCCCCCCCCGTTTGGATCGCTAGGATGCCCTTTCTTTCTGTTATGCAGTTTTGTATTTATCGATGTATTCAGTGCTGAAAGTAATTCCAGATGGTCAAAACTTCGGTGCCCAGGTCCTGCTATGTTAGATTACCCGACCACCATCTTTGATGTCAGGCCCCACCCCCCCAGTTATTACGGCTTTTGAAACTTATGGTTAGCAGGTTGATAAACACTGCAACCAGTGATTATAGTGTAATGTGTGCTAACATGTGTTTATTAGTGTGTGCCTGGGAAGCACCAAGGGAGGTCGACAGTGAAAATGCCGACCTCCCACACAGCAATGGCACAATACCGATGCAGGTATTGTGCCGCCCATTCAACAAGTGTTTTCTGTGGGGGGCTGTACCCACCACACCTCCCGGACTTTAGGATTATCAACTCTAGGTCAGAGTTGGTCCGGGGAGGGGCAGAACTGCAGGGAAAGCAAAACACAGAAAAGGACCATTACAGCGTGATTGTTGCCGTGGTATTTTTTTAAATCATTCACCGTCAGGAGATAGCGACCTGAAGGGGTGCACTGGTGTGCCTGTATTAGTGTATATGTGCATTAGTGTGTGTATTAGTGCATTAACATGTATGCATTAGCATAACTAAGTGTATGTTACTGTGTACACATTAGTGTTTGTGTGTGTGTGTCACTTTAAGTACTATATGTAGTGTATTTGTATGTGCACATTATTTGTATGCATTAGTAAGGATGTATGCCTGTTACTGTGTCTGTGTGACTTAGTGTGAGTCTGTCTGTTCAGTTAAGTGTATCTGTGTGCATACTGGTGTGTGCATTAGTGTGTGTGTGCTTGTGTATGTTTCAGTTTGTCTACATCTGTGTATGTCAGTGTGTGCATTTTTGTTCTATTTTTGTCATGTAAGTGTAACCCCCTACAAATGGGGGTTCCCAAAAGTCTTCCTTGGGCTTGCCTAAATGCCCACTGCCAGGCTGGCGTTCTGTGTCCTAGCCATTTGAAAGTGTTTTGCATGTGAGTGCCCTGTTAGCCTCCTTGCCTGTCTCTTTAAGAACTGCCTATCTTGTAGAGTATAATTAATCTGGATGGGGATGAGTAGTTTCAGGCTTGAGTCCCACCCGGGCTGCTGTGTTATTGCTCCATTCCGCCATCGCTATTTGCTCAGAGGGAGCCCTACAAGAATCTGTGACTGTTTACTGATTATCTGCAATAACAATAATAATATTGTAGTTTGTCTAACCTGCCTTCCTTTGCAGCATGGACATTTCTGTTAATGGCCACCATCTTGGTTCTGGACTGCTAGTTTGGACCAATCAGTACCTTTGGGGATCCTAAAATGGAGTCTGTCCCCAGGGGTCTTGTGGGAGTGAATTTCTGTAGGAATTGTAGTTTTTGCCCTTTGGTGCCTAATTGGACCTGGAAGGGGAGCTCTAGCTGTGACAGACAGATGGATTGACGAATTGAACCTTTTGGATCTCTGGAAAAGTCCCAAGCTGCCCGCAGCAGTGTGTCAGTGTGAAGTTAGAATTGAAAGAGTGAACAGCTCGAGAGATTCAAGCAGCTGCTCCTGTGTGTGCGCAGGGAAAATCAGCAGGAAGACTGTTTTTGGCCTGCCTGCTACCATCTTCCTAAGTGAAGAGACCTTAAGCCTGAGATTGGACATATTCCTAAATTGCAGTTTTTGCGATCGGAACCTGGTTTGTGACAAATTGAATTTCTTCTGAAGTGGACCAAAGATTTGCCTTGGTGCAATCGGCGTGTCAAGACTTGAGACTGCCACAGAGTTAAGCAGAGTTATGCAGAGATACTGTGAATGGCTACCGGACTGTCATCTGAACAGTGGTATTTACTTGCTTTACTATAAGTGTGCTGATTGTGGATTGTGGGTCGCAATTTGGTTCCCCACCTTGCTTAATGTGTCACACTTGCTGGGAGCTGCATCCAGCACTTCACTGGAATGTATCCAAACTGTTCACCCAGTCTGGGCCTTGCCATCCCGGCCCAGACAGCAGCTCACACTGCAGAGAAACAACCAATGAGAGACCTGCCTGGGGATTCAGCTCCCTGCTCAACACCAACTACCAGGATCAACACCATGATGCTTCGTGTGGTCCCTGCTTCTCCTGGCAATCCAGTTCTTCATCCTGAGGTCTCCATTTCATCCATCCTGCATCCTGTACTGGGTAGCATGAGTAAACATCAGGATAGCTCCCTGCAACAAAGCTCAAGTCAAAGTGTGTCAACTGATTGATTTGTGGTTGCTAATCATTTTGGACTGAGCCATCTGGCTCCGGATTACAAATTTGGGTTAAAAGTTCATGTTGTGTTTTCTTTCCCTAAGGGCCCCCAATAACAGCTGCAACACTGACCAACCCCGGGCAATGCTTCAGGCTAGCTTGTAGTTCCAACTGGGTATCCAAAGTGTGTGTGACCATGCTACAGGGACCGGTAAGTGCATGCCTTATAACCTGAATCTTTCAGATCTTGAATCAGCCACTAGATCTTGCCCCCTTCCTTGTTACTGCCCTTAAATAAATCATATCTACATCTTTTTGCATTGAAACTGGTTGTGGTGTACCTCTGTACAAACAGCATTGAAATATTGTTGGTTGTTGTGCTAAATCTTATTTTGCAGGGGTTTCCAGGGTCGAGCCAGCTGAACCAGCCCTGGTGGTAAGTGCAACAAGTGTGGGGTTGAAACTGTTGACAGTGTCAATTGCTGTTGTGTATTCTGTGAACCATTTAGGCCACTAGAGGGAAAAGAGGGGGGTAACAGTGTCCCGGAGGGCTGTACCAAGGTCAGCTACGCTACCACTAACCCTGACCTCCGGGTGGAGGCACCAGTTTTCAGTACCCAGGCCCCTCAACCTGCACCTGGTCATGCAGGCAGGGGTAGTATCACTTGGGGTAGCACCCCCCTAGTGGTTACATACATATTGGACTATTACATCACGATAATACAATTACAATTGAAGCCTCACATTAATAATATGTCCCTTCTCAGTTTAATGTATTAGCATCCACTCTGGCTCTGACCAGACCTTTTTTTTTTTTGGATGTGTTGTTTTTTCTGGCAAGAGACTTCTAATTTGCACAAGAAGAGGGCATCTATTTAAATGTCTGTTGACTTGGACATTACTGCGGTTAGATCAGCTATTCAAATTAATTTTTATCCAGTCCATATTTAGCAGAGCCAGGAGGTCAGGAGTGTCAGAAGACCTCTCACTTTTGTAGCTGAAAGGACAGATAATTAATTTTGATCCCCCACTCTTCAATCAATGGAGCAGAATTAAAATGAAGCAGGATTTCTCCAATGACAGCAGGGAGGCTGCTTTTAAACCTTTTAGTACTCAACATCTGAAAATCTATGCAACCAACATAATACTTTTTGGAAAAACTCTGAAATATTTTCTTTTACTGTTGCTTTAGTTGCACTGTATAGTTAGTTTTGGCTTCCTGTCTCCTTTCAAAACGTTTCATAAACTACAATCCCAGACCCTGTTCTGTTTTGATTATCATGAATAACCCATGCATTTCTGTTAATAAATCATGGATTATTCATCAAAATGGCAGGTGAATTTAAGAGGGCATGGGATAAGCACACAGAAATAACCAAAAGAGGAAGGGGGAGAAACCTGGAAAAACAACAGAGACTAGAGTCTCCAACTGGGGACAGGGGATGAAAACAAAGGGTTGGGTCTAGGGTTACCTATGGGGCTGGGTTTAATGGGCAGGCTAAATGGGCCTGGAAGCCCTTTTTCTGCCATCAGATTTCTATGTGTGAATTATTCAGTATTATAAAAAGATAGGAAAAATGACAAAAGTATATTCAAGAAGGCAATTGTTTTCACAGTACTCTGGGCTAAAGTGTTCTATGCAGTTGTGTATGAAAAGCACTATATAAATGCTAATTCTTCTTCTTCTTCAGTTCTGTTTCTGACCCCCAACCCCACTTTTTTTCATATTCTTTATATCCAGTTTTTGCTCCAATTCTGGGAGAGGAGAGCTGCCTTGCGGCAGTTCAGTCCAGCTCTGCACCCCTCTCCCACCAACCCCAGATGGCTGTGACCCCACCCACACACATTTTGGTATATGCCTCCACCACTGTGCCACTCTACCCCACTATACAAATGTGCAAGAACAAGTCCCCACAGAAAATACTCTGTTTAATCCTCTGCAATCAGGATTTAGGCCATGTCATTGTACAATTTCGGCCCTTGCAAAAGTGACTAATGACTGGCAGGGCGCCCTTGATAACAAAAACTTTGTATGTGTGGTCTTCCTGAACTTAAGCAAGGCGTTCAACACTGTCGATCATGACCAGCTTTTACATACTCTCTGTACGATTGGCCTTGACCCCCCTCCATGAGATAGTTCTCAAACTACCTCGTAGATCATCTTCAGCAGATAAAAACAGAAGGTGAATTCTCACCACTGAAATCCTTGCTCAGGGGTGTCCCACAAGGCTCCATATTGGGACCACTGCTCTTCGCACTCTACATTAATAGTATTGACTCGGGATTAAAATCTGCAAATATTCATCTTTTTGCAGATGATACAGTCCTTTACATCAGCAGACCTACCCCTAAAGTAGCCTGCTCTGACTTACAGCAGGAGTTCAAGCAGCTCCAATTAAATCTACTGAACAGGAAGCTTTTTTTAGAATGCAAAAAAAACTAAGGCAATGCTTCTTTCTCCCCTAATCTAGACCCCTAATCCTGCTACCTTAGGATTCGTACCGAAGCTTACTACTCTTCTAGGTGAATCATTAGACCTCATACTCAATTTCAAGTATCTGGGGGTCTGGATTGACCATAATCTCTCCTTCCTTCCTCACACTGAGGAAATAATAAAAAGGCTTAAGCAGAGACTTGGCCTATTTTATAGGATCAAACACCTGCTGACTCAGGATGCTAAAAAAGGCTGGTCCAATCTACCTTCCTATCAATTCTTGACTATGGTGACTTCCTTTATGGCCAAGCTCATGCATCTGCTTTAACCAAACTTGATGTGCTATACCATAGAGCCATAAGATTTATCTCTGGTGTGCCATATTCTACGCATCACTGCTCACTCTACACCTTAGCTGGCTGGTCATCTTTCATTTTCAAAAGGCAAAGAAATGCTGCCTTCTGGACTTATGGAATAATCACAAAGAAGTTGCCTATGTACATAGCTGTAACCATGTAAGTGTACCTATGTCGTCATCCACTGGCTCCAAACTGTCTAACTGCACAGAGTGGGTCAACTTGACCTAGGGGAAACAATGAGTTTCACTCACACCATAGCAACATACAACAGCATGAGCCTGCATGTCCTTATATGGGTCTAGCAGAAACCAATGTGTAGAATGCAATACCCAAGAATGCCCAAACATGTGTAGACAAGTTCTGCCTAGATGCTAATAACAAAATGATTTTATTGGTACATGGGTGATTTTATGCTGAAGGGGGGAGAGAGATGATGTGTGTATATATATATATATATATATATATATATATATATATATATATACTTGCTTTTCCTAGGGGAAGAGAAAATGTAACATCAATGACTTATAGCACCACGCTGAAGTAAACGTATCTTTTATTCTTCTGACTGCATCTGTGTCATCTGTATCACAAATGTACAACTAGGTCCCGAGGTAATACGTAGCCTGGAGGACCCCCAGCTATAATTCCTCCACTACAATTGGTGCCGTGACTCGGATCACTTTTAAATGGGGGAACACCGACCCGGGACCTCAATGCAGTTTGTCCACACCATAAGAAATTGCCCTGAGTGCATTTAATCCTTGGAAAGTTCGGTGTCATGAGAAAGACTGATCACCTCAACCAACCACGAGGCTCCACAAGGTAATGTATGCTCAGATATTTAATAAGTAAGCAACTGTTAACTATTAACTAGAGATTACTGTTTGAACTCATGAGGCAGAACTCTAGGGAACAAAATATAGGCTAGAGACCACTGTTACTTGCAAGACAGGGCTCTAGGGGGTCATAAGACTAGCCCCTAGAGGGTCACCACTGGTGCACAAGGGAGTGATACTTTGTCAGAGTTAGCAGACAGATAAGTATCAAACCATGGGGACAGTACCCCACAGAATTAATCTGTAAACACAATGCAATATAGTTGGCAATGGAGGTAGAGATACACAAGTATCTGGGAAAAAGATGCAAGTTACGGGCATACGATGCCCCTCCAGAGGACAAGTCAGTCCGAGAGTATTTTAACAGGCTAGTGCTGGATCTTAATTCAGCAACCAAAAATGAAAAAGAGAAGCTAGCAAATGCTGTACAAGGTCTGTGGCAATACAGCCAGGAGGTAACTCGTCAACACATGAGACTTTTAAAGAAGCTGCATGAGCAGCAAGATATAGTAACCCAGCTACAATCTGTCCATCTAGAAAATGAGTCTCTATTTAATGAGAGAAGCAACCATGACCTGCATGCCTTGAGATAACACTAAAAAGGCAAAACTTAAAAAAATTGTTTTTCAAACAAATGGTGTTCTGGCTAGTAACACTGATTCCTTATGTTTTAAAAACAAGAAACTTAGAGATGATAAGTCTAAAGTAATTACTGAAAAGTTAACAAGCTGGTATTTCAACACCAGACCTTGACGGTACAGCATGATTCAGTATGTTTTAATTACAGCAGACTTGAAATGAAGGTTTTCAATATAAACTATGACACAGCTTCTGTCAATAATAAGCATGTTTTACAAGATGGAATTGTCTTGAAATCTGAAAGCAAGGCACTTAATAGCGTGCTAACTCCTGTATCTGAGTTAAAATGTAGGAGTAAAAAGTCAGATATGGCGAACTTGCACCATCAGCCAGAGATATTGGCAGGGCATACTAACTTAATGCCCACAGACCTTGCCTCTTCTCATGTTAAAGTGTTTGATTTTGAACACTCACAGTATGCTGTGGGGTGGACTAGAGCAAAGTCTAGCCACTTGTTTTTCTGTGATTCACAAAATGGAGAATTGTTAGAGTCTCAAAATGGTGGACACACATGTGATCAGGTTGCATCCCCATACCATCCCCAAGATGGCCGCTCATGGTCATGTAATGATGGTCATGACACAGTAACCCATGATGCCCATGAGGTAATCCAAAATGGCTGACCACCATCTCACGGAGGTTTGATCTTGCAGTCACAGGGACCTGTGATTGCTGCCATAACCAAACAAAACAACGTGGAGTTGTTTGGCATGATTAATAATGTTATCAGTAACACTAGTATTTCTGAGGGACAAAAGATTCTCATTACAAATGATGCTGATGTACTTTTGAATAAGATTGATATGCAATCTGTCATGAAGTCAGTGTCTGATGCTAAAAAAACAGCTAATGCTGTTAATGTTTGCTTTATTAGCATAGCCTTGGATAAAGGACAAATTGCAGTAAATTACATAAAAGGTTGTTTTCATTTCCTATGCAATTTAACATCTGCTTCCCCTGAGAAGACTAAATATACTGTTTTTCCTATGCAGTGCATCAATATCTTAAGCTGTAATGTTAAAAATAATGTTGCTACCATCCAGCAACATTCCGGTGGGGAAACCCACTTTACATTTGATGGGGAAGGGGACAACCCTGATTCTGAAAGCCCTGTGGCTGTCATATTTTCAGCATCACAGGCCACGTTGGGGGGGAGGGTTACAGGTTTGATTTCTGAACCTGAGCTGACAGCTGTCTCAGCACTACTTTCTCCACCCCTGATGGCCACTGAACCACAATCCATAGCTGGAGAACTATGTGCAGCTTAAGCACTCATAGACACCGGAGCAGCTGTATCAATTACAAATATCAGAGTACCCTTAGACCTCAAAAGACCACCAATGTATATAGAGGGATGTACAGGACATACCACAGAAAGGTATTGGTCCCAACCACAACAGAAAACATCAGCTTGTTGTAGATCTTAGTAATCAATGTCTATGGAAAGTAAATGTTAAAAGTTTTAAACCAATCACTGTTGTGGAAAGTTATGCTTTAGCATCTGTAAAATCAAATGCTGCAACAAGTTTTAAAAGTTTAGAGACACGATTAAAGCACCCCAAATTTAAGCAAGTTATACAGAATCATGAGATGGTATGGGCACAAACTGGCACAGATTGTGGACATGTAAGCGACATAAAAATAGCTGTAGAAGGTCCATGTCCTGGGCACACTAAACAGTACCCAATACCAAAAGAGGCGGTAGAGGGACTCAAACCAGTCATCCAACAGCTGTTGCAACAAGGAGTTATTAGGCCCATGTGCTCAACAGCTAACAGTCCCATCTGGCCAGTGTTAAAGCCAAATGGAAAATATCGCCTGACCATCGATTACCTTAATTTAAACAAAGTAACCCCTCAGGTTAGCCCTGTTACTAGTTCCAACACAGAGATTTTTAACAAATTATGGCCAGAGAGCAAATTCTTCTCTGTCCTAGATTTGGCTAATGGATTCTGGTCCCTGCCCCTCAAGGCAGAGAACCAGTATAAATTTGCATTTACTTTTGAGGGTAAACAGTACACATTTACTTGATTGCCACAGGGATTCCACTCAGCACCAACCTTGTTCCACAGGTACATAAAACAAATTCTGGAGGAAGAAGGGTTGGGAGACTCAGTAGTTCAATACATAGATGACCTCCTGCTGCAAAGTTCAACAAAGGAGGACCCCCAAAATAATTATAAATTTAAAATCAGAGACAACATCCTGTTTAGACGGGAGGAGGATAAAACACTAAAATGGATACCTCCAAGTCATTTATATCATAATACTGTCATGGAAAACCACTGCTGGTGTGGCCATGGGGGGTCCAACAAAACCATGCAAATTATCAAATCTAAATACTGGTGGCCTAATATGGATAATACCATTGCAGACAGCCTATGTCACTGTCTTATATGTTTGCAACAAGACCCCAAGAGGGGCAATCCAAAATTACAACCATTGCCGCTGGCAGATGGCCCTTGGGATGCATTACAAATTGACTATGTGGGGCCACTCCTAACGGCAATAGGGGGATATAAGTACATGCTGGTTATTATAGACATGTTTTCTAAATGGGTGGAGGCACTCCCCACCAAAAACAACACAGCAATAACAACGGCAAAAATCCTATATAACCAGGTGTGCACTAGGTGGGGCTTCCCCCATATCATCAAATCAGATAGAGGGACACACTTTGTAAATCAAATAATGGCCATGATGTGCCAAATAATGGGGGTCCAACAAAGATACCACCTACCATACCATCCCCAGTAATCAGGAATGATGGAAAGAATGAATAGAACATTTAAAAATGCATTAAAAAAGTGCATTTTAGATGCAGGAAAAGATTGGGTAGATCACTAGCCCAGTATTCTAATGGCAGTCAGAGGGACTGTCCAGGCAAGCACTGGATTATCACCCTACGAATTGATGACAGGGCAAAAAATGAGATTAATGCACCCGGCAGATGTGTCTTCCTCAAGTGGCCCTATTAGTGATAAGGTAAAACATGAAAAGTTCCTGTCCGGGGTACAATTGCAATTGGAACAGTACCTAGTATTTGCCACTCAAAACATGGCCAAGGCATATGAAAAGAACGTTAACTACAGGCAACCCTTTATGGGATGGGCCACCCCAATAAAAGAGGGAGACACGGTCATGGTCCACAATTGGGAACAAAAATCACCTTGAAAAGATGCCAATTGGCTAGGACCCTATACCATGCTAAAGAAATTGGGAGAGACTGCAGTATATATAAAGAGAAGTATTAAAGAAATCAAACCAGTGCCACAAGCTGTGCAACAACAATATGGGGGACAATTAGCTTTTGTAAACAAAAAAAATACAAAAGACCAGGCCAGAATTATGGGTCCATGTTGACCAGTGTAAAAAGGTATCAGATAAAGCTGACTAAACAATGATACTGCATTTGATTTGTCTTTCTAGGTTGACACCATGCTTACATTACTGCTATTGACGGTGGCGACCTACTATAAAGTGTCTTCTGACATACGAGTATCCATTGAAACCAGTCACATAGTTGTAGACTATGAGGACACTGATCACTTGAGAATAAACTATACCAGAGACCGCAATGATGCTACAACCTTTGTCCGAGATATAACCTGGATGCTAAACAATACGCAGATCAACATCTTGAGGTTTTGCCCTGAGAGAGGAAGTGGGCTGGTCAATAAACAGTTAAAATGGAAAACACCCTATCGTAACCTGCCTTGGTCACCCCACCGAGGAGGGACTGAACCCAGATACCGGAACCCTGGTGTTAGAAAAGGTAGCCCCTGAAGATTCAGGAACCTACACAGTGACTATTTCAACCTATAGTTTAGTTATCCGGGTAAATGTTACCGGTATCCTGGGGGGAGTTATCTCCCATAAAACTAACCCTCAAGAGACTAGTGCACAAGTGACACTAACTGTTAACCCTGTCACATGTCCTAACCTCACTGCATAGCCAAACAGTGGGCTCACATCAACACATTATAGATGAGCATAATGAGGAAGTAGGGCACCGTACTATAGGGAAAGCTATAACCTGTTCTGCTTATGGATCTTATGTACTAACCACTGTAAATAAGCTGTTACAACAACTAAGCAACAACAAGTTGCCTGATCAAATGCCAGATGCCCACATCAAATTATGGTATTGCCCCATGTGTCGGGATCTCAATGACTCCCACTGTTTAAACCCTTGACCTAGGGGAAACAATGAGTTTCACTCACACCATAGCAACATACAACAGCATGAGCCTGCATGTCCTTATATGGGTCTAGCAGAAACCAATGTGTAGAATGCAATACCCAAGAATGCCCAAACATGTGTAGACAAGTTCTGCCTAGATGCTAATAACAAAATGATGTTATTGGTACATGGGTGATTTTATGCTGAAGTGGGGGGGGAGAGATGATGTGTGTGTATATATATGCTTGCTTGCTTTTCCTAGGGGAGGAGAAAATGTAACATCAACAGCTGTATAACACCACGCTAAAGTAAACGTATCTTTTACTCTTCCGACTGTGTCTGTGTCATCTGTATCACAAATGTACAACTAGGTCCCGAGTTAATACGTAGCCTGGAGGACCCCCAGCTATAATTACTCTGCTACAATAGCTGACTGTCTACCCCTATGTACAATAAGCAAGTATGCATTCAGAAGCTCCACTTATATCACCTTATCCATACCTAAGGTCAAATCAAGATTTGGTAGGTCCTCTATAAGTTTTTCTCTACCCCAACTGTGGAATAAATTGCAAAAAACTCTTAAGGTGGCCAACCCTATCTCCCTGGCCTCATTCAAGACACTTTATTCATGATCTATCAAGGAGGCATGTAAATGCTTCCCCTGATTGTGGCCTGGTATTATCTGTCTGTCGTTGCATCCCTTGGTGCACTTGACACCATCCTCACTAAATAAAGTTGGTGCATCCCATCACTTTGTATCTCCTCCTTCCTCCTGTCTCCTCTGCATCCTGCTCTTTCCTCCTCCCTCCTACTATGCATAATGTCCCCACTTCCTCTTCCCTCCCCATATGTGAGGTGCTCAATGGGTATCCTAGTATTTATTTATATGTTGCTTCAAGGATGCTCTTATAGTACTGCTTGCAGGCATTTGTATATATTGTAAACTACAAGTTTCTTGTACATATTGTTTTATGGACTTATTTGCCTTCTCAGACTATTGTTCTCCAGATTTCACTATTGTATAAGTCTCACATAATTATTGATTCATCTTGTGTATCCATATTCTGCATTATATATACTGTTTTCTTATTGTACCTTATACTTATCTTATCTTCCCAGGTCCACCTTGAAAATGATTTCACTCAATGGTGTTTCACCTCTTAAAATAAAGATTGATTAATTGATTGAAATAAACTATTGCATCTCAGCTGGACTGTCCAAAGAAAATAGTAAAATCAAATCACTGCAGTTGAGCATTGTATACTGTTTAACACAACACTGTGCATGTCTGTTCAACACAAATTCTGAAGTACTTGATTTTCACATTGGTCAAAAACACTGAAAATACTTTTTACATATTTGCACCTATAATATCTGTCAAAATGCATTTTAGCAGCAGTGGCCATCTAACAACTGAAGGGTAACTAATTGTTTTCAGAAAGCACACATATATAGATGCAAAGCTGCTCCAGACTTTCCCCTCCTAAAGTCAAGTGAGATGCCTAACTTGGCTTTGCATAGTCTATAACAGCATATTAGCTGTGGCTGTACAGGATGAATGAGCCCTTCTTTAAAAAGCACACAGAGAAGTGACAAGAAGAACATAGCTCAAGTCTACTCTAAGTATCAGAATTTTAAGGCTGCTTAGTGTTGCTAAAAGTGGACTTCTTGTTAGCAATCTGCTGAGAATGGCCTATACCAGAAGTGGCGAACTATGCTATCTTGATCACTGAGGGAAAATGTTAGCAGAGTGACGAATGCAGTGCTATTGATCATGTGAAGATCTATAGCATCACATTACCAGAGGCACTAATTTGTTTCTGTTGCTGCAAAACCCAGCACCTGCACCACAGACATAAGGGTGAGAATGACTGGTACATGTCATCCCAGGCCCAGCAGGATCCACTTGTACCATAGCGGCCATTGACATTACTGCTCCTGGTACACCCAGCATCTAGTTGCAGCAAAGCATCCATTGCCACTACTGATCGCAGTGCAGATGGGATCCATGTGTAGCAACACAGCTGTTGCTGATACATGTGAAGTAAAGTGGCTATTGTCGCTACTGATGCTGCTGCTCCCAGGATTCCCAGGATTCCCGTCTAGCAAATATGTTGTTGCTGCTACTGATCCTAGTGCACTCAGGATCAACTTGCAGCAAAGTAGCCATTGCCTCTATTGACTCTAGTATACCTAGGATCCACTTGCAGCAATGTGTCAAAATTAGTATTCTAATTTTGTACCCAGTCTGCCCCTTTCAGTAACAGAATACCACTCTCACCCCAAGCATAAAGCATTATAGTCAAGGCCACTGTTTTTCGGTTTTTACCGGAAAATCCGGTAAAATTCCGGAATTAGGGCTGTCTGAAAACCGGTAAAAACGAAGATTTCATGGAATCTGGCATTTTTCACCAGATCAGTAAATCTATAAAAAAGTCTGTTTTTCCTTTTAATTCCTTCCTGTACTATTTTCAGTTTGCTTTATTTAATGCTCTGTATATTAAGCCTTCTTTAATTCTGATTATTTATGCACATACTAAAAGAATGATAATAGAATCCCGGTAAAATCCAGAAATTAGAGTAACAATCACCGGTGAAATTCCGGAATCTTAAGTCTTGAAAACGGAATTTAATTGTTTTAATCACCGTAAATCAGTGGCCTTGATTATAGTACCTACAGCAGCAAAATAACCCAGATATTTTATTATCTCAATGTCCCCAAAATTGTCATTGGTACTGGATGGTTTTGATCCCTCAGTTAGTCTCTGACAGAGATTGAATAGCTTCACACATTTATATTTCAGACAAATGTTTGATCGCTGCACTGTTACATTATTAGCCAGGTCAGCCACTGTTTGGTCACAGCAATATCTGCTTCAATTGTATTTCTCAATCAGTTTGGATTTATCAGCTAAACCTTTCAAAAAATACATAATACACCAAGAGAAGGGCAGGCATGAGGTCACACAGGCAGTGTTTGCTTTGATTAGAATCAGGGGGACCCAGGCAGCAATTTAAACACAGAACGTGCTTACTGTTTCTGTAGCAATGCAGAGCAGGATTTCTCAAACTGTGAGGCCAGCCTCCCTGAGGAGGCTCCAACCTGTTCCAGGAGAGGCTTAAGCAAGTCTGAAAAAGTACTCCGATCACATTTTGAGTTTTAAACAATTTGTGTGAAGGGATGAAGCATACTGAAAGAGGATAATAGTAGGTGAATTTATGTATTTATTTACATAACAGTGACCAGGAAATGTACATTGAGCCATGGCTCATTTCAGGTATATAATAAGCTGAATAAAATGTTGTTTATTTATTTATTTCTTGGATTACAATACCTTTGAGCCTGAGGCTCTTTAACAAAGCTTCCAACGTCAGGTACCAGACAAACACAGTTACATAATAAGTTACAAAAAACAGGTGAGGTGAACAGTGCATGATAGACAAAATTAAGTACAAACTTAAGGAGAATACAGAATAACAATGTAGCCAGGCAAAGGCTATGTCATGATGGGGGGGAGGTAGAATAGGGGCAGGGGGAGTATGGTAAGGTTGGGTTAAGACAGGCAGAATAGGGAAGCTTAGATTAATGTGAATGGGGTTAGAGGGAGAGGGGAGAAGAAACAGAGGTCTGGGGGGGGTCAGTTTCATAATAAGTGGGGAGGGCTAGCTTAGGCCAGACAATCACACCTGCACTATGTTGTGAGGTGCTGGCGAAGTTTGTACTTTAAAGGGGCCAATCTCGGACTGCTCACACAGTGATGGTGGGAGGAGATTTAGCTAACTTGGTGCCCTGTACTTGAAGGAGCACTGTGCCATGGAGGTAAAACAGCACGGGACTTGGTTGGCCAGTTTAGACATTCCACGGGTGTGGTGAGGGTTAGTTACCTGGTTAAGAAGCTTTAGGAAGATTGGAGGGGTTAGACCAAGACAGATTTTTTTCACAAACAGACAGGTCTGATACTTCATACGGCCCTTAAGGTGTAGCCAGTTAGATCGAGCATACAACTCACAAGTATGATTGAGTCTATATGCCCCAGTAGCTGGTCTGCAGGTTTTATTAAGGACTATGCTGATTCTTTTAAGTGTGGTATCCATGGCAGCACTGTAAATAATTAGCCCATAGTCAATTAAGCAGAATATTGAACTGCTGATTGCTATGCAGAGGGCATCAGGGGTGAGGCAATGTCTATGCCTATGTAAGAGCCCAATCCTGGTGTTTACTGCCTTAGCAAAATGGTCCACACGGGTGACAAATGACATGGAGGTATCTAGGGTTATACCAAGGTATTTGAACTGCTGGACCTGTTCAAGGGGTACGTTAAGATTGTTAAGGATGGTCAATTGGTAAAGTTTGTTCCTATTGTGAGGACTGGCGAAAAGCATAGATTTCATTTTTTTGTAAATAAGAAGGAGTTTTTGGTCAGAGAACCATTCCTCGACAGCAAAGAAGTTGTCCTGTGTTGTTGTTTAAGGTGGAGGGGGTCAGGGTGACTTGAGAAAATGATGGCATCATCTGCATAGAGAAGTAGGTTAGATGAGAAAGCCTGAGGGAGGGTGTTGAGGAATAGACTAAAGAGCAGGAGACTTAGGATCGATCCTAGTGGGGCCCCAGATCGCACATGGTGGCTGTCGGAGAGCGCATTACTTATTTTGACTTTCTGGGATCGGCCACCAAGGTAGCTCTCAAACCAACTCATTACCTCCAGGGCCGGATTAAGGCACAGGCAACATAGGCATGTGCCTTGGGGCCCTGCCTGCCAGGGGCCTACAGAAATCTCCAACATATATTTACTATATTTTCTTCTACCTAAGATGCATTTTTTTGTAAAGGACTGAACTGCTAGGTATCTGAGCAAGGCAGGGACTGAACTGCGACATGATTCTCACCTAACTAATTAGGTGTTAATTGTAGATGATTGCTTCAGGGGCCCATGGCCAGGCTGACCTGTCAGGTGTGAACATGCCCATTTCCTTTGCTTTATCTCTCCCTCCCACTTAGAATCTTCACTTATCAAGTCTTACTCTTAAATACAAAAGATTAACAGTGCTATTCAATATGTATGCTTTATACTTAAAGAGCCCCTGAGAGCATTAGGAAAACTTTAAAAAAGTAAGATTTAATTCAGCTCTATCTCATTTTCTTTATTACTTCATACAGTTTCCATAATTCATTTTCAGTTTTCTTTATGACTGAAAACAGTTGCATGAAAACAAGATCCCTGTCCAGTAGACTAGTTCAAGTTTCAAGTTTATTACAGGAATAACTCCAATGAGCCGGCTCATTCACAAGGAGATCCTGAGAATATATATATCAGGAACATATACAGATACAAGGCAGGTGAAATGCATACAGTACTAGCACATGAATAACAAGGGTAAATAATATTTACAAAGCAAAACCTTGAGAATATGTTACAGAATATAGAAATTGTCAGACATGGGAATTATATCTACTCTGACTGCTTCTCTACATATTGCATTACAGTCCCCTATTTATGAAAACACAAGTATCTTCACAGCAGCATATGTTAATGTCACAATTATGATGTTGGTGCCAGCCCGGTGGCACTGAGGGTTGAGGCGCTGGGCGCCTTACCCCGCACCATATCAGCGACCCATGTTCGGAACAAGCATGGGCCACTGGGTCGGCAGGAGAGGAGAAGGATTGAGTGTCACATAGAACTGCTCTCCTTCTCCAGGGAGGGGGTTTAGTACATCGATACTGTACATAGATACATAGACACTGTCGGCAGATAAGGGCCTATGGCCCACCCAGTCTGCCCATTTGAGCTTGTAAGTTCACTTTATGTTTTCCTAGAAGTCTGTTGCCTCTTACCTCTGACCTCCAGAATTCCTTTATGTCTATCCCATGTATTCTTAAATCCCATGATTGTTTCAGCCCCCACTACTTCCTCTTGCAGGGTGTTCAACTTGTCCACCACATGTTCTGTGAAGAAATTTTTCCTCATGTTTCCTCTGAATCGCCCTCCCTCCAACTTCATCCCATGCCCTCTAGTCCTGGAACCTCCTTTTCACTGAAAAATAATGTATTCCTGCACTCTGTTCCTCCCTATAAGATACTTGTATGTCTCTATCATATCCCCTCTCTCCCTCCTCTCCTCTAGAGAGTACATATTCAAGTCCTTCAACCTGTTCTCATAGGACTTGTGATGTAATCCATGTACCATCTTTGTTGCCCTCTTCTGAGCCTTCTCTACCCTGTCTATGTCCTTACGTAGGTAAGGTCTCCAGAACTGTACACTGTACTCCAGGTGGGGCCTCACTAGTGTCTTGTATAGTGGAGTTATGATCTCCCTTTTCCTGCTGATGATGCCCCTGCCTATGCATCTGCTGCTTTGTCACACTGTTTTCCTACCCTGAGATCATGAGAGATGATAATCCCAAGATCCCTTTCCTGCTTGGTGCATGCTATATCCTCACCACCCAACTAATATGTTGTTCCAGAGTTTTTGTGCCCCATATGCATTATCTTGCACTTGACATTCACTTGCCCCCTAGCAGAGACTGGGAGGCGACATACTGATGCTGAAGATGTGGGTGGGATTGTGGCAGACACCTAAAGAAGCGCATGCAGGAGCATGTGCGCTGCTGCCGCTGATGTCACTGCATGCCACATCCTCCGAGGGGTGCACAGAAAACAGGAAAAATGGAGTCTTCTGCAGTATAATGATGGTCCCTCTCCACAATGGCCTGGGAAGGCACCTCTCCAAATGTTGGATCCTTTCTGGTGGGTCGAAAGGTCTCCCCACCCCCCTGCCATGAAGGGTAAGTCATGGGGTTAAGGGAAGGGGGGCTAATACCCAGTGCCTGCATGAGGGGGGATGTCAGATGGACAGCAGAGGACTCCAGCATCCCATCAATAAATCTTGCCATAAGTTGACCCTGGCTTATTATCAGTAACATAAATGTTTGATCCCTGAAATTGTTTCTTACAGCAATCATTCACTTTGCATCGTAATCTCTGATTCATCATGACTCCTTTAGTAAACCACCAGTTTAACTCCTACACCACCCTACTACCTGACAGGACAAGATGGTAACACCCACACTGTGAGTGCACATCCATCTATTGGGGGGGGGGTGAGAAGTGCAAATCAAGACATTTCATAACAAAAAAAATATTTGTACCAGTTCAATTAGAAAATTATTTTCTCTAAATGATCAAAACTAGGACCACTGTTTTTTTCATACTGATATTAGTTTAATTCATTTTGAAGCATTTGTTAGGTTATTTAGGTTTTATGCTACTTTTTAGGGGTAGTAAAAAAATATGTTTTAAAAAGTTCAATAACGGATATGAAATGACCAAGAAGTGTGGCCACAGTGAAGGGGCACTGGTGCGATGAGGGGGGCCTCAGATTTCTCCTGGGCCTAGGGCCCCAGGTTGCCTTAATCTGGCCATGGTTACCTCAGCTGAGAGTCCCAGGGCATGGAGTGAGTTGAGTAACAGAGTGTGATTGACTGTATCAAATGCCTTTGTGAGGTCGATATATGTCGCCTCTACTAGGTGAACCTGGTCCAGAGTGTTGTGTATAAAGCTAGTGTATTTAAGTAGCGCAATGGTGGTGCTATGTGCCTCCCTAAATCCATGCTGTTGTGGGCATTGTAGTTGATATTTCTCGAGGTGTTCCGTATGCTGATCCGAGACAATATGTTCCAAGGCTTTTGAGAGGGGAGGAAGAATGGAAATAGGGTAATAGAGGGTTGAGTTCGGTCATCACTTTTGTGGATAAGTGTAACCACTGCAGCTTTCCATAGCAGTGGGAACTGTCCAAGGCAGAGTGATAGGTTCAGCAGTTTAGATGACGATGCAGTTTAAAATGAGAGCTAACTACTCAATCAAGTCTTTATTTAACCAGGCATTCATCATTGAGCAGACGCTCATTTGCAAGATGGACCTGGGTGGAGCATGAACAATTGTATATACAGGTCAACACAGGTATTTACAAGGCAATACAGATGATACTCTTTACAGAGAGGAAGAAAAAGAAGTTCATATGTACATAGAATTATACAGATATTGTACAGATTACACAGTATTTACAAGCATAGAAGTGTCTATAGGAAGATAAAGCAGGTTATCTAAGGTTGTAGGAGGAAGTAACGGAAGAAAAAATTAAAAATAAAAATATACACAAGGTAGAGGTGAAGGTAGGGGGAAGGAGGGAGGTAGGGGGAGAAAGGCTAGGAGGGCACAGTGCACAGAGAGGAGTTGGTAAAATGGGATGTAGAGAAGGTGGATGGAGAAAAGAAGTATGTGTGAGCCCCGGGATTGAATGCTATAAAGTACGGGGCATGGTAGGATGTCACAACCCAGGGTAGTGAGCTCCTATCCGAGGTTGGGAAAGAAAGAATAAGGGGATGGACGGGCCTAGTGTTGATAAGACAGGGGGATAAGAGAGAGAGAACAATTAGGCTGGTGAGGAGCAAGCTGGGGGTTCAGTACTTAAAATTGGGTCTAGGCGTGGCTATATACCAGTGCAGACACCGGTACTGGGTCTGAGTGGGTGAAGCAGTTACATACTTCTCTAATTGTACAGAAATAAAGCATCTTGAAGGCATTTATACCAATTAGAGTGCTTAATTTGAGGTTTTTTTGTAGATCGTTCCATAAGGTAGGTAGCACGAAGCTTATGGCTGCCCTGCCAAAACGGGAGTTATTCCTGATGCACTATGCAAAGTATGCTGTTTTACTATGGGGAGGCCCAAGATTATTTCAATATTTGGAGAAGGCTTAAGATCTTTTCCATAGTTTGGCGGAGGTTCACTATGGCAAAGTTTGAGAACTAATTGTACAGTATAGAGGGATAGAAAAGAAAGAACTGCATTCTAAAACTGTTTTTATCAGCAAGCCAAGTTGCTAGGCTCCAGTTAAGACTGTGCGTGACAAAACTCTTACAACCATAAGAGTGGTCTTGGTGGCTGTATTAATATACAATTAAATATTTCCTGGTTGACATCTTTGGACTTTCTGAAGTCTATGCAGCTAATAACTAAGCAGTCAAAACTAAGCAGTAGAGTTAGACTGGGTTGATCTTTATTTGCAGAAAAATATGGATGCTCTAAAGTCACACATTTCACCATCCTACAGAAATAAAAGTCTAGAAAAACAGTGAACTAAAGAGATTCTCAAACGTTTTGTAGGATACTTAGCTTTCTTTGGACTAGAGTTCCTTCCTATACCATTTTTTTCCTTTTTTCATCTTTTTGTCCCTTTCTTTGCCTTTATAATAGAGATGGGCAAGCCAGAGCAAGCCTGAGCTAGGCTCGACTTGACTCGATCTCTGTAAGTAATTGAGATTTAAGGTCAAACCAAGTAGAGAACAGTCTGCAGTAGCCAGGGCTCGGCTCTTGTTTTGGCTTGTAGAATCAAGCCAGACCTCTGGCTCAGCTCTGGATTGGCTCTAGGTGAAAAATTCCTGGCTTGCCCACCTTTACTTTATAAACAACCCTGTGTTTTCTTCTCTGTGCACCTGTGGAAGGAGGGTTTAGCAGTTTCAAATGTAATACCTGCCGTAAACATTTTTTATTTTAATAAACTGTGTACTATTTTTAAATGTTTTTTTTTTTACAAATTTTCTACAATATTAATACACATTTAAAAAAAAAGGAACAAATTCTGAGACAAAAAAGGCAAATTGAAAATTTATTTCACAGGCAGCACCCTATTGGGTAGGAGTATAAAGATATTTAAACAAGGCATGGGGGAACACAAATAGAAACAAATAAACAAAAGGGAAAAACTAGAAACATGCTATCAGGGTTAAGAGTACAAAAATATTTCCAGGTAACACATGGAGAATGGAAATTGGGAGTTCTAGGAGTGGTGCAGTGCAGTGGCTGTGGGGTGGCAGTTTTCAGAGAGACCTTCCAGAAACTGTGATGCTGCCCCATCTGCATGCACGTCTCTGGGTTGAGGAAGGAGGCTGCTAGACTCCAGGTCAAGTTAGCTAGAATTCGAATAACCTCTTCCCCCACCCAGGGGCCACCAAGTCTGCCACTGTTGCCTCAGAGGACTTCAGGGAGAAGGAACGGCTGGACTGTGGTGGGCTCAGGAAGGGTCTGGGTGGTGGGTCAAAGGTACATTTCTCAAGTGGTACCTCAATGCATTTCCTATGCTACTTTGGTGAGGCAGGATTGCTAGGAAGAGTCATCTGTGGTAGCTGTCAGGGTGGGTGTGGGGGTCCTCCCTAGCAGAGACCCCAAGGAGAGTGAAGGGGACCCCAGAGAAGGAGGAAGCAACTTTTGGTGGGGAACTCAATTGTGAGGGGGGGATAGATTTGGGAATAGGAAAGGGAGGGGAAAGGGAGGTTAAGTGCCGATGTGATGCCACAGCCCTAAGGATCGCTATGGCAGCAAAATGGGAGGCAGAGCTGGATGTCATTGTCCACCTCTGGGCTACTAACATGGCTACAGATGGGGCTTGGATAGTGCATGGGGAGTTTAGGGAGCTGGGAAGGGGTCTTAGACAGGTAGCACATTCAGTGGCTTTTGCAGAGGTGCTGCCTGTCTACGACAGGGGGGAGGTGAGGGGTCTCTGCAACAGGAGCTTCAACTCATGGCTGAAGGAATGGTGATGAGAGGAGGGGTTCCACTACATGGGGGACTAGAGAGCCACCTGGAAGGGTAAGGGCTTATACAAGGGTGATGGCCTGCATCCATCCAGAAGGAGAACCACCGTCTTGATGGATAGCTTAAATGTTACTTTGAGAACATTTAAACTAGCAGAAAGGGTGGTAGAAAAGCTCAGGGATGCAGAAACTGCCCCCCCCCCCAACAAGCTGAAGTTAGAGAGTAGGGAGAACCTGAGAGAAGTGGAATCCTCTGGGATTCAAAAAAATACAAGAAGCAGGGTGGAAGTTCCTTCTCTTAGGGAGCACAGAGACAATTCCTTGAGCCACTAGCATACATTCTGTCATATGTATCACCTCAGGAGCTGGGATCAACAGGCAGGACCACAAATATTCAAACTAGGACTGAAGTTAAAACAATTATTAATGTAATACAGAGACTTCATCTCGTTGCTCACTGTTATTTTATTACTGCGTAATGCGGCATCGCCAAGGTGTATTTTGACAAAGCACGACATGTGTGAAATGTTGATGAGGACTGACAGGATGATGTCTGCTGTATTTTACATTCATAAATGTTTAACTTAGTCCAAGTTTGGATTTTTGTGCTCTTGCTCTGTTGAGCCTAGCTCCTGAGGTGATACACAGAAGCAAAGTGGAAGAAATGAAGGGGGATGGGAGCAGGTGCATGGAAAAGAGAGGGGGGAAGGAGAGAAAGCATAAAGAAAAAAGTGGGTAACAAACAGAGTGATAACAAAACCTGTAAAGCCATGTGTGTGAAGGCTAGAAGTCTAGAAAATAAGATTCAAGACCTAGAGACCACAATGGCAGATGACAGTCTAGATATTGTAGCCATTACTGAGTCATGGTGCACTGAAAACCATGACTGGGACATGGCCATACCAGGCTATACTCTGTTCAGGAAGGGCAGGGTAGGAAAGAAAGGAAAGTGTATGATACTTTATCTGAGGGAGGGCATTAAAATGACAGATATACAGGGATTACGGGGGGGGGGCGGAGCTAGTATGGGTTACCATAGAGAGGTTCCACCAAGCTGGTTTGACAGTAAAAACACTGATGGCATCTACATTGACAACACTGCTGTGACAGCCGCTATAGCAACAGCCAACTGAAGTGAAACACCAGCACAGCAACAAATACCGGTCATATCATAGTGACCAAACAAACACCACAGCTGAACTGTAAATGCAGGGAGCTCTGCTCCCTACACCCCTCATATATTAATATAACATACTCTACGGCACGCATGTCATGGAGAAAAATGTACAAAGCAGTTTCCGCAGTAGTAGCACCCCCCTCCTAAAAGTGGACACAGAGACCGGTTAAACCAATGCACCTATCGGTGGCACAAACAGCTCGCTAAATGTGTCACTGTAATTGTATCACTGTTATAGCATTGCTGTAACAATGGCATATCCCCTAGAGATGGGGAATGTAGCCTCTATTTGCACACTGGTGTGACCTACAGACCTCCAGCACAGTGGGAGAAATTAGATAAGTTACTGATGGAAGCCATTGGCAAGATGGCAGAAAAGGGGAAGGTGCTGTTGGTGGAAGACTTCAATCTGCTGGGAGTAAATTGGAACCTCCTAACTGCTGCTTCAGGTAAAGTTGGAAAATCTTGGACTCCCTGCAGGGGGGAATTCCTCTGGCAACTAGTCAGCGAACCCACTCGTGATGAGGCAATACTGGTCCTGGTACTTACCAACTGGGACAGCGTTGCAGACATCAAGGTGGGGGGGCCACCTGGGAGCTGATGATCTCCACAGAATCTGGTTCAATATAAGGACAGCTGCAGCACAGAACAACACAAAGGAGAGAGTCCTGGACTTTAGGAGAGCAAATTTTAAAAAGATGCACGAAAGCATTAAGGATGATGGGGGGGGGGGGCAATGAATGGTTCCACCAAGCTGCATCAACAACAAAGTTGTCAACATGTGGTACTGTGAAATGTCCAATACAGACAGGTGAAATTTTGCCCATCACTATCTACCAGTGTTTTTTGCTGGGTGGCTATTCCACCTACACCCCATAAGACCCCAACACCCCCTGATTCTAATATAATTAACTCCGAGTCAGAGTTGACTCAGAGGGGGTTAAACAACTGCAAAAGTGGTACTTGTGTATACAAAATCCTTTACAGCAACAATCTTAAATCTGTTTGACGTTGTCGCTGTAAAGGATTTCCTTGCGTTGCTTCGCTGTGGCAACAGTATAAGGGGATGAACTGTGTGTGCTAGAGCAATAGTGGGGAAACTAAAAAGGGCCATAGTGAAGACAACAGACATCTGTGTCAAGCAAGGGAGCAAAAGAAAGAGGAAAAAGAAACCACTATGTTCCTTGAAAGAGGTGGTGGAAAAGGTAAAAGCTTAGAGGGTAGCATTTAGAAGATACAAGGAGAAGCAGAGGGAGGAGGATAGGGAGGTGTAGCAGGGGAAACAGAAGGAAGTAAGGAGAGCAGTAAGGCACACAAAGGCATAAACTGAAGAGAGAAAAGCCAAGGCAGTGAAAAAAAAGGGGGGTGAGTAATTTTTAGATGCATAAGTGAAAAAGGGAAGACCAGGGCTGGGATTGTAAGGTTAAGAAGGGAAGGGGGGGACTCTGCAGAGTGGGAGCAGGAAAAGGCAGACATCCAGAACAAATACATTTGTTCAGTGTTCACAAAGGAAAGATACGAGAAGGGGCCACAAAAATGTAACAGCTGCATTGGAGGGAGGGAGGTGGACACTAGTCCAGTTTCAGAGGGTAGAGTTCCGAAGTGACTTACAAATCTGAAAGTGGACAAAGCAATGGGGCCAGACGGGGTTCACCCAAGGGTATTGAGATAGCTCAGGGAGGTACCAGTTGCACCTCTGATGGCCTTATTTAACAGCTTATTGGAATTAGGAGTGGTCCCAGAGGACTAGAGTAGGCCAAATGTTGTCCCACCTCACAAAAGTGGTAGCAGGGAAGAGGATGTCACTTATAGGCCAGTCAGCCTACCTTCTGAGGTGGGAAAGTTAATGGAATCACTGCTGAAAGAAAGGACTGTGGAATATCTGGAATCCAATGGGTTACAAGACTCAAGGCAGTATGTTGAAGGGGGGTCATGTCAAACAAATCTAATAGAATTATTTGACTGGGTGATCAAGGAACGACATCAGGATGGGGCAGTAGACATAGCTTATTTAGATTTCAGTAAGGCATTTGACACTGTTACACATAGGAGACTAGTAAGCAAGCTGGGTAACTTAGGATTGGATCCAAAGGTGGTAAACTGGGTAAAAAAATTGGTTAAGGGATAGGCAGCAGAGGGTGGTGGTAATGGGGTTCACTCAGAGGAAGGGAGGATGACCAGCTGCGTGCCTCAGAGTTCAGTGCTGGGACCAGTCTTCTTTAATGTCTGTATAAGTGACATTGCAGAGGAGCTGGAATGGAAGGTCTGCCTCTTTGCAGATGACACCAAAATCTGCAATAAGGTGAACACGCCAGTGGAGGGTGAAAAGGATCAGCAATAACTTAAGAAAACTAGAGGAGTGGTCAAGGGTATGGCAGTTGGGTTTCAATGCAAAAAAGTGCAAAATAATGCACTTGGGGAACAGAAACCCGGGGGCAGAGTACAAAATGTGGGGGTCATACTAATGTCCACCAAGCAGTAGAGGCCTGGGGGTGATCATACCAGATTGGTTAAAGGTGGCCAGGCAGTGCCACAAGGCAGTTGGGAGGGCAAGCGGGATGCTGGGGTGCATATGGAGTGGTATCACCAGCGTAAAGAGGAGATGGTGTTGCCTCTGTATAGATCACTGGTAAGACACCACCCAGAGTATTGTATCCAGTTCTGGAGATCAGGGGCTCGATTTTAAAATGGCCCCATAGATCAGCACTCCATGCACCAAACCACTGCCTGCAGCAAATTTGGATGTTCCAGGGACCATACACTGGAGTTTGGAAAAAGAGGGGTCCTGGCACCAAAGTCCCCAAGTGTGCCGCAAGCTGACAGCTGTGCCAAAGAAATGGTACATGGAAGGGGAATGCCACAAGTCTCTGGATGGGCTTGCAGTGGCAAGCAATGGTGATCCACCAACCTGTCACCATAGTGGCTGCCAGGTCATCATAGGCATGCCCTGGCTCACAGGGGTAGGTCAGGTCGGGAAGGGGGAGAGGCATTGCAACTGCCCCCAGTGGGGCAAGTGCATGGCTGTCACCACTTAGTGTAAGTCCATGTGGGGAGGCAGATGTACCAGCACCACCATGAGGGGGAGTTGCAGGCTTGTACTTGCCATGGACACTGGCCACCCCAGTGGTCGTCTGGCAGCTGTTGGGGGCTGTGATGGCACCTTTCACGTGGGGATACAGGGTCACTCCCTACTCACGATGACTCCAGGAGAGGCACAAGGTTGGTCTAATAGCAGGGTCCATGTGCCCATTGGGGAGGCTTGCAAAATCCCACTGTAGGGGATTCTGCAGTGCTGCCCCGATGCAAGCCTCCTTCTGCCATAGTGCACTGGTGTGCCCATCACAGGACGATGCAAGCCTGGTTGGTGCAGGTGGTCCTCTCCAGTGGCACAGGGTGCCTTACAAAATCACGGTTAACACATGGTGTGGTGCAAGGAGCCCTTTGCCCCATTTCTCCTGGATGCAAGCCCTTTGCACCAGTCCTGATCTTTTGAAAATTGGGCCCCACATCTCAGAAAGGACACAGACAGAGTGGAAGCGGTCCCTAGGAAGGCAACTAAAATGGCACAAGGTCTGCATCAGAAGCCCTATGAGGAGAGATTAAAGGACATAAATATGAACACCCTAGAAGAGAGGGAGGGATAGAGGGATATGATAGAGACCTTTAAATACCTCACAGGGTTAAACAAGGTACAAGAGGGAAGTATTTTTCATAAAAAAGGTGCTCAAGGACAAGGCGGCATGATAAGAGGTAGGGGAGGTAAATTCAGGAGAGACGTAAAGAAGTGCTTCTTCCCTGAAAGAGTGGTGGATTAATCTCTGGAACAGTCTTCCAGCAGAGGTGGTGGGGACAAAAACAGTGGTGGGGTTCAAGAATGCATGGGATAGGCATAAGGGAATCTTAGGGAATGGGAAGGGGGAGTAAATGGGCCAAAGATCAAGTAGGATCTGCAGTGATACTATAGTCAGGGAAAAATAGACAGACTAGGTGGGCCAAGCAGTCCTTATCTGCCAGAAAATTCTATGTTTCTATCAGTGTTGCCCAGACTCCCCTGAAAACAAGATTGTCTCTTCTCAGTGTGCCTATCTTGGACAAACAATTTAAAAGCAATAATGGTCTCCTCTCCCAGACCTGTAGATATGTCCACTAGATATGTTAGTTTCTTTGAGGACAACTTCAATGGCAGTCTGCAGTTTTAATTGTACTGTACCTGATTAATGTGCTGTGTGCATATAAACAAAGGATGTGACTCTCCTGTGACTTTGTTAAA
Organism: Neoceratodus forsteri; assembly: GCA_016271365.2. Lineage (NCBI taxonomy): Eukaryota > Metazoa > Chordata > Ceratodontiformes > Ceratodontidae > Neoceratodus > Neoceratodus forsteri. Next base: position 474,832,047 of record CM057455.1, read on the forward strand.
TGTAAATAGTTTGTTGCGTTCCTGACAGGTAGATATGTAGAGAATAATGCTACAAAGAGAGAGAAATTATTGTAGATACAATGACAAGAACAGAACTCATTATATGTATTTAATTCATTGTGCACTTGTCAAAATAGAAAGAAAGAACCTGCACTTAGCAAACATGAGTTTAACTTCTTTGTAAAGCTCCTTTTAGCACTGCTAGCCTGCACGCTGTTTTTAAATATAATCCATCATTGTTTCATGTTTCTGTGCCAAATGTTTTAGAAGTGTGGTGCCTTTATCATGTTTGTCATATCAAATGGAGAAAATCTCCCTGGTAACAGCCACTCAATATTTGTGGAAATTGGCAATTAATAGGGCATTCTCATATATTCCCTATCACCACAGTTCATCTCAGGTGACTCATAGCAACAATACAAAGCTGTGGCTGGAATCAACAAAATCTGGTCAGAGCCAATACAGCTGCAAAATGATGTTGGATGGAGTGAGAAAGATGAGCAAAACACCTGGAAAAAGGTAATGGACAGAGAAATGCCCAGATAACTGTGTATCCTCTTGTAGCTAAATGATAAAATACCACAATGCTTAGCCCCAGCTTCGCTATAGACAAACTAGTTTATGTGCATGATCTAATGTTATGGTGCTCCAGGGTACGGTGCTACAATGCCACTGATCTCCATTGCCCCTGACCCATGACGCACAGGTGACTGGTGTTGGTGCAGTACTGGTTGTCATGATGTAAGGCAGGCTCTCTCCTAGATGAGATGCCATCCAATATCTCTAGATGCAGGAGAGTGACCAGGCTCTTACTTACCATTTCTATTAAATCTATATTTTATACATTTAAAGCACAGACAAACTCTAATTCTAATGATGCAGATTCTAGTATAGCCCTGAGGCTAGAGCAAGGAGCTGTGAATGAGCCTGGGACACTCAGCAGACCTAGGCCTGAACCCTGCAACCTCCTCCTGCATATGGCACAACCCTATACAAGTCACTCAAACATGTCAGTGCTCCCTAGGTCACCCCCAAAACAGGCACCTGTGCCTAGTGGGCCTTGCCTTGTTACCAAAGAATGAAATAAAATAGAAATAAAATAAATAAGCCAGCCTCTGTCCTGCAAGGTCAGAATTATAAACATCTGCATTGCTCATAAGTAAAATTATGTAAGCCCCCCCCAGCCATTTGCCATGTGAATGCATATGTGGACGGGGATCCACCTTCTAAAATGTGGGCTTTAATAACATAAGTACGGTTGCCTCTGGACCAAATTTTCTCCAGATTCTGCCCCAGGTTGCAACTCATCGAAGTTTGGCAGGTGTGCAAACAGCTGGCAGTACCTAAGGAGTTTAGACAACAGCTACTCAGCATTGCACACAACATTTCACTTGTGGGTCATGGCGGGGGAGCAGATAAAGCAAAGGTTGATACAAAAGTTGTATTGGTATGGGGTCTATAAAGGTGTGTCTGATTACTGTCACACTTGTGACATGTCAGAGAGGGGGAAAGCAAGGGGAAAAAGGCTTTTTCAATTAAAACATGTTTTTTATAAACAAAAGAAAAGAAAAAGGAAAAAACATACAATAAAATTAGGTACATAACATGAATATTAGCTAATACAAATTTCAGTAATGCAGCAGTACTGATTGTAACATTAGCATTGAACTAAACAATTAGATAACTAAAATTCTGTAGGGCTGAGCAATCCTGTAGCATAAATAGATTATACCCATCAAAGTGTACATAAAAAGATATTTAAGTAATCACTTACTAATTCATACCTGCTAAAAGTTATCAATATTATAGTACTTCAACATAAAACATTTAATTATTATACTTGTTTGATGTTTAACAATTCTCTCTCTACATTTGTTTACATGGGTAATTGTGTTTGCTTGAATCCCCCAATTCTAGCCTTTCTCCCTGGTAAAAATCAATCAACTAAGCAAATCTCTTTCACTCTTACTATCACCCAGTGGTCCCACAACACTTCCCCAAGCCAAGCAGTCCTGGTATCCAGTGGTACTCCCAGTGGTGCCCTGTCCCTCACTCTGCCACAGTCCACTCAATCCCTGGCAGCCAGTTGCACATCCTTCCTCAATTTGCCCCTTTCAAGCAGTCCCTGTTTTTCTGCTGAAACCTTTCCATACTCCCTTCCCTAAGTGTGTCATCGGTGTCCAGTAGAACCTTCTTCATCACGCTTCCCTAACCCAGTCAGTTCCTGGTGTTGAGTGGTACCTCCTTCTTCAACCTTCACAAGCCAACAACCCCCTACTTGATGATGGCCAGTGCAACCCCTCCACTCATTTCCGTGACTGATCACAATCTGAATCACCATTAGGAAGGAGGGCCGGGGGGGGGAGAAAACTCCCCTAAGGCACTGGCACAAAAAGGCAAGGATGGGGCCAAAACAAGAGAAAAAGGGTTAAAACTCAAATAAGAGAGGGTGGAAGATTAAAGGAGACAAGTAATGATGAAATTAAAAAGGTAGGAGGAAAGTTGGGGGAGCTTCATGGAAAAACACAGGCAGGAATGGGAGGGGGAAGCAAGGCAATGGGCAGGGGAGAAGGAGGGTGTGTAGAGCCACATGTGCCAATGCAAGAAGCCTTGGAAACAAAATTTCAGACCTGGAAGCCATCATGGCTGAGACTGACCTGGATTTAGTGGATATTAAGGAGTCATGGTGCACTGAGCACCACGACTGGAACATGGCCATAATGGGGTAGACAGGACAGGGAGGAGGTGAGGAGGAGTCATTTTATATGTGGAGGGAGGGACTTGTGGCCATGGAGGTTCAGGGGCACCAGGAGGAAAAGGAATGGCTGGAGGTGCTGTGGGTCACCCTGGAGATTGGCTCCAAGGCTGCTATCTGCTCTATGGTGGTGTGCAGGCCTCTAGCACAGGGAGATGAGTAGGATATGGTACTTGGGGAAGCCATCAGCAAAATAATGAATAAGGAGGAGGTGTTGCTAGTTGGTGATATCAATTGTTGGAGTCAAAAACAGTGGTAGAATTCAAGCGTGCACGGGACAGTCATAAGGCCATTCTAGGAGGTGGGGGTAGGAAGAAGTAGGCTGCTGGTTAACTAATCCAGTAGGTAGAGAAATGGGAAGACTGGGTGGGCCAAGTGGTCCTTATCTGCCGTCAAATTCTATGTTTCTATATTTCTATGAAGTGGAGCCTTCCAGCTGCAGCTTCCACAAGGAGTAGGGTCATCCTTGACTCCCTATAAGGGGCTTATCTTAGGCAGCTAGTCAAAGAACCAACTAGGAATGGGGCAATGCTGGACATGGTGCTTACATACAGGGAAAGCATTGCTGATGTCCCAATGAGCAGTCCCTGGGTACCCATGATCTCCATGCAGTGTGGTTTAACATTAAGACAAGAACGGAGCTTAACTACATGAACATAAGCGTCCTGGACTGTAGGAGGGTGGAATCTAAAAACAATGGGGGACTGCCTCAGAAACTGCTTCAAGTCAAGGGCCTGCCTGGGAGGGGTGGGGGTACAGTGAGGAAAAAATAACAGGGTAGAACTAAAGCAACTGACCTCTGTGTGAAGAAGGTGAGTAAAAGCAGAAGGAAAAAGTGACCATTATGGTTCTCTAAGGAAGTGACAAAGACAGTGTGGAAAAGAGGGTGGCATTCATGAAGTAAAGAAACACAGAGTGAGGAGGACAGGGTGGTATACCTAGTAAAGCAGAGGGAAGCATGCAAGGCAGTGAGGGTAGGAAATGCACAGACAGTGGACAGAATTTCCAGAGGGTCACTAATGGGGTCACAAACGGAATATGACTTTCCTCAGAATACATGAGTATACAAATTATATTGCATTGTACTTGTATTGTTGTAATGATTGTATAGTATGGTATGTTATATTGTTTTTTATGTACTAACAGGAAGCCCTTGTAAATAGGGCTTCATTTACCCTAATGGTGTTTTTGTACCAGCATGTTTCATTACCTGTATAAAAATAAACATTTTACTACTATATAAGTGAGAAGAAGAAAGCAAGGGGAGAGATAGTGAAGATTAGAAGTATGGAGGGTGGAGACAGTTCAGAAGTGAACCTAATACAAAACAGATATCTTGGATAGGTGCATTTGCTCAGTCTTCACAGTGGAGGGAGCAAGGACGGACCACCGGGAAGTAGGAGGAACAGGGGTGGGGAGGTAGACACAAGTCCATTTTCAGAAGAAAGAGTTTGGAAGTAACTTACAGCTCTGAAGGTCGACAAAGCTTTGGGGCAGGACGAGGATACATCCAAGGGTTCTAAAGGAACTCAGGGAGGTGCTAGATGCCTCACTGATAACTTTGTTCAATAGCTCACTGGAAACAGGCATGGTTCTGGGGGAATGAAGGAGAGCTGACATGGTCTCTTTACATAAATGCAGCTGTAGGAAGAAGGTTAATAACTATAGGCTGGTCAGTCTTAGATCAGTGGTGGAGAAATTAATGGAAACCATGATAAAGGAAAGATTGGCTTAGTATCATATGAATCCAATGGGCTGCAAGACCACAAGCAACATGAATTTACAGCGTTGAGACCATGCCAAATGAATCTCATGGATTTTTTTGTGTGACCAGGGAACTAGATCAGGGGAAGGCAGTGAATGTGGCCTGTCTGAACTTCAACAAGTCTTTCAACACTCTGCCTCACAGAAGGCTGATAATGAAACTGAGCAACCGGGGGTGGGATTCAAAGTGGTAAATTTATGCTAGAGATTGGTTAATGGATAGGAGACAGAGGGTGGTATTAAATGACACTCACTTGAATGATAATGGACTGACCACTGGGGTTCCACAAGGCTCAGTACTGGGGCTGGTCCTTTTGAATGTGTTCAGAAGTGTCATTGCTGAGAAGTTGTAAGGGAAGGTATGCCTTTTTGCAGATGATACCAAAATCTGCAACAGAGTGGTACTCAATCTGAGGAACCATGTGGAGTGGTGAAAAGCATGGCAGTTGGGGTTCAGTGCCAAAAAGTGCAACATCATGCACCTAGGGTATAGGAACCCAGGAGCTGAGTACAGGATGGGGTCGAGATACTAACAGTCACTAAGCAGTATAGGGACCTTAGACTTATAATATTTGATGACCTAAGGTGGCAGAGCAATGTGAAAAAGCTGTTGGTAGGGCTAGTGGGATGGTGGAGTGCATTGGGAGGGGTTCATCCTGCAGGAATATCACTCGCTGGTGAGACCCCACCTGGGGTACTGTGTCCACTTTTGGAGGTTGCAACTCAGAAAGGACATAGAGTGGAGGCGAGTGGAGGCTGTTCAGATGAGGGCAATTAAAATGGTGTTGGGTTTGCACAAGAAGCCCCGTACAGAGAGACTGAGAGAATCACAACATGTACTCTGTGGAAAACAAGACAGTAAGAGGTGACATGATAAAGACTTACATGTGCCTCATAGGGACTAACAGGGTGCAGAAGGGTAATCTCTTTCAAATGAGAAGGTGCACCAGGACCAGGGGGCAAGGGATGAAGCTGGAAGAGCAAAGTTTAAGAGAGATGTGAATAAATAGGTCTTCACTGAAAGGGTGGTAGACACCTGGTACAGACTGCCAGCGAAGTGGAGAAGACACAGAGAGTGTGGTGGGCTTCGAGCATGCATGGGACAGGCATAGGGGTGTATTAGAAAACAGGCAGGGAGGAGGGAGGGTATCCAGAGACCAGTTAGGGTCTGCAGAGATAGATTAGGCAGGGAACATCTGGGCAGACTGGGTGAGCCAGACAGTCCTTTTCTGATGACAAATTCTGTGTTTCTATCTCAAACCTTAATTAAAAAATAATACATGCTTTTCATAGATTTGCAGTTTTACAGTAATGTGATTGAATTAGATTATTGCGAACCAGTGACTTATAAAATACTGTACACATTGTGTGCCTGTATTATATGAATCACAGTGTGAGTCAGAAGGAAGATGACTGTGAAGTGAGTCAAGGGGTTGTGCTGGCTGCCATCTGGAGGGGGTCAGACAGTAGAGGGTCACCAGGGATGGACTCCCAATGGTGGCATTTGTTTCTCAGGAGGGCAGCATCTTGACGCTAGAGAGCCACTAGGGATAGGGTCCCAGTAATTACCACTTTTCTCTGGGGGACAGTGGGGCAACAGAGTGCCAACGGGGACATGCTTCTGATAGCCACACTTGATGTGAGGGATTAACAGGTGTCACACTGGAGCTGAGCTCCCAGTAACACAAATAAATTACATTATACAATGACGTCAATAAATCTAGCATCCTGATTGATCAGACTGCCAAAGACTTAGTGTATATCACAGCTGCTCGTTTTTTTTGTCAGCTAAAATTGGGTGACTCCCTAAATTTATGCAACTTTTTGCCAGTTTGCTGGACATATGTACCTTGATCTTTGAGTGCCTGACATTGATTAGATAGTGGTAACAGAAGACAAACCACCACCCTGTCTCTTTTGACACTTTGTCTACCCTTTATTAGGGCACAGTCTATGTCACTGTTATCCTCATCATTATCCACTCCCATGTCATTGATATTTCGTTTTCTTCTTTCTCCCCCAGCAAACTGTTTCCAATGAATGGACTGATTTCCCACTCATATTATCCTTCCATACTGCCTCCCCTACTTCAAGTAGTTTTAGGAACTGTTGTGTCTTGACCAGGATTTTCCCCCACCTCAAATATCAGGTTTTGGACATCAATTGTGTGGTGCCCCTATGGTGGTAAAAAGGGATGTTAATGTGTGCTGGATCTCCTCAAAAATATAAAATGGTAAATAAAGCAACTGTGTTGTGATGACACCAATAACTTGCACACAAGAAAGTGGATATAGTGGAGTGTTGTTTTGTATAGAATTCCATCCCTTTCAAAATGCTGTTCTACCAATGTTCCAGGGTCATGAAATGTGATTCTACCCTACTGTGGTAGAACAGCATTCTAGAACCTCTAGAGACTGCATGAGTCAGTTTCATTTTGAAAGCAAAAGAACTCACAAAGCACATATTTTACACAGTACTATACACTATAAAAAATACAGGATGAGCAACTCTATGCACAGCCAGTGTGTTATGCCACTTCGGGGTTCTGATTCCCATGGACCTCTCGAGCAAAAAGGGAATCAGAACCCCTCTGTGGCAGAACACACTGGTTCTGCATAGTTGCCCATCCAGTATTCTCTATGTTGGCACCAAACAAAGAGAGGTGGGAGTCAGAAATAGATTCCAAATGCCTGACTGGCTTTTTTCCACACAAACGGGAAAAGAGAACATGGTCACAGGAAACTATTATCACTAATCTCCTGTATGAGGAGAACTCTAAATCAAACAACTGTAACAGCTCCACTTTAAGAACAAGCTATCTACTAAAATCAGTGAATCACTTTGCAATCTCTAATACTACCCTGAGGTGTACCTCTACCTAGGGCCCATTACCTAGAGTACTCCACTCTAAGGAACTCTAAAGCATGTCACTACAAGACTCTACATATGTCATAAAAGGCAGTTCGTGCATGGTTGAGCTTTCTCTGTCGTCAACAAAAACTGGGATGTGGGATATGGAACACAAGGGGGACAACTTGGCTGACTGGCTAGAATGAGCTAAAAACTAAGGGAATACAGACAGAATTTTGAACAGGCCATGAGTTCCCGGCCACACCCCACCTCTCTAGGGTTGCCAGAATTTAGGAACAACACAAAGACTTCCTTGGCTCAAAACCCACTGAAGGCCGCTGGAACTGAAACACAACAGACCCGGGCACAGTCCGCTTCTGGACTGACGGAAGAAGAAGAAGATGCTGAACAACTGGCCACAGCCCACTTCTGGACTGCTGGGAGAAGAAGGAGATGCTGAACAATCAGCCACAGCCTGCTTTTGAACTGCCAGGAAACAAAGAAGATGCAGAACACCCTGCCACAGTCTGCTTCTGGACTGCCGGGAGATGAGGAAACTGCAGAACACCCTGCCACAACCCGCTTTTGGACTGGGCCCCTAACTGGCTGTGGGACTAGTGTTTCCTCTTTAACAACTCAGGCCCCTTTAAGAACTGTCACAGGCCTCCCCTGCTAGGCCACTTTAAGGACTGGCACAGACCTCCCCTGCTAGGCCATTATAAGAACTGGCACAGGCCTCCCGTGCTAGGCCACTTTAAGAACTGCCACTGGCCTCCTCTGTTAGGTCTCTTTAAGAACTGACACAGGCTTCCCCTGCTAGACCGCTTTCAGAACTGGCACAGGCCTCTTCTGCTAGGCCACTTTAAGAACTGGCACAGGCCTCCCCTTCTAGGCTGCTTTAAGAACTGGCACAGACCTCCCCTTCTAGGCTGCTTTAAGAACTGGCATGGGCCTCCCCTTATGAATATTCAATAGCTCCCATGCAGATCCTCTATCCAAGACTCCTCCCCTGAGTGTCGCTGTGCCCTGAACACAAAGCTATATAAATCTGGCCCCACCCACTCTTGGCCATCGGACGCTACACTGAGTGTTTAGCTCTAACAAGTGGAAAATATAACAGACACTTTTGACTCTTATTCAGGTGGTCAGCACTTAGCTGGCATGCTGCCCCTGACTCACTGCACCAAACCAGGTCGAGGAGATGCTGAATCGGGAGATGGGAGGAGTTTCTAGCAGAGGGAGGGTTTTGGGAAACTGGGTGGTTGTCCGGGGACCTTGCGAGGTCCTGACTGACTCAAAGATTCTGCAGCACTGATAACACTGCCTCTGAGGGACAGAAAGTTCTATTTTTTTTAAATAAACAAACAGGGCACCAAGCCCTTTCTGGGGAAAACAGAATGCCTTTTCTGGAGTCTGACAACACCGTGGACCAAATGACACATTCAGCATTGCAGTCTTCAGTGACTGGAGGCAGAGAAGCACACAAGAAAGTTCTCAGGGACAGCTTCAGCCCTCCTGCTAGCACTTCTCATCCCTCCTTACTTTCTGTGTCCTCTCTCCTCCACAGTCACCATGATACTTCCTTTCAACAGATACATTTTCAAAGAGCAACACTGCATTCTGATTCTGGCACTAGAATGCTGAGCATGTGCAGCTCAGCACAACATTCTACCCTGGGCACAGTATTGGCACTGCAATACTTGCTTGGCAATTCAGGCTATTTACACACATTTTAAACATGCTTGTGCTGGATGTACCTAAAAACTTGGGCACCTGGACATTTCTAGAGCACCTCTATACTGTACTAGAACACCTTATAAGGGCTTGGCACCTTTCATGCTATTGGGGCATCTCCTATTTTTTCTTTCTGTTGTGCCCCCAACTTTGGGGCACTACACTTGTAAGGCACTCTAGTTCATGGATCTGGTCCATTTTCCTCATTCTAGCCCTTAGAGTATTGACTTCTCTTTTAAGTTCAGTTGTACTGTATGTCTACATTTAGTACATCAAATATGTTTTTGTCCTCCTCCACCTCATCCTCTGTGTACATTCTACATACCTTGCACATGTCCATTTTACTCAGATAATTCAGTAACAAAGTTTAAAATTGTTCAAGAAGTCTTGATCTGGACAGAGCCTTTTGTCCTCCCTGGCAGACACCAGCAGATGCAACCTTGCTGACACTCACACAGGTGTCTGAGTTTATGGAGGTGAAACTGGAAGTGCCCTACTGCCTAACTTCCAGATTCAATGGGTATCTTAAAATAAATAAAAATGTGTTTTGGTTCAATTTACAGGCTCCCCCCTGCCCCAACACTAGTAGCCTGTAACTCACCATTAACAGTAGCTTTTGGAGCCCATTAGAAGGGCTAAAAGCAAGCTTCCCTCCATGAAGGAACACTGCCCTACCACAGTCCCATGATGCCTTGGTGATAACAAGGGGACAGCACTGAATCAAAAGGGAGTTAGAGATAGGAGTAGAGGTTTGGTTGTATACAGCAGAAAAAGAGATTAGACAGAGATTATTCACACAGATTTAGGTTTATGCAGCCTCACAGTCTGCCCACAGCCTAACATGCTCGCACAGTCATCTGGGTTTAAAACAACAAAATCAGAAATGGTCGACCATGGCCTTCTCCTGGACAACCTCATGAACTTGCACATATCTGAAAATGTCATTAAATGGATTGGAGGCTACCTCCCCAGCAGATCTCAGAAAATTAACATCAACAGTCACTTTTCTGCTGAATGTCCAATTAAATATTGGATACCCCAGGGCTCCATCCTGGGCCTGCTCCTTTTCTCACTCTTCATCAATAACCTCCCTTCCATCTGCCAAACCACCCAACTAGTCCTTTACGCTGATGATGCGGCCCTCTACTGCAGCAACACTAACTTGGATACAATGTTCAGTAATTTGCAGGTTGACTTCAGCAAGCTACACACTTGGTTCTCTGCCAAAGACATGGTTCTCAACTACAAGAAGACCAAGTTTATGATCTTCTCTGGCCCAAGAAAAGCCCCAGTCATGGGTCGATCCCTCTTAGACAATCTTGGTAATATCATAGAACAAGTCTGCGAATTCAGATACCTTGGACTGTACTTAGACCCTCACCTAACCTTCCTTATCCATATTACCATCCTCATCAAGAAAATCCATATGAGGCAAGGTCTCTTATACTGAATCTGAAAGTTCCTTATTCCTGTCTCCAGACTACCCCTCTCCAGCTCCCTTCTCCTACCCCTCCTTGATTATGGCTCTATTGTCTACTCCCCCGCAACTCATCCCTCCTTTTCTCCAAACTCAGGACTACATACAATAATATTGCACACTTCATGACCGGTCTTCCCTGGATGACCCATCACTGTACCCTCTATGCCTCCCTCAACTGGCTCACCCGTGAAGGCAGGTTCCAACTTGAAATGCTCTCTTTCCTACACAAAGTTCACTGTAACCTGCTGCCAATCAGTGTTAACTCCCTTTTCTACTTTTTGGTTCCCAAGCACAGTACAAGAAGGGCCTCCTGTCATATCTTTGACACCCCTTTTTACCACACCAAGCATGCATAGTACTCTATCGTGTACAAGGTCCCTATGTTTTACAGTAAACTGCCCCCTGAACTTCAGATCTGTAGTTCAATTGGCTCTTTCACTCCTCCCTCAAGGACCACCTCCTCCAATCTACCACTTGTGCCTGCCCCAGTAGGCAACTCCCCCGAATATCCGCCAGCCCCTTGAGTTATCTTAGAGTTTATATGTTTCTGTACAGTATATAGACTCTATTGTTGTGTGCTGTTTTTTTAATCTAGATGATCGTGTCATATATACTGTTCCCTATTATAAATATCATAAAATATTGCAAATATTGTTTTTACCTTTTTCTTAGTATTATCGAATTTATGTACCACTGGACGTTTGTGAAAACAGGCATTTTTCCTCACATACTTTCCAGTATAAAAAAAAATAAATACAAATGTAAAGAATTGTCCTGACACTTAAATTCCAGTTTCACAGAGTATCTTAAAACAAATAAATATTAGTTTTGGTTTGATTTACAGGCTTCCTCCAACATTAATAGCCTGTAACTCCACTTAAAAGTACATTTTGGGGCTCTCACAAGGGCTAAAAGCACATTTCAATACACAAAAGACCACTGCTCCACCACAGTTCCACAATGTTTTGGTGATACCAAGGAGGCAATGCTGAATCAAAAGGGAACTGAGAGGATTTATTTTTCTTTTTGGTTACATAGAGTAGCAATACAGAATAGGAGAGGATTGCTCACACAGATTTAGGGTTATGCAGCCTCATTGTCTACCCCCAGCTAATATTAGACTTGGCATGGTAGCACCAGTATAATTAGGGCTGAGCAACAGGTTTTATGTTAAACTCCTAATTTTGCACCTCAATACCTTTGGCAGTGTTTGATGAAATTGGCTGAAATTTTGCATGCATTGTCTAATGGGCAAGGTCTAAGAATTTGGAAAGTTTTGCAGTGGCAGCTTGTGCATTTTCTGATATCCAATATATGGAATTTTCCTGTGGACATCTAATTTTTTTTCCTATACCTAACATGGGTTTTTGCTTTTGCTCTCATGTACAGCCTACACAGAATGGAATTTTTTTGGAAACTTTCCTTTAGGATAGGAATATATTGTGCCAAAGTAGTGCCTTTGGAAGGCTTTGTGAAAAAATATTAAAGGGTTCCAGAATTATAAGGATTTGAACCTGTTTCATCCAAAATGCGTCAGGCGATAAGTGCTTTGTTATGCCTTAAATTAAAATATTATTCATTTTTCTGAGACCTGTGCCCTTGTTATTTTGAGGCTGGTGTGTGCAGGTCTTTTTTGTAATAGTTATAAGCATTTAGAGCTTTCTTTTTTTTTTGCTGTTCTGAGCATGCTCAGTAGGGATTTTGGGATAACGTGTTGATATGACATGAAACATTTCGTGTCACAGACAATTTTCGTTTTCTCACCACTTGCTTCTCACAGGATGAAAAATAATTTCATGTCATGACAGCCATCATCTTGTTCCCCCAATCTAAAAAACATGGAAACTACATACAAATTGTGTAATTTTGAAAAACAAACAGCAGAACTTAGCTAAACAGGACCCTTTTAGCTAACTTCTGGTGTTTGTTAATTAAAACAAGGGCCAGAAATACCTTTTCTGGGCACCCTAAAATCCAGAGTGCCCAGCTCAGTGAGAGGATCAGTTGACCTATGTTCTCTGTATGAGGACAGTGGGACTTTCTTGAATGCTAAAGTCGCAGCTGCAGTCGTGCTGCCGGCTTCAGTTGAAGCAATGAACCGATGATCTCCTGTTCTCTCTGTCTCTCTCTTTCTCTCTCCCTCTCTCTCTCTCTCTGTCCCTGTCTGTTTCTGTTTCTCTATCTACCTAGCTAGCTACCAAGCTAATTAAAAGGACACTGTCAGCTTCTTCTAAAACATATGCATAATTTGTTTTAGTTAGCATGTTTACATTATATGGCTTCAAACATGCATCCAATACTTAAATGCCACCGGACATTAATGAAAACCTTGTAGAAATCATTTTTTAAATTCAAGAATAGCCTTCAAGTGAGCCCCCTTAGAAGGCTGCTGGCCGATGATCCCATACATCTACAGCGCCAAGCCATGGGAAAATTCGTTCATGTGCAAGTTTGCATATTTTGAAGTATCTGAACAAAATATACCCACTGCTGGCATTTACCTTGCATATGAAGGTACTATATGTTTTTTGGGAAAATCAGTGCTCTAACTAAGCAATAAGACACAATGGGGGGGTGCATTGAACAGATCTGACTGCACTCCCTAGGATGTAGTAAGGCATGAGGTCACAGGCCAGCTGCCTTCAGATCAGAAAAAGGTTCTGCGATTGGCAAGCAATGGAAGGGTGCTGCACAACTGAAAAAGGCAGCAAGCCCTACAAATAACACAGTCAAATAAGCTCTGGCAGAGCCACTATGACTGTGAATGCATTAACTAGAGTGCTCTAAAACTTCCTATATATACACACATGCAGCGTAGTAATGAGGCTTCAGTGGAGGAATCTATTTTTAACACACTATTATGTTGTTTGGTAGCAAAGAAGAAATCAGCCGTTTTCTGAACACAGTATTTTATTGCTGCTCCACTGGATCAGCACTCTTTGCTCAAGCTATGCCTAGTGCAGATTCTACAGCACTGGTCCTGGTCTAGTGATCTGGGTTTTACCCATACCACACTGCATGTGGCTTAGTGACATACTGTACAGATGGCTGCAGAGACTAACCCATTGAAGGTTGGAGTTTCAGAAAACCATTATGCTAAAAATATCAAGACTCACTCCCTCCCTCCCTCAACCCCCAGTCACAGTTAATCCTCTACCAAAGTCATGCTTAAATACTGGTGCCTCTACATCTACGCCACTAAGCTTTTAATTCCAACATGCTTCTTCTGCTGCTGTGAGTTCCCCCATCTGTGAAGTCCCATTCTGCTTGTGGTAGCCCCCCTCACCCGATAATTTTCCAAGGAGCAGCTCTTTACACCATATCAACTAAATTACTGCTAAACTCTTTATTTAAAAACATTTTGTTAAGAAATTTTTGTTTTAGTATATCCATGGTCAGGAAAAATGAATTTGTAAAAGAAACCAAAATCTCCATTTATCAGTTCACTGAATCACAATACAGCATTTTATGAATTTTTCAGATTCTATGTGTAACCTACAGTAAGTCAAACAGAAATTAGATACACAAATGCCTACCTATTTGCAAGTGAAGCAAATATGGTTATTATCATTCAGTTGTACATACAGGCAGCATAGTAATGAGGTTTCCAAGGAGTATAAACTCACCAGGAATGTTAGAAAAAATGACCCCTCCACATTCATTCACAGGTGTCAATGAATGTATTTGTTAACCATGCTGGTTCATCTTCTTGCTTCCCTCATGGTAAAAATGTGAAACTACATTTGTGTTATCTTAAATGAGTGATACATAGTTTGTCCAGGGGGCTGGCAGCTCTGATAGTTGTTCCAGTCTTTCTTTTCACTGATATAAACTGAGCAAGGAAAAAAGTAAGTAGGAAAAAAAACAGAATTTTGTTTCTACAAGTAGTTGTTAATTGCAGCTGGTATTTTTAACACATGCAAGTCAACTCCACTTCTCAAACTTAAAAAGAAAAATACACTTCATCACAGACTGTGTTTACCAAGTAGTGTGCCCATGATTAAAATAATTTGAACCCCATCCCCCAAAAAATGTGCTCTCACATGAACCTGCATGATTTATCTGTAAAGACAATTAAAAAATGTATTTCTAAATGCATTTCTAACACCAATGTTTTCAAGGCTTTGAAACTACTAAAAAGACAAACTCTCTCTCTCTATAGATACTGTAGATAGATAGATAGATAGACAGACAGACAGACAGACAGACAGTTAGATAGATAGATAGATAGATAGATAGATAGATAGATAGATAGATAGAATATGGTAAACAAATATTGTTAATCCCAAAAGCTGAACTTTGTTTTTAATATATAAATGTTTAAGGAATACCTGAAAGCTGTCTATTTTCCTTGGAAGCTGTAGTTTCAAACACTTCTTAGGACACCAGGTGACTCTGATAATCATTTGTTCCAAGGGTTTTTAAGTCAGTTTGAAGGTATTAAGTACATGTTGTTCTCCTATTCCTTAACAAAATGCAGGGACTCCACAGACTTGTTCTGTTCCTTGGTCCAGATCCCAAACTAGTGACTCTTCTTTCAACATGACAGATCCACCTCATGCCCCTCCCACATTGTGCTGTAACATTTTACTGAAATACAACTTTTATTTGAGTGTAACCTTTTACAATATCTAAGCAAATGCTTTTCTACTTAAATATAACCTTTTACAAAATTTAGTTAGCTGTCTTGTGATGAAAGCTTCTCACAAGATCTAGTTAAATGCTTTGTGATGCTTTAGTCTTGTGATATCAACATTAAATGTCCTGAAGGACACTTTATCAGGATAATGTTTATGAATAACATGTTTACCAGCACATTTATGAATAACATGTTTTCAAGCCACACAGTCTATAAATAACTTATTTTGTAGAAAAATGTACATCACTGCTTAAAATAGACATGTTCATTGTTTTATGATTGGTTTATACTGGGGTGTTGGCTTTTTCAAGATAACAGTTTTATATATAAGCACTGCATGTGAACTGAATGAACAGTACCAAACTTGAAGCAAGAATACATATATTGAAGTTCATGTGAAACTCACAAAAAACAAAATAAACCAAAGGGAAACATTAATTTGGTGTGGTTTGAATTATTTGAAGATAGAAAACACAATGCAGCCATCTTTTTACCTTACACACATGAATAAAAAAAGGTGGGATAGATCTTTTGGAGCTTCTTGGGTGGAGGTGGGGTAGATCTTACTTCCCCCAAAAAACAATGCTGCCTCCCACTACTCAGGTTCCAGTTCTTGTACCACCCATTTAAGAAAGAAAATAGTACCCAGCAACCATTGACTAACATGAAAGCATATTTATTTGAGGGCGAAAAACATTTCTTGGAGGAGGGTAAGGTGGAAGAGACTATTTACATCTTCAGTCAGTTCCACGGACAGAAAACATGACATCGCTTCTTTTGTACATGCAATACTCCTGTTGGCTCCACCCACAGTCTCAAAAAGCAGTATGCACTCTTTACCTTTTGGAAAAATTCTAGGTCCAGGCAAATGAAGAGTTCAAATAAGTTTTTTATTAACAAGTCCTGGACAAAGGTTCCACAGAAAAGCACTCCAAGCTTGCCCCAGCACTTTGACTCGCAATGAGTCTTCCTCAGGTGGTCCCTTGAGGAACACTCATTGTGAGTCGAAGCACTGAGGTAAACTTGGAGCACTTTTCTGTGGAACTTTTGTCCAGGACTTGTTAATAAAAAACTTATTTGGAACTCTTCATTTGCCTGGACATGGAATTTTTCCAAAAGGTAAAGAGTGCATACTGTTTTTTTGACTGTGTCAGCTACCTTCAGCCATGGAAGTGTGGTCAGATCTGTTCAATGCACCTCCTGGAGCATCTTATTGCACTTATAAAATGGGTATTTTTATTTAAATAACTTTAAAAGTCTAAAATATGTTTAAATATGAAAACTGATATTTGTCTTCCTTTCTTCCTAAAATAGTCCTTCTGCTTTGTATTTTTGTTTTTGCTTTCTGAAATTTATCCTAGTGCAGTGCCTGTACATGTAGTTCTTGTAGTTCATGTCTAGTGATACCCTCTCCCCACAAAACTATTGATGAGATACCAATATTGGTGAGAAACCAGAATATTTTAGGGATTGTGCAAAGATAAACAGTGATTCATTAGTGTACTGAGAGCGAGCAAGACCATAGTCATAAAATTGGACATATCAAGTAAGGGAGACAGATCTTGTACTGAACCATGAGAGAGAGAGAGAGAGCATTGGGATAAAGAACATGCATGTTTGCAAGATAGCACCAGTAAGAGTCAATCAGTACTAAACATGTTCTCTACTTGGACACATTCTGCGCAGGGTATTAAAATTTAAATATTAATTAAAGAAAAGGCTTTTAATTTTGCAAAGAGCAGTGAGACAGTAGTGCAACTAGCAGCACAGAAAGCAGGAGATCCTGCTGCAGCAGCAATAGCATAACCAGCTGCACACACAGCGAGACAAGAAGTAAATACATTTTCTATTTAAATTTTTAATGTGATATATGTGTAGGCCTAACATTCCTTGTAAAATGTCGGCAAATATGCTTACTGAGGGCTTTTGTACTTAATGATGTTTTCCTTGCCAAGACAGAAAAAAATGGCAGCATTTGAAAAACTGAGGGTTCTTATGGCATACTCATTTTGTTTTTAGTACTGCAGTCATGGTTTTGAGAACTTGTTTTTACCTGTGCATCAAACAGATTTGATGCACAGGTAACAATCAATCAGAATGCAGGATTATCTCCCTTTCCTTTAACTCATGTTTATTCACAGTTTTAGGGATTGAAGCGTGATTCAAGTTATGCAATATTAACGCTTATGTGCACTCAGATTCACAGCATTAATTTCAAAACAATGAATAAACATGATTAAGCACTCATTTTCCAAAAGACATAGGGCTGGATTCACAAGGCGTGGATGCAAGGCTTGTGTCAAGCCTTTGTCCACCCAGTGCTTTTGCCAACCACCCTGCAGCACATCAGGCACTTATTCACAAATATGACTCTTGTAACACTGTACCATTTACGGAGGTTTGTGCCAGATATGGCACAATCCCTGTATTAAGGCAGCAGCAGTAGACTAGTGAAAAGCTGGTCTAGCATTAGTTTGGGGGTGCGCCAGCTGTGAATTCAACTTTCATCCAAGGACCACCTCAAGCCCCATGTGCCCTGAGTTGGCACACCCGGGCTTGCACCGGTCCAAACCTGTTGAGAATGGGGTCCTTTCAGTGCCATCATATGCCAGGTCAATACTAGCATTAGTACATTTTGTTCAAATACTTCAAAATATGCAAACTCACACACACAATAATGAGTTTCCCAGCAGCTCTGCATCTTCTGAGGCGAACTGCTTGAGATATATTCCTTACTAAAAAAATTATTACTATCCATTGCTTTGCCATGGACTGATATATCAGTCTAGAATTACTAGGCATTCTAATTATGCTGGCAGCCTAAGGGCAAAAAGGTTTTAATTAATGTCCTGTGGCATTTCAGTATTGGCTGCATGTTTGAAGGCATATAATGTAAACAGACTAACAAAGACAAATTATGAATAGGTTTAAAAAAATCTGGCAGTGTATTTTTAGAATTTTTCATAAGTGAACCAGGGTGCCCACCCCTGGTGCCACCAAACAGTAGCCTAGCACTGGGATGCCCAATTCCCAGTGTCAGAATGTGAATGTCCCTGCAATAAAATAAGCCATTCCTCACTGAATAATTTTTTTTACCTGTAACAAAGAAAATGATAATAAGCACAGACTGACACGCTAAACAGTTCACTGGGGATCTGTGTTTAAAAGGCATGGAGTAGCAAGAAATCAGAAATCAACGTGATCATGTCAGAAAGCTCCAGTACAGAAAGTTTATTAAGTGTGGACATCAGAAACAGTGACATGCTCCTATCCTGGGAAGCTGCTGTATGCATTTCTTTATCCAGAATATTGGTGTCATACCCACTTTCCCAGAACCTTGAATACATTTTGCTAGCATGCTTTTCATACTCAGCTAGGGAAGAACAATTTCTACTAAGGCGTAAAAACTGCCCATAAGGGATGGACCTGATTAATGAATGAGGATGTGCACTCTGGGCATGGAACACTGCATTCCCTGCTGTTTCTTTTCTGTAGTTCACACTTGAAATTAACTCATTTGGGATTACAAAGTGAATTTATAAAGCTAATATGAAGCAATAAAAAAAAAATGACAGAAAGAAGAATGCATTGCATAAGCTTCAAATGGGCTTTCCTTTGTGAAATTGCAAAGTATTGAGAAATTGCATACATGTTCTTCAATCAAGAGTAAGAGTTGTAACACGTAATGACTTTCATACGTTTTCAATTGTGATTGGTTGTACTTTCTTTTTAATCTCATTATCTCCAAGGTGTATGTATTTAGCAGTTCACTAAGCACTCAGACTCCACCCCCTTGATGAAGAGGGTGATTCCCCGAAGCACCGGGGAATTTCTGATGTCCACTTAATAAACTTTTGTATTGAAGCTTTGAAGTGATTGCATTTTGTTTTGCTTTTAACAAAGAAATGGTTCCCAGCCAATCTGTCTGTTCACACACATCCCCACCCACCCCACCCTGACCTCCCACTCAGCAGCCACCATCCCACACACCCACATTCACCTGAACATTTCCCATGGTATAGATCCACTCTCCGATCAAAGACATGTTTTGCTGCTGGAACTGGCGATTGCAATATAAGAAGATAAGTAAGTCAGGTTTAATGTATTTCAATGAGGTTAGAACTTTTATTATTTTTTTTAAACTGAATAAACTTTATTAAAGAAAGCAGTAACAGGCTGTACATACTGTATTCCAGTAATCCAGTAATACAAATCCAGAAAATGAACAATACTAAGTTCCAGTAAAACAAACATTTTACATACCTCCCCAATCCTCAACAATCCAAACCACCAGCCCCCAGTCCTCCACCCCCTCTCGCCACTGGGAGAGTACCAAGTCATCCCACCCAACTGAGTCATAGAGAGTGGACCCAAGACAGATCAATAGTCACAAACTATTGTAAAGACCCATCAAGACGATGAGGCCCCACAATCATACAGTTAAAAGAATATACAAAGGTTCCCAAATATGTTTATATTTATGAATCTTGCCTGTCATGTTAGCTGTAAGGTGCTCAGCTTGAAGGGCGAACAGTATCTCCCTGTACCGTTCAATAAATTGAGGCCAACTCTGGCCAAGCCAGTGCTGAAGAATGACGTTTTTTGCACACGCCACAATCAGGGCCATATTTGGCCTCTGATTACCAATCAAGGTACCAGTATAGTCCCTCAGAAGACATATTTCAGAAGGAAAGCCTCAAACAACCCAAGCAAGGGGTCCAGGCATGTTTGAATTGACTTCCAAAAGGGAATCACTGTCTCACAAGACCAAAGGACATGAAATAAGGAGCCAGGTTCTTTACCACAACTGGAGCAAATATCAGTGGGTAGCTTACCCATTTTATGCAGCTTACCTAGAGTATAATACAAGTTATGTAAAATCTGGAACTGCATAAAATGGTACCTATCCCACTTTATGTACTTATACAAGTGTTTCCATATCTCAGGCCAGTTCCATGAAACATTAGTGGTCAGGAGTGCATGGTCACAATAATAGAACCTGGGGCCCTCAGGGTTAATCAGACAGTCCCTCAGAGAGCGATAACAGTATGAAATATAATGAGAAATAAGGGCATCAGTAACAAGAGGAAAAACAAAGTTCCCCATTGCACTATGCCACTTCACCAAAAAAGTGAAGGAGCATATGCAACACCTGAAGGTAACAGAAACAACAGGAGGATGACCAATGGTATAATCAACTAGCTTCCTGCAAAGACAGTAGTTTTTGGGATTAAACCAGGTCAGTTATAGTAGTGACACCCATATGGGGCCAAAACTATTCAGAAAGCATCCACCAAACTATCTGCAAATTAGGGTTCCCAAACAAAAGTTGAGAGATATCTTTATAAGGCCAGATTTTTAATAAAAAACATAACTGCAAATTAACTTGGAGGGATGCTTCCAACCGAGTGCCCACAGTGCTTGAGGGAGCTTCTTCCGGGGAAGGTATAGAAGCAATCTGATGTCCAGAGTGATGCTGGAGCACAGAGAGCACTCTATGTCCACCCAGTGTGGGAAATAGGGTTCTCAAAGGTCTTCATTGGATGATCCAAGCCAGTAAGAAAATCTGATACAGTGCAATTCCAGATAGTACAGAAAAGGATTAGGAACCTGCAGAGAACTTTTATTTATAACTTTCTCATTTTTATATATTTTAACACCAACTTTTCAACATGGCCTTTTTGGAACCCACCTCACAACCAGTGGCTGTGGAATTATGCAAATCTGACCCAAAAGGCAATTGTGCAGTCACTTTCCAATATCAACTTTTGGGTAGGATTTAAAAAGTCTCCCTGCTGTTGTCCATGAGGTGGGGTCATACGAAGGCTATGCTGAAAATTTAGGGTCAAAATATAGTATGTAAAAATAACAAAATTATGAGCGTACATTGACATTTTTCTACGCATGCTCATAACTTAGGTACTTTACAATATTTTGACCCCAACAATTTTAGCATAGCCATTTTTTCACACCACCTCATGAATGTGACAGCTGTCATTTTTTAAATCCTAGCCAAAATGTGTGTTTGCACCTGTGGTATGGAATGATGTTTCAGCAAGGATTTTAACAGCTTCATCTATCGGGTTCAAGAGGTGGGGATAATAACAGGGCTATGCTGAAAATTTGGTGTAGAAGTATGGTAAAATGCCCACATTATGAAGAAACATTGCAATATTTCAATGTTCACTTGTAACTTTGCTAATTTTCAATATTTTAACTCCAAACTTTCAACAAACCCATTTTTCCGCACCAACTCATAAATGTGACAGATGTCATTTTTATGTTGTCTTGTGCATGCAGTGCAGACAACATATTGGGGTTACTTGAAGTGGAAGAGCAGGTTTTGGAAGGTGAAGTTGTGTTGTGGCCAGTGGCGCCACTGTTTTTCAGGGCTGGGTTCCGTGGAATGAATTAGATTGCATGCTGTCTATGACAGCAGTTGCAAAACGTGCCACCAACTTGAAACATTTTAGCCGCTGCAATGAGGGAGCAAACCCTCATTACAGGGTGTGCCTTGCCTGGTGTATCATTTCAATAAACATGGTGGGCAGTGGCTCGCCACCTTCTGCCCACCTCTCACAGTCCCTGAGAAGCCAATGTGGGGGGGTGCCCAATCCTCCTGTCAGCATATGTGACTCCTTTACTGATGTGATCTGCCTAGGGGGTGCCCAATCCCCCTCGGCATCATGCCTCCAAACACAGATATGCTTGCTAACGGGTGTGCTCAATCCCCCTGTTGGCATGTTAACCCCCTCCCCATTTTCATGCCGCTGTCCCACCCCGCTTGTGTGCCTAAGTGGGAACCCACTCCAGTGTGCCTAACATGCCCCCCAAAGAAATGTGCCACACTGGGAGCCCACCCCAGTGTGGCCAAACCTGTAAAAAAAAAAAAGAAAACAGTCCGCGATTAATTTTTTTATTTTTGTTACCTGAAACAAAGGAAATGGTCCCTCATTGTCCTGTCCTGTCCCCCAACCCACAGCCACCCTATGTGCACTCCACCTACCCACACACCCCCACCCCATACTTACCTCTGGAGCCTGGCACGACGATCTTTGGTGGACCGGGAACACGTCTGCACTCTTTAAAGACGACCGTGAACTGAAGAAGTGCCAGTAAGCTGTATAATGGCATAAATGTGTTTTTTTCCAACTTTGGTACATATCTTGGTCATTTTTGAAAATTTTGGCACCATATTTTCAACTTGGGGCTCTTGGGACCCCACCTCTGAATTCAGTCACTGTCATCTTGTTATTTGGTCCCAAAAGGTGATTTTGCGGTCGCTGCGTGGAATCGCCTTTCAGGACTGAGTAAAGAAACAACAGTGTGACTGTCCATGAGGTGGGCTCCCAAAAAGTCTATGTTGCAAATTTGGTGAAAAATTCCAAAAATGACTGTGTTACGAGTGCATATTGCACAGTTTCCACACATGCTTGTAACTTTGAGAATTTTTAATATTTTTACTCCAGTTTCTCAACATTGCCATTTTTTCACACCTCCTTATGAACAGTACAGCTGTAATTTTCCACAACCTGCCCAAAATGTGTTTTTGCACATCTGGCGCACAGTGGCGCAGTCGCTGTAGGAAAACAATGTTCGGGACACAGTAAGACAATCACAGTAACACTGTTCAAGAGCAGAGGCCCCAAAATGCTAATGTTGAAAATTTGGTGAAAAAATTCCACAAAATGAGCATGTTACAAGCATGCATTGCGCAGTTTCCATGCATGCTTGCAACTTCGAGAATTTTTAATATTTGTACTCCAGATTTTCAACATTGTCATTTTCTGTACCTCCTTATGAAAAGTACAGCTGTCATTTTCCACATTCTGCCCAAAATGCGTTTTAGCACATCTGGCGAACAGTGATGCAGCCGCTGTAGGAAAACAATGTTCCGGACAGAGTAAGAAAATCACAGTAACACTGTTCATAAGCAGAGGTCCACAAATGCCTATGCTAAACAGTTGGTGAAAAAATTCCACAGAATGACTATGTTACAAGCATGTGTTGCGCAGTGCCCACATACAGTCATAAGTTCAAGAATTTTTAATATTTTCACTCCAGATGTTCAACATTGCCATTTCTGCACACCTTTTTATGAACAGTACAGCTGACATTTTTCACATTCAGCCCGAAATGTGGTTTCGCACATCTGGCACACAATAGCACAGTTGCTGTGGGAAATCAACATTTGGGACAGATTAAGAAAATCATACTGCCACTGTTCATGAACAGAGGTCCCAAAATGCGTATGTTAAAAATTTGGTGAAAGAATTCCAGGAAAAGACTGTTGCAACTGTGTTGCACAGTTTTCATGCACGCTTCTAACTTCGAGATTGTTTCATATTTTCACTCCAGATTTTCAACATTGCCATCTCTTCACAGCTCATTATTAATGTTGCAGCTGACATTTTTATGTGGTACAGAATGGCACGGTCACTGTGGGAACTCAACGTTTGGGACACATTAACAAAATCACAGTGACACTGTTCATGAGCAAAAAGGTCCCACATGCTTTCATGAGGTGGGGTCACAAAAAGGCTATGTTCAAACTTTGTACTGCAAATACCAATAAACGCCGAGGGTGTTAAGGTTTCTAACCATAACGTACAGACTAACAGGTGTCAGGGTGTGCCTCTGGATTGTTGGCTGTAATGTTCATCCCTTTGCACCCCCACCCCCACCCTGCAGCCACTGACAGCCATCCAGGTGTGCCTTGGACTCTCCGGACCCAAAGTTCACTCCATTCTCTGATGCTGCACCCATCTCAACATATCTCCTTATGAAATGGGGAGAGCGTAAGGCCTGACTACTCCAAGGCACAACGCAACACTTGTCAGAGTCTGCAGGGTAGGGTTAGGTGAAATGGCATAAGCGTTATGGCTAACCACCCAAAGGCACACCCCAATGTCTGTTACTCTCTGCAGGATGGGGTGGGGTTGACGTTGGTTCCATACTTCACTGCCATTCCTATTATGCATCTCTCTAATGACTGCACTACCAATGCCAATGCCAGCAAGACAACATTCGGCATTGACAATGCTTGTTTAAATCCTGGACAAGGTATGTTTTCACACTTGTGGTGTGAAATGATGTTTCAGCCAACATACTATACATTTTTTATTTATTTAAAGTGTAGTGACCAGGAGAGGCACACTGAGCCAAGGCTCATTTCCAGGTGCAACCCTGGGGATAGGGAAGGGGAAGAAAAAAAGCTAATTACAATATTGTGAGAGAAACAAAAGTTGAGGTAGTTTCATTAAGCACAGAAATCAATAAATAAGAAAAGATACATAATAGCAGTTCCGGTGTCAGAGTGGGAAAGGAGAAGGTCAAAGGTGTTAGGGTCTCTAGAACAAAGATGGTAGGACAAGTGAGTGGAAGGCGAGAGGAGGGAGGCCACATGTCATGTTTATAAGAGTAGTAATCTTGAAAATTTGGAGTAAAAAAAATGTATAATTATTAAGAAACTTTCTGTGTAGTGCCAGTCTTCACACCAACAGATATGCTTTGTGATCTCTTGCCAGTGAGCTTGGTTCAGAGGTGAGCTCAGTGACCCAGCCACATGGGGTGAGGGTGGGGGTATGGGACAGTTAAGCGACAACCCCCAGCCAGAGAATGAAAGCTGCAGGGTTGCCCACATGGGGCTGGGTACCATCTAGTGAAGACAAAAACATAGAAAGTGATGGCAGAAGGGGACTGCAAGGTCCATCTAGTCTGCCCAAGAACCTACCAGGTGCTATTCCCCTTCCCCTCCCTTGCCTTTCCGTATGCTACCTTTATGTCTATCCCATGCATTATTGAACTCGGTTACCATTTTGGCCCCTATTACCTCCTTGGGTAGTCTATTCCATGGGTCCACCGCTCTTTCTGCAATGAAGAACTTCCTTGTATTACTTCTGAACCTCCCTCTCTTCAGTCTTATGTCATGCCCTCTTGTTCTCCCACTCTCTTTCAATTGGAAAGCTCCTGAACGTTAACCTTATTTATACCCCCCATATATTTAAAGGTCTCAGTCATATGGCCCCTCTCCCTCCTCTGTTCCAGGGAGTACATGTTGAGTTCCCTCAGCCTGTCCTGGTATGCCATATGGTGCAGTCCCTGAATCATTTTCATGGCCCTCCTCTCCACCGTCTCGATTCTGTCAATGTCCCTTTTGAGGTGTGGTCTCCAGAGCTGTACCCAGCACTCCAAGTGGGGGTGCACCAGTGCCCTGTAGAGTGGTAACACCACCTCCCTCCTGCAACTCGTGATTCCCTTCCCGATGCAGCCCAGCATGCCACTTGCCTTTAGTGCTGCATTTTCATACTGTTTACCCACTTTCAAGTCTTCTGATATAATGACCCCTAGGTCCCTCTCCTGGCTGGTGGAGGCTAGCTTCTCTCCTCCCTGGTAGTAATCCTCTTTGGAATTGTTTCTACCTAAGTGCATGACTTGCACTTTTTGGCATTGAATTTCAGCTGCCATGTTTCTGACCACTTCTCCAATTTCTTCAAGTCTGAAGTCATACTCCTTACACCCTCAGGGGAGTTCACTCTGTTGCAAATCTTGATGTCATCAGCAAATAGACACACTTTACCTTCCAGTCCATTTGCAAGGCAATGTCTGCTATGAACACATTGAAGAGTAGGGGACCCAACACCGAACTCTGTGGTACCCGGCTGGTCACCTCCCTTGCAGCTGAAAATGCCCCATTTACCTGAACCCTCTGAGTTCTTCCTCTCAGCCAGCTACTCATCCACCCAGCCATCTCCCTGCCCACCCCCATGTAGTCCAGCTTCCTTACCAGCCTTCTGTGTGGAATAGAGTTGAAGGCTTTGCTAAAGTCCAGATAGACAACATTTTCCACCGCTCCTTGATCTACTATCCTTGTAACCCAGTCAGAAAAGTCAACCAGGTTAGTTTAGCAAGACCTGCTTGCCATGAACCCATGCTGTTTTGGGTCTTGCTGCCAACTGGATACAAGACATGTTATGATTCTCTGTTTAAGTAGTGTCTCCATCAGCTTCACTACCATCGACTTGAGGCTTACTGGACGGTAATTGCCAACTCTTCTTTTGGCATAGGGCCCTGCACCTCATTACAAGTGGGTGGCAGAGGGCCCTGTGCATTGGCTGACAGATGGACTCTTTGCCCTGCGTGTCTGTATCTGTGGTCACATGAAAGTGCAGGGACCAGAGAGTCCTGTCTTTTTCAACCCACTAGACAGCCCCATTAGTTCTTGATATCCATCACTGTATTGAAGTGCAGGGCCCTTCATAGGTGTATGGAGTCTTCCCTTACACAGAGTCCAGAGGACCCTGTTTGTCTTCATCTGTTCACATTGGTCCCAAAGTGACCTAAGTGAATGAGGTTACAATTCCACTATCTCAAAAAGAAAGGAATTTTTATTGCAAACAACTTCATTAATGCACCAGTTATGGCTCAAGGCAATGCCATGAAAGTAGAAAAATGTGGTGTTAGGGTTTCCAACCCTAATTCTCCATCCCACCCCCCCAAACCAGCAAAAGGAAAAAATATTAGGGTTTTGGGTCTTTGGAGTCTTGGCGAATCATTGGTGGGATCTTCCTTGGGGTTGTCAACCCTAATACCTACCCTGTTTCCTGAGCACACAACATCAGACATGATCTCCTTTCTTTACGCAGGGCCCTGTGTGAAGAATGCTATAACAGATTGTGTTGGCAACATGTGGCAAGTCATACTTCTCTACCTTTGAAGAGTGTGTCCCTCTGAGGCACTGGCTTGCAGCCATACCTTGTGCTTTGGACAGGAGGCTATGGGCTGGGGGGATGGGTGAGCATTAGGGTTGACAGCCCAAAGGAAGACCTCACCACCATTTTGCCAAGACACCAAAGACCCAAAACCCTAATGTTTTTTCTTTTGCTGCTGGGTGGGGGCACTAGGGTTGGAAACCCTAGCACCACATATCCCTAACTTCTGTGGCATTAACTTAAACCCTAAATGGTGCATTAATGATGTATTTTTTCACAAATAATGTATACATTATAGTGGCACTGTAGCACCATTATAGTTATGGTTGAGTAGGCTATTTAATGTTAAACTCCTACCTTTGCACTTTAATAGCTTCACAACCATTTTGATAAAGTTGAATACAATTTTGCATGCATGATTTGGCAATCAAGGTCTCTTGATGTGCAAAGTTTCATTTGGGTCAGTTGTGTGGATTTCAAGATCAAGGCAGTGCAAAAAGTGGAGAAATGGGGGCTTTTTTTGTTGTTGTCATCATTGCCTAGTGTACTGATTGTTTGGAATTCTGGTTTGAAA
The DNA here is from genome assembly GCA_016271365.2 of Neoceratodus forsteri. Classification (NCBI taxonomy): domain Eukaryota; kingdom Metazoa; phylum Chordata; order Ceratodontiformes; family Ceratodontidae; genus Neoceratodus; species Neoceratodus forsteri. Next base: position 474,859,554 of record CM057455.1, read on the forward strand.
TTCAGTTCTGAGTATACTCAGTAGGGTCTTTTGGACAGCCGCTTGATAGGAAAGGAGAATTTGGCCTTTTGAAAGAAGATTTCTCTTTTGTGAGGGGGTAATCCTCTTTCGTGAGAGAAAATTCTTCTTTTATATGGCAGTCATCTTGTTTCAATTTTTTCCAAAAAAAATATTTTTGAAAAACAATAAAAATGATATCTTGCAGAGACACCAAATTACGTATCTTGCTAAATGGGATCCCATTAGCTGGATTCTGGAGTTGTTTTTTCAGAAAAGGACCCAGAAATATGGTTTTAAAATATTTTAAAAATCCTCTTTCATAAGGTAATTTTCCTCTTTCATATGGCTCACAAAAGAGGACTAGGCTCATATAAAAAAAGCTTAGGTTTATATGAAAGAAGAAGTTGGACTTTGTTTTTTCATGTTCTTCTTTTGTATGATTCAGTCCTTTTTCTTGAGCTCACGAAAATCTCACAAAAGAGGATCAGTTCATGTAAAGGAAGAATCAGAATTTTTTTTTTTTGGCAGAATTTAACTTTAACAAGCCATAACTCTATCATTACTTGAAGTTAAGGGACAATCTGCATATCAAAAAAGGGTCTCATTGCATACTACAAGACTAACACATAATAACCCTCCAAAAGTTCAGGGACCATATAAAAAACATAAAAACAAAATTTCCCATAGGACAAGTCAAGGGACACTCTATATATCAAAAATGACTCCATGAGTACTACAAGACAAATATACTGTATAATACTCCCAAAAACATTCAGGGGCCATATAAAAATTAAAAGATTAAAATGCCCATAGGATAACACTGCAACTTTAGCAAACTGTAATTTTTGTTAATCTTTGAAGTTAAGGGGCAATCTGAATATATAAAGAAAGGTCGCAGTCTGTATTATAATATTACAAGACTAAATCCTATGGAATATGAACTGAAAATAGACATATAAAAACATTAAAAATTAAAAAACATTATCATAAAATAACACTGCAACTTTAACAAACCATGACTCTGTCAGTAGTTGGAGTTAAGGGACAATCTATATAAAAGGAAAAAAGATCCCAATCAGTACTATAAAAACTAACACATAATACCCCCAAAATATTAATGAGGTATGCACTGCACCCCAAAACTACCTCCAAACTTGGTAGTAGCCACGTACGGTGACATCAACACTCCTATCGGCAAAATCGACACTTTGCTGACAGGTCGCTGTGTTGGTATGCCTGAGACAGGGGCACATTGTCTCCCAGTTCTGCACCCCAACCCCGAATCAACTCTGACTGGAATTGAGAATCCTAAAGATGGGTGGCGGGGGCAGAGCGCCCCGCATGGGGGGGTTCAGCTGGCAAAGCCCCCCCCAATTAAAAAAAAAAAGGACTGGGAAACACACAGGAATCATGTAAATCACAACTTGCAGTTGACATGACTCCTGTCAGTGAGACGCCGGTCAAGAAAAGGGTTGTCTAACCAGCATTGTAGAGCCTCCAGACTTCACCATGGTGCCAAACCCATAATTCAACTTCGATCATCATCAAAAATTTCAAAAATGCACCAAATGTGAATCTTATCTTGGACCACAAGCATAACAACTTATAGACCAAACCAACAAAAATGTACTGACTTATGGCTAAAAAGCTGAAATACACATTTTTGCCCATATACAATACATTCAATCACCAGGAGTTAAGAGGCACACTTAGTATATTTTGTCTTTGAAGTGAGCCACACAAAAAAGTAATTATAATGAAGCAAATAAATTGGTTTCCTGAAAGACATGGAAGTGCAGAGCCTTCTGTGCCCTGTATGTCCACAGGCAGATGGATGTGTGCATCAGTGGAGGCATGGAAGCACAAGACCTTCTGGGCCCAGCTGAGAACATGATTCTACTGTCTCAAAAAATAAGGAAACTCTTTGCAAAAAACTGTGTTAATGCACCAGTTAGGGTTCAGATTAAAACAACAAAAGTGGGGAAATGTATTGCAAGGGTTTCCAATGTAACGCCTCACTCCTACCCCTCAAACAGCAAAAGGGAAAAACATTACGGTTTTGGGTATCCTGTGTCATGGTGAATTGGGGTGGAGTCTTCCTTGGGGTTCTCAAACCTAATGCTCATCCCATTATGATACAGTCTTCAAACCTACAGAACTGTGTCTCTCCATATGCTGCCAAAAACCTGTGAGCCCTTTTTGAAGAAAACAGATCACAGCTGAACTTAATGTGTCCCATACATTGAGTTCGCACACCGACTGCACCATTGTGCGCTACATGGGCAGAAACACATTTTGGGCAGGATGTGAAAAATGACAGCTGTACTGCTCATGAGGAGGTGTGGTAAAATGGCAATGTTGAAAATCTGGAGTGCAAATATTGAAAATTCGCAAACGTACGAGTGTGCGTAGGAACTGCGCAATGCTGCGGCTGGTAAAACAGTCATTTTAGAATTTTTCACCAAATTTTCAACATAGCCATTTTAAGACCTCTGCTCATGAACAGTGTCACTGTGATTTTCTTAATATGTTTCATACATTGATTTCACATCGACTGCGCCATTGTGCTACATGGGCAGAAACATATTTTGGGTGAGGTGAAAGTGACAGCTATACAACCCATAAAGAAGGTGTGATAAAATGGCAATGTTGAAAATCTGGAGTGAAAATATTGAAAATTCACAAACTTACAGCTCTCGTAATAACTGCGTAATGCATCAAGTAAAACAGTCATTTTTGGATTTTTTGCAATTTTTAACATGGGGTTTGTGAACCCTTCCGATGAATGATGTCACTGTCATGAGTAAGAGTTCAAGCCCGCGTGATTTCACATAGTGACTGTGCAGTGCCTGCGAAATCACCCTTCAGGCCTGAATAACGCCACGAAAGTGACATCAATCATGAGAAGGGGTTCCAAAAACCCCATGTTGAAAATTTGGTGCAAAAATTCCAAAAAATGACTGAGATATGCATAAAGTTGAAACCCCCTTATCTAGCCCATATTATACAGCCACTGCATTTCCTCAGTTCGCGGTCGCCTTTTGAAGAGTGCAGACGTGTTCCCGTCCCACGAAGATCATCGCGCGGAGTCCGGAGGTAAGTATGGGGTGGGGGTGGGGGAGGCTGGGTGCAGTGGGTGGGTGCGGGTTGTGGGAGGGGCTGGGAGGCGACAGTGGGACCATTTTATTTACAGGTGCTAAAAAAGACGTGGACCATTTGCCACGCTGGGGTGGGCTCCCAGCATGGCACAAGATGATCTGGGGGTGAGGAGCCGACGGGGATGGGCACCCCATCGGCAAACTTCACTGGGGGGCCGAGGCCGGCGGAGGATTGGGCACCCTGTCGGCAAAACAAAGGCAACATTGCCATGCTGGGGTGGGCTCCCAGTGGCAGCAGATGGTTTGGGGCCGTGGGCGATGGGATTGGGCACCCGTTGGCAACAAAGTTTGCCACGCTGAGTGGAGCTCCAGTGTGGCACCAAAGCTTTGAGAGGCGGGCGTGGCGCGGGCGGCGTGATGCGGGGGGCGCGTTGTGATGGTGGCGCTCAGTATGGCAGCGGTGCTTTCGCTGAGCAGAGGAACACCGGCTGTCATGCTGATTCCTACACCATTGGTGCAGGACATACGCCTGCTCAAGGGAGCAGTGCATTGGATGGGAGAGACACACCTCCAAGTGTGCTACTCTCCCAAAATGTTCCTTGCGCATGCGCGCAAGTGAACGTAAAAAGGGCCTAGAACTTTACCATAAAACTTTAGACCCATTACTTTGACCTCATCATTGGGTAAGATTATGGAAAGCCTCATTAAAGATTTACTATTAGAACATCTTGGTAACGATGATATGTTAGATCCCTTACAACATGGGTTCACAAAGGCTAGATCATGCCAGACCAACTTATTGGCATTTTAAGAAAATGTGAATAGGGAACTGGATGTGGGTAATTCTGTGGACGTGATCTTTCTAGATTTTGCCAAGGCCTTCGACAAACATTTATTATCTGTGCTAGAAGGCATTAATCTCAATAGTAATATTTGTAATTGGGTTCTGAATTGGCTCCGGGATAGAAGGCAGAGAGTGGTTATCAATGGGGAGTTTTCCGACTGGGCTCCTGTTACAAGTGGAGTCCCCCAGGGTTCAGTATTGGGGCCTACTCTATTTAATATATATATCACTTCATTAAAACTTAATAACCAAAGTATCTGGATGTATAAGTTTGCGGATGATTGTAGATTGGGGTCAGTGGTAAATGATGCTGAACATAAGGCTACCTTAACAAACGCCTTTGACTTAATTCTTGACTAGACAAACCTAAACAAACCAGTATTAAATACTACCAAGTGTAAGGTTATGCACCTTGGTAAAAATAATAATGAAGAGTCATAGCTAGTGGATAATACCCCTTTGGGGGATGTGAAAGAAGAAAGAGATCTGGGGATTACGGTCACAAATGATTTTAAGTTCAGAACTCATTGCAGGATACAACTTAGAAAAGCAACACAAAACTTAAATTGTATACTTAAACACATAGCCAGCAGAGAGGCGAAGGTGCTTATTCCACTTTTCAATGCTCTGGTTAGACCACATTTGGAGTATTGCGTTCAGGTTTGGTCACCACAAAACAGGGAAGACATTAATTCCTTAGAGGGGGTGCAAAGAAAATTAACAAAACTAATTAAGGGATTAAATAACAAAAGCTATTATGAGAGACTGGTCAGCCTAAATCTTTTTTCCCTATACTATCGAAGACTAAGGAGAGATCTTTGTTTACTCTACAGGCTTGTGAAGGATGAAGTTCTCCTAGCTGAATTAGGTCTTAGGCACAATCTAGTTAGGACTAGTACCAGAAAGCATAAAAAATGACTTTATTAGCAGACACAATTTATCACAATTTACGTAAACATTGGTATAGTTGTAGAGTAGTTGGAGTTTGGAATGATCATCCATCAAACATTGTGGATAGTTCTACCATGAACAAATTCAAGACTGGGTTGGATTACCACTTTGGTAATAATAAATTTAAATTTTAAATTATGGACAGGCAAGCCTTATAGGATATCTATCTTGAGGCTTGATCATACCTGTGAAACCTATGAAACCTATGTACAAAAACTTAAAGCTCAATTGAACCATGCCTATCAACTGGCCCAGACAATGGCGGCCAAAAAAAATCTAGCCAACAAAGAGAGACATGATAGAAAAGTAAAGGCTCAAGAGCTTAGGCCTGGAGACTGTGTGTTGTTGCGAAATTTAGGATTACATGGTAAACACAAAATTGCTGATCGATGGCACCATCTTCCCCATGTCATAGTTGGAAAGTTGGATGATTTGCCAGTGTACAAAGTGCACCCAGAGAATAACTCCAAAGCTGTCAAGACCATGCACTGTAACCACGTGCTACCTATTGGTCAAGTTATAATTGAGGCTGAACCCCCCGAGATTGATCCCCCTGGACCAGTGACTTGTGCTGCTGCAAGAAAGTAACAGAGTCAGCCTGCCCTCGTGGTTGCCGATTTAAGACTTCCCCCGCAGCAGGACCAGAATGATAGTGACTGCCGGTCTAACTCGGATGACAGTGAGTGTGATAATGCCTATTACCCCTCATATGAACTGAGTCAGTTGTTTTGTGGAAATCCTATGTTGAATTATGGGGATGAAGCTGGGACTTCTGGACTGCCTAACACCCCAGCATCATCCTTGGAGCCAATGCTCCCTGAATGTGAAGTGCAGAGTATCATGTTTGAGGATGCTGAGTCTTTGTGTATCATGGAACTGTATGATTTGCCTGAAGGAGAGGCTGATGGTATGAGTCTTTCTGGTGACATGCCAGAACTTGAGGAACACTATGAGAGTGCTGACAACCCCCCTTCAGTGCCAGAGTGTCTTCAAAATGAGTCAAGTGTTGTAGAAACAGAGACTACAGAGCAAGAGGCTGACAGTGTTCCCAGCTTGGACATTCCCTTCATGCAGAGGCACCCCTCACAAGTGATGAAAGCTCCAAGACCATTGCTGAAAGTACAGAGACTGTAGTTGTTCACCCCAGAAAGATTGGCAGTGCTGTCAAGCCAGTGGTGTGCTTCAGTTACAATTCACCCAGGAAGCCAGTGGATTTGCCTCTCAATGTAGTCCACAAAGGTGTTTATGTCTCTCAGAGCTCACTCCCCAAATTGAGCTTGACGGCCCATTCCAGGTTACTTATTTTGCCCTCTCACCATGGTGCCCCTGCCTCATCCAGCCCCAAGTTAGCTGATAGAGAAGGGCCCCCTCTTGCATTGTTTAAAGTACAAGAAGTTATTACATGATTCTGTATAGTAATGTTCAATTTACCTGTGTGAAAGATGCACAATGTATTGTCAGAATGGAAATGATATAGTGAAGTACATTGAAATGTATAGTAAAGTGACAAGTTATGCCAATTGATGAATCAGATAGTACTTGAATAGCATGCTAATGGTATAAATGTCTTGTATATGTTGCATTTTCAATGTTATGATGGTACAGACTTGATGCGGATGCCAAGTTTTCCCAGGCAGGAAGGGTGTAACCCCCCTACAAATGGGGGTTCCCAAAAAGTCTTCCTTGAGCTTGCCTAAATGCTCACTGCCAGGCTGGTGTCCTGCGTTTTAGCAGTTTAAATGTGATTACCAGAGCCTGTATAGCCTTTGTGTACTGTCTCTTTAAGAGCTGCCTGATTGCAGCCTAAGTAATCTGAGAGGGAGCACTGTTGAAAGATGTAACTATTTGCTGAAAATCATTTAGAATGATAATGATAATGTAGTTTGTCTAACCTGCCTTCTTTATAGCAAGGACTGTTTTGTTTGTCACCACTATCTTGGTCCTGGACTGCAAATTGGACCAATCAGTTCTGGGGGGACCTAAAATGTAGCCGGACTACAGGAGCTGTCTGAAGTCAAAATCTTTAGGAATTGTAGTTTTGAACTTTTTGTGCCTTTTTTGCAACTGAAGGGGGAGCTCTTGCTTTGACTGACAGCCAAATCAGCCAACCAGATCTTTTGGATCCTGGGGAAGTCCCGGGCTGCTGGCAGTTTTCAGTTTGTTCTGAGCTGGGAAGTGAAATGAGAAGACCTCAAGTGTATTTTTGGGCAGCAATCATGAGCGGATTCGCATGGGAAAACTGCAAAAGGGCTGAGTTTTTGGCTTGAATCTCTGCCGGCTGCTCCTGAGAGGGAGAGAAGAGAATTATTTTGGACTAAATCCAAGTTCGTGTGACTAAAGTAAGCTACTGAAGTGGGCCAGGCTCAACCTGAAGAAGACCAAAGATTTTGCTGAATGAGATTGGCCTGTCAGGAGTTCCAGCTACCCCTAAGCTCTCGCTGTGTGCAGAGACTTTGCAATTGTGACCGGGGAGCGCTTTGCCTGGTACAGCAGAATTCCCATACATGTAAATGTGCTATGAGCTGCTAGTGGGTTGTGAGTTAGTTCCCCACTATGTGAACTGTGTTCTGCTTGCTGGAATCTGTAACCAGCCCAAAATGAACTGCATCCAAATTTATCTCCATGCGGTCTGGGCCTTGCCAGACTGGCCCAGTCAGACTACCCACTTCACAGAGAAGCCAATGATGAGAGACCTGCCTGGGGATCAGCCCCCTGCTCCCTGCTTGAACAAGATCAACACCTCTGCAACTCCTGTGAGCTCTGCTTCTCCTGGCATTCCAGATCAACCACCTGCATTCTCGATTTTTGTCCAGCCTGTGTCTAGTCTTGGGTATCATGAGTAAATACCAGGGTAGTTCCCTACAAAAACAGCTTAATCTGAGTGTGTCATCTGATTGTCATGTTTCATTTCCTTTACGAACTGAGCCCTCTGGCTCCGGATTACAAATATAATGTAATGTGCATGTTGTGTTTTCCATCACAGGGCCCCAACCAGCTGCAACCCCAGGCAACAGTCCTGGCTAGCCCATTTCTTCTCCACTTGGGTACCCAGAGATGTGACTGTGTGGGGGGACTCAAAGCGCATGCATAACTGCTTGATTATTATAACCTTTAAGTTAATTAACCTGATTTTGCCCCTTCCTTGTTCAAGTCCCCTGAATAAATTGGATCTTTTTCTGCATGTAATCTAACTGTAGTTCCAGTTTGTGCTCAAAGTACTGTATTGTTGCTATTTGCTGTGCATAACCATGTTTTACAGGGGGTCCCCAGGGTTGAGCCAGATGAACCAGCCCTGCTGGTAAGTGCAAACAGTGTGGGTACTTGTGTGGTGTGCCAGGGGTATTGTGAAAGTGATTATTGTACAGTGTTCAGGCCACTAGAGGGGAAAGAGGGGGGTTACAGTGTCCCAGAGGGCTGTGCCCAGGTTAGCTTGACCACTACCAACTGTGACCTCCGGGTGGAGGCACCCGTTTCAGAACTCAGGCCCCTTAACCTGCTACTAGCCAAGCAGGCAGGGGTACTATCCCTTGGGATACCGCCACCTAGGGGTTACATAAGCCCCTCAATATACTGCCTTGCTCCAAGTGGGGAGGGTCCTACTTACTCTGAGTGACAGGCCATGTTGCCCAACCCTCTTTGAGAGTGTCTGTGCATGTGTGTCCCCCCACCCTTCAGCATCTCCTCCTACCATAATGATGTCCACCTGGTTCCTTTTGTTTAACATGGGAATGTCTCCTGGAAGCATACCCCACTGAGTTTTATGGGTTTATTGCTTTACTGCCTCCTGCATAGCTTTTCCTGTTAATTTTCTCATGAGAACCATCAGACCTGTACTTTAACTTTTCCATATATACTTGTTCATGTGATCTGGCAACCATCTTGTCTGAAGAAGATGCATATTCAAAAAGAATTGCTTAATCAAAAGAATACATGGTTCTGGTCCCCTTTTCTGTCACATCTCCCCCCTTTTAGAAATGAAGGTGTGTCTCTTTTGGGCAACCTCCAAGAGACACTGCCATTCATGTAAGACTTGGGGAGTGCCTAATGGAATATGTCATGCACTTAGCCCTGCCTCAACAGTCCATCTGCATTGACATTCTTTGCCCCACTTCGGTGCTGAATGATCATATTATATGACTGTAGTACCAAACTCCAGCACACTAACTTTGTGTTTTGCCCACTAGTCCTATAGAGCCATGTCAAAGGGTTATGATCAGTGACCACAGTGAACTCCCTCCCATACAGATATGGCTGCAGCTTCTGAAGGGCCCACACTATCCCCAGACATTCCCGCTCCACTATGGCATATGACTGTTCCCTGGGCAAGAGCTTCTGACTCAGGTACACTATGTGGTGCTCCTTCCCCTGTGGTGTAACCTGGCTCAGGATAGCACCCAGCCCATGGTCCAAGGCATCCATGTGTGCTACAAACTGTAGGTCATAATTGGGGCTAGTCAGCACAGATGACCCACATAATACCTCCTTCAACCATTGAAAGGTGGACTTACTGTCCTCTGTCCAGAGAACTTTTTTAGGCATTCTCTTTTTTGTCAGGTCTGCCAGGGGTTTGGCCACATCACTGTAGTGAAGGACAAACCTCCTGTAGTACACCGTTGTTCCCAGAAATGCCCTTAGCTGTTTCTTTGTGGCTGATGTGGGCCAGACCAGGATGGCATCAATCTTCACTGGTTCTGGACGGATGCATCCACTACCCACCCGGTGCCCAAGGTAGGACACTTCAGCCACGCCCACTTGGTACTTTTCTGCCTTAACTGTCAGCCCTGTGGCCTTCAGTCTGTGGAACACCTCCCTCATGTGCCTGACGTGATCCTCCCATGTCTGGCTATAAATGGCGATGTCATCCATGTAAGCCAGTGTGTATTCACCTGTCCCTGCCAGGATGCAATCCACAACCCTCTAGAAGGTTGCAGGTGAATTCTTCATCCCAAATGGCTTTTCTTTGAATTCAAATAAGCCATATGAGGTAACAAAAGAAGACCTCTCCCTGGTTGCGGGGGTTAACGGCACCTGCCGGTAACCCTTCATCAGGTCTATTGTGGTCAGGAACTGGGCTCCCCAGACGTTCCAAGGTCTCGTCTATTCTGGACATGGGGTAGGTATCAGACTCCATTTAGCTGTTGAACCTCCAATAGTCGACACAGAACTGTGTTGTATCATCCTTCTTAGGGATCAGGACCACAGGTGAAGCCCAGGGGCTATGGGACTCCTGGATCACTCCCAAGGCCAGCATCTCCCTAAATTCCTCCAGCATGATCTTCTTAACCCCCTTGGGTACCCTGTTGGGGGACTGCCTCAGCAGAACTTGGGCCCCAGTGTCCACATGGTGTTCAGCCATTGTGGTGTAACCAGGATTCCCTGGAAACATGTCCCCAAAGTCATGCAGTACCCCCTCATCTCCTCGGCCTGAGCCGGTGTCAACTGCTCTGAGAGGGTGAGATTATTCACAAAAAATCCTTCCCAGGCTTCACCAAGGAGGTCCACCAGGGCATCAGCCTCATTCCTCTCCTCTGGCATGCTGCATACAGCAAGGATCATTTCCTCCCTGTCATAGTAGGGCTTCATCATGTTCACATGATATACCCTCTGCCTGCACCTTCTGTCAGGCAGCTCTGCTACGTAGTTAACATCATTCAGCTTCCGTATTATGGAAAATGGGTCCTCCCATGCTGTCTGCAGTTTATTGTGTCAGACTAGGATGAGTACCATCACTCACTGCCCAACTTTGTACTCCCGGGCTCTGGCCCCACGGTCATACTAGGCTTTCTGTTGCTGTTGTGCAGTGGCTAAATGCTCCTGGGCAAGCCCCATGAGCTTCTTAAGCCTGGCCCTGAAATTTAGGACACATTCCACAACAGACTCCCCTTGAGTAGCATGGTTAACTTCCCATTCATCCCTGGCTAAATCTAGGGGCCCCCTCACCCTGTGACCAAACTGGAGCTTGAAGGGTGAAAACCCTGTGGGCTCCTGTGGAACTTCCCTGTATGCAAAGAGGAGATGGGGCCAATATTTGTCCCACTCCCTTTTGTGCTGGTCTGCAAATACCCTGAGCATAGTTTTAAGGGTCCCATTGAACCGCTCAACCAGGCCATTTGTCTCGGGGTGATAAGGTGAAGCTCGGAACTGTTTGATCCCACACTTCTCCCACAAACTGGTCATTAAGGATGAAATGAAATTCATCCCCTGATCTGAAAAAATCTCCTGGGGAAATCCCACTCAGCTAAAGATTCCCAGGAGCTCATTGGCTACCTTTTCTGCCTCAATGGAGGACATTGCCACTGCCTCAGGGTACCTGGTTGCATAATCCACCACAACCAGTATGTATTATTTGCCTGTGTGACTTGGGGTACTTAGGAGCCCCACTATGTCCACGGTTACCCTCTTGAAGGTTTTGTTGATAATAGGCAGGGGCACCAAAGCTGCCTTAGCTTTGTCCCCAATCTTCTCAACCTGCTGGCACTGTGGACAAGTCCAACAGTAATTTGCTACATCTGTGTACAGGCTTGGCCAAATGAAGTTGATGGTAAGCCACTTTTTTGTGCTGGTAATACCCAGGTGGCCTGAAAGAGGAATGTCATGGGCCAGGGCCAGAATCTGCTTTCGGTAGTTCTGGGGGACTACCAGCTGCTGGAGTACCTCTCCTTCTAGCCTCTTCTGTGATGCACACTCTCTGTACAATGGCTCATTTTCCCAATAAACTGATGTTTTAATCCCTTGAGAGGCCTCAGCACTATCTGCTATCTCTCTGTTTTTGGAGCGTAGGATCAGCTCACTGTGCCCTGCCCAGCTCCTCGTGTCTGACCTTCCCTAGTTCCCTTTCAGAATGAAAGCTGCTCCTGGTGGCAACCTCCTCCATTTGAAGCTGGGGCTTATGGCTGCTGCTTCTAGCTAGCCCTTCACCCATACTAGCCACTTCCTCAGCTGCTGAGGGATTAGTCTGCATGGCTGTGTCATCCCCTCCTCCCCCTCAGAAGCTTGCCCTTTTGCCTGGCTATGGGTAGTAACACATACTAGGTTTTCCCTGTGGTCAAAATTGTTCCCTATGATCACATCAACAGGGAGATCAGGTACCACTCTCACCTCATGTGCCCCATGGCTGCCCTCCCAGCTCAGGAAGACCCAAGCCATTGGCACTTGGACCACTGGACTTGTGACTCCCCAAATCTTGGAGAACTGTCTTGGCAGAATCTGCTTCACCTGGATCAGCTCCTGCCTTACCATGGAGATAGAGGCACCAGTGTCCCTCAATCCCTGTGTTACTGTGTCATGACTAGAATAGGGGGCATATGATTGGTGGAGTTTGGTGGCACTACAGTGTGTGCACAGTTTACCAACTGCAGAGTACTATCTTGGTCATCCCCTCCACTAGGCTTTTGCACTTTTCTCATATTTTTAGGGCAGTCATAGGATAGACGCCCCACTTCCTGGCAAATTCATTACGGCTTTGCACCCAGCTCCTTGTTTCCCTTTCAACCAGTGGGTTCTGTTTTGGGCTTGGGTGCATTCTGGTTTCCTTTAGGCTGCCCTCCCTGGGTCCCCTAAAGCCTGGTGCTGCCCCACCCCCATAGTTCTTTGCTTTGCGACTGGGGTCTGCTGGCCACATACAAATCAGCACTTTCTGCTGCCTCCTTTGTGGAGTTGCATGCCCTGTCCAGCAGCCATATATGCAGGTCATCAGGTACAATTTTAAGAAACTGTTCCCTTACAACTAAATCTTTAACCTGCTCTACAGTCCTTGCCTTAGCCCCATCCACCCAGTGGTCTAAATAAGTATACTAGCCCCCCCAAAAAAATCACGGTAGTAAGTGCGGCAAACACCAACATAGAGGTGTCGATAGGGAGAAGGGCAGGGGTAAATGGAGAAAGTGACAAAGGCAAGAAGGACAGGGATGGGGCAAAAGGGAGTAAGGCCATCAGGAAATGGAGGGTAATGAGTACCAATGCCTGTAGTCTGGGCAACAAGCTCCCTGAGCTGATGGCCTTAATGGAAGAGGGATGCCTGGATATCGTAGCAGTCACAGAAACATGGTACACAGAGAACCATAACTGGGATGTTAACATACCAGGGTACATAACCTACAGGAGAGACAGGCAGGGGAGAAGAGGGGGAGGAGTAGCTCTCTATGTAAAGGAAGGGATAAAAGCAACTAAACAAAAGAGTAAACAGAGAGGAGAGGAGGCACTATGGGTCACCTTGGAGACTGGAAAGGCACCACAATCCGCACAGGGTTGTGTACAGACCCCATGTCAGGGAGAAGGAATGGACAAGGATATGATAGAAGGCATTCTTAGAATGGCAGAGAAAGAGGAGATACTGTTGATGGGAGACCTGAATATGCCAGATGTTAACTGGAGCACATTTGCTGCAGCCACATCCAAAACAGGGCCATTCTTGATGCCCTACAGGTGGCAGGCATTAGACAGCTAGTTTCAGAACCCACTCATGAGGGAGCAATCTTAGACCTCGTACTCTCAAGCAGGGGCAGTGAGAGGATCTCAAATCTAAGTGGGTTGCCATCTGGGGACAAGTGACCATCAAACAGTGTGGTTCACGTTAAACTCAGCTACAGAGTCAAGCCACAAAAGTGAGGGTACTGGACTTTAGGAGGGCTGACTTTGGCAAGATGGGAGAGTGCCTCAGAAAAGCACTAGCAAACAGGGTAGAAGGAGTGTGGCACAACAATGGGGAATTATCAAACTGCCATCACAGAGGCAACAAGCCTTGTGTGAAGCAAATAAACAAATCAAAATGAAAGAAAAAGCCACTATGGTTTCAAAGAGGAGGCTGTGAAAGTCAGGAAGAAAAGATAGCATTCCGAAGTATAAGGAAACACAGAAGGAGCAGGACAGAGAGCTGTACCAGTTAAGGCAGAAGGAAGCAGGGAGGGAAGTCAGAATAGCAAAGGCCCAAACTGAGGAAAAGATAGCCAACTCAGTTAAGAAGGGGATAAAACCTTTATAGGTACATCAGCAGTGTAGAAAGACAAAGGAGGGATAGTGAGGCTGAATAGAATGAGCAATGGGTGGGCAGAGGGGACAGTGAAAAAGCAGGAATACTGAACGAATATTTCTGCTCAGTATTCACAAAAGAGGAGGGGGAAGTACCTAATCTAATTAACAGAAGCACTCTTGATAGGGGGGTCGATCCCAGTCCTTTCACAGAAGAAAGAGTTCTGCAAGAACTCCTAAAACAGAAGGTGGACAAAGCAATGGGTCCTGATGGAATTCACCCCAGAATTCTAAAAGAATTAAGGGAGGAACTAGTGAAACCACTGGCTACTATTTTTAATAAATCATGGAAGGATGGTGTGGTACCCGAGGACTGGAGGAAGGCAGATGTGATTCCCCTTCACAACAGTGGGACCAAGACAGAGGCAGGAAACTACAGACCTGTCAGTCTGACCTCTGTGGTAGGGAAAGTGATGGAGTCACTTCTGAAGGAAAGAATAGTTGAGTACCTAGAGGCCAGTGGAGCACAGGACCCAAGGCAGCATGGGTTCACAGTGGGAAGGTCATGTCAGATGAATCTAATAGATTTCTTTGACTGGGTGACCAAAGTAGTAGACCAGGGAGGGGCTGTGGACATGGCCTACCTAGACTTTAGCAAGGCATTTGACACAGTCCCACACAAAAGATTAATAGTCAAATTAACCAGCCTGGAGTGGGACCCAGGGTGGTAGCCTGGGTAAAACATTGGCTGGACAACAGGACACAGAAGGTAATTGTAAATGGAGTCCACTCTGAAGAAAAGGGGGTTACTAGTGGGGTACCGTAGGGTTCAGTATTGGGTCCAGTCCTTTTTAATGTCTTCATCAGTGACATTGCAGAGGGACTGGAAGCAAAAGTATGCCTTTTTGCAGATGACACAAAGATCTGCAACAGGGTTGATACACAAGCAGACATGGAAAGGATGAAAAGGGACTTGGCAAGGTTGGAGGAATGGTCAGAAGTATGGCAGCTAGGATTCAATGCAAAGAAGTGCAAAAATGCACCTGGGAAACAAGAACCCAGGGAAGAATACACAATGGGTGGGAGGTAGTAACAACAACAAAAAGGAAAAGGACCTGGGGGTAATCATATCAGATGACCTTAAGGTTAGCAAGCAATGTGAGAAGGCAGTAGGGAGGGCTGGGGGTATTTAAGGAAGTATTTTTTCACAGAGAGGGTTGTGGATGCATGGAACAGCCTTCTGGAGGAGAGGTTGTGGAGTCAAAAACAGTGGTGGAATTCAAGCATGCATGGGACAGTCATAAGGCAATTCTAGTGGGGTGGGGGTAGGAAGAAGTAGGTTGCTGGTTAACTAGGATCTGCAGCTTATCCATCAGGTAAGGAAATGGGCAGACTGGGTGGGCCAAGTGGTCCTTATCTGCCGTCAAATTCTATGTTTCTATGTTACTGGGATGTATAGGGAGAGGCATCATCAGCAGAAAACAGGAAGTTGTTATCCCTCTGTACAGACAGTTGGTGAGACCCCATCTGGAGTACTGTGTCCAGTTCTGGAGACCCCATCTGCGCAAGAACATAGACAGGATAGAGGCAGTCCAGAGGAGGGCAACTAAAATGGTGCAGGGTCTGCAAGAGAAGCCATATGAGGAGAGACTAAAGGAGCTTAATCTGTATACCCTTGAGGAAAGAAGGGAGAGGGGGGACATGATAGAAACTTTTAAGTACCTCAGTGGAATCAACAAAGTCCAAGAGGGTAGCATCTTTCAGAAAAGAGACTTGCAAGAACAAGGGGACACAATTTAAAGACAGAAGGAGGGCGTGTCTAGGGCAATGTGAGGAAGTATTATTTCACAGAGAGGGTAGTGGATGCATGGAACAGCCTTCCTGAGGAGGTTGTGGGGTCTAGAACTGTGGAAGAATTCAAGAAAGCATGGGACAGACATAAGGCAATTCTTGTGAGGGGTAGGAAGAAATAGGTTGTTGGTTAACTAGGATCTGCGGCCTATCCTGTAGGTAGGGAAATGGGCAGACTAGATGGGCCTAGCGGTCCTTATCTGCCATCAAAGTCTATGTTTCTATGATTCTATTTGGACATGCAGTTCTACATAGCTGTTTCCTTGGCCTTTTCTTAACTCTCTAAATTTCCATCTATAAGCCTCAGGAGTCAATTCAAAATGTTTTAATAACAGTCTTTTAACTTTATCATAGTCCATGCAATCATTGTCATCCATTCGAGCAAATGCATGCAGGGCACAACCAGTAAATAATGGGGTCAGATGGTTCATCTATAATGCTTTATCTAATTTAAATTGCCCACAGACCCTTTCAAATGATTTTAGAAACAAATCCAGATCATCTTCCTCTTGGTATTGCAGAAACATTTTAGATTTAATCAGGGGGTTCGTGGCTTGAACCACCTTTGCCATTACTTATGGTTTGTTCCACTGTCTGCTGGTGCAATTTCTCCAATTCGATCTCATGCTGCCGTTCTTTCTCTCTTTCCTCTCACATCAGGATCTCATGCTGGTGAATCTTCTCCTTTTCCTCTAGCATCAGGAGCTCATGCTGGTGAATCTTCTCCTTTTCCTCTGCCTTCAGCCTTGCTCTCTCCTCCAATATTCAGATTTCATGCTGTTGGGCTGTCTCTCTGTCCTCAACCTCCAGCCTTGCTCTCTCCCCTTTCAGCCTCCCTCAGAGCAAGCTCTGCCTTCAGGATCTCCAGCCTCAGCTGAGTGGGCTGCACAGCTCCCCCAGCTTGTGCCACAAGGTGCCGCCTTGCTCAGCCACTATGACCTCAGCCTCGCTACCTGAGTCACTTTCCTCTGTGACTGCCTGCTAATCAGGTATTGTACCCTGATTGTCTGAGACTGTCTGCCCCTCCTGCAGCTGGTCCTGTGCCACCAGGGCTTCCATGAGTGCATTCTTTGGCATGCACTGATAAGCAATCCCCCTTCCTGCGCACAGCTAACGGAGCTGGTGTACGTGAAATTTTACATAGCTTGAGGAGCTCATCTTCTCTAGCTACACTGCACTTAACTGTCTAGAAATAAATAAAACAGCAGTAAAAAAATGAAGCCTTCTGAGATCCTATTTCTGTTGACTGTTAAAAGGAATATTTCTGCTAGCACTCCAGCAGTAGTGTACTTTCTCTCTCTCTGAGTTATTGCTTCACAGGAAAGCACACTGTCCACTCCTCTAAACTGGCCTGGTACCAGTTGCCAAAAGGATCCCACCACTCTACCACCAGTTGTAACAGAAATCCCTCACCAGGGACTTCCAGTTCACTGCCACCACATGTTTTTTTTTCCAACAGGGCCCAGGAAGCCTGTTTCTGACTTCCTCCCTTTGCACAAGGTCAGGAAGGTCAACACAATAAGAGTGGGTAGAGTGCTCTCTTGTAAATGGACTGCAATAGAGTCCAGCAGAAATAGAATTACCCTTTTATATAACACACAAGCAGTCACTGAACATTTAAAACGTAGTGGTGGTGGTGTAATTCTGTGCTGTCTTTAATTGCTGCAAAATTTTCCCCTTCCCCCAACTCTTAATTATATGCCCTGTTAAATCTGATTGACATGAGCTAAACACAGGGTATAGTAAGGGGTGTGAAGTAGGAGGGGCATAAAGGGGAAGAAGTCCACCCTCAGCACGACAAGTGTTTTGACTCATTTATTTATTTATTGGTTTTTTTTTTAAAGAAAATTATCTGAGGATCAGTAGCAGGATTTTTAGGACAGTAAATTAATAAAAAGGGAACTAGGAGAGCTTCAGTAGCAGACAAGTAGTGGAATAGCAGTATAATTGCAGTATAATGTGGGGAGTGGTGCAATGCAGTGGCTGTGGGGCAGCAATATTCAGGCAGATGTTTTGGACACTGAGGTGCTGCCCTATCTGCATACATCTCTCTGGACTGTGGGATGAGGTAGCCAGACTCAGAGCAGAAGTAAACTGGGTCAGGAGTACCATCACCCCTATCCAGAGACCACCCAGTCCAATGCAACTGCCTCAAAGGATGCCGAGAAAGAGGAGCACTTGGATGACAGTGGGCTCAGGGAGGGTTAGAGTGGTTAGGCAGTGGCACATCCCAGATCCTATTCCACTCAAGAACTCATATGCCACACTGGCAAACGAGGACAACCAAATAGAGGTTCCCAGAGAAGTGGAAGGAAAGGATGTGGAGGTTAGCCAAGGAGGTGACCTCAGTGGGAAAGCAGTGGACCCCAGAGGAGGAGGAAGTGAATTCTGGTGGGGGACTCCATCATAAGAGGGATCCAGCTAGGAATACAGGAGGGGGAGGACAGGGAGGTGAGGTGCCTACCAGGTGCCACGGCATGGAGGGATGGAAGGAAGATCCTGGGGTTCACTGGGAAGGCAAGATGGGAGGGTGAGCTGGATGTCATTATCCACCTAGGTACTAATGACCTGGCAAATGGGGAGCCAAAGGAAGTTCAGGAAGAGTTTAGGAAATTGGGGAGGGGTCTCAAGCAAGTAGCTAATTCTGTCATTTTCTCAGAGGTATACCTGCGTAGAGGCAAGGGAGAGCATAGGAGTGCATGCACAGAACTTTAACTCATGGTTGAAGAAATGGTGCTGTGAGGAAGGGTTTGGATTCATTGGTGACTGGGGACCCACCTGGAGGGATGGAGGTTTGTTCAAGCCTGACGGCCTGCATCCATCCTGAAGGGGAATCCAAGCACTCAATGATAAGTCTAAATGCTACATTGACAAGCATTTAAACTAGCAAAGGGGGGTGGCAGGCCAGCCAGCAAGGAGTGTACCTACTTGCTCACCCCTCACAGCTAGCAGTGGAACCAGTGAACCAGAGGAGTGGCTATCTCTTCAAAGCAGTGTGCAAAAGATGGAGATTAGTGCCCAAGAGGTGGATAGGCAGAAAAGGGCAAAATTCAGCAGAAGGGCAGACAGCAAGGAGAACCAGGGATAAAGGACAACCAAGGAAGGGGCTGAGTAGAACAGTGAAACAGTCTAGGAGGTCAAATCATGGAAAGCCATGTGCAAATGCCAGGAGCCTTAGCAACAAGATGGAAGATCTGGAGGCTGTCATGGTGCAGTCAGACCTGGACATTGTGGCCATCTCTGAAACCTGGTGTAATGATAACCATGACTGGGAGATGGCCATACCTGGCTACAAACATATTCTAGAAGAGACAGAGCAGGCAGGAAGGAGGAAGAGTGACACTGTATGTGAAAATGACATAAGGGCTACAGAGATCCAGGAGGAACAAAATGGGGAGAGATACTGTGGGTTAAGAAGCTGGAAAGGAAATGGGGACAGCCATCCGCACAGGTGTGGTCTATAGGCCACCAGCCCAGGAGGAAGAAACAGATAGAGTTGATGCTAGCCATCCAAAGGATGGCAGACAAGGGTGAGGTAGTACTGGTTGGAGACTCAGTATTCCAGACGTGGACTGGAGCATCCCATCAGCAGCATCAACTAGGAGCAGATTTATCCTGACTCCTTCAGGGTGCCTTCCTCAAGCAACTGGTCATGGAACTAACTCGGCAGAAGGCAACACTGGACCCTTGTGCTCACAAACAGGGACAGTGTGATGGGGGTAACAGTGGGGAGCACCTGGGGAACAGTGACCACCAGTCATTGTGGTTTGAAATCACAGAAAGAGCAGAACCAAACCACACAAAAACACGTATCCTGGATTTTAGGGGGGCAGACTTTGGGAAAATGGGGAGATACTTGAAAGAGGCATTAAGGGGAATGGGACAGGAATCAGGGGTTGAGGAACAGTGGGCGGTATTTAAAATGGGGATTACAAGAACAACAAAATTATGCATTAAGCAGGTTAGCAAGAGGAAAAGGAAGAGGAGACCATTATGGTTTTCCAAAGAGGTAGCAAAGAAAGTGAAAGCCAAAAAGATTGCATTCAGGCAATACAAAAAGACACAGGCAGAAGGGGATAGGAGAAGTACCAGAGAAGCAAAGGGAGGCAGGAGGTCAGTAAGGAAGCCAAAGCTCAGACAGAAGAACACATTGCAAAATCAGTGGGTAGAGGGACAAAGCCTTTACAGGTACATAAGTGAAAAAGAAAGACAAAGGGAGGGATAGTGAGACTGAAGGGGGAGGATGGGGCCACGTGGAGGATGACAACAGTAAAGCTGACATACTGAACAGGTATTTCTGCTCAGTCTTTACTGAGGGAGAGGAGGATAATGGGTCTGAAGGGAGTACAAGGGGTGAGAATGGTGCAGAAATGGACACAAGTCCCTTTACACGAGAAAGGGTCCTGAAGGAACTGGAAGTAATAAGAGTTGATAAAGCAATGGGGCCAGATGGGGTGCACCTCAGGGTCCTTAAAGAACTAAGAGAGGTGGTGGCTGAACCTCTGGCTATCCTGTTTAGCCAATCACTGGAAACAGGGGAGGTACCCAAAGACTGGAGGACAGCAGATGTAGTCCCCTTATACAAAAGCAGGAACAAGAGGAAGCAGGAACTACAGACCAGTCAGCCTCACCTCGTAGTGGGGAAGATCATGGAAGCACTGAAGGAGAGATTGGTGGAACATCTGGTTGTCAATGGACTACAGGACCCAATGCAGCATGGTTTCACCAGGGAGGTCATGTCTGACCAACCTGAATTTTTGACTGGGTGACTAGGGAGGTGGATCAGGGAAGGGCAGTGGACATGGCCTATCTGGACCTCAGCAAGGTCTTTGACACTGTGCCACATAGAAGACTACTACACAGACTGGGGAATATGGGTGTGGGAAGGACAGTAGTGTGGTGGGTAGGTAACTGGCTGGGTGGCAGGACACAGAGGGTGGTGATAAATGACTGTCACTCCACAGAGGGAAGAGTGACCAGTGGGGTACCACAGGGATCAGTGCTGGGACCGGTCCTATTCAACATCTTCATCAGTGACATTGCGCAGGACCTAGAAGGCAGAATTTCACTGTTCGCTGATGACACAAAGCTCTGTAACAGAGTAGACACACCAGAGGATGTAGACAGAATGAGAAGGACCTGCAAAACTTGAAGAATGGTCAGGGTTTGGCAGTTGAAATTCAATAAGTGCAAGATAATGCATATGGGGACAAAACCCTGGCACAATATATCAGTTGGGGTGAGGATATGCATGCACCAAACAGGAAAGGGATCTTGGGGTTATCATCTCTGATGACCTCAAGGTAGGGAAACAGTGTGACAGGGCAGCAGGTAAAGCAATAGGATGCTGGGATGTATAGGCAGGGCATCACCAACAGGAAAAGGGAGGTCATAATTCCATTATACAAGACACTAGTGAGGCCCCACCTGAAGTACAGTGTACAGTTCTGGAGACCATACCTACGTAAGAACATAGACAGGGTAGAGAAGGTTCAGAGGAGGGCACCAAAGATGGTGCATTGCATCACAAGTCCTATGAAGACAGGTTGAAGGAACTGAACATGTACTCCCTGGAGGAGAGGAGGGAGAGAGGGGATATGATAGAGACATACAAGTATCTCACAGGGAGGAACAGGGTGCAGGAATACACTATTTTAAAGCAAAAAAGATGTACCAGGACTAGAGGGCAAGAGATGAAGTTGGAGGGAGGATGATTCAGAGGAAACATGAGGAAGAATTTCTTCACAGAACGGGTGGTGGACAAATGGAACACCCTGCCAGAGGAAGTGGTGGGGGCTGAAACAATCACAGGATTTAAGAATGCATGGGATAGGCATAAAGGAATTCTGGAGGTCAGGGGTAAGGGGCAACAGACTTCTAGGAAAACATAAACTGAACTTACAAGCTCAAATGGGCAGACTGGGTGGGCCATAGGCCCTTATCTGCCGACACTGTCTATGTATCTATGTATTCTATAAAAATAGACTATTTACTAAAATACTACAAGTATTTACAACAGGATGTATTTACAGGAAACAAAATGATTGCACATTTACTAAGAAGCAGAAGATAAAATCACATTAGACAGATTGGTATTGTACAGCAAAAATCTAAGCTATCCTCCCCTAGTAAAGCTTCACCTGCCCTAGCTAAAGAAGCACTTTTCCCTCACTGTGCTATCTTACCTCAGCTAGTCCTTGTAATGGCAGGGGCTCTGGTCTTTTTGACGTTCAGTCCAAGAGAGTGAGCTTGATATAAGCCCCTCAATATATTGCCTTGCTCCAAGTGGAGAGGGTCCTACTCACTCTGAGTGACAGGCCATGTTGCCCAACCATCTCTGAGAGTGTGTGTGCATGTGTGTCCCCCCACCCTTCCGCACCTCCTTGCTACCATAATGATGTCCACCTGATTCCTTTTGTTCAACATGGGAATGTCTCCTGGAAGCATACCCCACTGAGTTTATGGGTTTATTGCTTTACTGCCTCCTGCATGGCTTTTCCTGTTATCTTTCTCATGAGAACCATCAGACCGGTACTTCAACTTTTCCATATATACTTGTTCATGTGATCTGGCAACCATCCTGTCTGAAGAAGATGCATATTCAAAAAGAATAACAATCCAAAATGGTTCTGGTTCCCTTTTCTGTCACAATGTTAAAGAGGGATGAGAGGCAACTGAAATGGATAGTCTGGGGGGGGCAGGTAAATTAAAAACCCTGTAGGTACAGTACTAGCAGCAGCAGGTAGTGGGAAACAAATCCAGAATGGAGTGTTCCACAGACCATTGAGTCAGGGTCAAGGTGAAGACAAAGAACAGGAAGACACTATTTAAGATGGAAGCCAATCTAGGGGAGGTGGTGGTAGCTGAGGATTTCAACATGGCAGTTGTGGACCAAAAAGTTACAATCACAGCAACTACTAGGAATCAGTTCCTGATGGATATCTGCAGAGAGATGTTCCTAGATCAGCTATTTCAGGGCCCAAAAGGTGAAGGGACCCTACTGAATTTGGCACATTCTAACAGTCAGAGAATTCAAAATGTGGCAGTCCTGAACCCACTTGGGTCCAGCGACTGCAGAATGGCAGAGCTGCAAGTCCAATTAGGGACTGTCAAAGGGGCAAGTGGAGTAAGGGTATGAGAATTTTTTTAAAAAGCAGACCAGCAAAATAATGGATAAACTGGAGAAAAGCAGAAAGAGTACAGAGGAGGTAGATGGGGCATAAGAAATGTGGGTAGTATTTAAAAAGCAATGACAGAAGTGGCAGAATGCTCAGTTGCAAATGTATCAAAATGAAAACTAGCAAAGGGACAATGTGGTTCACGTTAAATTAAAGGCAGCAGTAAGAGCCAAATGGAGGGCATTCTCAAATCATAAGGGGAGCCAAAGGAAGGAGGACATGGAACAGTGTGTAATGGCTGACAGAGATGAGAGTAAGTACCCAACTTAAATTACCTCCAGAAAACACCTGTAGGTGGCAGCCAGATCATCCCTTTGTCTTCCACAATGACTACAGTAACCAGCCAAAGGCTTTCCGTTTGCCCTGGACACTTCTCAGGTCATCAGCACTATTTCTCTGTATTACTTGTGAACCGAATTGATTACAATTTACTGCATAGCATTGTTAGAAAGTTAATTTTGTGCTGAACAACCTTGCCACTGATACTTTGTGTATATCATGTATACTTTTGGAGTTATTCATATTTGTTTTTGGTGTGGTGTGTATGGATGACATTTGTCCTTCAAGCCTCACCTAAGCACCTTGAATAAAATGGGAAAAAAATATATGTTTTATATTAGAAACATTGCTTTTTAGTACAAAATTACTTTTGTACCTACATTGAATGTATGGATGCTTAATTTGGTGTTGCTATGTTATATATTGTCCTACCAAAAATGGTTTACATTGCCTTTTTTATTGCAAAAAAAAAAAATTGTTGTTTGCTATTTTGACTGGTATAGAAAAAAAAATAAATTATTTATAATTAATTGCATACCACCGTTGGAAAGGTAATTTTGTGCCGAACAATTTTGCCACTCGTCCTTTGCGTGTAGCACTTACAGTTCATGAGGTATTCGCATTTGTTTGTGGCATGTTGATTATTATTTGATTTTGCTTAGAATGGCCCAATATGCAGTGTTAAGAGTATACAGGACACAAGTGGTAAGGATGGAGTGTTAAGAGTATACAGGACACAAGTGATGGAACTCTCAAAGAGCTCTTGTGGAATTAATGAGTTAAACTTAGACACATTTATATATCTATTTTCTCTCCATACTTAAAGTAGCAGTGTAAATTGGTACTGTAGGTGGAGGAAAGAGATGTTTAGTTAATGTTTTGGGGCCTTTAGAGACTTTTCTTTAAATTTGTAATAGGTAATGTAGGGAACCTAGCTTAGAAAATTAATCTTGGGGCCGAGTAGATTATTTACTTAGTTATTTTATTTTTGATTGATTGATTTGTACTTTTTAACCAGAAAGAAACACAGCTGCTTTGCAGGTGCGTCCTGGGAGGGTTAGATGGACTTGTTGTTTTTTTTTTCATTGTTGGGGGAATGTTGGCCATGATACCTGGGAAACTCCCATGCTCTTCATCGATAAGTGCCATGAAATCCTTTTACTTCTGCTTGGACAGTGACCGGAGGTGTGCAGAAAGAACCTCAAGTTTAATATCTCATCCAAAGGACAGCACCTTAATAGTGCAGAGCCCCTCCACCTCCTACTACACTACAGTGTCAGTTATAGGTATCACCCCAAGTACCTGGTGTGGGGCTCGAATCCAGGACCTCCTGATCTTCCAGCCCCAGAGGTGAGTGTGCTGCCTACTGAGCCACTGACACTGTTTTGACAGTTTAAGAATGTTTGAATGATTAAGAAAATCCTGTGTGACAGGTGTGTGATGGGGGGAGAGCTGCAAAGCAGGGACAGGCAACTGGGAGAAACCAGGAAGTAGGAAGATGAGGTAAAATGAGTAAAACCCAATGTGTGCCATCACACGTGTGTCTCCTCACATGAGTGGCACAGAACATGAGTGAAGCATCTATCCTAGGGACATCAGTAGGCTTTCTGCAGGGACAGCATAGTCTGCAGAAAAATCTGCATGTGAGACACCAGCTTTAAGTAAAAGGTACCATATAATCTTCTTGCTGCATAGTTTGATAACCAGCTAGGGAACATATAAGCACAGATTGTAGCCATAGTATGACTGTTCAAGGCACAGTAGTGTTCCAGGAAAGTGTATGAACAAGTAGGAAAGTTACCAAAGAGAAAACAGGAGATGCCCTTTATAGGGTAGGGTTACAAAATAGTTTCAGGAAACAAAATGGAGAGCTAGGAGCACAAAGCAGAAGGATGGAGGTAGAAGGGTACAGAAGAGCTTTAATAGACACTAGGCTAAGAAAAGAAATATCATGAGAGTGGTGCAATGTGATTGTTGTGGACTGGAGCAGCAGTCTTTTGGGACATCTTCTGGACATTGAGGTGCTGCCCCATATGTACTCACTTCTCTGGGTTGCGGGCAGATGTTTCTGGACTCCAGGACAAACTAGTAATGCTACAGAGGACCTTCTGACTCTCCAGGGGTCACCAGCTCTGCTTCCACTCCCCCAGAGAAAGTTTAGGCAAAGGCAGAGTGAATGGACCTTGGTGGGCTCCAAGAGGGTGTGGATGGTGGAAAGAGTGCCCGCTGAACAGCCTATACCATTGCAGAACTTCTTTGCCATACTGGTGGAGTGCTCACTGATCAGCCTGTACCACTGCAGAACTCCTTTGCCATACTGTTGGGACTGGACAGTCAAGATTAGGCACCCATTGCAATGGGAAGGAAGGAAGTAGGAGTCCTCAGAAGGGAGGACACAAGGAGGAGGAAGAAGCCCTAAGCTGAAGAAGAAGCAGCTGCTGGTGGGAAACTCTATTGTTAGGGGGATAGACTTGGGAGCAGGGGAGTAAGGGATAGGGAGGTGGTGGTGTGCCTGAGTAGTGCTTTGGCACAGAGAGATGGATAGTGCATCCAGAGGATCTCTAGGGCAGTAGGTAATGATCAGAAGATAGAAGTCATTGTCCATCTGGGAAAAAAAATGACCTGGCAAGGGACAAGACAGGAATAGTGCAGGATAATTTTAGGGAGCTGGGAGGGACCTCAAGCAGGTAGCACATAAGGTTGCCTTTGCTGAGGTGTTATCTGAGTACAGCCAATGAGAAGAAAGGGTGCTTTGAACCAGGGAAATTAACAACTGGTTGCTGGCATGGTGCATACAGAAAGGCTTTGGATACATTAGGGACTGGGGCCAGCCTGGGAGTATATGGGCCTCTATAACAGAGATGGCCTTCATCCTTCCAGGAAGAGGACTGCAGTCCTTGGTAGGAGGTTTAAATGCTGCTTGGATTATGAGCATTTAAACTAGCCAAGGGGGCAGTGAAACCAAGGGAGGCAAAATTGCTTCCCCCAAGAAGACAGCGCATCAGTGAGGAAGGGTCCAAGGGGAGTAAACTCCCCTAGGGTAGGGACCCATGAAGGTGGTAGAGACAAGGCATAGGAAAAGAAGGATAGAAGTCATGTAAGTGAGGGTGAAGGATTGAAGGAAACAGGAAATGGTGATGGAAAAAGGGAAAAAGTAGGTCAGGAGGAACTTCAGAGAACAACACAGACAGGAAGGTGGGGGGGCAGGAAATCAGGCAGGGGGAAGTAAAGGGTGGACGATATATGTGCTGATGAAAGGAGTCTTAAATTTCATACCCGGAAGCTATCATGGCAAAGACTAACCTACATTTAGTGACTGCAATGGAGTCATGGTGCATTGAGCACCATGACTGGGATGGTCATACCGGGCTACTCTCTGTTCAGGAGAGACCAGGTAGAGAGGTGGGAAGGAGGAGTTGTATTATATGCAAAGGAGGGAATCAAGGCCACAGAAGAACAGGGGCGTCTAGAGGGAAGGAAGGACTGGAGGAGCTGTTGGTCATTGTGGAGACAAGATCTGGGGCCACTAGCCATACTGGGGACATGTACAGTCCTCCAGCACAGAGAGACAATTTGGATAAGGCACTTGGGGGAGCTAACATCAGAATGATGAGTAAGGGGAAGGTGTTGCTAGTTGGTGACATCAATCTGCCAGACGTAGAGTGGAACCTTCCAATAATGGCTTCAGCAAGGAGCAGAGCAATCCTTGACCCCCTACAAGGGGCTTTTCTCAGGCAGCTTATCATAGAACCCCTAGGGATGGAAAGTGCTTATAAACAGGGACGTCATTGCAGATGCCACAGTGGGCAGTCTGCTGGGTTCCAATGATCTCCATACAGTGAGGTTTAAAATAAAGACATGAACAGAGATAAACCACATGAGGATGAGGGTCTAGGACTTTAGGATGGTGGATTTTAAAGAAATGGGAGATTGCCTCAGAAACTGCCTCATGGGAGGATTGCTAAAAAGGGGTAGAAGAATAGTGGGGAAAATTAAAGGAGGTCATAATTAAAGCAACCAAGCTCTGTGTGAAGGAAGAAAGTAACAGCAGAAGGAAGAAGAAACCATTATAGTTCTCTAAGGAAATGGCCAAGGTGGTGATGGGAAAAAAGGTGGCATTCAGGATGTATAAGAAAACACAGTGGGTGGTGGACAGGGAGGTATACCAAATAAGACAGACAGAAGCCGGGAACACAGTGGGGGGAGCAAACACATAGACAGGATAGCCAAAAGGGTTCGCTAAAGGGAATAAGACTTTTTTCAGATACATAAGTGAGAAGAACAAAGCAAATAAAGGGATAGAGAGAATTAGAAGGGCAGAAGGGGAAGACTTTATAATATTAGACAAAGAATAAAACACTGTAGAACTATTAATGGTCGCGTAAAGTTTATATCGCGCACCTGCGTTTGAATCTGTGATTGCGCAGATGTAATATCGCACATTGCTACTGGCTTCCACTAAACAGTGTCTTTCTCTAGTTTTAAAATATGTGTACACTTTTAGCATGTTGTCCCAGCATCTGTTAATTCGCTTTTTGAAGTGGTGTAGATATAGCAGGAAAAGCACTTATAGACCCATTCCCCCTCTGCAGTTTGTAACTTCTCTCCCATCTTCTAGAGTGCTATAGTATGCAAGCCATGCCACACAAAATGCAGTACGATAAAGAATTGATTTACTTACAATAATATCCTGCATACACTGCGAATAGACGGACACATGCAGACACCTCACCATGCTAGCCTCTGCCGCAGGGCTCATCTTAAATGCTAGTCGCACCGAAGCTGTGTTAGGTCACATGATGCTCTCTCCCTACTTAGCACAAGAAATTGCTCTACCTGGTGCAATCCCCATACTTTTGTACACACGGACTATTAAAAGCTACTGCAGTTCCCAATTTACTGTAACTGCAAAAAATTAACACAGGTTGTACACCAGTAGTGCAACAAGCAAAATGACAGGTAGTGATGTACTTCCCTAGGAGTCTAACCAGCTGAAGCGAGCACCATTTCCCTAGAAACTGTACCACGTGGTAGGCTGAAAAATGAAGGGAATGAACGCTGTAAAACTAATATCGCGCTTAAAGGGAAAGCGCGATTATAGTGATTTTTTTTTTACAGCAATCATTAATAGTTCTACAGCATGCAATGCATTTTAACAGTATTACAAAAAACAAATTACACGATTCATAATCCTAAAAAAAGCAATAAAAGCAAGGAATAATAAAATATGGGGTGGAATATGTCAAACCTACATATTAAAAGACAAAGAACCTCTGTGTGCAAGCACTGAGGCAATGGTAACCCCAAAGAGCATTGGCTGGAAAGCCAAGTTTCAAAGAAATACAAAATCACACCTGCCCCCATAATGCAAAGCATCAGGGACTGCATATGCAAATCACCACAGAATATTATGCTGTTTCAACTTTAAGCAAAAATACATGGTGCCGAAAGGCCTCTCACACAGTTTGCAAAAGGTGTCAACAGAAGATATAGACACGTGTTTCATCCTACCAGGACTCATCAGTATGCCTTGTCTGTTTGACATCCCAGTGGAATGAACTAGCTATCCTAAGATGGTCCATCTGGGTTATGTTGTGGTGAATCCAATTAAAACAAAAAACAAGTTAAAAGACAAAGAATCTCTGTGCGCAAGCACTGAGGCAATGGTTACCTCGAAGGACATTGGCCAGGAAGCCAAGTTTCAAAGAAATACAGAATCACACATGCCCCCATAATGCAAAGCATCATGGACTGCATAAGCAAATCACCACAAAATATTATGCTGGTTCAACATCAAGCAAAAGTGCATGGTGCCAAAAGGCCTCTCACACAGTTTGCAAAGGGTGCCAACAGAAGACATAGACATGTGTTTTGTCCTACCAGGACTCATCAGTATGCCTCATCTGTTTGACACCCCAATGGAATGAACCAGCTACCCTAAGATGGTCTATCTGGGTTATGTTGTGGTGAACCCAATTAAAACAAAAACACATTAAAAGACAAAGAACCTCTGTGCGCAAGCACTGAGGCAATTGTTACCCCAAAGGGCACTGGCCAGGAAGCCAAGTTTCAAAGAAATACAAAATCACACATGCCCCCATAATGCAAAGCATCATGGACTGAATATGCAAATCACCACAGAATATTATGCTGGTTCAACTTTAAGCAAAAATGCATTGTGCCAAAAGGCCTCTCACACAGTTTGCCCACATATGCCCACAACTAGATTTTGGATTCCAGCTCTGGTTGCCATACAAACAAACTCCAGTCAGTGCCAAGACAGCTGCTATACAGCTTTAAGAGCACTCATGCAACCAATAAAAAGATCCCATCATGCCCAAGATACTACAACTATGGAAGTGAACTCGCGCATGTGCACTGAGCTCAGAGCGGTCACCTTGGGCATAGCCGGCTCTTTTTCTTGGGCTGCAACTACAGAACTGAAGCAGAAGAGATGGGTAGCAATAAAATAGTGCACCCATGGGGGGAGGCCAATGCTGCCATGGAGGAGATGGGCAGTGGAGAAACAACAGAACAGCACTGACTGCACCACTGTGGAAGAATGCAGCGTATGTATCTGATCACTTGCTTCCAGAGTCCCTTTTCTCTCTCCTAGCAATGCATCAGCATGGCTCCACCCATGCAGCCATAATAAGATGGAAAAATAGTGTAGTCCGAGGGCCATCCAGATTCCCATAGGGGCATGCTTTATTGTTATAATTATTATTATTATTGGGCCATATGCACAAATGGATCGGAGTGGCTATGCATGCGTAACTGGGGCATGCAACCACTCTACACCCTATGTGCCCCCCTGCACAGGATGCATGAATGGGGCATGGCATATATATGCTCAACCTCCAGCCGCTAGAAAGAGCAACGCTACTGGGTGGGTAAGGCATACCAACACTACGCGCTTATGCACCAAGACATCTAGTGCTGGCAGCGGTGGTGCAGATGAGAGCACAGGCTATGCCAGCAAGAACCCTGCTATAGGTCTGATACACACCCACAAGTACTGCACCATCCATGTTGGGGACCGAAATGGACCCCCTGCTGCCACAGCCCACTAGCCAAGGAGGAGGACTGAGGCACCTAAACAAGTGAGTGCCGAGAGAGCCATGGCTGTGGCACCTATGTGCCCCCCCTCCCCACATGGCAGCCCCATTCCCAGTGCCAACCATGCATCACCCCACCAGTCCCGGTGACTGAGGATCCCCACCATGCACACGCAGACCCTTGTGCACCCCGACCCCCTAAGTGCAAGGCAACCCCCTGCCACACAGCATGGTACATGCCTCCCACCCCAAACCTGGCACCCCTGCCCCATAGGTGTCCATTGGTCCCCCTACCATTACCCCCATCCCTTGCACCTTTACCGCAATGCCACCCCTGAGATGACCAGCAGAACAGCCCTCTTCTCACCACTATGGCTGTTGACCATCAGACACATGCAGGGGTGCGCAGTGTGATGTAGACAGCCTGTTCTGAGTGTTGTATAATATTTTTTTAATGTAAAATGTATTAATGACTGTCTGCTGAAAAATTCTAATGCTCTAGGAGTGACCTCAACCCCCCCAGTTTTCAGCTGATAGATGCAAGCTAAGAGAAATGCTGACAGCATGTGTATCACACACACTCAGTTTTTAGAGACACTGTGTTACATGGAAGACTTTAATCAAGGATCTTGTTTCTCTGAGTTAATTACAGACTAGTTTGAGTTAATTTTGTTAAGAGGGAAATCATAAAAAAGGTTTATGACGTTGAAGAGAAAAACCCAGGTTATTACATAGCAGTGCAAAATCATAAAGCTGCCTTCATGTCCTGGAAGAGGAAGCTTATTATGAGATCAAAGAAAATGTCATTTGAAGGACATGAATTATGCTGAAGTTGCAGAATGTTTCTTTTTTTGTATAAGATATATTTTCATATATCCTGACAGGGAGGAGCTAGGTGACCTCCTGTAAAGACGTGGGGTAAAAGCTAGCTTTTAATTTATCCTGTTTTACTTCACAGAGACACATTTTTTCCTGGACTCTGACCAAGCAAGATCAGCGAGCACTTAAGCAAGTATTGAGAGACTAAGTACTGAAGTAGGAATTTGCACTGTTTAAACCTTGTTTCTTTTCAAAGATTTGTATGTCTTTTGATATGAGTTCTGTATTTTGTGTTTCACATATTTTTAACTATTTTAGTAAAATTCTTTTTAGAACTTACTTGGACTGTCTTTGACTTCTTTTTACTTTGTAAGAAAAGTACATGGTTTTAGCAGACAAGAGACATAAGCTTGAATGGTGGTATCAAACTGGAAAGAGAAGCGTTTTAAATCTGAGGTCTTTATTAAAGTTTTAAAGGGTTCATCTCTGCACACCTGGTTAGGTGCCCATAGGCAAAGATATCTGGCCCCCCTGAAGACAGATATATCTGAGTCTGTGCATTGGGTATGCTAGCAATAGGTTAACAGTTTGAATCCCTCCAGAACTGAGACCAAACGTTGATCCGAACTCACAAAAAGAGACAAGAGGGTTACCTTGTCTGTTACACTGTTCACAAGACTGCACTCAGAGGTTGGCACTTTGGGAGTAGAGGGCCTGACCTACTGAGTGGGTTTGTGACAGATTGGTTGGCAACAGTGGGATTATTTTGGTATCACAAGCTTTATTGTTCTGTGTCAGCTGAGACCGTAAGCTCTCTTGCAAAGAAAGAAAAAAGGCAGAGTTTTATGTTAAAAAGGAAACAGAACTATATATATCACTTGGCTTACAGTCGAGTTCCTACCCATTTTAATTTTTTTCTCTTCAGGCTAAAATTCCTAGAGAGTCCTGGAGCTTCCAGCTATCCTCGCTACTTACTGGGAAAGCTTGGGATG
The DNA here is from genome assembly GCA_016271365.2 of Neoceratodus forsteri. Classification (NCBI taxonomy): domain Eukaryota; kingdom Metazoa; phylum Chordata; order Ceratodontiformes; family Ceratodontidae; genus Neoceratodus; species Neoceratodus forsteri. The sequence goes on from CM057455.1 coordinate 474,891,591, forward strand.
CATTGGGTCAAATGGACTATGAAGACAACAATGATTACAGAAAACTAAAAGTTGCACTGTTAAAAAAGTTTGAATTAACTGCTGAAACATACAGAGCAAAATTCTGTAAGCTCAGGATATGCCCTGATATGAGCTATGAGGAGCTAGCCATGAAACAATGTCAGTTTTTAAAACATTTGTGGGAAGGAGTTGAGGGCAAACTCTGTTGATAAATTTGAAAATGTAATTTTATTAGAACAGTTTTATTGGGCATGCCCAGCACAGCTAAAAACCTGGCTAAAGCACCCAGATCCAAAAACAGTGCAAGAGGCTGCTGAACTCTCGGACCACTATGCCAAAAGCAGACCTGCTCTGAGAGTGAAGGGGGCAGGCGTGGCAGTGCAGAAAGGGAAAAACCTCACTGCCTCCACCGAAACCAGTTAGCCTCAGGTTTCCAAGAAAAGAGTTCTCTGAAGTAAGAAATGCTTGTTGCTTATGTAAAGAAACTGGGCACATTGCCAGACAGTGTCCAAGAAGGGCAAGCAATAATACACAAAGTAATACCAGAAAGGAAGTGGGTTGTTTGTGTGTCCCTGGAAGCATGCCAGTGAACATGAGGGAACACATGCACCCAGTCATGGTAAATGATATACAGACACAGGGGTTAAGGGACACAGGGGCATCCCTGACATTAGTGAAAGGGGATCTAGTACAGCCTGGTCATCTTATCCCAAATAAATGCATAACTGTACAAGGGTTTACTGGTGAAGAGAAAACATTGCCACTCACTAGTGTTCTCCTGGATTGGGGTGAAACAGGGGGAACTGTGCAACAGGTGGCTGTAGCCAGCACATTAGCAGTGGATGTGATCCTGGGTAACAATCTCCAGCAGGGGATGATATGTGCAGTTACCCATAGCCAAGCGGCAAGGGAAAATATTAGTTCCCTGAACCCCCCAGAAACCAGTGTGGAAATCACAGAGAGGCTGGTTCCCCAGCCTGTCTCTCCAGATGGGGAGACTGATAAAAGGGGGTAGAAATTTCCCCAGTAGCGAGTGACCACACAGCTATGGACGGTTACTCCAAAGAGGAAGGGGTGACCAATTGTCAGAGGGTTGGGATTGACACTGATCCTGAGGGCCCTGACGCTAGTGCTAGGGACCCTAGTTAAGTGATGGAAGGGGACCTGTCCCATGCCTTGGGACTGTGTGAGGGGTTTGCAGCTGCTCAGAGGGGTGACCCTAGTTTAGAGAAGCTGAGGGCTTGGGAAGACTCAGAGGGCACCCAGGGAGGGGACGGCAGACATAAGGTTTTTTGGGAAAATGGACTTATGTATACACAGGCAGTAGAGACAGAGGAAGGGATGCTAGACAGGCAGCTTGTCGTTCTGCAGGGGTATCATGAGCAGTTGCTCAAAACTGCACATGATATTCCCTTATCTGGTCATCTGGGAATTGCACGAACTATGCAGTGCTTAGCCCAGAATTTCTGCTGGTCTAACTTTACCCAGCAGGTGAAGGAGTATTGCAGGTCATGTCACCAATGCCAAGAAATAGGCAAGAAAACCCAAGTCACCCTGATCCCCTTGCCCATAGTGGAGGAGCCATTCCAGAGGGTGAGAATGGATATTGTGAGGCCTGTAAATACCCCCAGCTCCTCAGGGAAAAAATTCATCCTGACTGTGGTGGATTATGCCACCCGGTACCCAGAGGCAGTCGCCCTATCCTCTCTGAGGACAAAGTGGCAGATGCCTTACTTGGGATTTTCTCCTGTGTTGGGTTTCTGCAGGAGATAATCCCCAATCGAGGGGGTTCCTTCATGTTGGACCTGATGAAATGTTTATGGGAAAAGTGTGGGGTGGTGCAGAGATGCATGACACCGTATCACCCACAAGCCAATGGGTTTGTGGAACAATTCAATGGTACCCTAAAGTCAATGCTTCGGGCATTTGCTGAACAGCATGGGAGGGACTGGGATAAATACCTTCCCCACCTGTTGTTTGCAGACAGGGAGGTGCCCCAAGAGTCGACAGGATTTTCCCCCTTCAAACTCTTATATGGACACCGGATACATGGGCCCCTAGACTTGATCTGAGAGGACTGGGAAGGCAAGCACACCACCCATGGAACTCCCATTGTGGATTATGTCCTTAGGTTTAGGGAAAGGCTGAAGGACCTTATGGGGACAGCCCAGAGCAACCTGGAAGCTGCCCAACAAAAACAAAAGGTGTGGTACAACCACAGAGCCAGAGCTCGCTCGCACATTGTGGGTCAGGAAGTCATGGTCCTTATTCCGGTCCAGAAAGACAAGCTGCAAGCTGAGTGGGCAGGACCGTACAAAGTGGTTAGGAAGGTAACTAACGTAAACTGCATTGTGGAGGTACCTGACAGAAGACAGACTGAAAGGATGTACCATGTCAACATGATGAAGCCATATGCAAATAGGGCTGACATGTGTTTTCAGTGTGTAGTCATGGAGAGGGGACGGAAAAAGGAGACCCCCTTCTGGATTTGCTGGAGGAAAGTAAGCAGGAGTCCTCTGTGGAGGCAGTAAAATTGTCTCCCCAGCTGGTCCTGGACCAGGTCCAGAAAGAAAGGGAGGTTTTAGCAGACTTTGCCCCCTTGTTTAGCACTAAGCCTGGACTAACCCCCTTAGCGACACACGATGTGTAGACAGGGACACAGACGCCCATAGACAGGACAGCATATCAGGTGTCAGAGGCTGTCCAAAAGGACATTAGAAGGGAAGTGGAGGAGATGCTGGATTTAGGGGTAATCCAGAGATCCCACAGCCCCTGGGCCTCACCCATAGTCCTTGTGCCCAAGCCAGATGACTCAACTCATTTCTATGTGGACTATCGTGGACTGAATGCAGTCAAGAAGTCCGATGCCCCGGACAGATGAACTCCTGGACAGGTTGGGAGGGGCGACCTACCTTATGACTATTGACCTGACAAAGGTGTATTGGCAGGTAGAATTGACAGAGAGAGCTAAGGAGAGGTCAGCATTCATCATTCCAATAGGCTTATTTGTGTTTAAAGTAATGCCTTTCAGAATGAAGAATGCCCCAGCCACTTTCCAAAGGCTGGTGAACCAGGTGTTAAATGGTGCTGAGAAGTACGGCTGGATGACACTGATGTCTTTAGTTCCAGCTGGGAGGAACTCCTATCCCACCTTAGGGAAGTGCTGGACAGGATGCAGAGGGCCAGCCTCACTGTCAAAGCCAAGAAGTGCCAGGTGGCCATGGGGAAGTGGCATACTTCGGGCATGTGGTAGGCCGGGGACAGCTTCGTCCTAACCAAATAAAGATAGCGGTGATCCAGGCATAGCCCAGACCAGAAACTCAGAAGCAGGTCAGGAGTTTTCTCGGGACAGCTGGGTATTATAGAAAATTTGTACCCACTTACAGTGCCCTGGCTGCTTCCCTATCTGACCTGACAAAGAAAAAGATGCCAAAGAAAATTACCTGGGGCCCAGCCTGTGAGGAAGCCTTTACCAAACTGAAGGAGGCACTGTGCAGTGCTCCTATTTTGACAAGTCCTGACTATAGCAAACCTTTATAGTTCAGACGGACACCGCAGAGCGGGTATTGGAGCAGTACTGAGCCAGACGCCCAGCCAAGGGACAGATCACCCAGTTGTGTACCTGAGCAGAAAGTTGCTTCAGGGAGCAAGCGCATTCACGGTGGAAAAGGGTGTCTTGCCATAGTGTGGGCTCTAAAGAAATTAGAGCCATACTTGTATGGGCAGCATTTTGTGGTGCAGACTGACCACAACCCCCTGGTTTGGCTGACGCAGATGGGGAAAAACAATGGCAGACTACTAAGATGAAGTCGTGCTTTACAAGGGCATGATAAAAATTGTACATAGTGCTGGAGCGAAGAATCAAAACTCAGATGGACTGTCTAGGGTCGATGAGGTGTGAACTGATTTGGGAAGCTCATCCCATGTAGGGGATAGATCCCCCCAAATTTAGTCTAGGTGGGGAGGAGTGTGATGTAGACAGCCAGTTCTGAGTGCTGTATAATATTTTTTTTAATGTAAAATGTATTAATGACTATCTCTGCTGAAAAATTCTAATGCTCTAGGAGTGACTTCAACCCCTCCAGTTTTCAGCTGACAGATGCAAGCTAAGAGAAATGCTGACATCATGTGTATCACACACACTCAGTTTTTAGAGAAAATATGTTACATGGAAGACTTTAATCAAGGCTCCTGTTTCTCTGAGTTAATTACAGACTGGTTTGAGTTAATTTTGTTAAGAGGGAAATCATAAAAAAGGTTTATGACGTTGAAGAGAAAAACCCAGGTTATTACAAAGAAGTGCAAAATCATAAAGCTGCTTTCATGTCATGGAAGGGGAAGCTTATTATGAGATCAAAGAAAATGTCATTTGAAGGACATGAATTATGCTGAAGTTGCAGAATGTTTCTTTTTTGTATAAGATATATTTTCATATATCCTGACATGGAGGAGCTAGGTGACCTCCTGCAAAGAGGTGGGGTAAAAGCCAACTTTTAATTTAGCCTGTTTTACTTCACTTAGACACATTTTTCCCTAGACTCTGAGCACTTAAGCAAGTATTGAGAGACTAAGTACTGAAGTAGGAATTTGCACTGTTTAAACCTTGTTTCTTTTCAAAGATTTGTATGTCTTTTGATATGAGTTCTGTATTTTGTGTTTCACATATGTTTAACTATTTTAGTAAAATTCTTTTTAGAACTTACTTGGTCTGTCTTTGACTTCTTTTTATTTTGTAAGAAAAGTACATGGTTATAGCAGACAAGAGACATAAGCTTGAATGGTGGTATCAAACTGGAAAGAGAAGCGTTTTAAATCTGAGGTCTTTATTAAAGTTTTAAAGGGTTAATCTCTATATACCTGGTTAGGTGCTCGTAGGCAAAGATATCTGGCCCCCCAAAGACAGATATATCTGAGCCTGTGCATTGGGTATGCTAGCAAGAAGTTAACAGTTTGAATCCCTCCAGAACTGAAAACAAAGGTTGATCCGAACTCACAAAAACAGACAAGAGGGTTACCTTGTCTGTTACACTGTTCACAAGACTGCACTCAGAGGTTGGCACTTTGGGAGTAGAGGGCCTGACCTGCTGAGTGGGTTTGTGACACACAGCAGATATGCGCTCGCATATATCAGACTGCCAGTGGCCATGACAGTGAAAGGAGGGCTGTGCCACTGGTCATCTCTGGGGCAGCAAAACCACATAGGTATGGGGGGATGTCAGGTGAGGGGGTTTGGTGCCTCAGGGGGGCACTGTCCATCCAGCCTGATGGTTGGGGAGCCTGCGGGCTTGTGTGGTCACCAGCGACAGTGGTACTGGCATGGGATTGGCCAGCTGCGGGCAGGGGCATGGGTGCAGGCTTTCTACTATTGTCCCTGTTGCTGCCCCTGCAGTGTGGGGGCCCACAATCCACTGGCCCATAATGACAGCATGTGCATGTGGGTTCAGGTGCCTGTGGAGGGCATTCACGCAACCAGACCCACACCTCTCCATGCAGGGGATCCACTCCCTGTCCAGGATGGGCATCCAATTGGATGCCTGGCTGGACCCGCAGCTCCACCCTGGATGCCCTGCACAGTCCTGCACACCAGGGGGGCGGGCCACAGACAGTTGCACATCCATTGTGCGAACCCCATGTGTGCACCTGTCCACAGGTGTTTCGCTGTATAAGAGGGAGAAATTGTTTAGTCAGAGGGCCATCCACATCCCCATGGAGGTGCTGTTTTTTAACTTTAACATCTGTGGAAACATAGACAATGATGACAGAAAAAGACTAAAGGACCCCTACAGTTTGCCCAAGTTCCTGATAATCCTTGGAACCTGTTCCTCCAGGGTACCAACCCAAATTTGTTGGCAATTATTTTCCCTGATTTTTCTGTAAGACATTTTTTATTTCCACACAAAACTTCTATACATGTATATTCTTTTTCAGATATGCCATTAATTAAGCAGTTCAAAGCTTAGAAACAGATCAGCAGGAGGTACTGCCTGTCTATGGTATGGGTGAGGTTACGGTAGTCCACACCATGAAGTTCAATGAATGGTTGAAAGACTGGTGTGGAGCACAGGGTTTTGGCTTCACTGGGGACTGGGGGTCCACCTGGAGAGATGTGGGTCTATACTGGCGTGATGGTCTGCATCTGTCCAGGAAGGGAAACAAATGCTTCACTGGCAAGCTTTTAAATTAGCCAAAAGGCGAGGTGCTGATAGGAAGCAGGAAAGTCCAAGCCTCCCCCCACAAAACAAGGTAGTTAGTAAGGTAAACACCAAGGTACAGAGTTTGACAGGGGGCAGGACAGGGGTAAATGAAAAAAAAGACAAAGGCAGTAAGGGCAGGGATGGGTCTTTATAAGTGACATTGCAGAGGGACTGGAAGGAAAAGTATGTCTCTGCAGACAACACAAAGATCTGCAACAGAATTGATACACAAGATGGGGTGGAAAAGATGAGAAGGAACTTGTCAAGGTTGGAGGAATGGTCAAATGAATGGCAGCTTTGATTCAACACAAAGAAGTGCAATTAATGCACCTGGGAAACAAAAACCCTGGGGAAGAGCACGCAATGAGGGGTGAGATACTAGCAACAAAAAAAATGGAAAGGGACCTGGGGGTAGTCATAGCAGATGACCTTAAGGTAGGCAAGCAATGTGAGAAGGCACAAGGAGTGCTGGGGGGATACTGGGATGCATAGGGAGAGGCATCACCAGTAGAAAACAAGAATTTGTTACCATCTGTACAGACAGTTGGTGAGACTCCATCTGGAGTACTGCCTGCAGTTCTGGAGACCCCATTTCTGCAATGACATCGACAGGATAGAGGTGGTCCAGAGGAGGGCAACTAAAGTGGTGCAGGATCTGCAACAGAAGACATATGAAGAGAGATTAAGAGAGCTTAATATGTATACCCTTGAAGAAAGGAGGGAGAGGGGGGACATGATAGAAACTTTCAAGTACCTAAAGGAAATCAACAAAGTCCAAGAGGATAGCATCTTTCAGAAAAAGAGTTGTGCAAGAACAAGGGGGCACAATTTAAAAAATATGGGGGATGGCTCAGGGACAACATGAGGAAATATTTTTTTCATGGAGAGAGTGGTGGACGCATGGAACCACCTTCCTGAGTAGGTTGTGGGGTCAAAAACAATAGGGGAATTTAAGAATGCATGGGACAGCCATAAGGCAATAATAGTAGGGGGTAGAAGGAAGTAGGCTGCTGGTTAACTAGAATCTGTAGCTTATCCAGTAGGTAGGGAAATGGGCAGACTGGGTGGGCCAAGCAGTCCTTATCTGCCGTCAAAGTCTATGCTTCTATGTTAATACCTAAATATTTATACTCTGTTGCAGTGGTCAAGTTGTGCCCTTGTAAAGTTTTTATTTCCAAAGGTATGATGGTATTCTAAGTTTTCAATTTGTATATCCGAGCATGAATATTTTAACTCTCAGTACCCATGTTTACCTTTGCTGCCTTATAATTCTTGTTGTCTCCTTTGAATCTTTGTTATAAACCTATTTTGTGGTCTCTGACACAGTAATTACTTATACTGCAATAGATGGTTAATTTGTTTTATCAATGGTTTCAAAAACTTGTACTTCCAAATAAATCATGAAATACAAGATTTTAAACCAAATCTGACAATCACTTTGCTAACACTATGACATTTCACTCCTTCACCTGTCAATCAATATTCTAATAAAAGTGTGAGCATATGCTTACTAAGTTTGTTAGCAATTGTGGCTATTCTTTCCTTTTTTACATAAGATGAGGTACCCATTATATAAAATATTATACCATGGTCACCTAAAATACTACATCTTCATTGGCTGAGACACATGCCTGGCCACAGGCTGATCTGCACACAACCTGCACATCAATTGGCAGCCAGCTGATACACAAAATGGGCAATCACTGCACTTTTTTAATGTTTGAAAACTCCTTTTTGTCCACCATCTTTGTTTTTAGAAACTATCCCAAAAGGTCTTAAATTACAAAATACCAGCTAACTTCCAACTCTTATAATGTTTTCCCCATTAATCCATCTTAACACACTGTTTAAATGCTATTCAATCACTCTGTACCACACATTTCACAAAAATAAAACAGCCAAAACTGCTCGCTCTGAGTCCACTGAAATGACTCCTGCTTTGCATATCTCTGTCCCCTCACTCACCTGCACTGTCCTTCATCACTGCACATACCACAAGCCCAAACTGCCAAACGGTATTGTATCTGAAATAAAAAATGGCCGATACAAACACCTCCTCCTAGATACAAACATTATCAGGCAAGTTCTATCTCCTGCTCTCATCTCTTGCACGCATCAGTTTGTACCATGCACAATCGTGCTCAGCTACACACACTTGCCATTGTCTCCCTCAGCTATGGCTCCCAAAATGACAGTCACCTAACTTAAAATAAAACATCAACCTTATCTGCACCAGACTATTATTTGGGGGGGGGGTTGCAAACTTATGCTGAGCTGTCCTATCCACAACATTGTGCTGCTCAGTTCAAAAGCACACAAAAGCTGCTACTGCACTTCCTCACGGGGGTGGGCTGCCACTCACAGCACAGCATGAACAGCAGCAGAAACAGACTGATCTCTCTCTCTACAATCTTCACACTCACGATTTTTAAAATAAAAAAAAAAAACTGTAACTGCCGAATGGGGAAGGGGAGAAAGATCTCAGAACAAAACAAAAAAATCTTATTCTTCTTGAGCTGGCTACAAAGGTGGGAGGGGATTATTTTCCCAACAACGGATGGCTATTTTTATAAAATCATTAGAAAAGACTTTAAAAAAACAACACATTTACCATTTTAATAACTTTTTTATTCTTGTCTAAGATTTATTTGTACAATTGCAATAATGCACTCCAGGGTATGGATTGCTGTGGGATTTATCCACTTCTGGTGTGGTTACAGCCACTCAACCTACAGCCTTGTGATGCTCCACACCAGGTGTGGGTAAATCCCACAACAACCTACACTGTGTTGTGCACTGTTACTTAAACAACCCTCACACTATAAGAAACAAGCAAATCTTAACACCTTGCAGGTTCTGTGACATCAAAAGCTCTCTAGCTAACATGGCATCACAGAACCCACACTATGCTAAGAATTAGTCTGTTCTTAACACTTGGGGGTTCAATAATCTATAAATATAGTATCCCGTGTTTTGATGCCCCTTTATTTTGTACTTGTACACAGTATATTAGTATGGTGCATCTCTCATTGGATGTACCTGGAAATAAGTGAGTTTTGATGCTTAGTGTGCCTTCCTGGACAAATATTTTAATTTAATATCCAGACAGCTAGTAAAGGCTTCAGTACTGTAGTACACAGCCAGTACATGCTGTCAGAATCTTCTCAGGAGGACTGTACAAAAACGTAACAGCAGTCTAATGTCTCAAGCCTCATGCCTTTGCATGAACTATCCAACACCAATTTGAAGCTACACATTCCAGCTCTGATAGCCCACAGGGCTACTACAGTAAAATAAAAGTTCAATCTGTGCCCTGATAGATCAAAATGCCAACCACTGCTATGATGTAAAGCCCAAGAAGACAAGTTACCACTCCAGCTCCATTGGAATGTTTTAAAGGATGGTTGCTCCATTAAGGATACTGAAAAATACACCCCTATGGAAACACATAAAGAAAAAAATAGAGATTTACATTTTTTTTATTTAATTAAGATGACAATACAGCTGCATCTTTTTTCCTCCTTTCATTGCTGTTTTGTGGCTCATCTATTTGCCTCCATGGTTGGTTACCTCAATTAGACGTGAGCCCCCCCCCCCATATCAATGCCATTATATTAGGCAGTGCATATAACAGTTTTTGTATAGCAACAAAGAGAAAGAGAAGAGAGAGAGCACGAGAGAATTAGGTAAAAAATGGATAGGGAGAAGGGAAGGTCACTGCAGACCAGTTAGGATCTGCGGAGACAGATTTAGCAGGGAACAACTGGACAGACTTGGTCAACCAATTGATCCTTTTCTGCTGACAAATTCTGTTTCTATGTATAGCAGGTTTAGCTTTAAACAGGACTGTACATAGAAACATTAGAATACAAGATGTACATACAGGAGGGAACAAAAAGCCCATCAAGTCTGTCCACCACTTCCTTAGCAGATGGTACCAATGTAACCTCCCTTCTTAAAATAAGAATCCAGTCAGCTTTTAAATATCTTAAGATTTTCACTGTTAACGATATTCTCTGGTAATGAATTCCAGAAATGGACTACCCTCTGAGTAAACACGTTTCCTTTTAGTTGTTTTGAAAAGCTTGCCAATTATTCAAAACTTGTGCCCTCTGGTGTCCTTGCTGTATGGTGCCAAAATACCTCAAAGACAGCCACATGCTTCATCCTTGTTAGGACTCATCTGTGTGCAACATCTGCTACCTTAGCCCAAGAAATGGAAGGATCTGCTTTATGATCTCATTTATCTGAGTCATGGTGAGTTCTAAACAGGAAACCATTTAAAAGACAAGGACTGCAAAATCACTAAAGCAAGGGTTACACTGGATGGGCGATGGGCATTAGCAACAACACCAAGTTTCAATGAAATACCAAATTACACATACCCAAGTAATGCAAAGCATAATGGGAAGTACATGTAAATCACCATGAACAGAAATAGGCTGGTTCACCTTTAAACAGAACTGAATGGTGCCAAAAGACCTCACAAACAGTCTCCAAAGGACAACAGGAGATGTTCATTCACAAATGTGACCCTGAGAAGTCCCCCAAGAGGACTCTGAATAATATGCAGGAAAACAAATATTTCACTTCTGCACTTGACTCCCTTTTGTGTATACTGTATCTATTACTTCAATACCGCACTGCCACGGAATATCATTCTGGTGTAAATTAACTTTTAAAAAATAATGCTTCCTATAGTAATACATCCATATCAGGATCTTATCTCTGGCCTCTTCCTAAAAATACAAAAATGCAAGGTGCCTAGGAGGAATCAAACTCTTGGTCCCTTCCACACAGATACTGCAGTTACATTTTCACTGTACCACCAATCTGTATTCAAGTAATTGGAAGCTCCTCTGGAGTATAGGTTAAGTAACATGCTAGGAAGCAAACATGCTAGGCATCCTGGTTTTAAAGAAGCCCTAAAGTCAAACAATTCAAAGTAATATGTTTCCAGTCTGCCCAGCTGCAGAGGCTGTAACAAATGGAAGCAGCTGTAGTTTATCTGAGGCCATCCTTCCCCGGACCTGGGAAGGGAGGTGGATAGAGGTGGTTCTTAGGGGTCAGGGAGAGTCCTAGGACTGGACAAGGGACCACCAGGGCCTCCCACTAAATGGGAGGAACACATCCTGTGGGGTGGAGGAGAAAGAGGAATTTTGTGGGACATTAGCCAGTGGACCATCCTCTTTCTCCTCTTGCTCTACAGGGATGAGGATGTGCATCACCTCCAGGTAATGGCCTAGCAGTCCTGAGGCTTCCTTATGCCTGGGGGAAAGGGGGCAGGGCAGGATTCAAACACATCTGGCTAGCTGTCCGAGAAGCATGGCTTTGGCCATCAATTCCCTTAACCATCATGTAGAGCATCAAAAAAAAGGGGGGGTTTGTTACTAGAAATGCGGTTTTACAAATTGGGGCTACAGCATAGGTGGATAAGGGTTTCAGCTGAGCTTCTTGGCTATGTGGCACCTTCAGGAGCCAGTTAGCATGGAAAAGTAAGCCAGTAAGGTCGGGGCTTACCTGGTGAATGAGGTAGCAGGAGCCAGGGGCCAGGAGTCCTGGGAGTCAGAGCTGTATGGTGGAGTTTGTGGGTCTCATCACCCAACCCTCTCCCACTTTTCTAGGTGTCAGTCTTGGGGATGGTTCACCCTGGGGCTTGCAGCATGGCCAAGCATAGACACCGGACACAGGAGGGCACCTCATAAAGCAGAGTTTGGCCGGTCGCCTGTTGGCTGTGAACATCAGGGGGCTAGTGCTTCGCCTCCATCTTCCAGGGCACAAGGTGTCAGGATGGCAGGATGGACCTTAGGGCAGGTGGAGGCACGGAGGGGGTAAGGCAGCTATGGTCCATGGATGGTGAAGCAAACGCCCAGTCAACCCACAGTGGAGTATGAGGAATTCTGGCCAGTGCAGTCTTGCGAGTCAGGCCGGGAAAGGAGGGTGTGCACATCAGTAGATAGGAATGCACCAGAACTTTTGCACTGCCGAGATCTCGGCAGCCATCTTGTGAGTGGCACCAGCTGAGGAGCAGGCCATGCCAGGGATACAAAGTGGCAGGGAAATATTAAACAGCATGATGACATGTAGGGGCAGTGGTGGGAAGCTCAGGGGCCAGCAGAAGTCTGCTCCTGGGCAGCCACACCTCGAGTGCCCAGGCATTGAATCTATTAAGGGAGGGTCACCAATGCAGGTGGCCATTTTGGACAGTGCATGATAAAAGTAAAATAAAGCCACAGAACATGGAGTTTCACTAGAGTTACAGTAGACAGCGTGGCATGCAAGGTAGCCTTCCCTGCCGAGTGACTGCAAGATGGAGGCAAGTGAGATGTCACAAGCCTAATAAACTAAAAAAAACAACAACAACAAAAAAATGGGCAGAGAGTACATGGCTAAAAGAACACCACTAAGGGGGCATGGAGAGTGCAGTGATAACAGCCTAGCCCTACCCTTTCCATCTTACCCCCCCCACACACACACAAAATATATATACTGTATATACTGTATATACTGCATGTGTGTGTGTGTATATATACAGATATATATATTTATGCAACATGTGTCTTAGTATACAGTAAATGTACTGATAAAAAGTTGTATCTCAGGCAGGTAGTGGAGCTATCACTGATATCTCCATGTTCCTATATGTCATAGTGATATTTCCATGTTCCTATATGTCATGGAGATATCTCTATGTTCCCATGCATCATTCTTAAGAAAATGAAAGCATTTCACTTTCTATACCATGCAACTCTCTGCCTAAAACCTGCCACACACTTGCACAACCTCCCCCCCACACACAGATCTTTGATATCTGGTTGATCCTGCCATTATTTTACAATAAATAATTATTTAAAAAACTCTCTCGTTCATGCCACCACTGTTATATTCGGTAAAGCTACTGAACTTTCACTTTGTGCCCCAACATGTAGCTAAACTGAGCAGTCTGTAAATTGCACTGTTATGGGTCCTCACAATCGTCTACTACTGCATTCTGTGTCGGTACTCCTGAAAAACTGTGTACATTTGTACACGTTCAATCTCTTTTCTGAAAATAAGCTCCCGACTCTAGAGACAGGACAGCGAGCAGATCGACCCTGCAGCTTCAGAACAGGAGAAGTAACTGTTATCGAGTGTTGCTATAGCAACACTTGCTAATGCTTACTTCTCCTGTTCTGAAGCTGCAGAGTTGCTTGCTGTCCAGTCTCTACAGTCGGGAACTTGTTTTCAGAAAAGAGATTGAAAGTGTACAAATGTACACAGTTTTTCAGGAATTCTGACACAGAATGAAGTAGTAGATGACTGTGAGGACCCATAACAGTGCAATTTACAGACTGCTCGGTCACGTTACATGTTGGGGCAGAAAGTGAAAGTTCAGTAGCTTTACCGAATATGACAGTGGTGGCATAAACAAGACAGCTTTTTAAATAATTACTTATTGTAAAATAATGACAGGATCAACCAGATCACCTTTTTGAATACATTTTAAATGACAGGATGAAGCAAAAATTTCTTTAGCATGGACTATCTCTTATATAGGTGCACAATATGTGAAGTTATGTGTATATAGTGGGGCAGTTGTCTTTCAATGGCCCAAAACATGTTGTATAAACAGAACATGACATGGTCTGAGTGAAGATATCATATTTATCTTCACTCGAGGCCAATGACATCAAAATATTTTACTCGTGGCTTCGCCACTCGTGAGATATCATGATATCATTGGCCTCTCGTGAAGATAAATACGATATCTTCACTCAGGCCATGTCATATCCCATATATATATATATATATATATATTTAAGATCAAAGGGGATAAGGGGGCATGTGAGGAGGAGGACCATGTAAAAGAATCTATCCTAAATAGATACTTCTGCTCAGTATTTACTGAGGAGAAGGTGAGGGCAGGTCCACAGCTCAGCACCATGGACACAGGGGGAGGAGGTGCACCAGTCCCTTCACAAAAAGAAAGGGTCCAACAAGAGCTCGATAAGCTCAGGGTAGAGACAAGGCAATGGGACCTGATGGCATACATCCCAGGATACTAAAGGAGCTAAGGGTGGAACTAGCAGAGCCATTATCAGAACTGTTTAGTGAGTCTCTGAGCACAGGAGAGGTCCCAGAAGACTGGAGAAGGGCTCATGTGATCCCACTCCACAAGAGTGGTAGCAGGGAGGAGGCAGTGAACTACAGACCAGTCAGTCTTACCTCAGTAGTGAGCAAGTTTATAGAGGCACTCCTTAAGGGAAGGATAGTGCAACACCTGGAATCCATAGGAGTACAGGATCCAAGACATCATGGGTTTACAACAGGAAGGTCCTGTCAAACTAATTTCACAGATTTCTTTGACTGGGTAACCAGAGTGGTGGACCAGTGGGGAGTAGTTGATGTTGCCTACCTTGACTTCAGCAAAGCTTTCGATACTGTTCCACATTGAAGATTGATTATTCAGCTGGGTAGGGTCAGGTGGGTCCGAAGTTGGTCAACTGAGTGGCAAACTGGTTGATGGGCAGAAAACAGAGAGTGGTGGTAAATGGTATACAGTCAGAAGAGATGCAAGTCACAAGTGGGGTAACTCAGGGATCGGTCCTGGAGCCAGTCCTCTTCAATATCTTCATCAGTGACATTGCAGAAGGACTGGAGGGTAAGGTTTGCCTGTTTGCAGATGACGTCAAGATCTGCAACAGAGTAGATGATCCAGATGGGGTGGGCAGAACGAGAAGAGATCTGGATAAACTGGCAAAATTGTCGGAAGAGTGGCAACTGGGGTTTAACACAAAGAAGTGCAAGATTATGCACAGGGATAAAGAAACCCTGAAGCCACCTATAGGTTGGGAGGGGAGTTGCTGGCAGTCACAAGGGAAGAAAGAGACTTGGGCATCATCATCACAGATGACCTGAAATCATCCAAGCAGACCACTAAAGCAGTAGGTAAGGCTAGGGGGATGTTGGGGTGTATTAGTAGGGGTATCACAAATCGTAAGAAGGAGGTGATAATCCTTCTTTACAAGACACTGGTTAGGTCCCATCTGAAGTACTGCGTGCAGTACTGGAGGCCACACCTTCACAAGGACATTAACCAAATTGAGGCAGTCCAGAGAAGGGCAACCAAAATGGTGCAGGGACTGCATCAGAAAACATATGAGGACAGATTAACAGAACTCAATATGTATACCCTACAGCAAAGGAGGGGGAGAGAGGTGATATGATTGAAACATTCATACGCCTTAACGGCATTAACAAGGTGAAAGAGTATAACATGTTTCAACATAAGAACAAGCATTTGTCAATGCTGAATGTTGTCGCACTGGCATTAGCAGTGGTGGAGGTGGAGAGACATAGCTGTGAGTTTGTTGATGTGTCCCAAGGTGATTTTGCAAGCAGTAGTGGTGCTGTCAGCAGCAGCGCCATGGAACGCTGCTTTTGGGCAGGCTGTGGAAATGGCAGCTGGACTGTTGATAATGAGGTGTGCACAAATGCCAGTGGTGAAAATGTGGCATGAAAATATTGCAGACTGATGAAGTTACAAGGGTGCGTGGAAACTGCGCAATGCACACTTGCAACACAGTCATTGTCTGGACTTTCGCCACCAAAGTTTCAACATAGGCATTTTAGGACCTCTGCTGATGAATAGTGTCACTGTCATTTCCTCAAAGTGTCCCGAAAAGTGATTTCACACAGTGACCGTGCAGTTCTGCACTGGACGTGCGAAAACACATTTCAGCCAGCTATACTGTTCATTAGGAGGTATGGAAAAATGGCAATGATGAACAGCTGGAGTGAAAGTATTACATAATCACAAAGTCACGAGCGTGCGTGCAAACTGCGCAACACACGCTCATAAAACACTCATTTTATTGACTTTCGTCCCTATATTTTCAACATAGGCATTTTAGAACATCTGCTAATGAACAGTGTCACTGCCATTTTCATAATGTGTAGCCGAACACAGGCTTTCAGCTCAACCGCACTATTTATTCCGGAACTCACGAAAACAGATTTTGGTCAGGATGTGAAAAATGACAGCTGTACTGTTCATTAGAGGTGTAGAACAATGGCACTGTTGAAATGTGAAGTGAAAATATTATAAGTTTGGCGAACTTACAAACGTGCATGCAAACTGCGCAACGCACGATCATAACACAGTCATTTTATGGAATATTGTCACCAAATTTTCAACACAGGCATTTTAGGACCTCTGCTCATGAACAGTGTCACTGTCATTTTCATAATGTGTCCCAAACAGTGATTTCACACAGCAACCGTGCTATTTTGCGCCGGCTTTCGTAAGGGACACAGCACCAACACAGCCTTATTCTCAGTTACATCAAGTATCCGGACAGCCATGGACCAGGACAAACTTTCTGGTGTAATATTTATCTACCTGTCCAAAGCCTTTGACCTCGTTGATCACAAACTGCTTGGTGCACAGTTGTGGTCACTTGGCCTCTCCCCCCATGCCATGAAATGGCTAATGGGTTATCTACATGGCAGAAAGCAGCTTACCTGCTTCAATAAAGTCCTCTCCAAGCCCCTACCGGTGACCTCCGGAGTGCCTCAAGGCTCGGTACTGGTTCCCCTCCTCTTCTCCCACTTCATCAATCAACTACCCATGGTTACTACCAGCTGTAGCGCCACCATGTATGCAGATGATCTGGTAATCTTGGCTCACTCCCAGAATGCCACTACCCTAAACCAGAACCTGACCAATGACTTTAACAGGGTATTGTCATGGGTTACTAGTCACAAGCTGGTCCTGAACCTGAAAAAGACACAGGCTATGCTCTTTGGCTCAATGGATAAAATCAAAGCCTCATCGGCCTGCTTACATGTCACCAGCGCAGATGGATCCTCACTACCCATAGCGAGCTCCATCAAATATCTGGGGGTAACACTTGACCCCCAACTTGAAATCGGTAATCATATCCTTAACATCTGCAGGGCGGCAAACTGCAAACTGGGTCTGGCCTATAGGGCCAAGTATAACCTTACACCAGCAGCCAGGCTTGCCCTAGTGAAGGGTGTGCTCCTTCCCTCCCTCAGCTATGGGCTGCACCTATTTGCTTGCTCTCCAAAGACACATCTCAACCAGTGGCACACTGCTTACAATAACATTTGTCATTTTGCCTTGGCTGCCGCCCGACTCACCCACAGTTGTGAGCTATATGAGAAACTCTGTTGGCTCTCAGCAGCTAGATACCTTGATTTTGGTTTGGGATGCCTCTCTGGGAAAGTAATCAGAACTAGCACCCCAGGGCTGGCCAGCTTCTGCTAAACTGAATCCCACCCCTACCAACTTAGGTCTCTCACATCAGGGATGCTCAAAGTCCCTCCTACCTGGACCCTCATGGGGGATCGGGACTTTGCCATAAGTGCGCCAAGACTCTGGAATTCACTGCCTGGGGATATCCGAGCTGCCCCCTCCTATCTGAGTTTTCGAAATTCCCTGTGGGTTTTCCTAAAACTAGCATCAGAGTGTGACTGCCCCAAACCTCCCTAGAGTAAAGTGTCAAATTGTTTTGTCTGAACCTCCCCAGGGTGTCTCCATTGAATTCCTGGAGATATTTTCCCAATGTATCAATGACTTCTGACTACTCCTGCCTAAAAGCCTTGGGCATTTTACACCCATTATTGCTCCATGGTCATAGGCTAACCATGACATATTGTACCTTGGTCACTTGGTAGAAACTTGTACTACCAAGTGTTTCTGTTTCTGTCTAACATGTGCATATTTAGAAAAATGTGATGAGCTGTATATACCTGTCCATGATCCATCTAGCCTAGGGGGTGTATACGACAATGTTATAAGTTATATTATGACCATTCCAGTCCTTGAGCTGTGCTCCACTCCTATGTATGATGACCTGTATATATCTGTCAGTTGAAATAGCTAGTCTAGAGTGTATAATCTGAAATGTGCTTGCTACTGTGTGTTTCCTCTAGCGTCAAATGATGTATTTCCCACGTTTGTTTACTGTGACAAAAAACTGTACTCTCTTTGCCATTTCTCCTTGACTGTTGTTCCTCATGTTGTACTCTCCCGGGTCGTTCTTGAAAATAGGCGTAATGCTTGCCTAGTGTACTTACCCGGTAAACAAAACAAAAGCTAAATAAAGTGCTTCTTTGTAGTCAGCCACCAGGAAGTGCTGGAGTGTGGGGAACCCTCCACTGTTAACAAGTGCCTCACACTTCAGCAAGCTCAGAAGCAGCAAATCTTGACACCAGAACCCAAGTCTGGATGCAAATCGTAGTCTTCTGAATTTTTTTGCAGTGATAAATGACCAGAGATTGGAGATATTGGACAACAAATTGGAGATGCTTGAGTGCTGCACTTTCGGGGTCAAAGTTAAGTTTAACAAATACTAGCCAACAGGGAAAATCCACTGGCCTCACAGAAATTTCTTAGCTGCTTTAAACACTAAAAGTGAATGAGAAATATTTTTAATTGAAATAAGAAAAGTTGCAGAGTGCCTAGTCAATAGAGGCGGACTCCTTTAGGTAGACTGCCACCTGTGACCGGGCCTTCCTCACCACAGGGGCTTGCCCTGGAAGTCGCCTGCCCTCCACGGAAAGGCGGACTGCTGCACCTGACCAGGCTTTATTCAACACAGCGGCTTGCCTTGGAAGCCGCCCACCACCCGTCCATGGAAAGGAAGACTGCTGCCCTGACCAGGCTTTCTTCACCATGGTGGCTTGCCCTGGAAGCTGCCCATGCTCCATGGAAAGATACACTTAGGGGCTAAAACCCTGCACTGAACTTTACTTTTGCATTCTGGTGCATTTTCTGCTCAGAATCTCAACTGGCTTCAGCAGTGCAGACTGTTTTGGACGTCTTTCTATTGGCCTCTTGAACTTCTCTATAGATAGAGCCCTGGCTGCTCGAGCTGCTGTTCTAATATTTAAGTAGTGAACAGCAAGACTTTTAAATTCATTGCTTAAAGCAGCCCTGGCTGCTAGAACTTCTGTAACCTTAAAACTGCTAAACTGTGTTATCAGTTTTTAAGTTGCGTAATTGCTTACTTCAGTTTCAACTAGTAAAAGTGTTTAACTGTTTCCAGGCAGTAGACCTCATTGGTACCAACCTTTTAAAACTGTGTAATTGACTGACTAGCTTGCCCACAGCGTACATACTTGTATTATTAGTTTTTCTTTTTTCCCCTAACCGCCTACTCTACTTATTCTGCCTCCTGAACCCCTGACTTTCATTCTTTTTTCTCTGGCTCTTGCCATCTGAGGCTCTGTTAGACCTCCCCTCTCCCGGCTCTCTCTTCCCACCCCCTTCTACCCTGCCCAGTATTTTCCCTGTTTTTGTGTAAAGAGCACAGCCCTGCACAGGTTTTTCACATTTTGTTTGTCTGATAATCCTCTTGCTCTTTGGCTATAAATGTAAATCTAATCCCCCTCCCTTTCCTTCTAGGCAGACTGCCACCATTCACTGGGCTTTCTTCACTACAGCGGCTTGCCCTGGAAGCTGCCCGCCCTCCACGGAAAGGTTTTCCTAAAGAGCTGAAACCCTGCACTGAACTTTACTGTTGAATTCTGGTACCTTTTCTGCTGAGAGTCCCAACTGGCTTGGGCAGTGCAGGCTGTTTTGGACATCTTTCTATTGGCGTCTTGAACTTCTCTACAGATAGAGCCCTGACTTTTAAATTCATTGCTTAAAGCAACTTCTGAAACCTTAAGACTACTAAACTGTGTTATCAATTTTAGTTGCTTACAGTCTCAGCAATCCCACAGTGTGCACTGCTCCCTGACCCACCCACCCACACCAACCCACCCTATCTGGACATTCCTTTATACACATACTTTATGACACACCCTACTGGCTGCCTTTTTGTTTTATGCTCTAAGTGTCTAGTTCCCCATTAGCTCATTATAGCATTAGCCCTCTAGGGGCACCATCTCTTAACACTGGATTTATTCTGTTGTTTCCTTACTTTCACTGCTTCTTCCATACTTTCTCATTGGGCACCACCTCTCATTATAAGATTTATTCTCCTGTTCCTCTATTTTTGCTGCATGTTCCTTACTTTTTCACTGGGCACCACCTCTTTGAATATAATATGTTCTCTTGCTTCTTTACTTTTGTTGTATTCTCCTTACTTCTGCCCTAACATTTCATAGCCTAGACAATCATCTTTTATATTTCACCACTGTTTGGGAATAACACTACCACACTCCTTTGCAGTACTTTTCCTCTTTTTATCACTCTCTCCTAAAAATATTTACCCCCTTCATATGCTACCACCTGTCCTCTGATCCTTATTGCAGCAGGTCCCCTGTTCTTAACTGCAACAGTTCCCACCCACCTCCACCCTCCTCACTTTTTTGCACCATGAAGCCTTCCCATTTGCATTCCTCTTCACTGCACTACTGTCTCTTACCACGCATTCTGGCATCTTAAGAGAGCACCACAGCCCTTCCCTGTTACCCCTCTGCTCAACCATCTCCCTCAGTTCTCTACCCCTCTGCCCTGCTGTCCCTCTGACATCACTGCTCCACGCCCCTGCCCACCCTTTTCTCCCTTTGTGCTCAACTACTGCTCCCTGTTCTGTACCCTCTCACCTTCAGTACCCCGCTTCAACATACTTATCCCACTCCATCACCACCCCTACCCATGGCAACTGGCTTATCAAACTCTGCCTCCTTCATGAGTGCGCCCCCTCTTACCACACAATTCTAGTTATTAAACACTACTACACTAGACTAAGATCCCCTAAACTCTATTATTGCCTGCAACAGACTCAGAAGGCTCCTCCTGCTCTTCCTCCTCATCTCCAGGTCCTTTCACCCTAACCCCGGACCCCAACAAGAAACCCCTGAAGTTCCCTCCTCTTCTTCGACACTCACCAGTTAGTTTAAAATAATGCACCTTAACATCCCGAGTCTGTTAGCTAAAAAACCCTTGCTTGAATCTTGGCTGTTTGCCAACCCCTTCGATATTATTTCCCTCACCGAAACATGTCTAACCCCAGGATCCTTTCTAATTTAATCAGCCTTGAAAGGATACTTCTTCTTCAGAAAGGACAGACAAGGTAGAAAAAGGGGTGGTTGCCTCTTTTGTATAGCCAATCACTTCTCAGCCACTGAACTTCAAACTCTGCTAACAAACACAAACCTTGAATCCTTGTTGGTGAATCTCACCCTCAGCAATAACAAAATAATCACCAGTAGCATGCCCTATTTTCCCCCCAGCTCCCCCTCCTTCGAACTTGATGTTTTTCTTAACATTAAGTTCTCACTCTCTCAGCGAAGGGAATGGATAATCCTTGGTGACTTCAATCTAAACTGGCAGTCTCCACAGTCTAACGGTGCCAAAGATTCTATTATCAACCATGACCTCCACCAGCTAATCACCTCCACCACTTGCACTAACTACAGTATAAGATCATATAAATCTGTGCTGGATTGAATTCTGGTCTCCAACCCTTCCTGCGTCACCTCCTCAGGGGTCCTACCCAGTTTCATTAGTGACCACTGCACAGTTTTCTGCTGCTAGTCAGCATAAACACCCTACCAAGACCATAAATACATCCTCACAAAACAGCTAAAAAAACTCAACCCCAGTGAATTTGCTAACGCTGCCCTTGCCATTGACTAGTCCTTCACCGAATCCATAAATGACATTGACTCCACCCTTGAAATGTTCAGTTCCAATTTCCTAACCATATGTGACTTCCTCATTCCCCTGAAAATAATTAGGGTAAAAGGTCACAGTCATGAATGGATCTCCTCCAATCTCTTCAACCTTATGAGGAAAAGAGACCGGGCCTGGTCTAAGTATAGGAGACTTAAGCTCCCCAACCTCCTACAACAGTACAAAATGCTGCACAACAGCTGTAAATCTGCAGTCTGCTCAGCAAAAATCAGCTGTCTCACTCAAAAACAGCATAGCTCAAGGGGCAACACTAAGCACACTTGGAAATCAGCCTATTCTCCCATGGACAGCCTGTCACTGATCCCCTTGAAATTGCCTCTCTTTTTAACTCTTACTTTGGCGATCTCAACAAATACAGGCCAAACCCTCCATCTGTCCCTGGACCTTCTCCCCCACCCTAGCTTCTACTTACGTTACCTTTCCCCCAAAGATGTTATTAAACTTATCAAAACTAATGATCCTAGGCTCCATATAGGCAGGACAAATTTTTTATGAACTTTCTTTATCCCCCATCCTAGGCGGCCCTCCGTCTCGCCGACCCCCCAGCCCCATGCTTCCCGCTCGCAGTGCACCTCCTGTCATCCTCCATGGCTTACCCCCCATTGCAGGATGGCAGGGATCCCTCAACCTGCTGAGACAGATCCAGTTTTGGGAGGTGCCTGCCATTCACGGGAGCAGCACCTACGAGGGTCGGCATTCATCCAGCCGCTCAGGACATTTTTTCCTCTGCTTTTCTCCCTCCTGCCCCTAGAGGCAGAGCGTTTTGGCACCGGCAATGGCCAAGCTGTGCATGCTTCCGGCCACAGCATGCCAGCTGACTACTCCGCCTCCATCCCTAACATACAGGACCTAGGCGCTCTGACACCCAGCCACCTGTAGGTGTCAGAGGTGTGCTGGCCTCCATGTCTCTCCCTCCCTGGGAGAGGAGAGCTGTCTCTCCGGACACTTGATCCTCGCCCACCCCGGTGACCTTCTTGTACCGTGAACATGGGTCGCTGGCATGGCAGGAAGTAAGGCATGATTCCTCAGCCCTCCATGCCACTGGGCCGGCTCTCGGGCAGGATGACATTGATTACCGGATCCTCAAACTTGTCTGTGACTCCAAAGCCATTCCAGTTACCAACCTTCTCAACCACATCCTCTGCTCTGGGTCCTTCCCTCTAAAATGGAAATGTGCAACCATTAAACCTCTTCATAAATCTGGACCCAAAGACGATGGTACAAACTACAGGTCAATCTCCCTCCTGGCTCCCCTGTCCAAAATTATAGAAAAAATCGTCCATAGGCAAACCATTGAATTTCTAGAGAAATGCACTTTGCAGACAGAGGCACAGCACAAGTTCAGAACGGGCCACAACACCGAGACCACCCATTAAAATTCACCGGTTTCATTGATAGAGCCAATGATGAAGGCCTCTACACCAGATCAGTGTTTGTAGACCTCACAAAAGCCTTTGATCTCACTGACCACAGTGTCCAACTCTCCACCCTCACCTGTCTGCATTTCTTCTCCAACGTCGTAACTGGTTTAGCAACTACCTAAGCCACAGGTCACACCAAACGGTGATCAAAGGCGTCCTCTCTAACACCTGCCTCATTAAATATGGAGTAAGCCAAGGGTGCAGTCTGGGTCCCCTTCTTTTCTCCCCTGTGGTAAACTCCCCTCCTGAAATTTGCAACCACATGAAGCTCATACTATATGCCGATGACACTGCTCTTTTCTGCAAGGACAAGGATCTCACCTCCATACTCAGCAAACTTCAGCTCCACTTCCATAGCCTCCACTCCTGGTTCTCAGCTAAAGGGCTTGTATTAAATGTGAAAAAAACAAAGCCATGGTCTTCTCCAGCTCCCGGAGACCCCTAGCCTTCGATTTCTCACTGGTTGACAATGACAGAAACCCCATTGAAAGAATTACTGAATTAAAATACCTAGGACTTGCACCTCAACTGCCACCTCAGCTTTGAATCGCACAACAATCAGTTGATTAAGAAAGCCCACCGACAGCTTGGCCTGTTCTACCAGGTGAAACCTTTTTTCACCCCTGAATCCAAGACCCTCCTAGCTTCCAGTTTTCTGCTCCCCATCTTTGACTATGGTACTGTAATCTACTACCCCCCCAAATGAATTTAAACAGGCTATGGAGCACCTACCACAATATTATCTATTTTGTCTCTGGCCTCCCTATACTCACACACCACTGCGACCCATACAGAATCACCAACTGGTCCCCCCTTGAGAACAGGCTCAATTACAAAAGCCTTACCTTTTTTTCCTAAACTGGCCCTGGGATTCCTTCCTAACTGCATCTTGTCCCTCTTCCCCAAGTCTGCCCCCTTTTGGACCACCAGACAGTCCTCCACGCTATCCTTCTCCCTTCCTTTCTGTCGCACCTTCCAAGGCCAAAACACCCTCTCCTACAAGGGCTCCAAACTTTTCAACAATCTCCCCCCTGCTTTAGTCCAGTGTCCTTCAGCTGCTTTTTAGGCACAACCTTAGGAAAAACCTTTCCTTTCCCTTACTTGTACTAGCCTCAGTCCTGATTGTCCCATATTTGCTGCTCATCTTGTTCGCTTGTTGAAACTGCTACTTGTTACCGCTGTCTGCTTTGTAAGCTGGGTTACCCTTTAGTCCCCTAGTCTGACGCATTATGTTTTGCTTCAATCCTATTGGCACTTTTTTGTCCCTGCACTTGCACTCAATTTGTTTCTTGTTTCTTGTTCTTTGCCTTTAAAATCAATGTAATTGCGATATTGTTCCTCCTGTATAATGTACTCCTTAATGTCCTGTTTTGTCCAAAACCGGACGCTTGTGAAAGCGGGCAACTTATGCTTACATGCCTTTTAGTATAATAAATAAACTGAAACTAAAACAGAGAGAGAGAGAAAGAGAGATAGGAAGGTTATTTCAAACCATGAGTGCAGTAAAGGAAAAGGAACACTGTTTGAGAGGGGATAAGCTACTGGTTGCCATTGTGAGAAGACAAGTATCAGATGTCCGCAGTGATTGAAGTGGTGAGAAAGGGTGAATGAGGTCCATTAGTTAATGTGGTACATTACAGTGACTTATTTTACATATTATAAATGCTATTTTATATTAAATTCAGGTATTTGTAGGCAACCAATGTGAATCTTTGAGGATAGCAGTGATGTCAAGGAGGTGGTCGGCAGCATTCTGGATATGTGATACCTAGAGACTTGAGATTTTGGTAAACCAGAAAGCAGGGAGTTGCAGTAGTCCAGATGTGATGTTACAAAGGCACGTATGAGTGGTTTAACTATTGGAGTATCAAATAAAGCCTAACATTTTGTTGCCGTATATAAAAAAAAAGTACAGAATGTTGTTTATTGGCATGTACTGTATTGTAGATACAGTTGACTGCCCATTATTACTTACCTTGGGTGACATCATCAGCACGCAGCATGCCTGGGCTATAAAGTCAAGGGATACCACAGATTGCTGTCTTGAGTACTGCCCCTTGGGCTGCAGTCATGGCCAGATTAATGAATGTGGGGGCCCTACTCCAAGTCATATTTTGTGGCCCGGGGGCCCATAAATGCCAACATCGCATTCTGTGGTGCCGGGCCGGCAAGGTGACAACAACCAGGGTACTCAAGCAGGATCTCTCTACACATGCCTCCTTCAATATCTATTCTCTCTCTGCCAAAACCAAAACACTGAGGCATGTATTATTGTAGCAGTTACTGAGGCTCACAACTCCCATCATCTCCCTACTCAAGACTCCTTCAAGCTCCAAACCTGAGACATGCTCAAGCTCCTTGCCTCCGCAATGCATCTGCAACAATCTCCCTCTGTGCAACTATCTTTGTCCTCAATTCTCTCTGTTCTCCCACTGTCTCCTCCATCTCCATTGTCATTGCTGCCAACTTAAAAGTTGCTTTACTGCTGAGTTGCCATCTTTGCCCCTACTCCAAGTCATTGATGCCAAAGCAGCTAAAGAGAGTTGTGCCAAGACCGAGTCTTAAGAACCCTGCAGGTGACTGTAGTCACTTCAGAGATTGTTTCCTAGAGCAACCTGCTGCAACTTGCCAGTAATGTATGACTCAAACCAAGACAAAACTGTGCCAGCCAGCAAGTCCCACATAGTTCCTCAGGTGACTTATCAGCACGACAGCACCCCATGGTCCACTGTGCCAAACTCAAATCTTATTATAGACTCGGTACTCAGGTTACTGAACACAGGCAACAGCTTAGTTGGTTTCTCCAATAACTTATTTCATTCTGCAGCACAATGGCTTGGACACTTCAACACTCAGACTAGTCAACATACCTGGTGTGGCCTGCCTTGGTTGGCCTGACTGTGATGTGATGACTGTCCTGATGACTGAACTGGAAGAAGATAAATTCCAGCCTCAGCCTGGTGGTGGACAAATGTCTGAGATCCTTTTCTCAAGATCATGCAGGTGGCAGCGACACAACTTGGTCCAGCATGGGAGGACTCCTCACAGCAGGACCAGAGGCCCAACTTAAGCAGTACTGACTGAACCTGGCTACACCAAAAACACCAGCAGCATGTGATGCTGCACACCAGGTGGTAAAGCTGAATCCAACTCTGGGTGACCCCCCCGTACTGCTCTCTCTACTATTCTATCTTCTTCTTTGATCGAGATGAAGACCAGACCGACCACTGGCACTGATGACTGACCATCATCATCCACAGCTCTCTTGTCCTCCTCCTTGACTTCTCTCTGCACAGCCTGGCCACATGCCCTGACACCATGCACACAAGAACTGATTCCCTGTTCTCCTGTAGTCACACCTCCAGAGTACCTCTGATGGACATGATTGCTTGTGTGGTGGGGTCAGGGTGGATCAGAGGCAGAGCCAGAGCCACCCGTCAGAGAGACTGAGAGGCTCGCTCACTTGGAATGGGGGGGACCAGGCTGACTCAGTCCGAGGATGGGGGGGACCACTGAACCAGAGGCAGAGGCTGACTCTGAGGAGGGGGGGTGCTTTTTGGTCAGTTCAGCCGGTCAGCGGCCACAGAGGTCATCCAGTACAGGGATTAAAGAAAATAAATAAGTTAACAGTGGGGGGCCCTCCTGAACCATGGGGCCCTACGCCATGGCGTAATTTGCAAACAGGTTAATCCAGCCATGGCTGCAGTGACCCTGGGACAGCACTTCTATTTCAAGATAATCAACAGAATCAAGAAACTCTGCAGCCAACATAGCCTATTAGGCAGGGCATGGACTGTGAACACGAAGATTTCTGTTTAAATCCAAATTCCTGTCATTTTACTTGCCTTCATATTTCACTGGAGTGGTGATCCATGTGTTGTAGTGTTTGAATAATAAATCTTCACTACAGGGAATTAAGTGCAGGGAAGAATATGCTGTAATAAACTAAACCTTGATGGGTTTCACTGCCCCGGGTCAGACTGCCACCGTATCATTGCTTAGGGGAGAAGTCTGGGAGGAGTGAATTCAAGCCTGAATGAATTTTGTCCCCTGGAATGATAGGGGCAGTCAAACAGTGGCAGGAGCCTTCCCCCATGCACCCACCCACAGGAGGACAGATGTTGTCAGTGTTGGATGTCTTACTTTGTCTCTGCAACCCCATATGCAGTGCCAGCTGGTTTACCTATAGGCCATCAGGCTTAAGCTTTTCCTAGTAAATTTAAATAGCTCAGGCCAACAATTTAGCCAAGTGGTATTATTTGTTATTGCTGGTGAGCTTGTTTATTAACCAGGCTACCAACACTTTTAAATCCCATAATATATGACTTTTCCCGTAACACACGCCAAGTAGAGGATTCTTTGACCAGATTAATCAAACAACAAGCTAACTGTGTCAGAAAGAACATTTATTTTTGTGTGTTTAATACCCAATTGTAAACTGCCAATTTTGCAGCATGGATATTGCCACCTAACAGTAAAAGTGAGAATCACCACTTGTACCAGTATATAGCAATTCCTCAGGGGGGAAAAATGACATTTCTTGTAGTTTACTTTGCATTTATGTGGAGGAGCAGTGGACTGTAGTGAAATTAC
Source organism: Neoceratodus forsteri (assembly GCA_016271365.2). Taxonomy (NCBI): domain Eukaryota; kingdom Metazoa; phylum Chordata; order Ceratodontiformes; family Ceratodontidae; genus Neoceratodus; species Neoceratodus forsteri. Next base: position 474,919,454 of record CM057455.1, read on the forward strand.
AAGCGCACTTGATTTGAAAAGATACATAGTGTATCTTTATCCAGTATCAGCCTAGCAGATGATTGTGCAAGGAGATGAAGTGATGATATTCTTCAGGTGAAGCTACCTCTGGCTGGAAGCTGCAATACTGAACATAGGATTTGTAAGAAAGTGAGTTGTGCTCACAACAGAGAGAGGTGAACCTTACAATCGTCTTTGGTTTGTAACAGATATTCTGCAGGTGGAGGCTACTTCTAACTGAAAGGTGAAATAAGGAACTTAGAATTATCAGGAAAGACAGTCTTTCAAGCAACAGAGGGAGGTGGGTCTAGCTTTACTTTTGTTACAATTCTTAAGATTTTCAGTGCAGGAAGAGTTTAAAGCACAGCTGACTTATTTTGGGGCTGACTGCTTTCAGAGCACAAACCACCAGGCTGTTTTGGGGCTGGGGAGGTTTACCTGTGTCTGACTTGGATGCCTGGATTTTTCTCTGTTTGATTAGCAGGGTATTTTCTCTGTCAAATTGTTGTGTAGGGCGTCTTGGTAACAGGAAGGCACTCATCGCAGCGGTGGGTCAGAGCTTTAGCTGATTGCTCGTGAGGGCACAGTTTAGGCCCAACCCCTGCCCACCCCTCACCCCACCCACCCCTGGAAATAGTTCCTTTATACCTGGTGTTCTGACATCATTTCTCAAGAGTGCAAGGTATATCACTGTCATATCCTCTCTAGCATACTGCACTGACAATATAAGCATACACACTGTATAATATATATATTTTATATAACAAACCAATCACACACACACACACAAAAAGAGTAGATAAACATTTGGGGAGTAGGCAATGTAATGACTGTGGGGCAGCAGTCTTCTGGGAATATTTCTGGAGGCTGAGATGCTGCCCTATTTGCAGACAACTCTCTGCCCTGAGAGAGGAAGTTGCCCACCTTCAGGCTACACTGGACAGTAGCAAGGGAACCTCCTCCATCCAGGGAGCACCAGAGCCACCACCGCTACCTCAGAGGTTGCAAAGAAAGCACAGCAGTTGGACTACAGTGGGCTCAGGGAGGATGAGTATGGTGGAACAGAGGCACACCCAGTCAGTTGTTCCACTCCACAATCCATACACCATTCCGGGGGATCATAGCTCCCCTATGGATGCACCTGCAGAGGAGACTAAAGAGGCTGAGGACAACTGTCACAAGGGAGGCCCACAGGAAGGAAGCAGAGGACACCACAGGGAAAGGAAGCAGCTCCTGGTGGCAGACTCAATTATTAGGGGGACAGAACTTGGGGAGCAGGGAAAACTGAAGTAAGGTGCCTGCCTGGTGCCATGGCTTGGAGGGACAGGAAGCGCATCCTCAGGATCACGAGAACAGCTGCACGGTAGTCTGAGCTGGACGTCATTGTCCACCTAGGGACAAATGACCTGGCTCATCATGAGATTAGAGCAGTGCAGGAGGACCTTGTAGAGTTGGGGAGGGGCCTAAGACAAGTAGCACACACAGTATCCTTCTCAGAGGTGCTGCCTGTCAATGGCATGGGTGAGCCGAGGGTACTTTGCACCATGCAGTTTAATGAATGATTGAAAAAATGGTGTGGAGCACAGGATTTGGCTTCATTGGGACTGGGGTCCACCTGAGGGACACCAGCCTGTACTGGCAGGATGGTCTGCATCTGTCCAGGAAGGGAACAAGTCTTTGAGCAATCAGTTGAAATGCTTCATTGGCAAGCTTTTAAACTAGTCAAGGGCGGAGGCACTGATAAGCAGTAGGAAAATCCCAGCTTCTCCCTACAAAACAGGGTACTAAATGAGAAAAAGACCGAGGTAGAAAGGTCAGTGGGGGATGCTGCAACAGAAGGTAAAGCCATCAAAAAATGGAGGGCAATGAGTACCAATGCCCATAGTCTGGGTAACAACCTTCCTGAATTAGTGGCCTTGATGGAGGAGGAACAACTGGATATCATGGCAGTCACAGAAACATGGTACACACAAAACCATGACTGGGACATAAACATACCAGGATACACTATATACAGGAGGGACAGAGAGGGTAAAAGAGGAGGAGGAGAAGCTTTTACATAAGGGAAGGAATCAAAGCAACAGAACAAAAGAGTAAACAGGAGGAGAAGAAGCACTGTGGGTAAATTTGGAGACAGACAATGGCACCACAATCCGCACAGGGGTTGTATACAGACCCTCTTCTCAGGGGGAGGAAATGGACAAGAAAATGATAGAACGTATACTTAGAATGGCAGAAAAAGGGGAGATATTGCTGATGGGTGATCTGAATATGCCAGATGTTAACTGAGTGCAGTTGCAGCAGTCACTGAAGAGTGGGTTATTCTAGATGCCCACAGGGGCATGCCTTAGACAACCAGTATTGGAGCCCACCTGAGAGGGAGCAATCTTAGACCTGGTTCTCACAAATTGAGATGGAGAGAGGATCACAGATGTAGAAATGGGTAGCCATCTGGGAACTAGCGACCATTGAACAGTATGGTTCACAATAAACACAGCAATAGAGTCAAGCCATACAAAGGCAAAAGTATTGGACTTTAGGAGGGCTGACTTTGCCAAAATGGGTGAGTGCCTAGGAATGCAGTAGCAAATGGGCAGGAAGGAGGGGTGGAAGAACAATGGGGAATAATAAAAACTGCCATCACAGAGGTAACAAGCCTTTGTGTGAAGCAAATAAACAAAACAAAATTATGTAAGAAACCACTATGGTTCTCAAAGGAAGTGGCAGTGAATGTTCAAGAGAAAAAGAAAACATTCAGGAAGTACAAGGAATCACAGAAGGAGCAGGACAGAGAACTGTATCAGTTAAAGCAAAAGGAAGCTGGGAAGGCAGGCAGAACAGCAAAGGCCCAAACTGAGGAAAAGATAGGCAACCTCAGTTAAGAAGGGAGATAACACTTTATAGGTACATCAGGAGCAAAGGAAGACCAAGGGAGGGATAGTGAGGCTTAATAAAAGGGAGGGAGGAGGCAGAGGGTGACTGTGAAAAGGCAGAGATACTATAAAAATAGTTTTGCTCAGTATTTACAAATGAAGAGGGGGAGGTACCTAAAACAAACAGTAGAAACACTCTGGATACAGAAGTTGATACCAGCCCATTTACAGAAGAAAGGGTTATGAAAGAACACTTAAAACTGAAGGTGGACAAAGCAATGGGGCCTGATGGGATTCATCCCAGAATTCTAAAAGAACTAAGGGTAGAACTAGTGACACCACTGACTACCCTCATTAACAAATCATGGGAGGATGGGGTGGTGCCTAAGGACTGGAGAAGGGCAGATGTGATTCCCCTTCACAAAAGTGGGAGCAAGGCAGAAGCAGGAAACTACAGACCTGTTAGTTTAACCTCAGTGATAGGGAAAATGATAGAATCACTTCTGAAGGAAAGAATTGTCGAGTATCTAGAGGCCAGAGGGGCACAGGACCCAAGACAGCATGGATTCACAGTGGAAGGTCATGCCAGATGAATCTGATAGATTTCTTGACTGGGTGACCAAAGTAGTAGATCAGGAGGGCTGTGACATGGCTCTACCTAGACTTTAGCAAGGCATTTGACACAGTCCCACATAAAAGATTAATATACAGTACAAGTTAGCCAGCCTGGGAGTGGGTCCCAAGATGACAGCCTGGGTAAAGAATTGGCTGGAGAATAGACACAGAGAGTAATAGTAAATGGAGTCCACTCTGAAGAAAGGAGGTTACTAGTGGGCACCGCTGAGGTTCAATATGACTGGTCCTCTCAATGTCTTTATAAGCACATTGCAGAGGGACTGGAAGGAAAGTATGTCTCTTTGCAGATGACACAAAGATCTGCAACAGAGTTAATGCACAAGGTGGGGTAGAAAGGATGAGAAGGGACTTGGCAAGGTTAGAGGAATGGTCAAATGTATGGCAGCTTAGATTCAATGCTAAGAAGTGCAAGGTAATGCACCCGGAAACAAAACCCAGGGAAGAGTACACAGTGGGGGGTGAGATACTAACAACAACAAAAATGGAAATGGACGGGGGGGTAGTCATATCAGATGACCTAAAGGTGGGCAAGCAATGTGAGAGGGTAGCAAGGAGGACTGGGGGGATACTGGGATGCATAGGGAGAGGCATCACCTGTAGAAAACAGCAAGTTATTATCCCTCTGTATAGACAGCTGGTGAGACCCCATCTAGAGTACTGCATGCAGTTCTGGAGACCCAATCTCCGCAAAGACATAGACAGGATGGAAGCTGTCCAGAAGAGGGCAACTAAAATGGTGCAGGGTCTGCACCGAAGACATATGAAGAGACACTTAAGGAGCTTAATATGTATAGCCTCGAGGAAAGGAGGGAGGGGGACATGATAGAAACTTCCAAGTACCTCAAGGAATCAACAAAGTCCAAGAGGGTAGCATCTTTCAAAAAAAGAGGTGTGCAAGAACAAGGGAGCACAATTTGAAGATAGAGGGGAGGTCGGCTCAGAGGTAATTTAAGGAAGTATTTTTTCGCAGAGAGGGTTGTGGATGCATTTAACAGCCTTCTGGAGGAGGTTGTTGAGTCAAAAACAGTGGTGGAATTCAAGTATGCATGGGACAGTCATAAGGTAATTCTAGGTGGTGGGGGTAGAAAGAAGTAGGCTGCTGGTTAACTAGGATCTGCAGCTTATCTAGCAGGTAGGGAAATGGGCAGACTGGGTGGGCCAAGCGGTCCTTATCTGCCGTCAAATTCTATGTTTCTATGTTAAGTCTGTAAACACATTTCAGCAAGGATGTGAAAAATGACAGCTGTACGGTTCACAAGGAGGTGTGGTAAAATGCCAATGTTGAGAATCTGGCATGAAAATATTACAAATGCGCTAACTTACGAGCATGCATTGCGCAGTTGCTATGCACGCTTGTAAAACAGTCATTTTACGGAGTATTGTCACCAAATTTTCAACACAGGCATTTTAGGACTTCTGCTCATGAACAGTGTCACTGTCATTTTTGTAATGTGTCCCAAACACTGATTTTGCACAGCAACCATGCTATTCCACGCCGGAAGTGCGAAAACACATCTCGGCCAGGATGTCAAAAATGACAGCTGTACGGTTCACAAGAAGGTGTGGTGAAATGCCAGTGTTGAGAATCTGGCATGAAAATAGTGTGAATGCGCTAACTTACAAGCGTGTGTTGCGCAGTTGCTACACATGTTCATAAAACAGTATTTTTGGGGATTTTTCCCACAAAACTTGTAACATAGGCTTTTTGAGAGCCTCTCTCATGAACAGTTGCACTGTCATTTTGTTACTCGGTCCCGAAAGGTGATTCCATGCAGTGATTGTGAAATCACCTTTGAGACTGAATAACGCCATGGCAGTGCAAGAATTAATGAGAGGGTCCCAAACCCCATGCTGAAAATTTAAACAAAATTCACAAAATGCCCGAGATATGCATTAAAGTTGAAAACCCTTATTCATTCCATTATACAGCTTACTGGCATTTCTTCAGTTCACGGTCGGCTTCAAGAGTGCAGACATGTTCCCATCCACTCAAGATCAATGTGGCGGACTCACAGGTAATGGGGGTGAGGTGGGTGAGGGAGGCAGGGGCACAGAGGGTGGTGGGTGGGGAGGGGGGCATCAGACAATGAGGGACCATTTTCATTTTACAGGAAAACAAAACAAAAACCCATCATGGGACAGTTTTTTTTTTTCTAGGATTTGCATGCTGGGGTGGGCTCCCTACATGCCACCTAACTATTTGGGGAGGTCTGTAGCCAATGGGGATTGGGCACCTCGCCGGTACACAACATGGGGATGAGAAAGTAATGTGGACGGGATTGGGCCACATCCGTCGGCACACAAAGAAAGCTGGAAGCAGCCATGGGGATTGGGCACCCCCGGCATTCAACAATTGGGAGGTTTATGCCAATGGGGAGAGATCCCTGTTGGCACACAAAGAAAGTGGGGGTGAGCCAAGGGGATTGGGCACCCCCGGCATCTAACAATTGGGGGAGGTTTATGCCAATGGGGAGAGGGCTCCCCCGTCGGCACACAAAGAAAGTGGGGGGAGTTAACCGACAGGGGGATTGGATACCCCCAAAGTCGGCAGTAGTTGGGCAGCCGCCCGCTCGCTGACTATGCTCATAATGTCAGCAAGCACGAAGGAGGGGTCCACTGCATATGACAAGCTTTGCTCAGATTGCAGCGGTCATTTTCTTAAATGTGCTCGCCACATTATGTATGCATGGTGTGGCACCAGCATGCAGGCTGATTGGGGAATGAAGGATGCACCTACCGGTGCGTGCCCTGCATTCACCCAACAGTGACCCCATCTCCAAAGCTGCACTGTCCCACCATGTTGACTGCGCAAGTGCACCAACATAAAAATAGCAGGACAAGAGGACACAGCATGAGATTAGAGGGAGGCCGATTAAGGGGTAATGTGAGGAAGTTCTTTTTCACAGAAAGGATGGTAGATGCATAGAATGACCTACCTCAGGAAGTGGTGGATATGAATACAGTGCAGGGCATCAAACAGGCTTGGGATAGGCATAAGGGAGCAATACAGCTAAGTATGAATAGATAGGCCATTCACAGAGCAAATGCCGATTGCACATTCATAAGGTAGAAAAAGAAATGGGCAGCCTGGATGGGCCTTACGGTCCTTATCTGCCGTCAACTTCTATGTTTCTGTGTGTGTATATATATATATATATATATCTATATCTATATATATATATATATATATATATATATATATATATATATATATATATATGTAATAGATAACCCACCTTAGGTGTGTGGTCTCATGATATACACAAGCCTTGGTATGCATTGTATGAACGAGTCCACAGGCTGAGTGCATCAACCACCCAAGGCATGCATTTATCAGAGCATGACAGCACACTGTAGAGCTGGTCATCTATCTTATAAAATGGCAAAATTGTTTTGAAGGGGGCAAAAGTGGAGATGTGCGGTCGCGCCCTGATATATGCACGGTCATGTGATGTGTTTTATACAATCAGAACTTTGGATTTGGATATTGATTTTCATCCATTTTATATATACATAAATATATATATATATATATATATATATATATATATATATATATATATATATTATATATATATATATATATATATATATATATATACATTATAGGGTGAGGTCATTCCTATAGTTAGGGTTATGAAGGCACTTTAATGTTAAACTTGAAATTTTGTGCATTGATAACTTTGGACCTGTTCAACAGATTTGCATGAAATTCAGTATGCAAGGTGGGGCATGGTAGATCTCATGATCTGCCAAATTGTGTTTCAGTTGGACTTACGGATTTTGTGCAGTGAATAGCTGAAAAATGCACTTTTCACCAGTTTTGAGGGCAGTTTTTTGGATTTTGGCAGTGGCGCTGCGTGATCACCATGTGGTGTACTGGTCAGAAGCTTGGCATGTAGAAGGAGCTTGGGTAAAGGAATATGACATTTTTTGTTTGGTGAAAAAATATTAATCCGTTCAAAAGTTATTAAACTTGTTAGCTCCCATTATAAGTCAATGGAAAAATTTATATGGTTGTTTTGCGAAAGAAGAATGGGGTTTTGGCCATCTGGTCACTCCTCACAATCAAAGAATTTGCAGGTTCACGATCAAAGATTCTTTGATCATGAGAAATTTATTGATCGTGATGGCCGCCATCTTGTTTTCAGTTTGGGGTTGGAAAAAAGCAAATATCTCAGCCCAGGGGTGACTTCTGAAGTAAAACTTGGATGGGTTTTGCTCCAGGGGCTTCCCCTCTATAGAGCCATGCCTGTGGTTTAATGTAGTTGTGTAAATAAATGGATTTTTACACTTTTAAATTCTTTGATCGTGGCTCGCTAATGATCTTTGTTCGCAAGCCTGCAAATTCTTTGATCGCGAGATTCTTTGATCGCGATCTTCGTTCGTGAGGGAGGGACGAGATGGCCAGATTTTAGGGTTAGAAAAAAACAGATATCTCAGCCCATGGGTGACTTGTGAAGTAAAACTAGAATGGGTTTTGCTCAGGGGGCTTCCCTCTATTAAGCCATGCCTGTGGTTTAATGTAGTTGTGTCATAAAATGGAGTTTTAACATTTTTAAATTCTTCGATCGTGAGCCTGCAAATTCTTTGGTCGCGAGGTTTCTTTGCTCATGAGCTTCATTCATGAGGACAGAACAAGATGGCTAGATTTTTGCTGGACCAGATGTCTCTGGGAGGGACCAAATAGCCCAAATATCACTACCAGATGTCCCCTCACAATCAAAGACGATCTTTGATCACGATGTCACGGCCTATTCTCGAGATCAAAGAATTTTTAAGGGTGCAAAAACTTTTAAATTAAATATCTCAGAAACGGTTTGGTCTTTTAACTTGAAATGTGAAGGGTGTTGAGGGGGTGTCCTGTAGATGTGAATTAAGGTGTTTCGGTGTCGGAAAATTTATTTGCTGTGGAGATATTGCGTGACACAGTTTGCATTTTGCGGATAGCATTCTGTATTTTGGTAGTGGCTTGAAATTTATAGGGTAGCTAGCCTTACTACCACAGAGGTACTTTTCAGTGGTTAGGTGTGTAAAATGTAAACAGGTGCAGAATTATGCCACTCGATGAATGAAAAACTCAAACTTTAAAGTTAAATATCTCAGAAACTGTTTGGTCTTTTAACTTGAAATTTGGAGGATGTTGAGGAAATGTCCTGGAGATGTGAATTATGGTGTTTAGGTGTCATAAAATTAATTTTTTGCAGAGATATTGCATGACGCAGTTTACTTTTTGCAGATAGCGTACTGCATTGTGGTAGTGGCTTGACATTTATAGGGTAGCTAGCCTTACTGCCACGGAGGTAATTTTCAGTGATTAGGTGTGTAAAATGTAAACAGGTGGAGAATTATGCCACTCCGACGACTGAAAATTTGGTTAGTTTCAAGTTGGTGGGAGAGCGGGGCCTCACCAACTTGCGCGACATTGTACTTTACTATTCTTTCTCAAAAAGTAAGGAAATTCTGTGCAAAAAACTGTGTTAATGCAACAGTTAGGGTTTTTTACAGTGATAAAAGCAAGGGAATTCACCATTAGGGTTACCACCCCTTGCACCCCATGACCCCCCCATCAACAGGCATCGACTTGTGCGTTGGGGTCCTCGGTTCTAACTCTCGCCCCATTCTCCTATACTGCACCACCTCAGCTTATTTACACATGGAATGGGGTAACATTTAGGACAGACAACCCAATGCACACCCCGATGCCTGTTGATGGGGGCAGGGTGGTCGTGGGGTGCAGGGGGTGGTAACCCTAATGGTGACTTTCCTCACTTTTGTTACTGTAAAAAACCCTAACTGTTGCATTAACACAGTTTTTTGCAAACAATATATATATATATATAGTTATAAATGCTAGCATGGTGGATGTACACAGCGAGGGCTATGGGAGCTACCCCAAGTGAGAAAGCCGGGGAGAGATGTAGAAGAGCTCCCGCTGTCCTCCCGCATCTGGAAGGTAGTCTGCATAGCAAACTAACACTTTTTTGGGGGATGGGGCCTTTTAGTGTTTTATAGGAATACCATGTCAGCCCAACAGAGAAAGCCATCAGCAGCGTTCACAAGGGCCTAGAGTCGCAGCTGCGGGAAATGTACCAGAGAAAGAGAGCGGCATGGCTGGAGGCTTGCCTTGAAGGACTGGATGGCCCATCTATGTCAGCATCGGGGGAGTGGTGCCATTGAATAAGCGGCCAGTGAGGGACCAGGTGGCACCTCTAGCCAAGGTACCCAGGACACCTGGGGCAGGTAAGCAGAGAGCTTAGGTAAGGCAGCTCAGGGATGGTGATGTGCTTCAGGTACTCAATGCGGCCCTTGGGGGGGTGGAGACCAGACGCAGGAGGAACCTGAGACAGCAGAAGGGGAGGCAGCGATTGCCGAACCGGCCATACGGTGGGAAGCCACTATGGGGGAGAGGCCCCAAGAAGGTGCCCTAGTATATGGTCTGGCAGAGTCTGGGATGGCTGCAAAATTAGATAGACTATTGGATTTGATGGCAGTGACAGTAGAGAAATCAGGAGAGAAGGAACCAGCTGCAAAGGTAGTCAAAGCGCCTGCCCTGACCACCTCGGAGGCTGCTCCTCCTCTGCCTAGTTTGTATGCTGGGTTAGACAAGCAACTGGGGTCCCACCTGACAGACAAAGTTAGGCAACAGATCAGGAACAGGGAGTATGTGGACATGTTCTCCCTGTTAAGTAGGCCAGTCAAGCAGGAAGAGAAGAAAAAAGAGAAAGGGGAGGAGGCTGAGAAAAAAAACACCAAAGGTGCCCTGCACCTTTGAAAATTGGATTGCAATCTTCCCCATCTATGCGGGCACTATCCTGCAGGTAGACAAGGATCAAGGCCTGGGGTTATGACCTATCAGAAAAGGATCATGCTCATGCACTGCAGAAAGGGTGGGGCAGAGTGGTTGTAATACGATGAAGAGTTTTGGCGGAGGAGGCAGGAGGACAGTATCCTAGGTTGGAGGATGGTGGACATGACACTCCTAGTGGACATAATGCAAGGAGAGGGGTAGTGCATACCGACAGTGGCTTGCTACTGCAGACAGCCCTGCAACAGAAGGCAGAAGGAGCCAGTACTCTAATGCAGACATGCTATGCTTACAATCAGGCAATGTGCACAAGGGCCAGTTGTCATTTTTGGCACATTTGCATCATCTGCGAACAACAGCACCCCTTCATCCAGTGTGCTTTGCCACGATCCCCAAAAGGGGAATTTCAGGGTGGGGGACAGGAAGTCAGAGAAGCCACAAGGAAATGAGCCTGCCCACTCCAGTAAGGGTGGACAGGATTAGGCCATGGCTGGCCCAGTACCTGGACAGGGAGGCCATGAACCTGTTGGAGGCAGGGTTCACGGTGGGTTTCAGGATCCAATACGAAGATCTGCAGGGGTTATGTGAAGTAAGGAACCTGAAATCCGCATATGATTACCCACAGGTGGTCTGGGAGAAACTGGAAAGGGAGATGTGGCTGGGGAGGGTCAGCAGGCCGTTCAGTGCTCCGCCATGCCCTGCACTCAGAGTATCACCCATAGGGCTGGTGCTGAAGAAAGCGATGGGGGAATCCAGGATGATACAGCACCTGTCTTACCCAGAAGGGGATTCAGTGAATGATCACATTGATCCACATCATACACAGATACACAGAAATGTGATGGCAGAGAAAGGCCCCTTGGCCCATCTAGTCTGCCCAACATACAGCATACGTCATATGTCATATGGCAGTTCAATATGAATTGTACGAAGGGCGGTTGAGATAGTGTGCGGAGCAGGTCCCTGGGCACTCATGGTGAAGGCAAACATAGAGGCAGCATTAGGATTTTTACCCATTCACCCAGTCGACAGGGAACTGCTGGGCATGAAATTCAAGAGGAACTACTATGTAGACAATTGCATGCCCATGGGGCATGCAGTGGCATGCACAGTATTCAAGAAGTTCAGCTGCCTCCTGCACTGGGTGAAGAGGACAAAGGCAGACAACCCTGCAGTGGTGCACTATCTCAAGTGACTTTTGGTTCGTGGGGCCCTAGGGGACAGCGGATTGTGAGAACAAGCTGGGCATGTTCGCAGCGGCCTGTCGGGACTTTGAGGTGCCACTGGTAATGGAGAAGTTGGAATCCCTGATGACGATCTTTTTGAGGATCAAGATAGACACCATCAGTATACACTGCTATTTGCCACAGGACAAGCTGGGTACACTGAAGCGCATGGTGAACTCCATGATGGGGGCCAAGAAGGTGACATTGCGGCAGTTACAAGAGTTGATGGGACAATTGAACATCTCGTGTTGGGTCATCCCCATGGGGCGCACCTTCCTGCACCGCACGGCCAAGCTAGGGAAGGGCTGCTCAAAACCACACCACAGGCCGCATGTGTCAGAGGGATTCCAGGAAGATTTGCACGTGTGGAGGATATTTCTCGGTCCCTTCAATGGGGTGGCTTTGTGGCAGGCTGACGTGGGGGATCAGCCACTCCAACTGTTCACTGATGCAGCTGGAGGGTTGGGGTTTGGGGCGTAATTTCAGAGGCAATGGTGTGCCATGAGTTGGCCGCCTGAATTGGCCATGGCTGGATTACACACCAACATCATGCTCCTGAAATTTTTACCCATAGTGGTAACGCTGTGCTTGTGGGGCCCTCAGCTGAGGGTCGGAAAGACAGTTTCAGTCAGGTAACATGGGGGTTGTCCATATCATAAATGGGCAGCTGGGGCTGAAGGGCCTGACAGGGGATTTGATGCACATCTTTGTCCTAAAATGTCTACTATTGAACATCAGCTTCAAGGCCATACACATACCTGGTGTTGACAATGGCTTTGCAGATGCTTTATCTCATTCACAGTGGCAACGCTTTTGGAAGCTGGCCCCAAAAGTGGAAAAATGGCCACAAGTGATGCATCCCTTCTTGTGGAGGGTAGTGACATCTCGACTTGGAAATGCATAGGTAATTCCATTGCACCAAGGAAAAGGGAAATATACAGGAAGGGGGTAGAGCATAACCTGGGAGTGCAGGCACAGTAAGGCTGGCTGGAGGATTGGCCCATTCCTGTAGAGCAGCTGTGCAGATACATCATGCTGTCTAAACAGAATGGGATCATGCAGGGGTGGTTGGGAGGCATCTCGCTGGCTTGTCATGGTTCTCCATGGCTCTTGAGGTCACTGACAATATGAAGGCTATTAAGGTTAGAAAACTACTGGAAGGGTGGGGGAAGACACTGGCTTTCCACCAGGACACGAGGCATCCCATCATCCTGGTGATCCTAACAAATATTTGGAGTCCTTCCCAGGTTTCGCTGGACCCCCTTCAAAGTGCTGTTGTTTGGCATCATGTTTTTGGTAGGCTTTTGTGGGGCATTCAGGGTATCAGAGCTTACGCAGCACACTCAATTTGTGAAGGCTACTGGGTTGGAGCTAGGAAATTTTATGGTGACAGAGAGAGGCATAAAGGTGAGGCTCAGGAAGAGTAAAACAGACCAGGAGCAGAGGGGCTGCTGGTGTCTGGTGGAAGCACTGCCAGGGGTGTCCTGGAAGGTCCAGCACAGAGTGCAGACCTATATGGCCGCAAACCCCAAGAAAGGGGGAGCATTCTTTCAACACAAAGATGGCAGGCTGGTCACAGCATGCCAGTTTAGATACATACTTACCACAGCCTTACAGGAGGCAGGGTTGAACCCAAGGGAGTATGGGACACACTCCTTCAGGATCAGAGTAGCCACAAATGCCAGGGTCCTGGGGTGGCCGACAGGCAGATCCAGGTGCTGGGGCACTGGAAGTCACAGGCTTTCTTGAGGTATGTGCACCCACATTTGTAACAATAACATTTGTTTCTTCCAGGGTCACCGGAGGTCAGTAGGTAAATTTAGATCTGTGGTCAGGCCTTCATACAGCAAGCAGCAGCAAGAGTGTCAGCTGGGGTGGGGAGGCTGCCCCAAAGAAGAAGTCATCCGAGGGTCCACATCCAGTGGTTGGGATTGGACCACATGCACTGAGATGAGTTGGTCCCACAGCTGAAGGCGTAAGGCCTAATCTAGCATATCCTGGAGATGTTGGTGGTACATTTTGGAGGGGAAGATCTGGGGAATCAGAAGATGATGGACTTGATGCTGGCTGTGAAGGAGGACTTTCAGACCATAAGGGGTTGGTGACCTCAGACTACCCTCGTCTAGTCCTAATTGATCCAGAGGTCAAGTTGGCTGAATGGTGAGGAGGTGTTACCCCTCAACAAGGCTTGCATATAGATCAATAAAGAGATGAGGGCAGTCATGCAGGCATTAGGGGGGACCATGGTGAAACATAGTCATATGGTCAAGTCATGGTTGCTGAGATGGGACACTTGACCAAGAGGGGATTGGAGCTGTGGCTAGAGGCGATAGAGTGGGTCTTGGAGGAATTTGTAGAGCAGGCGGCTTGAGGGATCAGACATTGTCCATCCTGTGGCATCTCGGGAGGATCACTATGTGATGGAACAGTACTAATGGGGCGGTGATGAGCTAAGATTATCTGAAGGGCTCGTGACCACCTCTGGTCAGCATGGAGGTGGAAACCGAGAACCCAGACTTGGGGGAGGGGTCATGGTCTGCCTGCAGCAGATACACCTACACTGCAAGGCAAGAGGTACCTGAAGGGGGGCAGTTGCTGCAGCCTTGGCCACTATGACCATGGGTTATTGATCCTCCCAAATGCGTGCACTGCTTTGGGTTGGAATGTTATTCAATAAACACATGGCTGTGGCCATTTCCTCCAAGGCATGTGTCAGTGTTTTCTTTCCAGGGGAAGGGTGCATGGAGAGCTAATAGATAATGAGTGTAGCTATGCTCTCTGTGGCAGCGGTTTGTTTACTGGCTTTTTTGTAAGAATGCATACATCCATTTTCAGTGTGAGGATCTCCGTTTTCTCATTGTTTCTGCTCTGCTCTCTGATCCTGTTTCAGGATGCACCAAACCTTTTGAGACTGTCAAGTCTCTGTCACATAGGCTTGCCCAAGCTTAAACAGCTTTTCATTGTAACATTACAATAAGTTGACTAAATAGTAAATTCTAGCCTTTTTCACCTACTTCGATGCGTTGTCAGTATGCCCACTAATAGTATATGGATTTTTGGCCATTCCCTAAAATTTATTTCATTTTTGATGTTTGGGGTGGGATTGTCTCTTATGCTTGCTTGCACATATAAATCTGACCAGCTGAACTGCTTGTGGGGCTACTGCTGTCACAATCTTGGGGGAAAAATAGTGAAAACAACTACAGGAATAAATCTTGCTCTACCACTGTTAAAAAGGTTTTGAAGCTAACTAAGGGTAACCAGAGTATGACACACTTTTGCTGCTGCCTACTTTGTTATTCTAAATTAGCAGACATGCCGTAATGAGTAATGATCAAAGTGACACTGTCTTCTTATATGCTAATGCAACTCTCAAAAAACAAACGAGGCTTCTCTTATCAACAAATTGAGGCACTCAGGTAGCTACAGGGGCTAAGGATGATGGTAAAAACAAACTACTGAAACTTTTCAAACCCATAACAGCTACAGAAATGGAGCTAGCTGGTGAAAGATGAACATATAAAATTTACATTAAATAAGGTTTTTGATTTTTTTGAATTCCAAACAGTGTTTTGAAATAAAACCATCAGAGGAACTTCTAGAGTGGTCCCCCATGGACACTATTGGTGATAAGCACAGCAGATGCAGACACATGGCTCATCCTTGTTACCACTCATCAGTGTGCCACAAGAGGAAGAAACTTGCCTCATAATCACATTTATTTGGGTCATGTCAGCCCAAAATAGAGGAGCAATTTAAAAGACAAGAAAAAAAGACAAGAACATTAGTACAAAAGCACATAAAGCAAGAGTTAATCCTGTAATGGCATTTTCAGAAAGTTAAGTTTCAAAGACAAATGTTGACAGGGTAAATGGAAGGCTGAGCTCTGCTGGCCAGTGATTTTTCCAGCTAAAACCTGAAAAACTGTCTATTCTCTACCTCCTCTCAGTATTCACTATTACAGGACATAGACATCTGGGTAGCTGGAGGACAGGAAGCATTTACTCCAGCCAAGCTGCACCAATGTCTTAAAACAGCTTTTTCTGGCTGTAAATACATATTTTTTACTGTCTGGTGTAGGTATAATATTGGTATAACCACTTTTGAACATTTTAAGGGTGCATTCTTATTTTCAGCAAACCAGAAGTACCACAGTGCAGCACTTCTACTCTGCAATACAAAAATTGCCGGCACCTTGCAAGCATGCTTGGACTGTGATAGGGTTAAATGACCGCTGAGCTGTGCTGGACAGTGATATTAAGTTTACTTTAGTCCATTAATAATATTTGTGTGTTGATAAAAATTTAGCCAAAACCTGAAAAAAAAACTTGCGTGTCGCTATCTACCACCTCTCGGTACACACTGTTTATAGGGCATAGACTTCTGGATAGCTAGAGGAGAGGAAGCATTTCCTCCAGCCAGAACCTACACCAAGGTCTTTAAGGGGCTTTTCTGGCTGTAAAAACTTAATGTTAACTGTCTGGTGCAGTTATAATACTTACTGCAAGCTAGTGGTATAACCACTTTTATACATTTTGAAGGTACCTTCCTATTATCATCAAACTGGAAGTACTGCGGCATGACACTTCTGGTCTGCACTACATAAATCATCTGCACCTTGGTACAGTAGCACAAGTGGAGGTGAGACATGTCTGCCAATGTCTGCCGGTTCCAGTCAGTTAGCCAAGTTAGTCTGCAAGACTATTAAGGTACAGTGTCTGAATGCTGAGTTCATTTTGTTTCCACCTTCCTGAGTGCAACTAAAAGAAATGGGGACTAATACAGATATGTTATCATTGGAAAATGTGAATATATAAAATGCATAAACTTTAATATGCTGAATCACCAACTACCAAATGGTACAATAGATGATAAACACTATACTGTACTGTACTAACTGCCTGATTAGCAAAGAACTAAGATGATCTGTTGGCTGTACAAAAGGAGCAAGGTGGACTGCAGGAAATGCAGAGTATAGAAGGTTTTGTCAACAACTTAATGAGGGCCATTGGCCTCCAGTTAACTAAATGAGCAAACTGAGACAGCAGAGGCAGTAAATAAGGAGCACATAACAATAAGCATTTGTCAATGCCGAATGTTGTCTTGCTGGCATTGACAAAGAGTTAGAGATACATAATGGGAATGGCAGTGAAGTATTGAATTGACGCCAACCTCACCCCCACTCTGCAGAGACACATTTTCAACATAGGCATTTTGGTACCTCCCCTCATGAACAGTGGCACTGTCATTTTGTTAATTTGTCCCAAAAGTTGATTTCCCACAGTGATCATGCAGCTGCGCCATTGTGCACCACAGGTGCGAAAACACATTTTGGGCAGGATGTGAAAAATGACAGCTGTACTGTTCATAAGGAGGTGTGAAAAAATGCCAGTGTTGAAAATTTGGCATAAAAATATTGCAAAATTGCGACGTTACAAGTGTGCGTGGAAACTGTGCAACGCATGCTTGTAACACAGTCATTTTATGGACGTTCATCACCAAATTTTCAACATAGGCATTTTAGGACCTCTGCTCATGAAATGTTACCATCATTTCCTGAAACTATCCCAAAAACTGATTTCGTATAGCACCTGCGCTATATTGCGCCGGACGTGCGAAAACACATTTCAGCCAGGATATGTAAAATGACAGCTGTACTGTTCATAAGGAGGTGTGGGAAAATGCCAATTTTGAAAATGTGGAGGAAAATATTACAAATTCATGAAATTACAAGTGTGTGTGTGGAACTGTGCAATGCATGCTCATAAAACAGCCGTTTTTTTGGATTTTTCCCAGCAAATTTGCAACATAGGCTTTTTGAGATCCCACCTCATGAACAGTGGCACTGTCATTTCATTAATCAGTCCAGAACAGTGATTCCACACAGTGACTGTGAGATCACCTTTTGGGACCAAATAATGTCATGACAGTGACTGAATTCATGAGGAGGGGTCCCAATAACCCCATGTTGAAAATTTGGTGCTAAAATTCCTCAAAATGGCCGAGATATGCACCTAAGTTGAAAAAAACCCTATTTATGCCATTATACAGCTCACCGGCATTTCTTCAGTTCACGGTCGTCTTTGAAGAGTGCAAACGTGTTCCTGGTCCACTGAAGATCATCGCGCTGGGCTCCAGAAATAAGTATGGGGTGAGGAGGTGTGGGGAGGCAGGGTGAGCAGAGGGTGGGCTAGGGTTGGGGAGGGGCCGCGACTTGATGAGGGACCGCTTTCTGTTTAACAGGGGGTAAAAGGAAAAAACATTGTGGGGCTTTTTTTTTATTATAAGGACATTTGGCAAGCTGGGATGGGCTCCCAGCATGCCACCTGAGTTGTTTTTTTTGGGGGGGCCTGTAGCCAATGGGGATTGGGCACCTGTCCTCAGCACACAAAAAATGGAAGGGGCATTATGCCGATGGGGAGTGGGCTCCCCCATCAGCAGATTGAACGGAGAACGGGGGGACTGAAGCCGACAGAGATGGGGGTCCCCGTCAGCAAAGAAAGACTGTTTATGTGGGTGCATGAAGGGGATTGAGCACCCCCTTGGCACACAGTTGCAATGGGAGGGGGACATTATCCCGATGGCATTGTGATAGGCAGCGGCAGCAGTCACTGCCACCATGTTTTTTGGAATGCTTCACCAGGAAGAGCACGTCCGCTGGCACTCATTGCAGTGGACCTTTTCTTAGCTCTGGATTCCACATTAGGTATGCTTGCTGTCAGATCCTGCAGCTAGCTTATTGGGGAATGAGGGATGCACCTACTAATGCATGCCCTGCATTCGCCCACGGTGACCGCACCTCCAAATCTGATACTACTGCAATATGTTGGTTGGCATGCTAGCACGAGCCAACATAAAAAGGGGTAAGGAGGAATATGACCAAAATGTCAACTAATCTGACTGGACCTACATCCAGCCTGGAAGGGGCAACTAGAAAGAAAGGAGTGCTGAAATTTACTTTCAGGAGAACCAAGCCAAACCATGGATCTCAACAACAGATTTTCCCTATTATTGTCACATACTGGAACCTCTATTAACCAAAATCTGGCAGGCACTCAGTGTACCAAGCAGATAATAACTACCACACAGAAAATAATAGTTGGTGACTCTTTAGTAAAGTATATTGATAGACAAACTTAATAAGATGGTTACCTGTCTACAGGAACCAAAATTGGAGATGTAACCTAAAACATCAGAGGCATAATTAAAAAGGCAGAAATAAAACTGACAGCCATTACACATATCAGCACAAATGATGTGGGTAAAAAAAAAACACAGACAAGAGATTTCCAGTAATTACACTAAACTGGAAAAAAGCATTTAAGAAACTTGGATGCAATGTGACTTTTCGGAGATTTTACTAGTCCCTAGATTGTCTTTCTATAGATACTGTATAAGGCCATAATCATAGTAAATAAATGACTTGATGACTGGACATTCAAAAATTACTTCTGCTTTGTCAAACAGTGGAGCATTTTCCTGGGGGAAAATAAGTTCTGCACCAAAGATGCCAGCCAGGTGGTGCAGAGGGATAAGGGGCTGGATGCCTTACCTCACATCATGCTAGCAACCCGGGTTGGGGAACAGACTCAGCTTATCGGACAGCCAGCTTGGGAGGGAGTGAGGGAGCAGAATTGAGTAGATGAAGGGCAGCTCTCCTCTCCCAGGAGGCTGTTGCAAGTGCCGGCATGGCAGGGGGGTGAAGGTGTTGGATCAAGTAGCCGAATGACAGCTCTCCTCTCCCGGGAGGCTGTCACCCCCGCCCCATAGTTCCACTGCCATCAGGTAGAGGTCTGATGGTCAGTATAGGTGGAAGGGGTGGCAAGCAGTGGGAGGGGCATCCCGGTTCCGCAGCATGCACATGCTTCCACATATGTGCACATAGCAGGGACAGGGGCCAGGAGAAAATGGGGGAAAATCGGGGTCATAAAAACTTAACTTAAAAATAAATTCTACACCAAAGATGGACTTCACCTAAACAGAGTGGGGGCACATAACCTAGCAGTAAGACCAAACAAAGCACTGGGAAAAAAATAACAGCAGCTGTTTAAACTGAAACAAGGGGATGTTGGAGAAAAAAGATGTATGCAAGATATATGCAACATACTGTACAGCCATCTCAGGGAGCAAACATCCTTGATTTGGCCTTAACAAATTTTAAGAGAGAATGTCCTCACAGTGTAGGTGAACCACTAGGTAATTTAGACCATTTAAACATATACTTTGACATTAATGCTAATGGCTTAATATAAAAAGGGAAGACTGTA
Organism: Neoceratodus forsteri; assembly: GCA_016271365.2. Taxonomy (NCBI): domain Eukaryota; kingdom Metazoa; phylum Chordata; order Ceratodontiformes; family Ceratodontidae; genus Neoceratodus; species Neoceratodus forsteri. The sequence continues at coordinate 474,939,264 of CM057455.1, forward strand.
ATATACAATTTTTACAAAGGAAATCTTCAAAGTATAAGGGTTGAACTGTCTAAACAGAAGTGGTGTAATGAAATGAAAGACCCAGATACAAACACTTGCTGGACTATACCAGAAAATAAACTATTGGATCTGCAGGATATCTCCATAACAAAAATTGCAGTTTATAATATAAAGTTGAAAAATGGTTTACTACAAATATACAACAATTACTTATAAAAAAAGGACTATATAAGACCTTGACAGCACAACCCACTTATCTGGTTATTGCAATCTTCATGTGACAGTTACACACCCTCCAGCCCTCTGCTGACAGTACTAGCTGACTTTCTTCACTGTGCCCCCCATGCTCTGGTACTTACCTGCTACATATGTATGCACGCACCTTCTCTTCTCCTTCTCCATATTCGCATAATAACTATAGATTTCACATCCTATAAATCCTATGTAATCAAACCTAGCCAGCTGACCTCTAACAAGACGACTTGATCTTACACCTCCAGCTAACCAAAAGGGGACACCCAGTCAGTTGTTGGATTACTATTACCTAAGGCCTTTTTTGATACCTACTAACTAACTTGATGCATCAGTACTGCTACCCAGGAATGGGTTTCCTGTTTTCAGTGCTTATCCATAGGTTCTTCTGGATGGTTAAACACCAACACTCATGGTGTGCTTTTGAGATCTTATGAATTGCTTTTTTTGAATGTTTGTACATTGATGTCTAATGACTTATTGTTTTATTGTGTTTGGATATGTATCCAACAGCTCGTACTCTTGCTAGGATTCTTTATGTGGCATGTAATGTTCCTTGCAAAGTTAAAATTTATGTGGCATGTAATGTTCTTTGCAATATTAAAAATAACACAAATTTTTATGGAAAGAAGGAGTATATACTGCAAAACTATTTCATGCAAAGTGATTTTAGCACAAACCCAAATGCAACCATAACTAGCGCAAAGTCATAAGTGCCACATTCACTATAGTGGAAAAAGTGATAGTAGTGCTAATTGGTGCAAATTAATTTTATTGCAAATTAGTGCTTCAAAGAAAATTTTGAAAATTATTTGACAGTGAAAATTCCAAGTTTTACAAGCAAAATAATAATTGAAAGCAAAATTGGCCATAGACAAAAAAATGCAGTATAGCGCAGTGGTTTAAGGCTCTGAGCTGCAAATCTGGTGATCAGACCTGGGTTTGAGTCCCACAGCTTCCACTTGCATACTGTGTGACCCTGAACAAGTCGCTTAACTTCCCTGTTCTCCCAGGTCGCTCCAATAAAAAAGCTTTCAGATTAGTGTGCTACTCCTGGTTAAACAAAAATTAAAAAAAGGCTTTTATGCATACGTTAATTTACATAAAAGGAAAAATAATAGCATTGCTTCTCTCATTAAAAGTATGAAAAAAAATCACAATTGAAAGTGATTTGGCAGAAAAATTCAACCAATATTTCTGTTCAGTACTTCCTAAATTTATTTATTTATTTATTTTTTGTTTACCGGGTAGGCACACTAGCCATAGAGATGACTATTTTCAGGCATGACCCGGGAGGTTACAGGGTAAAACATTATAGTCATACAAAAAGGTGGTTACAGCAAGGTATTAGTAACAGTGTTACACAGCAGGTTCTGCAGCATTAGGATACAGAGTGCCAAGTACAGAGCATATTTTACAGTAATAACATAGGGATGAGGCATGTTTGCGATTAGACAGTGAGGATTACAAAATAAAGTAATAACTCTAAGTCAGAGAATACAGTGGGCAAGCAATGCAGGAAAATAGACAAGCAGTAGATAGGACCCTGTGGGAAGACAATTTAGCAGACAGGTAAGGAAAGGGAGACAGCTGATAAGTGCTAAGAGGGTATGTGCAGGAGAAATAGGTGACGGGAGTAGGGGGAGTAAGTGCAAAGGGGGTTGATGCAGAGGATAGTTGAAGTGAGGTTAGAAAAGTGAAAGCCTGTTGAATAAGGGTAATCTTGGGGAAGCGTTAGGGAAGTGTCAGAAATGGTATTGTGCAGAAACAGGTTAAGAACTGCTGCCAGGGATAAAGGACCAGGAGCCAAGGAGGTTTAAAGCATGAGCATTGGTCAGATGAGATGAGGTGGTGATGGAGGGCTTTTTTAAAGGTATCATGGGTGGGTACTAGGCGGACCCTGAGAGGGAAGGAGTTCCACAGCCGTGGAACTTGGTGGGTAAAAGCACTAGCACCTTTGGTTGTTGTGTGTTTCAGTACACATAAGAAGGATTTGTCTATTGAGCACAGTCCATAGTTGGAGGTCTGTGGAACAGGTACAACATTAAACACTGTCTAGAGTAACACATTGCTAATCAACAAAGAGTATGTACTTAGGGACCTAAAAAAACCTGGATAGCAAAAAATCAGCAGGGCCAGATGGTCTAATGCCTAGTGTGCTCAAAGAGACAGCCATAGAGATTAATAAATCTCTATATCATACCTTGAGTTTTTTCATACACACTGGTAATGTCTCTTTGAACTGGAGGACAGTGAACGTGATACCAGTACACAGGAAGGGTAAAATCAGTGACATACCAAATTAGAGGCCAATTAGTATAACTTCCATACTGGGCAAAAATATGAAGAAAAGTAAAAAACCCATTTACAGGAAGGCTATGCTTAAAAAAATATACCAGATCAAATGCAGCATGGTTTCAGAGGGGAAAGATCGTTTACCACCAACCTCAAATGCTTTTGTGAACCTATTAGTAAAGCCCTTGATCGAGGTATTCTGGCAAATGTAGTTTTCCTAGACTTTCAAAAAATCATTGATTTAGTCCACCATGGCAAACAAATTCTAAAACTTAAATCTCCCAATATAAGCAGACTACAGACACAATGGGTTACAAAATGGCTACGCAATCATACACAACTAGTCAAAATTTACAGTTGTAAATCCTATGAAGGAAGACTTGGTAGTGGTGTGCCGCAAGGCTCAGTACTGGGACTGGTCCTGTTCAACTTGTTTATTTCAGATTTAGGGAAAACATGACTAACAAATGCAAAACATTTGCATATGATGCTAAGTTCATGGTATGGCTAAGATACTGAAAGATATTAGAAGTTTGCAAACAGATCTAAACACACTGGGTGATTGTGCAAACAAATGGGGGATGAATTTCAACACAAGAAAATGTGTGGTGATACACCTGGGTAGAAATAACACACATTATCACTATACACTACAGGGTGAACCAATCAAGGTATCAGACTCTGAATGAGACCTTGGTATCATTATCAACACTGACTGCAAAAGTAAAGGACATTGTAAAACCATTTATAACAAAGCCAGCTTCTTAATAAACATAATAAAAATGCATTTTGTCTGCAGTTCTAAAAGAATTCTTCTTCAACTTTATGACCAATATGTAAAATCTCTAACAGATTATTGTTCCCAATTTTGAGGGTGAAGGAACATTGGTCATATATCATATGTATAAAGAGAGAAACTATAACATAAAGTGACCAGAATGCTGCCTGGTTTAACAACACTGAATTATGAGCAAAGATTAAAAGCACTAAATCTTGATAGAGTAGAAAAGAGAAGAATGAGGGAAGACCTTCTATTAATGTACAATATTCACAATGTCAATAATGTCTGAAATGTGACTTCATTTTTAGCACAAAACAACCTCCAATCAAAAACATAACAAACAATTCCAACCCACAACCTTCAAGTCAAACAGAAGGAAAAACTTTTTTACACAATGAATTGTGGGCATATGAAACACTCTACCGTCAGACGTGGTGAACAGTAACAATGTTATTGCGATTAAAATCAGACTTGACAAATATGTTACTGGATCCTCGATAAAATACTATATGACTTACAGGGACAACTTAATATGAAATCTCAGTTTCCTGCTGTCTCGACACTTTGAGTATTAAGCTGAGTATTAATACCAAAGTATTACATTCTCCACAAATAAAAAGCAACATGGGAAGTACACGCATAGAGCTTTGCATATACAGCAGTGCCAGTAAGGATGTAATGTAGTTCCTTGCCATATTACTGCTGTATAACTGCAGAGTGCTGCCATATGCTGCAGGAACAGTGTAATTCAGTGGCAATTGAGCCTTCTTATCATGCAGTGTTTTGCCACATGTCATTCACTGTAAGGTACTGCACTGCATCATGGCTGGCACTGCTGTACTTCCCATGATGCTTTCTATTAGTAGGGTATATATAATTTGGTATGTTATGTAAGTCCTTGTGTACAGTCTCTATGGGAGATCCTTGGGCAGGCAGGAATAGGTGGAGGCAAACTCAAATGTAGTCCATGTTAGAAGAATGATAATACTTTCCACTTCCTTCCTATCAGGCCCATAGGTGACCCAAAAAGGCTTGTTGGCTATGTCAAGAAGCCTTTAAAAATATATAGGTGTAATAGTAGTTTGTAATTTTCTTATATGTTTTCTGCCTTCCTTGCCCTTCTACCCTTCTTAGTTCTCATCTGTAGGAGGTAGTATAGAGCTGTGGTTTAGGGCACTGAGCTGCAAAGTTGGAGACATTGGTGTGAACCCCACAGCCCCCACTTGCATACTGTGCGACCCTAAACAAGTCACTTAATGTTCTTGTGCTGTATGTCACACCTAGCAACAAGCTTCAGCTTAGTGTGCCTTTCCTGGTTAAGCAGTTTCCATATCTTTTCCCTTCATTTTGATTTTATCCTGCTCTTTATTTCTATGTTTAGACCAGCAGTATGTCTGTGACATTTTATCACTTTACCTTTAACTGGGAGATATAAAAGCTGTGCCTACAACCAACACTACATGCTGTGGAAGCAATCGAACAGTGCAAAACATTGAATAGTTTGGTCATCTTTTGGCATCCAGGATAATGCTGCTTGCTGCATTTTAATGCAATTGTTGTACTTTAAAATTCTAGTACAGTTGCTTGAATGTGCTGCCTGCCTTTGTATTTCTAGGTTTTATTTATTTATTTATTTTTATTTATTTATTGAAGTCGAGGAATGACAAACCTTTGAGTCAGATACCCCTTTACAAAGGCTCTGCATCGGAGAAGTACACAACCAAATACAAGGTGCACTAACAGAGTACAAGTGCAGGAACAGATTATAATAAAATATACAAATATACAAAACATACAATGTACCAATATACAAAGAGGCAATGTAGTGGCATACCATTTAGTACAAGTTACAAATGGGAGCTTGAATACCAGTGGGCTTGGGTTCAAGAAAGTAATGAGCATGGTGGGGTAGGGGTGACAAGGGTAGAAAAACGGGGAGAAAGGAGGGAGAACAGAGAGGGGACACAAGAAATAGGGATGGTGAGGGGGAGAAGGAGGAGGTAGTACTTGGATTCAGTCAAAAAGACCTTGTCATATCAAAAGAAGGAAATGGTCAAGGAAATGGTAAGGGCGGGAGGAGAAAAAGTACTTGGTCCATTCAGTGATGACGTTGCCATAACAATATGAGGATAAGGGAAGGAGGGGCAAGTAGAGGAAGAAGAAGAATAATGGATGAGGCCATTAACAGTCACAGCAACAAGAGTCAAGGAGATGCTGCCAGAGTAAATGTTTGAAAGGGCCTAATTTATTTACTGAAGAAACCTCAGAGAGCAGGCCATTCAGCCAGAGAGGGGACCTGTACATGAAAGCCCTCCACCTCATAAAAGTCCTGCAAAACAGGACAAGGAAGGTTGCTTTAGAGGAGCTTCTGGAGCACTAGGTCATAAGAGCGCCCATCAGAACAGCGCTGTAAAAAACAACGCTGTCCAAACAGTTCTCACAGTAAAAGTGGCAGGAAACAATGCCACCAACAACATCAGCGCCAGTGGTAGAGATCACTACTACTAAAAATCATTATTTTTGTGGGGGCTCACCCCCACACCCCCCGTAATTAAAATAATCAACTTTGAATCTGAATTATACTGCATTATACTCCACGCCGTGGGAGGAGCTTGGCCAGCCTCCTCCTTCCCCAGCTCTTAACCCAGCTTACTAGTACCCTGGACAGTGACCAGGGTAGCACTTACTGCATACCGCTGTAATTCCCCTGTCACTGTCCAGGGTAGCGTGGTATAGACCGTGCTGTAGTAGCATGTGCTATTAGTATAGCACTAATCTGACTGGGTAGGGCTTCAGCTTGCCCAAGTAGTTGAGGCAGGAGTTAGATGTTGGGCAGCAGGAGGAGAGAGGCCAGAGACTATCTTTTTAGCTAGCAGGGTGGTCTGATACAAGATCCTACCCTCGAAGTTTAACCAGTTAGTTTGTTTGTACAGGTCGTAGGTGTGTGTCAACCGATCACAACCAACCACCAGTCTACATGCTTTGTTCAAGGTTACCTTAATTCTGCTTAGTGCTGTGTCAGCAGCCAAGCCATAGATTACAATGCCATAATCAACAATGGATGGGACTGAACTGGTTACAGCCAGGCGAAGGGCATCAGCTGGCATGCAAGACCTATGTCTGTAGAGAAGGCCAGTCCTAGTGTTAACCACCTTACAGACCAGGTTTATGTGCTCATGGAAGGAAAGGGTGGAGTTGATTGTGATTCCAAGATATTTTAAATTAAGTGCTTGTTCCAAGGGTAAGGCCTGACAGTTAAGAATGTTTATTGGAGAGCCTTTGTTTTTGTTTTCTGGGTTGGCAAACAGCATCACCTTAGTTTTTTTTTTGTAATTTAAAACAAGTTTATGACGGGAGAACCATGATTCAGAATCTGAAAAGAACCTTTGTAGATCGCACTGTTCTGATCGCTCTGTACTGTTCTGTACCATAGGATGTGAAGATTGTAAACAAAGAAAAAGAATCATATAACCCCATTTGTAAAAAGGTGCTTGAGACGTGCCTTGACATTGCTTAACTTTAGAGTTAAGGCAAACATGGAAAACATTTTCAGGCATCTAAACACCTAAAACAACACAACCTAATACAAAACAGCCAACAATGATTTAAAAAAAAAGATCTGGTTTAACAAATCTAGTTTTTAGCTTATGACAAGCATAATGGGCAATAAAAATGCAGTACACATCTTTTCTCCATCAAGAAAAATGGCTAAAATCAAGAGTTATATAACTGGAGGTAAAACAGAACACTGGATTAAAATTGGCTAAAAGAAGGGATGTAAAAAGAGTTCACTATCCACTACTTGAATTAGCTTTTGCTAGCGCATAATTAAATGTGAATAACCCATTTACTATCTGCTACTTGTTAGATAACAAAGGGATCAGTGTAAATCTATTCAAACCCAACTAAAACACAACTGTGCCACTTGTCCATGGGAGCTGAACAACATAACTGTCCATTGTTGGGCCATAGAGGAGAGTCTAGCTCCGATCCCTGCAAAGTAAGCAATGACCCTCTCCCTACTTCCACCACTGTACATGTAATGGAAATTGTCCCACCCAGCCCAAAGTGCCATAGTATTCAAAGGGACCCATCCAGCCAGAATCCTTTCCTAATCCCATTCTTTACCATCATCTCAGTAAAGGGTCACCAGTCCCACAATCCCTATCTTCATTGTCCCGGTTCATAGCATAGCATGTAAATATTCTAATTAATGTGCTGTGGTAGATTTGTTTTATGAATGTGGATGGCCAGGGTAGAGTTCCAAAAGAAGCATCCAATAAATAGGATGATTTAACTAAATGACAATCCTCCAATCCCCATCTTCATAGCTCCAGTTCATTGCATAGCATGCAGATTTTCTCAATAATGTGCAGATGCAGATTTATTGTCTGAATGTGGATGGCGAGGAGAGGAGTTCTCAGAGGAGCATCTAAATGATGGAATGATTTTATGAGAGCTCCACCACTGCTCTCCCAATTTTAATCTGGGCTGCAATAGCATGTTACTGTAGTTAGATCATTTTTGTGCTGTGCTGTGCTGTTCTGACCTGGACTGCAAAGAGAGGGACCAAGGGCTGCACCCACCATGACTGATGAGTTTAGGGAAGGGTTCTGAGCTTGCTGAATGGTCAGTTTGGATATTGAGACACTCACATATGGCTAGGGGTTTCACGGCAAGTACCATGGAGGGAGTTGAAGAATCTATGGGCTAGAGATGTGCCTGGAAATTGCCTAACTTTAGGGGTACTGAAAACATGGGACATTTCAGGGATCTAAATGCCCTAGAAATAACATAGTGCAAGGCAGCCATTGTGGATTTTTAATGAGATCTTGTTTTTTTTTTTAAAAACTCAGCTTTATTTAAAAGCCTGATACTGTCATACAGACCAGCATACCATCCATCATGACAATAGCTAGTCCGTGATCTGACAGGTACAATTAATCAAGTGAAAGGAGAAGTTTTAACACAATTCTTTGGTATCATTGTGTAAAGGCTGAGTTCCAGCAAGTCCCTAAATAGCATAACAGGAACACAATATCTGGTAACTGAGAACTTTGAAAAAGCAATAAAGAAGACCATACAACCAAAACAATAAACTATTTTATTGTGTGCCCCAATACTGTCGGAGATAACCACTGCTGATCAGTCAGGTGTTTGTTTGGATCCCCTCTCCAGTACCCAGGTAAGGTGGGAGGCCCTTTAGGCCTCCTCTCTAGCAGAATAAGTTATCCATGTCTGCCAAGCATCCTTAAATTTTCCTCCAGAAAGGTGAACTGTGGCCGTAAGCTGCTACATGTCAAAGATGAATTCCACTCTCCTCCTCCACTTATCCACTGACAGAATCTCTGGGGTCATCCAGTGTGATGTGAGTGTTTTCAATGTTGCCAATGCCATACATTGAAACACCTCCATCCTTCTTTGGGGTTGGATTCGATCTACCCTAGCCTCAAGTAGATAATGCTGAAAGGAGTCTAGCTTCATGACCCCTCAAAGTTTGTAGAGTTCCACCCTAACCACCAGCCGGAAATCCTGGATCCTGAGACATGACCAAAGGATATGGTAGTGCGTGCCTTTACCACAGCATGTTCTCCAGCACCAGTTTGTAGTAGATGTGCCCAGATGTCTGGTAACAGTAGGGACATTAAAAAAGTGCATTAGAATCTGCCATCTAAATCCACACCACCTCTGCAAGGCAAAGACTTTTCATCCCCTCTTCAGTCATTGTGCTCGTTGGTCATAAGTGATAGTTATCCCTGTGTCCTGTTGCCACTTGTGTCTAATTCAATGAATATTGTCAAGGCCCCTAGAATTCTGCGGCCACAGAATTTTGTGTAGAACTTGCAATCTTCCGCAGAACTTCTGCAATGCCATTGGATTCCCTGTTCTTGGTGATTTTTTATAAATAATTCTGTTTATCCATAGAACCTGGTTCCCTTCCCCTCTTTTTATATCCCAAATTCCCATATGCTCAGAATGTGATGTTATCATTGCTATAACATCATAACTTAGCTAATGAAATAGCTGCATTCTGCAACAGAAATGAACAGTCATTTATCTACCACAGCTCTCACTGCCAGAGGTGGTGGCACAGTACATCAGGCATGGTGATATTTGCTCAACCTGCACTACAGCCTAATACAATTTTCAGTCTTACATTATTGTACTAGGGCCAACTTAAACAAAACCTTAACAATAGCATAGACCTGTTATGTCCATACCTCACTTTGTGCAAATGTATTTGTGCCTTTAAGGTATAGAGATGCCATCTGAAATGAATGACTGGTAAAATGAATTTACCTGTCATTTTTAAGAAAAATAGAGTAATTATGCCCAGAAAAGTGGAATATAATAATGTGAAAATCAAACAAAAGGGCTTGCAAAAGGAAAAAAACAGGAGGTGCTCTTGATAAAATCAGAAACTTTTCAACATCATAACCAGACACTCATCCAAACCACCAAAAATAAGGCTGAAGCAGCTTCAGCCTTATTTTTTGGTGGTTTGAGCAGTGCCTGGTTATGATGTTGAAAATAATGTATAATGTGTAGACCTGCTGAAAGAACAGACCTGTTAAATAAATATGTGCGCTATATACATTTTTGCCAGGATTATTTATTTCATATTGTCACTGGTTGTCAGAGTCACCCAAAAGTTATGGAGATATGTGTTCAGGGCCAGCTGTTGGGCCAGAGAGTAGTATGTTATGTTTCTGTGCCGGCAACTCAGGTTCAGAGATTAGCTCTGGGAGCTGGTTGGGCAGCACAAGGATTGGGGAACACATCACTGCTCTGAGCCTGGGAAGGTATGGTGCAGTGTTCTGTTACATGGTGGACACATTGTGATGGGCTGGAGAGCTCTATCTCACAATCGGTTCACATGCATGGCAGGGCCTGATGGTGTTACGTAGTGTCAGGGGAAGCAGGCTAGCATGACAAATGAGTTTTGCAATACTCCTCTATTCTGTTTATTCCATATCCAATGGGACTTGTATGAATGAGGATGCAAGTTCATGGAAATTAAAAAAAAATACATATATACAGGTATATATATGTATATAAATATATACACATACACACACATATACAGTATCTCTCTCTCTCTGTGTCTCTCTCACTATACACACACGCATATTTGCATGTATGTTACAGACTGCGTATAAATATGTAAGTGATACACAGTGGAGACCTCATTAGTGGTATAGATACCATGCATATAGAAATACCTTATCTATCACATAAGGTCCCTCTATATTTCATTCATGTAACCCCCTTACAAACGGGGGTTCCTGACCGCTTCCCCAGAGCTCATTTGAATGCTCCATGCCTGGTTGGTGTTCGGCGTTTAAGCCGTCTTGGATGGGTAGCCAGTGAGTGCTCTTCTAAGGCCTCCGTATACTGTCCCTTTAAGGATTGCCTGTTGCAGTCAGAATTAGTTGGAATTGGAGGGGGTTTGAGTGTTGCTATGCTCGAATCCCGCCTGGGCTGCAGAGTGAGCGCTCCCTTCTGCCATCGCTACTGGTGCAGGGGGAGCCCTGAAGAGGGGATGCAATTGATGTGGGAAATAATATGTAATAATGATGATAATGTAGTTGTTCTAACCTGCCTTGTTTTGCAGCACAGAAGGTTTTGATTGCCTCCTCCATTTTGGTCCCGAACTATTGAATTGGACCAATCAGTACCTTGGGACCCCACAGAGTTGGCTGACTAATAGAGGAGCTGGTTGTATTTGAGAAAGGTATTATGGGCTATGGAGCTTTTTCACACCACTGAGAGCTGAAGGAAGTGACTGGCAGGTTCAGCCAGCCAATTAAATCGGGTAGCGCCCGAACTGAGAGGAGTGCCCCAAGCTGTGAGGAGGCAGAGTTGTAGTGGCTGAGGAGAAGAGAGGAGCTGTGTGCTTCTGCGCTGGAGAGTGTTCTCGGAAGCGCGTGACGGCCTGAAGCGGCCGTTGTGTTTCTTTCGGCTCCAGCGGACTAAATCCATCGGCTGGGCGGTCAGAGGAGACTGTGTCCTGCACAGCTACCCACCAGGCTCGACCTGTTGGAGGAGTGGAGAAAATTGCTGAATCGCGCTCAGTCCGTGGGTGGAGTGAAAAGCTGCCGTTGCAGTGCTTGGGTGACTGTGAAATCTGGAGAGCCTAGAGGCAGCTGCCTGGTGTGGTACCCCTCTGCTATTGCTGTTTGCCATATAAATGTATGAGGAGGTTCGTGGAGCTCAGGCTCAGCCCTGCTGGTGTTAAAGGACTCTGTCTTGTCTGGAGGTTGTGAGTACTACTAAATCAGGGTAGCTCCCTGCTAAGTGTGCAACAGTGGATCCAAATGGCATTGCTAAACTGCTGACTGCTTAATCAAACTTTTCTTTCTTCTCTGTGTGACAGGCCCCTACCAGCTGCCACGGTTTGGACTAGCCGTTAGGGCTTGGGTACCCAGGGACAGTAAATCGTATGGTTAGGCCTGTGCACAGAGCCCTAGGTATATAGGAATAGTGTAAGCCAATTAACCTGATTTCCCCATTTCCCTTGTTATCTGCCCTTCTAATACATCAGATTGCTGTGTTATGACTACACCCTGGCTGGTTTGTACACTTCTGATGAGCTGCTGCATGGTGACTGTGATATAACTGTACCTTACTTTACAGGAGGTCTCTGGAGTGAGCTGGAATATATTATCCGTGGGGCAAGTGTACTGGGGAAAAGAAGTGTGGGCACCAGTGTGAGTCACTAGTGGGATGAAAGGGGGGTTGCAGTAGCCCAGAGGGCTGTAACCGAGGTAGTCTTTACTGTACTTAACCCCGACCTCTGGGTGGAGGCACCATCTGGATCTGGCCCTCACCCTGCCTCCATGGGGGCAGACAGGGTAGTAGCCCTAAGGGTAGTGCTCTCTGGGGTTCACATGCAATAGGTGGAGATATTTGTTTTTGCTTTTTAGGCATAAAATTATTTCTATAAGGCTGTTATTTTTGAACTAGTGCTACTGTGCTTTCCTCCATCCTGATTGCTATAACCACTGCCATGAAAGTGAAGTCAGGATGACAAGCTGACACTGTGATATGGTAGTTTGTTAGTGCTGCAGAACTTCCACAGAAATTATAAACCACCGCCGCAGAAGTTCTGCGGCAAATGGTAGTCTTGCTGTAGAACTTGGTCCCACTGTGCCTCAGAAAAGTAGGGGCCTTGAATATGTGTACTGCTTTCCTTTAAGAGAAGTTTATAAACAAGGAAATATACTTTGACCTATCCTGCAAAACTGTACACCAATAGAGGTATTCCTCCCAACAAGTTCTAGGCCGTACCACCAAGTGCCTTCTGTTGTGCTCTAAAAGATAACTATGAACCTGCAGAAATCTATAAAAATCTGATTTACCCAGAGAGTCTCTGTCCTGTGGGGATTGAAAAGAAACACAAAGATCCCCCTCCACTATTTGCTCAAATTGGACAAGGGCCTTGCTGTTCCATACCTGAAAACCAGGGTCCTTTCTACCAGGTTCAAAGACAACGTCCCCAGTGATCAAAGTCAGGGGACCTATATTATTAGAAGTGTGAGAACCAACACAGATTTTTGCAGGATCCTGAGGGCATGCCTGACCCAACTATTTGTAACCTTGTGCAGGAGGCTAGGAGTAATCTTAGCTAATAGCATAGATGCAAGGGCATTGGGAGGCACCCACTGTTCTCTATATTAAGCCACCTGGATTGTTCCCTCTGTTTTGCCCAAGTAATTAATGGGTGGCTAAGCTGCAAGGTACTGTACAGTAGTATAAACAGAGCTCTGGGAGTCCCAAACCACCTTCCTCATGTGGCAGGAACAGAATGTTGCGCTGTACCAGAGCCTTCTTACCAGCACTTAAGAATTTATAAAGCAGTCCATCCAGCCTCTTTCAGAAGGTCAGTGTATGACAATCAGTAAAATCTGAAACAGAAACAGCAGATGGTGTAAAATATTCAACTTTAACACATCTATTCTACCAACTAGGGAAAAGGGCAGTAACTGCCACAATTTTATGTCAGCTGCCAGTTCCACAAACAGTTTTTCATAGTTCAGGTGGAATAACTCTCCTGTCCAAGGGGTAAACTGGACACCCAGATATCTAAAGGTAATATTCTTGGCCCAGGCATTGGGGAAGGATACCCAGAAGGATGGGGGCAGGTGCCACTCGGACGATTGCCTCAACTTAGAGGAATTCACTGTAGCCTGAAACTCTCTCATAGTCCTGTAGTACCCCTTGGAGGGCTGGGATTGAGGCCTCAGGATCACTAATAAAGAACAGGGCATCATTTGCATAAAGATAAATGTTGTGCTGATCACCAATAATTTCTATGCCTCAGATCTCTACTGTGTCTCAAAACTGGGCCTCTAGAAGCTCAATGCAAAGTGCAAAGAGTAGGGACAACAGGGGGCATCCCTGCCGAGTTCCCCGTGCCAGGGGGAATTGTTTTGACTTGACCCTGTTTATTTTTACCACAGCCTCTGGAAACCTATACAAGGTTGTGATGCTAGCATAGAAGCCCAGACCAAAATTAATGTATTGGAGCACTCTTTTCTGGAACTCCCTCTGCACCCTATCGAATGCCTTCTTGGCATCCATGGAGTTGGTCCAGGCCGAGTTCGCTAGGACTCAGGGAACCTCCTCCCATTCCCAGGGACCATCAAATCTGCTACTGCTAACTCAAAGGATACCTAAGAGGAGGAGAAGGATCAAATGGACTATGGTGGGATTAGGGAGGGTGATTGCAGTGGGACAGAGACACATTCCCCATCCGGTAAAACTACGCAACTCCTATGCTACTCTGGTGGGGTGGGACTGTCCTGTGTAGGCACCCAAGGTAGTGACCAGGAGGATGGGGAGCCCTCCATGGTGGAGATCCCAAGGAGGGTGGCAGACGGCCTTGGAGGAGAAGGAAACAACCTCTGGTGGGGGACCGCATTGTGAGAGGGATAGATTTAGGGAGAGGAAGGGAGAGGGAGGGAGCTTAGGTGCCTATCAGGTGCCACAGTTTGGAGGGATGGTAAGTGGATCCTGGAGATTGCTAGAACAGCAGGACAGGAGGGGGAGCTAGATGTCATTGTCTACCTGGAGACAAATGACCTGGATAGGGATGGGGAGAGGATAGTTCAGGAGGAGTTCGGGGAGTGGGGGAGAGGTCTTAGGCAGGCAGCAAGCTCAGTGGTCTTTTCTGAGGTGCTGCCTGTCTATGACGGGGGAAGTACAGGGTACTCCATACCTGATGCTTCAACCAGTGGTTGAAGGAATGGTGCAGAGAGGAGGGGTTCAGCTATATTAGGGACCGGGGTCACAACTGGTGGGATAAAGGCCTGTACAGGGGAGATTGCCTGCATCTCTCAATGAAAGGGATCACAGTCCTCAGTGAATGGTTTAAATGTTACATTGGTGAACATTTAAACTAACTGAGGGGGTGGTGGAAAGCAGCAGGAAGACAAACTGTCTCCCTCCACAAACTGGAGTAGTCAGCCGGGAGAACCTTATGGGAAAATGATGATTGCTTCCATTCTTTGTATTTTCATTCATCACTGATAGTCTCAGCACCAATTGCCAGTATTGCTCCAAAGATTTTCCCCCCTAAGGGCTTTGGAAAATGCTGATACAGTATGTAAGAATAGCTTCAAAAAGTTCCACTCACCAGTGAGCAGCTTGTATCCAGTTCACAGCACAAATTTAGCAACAAATGTCCTCCAACAGAAAGAGGAGTGCTGCACTTGATGGTCAGGGAATGGGTGCAGATGAGGGGTTGCTAACTCCAATATAGAACAGGCAAAAGGACAATGCCTGCACCCCTCTAAAGCAGAAACAAACCAGTGGTTCTCCCCAAAAAGTGACGATGAGTCAAATAATGAAGTTCAGTGCTTTTAATAGCAAACAGTTGCTAACCAGATATACACACCACTGATCTGAGCAAAATCCAAACTAGACCTGCAAATGCACTCACTGTTGTGCTTCACTCCTTCGAGCTTCCTCAGGGAGTAGTATACAGCTTATTCTGTGCTCATTTTATATGGTATCATTTCACTCATCATCACTGACGTCACATGCTATTTTTAGCACATCAATTCATTTTGACTGACAACCTCATTTAGCACAAAAACAAGTAGCTTTCTTACACTCAGTAAAATAAGTGAAAGGTTGAACAAAATAATTAAAATTTATAAAACACTGTGAAGAACAGCTGTATGTGGGGAACTACTGTATAATTTGTTAACACTTTAATCATTTTATAAAAAATTATTTTAACTCAAATAAGACAGTCCCCATATAACGTTCAAGTTTATACATTGGTTCAATTAACCTCATACTGAATTCAGGTTTATACATTAATTTAAGTTACTTGCATTTTTATTATAAACCTAGAACTATGTAATAACAAGAATAATAGTCACAGACAGAAAGGCAGTTTGCTTCTATACATCAGTGGCTAATCAGGTCACTGCCTGTGCTCTCCTGCTCATGTAGATCGCTAGCTGCAAAACAGAAAAGAGAAGGTAACAAAGTTAATGCACTGTGTTAGAAATCACCATCTAAATTAAATAAGCTTTATACATACAAATTCCAGTTCTCATTAACTTGGAGGGGGATCTTTTAATTTAATTTCCCCTATCTCAGTTGAACACACGATTATTCATTCAAACAAGGTTTCAAATCCCAGTGTGAGTACATGCCAATCGGTTGTAATGAATTTAAGTTAAAATCCAAAAACTCTCCCTCTACAGGAGCCTATTTGGACGATTCCCCCCTCTTTTATCAACCTTCACCTTTTCCAGACCCATACATTTTAAACTTCTGGAATCACTATTGTGAAACTCAAAGAAATGTTTGGCTACTCCCTGAGGAAGCACGAAGGAGTGAAGCACAGGAGTGAGTACATTTGCAGGTCTAGTTTGGATTTTGCTAAGACCAGTGGTGTGTATATCTGGTTAACAACTATTTGCTATTAAAAGCACTGAACTTCATTATTTGGCTCATCATCACTTTTTACGGAGAACCACTGGTTTATTTCTGCTTCAAAGGAGTGCAAGCATTGTCGTTTTGCCTGTTCTACATTGGGCTTAGCAGCTCCTCTTCGGCATCCATTCCCTGAACATTGAGCGCAGCACTACTCTTTCTGTTGGAGAACCCTAAGGGAGACAAATCCCTAAGGGTATCTAATATAAAAAAAAAAATAAGTTAGTAGTAGTAATGGGGGTAGCCCTGGACTGCTCACTTTCTTAAGCATAGCACGCTGATAATGTTGCCTGGGCTGTCAATATCAAAGATTTAGTTTGCTCCACCATTATAAACACTGTTTGATGCCTGAAGCCCTCAGAACTTCAGAAACCAGCTCTGTCCTACCCACTGTCAACTATGGCCTGGTTATCAATGGTGCTGCTACTACTTCCTCACTCCGTAAAATATCTGTTGCATGAAATAAGGCGTACAGACTTGTCACTGGTGCTGCATGCCTCACCCATACATGTGACCTGTACACTCAAACTGGATGGCTTCAACAAAGCAGAAGGATACAGTACCAAAAATACTTGTTAGCTAAAAAGCACTTTAGCCTTATACTCCCTGGGACCATTAACCTCCTTAGCCTTCAGTGCAGCTCCCAGTATAATAGAAGTTCAGTCCACCAATCTCTGCATGTTCCTAGGTGCTGGATATCGCAAGGGCAGTGCTCATTTGCATACAGAGCACCACTTGGGTTCAATGCACTTCCCAAAGAAATCTCGTCCATACCAAAACTAGGTCCTTTCAAGCACATGCTCCATTAGCATCTTACGGCTAACAGTTCCTGCAATTGCTTCACCTAATCCTTCCACCCCTGTATGTTCAACCAACCAATCCTTTTCCCTTTCCTCTTCACCTTATACCATTACCTTTCCTACCCTTGCCCAACCTCCCACTCTCGCCCTCCCACCTCCACTCCCTCCACCCCCACCCTCCACCCAACTATTTCTAGCACCATGCCACACTTTCTACTTCACAATCTGATAAGGCCTGCTGGCTGTTTACCTCTTATTTCTCTCTTCCATCTCAGTTACTCTGTTTCAACTCCCATTCTAATGTTTTAATTCTAGATACAAAGTATGTACTATTGCTGTTTGTTTAAAACCTGTCTTTGTCTTACTGCCTTTGTATGTGTGTTCACCCTTCCCAACTGATGTGGAACCTTTGTAAATGAGCGCCTTGCACTCAAAGATATTGTAATCCAAGATTGGATAAATAAGTAAACAAGTAAAGCAGTAATGAGAGATCAATATGTGAACAGAGGCAGTAAGGAGAGAGGGCAAAAGGGAAAATGGGGAGTTGTTGAGCAGGGTGGCACTAGGAGTTGGAAGACCATGTGTGCCAGTGCTCAAAGTCTGGGAAATAAAATATCAGACTTAGAGGTCATTAATGACAGAAGCTGACCTGGACATTGTCGCCATTACAGAAACATGGTGTATGGAGAACAATGACTAGGATATAGCCATACCAGGCTATACTCTGTTCAGGAAGGACAGGATGGGGAAAAAGGGGGGGGGGAGTTACTTTTTATCTGACAGGTAGCATAAAAGTGACAGAGGTACATGGAATACAGGGAGGGGCAGAGGTACTGTGGGTCACCCTAGAGATGGGGAATGGAGCCACTATTCACACTGGTGTGATCTACAGACGTACAGCCCGGGGGGGGGTCCCCCATCCAAAAGATGGCAAATCAGAGGGAGGTGCTGCTGGTGGGAGACTTCAATCTGCTGGATGTAGATTGGAACATCCCAGTTGCAGCTACACCTTGGAGCACGGATGTTCTGAAATCTCTGTGGGGGGGGCATTCCTCAGGCAACTAGTTAGGGAGCCCACACATGAGGGAGCAATACTGGATCTTGTACTAACTAACATGGACAGTGTTGCAGACATTATAGTGAGTGGCCAGCTGGGGATCAGTGATCACCGCATTGTGTGGTTCAGTACAAGGACTGAGGTAGAATAGAGCCCACAGGAGTGAAGATCCTGGACTTCAGGAGGCTGATTTTAAAAGATGGAGGAATGCCTCAGGGATGCCCTGTCGGGGGGGGGGGACTTGGGAGGAGTGGAGAAACTTTGAGCTAAACTAAAAGGGGGCATAGAGAAGGCAGCAAACCTCTGTGCCAGGCTAGTAAGCAAAGCCAAGAGAAGAGACCTCTGTGGTTCTCTAAGGAGGTGGCTGGGAAGGTAAGGGCAAAAAAGTTAGCATTCTGGAGGTGTAAGAAGACACAGAAAGAGAAGGATAGGGAGCTATACCTGGAAAAACAGAGGGAGGCAGGGACATCAGTTAGGAGCGCAAAGGTGCAAACAGATGATAAACTAGCCAAGAAAGTAAAGAAAGGGGACAAGACATTACTAGGTACAGTATGTAAGTGAAAAGAGAAAGACCAAGGGAGGTATTATAAGATTAAGAAGGGAAAGGAGGGATTGTGTGGAGGGGGACCAAGAAAAAGAAGACATCTTGAACAAACACTTTTGTTCAGTGTTCACAGAAGAAAGGGAAGGAGCGGAGCCACAGAAAAGTGACAGGCTCAGTGAAGAAAGGGAGGTAGACACTAGTCCATTTACAGAGGAGAGAGTCATGAAGTAACTCACAAATCTGAAAGTGGATAAGGCAATGGGGCCAGATAGGGTCCATCCAAGTATAAGGCCCCCCCCCCATATGGGGCTTACCTTTAATACCCCGGTGTTCTCCCACTGCTGCTGGTGTCTGTTTTCCTCATGGCACTTTTGCCACCTGGCCCAGCCCACTGGTCACCCTAGTGTTCCTTCATCCCCAAACAGCCCCAGTAATTTAATCCAGCCCAGTTCAGGCTTAAAACTTTAATCATGACTGCCGGCATTTCTCCTGTGCCACTGGCATTCTGCAGGGCTTTGATTTCACTGACCGCTTGGTTTGCAGTCAAACCAGGAAAGTTTCCTTGTTCCCAGTGACCTGCTGGGCTAAATAGGGACTGGTGCCCTGGAGAAGTGGACAAAAAGCCCCTGGAACAATTCTAAAATAAAGTTTTACATGCGGCATAAAGCAGGGCTTATGCATATTATTGAGCCTCGCATGCATATGGATGAGGAGCTGCCTGCCGCCGAGGGGGTACATGCATCGGTGGCAGTGACTACAAGACTATGGGGGAATAACAGGCTAGAAGTTATATATCTGGCAGCATCATGACTTTATATGTGGGGACATGGTTCAAACTGCACTAAGACTGTATCAACAGACTCCATCTTTTCTGCCATCAGCCAGTTGGGAGCCAGTATTAGACCAAAGGGCTCCTGGGATATTGCCAGAGATTTGTGGGGAAAAATCAGGAACAAAGCTAGGTACCAAAATGCTGCCCAGTAGTAATACTCATTTGGGCAACCAACAGAACCTTTTGGATTACAAGGGAAATTCCTAGAACTGCCTGAAGCAGTGGATCAGTTAGAGTTGAAGGGTGAAAAGTGAACAGCATGAGTTTTCGAGCAGCTGCTCCAGAAGGAGCATAGGGAAATAAGTGGGAAGAGGCTCAGCTGGCCTGCCTGCCACATTCTCCTGCAAGTGAACTGCCTTTGCAGAAGTCTGACCTGTTCCGATTTCCACTTTTGAGCTGCAGCAGAAAAAAAAGAAGTGTTGTTGCAACTTGTGATGTGGACTGAAGACTTGCTCCAGAAAC
This sequence comes from Neoceratodus forsteri, assembly GCA_016271365.2. Taxonomy (NCBI): domain Eukaryota; kingdom Metazoa; phylum Chordata; order Ceratodontiformes; family Ceratodontidae; genus Neoceratodus; species Neoceratodus forsteri. The sequence continues at coordinate 474,959,241 of CM057455.1, forward strand.
GATCAGCCCAGCTTGTGAGAGAACTTTGCTCGATTGGAAGGTTTGCACAATGAAGCTGTCATTCATAACCGGACTATACCCAAACTGTCATTTAGAGCAATTAAATGTGCTGTATGTGTTTCATGGGTTGCGATTTGGTTCCCCACGGTCAGATCCGTTACGCCAGCTGGAGGCTTCACCAACAGAAGATCACAAACTTTTGCAGAAATGCTCATCCTGTCTGGGCCCTGCCATTTAAGCCTAGGTCATTACTCGTGTTCCAGACACTGTCTCGGTGAAAGACCAGCCTGAGGATTCAGCCTGCTGTTCAACACCATCGAACAGGTAGCGACCACCTGCTTCCTCTGGCCTCCCAGATCATCACCATGAGGTCTACATCTCGCCTGTACAACAACCAGGTTCTGGTAGCGTGAGTACAGACCAGGGTAGCTCCCTGCAACAAAACCCAAAATCATTGTGGTACCATCGAATTGTTTCTTTTCACTGGGTTCTTGCAATGAACTGAGCTATCTGGCTTAGATTACAAATAACTGGTAGGGCACGTTTAACTGATTTCCTTTCTTAAGGGTCCAAAACAACAGCTGCAATGCCAGCCACCCCCGGGCAATGCTTCAGGCTAGCCTGCTTGACATACTGGGTACCCAGGCTTGTTGAACTGTCTAACTGAGACTTACAGCGCATGCTGAACAATCCTGACTTAAACCAGATTGCTAATCATTCTGCTAGATTCATGTCCCTCCCTTATTCACTGTCCCTAAATAAATCTGATTGTCTTGTTTCACATTTAACCTGGCTAGTGTGCATATTATTAGTTGGGTTACAGTGATAAGATTGTATTGCTGCATTGCTGATCTTATTTTCCAAAGGGTCTCCAGGGCAGTAGCAGCAGATCCAGCCCTGGTGGTAAAACGGGTGTGAGCACATTATTACTGCTACCTGCTAAATGTGAATGTACCATTGTGTTATTACTTAGCCACTAGGAGGCAGTGGGTGGTTATAGCATCCCAGGGGCTGTACCAGAGCAGTCGAGCTACCTCAATACCATTCCTCTGGGTGGAGGCACCCACGTTTACAAACCATGAGCCCTTCAAGCTATGCACAACTATACAGGCAGGGTAGTAGCCCTTAGATAACACTGCCCTGGGGGATATACAAGGATGCTGAGGGAACTCAGGGGTGCTGGCTGCACCTCTGACAGTCCTGTTCAACCTCTGACTGGAGATGGAGAGGTTCCTGGAGACTGGAGGAGGGCAGATGTAGTCCCACTTCAAAAAGTGATAGTAGGGAGGAGGCGGCAACTACAGGCCAGTCAGCCTAACTTTGGTATTGAGAAATTATTGAAATCACTACCGAAGGAAAGGAGAGTGGAATTTCTTGAATCCAGCTTACAGGACATAAGACAGCATGGATTCACAGGAGGAGTGTACACAAAGAAGCTAATAGATTTCTTTGACTGGGTGACCAAGGAATTGGATCAGGAGGAGTGGTGGATGTGGTCTATCTGGATTTCAGCAAGCCTTTGACACTGTCCCACACTGGAGATTAGTAAGCAAGTTAGGTATCCAAGGAGGGAACCAAAGGTGGTAAACAAGGTAAGACATTGGCTAAGGATAGGAGACAGAGGATGGTGTAAATGGAGTTCACTTAAGAAGGAGAGAGTGACCAGTGAGGTACCTCATGGATCTGTACTGGAACTGGCCCTCTTTGATGTCTTTGTTAGCAATATTGCAGAGGAGCTAGTGGGTAAGGTCTGATGTTCATGGATAACACTAAAACCTGCTGCATAGTAGACACTTGGGGGTAGAAAAATGAGAGGGATCTGAAAAGGTTACAGGAGTTGTCAAGGGTATGGCCATACTCGCAACCTTTTGTCCCCAAATGTGGAACATTCGCTCAAAATGTGGAACAATTGAGCAAATGTGGAACACTTAATCAAATCTTTACCTAGAAAGCTCAGAACACTGTTAAAATGTTTGCATTTATGTTCAGAAAGACTTTATTACTGAATAATATAATTTTGCATCCTTTACTTTTGATTTTTGCTTTAAAATGTTAATATTGAATGTGGGACAAGCCTTCACAATGTGGAAGAGAGAAGTTTTGTGAAGTAAAATGAACATTCCTCGTAATGTGGTACAGTTGAGAGGTATGGGTATAGCAACTGGGCTTCAATGCAGAAAAGTTCAAAATCATGCACTTAAGGCAAGAAACCCACAGGAGGAGTACAAAATGGGAGGAGAGGTATTTATGACCACCAAACAGGAAGAGACCTGAAGATATCATATCTAATTACCTAAAGGTGGCTAGGAGTGTGATAAGTTGGCAGGAGAGCTAGTGGGATGCTGGGGTGTATAAGAAGCAGGGCCACCAGCAGAAAGAGGAGGTGGTGTTACCCTATATTGATCACTGGTGAGACCTCACATGGAGTACTGTGTTCAGTTCTGCAGACCTCATCTCAGGTAGGACACAGAAAGAGCGGAGGCAGTCCAGAAAAGGCAGCCAAATGGGGCAGGGTCTACATCAAAAGCTCTATAACGATCTGACATCTCTCCTCCTTATTTAGATGAATATCTCAGGTGATAGCTGTGCTAATTTACGCACAAAAAAAATGAGTAATTTAGATATGAAACATTAAGTTTCCACAGAGGGTTTTATAAATACGCTCCACAACCAGATCAGTCCCACTGGGGCATGGTCTGAAGCTGTGATCTGGTGGATTTCACTAACACTGCACAACGTGAAGCAAGGGTCAGGGAATAAAAACAGGTCGATCCGGTAGTACTGAGAGTGGGGTGGGAGTAGTACTGAGAGTAGGGATGGGAGTAGAAGGTTTGGCCTCTTCTTCTGTTAGTGAAGATGATGCCACACATCTTGTAGTCCCATCTCTGGCAAAAGGTGATGAAACATCCTGCTCTCCCCTTGAGGGTCCCCCACCCCACCTGCTCCTATCTAGATTGGGCTGGAGTACACAATTAAAATCATCCCAAATTAAAGTCAGCATCCCCTAGTAAGTTGCTGGACAGAGTAGGTGCTTTTTGAAAAATGCTAGCTTCTCCCTTCTGTCATTAGGGGCATAAATATTTAAGAGAACTTCTGGCACCCCTTTATAAAGTCCCTGCAACTGGATGAACTGACTCTCCTTGCCTGCTAACACATCCATGTCCGACAGAGGGTGTTCTGATGAACCAACATGGCTACCCCATGTCTGTTAGGGTGAGCTACAAAAGAGCAGAAAAAACTCCGCCACCTATCCCCATTTCAATTTTCAATTCACCTGTAGGGATAAATGTGTTTCCTGGGGAACGCTATGGTGGCTCCCAGCCATCCCACCTCCTGCAATATGTGTGCTCTTTTAATGGGGGAATGGAGACCCCTGACCTTATACGATAGCTACTTTTATGTCAGCCATTAGATATCCTGCAGTTCAAGTGACCCCCTCTAGCATGAGACATATGAAGAAAAACAATCTAATGAACAACAATAACCAAAATAATAGCTAAAGGCATTATTTTGGTGTGAAACTAGGTCCTGGGGAGAAATGCCACAGAAGGAGACCATAGTCCCCAAAGTCGTGTTTTCCCCCACAACTGCCCCACCCATGTATGCAATAGAATGGACTCTGACTTCAAGGTGTGCTAAGCAGCTCCAAAAGCGACACTAACTAGTGGCTCCTGGAGTGCTAAGGCCAGATGGTATCCCCAGCACCCTTCTCAGGTGTCTGAGTGAGGTCTGCCCTCCCCCAGGAGGGAAGCTGATCCCCAACTCTGTGAAAATCATCACCGAGGACTGCTCTATCTTTGCAGTTACTCCTCCCTTTCTGTAATAAACTAGGAGTACTGTCTCCCTCACAGGGCATGCATCTCTGAACCTTCCCCTGTAGAGAGGAGGACCATCATGGTGATATAGAATGTCCTCAGACAGGTGTACAACTGGGAATGAGACCCATAATGATGTAAAGCACAAGGTGTAACCTATTAGGGATGCAGCACCAGTGGGAAATGGAATCCACAAAGGAAGTAACTACCAATAATGTGAAGAAAATAGAGGGAAAGAACCTTATGTCTACAAACTGCAAGTTCAAAAAGATTCAGCCATCCCCCACTACATCCCACCTCCCTCCCTTTCCAAATGCAATGCATGACTCCAAGCAATTATTCCCTCAAACCCCTCAGAATAGGTATCTCTTTCAACATATCCCCAAATGGAATAACAAGATTAACTGCAAAGGGCAGAGGGGGTAATCCCCTGCCAAACAAGTGAAAGCAAGCCAGTTAAGTCCTCAGAGTTATAGTCCCAGAAGATAAGGCCTGCATCTTGAGACAATGTAATGTCTACTCACCACCTTAGTCCTTTGGAAAACAGTCAGCCTGCCTCCTCCACAAAACCTTGAGCTGCCACCACTGAGTGCTGTGAGCACGAGCAAAGATAGCCTCCCAACCCCTGGAAGTCAATGGAGATGTGTTAATCTGCCACTTCCTTGAGCCCTGCTGCAGCCATTGTCACTGCTGGAGTTCCTGCTGTCCCGGTGGCACTCCTCCACCTGAACTGCAGCCTGATATTCCCAGTTGGTGCAAAATCCTAGAGACCTCCTCTAACGAATGGAAACATTTTATGCCAGTCTCTGTGAAGACTTTAAGCTGGCCTGATGCAAATAGTTGGGTTTTGATGTTTTGCCCTTCTGCTCTTTGATCACTGCCCAAATCAATGTTCTTTCTGACATGATCATGGGAGTAAAATCATGTTCCAGGTAAATCCTTGTGTCTCTGATCAGCAACTCTTTCTTTGCCCAGGCCACCCATAGGATTTTCGTTTTGACTGAGTAGTTGATGAAGCAGGCCACAATGGAGCAGGGGCACGCCTTTGAATCTGCCAGTTTTGGTGCTAGGGCCCAATGAGCTCTCTCAATTTGCAACTCAGTGCTCTTGTCCCAGCCCAGCAACTGCAAACAAATAGATGTAACAAATGACTCCATGTCTCCCTGCTCCATGCCCTCTGGTACTCCATGAAGCCACAGGTTGTTACATCGTGATCTTTTCTCAAATCATCATGTTTTTCCAATATCTTTTATTCTCATTTAAGCAAGTGTAGCAAAGCAGTATTGTGGTGGTCTCCTGTGCTTGGCAATCTCTGTGAGGCCTTGGTCCAAGTCTTTAGTGGGCTCCTATATCCCAGAGCTCCATCCATGTATCTGCCAGCTCTGACTGCTCATTACAGATCATGTGGCCAATTTTTTGCAGCTCCATGTGTAACTTTTTGGAAGTAATTGTGCAAGATGCTTCCTCTTACTCTAAGTGGCTGAGACAGTTGTTGACTTTTTTTTTTTTTTGTATTCAGTCTGTTTTATTGCCATATTTACATTCATACACATTGACATACATTAGCTGGTGAGACCAACAATCCAATGATAATTGCCACATACATACTTATATCCAGCAAGCGTTATTAATCCATATCCGCTTATAAAGCCCTATAAACTCTATCCTAACAAAGGACTAAGGAAACCCCTCACCCCCCAGCTTATAACAGCACTCACCGTAATGAAACCTAGTGATATAGTACCATCGGATTCTCTCTTACAAACAAAACCCGAGTCCCACGACATCAATACTCTGAACGGGCCCCACTGAGTATAATATTTCCCGGCTTTGTTGTTCATTCTGGCAATATGTGACTCAACTTGCAATGCTAATGTAATCTCTTTATACCATTCTCTTATAGGCGGAGTTGTGGATTCAGTCCAATGTCTCAATATTACGGCTTTTGCAGCCGCTGATACTAAAGCCATATATCTTTTCTGTTGCCTGGTCATCCCATCCTCGAAATAATTTAGCAGGCATATTCTAGGTGAGAAAAGAACATCTAGGCCTAGCAGTTGTGATAAAGAGGTACTAATTGCCATCCAGAAGGGCCGAATTTTAGAAGAGTCCCACATTATATGATATAAATCACATCTTCCCATCCCACATCTAGTGCAACTAGCTTGAACCCCTTTACCCATCTTGTGCAACTTCACAGGAGTGTAGTACATATTATGCATTACATTAAATTGCTGAAGCCTATATCTATCCTGCCTGATATTTCTATATGTGTTTGACCAAATATACTTCCATGTGTTATTATCCTCTGGTATGTTTAGCTTATTTATCCAGTAATGACTGATTCCGCTTGGTAGACTATCATCAAGCCGCTGTAAAGCCATATAGATTCGGAAGCGGCATGCGGTTTATAGCTATTTGAACTAAATCTCCTATCTCGACTCCGCCATTCGTTCTTATTGCCTTCACTCTGCTAAAATGAGCTTTTATTGATTCCGAGACTTGCTTAAACTTAAAATATTGTTCCTTTATTTCCGGGAACCTATTACAGGCCTGCACATACGTCATTAATCTGCCTTGTGGAGCCAAGTCACCGAGTTTTAGGTCCGTTAAGATCCTCTAATACCGGGGTGAAATTGGTATCTTTTGAATTAGGAAATGAACATTCTGTATTAACGCTTGCTCTTGTGATGTCTGCCAATTAGTCTTTAGAAGTTTTTGGGTCTGCTGTAAAGCTCTTATTGACCAACCAATAGGAGTATCTTTTAATGCTTCCGGGAGTAATTTAATCGTAGTATATGCCAGCGTATTTAACTTTACCTTATGCTTTTCAACTAAGTCTCTTTCAATATATAGCCAAAGTGGTGTGTAAGAGTGCAATGGAGAGGATGTAATTGGTTTGAACCAATGTGCTACCTTACTTATGTGTGATGCTAAGTAATACTTGTAGAAAGATGGTAGCGAGAGCCCTCCTCTCTCCCTGAAACCTGTAAGTTTTTGATATGATCTTCTAACTGCTTTTCCTTTCCACAGATATGCACTAATCACCTTTCTTAAATTAAGAAACCATGTCTTAGGCAAATAACAGCCCAACATATTGATAGGGTAGATAACCCTCGGTAGTATATTCATTTTTATTGTTTCCATTCTAGCCCAAAATGATAGGGTAGTAGATTCCATCTGTTTAGATCTAGCTTAATTATCTTAAGAAGGTTACTACAATTTTCATTAATCATAGAACCTACCCCTCTCATAATCTTAACCCCAAGGTATGCCAATTTTTTAGTTTCCCAGACCAGACCTAATTCTTTCGCTATGTTGGGATAGCATCTATTATTTAATGGGAAGAGTTTTGTTTTGGAGGTATTCATTTTATAATTGGATACCCTAGAGAATATAGATATTTCCTTTAATATCATTGGCATACCTGTATCCGGATCTTCTAAATGAATCAAGAGATCGTCTGCATATGCCGATACTAGATATCGTCTACTCTCCAGTTTAATTCCTTTAACCTCCTGTAGTACTTGAAGTCTATGAAGCATTGGTTCGAGATATATATTAAACAACAACGGTGACAGCGGACACCCCTGTCTTGTACCGCAAGTTAAAGAAAAGGGGGATGATAAAAGTCCATTGCACCAGACACGAGCCTTGGGGGTACTATATAAAATTCGAATCCACTCTAGAAAATCATTGGATAAACCCACCTTTTCTAGTACTGCAAAGAGGAAATCCCAGGACACTCGGTCAAATGCTTTTTCGGCATCTAGTGCCAATAGCGCTGCCGAGCACTGCGCCCCTTGTGCTTTCAGTATTAAGTGGTGTATCTTACGTAGATGATCACTGGACACCCTTCCACTCATGAACCCTACTTGTTCATCACTGATCATACTACTCATAAAAGGGGCCAGTCTATTTGCTAATACTTTGGCTAATATTTTAATATCTACATTCAGGAGCGATATCGGGCGATAGCTACCCATCAGCATAGGGTCCCGATCAGGCTTGGGGATTAGGGTAATAAGCGCTTCCAGAAAAGACTTATCTGAAATACCATCTGTAAACCAAAAATTATACATCTTAGTTATATTTGGACAAATTACGTCTATGTAGGCTTTAAAAAAATTAGTAGTTAACCCATCTGGACCAGGGGACTTATCTCCCGCCAACTGGGAAACAGCAGTTCTAACCTCTTCCTCTTGTATTGGGGCTCCTATTTGTTTCCTCAGGTCTCGATATCCTGGGCAGGAATGTGGTACCTAAATATTTATGTATTTCCATTATAGTGGGCTTATTCCTGTCGTCCACAGAATAAATTTGCTGGAAATAACTTCTGAAAGCGGAGGCAATTTCTTTTGGGTCCTTAAGTACGTTACTCTCACCTTCTCTCCTTATTGCCGTGATAACCCGATTTGAGCTAACTTGCCGTAGCCTAAGTGCAAGCAGCTTGCCTGCTCTTTCCCCAGACTCTAGGTATTTTATTTTAGTTCTACGCAATGCAAGCTCTGCTTTCTGCATTATTATTGCAGAATACTGTGCTTGTAGCTGATGTAATTTAGCCCATTCTATCTCATTCGAGTGCGCTGTAACATTGTTCTCCGCTATCCTGAGAGCCTTGACAATCTCTCCTAGGTAAGTCTTAGCCCTCCTGGCCCTTGTTGCTGCTATACGTATGCACTCCCCTCTAATCGAACATTTTAACGCTGCCCATACTATATCTATGTTTGAAACCGAGTCAAGATTACTGTCTAGGAACTGCGTCATAAACTTTTTAATCTGATCCTGTACATACAACACTTGTAGCAGTTGATTATTAAACCTCCATCTGAAATCCCTGGTTCTTTCCTGTTTTGGTAACCACTTCACATAGACTGGGGGTGGTCGATTAACTCTAACTTCAATTCCTGCGTCCAAAATCGGGAGAGTGTTCAAACTGACTAAAAAATAGTCTGTCCTAGAACACGTTCTATGTGAACTTGAGAAAAACGTATATTGCCTCAGATCTCCATTTAACAACCTCCATATATCTACCAATCCCAAGCTATCCATTACCTCCCTTAATGCACGCTGTGCTGGAGAGAAACCTACGCGGCAGCTGCCGGACCTATTTAGATACGATTGCGTTGTTATATTCCAATCTCCTCCTATCAACAGTATATAAGAGGTGAATTCGTTTAACATCTCAAGGATTTGCATGAAAAATTGTGGAGAGTCTATATTAGGACCATATTCTGATCCTATAACTACCTTTACTGAATATAAAATTCCACCAGAAGATAAAGCGGCCCTGCTCATCCCATATTTCCTTTTCAAATGGAGATTTGAACTCTTTTATAGTATTATGGCTACCCCACCCTTATTAGTGGAAAACCAGCCCCATATGCTTGTCCTGCCCATTGTTTAACAAAAGATTAACATTCTCTCTTAGAGATCACGTTTCTTGAAGGCATGCTATCTCTGCGGTAGAGTTGAAAGATGCTTCAGTATTACCTGTCTCTTACATCTGTCTCTGGCACCCTTAACATTCCAACTAACCAGCTTTAATGCACCTTCCATGTTATCCTAATTGTACTATAATTGTCCATTCTATTATGATTTTCCCTTTCATTAGAGGCCCCCGTATGCGTTCATCCTTCTTCCCTTCACTTTGGCGTGTGAATGCTGTTATCCCAAATCCTTTTAATTCCCCTTAATACCCCTCACCCCCAGTTCAAGAACTGCTCTGCCATCTCACTATGTCTTGCGATGATCATCAACCCAGGTCTCTGCCAGCTCCCCCTCCAACCCAGCTAATACAAAGAGAAGGTAATAAGTGAAGGAGAGGGATTCTCCCTACTTATCCTAATAATAATTACAATTCCGTTCCCTCTCTCTATTCTCCTCATTTTGAGGGGTCCTTAAATGCTATTTACAAATTACCTTAACGTTATAACCAAAATCCCATTCCCATTTTAATATAGGTGATACCACTATTCTAAACTCTGTGGCGAAGATTAATGATGGATAACCTCTCCTATGAGTCCCATGTTCTCTATATTAAACTAACTCTACTTCCACAACCTCCAATTATACTAAGCTTTTAAACATTAAATTCTACAGTATCCAAACTACATCCTATCTCCCTGCTCCTATTATATCAAAATTATATCTCCATTAAACCCTCCCATAATGTAGCAACAGAAAGGCAAAAAAAAAAATTATAATAATTTTAGTCCATGGAATTCCAGTCATTATATTCGGCGAAATGTCTCTAGACCATAATCTTCGGTGTTCTTTACTTTAAAAGAGTAAAAGAAAATGATTTCAGTGTCCCACGCTTATTTTCAGCGCTCTCACTTCCATATGGTCTTCGTTTTTAAAAGGCCACAAAGTCCCTATAGGCCTTATACTCAATTAACTTGAGCTTAGATTCGCTCCAGGGAGGAATTCAGTAATTATCTCCTCCTCAAAGTACATCCTCGATTTATTTTCCAACTGCAGGATTTACAGTAGATTGTGCCTCTGCTCGATTACTACTAAACACATTTCCTTTGGCAAAATACCCTCCAGAATAGGAGACACCTATAGAGTCTATGTTAACTTCTGTCAGATCTTCCATTGAGAACTTTTACTCTTCATTCCCATTAAACCTTCCAGTTACTTCTCCTTCATATTCATTTAAATAACTCAGGCATCATAGCTTTAAGCTCCTCTCGGGCCTCTTCCACAGATTCATAAGAGTGCCACTCGTCTTTGCTCTTGATCTGAAGCAATGCTGGATATCTGACCGACATGGCACTCCTGCTGCAACTAACTTTGTTACAATGGGGTGCAGACTCTGTCTTTTAAGGCGCATGGAGTATGGGAGATCATGGGTGATTCTAATTTTTTTACCCTCCCATGTAACCTCTTGCGCTGCTTTAGCCTTATTCAAGATGTGTTGCTTGTCTAAAAAGTTTAAAAGTTTACATATCAGAGGGCGCGGAGGAGCTCCACTGGCAGGAGGTGGGTGAAGTGACCTGTGGGCCCTCTCTATAATGTAGCTTCCATTTGGTGACTGGCCTGCTATCCTTTTGAACAACTTCTGGACAAACAATATAGTCATGCGTCCTTCTGCTTTCTCCGGCAGTCCCAGAATAACAAGGTTGTTCCTCCTACTCCTACCCTCAAATCTTCAGTTTCTCTTCTACTTTCTTCATCCTTTTACTCACTACAGCCTTTTCTAAGTCATGTTTATCCATTCTACTTTCTAAAGATCTGATCTTGACTTCATTATCTCCCTCTTCTCTGAATACTTCCAGTGCAGTTTTAAATATCTGCATTTTGGTGTGTATCTCGTCTACGGCGGATTGCAGCGGTGCAAAATTTCAGAATCTCTCCTCCGTTAGCGCTACTGGCCCGGAGCTCGATTTGGTAGGGCCCTGGCGTGGACGCTTTGCAGCCTATTCTTTCTCAGGGCAGAGAGCGAGGTACATTCGCCGACTGTTTTTTAATGTAGGCTTCCATCCTCGGTATCAATATTGCTCCTGGGCGTCTCTCTGATCTTTCCCCCACAGACAACTGACAGAAAAAATCTCCAAGTGTACCGTTTTACTATATTTAATGCTGGATGAAGAAGGAGCTGGTCTGGAGTGCTGCTCTTCCTAGGCTGTCATCACGTGATCCCCAGTTGTTGACTTTTGGCAGTGGCAGAGATGATGGGGCCACTAGGCCATCTTTCAGTAGCCACTGGGTTTCTTCTGCTGGAGGCTATCTGCAAGGCTTTCAACTACTGCCAAGCCAACATTGTTGTGGCTTAAATCTTGGATTGTTTAGAGGCTAATTCCTTGGTTGAGGTGAGGATTTCAGTGGATTTTAGGTGTTTGTACCATGGAGCTCAAACTGCTAGCTGCACATCACTCATTGATGTCACTGGAAGTCTGAGAAGATCTTGTTTAATAAAGCTAGTTTTTTATCTTACGAAGGACATAGTGCAAAATGAAAATGCAATACATATCTTTCTCCATCAAGAATAATACCTAAAGTCAGAAGTCATGCAACCAGACGTAAAATAGGAAACTGGATTAAGGGAGACCACGTGATGCAGATCACGCACTAACAGCTCCTCGATACAGCTCTAGCCACCCACCTGATATTTAAACTACCTTTTATCAATTTACAGTCATAAAACCTATTCTTCCTGCTGATTCAGTTCGTGGACATCATCTGTTTATCAGTCAAACAACCAATGGAGGTGGAAATGAGGAGAGCCATGCCAAAACATACACCTCGGTGACTCACAGAAAAAGCCCCCAAGAAGCCTCGGGCCAAAGGTTCAGCTGACTCTGCTATGTCTTCACCAGCAAATGGGGATCAGGAGCCATTCACGCTACAGCAACTCCAGGCTGAATTTGCCCCATTTAGGGAAGAGCTTCACTCCATTTGTGCTGAACTTAAAACCCTATCACAAGCAATGGAGGATGTCTCCCCAAGAGCCACCAATAAAACGGCATGTATCGTTTCTTTGGAAAAATAGACCGATGAAATTGATCCAGATCTGGTAGCTATGAGACAAAAAATGTCACGCCTTGAACTGAAAGTGGAGGATCTTGAAGGACGAAGTAGGCACAATAATGTGGTCCTAATTGGACTTCCTGACGGAGAAGAGGGATCTGATACTGTGACCTTCGTACAAAAATTCCTCGAGAAATTTGCTGATCCTTCACCATTCGGGGAAAAATACATCATTGAATGTGCTCCCCTTCGCCCCAAACCACCAGCAGGCTCCCCACCACAGCCTCTGATCTTTAGATTTTTAAACTACTTGGAAAAGCAGCATATTTTTCTGAGAAAGAAATACGAGCACTGTGATGGGAAGAGAAAACTATCAGACTTGCACAAGATCTGTCAACAACTGTATGCCAGAAACAAACAGCTTTCCACCCATTGGTTTCACGCTTAATTGCAGCTGGGATAAAATTCAGGATGTCTTACCCAGCTAAACTCCTAGTCTTAATAGCCAGGACTTGGTCATCTTTTGAAGATCCCGAAACTGCGGCCACAGGGCTGAAAGCGACATTACCAGATTTCTTCCGTGATCCCTGAACTGGATTTATGGAGTTGCAAGAATAAAAAATCAGAAATATAGTATATAAGGTGAAGTAAAATAAATATTTTACTTGGGCAAGCTGGATATCTTGGAAAATAAATAGTGGCAGTATTGCTGATCTTTCTTTCGATCCCTGATGCTGTATTATTAGCCCTTCTTGACTTTCGTATCTTCGAAAAGCCTCAGGTTAAGTAACAATCTGACTCCAGGGTAGAACCAACAGGAAAACTGTCCCTGTATAATCGGGAAGCTAAAGTGATGCCACTCCTCCCAAAAGATACCCTTTTTACTGGCCTAAGCTCTTGATGGAGACTTCTTGGCTGTATGTGACTGCACATCACTGAGTGGCTTTTGCTATAAGCTAACGAGCCATTATTTCCACCAATATCAGTGCCACTAGCTGAAGTCCATACATTGAATTCTCCCTGTGCGGATTACTGCATTTACCACAGTGCCTGCCTGTTTACTGAGATTATATTGCATAACTGCTACAAACAACTTTGGGATCAGTTAAAAATTGATTCCAGCAGTAAAGCCTAAAGAAAAGGTATTTCTACACATACTGGATGCTACTGGCACTTTAACTGCCCCAAATACTCCCCTCTAGTTGCCCAGAATTCTGACTGAGGATGTCTTTGCTAGGGGGGACATTGCCTAGGCTTTACTCCAGGCAAGTAGGCATTTACTCCAGGCAAACTATTCCCAAGGGTCAACAACCTCTTTTCGCCACTAGAGGAGTCTTGATACCATGCCTCGACCCTATCACTTCATGTACTCGGTTTAGCACTGCTTTGATTACTGATTTTAAGTTATACAGGGTCAAGTTTATTTAATTCATTTTGTTTGTACTCTCTTGTTAATATATTACTCTTTTGACGACATAAAGAAAAATGTCTGTTGTGTTGGATTTAAAGGACTACAGGGTAACATTAGCTCCTCCTATGTTTAAGTGGGTGGAAATATTACCACCAATTATAATTTTGTTGAGCTGAATAATTAGGTTACCCAGAGACCCTGTGGGATCATTCTTTATCTGGTTTTACGAGGGTACTCACTGCAGTATTACCAGCCTATAATTCTAAATTTTAGTTTTGTAATGTAGTCTCTACACAGGCGTCAAAAATAAGCTTTCAGCTCTGATTTACACAAATGTTTTCAAATTATTAATCTTATATTGAGACAGGCTGTTATATTACTCACTAAAGGGCTGTAAATTGGTTTCTTTGTAAGGGTAGGGCCTGCCCTGCTGGGCTTATAGCTTAAACGCTTATCCAATTTTCTTTTATGGTTGTTGTTTCTTTTTTTTATTTTATTCTATAGGCGGCATAAAGTTTCAGATAGAAAAAAAAATACTGATTTTTTTTAGTTGTTTAACCAGGAGTAGCACACTAAGCTGAAAGCTTATACTGATGTAATTTCATAATGTCCTTAAAAACCACAAAAGGACACTGAGAATTTTATTCATTTGATTATTTGTTTATAGTACCCCAGCTGGGTTAATAGGCGAGGTGAAAGGTATACATTGTTATAAATTATGTTGGCTGGAGGAAGAAGAGATGAGAGTAATGATCTTTTGAACACCGTTCAAATTAAAATAAGGAGAGGGCAGGCTGGGATTTGTTACCTATTGAGGCTGGGGTTTGGGAAACTGGGATGGGAAGGGAGGTTTAGGGGTTAGGGGAGGGGAGGAGGGTTTTGGGAATGGGAGAAGGTGTGATGGGGAGGGGGGAGGGAATTAGGGATAGGGCATAACACAGATATAATGCTCAGGAATGTACTGGTAATTAGGGTTTTTGCATTGAGAGTCATGTTCCAGCTCAAGATAGATATATCATATGGCTCATAACCTTAAGATTGTTAGATGGAACTTTAAAGGGGTCAGAAAGAAAATGAAACAATACAAAGTTTTAAAGCATCTGTCCATACTGGCAGCAGATATTATATTTATACAGAAATCTCACCTGCTAGATTCCGAGGCCACACAGATGAGGAGACAAGTGGGTCAAGTTTTCTCAGCTGGGGGCACCACCCAAAGCTGTGGTGTCATGGTTTTGATAGCCAGGAAGGTTCCTTTTTCACCTATTCAAATAATTAGGGACCCCCAGGGTAGGTTTATTTTGATCTGGGGCACAATTTTTTGCAACAGAGATTTTGCTTGGGAGCATTTATGGACCCAATGTAGTCACGCCGGGATTCTTCATGCAGTTGCTTGCTAGTCTCACTCCCTTTCTCTCTATACCAATAATACTTGGGGAGACCTAAATTTGGCTTTCGATCCTACCTTAGACCACTCAGGACTCTCCAAAAGGGACTTTCCCCATCCCAGAGGGCCTTTAGTGAACTTCTAGACCAAATTGGCATGTGTGACGTTTGGCGGGTTCTGGACCCCACAGAAAGGGGCTATACTTTTATTTCCCCAATACATAAAACTACCTCTCATATTGATTATTTACTTTTAGCCCAAACATTACTCACCGGGGTTCTAGAAACCATTGTCCAACTGGGCCTCCCCTCAGATCATTCTCTGGCTTTATGTCATCTTTCCTTTTTATCTTTTCCTCAGATGGAAATATGTTGGAAGATCAACAATCAGCTGCTGAAGGATCCTAATATAGTCACATATCTTACAGAACATATTGATGAGTTTATTGGTTTTAATCACAATTCTACCATCAGGCCAGATATGGAATGGGGTGCCTTTAAGGCCTATATTAGAGGAATTTTAATTGGTCTGAGTTCTCAAAGAAAGAAGAAAAGGGATCAGAAATTAAAAGTACTCTTTATGAAATCCAGACAATTGAAGCAAATATAACTCCCCACTTCCCAGAATCCCTTAGACAAGAGCTAGCCAAACTAAAAGATGCCTATTTACAGATTTTGATAGAGAAAGCGGAATTTGCAATCTTGAGAACTACGGCATCCTATGTAGATCAGGGTGAGAAGGCTGGGTGCCTTTTAGCCCTCAGCATAAAACAGCAAGAATCAGCCAGATTTATAGCTTCAATTCGCTCCCAGACAGACAGCTCGCTGATGATCTCCCCATCAGCCATAACAGCTGAATTCAGCACCTATTACAAGGATTTGTATAGCCCTATGACTGATCCGCCTTCGGATCAGGTTCTCGATGCATATCTGGCTGAATCTAATTTACCCTCCCTCTCAGAAACACAACAATGTATACTTATATCCCCCATCTCACATTCAGAATTGACAAAAGTGATTAAGAGCCTCCCCATGGAAAAACCCCTGGTCCAGATGGTTTTTCAGCCAATTTTTATTTTAAATTTCAAGATAAACTAATTCCCCTTTTGCTGCCATTATATCAGTATATTTTGTCAGGAGCTTTGGTAGATCTGATCCTTTTTGAAGCCCTAATTGTTCTTCTACCCAAGGCAGACAAGAATCTGGAATTAGTTACAAGTCATCGCCCCAAATCCCTACTGAACCAGCTTTTAAAAATCCTAACTAAACTACTCACTGGCTATATCAGTACCACCCTTCTGGATCTTGTAGACCCTGAACAGGTTGGCTTCATGAAGGGCAGATATTCGGTTGATCACTTCTAAACCCTGTCCCATGTCTTCTCGGAGTCCAGGGATGTGGATTTTCCAACTGTTTGGCCTCCTTGCATGCGAAGGCATTTAACAGGTCGATTGGAACTTTCTATTTTGGACGCCTAAGGCATTTAATTTTTCCCCTAAATTTCAACATTGGATCGTGCACTGTACCATTCCCCATTGGCGAGGGGTAACAGGCAAAGGTGACTTCAACCTTTTCTCAATGCAATCAGGTACCAGGCAAGGTTGCCCACTGCCCCCCACTTTTAATCTATATTTGGAATCCCTCATCAGTCAACTGATGGACTGTAAGAGGATCCAAGGAATCCTGGGCCAGGAAGTTAAAGTTTCTGCTCACGGTGATGACCTGCTTCTTTAGCTGTCTCACTCAGCTTCCTCTATTCCTCCTGTGTTGGATATTATTAAGAAATATAGCCAGATGTCCAATTACAAATTAAACTTAAGTAAAACTGTAGTATTTCCCTCAACCATAAGACCCTCAAACACTCCATTACAGATTTAGGACTCTCCTGGAATCAAAATTCTCTTCGATATTTGGGAGTCGAACTTACAAGAAATCCTATATCTACCCAAAGACGTAGTTTGGACTCCCTAGTAATTACTATTACCCAAGACCTGGATAGATGGTCCTCACGCCCGATTTCTCTTTGGGGTAAAATTAGTTTAATTAAAATTAATCTATTCCCTTTTTTATCCCCTTAACTTACTTAATATATGGCTACCCCCTCCTGGTTTAGAAAAATACATGGTATCATTACAACATTTATTTGGTCTAATAAACAGCCTAGATTAGCTTATCATAAACTAGCAGCCCCCAAACTCAAAGGGGGGTTACGCCTCCCTCACCTAGCTATTTACTATTGGGCCTGTCACTCCACCAAAATATCTTAGGTGGTTGTCTTTCGCTGGTACAGCACCTCTCCCCCCTACGCACCACTCTGACCAAGAACTGAACTAGCTCTCATTCAAGCTTGTGGCCTATCCCCAATGACGCTTTTGTATATCAAAGCCAGTGTTCTCCCCTCAAGACTAAAAAGTCCCCATAGCAATTTCTGTCAAAGTCCACTCCTAACTATGCACTTTCCTTAAAGATGATTATACCCACAGCCCAGGGCAATCTATATGGGGTAGCCCTAATTTTAAGATCAACAACAGAGTGCTCAGTGACCATTGGATGCCCCATCTGAGAGATGGACATCTCACCCATTTCATAGAAAAAGTATCCTGGCTCTCTACCACTGCAATCTTAAATAAATTTAATATCCGAATCATACCATTTTCAAGATTTTTCAGCTGAGACATTTACTTTTAAAGCTTGTTGGGATCAAATGCCCCAACCGCCCAAGCCATCTTTCCAGCTTGACTTGGGCCCTCTAACATGAGTTTCAATGAGCCATGTCCAAAACTTACGCTATGTTATATGACTGGACTTACCGGGTAGTTTTGGCCCCACGGCTTTTTGGACACCTTTTTTCCCTAACTTAAATATAGATTGGTCATCTCTATGGCGAATTGCCACAAATATGTCACCTAAGACAGAATCGT
The DNA here is from genome assembly GCA_016271365.2 of Neoceratodus forsteri. Classification (NCBI taxonomy): domain Eukaryota; kingdom Metazoa; phylum Chordata; order Ceratodontiformes; family Ceratodontidae; genus Neoceratodus; species Neoceratodus forsteri. The sequence continues at coordinate 474,977,249 of CM057455.1, forward strand.
TTGATGCAGTTTCCCATATTGCACAATTTATATTACTCCCTCAGAGATTAGCTAAGTTTGGTCTTATTCCATCACCTACATGTACCCATTGTCAACAGGAAGAAACCTTTATCATATCTTATGGACTTGCTCAAAGTTGCACCACTTTGGGCCAGTATTCAAAACAAAGCAGATCCTTTGCTAGGTCTGACTGGGCTATTTACCCCAGAAATCTAAATACTGGGAGATTACGTTCAGGTCCCAGTTCTCAGCCATAGGTACCATATGGCCCTTATTTCCATGTCACTTAAAAAAGTGGTGCTGCACCATTGGAAGGATAGCGAAGATATCTCTTACACTGAAAGGCTCAATGAACTTCTCTCCAACCTCAGAACAGAGAAGACAATAGCTAGTCTCACGAATACGACAGAGATATAAAAAAATCTGGGACCCTTTACATACCCTTTATATATTATAAGTTATATCAGGTCGGTGCAGAATTATGTCTCTGAGTAGTCAATAGCTACATATCTGTGTTGGGATGGGATGGGATGGGATGGGGAGGGTGTAAAAGGGGGTGGGGAATGGGTCCAATATTCTGTTAAAACTTTCCTGATGTATATCTGTTCTGATGGATCTGTTCTCTGTAATGCAAAATGTTCAATAAAACTTGAATGGTAAAAAAAGGAAACTGCATTAAGGCTGGCTAAATCAGTGCTAAACAGAAAGATCATTATCCCCACTATGAATTACTGTATCTATGGTCAGTAATACTCCATTTACTGTCTTCTACTAGGCAGATGGCAAGGGTATTATTGTAAATTATACAATGGGGTTACGAAAATCAGTAACCTGATTGGTCAGCTAAGGTCTTTACTCATGGGTAAATCCCAGCATAAAACATAGAAACATAGAAAATGATGGAGATCGGGGCTGCTGGGCCCACCCAGTCTACCATTTTTATTATCTTCATTTTTACTGCAGACCCTACTTGATCTATGGTGCTGTCTCTCACCCCTACATTCTTACTTAACAATCCCTTGTGTCTATCCTAGGTATTTTTGAACCTCCATCATTGTTTTCACCCCCAGTACCTCCACTGGAAGGCTGTTCCAGGAATCCACCACCCATAGGTAAAGTTCCAGCTGGCCCTAGTAACAGGGCTGGGGTGGGAGGACGCAGGCCAAATAAGGTCTGCAGTGACACATTAGGTAGGATATTTTTAGGGCAGACTGGATGGGCCAGGGGTCCTTCTCGCCGACAACTTCTATATTTCTATGTTACTATACAAAGCAAAAAATCACTAACTTTTTTCTTCTTTTGCCAATGTTTAGCTGCCATCTTGAAATCATAACCATGACTGTCACAGCCTGACACCAAGCTCCCAAGGTAACTTTGCTTACAAAAACACTCCCAAACCAACTTTCCATACCATGAAACATTTTTCAGTACCTCCTCAACATTCACCATAACTGCTCACGCTACCTCACTCCTCACTACCAGTTCTGTCCCCACTCTCCCTATACTATTGTCAGCTGCCTCCCATCTCATGTCAAACACAGCAGCACTTACTTTTATTTGCAAGATCTCTCAACTGAGCTTTCAGTGAGTTTTCAGGAGCTTCTACTTGTCACATATCAAAGCCTCTCACTGCACACACCATGGTGGACTAGGGAGCTGGTTGCACCATGCTGAATTACAGGAGCCACTTGCACACTCTGGCTTTTAGCAGTTTGTACCAGCCTACATTACAATACAAAGTTCAAATAAAAACATAAAAAAGATACCTGCATGTCGGAACACGAAAAAGGTGCAAAAATAAAAAGCCAGCATCTTGTGAGGGTAGCGGGGATAGCTTCTGCAACAATACTCTGCCCTAGCAGCAAGGCACTTTGTAATATGGGGAAGGATATTACAAAGAAAATCAGTAAAATATGCTTAAAATAAAAAGTAAAATGTTTTATTACGTTTTAAAAATTTCTTCCTAGCAGATCACTGTATAATTATAATAATCCACTGTAGACCATGAGTTATGGTGGGATTTAAACATCTGGTGTGGTAAAGTCACTCAAACTGCAGCCTCATGATGCAACCCACCAGCCATTGGTGAATCTCATCATAACCAACACCCTGTCATGGATTATTGTTTAATCCCTCAAACCCAAGTAAAAATTGTGTGTCACTTGTGCCATTAAGGGAGAGGTTGAACAAAGTGACAGCCCACTGTTGGATCATGGGGGTCTAGTCCCACTCCTGGCCAAGTTAGCAGTGACACCCCACCACCACCAGCACTTTGCATATACAGAAACCCTCACTCAACCAAAAGTTCCTAATAGCCAAAGTGACCCATCAGATTAGAATCCTTTCTTAATTCCATCCTTTACCTTAATTTCTGTGAAGGGTCACCAATTCCCCCAATCTCTAGCTTCATAGCCCCTGTCCATAGCATAGCATGTAAATCTACTAACTATTCTGCTGCTGCAGATTAACTGTCTGAATGTGGGTGGCGGGGGCTGTTCAAGAGGTATCCAATGAAAGAATGATCTTACTGTATGCCAGTCCCCCAATCCCTATCTTCATAGTCTCAATTCATAACATAGTATACAGATCTTCTAATTAATGTGGTAATACTGATTAATTGTGTGAATGTGAATGGTCAGGCGTGGAGTTCCCAGAGGAGCAGCTAATGAATAGAATGCTTTTATGACAGCCTCACCACTGCTGCACCAATTTCAGACATTAACTAGACTGCAGCAGCATGTTTCTGTATTAGATCATGTACTATATGTGCTGTGCTGACCAGGACTGCAAACAGCGGGACCAAGGGCTGTACCAACCCACCCACATTCAAATAGAGACAAGCTAGGGATGGGGTGTGGGCTTGGTGTTTGGTCAGTTTGGATATTGGGACACGTGTGGCGGGGGAAATTCCACAGCATGTATTGGTTTTGTAATGCTTTAGAGGTCAGTATGTGAGGCATTTGTTTTCTGGTTGTGGGCTGTAGAAAATATACTAAAGTTTTAATTGGCTTGTGACTGTTTCTGTGCTTAAAGAACCCTAAAGAAGACATGGTTTCAGGAGCATTTGCAATATGAAGAGAGTAGGATACTCTTGGTGATTGCAGTTAGAAAAACAGAACTCAGAGAGAGCAACAGACAAGCATTTGGCAATGCTGAATGTTTGCTTGTTTGATTCGCTGTGTAGATGTTGGTATTAATTGTGCAGAGTTGATAATTAACAAATGAACAACACAAGTTATAATAGTGGCATTGTCTTGATTGGAAAATGAAGAGGTTCACACATAACAGTATCATTTTCTCAAACTGTGACCTTGCATGTTTAAAATAACTGTTTTATTGCCCCAGCATATGAACATGACAGATATGATTTATGAAATCGACCCAAAACATAGTTTTGTGTAACAACCATGAAAACAATGTTTTGGAGGGGGTTTGATAATGACAAGCAAAAACAAAAATATGGCATTTCGGACCAGTTATTTCCCACTAGATGCAATGGCCATTGCATTTAGTGGGAAATAACTAGTCCGAGTGCCACATTTTTGTTTCTTTTGCTACTGTTTAGCTGGTTGCCCTGTTGTGTGCACCAGGCTGACTTGACTGATTCATGAGCTTTTTCCTTTGTTTGTTGGGTTTGATAATGGCGCCTGCTAGGTTTGTTCAGTGGGGTTAAGAAACATGAGTACATTAAAATGTGTGTTCAAAAGTAAAAATATTGCAAAGCTGTGAGTAAACATTGAAAACGTCAATGTCTGATTAATTTTTTCAATTTTGACTTCAAATGTTCAACATGCAGTAGTCTTTTATTACACCACCTTATGAGATGTGACAGGTCTCATTTATGAAAATCTGTTCAAAATGTAATTTTGAGTGTGAAAACGTTTTGAGCAAGATTTCAAAAATGGCACGTTATGTTCATGACGTAGAGTATAAAATGACTAGGACTTCAATTCACTCACTGCATTATTGTGGTGCAATAATGCCTCACTTACATCACAGTCCATGTACACATATGCTGTACACTCCAAACACACACACATATACCCTGTTATACACACACATATGCACATGTATAGAGGCACACCATCATTCTGTTGTTTTCTGACAGTTGCTTTTGCTCATCAGTATGTTTCAATGGGACATGCTAGGAAATTGTTTTGGTATGATTGCACATTACAGCTGGGGCTCAGCTATAATTGTAAAATGAGATGTTGGTGGAAACATGACACTGAATCTTTCTTAAATCAAAATAGAATAAGAACACCTACTGGAAATGATCAGACAGAAAAATCTGAAATGATCAGATACTGTAGAACAATCTCACTTGGCAGAAACTGATCTCTAATATACTGTATATATACAGTCTGAAAGGGATGGGGTGTGTGGTGGGGTGGTAGTTTCCTGTCTGCGTTTGAGATATGGTACAAAGAACTTTTGACTTTGATGACAGCTGGACATAATACATCAGATGAGCTCAACAACTTGCTTGTCACACCACCATCTACTGACCACACCAGCTGCACAATCTAGGCCGACACACAACTAGCCCCGTACATCAAACCAACCTGCAGTCTGAATTTCTGCAAGACCCCTGTGGTGTGATGATCACACCTCAATAATCTGAGGCTGGCAATGTGGGCAGATCTCTTCAAATAAAACATATAAACTGTCTTATCTGGCTAATGTTTCACAACATTTAATGCAGCCTACAGTATGGCGTGTCATGTGTTGCATAAAATCTCCAGGCATACAGCAGGTTTTGCCTACAGTTAATGTTTCTCTCTTACTTCTGCAGTGCTAAGTGGTGTATAAATTATAGATTTTGATGTGAGGCTATTTGCTTACTTCATTGTGCAAAGCTGATTGTCTTCTGGTTGTGTTTAACATTAAATGTGGCACAGTCAATGGGTGCATGCATGCATACTCGCTCTCACTGTGACAGTCAGAGGCTAGATCCAGCTGGTGCTGCTTCACACCATGATGGTGATTCCCAGCATCTACAGTATGAAGGTAGTAACACAGAATCTGCCTGCAGATAAGGACCACTTGGCCCACCCAGTCTGCCCATTTTTCCCAGCCTATAGAATCACTGCACATCCTACTTGATCTCCAGCCCATTCACCCACCCCCACTTTACTTAATATTCCTTTATGTCTAACCCATGTATTCTTGAACTCCACCACTGTTTTTACCCCCACCACCTCCACTGGAAGACTGTTCCAGGAATATGCCACTTTTGTGAAGAAGTGCTTCCTCACTTCTGTCCTGAATTTACCCCCTCTAGCTTCTTATTGATCCCCTTGTACTTGAGCACCTTTTCTTCTGAAAAATACATCCCTCTTGCACTGTATTTACTCCAGAGAGGTATTTAAAGGTCTCTATCATACCCCCCCCCGTCTCCCAAGGTGTACATATTTAGGTCCTTAAGTCTCTCCTGATAGGGCTTTTGATGAAGACCCTGTGCCATTTTAGTTGCCGTCCTCTGAACAGCCTCCACTCTGCCTATGTCCTTCTGGAGATGTGGTTTCCAGAACTGGACACGATACTCTAGGTGTGGTCTTACTTGTGATCAGAGGCAATACCACCTCCCTCTTTCTGTAGGTGATACCCCTTCCTATACCCCCAGTATCCCACTAGCCCTCCCAACTGCCTTGTCACCTTTAGATCATCCAATATGGTCACCCTCAGGTCTCTTTCTGCTAGGTGGTTGTCAGTACCGCTGCTCCTATTTTGTACTCTGCCCCTGGATTTCTCTGCACCAAGTGCATTACTTTGCACTTTTTTGTGTTGAAACCCAGCTGCTATACTCTTGAGCACTCCTCAAGTTTTCTCAGATCTCTGCTCATCCTTTCCACCCACCCCTGGAGCGTCAAAACAATTGCAAATTTTGCTGTCATCTGCAAAGAGGCAGACCTTTCCTCCCAGCTCCTCTGCAATGTTATTTATAAAGACATTAAAGTAGACCAGTCCCAGCACTGATACTTGAGACACCCCACTGGCTGCCCTCTCTTCCTCGGAGTGAACTCCATTTATCACCATCCTCTGTTGCCTATCCCTTAACCAATTTCTTACCCAGCTCATCACCTTTAGACCCATTCCTGACCTATCCAGCTTGCATACTAGCCTCCTATGTGGAACAGTGTTGAAAGCCTTACTGAAATCTAGGTAGGCCACATCCATTGCTCTACCAGTCTACCCTGATCCAATTCCTTGGACACCAGTCAAATAAATCTATCAGATTCATTTGACATGACCTCCCTCTTCAATGAATCCATGCTGCCTTGGGTCTTGTAAACTTGAGTCAGGCTGACTGGCCTATAATTGCCAGCCTCTTCCCTGTTAACACTTCTGTGAAGTGGGACTACATCTGTCCTCCTCCAGTCCTTCAGAACCACTTCTGTTTCCAATGTGCTGTTAAACAGGACTGTCGAGAGATGCAGTCAGTACCTCCCTGAACTCCCTCAATACCCTTGAATGCACTCCCTCTGGCCTCATTGCTTTGCCACTTTCAGATTGGCAAGTCCCTTCAGGACACTCTCCTCTGAAAATGAGCGACAGTCCACCTCCCCCTCCCTCCCTTCCTCAAATGCTCCTGTTACTTTTTGTGGCCCCCTTCTCCTTCCCTCTGTGAACACTGAACAAAGTTTTTGTTCAGGTTGTGTTCCTTTCCTGGTCCCAATCTGCACAGTCCCCCCTTCATTTTATAATCTTATGAGCCCACCTCTGCTCTTCCTCCTTTCATTTACGTACCTAAAAAAGTCTTGTCCCCCTTTGTCACTTCCTGGGCAATTCTCTTTTCAGTTTGTGCCTTTGCATTCCTTACTGATCTCTCTGCTTCCGTCTGTTTCCCTTAATACACCACCCTATCCTCTTCCCTCTGCATCTCTTTTTACCTTCTGAATGCTACCCTTTCAGTTTTTGCCTTTTCAGCCACATCATTTGAGAACCATAGCAGTCTCTTTTTCTTCTTGCTTTTGCTCATATGCTTGACACAGAGGTTTCTTGCCTTCCCTATGGCCCTTTTTAGCTTTGCAACAGGTCCTCCACCCCATCAGGTCATTCCCCCTGCCAGGTCATCCCTGAAATATTCACCCATCTTTTTAAACTCTGCCCTCCTAAAGTCTGAGACCCTCACCCTCATGTAGTACAATTTCACAGCTTTATATTGAATCACAATGTACAGTGATAGCTTTTCCCCAGGTGGTCTGCTACTTTGACATCTGCAACACTGTCCCTGTTAATCGGTTCCATGTCCAGTATTGCCCTATCATGAATGGGTTCACTGACTAGTTGCCTGAGGGAATGTCCCCAGCAGGGAGTCCAGGATGTCCCTGCTGCTAGCTCAGCTGGGAGGTTCCAATCTACATCCGGCAGATTGATGTCCTCCACCAGCAACACCGTCCCCTTTTCTGCCATCTTGGCAGTAGCTTCCATCAGTACTTTATCTAACTCCCACCCCACCCCCATGCTGGAGGTCTGGAGGTCATGCAAGTAGTGTCAATGGAGGCTTCATTCCCCATCTCTAGGGTGACCACAGTACCTCTGCTCCCCCTGTACTCCCTGTATCTCCATTGTTTTTATGCCTTCCCTCACACAAAGTTCCACATACCCTCCATTCCTTCCCACCCTGATTACTGACAACACATACTGCTTACACGAGTTCTGGAATTGAAAACAACACAACATCCTAGCCTTCATGGCACTATAAGGAAAATAAATAAGTGTTCCTCTTCTCACAATAAAAAGAGTTATACTAAAGTAAAAAAGAACAAGAGTTTTTGCCAAGAGGTCAAAGATCAAGACTGTGGCACTAGACCATAGAAATCATGTGCTAGACCATGTTCTAAACTCCTGTTGCCATGGCAGAGCAAACACATATGACTTCCCTGACCCCCTCTCCCATTAGGGACATTGAATCAGTCTGTGCCATAGCACTACAAACACTATGGATTGTACTGAGTACTGAGATCCTAAAGTGAACAGTGCACCATGTGTCAAAACTGCAGTTTAGGAAAAAATCTTTAAGCATATTTGTATTTCCCTAATTTTCCAACAATAACAATGACTTATAGTATTAAAAAAGAAAAAAAATCATTTGCTCTGATTGTTTGAATTCTGGTGTGCTCTTCTGGAAATGAGACATATTTGCCTAGTTATAACCCCTTTTTCACATATATCACACCTATATGTTGTAAAATGAGAACAGTAGCATGCTTGGTGACTACAAAACAGACCCTCCCATTTCCAGGGGTGAGTTAGAACTTGCATAAGTGTTTCCAAATCGATTTATAGCATGCTTAAATAAATACAGTATTGATGAAGACGCACATATCACTATAGCATTGTCAAAAACATGGTACTTTTTAGATCACAACATTTTGTGGCACTGGCGATGATTTTTTTTTTTTGTAAATTATAGAACCCCCACGTTTGAGAAGTGACATAGTCTAGGTTGCTAAATATGACAGCAAATGCACAAGAGAGAGTTAATGAGCTCTTGGTCTAGCTGCAGTGCTGTCATACCTGGCTGAGATCACATAACATACCTGCAGGGCTTGTTTTTGCAGATAAAAGAATCCAACCACTCTCTGAATGGAGTGGTTGACTCCTTTCAAATATTAAAAGTTTACACCCTGAAAACTGAAAAATACTTCATGATCAGCCTCACTGATCACTGGGCTGTCACTGCAGAGCCATTTGCAGCCTGAGCTGCACTGGACCCAACAATGACACACCTCTGAAATGATGTTCTTGTAACAAGATGTTGCACAAAACAAACATAAACAAACTCTAGCAAGAACCACTACAGCTGCAGCAGAAGCCGGGACAGCTGAGGTCCAGCAGAACACTATACCATCTTGTCAAAGATGGCAGCATGAGTTTTCCACATGTGCTGACAGCTTCGTGCATCTGCAGGGTGAACCCGGCAGCATGGCGGCACAGTCCGCTATATCCAAGATGGCCACCAGAGTTCTTTGCACATGCCACGACAACTGCTAGCATGGCACGGCTCCAGCAGCAATATTGGATGGTAGACTATGCCACCATCATCATTGGAGTTCCTGCACATGCGCCGAGTCATTGCTCATGCACAGAAAACTCCACAATGCCATCATGAACACAGCAGACAATGCCATGCTCCGCCTTTACTGATGGACAAAATAATGCAGTGAACACTCAATGATTGCCATTCACTTCCACTATTTAAAAAGTCTGTTCGGTATCAATGAGCTCCTTTTCTAAAGAGATCGCAAGACATCTGTAGGGCTACACACTCGCAGCTGTAGAAAATAAGCATGGCTTTAGCACTGTCTTTCAATGCCAAAGGTCTATCCCAAGTTGATCCATAGATGTGAGTGGTTTTAAATTGCCAGCAATATAAGTAAATCATCTGATGAGAACCAGGTAAATACATTAATTTACTGTATGGGGATGAAGCAGATGATATTCAGCGATAACATGACTTTCAGTGAAGCACAAAGGAGAGATATGATGTTGTTAATAAACTAGGAGAATATTTTGGGGTCGAGAAGAAATTTGATTTATGAGTGTGCCACATTCAACAAATGGATACAGGAACAAAGTGAAAGTGTAGATGGCTTTTTAATCACACTTATGCACCAGCTAAATGTTGCTATTATGGTGACCTAAGAGAGGAGCTGTTAAGAGGCTGCATAGTGGTGGGACTAAGGGTTTTGAAATTAGATGACAGAATGCAGATGAACAGTAATCTGACCTTAGAAAAACAGTAACCATGTCCAGATAATCAGAAGCGCTTAGGAAACAACTGTCTGATATGCGGAGTGATTCACTCCAAGTAGTGGTACAGAGATTAGAATTGGATTCAGTATGGATTTTGTATATGCTAAGAAAGGTGCAGAACAAAATGAAAGCTCACCCAAACAAACTTCAGCACCAGCAGCAGAAATTCAGGGGTGAACAAGCAGGAACCACGCTGCACTCCAGACGCTTAGTACAGCTACAACACAAAGAGTCCAACTGCACCAAATTGAGACCACACAAAATAAAGAGATGGAGAAAGCAAATGAGACTGTGCTCGACAATTTTTTTTTTTTTATTTTTTTACTTTTTATAGGTTTTAAGATGCATACGGGTAACATAAATACAAAAGTAAAAAGATGTTCCTTCACTGTGCTGGACATCCTGTAAGTTCATAGTACTGTAGCTGCAAGCAGCAATTCTAGCAGTTCAAACACAGTTAAACTGCTGTTACAATTCAAAGTCTCTTACGTGGTGTAATTCTGTTCCTAGCTCTGCTGAAACTTGTTGTAGTCCAGGAACAAATATCCAAAGTAGGTAAGTTGAGATAAATACCCACAAATAGAAGGGGAAGAAGCTTTGTGAGGGCTTAGATGCCCTTACCTGCTCTGGATATTTGTCCCAGGACTACAACAACTTTCAGCAATGCTAAGAACAGAACCACACCACGTAAGAGACTTTGAATTGTGACAATAGTTTAATTGCATTTGCAGTTGTATTTCACTTTGCACTGATGCATCTTAAAAATCATAAAAAGCAAAAAACAATCTTGCCTAGCACTAACTCAGTTGTCTCCATATCTCTATTTCATGTGGTCTCAGTTTGGTGCAATTGGAATCTATGTGTTGTAGCTGTCTTCTGTTTGTTCTATTGCCTGGTTTTAGTTGCCTCTCTGTAGCACTCGCTTGTTCTTTGTGAACAGAAAATTCAGGGGTGGCTGAGATTTTGCCAAGCAGTGCACAAGATGTGAAAAGCATAATTTCCCCAGAAGGCTCAGTGTGAGGCCAGAGACCATTTGCCATACATGCCAAAAGAGGAGACATTATAAAAAAATGTGCAGATCTCAAAGAGATAGTGCATGCAGTCCATGAATAGGACTTTGCTTTCTTAGGTGCCATTGATGCTAAAAGACTTGGAAACCCATGTTAAGCTCAATCAGGAGGAGTCTGAATTTAACATGGATCAGGAGGATTTGAATTTAAAATCAATATAGGTGCAAATGATACATCATTACCATAGAGTTCATTAGCTCAGAAAGTTCTGCTTGGTCCTGGGAAAACTCCCATTAGAGGTAAAGGATGTGTTTACTGTGACAGTCAAAAAAGCAGATGAGCCCCCTAAAATTATTTTTGTTTTCCTTATTAATATAGGCCATTATTTTTGATAGAAAGAGAGACATTTGAAGAAGTATATCATGTAAAATCTACATACATCTTTGCTGGGCAGACAGGACATTGAAAAACTGATGCCCAGTGCTTGAATAGATGTGATAGGAAAACATTCACTATTTGAGTGATTTCCCAAGGTATTCTGCAATCTAGGCAAACTCAGCCAAGAATATGAGAGTAAAGCAGCAGCATTTGTTAGTCACTATATCATTTTTATGTTTGCTTGCATATGCAGCAAATATATTGTTGCAATAATGGGTTTCAGAGGTGTGTCACTAGTAGGTCCAGTGCAGCTCAGGCTACAGGGGTCTTGACAGTGATAGCCCAGTTATCAGGGCTGACCATGACAGTGTTCTCTGCTTGCATTGTGGAAACTTTGTGTTGTTGAAAGGAGTGGGCTGCTCCTATCACAGTGCAGCTCAGTCCTTTCATCTGCATGATACAACCCAGCAACAGCTGAGCAGCACTGCGATAAGTGCTGAGCTCCCCACCCCATTGCTATGCAGAGAGGAGACACTCAAAACCAACTCCCTCCTAATGCCAAGTATCTACGACACCTCTTGATCCCTCCCATGCCCTGTCAATACAAAAAACCCCACTCTATCATGTAAAAACCCACCCACCTCCTGATCCTCCCACCCAGTGCCCCATCTGTAAAACTAAACACCATCTCAATGCCAAGTATCCCACCCACCTCCTGATCGTTCCCTGTGTCTCATCTATGAATATAAAATACCCTCCCACTACCAAGAATCTTGCCCACCTCCTTTTCCTTCCCCAAGCACCATCCATGAAAATAAAATACTCTCCCACTGTCAGGTATACCACCCACTTCCTGATCTTTCCTCGTGCTCCATCTGTGAAAAGAAAATACCCTCCCACTGCCAAGTAGCCCACCTACCTCACAATCCTTCTCCATATCCTGTCCATAAAAAGAAAATATCCTCCTACTACTGTCAAGTATCCCAGCCACATCCTGATCCTTCCTTGTGCCCCATTCATAAAAATTAAAATACTCTCCTACTGCCACATATCCTGCCCACCTCCAAATTCTTCCCAGTGCCCTGTCTGTAAAAATAAACACCCTTGCACTACTAAGTATCCAACATACCTGCCGATCCTTCACCATGCCCTGTCTATAAAAATAAACACTCTCTCACTGCCATATATCCTGTCCACCTCTTTCTCCTTCTCCATGCCCTGTTCCTGAAATAAAATACCCTCCCACTGCCAAGTATCCTGCTCTCATCCCAAACCTTCCCCATGCCCCATCTGTGAAAATAAAATACCCTCTTACTGTAGATTATCCTCCCACCTCCTGATCCTTCCCTGTGCGCCACCCATGAAAAGACCCTCCCACTGCTAAATATCACACCCACATCTTTCCCCATCACCCACCTCCCAATCCTTCCCTGCTTCCCATCCTTAATCCTGTAAAGAAGAAAATGGTCCAATGACAATGTCTGCCCCCAACCCGAGCCTCCTTTCCAGCATTCACCACCCCACCCCTGCACCCCATATTTACCTATCTGATCCAACACTGATTCCTCTCGAATGTCCTGCTTCTTCTGGGCTTCACCAGGAAGTGACTGAAAACAAGGTAAGTTCATTTAATGGCTTTTCAATTCATTTTGAACTTTTACTCATAACTTTTTCAATTTTTAATATTTTTACCCATATTTTTAAGTATGGCTTTTTTTTACCTTCCCCCAATGAACCAGGTAAGTGAAATGTTTGAAATCTCCACAAAATGTTTTCTCGCAGTTCTCTGCAAAATCATGTTTTGGAGAGGATTTAAACAATTTCACCTGTCTTGATCATAAGGTGGGGGTGATAAAAAGACTATGTTGAATTTTGGGTGTCAAAATATAAAAAACAACAAATTTAAGAAGCAGCATTGACATTTTATTTATTTATTGAATTCTTGGAATTACAACACCTTTGAGCCAGGGCTCATTTACAAAGACTCCATGTCAAAAGGAAGAACCAGTGGGACAAACAAAATGGTAAACATTGTACAAAGGCTGAGTGAGTAAACAATACATATAATACTAAAGTACATAATAAGTGCAGGATAAGTATCATGAGATACAAGGTTACAGTTTTTTGTACAAATTATAAATAGTGGTCAGATAGGGGACCTTGTCAAGAACCATGAAGCTGAAGGAATTCATTGAGGGGAGAGAGTGTATTGAGGAAACAACCAACAATGAGAAGGTGCAGGCAACCAGAAGTAGGCATTTGTGCAGAGGTGGGTGGTGAAATTAGGTGTACATATAGGGGAAGAGACAAGGGTTAGGTGCAGATGAGTGTGTGTGGGGAGGGGTGGTGAAGATTAGTGTTCAGGAGAGTGTGGGGCTTTAGGTGACAGAAGAAAGGGAGAGGTGTACCTGAGAGGTAATGATGTAAGAGTTGGGAGGTGAGAAAGCAACAATAAGAGTAGAGATAGGAGGGATAGTATTGTGGAGAGGAGGAGGCTACGAAGAGGACTGATGGAGGGGTAATAGGGAGAAGACACAGCTGAGGGTGTTATGGAGAAAGTTTGGGATAGAGTTAAGTGGGCAGTCTCAACTGTTGAGTTTCAATAGATATTCATGAAGTTTGTTTTTGAAGGGCCCAGTTTTGGAGCCAGCTAGGAGGTCAGGTGGGAGGTTGATTAGCCAACTGGGTGCTCTATACATAAATGTTTGTTGGGCTTGTGCAGTGTGGCAGAAAGGGACCTGGAAGGTGGGATTGGTTGCACTTCTAGTGCAGTGGAGGTTGTGAGTCCAATTTAGAAGGTGCAATAGTAAGGGCGGGAGGCCAGTCCCAGACTAATCTCTTTTGCCACCAGGCAGGTTTGATAGGAGATTCTGTCATGGAGATTTTAGCAGTTTGCAGAGGCATAAAGGTCACAGGTGTGAGTATATAGGTGGGCACCAGTGGCTAGAAGGAAGGCTTTGTTCAGAGCAACACTTAGCCTTCAGAGCATGGTGTTGGTGGTGGCTCCATAGATTATGAGCTCGAAGTCGACAATTGAAAGGATGGAACTGATGATGGTCAAATGGAGGGCTTCCTGGGACATGCCGTATCTGTGTCGTAATAAGCCCTCCTAGTCTGATGCTGACAGCTCTGGATATAATATTTACGTGCTCATTAAAGATAGGTTACTGTCCAGGTTTGCTCTAGATATTTAAAATTGTGGACTTGTTCGAGTGGTGAGCCAACGTTGTTCGTGATCAGTAATTGGGTGTTTTGCATCTATTGTGTGTACTAGCAAAGAGCATCACTTTGTTTTTTTTAATAGTTCATGATTAGTTTGTGATTGTTGAACCAGGACTGTTGTAGGCAGCTGACGGGTGTTGAAGGACTAGGCTGGGTGGCAAAAGCACAGCGTCATCAGCATATAGGAGTAGGCTGGAGGGCAGACTTGGGGAAGGGTGTTAAGGAAGAGGTTAAATAGTAGAGGACCCAAGACTGATCCTTGGGGAACTCCAGAGCGAACAGGTTGACTGATAGAGTGTCATGTATTTTTACTCTTTGGGTTTTGTCACCAAGGTAACTCTTAAACCAAGTTGTGACCTCCTGTGAGAGCCCAAAGGTAGGTACGGATTTAAGTAGTAGGGCATGATTGACAGTATCGAATGCATTAGTGAGGTCAATATAAATTGACCCCACATATTGACTTGGTTCAAGGATTTGTAAATATAGTCAGTGTACTCAAGCAGGGCAGTGATGATGCTATGGCCCTTATGAAAACCATGCTGTTGTGTGCATTGTATGTTATAGGTAGCAAGGTACTCCGCCAACTGATCAGCAACTATACACTCTAATGCTTTGGCGATGGGTGGCAGGATGGAGATTGAACAGTAGTTAGAGTGTGTAGCCCTGTTCCCATTCTTGTGAAATTCTTCAATGTTTACTCATAACTTTACTATTTATTAGGATTTTGACCCCAAATTTTCAACTTAGCCTTTTTTTATTTCACATCACAAACAAGGCATATGTAATTTTTCAGATCCCCTCAAAAACATGTTTTCTGTTACTCCATAAAATCTCCTTTCAGACAGGATTCAAAAACTTCCACTTCTATTGATCATAATAAGACTGCCCATATGTTGAAATAAGGAGTCAACATTTCAAAAAATGACTGTTATAAAGAAACACTGAAATTCTTTAATGTTTACTCCTAGCTTTGTTATTTTACCAGATTGTGATCCCACATTTTCAAAACAGCAATTTTTGTACCTCATGTCATGAGCATGACGTATAATTTTTCAAATTCTGCCCAAAATGTCTTTTCACACTTGTGCTGCAAAATGACATTTTGGACAGGACTTCATAAATGAGATCAGTCATGTTCATAAGGTAGTGTAATAAAAAACTATGATGAATGTTTGAAGTCAAAACTGAAAAACAAATTACAAACAAGCATTGTCATTTTTCAACATTTTCTCATAACTTTGCAATATTTTTACTTTTGAATCCACATTTTCAACATACTCATGCTTTTTAGCCCCATCAAATTAACATGGCAGGTGTCATAATGAAGCCCCTTAAAAACCTGCTTTCCAGGTCATGCCACAAAACAATGTTTTGGGTTGCATTTCATAAATGACATCAGTCATGTTCATATGTTCATAGGGAACTAGTAGGACAGATCAGGAGGACCTGTGAGAAAGGTAGTGTGGTGACTGTTGGGGACTTCAACATGCCAGGAGTGGACTGGAGTACACCAACAACCAGGAACAGAAGGGTGCAAGTACTGCTGGATGCCTTCCAGGACAGCTTCCTGCTGCAAAAGGTCAGTGAACCAACCAGGTTAGGGAATACCCTTGACCTTGTGCTGGCAAATGGGGACTTTGTGAGAGAACTTACAGTGGATGAACCGCTGTCAGGGAGTGACCACTACACAGTATGGTTCATATTGGATATGGGCAAGAAAGGAGTGGAATCTGGCACAAGAGTGCTGGACTTCAGGAGGGCCGACTTTGGGAGGATGGGGGAAGTGGTAAAAGGGTACCTGGCCAGAATTCAATCTAGTATGGACACTAACCAGAGGTGGGAGCTCATAAAGCTGGGGATAGTGGAGGCAACCAAAACCTGCTGCAAAGCCCAAAGCAAGAAGGCTAGAGCTAAGAAACAGGGCTGGTTGAGCAAGGAGGTCATGAAAAAGGTAAGGAGGAAAAGAGTTGCCTTTATGAAGTACAAGAAAACAGGGAGGGAGGAGGACGGGGAGGAGTACTTGACAGACTCGAAGGAGGTGACAAGGGCAGTAAGGGGAGCCAAAGCATCTACTGAACTCAGGCTGGCACAAGGAATTAAGAGGGGGAGAAGGACTTCTTTAAGTACACCAGGGAGAAAAGGAGCTGTAAGGACCACATAGTAAGGATTAGGAAGGAGGGGGGTTGGGTGGAAGCAGGGTGCGATAAGGCAGAAGCACTAAATGAGTACTTCTGCTCAGTATTTACTAAAGAGAAGAGGGGGTGACACCCAAGGGGGAGAAATGGCAGAAACAGGGGAGAGGGGTGACAGATGGGGAAATCATGGAGGGCAGAGTTTGGGAGGATTTGAAGGCACTGAGGGTGGGCAAGGCACCAGGCCCAGATGGCATCTACCCCAGGGTACTGAAGGAGCTGGCAGAGGTCCTTGCAGGACCTTTGGCAGACCTATTTAATGCCTCACTACATTTGAGGTGTGTACCTCAGGACTTGAGGAAGGCTCATGTGGTGCCCCTCCACAAGAGTTGCCCCAAGGATGAACCAGGAAACTACAGACCAGTGAGCCTCACATCCATCGTGGGTAAGCTAATGGAGACTATCCTGAAGGAGAGGCTTGTGGCCCTCCTAGAGGCCAAAGGACTACAGGACAGCAGAAAGCATGGCTTCATATGTGGCAGATCCTGCCAAACCAACCTGGTGGAGTTCTATGACTGGACAGGGGCCATGCAGTGGATGTCCTGTATCTGGACTTTAGTAAGGCATTTGACTCAGTGCCGTATGGAAGGCTGGGAAGGAAGTTAGTAGGCACAGGGGTGGGTACAAAGCTGTTAAGATGGGTAGGAAACTGGCTTCAGGGAAGGCAACAGAGGGTGGTGGTGGGTAGGGAGCTCTCACACCCAAGGGCAGTGACGAGCGGTGTTCCACAGGACTCAGTGTTGGGACCAGTGTTGTTTGGGATATTCATTGCAGACATATCATGGGATATCAAGAGCAAGATCAGTTTGTTTGCTGATGATACCAAGGTAGGCACGGTGGTGGATGACCTAGGGGGATGGCAGGGGTTGCAGGGTGATCTGGCAAAGCTTGAAACCTGGTCAGACACCTGGCGACTGGTGTTTAATGTCAAAAAGTGCAAGGTGCTGCATTTTGGGATGAAGAACCCAAGGAGGAGTTACCAGCTGGGGGGAGTGCAGCTAGCCCAGACAGAGGAGGAGAAGGATCTGGGGGTGCTCATTACAGGGTCAATGAACAACTCAGCACAATGTAGGAAGGCAGCTGCAAAGGGCAACAAAATGCTGGGTTGTATTGCAAGGGATATATCCTCGAGGAGGGAGGAGGTGATTCTGCCACTGTATAGGTCATTAGTTAGACCGCACCTGGAGTACTGCATGCAGTACTGGCACCCGTATCTGAAGAGGGACATTAAGTTACTGGAGGGGGTGCAGTGCAGGGTGACAAATATGATCAAGGAGCTGGGGGACTTATCATACAAGAGGAGGTTGAGGGAGTTGAACATCTACTCACTGGAGGAGAGGAGGGACAGAGGTGACATGATTGAAACCTTTAAATACATGAAAGGAATAAACAAGACAGGTACAGAGGGGCAGTTCAAAGTGTGGGAGGAGAGGGCCACCAAGTGCCATGATATGAGACTGAAGTAAGGAAGGTTCAGGAGGGAGATGAGGAGACACTTTTTTATAGAGAGGGTGGTGGCTGGGTGGAATGCGTTACCTGCAGAAGTGGTATCCAGTAGAACAGTGGACTGCTTCAAAAGGGGATGGGACAGGACAAGGGGGAGGGTTAATGAAGGGGAAGAGTGGAAGGGAGGGGCAACTGCAGGATGAGGGTGCTAGCTGCATTCGAGCAGACTTGATCAGACCTCAGGCCTTTATCTGCTGGCAAATTTTGTATGTTCAGTATATTGAAATAAGGAGTCAACATTTCAAAAATGACAGTTATAAAGAAACATTGAAATTCTTTAATGTTTACTCCTTGCTTTGTTAGGCAAAAAATAGTGTGTTGAATATTCAAGGTCATGGTCTAAGGAAAATGACAGCATTATGTGTGACTCTCTTCATTACACAATCATAGCAATTTTGATATTATAACTTGTGTTATTAATTATCGCCTCTGCACTATCAGTGCCAAACACCTGCAGCAAATACAAGCAAGCAAACATTCGGCATTGAGAAATACTTGTTTATTATTCAGCAATAATACATTTCTGGCAAAATTGTGTGGCTTAGGAGAGGAGCCAGGGAGTGTGTGGAGGGAGACCGGGAAAAAACAGACATCCTGAACAAATACTTTTGTTCAGTGTTCACAGAGGAAGGGGAAGGTGAGGGACCAAAGATAAATGCCAAGAGCATCAAAGGAAGGGGATAGACACTAATCCATTTACAGAGGAAAGAGTTCTGAAGGAACTCACAAATCTGAAAATGGACAAGGCAATGGTGCCAGATGGGGGTGCTTCCAAGAATAGTGAGGGAGCTCAGAGAGGTGCTTGCTGCACCTCTGACAGCCCTGTTCAACCACTCACTGGATCTGGGAGTGGTTCTGGAAGACTGGAGGACAGCAAATGTAGTCCCACTTCACAGAAGTAGGAGTAGGGAGGAGGTTGTCAATTACAGACCAGTTAGCCTGACTTCAGTAGTTGGGAAATTAATGGAATTTACAAATTTACATTTACAGAAGAAAGACTGATTAGAGAACTATCAAAGATAAAAGTAGACAAAGCAATGGGGCCAGACGGGGTGCACCCCAGGATACTGAGAGAACAGAAAGAGGAGCCAGTTGCACCTTTGACAGCCCTTTTCAAAAGGTCATGAAAAATTGGGGAGGTACAGGGGGACTGGAGGAGGGCAGATGTAGTTCCACTCCACAAAAGTTGAAATTGGGAGAAGACAGAAAATTACAGGCCAGACAGTCTGACGTTGGTGGTAGGCAAGGTAATGGAAACACTATTAAAGGAAAGAATTGGGGAATACCTTGTTACCAATAACCTGCAGGATCAGAGGCAGCATGGGTTCACGGGGGGGAGGTTCTGGCAGACAAACCTAATCGAGTTCTTTGATTGGGTGACCAGAGAAGAGGATCGGGAAGTGATGGACGGTATGCCCTCTGTACAGTAACACTATAACAGCGAACATGTCAATGCTGACAACATCGACAGTTTGCTGTAATAGTCTGCCTTAAACCCCCCTCCAGCACTCTTTCCTCAGGTCCTGCACTCCCTCCCCAAATCAACTCCGACTCGGAGTTGATAATCAACAGGTTCAGGGAGTGCAGGCGGCAGAGTCCCTCCCCCACGGGGAGTTCAGGGGCAAAGCCCCCAACAGAAAAGGAACCGGTCTCCTGCCAGATTTATGTAGACTGCAACTTGCGATCGACATAAATCCATTGCTGTGATGTAGGTCGAAAAAACATTTGTCAAACCGGCATCATAGATCTGTGGTGGACGTGGCCTACCTGGATTTCAGCAAGGCCTTCAACACCGTTCCACATGGAAGGCTGTTAAATAAGTTGGGAAGCCTAGGAGTAGGTCCTAAAGTAGTAAAATGGGAGAAAATTGGCTGGACAATAGGAGTCAGAGGGTGATGGTAAACGGCAGTCACTCCGGAGTAGGCAACTTGACCGGTGGAGTACCACTGGGATCAGTATTAGAGCCAGTCCTCTTCAATGTCTTCATCTGTGACATTGCAGAAGGGCTGGAAGGGAAAGTATGCCTGTTTGCAGATGACACAAATCTCTGCAACAGAGTAGACACACTGGGAAGAGCAGAAAAAAATGAAGTGATCTTGAAAAGTTGGAAGAATGGTCAAGGGCTTGGCAGCTGGGTTTTAATGTAAACAAGTGCAAAATAATGCGCGGGGCATAGAACCTGGGGGCAACATACCAACTGGGAGGAGAGGTATCAACAGTTACAAAGTAGGAAAGGTACCTGGGGCTGGTAATTTTTGATGACCTGAAGGTAGCAAAGCAGTGTGACAAAGCAGTGGGAAGGCTGGAAGGCTGCTGGGGTGCATGAGAAGGGAATCACCGAGAAGGAAGGAGGTAATAATACCACTATAGCAGATCACTGGTAAGGCCGCACCTTGAGTACTGTGTACAGTTCTAGAGGCCCCATCCATAAAGACATAGAGGGAGTGGAGACAGTACAAAGAAGGGAAACCAAAATGGTGCATGGCCTGCATCAAAAGCCCTATGGAGTAAGGCTCAAGGAACTTAACATGTACACCCTGGAGGAAAGGAGGGAAAGAGGTCATGTGATATAGACATTCAAATACCTCACAGGCAAAAACAAGGCACAGGAGGGAAGCATTTTCCACAGAAAAAGATGCTCTTTCTACAGAGCCCTGACCAAGCGACCCATGCCAGGAAGCAGCTCGGCGCTCCATGGCTAGCTGCACCACAACACCTGCCTGTCCACAACATCCATAGCTAGACAAGAGCCTTGACCAGGTGACCGATGCTAGGAAGCAGCTCAGCAGTCCATGGCCGGCTGCGCCACACCACCTGCCTGCCTGCAACATCCATAACTGGACAAGGTACGCTGAAGCTCCAGACACAACTTCTCCTCTACTCTAGGTCCCTGATTTGACTCTGCAGCGTGCCATTGGTGGTTTCTGCATGGTCCAGTGTTATCACTGGTTTTCCTCATACTGCTCTTTTTGCCCTGTTTAGTGCTCTGTTTTTCCCACATAGTCTAATACAGTCTAAATTTTAAACAGAGTATTTTTTTTCCTGCCCTTCCCAACCCTGGCCTCTATTAAATACAGTCAGGCTCCTCTCCTCCCTCTCTCATTGGCTCCTTCATAGTCTGCTCTCACTGACTAATTCCTTTAGTGTGCTCTCCTGTCTTTTAGGTCCACACTACTGCCACCTCTTCCTACTTGCCTGTCACCCTCGCTGTGACTTCTAATTCTATAGTGCTCCCTGCTTTCAAATTCTTCTTTCTCCTAATTCTATAGTTCTATAAATTTCCTGCCTTCCTGAATAATGGAATTCCTACTCTCCTCTCTTCCCCTTGTTCTACTCATATTCCTCTCCCTATCACCTCCACTTGCTCACTACTCGCCAATACCAAATAACTTTCCCACCTCTAACAGTTATTTTCTCCAATCACCTACTCACATTCTTGCTATTACTTCCCCCCCAAACTGTGGGCTCACTCTACTACTATTCCTCAGCTGGCTTTGCTAACAGTGTCTACTTTCTCTGCAGTTCTCCATCTTCTGCTCTCACACTCTTCTGCTTCCTTCTCCTCCAAACTTCTAACTTCCTCGCCAGCCCCTTCCAAATCCCCTAAGCTCCATTTTCTCATCCTCGTTCCACTCTTGCTCTTCTCTGGGGACATCCACCTCAACCCTGGTCCTACTACCCCCTACTCTTCTGGTGTTTCTGTCTCTACTACCACCCCCTCCTCTCCTCTCTCAGCCCTCCCAAAGGGCTTCAAGATCCTACATCTAAATATCCGCAGCTTGCTGCAAAAAATAAACCACCTTCAAACCATGGTGAGCACTCTAAATCTAGACATTCTAATCATCACCAAAACTTGGCTAAAGAACACGATCCCCAATCACTCAGTCTCCATTCCTGGCTACTCCCTTCTAAGGCAAGACCGTGCTGGCAGGGAAAGCGGTGTGGTTATAAACTGTATGTCCTTTCCTTCATTATCTACTCATCCTTCAATCCTGCGACCCATGACAATCTAGCTATTCATGTGACCCTGCCCTTCAATCTCCCTGTCTTCATAGCTGGCATTTATTGCCGTCCAAACATCCAGCCTTCAGTCACGCTAGACCTCATAACCTCCATCACTGCCCTTTCTCACTCTGGGGAACTATTCATCCTAGGTGACTTCAATTTAAATTGGTTGTCACTAAAAACTACCAAAACAAGAAAGGACATTGGATCCTTAAACCTCTCCCAACTGATCTCAGAACCCACCCCACCAAACCACAAAACACAACAACACTCCCTACTCGACTGGGTTCTTACCTCCCACACCCACCAAGTTATCACTTCTGACATCCTCCCTGATGCTCTCAGTGACCACAACCCAATATTCATAGTCAGGAAAGTCCACAGACCTAAATCACGGCATAAAACCTTGCAGCTACGCTCTTTCAAATCTCTCAATCTCAAACCTTTCCTGAGCGACCTTGCCCTTTCTGACTGGTCCCCCCTAACATCCCTCCCCTCAGTTGATAAGGCCCATGCTTACTTTAAAGAAATATTTCTTGTGAATTGGAATACCTTTGCCCCGCTCAAACAAACTAGAGTTGGGGCAAACACCTACCTTGTATTACCCCTGAACTTCTGGCCTGCCTCAGAGCTAGGGATTGAGTCAGGAAGTGTCATAAAGCAAACCTGCTTCCTAGCAACCTCACGAACTACCTCAAGCTCCATAATGCTTGCACCAGGGCTACAAGGCTAGCCAAGTCCGAATACTTTAAATCAGCCTTCTTCACAAACATAAATTCTCCTACCAAGTTGTGGAAGGTGATTCACACCCTCTTTACCCCCATCCGCCCCACCTCCCCATATTAAATTAAATGGCTCCCTAGTGGCCAACCCACCTGATGTATCTGTGGAATTTAATTCCTATTATACTTCCTGTGTAACTGAGCTACTGAAGTCCCTCCCATCCCTACCTGTCCTCTCCACCCTGTAATAGAGTGACCCTCCTGTCACCCTCCCACCCCCTTCTCTTTCATTGCAGTAACCCCAAATTATACTTTAAGAGCCCTCCTCACCATCAACCCCTCAAAGGTGCCTCTCCTGATGGCCTCGACCCAAAACTCCAATCTCTCTCTCTCTCTCAGCCCTGGCCATTGCCTATCACCTCTCTATAATCCTAAATCTTTCATTATCAACTGCTTCAGTCCCTCTCCATGGAAACATGCAGTGGTCCTACCTCTACCTAACGAGGTGACCCTCATCCCTGGCAACTATCGCCCATCTCTCTCCTCCCTACCTAGCCAGTCTACAAGAATACATTGTCCTCTCTCAGCTTACCACATTTCTATCTGACACCTCTTTCTTCATCCCCTTCCAATCTGGATTCAGGAAAAAACACTCCACCACCACCTCTCTCCTATGGCTTACTGACTCCATCCTAACTGGGATGGACGGTGGCCAAATCACCTCTGCCATTTTTGTCGACCTGGCAAGGCCTTCGACACTGTCTCCCAATCCCTTCTCCTTGGCTCCTTTCCGGCAGCTGGTCTGTCTCCCTCTGCCACTAGCTGGTTCAAGGCCTACATTACTGGCCAAACCCAATTAGTTAAAGATCAAATGCAAAGGTATTTTAGAAATTAACCCTTTTTGCTAGTAGAAGGACAAGTAGACCTTATGTAGGACAAATAAACTGCAGGAATTGCAATAGTTTATGTATAAATTCTATATAAATACTGGTGACCCCAATATCAAACCGTTTAAAAAGTCATATCAACCTGAAAAGTCACACAAAGCTGCTCAAACAGAGCAAAACACCAGTAATTATAAAAAATAAAAGATAGACAAGTGTATGTTATGGATTTTTTACACAACCTTGGTGTGTGATGACTGTGTAAACCTCTTGTTAGCTCGCTCTCAGTTTATGGGCATCACACACCTCAGGTAAAAAAATCCATAACTCACCTATCCAATATTCTCTATTTATTAACTCTCTTATTTGCTGGCTTTACAGAAAGTCCCTCAGACGTTTTCAGACAAGCTGGTGGAATCTTGGGTGAGCAATGATGTCATTTAAGCCAGAATTACATCATTTTCATCAAGGTCCTGAAAGCTTTGTATACATACTGTACAGTACATCAGATTTTGAAATGGCAAAAATCAGTTGTCACTTCAAACACTATTAAATGTAGTATAAGACATTAAATATCTAGTGACTTTCACAGACTAATCTTCAAAATTTGGGGACAGTAATAAACAAGACAGGGGTGCCCAAACATCCTCAGGTCATGTAATTTCCCTTCATTTTACTAACATACTAAAATGCCATCAGAATAGGCCTAATGGTCTTCGCGTCTGCTCGTTTGGTCAGCCCCCACCCTGGGAGCTGACCTTGCTGCCCCCCTCACCTTGTCTGGCTTCTCCCTTCCCAGTTCCGGATATTCTCGCTGCATTGGATTTTGATTCCAGAGCCCTTCCCCTGTACCTGTCCCACCCCCTCTTGAATCCCTCCACCGTCTCTGCCTCCACCAACCCCCTAGGCAGCGCATTCCTTGACTCCACCACCCTCTCAGTGAAGCAGCACCTCCTCCTTTCTCCCCTGAATCGTCCCCCCTCCAGCTTCCACCCGTGCCCTCTAGTTTCCCCTCCTCCTTCCTTTGAAGCACCCTGACTGTTCCTCCCTATTTACCCCTTCATGTACCTGAAGACCTCTATCATGTCCCCGGTCCCTCCCTCTTCCAATGTGTACATATTTAGCTCTTCGAGCCTCTCCTCATAGGTCCTGTCCCCAAGCCCCAAATCATTTTGGTTGCCCTCCTCTGGACCCTCTCCAGGAGTTTAATGTCCCTCTTAAGTGTGGCCTCCAAAACTGCCGCAGTACTTGAGGTGTGGCCTCACCAAGCAGTTATACAGAGGAGTATCACTTCCCTCCTTCTGGAGTGATCCCCCTAGCATTGCATCCAGCATCCTGCTGGCCTTGGCTGCTGCCCTCTACAAGTCTCCAGAGTTGTTCATCTTGACATCCACCACCACCCCCAGGTCCCTCTCAGCCATCGAGACTTGTAGCATTCGCCCCCGAGGGTGTACACTTGGCCCAGGTTTCTGGCCCCTAGGTGCAGTACCTTACATTTCCCTGCATTGAACGTCAGCTTCCACTTTCTAGACCATCTTTCCAGAGCCTCCAGGTCCCCCTGTAGGGCCACCCTCCCCTCCTCCCCATCCACCACCACCCCCAGTTTTGAGTCATCCGCAAAGAGACTCATCTCACTCCTGATACCTGTCCTTATGTCAGAGATGTAGGCATTGAACAGGAGGAGCCCAAGGACTGATCCCTGTGGGACCCCACTAATGACCCTCCTTGGGGATGAGACTATCCCACCAACTATGACCCTCTGGGTCCAGTCCTGGAGCCAACTGCCCATCCATCTGATCATCTGGTTCCCCACCCCCATTTCTCCCAGCTTATCCAACAGGCCCATGTGAGGAACAGAGTCAAATGCCTTGCTGAAGTCTAGAAAAAGGACGTCCACTGGTCTACCCAGGTCCAAGGCACTCGTCACCCAGTCATAGAACTCCACAAGGTTTGTCTGACATGATTTCCCTGGGACAAATCCATGCTGTCTATTGTCCAGGCACCCTGACTTTTCCAGGTCCCCCCCAGCCTCTCCTTGACAATGCCGTCCATCACCTTGCCCACCACCGATGTTAGGCTGACAGGCTTGTAGTTCTCTGCCACCTCCCTTGATCCCCCCCTTGTGGATAGGCACTATATGCACCATCTTCCAGTCCTGGGGCACCCACCTTGTCCTCAGAGAGATGGTGAAAAGCTCTGCCAGGGGTTTCGCCAGGACATCCGCAAGTTCCATCAGCACTCTGGGATGTAATTTATCCAGCCCCTGTGCTTTCTCCATCTTAAGGGACCTGATGGCTTCCCTCACTCTCTCTGCTGTGATTTCCACTTCCGCTACCTCTTCTCCCTGCTTAGCCTTCCCCCCTCTTGCCAGTGATGCCTCCCCCTCTCCCCAGACTCGCTGATCGGTGAGGGTCCCCCCCTCCTCAGTATCACTGTCTCCCCTCATGTATGATGCAGCATCCCCATTTTCCTTGGTGAAAAGTGAGGTGAAGTACTCATTTAGTGTCTCAGCCTGCTCCCCCTGGTCTTGTGCCCATCTCTCCCCTGTTTTAATCCTGCTAATCTGCCCCTTCACCCTTCATTTTTCCCCAATGTATCTAAAGAACCCCTTGTTCTCTCTCCTAATTTACCTGGCTAGGTTCTGCTCCTTCCTTTCCTTAGCCGCCCTCACCACCCTAGTGGGCCTTCTAGCCATCAGCTTGTACTCCCCTCAATCCCTTTCACTCCTTGAGCACTTGAATTGTCTATAGGCTGCCTTCTTTCCCCGCACCACCTCCTGGACCTCCCTGGTCCACCAGCAGGGTTTCGGGCCCTACCGCATTTTCGTCCTACTCTTGCACAGGTGCTGGTAGCATCCTGCACCCCTCTCCTGATGATTTCCCACCTACTATCAGCCAAAGCCCCTACTTTTCTGTGGCACAGTGGGACCAAGTTCTGCAGCAAGACTACCATTTGCCGCAGAACTTCTGTGGCAGCGGTTTGTAATTTCTGCGGAAGTTCTGCAGCACCAACGAACTACCACATCACAGTGTCAGCTTGTCATCCTGACTTCACTTTCATGGCAGTGATTATAGCAATCAGGATGGGGGAAAGCACAGTAACACTAGTTCAAAAAATAACAGACTTATAGAAATAATTGTATGCCTAAAAAGGCAAAACAAATGTCTCTCCCTTAAGGTCCTAGCCTGTTACATAAATGACATATGCAGAGGGGACCTTATGTGATAAGTGAAGTATTTCTATGTGCATGCTATATATCCCACTAATGAGGTCTCCACTGTCTATCACTTATATATTTGTATGTGCTTTCTACACTACTCATGAGGTTCCCACTGTGTATCACTTATATATTTATATGCAATCTGTAACATACATACATACAATTGTGGGAGTGTGTGTATGTGTGTGTGTGTGTGTGTAGTGAGACAAGAGCTACTGTAAATATGTGTGTGTTTGTGTGTGTGTATATATATGTATATATATATATATATTTTAATGTCCATGAAGTTGCATCCTCATTCATACAGGTCCCATTGGAAATGGAATAAACGGAATAGAGGAGCTATTGTAAAACTCATTTTTCATGTCAACCTGCTTCCCCTGACACACTACGCAACACCATCAGGCCATGACATGCATGTGAACCGATTGTGAGATAGAGCTCACAATGTGTCCACCGTGTGACAGAACACTGCACCATACCTTCCCAGATTCCGAGCAGTGATGTGTTCCACCAATCCTTATGCTACCGAGCTAGCTCCCAGAGCTAATCTCTGAACCTGAGTTACCGGCACGGAAACACAGCATGCCACCCTCTAGCCCAACAGCTGTCCCTGCACACAACATTTCTCCATATCTTTTAGGTGATTCTATCAACCAATGACAATATGTAATGAATAACCCTGGCAAAAATGCATACAGTGCAATTATTTAACAGGTCTATTCTTTCAACAGGTCTACACATTATTATATTCCATTTTTCTGGGCATACTTACTTTTATTTTTCTTAAAAATGACAGTTAAATTCATTTTACCAGTTATTCATTTCAGATGGCACAAATAAGTTTGCACAAAGTGAGGCATGGACTTAACAGGTCTGTGCTATTGACAAGGTTTTGTTTAAGTTGGCCCTAGTGGAATAATGTAAGACTGAAAATTGTATTAGGCTGTAGTGCAGGTTGAGCAAATATCACCATGCATGATGTGCTGTGCCACCGTCTCTGGCAGTGGGAGCTGTGGTAGATAAGTGACTGTTCATTTCTGTTGCAGAATGCAGTCATTTCATTAGCTAATGTATGATGTTATAGCAATGATAACATCACATTCTGAGCATATAGGGGGTTTTGGATATAAAAAGAGGGGAAGGAAACCAGATTCTATTGATAAACAGAAATATTAATAAAAAATCACCAAGAAGAATGAATTCTGTGGCACAGCAGAAATTCTGCAGTAGATTGCAAGTTCTGCACAAAATTCTGTGGCAGCAGAATTCTAGGGAGCCTTGCTATCAGCGTCCATGTCTGACCAATCCCATCCAAATACTCATTAAGGATCCCATTTCCTTAAAATCCGCCCCTGAAGTCAGTTACCTCCGTCTTTGTGCGGCCTTCTACCCCTCCTAGGTCCAGGCAGAACCAGACTGTGGCATGGTCACTCCCGTCACGGGTCCCTTACCTCCAGGCTTCCAATCTGGTCGCTGTCTGCCAGGACCTGCATCCAGTACCAGCGCTCCCTGGTCCGTTCCCCACCTGCTGAGTTAGGAATGTGTCTTGAAGACATCCAACAACCTCTGTTCCTGCCACCAAGGATGTCATAGTCTCCCAGTCTGTTCCTGGCATGTTTAAGTCCCCCAACACCACCACCCTTCCCCTGCCCAGTCTGCAGTGTCTCCCAACATCTGCCACCAGACTCTCCTCCAGCTCCTCCACCAGTGCAGGGGGGGTCTATACACCACTCCTATTTTTACTCTCTTGCCGCCCCTTGTTATCAAAGTGACCCAAGTCGCCTCCACGGTTCCCTCTGCCTCCTCTACTCCCTCTATGCCAATGCAGTTTTTGACTATCATTGCTACCCCTCCTCCCCTTTTCTTCACTAATCTAAATGTAGTTGTATTTTGTTTCATCATATTTGCTGAGGTTCTACAATACTCACAGTATTATGCATTTCCCTGTAACAGGTCCTCCTACCAGAAATTGTACCACTGCTCTCATAACCCTTTCTTCTTCAAAATTGATATTCTACCCTGTCCTTTGCTAATGTAAGACCTTGATTCATCTTTCTCAAAATGTTCACTTTTACTGCACTCTCACAGTATTTTTAAATTTACCCTTCTCCTCTCAAAATTTGTACTTTTACTCCTGCATGCTTCCAAATATAGAAACATAGAATTTGACGGCAGATAAGGACCGCTTGGCCCACCCAGTCTGCCCATTTCCCTACCTAATGGATAAACTGCAGATCCTAGTTAACCAGCAGCCTACTTCTTCTTACTCCAACCCCCTAGAATTGCCTTATGACTGTCCCATGCATGCTGAATTCCACCACTGTTTTTGACTCCACAACCTCCTCCGGAGGCGTTCCATGCATCCACAACCCTCTCTGTGAAAAATACTTCCTTAAATTACCTCTGAGCCGCCCCCCATCTTCAAATTGTGCCCCTTGTTCTTGTACACCTCTTTTTTTGAAGATGCTACCCTCTTGGACTTTGTTGATTCCTTTGGGTACTTGAAGTTTCTATCATGTCCCCCTCTCCCTCCTTTCCTCAAGGCTATACATATTAAGCTCCTTAAGTCTCTCTTCATATGTCTTCCAGTGCAGACCCTGCACCATTTTAGTGCCCTCATCTGGACGGCTTCCAGAGGAGGGCAACCTAAATCGTGAGGTCTACACCAGGCTATATGAAGGACAAAGCTCATAACCTCGAAAAGGAGGAAGAAGTTTATGTTTTCAAAACCTCTGCCTCAAGGAATCAACAAGAATCAAACCTATCTTCTCGTCCCTCTCAAAATCAGTTTTTTATTACACCACCATATATGTGTACATATATCCCTACACTGCTTCAAATGTACACCATTTTCACCCCTTTCCACATTTGTTACTACACCACTCCCAAAATTTTCACTTGCACCCTGAAACTCTTCTGAAATTTGAATTTTTACACCCAAAGTTTGCATTTACACCCCTATACACTATTAGTGATGGGCGAAGTGGCCCCAATTCGCTCCGCGGAGTGATTCGCGGAGGAAGGCTAATTGCTGAGTGCTCGCAATGCAAAGCGGAGTACTTGCAGTTACTGATGGTACCATAAAGTTCATTGAAAACACTGACTTTATGCATTCCGCCTTCCCAAACCACTACTCCACTAATTCTTAAGCGAGTACATTGAAAACAATGTACTTCTTCTCACTTCGCCTTGTTTTTTAGCTCCAAAGGCAAATTTTGCAGTGATTCATGGGATTTCAGGTCACATGGGCTCTAGATTGTTCTGCACAGCCTCAGTTTGGGGTAGTGTGTGTAGGAAGCTATAGGAGACAGTCTGCTCTGAGAGCTCTCTGTGATTCAAACCTTCAGAAAGCTGTTAAAAAAGCCTTTTTGAGTCACTTTTTGCTGAAACTTTAGTTCATCGATTATAGGAAACCCTTCTGTGCTCATATCATCGAGCATTTATTGTTTGTGTATGGATTTTGAATGTTAATGTACAACATTCAGTCTGCATACTGAGAGACAGTGGAAGTGTGCTTTGGGGAAGGGGCGTATCTGTGGTGTAGGTAGATTAACTTGGAGAAAAAGACAGTGCTTTCTGTTTTGGTGATATTTTTCTTGTATAACTGTGTCAATGTACACACAGTACTATTTTCAATATTTCTTGTCATTTTTTTGCTGATTGTTGTGGTGCAGCAGTGCATAATTTTAGTTTGTTTAAAATATGTGGTTATATTACTGAAGTTTTCAATTTGCTATGCATTACTTAGTGTGTGTGTGTGAGTATGTGTGTGACTCGTGTCATCAAATCAGACACCTTTCATTGTGCCACATAATAATTTCAGCAGTGTGAAGCTGCTATCCACTGCAGCTGTGTGATTTTTGTACTTCTTTGTGGTATCTTTACTAGTACTAGTACTAGTGACTGTTACTACAGCAGTGCAGTACCTACCCCCACAGCCCGCCCTAACCGGCAAAGGTATTCTTTCCAGATTTAAATTTCTGATGGTGAACACTGGTTAGGTGTTGTGCCTTTGTGTCTGCATCTCTTCAGTGCACAGTGCAATCTTAATCTGTCTGGCATTTGCATCTCTTTAGGGCCCAATCTCCATCTGTAACTTAAGTCACAGTTGTTTCTTTGGCTTCCTTCAGAGTGCTGGACAGGTGTGTTGCTTAATTCTGCATGAACATTGTACTCATTAATATGCGTTTTTAAGTCAGGACCATCACCACAAGCCACTCGTGATACAAATCATGTTCATCATCACGGTCACAAATGCAGTCACAAATCACGATTCACGATCATTCACGTTATGAATCACAACATTAATTTTTTCTAGTTACTGGGATGTATTGTAAGCCTCATTTTGTAGTATCTCTCCAGGCTTCACCACCCCAGCATTGTACTCATTGATACGTGTTTTTAAGTCTGAGAGTTTTAAGCTACATCTCATCGGGGAAGTACAGCCGTAGGTGATAGGCATTCACGTTTCTTCATCATCACGGTCACAAATGCAGTCACAAATCATGATTCACGATCATGTTATGAATCACAACATTAATTTTTTTTCTAGTTACTTGGATGTATTGTAAGCCTGCTTGTAGTATCTCTCTAGGCTTCACCACCCCACCATGGTACTCATTGATATGTGTTTTTAAGTCTGGAAATTTTAAGCTACAGCTTATCCGGGAAGTAAAAGCCATAGGCAGTAGGCATTCACGTTTCTTCATCATCACGGTCACAAATGCAGTCACAAATCATGATTCATGATCACGTCAATCACAACATAAATTTTTTAATGGTTACTTGAATGTATTGTAAGCCTGTTTGTAGTATCTCTCTATGCTTCACCACCCCACCATTGTACTCATTAATGTTTGTTTTAAGTCCTGAAGTTGGATAGTGTCTGCAATACACACAGACTGGAAAGAAGACTGACTGCACACATGCAGCTTAGTACAGTATACTTGCACTGCTCAGACTACAAAGTGTCACGCATATGGAAGACAACAAAAGGGCATAATTACATACAAGGGTCAGCGATGGTGGAGGGATACATTTTATAACACAGCAAGGAAGGTGTGGGGGTACATGGTGTGAGGAAAAAAATTATGTGGGATCCATGGTGATCCAGCAGCAATTCCAGCATGGACATAATTTGCAGCTGATGTCCCTCTATGTGATCCAGCCGCTGCTCCACAGCACTCACCCTCTCGTTGTTATCCTCGACAGCACTCCAGAGAACTGCCAAGTCAGCCTGTGTTACATGCAGTTCTCTGGGGTCCACACGTTCTACAGGCTGACCTGCTGGTGATGGTGGTGGTGGTGGGGATGCTGGTGGAGCAGCAGGTGCTGCTGTGGCCCTCCTCTTCTTAGGGATGCTGCAATGCACAGCTGCACCCTCTGCCACAGAATGGCCAGCAGGTGCAGGCATGGTCTATTCTGTGGCAACCTGCCACTCCAACTGCTGGTGATTGAGTATGTGGGTGTGCTGGCCCCAGCCTCAAGATGGAGTCCCCAGGGGCCATGCGCACCTCCACCTCACATAGGCGGCACTTGACCACACTGCTGTCCCCCCCGACACAGTCAAAAACTGCCAAACAACAGAGGTGCAGGAGGACCAGGCACAGGCAGGGGATGGCCAGATGAACTGGCAGCTGGCTGGTCATGGTGCTGAAAGGGATGGGATCCACACCTGGGCCCGGGGGAACAGGCACATCCTGCTCCAGAGGACCTGGTGCTGGACTTGGTGGTGGTGGTGGTGGTGGTTCAACTGCCTCAGAGTCAGGACAGGAGGCAGTGCTGGTCCTGCTTCTGGGGGGACACTCAGAAGTTTTGAGCAGTCCAATAGGAATGGGCGCCCATGCCCTCCACACATGTGCACGGTACAATACTTACCACTACCATGCTGTCCCAGAGCTGCCCCCACCCCAGACATTCCCTCACCCTGGTCCATCTCTCCTACTGAGCTCCCTCAGTCCAAGCAATCACTACTCACACTGTCACACAACACACACACACAGTCACACAGACACAGACAAACAACTAACTAACTACTTATAAAGGTAAGAAAAATAAAATTTACAGAAAGTGCAAATTAAGTAAAAAAGAGTACAGAAAAGACAAAACAATGTAGCTTTAAAAAAGCTGTTGGGTCTAAATCAAAGTTTAAATCTCCTCGCTCTGATCTCAAAGTATCAGCAGTCACAAAACACATTACTCTCTCTCTGTCTGCCCAGGAGAAGGTAAAAGTGTCTGCTTGTATGACTCACTTTCTTCCTGCCAGCTAAAGAGCATGTGACTTACAGTACTGTAAGCCATGTGAGTGTGGGGGCTGCCAAATCTGAAACACCAAGTGGGTCATAGAATCATAATGAGGCAGTCCATTAAAACAGTGACTTCGCCTTGCCCGCATTGCCATTCCGCCTTAGCGAGTGGTAATGACAAGCGCAGAGTGAGCATTTTCCATTGCCCACTCCACGTAGCGGAGTGGCAATGTGAAGTGCCCACTTCGCGTTCACTTTGTCGGCGGAATTAAAATTCGCTGCATCTCTATACACCATTCAGAAATTTGTGCGTATATCACTGACTCACTCCTGCAAATTGTACTTGCCCTTAGCATCCCTCCCAAAATTTGTACTTGCACTCCTGTTCTCCTCCCAAAATGTGTAATTGTATCCCTGTATCCCTCCCCAAATTTGCACTTGTTTCCCTGCACCCCTGCCAAAATTTGTACTTGTACCCTTGCATCACTCCCACATTTTTGGAATTGCACCCCTCCCAAAATTTTTACTTGCACTCCAGGACCTCATCAAAAATTTGTACTTGTACCCTTCCATCCCTCCCCAAATTTGTACTTCTTCCCCTGCACCCCTTCCAAAATTTGTACTTGTACCCCTGCACCCTTCCCAAATTTATACTTGTACACCTATACCCCTCCCCAAATTTGTACTTGTACCTCTGCATCCTTCTCAAAATTTGTACTTGTACCCCTGCACCCCTCCCAACACTTGTACTTGCTCCCCTGCACCCCACCAAAAACTTTTATTTGTACCCCTTCACCCCTCCCATAATCTTTACTTGCACCTCTGTGTCCCTCCCAAAATTTGTTCTTGTTCCCCTGCACCCCTCTCAAAATTTGAACTTGCATCCCTATACCCCTCCCAAAATGTGTACCTACATGCTTCCCAAAATGTGTACTTCTACTCCCGTATTTCTCCCAAAATGTGCACTCATACCCCTGCACCCCTCCCAAAATGTGCACTTCTACCCCTGCTTCCTTCTCAAAATTTGTACATACCTGCATCCCTCCCAAAATTTGTATTTGTCTCCTACACCTCCCAAAATTTGTAATTTAACCCCTGTACTCCTCCAAAAATGTGTACTTGTACCCCTGCCCCCTCCTGAAATCTGTACTTCTACCCCTGTATCCCTCCCAAAATTTCTACTTGTACCCCTGCATCCCTCCCAAAATTTGTAGTTGTACCCCTGCATCCTCCCCCAAAATTGTACTTGTGCCTCTGCACATACCCAAAATTTGTAATACACCTGCATACCTTCCAAAATTTGTAACTGTACCCCTACACCCCTTCCAAAATTTGTATTTCTACCCCTGCACCCCTCCCAAAAATTGTACTTATAGCCGTGTACCCCTCCTGAAATTTGTACTTGCACTTCTTCCAAAATTTTTACTTCCACCCATGCTGAAATAGGCATCCCTCCCAAAAGTTACCCTCTCACACCTTTTAAACTGTACAGATGGCTGAGGTGCAGTCTTTGGGAGTAGTGTATGAAGGTGCAGTACATACCTCTGGAGTAGTGTGGGGCAAAGGGTACTAATATGTGGATGGGTGTAATCGTAGGCATGTAAATTGTGAGATGGTTGAAAGATAAAGGATGTGTTTTTGACAGTCTTGCAATTTTTGCTATTTGTGCACGAGGTAAAACATTTGGGTAAGAGTCTGGATTACGGAATGAATTTTGGGAGGGGTACAGGAGAGGTAACAATCTTGGGGAGAATGGAGGTAGGGTAAACAGTTTTCAGAGTGTGGGAAAGGGGTAAAACTTTATAAAGTTCCAGGTACTGGGGCAGAAATTTGGGGAAGGGAGTGAGGAGGAAGTATAGATTTAGTGTTTGGGGGGGTCAAAGTTGTGAGAAGTTGCAGGTTTGGAGGAGTTGTGCAGGGGGTATAAGCATTAGAAGTCATAGGGTAGGGGTACAAATTGTTGTAGGAGAAAGTATGATATAAATCTTGGACTTGCACCAATGGACACACGTCTTGGATGAGTGGGAATGGGATACAAATGTTGTTGGGGTAGGGTGGGAGTACAACCTCTGTGAGGCATGTGAGGGGTGAGTGGGCAAATATTAGAATGGGTGCAAGGTAGGACTAGAGATATCAAGGGTGGGGGAGCAGATTTAATGATGCATGCAACCTTTTGTGAGCGGTGCAGGGTACACAGTTTATGAGAGATGCAATGGTAAGTATACATTTCAGAAGATGTGTGGGAGAAAGGGTATAGGTCACAAAAGTGTTGCAAGGTGGAGTTAGAAACTGTGTGGGCATGTTTGGAATAATTACAAGGAAGTGTAGGATGGAGTTGTACATTTTGGGGGATTATACATTTGGGGAGAGGTACTGGGTAGCAGTACCTTTTTGTCAGTGCTTTGGAACCAGCAAAGGGAGAGAATCTGAAAAGAATAAATTAGGAGGAGCTGTGGTGGCTGCTTTCAGGGCTGGAATGGAAGCACAGAAAACAAAGTTACATTTAGAGTATGAGAGTTTTTATTTTGGGGTGGGGCCATATGGTGCTCAAATGGCTGTGTCAACCTAGGGAACTTGCCAGAGATTTACCATTTTTGTTTTACTGGTATAAGTCCATTAATAAAAGCCTAATCAGAAAACTGGTAGCAAAGACTGATTTTGAAAATTTGATGTACTGTGTGTACTAAGCTGACAGGACCTGGAGGAAAATTATGTCATTGTTGCTTGAATGACATCAGTTCCAATCAA
The DNA here is from genome assembly GCA_016271365.2 of Neoceratodus forsteri. Taxonomy (NCBI): domain Eukaryota; kingdom Metazoa; phylum Chordata; order Ceratodontiformes; family Ceratodontidae; genus Neoceratodus; species Neoceratodus forsteri. The sequence goes on from CM057455.1 coordinate 475,013,146, forward strand.
GATTTCACTGGCTGGTTTGAAAAAGTCTGAGGATTTTTCTCAAACCATCACAGAAAAAGAAAATAAAATAGCATTCTTACTGTACATGCTAATTGCAGTTTCTGAACTCTATTTGCAACAAATGAAGCCTAGTTGTCCTCATGGGGCAAATAGTACAGTTTTAAAGCTTTGCATTTGATCTTTAAAATCTCAGACGTCATTTCCTCCTCCCACTAGCACTGGCATCCCCCAGGGCTCTGTGCTAGGGTTCCCACTATTCTCCATCTTCCTAAATAACCTTCCCTCTGTCTGCTCCCCCTATCCGCCACACACATGTATGCCAATGATATGGTCCTGCATGCACCTTGCTCATGTCCAACTGAGGTTACAACCAGCTTGCAATAAGGCTTTGACATGGTTCAGCTCTGGTTTGCCAACCATCAACTTTTCTTCAGAGTCAAGAAGACCATCTCCATGACCTTTGGCATGAGGCAGAGACACTCTAGGCTTACCTCCCTGCCCACTTTCCACACCTTTGATGGGACTTTACTTGAGGACACATCCTCCTTCAGGTACCTAGGTGTTTGGCTGGACCAAAACCTAAACTTCTCCAGACATATTGATGCCATCCAGAAAAAGTGCACCGCAAGCTTGGTGCCCTATTCAGGAACCATAGTTGCATCTCTTCTACAGCTAGGTGTGAACTTATCCAAAAGATGATCCTGCCCATTTTCGACTACTATAATGTAGTCTACAGTGTTACTTTCAAGTCTTCCCTGGCCAGATTGGACACCGTCTTCAATTCCTTCTGCTGCTTTGCCCCTGATGCTCCATCTCGCACCCACCACTGCTATCTTTATCATGCCCTATCCTTACCCTATCTTACAAATAGGTGACTCTCCCACTGCGGTAAATTCACCTCCAAGCACTGGCTGGGAGAACTCCCTTCCTACCTCTCCTCCTCATATATAACACCCCCCTCACTCCCTTAGATCAACTGACTCCCATACTCTGGCGGTCCACCACAGATCCACCCTCATCAGCCAATCTGGTTACTCTCACCACCTCCCAAAAATCTGAAATTCCCTTCCCCCTCAAATTCATCACTCATCTTCCTACTACTCCATCAGCTCTGCCCTCAAAAACTAACTTGCACCTAGCTTTTCCTGCTATGACCCTCCCTAAGTCCCCCCTCTAAGCCCCTGACAAACCTTACCCCCTTTCAGTACCCACACACTGTCCCTGTTGCACCTCCACCTCCCTCCCCCCAAATACCAGCACTCCTCCCAGTCCCACTATTCCCTCCCCTACAGGCCTTCCCTTGCTCTCTTACTGTGATTCTCAGTCATCCAAAGCTATACCAAGGACTTGTCCCTCCCTCTCCCTATACCTACAACCCAACTCTCCCTTCCAAGTCTCATGCCATCCCTGTCCCCTTGCAGGGTTTCTCCACACCCTGAAGGGCTGGGATTTGGCCTCTCTTCTCTCTCACCTTCATCCTTTCTTCTTCCCTTCCTGAAACCTACTCCCCTTCATTGGCTACAACCTGCTTCCTTCCTGTCATGCTCTACCTCTGCCTTGTGCAGGCAGGGTCCTTAGCATACTGTAGGAGTCAGGTCCCAGCAGACCCCTCTCTTCCTACCTTCCTTCCCTCCTCCTTCCATCCACCCCATTCTCTGCCTACCTACATATATACGCTCCCCTCTCCCTCACCCCCCCATTCACTTAGCCCTAGTGCCATAGCCTAATCTCTAGTGCACTTGTATACAATTTGCACTTGATATACCTATAGCTAACTTGTACTATTTGTGTTACTCACTAACTTGCCCCTAGATCAAACTACTAAAATTCTATTCAGCCATTTTCTAGCTACACAGTTATGCGCCATTTAGTGTTTGCCTTTAAATGTTATTTTGTGCTATTGTATCTATCTAGTTCAAAATTGTTAGCATTCCGCTATTTCATTGCTTCTGTACAGTCTACTCACTTTTATTTGAATGTAATCAATTGTAAATCTTATATTGTGTACCACATCTCTGTATATTATCCTCATGTTCATCTACTCCCCAGATCGCACCGGGAGACAAGCAACCTGCTGCTCAAGCGTGCCTTCCTGGTGAAACATTTCAATAAATAAATAAATAAAAAGGGTCATGCAATGAAGTTAGAAGGGGCAGGCTCAGAGGAAAAGTGAGGAAGTACTTCTTTACAGAGAGAGTGGTGGAAGCATGAGACAGCTTACCAGCAGAGGTGATGGGGTGGAAATGGTGACAGGGTTCAAGAACACATAGGATAGACACAGAGAGATCTTAGGGGTGGGGAGGGAGAACGGAGACTGAGTAGGGTCTGCAGTGACACTATAGGAAGGAAAAATAGGCAGATTAGGCTAGTCATTGGGTCCTTAGCTGCTGACATATTCAAAGTTTCTATGTTCATATGTTCTATGGAATTACTCCTGAAGGAAAGGACTGTGGAATACTTTAAATCCAGTGGATTACAAGATCTGAGGCAGCATGGACTAACTGGGGAGGTCATGTCAAACAAATCGATAGATTTCTTTGACTGGGTGACCAGGAATTAGATCAGGGTGATGCAGTGGATGTGGCCTACCTAGATTTTAGTAAGGCCTTCAACACTGTTCCACATAGGAGATTCATAGACAAACTGGGCAGCCTTGGAGTGGGACCAAAGTTGATAAGCTGCTTAATTAAGGAATTGGTTAGGGGGCAGGAGACAGAGGGTGTTGGTAAACAGAGTTCACTCTGAGGAAGGAATGGTGACCAGCAGGGTGCCACAGGGATCAGTATTGGGACCGGTCCTCTTTAATATCTTTATTAGCGACATTGCAGAGGGGCTGGAAGGGAAGGTGTGTCTTTTTGCAGATGACATTAAAATCTGTAATAGGGTAGACACTCCAGGGGGTGTGAAAAAATTAATAGTGATCTAAGAAAGCTAGAGGAGTGGTCAAGGGTGTAGCTGCTGAGTTTCAATGTGAAGAAGTGCAAAATCATACACTTGGAGTGCAGAAACCTGGGGCAGAGTAAAAATGGAAGGTGTAGTATTAATGACCACCAAGAAGGAAAGAAACCTTGGGGGAAATCATATCTGATGACCTAAAGGTGGCCAGACAGTGTGACAAAGCAGTGGGGAGAGCTAGTGGGATGCTAGGGTGCATAGGGAGGGGTATCACCAGCAGAAACAGAGAAGTGGCGTTACCACTGTATAGATCACTGCTGAGACCACACCTAGTGTACTGTGTCCAGTTCTGGAGACCACGGGCCACATTTTCAAAGGTGGACACAGAGCTGAAGTCAAGCCCTGCATCCACAGCATCATTTGGCACAGCTGCGCCAAACCGTTTGTCGCAACCGATACCCAATTTTAGTACATTGGATGCAGTTGTAACATTTTACACAGTTTTCAGCAGCTTACTCCAAAGCCTCATAAAATGGGTCCCTGATTGGCGCAAATTTAGACCGGGGGGTACTGGTCTAACTTTTTCCCCTTGGCACCAGAGACTGAATATTGCATTCTACATTGGGCAGATGCTGCAAGCCCCCTACACCATTTGTTCAGTGTATCAGGGGCTTTCAGCATCTGCAACCTGTTTGAAAATCTAGCCCCATATATCCAGAAGGACATAGACAGAGTAGAGGCAGTCCAGAGGAGATCAACTAAAATGGTGCAGGGGCTGCATCAAAAGACCTAAGAGGAGAGACAAATGGACCTCAATATGTACACCCTGGAGGAAAGAAAGGAGTGGGAGGATATTATAGAGACTTTCAAATACCTCATGGGTATAAATAATGTTCAAGGGCCAATCTACAGGGGCAGCGGAAAGATTACAGCTTGCAACGCGGGTGACCCGGGTTCAGGAGCAGACTCAGGTCACTTGAGGGTCAGGCGTGGCAAAGGTGGATCAAGCAGCTATGGCACACTCTCCTCCTTCGGGGGGGGGTCGAGTGACTCCTGTCCAGGACTTGTGGGTGACCACAGGAGGCACCAGTACTGGAGCACCAGCTTGGGCTGGTCTGGGGGGGCATGTCGGATGCATCACATTTTCATGCTGCAGCATCCAGCTGGACACCCCACAAAGAAAATAATAAAAAATATATCTCCCGTGTTCTCAATGATGTCCCTGCCCCTCTCCATGTGACGGACCTGAGTTCCTGCTGCACCCAAGACATAGATCTGATGGGGCTAAGCGAGGAATTCCAGAGGCTGTACCCTAGGGGGTAATCCAAGGGGCAGTGTGAGCGGGTGATCCCTGGTCACCTGTGAAGGTGGGGGGCTGAGGCGGTTGCCACTGGAGAACAAAAAGCATACTAAGAAAGAAGAAAAAAAAAGACTCAAAAGGGAAGCATTTTTCTGAGAAAGAGATACTCAAGCACAAGGAGACATGCAACAAAGCTGGAGGGGGTAGGCTCAGGGGAGTTGTGAGGAAGTACTTCTTTACAGAAAGAGTGGTGGATGCCTGGAATAGCATCCCAGCAGAGGAGGTGGTGGGGGCTGAAACAGTAAAGGGGTTGAAGAAGGCATGGGATACTCATAAAGGAACCTTGGTGGTAAGGAAGGGGGTTAAATGCTGGAGATCAAGTAGGTCTGCATTGTTACAGTATGTAGGGTTAATAGGCAGACCAGGTGGACCAAGCAGTCCTTATCTGCCATCAAATTCTATGCTGATATATTTCTATGATCAGTAATTTTTTTTTATTATTTTCTTTCATTTCTGAACTGAGCTACAGGATTTGAAAATTTTTAAAAGTCCCACTCTCTTGCTACACCCATCATGAAACATTAAGAAGCCTGGCGAGATGCTATACCTTTACCACCAAGAAACATGCGGTACTTTCATCCGTACATCCACAGTATGAAATTAGGATGTACGTTTAAATGGTAACCTCAATGAAAGGGACTTAAAATTGTGAATGGCAGCCATCTTTAAGGACTTGAGTCATTCACAAATTACAAGTTATAAAGCTGTTTCAAAACTATCTGAAAGGATCACAAATACAATTACTGATGATGAATCTAAACATGTCAAAATACATTTTGCTAAAAAAAACTATAGAATGAAGTTATTTGCAGACTTAAAATATTGCTGCTTTAAACCAATGCCATACATTTTTACTCACAACTCTAATGAGATTTCTGATGCACCATTACCATAAGTAAAAACTGAACTCCCTTGCATGGAAAACTTAGTTCTTATTTGGAAAGTGGGACAGCCAATAGACATGTGTGTATGGATATGGTGGTTGTGCCCAAGAAAAGTGGCACAGTGAGATTCTGTGTAGATCTCTCCAACTTAAATGAACTGGTTCAGAAAGAACAAGCATTTGTCAATGCCGAATGCTGCTTGCTTGTATGTGCTGTTTAGGTATTTGGAAGTGATAGTTCCATGCCTTCCTGCCAAGACATCCACTGTGTCTTTCCGTTCAGTATTCACAGAAGAGTGGGAAGGGCAAGGGCCACAACAGTACAGCAGTTGCCAAGGGGGTGAAGAGGTGGACAATAGTCCATTCAAAGGCAAAAGAGTCCTGCAGGAGCTCACTAAATTGAAGGTGGACAAAGCAATGGAACCAGATGGCATCGCCAAGGATATTAAGAGAACTGCAAAGGAGATAGCAGTACCTCTGGCAGCCATGTCACTGAGTCATTCAACATGAGTGAACTTGGGGAGGACACATGTGGTCCCTCTACAGAAGTCCGGCAGCAGGGAGGTGGGGAACAATAGGCTGTTCCAGCCTCACCTCAGTAGTGGGGAAGATCATGGAACATTGCTTAAAGAAAGGATAATGGGGCATCTAGAAGCCGCCGGAGCCCAGGACCATAGACAACATGGATTCACAGTGGGGACATCATGTCAGACAAATCTGGTTGATTTGTTTGACTGGGTGACAAAGGAAGTGAATCAGGGTGGGAGTAGTGGACAACTTACCTTGATTTCAGCAAGCCTTTGACACCATCCCACATAGGAGGCTGATAAACTAGCTGGGTAGGCTGGGCATGGAAAGGGTGGTAAATTGGGTTAGAAACTGGCTAACAGACAGGAGGCAGAGTGGTGGTAAATGTGCTGCAGTCTAGGGAGAGGGGATGACCAGTGGGGTGCTGCAGGGATCGATCCTGGGGCCAGTCCTGTTCAATGTCTTCATTAGTAACATTGCAGAACATCTGAAGGGAATTTTTTCTCCAAATTTTCAACATAGCCATTTTAAGACCTCTGCTCATGAACAGTGTCACTGTGGTTTCTTAATCTGTCCCAAACATTGATAAGCGCACACCAAATCGCCATTGCCTTCATGCACGGAAACACATTTGGGCGACATGTGAAAAATGACAACTGTACTGCTCATAAGGAAGTGTGGTAAAATGGCAATGTTGAAAATCTGAAGTGCAAATATTAAAAATTTAGAACTTACGAGCATGAGAGAACCGCTCAACACACACCTAAAACAGTCATTTTCAGGAATTTTTCACCAATTTTCAAATAGCCATTTTAAGACCTCTGCTCATGAACAGTGTCACTTTGATTTTCTTAATGTGTCCCATACATTGATTTCACGCACCGACTGTGCCATTGTGTGCTACATGGGTGGAAACATGTTTTGGGCAAGATGTGAAAAATGACAGCTGTACTGCTCATAAGGAGGTGTGGTACACTGGCAATGTTGAAAATCTGGAGTGCAAATATTGAAAATTCACGAACTTACGAGTGTGCATAGGATCAGTGCAACAAATGCTCGTAAAACAGTCATTTTTGGGAATTTTTTCACCAAATTTTTAGCATAGCCATTTTAACACTTCTGCTCATGAACAGTGTGACTGTGATTTTCTTAATCTGTCCTGAACATTGATTTTGCACACCGGCTGTGCCATTGTGCGCTACATGCACAGAAACACATTTTGGGCGAGATGTGAAAAATGACAGCTGTACTGCTCATAAGGAGGTGTGGTAAAATGGCAATGTTGAAAATCTGGGTGAAAATATTGAAAATTCACAGACTTGCGAGCGTGCATAGGAACTGAGCAACGTGCGCTCCTAAAACAGTCATTTTGGGGAATTTTTTCACCAAATTTTCAACATAGCCATTTTAAGACCTCTGCTCATGAACAGTGTCACTGTGATTTTCTTAATCTGTCCCAAACATTGATTGCGCACACCGACTGCGCCATTGTGCGCTACATGCATGGAAACACATTTTGGGTGACATGTGAAAAATGACAGCTGTACTGCTCATAAGGAGGTGTGGTAAACTGGCAATGTTGAAAATCTGGAGTGATAATATTAAAAATTTGCGAACTTACGGCGTGCATTGCGCAGTTCCTACGCACGCTCGTAAGTTCGAGAAGGAACTGTGCAATGCACTATCGTAAAACAGTCATTTTTAGGACATTTTTCACCAAATTTGCAACATAGGCTTTTCATCCTCACTTCCTTGTACCTATTGTAGATATCTCTGTTTATTATTGTTGTTTTGATTTTGTAAGACTGTATATGATTGTAAATCATTTTTAGTGATGTTACTTTAATACAAAATTCCCCATCTCTGTTTGAGAAGTGCCATGGGATCTTTAACATCCACCAGAACAGGCAGATGGGACCTCGGTTTAACATCTCATCCGAAAGATGGCACCTCAGGAGTGCACCCCCCCATGCTGCACTACAGTGTCAGTTGGGATTTAACCCAAGTGCCTGGTGTAATCATATTCTTTATCTCGGTGGGGGTGGGGGGGCCACTAGACACCAGGGAAAATGTATCTTTATGTCGGGCTGGTGATGCGCGGGGGAGACCACTGCGCACCAGGGACTACTGTGTTGGGGTCAGGGGGCCAACGTACTTCCTCTGCCAACAACTAGGGTTGCACGGGAGTAGGTTGTGTTTTCAGTCAGCAGTATCTGTGCCATAAAAAGGGAACCATGCTACATGGCCTTGAATGCGCAAATATTCTAAATATTGGACTGCATCAATATTCAGGTTCCCACTCCTTCATTTACATTGTGCCCCCTCTGAATATTACCTGGCAAAAGCCTGTTTGCCCACACTAACCGGGCTTTTCACGTCGCTACTTCCAATGCAAACCTGGTTTGTGTGGTAACCCGGATTTGCACCCGGAAAAGTATTGAATATCAGGCCCCAGGTCTTTGACATGTTTTGCATTTTGTGCAGGTTCTGGCATGGACTTCCCTAATTGGCGCACACTGCCTAAAAAAATTCTCACCTCAGTAATACAAGTTGGTGGACCCATCTTCTATATAGTTACCAGTTTTCTGGAATATGGCTTCACATCTTTATCTGAAACAACATGTTCAGAAATGTAACTTGGTGCTTCCCTAACTCACTTTTTTATGTTTCCTTGCGCATGCACAAAAAACATCTTGTGGTAGAATGACATTTGAGAGGTGTGTTGGGACAGGTCCAATGCAGAGCAATCTACAGTAGACTCATCTCTGACAGGCCAATGAGCATGCAACCAGACTGTGACACTAGTTAGAGTTTCACAGCTAGAAGCCATTTTCTAGTTGAAAGAAATCAAGCACACCAGTGAGACAGCTTCATTTCTTTTACCGTATATACTCGCATATAAGTTGGTCCGTGTATAAGTCAAGGACCCTTGTTCATTAAGCAGTTTTTTCCCCAGCTCGAGACCAGCATATAAGTCAGGTGTTCTTTTTAACAAGCACCATTCCAGCAAAAAAGTCACAGAATATGACATAAAAAAAAAATATTTTATTGCGTTAATAAGCTAAAAATGCTGTTAAATATAGTTAAATACAATAGAACATGCCATCAATATAATACATTTTATTTAGCTATTAAGCTGAGTAAGCTACGTAAAAATAATTTAAAAATGCTGTTAAATGCTGTTAAAAACTACTGTACATTGGGGGGGTTCAAAATCCCAAGAACTCCTGATCGCCAAGCGTTTTCGTTTAGTGGACGACATGTTCAGATCAGGGGGAAGAAAACTCTGCTCAGCTAAGGGATCAACAATTTATCTTGTGCAAAACAGATAACTTCAACAATTAAATAATCATTTGCAAGTGTGGCTTGTTAAGAGAGAACAGCAGGTAACAGGTGTGGGTGTAGCAAGTGTCAGTTAGCTAATTAGGTGCTAATGTAAGCTGGATAGCTGGAAAGCTGCCAAAATTAAGTGTCAATACTCACTACTGACTGATGAGTGCATACAGACAGCAAACCATGCTTTCGTTTAACTGAACTTTTTTTCATTTTTTTTTTTTTCGTTTTTGTCAGAGGCTTGCATATAAGTCAGGACCTGCTGTTTGAGACTCCAAAAAATGTCTCAAAATGCCGACCTATATGCGAGTATATATGGTACTTGCATAATGCCAGTTAGCAAACAGTTGATCGTCCAAGGAAACCCTCTCCCTCCCTCCCTCTGTGTTCACTCCCACCCCTGATCCTCCGTTCCCCGTCCAGTGATACCCACCCACTCCCTCCCTCCCTCTGTGTGCAGTCCCACCCCCAATCCTCCATTCTCCATCTGTTGAAGCCCGCCTGCTCCCTCCCTCTGTGTGCAGTCCCACTCTGATCTTCTGTTCCCGTCCATTGAAACCCTCCCTCCTTCTGTGAGCAGTCCACCACTGATCCAGGTCTATTTTATGACCACTGCACTGACTCAACCAGGCTGAGCAGAGCGGCCAGGCCAGTGGCACAGCATGAGAAGTGCACCCCATGACTGAGGGGCAGCTAGGATTGCAATAGAAGATATGTGGCAGACCAGCAGTGGAAATTTAATGTACCAGTTGGGGGATGGGAGACCATGGTGACACCATTGGTGTAGGCTGTGAGTGGCTGCATGGGTCAAGTGGACCACGGACAGGCAGCACCAGCTGCTGTAGAGAATGGAGCTGTGGAGGAGCCAGTGTAGCTTTCAGCACAGAGCAAATGGAGCTGGTGGACCAGAGAGCAGAGGAAAGAAGAGACCAGCATGCACACCAGATGGTAACCATAATGTATACCCCCCCCAACCCCGAGAGCCGACTACTTAGTAGAGCCAACAGACTCCACTAGCAAGATTAGGTGGGAATGCAAGGGGAAACCGGCAGCAGGATGGTGAGCTTAGCTGACTGTTGACCCAAGCCAGGTCACTAGGCCAGCACAGCATATGAAGGAGAATGATGATAGGCACTGCAGGCTTATTGACAGTACGAATTACGGTAGATACTACTCACTCTACTGCCAGTAGTCTCAATTATAAGTTTCAATTGGGTCTCATCCTCGACTGATAATTGTGTCCTACCCTTAACACTGAGTCTATATTATTTGACTGACTGTATTCTTGATTGGCTACCTTTGCCTATAAAAGCCTCTTTAGTTCTTCTTTTCCATTCCCCACCTCCTTGATCTCCTTTGCCTTTTGAATAGCCCCCTCCCTGCACTTCCGCCTCTCCCCCTGTTCTTCCCCTCTTATTCTGGCATTATTCTTCAATACATTTGTAACAATGCTTTTTATTAGTGCACTCAGCACTTTTCTAGTGGTTTTAACTTGGTGTAGCTGGTTATTTTACATGGCAACAAGATATCTGAATGTTCATTGGTTGGAGCTACATTGTGTATGTTATTCTCAGCCTTTCTAGTGGAATTGGACATGAGATTTCCAAAGAGAAAAGCACTGGTGGTGAGGCACAGTGCTACTTCTGAATGGAAATCATTTTAGTGAACATTTTATTAGTAAAGAGACTCAAGCAGATGCAATTGAGTTGCCACTCATTTGTACCGCTAGTGGTCTCAATTATTAGTTTCAGTTGGGTCGTCCACAACTGATTATTTTGTATCCTACCCTTGGCTCTAATGGTCACATTCAACTTTTAGTGCGACACACTTAGCTAACACAGTACACCCCTGCCACATAGACCATGCAAGGAAACATTTGGCATTGACAAATGCTTGTTTATAGTTTCAAGGTAATCCCTATTTCTTGACTTTTTTGAATAAATGTGGTGACAGGATCATGTTCTGTTTCTGTACAACCACAGCTTAGTTTGTCATCCATATGGCAAAAAACTCTTTCTAGACTTTTAACATTCTCTTTTTTCAATGCTCTGAAGCTAAAGAAATCCTAAAGAGTATTCTATAAAAACAGTACAGTTCAAATGGTGTGATGAACGTAGTTTTTTTTTTTTTGCTAGTCTTTTTTTCCCTGGAGTCCTCTGCCATCCTTCTGACATCCCCTCGCGTAGGCACCGGGTATTAGACCCCCCTCCTCTAAACACCCATGACTTACCTTTCATGGCAGGGGGTAAGGAGACCTCTCGACCCACCAGTCTGGATCCAGTATTCGGGGAGGCACCTTCCTGGGTTGTTGCGATGGGGACCATCGTCATCCACAGAGGACTCCTTTTTTTTCCCCTTTTTTCTTGTTCCCCTCAGAGAATGCAGTGTGCAGTGATGCCAGTGGCAGCAGTGCACATGCTCCTCCAGGCATCTGCCGCATCCTCCACCCATGCCTTCCAGCGTCAGCTTGCCACCACCCAGCCTCCGCTAGGGGGCAAGCGATCACCGAGTGCTGCCATCCCCTTCCCCAGAGAAGAAAGCAGTCCATGGAATCGTCAATCTCTTCCCTCCCTGCCGACTTCGCATGCCAATGCTCATTCCTGAACATGGGTCGCTGGCGTGACACAAGGTAAGGTGTCCAGCACCTCAGCCCTCAGTGCCACCTGGCTGTCTTTACATATTTAAATTTGCTGAGGACTCCAAAAGACAAATCTGCCTTAGCATCTATCTCTGTGAATAGCTTTAGATTCTCCAGCATTCTGAGTATTTATTCCTCATAGGGAAGGATACATTTTTATGTTGCTTGCAAGCATGTGCAAGAAACATAGTGCCATCATCCGAGTTTTTGGAGGTGTGGTACCCATCTTCCAATGCAGTCAGTGTGTTTGTAGGCGCGGCCCCAGTTTCCCAATCACTGCTGCAGCTGTCTATGACAGCAGTTGACAATGCAGTGGTCGTACAGTTGAAATGGAGAGCTCCACTTCAGTGAGCAGAGCTCCCCCCTCCACACACACACACACACACACACACACACACATATGCATGCATGCATACTGCGTGGTCATGCACCTTCCACCTCCCCCCCACACTGTATGGCGGAGGTGCCCAATCCCCCGTCGGCTCCACTACCAAAGCATCCAGGTGCCTTGCTGGGAGCCCACACCAGCATGGCAAAATGTTTTATGAGTAACGGGGTGCCCAATCCCTTGGCTCCAGCCCCAACAGTCCTTCCAGCTGCCACGCTGGGAGCCCACCACAGCATGGCAAACGTCCCTCATAGTCTTATTAAAAAAACCTGTAAATAACAAAACTGTCCCTCGGCACTTCTCCCTGGCCCCTCCCACAACCACACCCACCCACTGCGCACCCGGCCTCACTACACCCCCACCCCATGCCACCTTGGACTCCAGCGTGATGATCTACGGTGGACTGGGAACACGTCTGCGCTCTTCAAAGCCGACCACGAACTGAGAAATGCTGGTAAGCTGTATAATGGGAAATATAGAGTTTTTCAACTTTGCTGCATATCTCAGGCATTTTGGAAATTTTGCACCAAATTTTCAACACAGGGTTTTGGGACCCTTCTCATGATACTCTCACTGTTATGGCATTAATCAGGCCGAAGGGTGATTTACATGATCACTGCACAAAATCACCGCCGGGACAAGTAATGAAATGACACTGCCACTGTTCATAAGGTGGGCTCTCAAAAGCCTATGTTGAGAAATTTGGTGAAAAAATCTAAAAATGACTGTTTCTGACGTGCATTCTGGTTCCTACACACGCTCGTAAGTTTGCAATTTTCAATATTTTCCTCCAGATTTTCAACATTGCCATTTTATTATACTTCCTTATGAGCAGTACAGCTGTCATTTTCACATCTTGCCCAAAAGCGTGTTTCCGCCCATATAGGTGCACAATACGCAGTCGGTGAGCGTAAATCAATGATAGGACATTAAGAAAATCACAGTGACACTGTTCATGAGCAGAGGTCTTAAAATGGCTATGTTGTAAATATGGTGAAAAATTCCAAAAATGACTGTTTTATGAGTGTGCGATCGCAGGTTCCCTCGCACACTCGTAAGTTTCTGGATATTTCAATATTTTCCTCCAGATTTTCAATATTGCCATTTTATTACACTTCATATGAACAGTACAGCTGCCATTTTTCATGTCACCCAAAATGTGTTTCTGCACATATGAGTGCACAATGGTGCAGTCGATTGTCTGGCAATGTTTGGGACAGATTAAGAAAATCACAGTTACACTGTTCATGAGCAGAGGTCTTAAAATGGCTATGTTGAAATTTGGTGACAAAAGTCCATAAAATGACTGTGTTACAGTGAGCATTGCGCAGTTTCACGTACCCTCGTAAGTTCATGACTTTGTAATATTTTCAGTACAGATTTTCACCAGTGGCATTTTTCCACACTTCCTTATGAACAGTACAGCTGTCATTTTTCATGACATGGCCGAAATGTGTTTTCACACTTTCAGCGCAGAGATGCGTGGTTGCTGTGGGAAATCATTGTTCGGGACAGATAAAGAAAATCACAGTGACACTGTTCATGATCGAGGTCCCAAAATGCCTGTGTTGACAATCTGCTGTAAAAAATCCCCAAACTAATTACATTACAGGTGTGCGTTGCACAGTTTCTATGCAAGCTCAATGATTTCACCAGTTTTTTAAATAATTTTATTGCAGATTTGCAACATTGCCATTTTACTCCCCATAAACAGTACAGCTGTCATTGTTCACATCCTGTTCAGAATGTGTTTTGCACCTTTGGTGCTAAATGCCATAGTCACTGTAAGCAGCTTTCAGCTAACAAACTGATACTGCCACTGTTCATGAGATGGGGGTCACAAAAAAAACATGTTGAAAATTTGGAGTGAAAATACCAACGAATGTCTGAGGTGTTAGGGTTTCCGACCATAATGCCCCACCCTGTAGAGAATGACAGGCATCAGGGGTGTGACTTGAGATTCTTGCCTGTAAAGCTCATACCATTCTACACTCTGCAGCCAGTAAGAGGCATCGAGGTATGCCTTGGACTCTTCGGCCCCAAAGTTCACCCCATTCTCCTATACCACACCCATCTCACCGTATTTCCTGATGGAATAGGGTGCACATAAGGACCAAAGACCCCAAGGCACACCGTGACACTTGTCAGTGTCTGCAGAGTAGGGTGTGGTGAAATGGCATGGCCGTTATGCCTGACGACCCAAAGGCACACCCCAATGCCTGTCACTCTCTGCAGGGTGGTGGTGGGGTTGGCTTCAGTTCAATACTTCACTGCCATTTCTATTATGCAGCTCTGTAGCTTCTACACTACCAATGCCAATGCCAGCAAGCAAACATTTGGCATTGACAAATGCTTGTTATCTTTGATAACTTCCAGTTCACCATCTCTGCACCTTGCCTTCCACAATCTGTAAAGCCATATCCCAATTATGCAGAAGAAGATTCTGGTGACCAAACATAATACCTAAAGTATTTATGGAGTAAGAAAATCTGAATACCTGAGACAGCAGTAGGGGATGAGGAGGGTACTTGATAAAAGAGCCCTTTGTTTTTCCGTGGTTTAATCTGAGTTTGAAACTATGCTGTATGCTTCAAATTCAGTAAAGATCTCTCAATATGCAAATGTTCTGAAAAAAATAGACATGTGTCATCTGTACAGGCTTGAATTTGTACTATTCCAGTTCCTTTTAGTCCTACCCAATCTGCTGAGTCCATTACCCGTCTGATTAATAGGTCCAGAGAGAAGATATACAGGAGGGGCTTAGGGGCACCCTACCTTACCCTATTATCACCTTTTACACTTTTGTTTTATGTCCCTTAATTATAGGTATTACAGTAGCTGAAACATACTGCATAGTTTTTAAAGCCAATTAATAAAAAAAAAAAAAAAACAGAATCCTGTAATATTTCAAGGTCTGAAATAAGAAGGGCGGTACACCTATTAAAAGCCTTGCTCTTGCCCAAGGACACTATACATCCAGTTTTAGATTGGAAAGAGTGTTATATAACACATCTCTAACTATCATGAGAGCAAGCTGAATCTTTTTATTAGTGATGCCACAGTATTGAGCAGGAGAAATAAAAATATCAGCCACCTTTCTCAACCTATTTTTAAGAACTTGAGACAATATTTTAAAATCTGAGTTTAACAGGGAGATTGGCCTTCAATTTTCAATCTGACATTTATCCCCAGTTTTATGTAAGTAAATTAGAAAGCCTGCAGTAAAAGAGGGGGGGATTTCACTAGAATGTAGGAAAAAATCAAATACGGTTCCTAAACACTGCAAATTCAGTAGGGAAGGAATTGTATAACTCATAGGAGAGCCCATCTGGTCCTGGAGATGCCCCCAATTTGAGTGATTTAATAACTAATTCTATTTCAGCAGCACAAATAGGGCTAACTCATGCATTCCTATTGGTAGAGTGAGCTTCTGTATTTCTTGTAGATAATTTGTAATAGTGGACAAATCAGGAGGGGAAACCATGTCATGAGAATGAATGTGATTTTGTATAATCTGGTGTAGACCTTCTATTGTTTCCACACAATTTCCACCTGCGTCAAGGAGGGAGTTTAATGAAGTAATATCTTTTCTTTTTTTACAGGCTTCGTAAGGGTCTCCCACTGGTTATTTTTGGGTCCCATTCTGTAACATTGCTCTTCTAGTTTTGGCTGTATCATATTGAACTGCCTGCATCTCTCTTTTTATGTGATCAATCTGTTGAGTGTATTTTGATTTATGCAAATAAGTCACGGTGTACAGATATTGCAAAAAGTTTCTGACTTGGAGGTATTTAAAAAAATGTATATTTTCCTTTTGTTTCCCATAATTCTGGAACCACTTCCTACAGTCTGATTTTGTGTCTTCCCACTATGTCCCTATGTTATCATACAGAAACATGACTGATTTCCTAGCCCATAGTAATTTTGATATTTCCCTTGTTACTGAGGAATCTGAAAGAACTTTAGCATTTAATTTCCATCTAGAATTTTGAGTGTTACCCTTAAATTTTGAGAAAGGTATTTTAAAAGGGAGTGGTCTGAGAATTCCACTGTATGGAGAGAAAATACTAATACTGGGAGGTCCTTGGAAATGAAAAATGAGCCACAGTGGAAGTAAATTTCCACACTTGAACGTGAATTTGTGACCTGACTTGGACATAAGGTTACAATGAGTTAAATCTGCCAACTGAATACATTTTGTAAGGCATCTGAGTCACAGCAGATTTTCTTTATCACCGGGTCCTGCCATTTGCTTGTAATTCACAGTTAAAATCACCCCTAGAAAAATGCTGGTGTTGGTTACCAAGAATGGTTGTAGCACTATAGCTCTACTCTTTCCACTTAGATTGAGGTCCATATACTGAAATGATTCTGCATAAATCACCCTTCCATTTCCATCCAAAATTAATAATCTCCCTGAAATGAGATCAATCAATTTTACTAGAAAGGGAGAAATAATGGAATAATACTCCTATCCCATCCACCTTGTCTGGCCCAAAGGACCAGTATGATTGTCCCCAGGTCCATTCAGATTGCATTAGGTGAACCTGGTCTGACGAATATACCAATGTTTCCTGTAAAAGGCAAATATCCAAACTTTGTTCATGTATGTAATTAAACACTGCTTGCCTTTTATTTTGGTTAAGGAGACTATGAACATTTAAGGACCCTATGAACTAAGAAGGCATGAATGTTCAGTTTATTGTCAAGAATTCTTTTTCCTTTTCTTTTTGTTTTTCCCTTTATATCCCACTATGTAATTGCTAGTTGAGATGTCATCCCGATCTTGGGATTCTAACTCCCCTACTTCCATTTCGGATCCCCCCCCCACCAGTTTGGTGCTAGAATTGCAAAGGGATTCTCTGATTCTATATCAAATTTGTTGTTTGCTTTAGAAAGTAAAGGGGGTGGTTTAGAGTTCCTAGAGATTCTTCTTCTTGGGAAGGACAGGAGCTAGGTGAACTGAGGAGGAAGCTTTATGTTCCCCATTGGTCCCTTCGGGTGTCTCTTGATAGCAAACAGGGTGAGAAGTTCCTTTTGCTTCCTTCCTTCCTGGGAGGAGTTCTTTAAGAATCTCTGAGAATATTTCCTAACTGAAGTACTAGGTGGGGTAGGGGAGGAGGGAGGAGAGCAGTTAGTCTGGGAATCCTGGCTAGTGGCTTCTGCAGCATCCTCAGCTTGTTGCATTAGTAATTCTGGACTATTACAAGAGGTCTTGTGTTTTGCTGACCAGAAACATTCTGAAAAAACATAACTTGTCTCCTCACAAAGGTCACATTTTGTGAGGTTAGTGCATTGCTGACTTATGTGACCAATTTCCCCACAGTTTTCGCATCTGGGCCTGTCGCAAACACTGGACAAATGTGTTCTAGCCCCACATGTGTAACATGCCTAAGGGTACCCAGCATACAAACATACACCCCTATCCCTTCCTAGCATAAATGAGTTAGGTACATGTTCTATGCCAGATTCCGACTGTTTCAACTTCACTTTGTACTTCCACCCTCCCACCCAAAATGATTCAGAGTCCAGAATAGCTTTGGGGGCACAAAGAACCTGCATTTCTGGGACAGCCAATAGGTAATATCATCCACATGGACTCACTCATTCCTAAACATAATGGTAATGAATTTGATTAAAGGCTTAGTAGAGAGGTATAGTATTACCATAAAGGAGACCACAGGGAGAAAATTTTACCTGGTTGTATCTTTCCCAAAAGATCTAATGCACAGGAAGACCTGAAACTAACATCATAATTATCTTCCCCAGAGATATTAATGAAGGCAAACACTTACCTAGAGAGAAGTGAAGAGTCTTTTAGTAGGTTTCCCCACAAAATGTATATCTGGCCTTGTCTCTAGGCCCCTTATATCTGATCTGGACTGCCTTTCTCCATTGGGGCTGCTTCTTTATAGATTCTTTGGAAAATTCCGATAGCAGAGGTTTTGAGGCAAAGATTCATTCTGCTGATCTTAGTGGTATCATCATCACTAGATTTTGTTGGGTGTACCATTCCTATAAAATGTTATTACTGTTGGGTTGGGGGTCATACCCAACCTCGGAGAATCAAGTGGTTTCCCAGAGGACTGAGTTCTTTTATTAGTCCAGTGTCTTTAGGCATAGAGGTAGTTAAGTCCTATCCTTGTGAAGGTTTTTGTGCAATTGCTGGAGCTGTAGGGCACCATTCAGTATAATCTTGTGAGTAATTTACACCGGGGTCCCACCCTGGGTCAGGAAGCCATCTGCCATCAGGCATCTTTGTCCAACCTCCTTCTGATAGGGCTTTTTCTGGTGACTATTGAGAGAAAGGGTCTGCAATTATGGGGGAGATAGAGAAGGCAACTTGTGTGGCAGCAAATGTAGTTTTTGGTTGGGGGGGGCACCTGAGGACACCCTTCCATTTTCATATTTCCCACAGGTATATTTCTCTTAGCTAAGGTCAGAGCAGTACATTTTTGTTTGATGTCATTCCTTACAATTGGTTTAAATGGGGCCCCCTTGCAGAGAAGGAAAATATTGTCTGAAAAATAATATTTTTCTTTGAAGTAGCACCCTGTGTCCCTGAAGGGAAACTGATTGTGGTTGCTGAAGGCACATTTTCCTTTCTGATCTCTGACCTAGGAGCTGCAGAAGTCCGAGTATCATCACTTTTTGCCACAGTTGTATTATTTTCTATAGCAGATGTTTCCCCTTCAGTTTTGGGAGAGACAAGATCAATTTGTTTGGTTACAAGTTTTTCCCCACAGCCAACATTCTCCAGTGCCTTTCGGCACGTGCTACTCTCAGCACTTCCACCAGCACCGCAACATTATACAAAACTGAGGAGTAAGGAGAAGGTTTTACCTGCAGTGCAATGAAGAGAGGATGTCTAGCCTAGACGCATCCTTTGATGATGGTGTATCATCAGGCCCATTCTGAGGCCTGTCAGAGGATGCACTCATTGTCAAACTCAGATTCAGGTACTAACTGTGAAATTTTACAGCAGAGCAGTTCCTTAGTGTGTTTGTGCGTTTTTTCTTCTTCAATAATTTCCTTCATCAGATTCTCTCATAGAGCTGTATTTTCTTCAATACTTTCCCCATTTCCTAAAGGGTTCTAACTTGCACTCAGATTTTCCATGGAGACAAAAATATCCCCATTATCTTCGGATTTTGATTTGGAAATAACTTTTTCTTTTTCTTTGCTCATGACTTCTTGTGTAGTCAGAACAGGGGAGGAGGTTGACTCCCCTGCCTCAGAGACATCCATCTCCTCCATCAGCCTGGACAAAGTGGCCATCCTGGAATGGCCAGCAATCCTCCTACAGGTGAGTAGGGAATTTCCCCGGTGCTCCTGCCAAATTTCCCCCATTCACTAAAAATACCACTAACAGTTTAATGTGGTGCAAGGTCAGTTGGCATTCAATTTGTATCCCCCTCTCCCAGGTTGTGCCTGAAAACAGGCAGAATTTGACTAGTGCACTTACCCAATCAACAAAAACAAAATAAATAAATTACGCTGGTGTTTACTTGTCCGCCCCCACTGATCGCCGGTTTTGGTGCTACATTGGCAAGCATGTAAACTAGTCAAGGGTGGTGGTGGAAGGAAGCTGGGAGTCATAAACTGTCCTCCCCCACAAGCTGAAGTAGTCAGTGGAGAGAACCACATAGGAGGGAAATCTCCAAAAGTACATTACAAGAAAAACAAAATCGTAGAGATGAACAGGGATGGGAATGATGGTGGAGAGAGTAAGTAGAGTGGGCAAGGGGGAGAAGAGGAGCAGACAGGTGGGGTGGTGGCAGAGTATAGAGGGCCATGTGTGGAAATATTTGAAGTCTGGGAAATAAAATCCTGGACCTAGAGGCCATTGTGATAGAGGCTGACCTGGACATTGTTGCCATTACCGAGCCATGGTACAATAAAAACCATGACTGGGATATAGCCATTCCAGGCTATACTCTGTTTAGGTTTGACAGGATGGGAAAGAAAGGGGGAGGAGTGGCTCTTTATGTGAGGGACAGTATAAAGGTAACAGAATACAGGGAACACAGGGAGGGGTGTAGGTACTGTGGGCCTCCCTAGAAACATGGAAGGGAACTGCAATTCACATTGGAGTACTCTGCAGACCTCCAGTATGGTGGGGGGGTGGACAAAGTTCTGGTGGAAGACATCCAAAAGATAGCAAATAAAGGGGAGATGCTGCTGGTAGGGGGCTTCAGCCTGCCAAGTGTAGATTGGAGCATCTCAGCTGCAGCTTCGGCTAGGAGCAGGGACCTCCTGGATTCCCTGCAGTGGGCTTTCCTCAGGCAACTAGTGAAAGAGCCCACTCACAAGGGGAATAATACTGGACCTTGTACTCACCAATGGGGACAGTGATGTAGATGTCACAGTGGGCAGCCACCTGGGGATCAGCGATCACTGTACAGTGTGATTTGATATATGCACTGTGGCAGAATCAAGCCACACAGATGCTTGGATCCTGAACTTCAGGAGGGCCAATTTTAAAAAGATGGGGGAATGCCTCAGGGAAGCCCTAGTGAGGTGTGGTGAGGACTTGGGTTGAGTGGACGAGCACTGGGCAAAGCTAAAAGAGGGATAGTAAAGGCAGCTAATTTCTGCATCAGGCATGTAAGTAAAAGCAAGAGGAAAAGGAGACCAATATGGTTCTCAAAAGAGGTGGCCAGGAAGGTAAGGTCGAAAAAGCTTTCCAGAGGTATACGAAGACACAGAGGAAGGAGGCTAGTGAGGTGTACCAGGAAAACAGAAGGAGGCACAAAATGAAATTACTAACACAAAGGCTCAAAAGGAGGAGAAAATAGCCCAGGCAGTAAAGAAAGGGGGCAAGACATTTTTCAGATATGTGAGCGAAAAGAGAAAGATTAGGGAAGGGATAGTAAGGCTTAGAAAGGGAAGGTGGGGAGTGTGTGTGGAGGGGGACCAGGAAAAGGCAGACATCCAGAACAAATACTTTTGTTCAGTGTTCACAGAGGAAAGAGAAGGTGAGGGACCAAAAATAAATGCAAAGAGCATCAAAGAAAGAGAGGTAGACACTAGCCCATTTACAGAGGAGAGAATCCTGAAGAGACACACAAATCTGAATGTGGACAAAGCAATGGGGCCAGATGGAGGACATCCAAGGATATTGAGGGAGCTCAGAGAGATGCTGGCTACACATGTGACAGCCCTGTCCAGCCAATCAATCAATCAAATCTTTATTTAGCCATGTGAAACACCATTGAGAGAAGACTCATTTGCAAGGTGGGCCTGGGACAGTATCACTCTAACAAAGGAAGAGCTAAGGTTCTCAATGATACAAAGAATTAACAAATTTAACAGGCAATAGATATATAAAACAATCTGTGAAAAACAGTATAAAACAGAAGATATAAACTTTTGGATAAAACATTGATCAGCAGTTGCACTCAGGGATAAAGACATATATAGAGATGGGTACTCAGAAAGAAGGAGTTTGACAGATTCACAATCATATAATCAAGATTTACAGTTTTGGATACTTATCAGTTTCTACATAGCGCAATAGTTATAACAACCATAGTAACCATGGAGGAACAATTTGTAGCTACTATGTCAATGAAGTGCCAGCTATGGGTACAGACTAGATTTGGCTTGGAGTAAGCATTTCTGTTGCATCAAGTAGCAGCTTACTAGACTCATATTCAAGACAGTGGACATCCATTGCAGATCTGGCTTGCAGGGAGAAGGTAAAGGTTTATGGCTCAGGATAATTTAGAGGGCATCCATGCCAGATCTGTATTGAAGAGAGGAGGGAAAATGGTTATGGCTCAGCAGGCTGACAGGCAGCCGTCTAAGGATGATTTATGGGCTAGGAAGCAGGTATCAGGAGGGGGAGTTGGAAGGAGGTCGAGTGGTAGGGAGACCAGAGTGGTTCTGGAGGACTGGAGGAGGGCAAATGTAGTCCCTTTTTACAAAAGTAGTAGCAGGAAGGAGGCTGGCAATTACAGGCCAATCAGCCTGACTTCAGTAGTGGGGAAACTAATGAAATCACTCCTGAAGGAAAGGATTATGGAATATCATGAATCCAGTGGCTTACAAGATCTGAAGCAGTGATTCACTATGGGGAGGTCATGTTAAATTAATCTAATAGATTTATTTGACTGGGTAACCAGGGAATTAGAACAGGGTGGTGCAGTGGTTGTGGCCTACCTAGATTTCAGTAAGGCCTTCAACTCCATTCTACATACAGTAAGAGACTCATAAACAAGCTGGACAGCCTAGGAGTGGGATCAAAGGTAGTAAACTGGGTAAGGAATTGGTTAGGGGACAAAAGACAGAGGGTGGTGGTAAACGGTGTTCACTCCGAGGAAGGGAGGGTGACCAGGTGGTGCCACAAGGATCAGTACTGGTACCGGTTCTCTTTAATGTCTTTATTAGCAACATTGCAGAGGGGCTAGAAGGAAAGGCATGCCTTCTTGCAGACGACACTAAAATCTGCAATACAGTAGACACTCAGGGGGTATGGAAAAAAATGAATAGAGATCCATGAAAGCTAGAGGAGTGGTCAAGGGTGTGGTAGCTGAGTTTCAGTGCAAAGAAGTACAACATCATGCACTTAGGATGCAGAAACCCAAGGGCCGGAGTACAATATGGAGGGTGTCGTATAAACAACCACCAAGCAGGAAACAGACCTGGGGTAATCATATCTGATGACCTAAAGGTGGCCAGACAGTGTGACAAAGCAGTGGGGAGAGCTAGTGGGATGCTAGGGTGCATAGCGGGGGGATCACTAGCAAAAAAAGAGAGGTAGTGTTACCACTGTATATATCACTGGTGAAATCTCACCAAGAGTACTGTGTCCATTTCTACAGACCACATCTCCAAAAGGTCATAGACAGAACAGAGGCAGTCCAGAGGAGAACAACTAAAATGGTGCAGGGCCTGTATCAAAAGCCCTATGAAGAGATGGCACAAAGGTCCCCCAGATAGAGGAGGAGGTGGAGGAGGAGAAGGAGAAGTCTTGCTTGATGGAGGAAGCAGGACAGAAGACCTGTAATTACCCTACTGGGTCAGTATTCTGTATGCTTAATAGCGTACGCTAAAACTGCGCAACAGGAACAGCTCGGTATGGTAGAGCGAGAGGATGCAAAACCATGAATGGATGTATACGAAGTAGTGCACCCTCTCACTCTTTCCAGGTAGGGAATGAGACCTGTGCTGGGAGGTGGAGCAGGCAAGCAGTTGCTGGGGCTCAACAGGATGAGCTACAGGCAGCAAGGGAGGGAGGCAATGCGTTTGGGACCGGGTTTCAATTCCTGATCCTAGACACAAGGAATTTGTTTATTTTTCACACTGCTTGATGTTAAGTGACCCCCTGGAGCTAGTTATTTTAATTTTGGGTGGGAATTTCACCATAAAAAGTTATATGCCACTTGCAATATATCAATATATCATGCTGTATTGGCAAAAAGTAAATTGCTGTGGCATAAAGTCTTGTGACATTATGATCCCGTGCTGTAATTACAAGAAAGATGTATTGGGTTGCTGTACTAATGGTATATCCATTGCCCACTACACTACCTTTTACCTGTGAAGAAAAAAGTGGAATTATTTAGCTTGATTTGGCCATTGTATCACTGTGTACCAGTGAAAGGAAAACTTAAAAATAAAAAATAATTATGTAATGATACTTACTGTCTCATTAGTGAGGGCCATGACATGTACTGGCAGGACAGTGCCACAGACAGGGATATGGGGATAGTGGAGGAAGGGGCAACTTAAGTTTATGCCATGCATACTGTCTAGCTTTGTGACAAGCTTGCCAGCTGTCCATATGAATGGCCAAAACTACAGTGAGAGGGAGACAAAAGAAAAGAAAGGAAGAAACACATTTTAATGTCTTGCAAGCAGGGTGAATACCCTCCTGAGTTAGGACAGACTCCTCACCAACATTGAGGATAAGGAGTGTGAACAACAGTAAAAGTAGCTTACCATCACAGCAGATAAATTTGGGCATTTTCCCCTTTGGTAATTGGGGAAGGCCCACTAGGCACAAGCGCCTTTTTTTAGGGGTGAACTGGCAGCACTGGGGTGGTTAGTTGACTTTCTTAGAATCACACAGTATGCAAGTGGAGGGTGTGGGAATCAAACTCAGATCTGCTGGATGCAACAAGCTCATTCACATCTCGTTACTCTTACACCATATTAAGGATCATACAAAGGAAGGTAAGGAGCCAGGAGGCAGGTTATGCCCATAATTACTCCTGTAATTCAAAATGAATAATACTGCAGTCTTTCCCCTGATAATATAAAATTATCCAGTTATTTCTTGAATTCATTCTTAGTTTCACTAATTATTAAATCCTCTGATAATTTGTTCCAAGGGTTCACTACTCTTAGGGTAAATAAATATTTTCTCTTAATGTATTTAAAATGTTTACCTATAGTTTGTAAAGGGTGACCTCTGATATTACAAGCAGTGTCTTAAACGTAAGTCATAATTCAGTTATCAAATAATTATCATGAATATCATAATAATGTATGGGGAGCCTGTATTATTAACTGAAATCAAGCAGATTACAACCTTGTTATGCCATCATTATGACATCACTCTGTTGTTAACCCTTCTTAAGTCTGTCATATCAATGGTATAACAAAATGGAATGCTCACAAAAATCAATGTTCTGTAAAGTAATTCAGTAAAGTAATTCAATCTATGATTATACAATCTTGGCAACCCTTACACTATAAAATATAATGTATGGTCTTTGGTTAACAACCGTACTGAAAATACTTCTCGAAGTTGCTATGACATCCATAAACCTCTCGAGCTGTGCTCTTGTGGTTTACAATGATGTCATGGCAACCTCTCGAAGCGTTTACAGTGTGGTTATTAACCAAAGGCCATATATTATCCCCTATTATTTATTCAAGAGTTTTACCAGGAAGGCATACTGAGTGGGGTACAGCTCGATTCCAGATGCATCCAGAGGACAATACAACATAACAAAGTGAAGCATACAATATAACAAGGTGAGATAATAGAAACAATACAGGCAAGATAACATCAAGGTTACAACCGAAGACATGGTATAACAAGGTACAGGAATAGAAGTGCATTAGTTACGCCAGCTGTAGTGCAGAAACAGGTAAAGTAAGGTGCCGGGTGCATTGGTGCAGACCAGTGCAGCATTGACTGTGGTTCGAGACAGGAGAGAAGTAATAGATTCCCTCTTAAATGATGTTTCTAAGGAGGTTAAATTTAGGTACTGTAATCTATATTCATAAAGCACATCATGCAAACCATAGGTATAGTTGGTGAAATTCCGCTGTGCTGTTTCGAATTGTGTGCTGTTAGATTTTTTACATGGACACTACAATTTTGAAGCATACTCCAAATGTGGTCTTGCATAGACTCTAAATAATGGCATTAGGACTTTTGCATCCTTTGATTGTATGTTACGTCTAATAGACCAGATTACTTTTGGGTTTTTTTTTTAATAGCCTCATTGATTTGTTTATTATTTTCAAAGTCATAGGATATAATAACTCCCAGATCTTTTTCATCACTTGTTGTTACTAAGGGTGATTCCCCTAAAACATATGAGAAATGGGGGTTATGTCTGCCCAAATGCATTACTTTGCATTTACTAGCATTGAGCTTCATCCCTCACTGTAGGACCCATTTGGATATTTTAGCTACAGTAATCCTCTTTGAAGAAATTCTCTGTGTTCCGGGCTTATACAAGGGCTACCTATTTTTACATCATCTGTGTATTTCTTTGTAATGGACAGGGTATGAGTAGACATGTCAGTAATGAAGACCTGAAAAAGAGTAGGGCCCAAAACCGAGCCCTGCAGCAACCCACTGGTATCGTCACCCAGTCTAGATAATTGAACGTTCATCAATACTCTTTGTGTTCTGCATGTTAACCAGTTGTTTATCCAATTTGTGACATGTCTATGGATGTCTACTTTAGTTAGTTTCTCTATCAATGCTCAATGAGGCATCATATCAAAAGCCTTACCGAATTCAATAAACACAACATCACAGGGGATACAGTACTATAGTCTAACAGGGCACTTATATTTCCACAGAAACACATGAAGTTAGATAGACAATTTCTGCCTTGTTTGAAACCATGCTGCTCTACATCATTTATATTTAAGACAGGAGTGATTACGTTTTTAATACAACTTTCTAATATTTTACAGACAAGAGAGAGGTGAGACTAATGGGTCTATAGTTCTCCCGGTTTGTTCTAAGGCCTTTTTTTCATGAATTGGGATAACATGTAGTTTTCCATTCAGCTGGTACAAAATTATTGGATATACAACCCTGGAAAATAAGTTTTAATGGATATGCTAAGCAATCAGCTAGCAAATGTAGCACATGACCAGTAATGTTATCAGGACCTGGGATGTTTTGCCCTTTTTTGGCCAATAGCTTAGTAAGTATCTCATCAGCTGTAAAGGTGGGGTGATTTACCTCATTCTGTATATTTGAAAATGTGGTTTGTTGTTGTGGATATATGAAGTGGAGGTGGCAGTGGCCAGTTTTCTCAGTGGATGCTGAGTACACAAGCAGCCTAGAGAAGGAAGAGGAGGTGGGGTCTTAATTGTTGGAGGACGCGTGGTCTGCATGGCTGGCAATGGCATTTACGCTGTCTTAAGGAGTCCTGGTTTCTCAGTCTGGATGCATGCAGAGATGTGGTAGTCTCCTAAAATATTGGTGAATGTGGAGGACAGAAGCAGGCCAGAGGAAGAGAGGAAGTGGTACCTTGTTTGCTAGAGTATGCATGGTCGGCAATGGCATTTATGCTGGTTCAAGAGTTTGGATTTTTCAGTCTGAATGCGTGCAGTGGAGGTGGTGGTGGCAGTAACCAATGTTATTATTGGCAGACTTGTCATTTAATGATGTAGTGTTCACAGATTTTATAGTTTGTAGACATGACATAGAAGAGGGCAGAGAGAGGTAATTAGACAGATATATGGAACAGCAGCAAAAATTGAGAAAAATATGACAGGAAAAACAAAACTGAATCATAAAGGAAAGGATTTAACTGATGAGGATGAAACGATGGACAGAATACATTTTCTTCTTACGCGTCGATCGCCCTCGTCAAGGAAGCAGCCCTCACAGTCTTAAAGACTGGTGTTGTCTCCACATAGGAATTCTTTCTCCATCCATGCTTCATCTACCAGTGCTCATAATATCATGCTCTTTAGGTTTATCTTCACCACCACTGTCACCTTCATGTGGTAGGAATGCAGACATGACTGTGTTGCACGCAATATGTCCCACATTCATCTTAATAAATGTTAACATGCCGACATTTCTAGGGGACATATTGTATGTCTATCTCGCACAAAGATCCATTCAAAATTGATACCTTTTCAATACTGACACTTGAGAGTGGACAGCTCAGGTATTTGACTGGTATGGAGGGCAGTGCTGGCCAACCCATGACCCTACTACTCCTCCAGTACAGCAAGGGCTCTTCTATGATGGTAAGGTGCCTGGTGTTCACCAACTAGGCACCCAACATTCAGTGCACTGCCTGCATTCCTGCTGCCACATCAGCCTCCTCTTCATCCTTTTCCCCCATGTCTTCAATTCTCACCTGGGGCAAAACATCTCAAACTGGATTTGTGGATGTTTCTTTCATTACCTTGCATGTTTTATCAGCCTGTTTACCTTGTGATGTAGTAGGAACACCCAGGATCTGATCGCTTTCACGTTGTGCCTTACATAACTGTGACCTTAACATCTGTGCCCCGTGTACTCATCTTATTAGCTGATCTTTTCAGTGTTGGACCTGATCACGCCAAACTTCAAGTATTGATGACAGGCCAGGTTTGCATCATGGGTCCATCATGGTGGTAATCCCCAAATCTGCAGAATGCAGGAAATATAGATATTCCAATCAGGCATGGAGCATGTGTTCTATTAAGGCACAGCTTCCAGTATCACCACCTTCCTCCAGCACCTGCTGTACATTCAACAGCGTGTGCCTCAGCACCCATAGAAGTGGGTTGGCCTGACTGATACAGGCAGTGTCCCCAGAGACGCATTTTGACATTTTCGGCTTTTCTAACTGCACAACTGTCAGATCGCCTTCCTCAGACTCTAACTCATGGTCAGTCTTCACACTCTCATTTGGGAATGGAAAATTATCATCAAGATTAGGCTCAGTGCCAGCAGTCACACTGGGACACCAGCAACCTCCTCCCTGACCACTGTGCCTGAGCCAGATGTTTATTAAC
Organism: Neoceratodus forsteri; assembly: GCA_016271365.2. Taxonomy (NCBI): domain Eukaryota; kingdom Metazoa; phylum Chordata; order Ceratodontiformes; family Ceratodontidae; genus Neoceratodus; species Neoceratodus forsteri. The sequence goes on from CM057455.1 coordinate 475,041,392, forward strand.
CTCTTTGACTGCTCCTCTTGTCACCACCTACCCCAGCAGTCACCAGTATGGATGTCCTAGATGGGACAGAGAAATAGTTAGCCACACTAATGCCACTGCCACCAACTACTCTTGTACTGGTGCTACTACCAGCTCCAGAGCACATTGATGAAGGTGCTGCAGACATAGTGTTTTTTTTAGGTGCAACACCCTTTTGCCACACAGAATTTATGCACTTCTTTGCCGCCTCAACAACACCTTTCCCTTTAGTTGAGCATCTCTTCCCAGTCAATCTATGTATTTTATATATTTAGATTTTTATTATTACAGGAAAAAAAATAAAGAAACCCTGCAATAAAACTAGATAGCAGCAGCAGCAGCAGACAATGTCTCATCCGAGAGATTAGCAGTATGTAATCTGAATCTGAAAAGAAGTTTGCTGAGCTAATAGCAGCTACAGTAAAACCACCACAAAAAGTTTTTTATTTTTTTTTATTTTTATTTTTTAACACAATGGGGATTAACAAGGCACACATGACGGAGTAATTCAAAAGTTACTGTAAGTAACACCATCACTTTAAGAACGAAGCAAAATAATCACAACTAATACAAAACCAAACAAACTGACACAATAATTCATGTTGAGAATGTTGCCAGGTCTGCCGGTATCAAGATAGGCTTACACCATAGACATAAACACACTATAATGCCTGAAACACTTATACTAGCTATCTATAGCTCCATAGTATCCATTGTTGTCTATGGTCTGGTTATCTACAGCTCAGCTTCCACCACTACCCTCTGTAGAATATCAGTGGCACTCAATAAAGCATGCTGACTTCTTACTGGAGCAGCACGCCTTACCCTCACATGTGAACTGTATGCGCAAACAGGTTGGCTTCAGCTAAATGGGAGGATTCACTATCAAATCTGCTTGCTAACTAAAAAGGCACTTCTCGGGCTCCTGCCTTCTGGTGTTACAAATTTATTAAACCCATCTTGCAGCTCCCAGCATACATGTAGCTCAGTCAACCAACTTTTCTATGTCCCAAGATGCCGGACTACACAAGGGCAATGGTCATTTGCATATAGAGCACCACTATGGTTTAATGAGCTGCCCAGAGATATCTCTTCCTTACCAAAACTAGGACCATTTAAAGGCACTCTTCGTCAGCATCTTAAAGCTAACAGTTCCTGTGACTGTTTCAACTGACATGACACTATTTTAGCAGTATTGACACATTTTTGTGTACCTACTTCTCCCCATTTCTCTGCGAATTACCACTTTCACCCTAATGGCTATGTTCTATTTCCTGCCTCCTTCCCCAATCCTTCTTTTGCCTCACCCCTCTCACTCTCCACCTTCTTTCCACTGTTTATCTTCACTTATTTGAACTTTTGTTCACCCAACTCTAACAATATCTACCTGACAAAGCACCTTGGGCTGCCTCCTTTTATTAGGTTATTTTTGATTTCCTACCAATTTATAGTTTTAATTTTAGTTGCAATATTAATGTCATATTGTCATTTTAAATACTTTCTTGTCAATATTTTATGTAATACCATCCGGTGTATGTCTGTCACCCTTCCCAGTGATGTGGAACCTTTGTAAAAGAGCTGTTATGTGCTCAAAGGTATTGCAATCTGAGAATGAATAAATAAATAAATGAATAAAATTCAATCAGCCACACAAACCCATACTACAGAAATAAAATGAGAAATAACAGACCGTAGACAAAAATAACAAGCAAGGAAGACTGTGGAAAACAAATCAGACTAGCGCACTCAGTAAAAGAAGATCAAGTCACTGATCTTTATGGGCTGTCTTGCTAGCTAAAACCATTTCCTTCCCCCACACAGCAGTGCTTCACTATGCAAAGCACAATGTACTACAAACTCAATAAAACAGCAAAACCAAAAACAAATTACACTGATTTAGCTACACAGTGCCCTCCAGATCTTTTTGTGAGCAGTCTGGTTCAAAGCAGTATTGATTTTAAACTTTTTTGCTCAGTCAAGCAGAAACACACTTCTGTCCAACTCTGTCTTCTTAAGACTGCACTCAACACAGTCCCCGCATGGCATACAGATCATTTCAGTACCATGTGACTGCCAGTCTCCTAGCACATAGAGAACTTTGCCTATGGGACCCACTTCATTGGCAAAGATTTTAAATTTGTGATTCATAGTTATTCCTGTATTGCAAAATAGAGCTTCACAAGGCAGACTAACTTAGTGAATTGTGGCAAATTTGCAAATTGATTTGCAAAGAGAAACTATACAACTTTGCATACCTCTATAGTGCATGTGGGTAAAGACTTTTAGATGTAAAAAGGTCATAAACCTTTTACTTCTCTCTTAGAACATAAAAGTCCAGAGAAGGTACCAGCTAGGATGCTAACAGCAGATGGCAGGCTTAAAGAGCAGCTCAAGACTGCAACTGGCATTTTCTTATTTTATATAAAAGCAAATTAATGTTTTCAAAAATTGTAACAGTGGACCAAACATCGGAACCACAGCACTACAACCAGATATAAATTTTGACTTGAAAAAAATTTCTGATCATCCTGTCAACATCAGCTGAGGAGTTTGCTGTCCTGTGCACTGTAGCAAGATGTGGCCGCAGCTAGTGGATCACCAGTCACTAGACAATAATCCACAACCAAAATGAACCCAGGTACAGAAAGTTTTAAACCGACAGCAACGAAAGAAGATGTAGATGAAATTAAAATAATGCTCAAAGGTCTGCAAATGGGTGTGACACAAATTAAAAACACTGTGGTATCTTTAGCCAGTAACACTGAAGAGCTTTCTTCAAGAATTAATATTAACGAATGTAAAATTAGTGAACTAACAAATTCAATGGATTACTTTGAGCAACTGGTACAAAAACAAAGCTCTCAAATTGCTTATTTAATTAACAGAGCTGATGACCTCGAGAACAGAGGTCACTGAAATAATATTCATATTTTGGGGGTACCTGAGGGTTTGGAAGGGCCAAACATGATTGTTTTTTATAGAAGATGCTGCCAGAGGTTTTACGTCATCAGTGACCCTGGCCTCTAGAAATTGAAAGGGCTCACAGAACTCTAGAGCCAAAAAATAAAAATGGGAGGCCCAGACCAATTATAGCTTACTTTTTGAGGTACTCTGCTGAGGAGGAAATACTGATGTTGGCAAGAAGGAAAGGGAATCTTGAGTGGAGGGGGGAATGGATCACTTTTTATCAGAACTTCTCCACAGAAATTAAGGAAATCCTTTTATGAGGTTAAGCAACAGTTACAGAAGTATGATGTGCCATATTATTTCAAATACCCTACATCCCTAATGATACAACAAGATGAGGGCAAGAGTGTTAAATATGACAGTGTTGGGGAGGCTTGGTCATTTGTGCAAAAGTACCAGAACTCAAAGGCATTTATTAAAAAAACTGCTAGAGCTAACTACCACTCAAATTCAAAACTAGAGCGTGAGGCTCCCAAGCCATTTTGCACTCCAGAAGACCCACGTGCACTCATTGAAAAGCCTTTAGATCATGACCTACCACAGCATTCTAAAATATCTCCCGACATGGATACTTCTACACCTCACAGATATGCAGCAGCTGTAAACCTTCAGATTCCACCCCCTCCTCACACACATGGAATAAATCATAAATCCAGAGCATCTTCTTGTCACTCCAACATTCCCAGACTGGCCTCAGAACTCAATCCAAGAAAACGAGGTGGAAGTAGGGACAGTGTGCAGTCTTCTTCCTCCAGGCTTTCTCCAGATTTGGACAGGAACATGCGTGATGACATCACCCAAATGGAGTCCTCCTCTATTTACAACACCCCTACCTCACATCAATCCATAGGAACTGCATTTAAAGAAAAGTTCTTGTTCTAAACTGAGACTTCCAGTGGAGACACATATCCAAGCATGTTCTGTTCTTCCGGTATGATTGTGGGCTCCTTTGTTTAAGTTGGTGAATAATTTCATCAAAGGACTATTCTCTACCTTGTGACAGATGGATTACAAAACGCTGCATGAGGTTTGTAATCTTTATTTACTAACTCTGGGCTTACTGGTCATCAAGCCTAGGGACAGAGACAGTTTTGTGTGCTCTTTTTGTGCTTTGTTAGCGACCTGCTTAATTATTTAATAGCATGAGGTGTGAATTCGTGGTGTGGCTGATTTTAAGCTGAACAGCAAGAGCAATGAATGTTTTTTTAAAATTTAAAAAAAGGGGGGCACCCTGGGGACTCGCTATGTCTCCCCCCAGTCCCTGTGGTTTTACTCTGTGTTGTGTGTTGGTTCTAAGAATACTATTGGTGCTAGATGCCCTGGTGAGGAACACAAAAAAGAAAATATATATATAAAATTTAAGTTTTAAATGCATAAAAAGAGGTTAGAGTCTGTCTTAAAACTGCTGCTCAGTGGTTCTCCCTGGGAAATAAGCAGAAGATAATTAGCCTCTCCTAAATTCACCTGTACAATTAGGCATAGCTATGTTTACCTGACTGAAGCTGTATTAATAAACACATCTAAGTCTGCCGAGGCTTATGATGACTATGAGCACCCTACTGATAGGTGGTATGAATGCTATTACTGCTTTTATTACCCAGATGATATTTATTACTAGGCTTATGAAGGTTAACACCCTTGTCTGATCACTTCTCCCCCCTCCCACTTGTTTACTGTCTCTCCCCCTTGCACGTCTTTCCCCTCCGAGATATGTTTTATCTACTGCACTGTGTTTCTTCTCCCCTCTTTGTGGGTCTTAAGGGTCCCTGCATTCATTCACTAATCTAGATGTTGACAAAGCACCAAATTATACCACATGTGATGGTCCTCCGAGTTTTAGCAATTTGACTCAAACCAGATATTTTCTGCTAGCTGGATTGCACTGGTGTCTTAGTTCTGCTAGCTTTTATGCCGACAGTACCTTACCTGCCTTGGACAATTTTTAGTTTGGTGGACTATAGGTCTGCAGTAACTCACATCCTACTGCATCTGGTTTGTTTGAGTGTATTCATACTGTTTTTATGTTTGCTTGCATGCATGTGCAAGAAACATAGTGCCATCATATAAGTTTTGGCAGGTGTGGCATTCTGTCTTCCAGTGCACGCATTCTGTTTGCAGGTGCGGCCATAGTTCACCAATGAATGTTGCAGCTGTCTATGACAACAGTTGAAATGCAGTGGCATACACTTGAAAGGGAAAAACTGCTTCAATGAGCGGTGGTAACGTGGTGTTGATTAGCATATTGCCGGCAATCCTGCCTTTCAGATAGCGGAGCAGAGCATAATTCGTCACTGTTCCATCCCCCGTCCTGCAATATCGTGGAGGAGTATCCTGCGTTTCCTCTTATGCCCCGTCCTGCAGTATGGTGGAGGAGTAGCGTGTGTTTCCTCTTGCAGAGTGCAACTGAGCAGCAGCTCCTTCTCAACTTTTATTCATTTTGGGATTGCACTGGTAAGATTCTTACTGAAAATTTAAAAACAAAACATAGCCAATTCTAGGGCACAGAGGGAGAAGAGAACTGGCAGTCAGGTGAGGGGCCAAAAGGAAAAGGCAAAAAAAAAAAGATGCCCCTTGGTCGGAAATCCTCCTGCCATACCTGCCCCATCATAATTAAAGGATACCTAAACAACATTTTGGCAACAAACTATTCAAAAATCTGACCTCAAAGAGGGCTAAAGGAAAGGCTGCTGAATTCGTTAATGCTAAAACTACATTTATATAAGTTACCTAAATGTGGTTCCAAAGCATTTAACAAATGTAAAATCAGCCTTCCAATTTCAAAAAAACTGCCTTACCTGCTTCTTAAAATGGCCACCAAATGTGTTAAGTGATGACATAATCGGAGCCAAAGTCAGAGTGCTATATGGCTCTCTATAGTGCAAACTAGTTCTTTTTTCCCTTTGTATAGAATTGTTTCACCAAAATGGTCAAAACCGTATGCATTATTTAGAGCAATACACATGTTAGGCTATGGTTCTGTTCATTTTGTTTACTTTAACATGCTGAAATTGTGTTTTAATCCAACGTACTTTCTCTTTGGCAAACCACAGTGCAGTACATATCTTGAATAACCTGGTGGTCTAGTGGTTATGGTGGAATCCAGGATGCTACGGGGGGAGGGGGGGTGCTGGGAGTGTGTGCATACTTGATATGCACTTTTAACATTTTTATGAAACCTTTATATTTTCTGCTATTATGCTTTTCTAGTATGTTTTTGACTGAAACTACAAATGGAATCCATATTTTTGAATGTAAACATTTGTACAATCAATAAATCAGACTTCTTCAACAAAATGAAATGCAGCAGCAGCAGGTGAGTACTTTACAATGGGAGGGGGGGTTACAGCCGCACCCTTCACCGCCCCATAGATCCACCACTTGTTTGTTGCAAAGTTCTTCTGTAGTCCAATGCCAGAGTTCATACTTTCGTGGAAATCAAAAATATGCTTGTCTTGTCTTCTCGTCTTTATCCATGGGAAATAATAATAAGAAGAATCAGTATTTATATAATGCTTTCATACACATTGTATCCCAAAGTGCTATACAAGCAATGCTAGACTGGTAGTGAAGTGACCGAATGTGTAGTGGCAGCCAATTCACACATTAATACCCACACACAACCTTGGACAATTGCATGAACTAGTTTTATGGGAAGGGGAATGTTGGCCAGGACAACATGGTCAGGTAGTGATCATGGTGCTGGCAGCTCCACATCTTATTTCTCACAGTGATCTGCTCATATTTCTCCCCTTCTGTCTTCCCCCTTCCTTGAATATAGCAGTACCTTGCAGGAGTGGCCTTCTCAGTCCCCCTCTGGTATTCATTCTCACTACTTCTCCCCACACCAAAAACTGGTGAGCTCATCACCCTTGTGCATCATGAATGTAGGCAGTACAGTCCCCAGGTTTTTTGATATATCAAAAATAAACAAATCTTTCCAGTAAGTCAGGCTGATAACAGCAGGGGACAAGGGGGATTATAGGCTTTCCTATCCTTAAAAGATCAAAGCTACCTTTGATTAGGCACTATTAAATGATGGGTATGTACATCATTAGGCATGTCATTTAATAGTGCCTAATTATAGGTGGATTAGATCTTATATGGGTAGGAATGCCTATGTTTGTGCCCTGCTGCTATCAGCCTGGCTTACCAGAAGATCATGTTTATTATTAATATGTAAAAATGACATGGGCAACTGTATTAACTGCATTCATAATGCAGAAGAGTAGTGAGCTCACCAGTTTTTGGTGTGGGGAGCAGGAGAGTAATGAATGCCAGAGAGGGACTGAAGAGGCCATTCCAGCAGGGTACAGCTATATTCAGGTTAGGGGAAGACAGAAAGAGGGATGTTTAGCAGATCATTGTGAGATCTGAAATGTAGGGCTGCCAGCACCATGATCACTACATGACTGTGAATGAGAGTAGCCAGCGATGACAAATACTCAGTGGCAGGGCTGCACTTAAAGTGTTACTTGAATTCAGTGTAGGGAGATTACCCTCAGGTTGGGGGGGGGGTGTTGACATTTGTTAGGATAGTATTGAGGGAGCTGCATGTAGATCATTCAGGATTTAGAAGGGTGGTAGCCAACCAGCTCACATTGTGGAGTAGGGCACTAAAAAGTACTGGAGAAGATTTGCAGGGAACTGTCCTACGGGGTTCTGCAGATAAAGGAGTAGACTGACACTGGAAGTCTGGTGGATTCTCTCAAGGCATTAGTATGCCTCTCCTGCTAATAATATCGTTATCCATGGTAAGTACAGCCCTTATGAGGGCATGAACAGCAGTTTTTCTGGTGCGTTCTGAGGCTTATTGCTTGGCCCTCCACGAAGACCCAATTGCTGGTTAATGAGGAGGGACAAAAACACAACAGAGAAACTGTACATACTGCCTTCACTATGCAGAATGGTGGTGATCCACTCAATGTTTACTCTGGGAGCAGAAGTCAAACATTGAAAAAGTGGACTTAAGTGTGATTTGGGAGGTATTTTTTTAACAGTGCCAGCTGATGATCCGTATCAGTGTAGGTATGCACAACTCTCTGAGATATACGATTACAGTCTGAGGTGTAATAATTCTCTTCATGAAACTGCAAGCTCATATGCAGCCCCAGGCAGTACTAAGGACATGGTATGGATGGCGGGGTGTTCAACAGAAGCCAGGCTAGGTGCAGGGGGTTCATTTGGAAAAAGAATACAAGAGAAGCTTTTTTGTGGATTAACAAGAATGCATAAGCTTTGGAATTGGACCAGACTGGTACTTCGCCGTGTGACCCTGAGCAAGTCACTTAACTTCCTTGTGCTGCCAGGCCACATCTGTGAACAAGGTTTCAGCATAGTGTGTCTCTCCTGGTTAACAAAAAAATTGCAGGGCATCACATAACCACTAGATCATCAGGTATTTGAAGCGCTGTACTGTTCTGCAGTTTGCCAAAGAGAAAATCTGCTAGATTGCAAAACATTTTCAGCAAGTTAAAGTAAATAAAATGAACAAAATCATAGCCTAACATGTGTACTGATCAAGATAATCCACATGTTAACACATGGTGTTGATGATTCTGGTAAAACATTTCAAAACAAAGAGGGAAAGAAGAACTAGTCAGCCTATAGGAATCTATATTGGTCTCTGGCTCTGGCTCCGATGATGTCATCATGACTCATCACTTAACACAATTGGCAGACATCTTAGGGAGAAGGCAAGGCTGTTTTTGTAAACGAAAGGCTGATGTTTACATTTTTCAAAAGCTATGAAACTTCATTTATGCTACTTACATAAATGTATTTTTAGCATAAAAGTAAACAGTAACCTTTACTTTACCTCGCAATGAAGCCAGATTTTGGAGTTTGCAGTTTTAAAAAACTGCTTGTTTAGGTATCCTTTAAATTATAACCAGTTCAAAATGCTGTAATAAATCAATGTTCCTAGTTCCTACTGTATTATTTCTTTTTTTTTCAATTCAACAATGCAGCAGGCACCTGTGGCAACTTCGCACACTGCACAATAGAAGACTGATCATCTGGGTGCTGTAGATCAGCTGTGAGCCCATCAAGGTTGTCCATGTGATCTGTGAACAAAATAGTCAACTAGTGCGACCAACATGGAGCAGTTTTGTTTCTGTACTATGGGACAGCACACGGACGATGGCTTTGGGGCATACTGAGTGAATACTAGACATAACGGACAGTTCTCCTGTTGAGATTGTGCCACAACATCCCCATGGCATAATATATTTTATGGTGATCAGCTAAACGTTATTGTGGCTATTTATGCAGATGGGAGCTGACTAATGGTGGCGCACATTTAATAATTTGACCAGTTCTGAGGCCTTGCCATAGTCGAGTGAATTTATGCCTCATCTACCTGCAGAGTACACACAGGCCAGGACAGCAAAACTGGTGTTTAACTTTGGCCCTCAGACAGAGGATTCCTTACACACACACACTTTAAAGTTGGACCTGAACTACACTGAAGTCCAATCTCCCAACCCCCCCGCAACATCAAACCTGGGACTTAATGCAGCTACTAAACTGAATGCAGTAAATTACGTTTCTGTTACATGAAAAAGTTCCACTCAAGCCGAGGGAGTCTGCATCTCACACTGACCTGTGGAAGAGTTGAATTAATCATTCCCCTTCCCCCCAACATTTAAAGTGGACATGAAACAGGATTGGCATGCAGTGTTACCACAATAATTGTAAAACTCTAAATAAAGATTATATTTTACATCAATGAGTCTCTAGTCCTTACTCTTTTGTGCTGATTTTCATTTTTTACTGATGCATTTGATTCACTGTTAGTGAAGATTCTTTTACAGCCTCATGAACTTCTCAGTGTAATTTGTGTTCTACCCTGATGTCTATGTTTGAGCCAGATGTACGCTATTCTGCTAACTCAAATTTAAGAAAAGGTAAACAGAATAGACATGTTTGCATTTCAAGTAAAGCAGATTTCTGGTGCTTCATGTCTTGCAACTCATTTTATAGTCCTTTTCTGTCAACATAACACAACTATCCATTTTAAAAATATAAAAGTTAGCCCGGAAACTCCATCCAGCGTCCACCTGCTTCTCTTTTATCGCTGAGTTTTATACAAACCAATTGCACTCATTGGGCCAGATATTTAAAACTTTGCCCCAGGGCTAAATTAACACTGCCCAGCAGGCAAACTTAGCCCGGAGCACAAAGCAAGCTATATTCAAAAGGAATAGCCCGGGGTAAACAACTTCTGAATACAGCATGGGAATGAGGCCAGGCAAACTGGGCTAGGAGTGCAGGGCAAACTTAGCCCTGGAATAAGACAGCTCTGAATATAGGAATCAGGAAGTGCAAACCACAACAGCAACACAGTGCACAGCGACATGAAGGTAGGTAGAGGTGAACTATGTGGCCAGTGTGTGTGCCAGCAAATGTGTGGACCCAGTACAGCTGCAGGCAGCAGTGCTTATGAAAGTACAGTGTTCAAAACGGTATAATATTCCATGAACTGTTTGCGCAGAGCTATCACGTTTGCGTGGGTTTAGCGCAGGGCTAAACCGTTAGCCTGGTGCAAACACGTTTGCCCGGCGCTAAACTTTGCCATATTCAAAAGTGACATGCAAATTAGTCTCTGGGCAAACTTCCAGATTAGCATCTCATTATGCCCTGATTTGCATGCAGTTTGCCCAGCATTACTGCAGGGTCCCACAGCTCCATCTGTAGGTCAGTTTGGAAGTACAGGAGCTGGCCAGGTCTGACATCAGCTCCACCTGTAGGTCAGTCTGGCAGTGCATGATGATAGCTGTAGGCTACATGTAAACAGTACAGCATAGCATAGAATATTTTACCCCAGGGAACAACACAGCATAGGCACAGATGGTGGTGGTGCTGCATGCAACTGTCACACTGTAGGTCATGCTACAGTACACAGCAGACACTACAGTAGCAAGGAGACCAATAGTGTGTGGATACAGCACTGCCTATTGTGTGTAGGGCAGTGCTGATGACTGCACTATACACAGTGACAGGACCAACATGCAGGTGTTTACTGACAGTGGACATTACTGTTACGCGGTTGTGTGACCCACAGATGCTGCACACCTCTGGCATGGGATGCTCACAGCGACATATACATGTCCAGCTTTGTGTGCTGTGGCAGTTGTACAGCTGTAAGGTATGTGGCTGGGGGGGGCATATGTTATCAGAAAGGCACACTGGTGTTGGGGTATTCCCAATACTGGCCCATGTGCAGTGCGTGATGTGTCTCAGCCTTGTGGCCACATCTGGTCTGTGGCACAGCCTAGTCACCCGTACACTCTCCCCTCAATATCCTCCATGCCCACAGTGCTGCATGTGTGTGCTGGCATTTGTTGGTGTCCAAAGAAGAGTGGTCCTCAGGTGTGTGCTGTATGGCCACACTGCCATGCTGTCCACTGGTGGCAGGGTCACCACTTACTGCCTGGCATGGCTGGGACTGGTGGCAGATGATGGCATCATTGTGATGCCATCAGTGAGCAGCATGTTTCCTCTATGTCTGACTTTGTCTATGTGTCATATGTATTTTTTAGGGTCACGCAAAGCCGCACAAAAGTGTGCAAATACCACCAAAGCCATAATGTCACACAAAGCTGATTGCCCAGGGTTAAGACTACCTTTTCCTGGGCGGTAATGTGCACTGTGCTAAGTGTCACACTAAGTCGCACAAAACCACTTTGTGTGGCACTGAATATAGCATTGCACCTGTATTCATGTACACACACCCTCAGTTTGCCCCTTGCATACATTATGATTTTGCCCGGCGCTAATGCAGTTTGCATGCGCTATTTGGCGTTTTGAATATAGCAAACCTGCGCTAATCCCACGCTAAACCTGCACAAACTGTTTTTGCCCAGTGCAAACTTTTGAATATCTGGCCCATTGTATCATAAGCAAATGGATTTTCTTTTTAACTGAACGCTGCTCCTTCTATGACATTAAAAAAACAAACTTTCATTTTCATACCTTTCCTCCGGACAATTGTGCTACACTGAAACGTGGTAAGCAGCTAATTCTAATAATCAAGTACATGTGCCAATATTGCTATGACATTATGTTTAATGTATTTTATGCATTTTTACTATTTTTTTTAATTATTATTATTATTATTATTATTATTTCTGTATGCTTTTCTTTCCCCATTTTCTGTTTCGGCTATGTTGCTGACCTCGAGCAATTACTTCTAAGAGTGACAACAATCCTTGAGGCTCACACATCAGCTGTTCACTCTCATCTCTTAACTACTGAATCATTTAGTTTCTTTGCCATTCACTGTCAACCCATCCTAGTTCAAAAAACACAAAGAAGTACTGTTATTATTTTTTACAAAAATAAAATGTATTTCAATTTAAGCTAATAATAAAAACATTGCATGTACTCTGAAAGGGAACTTGTCAGTTTGAATCTGTATTTGCTTTATCTCTTTGCTAGCAAAAGTACAACACACTAAGAATGAACCAGACAGTAACAAATGATATAACACAGGTCATTTCAGCATTATACCCTGCTACTGTACCAAGATAAAGAAAGTGAAAGATTTCTACAAACATGGCTTGAACCACCATGAACTGATACCACCACACAGCACATGACAGCAAGACAGAATGATAAAGAGAATGTATAATAGAAAGAAAATGTGTATTGTGCTGATATTTGAACCTGATAAGAACAGAACCTGATAAAGACAGCACAATAATGGCTGTACTGAATTTACTTAGAAGTAGTCTTTTGCAAATACAGTGTTGTGAAAACTGTAATGCTAGCTCGCATGCCACGGACTCGAACCCAAGGCTCCACCACCTGCTCAAAACAACAACAATAACAAAAATTGGACACAATATTGAATCAGAAATATATTGCTTTATACAGCATGTTTGAATTGCGAACTACATGTCAATATCCTAAACAGTACATAAATAGTACACAAAACATACCACTCATTTACTGGCTGCACTTCCTGATTAGGTCTAAGGGACTGCCTGTAGGAGAGTGAGTGCTCTGTTTTCTGTGGTAGTATGCCTGAAGTTATGGGGGGAAGGTTCATACACATAAGGCTGGATATTTGTTACAATCCTTGGGTAATTGTAATCACTGTCATCTGAATCTTCTGAATACTGATTAACATCCTCTTTGAACTCTTCCATTCCTACTGTCATCATGTATCGCATGCATTCACAAGGCTTGTTGAGGGAGTGTGTAATGTCCAAGATTTAGCTTGGCTCGCTGTAAATGAAAAGGAGAAACTGGATCGGCGATGGCGATCAGGGGATCAATTAAGCACATTTTACTTCATAATGAAAAAAAATCTACAACCACTAAAAACATACAATAGGTATTTCAACAGCCAAATACCACCTGTACAACATGGACATACAGTGTAAATAAGCGTTTCCTTTCCCAGCTCCTTTAAAGAGACACTGTCAACCTGTAATTTTTAGTACAATATTCTATCAGGGTATGTGGGCATGTTTAATAGAAAACCTGAATTGTTTCAGTCAGTGACTCTCTGGTGTCATTGTATAGTCGCTGTTACTGCTTACTTAGTGTGGTATTTCTCACTATGGTTTGTTTATAAATCCACTTCACCAGCCGCTTGCCCATAAAACAAGAAACACACACATTCCTTGTCAGAGCTATTGCATTGCACTTGATCTGCTGGTGCACAATAGCTGCAGAGGGGAGGTGTAGAAAATGGGGATATAGGGTGAAGTGCAAAAAGTCTGCTACTTTAATAGAAGTGCTAAGGTGTCACAGCTGGAGGGATGGGAAGAGAAAATTAGGGGAAGCAGTCACAGCTACTGTCAGCAGAGAAGTGCATCCTCAGCCGGGATTTGAACAGCCAGAGATACCTGCCTTACATTCAGATATTTCTGGGAGCTTTGCTATGTGGGTAATACTACTGTATGTCATATTGTTTCTAAAGAATGAAAAAGACCATCTTACCATCACCTGTTCCTATGAACCAAGTAACGCCCCCATAATTGAACTCCTTCATACCACAAATAAACTAAACATCCCAGCTACCTCCACTGATTGTTTCAAAGCAGACTGCATAACTGTGCCAAACAATTAGAATCAGAATAACACATTTTCTTTCTGAACATGCAATGTGACTTATAAAAGCAGCATGCATCAGTTTTGCAAAAGTCCACTTATGACTAAAACATTAGAAAAATTATCTCTGCATTCCTAAGAGCTGCACATTTTATTAAGTCATTTTTTAAACAATACATTTTGTTGTAAAGCTCCGTCTATAAAGAAATTCAACCATCCAGACACAAATCAAGCATTTTCAGAAATGTATCTCCTTCTTGACAAGAAACCAATGTATAGGTACAATTATGCCCATGTGTTATAGGAGCTAACTAGAAAATGCCATAAATAAGATGGCACAAATACATTGACCACAATACAGGAGTGAAGCTATGGACTATTGAACAACTGGATCGGAGCTGAGAGACGTTTTGATCTCAAGGTATATCAGAGGGGAAAAAAACACAGAAACTCTAAAACTACCCTAAAGATCACAAGGTACTGAGACAGCAGTCACAAATTAGGTAGTAGGAATAATGGACTTTAGGAAACATTGTGAGTTATCCAATATCTTTATACCTAATGTTAATATTTCTCCCACTATGTATTTTCTTGTCTATACTGTGTAAACTGTTCTTCTATGTTCTCCCCTCCCCCAGGACACATCTGTAATCGAGCAGTACTCTGCTCTGTATGCCTTCCTGGTAAAATGCTTAAATAAATAAATAACTGCAAACCTTTGATTCTTAGGGAGGCAAGAATCCATTGCTTTTTTAACACTTTAATTGCAAATCCTGTTTTCCCTTTCCCCTGCAGCAGTGAATGTTTTTCATGCCATATGATGCTTAACATTAGATAGCACAGAAAGCAGTGCTGTGCCACTACAGGCTGTCCTCTCCTTGTAATCTTCATTAGACAGTTACTTGTAAAATGAATTAGATGAATTGGTCCTGTGAAGACTGTAAACTGCTTTCTCTTGCAGACTGACAGTCTGAGTGCTGTAACTTGCAAATCCTTACCTTCACCTCTACCACTGTCTTTCGAAGTGGCCTTAAGGTATGTTTTTTTAGGATATCTGATTAGCACTGGGTCTTGAAAATGTAGAAATCTGGAAATGTTCATGTTGTCTTACTTGTGTTTGAAAAGTAGCATGCAGTCATCTTAACTATTTAAAAAACATACTGTTTCTAAGTAAAATAGAAAACAAAATGTTGTACCAAGTAACAAACATTGCTGGTTTTCATTGCACATGAACGCACAGAAACTCGTAAAGTGCACATTGACGTTCAAGAAGAAAATCCTGCTATTGCACTGTAGATAGTTGCATAACATGTGTATATTGACTGAGTGAGAGATAGTTGTACAGAGATCCGTGATTAATATATGCTGTTAAAATGTTGACAGTTCAAAGTACAGACTTCAATGATATATATATATATATATATATATATTATATTTATATTTGCTTGCGCGCATGTAAGAAACATTATGTGGCAGCTTAGGAGAGAAGCGGGTTGTGGAGTATGGCACTGTGGCAGCCAACGGCGGCACGGCATTTGGGGGCTTGGCACTGGTGGACCAATGCAGGCACACTGTGCTGATGACATTGGTTTCCAAAAGTGCCACCAAGTTGAAATGATTTCGCAGCTGCAATCAGGGGCTGCCTAGTCATTGCCGCGTCAGCCATTCCGCTGCAATGAGGGAGTGATCCTTCATTGCAGAGCGGTACCTTGCCTGGGGTAACATTCCCCTAAATATGGCAGCGGTTTATGCCCCCGCCTCACAGCCCAGTGAAAGCCAAATGACTGGGGTGCCCAATCCCCCTGTCGGCATGCCCCTGACCCAGTTAATTTGCTGACTGGGAAGCCCATTCCCTGTCTTTCATAATGTAACCCCCTTCCCCATTTGTTGTGTTCCAAGGAGGTGCCCAATCCCCCTTGGCATCGTGCCCCCCAAAAAAGTTGTTCTTTGCCGATGGGGGGGACCAATCCCCGTCGGCTTATTTTTCCCCACCCCAAAAAAGGCAGGTGGCACACTGAGGGCCCACCCCAGTGTGCTGAAAGCAAGCCTAAAAAAAATCTTTCTGAGATGTCTTTTTTTTTTTTCTCCCTGAAAGAAAGGAAATGGTCCCACACAAGTCGGGTCCCTTCCCCCAACCCACACCCACCCACTGCACACCCTACCTCCTCACGCCCCCCTCTCCCCATACTTAGCTCCGGGGCCTGGCACGATGAACTTCGGTGGACTGGGAACATGTCTGCACTCTTCAAAGCTGACCATGAACTGAAGAAATGCCGGTAAACTGTATAATGGCATAAATAGGGGGTTTTCAACTTTGATGCATATCTCAGGCATTTTGGGGAATTTTGGCACCATATGTTCAACATGGGGTTATTGGGACCCCTCCTCATGAATTCAGCTACTGACATGGTGTTATTCAGTCCTTAAAGGTGATTTCGCGGTCAGAGCGCGGAATCACCTTTCAGGACCGATTAATGAAATGACAGTGCTAGTGTTCTTGAGGTGGGCTCTCAAAAAGTCAATGTTGAAAATTTGGTGAAAAAAAAAATGACTGGTTTATGAACATGTGTTGCGCAGTTTCCATGCATGCTTGTAACTTCACAAATCTGTAATATTTTCACTCCAGATTTTTAACATTGGCATTTTTCCACACCTCCTTATGAACACTATAGCTGTCATTTTTCACATCCTGACCAAAATGTGTTTTTGTATTTCTGGTGCAGGATAGTGTGGTTGCTGTGGGAAATCAGTGTTCTTGACACATTAAAAAAATAACAGTGACACTGTTCATGAGCAGAGGTCTTAAAACGCCTACGTTGAAAATTTGGTGATGAAAGTCCATAAAATGACTGTGTTACGTGCATGCGTTGTGCAGTTTCCACGTATGATCGAAAGTCCGAGCATTTTTAATATTCCCATTACAGATTTTCAACATTGCCATCTCTTCACACCTTCTTATGGATGGTACAGCTGTCATTCTTCACATCCTGCCCGATCTGTGTTTTCATACATCTGGCGCAGAATGGCATGGTCGCTGTTGGAACTCAAAGTTCGGGACACATTAACAAAATCATACTGCCACTCTTCTTGAGAAGAGGTCCCAAATGCTTTCACAAGGTGGGGTCACAAAAAGGCCATGTTGAAAATTTGTAGTGCAAATACCAACAAACGCCCGGGGTGTTAGGGTTTCTAACCACAACGTCCCACCCTGTACAGACTGACAGGCATCAGGGTGTGCGTTTGGATTGCAAACTGTAATGCTCATGCCATCCCACCCCCCCCCCAGCCAGTGACTGGCATTGAGGTGTACCTTGGACTCTTAGGCCCCAGAGTTCACCCCATGCTCCTGTACTGCACCCATTTCAGTGTATGTCCTTATGAAATGGAGTGACTGTAAAGCCAAACACCCCAAGGCACACCTCAACATGTGTCGGTGTCTGCAGAACAGGGTGAGGTGACATGGCATGAACGTCATGGGCAATGACCCAAACACATACCCCAATGCCTGTCTGTCTCTGCAGGATGGAGGTGAGGTTGGGGTGAAGTTCAATACTTCATTGCCATTCCTATTCTGCATCTGTCTAACGCCTGCATTTCCAATTTTAATATCAGCAAGCAAACATTCGGCATTGACAAATGCTTGTTGACAATTACAATATACAAGTGTAGTGAACTTAATATTTAATGCTTTTGTCTTGTTAAATTTACATAGAGTAATACTCCATTTCAGTGACTTCTCCTTCCCCATCCATCTCCCCTTAGTTATTGAACCCCAGCAACTGCACATCTGTTGTTTTCTTATATGTCTGGTTAACTGTTTGTGATACTATAGCTGTTATTACTGTATTTACAACTAATATTTATTTTTTATTTTTTTCTATAGTATTTATTTAGGTAAGACTGTTTCAGTTCTATAGAATAAGTTTATAATTGCTTGTTTAAATAACCTGGTGAATTGTGGAACTGTTGTACCTGTGTATATTATTCTTTGTCTAACTTGAGATGGGAGAAAAAGGGAACATTATCAGACTATAGAAAAAATAAGAGGCTTTGAGTTAAGACAGTTCTTCTGCCACTCAATTTCCCAGTGCTTCCCTGTACATTATTGCTAAGTGTCATTATTATACTTTTTTAGTTGGTGGATAAGCGTACGGACAAATATATATATTTATGCAATAGGTGTGAGACTAAAAGCCATTGAATAAATCCATTTATTTCCACACATGTGGAATAAATCTAACCACCCTAGATTTATCCCACATATGTGGGATAAATGCAAACTGTCAATCAAAGCTTTTTTGTTCACTTTTTTGACAAACAAATGTGAATAACTTTAAAACGAAAAATGATAGCATAGTACTGTGAGCATGAAAAATGTTCTGGACAAAAATATCTACAAAATGAGTGGTGTTTCATTTATAGATACCTTTTAGTTTTTTTTATAATTAGCAAAAAACAGCAAAAAATCCTATTTTCTTTTCACTTTTCAGACAAACAAATGTGAATCATTTTAAAACTAAAAATGATAGCATGGTACTATGAGCACAAAAAATGTTCAGCATGAAAATATCTACAAAATGAGTGGCATTTCATTAATAAACACCTTTTAGTTTTTTTCTATAATTAGCAAAAAACAGCATAAAATTAAATTTTTGTTTCACTTTTTCATCAAACAAATGTGAATAACTTTAAAACAAAAAAGGTAGCATGATACTGTCACCATGACATTTGTTCAGCAAGAAGATCTCTACAAAATGAGTGGTGTTTCATTTAATAGCAACCACCCCGCTAGGAGGACATACACCAGGAAAGTTAACCAAAAGTCCCAGAAAGTCCCAGAAATTACCATTTAAAAAAAGAACATAAACAGTCAAAACCAAATGTTCCCACACTGATAAGAAGCATCCCTATTGCATAAATGAAATATACAATGGTGAGCCGTCAGATAAATGATTTATCTACACTTGTACTGTTTGACCTCGGACACCTCACTCGTGGCTTACGCCACTCGTGAAGTTCCCCGAGGTCAAACAGCTCTGTGTAGATAAATCATTTATCTGACAGCTCACCATTGTATATCCTATATTTATGCAATAGGTGTGAGACTCAAAACCATTGAATAAATCCATTTATTTCCACATATGTGGAATAAATCTAACCACCCTAGATTTATCCCACATATGTGGGATAAATGCAAACTGTCAATCAAAGCTTTTTTGTTCACTTTTTTGACAAACAAATGTGAATAACTTTAAAACGAAAAATGATAGCATAGTACTGTGAGCACGAAAAATGTTCTGGACAAAAATATCTACAAAATGAGTGGTGTTTCATTTATAGATACCTTTTAGTTTTTTTTATAATTAGCAAAAAACAGCAAAAAATCCTATTTTCTTTTCACTTTTCAGACAAACAAATATAAATAACTTTAAAATGAAAATGATAACATGGTACTGTGAGCACGAAAATGTTCAGCATAAAATATCTACAAAATGAGTGGTGTTTCATTCAGAGATACCTTTTAGTTTTTTCAAAATTAGCAAAAAACAGCATAAAATTCAGTTTTCTTTTCACTTTTTCGACAAACAAATGTGAATCACTTTAAAACTAAAAATGATAGCATGGTACTATGAGCACAAAAAATGTTCAGCATGAAAATATCTACAAAATGAGTGGCATTTCATTAATAAACACCTTTTAGTTTTTTTTATAATTAGCAAAAAACAGCATAAAATTAAATTTTTGTTTCACTTTTTCATCAAACAAATGTGAATAACTTTAAAACAAAAAAGGTAGCATGATACTGTCACCATGACATTTGTTCAGCAAGAAGTTCTCTACAAAATGAGTGGTGTTTCATTTAATAGCAACCACCCCGCTAGGCGGACATACACCAGGAAAGTTAACCAAAAGTCCCAGAAAGTCCCAGAAATTGCCATTTAAAAAAGAACATAAACAGTCAAACCAAATGTTCCCACACTGATAAGAAGCATCCTATTGCATAAATGAAATATACAATGGTGAGCTGTCAGATAAATGAGTTATCTACACTTGTACTGTTTGACCTCGGACACCTCACTCGTGGCTTACGCCACTCGTGAAGTTCCCCGAGGTCAAACAGCACTTGTGTAGATAAATCATTTATCTGACAGCGCACCATTGTATATCCCCTATATATGGTATCCCCCTACAATATCTCTTCCTGGAATGTCAAGGGAGTAGGCTCCCCAATTAAGCACAAAATATTATCCATTGCCTTCTTGCATGAAACTCACCTGACATAGTTAGAAGCAGACAAACTCCAAAGGGCCTGGGTGGGACAAGCCAAAAGCTGCTGTTATACATCCAAAAAAAGGGGCACATCAGTTCTCATTAGAAAAAGCATTAACTTTGGTAAACTTGCACATGGGGTGGACAAGGAGGGACAATATCAAATTCTAACAGGGACACTGGATGGGCAAAAAGTTGCATTTTGTAATGTTTATGCTGCTAATGAAAATCGGAGCCCCTTTTTCAACTCTCTTAAGGTTATGTTGGGGGATTTCTCAGGCTATGATCTAGAGGTAGCAGAAGATTTTAATGAGGTTTTAGACCCTGTCATAGACAGATCTTCAGTAAAGCAAATTCAGTTAGTAACTAAAGCAAGGGCCTCTTTTAGGAAAATGTTGGCAGATTTAGGCCTACTGGATGCCTAAAGAATGATCCACCCTCAGGGTACGGACTACTCATTTTTCTCCAATAGATATGTCATACTGTAGGCTAGATTATATATTTGCATCGAACATATTTATTCAATCAATGGTGGATGTGAAATTGATAATATAATTATCTCGGATCATGCTTTGGAAAGTTTTCACATAATAGTAGGAGAAAACAAGGAATAAATGCACTGTTGAAGGCTAAATACTAGTCTGTTAAAGAAAAAGGAATTCACTGAGTGGATTTCAGAACAAACCAAGGAATTCTTTTCTATTAATGATAGTAGGGAAGCGTCACAAACTTGCCTTTGGGAAACTTACAAGGCATGCATTAGGGACAGGATCATCAGCTTCTCATCCAAAAGGAAAACGGAGAGGGAAAAGGTTCTCAAGGAAAACCAACAAGAACTTATCGTCCTATAACATATTTCAAAAACAGCTAAGACTCCACAGCACGACTTGCTTCATAAAATAACTATTCTAAAGGGGAAAATGAATAATATTCTTTCTTTAAAGGCTGAATATGCATTCTTCAGAACCAAGTAAAATTATTGGGAGGCTGGGGAAAAAGCTGGGAAGCTATTAGCCACTAGGCTTAAAAAATACAACATAGCATGATCCCGGGTATCAAGGATATATTGGGAAAAGTAGTTACAAGTAAACAGGATATTAACAGAGAATTTACCAAGTTCTATAGGGATACTTATGCAGGAAAGGGATCAATTGATAATGCAGCGCTAGAACATTTTTTAAAGAAGTTTAACCTCCCCCTAGTAACTGAGGAACATAAGGAGATCCTGGAAAGGGGCATTACTTTTAATGAGGTTCAACTAACAATTCACAATCTACCAGCTGGAAAAGCTCCAGGCCCAGATGGACTCCCAGGAGAGTTTTATAATAAGCTCTCCTGTGTAGTAACACCCTGTATCCATAATATGCTTAATGTGGCATGGAAGGATAAGTCTCTTTCCCCCACCATGAAGGAGGCCTTTTTAACTCTCATACCTAAAAAGGACAAGAACAAGATGGACTGTGCCAGCTACAGACCAATTTCATTAATGAATTCAGATTACAAGATATTGACTAAAATCCTAGCTAGGAGAATATAAATGGTTGTCACATATTTAATATTTAATTTAACAGGTAGGTTTTGTGCTGGGCAGATCTGGGGTAGATAGTATTCGCAGATTGTTGACTTTTATATGGTGGAACAATAAATCTAAAGACTACTTTGTGGCTCTGTCATTGGACATATTAAAAGCATTTGATTCAATAAGCTGGCAATATATGTTCAGGACACTATCCAAATTTGGTTTTGGTGAGAAATTTATTTCATGGGTGGTCCTACTATATGAAACCCCCACTACTAAAGTGATAACAAATGGGGTATTGTCACCTGAGATCCACTTAGCATGTGGGACGAGACAAGGCTGTCCGATGTCTCCTTATTTATTTATCCTGGCATTTAAACCCCTAATTACACCAATCAATGATAATCTAAATATTAAAGGAGTGAAAATAGGATGTACAGAATGTAAATCATTTGTCTTTGCAGATGATCTCCTACTCATTCTAAGCTCACATACTCAATCCTGTTCTGAAATGCAACTGGTCTTGAAAGAATTTGAATTGATTTCAGGCCTAATAATTAACTGGGGGAAACACCCCAAGTTCTGCTTAATAACCTAACAGACCAAGATAGGGAAAATCTAATAAAGAAACTTTTAGTGGACTGATTTAAACCTGTAATTACATACCTAGGATTGTAGATTTCAACAAATATAGGAAAGCTGGCAGAACTCAATTACGATCCAGTATTATTGGATATAGCACTAGATTAAGATAGGTGAGGGAAACTTAATCTATCAATTCAGGGTAAAATCAATGCAATTAAAATGATTCTGGCACTAAAACTTTTTACCTATTTCAGAGCCTCCCCATTGTGCTATCCACTAGTTATTTCAAATGCCTAGAAAGAATGTTTTGGCTATTTGTTTCGGGATCCAGTCCTCCAAGACTGGGGTTATATAAATTGAGACATCCAAAAGAACAAGTGGGATTTGCACTCCCTTGGTGGGAGAAATACCAACTTGTATTCATTTTTAAACAGATAATAAGGCACGTGGTCAGTCCAGACAATGCAGGCCCAAAGCAACCTGTTTGGTTAGATTTGGAAAAGGAACTGCTCAAATCTCATAATCTGACTGATTTTGCATATGTGGCATTACCCCTGCATGTTAAAGGGAACCCGTGCATACTAGGATCAGTAACAGCCCTGAAAAAAGTATTAAACACAGTCAACAAAGTAAAGATTTCCCTTACATGCATGCCCATTTGGAACAACACAGTGATCACGAGAAACAAGAAAGACCTGCTTAATCTAGACTGATTGAAGGCATGGATCAAAAACCTGGGTCAACTAATAGATGAGAAATCTAGTTTAGTTTAGTTTATTGGTCTAGGAATTAATACATTTGATCTACTATCTAGGGTTTTATTATCCTTTACAGAACAGAGAGAGAGAGTTGGGCTGTCAAAATACCAATTCCACTACTATTCAGGGCTTAGAGAGCTTTTAAAAAATAGCTGCATGCCAGAATCCTACAGTTTACCACAAAATGAGGAGTGGGAACAGTTAGTAAAGCTGGGCTCACTCAAAAGATGAGCTAGTATTATTTATAAGATGTTGTCTGCTAACATCAGGTCTTCTTGTTCAACACTCAAGGCCAAGAGTTCCTGGAAAGAGGAGTTTACTATATTGTTCTCTATGGAGGACTGGGAATCCACATGGAGGATGGCTAATACATCTATAAAGGAACTGCAAGGTAGGCACATACAATTTAAAGTATTGCATAGGTTTTATCAAAGTCCTAAGTGGTTCCTTACAATGGGAGTTAAGGGAAATGCTGACTGTTGGAAATGCAATGGTAGAGAAACTGATATGCTACACATGTTTTGGGACTGCACTAAGATAAGGGGACTATGGGTGCAGGTGTTTAAGATATGCAATTTAATCACAGGTGTTGCGACCCCCCCTTCCCCATTAATTTTTATTATGGGAACATCATCAGATTGCCTAGATATGAACAAATTCCAAAAAGTCTGGCTGTGTAATGCCTCAATCAGTGTAAAGAGGCTTATTTTAAAGTATTGGAAAGATAAAGAGTCTCCCTCATTACAAGAATGGTATAATCAGATGGAATTTGTCTCAAGCAATGAAAGAATTCACTATCAGCTGTTAGATACACTGAATAACTATAACAGTGTCTGGTCACCATTTGTTGTTTTTGAGGGACTGTAAGAGTATTAGGCCTTTACTTTCCTAAGAGGTGGGATAATCCCAAGAAAGTTAAATCTGGTTCAGAATCGGTATACTGTGACACATGGTACAATTTATTAGATTACGAATTATAACTGAAATATGTTAGTTAGGATTAGTCTTTTATAAGTGAAGTTATAAGAATGAACTTAAATGAATGTTGTAAGGAACTATATAATCTTATAGATCTGTTCTTGTTTTACAAGTTGTGTTGTATGGATGAAAACCTTAATAAAAACTGTTTTGGTAAAAAAAGGATGCGATATTTCAGACTGAGAATCATGAGTTACTCTTATGCCATAACACACACCTCAAGTAAAGATCACACCATAGCTGACACCTTGTCACATACTCCAATTTGCTATGATTCAAACCAAACTGAAAATGATTTACAGGAAGATACAAATATTTATTATAGTGTATGGAGCCCCCTTGTTACATACCGACAACCATCCTTGTAAAAATGTTATTACACCACAAGAGAAAATTCTAAGAACACGGTTACACCACACTGGTGTAAAAACATTTTGGCAGGTTTTTGGAGTGCACAAGACAGCACTTTGTTGAATGGGAAAACTGCTGTGCACACATCTGACAGTATTCAAACAGTTTGTGAAAGGATGGCAGTGGCAGTTTTTTACCGTTTTGTTTACATATTTATAAATGAGCTCGATACTTTATCCTGTCTCTGCCCCTTATTTCAGGTATTTTGTTGTACTTTTTGAAGGGGTTTCCATACACTATTTAAAATACTAGCTGGAAAACTGCGCCCAACCAACCAGTGCTGCCACCTCTGGGTTCTGATTCTGCAAGACCTCTCGAACTTTGCTCTCAAGGTCTAATGGAATCAGAACCCCTCGTGGCAGCACAAACTGGTTACGCACAGTCACCCAGCTAGTATTCTCTATGTTGATCACATTTGGTAGCCCTTTCCAGCAACTGTGAACAAACTAGATGAGATCAGAGTCAAAGTGGTGGAAGACCCAGTTTGCAGGGATGCTATGAAATTATGCATGGAAACATTTATTGATGAGGGTAAAGGTCAAGAGACTGTGAAACTATTTTGGCTTGAAAGAGGTTCACTCACTGTACTTAATGGGCTATCTATGAAAAGAACCAAGTTTGTAATCTCAGAGATAATGAGAGAAGATATACTGATCAGATTTCATAAAGGGCACCAGGGTATTGTTAAATACCAGGGGTGAACCAAGCAATCAGTGTGGGGGCCTGGACTTAAGCAAACAGCTGGCAGCATTAATTCTGAGATGTGACAGTTGCTCCAAGATGTAAAGAAATCCAGTAGAACTACTGATGTCATCTAAACTACCCGAACAACCATAAAAAACTTAGGGCAGATTTATCTGAGTTAAAGGGGAACCCTTATCTTTTGATAGTGGACTGTAACTCCAGATATAATGAACTGCTAAAACTGATGCCAACAACATCCACTGATGTCATTGTTCATATAAAATCTATTTTTCCAAGACACAGAGTCCCTGAAGATTCTTATAAAGGATGATGGTCCAGTTTTCCAATGGTATTTCTTAAACTTTTGCCAGGATTACGAATTCAAACACATAATCAGAAGATTTAGCTATCTTTAAGATTGTAAAAATCTTTTCCAGAAGTCTAGTGACACCCTATTGTACTTTGCTTGCATACTGAGTTACACCTCTCAGTAACAGATACAGCCCTGCTGAGTTGTTGATGGAGAGAAAACCAAGGACAAATTTGCCTGTTTTTACTTTTTTACTCATCCCTTAAGCTGTTAACCAGATAAGCACATTTTATTTAATATAGCACCTCCTCTTAAAGGCTTGAAGTGCTGTACAAAAATATAATTTCCACTTAACCATGTAAAGTTGTGCAAAAGTGGTAATAAAAATATAGAAGAATGGGTGGGTGGGTGGGTGTAACCAGACTTTTGGACACACAAGGTGTGGGATGCTACATAAACCCTGAGGGCAAAACCCGAGGGGTTTATAAAAGTATCCCATACCAAGGGTTTGTCTAAAATTCTAATTTTACACCCACCCACCCATGTATTATTTTATTTCATTAATGGCCAGCATTTTTTATGTGTGAGAGTGAGAGAGCGACTCACACACACACACACACACACACACACACACACACGCACACTGCCTTTTGTCTCTTTTTAGAAGAGAATTCATTTAGTTTGGTTTTTTATTATTATTGTGTGTGAATGTCTCCACAGCATAGGACATAGTCTCGCATAGATTATTTCCTGGTTAGTTCTTCTGTTCTCCCTGACATCATGGATGCTATCATTCATCCAAGAGTACTGTCAGACCACTCCCCGGTGAGCCTTGATTGCCTGCTATGACCTGTAGCTCGTAAGGACCTTCTCTGGTGCCTTAATACTCAACTTCTGCACATCCCTTCCACTCTAGCTCATATACAGGAGTTCATTTTTGATTTCCTCCTGAATAATAAAGGCTCGTTGGACAGGATTGACACAGTGTGGGCTTCCCTTAAGTGTGCCCTTAGAGGTGAATTTATTCGCCTGGCCACTATTCGATCCCAGAAGACCAAATAAACCTTAAATGCTCTCCTAGGGGAAATTCACTAAATGGAATGTTCCATAACTCGCACCTCTCCAGATTCTGATTGGGCACACTTACATTGCCTGCAGTCTCAATACACAGATACCATGGCCCAAAAGGAAGAGCTTGCCCTCCAATGAACAAAACTTGCATATTTAGAGTCAGGGGAGAAGGCAGGGAAGCTGTTAGCCCTCTGGCTAAGACAGGCAGATGTGTCGAGAATGATCCCTGGACTCAGATTGTCCTCTAACGCTGATGTAATCTCCGAACACAGAGATATTGTTTCCATCTTCAGAGATTTTTACCAGGGATTTTACTCCTTCATAGATGTCTAAATTCCTGTGCCACAGGACATATCAACTAATTTATTTCCTCTGTTCTCCCCACTCTACCTGCTACCTCTGTAGCACATTTGGGGTCCCCAGTTACATCTGGTGAAGTGAAAAGGCTACAAAGCAGCTATCCCTGGACAAGGCTCCTGGGCCGGATGGTATCCTGAGCAACTTTTACAAAGTGTATCCTTCCCAATTATCATCCCTTTTAGCAGAAGTCTTTAACCTCTGGATTAAGGAAGGAATCCAAGACCCTGCCTTTCTGGAGGCCATGATAACCCTAATCCCCAAACCAGGTAGAGACCCCCTATTCCGGGAAAATTATCGCCTGATCTCCCTGTTGAACACGGATGTTAAGGTGTTAGCCAAAATCCTGGCCAACTGCCTGGCTGATGTGATGCAAGGAATCATAGGTCGTGAACAGGTAGGCTTCATGGCTGGCAGTCATTCGAGTGATCATACAAGAAAGCTTCTCCACCTGATTTCGGCATCCAAGGATTCAGAGACACCAGCAGCCTTGGTCTCCCTGGATGCTGAAAAAGCCTTTGATAGAGTCTCCTGGCATTTTCTTTTTGCTTCCCTTAAACATTTTGGTGTCCCTGAGGATTTTATTAAATGGGTGATGCTCCTATATTGTTGTCTTCAGCCCCTGGGTGTGCAGGTATCTCAGTACTACCAACATCCAGTCATGTTTTATTGCACTTATAAAATGGACTTCTTTAACTCAGATATTTTTAGGAATGTAAAAAAAATTAAGTTAGGTTCTGTAAAAATTAAAAAAAATGTACTTGTATGTTTGGTAAAATAGTTCTTCCACTTGCAGGAACTAGATGTCATTTTAACTTTGTCTTAGCATTTTTGTCCTAATATGGTATCCATACTTGTACTTTTTTAATTGTGTAGCAGTGAGTACAAACCATACAGCAGAACATGTTTTGTACTGCTTGGCAGGGAAGATGGTAATTTGTTTTAAATTTTTGTTACATTGTAATTAGGAAACAAAAACAGTTCAGCAGTTGTGTATACCTATTTCTGTACTGTCCACCACTGCTGACCCCTTCCCCCCCACTGTATTCATTTCTACCGGCTGCACAAAATCTGTGCCAGTCAGTTTCTGGAGTTTCTGTAACGTCCACTGCTGACATCAACCTGCCAG
Organism: Neoceratodus forsteri; assembly: GCA_016271365.2. Lineage (NCBI taxonomy): Eukaryota > Metazoa > Chordata > Ceratodontiformes > Ceratodontidae > Neoceratodus > Neoceratodus forsteri. Next base: position 475,069,510 of record CM057455.1, read on the forward strand.
TCAGCTCCTTTCATTTTCTCTTACAAATAGTTCATAAGGGCCACCTGCCTGCTCTTTTCTGATGGAAGCCCACTCACTTGACACACACCCCTCCACACACTCGTTTGCCAGGGGGACATCGGAGTACTTCGAAAAAATGTGCTGTTTTCTTGAGCAAGAGATTCAGGAGCAATTTGTGAGGTGTGCCTAGATGTACGTGGATTTAATGCTGACACCCTGCTTCTATGGTGTCTGCCCACCCAATAGCTGAGAATGTCAAGATGGAAATGGCACTGATGGCAAATACAATTGATGGAAGTCAGTTGGCTGTTCTGATGATTTTTTAAAATACTTTTGCAGGTTTTGGTGGGGAAGGGTTATAGAAAACCGAGGGGAGGGGGAAGCCAGAACCACAGTTGGCGTGAAAGGAGAGACAACCTGGAGCTCTGGTCAGCTGATAAAGAAACAACAACAAAATTGACCAAACAAAATATCATTGTGTACATGTGTGGGTATCACTGTGTTCCTTTATGTGGTCATGATGCAATGGGGAAAAGGTCACTTGTCTGGTTGCCAGTTTAGGTTGTTTTGTGAGTAATTAAAAAATGGCTACCAAGCATTTTCTAAAACTTATATGCAATGTAGCGATTTTGTGATTAGGCTAAATACCAGGATGACCATGGTTAGTACTGTCAGGTGACTGGCTCTAGCCAATCACAATTTGAGGATTTCAGTGCCCATTTTATAAAATGGATTAAAAAGAACCATCAAAAGTCAGAGAGAAAAGATGTATCTTCAGGGATCTTTTTAAAAAAATGGTAATCATCTAACCAACTGAAAGAAAAAGAAGCATATGATCAAAGCCACAGGAATCAAGAAATAAGTAAGTTGCAGCCAGGTGAGGAGGTGGGAGTAACTGATACAAATTGTCTGCTGTAGTGACACAAATAGGTGGGTGAAGTGGCCAAAATTCACTCCGCGAAGCAATTCGCGGAGTAATGCAGAATCCTCAAAGTAATCCGCAATGCAAAGTAGAGTTCTTTGCGTCATAATGAGGAACGTGAATTCCACTGATAATACTAATAATAATAATACATTTTATTTCTAAAGCACCTTTCAATTTTCAAGGTGCTGTACAAAACAAATAATACAAATCGAACATTAAAATTCAATATAAAACACAGATAAAACTACAATATAATCAGCAACTTCAACACAATCAATACTCCAAGAAGGCAATTAGATAAAAATGAGTTTTTAAACCCCTCTTAAATTCCTCCACGGAGGTGCACTCCTGTAACCGACGGGGTAGAGAATTCCAAAGAGTGGGTGCAGCATAAGAGAAAGCTCTACAGCCAGATGAATTTAAACTCACTCTTGGAATCTCTAGCAACCCCTCATCGACCGAGCGGAGTGATTGACCAGGGCAGTAAAGAGCCAGAAGATCTTTCAGATAGGCTGGACCCTGATCATGTAGGGCTTTGAAAGCCAGTAAACAGACTTTAAAGGTGATCTGCCACCGAACAGGAAGCCAGTGCAGATCACACAGCACCGGGGTAATATGACAAGACCTGCTCATCCCATTCAAAACCCAGGCTGCTGCATTCTGCACTAGCTGAAGGCAGCTGATTTCAACCCCAGAAAGCCCAAAATACAGGGAGTTGCAGTAGTCCAAACGTGAGGACACAAAGGCGTGGACCAACATTGGTAACGTGTCAGACGGAACAAGGTGCTTCACTCTAGCGATATTCCTAAGATGGTAAAAGGAAGTCTTGATGACTGCTGACACCTGTGACTGTAGTGTCAGCCTGTCATCCAAGGTAACCTCTAGGTTATGCACCTGTTCGGAGGTCGGAAGTGATACACCACCAAGAAAAATTCCTGAGGGTGCACCAATAGGCGGCCCCTCTATCCGACAGCCTGGATCCACAACCAAAACCTCTGTCTTTTCTGAGTTCAACTTCAGCCAACTAGAATCCATCCAATCCTGGATGTCTTTCAGTCAATTGTTAAACACCGAGAGAGCTCCATCCTGGTCAGGAACGAAAGACAGGTATAGCTGGGTATCATCTGCATAACAATGACTTTGCGTTACTCCACCTTGCCCCAACCACTTCTGCACCAATTTTAATGCAAAGTACATAGAAATCAATGTACTTTGCATCACTTCACCTTGTTGTTAAGCTCCTAGGAGAATTTTGCAGTGATTCATGGGATTGCAGGTCACATGGGCTCTAGATTGTTCTACACAACCTCAGTTCTGTGTAGTGTGTGTGTAGTGGTAGCTGGAGCCAGTTAGCTGTCAGAGCTCTGCGATTCAAACCCTCTAAAAGCTGTCAAAAATTGAGCCATTTTCTGTGCTCAAAATTTAGTAAGTCGATTGTAGGACTCCCTCCTGCACTCATATCATTCAGTGTTTATTGTTTGTGTGTGGATTTTGAATGTTAATTTAGAACATTCAGTCTGTGTACTGACAGACACTTGAAGTGTGCTGTGGGGGAGGTAGGTTAACTGGGAGAAAAAGGCAGTCTTTTTGTTTTGGTTATATTTTTCTTGTATAACTGTGTTAATGTACACACAGAAATATTTTTAGTAATTCTTGACATTTTTATTGCTGATTGTTGTGGTGCAGCAGTGCATAATTTCAGTTTGTTTAAAAAATTTGGTTTTATTACTGAAGTTTTCAATTTGCTGCACACTACTTGTAGTGTATGTGTGTGTGTGTGCAACGCGTGCCATCAAATCAGACACATTTTATTGTGCCACAGAATAATTGCAGCAGTGTGAACCTGCTATCCACTGCACCTGCATGATTTTGTACTGCTTTGTGGTATCTTGGTTTTGGACTGTTACTGAAGTGCACTGCACCCCTCCCCCCACCCCAACCGGCAAAAGGTATTCTTTTACAGATTGGATTGTGGCTTGTGATCACTGGTTAAGGTGTTGTTGTGAAACATAGAAACATAGACTTTAATGGCAGATAAGGACTGCTTGGCCCAACTAGTCTGCCCATTCCCTACGTATTTGATAAGCTACAGATTCTAGTTAACAAACGGCCTACTTCCTCCTACCCTTCACTATCATTGCCTTATGTATGTCCCATGCATTCTTGAATTCCCCCATTGTTTTTGACCCCACGACCTCCTCAGGAAGTGTTGTGACTTTGTGTCTGCATCTCTTTTTGACTGTGTAGTGCAATCTTAATCTTTCTGTGCTTTTGCATCTTTTAGTGCCCAATCTCCATCTGCAAGCCACAGTTGTTTTTTAATTTTTTTGACTTCACAATCATCAGCCGAGACTGAAAGTTCAGAAATCTAAATTTGTTTAGAATTTTGTTGGTGATCCCCAAAAATGCCTGCAAAGAGATGAGCAAGAAAAGCTGTTTCTGGCCATGGCACTGCTGCCAGTGGCAAGATTGTCCATGGGCATGGTAGTAATCAGAAGTACATAGCTGATGTCAGTAAAGGAATTTCTCCATCAATGTTTTTTATAGCGCAATCTGCAGCTTTTCTCATAGTTGGAGGAGATGATGTGTCCCAGCTGGTGGTGTTAGTGCAGTTTCTGCTGGCAAGAGTATGTTTACTCAGGCAGACTAGATGAACCTTAGGCCTTGGACACCATTGTCTATGCTTCTATCTTTTAGATTGTCTGTTCAACCACGGAAGCTGAACTTCTAACAAACTCGTACTTATAGATACATAATACAATCCCTTAAAATACTGCAGTCTCATAATGTGAGAAAGCAAATGTGGTATACCTGTTAAGTTGTTTAAAAATGTGTTAAATGTGTTTTACAAAATAATATGGGCCCCATATTCAGACATTTGTGCTAGCACTGTGTTTACATTAGCACCAGTACCCAACAGGAGGTGTATTCTAAGGCACTGCACTGGCACTAATTTCTTTGAGTACAGAACTGCACATACGGTGCATAAATGCATTGCTATGATGCAACACAAATAGCACAATGCAATGCATTTGTGCAGCACTGAATACAGCACTGAGGATAGCGCTGAACACAGCAGACAGCAGTGGGTGTAAGTAAACACCAATGAAAGACACACAATACAGCAGCATAGGTATCAAAAATAAACTTTACTATGCAAAAATGGCAATAGGCTGTACAAAAACAACAATAATGGAAGAACATGAAAAACAAGAGAAGAGGGCATGGATAAACAAAAGGCAAAGGGCAATTGCCCATGAGGTAGAGGGGAGAATCAAAACAACAAGAGCAACTGCCCCTAAAAATGGAAGGGGTTGAGAACCAAAACAAAAATAGCAACCACCTGTATAACGGAGGACAACAAAACAAAAGGGGAAACCACCCATGTAAAGGGGGATGACCAAAACTCTAGCCAGAGCTGACACAGCTGCAGTAAGTTTGTACGAGTGCCAGGGAATGAGCGCTGCCGAATGCCATCCCTAAAATGGTGGTGCCAATGGAACTGCACATGCGCAACAGTCGTGCATGCATAGTTCTGTTAAATAGCAAAATGCCATTCCTAAGATGGCGGCTCTGACAGAACTGCACATGTGCAGTTCTGTGCCAAAATGCAGAAGTGCATGGACAAGAACACAAATAGTGTGGCTGTAGCTGCATCTCGAGTGGCTGTGGCAGACTGTTTCCAACTGTTTTGGAGTTTCAGAAGGAACTCCAAAATGGAAGTGTTCATGGTAGTTCCTTTTCTGAGCTATCGCAAAACGACTACAGGCTCCACCTATGCAGCCGTAATAAATGACATACAATGACAATGTTTTGTTGTTAATTGCAGTCTTGTAGTCTGTTTTTTGCAGTCCAGTCAAAGGCATTCTACCAACAGGATTTCCCTCCATGTCCCGGCTCATGAGGGCAGCAGTGGTAGCATGGTTTGTCTCTATGAGAATTCTGGTTGAACAGTTGAGGACCTCAGGACCATTGTCCGGGATGCCCTCTAAGCATCCCTGACTCAGCTTGGTACAGGAGAACCAGAAATACTAGTGGATCCAACTGTGTAGTGAAGTAGCACCCCCAGCTATCCCCACTGGGCAAAAAAAAAACAGCTGTTTTAGTCGAATCTGAGTTTAAAAGTGAACATTTTACATTTCTCAGAGAAAGTGGTACCCCCTGGACAAAACAGCTGCACCCTTGAGACAGCTCTAGATCTGCCCCTGACCAGAGGAGTTCTGTGCAGTTGAGGACAGGATCGAAAAGAGGAAGGATGCAGAGAAGTGGCTGAAAGAATTTAAATAAAATTTACCAGTTTGGTATCAGACAGCGCTTCCTATGGCTTGTCCCTTACTCCTATAGCCCAGTCATTATAGTAAGCAGTTTTGGTGGTCCCAGTGCTACAACACTGAGAGTCCAGAATGGGTAGGAAGAGCAGCAGTATGCAAGTGGAGTCCACATATGGCATTTGTGGCAGCAATCAGAATCCATTAGGGACTGAACAGACAGGCTTTCCAGGTCCTAATCAGAAGCAATGATTGCAGCAGTGGTGCCAAAGGCATGTACCACTTACCTGATGTTTTAAAAAAAGTTTATCCAACACCCATTGGTACTTTTGGAAGCAGCTAGTAAGCCAGAGAAGGGGCATCTGACTCCACCTATATGGCATGAGTGGTGTAGCTTGCTTCAGTCGGGAGTAGCTACAGCCAGTAACCAGCATTTAGTTGGCCCCACCAAGAGGGGAGGGCTGAAGAAGACTAGGCCCTCCTAGTCAGGTTGGGTCAACAGAAGGCCCAGCTCAATCTGGGAGTGATCTCACAAGGCTGTATTTGCCCTTGAGCAAAAAAGGACAAGACAGTTTATATTAATATTATTTAATTCATCCAATGCTTAGGGAGGGTCACTCCACATGGCCAAGTGTTTCCCTTTGCCATATGAAGAGGCAGATATCTTTATTAATTCATTCAAATCAGCCCTGGTACGGGACAGATTATACTAGGTTGCTAAGTCATGCAAAGTTAAGTGTCGCCTCACTGCATGCATGATTAATTAAGGACACCAGAAAGTGTATGTTTGCTGTGAGAGCAACCTTTATTGAACTTTTAAAGAGAAGTTGTGCTAAATGAACTGCATGATAAAGAGACTGCTTATTTCAGTCATAAATGTCATCCTGTGCTCCTCACCAGGTGTTCTACGCTTCTCTTATGTGGCACTGTCCACTACCAATCACTCTAGTCCCACAGGTGGTGGCTTTCACTGTGTTAGATGGAGCAGTTGGGGAGCAGGGAGTTAATGCCTGATTGTGGCCAGGAGGTAAGTGCTGGAGACAAAGAGGGATGAAGCTGATCCCAACCATAGGGATAGGGAAGCTAATCTGAAAGGAAGTAAAATAATAAATTATAAAAATGTATCTTCCTTTCTCATGCAGCTTTGGTCTTCAGTAAGTATTTATTTTTAATAATATTACTACTGTCAACATGCTTATAGTCAAAATAGTGGACTTACTATATATTATAAATCATGATATCATTTTTAGATAATCAGGACTGTTTGTTTCTAAATGTTCCAGGTACTCGTATAACCATAAGATGGTGTCTCATTCACATGGCTCTAAAATGTTTATATAACTTTCCAAAAAGCAACAAATTTTGATTTGGAATTCAAGTTTTATTTTTTGTTAAAAAATGGCAATATTCAATATGATTTATAATTTGTTAATGTCTGCAGCTACTACACCTAGCTTCCCTTCACTGTTCTGTCACCAAAAGAACTCTAGAATGAACTCTTATAACCACAAGAGACATAGGAACTGTATATGTAAACATATAAAAGATGTGCAAATTGAAATTATACCATGGACATAAGTGAACAGCCAATGAAATGGTCAGACTGGCAGTTTACCACTGGTGTAAATCCTCTGATAAGCACTGGCTGATGAGCAAATACGAAAGGAGGTCATCTGCAGCACAGGAATAAATACAATAACAATAAAAAAACAAAGCAACCTCTTTCATAGTTGTATTTTATTATAGTAAAAAAATGAACCTTGGTATAATCGCAATAAGCCACCCAGAGGATGTGGGTTATTGGGGGATTTACCACAGCTGGCAAGGATTTACCCACTCCAGCCATGGTAACTCCCCTGATAACCCATACCCCCTTGTGGCTTATTGCTTAATTACAAGGCTAGTAATTCCATCTCAGGGTGCTGATGGCAAACAAACCACTGGAGCATCACTTTTGTAGTTTATGATATCATTAGAACCCCTCACTAGAATTGCAGCCTTGCAATTCACAGTTGCCCTTCATATATTATGGCTGTGGAAAATGGAGGAATGTGGAACACATTTTTAAACATTTCAATGTATCCTTCCACAACTATAAATCACTATGCCAAATGAAATAAAATACTCCCTTCTTTCTGTTTAGAATGTTCAAGACAGCACTAAAGCTGCTTATCAGATAGCCACTAAAAATCTGAAACAGCTTTCTTTCTGTTTAGCTTATAAGATGGTAATTAGGAAACTGAAACAGCTTGTTAAATATTGGTTGCCTATTAAACTGGAGTTTTATTTACCCCCCCCCTTTGAAATGCAACAACTTGCACATTTAAATACTTAAGGCCCAATTCAAGAAGCACCCCTACGCATGTCGTAAGTTGCGACATGCAAGGGGTGCAGTTGCACCAAGGACACTACACCTGATTCTGTAAGGGGCAGGGTCCCAGTGGCTAAGTCCTGTGACTTGTACCAACTGCACAGGTATGCCAAACAGACGGTGTACCTGAACGGCTGTCTGCATGCCTGCAACATGCACACAAGAATGGCACAAGTGCCAGCTAGTCCCCAAGCATGAAAAGCCCTTCAGGGCTATGTGACCCCCTGCCCCATCCCCCAATAATGATTACAAACAGCCCTCAGGGCTTTCAGCCCCCTCTCCCCATCTTGAGTCCCCCAATACTGTGTTAAAAAAAGTCCCTCAGGGCTATCAGACCCCCCCCCAATCCTGATCCCATAATGTGTTAGTAATAGCCCTGCAGAGGTGATCACGCCCCTCCAAGCCCTGACCCCAGACCCTGAACCCATGTCCTGCAGTATTATTGCATGAACAGTCCCGTAATCCCTGGTAGTCTAGTGTCCCCCAACTCTGCATTGCCAGACCACCTCACACCCCCCTACCCAGACGGTGACTGGCACAGCCCGCCTTGCACCACGGCAGCCAGCCACTGACTGAGCTCCATTTGAGCGCATACTGTATACATGCACTCAGTACGAACATACGAACATATGAAATTTGCCAGCAGATAAAGGCCTAGAGGTCTATCAAGTCTGCTTGAATGTGCAGCTAGCACCTCTTATTCTGCAGCTGCCCCTCACTACCACCCTTCCTCTTCATTGACCTTCCCCCTTGTCCTGTCCCATCCCATTTGAAGCAGTCCACTGTTCTACTGGATACCACTTCTGCAGGTAACGCATTCCACCCAGCCACCACCCTCTCTGTAAAAAGTGTCTCCTCATCTCCTTCCTGAACCTTCCTCCCTCCAGTCTTATATCATGGCCCCTGGTGTCCCTTTCCTCCCTTACTTTGAACAACCCCTCTGTACCTGTCTTGTTTATTGCTTTCATGTACTTAAAGGTTTCAATCATGTCCACCCGTCCCTCCTCTCCTCCAGTGAGCATATGTTCAACTCCGTCAGCCTCCTCTCGTATGTTAAGTCCCCCAGCCCCTTGATCATCTTTGTCGCCCCACGCTGCACCCCCTCCAGTAACTTAATGTCCCTCTTCAGATATGGGCACCAGTACTGGACGCAGTACTCCAGGTGCAGTCTAACTAATGACCTATACAGTGGCAGAATCACCTCCTCCCACCCCTTGCAATGCAACCCAGCATTTTGTTGGCCTTTGCAGCTGCCTTCCTACATTGTGCCGAGTTGTTCTTTGACCCTGTAAGAGCACCCCAGATCCTTCTCCTCCTCTGTCTGGGCTAGCTGCACTCACCCAGCTGGTAACTCCTCCTTGGGTTCTTCATCCCAAAATGCAGCACCTTGCACTTTTTGGCATTAAACCCCAGTTGCCAGGTGTCTGACCAGGTTTCAAGCTTTGCCAGATCATCCTGCAACCCTGCCATCCCCTAGGTCATCCACCACTGCTCCTACCTTGGTATCATCCTCAAAACAGACTGATCTTGCTCTTGATGTCCAATGATATGTCTGCAATGAATATCCCAAACAACACTGGTCCCAACACCCAGCCCTGTGGCACAGCTCCTCACTACCTCTGGGTGTGAGAGCTCCCAACCCAACACCACCCTCTGTTGCCTTCCCTGAAGCCAGTTCCCTACCCATCTCACCAGCTTTGCACCTGCCCCTGTGCCTACTAACTTACTTCCCAGCCTTCCATGCGGCACCGAGTCGAATGCTTTACTGAAGTCCAGATGAAGGACATCCACTGCATGGCCCCTGTCCAGTTGCCTAGTTACCCAGTCATAGAACTCCACCAGGTTGGTTTGGCAGGATCTGCCCCATATGAAGCCATGCTGCCTGCTGTCCTGTAGTCCTTTGGCCTCTAGGAGGGCCACCAGCCTCTCCTTCAGGATAGTCTCCGTTAGTTTACCCACGATGGATGTGAGGCTCACTGGTCTGTAGTTTCCCAGTTCATCCTTGGGGCCACTCTTGTGGAGGGGCACCACATGAGCCATCCTCCAGCCCTGAGGTACAGATCCCGAATGTAGTGAGGCATTAAATAGGTCTGCCAAAGGTCCTGCAAGGACCTCTGCCAGCTCCTTCAGTACCCTGGGGTGGATGCCATCTGGGCCTGACACCTTATCCACCCTCAGTGCCTTCAAACCCTCCTGAACTCTGCTTTCCATGATTTCCCATCTGTCACCCCCCGTTTCTGCATTCTCCCCCCCTTGGGTGTCAGCCCCTCTTCTCTTTAGTAAATACTGAGAGAAGTACTCATTTAGTGCTTCTGCCTTATCTCACCCTGCTTCCACCCAACCCCCTCCTTCCTAATCCTTACTATGTGGTCCTTACAGCTCCTTTTATCCCTGATGTACCTAAAGAAGTCCTTCTTCCCCTTCTTAATGCCTTGTGCCAGCCTAAGTTCCGTAGATGCCTTGGCCCCCCTTACTGCCCTTGTCACCTCCTTCGATTCTGTCAAGTAATCCTCCCTGTCCTCCCCTCTCCCTGTTTTCTTGTACTTCCTAAAGGCAGCCCTTTTCATCCTTACCTTTTCCATGACTTCCTTGCTCAACCAGCTCGGTTTCTTAGCCCTAGCCTTCTTGCTCTGGGCCTTGCAGCAGGTTTTGGTTGCCTCCACTATCCCCAGCTTTATGAGCTCCCCACCTCTGGTTAGTGTCCATACTAGATTGAATTCTGGCCAGGTACCCTTTTACCACTTCCCCCATTCTCCCAAAGTTGGCCCTCCTGAAGTCCAGCACTCTTGTGCCAGATTCCACTCCTTCCTTGCCCATATCCAATGTGAGCCATACTGAGTGGTGGTCACTCCCTGACAGCGGTTCCTCCACTGTACATTCTCTCACAAAGTCCCCATTTGCCAGCACAAGGTCAAGGGTATTCCCTAACCTGGTTGGTTCACTGACCATTTGCAGCAGGAAGCTGTCCTGGAAGGCATTCAGCAGTACCTGCTCCCTTCTGTTCCTGGTTGTTGGGGTACTCCAGTCCTCTCCTGGCATGTTGAAGTCCCCCACAATCACCACACTTCCCTTCTCGCAGGTTCTCCTGATCTGTCCCGCTAGTTCCCTGTCTAACTCCTCCATCTGAGATGGCGGTATGTACACCACTCCCATTCTAAGAATCCTATTCTTGGAATCCTGGATTTGCATCCAAATTGACTCCGTACTACCCTCCTCCCCTTCCTCCCTTACACACTTCAGTTCTTCCTTCACATATAGTGCCACATCCCCCTCCTTTCCCAATCACCCCGTCCCTATGAAATAAGCTGTACCCTGGTACAGACAGGCCCTAGTCATTGTATTGGGTGGCCCATGTTTTTGTGATGGCTGCAATGTCCACCTCTCCCTCTGCCATGAGCAGCTGTAACTCTGCAGTTTTCCTCCCAAGTCTCCTAGCATTAAGGGTAACCACCTTCCACCCTTCCCCCCCCCATCCTGCCCTCCTTTACTAGCATCACCAATAGTACTTGCCATTTGTCCTTTTTCACTGTTATGGGGGTAAGCTCATGTGGTTTCTCAACCTGTGGTTTCTGCATGTCTCTTGCCCAATTGCCTCCTCTCTAGTTTAAATTCCCTACTTCCTCTATGTACTCCCTCCATCCCTCTTTCAACACTTTCTTCCCTCCTCACTCAGTGTAGTCTGTCCTTGGCATAGAGACTACTGTCCTCCGAGGTCCCTCCCCACCCCCCAACAGCCCATACCCTTTAGCACAACACCAGGTTCTTAGCCATCCGTTAAATTCCTCTATCCTCAACTTTCTTGTTGTGCTTGCCTTGGGCACTGGAAGTATCTCGGAAAAAGTTAATGATCTTCCTGCTCCCCTCACATAATTGTCCTAGTTCCTCAAACTTTCTCTGGACTATATCTACTGTCTTGTCAGCCAGGTCATTCGTCCCAAGATGTATAATTAAATGAGGCTTGTCCCTACCCCTTCTAGCATATTTCAGAACAGATTGTCCCACCCTTTCCGCTGTCATTCCTGGCATGGCCTCCACCCAAATGCGACTATGCCTCTCCCCCTTGCTACCCCACCTGACTCCTCTTAGTATTGAGTCCCCCAGCACTAAGATTCCACCAGTCTTACTCCCTGCTTGCTTCCATTCATCTCCCTCTCTCATTTCCAGCTCCTTTTCTTCCTCCTGCACATTATTTCCCCCTTTTGCCCCTGTTGCAGTTCTCCCAGCAGAACTTCCCACCGCTCCAGTTTGGTCCAGGCATTTATCAATTACTCCTCTAATTTCATTATTTCCCTCTTCCACCTTCTTCCTCTCTAGCAGTGCAAAACTATTTTCAGAAGACCCTTCACAAATTCCTGCTCCCTCTCTCTTCATAGTAACCTGTCCTTTCCTTTCCACTCCATGACTTTTGCCACTTCTTCACCTCCCCTCACAAGCCCCTATCTCCTCCTTCCATTTGTCTTTTGTCTCCTGACCTGGTTTCCCCGGCAATCATTCTTCCTGGCCTGGGCCCCCTTGCCCCTGCTTCCCTTCTTCTCACCCTCTCCTCACCACTGTTGGCTTAAATCGCCCTCCCTCATCTCCCATTCTTCCTCCCTCCAGTATTGGGCTAAATCCACCCCCAGTCTGCCTTGCCTGACTTAGTTCCTCCTGCAGACCTTCAATCTCCTTTCTGAGTTTCTCTATGTGGTTGCACACTAAATATCCTCCCACACTCCAGGCAATTTTTAGAAAGATTGGTGCACCGCAGTTGTTGCAGCCTACCACCCTACCCATTGCTGTCGTTGCCCACCAGCGACCCCCAACCCTTCCAGATGCAGGATAACAAACACTCCCCTATCCCCCCTCTATCAGTGCAAAACATTATTTTCTTAATTTCCCTTACCCCTTTTGTTGTACATGTTTAGATAGATTGAGCAACTGCTTCTTATATTCCTAACCTTCCTATCCAAACTCAAAAAGAGACTTTAACTAGCTATTGCACAACCTTCTTCAAACTCCTACTCCTCCTTTCCATAATGCAATAGCAATGCAAAGAAGTAACAATGAAAGCTCCTAGATTTGCAGTTACTTCCCTTCCACCTAGAGATAGCAGTCACCTCTTCACTCGCTGCTGTTTCTTTCCTGGATGTCTGCTTCTGCTGACAGGTGCGTATCCTTTGCCCGTTTGTGGAAGTGATGTCAGAACCCCTGGTATAAAGGAAATCATGGACCAGGGGCAGGTGGGGTGAGGGGTTGTGGGGTTGGGACCAACCCAAGTCTTCCAGAAACAATCAGGTAGCTGAGGCCCCTGGTCAGACCATTAACACCCTTCCCCCACTATGCACTAGCCTTTGCAAGCTAGTGAAGCCAGCAAAAATGAATCACAGTTCTACTCAAAGTCCCCAAAATAGGTTTGCTACCAAAAGAAACAGGTCTCCAATTCAAACAGCTTCACCAACAACACATCAAAATAGGCTTGAAATTAGAAGATATAGGTCTCTGATTCAAAGAAACAGCCCCAGTTAAATCACACCAAATAGGTTTTAAATCAGAAGAAATAGGCCTCTACAAATGCAGCTTGCTACACAGTGAAACATCAAACAAATGAGCCCACTTATAGCCACCAAAACAGTTTTCAAAATTCCAACAGCCCCAAAACAATACCCTGCTAGCCCCTTAGAAGTAGTAAGAAAGAAAAGAAATAATCTTCTACCAAGTAAAATCCACAAGAAACAATGTAAAAACAACAAGAAGCTACTGTACTGTAACAAATCTGATCCTTTCCCTTCTAGTTACGCACCCTGGGGGACTCTGCAGCTACCCTTCCAGAATAGGGTGCAACTTCTGCTGTAAACACCCTAGCACCATGTCGCAGGGGGGTTACAGTGTAACTGGTGGCATAAGTCCACTCCAGTAACTGAACTGTCATTCATTCATTGAACATGTATATACAGTACGTGCTCAGACGGAGCTCAGTCAGTGGCTGACTGCAGTGGTGTGAGGCGGGCTGTGCCAGTCGCTGGCTGGTTAAGGGGTGCAGGGTGGTCTGGCAATGCTGAGTGGGGAGCACTAGACTACCAGGGATTACAGGTTAGGGTCTGTCTATTATTTTCTGTTCTTACAGGATGTGCCATATGCGTGCAGCTGGCATCGGGGCCTGGGGCTTGGGGGGGGCATGTGTAGCCTGCGGGGCTTTCAATACCTTATTTGGGGATTGGGGCTTGTGGGGGCCATGAGTAGCCCTGTGGGGCTATTGTCCAAGTACTGGGGAATGTGGGCATGCAGCAGCCCTGTGGTTCATTGTGGTATTGGGGAGGGCAATACCATGTTGTTTCTGGGTTGGGGCATGGGGGAGAGAATTAGCACTGTGGGGATTTTGTGTTTTGGGGTCACGGCAGTGTTGGGAGGAAGGGTGGCATACTATTGGGAGGATGGGTGGGCTGCACATGCAGGCAACCTCCGGGGGCGTACGTACAGTTACGCCAGCTATATGCTGGTGTAACTTATGCTGGCAGTCCCCCTCCCCGGGGGTTGTTGGAGAATAGCACCCTGGGAGACTCTGCTGCTACCCTTCCAGAATAGGGTGTAACTTCTGCTGTAAACCCCCTAGCACCATATCGCAGGGGGGTTACAGAGGAACTGGTGGCATAAGTCCACTTTGGTGCAAGCAGCCTGTGGCATGTCACAGGCTACTTTGCTGGATACCATATGTCACAGCTGCTGGTGTAACTTGTTCCTTGCACCATTTTCTTTGGCGCAAGTCAAGTTACGCCAGACGTAACATTTTGAGAATCGGGCCCTTAGCATTTAAACATTTTCTTGCTAATAGCTTTGGGTGACCAAAGTAGTAGATCAGGGAGGGGCTGTGGACATGGCCTACCTAGACTTTAGCAAGGCATTTGACACAGTCCCACACAAAAGATTACTATACAAGTTAGCTAGCCTGGGAGTGGATCCCAAGATGACAGCCTGGGTAAAAAATTGGCTGGAAAATAGGACACAGAGAGTAATAGTAAATGGAGTCCACTCTGATGAAAGGGGGTTACTAGTGGGGTACCGCAGGGTTCAGTATTAGGACCAGTCCTCTTCAATGTCTTTATAGCGACATTGCAGAGGGACTGGAAGAAAAATATGTCTCTTTGCAGATGACACAAAGATCTGCAGCAGAGTTGATGCACAAGGTGGGGTGGAAAGGATGAAAAGGGACTTGGCAAGGTTAGAAGAATGGTCAAATGTATGGCAGCTAGATTCAATGCTAAGAAGTGCAAGGTAATGCACCTGGGAAACAAAAACCAGGGAAGAGTACACAATGGAGGGTGAGATACTAACAACAACAAAAATGGAAAGGGACCTGGGGTAGTCATATCAGATGACCTAAAGATGGGCAAGTAATGTGAGAGGGCAGCAATGAGGGCTGGGGGATATTGGGATGCATAGGAGAGGCATCACCAGTAGAAAACAGGAAGTTATTATCCCTCTGTACAGACAGCTGGTCAGACCCCATCTGGAGTACTGCGTGCAGTTCTGGAGACCCAATCTCCACAAAGACATAGACAGGATGGAAGCTGTCCAGAGGAGGGCAACTAAAATGGTGCAGGGTCTGCACCGGAAGACATATGAAGAGAGACTAAAGAAACTTAATATGTATAGCCTCGAGGAAAGGAGGGAGAGGGGGACATGATAGAAACTTTCAAGTACCTCAAGGGAATCAACAAAGTCCAAGAGGGTAGCATCTTTCAAAAAAAGAGGTGTGCAAGAACAAGGGGGCACAATTTGAAGATAGAGGGGGGGGCGGCTCAGAGGTAATTTAAGGAAGTATTTTTTCACAGAGTGGGTTGCGGATGCATGGAACGGCCTTCCGGAGGAGGTCGTGGAGTCAAAAACAGTGGTGGAATTCAAGCATGCATGGGACAGTCATAAGGCAATTCTAGGGGATGGGAGAAGGAAAAAGTAGGCTGCTGGTTAACTAGGATCTGCAGCTTATCCAGTAGGCAGGGAAATGGGCAGACTGGGTGGGCCAAGCGGTCCTTATCTGCCGTCAAATTCTATGTTTCTATGTTTCTAAGTTTGGCAACTATTGTCTTTCAAGAAAGATTCATTCCTCATAAATGTGACCCTTTCCCATGAAAAATGATTTACAGTTTTTTTAACTTCGTAAGACACTATACGATAAGCACTGTTTCAGACATATGCCAGGTCTTCTGTGAACTATCCGGGTTAATTATATAGCAATCAGTAGGCATTTGCTTTTTGGGGAAAAAAAATGTATTGAGCTACAGCAAACACACACACACACACTGCACACACCATCCTCATGGCCATAACATTCAAAATAAATACTGCAATCTAATATATTATAAAACAATAAAGAAACTGTTTGTTTATGTCAGTGAACACAGTGAAGTTCAGACTAAAGTAGATTTCCTTTAAAGAGCTAGTGTACTGCCTAAAACTAATATTAGATTTTAAAAGCAGCCAACCATTACCTTTTATATCTGAGATACTTTTTCTTTTCCCTTTGTTTAATCAGAAGATTGTTTACCTGATGTTAGTAGGGGAGATGTGCAGAACAGCTCTTAGCCTGGCAGCTGACATATCTTACTCTACTACCCCACACTATATCATCAGCTTTACGACCTCAATGACTGTGACCTCAATCACTGCTACTTAGGAACAGCAAGTGAGTGACTGCCAGGTCATTCACCTGTAATGTTACAGTCAGTGAGATCACAGTGCTGATGATGTACTGTTGGGCAGTAGAAAAAGCTATGTCATCTGCCAGGCTAAGAGCTGTTCCACACATCCAGCACAATATTATCACGTAGCAGACTTTCTGATGAGCAAAGGGAAAAAGAAAAATACTTCAGAAATAAAAAAATTACAAGTGACTACTGCTTACAATTTGTATTATTTTCCTGTCTGCCTGTTTTGGCTCCCCTAGCTCTTTAAATATTTCTTATCCCATATGTTGTATCCTGAGTAGCATTGAGGAGATGTTACATCTCATTGTCACTGAGATCTTTGATTTACACATTTTTGCACTGTATTTACTCAGGATGTCCCAGATTAGATGTAATATCTTGTTATCAGTGGGGTCATGATTTTACCATTTTTATAATGTATTTATTCAGGTTAGCCTAGTCCAGATGTAAAATTTTGTTTTCAGTGTGTTCTGATTTTATGCAGTGCAGCATAATTTTGTGTAGCTGTGGATCACCACTGAAAATAAGATGCCATGTCTTCTGTGAACTATCCAGGCGAAACATATAGCAATCAGCAGGCATATTCTAGGAAAACACACTGTAAAAAATGTGTAAAAGGAAGACCACATTGAAACTGCCTATCAGCATATCTACACTGTGCAAATTCACAGGTAAAGTCACAATATGAAATTAACATGGGTGATGTCTTGTTTAGTCCAATAATGGTTACATTGAAAAGGTTTAAGGGTGGAGCTCTCATTTTTAGCTCTGTAGGAGGTGGAACACTCATATAGTATTTATAGAGAAAATGTGACAGAGAAGGAACCTTTATACAATGTTGTAGTAAACAGGAGCTGAGTTTCTATGGGTTCCTGTCCACTTTAACCTGTGAATGCAATTTAATAGGCAAGAGTAATGGGGGGGGGGTTAAGAGACAAAGGCAAGAGTGTAGGGGAGACTTTGAAAATGGGAGCGTCTCACAGACTGTCACTCAGCAAATTCTGGCCACAGCTCGTCAACCCTGTCATCCCTGTGTCTTTAGTAACACTACATGGGTTGGATGGAATGAAAAACTAGAAAGTGGAAAAAAAAAACACCACCCCCCTCCCAGTCCTGAATGACATTGACAGGCTTTCCCTGGCTCCTTCCTGAGCAGCATTCCTTCTAAGATGGGCTTTACAAGACAACACATGCATCAGATATTTCATAATGCTTCAAGTGATCAATGCAGTAATTGATTTGGAAAGTAATTGACTGTTTCAGCTCCAGCTGCAGTTGGTGGGATCTAGGCTGCAAGGCAGAAAGCCACTACAGGCAGTCAGTTATAGACAGTCAACATTGTGTGTGTGTGTGTGTGTGTGTGTGTGTGTGTGTGTGTGTGTGTGTGTGGGGGCACGCCAGGCAGCGGACCTAATCTGAGGTCCCAGCCCCACAATCCTGTGATCAGTTTGCTTAAACGGCCACAAATTAAGCCAACTGAATATTTGTATCAGCATGTATCCCCTTTCCTTTGCTACTGATGCTAATGGAAGAGTCGGTGATGCATTGTGTAATCTATTTAAATGAGCCTCTTGTTAGGCAGATGAGCTCTAAGCAGCTCTATACAGTGTATTAGGATTATCTGTGGGAGTTAGGGTGACATTAACTCTGAGCGCTGGAGACATAAACCTCCCTACAAAAGGGAAAGTGGAACAGCAGCCACACCCAGTAACAGCAGCTGCCAGCAGCCAGCTCTGTGTCTGAGCAGGAGAGTAGACTTAAAAGGATCTGGCCACATCTCAATTAAATCAAGGATGCACCATTACCAGTGGCAAGCATTACCTGCGATAACAGCCGCAGCTTGTCCTTGGACTTCTCTATCTGTCCTCAGTTAACACAGAACTAGTGAACCAGCATTTAAAAACAACCTGCAGCTGTCTGATAGTGATTTTCACCAATAGTGATTTTCACCAATGGACCTGACCTGTCATCCCCCTACCCAACATACGCAACTAATACTCCCCTTCTGCAGCACCCCCCCCCCCATAACATGGGACTTGTTTTAGGGTCTCTGTTCTGATGAAACAGGCATGAGGATGCCTCCTTATATATAAATGGTATGCAATATCTATTTATGAAATGAACACCACCATATGTCTGAGGGTCAGTGAAAAGTGAAACAATTTTGGCAGCTGCTAGATACCCCAGGGCGCATAAACTGCAAATCGCTATATACAGTATTTTTATGATACATCTTTTTTTTTTGTAGACTTTCTTTACTCTGGCCACCAGCCACTGGGACCCACTCAGGCAAGACCCACCCGAGTGGCTCTACCATCCTACCTGAACTCTCTGGTGAGGAATCAGGGACAGAGTCCTCTCCAACCAACCCCCAAAGTGGAGAGAAAGTGGAAGAGTCAACCAGAAGGGCCAGCAGTGGACATGTGAGCCACCCCTTTGGGTCCGCAATCATCCTCCCAGAGGCTGAGGTGTTTCTTCCTTGCTTGATTATGTTGCCCCTGAGGCGCAGATGCACAGTTATGTCACCGTGCAGAGGGCATGCACCCGTCCCCTCTCGCAGACATCCGCTGCCGCCTCCCCCGATGCAAATCCCCACCTCCACTTGTAGTGCCCCCTGGCCTCCCCTGGGAGCTGCTATAGGGTGGGTAATCCCCAGAACCCACTCCAGGATAGGAGAGAAAAGCAGTCCTTCAGATGCTCAATCCTCTCCTCCCCTGCCAACTCCCAAATCTGCTCCTGAACCCAGGTCACCATTGTGGCACGAGGTGTGGCATCCAGTGTTCAACCCTCAGCACCACCAGGCTGGCCAACTATGATACATCTTAACAGTATGAACTTCCTAGTGCATGAAAAATACTGTTCAAAGCTCTGCAACTATCCTTCCAAATACAATGTTGGGATCCAATGTGCATTTGCAGAACATAGATCCACATGCAAAGGTCCCACTGCTCCCCAGGCTGCAGGGAACTGGAAGCACCCTCCAGCCTGTCTTTTGTGTACAGCTGAGTAGTGCATACTGCAGCCCATGTACGCTACTCCTACCAACTAATAGATCCCTGCCTCATACAGGTACTGAGACAGGCTGTCATCATTGCCGAGGTTACACAAGCACACCAAACAACTACCAAAAAATTAAAAAAAATTGAAAAACATAAGATTAGAAACAGAATGTGGTAGCTATACCTCAATGCTTGCAACAGCCAAGTCTGTTTTCTCTCTCATTTCTGTTTAAATAGAATTGCTTCAGTAAGAAACATCAAACTCTTAGCCAGTTGCACAAGCACCAATGT
Source organism: Neoceratodus forsteri (assembly GCA_016271365.2). Classification (NCBI taxonomy): domain Eukaryota; kingdom Metazoa; phylum Chordata; order Ceratodontiformes; family Ceratodontidae; genus Neoceratodus; species Neoceratodus forsteri. Next base: position 475,089,045 of record CM057455.1, read on the forward strand.
GTGAAATAAAGATCAGGTTTTAACTAAATTACTGACTTTTTTTTCTCAAAACTATATGTGTATTTTTTTTTTTTTTTGAGCCCCATGCAATTACTCCACTCCTGCCATTTCAAACAGAGCATTAGTCTCCAATAATATTACAGTTACAGCACTTGGGGCACAGCGAGGAAAAACATTAGGAAAAGGAGACACAGACAGAATTAAAACTACTGAGAGCAAATGTATAATGCACTCTAAGAAGGAAAGCAACTCGGGATAAATGAACACAGATGGGGACATGAGGACATGAGGTTACTGTTGAAATGTGTATGTGTGTGACTGAGACAACAAATAGTGTGGCTGTAGCTGCACCACGAGCGACCGTGGTGGAATTCTTCTGACTGTTTTGGAGTTTGGAAGGATCATTCTGAAACTCCAAAATAGAAGTGTTCCAAGTTTGCTCATTTCCTGAGCTACCACAAAATGGCTGCATGCTCCAGCTACGTAGCTGTAAAAGGGGCGTCCACCTTTATAAAATGGAGATGACCAAAATAAAATAGGCAACCTCCTGTATCAAGGGGGATGACCAAAACAAAAAGGAAAGCCACCTGTATGAGGGGGGAGGACAACAAAAACAAAAAGAGCAACCACCCATCAGCTGCACAAATGTCCGTAGTTTAAAGGGCTGCAGGTGGTGGTGATGGCTGTTGTTGCTGCAGCTAGTGCTGTATTGCAGCCGGAAGGTCTCTTGTAGCCTGTGTATTTTCCTCCACCCTCCTCAATAGCTTCTGGAGGAGATAGACTTGCTGCTCATCCCTACCCTCAGGGCCCACAACATCCTGCCACCATTCTGCAGTTCTCTGGCTGCCTTTTGAAAGAAATACACTGAACTCAGCCAGCTGTGCACACAGGAGGAGGGACACAGGAGTAGCATAACATGCATAACAGAAGTACAACTGGCCAACACTTGGGCCACCATGTCACACATACAGTAAGTGGAGAGAGGCAAACAGCCACAATGGAATGTGTGTGGCATACCAGAGACAACACTGTGGACCCGAAGAGTTGAGGACTGCACATACAATGAGTTTGCCATGCTGCAGTAGAGCATAATCTAGATGTGCAACAGACACACAACAATGGCAGCCATGCTGGATGTGGGAATGCAATACAAGTAACACAGCGCCAAGCCAGAGCCTGATAGGCAGTGTGATGGCCCAAGAGGCTTGGGGCCACACAGATATACACAGCGCCCTGCAGACAAACCATCCAGCACATGGGCCAACAAGGGTACGAGGGGCAACAGATATCCATGAGCCACCCTGTTCCACTACAGGAGCAGGCCCTGACACAAACAAGGCTCACACAACACAGCTATATATGGACGGGACTGTCCTGCAGCACTGTGTGCAACAGCCAGGGTAACATGTGTGTGCAATGGTGTTGTACATGGGTGGATACTTTACATACTGTACTACGGCCAGCAAACAATGCCAGTGTGGGATGTAGAGCCACCTGGAGGCACACCCATCCCAGCAGCTGCTGGCCCCATCCTAGGTACAGGATTCCCACTCATACAGAGCCAGTGCAAAACAGTGGGCACTGTGAAGACACAGATGCGTCACACAGCATGATACAGTGTGTACTGGTAAGACATTGGCCCGTGCCTACCTTCATCAGACAGATATGCATACATAGTCCCAGGCATGTGGCACAACAGATCCAACCAACAATGTTGGGTGTAACAACTGGGATCATGAGCATTACTACCAACTCCCTGGAGCACCAGGTTGTCGGCACAGGAGATACACCACTGTGCAGTGTAATGCATGCCACAGTACAGTATATTGTACACACAGAGCAGCATGCCTGCCACAAGGATGTGAACAACAGTACACTGCACAGACCCTGACACACCAAAGTGTTAGTGGTGGGACAATACTCCAAGTGCAAGGTGATGTCCACAACCACAACTACATCAGTTCTGCCCCCACAAGTATGCCTGCAGCATGGTGAGGCACACATACAGTACATACAAACATACAAAGAAGCCAGCAGGAAGAAGGAAATTTGGTCTATCAAGTCTGCTCATATTGCAGGGTCCACAGCTTGAGTTACTGTCCCTGCCCTCCCTCCCCACTCCTCACATCCTCCCTACCCATGATCCTTACTTTCCTCCTATGTCTATCCCAGCTTCTCTTAAAGCTGCCCACTGTCTTCCACGAGATGACCTCCTCCAGCAGTGTATTCCAAGTGTTCACCACCCTCTCTGTGAAGAAGTGCTTCCTCACCTCCCTCCTAAACCTCCCATCATCCAGCTTAAGACTGTGCCCCCTAGTGTTATGGTTGCCACTCAGCTTAAAGAGACTCTCCTTATCAACCTTATTTATCCATTTCAAGTACTTGAAGGTCCCAATCATGTCCCCTCCTTCTCCTGTCTTCCAGGGAGTATATGTTCAGTACCCTCAACCTCTCCTCATATGCCTTACCCTGCTGACCTGCTATAATCTTTGTAGCCCTCCTCTGGTCCTTATACAGCAGGTTAATGTCCTTTTTGAGATGTGGACACCAGTACTGAACTCCATACTTTAGATGCAGTCTTACCAGTGACCTGTACAAGGGCAGTATAACCTCCTCTCTTCTACTACTGATTCCCCAAGATATGCATCCCAGCATCTTGTTTGCATTTGCTGCTGCTTTCTTGCACTGCGTGGAGTGCTTCAGGTCACTAGTGATCATCACTCCCAGGTCCTTCTCCTCCTCTGATGCAGATACTCGGACTCCACCAAAGTAGTGATAAGTCCCAGGATTCTTGGTTCCAATATGCATAACTTAGCATTTCTTGGCATTGAAGCCAAGCTGCCAGATCCTGGACCACCACCCCAACTTTTCCAGATCTTCCTGTAGGTCTTGTATCCCTTCAGCTGTGTCCACTCTCCAGCAGAGCTTGGTGTCATCCGTGAATAGGCACATTTTGCCCTTAATGCCATCCCCAATGTTATTGATTAAGACACTGAACAACACTGGCCCCAGCACAGAGCCCTGTGGAACCCCACTGGTTATCACTCTGGTACCAGATAACTCTCCCCTCACAACCACCCTCTGGGTTCCGTCACTCAGCCAGTTTTCCACCCATCTGGCCATCTTTTCCTCAACCTCAAGATCCACCAACTTTCTGATCAACCTTTTGTGGGGCACGGAGTCAAAGGCCTTGCTGAAATCAAGATAGAGGATGTCTACTGCTTGACCCGTCTACTGTCTTAGTGACACAGTCAAAGAAGTCAATCAGATTCGTTTGACATGATCTCCCCCCATGAACCCCTGCTGCCTCGCATCCTGGAGACCATGCTCCTCTAGATATTCCACTAACATTTCCTTTAGTATGGTCTCCATGATCTTGCCCACAATGGAGGTCAGACTGACTGGTCTGTAATTCCCTGGGTCATCCTTTTGGACTGCTTTTGTGGAGGGGCACTACATGTGCTGTTCTCCAGTCCTGTGGTACCATGCCTGACTCTAGTGAACTATTAAATAGGTCTGCCAGTGGCCCTGGCAGCTCCTCAGCCAGTTCCTTTGGTATCCTTGGATGTGCTCTGTCTAAGTCTGGTGATTTGTTTATTTGTTTATTTTTATTTATTGAAATGTTTCACCCGGAAGGCACGCTGAGCAACAAGTTGCTTGTCTCCCAGTGTGACCTGGGGGGTAGGGAACGGTGGGATATAATACAGAGAAATGTTACAATGTTGGAATACAGTTTGCTTATTTGCATACTATGAGAGCAGGAGGGATTACAGGTGGATAACATTGGCTAACAATACAACAGTTAAGTATAGTAGATATGAAGACACATATAGCAAATTGGCAACAGTTGGTGACAGCTGGTAACACTGGAACACATATAATAACTTGGTAACAGTATGTAACACTAGACGGTAAGGTGATCCAATAGTAATTGGGAACCATTAGTGTAACATAGATATTCAAGATTTACAGTGATTGGAGTAAAGAAAGGAAGAATAGAAAGAGGGAACAAAAAATTGCAGAGGGTAGAATGGAAGAAGGAAAGGAAATTTACAGAGAGACGCAGACAGAACACGATTTTTGAGGCAAACAGAGATGACAGGATGGACTAAAGTGTATGTAAGAGGGGTATATGGGTAGGTTATAAGTGCTTAATTGAGTGTAGGGGTAGGCCAGTGTTAGGTTACATTAACCGGAAGGGGGTAGGAGGAGAGGAGAGGAGAGGAGAGGTAGAGTGTGGCAGGGTGAATGAGAGAGAGAGAGGTATCATAGGTGGGGGTATCCAAGGGGGGAAAGGGGGGTTGTTGAAATTCAACAGTGTCCTGTTATCTCTATCTGGGCAGAGCAGTGGACAGCCCTAGTGGTAGGATACCAGTTATAGTCAATGAGAGTTTTTTTATATATAGTGATGCAAGAGGGTGGGTGTTGGGGGAGGGTGTTGTGGGAGGGGGAAGCAGAGGACAATTATAGAGGAGGGTAGTACTCCACCAGTGTGCTGGGTGACCCTACCTGCACAAGGCAGTGATCTAGCAGTGACAGAGGGGGTGCAGTAAAAGGAGAAATAGGGGAAAGGGGGTAAGGTTGTTGCCCACCATGAGCTATGGATCCTGCCTGCACAAGGCAGTGATTGAGCTCACAGGAGGGAGATAGATTAAGGGTAGAGAAAGAAGGGGGAGGAAGACTTTAGTAGGAGGGAGAGTAGGGGACAAGGAGGAGCACGATCAGAGGGAAATAGGAGTGTTGGGGATTAGGCATATGAGCCTGAGCAGACGTCAATTATAGTAGGCAGGTAGCACCCCACCAGTCTACTGGGTGACCCTGCCTGCACAAGGCAGTGATCTAGCAGTGACTAAGGGGGTGAGGAAAAAGGAGAAATAGGGGAAAGGGGATAACTGTGCTATGCATCCTGCCTGTGCAAGGCAGTGATTGTGCTCACAGGAGGGAGATAGATTAAAGGTAGAGAAAGAAGGGGGAGGAACACTTTAGGAGGAGGGAGAGTAGGGGACAAGAAGGAGCATGATCAGAAGGAAATAGGAGTGGTAGGGAGTAGGCATATGGTAATATGGGCTTAGGGGAGATGGCGGGGGATTAAGGAGGGTCATGGCAGGCACAGGAAGGTGCAAGGAAGTTCTTGAGGGCCGAGTTAATGGAGAAGCAAGAGGATGAGTGGCAAATTTGAGGAGGAAGTGAATTCTAGATTTTTGGGAGGTGATAAGAATGATCTGATTGTCCACTAAGGGTGAAGCGGTGTGGGACCACCAGGGTTTGTGAGTCAGTAGATCTTAGGGAATGGGAAGGAGAGGGGGCAGTTGCAAAGGCAGAGAAGAGATAGGAGAGAAGTTCATCCAGCCAGTGCTTGGAGGTGAATTTTGCACAGTGAGAGAGAGATGTCGGTTTATCAGGGAAGGGAAGGATAGGGCATGGTAGAGATCACAATGGTGAGTGTGGAGGGGGCATTAAGGGCAAAACGGCAAAAGGAGTTGAAGAGGGTATCTAGTCTAGCAAGGGAGGACTTAGGTGCAGCACCGTAGACTACGTCACAATAGTCAAAGATAGGTAGGGTCATCTGCTGGACAATCTCACTTCTAGCCATAGGTGGAATGCAGGCACAGTTCCTGAATAAGGCACCGAGCTTAGGGCACAATTTTTTTCTGAATGGCATCGATATGACCAGAGAAGTTCAGGTGTTGGTCCAGCCAGACACCAAAATACCTGAAGGAGGATGTGTCCTTGAGTAAAGTTCCATCAAGGATGTGGAAGAAGGGTAGAGAGTTCCAATGCCAGCAGCCCTTCCCTCACTCTATCCTTCTCTATCACTACATCTGTGTTCCCCTCCCTCCCTGCTCCTCTTTTCCCTCCTGAAGGCACTGGTCCATCCTTTTCCCTGGTGAAGATGGAACAGAAGTATTCATTTAGTATCTCTGCTTTTCCCCCATTATCCTCCACCCATTCCACCCCTTTTTTAAAGCTAACAATCCCTTCCTTCTTGTCCCTTTTCTCACTTATATAGCAAAAGAAAGCCTTCTCCCTCTTCTTAATTCCTTCAGCTATCTGCAGCTCCTTCTGTGCCTTTGCTCACCAAACTTCCTTACTTGTCTCACTAGTCAGCCTAGGTTAATTTTCCCTATCCACCTCTTATGTGGTCTTCCTGAATTTTCTATGGGCCATCCTCTTTTCTCTTGCCTGGGCAACCCCAGAACTGAATCAGCTGGGCTCTTTGGCCCTTGTGTTTTTATCCCTCGAGCCGAACACACTCATCTGTGGCAACCAGTATTCCTTCCTTAATGATGGACCACCTTTGGTTCATGCACATATCTGCTTTGATGCCCGCCAGATGGCTCCTTAGCACTTCACATGGACATCTGTTTCCAACCACAGAAGCATGCAGCATAGTGTAAGCATGCAACCCAGCATGTGAAACACATAATGCAGGATATATATGAGGACACATGTCTGCTGACTGGCTGAGCTGGGCCCAATCATAGCCTGATGTGTCCTGTGGCCAGACCTGGTGGTGCTGCTACTGTTCCTAGGCCACAGCCTGACCCTGCTGCTCACTGAGGTCTCTGGAGAAGGACAAAAGAGATGTAATCAATATCATGGAGCAGAACACATAACACAGAACCATAAACCCAAAACAGTATACACACCAGTATTTATTTATTTAGTTTTTGTTGACTGGGAAGGAAGACTAGACAATTTTTTGCCTATTTTCAGCCTTGTCCCGGGGAAGGGGGATACAGATGGATGCCAACTGAAACTGAACCAGATTGTTTTAAGCTGTTGGTGGTATTTTCTGTGAATGGGGGAAGTAGGCCAGGAGACCAGGGAAATTCCCCTACTCTGCTGTAGGGGGCCTTCTGTCATTTTGGCAGTCTGCCAAGATGGTGGCTCCCAGGCCGGTGGACGAGAGGATGTAGTGTGAAGAGGTAGGGGCGATGGTCTCCTCCTCTGCCTTGGCTCTGCAAGAGACCAACGTGAAGGATTTTGCCACTCGGAAAAAGGATATTCCATGAGAGAAAGTCTTGCAACAATATGGTCCAGAATTACCAAGAACTGAAACAAAAACTAATGGAACTGATCAAGGTCCACAACACCCCTAACGCTACCGCCCATGGACATCTCAATCTCTCATGTACCAGACATACTTGCTCGAGTACATGTAAAAATTCAAGAACTTTTAAAACTAGAGGAGCAACATCATTTAAAAAAGAAAGCTGAACTTACGGCAAAACTGCAACAACAAGGACAACCTCTGCTACAGGGTGTGGCCTCCCAGCTGTGTGTCAGTGATGTGGAGCCTTTGATCCTGACACCTGTCAATGTTTCTGAGCAGACCAGTCAACCTGATACAGCACACAATACTGACCGAGGAGTTTACAAAGAGGCAGATATTCCTTTGAGGGATGTGCTGAAGAACAAAAACAGAGGACATCAGGAATGGCATTCATGGGTGCATCCGTATCTGGCCTAAGATGCCTCAGAACATCTAGGCAGCCCAAGGAAGCCAAATGGTCCTATCGAGAAAGCGCTTACAGTGGCCGGATGGGAGAAAGACACAGAAGCTGGAGATTGGTGTTCTGACTCTTCACCAACATGGATTCCACAGGACTTAGAAAATATGGACTTAAACACTTCAAAAATGAACTTACAAACATCCGGTACATGCAAGGTTAATTCTTTTTCTGAATGTGAGCAAACTCAAAGTCCCACTATTAACCATGAAATTAATAATGGCAATCACAAACAAGATGAACCTCAACCTACAGAAAAAAACAGGGCTCTGATACAAATATGAAAAACAGGCCAGATATATGCGATCCCTGCCTGAGGACTCCACAAACACATAGAGAGGGAGAACATATGCATCTGTCCTCACCCCCCCCCCCCAACACACAGCAGGCACAATGCCACAATGCAGTATGCATTCAGTATATGGGAGGTATGGTGGAAGCACCAGACAGGTATTTTATCGTAAGAACTTTGTTGAAAGAATCGATGAAGTTTTTTTGCGAATGAAATAAATGCATTAATCCATGTTTCAAATGAAACTACATTTGATGTGAGTTTTAAGAACTTAATTGTTTTGGAAAGGTTTTGGATAAAATATAACAAACTGAAAAGTACTCCCCTATGGTCCCCTTTTACAGTAATTCCCCTTATAAAACCTGCACAAAAAATGTGACTATACTTTTCCAAAATGAAGGGGTGAGCATGTATGATCTAGAAGTATGACTAAAACAATGTTGTATGCTTCTGCAAGACCCAGAGGCTGTTTTTGACTTCAACAATATATGGACTTGGGGATGGAGACTACAAGTGTTGTTAAAATCATCTGAGTTTGGAGTGCAACATCTACCTAATAGATTTTGGTTAGGCAGGGATAGAGGGGTTTTATATTATTCGGGCCAACCAAAAGCCTGTTACAAATGTGGGTTACCCAATCATTAAAGCAGTGTGTGTGAGAAGGTAAAATGCTCAGTATGTGGGGAAATACGTTATTTTGGGGAACAATGTGTAGAGGAACCAAACTGCTTATTATGTGAAGAATATGGCCATACCTTGCAGCAATGTTCATGGACTTCCCATAAAACCCCCATTCTAGTGGATGGAACAGAACAAAAGCTCTACTTCACCTTAGCACAGAAGTCCAAAATTACGTCTCAGAAAAAATTTGCAGAGACTGAGAATACATCCACTAATGCAGCACCCCAGTCTCAAGAAACACACACTGAGGAAGAAAGAACAAACACTACGGTGCCCCAGGGAACTGGGGAATAGTGCTGCCCACAATCAGACCCCCCACCCCCACCCATGATATGGAAGTACCCCCCTCCCCCCGCAGAGGTACAGGAGAACAAAGGTAGCAGTACTTTACCTGAAACTCCAACTGGGGGAGAAATTAGACCCCCCCCAAAAAAAATGCATCACACATACTAAGAGCAACTAGACGCAGAGGACTTAAAAGCTTCCCTTCTTCCAAGTTCTCCAAAATGTTACTAGAGAACAAGTAAAAAATACTCCAGGGAAACTCTGATGAGACAGGTAATGACTCAGATACTTCATCAGCTGTTCCCTCACACCCTGAACAAACCACAGATGCAGAGGTCACACAGGAATTTTCAGGCCCTTAGTAATGTAAGGCAAAGGCCAAAATAAAACACATGGAACAGCTACGAAAGAAAGGTAAACCAAGGTGATAAAGGGGGAAAAAAGAAGAATATGTTACATGCCTAAATTATTTTTATATACCAAAATGTCCTTTGGTTTTGCTTTCCACACTGTGAATGTAAACAGTATAAAGAATTCAGCTAAGAGGATATGGCGTTTTCCTTTCTGTCATCTGTAACCATGGGTACAATTTTCCTCCAAGATGTAAGGTATCATACCTTGACTGAAGTAGTACAAGCAAAAAATGCATGGTATCTAGGGCATTCCTTCTGGTCCTTTGGACAGGAACCCTACTCAGGTGTAGGTATCCTCTTTTCACTACCAAATATTGAGGTGATGAAAGTATTTGACCTGGTTCCAGGGAGAGTCTTCATAATAGATGTAAAAATTCAGAAGATTAGGTACAGATTAATAAACATACTGTATATTGCCCACAAATCAAAGCCCTTAGAGTAGAATTATTAAGGAAACTTCAACCCTTTTTGCATACTGCAGTGTATGGTATTTGGTGGGGACTTTAACTATGGCCTATCTCTTAGAAATAGGTCAAGACACTCAAAAACCACAAAAATGTTCTGTGATTCAAACTTCCTGAACTCTTTAATTAAAACAGCTAGCCAAAGGGACACCTTTTTAGAATTAATTAATACACATACCACAACTTTTCAAAAAGAACCCCTAACAACAAGAATATGATTTTTTCCCACATCTCAACATTTACCAGATGCCATAGCTATAGTACTGGTAAAAGAATTTTCTGATCATAGTATGTTATCAATTATTACCGGCCAGGATAACCCTTCAGTAAAAGGACCAGGGGTGTGAAGCTCTAACACTTCACTTTTACAACAGGATCTATTTCTTTCCAGCAATAAACAATTTGTAGCAGCCAGGAAATCTGTATTTATCTTATATGATAATCCACAGATCTGGTGGACAGACACAAAATTGGATATACAGAACCTTCTAAAATCCCTTAGTAAGACAAATAGTAATATACAATACATAGACTATCTGGAGAAAAGACAACAATTAAAGAAATTAATGACCTTAACATACACTACAGGACAGGACTTCTCAAAACAAACAAGTGTAATAAAAAAAAGAGTTAACTAAATATCACTCTCAAAAAGCAGTATTACTACAGCACCAACAAATATTTGGAACCAATGGTTCTTTTGATACAATATGTCCATGTGGCAGTTTTCATAAATATACTGGGGAAAAAGCAATGTAAGCCTTATATGCTGACCAACAGGTCCTACAGAAAACAAATAAAGGCATACAGGAATGTGTAGCAGGCCATGCAATTAAAATGTACGGTCCATTAAAGTCAAACCTAGCTTTAGCCCCAGACTTATTGTCCCCAATTTGAGGTACCAGTTCTCTAAGGAAGACCACACCCCTGGTCAAAGCGCTGGAAGAGCAAATTGTGAAGTGGGTGCACCTGATTTTGATAGGAGCTACATGCTGAAAGCTTTACCAAGAGGACTGAAATAAATACATTGAAATTGAATACCTTGCCTTCTGATTCTTATTTGCACTATGAGTGCAGAACATTTCTTGGGTTTTGTTGTTGTGGTTGGGGCTGGCAACCCTTGTTCTTGCACCTGGTTTGTGGCTGAGTACACGGCGTTGCAGGCGCTGGAGTATTGGGCGTGCAGGGGGACAAGAGGCCTGCATGCCACTGCAGCTTAGCTCTGTGCTCAGCTGTGTGTATACAACACTCAATGCTTTCTGTCTTCCCTATTTCAAACAGGTAGAAAGATGGAGGTAAATCCTGCCACCAAAGGAAACAAATGTTTTCCAGCGAGGAGGTTCTCGCCCTTGCTCAGGCATATCAGGACCATGAGGACCTGGTCAGCAGAAAGAGGTGGACCAGATCCAAGATCAGCAAAGCATGGAACATAATCACTGAGGCAACGAATGCTGTGGGTGGAAGAAGGTGGGCCACAGACAAGGTGAAGAGGTGGGCAGGCGACCTCAAAGGAGGACAAAGGGCATCATGGCCCAGGTTAGGACCAACCAACAGGCCACACTCACTAGGCCCAGTACTGCAGTGCCTCTAGCCCCTGCAGAGGCACCAATGGCATCAGTGGTGAACCCTGTACAGGTGATTGGCATACTGGGATGTGGCTATGACAGTCAGGTTGGACCATCACAGCAAGGTGAGTGATTGTGTTAAACCAATCACATTCAGCCTGTGTGTGCACATGCAGCAGTGGTGTTGTGCTTTGCATGCCGGGGAAGGGGGGTGATGAGGATCATGGCTGGACAAACAAAATATGGAGGCATGAGGGTACTCCAGAGATCTGTGTTCTGCCTACATATCATACCATAGCCCTACGAATGCATCCTCTCTGGGCTGTGAAGCACCACACACATGGGCCATCACTGCTGCATGCCTTGTCTGTAAAGTATACCTGTGTGCAGTGTTTGACCAGCACACTAGGATGGCCTGATATTGCGTACACCCTCTTGGGTTAATGGTCACCTTTTACTCACTACAGTTCCTTGCATCTGCCATCATTTGTCTAATGAAATGAAGTATTTGTGGCAATGCAGGTATATTAAGAGGCACACACTGTGCTAATCTAACATATCTATCTGCCATATTCCCATGGGTGTGCCATCAGGTCCCTTCCCCTATTGAGATTCCCTGTTGGCAGCCTTACCAGCATTGTAATTATGCTCCCAGAGCCCTGGCCAGACCCCGACCATTGCAGCCCCACAGTAGTAGGCTGGTCATCAACAGGAGAAATCTTTCTGCCTGAAGTGAGTTTCAGCCAGTGGGGTGAAAGAGGTGAAGGAGGTAATTTCAAAACCGTGACCAACATGCTGCAAACTGGACCCAGGCCTGACATGTTTCTTAGTGGGCTGTGTAGAGTCCATTGGTCCGGATTCACAGAGATTATCCGGTGTTCACTGTCAGCCGGGGTATTCCCTAGCACCATGAAAGAGGTGTTTGTAAAGCCCTTTCTGAAGAAACCATTCCTCAACCCGGATGTCTTAGTGAACTACAGACCCATCTCAAACTTTCCCTTTCTTGGTAAGGTTATTGAGAACATTGTGGCTTCGCAGCTCAAGACACATCTCTCTGACTATGACATCGATGAGCACATCCAGTCAGGATTTAGGCCAAGGCACACTACAGAGACCATGTTAGTCAGGGTGCTAGCTGAATGATCTCCTCAGATTGAGAGACAGAGGGGAATGGTCAATTCTCATTCTTCTCGATTTCTCTTCAGCATTTGACACAGTGGACCATGGGGTGTTGCTGTGTAACCCCTAGGTGGCGCTATCCCAAGGGCTACTACTCCTGCCTGCTTGGCTAGTAGCAGGTTAAGGGGCCTGAGTTCTGAAACGGGTGCCTCCACCCAGAGGTCAGGGTTGGTAGTGGTCAAGCTAACCAGGGCACAGCCCTCCGGGACACTGTAACCCCCCTTCCTTACTAGTGGCCGGAACAATACACAATAATCACTTTCACAATACCTCTGATACACCACAGAAGTACCCACACTGTTTGCACTTACCACCAGGGCTTTCCTCTAGCCTGGCCCTGGGGACCACCTGTAAAACAAGGTTATACACAGCAAATAACAGCAGTACAGTACTCTTGCAAAAACTGGAACCACAGTCAGGGTAAATGCAAAAAAGAGTTAGATCTGCTTTATTTAACGGACTTGAACAAGGAAGGGGCGTAATCAGGTTAATTTGCTTAAAGGCTGTATCAATCAAACAGTTATGCATGCACTTCAGGGTCCATAAACAGTCACACACTCTGGGTACCCAGATGGAGAATCGTGGGCTATCCAGGAACACTGCAGCTGGTTGGGGCCCTGTGATGGAAGAAAACCACATGCACCACACACTCTAATAGTAATCCGGAGTCGGAGGGCTCAGTTTGTGAAAAGAAAACAACAAGACAATCAGATGACACACTTTTAGATTAGGCTTTTGTTGCAGGGAGCTACCCTGATGATTACCCACGATACCCAAGACTGGACACAGGCTGGATGAAAATTGAGGCTGCAGGTGCTGATCTGGAGTGCCAGGAGAAGCAGGGCCCACATGATTCACCAAGGTGTTGTTCCTTTTCAAGCGTGGAGCAGGGGGCTGATCCCAAGGCAGGTCTCTCATCGATGACTTTCTCTGTGGAGCAGGTAGTCTGTCTGGGCCAGTGTGGCAAGGCCCAGGCCAAATCGAGACAAATTCGGATACAGTCTATTTTGGGCTGGATATAGCTTCCAGCAAACAGAACACAGTTCACACAGTGGGGAACCAAGTCATGACCCACTAACAACTCACAGCACATTTACATGTAAGGAAATTCTACTGTACCAAGCAAATCACTCTCCAGTCACAATCGCAAAGTCTCTGCATAAACCGGGGATTTAAAAGCAGCTGGAAATCCTGACAGGATGATCGCATTCAGCAAAATCTTAAGTCTTCTTCAGGTATGAGTCTGATAAAAAAAATCAGTGGCTTACTTCGTTCTCACAAACTTGGATTTAGTCTGATATAATTCTCTTCTCTTCCTCTCAGGGGCAGCAGGCAGACATGCAGGCCGCAACTCAAGCCTTTCCACAGTTCTCCCACGTGAAACTACTCAGACGGCTGCTTGACTGTCTCAAGCTGTTGCTTCTTCAGTTCCCAACTTAGATCTGACTCAACTGCCAGCAAGCCTGGGACTTTCCCCAGAATCCAAAAGGTTCGGTTGGCTAATCTGTCTGTCAGTCACAACAAAGGCTCCCCCTTCGGGTGCAAAAAGGCACCAAAAGCCCAAAACTACAATTCCTTCAGATTTTGACTCCAGACAGCTCCTGTAGTCTGGCTCCATTTTAGGTCCCACCAGAACTGATTGGTTCAATTCGCAGTCCCGGGCCAAATGGTGGGGATAAACAACACAGTCCTTGCTGCAAAGAAGGCAGGTTAGACAAACTACATTATCATTATCACTCTAATAGGTTTTCAGGTAACAGTTACATCTTCTAACAGAGCTCCCTCTGCGCAATTAGCGATGGCAGAAACAGAGCGATTACCAGGCAGCCTGGGCGGGACTCGAGCATGAGAACACTCAGCCCCCTCCCAGATTAATCACCACTGCAAATCTAGGCAGCCCTTAAAGAGGCAGTACACAGGCACTCTCTGGCAATAATGTTTAACTGCTAAAACGCAGGACACCAGCCTGGCAGTGAGCATTTAGGCAAGCTCGAGGAAGACTTTTCGGGGAACCCCCATTCGCAGGAGGTTACACCCTTCCCTGCTTGGAGAAAACTTGGCGTCTGCGTCAAGTCTGTGCCATCATGCAACAGTTAACATAAACTTATTACTTTACTATACATATTCACTACATTTCCTAATACTTTGTCCATTCTGACAATACATTAGGCATATTTCACACAAGTCAGTTGAACATTACTGTACTAAATCAGGTAATAACTTCTTGTGCCTTGAACAATGCAAGAGGGGGCCCTTCCCTATCAGCTAACTTGAGGCTGGATGAGCCAGGGGCACCATGGTGAGAGGGCAGAACAAGTAACCTGGAATGGGCTGTCAAGCTCAATTTGGGCAGTGAGTTCGGTGAAACATAAACAACTTTGTGAACCACATGGAGAGGCAAGTCCACAGGCCTTCCCAGAGAATCATAGCTGAAATGCAATACTAGCTTGACAGCTCAGCCAGTCTTTCTGGGGGGAACAACCACAGTCTCTGCCCTTTCAGTAACAGTCTTGGGGCTTTCATCACTTGTGAAGGGTGCCTCTGCCTGAATGGGAATGTCCAAACTTGGGGCACTGTCGGCTCCTTGCTCTGCAGGCTCTGTTTCTATAACACTTGACTCATTGTGCGAAGGCTCAGGCATAATCAAACTTTTAGGCACTGAAGGGGAGTTTTCAGCACTCTCATAGTGTTCAAGTTCTGGTATGTCACCAGAAAGACTCAAACCATCCGCCCCTCCTTCAGCCAAATCATACAGTTCCACAATACACAGGGAATCAGCATCTTCAGACGTGATACTTTGCACTTCACTTTCAGGGAGCATTGGCTCCAAGGATGAAGCTGGAGGGTTAGACAATCCAGAAGGCCCAGCCTCATCCCTGCAATTAGTCATAGGATTTCCTCGAAACAACTGACTCAATTCATAGGAGGGGTAATAGGCATTGTCATACTCACTATCATCAGAATCTGACTGACAATCACTATCACTCTGGACCTGCTGGGGGGGGGGACCCTTAAATCCATATCCAATGGGGTAGGTTGACTCTGTCTCTTTCTTGCAGCAGCACAAGTCACCAGCCCAGGGGAATCAATCTCTGATTGTTCAGCCTCAATTATGACTTGGCCAATAGGTAGCAAGTGGTTAAGGTGCATGGTCTTGACAGCTTTGGAGTTGTTCTCTGAGTGCACCTTGTACACAGGTAAATCATCCAACTTTAGAACTACTACATGGGGAAGATGGTGCCACCAATCAGCAATTTTGTGTTTACCATGCAGTCCCGAATTGCGTAACAACACACGGTCTCCAGGTCGAAGCTCTTGAGCTTTTACTTTTTTATCATGCCTCTCTCTGTTGGCTAGATTTCTCTTGGTGGCCATTGTCTGGGCCAGTTGATAGGCATGATTCAAATGAGCTTTCAGTTTCTGTACATATTGCAAGTAGTTTTCAGCTCGAAATCCATCTGGAGAAACCCCAAAACAGACATCAACATGCAGCCGGGCCTCTCTCCCGAACATGAGGCGGTAGGGAGAGAACCCGGTAGCATCATTTTTCATGCAATTGTATGCGTGTACCAAGGTGCTAATCTGCTGGCTCCATTTATGCTTGTCTTTTGGGTGGAGGGTGCCCAGCATGTCTAGAAGGGTGCGGTTAAAACGTTCTGGTTGAGAGTCTCCCTGTGGGTGATAGGGGGTGGTTCTTGACTTTCACACCCCCCATAGAGAGAGCATTTCTTTGATTAGTCTACTCTCAAAGTCTCTGCCCTGGTCAGAGTGGATCCTTTGGGGGGCACCATAGTGGACGAAGAAATTTTCCACTAGCACCTTGGCCATGGTAGATGCCTTTTGATCTTTGGTGGGAAAAGCTTGTGCATACCATGTGAAATGATCCGTTAACTAACACATTGTCAATGTTCCGCTGATCAGGTTCTAAACACAAGAAGTCTATGCAAACTAGTTCCATGGGGGTACTGGTAGTAATATTAACAAGGGGGGCAGCCCTCTGAGGCAGGGCTTTTCTTTGTAGGCAGCGACTATAAGTCTTTACATGGTGCTCAACATCGGTCCCCATTTTGGGCCAGTAGAAGCAAGATCGTACCAGGTCAAGGGTTCTGTCAATACCCAGGTTCCCCAAGTGATTGTGGAGGGACCTCAGTACCAAATCTTTAAAGGCTGTGGGCAGGACCAATTGCTGCTTGTCTGCTTTGCCACTATGATCTACTATCTCTCTATACAAGAATTGATTGAGCAACTTCAATCTGGGGCCTTCTTTAAACAATAAAGCAGTTTCCAAGTCAGTGGAACGTAACTTAGACACATCTTTCCGTGCACGCAGGGCATCAAGTGCTGGCTGAATCATAGGATCTTGGGACTGAGCCCACTAAATGCTGTCATTGTCAAACTGAGGTAGTGCACTAATATCTAGAGCAGAGAAGTGGCAATAAGCAACTGGTATGCAGGTGTCAGAAGGGCCCAAGCAATCTACTAAACAGTCCACTGTGTCTGCAGACATCTGTCTATTTCTATCAAACATTTGGCACAATGCTCGCATGTAAGGTTCAGACAGTCTGACCCAATCACTCTTGGAAGTGGGCCTTCGTGATAGGGCGTCAGAATCAACATGGTTCAGTCCCGGTCTGTATTCAACAGCATAATCATAGGTTGATGATGCAGAAAGCCACTGGTGCCCAGTGGCATCTCACTTAGCTGAAGTCTGTACATAGGTCAACGGGTTATTGTCAGTCTTCACCAATATTTTTGCCACATAGAGGTATTCATGAAACTGGTCAACAATGGCCCATTTTAGTGCACGAAACTCCAACTTATGCACAGGGTAGTTTTGTTTGGATGGCGTCAAGCTCCCACTGGCTAAAGCTACTGGTCTCAGGCCATCCTCATGGTCCTGATACAGCACCACTCCTAGATCCTGCAGACTAGCGTTGATATGCAGCACATACAGTTTGGTGGGGTCAGCATAGGTGAGGATGGGGGTGTGGGTGAGCTGGTATATGATCTCATGGAAAGCTGCTTCTCAGTCGGGTGTCCAGTGGGGCCTGACAAGTTCACCTGGGCGGAAGTATACTTTTTCTGGTTCTTTAATGGACCCTTTTTTGTATTTACAATTGGTAGGAGGGTAACCTTGGGTAAGGTTCAAGAGTGCTGAATCACCTTGAATAGTCTTTTATGAATCTGCGGTAGTAGCCACAGAACCCCAGGAAACATTGTAGTTCTTTCAGATTATGGTGCTGGGGCCAAGTAGTCAATGCTTCAACCTTACTGGGATCAGTTACTATCCCTTTTGTAGATACTATGTGCCCCACGTACTTCACGGAGGTTTGGAAAAACTGGCACTTGTCAATGGACAGCTTGAGGCCAAAGTCTTCCAGTTGGTCTAGGACTTTAAGCAGTCGGTTCTCATGCTCCTCTAAGGTGCTTCCAAACACAATAACATCATCAAAGTACACCAGGCATTCCAGCAAATTCATGCCTCAGACCGCACATTCCATCAATCACTGAAGGGTGGCTGGGGCACCCGATATCCCCTGTGGCATCCTCAGAAACTCGTAGAACCCCAATGGACAGATGAAGGCTGTTTTCTCATGGTCTCCCAGGGCCATCAGGATCTGGTAGTATCCATTGCGAAGATCCAACACCGTGAACCATTTGCTCCCATTCAACCAGTCCAGGGCATCTTGTATACGAGGCATAGTGTATTGGTCTGGGTTTGGTCCACCGGATCAGGGTTCAGTAATCAACAGACATCTTCACAGACCCATTCTTCTATCACACAACCACAATGGGAGACGTGTATGGGCTCCTGGATTCATGTAACATGCCAGTGGCGAGCATTTCCTGCAGGTGTCTTCTCAAATCATCTGTGTCTGCTGGGGCTAGGCGTCAGGACCTCTCTCGAAATGGCCATTCATTGTGCATGCGTATGTGATGCTCTGCACCCTGGGCACATCCCACGTCCCATTCCTTCAATGAAAACACTTGGTCTCTCTGGGCAAGTCTCTTGCTAATCCTAGCCTTTCATTCAGCTGGCAACGGGGAGTCACCAAAGTCAAACAAGTCTGGGATCACTCTCTCCTTCTCACCAGGGTGCTTGTTGCTGGGCAATACTTCAGTGTCTGCACAGTGTACCATAGCTAGGGTGCACCCTTTGTTCACCCGGATCTCCCGATCTGACACATTGTAAATCTGGACCATCACTCATCGTGCATAGGCATGGGCATGAGCAGGCAAGATGCTGGGCTTGACCAATAATCCTTCTGGCAATTTTCCATCACCTGGAGCATCCAACATCAGTATTTTGTTCTTCACATCTTTCTAGAGGTGGACCTCCCCTTGAATGGTATACTGGGCATTAGGGGCCAGTACCATTGACTCAGGATCCTTCTTCCACATGATCCCCATCGGTTCATCCTGGTATACTTCCTCGGGTTTCTGTTGCAAATCACAGGCCCTCTTGATCAGAGATGGAATTCTCAGGGCCCTCCCAGTCCGTTGCCCTTGTTTCTCGTGACAGAGTTGCACCAGTCTCCCAAACATATGGGGATTTGTCCCAATTAACAGGGGGACCCCATCATACTGTCCAGTGGGGGGACACACTAGGGTCAATGTCTCTACTCTCTCCTCTACACCAGTTACAGTCGCAGGAAAATACAACCAGAGGTGGACACACCCTGGGTAGGGATAAGACTTGTCGCTCAGGCCTGACACATGTAGCCCTTCCAGGGATTGCAAAGGCATATCAGATAAGTGTTTGTCATGCCAGTCCTGGAATACAATGGTCACTTGCAACCCACTGTCAAGCAAAGCCTGAGTATGAATACCATTCACAGTCACCATAGTCTCCATTGAAGGGCCCACTATTTTGGACCAGTCTGGAGTGGCAGTAGCAGAGGCCTGGACAGATGATTTAGCCACAAAGAAATTTAAGTTAGGGTTTCTCGAACTCTCACTGCCTTCATTTCGGGCACCCCTTGGCCATTGATTTGTTTTTCGGAGCTCCCCTTAGAGTCTGTTTACTACTCTTTCTAAGTATTTCTAAGAATGGCATTCTCTTTTCATATGGCAATCCTTTACACAGTTGTGACAAATGATAGACTCCTGGGTCATCCTGGGAGAGAACATCGTATGAGGAACTGAAGCAGTAGTAAGAGATTGGGTCTAGTGTCTGCTTGCAGCAGTGAGAGTGGTGCAACGTGTCTTAACAGTTCCTTTAGTGTGGCAGTCAATCCGGTGATCTCAGCCTTGGAGCCACCCTTGGTAGCAGATGCCTGAGGGTGCACCCCCACCCCCATGGCAGTCACGTCCTGAAAGGGACCAGAATCTTGTTCCATGGGGGAAACCCTTGCAGAGGCACCCATCTTCAGCTCTCAGACTTCCTTTAGTAGCTCGTCTTTCCAATGCTGGGCCCAGGCCGGGAACTCCTTTGCATTCTCAGAGTGCTCATTAAATGCCGACTTTGGCCCCTGAGCCTCACTTGTCTGATCACTCTCGGTCACTTGCACAGCAGCAGCAGATATGGGTGCAATTCTCCCATGGGGTCACCTTTGCTCAACCCCCGAATTTCTTTCCTTAGCTCGTCATAGGAGGGAGGGGGCAATTCCAGTCAAGTGGCAAGGTGCAACTGAAGCAGTAACAATTCTGAAAATGGAGCAGACTAAAGGATCTGGTCCAGCCTAGTTCGATTTAATTTATTTAATGGCAAACTACCCTTTCTGAGACACACTTGTAGCAGCTATTCAAGCCGAGGTACCTACACAGACAATGGTTCTGCTGGGTACTGCTGAGTGTTTCTTACTCTCCACCACATATCCTCATCTGAATCCGGGCTCCCATACACATTCTCCAATGCATCAAGATAGTCCTGTGCAGTTGCTTCAGGGTTATTGGCCTGCTTGGCACAGATGGCAGCCAGGACAGGACCTCGGAGGCTCTCACTCAACCTCTTTTGTTTCTCTGCTTCTGAGCATTGCCATTCAAGTACTAGAGGAGCAACATAGTCTATCCAAGTCTCCCAGTTATCCTCCCTCTGGGGGAAGGGGAGGGTGCCCGAGAAGATTCTCAGCCTTCGGTAGGAGTCGTGACTAATGGCAGGAACAGACATAGGGGCCAGCATTGGCATGGGCACAGAAGGTGGGGCATTAACAGGTGCTGGAGTGGAAGGGGGTGTTGGGGAAGGAACACCCCCAGGTGGCAGGAATAGTTTCTTAAAGTCCTCTATGGTTTTCCCTTCCTCCAGCAACTACTTAGCAAATTTCTCCTCAAAAGTCTCAGATAACGGTGGGAGCTCATCCTCCCAGGGGTCTTTACTGTCTTTTGTTATCACTCTCCAGGCAGCTGGAACCCCCTTCTGGGGCAATAGTCTGTGGCACTTTAGAGCTGTCCACGAGGTCACTACACTCTACCAAGGCTATGAAAGTTTGAGCGATCAAATCAGCCTGTCAACCCACCACCACAGGGTTTGTTAAACACTCAACTTTGGAGAGTGCTCCCTCTACAGTGTCTTTTCTGGTACCTAGGGGACTATCCAGCATAAGTAGAGCATTTTGGGGGCCTATATCCTGCCCAGTACACCACCCCACCAACTGGTGTACAGCCATTTCTACTGGGGTATCCATTAATCTTTAACAACAATTCATAATTTTTGGCCACTAGAAGGCACAAAATCCCAGTGATGCCTCCAAAATGTAACCCCTAGGTAGCGCTATCCCAAGGGCTACTACTCCTGCCTGCTTGGCTAGTAGCAGGTTAAGGGGCCTGAGTTCTGAAACAGGTGCCTCCACCCAGAGGTCAGGGTTGGTAGTTGTCAAGCTAACCAGGGCACAGCCCTCTGGGACACTGTAACCCCCCTCTTTCCTTACTAGTGGCCGGAACAATACACACTAATCACTTTCACAGTACCCCAATACACCACACAAGTACCCACACTGTTTGCGCTTACCACCAGGGCTTTCCTCTGGGCTGGCCCTGGGGACCACCTGTAAAACAAGGTTATAAACAGCAAATCACAGCAGTACAGTACTCTTGCACAAACTGGAATCACAGTCAGGGTAAATGCAAAAAAGAGTTAGATCTGCTTTATTTAAGGGACTTGAACAAGGGAGGGGCATAATCAGGTTAATTTGCTTAAAGGCTGCATCAATCAGTTATGCATGCACTTCAGGGTCCATAAACAGTCACACACTCTGGGTACCCAGATGGACAGTGGTGGGCTATCCAGGAACATTGCAGCTGGCTGGGGCCCTGTGATGGAAGAAAACTACATGCACCACAAACACTAATAGTAATCCGGAGCCGGAGGGCTCAGTTTGTGAAAAGAAAACAACAAGACAATCAGATGACACACTTTTAGATAAGCTTGTTGTTGCAGGGAGCTACCCTGATGATTACTCATGATACCCAAGACTGGACACAGGCCGGTCGAAAATTGAGACTGCAGGTGGTTGATCTGGAGTGCCAGGAGAAGCAGGGCCCACACGATTCGCTGAGGTGTTGTTCCTGTTCAAGTGTGGAGCAGGGGGATGATCCCCAGGCAGATTTCTCATCGATGACTTTCTCTGTGCAGCGGGTAGTCTGGCTGGGTCAGTGTGGCAAGGCCCAGGCCAAATGGAGACAAATTCGGATACAGTCCGTTTTGGGCTGGATACAGCTTCCAGCAAGCAGAACACAGTTTACACAGTGGGGAACCAAATTACGACCCACTAACAACTCACAGCACATTTACATGTAAGAAAATTCTACTGTACCAGGCAAACCGCTCTCCAGTCATGATTGCAAAGTCTCTGCACAAACCAGGGATTCAAAAGCAGCTGGAAATCCTGACATGCTGATCGCATTCAGCAAAATCATCAGTCTTCTTCAGGTATGAGCCTGGTAAAAAATCAGTGGCTTACTTCATTTTCACAAACTTGGATTTAGTCCGATATAATTCTGTTCTCTTCCTCTTAGGGGCAGCAGGCAGACATGCAGGCCACAACTCAGGCCTTTCCACAGTTCTCCCACACGAAACTACTCAGATGGCTGCTTGACTGTCTCAAGCTGTTGCTTCTTCAGCTCCTAACTTAGATCTGACTCAACTGCCAGCAAGCCTAGGACTTTTCCTAGAATCCAAAATGTTCGGTTGGCTGATCTGTCTGTTGGTCACAATAAAGGCTCCCCCTTCAGGTGCAAAAATGAGCCAAAAGCACAAAACTACAATGCCTACAGATTTTGACTCCAGACAGCTCCTGTAGTCCGGCTTCATTTTAGGTCTCACCAGAACTGATTGGTTCAATTTGCAGTCCCGGGCCAAATGGTGGGGATAAACAAGACAGTCATTGCTGCAAAGAAGGCAGGTTAGACAAACTACATTATCATTATCACTCTAATAGGTTTTCAGCAAACAGTTACATCTTCTAACAGAGCGCCCTCTGCGCAATTAGTGATGGCAGAAACGGAGCGCTTACCAGGCAGCCTGGGTGGGACTTGAGCATGACAACATTCAGCCCCCTCCCAGATTAATCACCACTGCAAATCTAGGCAGCCCTTAAAGAGGTAGTACACAGGCATTCTCTGGCAATAACGTTTAACTGCTAAAACGCAGGACCCCAGCCTGGCAGAGAGCATTTAGGCAAGCTCGAGGAAGACTTTTCGGGAAACCCTGTTCGTGGTAGGGTTACACATGGATCGCCTTAGGGAACTCTGTGGACTCACCAGTACAGTCATCAAATGAAGCGCCACTACCTTCTCCACAACCTTCACCAAAAAGTGGAGATTGGAGATAGGTCAGTAATTTACCCTGACCTCTGGGTCTAAAGATGGTTTCTTTAAGAGTGGTCTCACCAATGCCTCCTTCAAGGCATCAGGGAAGATCCCCTCAGATAAGGAACACTGGACAATTAGAGCAAACACCGGGCCAATGGTGTCGATGCATCTCAACAAGAAATGCGTCAGCACTGGATCCAGTTTGCAAAAAGTGTGCTTCAGATTGGTCCCCACCCCAATAACCTCACTTGCCTCCACTGGTCTAAACTCCCCCCAACCAGGCGGAGTGCACTCAGAACACTTCTGGCAACCACTGCCAGCTATGACATTGCTGACTGGAGGAACTCCCTGTCAGATACCAGACACTCTGTTCAAGAATATCCGAGCAAACTCTTCACATTCAGCATTCGAAAAAACCTTCTTTGGCTATAGACAAGCAGGATGAAGTAGCCTGTCCACAGTCCGAAAAAGTATGACTGGTCGGTTCTTCCCGCCGGCAATCTCCCTGGACAGGAACACTGCCTTCTTATGGTTGACTGCCCCCTGGTATGCATTATAATGCACACACAGGGCCAGTTTGTCTTCCTTCAAGCCAGACTTTCTCCAGCAACACTTCAACCTCCAACCCTTTCTCTTCATCTCCCTGAGGACCCCATCAAACCATGGAGACCTCAGTTAGGAAGATATGGGTCATATACGGACAGGTGCAAGGGATTCAATGGCGTCAGATAGCACTCTGTTATAAGAGTCCACCACAGCACCAATGTCTCAAACGCATGCATTATCCACACCAGATAGATCGGCGGCCATCAAAAACCTTCTGGGGTCAATTCCTGCAAAGGGCAACAGCTCATTATCTCTGTAGGGAGAGGGCATCCAGTGGGAGCCCCGAACATGAACTGCACCGTGCAGTGATTGGACCAAACCACCCGATCAGTCCTGAGATTATCTATGTCAAGCCCCAGAGAGAACACCAGGTCCAACGCGTGGCCGCCCTGGTGTGTCGTGGCAGAAACAACTTGTGACAGGCCCAGTCACAACATAGTCTGAAGGAAGTTGTGACCAGGCCAAGAAAATTCGTCGCCAGCCCAAACATTGAAGTCCCCCAAGACAATACATCTGGGGGCTTTCAATGTTTTGCCAGCGATGAATTCGGCAACCTCCTGCAGGAAATTCCCCACTGCCCCGGGGGGGCCATAAATAAGGAAAATCCTGCAACCTGTGCCCGGACCCCCACGAATGGCCACACATTCAAAAGAACCTGGGATTCCCACTGGGGTGCAAGGTGAAGCCCAAGTCCGATCTAAAACAGATGGCTACACTACTGCCTCTATGTTCCTATTTGGGGCAGTGCACCACGGTATACCCGGGAGGGGTGGCAGCCTCAAAAACAGGGCCAACATCGTCCCCAACCCAGGTCCCTGTGATGCAAGCCAGATCAACTGAGGAAATCAAGCCCACAATAATTAAGATCTTGTTCCTGATCAATCTGGCATTGCATAGCACTGCCCTCGGGGGATTGGTGGGTAAAGCAGCCTTTCGAGTTACCTGACCACTCGGTCTGGTGGATTCCCCTGGAGGCAGACACCAAACAAGGTGGGCCTCTCTCTTGTGCCCGTTGCAATCCAGGGTGCCTTCTGGTCCTAAGAATCTCAATCTTACCACCCTCCACTGTGCACAGGGCTCTCCACCACCCAAGATCACCCCAGCCCCTTTAAATCATTGCCTCCCGGCAACGTCTGACAGTGGTATCAAAAACCGAGAGGCAGGTAAAGGGCCACAAATTGTGCAGAAGGGGTGCCCCATACATTATTCTGGCCCCCGACCCCCCAAATGACCCCGGCACATCACTAATTTAAAAGGATTTTAACTACTAAAAAGCTGCTAAATTGTCTAAAAACTCCTACCTTTAACATGCAAGTAGGATAATACAACCTGTTTCCAATTTATATTATGGTTCTGTATATATTGGCTTATTTCTAAATTATAAAGCATTACTAACATATCAAAACCATTTTACCATTTGTATTGTTTTTTTCTGGGTTTTTTTTCCATTTAAGGCTTATTAGTATTTTAACCATACATGACAGCTAGCCAAGAGCAATATCTTTATACATTGACAATATACAGTAGACTAAAACTGTCACCCCCACCCTCTCCTCCCACAACTACGTCCCTCCCCCCTTGTAATACAGCAATATACTACACCATACTCACTACAGATCCTTCAGCTCAGACATCTCGATATTGTCGGTATGTGCTAAGTACAAAGGCCCTACAAATGAGAGCTCTTAAATTGAAAATAAGTGTAAAAGGGTCCCATATCTTCTTAAACCTTCCTAACCTATTATTTAAACTTGCAATGGCCTTTTCCGTTCTGAGATTCGCCAGAAGCTCAGTTAACCACTCTCCATACGTAATTTCAGATTGGTCTTTCCAGTGTCTTAATACCACTTTCTTGAGTGACATAGATATCAAGGCCATGTAATATTTCCTATTGTGAAATCTGATGTTAGAGAAGTCACCCAGAATACATATTTCTGGTTTAAAAAGATCCTCAAGCCCCAAGATGGGGTCAATCTTACTTTGAATAACAGTCCAAAGAGGGACTATTTTGGGGCAGGACCAGAAAATATGATACAGGGTGCCTTCATAACCAGAACATCTCACGCACTGAGAGGAGGGTATTAGGCCGAACTTTGACATTTTTTCAGGGGAAAAATACAGATTATGCAGAATGTGCGTCTGCATCAGTCTTAGTCTATCTTGCGTTATGAACTTGTGACAGTTAAACCAGAGGTCGGCCCAATTAATGTTATAACCAGGAAAATGGGGGGACCAATAATGGGTCAGACCAAAACATTCCGGGTACAACCAATTAAACAAGATACCGTAAATGTTGGAAACAGCTTTCTGCTGGCCCACCAGGCGCTTCATATCCTCTAGAAAGGAGGGACCTATATATGAATCTAATTTATGCCCAAATACTTTAACTAATAAATGTCTCACTTGGATGATTCTGAAAAAATACTTGGTCGGGATCTTAAACTTTTGCTTTATACTTTGGGCAGACAGCCAGGTATCATCCTCTCCTTTTAAAGTATACAATGGGGTACCTTTCAGCTGGGGTATCCAATTTGCAGGAATATATTTGCCGTCAATCTTAAAATTAGGGTTACCAAACAGAGGTTGACTTAAATCTCCTGTATTATTGTATTTGAGAAAACGACATAATTGAGAGTGAATCCTGATGGACAGTGCTATGGGAGTATTCTTTAAATTGTTAGGAAGAAGGTTCTCCTTGACATAAAGGAGGGCTTCTGGGTCTACACCACATTCACCAATCCGTGCTTGTTCTATAATAAGCCATACCGGAGTATACCTTGTTGTTACGGGTGTTGTCCATCTCAGGTATTTATTAATATGACTAGCCCAGAAATAAAGCCCTAGATGGGGCAAGCTCAAGCCACCTCTTAGCTTTGGCACCCCTAATTTGTGGAATGCAATGCTAGGGGTTTTATTAGCCCAGATAAACTTTAAAAAAAGACTGTTAACCCTCTTGAACCACGATATCGGGAGCCAAACGTTAAGCAGTGCCATGGAATAATAGAGCTTCGGAAATACATTTATCTTAAGCAAGTTGACTCTCCCCCAAATGGAAATTGATAGTGAGGCCCACCTATTAAGATCCTGGGTTATCACTTGACGCATCGTGTCCAAGTTCAATTTGATAGTTGTTCCCAAGTGTCTTGTTAGTTCTATGCCCAGATATCTTAGAGAATCCTGTTTCCAGGCAAGCCCTAATTCAAGTATATCCGCTTTATACAATTTGTGGTTGAGGGGGAAGACAATTGTTTTACTTACGTTTAACTTATAATTGGAGACCGAACTAAAAGACCCTATGATATTTAACATTGGAGGAATTGAAGAAACTGGATTAGCTAATTGAAGGAGTAGATCATCTGCATAAGCTGAGACTTTAACCTCACATGGGTGTATCTGAATTCCTTGCACTTCTGGGCAAGCCTGTAGTTTTCGGATTAATGGCTCTAAATAAATGTTAAACAATAAAGGGGAAAGGGGACAGCATTGTGTAGTTCCCGAATGAAGAGTAAATGGATCAGAGATGACTCCGTTTCCCGATACCCTCACCCTGGGGGAGTGATAAAGGGATCCAAACCATGTCAGGAAAGTCTCAGGGAATTTAAACGCCTTTAGAGTCTGAAATAAATACTGCCAATTGACCCTGTCAAATGCCTTCTTGGCATCCAGGGAGACCAAAGCAGCAGGGTAGGGAGCATCCCTGGATGTCGAGAGGACAAGGGCCAGGGTACGGAGATGGTCTGATGAGGATCTGCCCCTCATAAAGCCCACCTGCTCAGGTCCAATAATCGTAGGGAGAATTGAATTAAGGTGGCACGCTATTAATTTAGACAGTATTTTAACATCCTGGTTCAGGAGGGAGATCGGCCAGTAATTAGTGACCAGTTCAGGTGCCTTACCGGGCTTAGGAATAAGTACAATTAACGCTTCGAATAGGGAGGTGTCAATTGGAGCCCTTGAAAGTATATACTGGAATAAGGAAAGCATCAAAGGGATAATGGAGGTCTTAAATCGTTGGTAAAAATAAGCTGAGAAACCATCTATTCCTGGGGTTTTATTTAAGGGTAAACTCCTTATAACATCGCATATCTCCTGACTTGTAATAGGTAAGATTAACTCCTTTTGCTGCTCCTCAGTAAGGTTAGGCAAGTTGGCCTGCCTTAGGTAATTGTCTAGTTGAGTCTGAGTTGGGGGGTCAGTCATCGGACCATAAAGATCCGTATAGTAGTTAAGGAATTCAGACATAATTTCTTCCAGGGCGGTCTTCAAGAGTCTGTCCGACTGAGATTGTATAGACGCTATATATCTCGAGGATTCTATTTGTTTAACTTTATGAGCCAAGAGGCTTCCCGCCTTCTCCCCCTGATCAGTGAATGATGCCTGCGTTTTTAAAACAGCATACTTCACTTTTTCCCGAAGCAGCTCAAGATAAGCTGCCCTTAACTTAATAAGCTTCTGCACTATGGCTTCGGGAGTGCCAGGAGACAGATCTTTTCCTATGGTCCTTATTTGAGACAATAGAAGGGACAGTTAGCTTTCTCCTGCTTTTTTCCTATTAGAGGCTAAGCTAATGAATACTCCTCTTAAATAAGCTTTAAAGGCACACCACTCTATGTCCGGTCTTTGAGTTGTACCCTGATTGAGCGCAATAAACAGATCTATGTGGTCCTGAACTGTAAGAGCTAATTTAGGGTCTTTAAGAAGTTGATTGTTAAGTTTCCATCTACCTCCACCTCTAATCGGAGGTTCAATAGATAAGTGACAACATACAAGGGAGTGGTCTGACGGGGGACCGGGTTGTATCGAGGCATCAATAACATGAAGAATATACACTTGGGAAATAAGCACATAGTCTATTCTGGATGATGTTTTGTGGACCAGAGAAATAAAGGTATACTCCCTATCTGAAGGGTGTAATACCCTCCAAATATCGCACAGTCCAAGTTGGTCCAGGAGATCCCTAAGGGCATGCTGGGCCGGGGACAGCCCCCTCCTGTTGCGTCCGGTCTTATCCAGGACTGGATCATACACCAGGCTGAGGTCCCCACCCAGTATCATCGGGGTCGAGAGAAAAGGGAGTAAGGATGTAATAATCTGCGTAAAAAAATTAGGCAAGTCCTGGTTTGGCCCATAGATGCTCCCTAGGAGTAGTTCTTTCCCACATAGAAGACCTACAACAAAAACGAATCTACCCTTTGGATCTTTGATTAATTTGGACGGGGTAAGAGGAAGCTTTCTATGTACCAAAACCATCTTACCTCCACTATTTGTGGAGCATTCAGCTGAAAAAAACTGTCCTACTTGCTGCCTCCGTAACTTAGTGGCCTCGGTGTCTAGTAAATGCGTCTCCTGCAAAAAAATGATCTCCGCATCAATCAAATTTAAGTGCTTCAGGATCGAGTATTGCTTATTTTTATGTCTAACCCCTTTCACATTCCATAATATGACATTCAATAACTTAGCCATTAGCCCTTGCCTGACAGAAGTACATCAATGGAAACATAATGCTGATGCTGCAATAGGATCTCTGTGGACTTTGCTGTACCTTCTTCCCCTTCCCTACTCCGTGACTACTATCCCATCCCCATAATATCTCTGTTATACTTAACCCACCTGAATCTAAAACAAATAATAACCCTAGCTGATTACTAACCTGCCCTACCCCCACTCTACTTTTCCCACTACTTGCAGAATCACTTTTTACTACTCTCCCAGCTATTCCCCCCCTGTCGCCCGCCGGCCACCTCCCAAGAAAAAGTCAGTCTAAGAGGTCTAATGAAAACTCAGGTTAATGCCTCTCTAGCTGGCCAACCCTTACACAGTAATTTCAATTAGCCCCATATCGAGGAGAGAGAAACAGAACATTTATAAACTACTAATCTTGATTGTGAAAGTATTAGTATAGTAAAACCCAACTTAGGAATAGGCAATGGCTTAACCTAGCCATGCGAAACTGCATTTAACCATGCCTAATGAACAGCTTTATTATTCCTTACGAAGCCCCACATTTATCAGACTCCCTACTAGTAATTAGATCATTCATAAATCTTTAAGCACTTGGGCAGGCTTTCTTGCACCAAACAGAACCTGTAAGGATTGTTCCAATAGTGTACCTTACCTAACCTCTGAGCTGCATTAATCCATAACAGGGAATGCCCCTTTGCCTATTGTCTTACACTGCACATTCTCCCCTACATCCTTAATGAAACAAGGCTTATTACCAACTTCAAAATCTTACCATTGACACTGCTAATAACAAGGGGTCATATCTGATTTGTCTAACCCCTTAATCCTGGAGAACTGAAAAATATGCTGCATTAGATGAGCAGAGCTACGGAGAGTTCTATACTAAGTCACTGATCGTAGCTACATATGATCCTTTCCTCCGTACTAGAGGTTTCACATTAAATAACTAACCCGTTAGTCCTAAATGCCGGTAACATTGCATTACGGTAATCGACACTTGTTTACGAAAGTTCTATATTGACTCGCTGTTCACCCCGGCGAATTGTCCCATTCCCTGGCTTCGGGAGATTTCCTGTGGTAGCAAGTCCTAAATGTACCTCTTTCTCTTGAACAAACAAACATGAGGGAGCCCCCTGCCAACGAGGTTGAGCCCATGCAAAGTCAGATACCTGGTATTCGATTACGGCGCACTGTTCAATATACACAGGCTCCGTCTTGGACTGCGATTCATTGATCTTCAGTTTGCAATCCCGTATTATTGGTGTCGTCAGCTTCTCTGGCTTAAACTTATTTAAATGGGAACGGTTGTCTTCCAAAAAAAAAAAAACAGGATCATCGGAGCCTCTGTTAAAAGAAATCTTCTGCTACTGCTCACAGGGGGTTTGGGTTGGGGCACAACTGCCCAGCTTTTCACATCATGCCCTCAGCGATTATTGAACAGGTCTGGTATGGACCTCTACAGTGTATTTTTGGCTGCCTCCACCTTTTCAAATGTGGACCAGGACCCTTCCAACAATACCTGTAGTTTGGCAGGATATCCCATTTTGAACTTTATGCCAGCTGCAATTAACTTTGACACTATTGGGTGGAATTATGTACGACGGAGCCGGACGGAGGCAGGGAGATCCTGCGTTATTCTCAATTTAGCTCCTTCCCAGCTAACTTCTTGCAGTTCTTTGATTTTCCCCCAGGAAATACTGTCTTTCTTGGAAGTTTAGGAATCTGCAAATGATCGGTCGAGGCAGAGCTCCTGGTGACGGCATGGGCCGAAGAGCTCTATGAGCTCTTTCGATCATGTAGACCTTTCCGAAAGGCGAGGGGCCAGCTAACTTTTCTACTAGCCTCTGAATAAAGTTGATGGTGTTGGAGCCTTCTTCCTTCTCCGGGATACCGAGAATAACCACATTATTTCTGCGGCTTCTCCATCCTAAGTCCTTCAGCTTAGTTTCTAACTTTTTAATTCTGTGCCTCATGTCTATTGCCTCCTCACTGGCACGATCTGCTTTCTTCTCTAGCGATGTTGTACGGGCATCGTTATCAGCGATTTTCGTGGATAGATCCTCTAGCGTCGCAGTTATGTGTTTGATCTCCGTTGTTAGAGATTTTACCTCATCTCTGAATGGTTTAAATTCAGTGAGGAACCGCTCTAGCATGAGAGGAGCCTCCTCGGGCTCTTTCGCTGTGATGGCGCTGATTGCTGATGTATTTCTGCCATAGCTTTGATGGGCCTTAGGCCGCTTACTCTGTTCTCCAGGGAAACCGGTGGAGTATGTTTTGGAGGCGCTGAACGCATCTCCGCTTCCATTCCTGTGGATCGGACTCCTCTCCTAACCTCTATCAAATCCGTGGCTTGAAGGTAATAGGCTTAGACTGTTTCAAATATATAAATTTTGCTCTTATAAACAGCCAGGTGACGGGAGCTAAACTGGTGAGCTGCTACTCAGCGTGCTGCATCACGTGGTCCCCCCTTACCATTTGTATTTTATTTCCTACTACAAGTGAGACTAAGATAACCACCCCACCCGCTCGCTAATTACCTGCCCCACCCTGGCATTAAAGACCCTTCTAAAGCTGCTCTGTTATTTCAATTCAAAGTACAAAATTCTAAAAAATAAAGAATCAGTCTCAGTGAGCAGCATAGGACCAAAAAGGAGATGATATATAAGCCAACAAAAACAAAGAAAACCAATTATTAAACTGAACCAAACCCATCAAATGTAAACCATAGAATTTAAATACCCCCCTTCTCACTGGATATATTAAAGTCAGATGTGATAGATATGGTAAATATCAAATCCCTAGGCCCTTTAAACTACTGACTCACACTGATAACTACACAAGTGAACCATTACATATAACCACCTTATTCGACATAACAGTCAAATAATGGAGTGTTTTTTTCTCTGAGGAGTGGTGCTTGCGCCACTCACTACCGCTCACGCTAGCGAGCGGCGTGGGGATTTAAGCACAGTAGCCCCTCCCCAAGATGTGATGTCAGTGGCCAGTTCCCCAGACCCCCTACTCGCTGAACACACAGTTGAAGAAAGTAGACACAGAGTGTAAATGCAGGCAAATGACCAGTCTCTCATCCTGCTCACACAGCTTGCAGGCTTGATGTCTCTCTCCGGTCCCACACAGCAGAAATATGCAGGGGTAAAACACAACGGCAAACAGGTCAGAATGGCAGAAGCAGGATACTCCACAAGGGACAGTCCACAGTGACAGCAAGAGGCAGCAGCCAACCGGCAGCTGCTACAGTCAGCCATAGGAGCACAGGAGAGGGCACAGGAAGAACTGGCACTCATATGCCGTATGAGGCACAACAACTTGTAGCAAGACAAGCAGCATGCAGAGGCATGTCATGTGGAGCACATGGCAGCCATTCATGAACTGCACCAAGATATGTCTGCCAGCATGGATCACTTGTCTGCCATTGTAGAGGAGGCTACAGCCGTGGTGGAAGGCACTGCACAGGATAGCCAGCACCCCAGGTGGTCCAGTGGAAGGAGTGTCACCACATGGCAGACACCTCAGCATACCAGTACTCCATGCAGTGCTGGCACCTGAATGCCTGGGATGCCCAACATGCCCAGGATACCATGCAGCCCTGGCCATTTCTTGCTCTTTGGAGGGGTCAGTACCCTGTGCAGCCATAGCCATGGGCAGTTAGCACCATCCACACGTTCATCCCCCCTTCTATTGATGAACCCCCTTCTAAACACATGGGTACAGCACACGCACACTTCCTCTACCAGGTGAGTTGGTGGGGGATGCACCCCTGCCCACTCTTACATGTGTCACCTCAGGCCCCTTTCATGTTACCCATGTTTCACCGCCCCCTAGCTTCTGCTCCTTCCCCCTTTGCCCAGATGGCAACTTATTTCTCTTAATATTCCTTTGAACACCTCCCTCCCCCACCAGAATGGCATGTCATCTCTTTCCATCCTCCTTTGAACCCCCCTGCCACTATGGCATGTTATTTCTTTTTATCCCCCTTTCACACACCCCTCCCCCCACTGCCACCTGTATGGCCTTATATTTCTGTTTCATGTACAGTATATTATTTACAGAATACATTTTCAAAAAACATTACAGTTTCCTGTGTGGTCTGTACTCACATTCTGGATCTGAAGAGGTCTGTGATGTGGCAGGCTCTGTACTCCTGTGACCTCCTGGCCATCCTGGGGTCACATCTGTCAAGCTGCTTCTGCATCTCCGGTCCTCTTGCTCGGCGTACACTGCAGGGTGTTTCTCTGGGACCAGCAGGCCTATCCTATGGTTCAGTGTCATATTATTTAGTATGCAGCAGGCAAGGAATATTCCACAGGCCTTATTAGGAATGTATTGTAGGGCACCACTGGAATGATCAAGACACCTGAACCATATGTTGAGCATTCCAAAGACATACTCAATGATGCTGTGTATAGAGATGTAGGCTGCACTGTACCCATCCTCTGCAACAGATACTGGTCATAGGACAGGTGTGAGGAGACAGGGACGTAGGGGATATGCACTGTCCCCTGTGTAGGTAAAGGCATGGGTCAGTGTACTCATCGACAACATATAGGGAGAAGTCTTTGGGGATACTTACCAACAAGCTGCCCTCAAGAGATGTCCCCACCTTCAAACCTCTGGTGCAGGTTGGAGTTGTACCAGATGAAGGCATTGTGAGCACTTCCAGGGAACCATACCAAAACATTGATGATGCACCCTGTTGGATCACACAGCACCTGATAGTTGATGGAGTATTACCCCTTCCTATTCACATAGGCCTCAGATCTGTCACCAGTGGATGCCTTGATGGCAACATGGGTGCAGTCAATGGCACTATGTACAAATGGCAGATGCACAACCTGATAGAGTTGCTGCATGGTTGCTGTTCACTCTGCTGGTGTGGTAGGGAGTATGATGAACTCCCCAGCATGGCCAACAGGGCATCTAGGAACTGGCCCAACAGCTGCAGGGTGGCAGACTGTGAGATACTGGTTGTGTCACCTACCGGTGTCTGGAAGGTTCTGGCGGCCAGGAAGCACAGTGCAGCTGTCACCTTG
This sequence comes from Neoceratodus forsteri, assembly GCA_016271365.2. Lineage (NCBI taxonomy): Eukaryota > Metazoa > Chordata > Ceratodontiformes > Ceratodontidae > Neoceratodus > Neoceratodus forsteri. Next base: position 475,123,307 of record CM057455.1, read on the forward strand.
AGCTCTAAGGACATCTCTTTGCTGTGCTGGGTGGCTGTCAGGAGCTGGTCATGAAGCAGCTCACACAGCTACATGATCATGGGCCTGTTGAGCCTGCACTGGCCTACAATTTGTCACTGAGAAATTTGAAAGTGACCCATGGATCGTACTGTCTGTGTGTGTGTGTGTGTGTGTGTGTGTGTGTTCTGCTATGCTTCTTCCCACCTCTGGGGTTTGCCCTAGGTTAAGATCAGCTTTTTATTGGTGGTATTTACACAACTCTATCCTGCTGGGCTATTCCATTAGCACAGCACTACAGCACGATATGCAGGTCACCTCCCCCCAGTTTCAGTGCTGCACATATTAACTCTGTGCTAGAATGCTAGCCAAATAACATGCACAGTGCAGTTCTTTCAATATATGAACATACAAGCATATGCAATTGCCAGCAGAGACAGGCCTTATTGGTCTATCTAGTCTGCTTGAGTGTACAGCTCAGTCTAGTTCCCTCAAGCTGCCCCCCCACTCCTCCAGGGGTCATCCATCCCCACCCCATTCCCCCTTCCTACTTCTCAGTACTGATTTCTCCCATTCTAATTTTCTTTTAGACCCTGTCCCACCCCCCCATGAAACTGGCCACTGTATTCACCTCAACTACCTCCTCTGGCAACTAATTCCACCCCATCACCACCTTTTTGGTGAAAAAGTGCCTCCTCATTTCCTTCTTGAATCTACCTCCCACTAGTTTCAGGATATGCCCCGTTGTTGTACCTTCCCTTATTAAACTGAAGATGTCCTCAAATCCAACCCTGTCTATGCCCTTAAGGTACTTGAAGGTTTTGTATCATGTCTCACTGTTCTGTTCTGTCTTTGAGGGTGTACATGTTGGGCTCCATCAGCCTCTCCTCATATGTTTTATCCCCCATGCCCTGGATCATTTTGGTTGCCCTCCACTGGACCCCCTCCAGTAGCTTAATATCCTTCTTCAGATGAGGGCACCAGAACTGAACATGGTTCTCCAGGTGTGATCTCACCAAACTTCCTCCCTCCTGGAGGTGATTCCTCTGGTGATGCAGCCCAGAATTTTATTTGCTTGGCTGCTGCCTTATGGCACTGCACAGAGTGTTTCATGTCACCCCTGATCATCACTCCAATATAATTTTCTTTTTCTGAGATGGTCACCTGTATGCCTCCCAGCCAGTAACTGGCATCTGGGTTCCTATAGTAGTAGCCACAGAAATGGCCAGCTATTTCCAGATTTTTGTGAAATTTCTAAAGAGTTTCTCTTTGATGTCCCTACTGTGTAAATGGAGAAAGCAGGAGATTTCTCTAGAAATATCACAGAAATTTCAGGAACTATCTGGCCATGTCTTTGGCTGTGACTGTAGCTCCCAGGTGCATGACCTTGCATTTCCCAACTGCCAGATACCCGACCATGTCTCTAGCCTAGCAAGATTTTCTATTAATTCTTGTCTCCCCTCCACTGTGTCCACCCTACCACAGAGCTTAGTATTGTCTGCAAATAGGCAAATTTTACTTTTGACCACTTCTGCTATGGGAGTTCAAGCTGCAATGGTGTTGTTTTAAAGCTGTGGCTTGCAAAAAAGTTTTGAAGTTTGCATCAACCTGTGACTTCTTCTCTGCTTAAAAGAACCCTATTATGACATATTGTGGAGGGATTCAAGGAAGCATTAGGTAAATGGTCCTGGAGTGAAGCTGCCCTCCAGTGCCCAACAATTGCCCATTAGTTGTTGTTCAAAGCCAAAAACACTAGGTCCGGTGCACTCCTCCTTCCCCTCACTCAGCTAACGTGCACAATGTGCACTGAAAATATATATTACTCACCCACTAAAACTGAGTACAAAATTCATTGGTACCAATGCCTGAGGATATATGTATGTATGTATGTGTGTGTGTGTATATATGTATGTATCCATCTGTCTGTCTTTTTTTAATCTCACTGTTGCTGTATTTAGTAAATGAAGTTAGTACTCAGTTTTAGTGAATGTTATACATATTTTTTCAGTGCATATTGTGCACATTAGCTGAGTGAGGGATGCAGGTGCACCACACCTGGTGTTTTTGTAGTTAGAATTTTTCAGGTAGCACCCATGTGTCCCAGATGATCAAAATAAACTGCTCTGAATAGGACTGATTGTTCAAAGCCCACCAGTCAGGCATTTTATTGAATAGAGAAAGAACAATATTAAGTCATCTCTATCTCTCTGCTGTCTTAGAAGTTATATCCTGGGGCATTATTCTTCCCCAGGAACTCGAGTTTACACTTTAACAACACAGTTAGATGTAATTCAGTTGCCTTCAGGATGATGTACCCTACAATCTTACCAGCCTGTGACTGAAGTAATATTTCCTTAATTCTGCTATAAACCTTCCCCCCTCTAGGTTTCAGCTTTGTTTGTTAAGTTTTTCCATTTTCCCTTCTTCTGGTTTAACACATAGCCTACTCTATCTTCTAAATATTCTTCACTGTTTTAGAAACCTAACTCATAATCCCCGTATGAGCTCCTTTTTCCAGAGAGAACTAATCCTGCTGCTGTTGTATCTGTTTGTACTCCAACCCTACCATGCCCCTAATTATCTTTGTCTTGTGGCACAAAAATATAAAGGAAAATATGAAGGAGCTTCTTATCAATGCAACAAAATGGCCCTAATCATATTGGGCATACATTATAAGTTACAGAAATACTGATTATGAGTACACCGCAAGGCACAAATGAATAATGAATGAAAATGCAGGATAAAACTTGAATTACTGAAAGGGTAATGTGATAAGGCAATGTTTGGATGCAAGACAAAACCAAGCTCTGAAACTACCTATTCTTGCATTTCTGTCTGGAAAGTGGACAGATGTAATTACTGCATTTGTAAATTTAATTGCAAGAGACACTGGGGAGCAAAGATTCACTTCATAATAGCAACAAAATACCAGGGCTAGATTTTTTTTTCTCTGGGGAAGGGATGTTATATCCCTCATGATCCAATTTTAAGCATTGACTGATTTTTGCATTGAAAGTTCAAGTGATAGTCTTACCACTAAACAGTGAATACTTTTTCAACCAGTCTGATTGTTACAGTATTATCTGCTTACATAATATAAAATGAAAATGTTAACTATATTTAACGTACTTTAGTACAGCAGTGACTTCTAATGTCAATATGGCCTGCCAAAGAAGGGGGTGTTTGAAGACTAACAGCAGACTTCACATTGGGTACAGCTCAATGCATATGACTAACCTACTCAGTGAGGCAGTGAAAGTTAGTATGAAGCAAGCTTACAAAGCCGGATGAAACAGATTCTTGAAAGATAATAGGTTTGAAGCTTACACAGGATGAGCAGGGGTAACATTCCAGCAGTCTATTGTGTTCCTTGTGCTTTAAATGATTGCTTAAAACAGCACTGGTGTCACCTTAGCTTTAGCACCCTCTCTCAAAACATTGGTGTGTGAGTTAGGGTGATGCCATTACTACTTCAAACAATCATTCCATCCTCGACACACAGCATGTCACACATTCACCAAGAGACAGGTGACATTTTTACCCTAACTTCACATTTCCCTAATTCTGATGCATTGTGTTTCAAACCTTAATAATGCTAAAAAAAGAGTTTTTTGTTGCAATTAATATATACATATTTTTGTTAGAAATAATTTTACCAGGTAAACATATAGCTGTAACTCCCTGTCACCCGGGGTTACAAGAATCCCACTTAGATCTAGTGGCTGGCAGGGAAGGCAGCTTGTAAAACACCAGTTAAATGGGTTTCACACTGTCTCACTCTGTCCTCAGTCTCTGCTGAGCTGGAGGGATGACATCATATAGAATTCTCGCAGTAGCATAAGCCACATTGGAATGTTGCAGCTGGGAGTTAGGTTAGAACGTTTGGGTTTTCAAAGTCAGTCTGTGAGAGAGTGTTGTGAAGTCTGTAGTGGAGGGAGGAGGTGCACTGCAGTTGGCAGTCTCTCAGAGCCCTCAGCTCTGTTACATAGCTACCTCCATGTTGGGTGTGTGTTCTCGCCCTACAGAAGGACACAGAAGAAACCTGTTTGAAATGGTTGAGACTGTTCCCCAGTTGTTCCATTGCCCCATCCCTGAGAGGGATTTGGGGGGGAACAAGACCAGCTCTTCGGGGGCAAGTCCCCTGGCCCTGCTGGAAGAAGAGAAGCTGCCTGAAGAAGATTTGTGCTGAGGCATCAAGAAGTACATTTTTGTTTTCCTAGAGAAGCCTGTGGGCACCTGCAAACCAGGGTGAGTCTGCTCTGCCAGAGAGCCTATGTTTCATCAAGACTGTTGAGTTAAGTATCTGCTACTGTGGGTCAGGAAAGGACAGCCAAGTACAGTACTTAAGTCGTGTATGGCTTGAAATGCATCTAATCAGTGGGGGTCTACAGGGATGGACATAGCCACTTAAAGAACGCTACAAGTCAGGACACCAGAATTCCAGAGACTGTGGATTGTTAAATGTGACATATATTTCAAGATAGCATTCAACAACCAGACAGGTTCACAAGGAAAGGTGTTGAGACCAAATGAATGGCCGGGTATGAATTTGGGGACAAAAGGTGGCAGACCCCCCATCTGGAGAATCTAGATTTACCTCTATGGATTCACTTTGGGCACCTATAGCATTCTTCCGGGCACTTGGCCAGTGTTCACAGAAGGCACCTAGTCGTGGGAATAAGGATGAAGATGACTTTCCTTATGGAGCTAGGAAGTAATCATGGGTGGTAGAGGGAGCCACCAGATAAATATCCATACCATATGGAGAAATGCCCCAGGGCTGGCTGAGGGCCATGCCAGGGAATCCAGGATAGAGAGAGAGAGAGAACCAGTTCGGGCTGAGAGCCCAGTGTGTTCTGAACCTGAGGGTAAAAGTTGTTGTGATGATGAAGAAGATGTGTTCTGACCTCTATAGTTCTGTACATCCAGTGAGTGTAGCCCAGTGGGGGTCCATCCTGCTTTGTATTCCTGTGTGTAAGTGAATAAAAGCCCCACTTTAGAATCCCACCTCTGGTTTGGACATTCACAGTTCTTGCTTCCTGTGTCTGGAGTTACTTGGGTGCCCCTGTCCAGAAGTACAAACCTAGCCCTGATGCCGAGTGAATATTTTCTCCCTGAACCCCAAGCTTCCCAGGTTATGGGTTATAAAATGGAGGCACCGTGGCGCTAAATAATATAACATCAACCCAGGTCCTGGTTACTTAGCCATAAGTAGAAATCTCACCAGTGGAGTAAGGAACCAATAGGTAGTACACGACACAGTACATATCTATATGAAAATTATACATAAGTGGTAGTGCATGTACAGTATATTAGGGTTTCAGAAGTATTCAATGTTAACCCCAATCTTTGCATTTGAATAGGTTTTGCAGCATTCAATGAAACTGAAAAAAATTTGCCATGTGTGGTCCAAGCGGCAAGTTCTCTAGACTTGGGAATTTTTGTGACAAGTGCTGAACCAGATTCCCAGATACAGAAATGTCGAAAATACATGAAAAGCAATGTTTTGGGCAATTTTTTGCTCTCACCTACAGCCAAGATGGTATGGCATTTTGTCCCAAAACGTTCAGGACTGAAGGGCTTTTTCCAAGGATATGCCTTTCGAAGATTTGTGAAAAAATATTAATCAGTTCCAAAGGGTTGCAGTCTGGAACATCACGGTTAAAAACATCATGGACATAACATTGCAGGCATCACATCGCCACCTGCAATATCGTGGAGCAAAAACATTGGTGGACACAACTGCATAGGCGGGCGGCAGGCAGTACAATGTAAATCATCCCTGGTGTCCAGCGGGTCACCCACCCCACCCGCTGATGGCTCCAGTAATAGGAACTGTACCAACCCCCCCAACTGCCAACCCACTGCCGCCATCACCGGCACCGTTGTCACAGACTGTATATAATGGCACAATAGCTGTGGTGTCTAGTGGACCCCCCTCCAGCCAGTAGCTCCCTACCACCCTGTTCACCCTCACCCTGCTCCCACCCCCACCCTGTGCTGGTCACCCACACAGGGTAGGGGTGGGAGCAGGGTGGGGAGCTACTGGCCAGAGCAGGGGTCCATTAGACACCACAGCTATTGTGCCATAATATACAGTCTGTGACAATGGTGCTGGTGATGGCGTCAGTGGGTTGGCAGTTGGGGGCTTGGTACAGTTCCTATTACTGGAGGGAGCCATCGGCGAGTGGGGTGGATGACCCGCTTGACACCAGGGCTGATTTACATTGTATTGCCTGCAGCCCACCTACGCAGTTGTGTCTGCCAATGTTTTAGCTCCATGATATTGCAGGTGGCTATGTGATGCCTGCGATGTTATATCCACGACGTTTTTAACCACGATGTTCCAGACTGGAACCATTCAAAAGTTATTACTGGGTATTATAATTGGGTTTGAAGCACAAAAGAGGGCAACTTGGCCCATCTAGATTGTCCCCCACACAAATGGGTTTTTTATACTATTAGATTCCTTGAATAAAATAGTTTATCCAATCTATTTTTAAAATCCTGAAGACTATTTGCTTCAACCGCCTACCTTGACAGCCTATTCCATCCTTTTGTGGTTCTCACAATGAAAAAAATGTCCCTCTTTGTAGTGAAACTTTAGGGACAACTAATTTGTGGTTGTGAGATCTGAAATTGACCCTACAACTGCTAAAGACCAGGTTGACCTGATTATTAGGTGTGGCAACTGAAGTAATTTGCAAAGGAGTAACAGGTCACCTCTCTGTCTTCTTTAATGTAGTGTAAAGAGACCTGTGTCTCTTAATCTGTCTTGATATGGCAGATTCTTTAAACATCGGATGATTTTTGTTACGGATTTTTGTACTCCTTCAATCATATTAATGTCTCTAATTAGGTGAGGGGCCCGGGCTGGGGATCCATAATCAAGTATAGGTCTAACATAAATATTAAAGATAGGAAAAATACAATTTTCAGACTTACATCTATATCTAGGGCATGGAAACCCCAACTATGTGTATACTCTGGGGGGGGAGGGGAGAGAGTATCAGGCCACAACAGAGGAAAGAGACCTGGGAGTCCTGGTGGATGTTAACATGAATAATTCAGAGCACAGCAGGAGGGCTGTGGTCAGGGAAAATAGGATGCTGGGCTGCATCACTAGAGGGATTACCTCTAGGAACAGGGAGGTGATTTTGCCACTGTACAACAGCCTGGTTAGACCACACCTGGAGTACTGTGTGCAGTTCTGGAGGCAGCACCTTAAGAGGGACATCCAGCTCCTGAAGAGGATCCAGAGGAGAGCAACCAAAATGATCCAGGACCTGGGGCATATGACATATGAGGAGCGATTAGGGAAGCTCAACCTGTTCTCGCTGGAGGAGAGGAGAGGAGGGACAGGGGGGACATGATTGAGGTTTACAAGTACCTCAAGGGAGTAAATAAGGAAAGCTGAGATGGGATCTTTTGGAGGAAGGAGGGTGGAATCACCAGAGGACACAGTTGGAAGATTGAGGGTGGGAGGATTAGGGGAGAAAGGAGGTACTTCACAGACAGAGTGGTGGATCCGTGGATTGCACTGCCTGGGGAGCTGGTATAGGCAGCTACAGTGGAAGGGTTCAAGAGAGGGTGGAATAGGTATAGGTAAGGGGTTAAGAAGAGGAGGGCTTACCTGGGGGGGTGGGACTTGGGGATTGAGTAACAGTGGAAGGAGCCAGGTAGATAGCTACCATACCCAATCAGGGTGCTGAAGCATGAGCAGATTTGATAGACCAAGAGGCCTACTCTCCTGGTGTTTAGTATGTTAAGTGAAAGTATGTTTAATTTTCCTAACAATTCCCCTGGCCCTATTGGTTATTATTCCACAGTGGTCTACTGTTGTCAGTTTGTTGTTAAACTTGACCCCTAGGTCAGTTTCAGATTTGACTATCCTAAGAATAGTGCCACTTACCAGATAGTTATAATTAGGATTATTGACACCATAATGCATGACCACACATTTCTTTACATTAAACTGCATACTGTTATGTTCAGCCCATTCTGATATTCTATTTAAAAAATTTACAATGGTTAGATGTTTGTAAAGCGTGTCTATTTCATCACTTATTTTCAGATCATCAGCAAAGTTCCTCATCCTCTTACTTATACCTATATGTATATTGCTAATAAATAGGCCAAATAGGGTTGGGCCCAGCACAGAACCCTGAGGTACTCCACTGGTTATGTCCTGCGTTCTTTTGTCGTTAAATTGTTTATTGAGTCTATTATCCATATTACATAGTACAGTACAAGGTACATTGGACAGATTGAAATACACATAGTATAGTGTATAATGCAAGTAATATGTTTAACATATTATTATAACAAGTAATATTATGATAATTATATAACTTGCATACATACTTAATTCAGTATGTCATTAATAGTCTGTACTATGTGAAAGAAAAAATAACAAAGAAAAGAGTGTCAAAATATTGCAATTAACAGTTCTATAATAAACAAAAGGAGCTGCATAGGGATAATGCTATACAACCGTATCAGTTCTTAAAATGGTGCTTATTTTTAAAGGAAAAGAGAAAGTTTACCGATATGTGTCATTTATGGAACTGAAGAAAGTTCAAATAATCCTGCCAACAGAGGTGAAATTCGTTGAGTCAGTCCGATGTTAAGTACGAGATCCGTTCAAGAGAAGAGGTGTGGGTTAAATTATTTAGAATGTCAGTCAAAGTGGGTATTAAATGAGATTTCCAGTGCATTAAGATCAGCCTTTTAACTTGCATAAACAAAATTTGAAGCTATTTATGTTGATATTTTGTTAAGTTTATATTGTTGTCTATAACACCTAATAAACAAAGTTTAGGGTCAAATAAAATATTACAACCAGTGATTTTTAAAACTAAATTATGAATAGATTGCCATAAATTAGATATAGGTTTACATAACCATAGTATATGCAGAAGATCCCCATTTGGAACGTTGCAGCGCCAACAGTTATTATTAGGTAGTAACCTATATTATGCAGATGAGCTGGAGTTTTATACCACAAATGTAGGATTTTATATTGAATTAGTCTACTACGCATGTCTTTAAAAGAGTCATGACAAAGTTTCCAGCATTTGACCCAATGGAAATCAGATATATTTTCATTCAATACCCGATTCGATCTATTTCTGGCCAGGAGGGATTGGTTTGGGAGCATATCTCTAATTAGTTTATAAATTTTACTGGTTAGGCCATAAGGGGTATTAATCCACTTGTTAATATATAGGGAAGTTAATGGCAGATTATTAAGTTGCTGAATAAAAGGGAGTATAGCAGATCTAACCTGTAAATATTTCCACAATCCTTTTTTGGAAATATTCCATTTTGTTTGTAGATTACTGAAGGAGTTTAATGTGTTACTATTATCAGTTAGGATATCATTCAAAAAGAGAATGTTTTTATGTATCCAGGAGCTACAATATATTGGTTTATTTTCTAGTGTGAACTTCGGGTTTCCCCAAATAGGCATATAACATATGAGAGAAGGATCAATTTTAAGCCATCTATGCATTTTAAACCAATAATGTGTGGATGCGTTAATAGTAGGGTGTTTTTTTAATTTAGACGTTAAAGTAGAATAAATGAAACTGTTAAGGGTTTGTCCTGGAGATAGTGAAGCTTCCATATCATACCACAAAGGTACATTGCAGTTAGGTTTAAGAAACCATTTAGTAGTTTGTGAGGCTCTAAATGCCCAAAGGTAGGCCGTAAACCATGGTAATCCAAGGCCACCATGAGACCAATGAGATCGTAATTTAGTATGGATAAACCTTGGTATGTGACCTTCCCATAGAAAATCTCCTACCATTTTATCAATTTTATAAAGAAGTCGGGGGGAGATCTTGAGTGGAATACAAGCAAATAAAGTATTTTAGGTGTGATATTCATTTTAATTGCAGATATTTTACCAAAAAGAGACAGATTCAGGTTTTTCCATTTATCCAAGCTTATTTTAATATCTGCTAATAAGGGGTGAATATTTATATCCCATATCTTATCTAAATCGGATAGTATTTTTATACCTAGGTATGTAATACCTTGTGGAGCCCAACAAAATCTGAGGCAATTGTTCATTGGAGCATCACAATGTTTATTTAACGGTAATATCTCAGTTTTTTGATAATTAACCTTTAGTCCAGAAAGTCTGGAGAATCGATTGAGTATATTGTTAAGTGATTGTCCAGATAGTTCAAAATTTTCTAGCAGAATAAGCATGTCATCAGCATATGACAGTGATGTATATTGCCTATGTCCAATGGATATACCTTTAAAATCATTATTCTGTCTAAGAAAGGTGGCTAAAGTTTCAAGAGCTAAGATAAAAAGGGATGGGGAAGAGGACAGCCTTGCCTCGTGCCCCTCACTAATTTAAAGGGTTGAGATAATGTAGAATTGGTAAGTACCCTCGCATGAGGATTTGTATAAATAAGTTTGATCCAAGAGCAGAACCAGTTGCTAAATCCAAATTGTGATAGTACCAGATAGAGAAAATTCCAATCTAATGAATCAAATGCTTTTTCAAAATCTATAGCAATAGCTACTGCTGGAGAGGTAAGAGACTTAGCCTTATATATAAGGTTAATTAAGGAGCGTAGATGATCAGAACCCATCCTTCCTTTAACAAAACCCACCTGAGATCTATGAATTAGTTTGGGAATATATGATTCTATACGATTAGCCAAGATCTTGGCAAAAATTTTGCCATCTGTATTAAGTAATGATATAGGGCGATAATTCGCGGAGTAATAACATCTTTGTCTTTTTTGGGAGGATTGTTATGATAGCATCTGTCATCGTATGAGGTAAGTAACCTATTTTGGCAGATTCTTGAAATACGTTACATAATAAAGGGGATAACTGTTCAATAAGGATCTTATAAAATTTGACAGGAAAGCCGTCTCCTCCCGGAGAACGCCCAGATTTAAGAGAAAGAATCACTTTTTTTACTTCTTCTGTAGTAAAAGGTATATCAAGGGAATGTATTGCATCATCTGTAAAATGAGGAAGTACAAGCTTATCAAGAAAAGAGGAAATGTCTGAAATAAATGTTGGGGAGGGTGAGGAGTAAAGTTCCTTATAAAAGGCTGTCATAATTTCATTAATGGAGGATTCGTTAGTACGAATTTCTCCTGTATGATCTTTTAAAGCAGCAATATGACATTCCATTTGTTGCATTCTGAGTCTGTAAGCAAGTATTTTACTCCCCTTTTCCCCTCCTTCCCAAAATTTTTGTTTTATTCTTAATAATGCTAACTCTGTTTTCCTAGAGATTAATTCGTTGATTTGCATACATAATTGTAAAATTTCATAATGTAGAGTCGAAGAGGGGTCAGGGTTAGTATTATTTGAATATAATGCTTGTTTTGCTTTAAGTAATTTTTCAAGATTGTTAATTTGTTGCTCCCTAAGTTTCCTTCTATATGTTGCAAACCCAATTATTTTACCACATAATGTGGCTTTAAGTGCTTCCCAAGTAATACCCATGGAAGTATCTTTTGGGTCGTTAAAGGTTATAAATTCTTCTACTTGTGTTTTAATCCAAGGTAGGAATTCTGGATCTTTTAACAGTAGAGGATCTAGGCGCCATGAGGGGGATTTCACGGGGGGAGAGCCCCAAGTAAATAAGAGTTTAACCGGAGAGTGATCAGATATGATTAATGGAAGGATCTCAACATCTAGTATATTTGCCGTAATTATGGGAGAAGTCAACCAATAGTCTATTCTGCTATAAGTCTGATGACGAAAAGAGTAAAAAGTATAATCACTATCTCTAGGGTGGAGGGTCCTCCATATGTCAGTTAAGCCCAGGTCCTGCATTAACTGAGAAATTATGATAGAACTTTTAGGGTGGCTATCTAGTGAGCTGTTACTTCTGTCCATATATGCATCTAAAGTAAAGCTAAAGTCCCCTCCAATCAATAAAGGAGAGTTAACTAAGTTTGATGAAATTAAAATTTGAAACAGATTTTGAAAAAACTGAGGGTCATCTGAATTTGGGGCATAAATGTTAACTATAGTTAATGGACCTGATGGGGTATCAAAGGTTATAATAAGCCATCTGCCTTCAGAATCTTTCTGAATGTTGGAAGGTTTCCATTTCAGTTTTTTATGAATCAATATAGCCACACCTCTTTTTTTGGAAGCGGCAGAAGCCACAAACACCTGACCCACCCAATCGCATTTTAATCTGATGCTGTCTTCATCCAACAGTTTAGTTTCTTGCAATAATGCAATCTGTGTTTTATGCTTTTTAAGATGATTAAGCACTTGTTTGCATTTATTTGGTGCATTGAGTCCCTTGACATTCCATGTACATAATGATATATTAGCCATCATGTATTGAATAGTTTAGTCTGTAATAGAGTAGATATAATGTCAGGGGACTCAAATGCTCAATTATGATCAACAAAGGTATGCAGATCAGTTTATTGTATTTACTACATATAAGTAAACTATTGGCAGAATTATTAAAAGACTTCGGACCAAAAAGGTAGATATAGTCTATTTGTTCACCATCCTTTCAGCTCTCTACTAACATTATAACCTTAACACTAAAGTATATCTGAAGTATATAACAACAAGAAGTTACGATCATCTGAGATGAACAGAGAAGAAGAGGTCAGTCAAAGCTCAAAAACAAAAGAAAGGGACCAAGACCACCTCTCTGTTCTCTAGGACGTAGCTTAACAATAAGGAAATAGGATAGTACCAACTGAGAGTAATGAAAGAAAAAAGAAATGAAGGAAAAGTGCTATCCAATTTCCCTTAAAAAAGTAAATTTAACAAAGATTTATTTAACAATACTGAGGTACTGTAATTTTATACAAGACCCCAAAATGGGGTAGAGTATATTATACTTGTTTTACTTTTTTAGATTAAAGGTAATAGCGTTCCAATGACATTGTCAAATCCAGCATCACCTCTAATAGATTGAGAACCAATGACCTGTAAACAATATGTTACTACAGTAAAAAAAAAATGCTCTGTACTAATTTCACAGACTCAAGGATCCTGCAATAATAAAATTTCAGTAAGTTTCAGCTTGCAGTTCCATTAGATATTATGGAAAAAAAATGTACTCTGTGTCTATATCACCATTACATCGCTGTAACTATTATCTGATGTCACGATTCTTCCAAATTCCCTCTAGGGATTTTACAAGTTCAATCTTATAATCACATTACATGATAAACCCCATGCTAATTTTAACATGGAATGAAATTGGCATATATGATTAGGCATCACATCCAGCAACAACAGGTATATCCTGTAAACTATTGCAAGGATACTCGTCAATGCACAGACAGATTCCATATATAGAACTCAATGTCATCCACCCATGTAAATTGAGCCCTTAATGCGTCTATCTACAGGAGTATTATTATGTTCCAGAGTACAAGAAATAAACATTTCCAGGTATTATTATTGCCGATTATGCAAGTGCAATGATCAACAGGCTGCCGTCATCCATCCACCCCAGACATCACGGGAACACCCCCTTATCAGTATGTAGCAATAAATACCATCTCCGGTAAAGTGAACAGCATTTGTTTTATAGTGATACGACTGAGTTATATCCCCTATTTAATTCCTATTCATGGGAATCTGGGTGTCATCTCTAGCAGGTAAATACCATGTGATGTAGTTTCAACTTTATATATCATGCACGGACAAGCTTTATGCCCAGTTCTCGAATGGTGGCCATCAAACCACAACGATCCACAAATACACCCATTAACGGAGATGTCCATTACATTTCAAAGCATAAAAGGGAAACAGTGCGAGGTGTTACCCAGATCAGCTGTTGAGGCACAATAACCAGCAGGTTGTCATTGTCGGTCATCTACCCAAGATATTTCAGGTATACCCTCCACACAGCACGGGGCAACGATTAGCATTACAGACAAGTCAGATGCACTATTTCTAATGTTTCAGAGGAGTAGTATCCCCTTTGTTTTTATTTTTTCCACGGCGCCTTTTCTTCGGGGGTTTGTTTACTTTAAAAGGCGAGTTGTCTCCATTACAAATCCAGGAAGCATTCCTCGGTTCGCGATCTTCATCAACCATCAACGAAGCACTCGACTCCTCTTCAAGGCAATCACTGGAAGTAGGCAGATCTTGCAGCAGCGCATATCTATTTTGCACAGTGATATTAGGGATAATTGAGACAGTATTAATGGATTTGCCAACACCATGACTCACTGTTACGGGGCTACAACTTCGTGTTTCAGAGAGATCAGCATCAAAGGTTAGTTTTCCCTGTGCATGACTATGTTGCTTTTGCGATGGTTTATCAGAGGGATCAGAAAAATTAGCAGTGTTCTCCAGAGCTTTTGAATCAAAGGTTTTTTCAATACTGGTAGCTGTTGGAGTGTCGGCTGTGAATTGAGCCTGTCGGGTCTCGGGGTCTTTCTGATTAGTTGCAGTATAGTTATTCAAGAAGACCATCAGTGATTCTGGGTTATTGAAATCCTTAAATGAATTTCCCGTAAAGACCCTCATAGTTGCAGGGTATCTAAGAGAAAAATGAAGTCCCATCTGATGCATAGTGCGTCTGGCTGTCGTGTAGACTTTTCGTTTTATAGATACCTCTTTTGAGAAATCTCGATATATGTAGATATTATGTCCCTGCCAAGAAAGTTGTCCGATTTCTCTGGATTTTTGCATAATTAACTCTATGTTAGCATAATTAAGGAATTTAGCAATTATTGGTCTGGGTCTTTGCTCTGTAGAAGGTTTTGGGCCTAGCGATCAATGAGAGCGTTCTATTATTAGGTCGTTACCAGATTGGAGTCCCAGTATTTGCGGTAGCACATGTAATAGGAATACCGTGGTATTCTTGGCCTCTACATTCTCGGTGAACCCAAATATCTGGAGATTATTTCTTCGGTTTCTGTTTTCCATATCTTCAACTCTGGATTGTAATTCTTTAATAACTCAATCTTGAAACCTGATAGTGGATTTTAACTCTTGCATAGCTTCTTTGTTCAGACGGACTTTATTTTCTGTAAAAGTAAGTAGTAAATCGATGGTTTTCATCGTTTGTATATTTTGCTGGGTAGCAGCTTTTAAATCCTTCATGTCTATTGATAATTTATTGAACATTTCTTCAATTCTTCCAAGAGGATTCACTTGTTTGTCAGAGTAGGCCATTGTGGAGTTTTGCAGACTTCCCCACAAAGTCTATAGGAGTTCTGATGGTGATAAAAAGAGTCTTATGCAAAAAAAAATTACCAGATTAACTGTAGTACCTTTCTTCTTGTTTGTTCTCACAAAACAAATGTTATATTTGGCTTAGATGGCATAAGATGATGCTGGATATTGTTTGTTAGAGAGGGGCTCAGAGCTTAAACCTCCATCTTGATCGGAGCCAGGCCACACCCCCCATGTCCTGCGTTCTTGACAGGCTACCATTAACTTTAACACTTTGGGTCCTATCTTTTAGCCAGTTACTAATCCAACGCACTATTATTGAACTAAAGCCTAGGGTTTGTAATTTATTTACTAAGGTATTGTTTGGTACCTTATCAAAGGCTTTAGAAAAATCCAAATAAATAACATCTGTCGGGTTCCCCATATCAAGATTCTGACTGACAAACTCATAAAAAGAAAGCAGGTTAGTTGTACATGATTTGCCTTTTTGGAATCCATGTTGTAGTATATCTTTGACATTCAGCTTTTCGGCCTCACCATCCATTTTTGTTTTTATTAATCTTTCCATTATTTTGCAGGGGTTTCATGTCAAGCTAATTGGTCTGTAATTTTTGACCAGTTTTGTATTACCCTTTTTAAAAATTGGTAGATAGATACATAGACAGTGTTGGCAGATAAGGGCCTGTGGCCCAACCAGTCTGCCCATTTGAGTTTGTAAGTTCAGTTTATGTTTTCCTAGAAGTCTGTTGCCTCTTACCCCTGACCTCCAGAATTCCTTTATGTCTATCCCATGCATTCTTAAATCCTGTGATTGTTTCAGCCCCCACCACTTCCTCTGGCAGGGTGTTCCACTTGTCCACCACCCATTCTTTGAAGAAATTCTTCCTCATGTTTCCTCTGAATCGTCCTCCCTCCAACTTCATCCCATGCCCCCTAGTCCTGGAACATCTTTTTCACTTAAAAATAGTGTATTCCTGCACCCTGTTCCTCCTGTAAGATACTTGCATGTCTCTATCATAACCCCTCTCCCTCGTCTCCTCCAGGGAGTACATATTCAGTTCCTTCAACTTGTCCTCATAGGACTTGTGATGCAATCCATGTACCATCTTTGTTGCCCTCCTCTGAACCTTCTCTACCCTGTCTATGGCCTTACGTAGGTAAGGTCTCCAGAACTGTACACTGTACTCCAGGTGGGGCCTCACTAGTGTCTTGTATAGTGGAATTATGACCTCCCTTTTCCTGCTAGTGATGCCTCTGCCTATGCATCCCAGCATCCTATTTGCTTTACCTGCTGCCTTGTCCACTGTTTCCCTACCTTGAGGTCATCAGAGACGATAACCCCAAGATCCCTTTCCTGCTTGGTGCATGCTATATCCTCACCCCCAACTGATATATTGTGCCAGGGTTTTGTGCTCCATATTCATTATCTTGCACTTCTTTTGCATTGAATTTCAACTGCCAAACCCTGACCATTCTTCAAGTTTCTGCAGGTCCCTTCTCATTCTGTCTACACCATCTGGTGTGTCTACTCTGTTACAGAGCTTTGTCTCATCAGTGAACAGTGAAATTCTGCCTTCTAGGTCCTGCGCAATGTCACTGATGAAGATGTTGAATAGGACCGGTGCCAGCACTGATCCCTGTGGTACCCCACTGGTCACTCCTCCCTCTTTGGAGTGACAGCCATTTACCACCACCCTCTGTGTCCTGCCGCCCAGCCAGTTACCTACCCACCACACTACTGTCCTGCCCACACCCATATTCCCCAGTTTGTGTAATAGTCTTCTATGTGGTACAGTGTCAAAGGCCTTGCTGAAGTCCCGATAGGCCATGTCCACTGCCCTCCCCTGATCCACCTCCCTAGTCACCCAGTCAAAAAATTCAACGAGGTTGGTCTGACATGACCTCCCCCTGGTGAAACCATGCTGCCTTGGGTCCTGTAGTCCATTGACAACCAGATGTTCCACCAGTCTCTCCTTCAGTAGTGCTTCCATGATCTTCCCCACTACCGAGGTGAGGCTGACTGGTCTGTAGTTTCCCGCTTCCTCTTTGTTCCCACTTTTGTATAAGGGGACTACATCTGCTGTCCTCCAGTCTTTGGGTACCTCCCCTGTTTCCAGTGATAACGTTTGCTACCTTTCAGTCGGATGAAACTACCCCGCTAACCAAGGATTTATTAAAGATGATAGTTAAGGGTAGGGTAATGATAAGAGAACTTGTCTTGAGGAGTCTCGTATGTATCAGATCTGGTCCCTGACTAGTTGAAGATTTTATGTTTCTTAGTTCTGATTCCACTTCCTCTTTGGCAAACCTATAAATTATATCATCATTTCTGACATCAACATTCCTGTTCTCTGCTTTGGGGGCGAAGACTGAGCTACAATAATTGTTAAATGTATCAGCTATGATGGTGTCATGTCCAATAATTTCCCCATTATGACAAATTGGTCCTATACCATGTGCAGTTGTTTTGCTATTTGAATTTATTAGGATGTAACAGCTTCTGCTCTTTACTATGGGCTATTCTAAATTCAAGTTTGTATCTTGACCTTTTAATGATACTTTTTAACAGTTTTGGGGCCCATATAAAGGCTGATTTGGTTATTGCATTTGGGTTATTTTTATATTTCCTATATGCCTTAAGCTTAGATTTTAATTGTCTCTTTATACCTGCTGTCATCCAGCTTTGTGACCTGCCCCGTTTGCTGTATTTTTTTTTTAAGGGGAACTAGTTCAGTCAATATAATATTAACAATGTTCTTGAATTTGATCCAAGCCTCTTCAGTATCAAGCCTAGCTAATTTCTTCTCCCAGTTGATAGTTTCCAATCTATATGTGACCCTAGTTAAATTAACAGTTTTGTAACTTCTGATTGTGGTATTGTTTTTAACCAGATTATTGCATATATTCAGTGTAAAGATTATCATGTTGTGATCACTGTTCCCTAATGGTGGCAGAGTATTTATGTTATATGTGTTGTTTTCTATGTTTGACAATATAAAGCCTAAAATGTTTCCTCCTCTAGTAGATTCCAACACTAATTGTTCTAGGTCATGATGTATTACTGTATCCAGGAACTTATTTTCCTGTTCTGTTTTTCCTTTGATGTTCTTTCAGTCAATACCAGGAAGATTAAAGTGGCCAATTATGACTATATCCCATAGATCTGAAGCTAGTGCTATTTAATTTAGTAGGGCTGTAGTATATTCCTGACTCAATCCTGGTAGTCTATAATAGTTTCCAAGTATAAGAGGTGAATGACCTGAGCACTCTACCTCAATCCAAATGGATTCTATGTGAGATGTCCCTTCCGTTATTTGTAACATATGGGATATGAATGAGTTTTTTACATAGATGTGCAACCCACCACCAG
The DNA here is from genome assembly GCA_016271365.2 of Neoceratodus forsteri. NCBI lineage: Eukaryota > Metazoa > Chordata > Ceratodontiformes > Ceratodontidae > Neoceratodus > Neoceratodus forsteri. The sequence continues at coordinate 475,141,830 of CM057455.1, forward strand.
TTCTGTGTTCTCTGTTTCTGAAGTAAAGTTTATAGCCAGGTATTTCCCTCTTCTGGTCCAAGGAACAATTCCAGCAAATTTTTGTTATAGCTGCAATTTCTATGTTGAGTGCATGCATTATAGTTTCTAGCTCTGTTCTTTTATTAATGTTTAAGCTTCTAGCATTTGCTACTAATACAAGTTTAAACTGTTTGTAATGATTAGTCACAGACTTCTCAGCCATATTCTTATAGTTCAATTGTGCTTACGCAACTGGATGAGATGTATGCTTGTGTGACTTGGATACACTGTGGCTGTTCGCTTCTCTATCCGTGGATATACCATCCTGTAGGGATATGACACAAGGAACCCTAGAGGAGGGATCCCCCCATAGGTGCCACAGGAATAATTCCCTTGGCTAAAGGTAGCTTAGGAAGAAGCACACAGGAAAGAGAGACAAGCCACTGGAAGAGGAGGGGTGGATGGTGGGGCAATGAAGAATGAATCCTGGAACAGTCCAGGAGGAGTGGCCTTTTTAAAGCTTCATGGGGGAGTGATGTTGTTGCTCTGCCCATTGAACCTAGAAACACAGAAACATAGAAACATAGAAGTTGACGGTAGATGAGGACCGCAAGGCCCATCCAGTCTGCCCATTTCTTTTCCTACCTTATGAATGTGCCATCAGCCTTTGCTCTGTCAATGGCCTATCTATTCATACTCATCTATATTGCTCCCTTATGCCTACCCCATGCCTGTTTGAAGCCCTGCACTGTATTCATATCCGCCACTTCCTGAGGTAGGCCAGTCCATGCATCCACCACCCTTTCTGTGAAAAAGAACTTCCTCACATTACCCATTAATTGGCCTCCTTCTAATCTCATGCTGTGTCTACTTGTCCTGCTATTTTTTCTTATATTGAAACATGTTAGATTCTTTCACCTTGTTAATGCCCTTAAGGTGTTTGAATGTTTCAATCATATCACCTCTCTCTCTCTCTCTCTCTCTCTCTCCCTTTTCTCTATGGTATACATATTGAGCTCTGTTAATCTGTCCTCATATGTTTTCTGATGCAGTCCCTGCACCATTTTGGTTGCCCTTCTCTGGACTGTCTCAATTTGGTTAATGTCCTTGTGAAAGTGTGGCCTCCAGTACTGCACGCAGTACTCCAGATGGTGCCTAACCAGTGTCTTGTAAAGAGGGATTATTACCTCCCTCTTATGACTTCTGATACCCCAACTAATACACCCCAACATCCCCCTAGCCTTACCTACTGCTTTAGTGGTCTGCTTGGATGATTTCAGGTCATCTGTGATGATGATGCCCAAGTCTCTTTCTTCCCTTGTGACTGCCAGCAACTCCCCTCCCAACCTATAGGTGGCTTCAGGGTTTCTGTTCCTTATGTGCATGATCTTGCACTTCTTTGCATTAAACCCTAGTTGCCACTCTTCCAACAATTTTGCCAGTTTTTCCAGATCTCTTCTCATTTTGCCCACACCATCTGGATCATCTACTCTGTTGCAGATCTTGGTGTCATATGCAAACAGACAAACCTTACCCTCCGGTCCATCTGCAATGTCACTGATGAAAATATTGAAGAGGACTGGCCCCAGGACTGATCCCTGAGGTACCCCACTTGTGACTTGCATCTCTTCTGACTGTATACCGTTTACCACCACTTTCTGTTTTCTGCCTGCCAACCAGTTTGCCACCCAGTTGACCAACATCTGACCCACCCTAAGCCTACCCAGCTTATTTATCAATCTTCTATGTGAAACACTATCAATAGCTTTGCTGAAGCCAAGGAAAGTGACATCAGCTGCTCCCCCTTGGTTCACTACTCTGGTTACCCAGTCAAAGAAATCTATTAGTCTAGTTTGACAGGACCATTCTGTTGTAAACCCACACTGTCTTGGATACTGTGCACCTATGGATTTCAGGTGTTGCACTATCCTTACATTAATGAGTGCCTCCATAATCTTGCCCACTACTGAGGTAAGACTGAGTGGTCTGTAGTACCCTGCCTCCTCCCTGCTACCACTCTTGTGGAACAGGATCTCATGAGCCCTTCTCCAGTCTTCTGGGACCTCTCCTGTACTCAGAGACTCACTAAACATTTCTGATAATGGCTCTGCTAGTTCCACCCTTAGCTCCTTTAGTACCCTGGGATGTATGTCATCAGGCCCCATTGCCTTGTCCACCCTTAGCTTATCAAGCTCTTGTAGGACCCTTTCTTTTGTGAAGGGACTAGTGCACACCTTCCTCCCCTCTGTGTCCATGGTGCTGAGCTGTGGGCCCTGCCCTACCTTCTCTTCAGTAAGTACTGATCAAAAGTATCTATTTAGGATAGATGCTTTTACATGGTCCTCCTCCTCACATGCCTTCTTATCCCCTGTGATCTTAGCAATACCCCAATGGACTTTCTCCTTTCCCTAATGTATCTATAGAAAGTCTTGTCACCTTCTTTTACTGTTTGTGCCAGTGTTTCCTCAGTTTGGGCCATTGCCTGCCTTACTGCCTTCCCTGCTTCCCTTTGGGAAGTTTAGTATGCCTCCCCATCTTCATCCCATTGCATTCCCTTATATTTCCTGAAGGCCAGTCTTTTGGCTCTGATCTTTTCTGCTACTGTTTTTGAGAATCTCAGGCTTAAAGCCTTCCCATTCAGTTGTGCTTATGCAGCTGGATGAGATGTATGCTTGTGTGACTTTGATACACTGTGGCTGTTTGCCTCTCTATCCATGGGATATACCACCCTGTAGGGATACGATGCAAGGAAACATAGAGGAGAGTCCCCCCCCATAGGTGCCGTGGGAATAATCCCCTTGGCTAAAGGTAGCTTAGAAAGAAGCCCAAAAAGAATACCCAAAAGGGTATCAAACTTCGAAAAGGTGAAAAATCAGAAAATATCTAGACCAGAAATAATTGTGACAAACATAGATAGGAAGGGCAGGAGAAGGAAGATATAAGGCTAGGTCAATGCATGAAAGGAATTCTGACAAGACTTCCTAACGAGAAAGGGAACAGCCGGGGCCACCATACGACTCCATCCAACAGCAGAACCTAACTACGGAAACTATGACAGCACTAACCCTGACTAATATTATGACCACTGGCATGGAGGAGAGGAAAAAAGTCCTCTGAGGAGGAAACCTCTGGGGATCCAAGGCCTAAGTCACCTTCCCTCCAGGCTGAAGGATGTTTTGATTAGTGATGGCTCAGCAACAGCAATTTAAGGTTGAGACTGAAGAAGGAGGAAAGGTCCAAGTTAGAGGAAGCTCTTGCTCTGTCCTTCTAAATGGACAGCTGTTGAAGGATACGAGCGATGTCCCTGCAACTAGATGCTCAAAAAGCAAGCAAGGATGTATGATGATGGAAAGAAGCCTTGAAGGCCTAAATGGTTCAAGGTGATGAATGAAATGGATGATGTATGATTATGAAATGGGGTCAAGAAGGCCGGTACAGTTAAGGTGAAATATAAAGAGAAAGATGATGGAGTGAAGCCATGGAAGCTGGTACGGTTAAGGTGAGGTAAGAAATGAACAATGTACGATGATGGAGAGACGCCTAACAGCCCTGAGCAAAGGCGCAATAGACACAAAAGCATATCTTCAAGTGGAGAACAGATTGAGTTGAGGTAGCATGGAACTGAGAGGGTTATGCTTGAGTAGTTGATGTGAAGGAGTAGACCCATGTAGAGGTCGGATGAGAGAGGGATATCCAGATGTGATCATGAAAAGACTGATGGTGATAATAACCACAGGAGTGCAGTGGTTCTATGAGGTAGCATAAGACCCAATGAGAGGTATGCTTGATTAATCAATGTGAATGAGTAGACACTGAGGTCAGACTGAGCGAAGGAGAACCAGACTCAGGCCCTGGACACCAGACGGACTAGGGTAAGAACAGGATACAAATAGAGAAGGTGATGGCAGGATAGGGCAAACCCTAAAAGAAAGTAAAGGTCAGAGAAGAAGCAGAATGGGGGGTGGAGGGAATGGGAGGAGGAGGGGAACAAGTGGAGTCGACAGGGGTGGACACCCCCGATAAAGCAGAGACAGGTAGAGAGAAGGACTGAGCTGAGCAACTGAGGTCGATGATGGAACAGGTTTCGTGACCACAAAGAGTTACAACAGCATGAGGAGTGCCTATAGAAAGCTGTACTACCGTGAAGGGCACCACAGTCATAGCACAGCTAATCCGAGTGAAGTAAGTTAGAGATGGAAATGCCCTGACAACATGACAGGATGGGAGCAGTGGGAAACAGCTAGTGCTGTGCCAAACAAATAGACTAATTCAAGGAAGAAGGCCTCCAAATCACAGGAGCTATGCACATGCACATGCGGGATCACCAAGGTGAGAATTTGTAGGTCAGCATAAGAAATAAATTTGTACACACCAAGGACAAGGAACAAGCAAATCAGAAAGAAGAGCCGAATGTTCAGAATGGACATCTGGAGAACCAAAGCAGGAAGGAGAACAGGTGAAAAAGGCAGTGTTCAATGAACAGCAAACTGTGCGAGCATGAAAACATACAGTCCTACAGAGTTCAAGGCTTCTGTCTCCATGATTTGACAAGGCGGTCCACATATTGCCCTTATGATCCATATTTTGAGAGGCAGTGTACCACAGTTGGGGGATGAAAGGTTGAGAGCTGTGGGTGTAAGGGGTGCTGAATGAGTGAGGAATGTAGGAAGAATGAGCAGGAGAGGAGAGAGAAGGAGCAAGGAAGTAGAATGCAGTGGAGCCAGGAATGAAAGGAAAGTGGCAGGCAGAAAAATGGCAAGTGAGAGGGGACAGCTGAAGAACCCTGCATGGAATCTTTCTCAGAGAATATGAAATTCGGAGGTGGCAACAGCACACCAACAGAGAGAAACAAGCTGAGAAATGGAGACGCTCCGGGTGAGACAGCCACCGAAAGCAGAGCACAGCCAATGACATCACACCCAGAAGCACCTTGGAGGAATCGGGTGAAGTGATTGCACCAAAAACAGCAGTGTGATAGCTTAAGGAAAACTATATGGCCCCAGCAGGAAAATGAAGTTCGTGGTTCTGAACTCTTGTGATCCGGGTCGGCGGGTACCGAGAAGGTGGGTCCACTATATGGGAGCCAAGAGCAATGCTCAGAAGAACGACCATCCTGCTGCACCAGAATGGGTCCTAGAGATAGGTCAGGTGTACAGAACAAGATGGGTCAGAGGAGCGGAGCAAATGCGGCGGCTGCTAGGAGGGCCCAAAAGGATTAGGAGAGATGAGCAGAAATGAGCAAGAGAGACAACCAGGGAACGAAGGAGAGAATGAAAGGAAAGGGGCAGGAACAACAGAAGCAGGAGACAGGACCAGGCAGCTGTGAGAAACAGCAGGGAAAACAGAAAGAAAGGAGTGGGAGAGCAGAAGCAGAGAGGTGGATGAGGTGCAGGGTAAGCCAGAGGCGATAGGAGAAAGAGGGACAGAATGAGGAGAGCAGGAGAAGGATCAGCCAACAGAGCCTCCAGTTGCAACGAAGAACGAATCCTGGAACAGTCCAGGAGGAGTGGCCTTTTAAGGCCTGATGGGAGAGTGACATTGTTGCTCCATCCATTGAACCTCAGGCTTAAAGCCTTCCCATTATAAGATTTTTGAACTTTGGATCCTAATGTACTCAGTAGGAATCAATTTACTTTTGCGAGAAAATATGTTTTACTTTTGCTAGAAAAATCTTTTCTATCGTGAGTTGGAGCCTTAATAACTGTACCTTTGACAAAATTGCATGACACTTTGCATGTGTGGTAAGGGTGCCATGATCTTATGACTTTGCAAGTTTCATGACAGCCACTTGTCTGACTTCCGAGAACCAGGGAATGTGAAAATAAGAAAGAAAAACCCACTATTTTTTAACAATTATTTGCACACATCTAGAGCAAAAATGGTTTGGAATTTTGTTCCAACATTTTCAGAGTAGAAGTGGTTTAGAACCATTAAAACCTGGAAACCTTGGAGTGCCTGAAATGAGTTCCTGGTGCAGGGAGGCGCACTGTCAAAACAGGAAGGCTATCCTATAAAAAAGTGACATATAATCACATAGAGACAATGATCGACAAGCATGCAGGGTAAGCATTTTGAGATCAGTGGGACACCACATATAATCTAGCACAAAAGTAAAAGACTATTCTTTCAATCTGTGGAGCTTTCAGAAATATATTCTGGTTGAAAAAGTCATATACACAAAAGTACAGACATCAGTTCTCTCTCAATATAAATTTATCAGAGACAGTCAGATGTGCAAACAGGTGGTAGCTATCCCCCCCTACAAAGTGCATCAAATTTATGACAGTCTCTTGTGCAAAATATTGCATTTAGCTAGCCAAAAATAGAAAAACTGCTTACCCATGGGACAATTACCAATACCCCAGCACTTTGCCCAACAATCAGGGCTTCATTGGTGGTATAGTATAGTATAGTGGTCATAACTCAGTTTAAGTATTTCCCAACTATCATGTGATTCAACCCTTACATTCCTACAAGCTTAGAATTACACATTGGAATTTAGCCAATACCCAGTGACAATGAGTGTTAACTGAATTGACATACATAGGGCCAAAATAACATTAATACTATACATCTAAAATATGAATTAAAATCAATAATTGATCTAGCTATGAGATGAGATAATGGGCCCAATTTTAAAACAGCCACTCCAGAGCTGTGGCAGACTCTGGGTGCATCAGGGACCCTGCACCCAGTTTTATAGAAGTGGGGGTCCCTTTATGAAAGATCCAGGAGTTGCCACAGCTACAGGCTTGCACCAAACATGTGGCACACCTGTGAGGTTGGACATGAGGATCCAACCCTCCACACCCAGCGCATCAGGAGAGAGAGGTTGTGAGGGTAGGGGGTGGTGAATATTCCTACCAGGATGGGGCTGGGATCAAATGGACCATGGGGGTGCCTTAGGGGGTGTCAGGACTACTGCGGCAATGACAGGGTGGTGAAGTGGCACCACGTGGTGTTGCCGCTGGCAATGGCAGACAGCCAATCAGACCTCTTAGTGGGTGGTTGGTATGAATGGACAATGATGTGGCCCAAGGTGGGTACAGCTTTGGCACCTGCCTCATAAGTGCCAAAATCCCACATCATGTAGTTGGGAAGCAGCTTATCATAACGTGGAGAAGCTGGGTACCATGGGACTCTTGCAATTCCCAGAGAACGTTCCCCTCCACCACTGACAGCCTCAATCTGCAGCCACTTCTTCCCGACTACATGATTTGGGATTTTGGCACCTATGGGGCAGTTCCAGGGCTTTGTCCACCTGGGACTATGTCCTGCTCCATCAGTGCCAACCCCCCACTAAGAGGTTTGATCGTCTGTCTGCCATTGCCAATGGCAACTCCATGGGGTGCCACCTCACCACCCTGTCATTTCTGCCATAGTCTCAACACCCCATAAGGTACCCCTTTGATCCTTTTGGCCCTGCCTTCTGGCAGGTCCCCTGCCCCAATCACCACTGTCTAACAGTGGCACATGGCCCTTAGACCATCTCCTGGCTAGTCTAAGCAGAACTCCTTGTTGTGTCCATGGCTGGGCTTGCAAAATTCCCAAAAAAGGAGATGGTGCAGATCCACCATGGTGCAAGCCCCCTTGCAATCTGGTGCAAGGGTGCTTTTGCAGCCAAGGTGGGGACAGAAACATAGAAACATAGAATTTGATGGCAGATAAGGACCGCTTGGCCCACCCAGTCTGCCCATTTCTCTACCTAATGGATAAGCTGCAGATCCTAGTTAACCAACAGCCTACTTCTTCCTACCCCACATCCCTAGAATTGCCTTATGACTGTCCCATGCATTCTTGAATTCCACCATTGTTTTGACTCCACAACCTCCTCAGGAAGGCTGTTCCATGCATCCACAACCCTCTCCATGAAAAAATACTTCCTCACATTACCTCTGAGCCAACCCCCTCTATCTTCAAATTGTGCCCCCTTGTTCTTGCACACCTCTTTTTCTGAAAGATGCTATCCTCTTGGACTTGGTTGATTCCCTTGAGGTACTTCAAAGTTTCTATCATGTCCCCCCTCTCCCTCCTTTCCTCAAGGCTATACATACTTAGCTCCTTAAGTCTCCCTTCATATGTCTTCTAGTGCAGACCCTGCACCATTTTAGTTGCCCTCCTCTGGACTGCCTCCATCCTGTCTATGTCTTTGTGGAGATTGGGTCTCCAGAACTGCACACAGTACTCCAGATGGGGTCTCACCAGCTGTCTGTACAGAGGGATAACAACTTCTTGTTTTCTACTGGTGATGCCTCTCCCTATGCATCCCAGTATCCCCCAGCCCTCCTTACTACCCTCTCACACTGCTTTCCCACCTTTAGGTCATCTGATATGACTACCCCACGTCCCTTTCCATTTCTGCTGTTGTTAGTATCTCACCCCCATTGTGTACTCTTCCCCTGGGTTTTTGTTTCCCAGGTGCATTACTTTGCACTTCTTAGCATTGAAACAAAGCTGCCATACATTTGACCATTCCTCCAACCTTGCCAAGTCCCATCTCATCCTTTCCACCCCACCTTGTGTATCAACTCGGTTGCAGATCTTTGTGGCATCTGCAAACAGACATACTTTTCCTTCCAGTCCCTCTGCAATGTTGCTTATAAAGACATTAAAGAGGACCAGTCCTAGTACTGAACCCTGCGGTACCCCACTAGTAATCCCACTTTCTTCAGTGTAGACTCCATTTACTATTACCCTCTGTGTCCTATTCTCCAGCCAATTCTTTACCCAGGCAACCATCTTGGGACCCACTCCCAGGCTGGCCAACTTGTATATTAATCTTTTATGTGGGACTGTGTCAAATGCCTTGCTAAAGTCTAGTTGGCTTGGGTGCAAGGCATATTGATTTTAATGCAGCCTACATTTGAAAATTGGGATTGCCGCAACCTTTGAATCAAGATGGCACTTGCATCATGTGCATTTGGTGCAGGCACCTTGTGTCAAAGCATATACCTACCGTGCAGCGGCACTCCCACAGCGAAAACCATCACAGTGATATTGTCAGCAGCCACTGTGATGGTCTCCGCTACCTGACACTGGTGCTGGGAAGGTGTTTGCCCCCATCCCCAAACCAACTCTGACTGGGTTGGTAATCTATAATACAGGGGTGGGGAAGGGCCCCATGGGAGGTGGGGGCAAAGCCTCACAGAAAATAACCTTGCACCAATCCCAAGTGACACCACAGCATCAGTTGGCAGTGTTGTGTTGTGCTGTCACTGTGCCATCTGTCAACATAAAATTTGTCACCGCGGCATAGTGGATCCGTGTCAAAGAAGTCCCTTTTAAAATCAAGCACTATGAGATTAATTTAACTTTTTAAAGACTAGTGTCAAATGGTAGATAATGAAATGGCACTTGAATAGAAACTCAGAGTTAAAGTCAGACAGTTCGTATTAGGTTGTTTGCTGGAAAGATTACTTTGTATTTAAATAGAAAATGTTCCATCCCATACAAAGATAGGGTAAACCAAGCTGCTGGTGTTCAGCAGATTTCTTTGTTTTGTTATTCAGTTCCTTCAAGTTTTGTGCTTCACTGTTTCAAATACATCACACATAAGTCTCTTTAAAGAACAGCAGCTCTTGTTCCAATGCCACAAAGTTGTCTGACTTTCCATTCAGATTTCTGGAGCATCTTAAAAGGGACTAAAGGCACTATAAACTTATGCATAAAAATATTGTGGATAGAGAAAGAGACATGTTAGTATGTCATAACACTGGACTAAAGTGTCTTATTTTTGATATATACCTCTGAGTACACAAAGGGTACATACCTACTATACTCTTGAGAAACCCTAGTAAAGAATAAAGATGTCTCATACAAGGTACATTTTTCAAAGGGCCATTTAAATTATCAGAACAATATGGACTCAGTGAGGTAGCAGACCTTCAGAGCTGTCAGTAAGTAGGGGGTAGAAAAGAAGGAGGGAAGATAAAAAAGAGGAATAAAATGGTGAGGGAAAGAGATGCTTGGCCCAAGAAGATGCCTTTCACAGAGTTTGTGAAAGAATATTAATTGATTCTTGAGTTATAAGGTGTTAAAAATGTGGCTTCTGAGCATGGGTTGAGTAGACACGTTAATATTAAACCCCAATTTTTGTACCTTGATAGCATTGGTGCCATTTGACAACATTGCCTGATATTTTGCATGTGTGTTTAACATGCCATGTTCTTAGGATCTGGCAAGTTTTGTGACGGCCCCTTCTCCAGATTCTGAGATCCGGAGAGTGTAAAAACATTTAAAAATGCACTTTCTGGACATTTTTTGCACATGTCTAAACCAAAAACAGTTTTAAATTGTGTTCTGAACTTTTGAGGTTAGAAGCAGCTTGGCCCAAGAAGGTGCATTTTGAAGATTTCAGGAAAAATATTCATCTTTTCTCGAGTTACAGGGTTACAAAAATGTGACTTCTGAGTATGGGTTTAATAGGTCCTTTAATGCTAAACTCCAATTTTTGCACCTTCAGAAAATCTGTGCCATATGAAAAAAACTGCATGCGATTTTTCATGCATGGTCCAAGTGCCAAGTTCTTAAGACTTAGAAAGTTTTTGGCAGGCTGCTCACCTGGGTTCTGAAATGAGTGTATTTCAGAACACAGATTCCCCTCCACCCATCTATCATCTCCTGCTCTACCCTCCCTTGCTTCAAACTTGCCCTGCAAAGCTACCTAACTGTTTCAGTAAACCTGTACCTGCCTCTCCTAACTTACAGGCTCCTGCTCTTATTCTTGTTCTCCCATAACTCCAAAGCTTAATTCTCTGACCCTCAACAACCATTGTACTGTAGTTGTATTGCACTGGGGACACTGCTATAGATAATATATTGTACTGTGACTCTCTATATGAATTATAGCCCGGTTTATTACACAACTTGAGACACTAGTTCTTGTGTTAATTTTGATTTTGTATAGCCCTGTGGCTCTTTGTATGTTGTAAACTATTTTGTCCTACGTACCCTCCCCCTGGGTTGCCCCTGAAAAAGGGACTGCATGGTCTCAGTGAGCTTACCCAGTTTCCAAAATTCAAATAAATAAACTGAAAAAAGCCTGGAAAATATATTTTTCTGTTTTTTGTGTTTTTGCTCATCTGTGGAGCAAAAATGGTTTGGAATTTTGTTTCCAAATTTTCAGGGTAGAGGAGACTTGGCAAAAGTGTGTGCCTTTCAAAGGTTTCGTAAATATCAATCAGTTCTCAAGTTATAAGGTTTTAAAATTTGGCTTCTGAGCATGCTCACTAGGGTTTTTGGGATAGCTGCCTAGTGCAAAAACAAATAATTTATGTTCACAATCCAATTCTTGTTTCACAGGAATTTTTGTTAATGTTTGTGAGAAAACATTTTTTGATTGTAACTGCCGCCATTTTGTTTTTTTCTTTTGGGCAAAAAAGTTTTTCTAGAAACACATAAAAATGATGCCTTTTCAAAAAAAAACAACACCTGAACCTAGGTGAAACGGACCTGTGTAGCTAGATTATGTGGTTTGTTTGACAAATTACCCAAAAATACATTTCTGGGACACCACAAAAATCTTTGGCTGCCAGCTTAGTGTGAGTTGTGAGTCTTGTGTCATGAGCCAAGAGAGACCAAGTTTATGACATGGGGTCAAAATGTCAAAAAAAAAGTTATGAAGAAACCTTGTGTGTAAGACTGGCCTTTGGACCAGTGTGTAGTACATTGTGATCACCAATATGTAATTATTTTGTATCTAACAATTAGGATTTGAAACTTTCTTTAACACATTCCAGTACCATCCATTTTACAGTTGTTTCCTAAAACATGCAAAAAAAGTCACATAATTTTATAAGTCCACTGACTCAATTCTTACGTAGGTCTATTCACTTACAGTATAATCTCTCCCCTAGTTTTCTCTCTCTCTCTCTCTCTCTCTCTCTGTTTAGATGTATTCTCCTAATTGTCTTTTCCCTTTTATTCACTTCTTCAGTGTTTTCTTATTATTAGAGTTTTTGATTTTTGCATTTAGATTTCAGTAATGGCTATGATGTTGTAACAGAAACAAATTAGATGACCATTGTGGTCTATGTAAACCTTTACACTAGCACTAGAAGCACATATTTGTGCTGGAAATATTGGCCTTTCTTGCATAATTTTAAAAGGATATTCACAATGGTAACAACTAGGGTTGGAGTTTTTGTCAAACGGTGGTGGTCGTCTATATGGGTATTTTGGGATTGTTGTTTTGACAACAAGAAGTTTGGAATTTGTAATCATCAAACAGCCCCCATCCCCGCATCTGTTTATAATCATTTTTTGATGAGTACCAGACAGCTGCTCAGTTTAACCTGATTTTTTTTAAATAATAAGCTTTATTGAAAATAAAGACAATACATGAATTACAAAACTACAAATCCTATACACAGAGACAGACTACAAATAACACACTAACATGCATCAGCATCTCCTATGGAGAGTCCCGTCAACATTCAGGGACTAGCCCATGTTATGCTTTGCTGTACTGTAAGTTAGAACATGTGTCCACCTACGGAACCAGACCTGGGGACTGGGAGGAAGAGGGGCTATTCGGGTGTGAAAGGGGGTGCAATGGATTTTCCTGCAGCAGGAGTGTATCCAGCATTCCTCATTTTTTATGTAGTGCTCGGGCATGTACCACATGTGGCTGATCATCTTCTCCATTCATAGGGCTTCTAGGTTGGCATTGTGCCATTCTGAGAAGGTTGGGATGCAGTCATCCATCCAGTGCCTAAGAATTAGCCTCTTAACTATGGCTGAGATGAGTGATACATAGTATTTCCTATTGCCCATGAGTCTACTCATTCTGAGCCCCAGAATGCAAGTTTGCAGGATGAAGGCCTCGTCCAGGCCCAGTAGCAGGTCCAGACTTGTCATCACCATGTCCCATAAAGGTTTGGCTTTGGGGCAGTCCCATAAGATATGCTTGAGGGAACCCTTGTCTATCTTTTAAGAATTTAATTGTTCAATAAGGTTTCTTTAGGAAAAGAAATTTGTTGTTTGATGGTAGTTTAATTGATATGTGTTTAAAGCTTGTTTGAATTGCTGTCAGTATATCTAGCATACTTCCTTCTTTAAATGTGAGGTTCTTACGGTCTTAATATTAATTTATTCCAACAGTCTTTGTTGCAATGATATTAATTAAATTAATGAAGGAGAATGTGTGAATGTAGATAAACAATTAATAATTGTAGATATGTTTTTTCTTTTTTGCATGTGCACTTTTGGCTATAAAACCTGTAGTGGCTAGAGTAATTCCACACCCCCTGAAGAAGGCGAGAGCCGAAGCGCTGGGGTAATTTTCTACTGGTGGCTGGTATATGGTAGGGAATGGTGTGCTTATTTTCTTATTGCTTTGTACATACACTAAAGCGAATGTGTGGTATGTTGTGATATTGCACTTTATTTAAACATCTTTTGCACTTTAGTCCCTTAAAATGTGTTTATACCCTGTGGACAAAAGTATTTAAAATAAAAAGTTGTTTTACTAATCCACTCTACTGTTTATTTGGAGTGCTTTCAGAGGGCTTTAGTGCTCGTTCCCTGAATTGCTTGCCTTTTTTCAAAAAGTTATTGCTTTATGATTATCGAGTACTGCAAGGTCTCAAGTAGGTGAAGGACCCTCTCTTTTTTTCTGAGCGCAGGTATTTCTTCACATTGTTATCTAACCCTCATCTATCTGGCAACTGCTGCAGCGTTCTGAAGTAGGCTTTCCCATCTTGAAAAGCTTGACCACTGTGAGGTATAAGTTGTGGTTGATTTTGAACTGCATGAGTCTGAGGCTGTCAAATTTGAGGTATTTGTAAGTCCCCTGCCACATGGTGGTTCTAAGTTCGGGGTCCTCAACTTCGGGGAATTCCATTTTCCAACAGGCACACATTGACTTCCCAGAGTCAGTGGTTAGGGATAAAAGTTTTTTGTATAGTAAGGAGATGGCATGGTGCTGTGACAAGAGTGTTTGTGGCTCATCCCATTTCCTGAAGTTGCTAGTGTTTCATGGTTTGGGGCCCAGAGCGGCAGCTAACAGGTGTTGCAGTTGCATGAAGGGAAAGACTGGTATCAGGGCCAGAGATACTTTTTATTGGAATGTTTGAAAAGTGATGAGTGCATTATCTCCCATCAGAGAGCTCAGAACGTATAAGTCCACTGCTCCTAGAAAGTTGGGCAGGATTGTTCTGTTTTGTATCTTTTTTTTTTTAATGCCCTTTTCCCTCCAGTCACAGCCTGCAGGGCCTCTCTCAGGCATCCTGGCCTGATCCTGGTTGCCCGAGGTCTCCCCACCCTGAGCCTCCTCTCTACCCCCTCTCCTCCTGCAGCCAGTACCCCCAGCTTGACCCCTTCAGGGTGGGGCCACCCCTTCCCTTGGGTGCTCTCTTATAGACTGGCCAAGCTGCAGGTGAGGGCCTGGGTGGAGGAACTGGAAGGTCTGGTGGGTGAGATCCAGCGGTGGGCACAGGAGCCAGGTGCCATCACCTACCCCGCAGAGCTGTTTGTTTCCTTGTTCTGTTGTGCTCCTCCCCCTCCTAAGCATGGTGTGCAATGATGCCATGACACATGGCAACCCTGCCGGCATCTGCCACGCTCCCTCATGCCTTTTTGTCCACTTCCTGCAGCACCCTTGATCTCCACAGGGGTTTGCTGGGATGCCAGACAACCCTGTAACCCTCCCCCCAAGAGAGGAGAGTCATCCATCTGACGCTCAATCCTCTCCCTCCCCTGCTGATCCCCAGTTCCTGAGCTCACTTCTGAACACAGGTCTACGGTGTAGCGCAAGGTGTGCCATCCAGTGTCTCAACCCTCAGCGCCACTGGGCCAGTTGGTTTTGTATCTTGAAGTTCAGTTCTTGGTTAGGGATTGTGATGGGTCCAATCAGGGGGGTAGTTGCTAGGACATTCTGGAGCTGCTTGGCCATTAAGACTGAGTTCCCAATGGGTTTGTGTTTGGGGTGGTGTGGGAGGGCCTTGAACACTGTGCTAGTGAGCACTCTTCTGTCGATTCCCACTCCCTGACACAGGTCCATTTTTATTATCTTCCATTGCGGGGTATACGACGACCTCCCTACCTGTTGTTCTGTGGGGTTTCTCCACCAGAGAAATTGGCTTGCATGACTGACCAGGTAGTAGAGATGAAGGTCCGGTACTTGATGGCCTCCCTGCTCCTTAAGTGGAGTAAACTTACAGAATGCCCTACGTGGGGGCTTACCAGTCCACAAAAATGTTGATAGAGTGGATTGGAGTTGTGTGGAACCACTGATTGATGAGGGTACATCCTGTCATGGTAATGAGGTAAAGTAGTCTAGGCAGGATGTTCATTTTAATAATGTTAATGCGTGCATGAGGTTAGGGGAAGGACTGAGCAGTGGGTTAGGTCCTGTTTGATCTTTGTTCAGGTTGCATCTATATTAGTTCACAGTACTGATCTTTTCGATTGGGAGACATTTATACCAAGGTATTTTATGGAGATAGGGCACCATTTACCCCCCCACCTACTTACTTGTTGCTTATACATAAGATGGTTGAGTGGCATGAAGTAAGTCTTGCTTATGTTTAGTATGTAGCCCGATAGTTGGCCAAATGCCTTCAGTATGGCAAGTACTGGTTGGATGGACTGGGCCAGGTTGGTTAGATGTAGGAGGATATCATCATTGTTCATTAAGATTTTGTATTTGTTGTTATCCACTTGTATCCCCTGTATGTCCTCATCCCTCTTGATCTGCCTTGTTAGAGGCTAAAGATAGAGGTTAAACAGATACGGGGAGGGGGACAGCCTTAGCGGGTTCCCCTCATTAATTCAAAGGGGGAGGACAATACATTGTTGCATGTTATTTTGGTTGTGGGGTTGGAGTATAACAGTTTGACCCACTCTATGTGAGCTGGGGGGAAATCGTATGCCTTTAAGGTCTCAACGAGTAATGTCCAGGAGACCCTATTGAAGGCTTTTTCAGACTCTAGTGAGATTAGCACCAAGGGAGAAGCAGAGTCCCTAGCGGTCTCAATAATGTGATTCATTTTCCTCATTTGGTCCATGGCCAGCCTGCCCTGCATGAAATCCATCTGTTCGGGTCCCACCAGTGGGTTTCAGGCTGTGCTGAGTCTGGAAGCCAGGATTTTGGCCAGGATTTTGAGGTCAGTGTTTAAGAGTGAGATGGGCCTGTAGTTGTCCATGATTGATGTGTCCCTACTTGGTTTCAAGAGTAGTTAGATGATAGCCTCCTGTAGGAGCAGGTCCAGGGCTGTCCTTGATTTGGCTTCATTACAGAGTGCAGTTAGGGGACCTACCAGGAGTTGTCCTAGGGCTTTATAAAAGTTTGTGGTGAAGCCATCCAGTCCTGGAGCTTGTCTACAGGTAAGGAGTCTATGGTGAGCTGAACTTCCTGCTCGGTGATAGGCTCGTCTAGTCCCTCTTTTAGGGCCGGGTCAATTCTGGGTAGATGGGCTTGGTGTAGGAATGCCTGAATCTCCTCCATGGGTGCCAGGGTTGCTGTTGCATACAGCTCTGCATAGAAATTGTTGAACGCTGATGCCATTTTCCTCGGGTGAGTTAGTGTCTGTCCTGTTTTGAAGCAGATTGTGAGGATCGCCTTGCACATTTCCTGCTGTTTGATCCTGAGAGCTAATAAATTGCCAGCTTTTTTCCTCTGATCTTCATATTTGGTTTTGGCCCTAAATATGGTGAACTCTGTTTGCTCTCTCATGAGCTCACTGTACCTAGCCTTGGCTTTATTGAGGCATAGTTAGGTGTCTCGAAAGCTGGTCCAAGACATTTCCCCCTCGAGTTCTCTGATTGAGCTTAGCATCTCCCTGCACTCTGCCTCCCTGTTCTTTTTCCAGACTGATGGCAATTGAATTACTTTACCCCTTAGCATGCATTTGAATGCTCCCCATAGGTGCTTTTGGTGGGATCCGAGTTGGTATTAATTTAGAAAAAAAGTTTTGTTTTACCTTTTATTTTGCTAAGTGTGTTCTTTTTTTTCATTATTTTTTATTGGTTTTAAGAAGACTATACATTGCTGTATATAGTATCCAAATATATCCATGATTAAAATGACAAGGCTGTGATTATAACAGTCAATTGAATTCAGATTGCATAGCAAATACAAAGTTAGATTGCACTTTAAATTCCATCTGAGAGATAAATATATGTATAAATAAAGACTTAAACATAAGGCTTGGGATACATCTCCAGGGGAGGTAATACTGGCTATATGATCCATTGGTTGCTTAAACAGGGCCCAGTTTTTTTAATATATCTTCTAATTCAGTTTGTCTGTCCCCCCTCCCTCCCTGTATTCTCATGGTATTCCAGTCATTGTGATATAGTTTCAGGGTACAAATTCTGGATAATGTTCCAATTAAAATAGGTCAATTTTTCCATAAATTATCAAAACCATTAGTCTTATTGTTTATTCTGGCTGAAATTCTTTCCAAGCAGTATATTTCATAGGTTCGTTTTCTCCAGTATTCTTTAGTTGGGACCCATGTGGTAAGCCAAAGTCTTGTAATTATTTTCTTAGCTGCAAGTTTTTAATTTTTTTGTTTTTTTATTTTAGTCTTTGGTAACAGGGTAAGGCCCACTAGGCACAAGTGCCTGTTTTCAGGGGAGACCTGGGAGCACTAGGTGGTTAAGTGACTTGCTCAGGGTCACACGGTATGCAAGTGGAGGCTGTGAAAATCAAACTCAGGTCTGGTCTGCTGGATGTATCAAGCTCATTCACACCTTGTTCCTCTAACCTCTAGGCTATACTGCCAGCCCAATAAGTATGAGAAGTGTCAGCATTTTATACAGCCCTTTTGGAATTCGTATTCCAATGGTGGGGTAGCTGTCAATAAGGTCTGGCTGAGCACCTCTGGTATCTCATATATAGCATTCAATTCTTGTATAACTTCTTGCCAATAACCCCCTATCAATGGACATGACCATATAATATGTCCCCACCCCGCTTTTATTTGGCCACATTCCTTCCAACAGGTATTATGTTTCCCTTCACGGAAATGTGCCGTGATATCAGGTGTTCTGAAAAACTTTATTCTGGCCTTCCACACATATCCCCTCCAATACAACTTAGAAGAAAGCCTGGAATACATCATTGTAGAAATTTGCCACTGATATTTCTCTAGATCTACTCCCAAATCTCTGGACTACCTGATTCTAAGATACTCCAGGGAGTCTGTGTTATACCCTCTAAGCGCTGAGTACAGAGCCCCAATTATGCATTCCTGTATCTGCCCCTTTAAATGATATATCACTATTTGAACTAAAGTAGAGGGAGTCTGCTACCTCCGAAAGTGTCTCCTTAAAGGGCACTAGGCTTTGTTTAATTCTTATATATGTTCTATATTGGTCCAAAGGAAGTTTGTGTTCCAATTGCAATCTAGCAAATGAGTGGAGTCCCATAGGTCCTACTAGTTGAAAAGTATATTGGAGACCTGATTTCTCCCATTGCTGATTTGGAATCCTAGAAAGATACCTACGTTCTGAGGGGGATATGGTGTATCTCAACATTTGTTGCCAACTCTTAAGAAATTCTGAAGTGTATTGCATAAATCTCATTAAAGGTACATCTCCCAGTGACTCCCCCAAAATAAAGGAGGATAAATTTTCTAATCCATTCAGCGTAACCTCACTCTCTTTCCAATATGTTTTATATTGGGTAGCAGTGCATAGTAAAGCTATGCGGATCTGAGCTGCTTGAGCATATCTCCACATATTATGTAGGTTAAGCCCTCCCTGCACCCTAGGTAATTGCAAAGTATGATACCTTATTCGAGGTATCCTACCTCCCCATATAAATCTAGAAAATAACTTATCCCATGTTTGAAAATATATATCTGATGGTACTACAGGGAGGGTCTGCAAAAAGAAAAGTAAACGTGGCAGCACATTTTGCTGAATTGCTTCTACCCGAGCTATGACCCCTATAGGAAGTGAGGTCCAACGTGACAGGTCTAAGGAAATTTGTTGAGTAACTGGCTCAAAATTCATCATTTCTAGATGTATCAATGTGTATGGTATTTTAATGCCTAAATGTCTCATCTCCACTCTATTCCAGCGAAAAGGAACGTTTGTTTTAAGGGTCCTAGGGGGTTGAAAATAATATGTCAAGACTTCTGTCTTGATGCCATTAATCTTATATCCTGCCAGTCTACTAAACATAGTTAACTGTTCTCACACCACTGTGATCGAAGTCTCTGGTGAGGTGAGGGTCAGCAGAATGTCATCTGCAAACAGTGTCAATTTGTGTGACTGTCCTCCCACCGGAATTCCCATTATTTTATCCTGTGCCTTAATATTAGCTGCTAACAGCTCCAGATAGAGAACAAAGAGTGGGGGGGGGGGTAGAGGACATCCTTGCCTTGTATCCCTGGTTGGGGGAAAGGAGATGAGAGTATACCATCCAATTTGAGATAAGCCATAGGCTTCTGATACATTGCTTTAATTTGAGATATAAGTCTGTCTGGAAATGCAAATTGTTCAATGGTAGCCCACATGTAGGGCCAAGAGACCCTATCAAATGCCTTCTCGGTGTCAAGACCCAGAAGGACAAGGGGATTCTGCCTCTGTGATGCATACTCCATGAGTAGGAGTACCCTCCTGACTGCATCATTTGCCTGTCTCTTCATTATGAAACCCACTTGATCACCATCAATTAAGTTTGGAAGCAAGGGAGCAATTCTATGGGCCAATATTGACATAAATATTTTATAATCACAATTAAGTTTCGAAATGGACCTATAGGAAGCTACCAAAGAAAGTTTTTTCTGGGTTTGGGATAGCCACTATCTCTGTATATTTCCAAAAGGGTGGGGGAGGGGTTGTTCATTCTGAATATTAACATATGTAGAAAGAAGGGATGGTATCAATAGTTTATTAAATGCCCTATAAAATTCCAAAGGGTATCCATCAGGACCTGGCACTTTCTGGTATTTAGTCAGTTTAATGGTCTCCCATATTTCAGTGGGTGTAATAGGGTGAAGTAATTCTGCCTGGGTTTGTGAAAGCTTAGGTACGGGTGCATGTTGTAGGTAAGTATTTAACTGCAAGGTGGTATGGTGAGTCTCCTCAGAAAATGGGGTCTGCTAGTAAATAGCCATTGCCTGTCTTATTTCCCCTGGGTGACATAGCATACAGCCAGTACAGGGGTCCCTTAGTTTTACCACCATTGTTTGAGCTTTCGCCCCTCTCAGACATCTGGCTAGGTTTCTAGCACATCGTGCCCCCCCCCCGATGCCTGAGCTTCAAATATAGCAGTTGCTACTCTATCTGTTGATCCACTAACTTCTGTAGTTGTTGTTTAACTCTAGTGACCTGATCCCTAAGCACCCTTTCTCTTTGATATTGCCTAGTCTGTAGTAGTAATAACGCCCTATTTAATTCCTTCTGTAACTTTTCCCTAACTTTTTTCTTATGTGTGGAAAATCTTATAATCTCCCCCCTTAGTACAGTTTTAAGAGTATCCCATTTTACCCCAGCAGAGATATCTCCTGTGTCATTTTCTGTTAGAATTCTAGGTACGAGTGTCTTAATTAACTTAAGAAAGTTTGAGTCCTGTAGGTGCATTAAGTTTAAATGCCAAAAGGACTTCTTCTGTGGATGTACTAAGTCTATTTTAAATACAATGGGGAGTGGTCTGAAAGGATGGAGGATCCCACTGTCATATCTCGAACTAAATCAAGATGCTCTACTGAGGCAAACATATAATCCAATCTAGAGGATGTATGTGTTTTGGAAGAATGATAGTTATAGGCCTTCACAGAGGGGAAGAAGTGATGCCAGATATCCACCATACCTAATTTAGGGAGGGAGACTTTGAGATATTTCTGTACTGGTGTGAATCTATGCTTGGAGAGAGAGCTAGTATCCAATTTAGGATTAAGTATAACATTGAGATCACCCCTATGACACACATACCCCTCACATGAGGGAGAAGATCATCTAGGAATTTATCCATTATTTTTATTTTAGAGCTTGGAGGGAGATATACTGAGGCTAGGGTAACCTGGGTACCGTATAAAGTACCTACTGCAATAGCATATCTCCTGTCCCCATCCAGAATCTCTTGCTTAAGTTGAAAAAGAACCTCATGAGGTATCAATATTGCAGTACCCCTACATCTGCCAGACTTATGCGAAGGGGCCACCAACACCTGAAAACCCCATGATTTAAATTTAAGATGTTCAGTTTGGGATAAGTGTGTTTCCTGTAATAGAATTACATCTGGCTTCTCCTGTTTAAACAAGTTAACTAGTCTTCTCCTCTGAATTGGGTCATGCACACCATTTTCATTAAAAGATGATATTAAAGTTGGTTTTCCAATGACAAGCAGTTTTCCCCAAGCAAGTTATGTGATCTCTCTATCTCTACCCATTTTTCCCTAAGTCATCTTCTCTGTTTGTAACATAGGCCATGTATCCCCTTCCCCCTGAGGCGCATTCCCGCCTTCAAATAAATCACACTGTGCCTTCTTATCTCTCAGACCTTTCATTATACTGCATCTATCTCATCCATAACCTTCTGTATATCCTCTTTTGCTTGTAGTACTGGTTGTAGTTTATCCACAGAGCTGCCAACTGGGCTAACTTATAACTGTTGATAATAAATGACACTATAATCAACCCATTGATTGCATTTAGTTTCCACCAAATAATAAAACAGACTTCCAAGGTGGGGGAAATTACATCTGATTTCCCTATCACTTCTGGGAACATTCAGTTGTAATCATGTTTCAAACCAGAAGAGGAGGTAAATCCAGGGCTCACCTGGCTCTGGGCCCCCTGTGAACTATTAAAGTACAAACAAAAAAATAAATATTGGAGGAATAGAAAACAGAAAAGGGGGCAGTATAGTAAGGGAAGTCCAGAGAAATATCTCTGGAAAACACCTGGAAACTCAGTCTTAGTTACCCCAATCTAAAATCTCTTTTCAAAGTAGCCAGCTTAGGTAGAATCCCCTGGCCCAATAAACAAACAGAACAAAGAAAAATGCTTTACTGTCCCATTAGTCTCAGCAGATGTAAACAAAGCAGCAAATTAAATGTCCCATATAAAACAGTGTCCTCGCTCAGCATTATTATAATTTCAAATAGCCATTAGGTCACTCGATACCCCAATATTGCTTTATAAACAGAAATGGATCGCTACCTTAGCAAGTCATTAATGTGAGAGTCTTCATGTTATCGCTGTGTGATCTTTCAGTTAGGTTACAGGGGA
The DNA here is from genome assembly GCA_016271365.2 of Neoceratodus forsteri. Lineage (NCBI taxonomy): Eukaryota > Metazoa > Chordata > Ceratodontiformes > Ceratodontidae > Neoceratodus > Neoceratodus forsteri. The sequence continues at coordinate 475,164,017 of CM057455.1, forward strand.
CATGTAGAGAGGATCTAGAGGGGAAAGACCACGTGGTGTCGCCACAGCAAGTAGCCACAAGAAACCCAGTTGGTTAGAGGGTTTGATAAATCGTACTTTGCGGCCTAGAGTTGGGCCCACCATTTATGGCCCAGGTAACACAAGCCCAACCTGATCACCTCCGCCCTCCTCATCATGAACCCCCCCCACTTCCCTCAAAACAAGGGTACATCTGACATATTACTGTCCTTGCAGCATCTTCTTGCTTCTCAGGTAGTCTGGTATCATCTATTCTACGGAATTCTGCCAGACACTGCTTCAGATCTTTGGGTGTAGCATTACTGCCCTCTTGAATGCGCCATCTTCTTCCCTGAGTCTGCCATTGCTGAGGTTGAGATTTCTGAGCCACAGGCGTCTCCGCACGTTCTGGAAAGACCAAGCCCTGTTTCACAAGAGCCTCATGCGCTTCTTCTGCCATATCAAACTCTTGTTTCCCATTCTGTAAGTGAACTATTAATCTTTCAGGATATGGAGTAGTGAGTTTTCAATGTGGGTAGCAGCGGAAGATATGATCTAAGAAGTCGCATTGTCTTCGGTGCGTAGTCATGATCTATGTAGAAATGCTTCTGGCCATGAAAGATTTGTTTTTTACGCCATGCTAATAGTAGGAGCTGTTCTTTAATAGTGTACCTACCAAAGCGAGCTATGATAGAATGAGGGCTGGCTGTTGGGGAAGTGGGCTTAGGTGTCAGGGCTTCTTGTATGCGCTCAAAATCCAGCTGCATATCAGGTGGCAAATCCAAGGAGGTTTATAACAAATTCACAATAAATATTTTTATATCTGTTCCCTCGGAGCCTTCTGCAATACAGTAGAGCCTAATGTTCTTTCATCTTGCCCTGTTCTCAGCATCCTCTTGTCAAGCCTCTAACATTTCCTGGTGATCTTGCAATTGTAGGACTAGGCCTTCCAGATCATCCACCCGGTTCTCATTTGCTGTGACCTGTCTCTCAGTATCATCTGCTCTTTGCTCTAGTTGTGTGATATCTCAATGCATTTCAATGTAAAGTTGCTTGATATCAGCTCAAAATGCACAGAATTAATTATATATTGTGTCCAATTTGACTCTCCTCCTTGCTTTGGTTTTTTTTTGCGAAGCTGGAGTAGATTTAAGGTAGGCTGAGGCCGAGTGGGAAACCACACCATCCATGTCTGTGATATCAGAGTCAGATCGCTCTTCGTCTACAAAACCATTTTCCGGCTTTTGAGCCATTAGGGGCTCATTTCCCTTGTTTCCCCTCCTATTCATTATTGAAGACACCTTGTTTTGCAAAAATCACTTGATGGAAGGAAAGACAAATTCGGAGAATTGAGCAGAGCGAGTCATCTATGCGGCCATAGATCTCCAAGGCAGAACTGGAAGTTTCTTGTTAAGCGTGTTCTGATCCTTGAGTAAGGGGTTGTTTAATTTCTCTACCAGGTCCCATTCTGTCTGTCCCGGGGCCAGCATTGAGAGACTGATGGGAGTGTGGTCAGAAATGATCCACGATGAGATTTCACAGTTTGTAGTGTGTCAGAGTATGGCTTGGTCGACTAAAAAGAAGTCAATTCTAGACCAGGAGTCATGCACTGCGGACCAGAATGAGTATTCCTAGACGTCAGAGTGCAGCACCCTCCAGATGTCCACTACTCCCAGAGAGTCCTGCACTTCCCGCAGAGCTCTCTATGCTGGGGATGGGCCCTTTAGCCCTGGCTTGGATTTGTCTAGGCTGTTGTCCAGTACCAGGTCCCAGTCACCAGCCAGTATCATGGGGGCTGTGGGCATGCTAGAGAGTATGGCCAGGAGGGACATGAAAAAAGTGTGGGTCCTCCGTGTTCAGGCCATACACTGCTGCTAATATTAAATCTGATTGGCCAAGCTTGCCTCTGAAGATTAGGTATCTTCCATGCAGATCTGTGTGTTGATCTGAGGTTTGGAATGGTATTGCTCTGCATATTAGAATGGCGATCCCTGCTCGCCTATTATTTTTATCAGCCACAAATGCCTGTCCCTCCCATTCCCTCCTCCATAACTGGGCCTGTTGGGAAGTGGTGTGTGCTTCTTGGAGAAAAGCTATTTTGGTACCCAGGGTTTTAAGATGCCTGAGAACCTGATGCCTCTTCTTTTTAGTTTGTGCCCCTTTTATGTTCCAGGTTGTGCATTGAATGGGGTTAGATATTGGAACGTGGGGAGGGGGGTGGTGGGCATGTGGATGAGTGAGGGTGGATCCTCTCAATCTCTCTGCAGGGTGACCTGAAGCTGCTGCACCTGTCGGGTCCCTGGTGTCTGTCCTCTGTCCATGACACAGATAAAGGTATATGTGCTCACCTTGAAGCACCCGTGTGCAGGGTCTTTTTGATTGTAGGCCTTTGATGTTCATAATGAATGGATACAGTACATTTGCAGTTATACAGTGGAAAGTTACAGCAAAGCAGCATCTTACAATGATCCTAGTACATACAATAGGTTTTAACACTAGATGTAGTAAAACAACAACCAGTCTAAAAAATACTACACACTTACCTAGAAAATACAAACCTAATGGGCAGGACTTGGCCCAGCCCTCCACCTAGATTATGTGGGGTGCGGGGCTGACTGGGCCAGGTCCCCTGAACACTCGGTCCACAATTTGCTCTCATTATTGTGGCCTCCTCTGTCTGTGGCCCTAATGGATTACTTATTAGTAGGTGTGGGCTGAAAGATAAGCAGTTAGAGGCATTATTACAGACTTTGGGGGAACCCCCCCCAAGTAGCACTTTGCTCTTTGAGTCAGACAGTGTGAGATTAACCCCTGTTGCTTGGTCCCACTCTGACTCCTCCTTGCTGTTCTTTGTCCAATTGGGATAGTGTAGCTGGTCCACTGTCTACCTGGGTGGCACCCCCCAAATCCCATTACCCCTCCTGGCTCCCTTTAGCGCCATGTAACCCCCGAGGCCTACCCTCATGGCCCTGATCCCTTAGCCAGGGGAAGATACTGTTCTTCCCAATGTGTTGTGAGGCATGGGGCTGATTACACTACTTGAAGTAGCAGACCCTTGTATGGGTTGTGTTGCCCATTCCTATGCCTGACTGTGTCCTTGGCAGTCCTGCCATTGTTCTTTTTAATATTCCTTTTGCTGGGCATAGTTCTGTGTGGTTGCATATTTTGTCCACCAGCCCCTATGCCCACCTACCTGGAACCTCTCTCAACCTGGTGTCTGGACCTCACTCCCTGTTGGAAGAGTCTGTGGGTGTTGCACTAGAGCTTTTCTTGAACCAGGGTTCCCTTCCCTGTATCTCCATTCAGATTATCTGGGTACACAGGTGCTAGCCTGCGTGTGGTGACTGGAATGAATGCTTAATTTTGCTGCCATAGAGAAACTGTTCTTGTAGCCTGTGAGAAGGCAGTTGTGTTAGTAATTATAACCCTGTCGTGTGACAGCCCGCAACCATCCATGCACCAGAGCCCCCACTCCCCACCCCTTCATCTCCCTCTCCCCTCCCTCTTCTCCTCGTCCCCAGTGCAACAAGTGGGGTGCTAGAAAAAACCTATATACAGTGTAGCTGGAGTTGGGTGGTTGATTCCCCATACCTCAGTGAGTTACAGCAGTTTTGGTAACAAAGTCTGCGGGGGGATCATGCAACAGCAGCTCCAAGCTATTTTGTTTCAGGACAGTGTCCTACCAGGGAGGAAGTGATTCGCCTTCTTCCCCTCAGCGTGTATCAAGGTGGTGGTGTTCCATTCTGAATGATTACTAGTAAATGCAATAAGTCTGGTGGCCCGCGTCATGCTGATGTGAGCCCTCTTGCTTGGTTAGAGTTTTGGGGTGATCTTGGAAGTCAGTGATAGTCTTGTTGCACTGCAGATAGGTCCAATAGCCTGTATCCCATCCCCTGGTGAGTATACTGCCAAAGATGAGGTCTTTGGATCCAGCATGTAACTTGCACGATCTTCCCATGGCCTCGTTATGTTAAAGGGCATGCCAGCACATGAGTCCTTCTGACAAGGGGGTGATCTTGGTCTGATGGAATCCTCCAATCCAGTTGTTTGGGGGCTGGTTGCCTCTCACAGGAGGAGTAGCTGCTTCATGCTGGTGTTGTGAAGGGAAGGGGCTCCGGCACATAGACTGACTTGATGTCTGCCTCCAGAAATTTGGGAATGCAGTTATTTATGGCCCTTTGTGTAGCATAGTGTGGTGGGCCATTGGTGGGAGAGGGCAGGGTGGATCACAGGCCTGTAAAAATGGTGGGGTCCTGTGTCGGGAAAAAAACGACCCTGTCTCCATCCCTGTGTCAAGCGATATGAATAACACTATAATTGCCTGGGTCTTCCTAGTGCCTGCTCCATGGATAAGGGGCGGCCGATCAGCATAAGCTATAAATATTCATGGCCAGTCTGTTTTGCCCCATCTTTGGGATCAGATCCAGAGGGGTTGTGTTCGATCCCCTTTATCCCATGAGCCCCCCTACAAAGCAGCTGGGGTTAGCAGTCACACTGAGGGTTGTTGATATTTGGGGAGCAGGATTAGCTAAGTTCAAAAGGCACATAGGGGCTGGGGGCATCAACAGGAAACCAAAACAAAGGGAAAAGCACTCATCAGTCAGATTTTTACATATCCGTACTCAGGGGTCCTGTGGCTTGGCACTGTGGGGCTGTGAAGATTTTTGATAGGACCCTGGGAAGTTCTTTGCAGGCAATATCTTAATTTTGGAATTCATGATTGCTCGTGGGAGAGGTGACAATCAGGTGTGCTGGGTGAAGCATTCTGAATGGGATCTGAGCCTGATGGAGCTGCTTTTTGATATCCTTGTACTCCTGTTACTTGTCTCTCACCACAGGCGTTATATCACTGTGAATATGTATCCACTGTCCCTGCCGTTGTAGTTGCTCCTTCATATGTGCTTAAGCTTGAATAAAGGAGTTGTCTTGTAGGCTGGTGAGTCTGACTATGATCAGTCTTGGTCTGTCTCCTTGCCTCTGATTCTGCTTTAGGGAATGGTGTGCATAATCCAGGGTGTATGTGTTATTCAACTGCGGGGGTCCCACCAAGTCAGCAAGTAACTTCTGGGTAAAGGCTATCATGTTGGAGCCTTCAGCTTTTACTGGGACCCCTACAATGACCAGATTGTTTTGCTGGAGTCTGCCCTCCTGGTCCTTTAGTTGGTCCTCTAGTTTACCGAGTTTTCTGCGGAGGTCTGTAACTTCTGCCATGTCCCAAGACTTCTTGTCCTCCACGGAGCTGACACGAGCTTCCACATCTCCAGCCCATTTAGAGATGCTGTCCAGAGTGGGTTTATAATCTCTAAACTAGAAAGCCAGGTTACAAAGGGCCAGTTTCATTGAAGCCAGTTTGGCAAAAAACAAGTCCAGTTTTTCAGTGATTTGATCTGAGCTATTTTCAGTGCTCGATGGGCTAGCCAGTGAACCTTGCTTCTGTCACTTGAGAGGGTGAACCACTGGCTGCGGTACGGGCATCGGTTGAAAGTACATTTGCTGGAGTTCCAGAGTATTCATAGCTAAACTGTTTTTAAGTTAGCTTCCGAGGTGTTTCTCCTAACAAATTCTTCAATTTTGCCTGTGTTAAGCTTCTGTTCAGCGATTATTAGCCGTGTTTAAGTTTCCAGACCACGGAGCATTGAGGAGAGCTGCTGTTCAGGCACAGCTCATCATGTAACTCTCTAATCTGAATTTTTTTGTGTGTGGGTAATATTTTCTATAGCCTGTTTAGTTACAGTATATGTGAATCCTGGACTTATAAAATAATGTATGAGACTTATTCTTGCTGATATGCAATGGTGTAAATATATAATACAAATATGTCCGACATCTTCTATTTTGCCTCATTATTCTAAACATGCACCAAGAAATAAGAATAAGGTGAAAGTTTTTTATACAGTCTAGTTATACTGAATTTAATGTTCATGAAATGGGTATCTAATTGTTACAGTATGAAATAATTTATGATTTAGCACAGGTCATTTTTGTGTCATGTGAAGTGCACTCACCTCCACCTTTGAGACAACTCCCCTGATGAACCTCATTTGAGCGAAGCACTGGGGACAATGACTGGCCATTGGACTAGGGCAAGAAACAGCATTTTCTCAGAGATTTATACTCAGAATAAACTTATAGAAATAGTAGTTAGCAGCAAGCAGAGCAAAACTAAGATAGATGTGAACTATTTGGAGCACCTTATGAGAACACAGATCTAGTGAACTGTTAAATTGTTTTAATGGAATGTTTTCAATATCGGATTTAATTAAAATTCCCTCAAGCATGAGCAAGCAATCTGCTTTCCATGTCTGTATTTACTGAACTTCTAATGTGTGGCACTGGTGACCAAATAATTTAGGGTGGGCTAGCTTGCTTTTGTATATACTTGCTATATGTCGTGCTACCCTGTTGCTCACCTCTATTGTCATGAACAATTGAGTGGTGGATCACAAGGGATACTGACAGCAGGAAAAAGTAGGCACTACTACTTCTAATTAGGTCACCAGTGAGATGCCTCCTGCAATCATGTGTTCAGTTCTGGAGTCATTACCTAAGGAAGGACGGAGACAGGCTGGAGATGGTGCAGTACAGGGTGACCAAGATGATTCAGGGCCAATGCTGCTGATCTTATGAAGATCATCTTAAGGCACTGAACATGCACTCACTGGCAACGCGGTGACAGTCGGGAATATGAAAGAGACCTTCAAGTTCCTGAAGGGAGTAAGTAAGGTGAACTGTGGGGAACTATTTAGCAGGAGTACAGCATCAAGAGCTAGAGATCACAAGTGAAAACTGGTGGGAGGGTAGGAGGGATGTGAGAAAGTTTTATTTTATGGAAAGGGTGGTGGAACCATGGAAGAATCTGGCAGTGGAGGTGGTGGTCCCCAAGACCATAAATGATTTCAAGCATGGCTAGACAGAGTGAAGGGTTTGATGGTTGCTCAGACTGGTAGCAGTAGGGAGAGGAGTGGGGGAGTGAACCAGGAGAGATAAAACCCAAATGGACAAAAGGTCCCAGGGCAGAGAGGGAACTCCAGGCAGATTAGATGGACTTTTGGTCTCTTTCTACCATCATTGTCTATGCTTCTATGTCACACAGAGGCCACATTAGTAAGACCCCACCAAAAGCGTGATGAGTGATGAGTGACCCACACTTCACAACTCCTTATTAGTTAGTGTACTATCACCTTGCCTAGCTGTCTTCCTCCTCATCCTCCTCCACAACTATCTGTTGTGTTCAATATAAAAACTAACAAAAATACAATATATATGACATAGAGGTACAGCAGCACACTAGGCATAGTAATAAGTAAGCTGTTTAAAACCCTAACCTTTAGTGCCATTCAACACAATTGCTTGACATTTTGTATGTCAGATGAGGGAGCCAAATTTACAGTATATGATTTAGCAAGTTTCATGATGACAACTTGTCTGGATTCTGAGATCCAGGGAGTTTAAAAATATAAAAAAATGCACCTTTCGGACATTTTCTTTGCTCATGTCAAGAGCAAAAATGGTTTGATAATTTGGTCCAGACTTTTCAAGGTAGAAGCAACTTGATACAAGGAGGTGGCTTTCAAATATTCCATGGACATATATGAATCAGTTCTCAAGTTGTAAGGTTTTAAAAATGTGGCTTCGTGCATGCTCAGTAGGGTTTTCTGGATAGCTGTTTCTTGCTTTTTAAGAAATCTTAGGTCGTGAGCCAAATTCTTAGGTCATGAAAAATTTTTAAGGTTGTGAAGGAAGCCATCTTTTATGGTTTGGGACAAAACACTGGCAAAGCATAAAAAGTATATTTTTCTCAGAAAGTAAAGCATTGAGCCCACCTAAATGAGACACGTTCAGCTATAGCAGGGCCAGCCATGATGAAACACACTAGCTTGGAGTAGATGACATCACGTAATATTGCACGACACAAGAGACCCTGGCCAATAGTACCTCCAAAGGATGCTTAATCCTCGGCATGGGGATTGACACTAGGCTAGGAGACGGCCTAAAGTTAACACTATTGTACTGAAAGACTGTATGGTGGTGTTAGGGGCAGCCTGGGTGGGGGGGGCAAGGCTCAGGGGCATATGGGTAGGAAACAGGAGAGGCCTCAAAACTGGGGGATCACTGATGGGGGTAACGATTAGCTCATTCTGTCTCCCAATACATGGGAGTAGAAACAATGTTGGTCAATATTCTCTTTTTATGATGATGAGACTACTCCTAAATACTACATATGAGGTTAGAGGTAGGGATAGATTAGAAGACTGGATGGATAGATTGGTCGGGGGAAGTGGGGGATTTAGGAGAGTAAGATAGCACCATAGCAGAATTCTTTTTTGTTTTGAGATTAGATCCCGGAGTTGCTGAGGTTACGGAGGGGCTAGGGGTAGCACAAGAAGGGGTTCATCTTTGATTAGAGAAACGGAAGGCGGGTGATCTAGGGATCAGGGCAGGGGGGAGGAGGGAGGAGCTGGGGAGCTGGAAAGAGAGAGAGTCCACCATGGTAGGAGCGAAGGAGGCAGGCTCTGACAGAGTCTTAAGGGTTAGTTGTCCCATTATAAGTTTTTGGCACTGTCTATGTCGAGTGTCAGACTAATCTCTTGGAATGTTAAAGGACTCAGGGGTAGACGTAAAAGAATGGTAATCCTGAGACATATGGATCAAATGGGGGCCCATATTGTTGCTCTGCAAGAGACACACAGATGGAGGAGCTGAATAATCTCAAGTGACTCTGGGTGGGGCAAGTCTATGGGATAGGCAAGGAAAGGGTCTCAGGAGGAGTAGCGATTCTAATAAAGAAAACCTGTCCGTATAATGTGGAGCATGTGGTTGCAAGGGAAGATGGCAGAGGGATCTATACTTCGGGCTCATTATATGGTAAGGCAATCTCAGTTGCTTCCATCTATGGACCGACGCCCCCCCAACCCGGAATTTTTTGCCTCAATAGAGAGGGACATAGCTGTTTTTTCTGGGCATTCCCTTATTCTAGCAGGGCATTGGAATACATACTCTAATAACCAGGGAGATATGATGCCACCTGCTAGAGGGCCCTTAACGAAGGCTCAAATTGCTTTAAATAGGCTGCTAGAGGTTGCGACTTTGGTGGATCTGATACAGATCCACTCTACTGGAGGCAATATTATGACATTTTATTCAACTGCACATAAGACCCAATCTCGTATTGATTTTTTTCTGGTTAACAGGGAGGCACTTATGGAAATCAGGGGAATGACAATGGAGGTTAGAATCTTTTCGGATCATTCTCTGATTAAATTGATTTGGGAACCTAAACTAGGCCCCCCAGACCATTTCGATAGAGAGTGAATGACTCCCTAGTGACGGAGACCGTAACTAAGGGTAAGCTCGAGGAGGCCCTGCTAGAAATTATACAGCAACAGCTACCTATGCTGCAAAATAAAAAGTTGGCATGGCCAACTTGCAAAGTGTTGTATGCAGGAGGTGGCCCAGCAGCTGGCAGCACAAAAAAGCAGGCAGAGGAGAGCAAAAGAGGAATTTATTCTAGGGGCAATTACCTCGTTGACACCACTCGAGGGGTCCATGGGGGAAATCGACAGGGAACACAAAAGTTTAAGATGGGAATTGGCAGATATTGTTTATGGCAAAGTAGACTTCTGGTTGGAAAAGATTAAAGCTAAATATCTTTTGTTGGGAGACGTCCCTGGACATTTGCTGGTGGCTAGAGTTAAGGAGTGGGAAGCGAGTAGAACGGTGACATCTATCTGGTATGAGGGGAAGCTTATAATGGATCCTCAGGAACTGGCAGATGCTTTAGCGTCTTATTTTAAAGATCTATACCAGATTAGGAACACTGTGGAGGAGGAAGAAATCAATACATTTTTGGAGGGAGTGCCTTTACCTGTGATAGACCCTATTCAGGCTAAAGAATTAGCGGCTCCCATAGATGAAACGGAGATTATAGAAGCAGTTAGGTCTCTGCCCACTGGTAAAACGCCAGGGCCAGATGGCCTCACGGCGAAGTTTTACCAGACTTATATTCACATCATACTGCCTATGCTTCAAGAATTTTTCAACACTATAATGCAGGATGGAGTGTTTCAACCCCCCCATATCAGGCGTACATTACATTAATCCCCAAACCAGATAAGCCTAGGGATTTACCAGGTAATTATAGGCCTATAGCGTTAATGAATCAGGACATTAAGATTCTTACAAAAATCTTGACCAACAGAATCTGGCAGATTGCTCCTAGTCTAATTAGCCAGGAGCAAGTGGGATTTATGCCAGGGAGGGGGGGCGCATGATGCTTTGAGAAAGTTTCATCATATCTTGAATTTTGCATCTGACTCTCAATTACCCCTTGCTCTGATATCTTTAGACACTGAAAAGGCCTTCGATAGGGTCTCCCATCCTTTCCTTTTCACTACAATGGAGAGGATGGGCTTCCCCGAAGGCCTGCTTAGAGGCATTAAGAATCTGTATGCTGCTCCAACGGCTAGAGTCCTATGTAATGGTTATATTTCACAGGAAATTCAGCTGGAAAACGGGACTCGTCAGGGATGTCCTCTCTCTCCGATACTATTTAATATCTATCTATAGCCCTTGTTGAGAGCAATTAACAATGACAGGCATACAAAGGGGGTTGAGATAGTGGGACGAGAGTTTAAATTCTCAGTTTTTGCAGATGACGTACTCCTGCACTTACAAGATCTGGCGGCTGGGTTTGAGAGGACTAGAGAATTAATAGGGTGATTTGCTAAAGTTTCAAACTATAAACTAAACTTGACCAAAACTCAAATTCTCCCCTTGATGCCATATGTGTATAGGGCAGATTTAGCTCAGCTGCGAATTCAGTGGGTGACAGACAAGATTAAATACTTGGGTATTTGGATCACAGCGAATATTGAGATGGGGGCTGAAACAAATATGGAAGAGACTATATCAGCTATTAGGGGTGATTTAGTAAGATGGAATAAGCTTCCCTTGAATTTTATGGCTAGACTTGGGCTTATCAAGATGAACTTGCTGCCAAGGTTGCTATACCCGGTGTACTTATCCCCATATAGTATCCCCAAAATATGGTTTAAAACAATTAAGAAACTACTTTCAGACTTTTTATGGAACCTTAAACCTCCTAGGAAAAAATACAATGATCTGCGACTACTATATTCACTGGGAGGGATTAAGCTGCCAGATCTCTATCTATATTATGTCGCAGGACAGTTGGGTCTAATGACTCGATGGGGTAGAAGTATTGATGGAGAGACCTATATTCCAGATTGGTTACATCTAGAGATCCAAATGATGAAAGATGCTGGCCTTTCTCCGGAGGCACCATTGTATGTCAACATAGGCACATGTTTTAAAGAGGGGTTGGGAAACCCAATCTTGAAGGCGGCGGAAGCTTGGTGGTCATTTCTGACCCCCATCCAGAAAAAGGGCCAAATTAGGGCCCAAGAACAACCACTGGTGGGCAATCCCAACTTAGTCATAGGGGGCCAGGTAATTAAGAGGAAGTGGGCTAGGCGGGTTCTGGGCTTGAAATTAAAGGATGTTATCTAGGATAACAGGGTGGCCCTCCCGATTCAGTGTGATGGGATGCCTTTCTGTCAAAGGCTGCAGCTTACACATATGTTGGAGGGGGTGCTAAAGAGATCGGGGGTCTTACAGACTGTTCATTTAAGTGGGACGTGCTGAAGGAGATCGATTCGAAATCTAGAGCCCTATCGCAAATATATAAAGTACTTTTGGATTTCTTTAGTCTGAACTCTCCCATAGCAGTGCCATATTGGGACAAAGTGTTGGCTCCTCAAAGTTTTGAATGGGCCAATATACAGAAGAACAGCAAATATATAGTTATACCTAGATACAGGAGTATACACTTCTTTATTGTTTCTAATTTATATTTTACCCCTGTGAAACTATGTGATAGAGGCCTTAGGCAGACAGACCTGTGTTTTAGGTGTGAGTTAGAGAGAGGAGATTTATTACATGTGCTGTGGGATTGCAGCAAAATATCGCCCATTTGGGACAAAATGAAGAGGCAGATGGTCCCAATGCTAGATTATTCAGAATTCATAACACCAGAGATATGTGTTTTAGGTGATTTATCACAAATTGCTGGTGTTACACCCAAATATCACTTATCCTTGATGGCTGCAGTAATTAAATCAGTTGTGGTACAGCATTGGAAGGATGACCAACCCTATGTGTATAAGCACTAGGCTGGAGATCTTATCGGGCCCTGGGTAGAATAAAGAGACATTTATATTTAGAGGGGAGGAAAGGGTTATATGCCAAAAGATGGGCGGTACTAGAGGTGATATACTCCCATCAAGGGACATATGTTCAGACACAGGTCTGCCTGTTGGGCTGCGATTAGCGGGAGAAATTCTTGCTGGAATGAGTAATAGATAGTTGGGACACTAGAGAGATTGGAGGGTTTGTTTTGTGATTGTATTTGACTTGGTAGGGTCTTGGGATATGTTAAGTAGTAAGAGATTAGGGTCTGCTGGGTTAATATGGGGGGGATGGGGACTCTCTCCCTTTCCAGGGGGTGCAGAGGGGTACCACCTCTTAAATAGACTGCACCCAAGGAGGAACATGGGTTAGAGAGTATTTGCTGGGCTGCAGGTGATCATCATTGGGGTTAATGGCAGAGGGCTTAATTTGCATGCAGTCCTGCTATTTTTATTTTAGAGTATTGATGGAATAGGTTTAGATTTGGTTAGAGGGGGTGGTGCTACCTCTGTGCATGTATATAGTTAGATTGTATATAGTTTACACAGTCAGTTTTGGATGGTGTGCCCTGGGGCTCCCAGGTTTTTGTTTGTCTTGTCTCTCGTTTGGAAAATGAATAAAGATGTGTTTAAAAAAAATATATTGCATGACACAAGGGTTTAATTGCTATTGTAGTTCACTGTTCCCTGCAGCATACTGCAACATTTTCTGATATACTGCAGCATTACTGTGTTATATCCTGGCTGGTGCCACTGTAGATTCTGGAGTTTGTTTGACAAAAATGGCCATGAAATACATACAAACAGAGGTAAGAAAGAAGTAAGTGCCTCAGCTGGGACTTGAGCCCATGCTGCCCAGAACACCATTCCGACTGTGCTAACCAGCTGCACCACTGAGACAACTGGAACCTGGGCTGTCCCTGACCACATTACTCTTTCTCAAATGCACAACCCAATGGCAACACAAATATTGACTTGTAACAATCACACAGGAGTGTGGTGTGCACATTTTATGGAACATATACAAACGGAGGTGAGAAATACATTTTTGAGGCACCTCAAAACTGCAACCTAAGAATACTCACAACAGAAGAATACTGACTCACAACATAAGAATTTGCACATGGTACCAAAAAACAACTTTTACTTGTAACTCACCTGTTTTTTAAAATTCGTTCACCCGGTTTCAACATGGCTCTTTCAGATCTGACCTCATGAAAACAGGAGGCAAAATTTTTCAAATCCTGCCTGAAAGGGAATTCCACAGTTGCTCCGCAAAATCACTTTTCAGGCAGGAATTGAAAAATTTGCCTACCAGCTTCATGAAGTAGGGTCATTAAAAGACTATATTATAAATTTGAAGTCAGCATCTTAAAAAACAACAAAGTTATGAAGGAATATTGAAATTCTGATGTGTAAAGAGCTGAAGGGGTGGTTGGTCTATGAGTGTGCCTGTTCAATTACCCATAATAGGACAAAACATTCCCATCCAATATATAGGAGTCTAGTCTATTTTTGAATTGGATTTTATCCTTGCTAGCTATGATCTCCTGTTGTAAATTATTCCATGGGTTAATTATTCTTTGTGTATAGAATGCATTCCTTTTATTTGTATGAAACTTAGGTCTTAACTGTAGCAGATGCCCTCTAGTTACTTTCTGATCATTTTTAAATTCCAGATTTAGTTCACTAAACAGGTAGTCACCTTGTATTATATTGTAGAAAAGCAGTAAATTGCCCTGTATTCTTATTTTTTCTTTTTAGTGATATCTTGGAGAACACATGTGAACGGATGCTCATTTGTAGGTTCCACATTAGTTACAAGAAAAAAATTGAACAGATACATAGCATTACATTACAAGGCGTTACATTACAAGCAAGTACAAAATTATACTGTTACAAAACAATACATCACAAGCTAGGTAGACAATAAATTGGTGTGAATTACAAGACTGGGATAGCATTTAGCTTAAGGTATAATATTTAGACACTGCTACAGCATTGGTGAGAAAGTGCCTGCGTTGGAAAGTTAAGCATATTTGTAGGGGGAGAAACAGAGTGGAGAAGAGGTACAGCTGCAACATAGTAAAGTGTATGCCTGTGTAAGGGGTTAAGAACAGACTTAAGGAAGGTTGGAGACAATGGGACTAGGACAGTAGCAGATGGAGGGGGCATGCGGGTGAGGACAGAGAGTGGAATAGGTGCCCAGTGGGAGGTGAGGGGGGGTAGATGGGGGAGTGGGACAATGAAGTGCTGTGAAGGTAGGTGCCCCTAGGATTAAGTGGAACACTAAGTGTTACTGCTTTATGGTGGTCTAAATGTAAGAAAGTTGTTTTGGTCATCATAAATGGCCAACGCAGTCACAGTTGTCATCTGTGGCTAGCTGCTGCTAGAGCTTACGCTTGAAAACACCAATGGTTGTGGTATCAGAGATGGTTAAAGAAAGGGCATTGGTCCAGTGTGGTGCATGGTAGTAGGATGCACATTGACCCTGTGCAGTGCGGCATCTAGGTTCACTGAAAATTTGGCTGTGGGTGCTTCTGTCAGCCTAGCACTTACATGGCGCATGAACAGATTCTGGACTCCTGGTGGCATCAGATCTAGTGTGATTTTTCTGGCCAGTAGACAGATATGGTACTTAACTCTGCTCTTCAGCTGGAGCCACCCTGCCCATGAATATATTTCATAGGTGTGTGTAAATATTGCAGCACCTGTGAGGAGTCAGCAGGCCTTATTAAGGGCCAAGGAGATGCAATGGAGAGCTGAGTCCGGTGCAGAACCATAAACTGTCAGCCCAATCTTGACCCACTGTGAGCGATTGCTGAGATAGCTGTTAAGCCATAGAATTGTATCAGAAGAGAGACCAGTGTCAGCTAGCTGTTCAAGGAGGAGTGTGTGAGGTGAACCGTATCAAAAGCTTTTGATAGGTCAATGAAGGTAGCCCCCACTAGCTGCCCTTGATCCAGGGCTTGGTGGCTATAACCTGTGAATACCAACAGGGCCATGATAGTTCTGTGTCCCACTTGGAACCCATGTTGTTTCGGACATAGGAGTTGGTGCATGTTCAGGTATTCCACAAGCTGATCTGCCGCTATCCGTTCAAGCGCTTTGGAGAGTGGCAGGAGCATGGAGATTGGTCTGTAGTTGTTCTGTAGTGGCCGGTCTCCACTTTTGTGAACTGGTGTTACAGAAGCTGACTTCCAGAGCTGGGGGAACTGAGAGTGGCAAAGAGATAGATTGATGATGGTGGTCAGCGGGCGTATTACTTCTGCAAGTGCCATAGCAATGAACGTAAGGTCCTGGGTGTTTCCACTGTGAATCGATTTGCCCAGCACCTTCTCAAGGTACTTTCTAGCCTCAGTAGTGTGAATTTCTTTAAAGTAAAAAAGTGGATATTCCCCATAGGGGACTGATCACCTACTGGGTGCTTCTGGACTGGAGGGTTGAAGTAGTGTTCTGGGAGCAATCCACGTAGGTCAGTGAAGGTAGTATTTAGAGCATTTGCTATTTGGAGTGGATCCACTGTGGGTACATCGTTGACCAGGAGCATGGAGGGGGACTGTTTTGGGATCCTTGCCAGTAATATTACTGAGGTTGGCTCAGAAGGATTTGCTGCAGTTCCAGGAGTTGGAGAGAGCTTCCTTATAGTAGGAGCATTTTGCTCGGTGAATTTTTCAAATCTCTAAAGACATTAGATTCAGTTTTCTTAGCCTGTCATGATAGGGAGTTGTTCTTATGTTATATATCATTTTGGTGGCCTGCCTTTGCACTTTCTCAATCCTGTCAACAGCTTCCACAGAGATGGGGCACCACACAGGGCTCCCATAATCCAAATTTGACCTAATGTATGTCCTGTACAGTGGCATCACCACCCCCTCACTTCTGCTCTTGAAGTTTCTTTTAATTGCCCTGATTAGTCTTTTAGGTTTACTTAACTGAGCCTCACAGTGGGATGAGCGTGTCAAGTTTTGATTTATTATTATTCCCAGGTCCTTTTCCTCTATTGATTCACTGAGGTGGGGAGGGGTTCATCCAGGAAATATGTAGTTTTTTTGTGGCTGGTTACCAATGCGAATGACACAACACTTGTCTCGATTGAAACTCATGCCATAAGTTTGTGTCCATGATACAGTTAATCATGAACTCCTACAAGCCCAACCGTGGGAGTCCACCATGTCCTCCACCTCCCTGAGATGGTTCTGTAGCTATCTCTCTAACTGGGTCCAACAGGTTAGAATTGGTAAAACCATCTCTGACAGACAGAATGTTGGTATAGGTGTCCTCCAAGGGTTCACAATAGGTCTGCTGATGTTCAGCCTTTTTCTGAACAATCTCCCTAAAGCATGCCATGACAAAATCCTGTTGAATGCAGATGATGCTGTCCTCTATTCTAGCCACCCTGACCTCACCTCCTTTGAGCAAAGTCTCCAATGTAATTTCAAACTGGTCAAAGACTAGTTTACCAATGCACAGTTACTGCTCATTTAAAAGAAAACAAAAACTGTTTTTCTCCTCCCCTCACAGCAAATATAAATCAGCCCAACTAACTATCCGTAACAAACAAAATGAAACTCTTGAGATGGTACACAATTTCAAATACCTCGGGGTTATACTGGACAGCATCTTATCGTACACACTACATGTTGACTATGTCTGTGCAGGAAAACTGGACAAGTGTATGAACACAGACATTGCCTCACTCCCGATGCTCTTAAACTAGCAATCACCACTTCATTGTTTTCTGTAATAGATTATGCCCTTGTTGTTTACAGCTCAGCTCTGGAATCTACCCTGAAAAGAATTGTCATTGCCCTAAACAAGTCTTGCTGGCTAGTACTGGGAGTCCTGTTACTAACCCACGTGTGTGATCTTTACACAGTTACAGGCTGACTTAATCTGGACAATTGCATTCAATACCAAATCTGTCTCCTGACCAAGAAAACCACACTTGGTCTTACCCCACCAGGTGTCCACTATATGCTTTACCAAACAGCACCTTCCAGGCTGACCAGAGGATCTCTCAATACTCAATACAAAGTCTCATTCTGCCATACGACCCAAGGGCAATGGTCCTTTGGCTACTGTGCGCCAAAGTGGCTAAACTCACTCCCCGCTGACCTCCTTACTGAACCCAAATTAGGCCCTTTCAAGCAAAAACTCCGTTCCCACTTCTCGAGCTGCATGGTTTGCTCATGCTCCCAATATTAATAAGCCTCTGGCCTGGGACACTGAATCTACCTCATCAGCACAATGACCCTTGCCTGTCTACAGACCTCCCTCTACCACTCCCACTTTTACCCAACATTCTCCTTTCCTCCCACCCTCTACTTCCCTCCCCCAATGGCTCCCTACCACCATTTTCATCACCTTGTTCCCCACCCCCTCTACATTATCTCTCTCTCTGCTCCCCCTCTATTCTTCCTCACTCCTTCTTCCTCCCCTCATAGACCCCACCCTACACCAACTGTTCCCCAGTAATCTCCCTACCCTTCTCTACTTTCTCTCTCCCACTGTTCCCACATAATTCTATACTTCTCCATGACCCCTTCCCATCCTCATAGACCCCACCCATCATCAACTATATCTGCTAATCTCCCAACCCCCTCCTCACTCACTGCACTCACATTGCTGACAAAGGGAACCTTGTTTCCTTTGGTTCCCTACCTGGACCTCTCCTTTTCAACTGACAAAGGGCAACTTAGTTCCTCCAGCTCCATGCCCTGAATCTTACCACTCTCTTTCCTCACTCCTTTCTTTAACTAGCACTTTATTTTTGGCATAAGCCTTATAAGCAACAGCCTTTCTAAGTATGGCCTACCTTTGCTATATATGAAATCTATAGCTACCCATTTCTGTATCTCGATTTGTCAGCCCTAATGCCTCTCTACCAAATTATATGATTTTAATGTATCTAGCAATGAATATCCTATGATTCGCCTCCTTAACTTTATGTATCATTTATATATCTCATCCTTCATGACATGGAACCTTTGCAAATGAGCTACTAGCTCAAAGGTTGTAATCCAAGATTTCAATAAGTAAATAAATATATAAATGTTAAGATATTATTTAAGCTGTTCTGTAACTCTATTTTGTTCTCATCTGTGTTGACCACACTTGCCAATTTAGTGTCATCTGCACATTTGCTAATCCAGCTTGACTCATACTTCCCCATGTCTGCAATGAATATCTGAAATAGAAGAGGTCCCAAGATTGTGCCCTGTGACACCCCACTAGTGACCCACCCAGGGTCAGAGCAATATCCTCTTATGCATATGCTCTGGGTCCTATCGCTTAGCCAACTTTTTTCAATGTTCACTCAGAACTCTAGTAAATTTCAAAATTTTGACCCCAAGTTTTCAACATAACCATTTTTCACCACACCACATGAACAAGACAGGTGTAATTTTTCAAATCCTACCCGAAATGTGTTTTCGCACTTGTGGCTCAAAATTATGTTTTGGCCAGCATTTTAAGAATGACATCTGTCATGTTCAGAAAGAGAGGTCATAAAGAGACTATGTTGAATGTCTGGAGTCAAAATGGCAACAAATAAGCTATGACGAAGTGTTGTGTGTAGGGCTGGCCATGGGCCAAATGGGTAGTGTGTTGTGTTCCCATGCTGGTGTCTCACGTTCAGAGATGAACTGCAGGAACCAGCTAAGCAGCATGAACATGAAGGCCAGCCTGTCACTTGCCACAGCTCCTAGCCTAGAAAGGGATGGCACAGTGTTCTGCCACACAGGCAACACTTTGTGGTGGGCAATGAAGTCTTCCTTTACAAGGGATTGGCATGTGTGTCAAGGCCTAATAGGGCAACGTACTGCATCGAGAAAAGTGTGTTGCATGAAAAACTGGGAAAACAGCAGCTGCAATAGGAAGGTCTGGTCTCTGCAGAACCCACGCCACCAACAGGCTCTCTACTGCTACCACTACCCAAGCCCATTCATCCACGGTGGGGCCTTGTAAGGCATGCAACAGTTGGTGGGTTTATTCTGCCATGGCATTGATCGAAGAGCACAGCAACATGGCCCCCTAGGAGAAAAGACTGGTCCAAAGGATGCTGAATCCTGTCTACCTCCTCCATGCCGGCCTCATGGATCACTGCTGTGACACCAGTATCTCCCTTCCCAACTAACCCACTTAAAAAAAAAAAACTACAAGCCCTTCACACCTGACCCAGCTGATTGGTATTTCTATTTCTCATACTATGCCATTTCCCCTAGTATGTCTACAAATCTGATGGAACAATTAGCATATTGTGCAGGACACTAACCATGTGTATCCAATACAGTAAGTATTCTTTTATGTTTGTACTACCTTGTTTGTCCTAGTTAGTTACTAAAGAGCTGCAGATCCTTTGTGACCCCATTGCTGTTCTTATTTTACATGTATGACTCGATGTTCCTTCAAGCCACCCAACCCCCATCACAGAATCTCCAGAACACAGTTCAATAGTCTCCCTTGTTGATTATGGACTGGCTATCTACGGCTCAGCAACCAACACCACTCTACAACGCATTTCCATTGGTCTTAATAAGATGTGTCACTTTCTAACAGGTGCTGCAAGACTCATGCACACCTGTGACCTCTACTCACAGGCCAGTTGGCTACAACTAAAGGAAAGAATAAGATACCAATCTTGCCTCCTTGTCAAGAAATGCTTTCTTAATCTACTACCAGCAGGGGTTCAGAAGCTCCTAACCATGCACTCAAGCTCCTGTTTCACAAGGAACTCTGCCACCCAGAGCCACAAAATTCCTAGACTCCGCTCTGCCTTGTCACAATGCGCATTCTGCTACCATGCTCCTCACTGGACCAATGTCTTACCACCTAACATTTCCGGTGCTGCAACTATTGGTGCTTTCAAATACAAACTATGACAGCACCTTATCTCAACCAGTAGCTGTGGCTGCATCCACTAACACTCCTCCTGTGCCTCAAGGGCACCCTAGCACTCTTATCTCATGTGTAACCTACTCATCTGACATGACCTATCCTTAGCACTTCAGGTCACCACCCTACCTCACAACCTTTGCCACCTCTACACCACCCATTCTGTATACTCCTCCCACTTCCTACCCACCCTCTAGCACCCTTACCACTATCCTCCTACTATTATTTCCTCTCATGCAACCCAGTAGGGTGTCCTAACTTTGACTCAGGCAAATTACTTGCTGCCTATGATCCTAAATTTGGTGTGTTCATTATAGGAACTCTGTCTAAAAATGTACTACTGTATTACTGTATCTTACTTTTACCTTGTCTAAAACATGTACTACTGTTTTGATGTACCTTTATCCTTGTAACTGACATGGAACCCATAAATGAGCAACTGCTCATGGGTGTAATCCAAGAACTCAATAAATAAAATAAAAAAAGAAAATAAATTGTTATTATTAGTACTGTATCTATGCTACAGTAGGATGATATGATGCAATAGTGCAGCTACAAGTATTAAAATCCTGTTGTCTTTCACTTGTTAGTTGGTTGGTGAAGCAGGGCTAGAAATATTTCCACTATTCTGTTTACTTCATTTCTGTGCAAATGAGGATACACTCTTGCTATCACAAAAAGAAGGGAAATTCATTAAAAAAACTACATTAATACAAACACTGGGGCTGAAGAATGCAAACTGTTCAAAGAAGGGAAATGAAAAAAACATTAGGGCTTTGGGCCCCCATAGTTATTTTTATTTTACAGGTATGGCTGGTTGTTTCCTGAGATTCCCCTATCCAGGATCCCCAGGAACCAGGTAAGGAGATCTCTTACTAATTATCTACACTAGAATGGTAAGGTGTAATGGTGAAACTCCAAGTATTAAGACACTGTTGGGTTTCACTTATTAGGTCACTGGTGATGCAGGGCTTGTAATATCTCCACTATTTTGTTTATTTATTTGGACCTGCACAAATGAGGATATGATTCCACTATCACCAAAAAAAGGGAAATTCATTGCAAATAAGAAAATTCTTTAATACAGACATTAAGGTTGAAGAATGCAAAGTGCACAAAGTAAGGAATGAACATATTTGGGTTTGGAGCCTCAGGAGTCTTGGCAAATTGGTGGTATGGTATTCCTTGGGGTTGTCAACCTAATGACCACTCCCTCCCCTGAGTAAAAAAACTTGTTCTCTTGATTTACAGAGGGCTAACCATGACTGATTCTGTTGACCACATGTGGTGAGTCATATTTTCTACCTACAAAAAATATATGCCTATCAGGCTCCGGCTTGGAGCTGTACCTTGTGCTTCTGACAGGAAGCTATGGGTTAGGGGGAAGAGGTGGGCATGAGGGTTGGCATCCCAAAGGAATATCACACCATCGATTTGTCAAGACTCCTGATATACCAGACCCTAATGTTTTATTTCTTTGGTTTGCGTGCCTTGTGGTCTTCAACCTTAATATCTGCATTAACATTTGGGGATTGGCACTATGGCCTAGTGATTAGAGTAATGAGCTATGAATGAGCTTGGTACATCCAGCAGATCTAGATTTGATTCCCACAATCTCCACTGCTATAGTGTGTGACTGAGCAAGTCACTTAACCTCCCACATGCACTCAGGTTGCACCTGAAAACAGGCACTTATGCCTAGTGGGCCTTATTCACTTTACCAAAGAAGAGCAAATGCAGTTTGTTTTTTTTACAATGAATAAATATACTGTGTGTGTGTGTGTGTGTGTGTGTATATATATATATATATATATATATATATTTAGAAAATGGGCTTCTTACTTGCTGCCATCTGATTGGTCAGTACCCTCAAGCTAGGGGTACATTAAGTTTCAATAGATGACCAGCAAGTAAGAAGTGCCAGTCAGCTGACCACTGTACTTGCCCATATCCTGCAGCCCAGCTGACCACTTCAATCAAGCACTTCATAGCAGTTTAAAAAAAATAAGTATGTCAGACCAAATATCAACAAACTCGACCTAATAAATATCTTAAAGCAGCACAACATACTTACAGAAGATGACCAGCCACCACAGAAAATCAAAAGAAGTCGTCCTGTAAAAAAAGAAATAGAAAAAGCACAAGTAAGTGAACGCTTTCTCTCAATCAGCGATCTACAGTTAGACCAAATAGAAAATGAAAGACAAGAAGAAAACACTGTAAAAAACACAAAATGGGCAGTCTCCGTCTTTCAGCAATGGCTAACTCACAACGAAATAACGATTTCCTGGGAAAGCATAACATTAGAAAATCTAAACGATCTGCTGAGACGTTTTTACGCGGAGGTGCGAACAAGCAGCGGGACACAGTATTCAGTAGCTGGCTACTGTGCTTTGCGCGCGGGCATCAACCGCCACCTAGCAAGCACAGATGTCCGTAAGCCTATTAGCATAATCGGAAACCCAGCTTTCACCTCTTCCAACAACGTCCTATCAGCACTCCTAAAACGTCTCCGAAAGTCCCAAAAAGACCAAGCAAGCCATCATCCACCAATAAACCAAGCGGATCTTCAAAAACTAAGACTCAGTGCAGCACTAAATCGATACGGTGCCTGGCTTAGTCCGTAAAGTTTGGTTTGACATTCAGCTTCACATGGCCAGGCGGGTCGGAGGGCATCCGAGAGCTAAAAAGAAAGTTTTGAAGTAAAGCAAGACGAAAGTGGGCATAAATATATTACACTAACACAACCCAGATACAAAAATCACAAAGATCCACGGAGCTGAACAAAGAAAACACACGAGGTCACATCTCAGAGCAACCAAACGACCGGCTCTGCCCTGTTCATTCCTTTATTAAATATATCAAAAATGCCCACCAACTGCTACAGCTTTCTACCTCCATCCAAAAAAATTGCCACAAGAAATCCTAGATCATCAAGAATACTGGTACAGCATGGAACCCATGGGCAAAAATTACTTGGGCTCCCTCATGCCACGACTAAGCAAAGAAGCTGATTTATCAAAACGCTACACAAATCACAGTATTCGGGCTACTTCAGTGCAGCTACTATATAGAGCAGGACTTATGGACAAAGAAATAATCGCAGTCACAGGCCACCGCTCCCAGCAAAGCTTGACTTCATACTGGGCCCCTTCAACTGCAGACAGAAAGACATGGAGCTCCATACTAGCAGGCAAAGAAAATCAAGAACCGAAAACCTCAGCTAAGACAGCACAGCAGAACACAGATAATGAGCACCACAACAGCATCTGTAAAACAAGCCTGCCACCTACTGATGTCACACAAACTGCAACCAAAAACATTTTTCAGCCTACTAATTGCACATTTAATTCACCAATTAATTTCATTACTTACCAGAAATGAAAGAAATGAAATGCTACCCTGAACAACAGTCACAGAGATTGTAAACAAATGTAACAGTATTACATGTTTTACACTATTTAAATATATTTAAAATGAAATTGTACCCTAAAAATGTTAAAAAAATCTTTTAAATATTTAACACTGTCTTAAACTATTACATTTTAGTTATTTAAAATACATTTTAAATGTTTAACAGTCTTATTTAAACATATAAAAAACGGACTATTTTTTCTCAAATTTAAAAAAAAAGTTAAAATAAAACTTCATTTATTCACGACTAAATTAATACTCTGTGTCTTTATTTTTCAACAGTTAGCCCATTTTCTAAACGCAATAAAGCCCTCCAGGGTGGCGGTAGAGATACCGGACCGGCCACAGCTGCTATAAGACCCCGCCCGCGCGCCGGGCCTCATCACACCCCTGGCCGGTCCGGTATTGCCCAATACCACCCACCCTGTCGGGCATTATTGCTTAAATATTTAGGAGTGAACATATTACAAATTGCCGAAGTTATGAGAATGCATAGAACAATTTCAATGACCACAAGTAACTCAGATGTTTTTTTGGTAGTTTTGCCCAAATTTTCAACATGAGCTTTTTGGGATCCCACCTCATGAACACTGGCACTGTCATTTCATTATTTTTTTCTGAAAGGTGATTTCGCACAGCAACCGCTTAAAAAAATGACAGTGACAGTGTTCATGAGGTTGGGTCCCAATAAGCCCATGTTGACATTTTTGTGAAAAAAATATCAATAAATGGCAGACATATAAACATGTGATCAAAACACCATTGACATCCATTATACGGCACTTACAGTGATTCTTTAGTTCGCAGTTCAACTTTGAAGAGTGCAGATGTGTCCCAGTCCAGAGAAGATGACAGAAGATGATCTCCAGTGGTAAGTATAGGGAAAGAGGGGAGTGGGGTGATGGGTTGCTCAGTGGGAGGGCTGGGATGGAGGAGGGGAATGGGGGATGATGAGGGACCATTTTCTTTTTTACAGGATTGAAAAAAAGACATTGGGGGACAGTTTTCTTTTTTTCAGCAGGTTAAACAATTATTTTGGGACACTGGGTGTGGGCTCCCCAGTGTCCTACAGTGCTATGGGGTGGACTTCAGAATGCCAGCACAAGGATTGGGCATCCCGATATTGATAAAAACATTTGAAATTTTTGAATATATATATATATATATATATATATATATATATATTTGGGACACTGGTGGTGGGCTCCCCAGTATCCCACTCTGGCAGGGAAGGGGGGTGTCTAGTGCTGAAATGGGGATTGGATAACCCAATGTTGGCAAAAAGCATTTTACATTTTTTTAAAAATATATATACATAATAATATTTCAAGACACTTAGGGTGAGCTCCCCAGTGTCCCACAGTATAGGGGGATAAGGACATAACTAGAGACACTGGGAGTGGGCTCGCAGTGTCCCACAATAGGGCAGGAAATTGTGCTGCCGACATTGGGATTAGCCACCCCGATGTTGCCAGAAACTGTTTTAGTAATTAAGACGTGACTCAGCCTCCTTGGAGGCAATTAAAGGATAAAATATCCTTTTATTAGGTGAACACCAACAGGTGTTTACCTAGACAAAAGCAGAGGAATCCAATTCTGTTTTTTTTTTAATAATGGCCAAAACTGTTTTGGGGGTTTTTCAATGGGCCGTAGTATTTTTTTTATTAAAGTGGTGCCACAAATTTATGCCAGTTTTCATGAAAAGTGCCACAAATTTGTGGCAGTTTTCACACAATGGTGCTGTAAGTTGTGTGAAAATTGCCATAATTTGTGCAAAAATTGTTGGAATTTGTGGCAGTTTCACACAAAAAGTGCCATAAATTGCGGCATTACCAATGGCCAAAGGCAAAAAAACATATTTCCAGCCACTATTTTAAAAAATAATGCCAGGATCATGTTACTTAGGCCCTGATTAGGTAAACACAACTGTTGGTGTTTACCAAGGAGCAGCCGATTTTGAATTATATTGTTTTTTCCACATCCCTAACTGAAAACAAGATGGTGGCAGCATGACACAAAGGAACCCATTTGCAACAGTAACAAATGCTTTCTCAAAAGCAGAAAGTGCTTTCATACAGCACATATATTTTTTCCCATAGAGTATAATGGGAAACCTTAAAGTTAAATAACTTTTGAACGGATTAATATTTGTTCACCAAACCTTCAAAAGGCACATCAATGACCCAGACCCCATATACCCTAACTATTTCAAAACAGACCCCCAAACTGTTTTATACTTACAGATGAGCAAAGAATTTGCACCTAAATGGTAAATTTCACATTTTTTTGGAACTCCGTAGCTCTACAACTGCACCACCGGCTGGAACAAAACTTGACAGATCCAGAGATCTATGGTACACGACAGTGCATGAAAAATTTTAGGCACATGTGCCATATAGTTCCAAAGTTATTAAAGTGCAAAATTTTGGGTTTAACATAGAAGTGGCCAGGCAACCCTAACTATAGTGGCACTACTGATATATATATATATATAGATATATAGATATATAGATATATAGATATATAGATATATCTATATATATATATAGATAGATAGATTATATATATATATATAGATAGATAGATAGATAGATAGATAGATATATGTGTATAGACATGATAGTGCCCCTACAGTTATGGTTGAGTAGGGTGTTTAATGTCATACCCCTAACTTTACACCTTCATAACCTTGCCCCCCCAATGGAATCGCATGAAACTATGCATGCGCAGTCTGGGGGGGGCAAGGTTTCTTGCTCTGGGAAGTTTTGTGATGGTCAGGTTTCTAGATTCTAAGACCCAGATAGTGCAAAAAGTGAAAAAAATCAGAGTGGGGGATGGCCAAATTTGTTTGCTCTCACCTACAACCCAGATGGTTTGGAATTTTATTTTTAAATTTTCAGGGTCGAAGGGGCTTCCCCTAGAAAGAGACCTTGTTGTTGGTTTGGTGAAAAAATATTAATCAGTTCTGGAGTTATATTGGTTTGAAATTTTGGTTCTTAGCATGTTGAGTAGGGTGTTTCATTTACTGTATATATCGAAAGTTAAAGAAGAATTTCCAGCTCACAAAAGAAGAATGTTCTTTTGTGAGCTGAAATTCATTAATCTGAAAAAAATTCTTCTTTCATTTGGCCACCATCTTGTTTTTCTGAAAAAAATTTAAAACCCATAAAAATTATGCCCTGGAAAAACACATGAATCTAGCTAAACAGGATTCTTTAGCCTGACTTTTTGGAAAATTTACCCCAAAATATGGTTTGGGACTATACATAAAATCCTAGATAGAAAGCTTAGTGAGGGCATCTGCTTCTTCTTTTGTGAGCAAAAATTCTTTTTTTCAGAGTCACATGAAAGAAGAATTTTAGCTCATGAAAGAAGAATTGAATTTCACAAAAGAAGAAATTTCTTGTTTCATGATCTTTCATGAGATTTTCTGTTTTTTATCTTCTCTTGTATCAAAAGGACTTCACCAAAGAAGAATTATTCTTTCATGAGGTGAGATTCTTCTTTTATGATTTTCTTTCATGAGATTTCTTCTTTCATGATCTTCTTTCCTTAGACCATACAAAATAAGAAAATCTGCTCACAAAAGAAGAATTTTGTCTTTGCATAGAAAAATAACTTCTGTTTATAACAAGGTCATTTTAAAAGATGTTTACCGAAAATTTTCAACATGGTCTTTTTTTACCACACTTCATGAACCAAGAAGGTTAAACTTTTCAAATCCAGCCCAGAAGGTGCTTTCTTGGCCATTCTATGAAGCCACCTTTCAGGCAAGATTTGAAAAATGTCACCTTACTGATTCATGAGGTGAGGTTATAAAAAGACTATGTTGAACATTTGGGGTCAAAATACAAAAAATCTGCAAAGTTGTGAAGGAACGGCTCAGTGCATATGCATCTGTAACCACATTGAAGTGCAGGGCCCGGAGGGCACTGTGCTTCTGCAGCCTGATGGACTCTACATTTGGCACTTGGCCTGAAGGGCCCTATGCATCTGCATATGTAGCCACATGGCATCACAGGACCAAGAGAGACCTGTGATTCTGCAGCCAGATGGACACCTCACTTGGTACAGGCCCAGAGGGCCCTGGTGTGTCTGCGTCTGCATCTGCAGCTATACAATAGCACTGGGCCCAGAGGGCCCTGGACTTCTGTACCTAGAGGAACTGCTCATTTAGTGTGAAAGTGAAGAGCCCCATGATTCTGCACCTAAACAGACTACTCACTTGGAGCAGGCTCAGAGTGATCTGTGGCTCTGCATTTGTAGCCACTCAGAAATGCAGGACCCAGAGAGCCCTCTGGCCCTGTTCTTCTGCACATTGATGGACTCCACATTTGAAGCAGAGCCCAAAGGGCATCTACATCTTGTCCTTTTGCTGTTTTTTGGGGGAGGGAGTTGGGATATGAAACCCTAACACCACATTTTCCTACTTTTGGTGCTTTAAGTTAAACCCTAACTGGTACATTAATGCAGTTTTTGCAATGAATATAAGTGTGTATATATATATATATATATATATATATATATATATATATATATATATATATATATATATATATATATATATATATATATATATATATATATATATACATATATATATATATATATATTCTCTTTGCAAAAAAATCAATTAATGCAATAGCTAAGGTTCAGATTCAACTGACAAAAACAGAGAAATGTAATGTTAGTGGTTCAAACCCTAACACCCCTGCCTCACCCCTAAAGTGAATGAGGGGTAGAGTCTTCCATGGGTTTATCAACCCTAACACTCACCCCATTGCAGTAACAAACAAGCTTTAGCCAGAGCAGAAAGGGCTGCATGTGTTGGGGTGGGGGCAGGGAGGGTTAGAGAGGAGGGTTGGGTGGGGAGGATATCTATAATTTAAAAATAAAATCAGCAGTGTCCTGATCATGAGACTGGTGGATTGTCACAAGATAGAGTGAATAAGTTGTACTTCATTGGTAGGCTGATTAGAATCCTGCTGGACAGGATCAGGAGCACTGAGTACCGTGTCTGCCTGGCCCATTCCAGGATTATCAGGGTCATTGTGGCTGGCTCTCTCCTGAGCATTATGAATGCTGTCTAAATGGGTGGGAATGGTGGGATGTCATGCAAGAACCTCCAGTCCAGGTCTAGGGCATCCTCAGGGACTGTACCATTTACTGGTAGTCTGCAACACCACCTGGACACCCACTGGGACAGCAATTGGGATGAGCAGAAAGGACCTCAGTCAACATCTCATCCAAAGGATGACACACCTTGATATTTCAGCATCTCCCTAATACTGCATCTGGGTGCGAGCATTTGAGGTATGAGCCAAAGTCCCAGTATGGGACTCGAACACATGACCATTTGATCCAGAGCTGCATGTACTAACAACTGAGTCATACTTAGATGCTGAAAGGAAAGGAGTTGGGTTTTATATAGGCAGTTTCATACACATTGTATCCCAAAGCACTTTACAAGCCACAAACTAATGCAGCAGCCATTAGGAACAAAGTGAGGTTAAAGAGTCCCTAACCCCATGGGACAACTTTAGAAAAATTTAATATTTAAACATAACCCATTTTATATATTGTCTCTTTCTGTAATTCTCACCTTTATTTCTTCATTACTAAGGACATTTGCACGGTAACAGGATTTGTGCCCTATCTGCTGTGGCTCCTTGCCTACACCTGACATCACAGTTCTGTTAATGACATCACAGTCTGTTGCTGTAGTGATAATTATGATGTCGTAAACTGGGATTATGATGTCAGGTGCACACAAATTGCCAAGAGTAGATGAAGTCTAGAGGGCAGTGATCCTGTTTTCATAAAACAGTCTTCAGTAATAATAAAAAAGGAGGGGGGATAATTGCAGAAAATATAAATCTTACATTTTCAAAGTTATCCCAATGGTGTCAGGGGCTCTTTAAGTGAGATCTGAGGAAGAATAAACACCGAGAGGTTCAATGAGATGGAGGGAGGTTAGAAAAAGCTAATGGGGGTGAAAAACAGAGAATTAAAGTCTGTGTATGTCAGGGATCGACGAATTTAAAATTTATGTGGTAGTCCAGGACAACTGGCCTTTTCAAAAATGGTAGTCCCACTGTCGTGAGTGGTAGTCCAATGGTCAGAAGCCTGTATTTTAAGGAAAACTTATAAAAAAAGTATGTAGCAACAAAGTAATTGTTGTGTCATTTTATTATTAATATAAGTGATGAAGAAGGCCATAGAAAACAGAAAAATGAAGATTTTTTTTTTACATTTTTCTGTTAATACAGTTTCAGTTTGGTGATTTGAAGAAGTCTGTTGTCAAGTGTTGTGGTGCCATACTCTGAATGTCCTGTCCAGTCCCAGAAATGCCAGAATGAAGCAGAGAATAATTATCACAGCATAATTAGAAGAACTCAGATTCAGAACTGTCAACAACATCAAGTGATATGGAGCAGCAGCAGCAGTACTAGCATGAGACACAGAAGCATCTGATTCAGTAGTACCAGTAGCAGCATGCCCATATACATGTCGAGTGTCTGGACCAGACAGCAGCCAGTGGTTTACTGTTGGATCTGGATCGAAGTCACATAGATCTGGACCCTCTTCTGCTATCTGAAAAAGTGACTGTAGTGTGTCGTCTGGCAGACGTGTTCTTATTTTTGTCTTCATCAGGTTTTGAATATAGAACACTTGTTAGCACTTTGCAGTTGGCGCTCTCATTGTGGTAGTATTTCCACTAACTCTAGAATATGAGCAATCTGGGGCTTTTTTTTCAGCAGTCTTGTATACACCTGCAGATAGGGTTTTTCAACTGCAGATTTCAGCATAGCTTTAAATGCAGCATATTCTGATGTAATATTTTCCTGTTGCTCTTCAGTGAAAAACTTAAAGTATGCTGCCAAATTAGCCACTTCATTGGTCCCAAACTCCACAAGTTGTTCTCTTGGTAGATCAAACTGTTTAAAATCCAGACATTTAAATAATTTCAGAGGCACCTCTGAGAAATTTTGAAATCTTACATTGATGTAATCTATTGCTGCATGTACTAAAATCTGCAGTTGTGTATCAGTCCCAAAATTTATTTCAGGACAGTTGCCTTTGAATGTAACAGGCACAATCTTCTCAACTCCCTTCTGTGAAATTACATAATCCATGCATCTGTTTTGAGTTTTGTAATGAGCTAGGAAAGCTATCATGTATTTTCTTGGCTTGGATTTCAGTTCCATCAGCTGGAGAAGGCAGGTCTCGATGAGATTTGGTACTTCAAGAATTATTACGTCATCTCTTTGAAACTGCAGGGAAAGATTTCTAAGTATGGGCAAAACATCTTGGAAGCTATGAAGAGATTTGACAAAGTGAATAGACCGTACCTCTTTTAACAGCAGCTTTGCTTTCGAACCACCAGCAGAAGATGCACTTTGTTGCAAGTGCTGAGCAACTGTAGGTAGATTCACCTAAACTGCGTGAACTGACTGTGATCTGCTGGCAAGCCATCTCACCTGTTTAATTGCACTGAAGTATGCCAGATCATTGTCTATCACTTGTAGCTTTCTCATCTTTTTTGGACTATAGTGGTAGAATTTAAATATACCCTTTAGAATATTTTCACACTTTGATATGAAGGGGTTTGTTTTCATTACATCGAGAATCGCCAACTCCAGCTTATGGGCAACACAGGGCATGCCAATGATGTGAGGACAATGCTCCCATAACTTTGCAATGGTTCCACTCCTTTCACCCATCATTACACTTGCCCTGTCAAAATTGGCTGAAATCAAAAGAGGCCCCGGACTGCTCACATTTGATAAGTCAGTGAGAGGAAGATACAGTGAATTTAATACAGTTCTTAGTGCATTAAAAACACCTTCAGCATGTGCGAATTCCAAAGGCATACCCTGGATCAGATATGTACATACATGTTTTGTGTTAGGATCTACAAAATGCAGAAATACATTTTCCCATTCAGTTATAGCCACATCAGTGCTGCCATCAGCAAGAACTGACACATATTTTGCATTTTTAAGAGTTTGTATCTGGGTTTTGGACAGAACAGCAGATATAGCTCTGCAAAAATCCCTGGTTCACTTATCATCAGTGTAGTTAGTACCAAGTTTATACAATTTTTCTCTTGCAATTCACATAGCCAATCCATGTTGGAAAAAGGACGCAGATTTTTTGCAGTGGAGTATGCTGTGTTGAACAGACGTCTAATTTTCTCCTTTGTAGCTTCTTCCAACACTGCAAAGGCTCGATAAAGTGGTGACTCAGTAATATCACACTGAACTGCACGCTGGTCACTTTCCAGAATATGTTGGTTCTGACACAGCACATGCAGATTAGATTTTTCATGTGCACGTAGTGACTCAATTCTAAAATTGTTAGAGCCTGTGGCAAACACATTTGTTTTTTTTTTGAAAAGGCTAGTATTACAATAGTGAGATACTTGTCTCAAACTGTGCAGTACATCAGTCCCTTTTTTACATCGTATCGCAACCATTTATAATTGTTCAACCAGTGAGATTGAAACATTCTGGCCCTTTCTTCCTGGTCATATTTTTTGTCTTTAGAGATTATGTCTCCTTGTTGCTGATCCAGATCCAGCAAAGTTTGTTTCTTAGGAAAGGAAGAGGAAACAGATGCTTCCATTTCATTCAATTCAATTGACAGATGAACGTCAGCATCAGCTGCTGTTATATCCATTACCACAGCAGAAGACTCAGTATCACTTTTATCTTAAGAAGACTGTATTTGTGTTTGGCTAGTAGTGGCGAATGCTGCTGACCACATAGAAAAAATAGTCTGTTGTTTTTTATTCTTTTGCATAGCCATATTTTTTATTTGTCATATAGTGTTTTTGCAACAATTGTCTTTGTCTTTCTTTCCTGCAATAAAAATATTTTAAATAACTATGTGTGAGTGAGTGTACTTTCTACTGGGTGGGAAGAAAACTGGAATGGGAAGGAAGATGGGGGGTGGTATTGGTGGTAGCGTAGTGTACTAGTGGTGGGTGGTGGACTTGATGGGACTGGGTAGTACTAATAGTAGGCTAGGGTAACTAAATGCAGGATGATGAACCCCTGTTTGTTAAAGCTTTGTGCTCAAACTCAGTTGAATACATTTTTTTTTAATTCAGTTTCTGCTTTGCCGATTCTTTTTCTCCCTCGTCCTTCAGCAGACACACACTGTCTGTCTAGCAATACAGGCAGTTGATGAGGACTGGATTTATTCAGTCACATCTGCAGCAGATTTCTGTTTTTTTTGTTTTGTTTTTTTCATTTCTGCCTCTCAGTCTCTCTAGTCCCTCCAGTCCCTCGCACAGCCAGGCACTTGTCTGGCACAGCACTGTGGGCTCACTCTCAATGTCCCAGTGTAATATATATTTTTGTATTCAATTTCTGCTTTGCTGATGCTCTCCCCCCCCCTTCTATCCCTCAGCAGACACAGTCAGGCAGCAGGCAATTGATGAGGATGGGATTCAGTCACCGCTGCAGCAGACTTATGTTCTTTTTCTTGTCTGTCTAATCTATACAGTATTATATTTTCTTTTTAAATTTCTGTCTCTGCTCTCTCCAGTCCCTCCTGTCCCTCACAGTCAGGCACTTGTGTGTGGGCTCATTCCCAGGGCCCCACAGTCAGACTGAACTCTCTGTCTCTCTCTTTCTCTAACAAAGAATCTCACAACTTAGTAACACATACAGTGTTGTCTAAAATCCAACTTTTTGTCTTTTTTCTTTAATATTTTTTCAGTTTCTGAGTCTCACTCTCTCCTCGGCCAGTCTCTCAGCAAAAGCCACTGCCGACAATCGATGGGGACTGAATTGAGGATTCGGTAACAGCTGCAGCAGCTTAATAAATGTGATGGAACTGTTATTTTCTTTTTTTTTAAAGAATATTTTTCAGTTTCTGGTTCTAGTGCCTCTTGTTCCTCAGTAGGCAATAGGAAATGGCATTCAACAGCCAGCATCAGCAGCAGTAATAGTAGTTGGAAATGATGAGGACTCAAGACAAGTCTCTCACTCTCACGGCTGCTGCTAGTAATCAGAAATATTAAGAAGCAAGAATCCTTTGTTTTTTCCCTCCAGTCTTCCCTTCTCCCTCTGTCCCTCACCCAACAAACCCAATGATTGCTTTCTGGGCTCTCACAGATGACCCACACGTCGTCCCTGACCCACTCCCTGACCCTCCTTCTTTTCAGTTCCCCCCTTCCCTGCTTTTTCCCCTTCAATTTATCTAATTTTTTAAATCTTTTTCCTCTCCTATATTCAGTACTTCAGTGCACAGCAAGTAATGTCCCTAAAATATAGTAATTGTAGTTGTTGCAATCCAAAAAAGCTCCACTCCAAAAACTGCGTCTGACTCCAACACACAACTCATGCCACTCAGTCAGAATGTGCCACACACTTGCTTGCCTCATCCCTTCCCCTGCTTCATTTACTCCACCTCCCTACAGTCAGTCTCATCCAATTGCCTGTACAGCAAGGGAAGGACTCGTGCTGCCGATTGGCGAGTCCTTCTGACACTTGACACCCCCTTTGCTAGAAACACCCACATTCTTCTCTTGTGCTCCCACAATGCCTCCCAGCCCTTACCCTGACTTGCCATCACATGACTGGCAGAAGAAGGGTCATGTGATGACCTGCCTCATGGCGAGCACCCAGCCTTCAAGCACTAGCAGACTGACTGGCAGTGGTACCTGCCACAGCCCTGCCTCTTTGTAAAGGGGCACCTGCACCTCAGCTCTTGCTGTGCACTCCTGCTGCTGCCTTCCTCAGCTCCACACCCCCTCCTGTACAGATACCGAAACTGCAGGACCAGGTATTTAAAAAAAAATTTTTTGTTTTGTTCAGAAGAAATGGTTGTCCATGGACAAGTGGTCCCTTAAAAAATACTTTACTGTGGGAGCAAAAAGGTAGCCTGGGATGTCAGGCTATGGGATTTGTCAATCCCTGGTGTATGTGTGGGGGGGTGATAAAGCTGGAGATCAAGGATGTTCTGCGGGATTACAATAGGTAGGGAAAAACTAGGTGGCAGACTAGGTGGGTCAAGCAGCCCTTATCTGCCATCAGTTTGTATGTTTCTATAGAGATTTGAATGATTTGCTCAGTGAGTAAGTGGTGGTGATGAGATTCAAAGTCAAATCTGGGACTCTAGGCTAACAGATGCACAAATTTTCTTTCTTGAACTAAGCACCATAATGTGCTCATGTATAGTTAGGATACATAAGGATTCCAAACTTCACTTTTTGTTACCAAAATTTGGCTGGCGTGCTTCGGTGCTGACTAGCCAGGTTTGGGGGAGGACATGGGAAATGGTTTGGGGGTGGACGTGGGAGCTGGTTTCATGGTGGATGTGGGAGCCAGGTTCAGGGGTGGATGTGGAAACCAGTTCGGTGGTGGATGTGTGAGCTGATTCGTGGTGTATGTGGGAGCCAGTTCAGGGGTGAACATAGGAGCCAGTTTGGGGGTGAATGTGGTAGCTGGTTTGGGGGTGGATGTGGGAGCCAGTTCAGGGGTAGTCATGGAAGCCAGTTCAGGGGTGGTCATGGGAGCCGATTCAGGGGTGGATGTGGGAGCTGATTCGGGGGTGAATGTGGGAGGCAGTTCGGGGATGAATGTGAGAGCCAGTTTGGGGGTGGGCTGAGGTGCTTCAGTGCTGGTGGGCCAGATTTGGGGGTGGATGTGGGAGCCAGTTCAGAGGTGGATATGGGAGTCAGTTTTGGGATGGGCTGGGGTGCTTCAGTGTGGGTGGGCCAGGTTTGGGGTGGACATGGGAGCCGGTTTGGGGGAGGGTTGTGGTGGTGCTGCTGTGTGGCAGTGCTCCCATCTAAGGTGGGACTGGCACTGAGTTCCAAGATCACAACAACCCCTGCTGTGTGCACTAAAGCTTACTCCTCCACAGGATGCTGCTGTTTGCAGTTAAGGCTGTCTTGGGGTGTTGCTTGGTGCCATGTGTGAGAGAGCCTGGGACAACAAACTGCATAATGACAACACAGCCAAGCCACCATGGTGATGATCCTAGTTCTTATAGGCCCCACAATTTTACCAGAATCCCACAACCTTGGGTGAGCATAAGTAAGGTGATGGGCAGGGGGATCACCAGGCATTAGATGATGTGGGGGGACTTTATGAAAGAATATAAATAGCTAGATGGCAAAAAAATATTTTATTGAATCATACAGATGGCCGTGCCATTCTTATTCTTTGTGAAACATGGCATGGTACAGAAACAATTACATCCTCCCTAACTCCTTCTGTAGTCCATAGTGTGCTTTGGAAAGTACATCACAAAACAATCAGTCAATCTTTATTTGTATAAAGAGCCTTTCTAAAAACCAAGGCACTTGTACAGATATAAAACAGCAAGATAAGGTCACGTGATGGCAGCCTAGTGATAAGCAGCAAGCTACCACTGCTCCGCATCCCTCCTGTTTATACCTACTGCTAACCAACAATCCAAAGCTGCATTTCATTTTTAAATGGGTGATCAGATCCACTACAAACCACATAAGTGAAAAAAAACCTGTAAAATGGAAGTATATATGCATAAAGCTCCCCCGCAGCACTCGCCTCCTCCTACACCGGAGAAAGATAAGACCGCAAAGTGGCCTAAGCAGCAGCCAGCTGGCAGCAGTAAAACTCCAGCAGGGTCATCAGTTCAAACCCAAGGAACATTTCTTAGAGATCATGCAGCCACTGCAAAGCTCCATTGTGGCCATATCGGAAGAATTACACCAAGAGCACTCCTCGATGGACTCTCTAGCAATAACAGTCTGATTCCGAAGAACGACTTATTTCTTTGGAGAAAAAGACAGGATAAGGCTGACCTAGATTGCAGTGGTGTGGTTAAAATGCTGAAAAGAGTGGATGAGAAATTGGAGGATCTTGAGGGAAGAAGCCGACAAAATAACTTGCTAATTCTCGGGATACCAGAAAAGGAAGAAGCCAGTTCCCCTATTTTGTTTTTACAAAAACTATGCAAAAAAATTGTTGGTCCATCGCCGAATGGCACGACGTATATCACTGAAAGAGCGCATAGAGCCCTGCGTCCACCACCACCTCCCGGCTTGCCACCTAGACCACTGATTTTTAAACTCCTTAACTTCCTCAATAAGCAACACATTGTGGCCCAAGTTAAAACCCATCAAGATGTGCAATGGGAAGGCCGTAAAATATTCATCGCTCAAGATTTACCTCAATCGGTATGAGTAAAGAGACAGGAACTGCACCCACTTGTATCCAAGTTAATTGTGTCAGAGAAACAGTTTTGGGTTCAATATCCAGCCGTGCTTTCAGTGAGGATCAAGGACCTATGGTATGCATTCGAAACCCACGATCAAGCGCAGCTCGAGCTTAAAGAAACTTTTACCTGATTTGTTCAAGTGAGTGGAGTTCTTTCTTTTGTATTCATGGTGGGCTCCCTGTTCTTATGGCTTGGCATGGTTCTAATATCTTTATGCCTCCCAAGCAATCGAAGCTTCCTGCTGAAGACTCCCTGAGGACAGTTGTCACTACCTATTTCCTCACTATATGCCTTGCAGCAGATCTTGATGATTTGAACATTCCTGAATACGCTACTTGTTTTAGCTGGATTACTTATTAACAATTAGTCTAATGATCATGCATGACACAGGAACCCTGATTGCTCCTTTTACACTACTTGCACTCATTTGTTTTAAATCCCATGATCTGTATTAAGCAGTCCTTTTTCCTATTTAGAGGATACTACTTGCATACAAAGGACACATATGAACGTGCCTCTGTGCTGTTAACAGAAGCCCATTGCTTAAGTTATAAACTGTTTGAAGCATATAGTCTGTGGGAATATAGATCTACTGCATAAGTTTTGTTCTTGTTCCTTATTAACACCATATTCCTCCTAATCTATATAAAGGATTTAGACACTGCTCTCTTTAAGCCTTGGAAACTGGGATGTATCCTTGAGAACTGATTTCTAATTGGAATGATCAATGACTTGTCCAGATAGCGTATATCTCGAACTGATCACATGATAGTCAATATTATTTTCAATATTATTGAATTAACAATGTTTGCTTTTGTATAAATTACAGTGGGGAGGGTGTGGGAGTGGGGGGGATGGGAAGCTGAATCATGGGCTGCATTTTGATATCACCTGGCAGTATATTTTAGCCAGTACAGTTGGTAGAACTGGGGATAGTTGTTTGTTGATAGTTTTTGACTTTAGGTTGAATTAGGGTTCTAATTGTTTGATGGGGAATTCTGGATGTGATTTAGATGGGGGGGGGTGATGTGCCAAAACTTTGCCATTTAGGCTATGACAAAATACTAGCTGGATAGGACAGACCCTATCTGAACAGCCTCCCCATAGGATTGTTCCAACCAGCCCTTCATGGGTGGTCCATATAACATTATAACCTGGAATGTCCGAGGTGCCAGAGACAGGTGTAAGCATCAAATTATTTTGAGACACTTTTCTCATCTTTATGTTGGAATCTCCTGCTTACAAGAGACTCACCTCAGGAGAGAGGATACCCCTCTTCTCTGTAAAAATTGGGTTGGACAAGCCTATGGGGCAGGCATTTTCACAAACTGAGGGGGGGTGGCCATATTAATTGCCAAAATACTACCTTTTAAATTGATGCAAGAAGTTTGGGATGTGAAAGGTTGTTATGTACTATTGCATGGTATGTTCCAGTCCCAACAAATCCATTTAGGGTCTATATATGGCCCTAATATGGACTCACCTCTGTTTTTCTCTCACCTTCTCAACTTGGTAGCCTCTCCCACACAAGAAGCTATACTTCTTGGGGGGGATTGGAACCTGACACTACAGTTACAGTTATATAGATCAGATAATAAAAGTGCAGGCCCTTCCCCAGCTCAAAGAGCCTTAAAAGACCTGATGTCTGGAGTGGGATTAGTGGACATATGGAGAATCCTAAATCCCATGCAGAGACTTTACACCTTCTCCTCCTTCCCTGACCGTACCTGCTCCAGACTTAACTATTTTCTGGTCAGCTCCTTTCTCCTTCCAGGAATAATTGACAGTAGAATACATGCAATAGTGATTTCCAATCACTCTCTGGTTTCTCTCACTTACTTACTAGGTCGAGGTATAAGAAGAGATACTCTTTGTCGCTTAAATAGTCAACTACTTAAAATCCCGGCTACCTTATCACATGTGAAGGACTTCATTTCCAAGTTCCTAGAAGCCGACAGAGTCTCAGTCACAAGGGTCAATGAAGGGGAAGGGTGGAAGGGAGTGGCAGCTGCAGAATAAGGGGTGCAAGCTGCACATTCGAGTAGACTTGATAGACCTCTAGGCCTTTATCTGATGGCAAATTTCGTATGTTCGTAAGTAATAGGTGTAGTATGGGCAGTCCTCAAGTGTGCCTTATGGGGCGAATGTTTTCACCTTGCATCTACTAGATCCCAGCAGTTTAAAACTAAAATAGATGGCCTGTTATCCTCTATTAAATCCATTGAAAAGAACATTAGTCATTACTCCCATGAGGAGGACTGGGTCAAATTACATACTTTACATATGCAATTTTTTCAACCTCATGTCTCAGAGAGCTGAGCTTGCTCTGAAGAGAACCAAACTTAAATATTTAGATTCAGGTGAACCAGCAGATAAACTGCTTGCCATCTGAATTAAGCAGGCAGATATGGCCTGCTGTATACCTGGTCTAATACCAGTAGGAAATGGCCCCACTATTACTAATCCCATACAAATTGCTGCTGTCTTTAGATCTTACTTCCAGAACTTGTACACTGCTCCTGGAAATGAAATTGCTACTCAGGAAGAAATGAATAATTATCTTGATTAAATTGATCTCCCTAGTCTTCCTCCAGATGCAGCATCTCCCTTAGGCACTTCTATTAATGTGCTAGAAGTTGAACAAGCAATACAGCAACTCCCTCTAGACAAATCCCCAGGCCCAGATGGCCTCACAAACAACTTGTTCAAGTCCTGCTCCATAGAAACATAGACTTTGATGGCAGATAAGGTCTGCTTGGCCCACCTAGTCTGCCCATTTCCCTACCTAGAGGCTAAGCTGCAGATCCTATTTAACCAACAGCCTAATTTTTCCTAACCCCCACAAAAATTGCCTTATGTCTGTCCCATGCATTCTTGAATTCTCCCACAGTTTTAGACCCCACAACCTCCTCAAGAAGGCTGTTCCATGCATCCACTACCCTCTCTGTGAAAAATTACTTCCTCACATTGCCCCTGAGCCATCGCCCCTCTATCTTCAAATTGTGTCCCCTTGTTCTTGAACATCTCCTTTTCTGAAAGATGCTACCCTCTTTGACTTTGTTGATTCCAGTGAGGTACTTAAATGTTTCTATCATGTTCCCCTCTCCCTTCTTTCCTCAAGGATATACATATTAAGCTCCTTTAGTCTCTTCTCATATGGCTTCCCTTGCAGACCATGCACCATTTTAGTTGCTCTCCTCTGAACTGCCTCCATCTTGTCTATGTCCTTGCGGAGATGGGGTCTCCAGAACTGGACGCAGTACTCCAGATGGGGTCTCACCAACTGTCTGTACAGGGGGATAACAACTTCCTGTTTTCTGCTGGTGATGCCTCTCCTTATACATCCCAGTGTCCCCTCAACCCTCCCTACCACTTTCTCACATTGCTTGCCAACCTTAAGTTCATCTGATATGATTACCTCCAGGTCCCTTTCCATTTTCGTTTTTGTTAGTATCTCCCCCCCATTGTGTAATCTTCCCCTGGGTTTTTGTTTCCCAGGTGTATTATTTTTCACTTCTTTGTATTGAATCCAAGCTGCCATACTTCTGACCATTCCTCCAACCTTGCCAAGTCCCTTCTCATCCTTTCCACGCCTCCTTGTG
Source organism: Neoceratodus forsteri (assembly GCA_016271365.2). Classification (NCBI taxonomy): domain Eukaryota; kingdom Metazoa; phylum Chordata; order Ceratodontiformes; family Ceratodontidae; genus Neoceratodus; species Neoceratodus forsteri. Next base: position 475,204,353 of record CM057455.1, read on the forward strand.
TATCAACCCTGTTGCAGATCTTTTTGTCATATGCAAAGAGGCATACTTTTCCTTCCAGTCCCTCTGCAAAGTCACTTATAAAGACATTGAAAAGGACTGGACCCAGTACTGAACCCTGCAGTATCCCACTAGTAGTCCCTCTTTCTTCAGAGTGGGCTCCATTTACAATTACTTTCTGTGTCCTGTTATCCAGCCAATGTTTTACCCAGGCTACCACCCTGGGACCTACTCCCAGGCTGGTTAATCTGACTATTAATCTTTTGTGTGGGACTGTGTCAAATGCCTTGCTAAAGTCTAGGTAGGCCATGTCCACAGCCCCACCCTGGTCTACTACTTTGGTCACCCAGTCAAAGAAATCAATTAGATTCGTCTGACATGACCTTCCTGCTGTGAACCCATGCTGCCTTGGGTCCTGTGCCCCACTGGCCTCTAGGTACTCAACAATTCTTTCCTTCAGAAGTGATTCCATCACTTTCTCTACAACAGAGGTCAAACTGACAGGTCTGTAGTTTCCTGCCTCTGTCTTGCTTCCATTTTTGTAAAGGGGAATCACATCTGCCTTCCTCCAGTCCTCAGGTACCAAACCATCCTCCCATGATCTGTTAAAAAGGGTAGTGAGTGGTGTCACTAGTTCTCTGCTTAATTCTTTTAGAATTCTGTGGTGAATTCCATCTGGCCACATTGCTTTGTCCACCTTCAGTTTTAGGAGTTCTTGCAGAACCCTTTCTTCTGTGAAAGGACTGGGATCAACCCCCCTATCTAGAGTGCTTCTGTTAATTGGATTAGACACCTCCCCCACCTCCTCTTCTGTGAATACTGAACAGAAGTATTCATTCAGTATCCCTGCTTTTTCACTGTCCCTCTCTGCCCACCCACAGTCTATTCTATTCAGCCTCACTATCCTTCCCTTTGTCTTTCTACGCTCCCTGATATGCCTATAAAAGGTTTTATCCCCCTTCTTAACTGAGTTGGTTATCTTTTCCTCAGTTTGGGCCTTTACTATTCTGACTCCCTTCCCTGCTTTATTCTGCCTTAACTGGTACAGTTCTCTGTCCTGCTCCTTCTGTGTTTCCTTATACTTCTTAAATGATATCTTTTTCTCCCTAACCTTCACTGCCACCTCTTTTGAGAACCATAGTGGCTTTTTCTTTCATTTTGATTTGTTTATTTGTTTCACACAAAGGCTTGTTGCCTCTGTGATGGCAGTTTTGATATTTCCCCACTGTTGCTCCACCCCTCCTTCTAGCCTGTTCGCTAGTGCTTTTTTAAGGCACTCTCCCATCTTTCCAAAGTCAGCCCTCCTGAAGTCCAGAACCCTCACTTTTGTATGGTTTGACTCTGTAGCTGAGTTTATCACGAACCACACTGTTTGGTGGTCACTTGTTCCCAAATGACTACCCACTTCTAGATCTGAGATCCTCTCACTGTCCCCATTTGAGAGTACAGGATTAACAACTCAAGACTGATCTTCTCTTAAGGACTGGACTGGGGAGCATATTTCTCCCAGGGTTTGCTCCTTCCTCTGCTTTTTTCCTTTGGGGAGACCTTTGACCAGGATTCCTTTTGTAATCACCATTTGTCCTGGGATTTTTGTACTTCCATAGCTTCCTCCTGCACCAGCCTCTTATCTTGGAGAGCTTGAAGTGCCAATTCACGATCCTTAAATACCTGTGGCCCTTCAGGGAAAGTGATTTTTAAGCGGGCGGGGTAAGGAGATGTGAATCTTAATTATGGGACCACAGGGTGGCAAAGAGATGTGCACATGCTCTCTGTCAGCAATGAATCATTGGGGAGTAATCCTTAGCAAAAGAAAGGCGATGACCATGAAATTAAAGTTTGCCTTTTCTCCAAGCCCTCATTAAGATCAATTGCTTAATAACATAATTGTAAAAATGTACTATGATCAATCGAGGGCAAGAACCAGGAACCTTTTGCAGGCAGAGTTAGGACTGGTGGGCTCTCTCAATTGGTAACAGCAGAAGATCAGAAATGTCAATTGCTGTGCTAAGCAGATCCTGACACTTTTTCTTTCAGAGCCCTCTAGGATACCACAAATATGAATATTATTATGGCAAGACTGATTTTCTAGGTCATTGCACTTGTCTGTAAGAGACTGTGTTTCTTGCAAGAGGCATGTGAATAGTCTCTCTAGCCAGTTCACCCGGCCATCTGTGGTAAAGGTTTGCTACTCTAGCTCTTCAATTTTACCTTCATTATTGGAGACTGAAGATTTTAACTCTGTCACTTTCTCTGTTTACCCCTGTGTTTCTCCCTATCGACATCTCTATGTTGGTGTCTACCTCACTTAGTACCCTGACTTCTTTTGGGGGGCTAGGATTTCTCTGCTCCTCCCCAGTGTCTACCCCCTCAGCTAGTTTAAATGCTTGTCAATGAAGCATTTAAACCTATCACCGAGGATCCTGGTTCCCCTCCTGGACAGATGCAGACCATCATGCCAGAATAGGCCTGCATCCCTCCAGGTGGACCCCCAGTCCCCAATGAAGCCAAATCCCAGAGCTCTGCACCAGTTTTTCTACCACTGATTGAATCCCATAGTGTGGAGCACCCTAGCCTCACCTGTGCCATAGACAGGCAGCACCTCAGAGAACGTCACTGTGTGTGCAATTTGTCTAAAGGCCCCTCCCCATCTCCACAAATGCTTCTTGCACTGCTCCGATCCCCTTTCTTAGCCAGGTCATTTGTTACTAGGTGGACAATGACATCCAACTCCCTCCCCTGTTCAGCTGATCCCGTGATCCTGAGGATTCCCTCCCTGTCCCTCCAAGCCATGGCGCCAGGCAGGCACCTTACCTCCCTCTCCCCTTCCTCCCCCAGTTCTACCTTCCTAACAATGGAGTTCCCCACCAGGAGTTGTTTCCTTCTCCTGTGGGGTCCCATGCCACCCTCCTGTGGGTCTCCTTTGTGGAGGTTCCCAGCATCCTCCTTGGTCTCCACTGTGGGTGCCTCCATAGAGAACCACACTTTTCCAGAATGGCATATATATTGTGGAGAGGTACAACTGGAGGGATGCACCTCTGTTCCACCACCCTCACCCTCTCTGAGCCCACTGTGGTCCAACCACTCCTCTTTCTTGGCAACCTCTGAGGCAACGGCAGTGACCCTGGTGGTCCCTGGGTGGGAAAGGAGGTCCCACAAATCCTGGCCACCTCAGCCTGGAGATGAGCAATCTCCTTTCTCAGCCCAGAGAGGTGCCTGCAGATGGTACAACACTGCATCCTCCAGAACATCTCCCGGAAGACTGCTGCGCCACAGCCACTGCACTGCACTGCACCACTCCCATCATGTCTTATTTCTGGTCCCCTAATTGTTGTTTGGGATACTTACTCTTTTCTCTGTTTTTTTTTTCTTTTTCTTTTTTCTTTTCTGTCTCTACTTACACCTCTGTGCCCTTTTAGCTCCTGATCTTCCTGTTCTGAGACTAGAAGTTCCTGTATTTCTCAGTAATCTCCTTACTTGCTCAGAGTCAGAGCTCCAGCAGCTGGGGGGGGAGCTACTCTTGCCCTTTTAGGATGGTGAGTCTTTGGTGGTTCTGTGATCACTCACTTCCTGCTCCCAAACAGGAAGTTCCTGTTGTCAGTTAAATCTTGTGCCTATAAAAGTAGAACTGCCTTTGGGTGGGAGGGAGGGAGGAAGGAGGGCAATATAGTCCAAGTAGAGATGTTTAGTTATACCAGCAGGTCTTTCCTCCTGGTGCTGTGCTTGTTCTCTGGAAGAAGCTATCTAGGGCTCCTCAGAGCTTGCCCCCCTCCTGACTAAGATGTTCAATCACTGGTTCTTCAATGGATTTTCTGAACACAGTTTCCTTGAAGCAATTATTACCCTTATACCCAAACCCGATAGAGATCCCCAATAGCCAGAAAATTACCACCCTATATCACTTTTGAATACTGATGTTAAGATATTGGCAAATGTCCTAGCAAGCAGGCTGAGGCCCCTTATAGGTACTTTAATTGGCCAAGAACAAGTGAGATTCATGGCCGGTAGATCGTCTAGTGACCATATGTGCCACTTATTACATTTACACTCCCTGACCAGCCACTCTGATACACCTGCAGCTCTGATCTCATTACATGCCTAGAAGGCATTTGACCGCATCTCCTGGGACTTTCTATTTACAGTCCTAGACAGACTAGGTTTTCCTAATAATTTTATTAAGTGGGTACAACTTCTCTATCACTCACGTATCGCCCATGTCTGGTGCAATGGTATCCTCTCTGATTCATTTCCACTGCACCGGGGTACCAGACAAGGCTGTCCCCTGCCCCCTTTGCTTTTTAACATATTCTTAGAACCCCTCATTCGGAAACTAATTTCCTCACCAGACCTCCTTGGTATAACTGCGGGCACATGTCGTCACCTCCTATCAGCATATTCGGATAACCTATTATTGCATCTAGAAAATCCTGTACATGGTGTACCAGCCCTGCTCAGAGAAATAGACCTTTTCTCAAAGGTCTCTTATTAAAAATGTGACCCTTACAAAACAAAAGTCTTCCCGTTGAATAGAGAAACTATTCGTTTAGATATTGATGGATATGATTTGGTGTGGGAATCAAAGTCCTTAACGCAGCTAGGCATCAAGATTTTCAGAGAAATTTCAACCACAGTGAAGTAAAATTTCTCCACTCTAGTTGCAACTCTTAAAACAGACTTAACCTGATGGGGTACATTACCAGTTTCACTCGAGGAAAGAATCGTCACAGTTAAAATGAATGTATTACCTCACATTCTCCACCCTTTGGGCATGTTGGGTATCTTTCTCCCTAAACACTGGTTTGCCGAGCTGCGAACTTCGATCAATAAATACCTATGGAAAGGAAAAGGGGTGTAATGAGCATATTTTAAGCTTACTGCTCCAAAATTACAAAGCGACCTTTCACTCCCATCATTTTTTAATTACTATAGTGCAATTCATGTAAATAAACTTGTCCACTGGATTTTGGCACCAAACCAGAGAAACCTAGGTTCCCTTAAACCTTTATAGCTGGATATAGAGGTAGTCATGGCAGAACAAAATTGCTGCACACTATCTGCTTTACTGTACTCCTCACCACAATATGTACCCAAAACCCTTAGGAAAACACCAATTGGATGGTCCCTCAGGGTCCTACACCAGTTGCAAAAAACATTTGAATTTTGACTGGCATAAATCATTGGAGCAACCGCTGATTGGTAACCCACACTTTCAAACTGGTAAAAGTCTTATCTCCCCTCTATTTTGGGCCCCTTACTTAACACCAAACCCCGAGCCTTGGCTCCTGAGGGCAAAGTACTTTCCCTTTTGCAATTTTGTCAAGCATTTAAAACACAAGACAGAAATCCCTTCAAATATTGGCAAATTCAGCAGGCTGTTGTTTCATTTTTGGGTACAGCAACAAATATTACCCCCCGAAATAGAACTGTACCCCCTGCTATAGGTAGCAAACCAACCCCATGCGATATCCATGGTATATAAAGAACTGCAAACCCTTGACTCCAGTTTGCCTAAAGGTATTTGTTACTATTGGGTGAACAAACTATCTTTACCTACAGATGTCCATTCCTGGCATCATATTTGGTGTTACACATATAAATTCATTAAACAAGACAGACTCTGTCTGGTACAATATAATGTCATGCATAACTTATAATTTTCTCCTGACAGATTGCACAAAATGGGAAGGCTTCCATCCCCTCAGTGTCAACGTTGCCATAGGTCTCCGGGCAATCTTTACCATGTGTTATGGTCTTGTCCAAAAGTTTTAGTCTTTTGGCTTTGTATCAAAAAATAATTAGACCCACTATTAGGACTGCAATCTCTATTTAACCCTGAAATTTGTCCTCTTAATAATTTCCCTTGGGGAATTATTAAAAGTAGAAAAGCCCATGTAGCTCTTATCTCAGCAGTTGTTAAATTAATTATTATGAGGCACTGGAAAACTGATTCACTTCTATCAGTACTAGAATGGCACAGAGAAATGTTACTAGCCCTACTACACAAAAATCATATAGCTATGCTGGCCAACAGGAATTGGGCCTATCTAGATAAATGTGGACTGCTGGAAGCCTTACTCACAATCTGGAAACCTTAGACTATGTTAGACCCAGTTTGTATATCTATATCTATATATATACAGTATATATATATATATATATATATATATATATTACCACCTTTATCTTAGATTTTGGCACAGGGATTGATGATGGGTGGGATAATTGAAAGGGAGGGATATGGGGAATGTTGTAATGGTTTTCTCTTACACGTTTTGATTGAGGGACTTAGCCTACTGAGTTATACTTTTGGTATGTACCATCTCCTCAATCTTTCCCTAGATACCTACTGATGTACTGTATTGCATAAGAAAACTAAATGAAGCCTATTAAATGAAAACAAAAACAGCAAGATAAATCAGCATAACAATCAATTAATATCATAAAATCCACAGTTTAAAATGCAATAAATTACAATGGTGCCCTAAAAGTCTGGTTAAGCCAAACTAAACAAAAAAGTTTTGAGTACTGCTTTTAAACTCTGGACAGTCAGGCAGAACCGTACCTGACAAGGTAGAGAGTTCCACAGGGTCAGGGCTACAAAACCAAAAGACCAATCCCCAGATGTCTTTAAACAGACACTGGGAACTTCTAGCAGTCCCTCGTCAGTGGATTGGAGAAGGTGGAGGGAACAGTAAGGGTGAAGGAGATCTTGCAAGTAACTAGGACCCTGATCAGGTAGGGCTTTATATTTCAGCAAACTGACCCTAAAGGTGACCCACCACTGTACTGGTAGCCAGTACAGTCAGTGGAGCACAGGCATTATGTGAGTGGCCCTAGAGATACTAATCAACAGCTTGGCTGACACATTCTGCACCAGCTGCAAGCAGTGGATATCAACCCCAGGTAGCCCTAGGTGAAGGGCATTGCAGTAGTCAAGGCATGAGGTAATGAAGGTGTGGACTAATGTAGGAAGATCATTGGGAGGAACCAGGTGTTTCACCTGGGTGATATTTCTCAGGTAAGAAAATAATATCATAAAATAAAAACAAAATTCATAAATTAATTAAGCACAGACCTCACATCCTAGATATAATATGCATAACAAAGCTCAAACACGTTAGAAATGCCTTTATAATTAGTCCTTCAGGCACATTGTTCTCTAACCACCACTGTCAAACAGTGCTGCATTTCAAAGAATCAGTGCAAGTTATAGAGTAGAACAATGTAAATCTTCCCAAAATGTATATCATCATCCTAATTACAAATAGGAACAAAACAGCAAAACACAGCATGAAACCATTTTAAAAAGTAGTGAAGCAGAAAATATAAACTGATAGAATTACAACATTTCAGATGTGCTCTAAAAACAAATTTATTTGCTCGCTCAGTCAATCAACATTTAATCAGGTTAATTGACTGTATCACTAGTTGACTGCCATGCCTTTTTTCTTTACAGTAGTCCTCCTAACTTCTATTGTCCCTGAGCTACGAGGGAGGGTTTCATGTATAGTATGGGGAATTTGGGAATGGAGGGCTTGGGTGGTACAGCGCACAGTGGGTGGTAGTGAGAGGGCTTCTTTTGTAGTATGGGAAAATCAGGAATAGAAACAGACGGGTGGAGGTGGTACAGCACTCAATGAGTGGTAGAGGTAGGGCTTCCTTTGTAGTATGGGGAAATCAGGGATGGGAACAGAGGGATGGGGTGGTACAGCACACAGTGGGTGGTAGAAGGAGGATTTCTTTTATAGTATGGGTATGGGAATGGAGGGGTGGGATGGTACAGTGCACAGTGAATGGTAGCAGGATGGTTTCTTTATAGAGCAAGGTGGAGAGGAGTGGGGTGGAGCTGGGTGAGAAGGAGCTACTGCAACCCTTAAAACATAGTTGATAAGAGACACCGGGGAGGGGATGGACTGGTGATGGGTGGAGCAGGGACAGGGTGGAGCTGTTTGGATAACAGTAGAGCACAGGCACCAGAGAGGGGGAGAGATAATGATGGGTGGAGAGAATTCATATTTGTTTTAATTAGGAAAAAAATGCATAGTCCTTACTTTGTGATTGTTAAAGGGCTGCAGGGCTACACCCACTGCAGTCCTAAAAAGGGCCTCTCAGCACTCCAGATGCAAACCTGTTTTCATCATGCTCTCTCTGGGATACTCATGCATCTGGTGTGTAAAGCATCTAGTCCTATTTCGTCAAACTCAACAGCGTTCACTCATTTAAAAAAGTTCAAAATGTCTACTGACATTTTGTCAGCAGCTTAACATATACTCCACAGTGCATTATAACAAAACACAGAGATCCATGACTGCACCCAAACAGTCATATCTTTAACTATAAGCTCCAATACTCACGTTCACATCAACATCTAGCATTGACCAGAGATAGATCACTGCCACCATCTTTGTCAACTTGGCCACAGACTCTCAACACTGCTGCCTGCCCTGGATTGGAAACACCCTATTTCCATCTCCCTATTTGCTCATGCATGCTCCCAGAGTTTATCTTTGGCCCAATTATCTTCTACATCTTCTTGAATGACCTTCCCACTGCCTGTTCCTCTGCATCCATCCACATGTACCCTGATTATGTGGTGCTTTTTGCCTTTGGCTCTTCTACTCCTGAGCTCAGACACTGCCTGGTTCCAATTAGAATTTGCCAGGACCATTGCTGGCTCTGGGCAAACTAACTGACCCTGAGTGCAAAGAACATGCTTTTCATAACCTTTTTCACCAGAAAGAAGCTTTCTAGGCTTCCCTCTCCTTCCATACCCTTGATTGTACTAATTGAGGATTGTTTCCTCCCTTAAAAAACGTGGGGTTGGACTGGACCACAGCTTTGATTTCTTAGTGCATGTGGATACCATAAGTTCCACCTAAACTTGGAGAACATAGGAATAATAACCTTTCTTCCCACAGAAAAAGAGAGAGAGAGAGATTCAAAGATGATCCTCCCAGTCTTTGACTATGATGACATTATTTATAGTGTCCCTCCCATGTCTACCCTAACTAGACTGGATCCCTTCTGTCATTCTTTCTGCCACTTTAGCATAGACTATCTGTGTGTATTGCCCTGAGCTGTGCTGTTGCAGTAGGCACCTTGGTGGCATCTCATAAAAAAATGTTTTGTTTTGCAGCCGTTTATAAATTCAAAGAGAGAGCGCAGCCCACAAGAGTGGGCAAACAACTTTATTCTGTATGCTAAACTTACATACTGATCCCTGAGCATTTTAAATTTCATCATTTGGAGGCAGTGATGTGTACTTTGATAAGGATGCACAGGATTTTGTGGTAGCTGAATCATTATAGACTTGGGACATCTGCACTTGGGACACCAGCATTGCTACAGCTGTCAACAGTATTGCTTGCAAGTCCATTTCTGCAGTGCTAAACAAAATAAGAATGTGACTAGATTCTGAATAATATGTAGTGCTTCATCTATTCCCCCTTTTTGGTAACAGCTAGATCTATTTAAGCGATTTATATTAAAGCACTGTGAATGCATGCAGAGAAACACATTTAGCCCGAGGGCTCATATTCCTTTTTCTTCTCTTGCTGAACACTTCAGGTTTGTCGCACTGCTCTCCACCTTCATGAGTCAACTAATATATTGTTTTATAGCTGACTCTGAACACAATTTTCCACTAAAACCTAGACAACAGTGTCTTCTCTGGTGAGGTTATGGCACATAGGTAGACGAAGCGAAAATGTATAGGTCAATGGAAAGCGAAAAGTATAGCGATCTGAAAGTAAATGGTTGGACTTTCCTGATTTATGCATAGAAAGCTCTTTTTACATCAGGAGGCAGGCCAGTGGGATTCTGGAAAGTGAGAGAGAGAGAGAGAGAGAGAGAGAGAGAGACGAGCAAGGCTTAACTCAAAACTTTTAACTGGTAAGGATATAGATAGGACTGGTTAATTATAATAACAAGGGAATGCAATATTTAAAGAGGAAGCAAACAATTTAACCACTCGGCCCTAAAATAGTATTCTGAAACATGACAGAGAGAGAGTACTTGGTGTACCAGGGAAGGGGCAGGTTCTCACTGTGTGCCTGCAGGGAGGAGTTTGTCATGCTCAAGCAGGGCAGGACATGGCAGTGGACAAAACCCTTTGACTTCTCTTCTGACTTGAGAACAGATGGCTGGGGTGATACAGTGCACAGTGGATGGTTGTGGGAAGGTTTCTCTTGGGAAAGAGTGCAGTGCTGTGGTCGGTAAAGACAACATGGGCGGACTGTTTCATGGTGGAAGAGGCCACTGTGTTGCAATACAACATATTGTGAGGGCAGAAGAAATATCCCCTTTCTCAGTGATCGTTAAAGTGCTGCAGGGCTCCGCCCTCTGCAGCAGTAAAAAGGGGGGAGATAAGAAAACCTCACAGATTCTACAAAAACAAAGTATATATACACTACCTAAAAATATAACATGTTATTTAAAGACATATCCATCACTTAATCCAAAGCCTGTGAGAATTAAAATAGAAGAAATTAAAAAAGCAAAGCAAGTAAAAAATAATCTACCATTATTATCTAGAAATAACAATGCACCCTTAATCAAATGTATATAGTACTATGTTTATAAAAGGAGGATGGCAGAAAAAAATAACCAAACTAAACTTATCTTTGCTGCTAAGTGAAATCAATCAGAAAAATCAGCAGTACCTAAGGGAATTCTCATACAATTCTTCAGCAGGAGCCCCTAGGAAAGCCACCTTAGCCATTCATCTACTAAGATCTATGCTGACAAACTCAAGCCCTGAAGTCAAGTAAGGTTTACAAATATGATGTAATCAAAAACAAATATATTTAAAGATCACTAAAGCACTGCTTATTTTTAGTAAAGAACTGAGCTATTGTATAGTAAGCCAGATACTGAGGGAGTATAACTGAATAGAAAGTTTATGGAGACAAATTAACAGGGTAATGTATATCATAATAAAATGATCGCTTAAAGGAGTAGTCCACCAAGAATTTGCAAAAAACATATGTTATGCAGACTGTTTTGATATGCATGTTAAGTCGTAGTGTGCCCTTCTCTCTGTATGCTATTAGGAGTTTTTCCTAAATTAGCCTGCTGGCTGTATGGTAGTTTTATGACCCCTGGGGATCTCCATCACAAATCGGTTTATTGGCTTTCTTTCTCCTATGATGCATCCTGTCTCATGTGACACTGATGTAACCATGCCCTTAGATTTAGTATGTGCACTGCTTTAAAATCAGTTTACAGTCAGTTCACAATAGCAGGTAACTATTCTTATCCAGGGAGCACAAATGGCAACAATTACAGTTTAGAAGATACCTGAAAGCAAGCTAACTGGGGTTTCTATAAGAACACAGTTGCTAAATAGCTCTAATTCATTATTTGTGTTTTCGGTGTGTGTCAGGTCTAGCTAGTAGTAGTAAATGGTTTCATTTTAAAATGTTATTTCATCAAACTACACACAACAATAAAAAGCACAAAAATTGTCCCAGATTATCAATGCTATAATTAGTAAAGACTGTAGCTGTTTTCTTACAGAACACCTACTCAGCTCTCAAGTCTTTGCTAAACCATAAATGTGGGTACCATCATTCTACTAGAAGGTACTAGGAGTTAGGGCTGATTTTGCTTTGTGACATTACTTTCACTTATTTATTTTTTGTTTATTTGTTTTTTTGTTACAAATGTGAAGTGCCTTTTTAATAAAGTATAAAAATATGTATGTGTGAGTTATTTAATTTGAAGAATATTTGTTTTATTATTTGAAAAAGTGTGATACACAAATTGTGTAGTGCAGTGGACCATTGAAAATGGAATCATATGTGTAGCTGGAATAGTCATTGACATCCTGTTGCTTTCATTCCATACCACAGGCAGGAGAAAAGCTGACTTCAAAGTAGGTTGCAGTTTCTAGGCTGCAGCTTCATACCATGCATTTCATTTGCAAAAATAAATAAATAAATAAATAAATAAATAAATAAATAAATATGAAAATCCTGTCACAGAGCAAAATCAGCACTAACTGCTAATAGAATGCTGATATCTACATTTACAGTTTAGCAAATACTAGACATCTAACTGAGTGGGGTTTCTGTAAGAAAACAGCTAGAGTCTTTATTAATTATAGGTAGCATTGATGATCTGGTCAGTTTCTGTGCTTTTATGCGTGTGTATAGTTTGATAAAGTCAAACGTTTTTAAATTAAAACACTCCTGCTAGCTAGACCTGATGCACATAGAAAACAAAATTAGTGAATTTGAGCTATTTAGTAGCTGTTGTCTTACAGAAACCCCAGTTAGCTTGCTCTCAGGTATCTGCTAAACTAATTGTTGCCATTTGTGCTCCCTGGATAAGAACAGTTACCTGCTGTTGTAAACCGGTTGTAAACTGATTTTAAAGCAGTGCACATGCTAAATCTAAGGGCATGGCTTCATCAGTCTCACATGAGACAGGGTGCATCATGGGAGAAAGAAAGCCTATTTGTGATGGAGGTCCCCAGGGGTCATAAAACTACCATACAGCTAGCAAGCTAATTTAGGAAGAACTCCTAATAGCAGACAGAGGGAAGGACACACTAGGACTTAACATACATATCAAAACACTCTGCATAACATATGTTTTTTGCAAATTCTGAGTGGACCACTCCTTTAAGAATGAAAAAAAAACAGAAAGCAGCTGGATTATAGTCAACTGTTAAATAATTAAGAAAATGTGTGGCCATCTTTCCAATTTCTAAACCCGCATGCTTCTGTTCAAACTGCCCAAACCTCACCCCAAACTTCACCTTTTTGAATGCCATGCCCCCCCCAACAAACGGATGAATATTTTAAACATTATATAAAATACAGTTTTAGAGGAGAATTATTATCCCAACAAGAAACTTGAAATAATAAAATAAAGAACAAATTCCAAACATCTTCGTATAATAACAGAGAGCAGCTTACATTACTTAGAAGAAAATCCCAGCTACTGTTCAGGACCTGCTCGATCCTTACTATACACAAAAATTAAAAATATGCAAAAGAGCTAACTAGTAATTCTCAACATGATAGCTGTAGAAATAAAAGCTAATGTCCTTAGAATGGTTTGACAATAAAACTCAGTTCAAAAGAGCGAGATACTGGAACACAGCAGGTCTGGGACAAATATTGGGCTGTCAGATCAAAACACGCTGCTAACCCTAGAAGCAAATTCAGAAGCTCCATAAAGCACAGTCATTAAAACTTAGGTTGTGTAGCCCCTCTGAGTGACTGAGTACAGGATGTTAAATTAGATATGTTATGATGTCACAGAAGATCAAGCAAAGACACAATCAGTAATAGAGTAAAATACAGGGCTTATGTAGTCGCAGTCGAGTACAGGAACTATGGGCAGAATTACTCTTTGAATTAGTCCTTCATCCTCACCTGGCATCCAGTAACAAGATGTCCATATAGCAGATCTGGAGGAATGTTCTAGTATCCACCACATAAGAACAATTTACCTCTGTAGTCTTCCCATAAATAATTAGTGAAGTCACAGAAACCCATAACTAAGCAGATTTTTGGGCTCACAAACATACTAATCAGAGTCCTAGCTTAAGAGGGGTTAACGGAAAGGATTAACAACTCAAGACTGATCTTCTCTTAAGGACTGGACTGGGGAGCATATTTCTCCCAGGGTTTGCTCCTTCCTCTGCTTTTTTCCTTTGGGGAGACCTTTGTCCAGGATTCCTTTTGTAATCACCATTTGTCCTGGGATTTTTGTACTTCCATAGCTTCCTCTTGCACCAGCCTCTTATCTTGGAGAGCTTGAAGTGCCAATTCATAATCCTTAAATACCTGTGGCCCTTCAGGGAAAGTGATTTTTAAGTGGACGGGGTAAGGAGATGTGAATCTTAATTATGGGACCACAGGGTGGCAAAGAGATGTGCACATGCTCTCTGTCAGCAATGAATCATTGGGGAGTAATCCTTAGCAAAAGAAAGGTGATGACCATGAAATTAAAGTTTGCCTTTCTCAAGCCCTCATTAAGATCAATTGCTTAATAACATAGTGTAAAATGTACTATGATCAATCGAGGGCAAGAACCAGGAACCTTTTGCAGGCAGAGTTAGAACTGGTGGGCTCTCCCAATTGGTAACAGCAGAAGATCAGATATGTCAATTGCTGTGCTAAGCAGATCCTGACACTTTTTCTTTCAGAGCCCTCTAGGATACCACAAATATGAATATTATTACGTCAAGACCGATTTTCTAGGTCATTGCACTTGTCTGTAAGAGACTGTGTTTCTTGCAAGAGGCATGTGAATACCCTCTCTAGCCAGTTCACCCAGCCATCTGTGGTAAAGGTTTACTACTCTAGCTCTTCAATTTTACCTTCATTATTGGAGACTGAAGATTTTAACTCTGTAAGGTGCTTCTTGTGTTCTTTTCCTTTTCTTTGGGAACTCACAATAAAATAAAAACAAAACGAGCAAACAGTCTCACCGAGCAACAGTCTGCTAGGGTATTCTGAGATTGGGCACTATGTTAATAACTTTTTCACAAGTGAGAGTATAATAAACAGACTTAAAAAAGACTAGAATTAAATTATTCTAAATTAATGTTCCTATGTTTGTTAAGCTTAGATAAAAATGGGGGGGGGGTCATAATATATATATACTGTGTGCCTAGAGGACAAATTCTGCCCATTGCCATGGTTTCTGTACTGCATTTATTAGTTATCTGAGCTGCTATAAAAAGATGCATTTGTTTTTAATGTTTCTGTAGCCACTGTAACTGCACCAGAAATTCCGGGAGTGAGAGAGGGAGACCGCACCTTGCCTGTCCTGTACCGAATGATTCCCTTGTTGCCACTCCCAGTTCCTTTGAGCTATTTATTTTTTTTAGTTTCTTTATACTGTCTTTGGTTGAAGGAAAGGAAAACAAAACTGTTGGACATGTTTTTTTCAAAGTCAGGAGTGAGGGGCGAGAGGGAGAGAGAGTGAGAGAGAGAGAGAGACCACGCCAATTTACACAGCAGCATTGAAACAACTGATTTAGCAGTCTGCAAGTTGCGGAAGCTAAGAAAAGCTCAATTTATACCAAAAAGATTAAGGTGCTTCTTGTGTTTTCCTTTTCTTTGGGCACTCACAATAAAATAAAAACAAAATGAGCAAACAGTCTCACGGAGCAACAGTCTGCTAGGGTATTCTGAGATTCAGAAAGCAGACTGCAGCAAAAGTTCCATGAGGCATGTGTACTGTAAGACTGCAAAAAGGGGGTTAACAGTAATTCTTTACAAAAAAAATAGGATCCTGCTACTTAGAAAAATAAAATAACTGTCAGCAAAAAGTGCCAGTGTGAAATGCACCACACACAGAGCAGTGGCCTCTCAGTTATATATAATTTCAGGGAACAGTCTGCAGCACTTAAAAGCAGAACACACTCTAATCCCTGCACATTCATGTGGTACTTCAAGTTTCATAACAGGGATGTTTTTCTAGAGGGCAGATGTGTAAGCTGTAAGAACAGCCCAGCCCTCCGTAAATAAATCAGTGACACTCATTCAACAGCAGCTTAAGAAAGACAGTGCAGTGCAGACCATTTGACATGGAATGAGGGTCAAAATGCATCTAGTTAATAATGTAATTTCTCATCCATTTTATCTACTTACTTGGAAGCAAAAATAAGGGGATGGGGACAGAGGGTTGGGGGAGGTACAGTGCACAGTGGGCAGTAGCGGGAGGGTTTCCTTTTTAGAGCAAGGTGGAAAGGAGCGAGAAAGAGCCTAGTGGGGAGGATCTACTGCAGTACTAAAAACATAGTTAAGGGACACCGCGGGGAGGGGACAGAGTGGTGATGGGCTGAGAAAGGATGAGGAGGAGATGTTTGGATAGCAGTAGAGAAAGAGCACCAGAGAGAGGGCTGGGTTGTGATGGGTGGAGAGAATCTGTTTGTTTTTTTTTAATTAGAGAAAAAATGCAGAGTTCTCACTCTGTGATCATTAAAGGACTGCAGGGCTCCACCCCCTGTAGCCCTACAAAGCAGAGATGTGAGGGAGACAGGTGTGCATGTTTCATGGGTGTATAGAATGGGGTGAGCATTAGGGTTGACAACCACAAAGAAGACCCCAGCCCTCATTCTTTTCAGGGGTGGGTCAGGAGTGTTAGGGTTTAAAACTTTTGTTGGTTTCATCTGAACCCTAACTGTTGCATTAATGCAGTTTTTTTTTACAAAGAATTTCCTTGCTTTTTGAGATAGTATAATCATATAATTTGCCTGTGGGAGAACAGGGACCACTTCCATCCATCCATCGATGCATATGTGTATGTTGCTGTGGAAATGCAGGTCCCTCCAAGCCCAGAGATTGCATTTCTGCCAAAACAGCAACCAGTTGTCAGCATAGCCTTGTTATTGCCCCCACCTCATGAACCTGGTACTATGGATTTTCAAATCCCTGCTGAAATATCATTCCATGCCACAGGTGCAAAAACATATTTTGAGCAGGACTGAAAAATGTCACATTCATAAGGTGGTGTAAAAACATGGCTATATTGAAAATTTGGGGTCAACATATTTCTAATTATCCAAGGTACAAGTGAGCATAGTAAAATTTCAACTTATAAAATATAAAGTTGCCATTTTTATGTATTTTTAGCCAAAATTTTCAACATAGCACATCATAGCCTTGTTATGACCCCACCTCATGAACTAGGGTGGTGAAAATGTTCAAATCCCGCCGGAAAGGTGATTTCACCAAGCAACCACTAAATAACCTTTTGGGCTTGATTAGCAGAATTCCACCACCATTGGTCATGAGGTGAGGTCTCAAAAGAGGCATGTCAAAAATTTGGAATGAAAATATGCACAAATGAAAAATGTTATGCATCAAAGTTAAAACCCCCATTGAAATGCATTGAATGGCACTTACCTTAGTTTCTCATATTGCAGTTGGTGGTTCCAGCAGCAAGACAAGTCTTCAATCGTTGAGTGAATCTTCACCCTGAGACTTGTTCAGGTGAGTGAGGGTGTGTGGGTGGATTGGGGGAGGGTGCTCAGTGGGAGGTTGTGGTGGGTGGTTGGATCAGCATGGGACAGTTTCCTTTTTTGCAGGTATAAAAAAAATCAAGGTACAGTTTTCTTTATTACAGGTTAGTTAAATACGGGGACAGTGATCAGAGGGTGGGGGTACCACTAGACACCTGGGAAACATTAAAAATGCAGGGACGGTGATCGGAAGGATGGGGGTGCCACCAGGCACTGGGAAAATATTTAAAAATATGGGGACAGCAATGGGAGGGTGGGGGTGCCACTAGACAGCAGGAAAACATTAATGAATACAGGGACCACAGCTGGAGGGTGGAGGCACCACTAGACACCAGGTAAACATTAAAAATATGGGGATGGCAATCAGAGGGTGGGGGTGTGCCAGTAGACACCAGGGAAACATAAATAAATATGGGGATGGTAATTAGAGGGTTGGGAGTACCATTAGACACCATGGAAGCTTTAAAAAATATGGGGACCTTGGTCCAGTGTCACTGATGGTTGAGGCACTGGATGCCATACCTCATGCTACACCAGCTACCTGGGTTCTGGAATGGACTTATGGATGCCGGGAGTTGGCAGGGGAGAGGGTGGATCAAGCACCTCAGGGCTGCTCTCCTCCCTCTGTGGTGGGTCTGTCGCATTGCACCATGCTTGAGTGGCCCCTTGTGGTGACCAGGGGCAGCACAAGTCATGAGGCCAGCAAGGGGTAGAGCATGGCAAGATGCCTTGTGCACGCAGTGGGCATCATTGCACTGCTGGCTCCAGGGGCACTAACTGAAGGAAAAATGGCTGGGTGTGACTGTGTTATTTGATGGCAGTGCCCCCACCGGCCTAGGAAGCCCGTTCATGGAATCAAGTCGTGGAGGTCTGGGCCAGCCCATGATGGAGTGGAAAGGGGAGACCGTCCAGTGGGTTGGAATGGCTGTACCAGACTCCCTCATATTGGATGAGCCTGCGGTCCTCTGGGGTTGGCGGGTGGCGGCCTGATGCCCCCGCCTGTGCACCACAGTAGAGTGCAAAAATAGAAAGAATAAAAAAAAAATACGGGGGCAGAAATTGGAGGGAGTGGGTGCCACTAGACACCAGGGAAACACTGATAAATATGGGGACAATTATCAGAGGGTGGGAGGTACCACTACACAGCAATGAAAAAGAGTGAGTTATGGTTTCTCCTAATCTTCCCATGTTATCCTATGGGAATTTTCACATTTTAATGTTTGTAATTTTTTATATAACCCTTAGATATTTTAGGGGGGATTATGTGTTATTCTATCAGTGCTTATTATGACCTTTGGTTTTATATAAATACATTGTCCCTTAAGTCGAATTTTTGAGGGAGTTATGGGGTCTTAAACTTAAAACCAGGAAAAAAAACTAAGTCCGAAATCCTTTTGTAGGAATCCTTTTTCATAGGAAATGAAAAAAGGATACAAAAAAGGGTCCCTTCAAATGAAAAAAAAATTGCAAAAAAAAGTCCAAAATCTTCTTTCTTATGAAAGGATCCTTTTTCTTAGGAATGAAAAAAACGTATGAAAAAGGATCCATTTAAATGACAACAGAATGGGAAAAAACAAATTCCAGAATATTTTTCCTTTTAAAAGGATACTTTTTGGTATGAATGAAAAAAGCATATAAAAAAGAATCTCTTCAAACAAGAAAGAATCAGAAAAAAACTTAAATCAATCTTTTTCATTTGAAGGATCCTTTTCATATGGCGAAAAAAGCATACAAAAAAGGATCCTTCAAATGAAAACAGAATGAAAAGAAAGTCCAAAACCTTTTGTATTGAAGGATCCTTTTTCATATGGCTGAATTCCTTTTTCAAATGGCCATATGAAAAAACAAAAAGTGAGTCATGAAAAAGGATGCAAAAAGGGAAAAAAACACATTTGGGGGTCATTTAACAACACTGAAGTGCAAAGTCCACCTAATGGGGTCCTGATGAGCAAGATACATGTCTTGGTCTCTCTGTAGCATGTAATTTTTCTGGGTTTTGAAAAATTTATTTTTTTTAAAATGGAAACAAGATGGCGGCCAACAAAAAAGATTTTTTTCATATGGCAAGCCCCCAAATGAAAAAGAATCAGTTTTCATAAAGCCAAATTCTTGTTTTTGTTCCAAACATCTATCCCGAAGTGCATACTGAGCATGCTCAGAATCAAACGTTTAAAATGAAATAACTCTGGAACAGATTACTATTTTTTCATCATACCTGCAAAAGGCACAACTGTGGGCCAGGCCCTTTCCACCTTTAAAATTTCGTTTCAATCTTCCAAGTTGTCTGGGCCCTAGGGACCAACAAAAACAGCAAAGCAAATTAATTGTTTCACGTTTTTTGCTATCCAGATCTCAGAATCTGTGTATATGATCAGAATAAAATTTGGCATGTAAAGAGACCTTGGGTTTCCAACAGAGTGTGTCAGAAGTAACCAGAAGAGGAAAGGATCAGATCAGTTCCAGTATAGTAGCTTCTTCTTGCTGTTTTTGTATTGTTTCTTGTGGAATTTACAGGGTAGAAGGTTATTTCTTTTCTTTCTTACTACTTCTAAGGGGCTAGCAGGGTATTGTTTTGGGGCTGTTGGAATTTTGAAACCTGTTTTGGTGGTGATAAGTGGGCTCATTTGTTTGATGTTTCACTGTGTAGTAGGCTGCATTTGTGGAGGCCTATTTCTTCTGATTTAAAACCTATTTGGTGTGATTTAATTGGGACTGTTTCTTTGAACTGGACATCTATATCTTCTAATTTCAAGCCTATTTTGATGTGTTGTTGGTGAAGCTGTTTGAATTGGAGACCTGTGTCTTTTGGTAGCAAACCTATTTTTGGGGCTTTGAGTAGAATTGTGATTCCTTTTTGCTGTCTTCACTAGCTGCAAAGTTTAGTGCATTGTGGGGGAAGGGTGAAAATTGTCTGACCAGGGGCCTCAGCTACCTGATTGTTTCTAGAAGACTTGGGCTGGTCCCACCCACCCCAGGTCCAGGATTTCCTTTATACCAGGAGTTCTGACATCACTTTCTCAAATGGGCAAAGGACATGCACCTGTCATAGCAGAAGCAGACATCCAGGAAAGGGACAGCAGTGTGCGAAGAGGTGACTGCTATCTCAGTGGAAGGGAAGTAACTGCAAATCAAGAAGCTTTCATTGTTACTTCTTTGCATTGCTATTTGCATTGTGGAAAGGAGGAGTAGGAGTTTGAAGACGGTTGTGCAATAGTTACTTAAAGTCTTTTTGGATGTGGATAGGAAGGATAGGAATGTAAAAAGCAGTTGCTCAATCTATCTAAATGTGTACAACAAAGTGGTAAGGGAAATTAAGAAAAGAATGTTTTGCACTGATAGAGGGGGTAGAGGGGAGACTTGGGGGAGTGTTTGATATCCTTCATCTGGAAGGGTGGGGGGTCGCTGGTGGGCAATGACAGCAATGGGTAGGGTGGTAGGCTGCAACAACTGCGGTGCACCAGTTTTTCTAAAAATTGCCTGGAGTGTGGGGGGATGTTTAGTGTGCAACAACATAGAGAAATTTAGAAAGTAGATCAAGGGTCTGCAGGAGGAATTAAGACAGGCAAGGCAGACTGGGCGTGGGTTTAGCCCAATATTGGAGGGAGTGAGAAGGGGAGATGGGGAAGGGCGATTTGAGCCAACAGTGGTGAGGAGAGGGTCAGAAGAAGAGAAGCAGAGACAAAGAGGCCCAGGCTAGGAAGAACGATTGCCGGAGAAACCAGGTCAGGAGACAAAAGACAAATGGAAGGAGATAGGGAATTGTGAGGAGAGGAGAAGAAGAGGCAAAAGTCATGGAGTAGAAAAGAGAGAACAGGTTACTATGAAGAGAGAGGGAGTGGGCATTTGCGAAGGGTCTTCAGAAAATAGTTTTTCACTGCTAGAGGAGTAGAAGGAGGAGGGAAATTATGCAACTGGAGGAGTAATTGATAAATGCCTGGACCAAACCGATGCGGGGGGAAGTTCTGCTGGAAGAATTGCAACAGGGCCAAAAGGGGGAAATAATGTGCAGGAGGAAGAAGAGGAGCCAGAAATGAGAGATGGAGATGAATGGAAGCAAGCAGTGAGTAAGAGGAGTAGAATCTTAGTGCTGGGAGACTCAATACTAAGAGGAGTTAGGTGGGGTAGCAAGGGGAGAGGCATAGTCGCATTTGGGTGGAGGCCATGCCAGGAATGACAGCAGAAAGGGTGGGACAATCTGTTCTGAAATATGCTAGAAGGGGTAGGGACAAGTCTCATTTAATTATACATCTTGGGATGAATGACCTGGCTGACATGACAGTAGATATAGTCCAGAGGAGGTCTGAGGAACTAGGACAATTATGTGAGGGGGGCAGGAAGATCAGTAACTTTTTCAGAGATACTTCCAGTTCCCAAGGCAAGCACAACAAGAAAGCTGAGAATAGAGGAATTTAACGGATGGCTAAGAATCTGGTGTTATGCTAAAGGGTATGGGCTGTTGGGGGGTGGGGAAGGACCTCAGAGAACAGTAGTCTCTATGACAAGAACAGACTACACTTGAGTGAGGAGGGAAAGAAAGTGTTGAAACAGAGGATGGAGGAGTACATAGAGGAGTTGGAAATTTAAACTAGGAGTGGGGGGGCAAGTGGACAAGAGACATGCAGAGACCATAGGTTGGGAAACCATATGAGCTTACTCCCCATAATAGTGACAAAGGACAAATGGCAAGTACTATTGGTGATGCTAGTAAAGGAGGGCAGGATGGGAAGGCGGGAAGGGTGGAAGGTGATTACCCTTAATGCTAGGAGTCTTGGGAGAAAAACTGCAGAGTTACAGGTGCTCATGGCAGAGGGAGAGATGGACATTGCAGCCATCACAGAAACATGGGCCAACCAATACAATGACTGGGACCTATCTGTACCAGGGTACAGGTTATTTCATAGGGACAGGGTAATTGGGAAAGGAGGCGGGTGGCACTATATGTGAAGGAAGGACTGAAGTGTGTAAGGGAGGAAGAGCAGGAGGGTAGTACAGAGTCACTTTGGATACAAATCCAGGATTCCAAGAATAGGATTCTCAGAATGGGAGTGGTGTACAGGCCGCCATCTCAGATGGAGGAGTTAGACAGGGAACTAGCGGGACAGATCGGGAGGACCTGCGAGAAGGGTAGTGTGGTGATTGTGGGGGACTTCAACATGCCAGGAGTGGACTGGAGTACCCCAACAACCAGGAACAGAAGGGAGCAGGTACTACTGGATGCCTTCTAGGACAGCTTCCTTCTGCAAATGGTCAGTGAACCAACCAGGTTAGGGAATACTCTTTACCTTGTGCTGGCAAATGGGGACTTTATGAGAGAACTGACGGCGGAAGAACTGCTGTCAGGTAATGACCACCACTCAGTATGGCTCACATTGGATATGGGCAAGAAAGGAGTGGAATCTGGCACAAGATTGCTGGACTTCAGGAGGGCAGACTTTGGGAGGATGGGGGAAGTGGTAAAAGGGTACCTGGCCAGAATTCAACCTAATATGGACACTAACCAGAGGTGGGAGCTCATAAAGCTGGGGATAGTGGAGGCAACCAAAACCTGCTGCAAGGCCCATAGCAAGACGGCTAAGGCTAAGAAACCAAGCTGGTTGAGCAAGGAGGTCATGGAAAAGGTAAGGAAGAAAAGAGCTGCCTTTAGGAGGTACAAGAAAACAGGGAGGGGAGAGGACAGGGAGGAGTACTTGACGGAATTGAAGCAGGTGACACGAGCAATAAGGGGAGCCAAGGCATCTACGGAGCACAGGCTGGCACAAGGCATTAATAAGGGGGAGAAGGACTTCTTTAGATACATCAGGGAGAAAAGGAGCTGTAAGAACCACATAGTAAGGATTAGGAAAGAGGGGGTTGGGTGGAAGCAGGGTGTGATAAGGCAGAAGCACGAAATGATTACTTCTGCTCTGTATTTACTAAGGAGAAGAGGGAGGATGACACCCACGGGGAAGGAACAGCAGAAACAGGGGGGAGGGGGTGACAGATGGGGAAATCGTGGAGAGCAGCATTCAGGAAAGTTTGAAGGCAGTGAGGCTGGACAAGGCGGCAGGCCCAGATGGCATCCACCCCAGGGTACTGAAGGAGCTGGCAGAGGTCTTGCGGGACCTTTGGCAGACCTATTTAATGCCTCACTACACTCAGGGTGTGTACCTCAGAACTGGAGGATGGCTCATGTGGTGTCCCTCCACAAGAGTGGATCCAAGGATGAACTGGGGAGCTATAAACTGGTGAACCTCACATCTGTTGTGGGTAAGCTAATGGAGACTATCCTGAAGGAGAGGCTGGTGGCCCTCCTAGAGGCCAAAGGACTACAGGACCACAGACAGCATGGCTTCATATGTGGCAGATCCTGCCAAACCAACCTGGTGGAGTTCTATGACTGGGTAACTAGGCAACTGGACAGGGGCCATGCAGTGGATGTCCTGTATCTGGACTTCAGTAAGGCATTCGACTCGGTGCCGCATGGAAGGCTGAGAAGTAAGTTAGAAGGCACAAGGGTGGGTGCAAAGCTGGTCAGATAACTAGAGAACTGGCTTCAGGGAAGGCAACAGAGGGTGGTGGTGGGTGGGGAGTGCTCACACCCAAGGGTAGTAACAAGCAGTGTTCCACAGGGCTCGGTGTTGGGACCAGTGTTGTTTGGGTATTCATTGCAGACATGTCATTGGACATCAAGAGCAAGATCAGTTTGTTTGCTGATGATACCAAGGTAGGAGCAGTGGTGGATGACCTAGGGGGATGGCAGGGGTTGCAGGATGATCTGGCAAAGCTTGAAACCTGGTCAGACACCTGGCAACTGGGGTTTAATGCCAAAAAGTGCAAGGTGCTGCATTTTGGGATGAAGAACCCAAGGAGGAGTTACCAGCTGGGGAGTGCAGCTAGCCCAGACAGAGGAGGAGAAGGATCTGGGGTGCTCAGTACAGGGTCCAATGAACAACTGCACAATGTGGGAAGGCTGCAAGGCCAGCAAAATGCTGGGTTGCATTGCAAAGAGCTATATCCTCAAGGAGGGAGGAGGTGATTCAGCCACTGTATAGGTCATTAGTTAGACGGCACCTGGAGTGCTGCGTGCAGTAGTGGCACCCATATCTGAAGAGGGACATTAAGTTTCTGGGGGGGGATGCAGCGCAGGGCAACAAAGATGATCAAGGGGCTGGGGGACTTATATGAAAGGAGGCTGAGGGAATTGAACATGTACTTGCTGGAGGAGAGGAGGGACGGGGGGACATGATTGAAATCTTTAAGTACATGAAAGGGATAAACAAGATGGGTACAGAGGGGCTATTCAAAGTAAGGAAGGGGAGGGACACCAGGGGCCATGATATGAGACTGGAGGAAGGAAGGTTCAGGAGGGAGATGAGGAGACATTTTTTTACAGAGAGGGTGGTAGCTTGGTGGAATGCGTTACCTGCAGAAGAGGTATCCGGTAGAACAGTGGACTGCTTCAATAGCGGATGGGACAGGACAAGGGGGAGGGTCAATGGATGGGAAGGGTGGAAGGAGGGGCAGCTGCAGAATATGGGGTGCTAGCTGCACATTCGAGCAGACCTGATAGACCTCTAGGCCTTTTTCTGCTGTCAAATTTCGTATGTTCATGTGTTCGTAAATCCTTTAAATAGTTGTGAAGTTATTAAAGTACAAAAATTGGGGTTTAACATAAAACACACTACTCAACTCCTAACTATAGTGGTACGACCACACCATTATAATATATCTACCTGTATTATACAGGTGTGGTTGTGCCTGTATATTAGGGTTGAGTAAGCACTTTCATGTTAAACCTCAATATTTGCATTGCCCCTATTCAACTTATTTATATGTAATTTGGAAAGCACAACCTCTCTGCCAGGATCTCTTGATCCTGACAATTTCATGTAGATTGGTTCAGTGGGGGCAAAGTTACAGAGGTGCAAAAAAATCGTGTAAGTCTCCGTTTTGAAAATTTTAAGACTTTTCTGCCACCCATTGGCTAACAAATATGAGGTGTTGAAATCTGAAACTTTCAGGTTTGATAGAGGTTGGTTGAAGGTGTGTGCTTTTGTGGTTTATAGTTCTGAATGTTAAGTGTTTTTTTATTTTTTATTTTTACGGAAAATGTTCCATTTCTGAGCATGTGCAGTTCAAAAAATTTACATTCTACAGATAACTGAATTTCTGCAACAGCTGGTTACATTATGTGACAGAGTTGTCATTTACTAACAAAAGACAGCAGTGTCATATAGCAGCCCCTGCTGTGTCTTGACTCGTATGTCAGAGATGGGGCTACTGTAACTATAGCTCAGCCATCATGATTGTGCTGTGCCTGGATAAACTGTTATCTGCACACCAGGGGCCCCAATCCCTGGTGGCAGTGTAGTTATTTATTTTTTTTATTTATTATTGTGATATAATCCAACATCCATGCCCATCCCTGGTGTTGCATGCCCCCTCCCCACAACAGCCTGTTGTTTTATTAATAGTGCTGACATCAGGGAGCCCAATCCTAATGTCAGCATTGCAACCACCCCAGCAGTGTGGGACACTGGGAGACCACTCCCAGTGTCCAAAATACATTTTATTTCCTCCATTCCTGCAAAAAAAAACAGAATGTATTTGTTTTTAAAACCTGAAAAAGAAACCATCCCTATCATCCACCATCCCCTCCCATCCCAACCCTCCCACTGAGCAACCACTTCTTCACTCTCCCCTTACCCTCTTACCACTGGAGGTCAAAGGCTGTCATCCTCTGTGGACCAAGACACATCTGCACTCTTCAAAGCCGAATCGTGAACTGAGAAATAAAGGTAAGTGAAAAAGTAAAAGTAAGGTAAGGTATGATGTATTTCAATGGTGTTTTGAACTCACTGTTCATAACTTTGCCATTTTTAGGCATTTTTTCACCATATTTTACACATAACCTTTTTGGGACCCCATCTCATGAACACTGGCAGTGTCATTTCATTAATCAGGCCCGGAAGGTGATTTTGCTGTCTCTGTGCAAAATCACCTTTTGGGACCAGATAACAAAATTTCACCACCAGTGTTTATGAGGTGGGGTCACAAAAAGGCCATGTTGAAACTTTGGTTAAAAAGATTCCTAAAAATGGCCAATTTATGAGAATTTATTGGCTTTTTTGCTATACATGCACATCACTTTGGTCATTTTCAATATTTTGACTCCAAATAGTCTACATAACCATTTTTTCACATCTTCTCATGAATAGTACAACTGTCATTTTTCACATCCTAGCCGAAACATGTTTTTACACCTGTGGTGGTAATGGCGTTTCAGCAAGGATTTGAAAATGTTCCCAGACTGAGTTTTTAAGGTGGGGTCAAAACAAGACTGTGTTGAAAGTTGGGGGTCAAAACTTTACAAAACAAAGAACTTATTAAGCAACGTTGTTTGCAGGGATGTCTGTTGCACCGCTGGAAAACATGCTGCCTTACTATGCCAGTGACCTGAGTTCAGGTGTGAACCCAGTGAGCTGGATTAATGGGACAAGGGTGATGGGGAAGGTGATGCAGCACGAGCCCCATCCTGGGTGGGGACAGAGCAATGTTTTGGAGCAGATGCCACACCCTGTGGTGGGTCAGGGTACCTCATGCACTAGGTATCGCCATGCTTGCTGGGGCCTGCTGAGCCAATGCACTGGGTCAGGACTGTCTCGAATATTTTAGTTATCTCATTTTGTGCAGGTCCTGAAGGGACCTACGCAAATGAGGATACAGTTTCACTGTCAGAAAAAGAAGGGAAATTCTTTGCAAAAACTATGTTAATGCATACACTAGGGGTTTTGAACGCAATGCGTAGAGAAGGGAAGTGAAAAACATTAGGGATTTAGGTCTCCATAGTATTGACAAATCAGAGTTGGGGTCTTACTTGGGGTTGTCAACCCTAATGCTGACTCCCTCCCCTGATCAGACAAGATCAAATGTGATGTCTTCAAGCAGGGCCCAATGGGCCCTGCATGAAAAAAGCTCCAACAGATTATGTTGGCCATACTGTGTCACTATGAGGCACTAGGTTGGAGCTGTATCTTGTGCTTTAGACAGGAGGTTACAGGCTAGGGGGAGGGAGTGGGCATTAGGGTTGACAACCCCAAGTAGGACCCCACCACTGATTTGCCAATACTCTGGAGACCCAAATCCCTAATGTAGCATTTTTTTGACTAAATAGCCCAACATTTGGCATGCACAGACAATCTGCCAGTGTCTCAAGATGTGAAAAATTTCATGACAGCATCTTGTATGGTTTTTGAGGTATGGAGGGTTAAAAAACTGAAAACAAAATACTTTTTTTCCCCCATTGGTTAACATGGGATTTTTGTGCCCTCATCTACAGCGGTATGCCATCCGAATGGTGACAATTGCACAGCAAATGACATTACAGAGGCAATTCGCTGTTGCCGCTGTAATGCACCAGTGGGATCCCAGCACTGCTTTGACAGGGTATTGCACCCCACCTCAAATCAACTCTGATTCAGAGTTGATAATTCTAAAGGACAGGGAAGTGGGGAGCAGAGCCTCCTACATGGGGGTTCAGGGACCAAGACCCCCCCAAAAGGCAGTTTACTTGATGGATTTATGCTGACCACAACTTGCAGTTGATATAAATCTGTCGCTGTGATGTTGGTGAAAATAAGTTTTGCCAAACCAGTCTATCTACAGCCCAGACAGAATAACATTTTTTCTTTAATTTTCCAGGGATGATGGAGTCTATGCCAAGGGCGTGCCTTTGGATAGTGTGGTGAGAAGATATCTCGCCATTTTCAATTATAATGATTTTTTGTGACAGCTGCTAGACAGGCAGGTAAATGAAAACCATTCAAGCTGTTAAGTGTTAAGGATTTACTGCTCATTCTCAGAGAAATACTGTTTGTGCTGTCCGCTATCTTGTTTTTGTTTTTCTTCATTTTATAAATTGATTTCTAAAGAAATGCTACTCGTTAAGGAACGACCAAGACCTGTATTTAGGTCTCAGTCACATGCTTAGTTTCATTATTGCATTATTATTTTAAAATTTTGAGGGTAACTATGTCATTTTGGGGTGATAATCATATCGCCCATCACTCACTTGGCTAAGGATCATTTAACTGGAAAATTATTGTTAGCAGTTCTTAAACATTTGAACTTTACTGTTCAAACTGTAATGACTGCAAACAGCAAAGGTTCATGACAGTTTGAACTGTCAGAGCTTCCTGGTGTCAAGTAAAACCCCCAAATGCTGATTTCCATTCCCTGAATGAATATGTTCCTGGTAGTCCAGTGGTCCCTCCCCCATTCTCTGATCGCCATCCCTGTATTTAATAATACAACCACTGGTAGCCCAGTGGTCCCATCCCCATTCTCTGATTGCTGTCCCCATATTTAAAATTAGAATCATTTGTAGTACAGTGGTCCCTCCCCTTCCCCATTCTCTGACCACTGTTCCACTATAAAATATATATTCTCTGATAGTCCAGTGATTCCTTCCCATTCTCTGATCACTGTCCGCATATTAAATTATAGCATTGGTAGTCCTGTGGTGCCTCCCCTTCCCTCGTTCTCCAGTCACCGTCCCCATATAAAATTTGAACATTGGTAGTCCAGTGGTCTCTCCCACATTTTCCAAGTGCTGTCCTCATGCTGCCATTTATGTCCCTGATGTCTAGTGGCACACCCCACCCCCACCCCATCAATGTCTGTACTGTGTAAGAAAAAAGTCCCTTGATGTTTTTTTTCCCTGCAAAAAATAGAACAGTCCCTTGCCGTTCAACCCCCCACCTCCCACTCAGCACCCACCAGCCCACACTTCCCAGTAAACCCACACACACCCCTTCACTCACCTGAAAAGGTCTCAGGTTCAAGACCCTCTCTCCGATCGAAGACACATCTTGTTGCTGGAACCGTCGACTGCAATATGAGAAACTAAGGTGAATGCGATTGTAGGTATTTCAAATACGGATTTAAACTTTTTGCATGACTCTGCCATTTTTTTGACATTTTGACCCCAAAGTTTCAACATGGCCTCATGAACAATATGACTGACATTACGCAACTTCCACCTAAAAGGTGCTTTTGTGGTAGGTTGGTGAATTCACCTTTTGGGTGGGAATTGAAAGTTTTTCCTGCCCTTGTTGATGAGGTGGGATCATAAGAAGGCTATGCTGAAAATTCAGAGTCAAAATATGTAAAAATGGCAACATTATGCCTATTTGTTGCAATTTTTGCTATACACAATTGGAACTTTGGACATTTTGGACATTTTAAATATTTTGACCCCAGATTTTCAACACAGCCTTCTTATTACCCCACCTCATGTATGTTACAGCTGTCATTTTCAACCCAGCTAAAATTGATTTTGCACCTATGGTGGAATGGCATTGCAGTAGCTCGGAATTATGTTTTGGCGGGGATTCGAAAATGTTCTGTACCGGGTATATGAGGTGGGGTAATAAGATGCCAGTGCTGACTGTTTCGTCATTGTTGTTCTATAAATGGAAGTGAAGGGCCCAGAGGGCCCTGTACTTCCACAGCTACATACATATATGCATCTATGGGGGGATGGGAGCGCAGCATCCAGAGGGCCATGTGCTCTCACAAGCAAGTAAGGATACAATTATGCTATCTCAAAAAGTAAAGAAAATAAATTGCAAAAAAGAAAACATTACTCACCATAGTAATGTTGTTTCTTCTAATGGAGTCTTGCTGTATTCTGACAATATGCAGTTAGCCCCAGCACTTGAACTGTCCTGCACAGTAAAGAGTTAACTCTATTCAGAAGCATAGAACATTGAGCTCAAGCTCAGTTTTCAAATCTCTGTCTCTGGTACTTACCAGTGTAACCGTCAGATTCTTATGAGAAAACTAACTAACTAAATAGTAAACTATGGACATTTTTTATTATGTGACCAAAAGGCAAAAATGTGGGTCCCAAAAAGACTCAAGCCAAGAACCCAAGAAAAAAAGGTAGTGACAATGTAATATATATATTAAACATAACAATGATAACAATAAAACAACTACCCCACCCTTAAGAGGGAGGATACAAGGTACACCCCTGAGGTGCAACACTGTACCTGCCAGCCCACTTCCAAAAAACTAGGTTCTAAGAGGGGAGGCAGGGAGGAGGGAGGGAGGTCAGAATACAGCAAGACTCCATTAGAAGAAACAACATTACTATAGTGAGTAATTTTTTCTTCAAACAACAAGAAGTCTTGCTGTATTCTGACAATATGCAGACTACCAAGCAGTTCCCTCAGGAGGAGGGAATGCAGATCCTACTTTGGGAACAGGCTCTGCAGTACTGCTGTGCCAAACCTAGCATCACTCCTAGCCTGGATGTCCAGAGAATAATGCTTGGTGAATGTATGGACTGTTTTCCAGGTGGCTGCTTTACAAATTTCTAGCAAGGGTATATCTCTGGCCGCAGCCATAGTAGCAGATGTACCCCTAGTCGAGTGAGCCCTCAGGCCTAGAGGGGGTGTTTTGCCCAATTTTTCATAGCAGAATTGTATACAAGAGACAATACACCTGGCAATAGTTCTTTTAGTAGCAGGCTTACCTTTCCCCACTTCACCATAAGTGAAAAAAAATTGAAGACAGTCATTTATGTGTGCCTTAGTATGTACTAGGTAGTAGCTAAGAGCCCTTTTAAGATCCAAACTGTGTAATCTTCTTTCCCCTGAAGAAGAATGTTCAGTGAAAAACACAGGAAGAAACATAAACTGGTTCAGATGAAAATCTGATACCACTTTGGGTAAGAACCTCCTACTGGTTCTTAGGACCCCCTTATCCCTATGGAAGGAGAAGAAGTCAGGTTTGACTGACAGGTCCTGTAATTCCCTAATCCATCTGGCAGAAGTAAAAGCTACCAGGAACACAGTTTTCCAGGTCAAGTCCTTCAGCTCGGCTGAAGCCAGAGGTTCAAAGGGTGGCAGCATAAGCTGGGCAATGCAGACATTAAGATCCCAAGCCAGAGTAGGCTCTCGAAAGGGAGGGTTAATGTGAACCAGACCTTTGAAAAACTTACTGAAAACAGGATGAGATGCCAGGGAAAAGCCCTTCCCTGCTGAAAGGAATGCAGAGACAGCTGTTAGGTGAACCTTCAGAGTTGCAGGCCCAAGGCCTAGACCATTAAGATGAACCAGATAATCTAAGGCTGTAGCAATGCCTGCAGAATCAGGCACAATGCTCTTCTGAGAACACCAAATGCTGAATCTTTTTCATTTGGAAGTATAAGTTTTTCTAGTGGAAGGTTTCATGGAAACCTTAAAAATTTCCAGGACTCCCCGAGAAAGATGCAGACCAGCATATTTTAACTCTTCAAGAGTCAGGCATTGAGGTTGAGAGACTGGAGATTGGAGTACCAGATCCTCCCCTAGGAGGAGGTTAGGAGATTGTAGCTCTTGGGAAGAGACAGGGGACATGACACTGCCAGAGACAGCGGCAGAGGATACCAAGGCTGTCTGGCCCAATCTGGAGCCACTAGTATCACTGTGCAGGGTGTTGATCTGATTTTGATCAGCACTCTGAACAACAGAGGGAAGGGAGGGAAGGCATAGAGAAACCTGCCCTTCCAATCCAGAATGAGAGCATCCAGAGGAACAGTCCCCAGGACTGGAGGTCTGCAACAAAACAGAGGAAGTTGGTGATTGTCTTGGGCTGCAACAAGATCTATCTCTGGAGTGCCCTATCTGGAGAAGATGACCTATAGTATGAGAGGGTCCAGGGACCATTTGTGATGCCCCTGGGTGATTCTGCTCAGAGCATCTGCTAGTACATTGTCCTTTCCTGGCAGGTGAACTATCATCAGGGAAGTCTAAACAGAATAGGCTAGAGACCACAGTTTCATGGCTTCTGTGCACAAGGACGTGGACTGAGTGCCCCCCTGTTTGTTGATGTACCACATTGTGGTGGTGTTGTCTGTCCTGACTTGGACCACCTTACCCTGACTGACTCCACGAAGACCTGAAGGGCTAGAAAAACTGCC
Source organism: Neoceratodus forsteri (assembly GCA_016271365.2). Lineage (NCBI taxonomy): Eukaryota > Metazoa > Chordata > Ceratodontiformes > Ceratodontidae > Neoceratodus > Neoceratodus forsteri. The sequence goes on from CM057455.1 coordinate 475,236,284, forward strand.
CTGAGTTCCAGGAGATTGATATGAAGGAGAGACTCTTGTGAGGACCAGACCCCTTGAGCCGTAAGGGTTCCCAAATGGGCTCCCCAACCTAGGAGAGAAGCATCTGTAGTTAGGACTACTGAGGGGACTTGAGAGAGAAATGAAACTCCTTGTCTGAGGTTGTCATGGTCCAGCCATCACTGGAGGGCTTGGACCAGAATCTGAGTAACTAGAATCAATTTGGTGAGAGAGTCTTCTCTGAGACCAAAAGGACCTTAGGTGGAACTGAATGTCCCTCATCTGAAATCTGGCTCCTTGCACCACTGCAGTGGAAGTTGCCATGTGGCCCAGGAGTTGAAGAAACTGCCTAGCTGGGCGAGAGACCAGAGTCCAAAAAGAGGAAGCAAGATCTGTTAGGGCCTTTACCCTTGTCAGAAGAAGGAAGGAAGGCCTTTGCTTGGATAGTATCCACTTCTATCTCTATGAAAGTAAGAAGCTGTACTGGTTCAAGAACAGACTTTGGGAGATTGAGAAGAAACCCCAGAGAACTGAACAAGTCTTGAGTGATTTGTAGAGCTGACTTGACCTGGTCGGAGGACTGACCTACAATTAGCCAGTCGTCCAGATATGGGAAAATGGAAATACCCTGCCTTCTGAGGAAGGCAATTACTACTGCAAGGCACTTTGTGAACACCCTTGGAGCTGATGTTAGGACGAATGGCATGGCTCTGAACTGACAGTGGTCTGAAGGCAACTCGAACCTGAGGTACTTTCTGTGGGAGCACCCGATAGGAATATAGAAATAGGCATCCTTGAGGTCCAAGGATGCAAGCCAACCCCCTGGCCTTAGAGAAGGAAGAATTATCCCAGAGTTACCATTCTGAATTTTGGTTTTGAGATGTGTTTGTTCAAATACCTTAGGTCTAGGATGGGTCGCCACTCCCCTGTCTTTTTTGGGGTAAGGAAGTACCTGGAGTACAGGCCTTTGACCCTGTGCTGAGTAGGAACTTTCTGTACAGAGCCTCTGTCTGCTCCCCAAACAGAGAGTTACCCACTACAGGGAAATCCATAGCCTTGGCCTGGGAGTCCTGTGAAAGGCTAGTACATCTGAGCCAAGCATGTCTCCTGAGAGACACAGATGTAGCCATGACTCTTGATGCCACATCACTGGTGTCCACAGCAGCATAAAATTGCACTTTGGATGCCTCAGTTCAATCAGCAGCCACCTCCTCCCACTTTTTGGCTAGCTTGGGGGAGGCCTGTTTAGCCAGTTCCAGAACCGTATTCCATCTGGACTTCTGGTACCTGGCTGTGTAGGCCATATAGTTAGCCTGCCTGAGTCCCAGAGAAGATGCCAAATACTGTTTTTTGGCCATGGCATCGACCTTCCTGGAGTCTATGTCTGGGGGGTGTGAAGCCAAAGGAATGTTAGCCCTGTCACAAACTGCAGCCTGCACTACCCCAACATGGCTGCAGTGACTGTATAAATACTCCATACTCGAGCCTGATAGCATATACCTCCCGTTCATTCTCTTATCCACAGGAGGAAAGGAGTTAGGTGTTTGTAAAATCTTTTTTGTCTGTTTCCCCAAGGACTTGTGAAAAGGGATAGTTAATCTTTTGGACTCTGGGATGTCCATCATCGCTACAAAATCAGGCTCTACCTCCACCTCAGCAGCTTCAACCATTGGGAGCTGGAGGGTTTCAGCCACCTTCTTGTAAAACAAGAAGTGTGAAGGGGACTCAGAAAGCTTGGGATGGGAGACATTAGAGGGTCTGTCTGGAGAGATGTCCAGTTCAATGGGCACATTCAGACCTTCAAAGTCACTATCTTCATCCTGATCCTTGTGATACTTTTGGTCTCCTTTCCACTCCTCATAGAAAGCACCTGGATCGTAATCTGATGGAGTCAGATCCAACCAAACTGACCACCTAACCGGCGGTACTGGTTCTGATGGAACCGGGCAAAGCGATTGAACCATACTAATCGCTTTGGCTATCTTGTCAGCGGTTAGAGTATGCGGTGCTGGATCTGAACCGGCTGACTTACGCTTCCTTTTCGACAGAAGCAACCCCTTGGAGTCAGACCTTCGTTTGCCCGAGGAGGTATTGTCTAGGTCAGTAGGCACCTCCTCAGGTTCGGCTGCAACCGAACTGGGCTGGCCATCCGGATCTATGGACTTCTCGGCCTCCCTTTCCTTCAGCCTACTTAACCCTTTTTCATAGAGTGGCTTTAAGGAAGCTTTTACAAATCTGGCAGTCTGTTCTGAGGTGGTCAAACCCCAGACAATAAACACAGATGAGTGGAGGCCGGCCTTGGCAAAGTCCTTCCCACACTCGGAACAGTGCTGAACCCAGTGGGACTGTTTTTTTCTTGGGTTTCTCAGACATGGCCAACCTAAACAATTACCCTTAAAAGCTTTTTAAGCCAGGTAATGACCAACCAATCGGTTACAAACCGTGTTACGGGTTCTGTAAAAGAACCAGAAAAAGTCTGGTTCTTTTGAAACCGATCAGCACCGAAACACCACATTAAATCCCAGAGAAAAATAAAAACAGGCATAAAGGTCAGTTCCTAACCGAACTGACCAATAAGAAACCGAGACAAAATTTCCCCAGAATTTTTAAATAAAAGACAAGTCACCACCTATCTACCACACTACCTGTACTGTAGACAGAGGTTGGAAATCTGAAAATAATAAAAGGTCAGAAAAACTGAATGCTTTTTTTATCTTTACCGAACCGAGCAAAGGAGAAATCTCCGGAGCGATTTCACTGTTAGGCGGAGTAAAGAATCTGACAGTTACACTGGTAAGTACCAGAGACAGAGGTTTGAAAACCAAGCTCGACCACATTCTATGCTTCTGCATAAAGTTAACTCTTTCCTCTCCTAGGCAGTTCAAGTGCTGGGCTAACTGCATATTGTCAGAATACAGCAAGACTTCATGTTGTTTGAACCTCATTAATGCTCTAGTTAGGGTTAAAGTGACAACAGTAAGGACATGCAGTGTTAGGATTTTCAGCCCTAACACTGCCCCCCCACCCCCAGGCAGCACAGCAAGTATGGGGATGTACCTTGGGGTTCTCAAATGTAACGCTCACCACATTCCATCTGTAAATAAGGTTAGATGTGCACAGTCCATGACAATGTGATGAGCATTAGGCTTGAAAACCCCAAGGCACATCCCACACCTGCTGTGCTACTGGGGGGGCAGTGTTAGGATTGGACACCCTAACACCACATTTCCTTACTTTTGTTGCTTTAACCCTAACTAGAGCATTAGCAAAGTTACACACACACACACACACACACACACAAAGTTGTTTGCAATATATACTGTATATATATATATATATATATATGTGTGTGTGTGTGTGTGTAAGCAATGTCAGTGTCTCAGCAGGTTGCACACTCGCCTCTGAGGCCAGAAGATCTGAAGGCTGTGGGTTCTATCCCCACACCAGGCACTTGGATTAAATCCCAATACTGACACTGTGGTGCAGCATGAGGGTGGGTACTGCACTCTTGAGGTGCTGTCTTTTGGAAGAGGCATTAAACCAAGGACCCACCTGCCTGTTCTGGTGGTAGCTCAGGTGGATGTTAATGATCCCATGGTACTTCTCAAAAAGAGCAGGGGTGTTTTTATTGGCAAATACACAACAAAATCATATACAGTAATGATAATAACAACAAAAAACTTTTTCCATAAAAGTCAAGATTCCAACATACATCCCAGTTGAAAGACTTAAATTGTAAGTATACACATCATAGCTATTTCTAAAAAAGGAAAACTTCCCCTACCTCCTTTTCCATTTCTTGTTTTCCCCACAAGGTACACCTCCTCCACCACACCATCACAGGTGTCCTAAGATGAAGTTTTACCTTGTTTCTCTACTCTTTCATTTGCATCTGTTTGCCTGTAGTCCAGACAGCTTCCTACAATATGGGCTATGGTTGAAAAAATGGGATTAACTCTGTCCTGAGTAATGTTTTAGAATAGCTTAAACACATTGAAAAAAGAAACAATAACAGTCAGTCTGACTTTGATTTGTCCAAAGCTGAGAACCTTGCTACACTGCAAAGAACAAACTATAACTCCCTTTAGGAGCTGGAAACTTGGTAAGGCATAATATTGTAAAGCAGGGGAGCTACACTTTCTACAAAGAGTTTCATTTTTTTTTCCTTATTGGCATTAAGCAGAGAAATGCAGGATTCCATTAAAAGTGTAGTAATTTTATAACCAGAGGGAGTGAGATACAACTGAATTTGCTTGATTGTTGGGGTTGAGACCTAGGATTTGGAAGGATATTTTTGCAACATTTTAAAAGTGTCCTGCTGGCTGAGAAGTTAAGTTTTTTTCCCTGGTTTCACTGAAAGATTTTGTGTATTGGAATCAGACATAGCAGACTGCCTACATTGAAAGGCCTGCTTACATCACAGGTGTCACTAGTCAATCAATTGGCTTAATTCTTAAGATTTTCAGTGCAGGAAGAGTATAAAGCACAGCTGACTTATTTTGGGGCTGACTGCTTTCAGAGCACAAACCACCAGGCTGTTTTGGGGCTGGGGAGGTTTGCCTGTGTCTGACTTGGATGTCTGGATTTTTCTCTGTTTGATTAGCAGGGTATTTTCTCTGTCAAATTGTTGTGTAGGGCATCTTGCTGACAGGAAGGCACTCATCGAGCGCTGGGTCAGAGCTTCTAGCTGATTGTTTTGTGAGGGCACAGTTTAGGCCCAACCCTTCCCACCCTCACCCCACCCACCCCTGGAAATAGTTCCTTTATACCTGGGGTTCTGTCATCATTTCCTCAAGACTGCAAGGTGCATATCACTGTCATATCCTCTCTAGCACACTGCACTGACAATATAAGCATACACATTGTATAATATATATATTTTTGCATAACAAACCAATCACACACACACAAAAATAAAAAAGTAGATAAACATGTGGAGAGTAGTACAAAGTAATGGCTGTGGGGCAGCAGTCTTCCGGGAGTCTTTCTGGAGGCTGAGATGCTGCCCTATTTGCAGAAAACTCTCTGCCCTGAAGGAAGAAGTTGCCCGTCTTCAGGCCATGCTGGACAGTAGTAAGGGAACCTTCCCCCAGGCCACACTGGATGGTAGGAAGGGAACCTCCCCCATCCAGGGAGCACCAGAGCCACCACCACTACCTTAGAGGTTGAGAAGAAAGCACAGCAGTTGGACCACAGTGGGATCAGGAAGGGTGAGGATGGTGGAACAAAGGCACACCCAGTCAGTTGTTCCACTCCACAAACCATACACCATTCTGGGGGAGCATAGCTCCCCTATGGATGCACCCGCAGAGGAGACTAAGGAGATTGAGGACAGCTGTCACAAGGGAGGCCCACAGGAAGGAGACAGAAGACACCACAAGGAAAGGAAGCAGGTCCTGTTGGGGGACTCAATTATTAGGGGGATAGAACTGGGGGGAGCAGGGAAAACTGAAGTAAGGTGCCTGCCTGGTGCCATGGCTTGGAGGGACAGGAAGCGCATCCTCAGGATCACGAGAACAGCTGCACGTGAGTCTGAGCTGGACGTCATTGTCCACCTAGGGACAAATGACTTGGCTCATCATGAGATTAGAGCAGTGCAGAAGGACTTTGTAGAATTGGGAAGGGGCCTAAGACAAGTAGCACACACAGTATCCTTCTCAGAGGTGCTGCCTGTCAATGGCATGAGTGAGGCGAGGGTACTTTGCACCATGCAGTTTAATGAATGGTTGAAAAAATGGGGTGGAGCACAGGGATTTGGCTTCGTTGGAGACTGGGGTTCCAACTGGAAGGACACCAGCCTATACTGGCAGGATGGTCTGCATCTGTCCAGGAAGGGAACAAGTCTTTTGAGCAATCGGTTTAAATGCTTCATTGGCAAGCTTTTAAACTAGTCAAGGGGAAGGCACTGATAAGCAGCAGGAAAATCCCAGCCTCTCCCTACAAAACAGGGTACTAAATGAGAAAAAGACCAAGGTAGAAAGGTCAGTGGGGGATGCTGCAACAGAAGGTAAAGCCATCAAAAAATGGAGAGCAATGAGTACCAGTGCCTGTAGTCTGAGTAACAAGCTTCCTGAATTAGTGGCCTTGATGGAGGAGGAACATCTGGATATCGTGGCAGTCATAGAAACATGGTACACACAAAACCATGACTGGGACGTAAACATACCAGGATACACTATCTACAGGAGGACAGGGAGGGTAAAAGAGGAGGAGGAGTAGCTCTTTACATAAGGGAAGGAATCAAAGCAACAGAACAAAAGGGTAAACAGGGAGGAGAAGAAGCACTGTGGGTAAATTTGGAGACTGGCAATGGCACCACAATCCGCACAGGGGTTGTATACAGACCCCCTTCTCAGGGGGAGGAAATGGAGAAGGAAATGATAGAAAGTATACTTAGAATGGCAGAAAAAGGGAAGATATTGCTGATGAGTGATCTGAATATGCCAGATGTTAACTGGAGTGCAGTTGCAGCAGCCGCTTCTAAGAGTGGGGTTATTCTATATGCCATACAGGGGGCATGCCTTAGACAACTAGTATTGGAGCCCACTAGAAAGGGAGCAATCTTAGACCTGGTTCTCTCAAATGGAGATGAAGAGAGGATCACAGATGTAGAAGTGGGTAGCCATCTGGGAACTAGCGACCATCAAACAGTATGGTTCACAATAAACACAGCAATAGAGTCAAGCCATACAAAGACAAAGGTAATTGATTTTAGGAGGGCTGACTTTGCCAAAATGGGAGACTGCCTAAGGAATGCACTAGCAAATGGGCAGGAAGGAGGGGTGGAAGAACAATGGGGAATAATAAAAACTGCCATCATAGAGGTAACAAGCCTTTGTGTAAAGCAAATAAACAAAACGAAATGAGGTAAGAAACCACAATGGTTCTCAAAGGAAGTGGCAGTGAAGGTTCAAGAGAAAAAGAAAGCATTCGGGAAGTACAAGGAATCACAGAAGGAACAGGACAGAGACCTGTATCAGTTAAAGCAAAAGGAAGCTGGGAAGGCCGTCAGAACGGCAAAGGCCCAAACCGAGGAAAAGATAGCCAACTCAGTTAAGAAGGGGGATAAAACCTTTTATAGGTACATCAGGGAGTGAAGGAAGACCAAGGAGGATAGTGAGGCTTAATAAAGGGAGGAGGGTGGGCAGAGGTGTCTGTGAAAGGCAGAGATACTAAACAAATATTTTTGCTCAGTATTTACAAAGGAAGAGGGGAGTACCTAAAACAAACAGTAGAAACACTCTGGATACAGAAGTTGATACCAGTCCATTTACAGAAGAAAGGGTTCTGAAAGAACTCTTAAAACTGAAGGTGGACAAAGCAATGGGGCCTGATGGGATTCATCCCAGAATTCTAAAAGAACTAAGGGTAGAACTAGCAACACCACTGACTACCCTCTTTAACAAATCATGGGAGGATGGGGTGGTACCCGAGGACTGGAGGAGGACAGATGTGATTACCCTTCACAAAAGTGGGAGCAAGGCAGAAGCAGGAAACTACAGACCTGTTAGTTTAACCTCAGTGGTAGGGAAAATGATGGAATCACTTCTGAAGGAAAGAACTGTTGAGTATCTAGAGGCCAGAGGGGCGCAGGACCCAAGGCAGCATGGATTCACAGCGGGAAGGTCATGCCAGACAAATCTGATAGATTTCTTTGACTGGGTGACCAAAGTAGTTGATCAGGAAGGGGCTGTGGACATGGCCTACCTAGACTTTAGCTAGGCATTTGACACAGTCCCACACAAAAAATTAATATACAAGTTAACCAGCCTGGGAGTGGGTCCCAAGATGACAGCCTGGGTAAAGAATTGGCTGGAGAATAGGACACAGAAAGTAATAGTAAATGGAGTCCACTCTGAAGAAAGGGGGTTAGTAGTGGGGTACCGCAGGGTTCAGTATTAGGACCGGTCCTCTTCAATGTCTTTATAAGTGACATTGCAGAGGGACTGGAAGGAAAAGTATGTCTCTTTGCAGATGACACAAAGATCTGCAACAGAGTTGATGCACAAGGTGGGGTGGAAAGGATGAGAAGGGACTTGGCAAGGTTAGAGGAATGGTCAAATGTATGGCAGCTTAGATTCAATGCTAAGAAGAGCAAGGTAATGCACCTGGGAAACAAAAACCCAGGGGAAGAGTACACAATGGGGGGTGAGATACTAACAACAACAAAAATGGAAAGGGACCTGGGGGTAGTCATATCAGATGACCTAAAGGTGGGCAAGCAATGTGAGAGGGCAGCAAGGAGGGTGGGGGATACTGGGATGCATAGGGAGAGGCATCACCAGTAGAAAACAAGAAGTTATTATCCCTCTGTACAGACAGCTGGTCAGACCCCATCTGGAGTACTGCGTGCAGTTCTGGAGACCCAATCTCCGCAAAGACATAGACAGGATGGAAGCTGTCCAGAGGAGGGCAACTAAAATGGTGCAGGGTCTGCACAGGAAGGCATATGAAGAGAGACTTAAGGAGCTTAATATGTATAGCCTCGAGGAAAGGAAGGAGAGGGGGGACATGATAGAAACTTTCAAGTACCTCAAGGGAATCAACAAAGTCCAAGAGGGTAGCATCTTTCAAAAAAAGAGGTGTGCAAGAACAAGGGGGCACAATTTGAAGATAGAAGGAGGCAGCTCAGAGGTAATTTAAGGAAATATTTTTTCACAGAGAGGGTTGTGGATGTATAGAACGGCCTTCCAGAGGAGGTTTTGGAGTCAAAAACAGTGGTGGAATTCAAGCATGCATGGGACAGTCATAAGGCAATTCTAGCGGGTGGGGGTAGGAAGAAGTAGGCTGCTGGTTAACTAGGATCTGCAGCTTATCCATCAGGTAGGGAAATGGGCAGACTGGGTGGGCCAAGCGGTCCATATCTGCTGTCAAATTCTATGTTTCTATGTTTCTATGTTTTCTATATTTCTCTTTGTTCAGCAATACCCCATAGCACTCTTCTTCATGTGTAAACGATCAGTCATGGCGTCTTCCACATCCCTGCCCCAGCTGTTTCACAGTTTCCTTTTCCACCTTGACCCGTTTTCTTCCTCTTTTTTCCCCCTCTATTTTTCCAGGCCTTGCACCCCTCTCTCCCCACCCCCAGAGCAAGGGAATTTCCCCGGTATCCTGGCCAAATTCCCCCCATTCACTAAAAATACCTCCAACAGCTTAGTCTGGTCCAATGTCATTTGGCATCAATCTGTACCTCCCCCCATGAATAAGGCTAAAAATAGGAAGAATTGTCTAATCCTCCTTTCCCAGTCAACAAAAACTAAACAAAAAAATAAATAAATAAATATATTGTAGTGGTGCGGTGGCGCCACTGTAGTTAGAGTTGAGTAGGCACTTTAATGTTAAACCCCAAATTTTGCATGTTAATAACTTTGCAACCGTTCAATGGATTTGCGTGACATTTGGAAAGTGCTATTTTGTATGGTAGATCTCTTTATTTGCCAAGTTGCATTTTGCTTGGACTTACGGTCTTTGGGCAGCGAAGCATGAAAAACACGTTTTTTGCTACTTTTGATGCATTTTTTGCCCATTGCACTGTGACCACATCGTTTGATGTTTTGGTCTGACATTTGGAATGTATTAAGAGTTTGGGTCAAAGAATAATCCAGTATTGTCTTGGTTAAAAAATATTAATCTGTTCCAAAGTTATTTAATTTATTACTTTTTGGTTCTGAGCATGCTCAGTTCATTCCAAGATGTATATGTATGTTTTGCAAAAGGGGATTGGGCTCACAGTCAAGGATTTTGTCAGCTCACAAAAGGGGATTTAAAAAAATCCTCATCCATCAGGAAAAATTCCTCATCCACAAGCCGCCATCTTGTTTTCATTTTTCCCCCAAACAAAATGTTGTAGCTTCCTCCATGGGTAACTTCTTGTTGCAATAAGGCATGGGTTTTGTTCAGGGTGATGCCCTCTACAAACCTATACATTTGGTTTGCCTCGTTTTGGCCAGAAAATGGCCATTTCAAATTTTGAAATTCTTCATCCGCAACTCGCTTTTGATCCCTTTTCGCGAGCTGACAAATTCCCAGTCCACAAGCCAATCCCCTTTTGTGAGATAGCAAAATTCTTGACCGTCACTATGTGAGCAGATGGCCTTTCTCGCAGATGAGGATTGATTCACAGTTAAGGATTTTGTTGCCTCACAAAAGGAGATTGGCTCATAGACTGGGATTTTGTCAGCTCGTGAAAGGGAATTGGGTTTTGAATCCTCTTTTGTGAGCTGACAAAATTCCAGTCCACGAGCTAACAAAATCCCCATCTGTGAGCAATCCCCTTTCATGAGGTAGTAAAATCCTTGACCGTCACTTACTGTAGGGACCAGATGGCCAAAATCTGACGGTCAAGGATTTCTCACGGATGGCAACTTTGACAGCTCACGAACGGGAATTGATCTCACAGTTGGAGATTTTGCTACCTCACGAACTAGGAATTTTTAAACTTTTAAAAACTTTCCGACTGCATTGTAAATTATCGGTCTGGTGTTTTGACTTGGAATTTGCAGGATATAAAGGGGATGCCCTAAAGATGTGTATTATGCTATGTGTGTGTCAAAAAGTTAATTGGTTCCATAGATATGCCATCACAAAGTTGAGATTTTTCCCATAGGATAACATTGTGGTGCTCATGGAGACTTTCAGCGTCAGTATCTCGAAAATGAAGCGAGATACGGATTTTTTGCTACTCATCGCTTAGTCCACCCACATTTGGAAATCATAGATTACACCTGCAGTGGAATTTTTTTTCTAGGTTGTACGGTTACTGAGATATTGGCAAATTAGTGTTACAAGGGTCTATTGGGCTACTGCATAGCTCCTTAGCTATGTGTAAGTGGCAATGCAGGGCCCGGAGGGCCCACTTTCCCACAAATGCATATCATTATGCACAAATGGGCAGTTTGGTGGGAACATGGGGTCCAGAGGGCCTGGACTCCCACCAATGCATACCTGTTACCAGGTACATTACACTGTAAATAAATGGTTTTGTCTTTTGGCTTGAGATTTGCAGGGTATAAGGGGGTGTCCCAGAGATGTGAAATATGCTGTTTGTGTGTTAAAAATGGTAGTGGTTCCATAGATATGCCATTTTGAAGTTGAGATTTTTCCCATAGGATAACATTACGGTGCCCACAGTGCTTTTCAGTGCCTGTATCTCAGAAATGATGTGAGATACAGATTTCATTAACTTATCTTGTGTGGAGGTCCCATTGTCATGATTACAATGACACTTGAATTTGTTTCATAGCTGCTATGGTTGCTGAAATATTGGAAAATTAGTGTTGCAAGATTTCCTTGCCCTATAGGGCTGCTGTATGGCTCCGTAGTTATGTCGAAAGTGGGAGTGCAGAGCCTGGAGGTCCCATGCTCCCACAGACACATATCATTATGCACAAACCAGCAGCTTGGGCCCCACGCTACCACCAACACATACCATTTACTACTTATATTACACTTTTTCAAAATGTAAGGAAATCCATTGCAAAAAACTTTGTTAATGCATCATTTAGGGTTAAAGTGACAAAAGTGGGAAAATGAGATGTTAGGGTTGAGCCTGTAACCCCCACACCCCCCATCCTCCACAGATCGACAGATGCCAGGGTGTGCCATGGGGTCATGAGGCCGAACACTCACCCCATTATCCTTTACTGTAGCATGTCAACCTGTTTACATATGGAATGGGGTGAGAGTTGGGCCTCATGACCCCATGGCACACCTCAGCATCTGTCGGTCTGTGGAGAATGAGGGGGGGGTGGGGTGGTGGGGGGCTTAGGAGCTTAACCCTAACATCTCATTTCCCCACTTGTGTCACTTTAATCCTAACTGATGCATTAATTAAGGTTTTTGCAATAAATATATATATATATATAAATATATGGGATATATGATGGGCTGGAATTTGATATGGAAAATATTTTCATGCCTGCAGAGTGACCTCTGGATACTCATGAGTGGCGGTGCATAGTAGCGCCACAAATGATAGCATCATGAGGTCACTCTACAGGCATGGAAATATTTTCCATATCACATTCCTGCACTTCATGTGTACGATTTATACAATAGGGGTGGGAGCGTTTCATATATCTTACATGTTGTTTATGAGTGCTTTCTTTTGTTTTGGTTTGTGCTGTGAATGTGCATGAGTGGGTATGAATGGGCTGTGGTTGATGTCTGTGATTGGTGGGTTTGCCTATGTGTGAATGGTGAGTGGTTGGTGGTTGTATTCCTCTGGTGCATGATTGGCTGTTGTTTGTGAGAAGGCGGGACTTTCTATGGAGTGCCAAAACAGACAGTGTGCTTTTATTCCTTTTTTGTTATATTTTTACATGTGTTTGGGATGCTTTGGCTTCTTTGTTTGTGTTTTGCAGGGCTTAATTTTCTGCATAGGGAACAGTAAGTTTATTTTTACAACGTCCACTTTGGTTTCTGTCACTGTTGCTGCCTACAGGACAGTTTCGCTTGTGGAACAAACTTTCACTTTTACATTCGCTTTTTGTGCCAGTGAGTATGCTTAATACAGCTTGATGCAAGCACTTTACATGTTTAACAAAGTATTTTTTAGATTAACATTTGGAAAGACAAACAAAGAAAGGTTTTCTGTTTAGTGACATAATTTTCCCAAGGACTTCAGAAGTTCGCAGTTAATCCGAGTCATCGTCCAATGACCACTGTCATTTTCAAAATGCATACAAATTTCAATTATTTTTTCTTGCAGGATGACAGGTTTCACATGCTTTTTCAAACTTAATTTGTTTATCCTCAGTGGTTGCTTGGATGGTGGTTTATTGCTTGAGCTTTGCAGGATGCTGCATGACACTACCGGGCAGAGTGGAAATGAAAGAAGCTGATGTCAGCACAGTGTGTATAAATGGCATTTATTATCACCGTACTGACATTGGCTGTATTTATTTCACTGAGGTGAGAATAACAGATTTTATCACATTGAGAAAGCCCCAATTTATTGTATATTTTATTTTATTTATTTATTCTAGGATTACAAGTACCTTTGAGCCAAGGCTCTTTTACAAAGGTTCCACGTCAGAAATAACAAACAACAAGGAAGCAACAGTGAAATAACAGTAAACAATTCATGTATAACAGTGCTATTGAAAGGGGTCAATTATAAGAAGAGTAAGGTGTAGAGGAGGAGGAGAAGTGTAGGTATTTAACGGAGGCAGCTATATTAAGATGGTGAACACAGCTAGGACACATATGCCCACAAGGAATGGGTAGAGTCAGGTGCCCGGGGGTGGCAGAGAAACAGGGATGAGAGGAGAGGGGGAGGATGAAGATGCAGCCGGAGGCATTTGTTGAAAAATAAATGGGAAGGAGTGATAGAAGAGATAAAGGGGGCAGAGTGGGGGGTAAGTGCTGTAATGGGGCAAGGAGAGACTAATGAGGTGGTATAAAGACCTCAGATTTGAAGTGGCGCCTCAGGAGCTGGGGGAAGGGGGTCTGGAGGGCCTGGGGTTAAGCAGTAAATAAGTTAGGATTAAAGCTGTGTAGGTCATCATCTAGGAGAGGCAGTCACAGGAGCTAGAGGCAATGAGATGGGCCCGGAGCCTGGTTTTGAACAGACCTAGTGTTGAGGCAGAGGAGATGGTGTGGCTGAGACCATTCATCGATAGAAGAGCCCTATAGGTGAAGAAGCATTGACCCTGTGTAGTTCAACAGAGAGAAACTTGTAGAATCTGGGTTGCTGAGCTCCTGGTGTTCTGTTGGTTGGTGTTTTGATGTAACAAGTCAGTAACACTGGGGGGGGGGGGGAGGCCAAAGTTGATTTTTCCTGCCATAGCACATGTGAGATACTTTATACAGTTTGAGAGCTGGAGCCATCCAGATTGTTCATAAAGGGCACAGGTGTGGGTGAGGTGGTGGGCACCAATTGTGAGTCGGCATGCTTTGTTAAGAGCAGTTGTTATATGTCGGAGAGTGGACATTGTGGCAGAGCCATAGATTATGAGGCCATAATCAATAATTGACACCACAGAGCTCTGGACAGCAATCTTCAGGGCCTCTGGAGTGAGGTGCTGCCTGTGCTTGTAGAGTAATCCAAGGAGTGTGCTGGCAGCTTTAGCCATGTCAATGTGAGCCATATAGGAGAGATTGGGGTCAAGCAGAATCCCTAGGTATTTGAAAGAGTAAACTTGTTCGAGGACAGTCCCCTGCTTGACGGAGATGGCAAGGGGGCATTGCTTGTAACAGTTATGTGAACTGCAGAATAGCAATGACTTGGTTCTCTTGTAATTGAGGACTAGTTTATGATTGGAGAACCATGTTTCAACGGCATTGAATCTGAGTTGGAGGCTGTGTTGTAGTGGTGAAAGGTCCTTGTGCATAGAAAAGACAACAGCATCATCGGCATACAGGATGATTTGTTCTGAGCAAGATTGTGGTAGGGAGTTTAAAAAAAGAGGCTGAAAAGGAGATGGCCCAGTATGGACCCCTGAGGTACACCAGAGTGGACAGGCAAGGTGTTTGAGATAGCATTGGCAATGTTTACTCTTTGAGAGCGGTTGTCAAGGTAGCTTCTGAACCAGCGGGCTGAGTCCAGTGCGAGGCCAGCAAGGAGTAGTTGGTCATACAGCAGCTGATGATGGACCGTGTCAAATGCCTTCGAGAGGTCGATGAAGACAGCCCCTGTAAGAAGTCCTTTATCAAGGGAACTATGCACTGCACCAGTAAATTCAAGCAGGGCAGTGGTGGTACTATGCTCTTTTCTAAAACCGTGCTGTTGTGTGCACAGAATATTATATTTGTATACATATACAGTACATACATATACATATATATATATATATACACACACACACACACACACCTATACTCACAAGTGACAAAAACAGTAGTGAGTTATAGAAATTCCACCACCTTCAAGCAGGCTGTTGTATGTTCCATTTGTACACCTTAAATATCCAAACAAGAAATAAATGGAAATGAGATATCCAAGTCAAAAATAAATGCCTATTTTTCTCTTGGGCACCCAACAGTAAAAATAACATGGTTTTTTTGAATGACTTTATAGTTACATAAGTTGCATAAGTATACGATAGAGAGAGAGATAGATAGATAGATAGATAGATAGATAGATAGATAGATAGATAGATAGATAGATAGATAGATAGATAGAAAGATAGATAGATAGATAGATAGATAGATAGATAGATAGATAGATAGATAGATAGATAGATAGATAGATAGATAGATAGATAGATAGATAGATTGCAAGAAAAAAAACTATATTAGTGCATCTGTTATGGAAAAAGCACACAAATGATTATGTTATGTGTGGATGGTATTACCCTAACTTCTGCACCCTCTATCCAAGCATTGCTGTATCAGTATTTTGCTTTGACAAGGAAGTGTCAAAGTTAGGATAATGCTAATACTGCATCATGTAATCATTCAAACCCAAAGGAACAAATATAAAAATTCACCAAGGCTTTAGGGAATTTTGCCAATAACTTTTATCTCCCAGCTGTTTGTACTTCAACCCTAATAGATGCATTAACATAAGTTGTTGTAATTTATTTCCTTCCTTTATTTCCTTAAAAAGGATATAACAATGACATTGCTTTCTCTGAGCAGAACCCTGAGTGCAACAACAGGTCCATCAGTCATGGCACCAGAACTGCAGGTTGTCTTATGCAGGACCCTGTGGGCCCTATGTGAAGCAACAAAACTGGCAGGCATGGTGCAAAATATATTGCTTGCTTTGTATGGAGCTACAGACCCAATGTACAGGGACATTGACCTGTATCTAAAAGCATACAGGGCCCTGCAGGCTGTGCATTTAGCAACAGACCCATTGAGTGTAAGAGCAGACCTGTAGCTTGCTTTGTGCATGGCCCAGTAAGCCCTAGGTAAAGCAACCAACCCATCAGGCATGACATTTTATATATGAGTTGCTTCATGCAGAAGCTGCAGACTCACAGAAAACTGTGCCAGATATATAGGATGCTTTGCACAAAAAAAAAAAAACATACTTCAGCACTACCCACCAAAGTATAAACAACCAATATACTACAAAGTGATTAAATGCTTTTTTTAATAAGGCAAATAAAATAGTTGAAATAAAACATACCAACAGTGCTGAGACACCAGTCTGGAACAACTTAGTGGAACCCACAAACCTCCTACCGGTTTCGCATTTCAGTGTCATCAGCATTCCCTGCACTGTTTGGTATGTTTTATTTGAACTGTTTTATTTGCCCTATTAAAAAAGCATTGAATCACTTTGTAGTGCACTGCTCATTGTACTTGGATTTGTAGTGCTGGAGTGCATTTTTTTTTCTTTGCATGGTTTTGTCTCCTGTGCACACTCAGCTGGCGGAGTGGCTTTGTTTCTTATTTGCTTTGGACAAAGCCATACAAACCCTACACAAAGCAAAATGCTCACTGAGCAGGTCTGAAAGTTACAATAGTCTAGCACTTCAGTCAAAATAAAGGGACTACAAGATTGCAAACTTCTACCAAAAATATTCCTTTATTTGTAGCTCAATAACAATATAAAACAGATACTGTGAGCCCACTGTAGCCCTAGCATTTCATGCTTCCTGATACCTATCACTTTGTCAAGGTATCTGGACCCACCTAGTGGACAGTATTTACAGTATGCCTTATAATTAAAGCCAAGACATTGTCAAAATATGACAATACCAAAAGGGCAACACACAAAAACATTAGAAAGGTTAAAAACACTTTATATTATGGGCATGAATCTTTCAGGGCTTTGTATCTCGAACAAGTATAACATATTACATTTAAGAGCATATATTGCTCAAAATCTACTACATAATAATTCATTAAATAACGTGCAAACATTATATATGAAAAATATATATAGTATATCCATAAAATATTTTGATTCACTGCACTAAAAAATGTTCAGTATTCAAAACTACAAAATGTACACATTACCATACCAAAAATATCCAAGAGTATAATTATTGTTAAAGAAAACAATTATAGCTATCCAATTCCTCCTTTTTTTATTTTTTTATTTTTTTTCCAATTTGCTTCATTTTCTGCTTATTTGTATCTTACATCAAACCTTCTAACTGTAAAAAATGAAACATATAGCTGGTAATTACAGCCTCATCACAATTAATGTGCTAAATGTATTTGGATGTACTTGATTATAGAGACCTGTCCAAGTAAGTGCCCCAGCCTATATATCCAAAAGGCTTCACATTTGGCCAACAATATCTCAACATCATTTCCTCTCTCTCCCGTAGTCACCCTTTCTGAACCCGCAAACATTGATTTGTGTTCCTGACCACCCCATATCTTTCTCATGGGTAGCCAGTGCATATTTTCAGTTTCCTTGAGATAATGCATGTACATGCTCACCTATGAACATACAAAAATGCCAGCAGAAGAAATCCCAAAGGTCTATCAAGTCAGCTCTAGTCTACCCTTTCTTTAGTTTTTTTTAACCCATATAAAATTCCCCATATTCATACATGCCCAAATATATGTTTGTGGTGTTGCACTTGTGTAACATTTTTATGCTTAATCTTTATCCATTTTTTTAGTCAAAAAGGTACTTATATTTTGAATTACATTGTACTACTGCATTTCAAACATATTTTACATCCTAATGGCTGTGGTGGTAAACCAAGTAATTCTTCTTTCTCCTGGTTGAGCACTACGCACCAGTGTCACAGCGTACAAATTATTTGCCATTCTATAGTCTACTTTTGGTGGCTCCCATTGTTCATGTTCTGGTCTGCAAGCACCATGGTCTGATTGAGCAGCCTTTTGCTTGTGTTACTGCAAGTCTGAAAGTTGCAACTTGTGTGGTCATTAAGTGGGGTGGAAAGTAGACCATACCTAACAGTTGGGCTTAAATGTTAAACAATGTTAAAGTTATGGGTGATAGAAAAAAGTAGGGAAAAAAACCTAAGTCCTGGCACATGCACTGTTTATTTTATTTACTTATTTTTATTTATTTAGATCTCAGATTAAACGCCTTTGAGCTATCAGCTCTTTTACATAGGTTTCACATCAGTATGACAAATAAGATACTGTGAAGAACAAATTACAATACCACAAGAGAAACAACATAGGGTGGCATTGTACAATGTATGCCAGAAATTTAGGTTAATACAAGAATTGCAGATTGTTGGGACACAAAACAATAACCATAAGATCAGCACATGAGGCCTTGTCCAGGAAGGATTCAGGTGGGAGAAGGGAGTGAAAGTTAGGGTAGGAGGTGAGGAAGTGAGGAAAAGGGGGGGTAGGGGCAAGGTGTACAGGTGGGGCATGGGGAGTAGAGTTTGAGACAGGAAATATACAGGTCAGTGGCAGTAAGGGCAAGCTCGAAAAGCAGATACTAAGTGCTAATTGGGGCATATGAGAAGGAGTTAGCACATTTTAATGGAAGCAGTCACAGCAGGCATTAGCTACTGGGTGCTGACAGTGCTTTAGTTTGAACAAGCCCAGTGTGGTTTGAGTGGAGACTTCATAATGTTCACATGCACTGTTTATATTTTTGGACTTAGTTTTCTTTTGGAGGAGTTCTGTCACCCAGAACATTCTATTTGTTAACTTTTTTCAAATGTGTGGGTCGTTGTGCTTACCATCTCCACAACCATGTAATTTGGGGGGCTGAACATAGCGCAGAAACACATCTTCTGGCACACCAAATTTAAAAAGCAAAACGGCTGTGCTCAGGCCAGCGCACAAAAGATAACCGCTACTTTGGTTAACTGATTCCAAGTAAAAAGATTAATTATTTAAAAATTAAGAAGCAGCATTCACCCTAAGATACTAATGTTTTGAGCATATCACATGCTCTTTTTCAAGGCATGTTGGGAGGCTACACACCCTCATTTTTGTATGTTAATTTTTAAAGGTATATTCCCCTCAACATATCCATACCTAACAAAAAGATATCAACATCTAATATGCATATGTAATATATGGATAAGCCTCACTAATACAATCCTAAGCCATTAAAAAATGTTCTGATAATACACCGCTGCTGTTTCAATAATACCATCCTGAGACAACTGATAATACTATTGTTTTTGCTGATAATACTACAATTCAAGGTTCATTTCAGCTCTGAACGATAGTATTATCACAGGAAGAGAGTGTTTTTCTTTGAGCTATCTGATCACACTTGATCTAGTTACTATGGTGCCAAGTGAGGTCGCTCGGAACACAACCTGTCAATCAAAAATGAGTTTTATTATTGGCCACTTTATGTCTCTGGTTGGGAAGAACATTTTCAAAAACATGGCGGTTTTGTCTCACTTAGTGAAAGAAACTTGTAGCCTTGCACTTGTTTTTTTTATTTTTGTTTTTTATTATTTGTCTGGCACATTAAAGAATTATCTGGTTGATCCTGCATACACTGAACATCTCTCTGAACCAACCAGATCAGACTCACTTCAAGCTAATGAATGGATGCACTGTGACCCTGATAGAGACTGGTTAAAGCTCGGGTTAGAGTAAGTGAGTGTTCCGTGCAATGGTCGGGCACTCATTTTCCTCTGATAGCGGCAGAACAATTCTGAGTCACCTTATTTATTTTTATTTTTTCCAGATCCATATATTGCAAAAAATAACATTTAGGGGACTGGGTATTACTTGGGTGTAATACCATCTCAAGATTCTGGGGCATGGGAACCTCTCGAGCTTTGCTCTCGAGGTTCACCTGTCCCCAGAACCTCGAGATGGTATTACACCCGAGTAATACCCAGTCCCCTATCTATTATTCTATTTATAGAAACAACCTAATAGTGGTATATAGTTTCCCAAATTAAAGCATCCACACAGTAAAATCACAATGCATAAAAAAGGATGAAAAACAGGAAGAGCAGAGAAGAAAAAATATCCAGGGAAAGAATGGGCAAGGGAAAAGAAGAAAAGGGGAGGGGGATCAAGGTGAGAAGAAACTACAAAGAAATCAGCCTACTATTTCTGGGGCACTAGGTATGTACATAGGGAATAGAGTATACATGCATGACATAAATCAGTTTTTAACATCACTTGCATAAAAACTGCAGCTAACCTCCCGTCCCAAATCCATCCCTAGTTATGAATATAAAGCTCAAAAACACAAACATAATAAATACTGTACAATAAACTCCACCATGATGACTAATACCATGTCATAAAAATTATAAAAATGGAGTCAGATGGAAATGTTCATTGAGACCACATTCTTCAGTTGCATTCAAAACAAATTGCCAATGCCATTCTCTTTTTAGCAGCACCTTGTCCCAATCTCCCCTCATCTGAGTACAGAGACATTTTCCAGGCCCTGGAACATAAAGTGCTGCTCAGGTCCTTTTAACTTCACGTGGGTTGCTAAAACAGTTGTCAGTTTCATTTTTTCTATAGTTCTGTTATGTTTCACCATGCATATTTTTAAACTTCCTAATAGTTTTTGCCACATAAAAGATGTGGATTTGGTGATTGTAACAAAACCAAATGAAAGTGAATGAGTGTTACTCTTAGTAACTAATGATAGTATCATACCATTTAAACTGGATTCTTGTGCTCAAGTGAAATATATGTCTGAGAGAGACTACATGGATTTAGAGTACAGACCTCATCTGCATGGCACTGGGAATAAAGTGACAGGATACTTGGGGGGTAACATTCCAGTGAAAGGAAAGTGTATTGCAAGAGTGAAGCATAAAAATGTATCTTACAGGTCCACATTTTTAGTACCACCGAAAGCAGTGCAACCAATTTTAGGACTGAGAGCATGTGAAAAGCTGAATCTAGTGAAGAGAGTACTCGCCATTAAGACGCAGGATACTAAAGAGTATTATGCATTGGCAGTTGTGTCAAAACATGTCTGAAGGTTTGAGATGCCTGCCTGGAGAGCATATATTAAGAACAGATAATGAAGTACAGCCTGTAATTCACCCATGCAGAAACGTACCATTTGCACAGCATAATATGTTGAAAGGAGAGTTAGACTGCATGGAAGCACAGGAAGTATAAAAAGAATAGATGAATCAACTGAACGGGCCAGTACGTTGGTGACTCTACACAAAACAAATGGTAAACTATGTACCTGTTTAGATCTCAGATACCTTATTCAAGCTGTAAAAAGGAGCATTTTTAAACTATTGACAAGGGAAGAAATAATGTCACAATTTGCCTGTGCCAAATGTTTTAGCAAACTGGGTGCATCAGCAGAATTTTGGCAACTGAAATTAGATGACAAAACTTCAATGTTGTGCACATTTAACTCTTATTTTGGAAGAAGCAGATTTTTAAGACTTCCATTTAGAATAGCCTCAGTTCCAGAGGAGGACAAACACCTGGAAAGTGTGGACACTTCCATGGAGGATATTATTGTGTGGGGTGCATCTAAGAAAGAACATGATTGTAGGCTGATAAAAGCACTTGAAGTTACCAGAAATGACCTATTTTGGTGATATAATAAGTTATTAATAATAACCAGTGAAGGAATAAGGGCTGATGCAAAAAAAATCAAGGGGGTACTAAATATGCCACATGACATCCCCAGTCACAAAAAGATGTTCAAAGATTCATGGGGATGGTGAATTATGTGTGTAAATTTATACCAGACCTTTCTGAGAAATCAGCAAAGCTTACTGTAGATTCCTATTAGACAAAAGAAATCACGGGACATGGAATCATGAATAAGAAAAAGCATGACAACATTTAAAGATACAGCTTTAAAAATTACCAGTACTCAGGTTTTATGATCCAAGGAAAGCAGTGAAAATTTCAACAGTAGCTTCACAACACGGGCTTGGAATCATACTATTGCAACCATATGAGTATACACTGTAAACTGCAACCCATTGCTGACACATCAAGAGGTATGACAGATGCAGAAATAAGGTATGCTCAAATTGAAAAAAAAGCTTTTGGGCATAACTTTTGCATGTGCATTTTTCACCAGTTCATATATGGTCAGTGTGTCACAGTAGAAATTGATCACAATCCTCTAATACCATTGTTTTGCAAACCTTTGAGTGAATGTCTTTTACAAATTTAGCAGATGGTGCTAAACCTGCAGAGGTATGATTGACATGCATCATCGACCCCTGGTAAATTGTTCTATACAGAAGATGCATTTTCAGGAGCAGTTAATCCAAAAGATCATTTGGAATCTCTGTCTAAAAGGGACATACAGGCATATGTGAGAGAGTAGGATGATCTTGATTTGTTTTTAAAGTCATTTGAGAGGGTACATATGCAGTTTGAACTGAACAGGGCTTCATTGATGACCCATCTTGCACCCTTTCTTGCTGATCATGCTTTTGCACGCATTTGCTAGATGGGATGATAAGGGCTGTATGGAACATGATAAAATCAAGGGGGTGTTACTGAAATATTTCAAGATAACTCCTGAGGCTTATAGGCAAACATTAATGGAATTAAGAAAGGACCCATGAAACAGCTATGTAGAATTGCATGTTCAACTGTGGACCTATCTAGACCACTGGGTGGATGTATGGAGCAAATAAAAGACTGTTTGTAAGGGAACAATTTCTTAAAATTGTACCTGAGGATCTGCAAGTGTGATTGCTGGACCAGGCATGCAGCTCCAGAAAAGGAGGCAGCAGAAAATATTGATTTGTATGTGGCCAGCAGACCACACACGTTGTGTAGAAACAATGGCGGGGGGCAGCAGATGGGACTCAGGGAGGGCAGCCAAAGTAAGCCAAACTGCGTCTAAGCCAACAACCCACTGCCCTAAGGGGAACAAGGAGTCAGGAGCAAAGAAATGCTAATTTTGCCAGAAAGTGGGACACCTGTTATATGACTGCCTTAAAATATGAACCTAGAGCAAAAGCTTGGGAGAGGGGGTGATCAAGACAGTGTACAGCAGACAGTAGCATATTCACAAACTGCAGCACCTCCTAATTCCACCATACATATCCACCCTGTCTTACTTAATGGGACTGTAACACATGGATTGAGGGACACTGGCGCCTCCATCTCTATGGTGAGGCAGGACCTGATCCAAGTGGAGTAGATTCTGCCTGGAAGTTTTCCAAGATCCAGGGAACCATGGGTCCAGTAGTCCAAGTATCAATGATCTGGGTCTTCCTGAGATGGGAAATTGGCTATGTGGTACAGGAGGCAGGAGCTGTACCTGATCCCCCTATGAAAGTGGTAATGGGGAATGATTTTGACCACAGGAAAATCCTGGTGTGTTACGACCTGCAGTCAAGCAAAAGACCAAGCTCCTGAGGGTGAGGAGGGGCCAACACAGCCTGCACCAACCCCTGCCTCAGCAGCTGAGAAAGCAGTTACTGTGGTTGAAGGGCTAGCTAGGAGTAGCAGCCCTGAGCCCCAGCTGCAGACCAAGAAGATCTCAGCTGTGGGCAGATTTCCTTCAGAAGGGGACTTGGGGAAGGTAAGACGGGAGAAGCTGTACAAAGCTCAGTTGGCTGATCCATCCCTACAGAAACTGAGATAGCAGATAATGCTGATGACTCCCAGAGAATAGAACATTAGTTTACTGGGAGAATGGACTGCTG
Organism: Neoceratodus forsteri; assembly: GCA_016271365.2. Classification (NCBI taxonomy): domain Eukaryota; kingdom Metazoa; phylum Chordata; order Ceratodontiformes; family Ceratodontidae; genus Neoceratodus; species Neoceratodus forsteri. The sequence goes on from CM057455.1 coordinate 475,259,767, forward strand.
TACAGGGTGTATACATCACATATGGGGCTAGAGAGATAGGTACTCCAGCAGCTGGTAGTCCCTCTGGCTTACTGTAAGCAGCTTTTAGTCCTGGCCCATGACATTTCTTTTTCAGGTCACCTGGATATTAGCTGCACAAAAAGGCATTTTGCCAACAATTTCTTTTGGCCTAGTACATAGATACATAGACAGTGTCGGCAGATAAGGGCCTATGGCCCACCCAGTCTGCCCATTTGAGCTTGTAAGTTCAGTTTGTTTTCCTAGAAGTCTGTTTCCTCTCCCTGACCTCTAGAATTCCTTTATGTCTATCCCATGCATTCTTAAATCCCGTGATTGTTTCAGCCCCCACCACTTCCTCTGGCAGGGTGTTCCACTTGTCCACCACCCGTTCTGTGAAGAAATTCTTTCTCATGTTTCCTCTGAATCGTCCTCCTCCAACTTCATCCCATGCCCTCTAGTCCTGGAACATCTTTTCACTTAAAATAGTGTTTTCCTGCACCCTGTTCCTCCCTGCAAGATACTTGTATGTCTCTATCATATCCCCTCTCTCCCTCCTCTCCTCCAGGGAGTACATGTTTAGTTCTTTCAACCTGTCTGCATAGGACTTGTTATGCAATCCATGCACCATCTTTGTTGCCCTCCTCTGAACCTTCTCTACCCTGTCTATGTCCTTACGTAGGTATGGTCTCCAGAACTGTACACTGTACTCCAGGTGGGGCCTCACTAGTGTCTTGTATAGCGGAATTATGACCTCCCTTTTCCTGCTGGTGATGCCCCTACCTATACATCCCAGCATCCTATTTGCTTTACCTGATGCCTTGTCACACTGTTTCCCTACCTTGAGGTCATCAGAGATGACAACCCCAAGATCCCTTTCCTGCTTGGTGCATGCTATATCCTCACCCCCCAACTGATATATTGTGCCAGGGTTTTTGTGCCCCATATGCATTATCTTGCACTTCTTTGCATTGAATTTCAACTGCCAAACCCCTGACCATTCTTCAAGTTTCTGCAGGTCCCTTCTCATTCTGTCTACACCCTCTGGTGTGTCTACTCTGTTACAGAGCTTTGTGTCATCAGCGAACAGTGAAATTCTGCCTTCTAGATCCTGCGCAATGTCACTGATGAAGATGTTGAATAGGACCGGTCCCAGCACTGATCCCTGTGGTACCCCACTGGTCACTCTTCCCTCTGTGGAGTGACAGCCATTTACCACCTCCCTCTGTGTCCTGCCACCCAGCCAGTTACCTACCCACCACACTACTGTCCTGCCCACACCCAGGAAGATACACAGATGTGGCAAATTACTGTTGGACTTGTCCACAGTGCCAGAGGGTGGGAAAGGTGGGGGACAAGACTAAGGCAGCTTTAATACCCCTGCCTATTATTGACAAAACCTTTAAGAGGGTAGCCATGGACATATTGGTACTCCTGAGTACCCCAAATTGCAAGGGCAAAGGGTACATACTGGTTGTCATAGACTATGAAAGCAGGTACCCTGAGGCAGTTGCTATGCCCTCCCTGAAGCAGAGTAAGAGACTGATAAACTAGGAATCTTTGGCTGAGTGGGATTTCCCCAGGAGATTTTGTCAGACCAGAAGATGAATTTCATGTCATCACCCATGATGACTCTGTGGGAGAAGTGTGGGGTGAAACAACTTCATGCCTCACCCTATTACCCCAAGACTAATGGCCCAGTTTAATGGTTCAACAGGTCCTTGAAAACTATGCTGAGGACATTTGATGACCAGCCCAAAAGGGAGTAGAACAAGTATCTGCCCCATCTCCTGTTTGCTTACAGGGTAGTCCCCGAGGAGTCCATAGGGTTCTCACCCATCAAACTCATGTTTGGTCACAGGGTCAGGGGACCCCTGGATTTATTTAGGGATGAATGGAAGAGTGACCTTGCCTCCTAAGGGTAATCTGTTGTGGAGTACATCCTGAACTTCAGGACCTTGCTTAAGGAGCTCATGGGGTTTGACCTGGAGAATTTAACCATTGCACAACAGTGGCAGAAAGCCTGGTATGACCACAGGGCCAGAGCCCAGGAATACAAAGATGGACAGTGAGTGATGGTACTCATCCCAGTCCAACAAAATAAATTGTAGGCTGCATGGGGGGGCCAATTCTTCATAGCAGGTTGGTAAGTGAGGTCAATTATGTGGTAGAACTACCTGACAGAAGCGGCAGGCAGAGGGTATGTCATGTTGACATAATGAAGCACTACTAGGATAGGGAAGAAATTCTCCTTACTGTGTGCAGCACCACAGAAGAAGAAAATGAGGCTTACCTACTGGTGGAAGTCCTTGGTGAGGTGCCGGAGGGATCCTCAAAGGATGATCTCACCCTCTCAGAGCAGCTGACTCCAGCTCAAGCAGAGGAGATGAGAGAGGCTGTGAGCATTTATGGAAAGATTCACAGGAGAACTGGGGCACACCATGATGGCTAAATACCACGTGAGCATTGGGACCCAAGTGCTGCTGAGGCAGTTCCCCAACAGAGCACCAGACAGGGTTAAGCAGGACCTGACCCAGCTCAATAGGACTAATGGGCAAAATACAAAATTTCTGAGCTGGAGTTTGGTATTGCAGTCTTATAACATGACTATCCAGCACCACAATAGTCTGAGAAATGCCAGTGCAGCTGGGTTGTCTGGGCAGGTCTGAATACGTGGCACAATACTTTAGGCACTTCCCAGTCCCTACACAAATGGCAGTGTCTCTTGGGAGTCACCCAAAAGAGACACACCTTCATTTTCCTGGGAGGTGTGACAGGAATGTGACCATGTTGATGTAATCTCCTTTTTCGTTACTGTAATTATTTTTGTTTCACTTATTTTCATATAAATCTTTCTGTTTGGAATGGCAAAGGGTAAACAAAATGGAGGGCAAGTCACATGTCCCAGCAGCTATCCTGGGAAAATCTGACAAGGGAAAACAGCTTGCCAGATGAAGGGGTGCTATTATTACTATGGAGGCATCCAAGCAGGTAGGACATAAACAGAGTAGTGAGGACTCTGACTTGCAGTTTTTGCATTCATGCAGCTAACGTGGATCCTTGAGGTCTGAAGTCAGGTGAAACTACATGCATCAGTGGCTGAGGAGTAGTCACTGATAGCAGGACCACTACGCTTGTTTTATATTTTGAAAAGGTATGCCATCTATGTCATGCTAGTGTTGTGCGGTCTTACCAGACTATCTTATTGTGAATCCTGGCTGGGTCTGTCTCTTCTCTGTTTTCTCCTTTTGTTCCTCAGCCTTTTGGTTTCCATACCAATTGCTCTAATGATGGCGCGTGAGCGAGATTGAGGACTTTGGGAGATGCCGTTCAGACCGGTGTTGTAGAGAGTGAACCCGACTCTGTATGTCCTGTGGTGCCGTGAATGTCTGAATTCTAATTCTGCTTGGAGAAGAAGTGGATAAACTATTTGTTTGTCTGGTATTCAAAGGACATATCTATTTTAGGTTGCTGTTTTGTCTATGACTATGTTGGGCTCAACTTCATGTGTTTTATTCTCTTTTAAAATGTTTTATTGCTTTTTTACTGTTTTTACTGCTTTTATTGCTTTGTAACTTTATATATATTTCTTAAAATTAAATAGTGTTATTGTAGCTTTTGAAATTTCATGGGGATTTCCCAACCCACGTGATCCCCGTAACTGATTGAATCCTTCTCGAGTCCTTCTGAGTATTAAAAAGCGCATGCGTGGCATTCTCCTTTAGGTTCAAGGAGACGCACGTTGAAGTTTCAGAAACTCTATGAAAAGAATTTGCTAAGAACTAGCCTTTTATAATTCTGTGTATTCTGAACTGCCAGCGGCCTATCTGCAAACTATGTTACTGGCTAGTGAAGGGTGATAGTACCTGTTAAAACAGATGGGCTAGACATTTTTGCCCCTTGCAGTTAGGCTGCCACATGCTGACGAGGTAGCAAGATTGAAAGAGAACTCATTGTGGATAGCTGATAACTGTTAGACTTCTATTATTTACAATCAACTTTACTCATCCAACCTTCATGAGTAAGTACTTCATATTAATGATAATTAAAAAAAAAATGTTTTTTGTGAACTGCATTACCCTAAAATTTATTTAATAATTCGACAGAATTTAATTTCTGTAGTCAATTTATTGACTTACTTGGCATTTCTGTTATTTTGGTTTAGATTGATTTAGATTTGAGATTTTACCCCCAAATCTATAGGCTTGATCCATTGCCCTCTCCTTTTTTTGTAATTACCAATTTAAAAATGCCTTTATGGTCTTAAATAATTTTTCTTTTTTTTTTAGTGTTTGGGTGTGTTAATTTTTACAAACTAGTCCACGACCTTCTTACCCGGAACACTCAACAGTTCTGCTGTCTTTTAATACAGAGTGCCGTGGATTACTGTCTGATTTTTATATTGTTGTTTTTCCCTACTTACAACATCCCTCCCACATCGCTTTATTTTGACTGTTTGGAACATCAGACTTCTAACACTGAATAGCTCTTTTGTCCTTTAACATCAAGTGCTGTGAAACGTTACTGTTTACCATCTCGTTTTTGGACTGTAATACCTCCAGTACCTGCTCTTTGTCTATTCCTTATAAAGAATTAAAAGAGGTTTGATAAAGGAACATAACAAACTTAAGATCTAGGAAAGAAAACACAACTTGGTCTTTTAGGATGCCAACATCTTTTGGGGTTTATATATATGCCAGATTTCCACTTTTGAGGAGCCTCAGACCTTGGACTTTCCTGCTGGGCATGGTCAAGAATCCCTTCCTTTTTCTGTGTTGGACTTAATTTGTGGTTGGATATTCTAATACCTGTATTTTGTACCGTTACTAATATATAAAGTCTAGAAGTTGTAGGATTACTAAAAGAGCCATAGTGTTAAAGAATTCGATTTTGTCAGTATAAATATGTGCACTAGGAGTGGTAGAGTATTACTTAAGGAAAATGAATCTTCTTCCCTGAAAGCACTCAAAATGAGTTCTAAAAATGGTTGTGTGTATACACAAGACCTGTCACTCTTAGTCTTGCCCTCTTCTTCTATACCCAAAGAAGAAACACAAAACACTATATCATTAATAAGAGAAAAAGTAAAATATGACTATAGACAACAATTTAATATTGATTATTCTAATCATAATAATTTTACTAATGCTGTGTCTAATGTTCTGTCTAATGCTATACCTTATGAAGAGACTCCTTTGAATCATTCTCATTGTTTTTCTCACTCTCTGTCCCTTCAGAACATACAGGAGAAAAAAGGGGAGATCCCTTTACCCCTTAACTACTCTAACTCAGCTCTAGAAACTGATTTTTATGAACAAACGGAATCGGGGTAATTAATTAAGAATCTTGTAAATTGTTGGAGAACAAAAGTAGAACAAGAGAATCTGTCCCTTTTCACCCATTTCTTCCTCCCCTAACTACCTCAAACATTCAAAATATCCTAATCACCATAGACAAGGGAAAATTACTGATTATTTTTATTTTCCAAAAGCAAATTCCAATAATAATTCAAATGGAAAAGGGGACTGTAGTATAAACATGCAAGAGAAAGATCTAGATATGGATAAGAGACTGTCATTAGAGGGAGATCTCATTTCATTGCATCCTACAAGGCTAAATCTTTTTAGCCCACTTAACTCTAGTATTATAACAATAAGCAATGTTACTACTACTTTTCCACACCCCCTAACCCCTCTATGGGAAATCAATCTATCCTAGCAGGATCTCCTGATAAAGTTTTTGAAAGATTAGATCAAGAGGTTGAGAAAATAAATATTCCACCAGAAATTTTAGCGCAATGCCTGGACACTATCTCTAATTACACAATTAAAGCTCTAGTCCATCCAATCATGGCTAATACAGTTTTGCTTGAAGCCTTCAATGAATTAAAACATCACATGAGAGATCGTATTAATCTGCATGTTGAAACTCAGGGCAAACTCTCACAGAGAATAGATGATTTGGAGAAAAGTACTTTTGGATGGGAAAACAAATCGTCATTTGTCATTTTCATCAATTTATTTTCCCAGTCCCAATCCCAGTACCCCCACCAAAAAAAAAGAAGAATAAAAAGGGGGGAAACAATGGGCAAAAATACGAGGAAAAATTCTGAAAATGGTAAATTTTAAAAAAAGGAGAATGAAAAAGGCTTTAAACGCGATCATGCATGTTTTTAGAGATAGAACGGTGGAAACACACCCTGTCTATGTACTATTATTAGACATGATTAGTGCAAAAAAAATGGTCAAAACAAAGAAAGCTCGATAGATTGGGAATTTCGATATCTTCCCCAATAAATTGGACCACAATCTGGAAGCATGTCCATGGAGAAGCTAAAATAATGTCTACTCCATCTATTGACATTATAAACGACACTATATCCATTTTGAATTGGAACTTTGATAATATAGTTTTGAAAACTATTTCTATATTTGGAATAGAACATTTACAGGGTGAAAACTCTGAGATGTTGCACTCATATATTAGTAAATTATTGAGCTTTTGTTTAAATATTGCTGTCTCCCCTCTAGATTTTAAATCAGCATCAATTAGCATCAATCATTTTTTATACAAACTAATGAGACACAAATTGATACAGTAATAAATCTAAATCTCTACTCTATTATAATGCAAAACCTGACTAAATTGGATTGTGCTCAATTATGTATAGTTGATTTTATTAATGGATCAGTTCATTTAAATCAGAATGGCATTCCTGAACCTAGCCCTTGACTAGTTAATTTAGGTTATATACATTTAGCTACCATATTAGAAGACTCAATATCATCTAGTACTGATTCACTAATTGAAAATTTGAAGTTCTTATCTTGGAATGTAGCAGGTTTTTCCATAAAACTCATAGATCCTGATTGATGGAAGTTTTGTCAAAAATTTGAAATATTACTCTTTCAGGAAACCTGGGCTATGGAATTAACATTGTTAAATAGGTATGATTCATATTTTGTTCCTGCAAAAAAAGTAAAGCAGAACGGTAGACCTAGAGGGGGACTGTCCACATTTATAAAGATACGGAAAGGGCCTTCTGGTTTTGGACCATATTGTTTTGAATGATGAAATGTTTTTAAATGTTGTAAAATGGGATAACTACGTATTTCTTATAGCAAATATCTATATCCTCTCCTAATTACCACTCATTAACCCATAACGATGTTTGGTCCAAATTGGACATTGAATTAGACCAATTATTGTTAAAACATCCGATTGATACAATCCTATTGGGTGGAGATCTTAATGCAAGAACTGCTAATGCAGACAACTTATCTTTGCTTCAATCTATAGTTTATCTGGGTGATCTAGGAATAATAAACTCCACTGATACTGTTTTTAACTGTGCAGGGAAGAAACTTGTTGAATTTATTAATAGTAATCACTTCCTAATTCTTAATGGTAGGATAAAGGGAGATTTAATTGGGAACTCTACAAACTTTTCTTCATTAGGAAAGAGTGTTATTGATTATCTGCTTATCTCTCCTGCCAGTTATGAACACTTTCGCTCCCTTGTGGTCTTGATGAGACCTGAAAGTAACCATGCAGCCTTGATAGCTGATATTGATATACTCGGTTATGAGGAACAGTTTGGAGTAGATAAAAAAACAAAAAATATAATAAAAGATAATCAAATTCAGCTAGAGCCAAGAGACTGATTAAAATTATCATTAAGTGCAATTAATACATCAAGGGTGTTGGATCTGATGTATTCTCCCCAGATGTCCAAGGTATTTCCTTAGTATGCAATTCTTGCTCCCCTCATAATTTATATGAACTGTTGGAGATTGCCTATTAAACAATTAGATCTAAAATATACAATTTTACTATGAATTCAACCAACTTAAATACTTGGTTCAATAATCATTGTAAAAAAGAAAAACAGAATTTAATGAACATTATTAGATATACCAATAAATTTCCCTCCAGAGGGAACTTTATTTATTTAAAAGGAGTTAGGAAATTGTACCACAAGTTTCTTGAAAACAAAAAGTTGGAATTTAAGCAACATCAATGGGCAAAAATGTGTGATATTATAAGATCTAACAATACAAAGGCATTTTGGCTAATGGTCTGTAAAGGTGAAAGAAAGGACCATTGTTCCTTATCTGTACATATTCCACAAGATACATGGATCACGTATTTTAAAAAACTATTCACTACAGATTCCCAGGTGCGTAGTTTACATCAAACCTCATCTAGGATCCTATTGGCTGAATACCAACCATTAATAGTTACTTTTAAGGAAGTTAAAAATGCTGTATCTAAATTAGCCACTAACAAAGCCCCTGGACCAGATCTTATTCCCAGAGAGATATACAAAAACTGTAAGAATTATTGGGTACCCTTTTTTACAAATTTCTTCAATCTCTGTTTTAGAGAAAGGTACATCCCACCATCATGGAATAAGAATATTATAGTCCCTCTACACAAAATAGGATCTTATCAGTCCCCTTCAAATTATCGTCCTGTAAGTCTCCTAGATATAAGTGGTAAATTATTCTCTAGAATACTTCTAGATAAACTTCAGATCTGGGTTGAAAATTATAGCCCACTTTCCAATTTTCAATCAGGGTTTAGTCAGGGATGCTCAGCTTTGGATAATATATATATATATATATATATATATATATATACACATTTAATTGAGAAATATAAGGTATATAGGAAAATGAAGCTTTACGCATTGTTTGTAGATTTTTCTGCGGCATTCGATTCTGTGATAAGATACATTTTATGGGAAATACTATATAAAAAAGGTTTACCTTTAGAATTATTAAATCCAATTGTAATACTACACTCTAATATGTACACAGTAGTGAAACTTGATAACAGTTTTAATATTACAGATTATTTTAAAACTAACAAAGGGGTAAAACAGGGGTGCTTATTAGCACCATTGTTATTCAATATTTACATAGACTCCTTACTTTCATTTAATGAATCATCACCAATAGATTCTCCTAAAGTTAATAATGTTCTCATTCTTATACTGGCCTATGCGGACAATTTGATGATACTTTCTCTTTCAAACACAGGACTTCAAAGAAAAATGGATCAGCTTAAAGTAAAATGTAACTATTATCATCTGGGAATTAATTTAAATAAAACTAAAATAATGTTTTTTGGTAAACAATCAGTGGCTCCTAGAATTTATATTGAGAAACATCTAACAGAAGTGGTGAAGTCATAAGTTTATCTGGGAGTTCTATTTACATCAAATGGTTTGTGGAATGTACATATTAAAAAAAACAGGTAGACAGGGCAAACCTTATTGTGAAGGGATTACTCCATTTTAACTCTGCGTTTGGAGGATCTACTGTACTACCTGCTATTAGAGCTGGAGAAGCTAAAATTATGTCATTACTTTCATATGGGGCAGAGATTCGGGGTACCAAAGAGCAATCCAACTTAGAACTTCCCTTATCTTACTATTACAAGGCTATATTACAGGTTCCTCTTTCTACCTCTAATTCAGTAGTACATTTTGAGTTAGGTAGGATTCCAGTAAAAGATATAATAAATCTAAGAATAGTTTCATATTGGTTGAGACTAATAAATAAAATAATATTAATAAAAATGACTGTACAGGTAGCATCACCTATCTTTGTTTATTAGAAAAAATTCACTGGAATACTGAAAGCTTTCACTCTCCATGGTTAAAAAGGTTGACCACTATCCTTAAAAATATCAATGGTTATCATTTGTGGAAAGATTTTAACAAGGGTATTCTGATATCTACCCAATATAAACATAAAATTAAAAAATATATTTTTAGATTAGCCCAAAAAGAACAGATGAAGTTAGTTAAGAGTCAAAAACAGGCAATCTGGTTTAGCCAAAATAAAATTGATTCAGGGATTGAAAACTATTTGTTGTTACCTTTATCCCAAAGCTTACGTAAAGTAATTACCTGGGCTAGGTTTGGAATTTTGACATCTAAATATATTTACTTTAACCAGGGTAAAAACAATGAACTCAAAACAGAGCAATTCTATAGATGCAGCAGGGGTTTCCATGAAACATTGGAGCATATAATAATACAATGCCCTTTGTATTATCATCTAAGAGACACCTATCTCAAACAGTTCCTGATAAAATATATGAATTTATATTATGATCCGGTTTTTATCCTGTTGTACCCTATGACCCTAGAAGATGCCATAATGATTGCTAAATTCATTGTGTCTGTTATTCATTTAAAAAAAAAGAATCATAAGGAAATTATCAGCTCACAGTATTATACTTCATTGTATAATTATATTAGATTGGTGAAAGACCAAGCCATTTATAGTCTACTCTTTCATAATTTCTGTACGTGCTGCTTTTAATTGTTGTAATTTATTTATTTTTGTAGTGTCCAAACTGTTATGTACTGGATGAACAAATAAAATGATGAAATAAACAGGGTAATACTGAAATGAGCTGAAAGAGATTAAGATGATAATGTGAGATGTGAATGAGTGCTTTGATAGTCTAAATGCTAGAAATCAGATTTTCAGAGTACATCCACTAGGTGGTAAGGCAGTTATTTTCCTATTTGGCTACTTGTTGTTACTTTCACCAAAATGGAGAGGCAGGAGGCACAGTTTGAGAAAAGAACCAGTTTATTGAGCAACAGACCACAGGGTAAGGAACAGGAGAAATGGGGTACAACAATGTTAAGTACTCCTTCTGATATCTTACTGGTGCCCTGAGGCCTTATACTAAGACTCTAATCTTCTTGTATGATGAGAACTGTAAAAGGAATTGGCTGTAACAGCTATGCTGTAAGAACGTAGTATTTCTAATTCATGTAATAGAATGACTCTATAGCACAATTAGCAAAAAGGATCAATCGGCTGTAACAGCTACACTGTAAGAGCATCCTATTTCTATTCCCTGTTCAGAACTTTTTGAGTCAACCCCAAGGTGCTCCTCTAACTGTTACCTGGAGTACTCCACACTATCAAACACTTTACATACTATAGGAAAAGTTTATACGTATGGTGGCTGGCAGTTCATGCACGTTCGGATTTTATCTGTCGTTGAGAAGAAAATGTAATCAAAGGAATTGTTGTGACAAGAATCAACTCAACTGGCTGTCAAGTGCAGCTCTGAGAACCTTTCTGGAAACTAAGGAAATGCAAAGAGGATTTTTAACAGACCATGAGTTTCTCAGTCACACCCCACCTCTCTATGGTCACTGGAATGGGAATAGATATCAAGATTTCTTTGGCTAAGAACCCACTGAGGGCTGCCAGAATGGAAACACACAAACTCCAGCTGCAGTCCACTTCTGGACTGAATTGGTGAGGACTGATAGGGATGCACACTGGTGAAGTGACTCTGGAGATTGCTGAAAGCTAATTGGCGTACTTTCCCAGGACTGAAATGCTGGCACAAAACAATGCAAAGACAGTTCTGGTACTTATACTGTTCATAGGATGAATAGCAATGCAATAAATGTCACAGTTCTTACTGCAGTGGTCAACTGTACAGTCTCAATGTCCAGACCACAGTAAATAAACAGGCACTTTACTATTTTGTGTGAACCCTAGCTTTCAGTGGACCTAACTACCAAGGGGTCCCTCTAGGTAAATTAGGTTCTTCTGTTACTGTGGATATACTGCAGTTGGAAAAAGGCTCTCTGAAAAGGCTATAGACTCGAATGTCTGAACAGGCCCCTTTAACACTTGTGGGCCTACGTGGCTAGCTATGCTCCTATATCACCTGGGATTGATTATGTTTCTGGGCCCCTATAACACCAGTGGGCCTAAATGGCTAGCTACAGGACCTGGACCTTGTGTTTCCCCTTTAAGTGGCTGTGGCCCTAAATGGCATGGCCCCTTTAACAACTGTGGGCCTATATGGCTGGGCCCCCTTTAAGTTCTGGGCCTAGTCACCCCTTTAAATCTGGGAGGTCTGTTATCCCTTTAAATGCTAGGTCTTTACTAGGCCTGCAAAACCTGTGGACCTAATTGCCTTTTTAAACAATCTGGGCTGTTCTGTGGCTGGGGCCCTTTAAATCTTAGGCCTGACTGGGGTCTTGTTGTCATTCTTCCCCTTCTGCCCTGCTTTGTTCAGCACCTCTAATGAATATTCATGAGTCCCTTCTATGGGCCTTTCTGTACTAGCCCCTTCCCGTGAGTGCCGTCGCGCCCTGAATCTTTAATTATTTGAATGTGGGCCTCTCTAGCCCGCCCCACCTCCCAGATGTCAGTCAATTCACTTTTTGCCTATTGCATGATTTAAAAAATAAATAAATTGAATTTCTGTTTGTTTCTGGTAGTCAGCACTTTGCTGGTGTGCTGCTGCCAACTCACCACCCCAGACTGCAGTGCAGGGAAGAAGGATCAAGAAGTGAGAGGATTCGCTGGCAGTGGGATGGTGTCTCAGAAATAGGCAGCACGGCAGACGGCAATGGGCCTTTCAGATCTTCTCGATAGAAACATAGACTTTGATGGCAGACAAGGACCGCTTGGCCCACCTAGTCTGCCCATTTCCCTACCTGCTGGATAAGCTGCAGATCCTAGTTAATCAACAGCCTATTTCTTCCAACGCCCACAATAATTGCCTTGTGTCCGTCCCATGCATTCTTGAATTCTCCCACAGTTTTAGATCTACAACCTCCTCAGGAAGGCTGTTCCATGCATCCACCACGCTCTCTGTAAAAAAATACTTCCTCACATTGCTCCTGAGCTGTCCACCCACTATCTTCAAATTGTGCCCCCTGGTTCTTGCACATCTCTTTTTCTGAAAGATGCTACCCACTTGGACTTTGTTGATTCAACTGAGGTACTTAAAAGTTTCATTCATGTCCCCCCTCTCTCTCCTTTCCTCAAGGGTATACATGTTAAGTTCCTTTAGTCTCTCCTCATACAGTATGGCTCCTCTTGCAGACCCTGCACCATTTTAGCTGCCCTCCTCTGGACTGCCTCCCATCCTGTCTATGTTCTCACGGAGATGGGGTCTCCAGAACTGGATGCAGTACTCCAGATGTGGTCTCACCAATTGTCTGTACAAAGGGATAACAACTTCCTGTTTTCTGCTGGTGATGCCTTTTCCCATACATCCCAGTACCCCTTCCCCGGCCATCCCTACTGCCTTCTCACATTGCTTGCCAAGGTCATCTGATATGATTACCCCCAGGTCCCGTTCCATTTTTGTTATTGTTACTACCCCCATTGTGTTCTCTTTCCCCCGGGTTTTTGTTTCCCAGGTACATTATTTTGCACTTCTTTGCATTGAATCCAAGCTGCCATATTTCTGACCATTCCTCCAACCTTGCCAAGTCCCTTCTCATCCTTTCCTTGTGTATCAATCCTGTTGCAGATCTTTGTGTCATCTGCAAAGAGGCATACTTTTCTTTCTAGTCCCTCTGCAATGTCACTTATAAAGACCTTAAAAGGGACCGGACCCAGTGCTGAACTCTGTGGTACCCCACTAGTAACCCCCCCTTTCTTCAGAGTGGACTCCATTAACTATTACCTTCTGTGTCCTGTTGTCCAGCCAATGTTTTACCCAGGCTACCACCCTGGGACCCACTCCCAGGCTGGCTAATTTTTTTATTAATCTTTTGTGTGGGACTGTGTCAAATGCCTTGCTAAAGTCTAGGTAGACCATGTCCATAGCCCCTTCCTGGACTACTTCATTGGTCACCCAGTCAAAGAAATTGATGAGATTTATCTAACATGACTTTCACGTCTGTGAACCCATGCTGCCTTGGGTCCTGTGTCCCACTGGCCTCTAGGTACTCAATAATTCTTTCCTTCAGAAGTGATTCCATCACTTTCCCTACCACAGAGGTCAAACTGACAGGTCTGTAGTTTCCTGCCTCTGTCTTGCTCCCATTTTTGTGAAGGAGAATCATATCAGCCCTCCTCCAGTCCTCAGGTACCACACCATCCTCCCATGATTTGTTAAAAAGGGTAATCAGTGGTGTCACTAGTTCTCCCCTTAATTCTTTTAGAATTCTGGGGTGAATTCTGTCAGGCCCATTGCTTTGTCCACCTACTGTTTTAGGAGTTATTTCAGAACCCTTTCTTCTGTGAAAGGACTGGGATCAACCCCCTATGCAGAGTGCTTCTGTTAATTGGATTAGGTACCTCCCCCTCCTCCTCTTTTGTGAATACTGAGCAGAAGTATTCATTCAGTATCCCTGCTTCTTCACTGTCCCTCTCTGCCCACCCACCCTCTATTCTATTCAGCCTCACTATCCCTCCCTTTGTCTTTCTATACTCCCTAATGTATATATAAAAGGTTTTATCCCCCTACTTAGCCGAGTTGGCTATCTTTTCCTCAGTTTGGGCCTTTGCTATTCTGACTGCCTTCCCTGCTTCCTTCTGCCATAACTGGTACAGTTCTCTGTCCTGCTCCTTCTGTGTTTCCTTATACTTCCTAAATGCTATTTTATTCTCCCTAACCTTCCCCGCCACATCTTTTGAGAACCATAGTGGCTTTTTCTTTCATTTTGATTTGGTTATTTGCTTCATACAAAGGCTTGTTGCCTCTGTGATGGCAGTTTTGATGTTTCCCCATTGTTGCTCTACCCCTATATCTTGCCTGCTTACTAGTGCTTATCTAAGGCACTCTCCCATCTTGCCAAAGTCAGCCCTCCTGAAGTTCAGTACCCTCACTTTTGTATGGCTTGACTCTGCAGCTGAGTTTATTGTGATCCACACTGTTTGGTGGTCACTTGTTCCCAGATGGCTACCTACTTGCAGATCTGAGATCCTCTCACTGTCCCCACTTGAGAGTATGAGGTCTAAGATTGTTCCCTCCCAAGTGGGTTCCAATATTAACTGTCTGAGGCATGCCCCATGTAGGACATTGAGAATGGCCCTGCTCTTGGATGTGGCTGCAACAAAGGTGCTCCAGTTAACATTTTGCATATTCAGGTCCCCCAAAAACAGTATCTCCCCTTTCTGTGCCATCCTAAGGATGCCTTCCATCATATCCTTGTCCATTCCTTCCCCCTGAGATGGGGGTCTGTATACAACCCCTGTGCAGATTGTGGTGCCATTTCCAGTCTCTAAGGTGACCCACAGTGCCTTCTCTCCTCCCTGTTTACTCTTTTGCTCTGTTGCTTTTATCCCTTCCCTTACATAGAGAGCTACTCCTCCCCCTCTTCTACTTTCCCCATCTCTCCTGTAGGTTGTGTACCCTGGTATGTTAACATCCTAGTCATGGTTCTCTGTGTACCATGTTTCTGTGACTGCCACGATATCCAGGCATCCCTCTTCCATCCAGGCCACCAGTTCATGGAGCTTGTTGCCCAGAATATGGGCATTGGTACTCATTACCCTCCATTTCTTTATGGCCTTATCCCTTTTTGCCTCATACCTGTCCTTATTGCCTTTGTCATTTTCTCCATTTACCCCTGCCCTTCTCCCTATCAAAGTCTCTATCATGGTGTTTGCCTCACTTACTACCCTGATTTTGTTTGGTGGGCTAGGATTTCCCTGCTTCTTTCCAGTGCCTCCTCCCTTTGCTAGTTTAAATGCTTGCCAATGAAGCATTTAAACATATCACCTAGGGTCCTGGTTCCCCTCCTGGACAGATGCAGACCATCATGCCAGTATAGGCCTGCATCACTCCAAGTGGACTCCCAGTCTCCAATGAAGCCAAACCTCTGAGCTCTGCACCAGTTTTTCAACCACTGATTTAATCCCATGGTGTGGAGCACCTTAGCCTCACCCATGCCATAGACAGGCAGCACCTCCAAGAAGGTTACAGTGCGTGCTACTTGTATAAGGCCCTTCCACAACCCAACAAACTCTTCCTCCACTGCTCTGATCCCTTTCCCAGTCAGGTAATTTGTCCCTAGGTGGACAATGACATCCAGCTCCCTCCCCCTTGTAGCTGCTCCCATGATCCTGAGGATTCGCTCCCTGTCCCTCCAAGCCATGGGCCAGGAGGCCTGCCCTCCTCTCCCCTTCCCCCCCATTTCTACCCTCCTAACAATGGAGTCCCCCACCAGGGGCTGTTTTCTTCCCCTGTGGGGTCCCATGCCACCCTCCTGTGGGTCTCCTTTGTGGAGGTTCCCAGTATCCTCCTTGGTTTCCACTGAAGGTACCTCCATAGAGGAACCACACTTTGCCAGAATGGCATATGAATTGGGGAGAGGTACAACTGGAGGGATGTGCCTCTGTTCCACCACCCTCACCCTCCCTGAGACCACTGTGGTCCAACCACTCCTCTTTCTTGGCAACCTCTGAGGCAACAGCAGTGGTCCTGGTGGTCCCTGGGTGGGAGAAGAGGTCCCCCAAATCCTGGCCAACTCAGCCTGGAGAAGAGCAACCTCCTCCCTCAGCCCAGAGAGGTTCCTGCAGATGGGACAACACTGCATCCTCCAGAACGTCTCCCGGAAGACTGCTGCTCCACAGCCACTGCAGTGCACCACTTCCATCATGTCTTATTTATGGACCCTTAACTGTTGTTTTGAATACTTACTCTTTCCTCTGTTTATTTATTTTTCTCCCTGCTTACTTACTGCCTCTTTGCCCGATGCCAACTCCCTCCCTCCCTACCTCTCTCTCTCTCTCTCTCTCTCTGTCTGTCGCTTGGGACAATGAGTCTCTGCTACCGCCACCACCGGGGGACCGGAACCTTACTTCTTGAATAAAATTAATAAAACTGGGCACCAAACCCTTTTCACCAGGAACTGGATGGCTTTATTTCTTCTTTTGGTGCTTCGATGGCACCACCAACTGCATCACACAGCAGGAAGGCAATCTTCAGTAGCTGGAGGCAGAGGAGACACACAGACAAGCCTTCAGGGACAGCTTCAACCCACCAGGTAAGCCTTTCTTGACCCTGAACACTTTCTGCGCCCTCTCTCCTCAACAGCCACCATGATTCTCCCTCTAACAATTTATTTTTTTCAAAAACCAACAGTCTGAGTTCTAATTCTTGTATTAGAATGCTGTGCATGTGCAGCTCAGCACAGCATTTTATCCTGGGCATGTTGTTTACTTTTGCCACGTGCTGGCATAGCTACCTAGCTGCATTATTTTCAATCTGTGATTTGGTTACCTTTACTGGGGTACACTGGGGAGACTAGGGACTACAGGGAATTGCTGAAGAACCCCAACTTTGGGATATTACAATACAGCTGTGAGTGAGGATGTTGTGAGGTGAGAAAAAGAAAATTTGGCCTGGCAGCTGTGATCTCACACACACACACACACACACTCACATAAATGGTAAACAATGAATAGGGCTGTCACTCCAGGGAGAGGGCTCAACCTTCTGCTCTGAGCACATAAAAAGAAGAGTTGATCTCCCTCTCCCTCTCTCTCTCTCATGTATGTGTGTGTGTGTGTATGTATATATATATATATATATATATATATATATATATATATATATATATATATATATATATATATCAAACCAGGGGTCTGTGTTGCTGAGTGATTCCAGAGGATGGAGGTCCCTGCTCCATAGCTAGCTCATCTGGGTGAGGAAAGAGCAATCTTACTGAATGTTTTCTTTCAAGTTAGCTAGCAGGTAAATATAGATCCTAGTGTGAGACTAGGTTGTGAGTTTATTCCATCCAGTAGTCAATCTGTTTAAAGTGAGTTATTTTCTTTTCCTGTAAATGTGTATATCTTTTTGGTTACTGTACATATTCTGTGTGTAATACCTTTAGCATTTAGTAACAAAGAATCGATTTTATAGAAGCAGTGGCTGAGCTTCCTTATTGCAAAGGTAAATGTAATATTTCTGCTGGCAAGGTGAGAATTCTGTTTAAAGTCCGCCATCCGAAGTGCACGCTTCCATATATTACTGTGTTTGATTTTCCAAGTCCAAGGGAGGCAGTATAGCACAGTGGTTTAAGGCTCTGAGCTGCTAATCTGGAGACCTGGGTTTGAATTCCACAGCCCCCACTTGCATACTGTGTGACCCTGAGCAAGTCACTTAACCTCCCTCTGTTCCCAGGTTGCACCTGTAAACAAGCTTTCAGCTTAGTGTGTCTCACCTGGTTAAACAATTGGGAAAAAAAGTCCCTCAGCAGGACAGCAGTACTTTCCTTGTACAATCAGGTAGCAGTCGGGAAGAAGTGAATCAGATCAAACTACCCCAGAAGCTAGTATAGCCCTAAGGGTAGGTTTGTCACAATCATACAAACTGAAAACTGAACAAGGACATGCCTTAAGGATTAATTATAAAGATCTTCAGAGGATCAAGGATAGCCAAGATGTTGAACCACCAATTTTGAATACAGATGTAGGAGAGATGGTATTTACAAACTGTACCAAGGCATCTGAAAAAATTAGGATTTCAGAAATGAGAATGTTCACAGTTCCCCACCCCCCCCCCAATCAAGGGGCATAACTTTTTTCGCAGATGTTCCATTGGCCAACAAAGGAGAGTCTCATCAAATGCTTAAACAAACACCCAAGCAAGTGCAGTTCCAAACAAAGCAGGAAAACTGTGGCTTACCGTACGGCATCTTCATTCACCTGCAGTCTCGATCACACATCAACCAGATTCTGGATTCCCCCTGAACGCTGTACCGAATCAGGACCTCCATTGCCATCTCCTGATTCCTGGAGCCCCAGATGCCCTTTGGTCCTGTATAGCCAGGTACAACATTTATCTGGAATCAAAGCTTATGACAGAATTAATTCAGCTACAATGGAAAAGGGAGAAACTACAATTCATTATTCCCCCCTTCCTGTTTAAATAAAACGCTCACAACAGATTTCCTCCCAATAAGCTTCTTTATTCAGCTCCTGCATTATAAATGATTCTAGCAATGCAGGGGTCACATACTTCACTAAACCTAATGAAGCAGCTCCATGGGGCTATGCAGCATTTTTACACGCTTCAGCTGGAAATTCTGAGAGCAGTAATGGAAGGATTCATAGGCAGTGCAGAAAGGAAACTTTCTACACCCTCAGTTGGATAATTTACCCAAGGCACCTCTTGATTCACCAGCCCTCAGGCTACTGTCATCTTTTTATCTGGTAAGCTGAACATTTTCTCTTTTCTACCGGGTTACCCACTCTCACACTCTCTGGCACTGGTCGACGCTTTCTGTCTGGCATGGGAAAGCATGCTGCTTCCCCCACCTGGCCCCTGGCTGAGCCACAGCCCAAACCTCAAGGGGTACCAGAAATTTGTACTTCAACCCAGGCCCTCATAACCCACTTCTCTTCTCTGGCTCAGCCCTTTCTGTGCACAACTCCCCTAGTGCAGGGCCCCAAAACCCAGCCCTTCTCCAGACCTCAAGCCCCCTGCAACTGGCTGTCCTGCCACATGAGAGCTCCTGGACACTGCCACTGCCCAGGCCCCTCTTAACAACCTGCCTTCTGCAGATACTGGCAAGCTTCTGCTCCACTGCCTGATGACCTTTCCTTTAGGGAAGGGGAATACCTGCCCAGGCCCACATCCCTTCTGCTTCAACCTGGGCCCACCTTGAGCTCCAACCAGAGGCCACCCTCCTAGGCCTGTCCAAATGATCTGTGACCCACCCATCCCTTCTATGCTGGAATCCCAGGACCTGCCCTCCAAGTAGGCCCCACACTGTGTGAAAGGCCTCCTGGCTCCATCCTACTCCAGGCCACCCTGCCACACCAGGTATGGGGAAGCACCACTGCCACTGGTCTCCCCCTGTGGGGACCCTTCCACTGTCTCCACAGCCCTGGCAGCCTGGGGATACCCATAACTCTCAACTGTCCCTGATTTTCAGGGATGTCCCTGATTTTGGCTCAGAATTTTCCTCTGTCCCTCATAAAATTGGTGTTTTTTTTTGACTAAACAGTGGGAATTGTAAGCACAAAATAAAGTCAAATATTAAAGTTACAGACTTGTTCTTGTTCAGAAAATGCAACTTAAACTAATCCCCTTATTCTAACAACTTTCTGAGTGAATATTATCAATTTTTAAGATGTGTCCCTGATTTGGGGTCTTGATTTTATTTACCCTGGTCCCTGATTTATGAGGTAAGAGGTTGAGAGGTATGGGGATACCTGTTACAGGATCTCGAATGGGCTCCTACCTGTCCTGGCCCCTATGGCCACCTACCTTTCCCTGACCCCCAACGATGCCAGACCTGCTAACCATCCTTCCCCTATGGAGCTCCATTATCCCAGCTCCCTAATGTTATGATGCTGCAAAGCTGACCTGTCTGCACTGGGAGGGTCCCCCTTCTGACCCACCCGGACCGCCAAGCTCCCTGTTCTCATCTCCTACATCTGTTTTAACAGCCACCCCCTCCAGCCCCAGGCCTAATGCCTGGTCTGGAAAAAGGCTCCAAACTTCCTGTCTGCTCCCTTATATACTCCCAAACCCTGCTTTCTGCTGCCACCTTGAGGCATCCAGCTCTAATAAATTCCCTAGATCGGGGGTAGGAGGAGGGAAAGAGTGCCTAAAATGGGAGTATAAGCACCTATTTTACAGTGGACTTACATACAGCTGTAAGGGACATGGAATTAAATGAATATGAGGAACTAAAGCTGAGAAGATCAAGTTGAGCAGTTAAGTACCCTGAAAGACTGATTGAGAGTTGCTAATTATTGGAATTAAGAAATAACTCAGGGAAGTGAGAGGGAAAGACTAATTTGACAGTGATGTACAGAAACCTTTCCTCTCTAGATTTTGTACTTAAATAAGTACATGTTATTTCAATTAAAAAATTAAAAAAGGAGATGTAATGATAGTTAATAAAATGTAAGAGTTTGTTGATACTCCCTAATTACAGTATATGTGTTAATAGAAGCATGTAGTTGCAGAGGAACCCTAGAGAGCAGGCTGTAGACAAGACGTCTACTGTACAGAAGTGCACAGTGTGATGTAGTAATAAAAAGGTTTTAAGTTATTAGTTGTGGCTTGTAATTTAAGAATCCACAAATAAAAGAACGTAACACATATCGAGAACAGTTGTTTCGTAATGGCACAGATAAAAAAACTGCTTCATAGTAGGTGAGTAGTCTTACCCTGAAATCTTTAATCACGCCACTGGTAATGCATGCTGTGTTCCTTAAATTAGTATTTTAACAGGTGGTTATACAACTGAACTGCTTACTTCATACTTGAGAATGAAACACTTTAGCCAACAGCAAAGCAAATCAACACACAATACAACTGGAGAAAACATATTTATTTAATTTTTAGAGTTCATTAAGTCCAGTACTACAAGTGTTACCTGCCTGTCTTGCCATTACCACAGTTGCAACACTATTATTGTAATTCGTTGTCAATATAGCAAACCACTGAGTATCTCCCTAATGGAGCAGGTTAGTTCAGCCAGTCCCCATCCGAGTTCAATCTGTATACACACCGTTAGTAATAATGAGTGTGGGGGTGGGTACTTTCATAAGTCCTTTCAGGCTAGAAGAGTCCAACACTGCAATACTTTTGGTTACTATTAACCTGAATATACAGTAGATGGCAGTATGCTTCTGGATGCTCTATCCAAACTGCCAGTCCTCTCCAATCCCCTTGTACTTCACCTGAAAAGCCTTTGATGACAATGCCTCCAGTAAAAATCTCTGTCCACAGACCTCTTCTCTCTTCTGGATTCAGTCATCCTGATGCTCCTCCATGATATCAAACACCCACTCAGGGATGTAGGGGTTGTGGTAGCTCTGTTGCTGCTGAACCTTTTAACCACATTTCATTCAGCTCAGCAGAGCTTTCCCAGCTGAGGATAATACAGTCTCAGTGGTGGCAACCAGAAATGCCATCCCTTTCCTCCATTACAAATGGTTCCTCAGATGGACCAGCCTTTAGGTCCTCCTGGAAGCCTCCCCATGCCATTGGGCTCCATGTGGGCTCATGGACCTCAATGTCCCTCTGTGGTCAAGCTGAACTCAGGTTCTTCTGCTCTTCTTTGATCTATCCCTTCTCTACAAGTGTCACTATTACTTCTTGTGTGCCGGTCAACTCAGGCATCCCTGCAATGTGCAAGCTGGTCAATGCTCTGAACAGAACCATATCCTCAGGGGCAAGCTATACAATCAGTTTCCCACTTGATATACCATAGATGTCTCAAAGTTGCTTTTCACACTGGCAGCAGCTGAAGTTGGCCCAAATGCTTTCCATTTGCAGAACCTGGACCATTACCCCAAACTCACGGCGTCTCCAGAGGCAGTCACACCAATGGTACCATGTGCCCAGCTGGTAAAGAAGGTCCCAGGTCATGGGTACCTCCACTTTAGAACAGGTCCTGTCTCAGCTGTTTGTTTTTTTTGCTCAGTCTGGGTTTTCCTCTAAATCATCATGGTGTTTCCACTACTGTGGGACTGAGACATCAAGTTCTCCCATTCCAGGTCCAAGGATGCATGCTCTGACTGTTCGCAGACATCATCATACTTTTTAAGACTAACTTGGAAGCTGTCATACTGCTGCCACACTTCTTTCAGTAGTGTCCAACTCTGCAAGGGTTTGGTCTCTCAGCTGCAACAGGCCTTCTCTCATTTGCCATCTCAGATTTGCTTGCCCCTTGAGGGGTTGACAGCTTTGAAATAAGGTATTTTATATACATCAAGGCCCCACTGTGGGCAATAAAGGCTAGCAGGCACTTCCAAAGGCAGAACACAAAGCTTGCAAAGTGGGTCAAGTGTAATGTTTCTCCAACTCTAACATCACCAGACATGTGATAATTAGCAGCGGTTAAACATTTCTCCAGTTTTGCTGGTAATGCAAGCTGAACTCACTTTAATTCAGCCAACAAAGTTACTGCATCACACTAAGTTCTGTTCCCCATCATTGGCTCCATGACCCCAGGCATTCTTAAAAAGCATGCTTTACAACAGTCCACCCAGTTATTGCAGATCACAGAAACACAGAAACAGAAACTTTGTCAGCTGAAAAGGACCAGTAGGCCCATCTAGTTTGCCCCTTTTCTTTGCCTATTCTGACACTTCTGATCCTATTTGGTCATTGGCATCCCTTCCTCCCCCTCTTCTTTTAACCAGTTTGCCCATGTGCCTGTCCCGTGCATGCTTGAAGCTCCCCGCAGTCTTTGGCCTCACTATCTCCTCTGGTAGGTTGTTTCATTCTTCCATCAACCTTTCCATGAAGAAGTTTTCCTCACGTCTTTCATAAAATTTCCTCCATTATTTTCATTGCATGCACAGTGTTCTAGCTCACTTATTTTCTCTGAAAGAGACACCCCTCCTGCATGTTGTTCACCCCTCTGAGGTATTTGTAGGACTGAATCATGCCCCCTCTTGCTTTCCTGTCCTCCAAGGAGTACATGCTGAGTTCATGCAGCCTTTTCTTGTAAGACTTTTCATGCAACCCCTGCCCCATTTTGGTTGCCCTCCTCTGTACAACCTACAGCATGTCAATGTCCTTATTGAGGTGCAGCCTCCAGAACTGGACATAGTATTCCAGGTGGGACCTCACTAGTGAGCGACAGGATGGTAGCACCACCTCTCTCCTCCTGCTAGAAATCCCCCTCCTGGTGCACCCCAGCATCCTACTAGCTTTTCCCACTGCCTTATCACACTGACCAGCTACCTTGAGGTCATCAGATATGATGGCCCTGAGGTCTTTTTCTTGCTTGGGGCCTGTATGTACTTCTCACCCCACCCCTTCCTAAGTGTCCACCCCCATGCAGATTGTCGTATCATCTGCAAAGAGACACACCTTATCCTCAAACTCCTCACATATGTTACTTGTGAAGACACCAAAGAGGACCAGTCTCAGCACTGAACCCTGTGGCACCTCGCTAGTCACTCTCATGCCCCCTGAGTGTCTGCCATTTAACATCACCTTATGCCTTCCATCCTTTAACCAGTTAGATACCCACTTTACTGCTTTCTCCCCCACCTTTGTCTGCTTCGTTTCTTAACTAGCCTCCTGTGTGGCACAGTGTCGAAAGCCTTACAGTCGTCCAGATAGGCCACATCCACTTCTCTCCTTTAATCTACCTCCCTAGTAACCCAGTTAAAGAAATCTATGAGATTTGTTTGACATAACCTTCCCCTGTGAAACTGTGCTGCTGGTAGTCCTGCAGCCCATTCACCTCAGTTACTCCATGAGTCTCTCCTTCAGTCGGTCTCCATTAATCCCCCCCACACACACACACACACACACACACACACACACACTGCTGCTAGACTGACTGGCCTGTAGTTGTTAGCCTCTGCTCTGCTGCAGCTTTTGTGCAGAGGGACTACATCAGCTCTTCTCCTCCTCCTCCTCCTCCAGTCCTCTGGAACTACCTCAATCTCCAATGTGGTGCTGAATAGCATAACCAGGGAGGTGACTACCACCTTGCTTAGTTCTTTTAGGACCCTTGGGTGAATCCTTTCTGGAACCATTGCCTTATTCTCCTTTAGGGCTTCCAGTCCCTTCCGGACTCTTTCTACCAAGAATGGACTTGTGTCCACTCCCATCCTCCTGGTGCTTGCTGCTACATGCTGGCCTGTCCCACTACCCTCTAATGTGAAGACCGAGCAGAAGTAATCATTTAAAGGAAACCAATGGAAAAGACACAGCTTTCCTCAGACACTACAGAAACTCTCAATTAGTGCTTTCAGAGAGTAACAACTTTATTTAATGATTTAGAACAGCTACCCACAACTTCCACTTTCCGTTGCTGGCAGCAGCCATTTCATGAGCAGCAGTGAGCTTCCTGAGCTCACTGTATGCTAATATGCCTGTTTGACCTCTGCTATTGGTTGGCAGGACATATTAGCATAAAGTGAGCTCAGAAAGCTCTCTGATGCTCATGAAATTGTGGCTGCCAACACTAGAAAGTGAACGTTGAAGGCCACTGTTTAAATCACTAAAAAATCAATTAGAGGAATTTTATTAAAAATATTTTACTGTCTGAAAGCACTAATCAGGAATATTTGTGGTGCCAGGGTAAAGCTATGCCTTTTACAGTGTTTCCCTTTAAAACTTAATTTTTCTCTTGATTTTGTTTTGCACAGTCCCCATCCCCTACCTTCCTGAGTCTTACTATCCCTCCACTTGTCTTCCTCTTTTCACTCATGTATCTGAAGAAGGTCTTGTCCCATTTTTCAAACTCCTTAGCTATCCTCTCCTCCGTTTGTGCTTTAGCTGTCCTCGCCCTCCTTCCTGCCTCCTTTTGCTTTACCAGATATAGCCCCCTGTCTGCTTCTGTGTGTGACACTTTGTATATTCTAAGTGCTGTTTTCTTCTCGTTCACTGCCTTTGCCACCTCCTTAGGGAACCATAGAGGCCTCTTCCTCCCCTTGCTCACTTCCTTCAAATAGCATGCCATTGCTTTGAAGATCACCTCCTTAATCCTTTCCATTCAGTCTCCTTCCCCCGGCCATGCCCCCGAGGTATTTATTGAGCCAGTTTCCCATTTCTTTAAAATCTGTCCACCTGAAGTCTAGGACCCTCATCTTAGTGTGTTTTTTCTCCTGCGATCCATATGCTAAACCACACAGTACTGTAATCACTTATGCACAGGGGACTACTCACTGTGCTGCCTGCAATGCTGCCCCTGTTTGTAAATAACCAGGTACAGCACAGCCCCATCTCTACTGCGTTCCATAACCAGCTGCCTGACAAATGCCCCTTATAGTGAGTCCTGGGTGGCCCTGCTCCTTTTTGTAATTGTGGCCAGAATGCCCCAGTCTACATCCAGCATATTAAAGTCCCCTGAAATTAATATTTCCCCCTTGCTTACCATTTTGCTAATGTATTCCCCCAAAGCTCTGTCTAATTTCTCCCCCTGTGTCGGAGGTCTATACATCACTCCCATGTGGATTAAAGCCCCCATCCTGTCTCTAGACTGACCCATAATACCTCTAACTCTTCCTTATTCCCCTGGTGACACTCTTAGTGGCCTTTATACCTTCCCTCACATAAAACAACCCCTTGCCTTTCCTCCCTGACCTGTCCTTCTGGAACATGGTATAGCCTGGGATGGTCACTTTCCAACAGTAGTTGTTGGTGCACCATGACTCTGTTATTAATATGGTCACCAGATCCAGGTGTTGCCTCCCCAGTGATCACCTCAAGATCAGGAATTTTATTTCCTGGGCTCCTTACATTAGCACACATGGCTCTCCATTCACTTTTCCTTCTTCCCCCTAACCTTCCCCCCTTCCTGCATCCATCCCTCGCCCCTTCCATTATCCTGGTCCTGTCCTTACATTTCTGGTTATCTCTCTGTCTACCCTCCTTACCCTCTTTTCCAACTTTATTTATTTTTTTATTTATTTAGTTGTTTTTTTAACCAGGTATAGCACACTAAGCTGAAAGTTTTTTTTACAGGAGTGACCTGGGAGCACAAGGAGGTTAAGTGACTTGCTCAGGGTCACACAGTATGCAAGTGGAAGCTATGGGATTCAAACCCAGGTCTGGTCTGCTGGATGTCACCAGATTTGCAGCTCAGAGCCTTAGACCACTGCACTATACTGCCTTTAGTTCCCTGTTCTGACCTGCACTGCCTTTCTTCTTGTCCTTGCTCCCCTCTAACCCTAAATCATTTTTCCCCTGAGCTTCTCTTCTATGTCTTTCAAGTCTCTGGAGGTCACTCTCTGTCTCACCATGTCTTTCTGCCTCCTCCCTTGGCTGGTTTAAATGCCTATCAAAGAAGCACCTAAACCTTCTGCCCAAGACAGTCATACTCCTCCAGGATGGATGGAGGTCATCCCTTTTATACAGGCCTCCATTCTACCAGGTGGGACCACGGTCACTGATGTAGCACAAACCCTCTTCCCTGTACCTTGCTTTTAACCATTTACTGAAGAACCTGCTGTGAAATTTCCTACCCCTCCCTCAGCTGTACACAGGTAGCACCTCAGTGAAAGCTACCGTGAGAGCTATCTGCTTCAGCCCCTCCCCAGCTCCCCAAACCAGCACTACCCCCACCTTATCCCTTGCCAGATAGTTCATCCCTAGATGGACAATGACATCCAGCTCCCTCCATACCCCCTCTTCCCTGGCAATCTCTACAATCTGCCCTCCAGCCCTCCTCACTAAAGCTGTTCCTCCCTTTCCCTGCACCGACTCTATCCCCCTGACTATGGAGTCCCCCACAAGAAACTGCCTCCTCCCTTCCCCATTAGGACCTCCTCCTTTGAGGACCTCTAATTCCTCTCTTACTACTTCCTTGGGTACCTGCTCCTGGCTTCCCCAGCCTGTCAGATCAGTGAAGGAACTGTGCAGCAGTAAGGTCTGAGGGGTGCTCTCCTTCCTCCTTCCCCCTACTTTGGGGTCTTGGGGTGACCAGACATGCCCCATCCTCATTGTCCAGCTCATGTAGCACATAAGTTTCACACCTGCAGGATCAGGCCTGAATTTCCACTGTACCACCAGGTGCTGATTTGTCTCAGCATCTCCAGAGGGATAATGACAGTGCTTCTTTTTGAACCAACATTGCAAAAATTTCTATAGAAGTTCCAAAACCATGTCCTCTTTCTTCAGACCCAAGAATTCATTTTTGGGCACCATTTTTTCACCTCGGTCCCCCGTGTGTCAGGCAAGAAGATAAAGAAGAAGAATTAGCATTTATATAGTGTGTTTCATACACATTGTGTCCCAAAACACTTTACAAGCAATGAGACACTGTTAAGGAAATGAGTGTGAATGTATAGTGGCAGCCATTTCACAGATAAACACTCACACACAGCCTTGAACAATTGCATGAAACATTTTTATGGGAAGTGGAATGTTTGGAGGGGAGGGAATTGTTTAACTAGGAAAAGCACACTAAGTTGAAGCTTGTTTCCATGTGCGACCTGGGAACACAAGGAAGTTAAGTGACTTGCTTAGGGTCACACAGCATGAAAATTGGGGCTGATTGGATTCAAACACAGGTCTCCAAGTTTGCAACTCAGTTCCCTTAACCACTACACTATACTGCCACTGGTTGTCCAGCATAGTGGGGAAAATCTCCTGCTGTTGTGAAAAGTATGTTGGGTTTGTTTACTTCTACATGGACACCCATCAAAATTGCATCAGAGATGGGTAGAAGGGACCTCAGTTTAACGTCTCATCCAAAGAATGGCATATGCCAATGGTACAGCACCCACCCCCATCCCCTATCCCCTATCCCCATACTACACTCAGGTGCCAGCATTTATGGTATGAGCACAATCCCAGTGTAAGACCAGAACCCATGACCTTCTGGTCCAGAGGCGGATATGCAACCAACTGAGCCACACTTGCACCTGACAACCCCACAATGCTTGTTTTGGGCCAGAGTGTTCAATTAAATCCAGGGATCTCTTCAATCTTACAGTGAAGAACAAAATGTCAGGGGACTCTGTGTAGTATAATGCAATAGATAGATAGATAGACAGATTTATGCAACTGGTGTGAAAATAAATTTGGCAAGATAAACGTTATCTTGGACTACATGAGCAAGATAAATGAAGTTGGTTACTGAGCATGCTCAGAAATTTATCTCATTCATTGTGGCCACACCGAGCATGCTCAGAAATGTATTCTCACACATGAAGATAAATTTCTGAATATGCTCAGTGTCCAGTTTTATTTATTTTCCCCTAGGACACCACCGGAAATGAGATTTACAGTATGGCTCAATAGGCCTTTCCTATTAAAACTGTTTAAAAAAAAAGTAAAATACGAGATTACATTTATTTTTTGATTCACTATACAGTAGTCTAAGTAGTGTTATGTCGCATTTTTTTCTTTTTTAGATTTTTACCATTTCTATTACAAAACCACCTAAACACCTGTGGCCTGATTCCAAGATGTATGGCGCAACTTGCTGGTGGAAGCGAGTTGCGACATACACCTCTATGCCGGGGACCCTGCACCAGATTCCAGAACAGGCAGAGTCCCAGCATCTATGCCCTCAACTCTGCGGCAGCTCCAGCATGCTGTCTGGGAAGGGTGCACTTGACCTGGTGCTGCAAGCTGCAGCAATGCCAACCCACAGGGCACAAGCCATGCATGGCATAGCCCCCCCAAATCCCACTAGGAAACCACAGCAGTGCCCCACAGGGCTGGGGGGGGTGAGGGGGCCACTGGACAACCTTGGTGTGCATGGCAGGTGGGTGACATGTACTGCCCTGCGGGGCACTGCTCGGGGATGGGGGCACGGATGTGCCAACTGCCCACAAAGGGCAGCCCTGCTAATGGGGGTGGGGTGGGGACCTATGTAGGACCATGGGAGGGTTGGTTGTAGGGGCACTAAGCACAGAGGTGCAATCCCGGTGGATGTAGGGTATGGTTAGACCAGGTAATAGCTGGCCTAGCCATGCTTAGACCATTATCTGCTGGGGTCCCTCCTGGAATAGCAATTTGCTGTGCTGTCAGCCGCACACCTGGAATAGGGCTATAACTGGTGCCAGAAACACCCTTGTGCTATGTCACAGGGGGTTTCTGGTAGAGACAGTGGTATAGTCCGCCTCTGGTGCAGGCCGCCTGCGCCATGTCTCAGGCCGCCTTCCAGAATAGCGGGCAGCATAACGCATGTCGCAAGGTGTGACTTGTGCCATTGGTTTTGGGTCAAGTCACCTTGCAACATGCATAACCCATTCTGGAATCGGGCCCCTGTTGTATAAATCAAATATGACATGGGCTGACTTAAGATATCATTTTTATCTTCACTTGAGGACATTGGTCTATTGCTATCTCACTCATGGCTTCGCTACTCATGATGTAGCAATAGAGTGATCCCCTCTCATGAAAATAAAAAATATATCTTAATTCAGACCATGTCACATCCAGATAGATAGACAGATAGACAGATAGATAGATAGATAAAATATTTTTTAACTGAATAAAAACTGTTAGGACTTTTCAGAGCCCTCTTTACAAAGTTTATTTATTTATTTATTCATACTAGGATTACAATACCTCTGAGCAAAAACAGCTTTTTTACAAAGGTTCCTCATTGTAGGGAAGGGTGGCAAAACATACATAGGAGGCAAATACATTGTCTGACAACAGTAGAGCCGAGTATGTCTTCACTACAGGCACAGTAAGCTATAACTAAGGAGGTGGAAAATGTAGGAGAGAGATGAGGGGAAGCATAGAACAGGAGATGGATTGGCAGAGGCAGCCAGAGGCCCTGTCAAAGTATTAGTTGGGTGGATAAGGGCAGGGGAGAGAGGGAGAGGCGGACAGTGGTAACAAGGAGGAGGGGTAGAGAAGCAGCCAGGGGCTTTGTCATTAGAGTTGAGGAGATGGCATGGTAAATAAGTGCTTTGATGGGGAGTGCCCAGGGAGGGCAGTTGCTAAGGTATGGAGTTAGGCATAGCAGTCACAGGTGCTGTTTGAAGTAATATGATGGTGAAGCATGACTTTGAATGGGCCTAGTTTTGGAAGGGATGATATATCCCTATGTAGTGGGTTGACCCACAGAGGTGCTCTATAGGCAAATGAGCATTGCCCCTGCATTGTACAGCATCTAGGGACCTGGAGTAGTTGATTGTCAGACCTACATGTGTATTGAGAGCTGAGGTAAGGGCTTAGTAAGTTTTCCATCCCAGGAGGCAAGAGTCCAAGAAGTGCTTTTTTTGCTGATAGACAGGTTTAATAGTGAATTCTTCTGCTCAGTTGAAGCCAGCCTGTCTGGGCATACAGTTCAGACGTGTGTTAGTCATGCAGCTCCAGTAAGTAAAAACACACAAGATATGAAGCACTCCATACAGTCAGCCAAAAATAAAACACGCAAGAATCACGGATGTGTAGCATATGAGAACCGCAGCACACTACTAGGGGTAGTGTGCTGCGGTTCTCATTTGCTGCACTGCTGTGATTCTTGCATGTTTTATTTTTGGCTGGCTGTATGGAGTGCTTCATATCTTGTGTGTTTTTGCATTCTCCTTTTTGAATGGAGCACCCGCTCATTCCATGTATGCTCAAAGGTCCCTGTGTATTTGACTGAGCTCCAGTAAGTAACCTGCATGCCTTGTGCAAGGTGATGGAAGTTCTATGGAGGGATGACAAGGAGGTTGCCCGATAGATAACCAGTCTGTAATCTACAAACGATAGAACAGAACTCTGGATTGCGAGACTGAGGGCACGCGGCATTAGGCAGTGCTCGTGCCAGAGAAGTAGACCAGTTTTGGTGTTTACCACCCTGGCCACATTGTCGATATGTTGTGTGAATGAAAGGTAGTTGTCAAGGGTAACCCCTAGGTATTTAAAATGTTGCGTTTGTTCAAGTGGAATGGCAAGGCAATTTCTAACGGTAAGTGCATGGGATTTGTGCTTATTTTGACTGCTGCAGAACATCATTACTTTTGTTTTTGTATAGTTCAAGACCAATTTATGTTTGTTAACCAATCCTCCACTTTCTCGAAACTACACTGTAGTTGCTGCTCCAGTTACCTTGGGTCAGGGTCAGTGGAGTAGATGACAGCATCATCTGCATACAGGAGGATCTGTTGATGGCAGAAATGGGAAAGATTATTTAGGAAGATGCTGAACAGAAGCGGTCCCAATATTGAGCCCTAAGGAACACCAGAGTGAACAGGCTGTAGGTCTGAGATGACATGCGCTATTGT
Source organism: Neoceratodus forsteri (assembly GCA_016271365.2). Lineage (NCBI taxonomy): Eukaryota > Metazoa > Chordata > Ceratodontiformes > Ceratodontidae > Neoceratodus > Neoceratodus forsteri. The sequence goes on from CM057455.1 coordinate 475,291,179, forward strand.
TACCTGTTGAGAGCGGCCTTCCAAGTAGCTTTTGAACCACTGTGTCGAGTCACCAGAGAGACCAATGGAGGATAGCTGATGAAGAAGAAGGGAGTGGTGAACGGTATCAAAGGTCTTTGTAAGGACAATGAAGACTGCACCTGCTAAAGAGCCTTGAGCCAGAGACTGGTGAATGAAGCTAGTAAATTCAATTAGAGCTGTAGTGGTGCTGTGCTCTTTATGGAAACCATGCTGCTGCGGGCATTGGATGGTGAATTTATTAAGACATTCTACCAGTTGATCAGCAACAATGCGCTCAAGCGCTTTGGACAGTGGGGGGAGGATAGAAATGGGCCTATAATTTGCATGTAGAGCCTTATCTCCAATCTTGTGCATGGGGGTTACCAGGGCTGACTTCCATGCTACTGAAAATTGTGAGGGCCGGAGTGACAGGTTGAGAATCTTAGTTAGGGGCAATCAGACTTCTTCAAGGGTGAGTGCTATGATCTTAAGATCCAGTGAGTCGCCACTGTGACGTGATTTCCCAAGTACTCTGCTAAGGTATTTCCTGGCCAGTGCTGTTGTGATCACTTTAAAGTAGAAAGGAGGAGCAGAAGGATTCTCACTCAGACAGTGTGCTTTAGTAGGCTCTGTATCTTGGAAGAAATCCAGAGGGAGATCACTGCTCAGCTCTGTGAATGCTTGGTTGAAAGTGTTTGTAGCAGTTAGTGGGTCCAGGGTGGGGATACCATCGATGTTAAGCATGGAGGGAGTGCCCTTAGAGGCTTTCCTGGTAACTTCTTTTATATTATTCCAAACATTTGTACTGTCACCCCAGGAGTTGGTGAGCATCGCCTTATGGTATTTGGACTTTGCTTGTCGGATTTCCCGTGAGCAGGCATTCCTTGCCTGTCTGTAGGATTGCACATCTGATTGTGCCCCAGAGGCTCTAGCCCAGTGCCATAAGTAATCCCTGAGCTTCAATTTGTTTATGAGTTCAGGTGTTAACCACAGGTTGAGTGTGGCATGGATTTTTCTCTTTTTTTGAGGAGCATGGATGTCACAGGCATCATTGAAGAGCTTCATAAAGTGTTCCAGAGCAGAGTCAACAGCATCAATGGTCTCGAGTAGGGACCAGTCAATATTGCTTAGGTCGCACTTTATGTGCTCCAAGTTATCACCTTTTAGCATCCTGCTGTAGACAGTTTGCAGAGGGGGCTTGTGAAATTTATTTGACCAACAATAGGAAACTGGGCAATGGTCACTTAGAGAATTCGGATGGATAGTCACCATGGAGATATGGTCTGGGTGACTGGATAGTATCCAGTCATGAAGGGTGCTAGTCCCAGTCTTGTAACTGGTTCTGGTGGGGGCAGTAATGAGCTGCATGAAGTGGAGTGAGGAGACAGCATCCTTGTAGGAGCCAATGTCAGGGAGAACCAAATAACATTGAGTTCACCCAGGACCGTAGTCTCAGATTTGTGGTTCTGGCTACGTACAATAAGTAGTCTATTATGCATTGGAAGCCTGACTTATGTTCTTTCGGAGGGACATATGCTGATATCATTGTCAAAGCCTTATTATGAGCCTCAAGTAATACTTTGATGGCTAGTGCCTGTACAGCGCCACCTAGATTGACCATTGGGAGTGCATGTCCCTAAAGGGATTCCTTCAGATAAATAGAACAGCCACCTCCATGCTTTGTGAGTCTGTCCAGCCGGAAGAAGGAGTAGCCAGTTAGAATAACCGCTGAGTCAGGAATCTTTGGAGAAAGCCAAGTTTCAACAACCAACAAGATGTCCGGATTATGTTGGGTGGTCCAGACTTGAAGGCTGTCTAGTTTAGTAAGCAGACTGCATATGTTGACAGATGCCAGTTTAATAGAACCTTGCTTTGCATGGCCATTAGACTGAGATGTTCCAGCTGGGCTGGGATCGGGGTGCACATTTCCTGACATAAGCAGAAGCAGCAACAGGACAATGCTAATCTGGCATCCTTTTAGCTGCTTGTGGTAGGGTTTTTTTATAATGTCTAGTCCATGGGTGACTACTTTGTTCAAGGTGGCGGGTCTTAAGATTAAGTAGGGTGATAAGGTCAGGAAAAGTGGCAGGGGACCCAGTGGTCAGCCAGTCCTGCGGAGGTAGCAGAAGAAAGTAATTGGACCATGCTCCTTGCGTTAAGGTTAAGAGGTTCCCAGTGACCAACCCAGGGTCATAATGAGGATTTTGAGTAATGGTATAAAGGGGGAATGGTGCCAGTTTACAATCTTAGTGTGGCACAGGCATAGAAAGACCTGAACAAAAAGAGATTGGGGAAGGGATTTGGGTAGCCCATTTTTGAGCTGGACAGAGAATATATTATCAAAGGACAAGCTTAATCAGGCAGGAGAGACAAGTTTTTACAGAAGGAACTCAGATGAGTGCCCCTAGTAACAGAAAAGTAGAACGAGCAAATGGAAAACTGGACACTTAGTCATGTGAGCACGCGACACTATAAAGGTAGCACCAGATAGGGAGAGGGGGTGGGTGGAGAGCAGGTGCATAGTGCTGGTGGGAGTCACAATGAGTGGTGGAAGCCATGGAGCAGGAGAAGCCCTGGGACTTTCTCTGCTAGATCTATGGCCAGTGGCCAACAGAGCAGGGGCCGCTCCACTGGAACCGCCCAGTGAGAGTTTCTCAGAGATCTGGTAAGAGGAGAGAAAACAGAGAGATTTAGAGACAGAGCAGCTGGGACTGAGCCGACACTGGCAAAGCCTCCCAGCTGGGGTCCAGAAGCTAGGGTACTTACAGAACAGTACAAGTAATTAGGCAGGCCGGGGGGAGCAGCAGGGATTAATGAGGTGGAGAGGGAGGGGTGAAAAAAGGGGCTGGCTAAGCTGCTACGTGACAACCGCAGTAATCTTCCGATTAAGTGAGCCAGAATTTTAGCAGGGTCACAATCGGAGGGCTCAAGCCGAAGGGCAAGGGGAAAAAAGATGCTTACAGCAGCAATAAGAAAAGCAAAGTTTAGTAGCCGAAGGTATGGCAGCAGTAGGCAGACAAGTATATGGTGGAACACAGTAAATAAAACAATATTATAACAAATCACCGCCTACATTACTTATTTATTTATTTTATTTAAGTCTTTGGTAACTGGGTAAGTGCACTGATCCAGAGAACTATTTTCAGGCATGACCCGGGCCACATGGGTGGCAGTTACAGAGGTAGTGACAAATTATAAAAAGCACACAAGCCATGTGGATATACAGATATCACCGATGAACAAAGTGGATATACAGACATCATTGGTGAACAGAGAAAGTGACATAGGAAAGTAAAATTAATGAGAGGCTGAAAAAAACAATCAGTACATCATGATAAGCAACACTTATTATACAATTATTTACTAAGGATAAGTGGCCAGTACAGGTTAATGCACGATGTAAAACAAACAAACAAACAAAAAACTATACAAGACAATAGCCAAGTGGGAAAGCCCAAGAGGCAGGCAATGAGGGATGTAAGACATGAGTCCAAAGAAATGAAAGAGGGCAGGGGAGGCCAAAGCAGCCCAAGAGGGAAAAGTCAGAAAGGTGGTGGGGGGTTATCCAAGCTAGCAATGGCATGTGGCCTCATCAAGCAGCCAGGATTTGAGATGTGTCTTGAAAGTGACATGGGAGTCCAGAGAGCGGATGGGCATGGGAATTCTGTTCCACAGAGTGGGAGCAGCTGCAGATAAGCCTCTGCTACTCATAGCTGAGGAGACTTTTGGGATATCCATGGGGGGGGACTGAGGATGCACGCAGACACCTCAAGGGAATTCTGGTCTTCAGGAGAGACGTATAAGGGGAGGCTTCACCATGCCTGATGGCGCTGTCCAGGAGGCAGCCAAGCCTGTAATCAAATCTGCAGTGTAGTGGGAGCCAGCCAAGAGTCTGATAGAGGTGGCAGTGGTGAGTGGAATATGGTGCCAGGAGAGTGAAATGACACATGTTGTTGTACATGGAGCAGAGGCATGCATGCAAGGCTGAGGATGTGTGTGAGTAAATAGGGGAGCAGTAGTGAATCAGTGGTAGCAGGTTGCCTTGGGCAATGGCTAAATGGGTTTCCATGTTCAGGAGTGACCTTGTCCAATAAGCTGCACCTAGTTTCTTGTTAATACAGTGGATAACAGAGGAGATATGATCAGAAAGGGAGAGGGATGGGTCCAGGATAACTCCCAGGTATTTCAATGTTAGTACATTTTCAAGTACAGTGTCATTCGGTAAGACTACTGAGAGGGTGGACCCGGCCTTGGCGACCTTAGATAGGAAGGGTTTAGATCCAAATAGCATGGATTTAGTTTTTTTAGCATTAACAATTAGGCGATGTGCATGGAAACAGGTGTGCGCCGCAGAGTAGTTATTGGATAGAGCCCTGGATATATTCTCAAGAGTCTTGTCACTAGTGAAGAGGACAAAGTCAACTGCATGAAAGTAGGGCATCACAAGTGAAACAGTCAGAGGGGAGAGAGTTTATAAACAGGGAGAATAAGAGTGGGCCCAGGATGGAACCCAGGGGTACACCGGTAGTGACTGGGAGGGCTGGGGAGGTGGACGGTCCTACACATACCGACTGAGCTCTATCTGAAAGGTAACTTTGGAACCACCACGTGGTCTCAGTAGAGCAGCCAAGGGTGTAGAGAGAGGAGAGTAACAGGGTGTGGTCGACCAGGTCAAAAGCTTTAGACAGGTTGACAAAGACGGCACCCGTTGCCCTTCCAAGGTCCATGTTCCTAAGAATATGATTGGTAAACAGGGCACGAGTAGATGTGGTGGAGTGAGACAGTTGTCAGTGGACAATCCGTTCCAGGAGTTTACTAAGGTGGGGAAGCAAGGATATAGGCTGATAGTTATCTAGGGATAGTGGGTCACTAGTTTTAAAAATCAGGACCACCCTGGCATGCTTCCAAGTCCTGGGTACTGAGGAGGTAGTCAATGCCAGGTTAAAGAGGTAGGTGAGTGGTTTTAAGATGGCAGGGGATATAAGTTTAAGCATAGCTTGGAAAAGACCATCGCTGCCTGGGCTGCCCCGGCTAGGCAGACTCTTCAGCAGTCTGGCAGTGTACATTTCAATTACTTTAGCTGTAAATAACATACACTTTGGTAACAACTGAAACTAATTAAAATCAGTTTCAAAGATTAAGGCAGAGCAACAGAGAACAGAAACAGAATCCAAAGTGGACCAATTAGAAAATGGCCTAGGTGCTGCTGTCCCATCCAAAGCAGCCTGAAAGGGTAAGTCATCCAAATGCTGGCAGGCAGAGAAAAGGCTCCCAAAATTCAAAAACAGTCCATGAATTTCAGTTCCCCATCAGGGAGGTGCCATTTACCTTCACAATTAGCACTGGAAGCTGGGGGCAGGAGAAGCCACTGGGGCTTTCTCCGCTGGATCTACGGCCAGTGGCCAAGAGAGCAGGGGCTGCTCCACTGGGACTGCCCAGTCAGAACTCCTTGGAGATCTGGGAAGAAGAGACAAAACAGAGGGGTTTAGAGACAGAGCAGCTGGGACTGGATCAACACTGGCACAGCCTCCCAGTGGGGTCTGGAGGCTAGGATACTTACAGAACAATACAAGTAATTAGGCAGGTGGAAGGGGAGCAACAGGGATTAGTGAGGTGGAGAGGGAGGGGGTGAAAAAAAGGGGCTGGCTGAGCTGCTGCATGCAACTGCAATCTTCTGATTACTGAGCCAGAATTTTTAGCAGTGGTCAGGATCGGAGGGCACAAGTCGGAGGGCAGGGGAAAAAGATTCTTAGGGCAGCAGTAGGAAAAGCAAAGTTTAGTAGCCAAAGGTATGGCAGCAGAAGACAGACAAGTATATGGTGGAACACAGTAAATAAAACAATATTATAACAAATCACTGCCTACATTACATTTCCAGTTACTTTAGCTGTAAATAACATGCACGTCAGTAACAATTGAAACTAATTAGAATACAATTTTAAAGCATAAAGCAGAGCAACAGAGTACAGAAAGAAAATCCAAAGTGGACCAATCAGAAAATGTCCTAGGTGCCGCTGTCCAATCCCAGGCAGCCTGGAAGGGCAAGCTGTCTAAATGCCAGCAGGCAGGGAAAAGACACCCAAAATTCAAAAACAGTCCGTGAATTTCAGTTCCCTGATAGGGAGGCACCGTTTACCTTCACAATTAGCAGTGGAAGCTTGGGGGCAGGAGAAGCCGCTGGGGCTTTCTCTGCTGGATCTAAGGCCGGTGGCTGACATAGCAGGGTCCACTCAGCTGGAACCACCTGGTCAGGGCTCCTTGGAGATCTTCACAATTAGCAGTGGAAGCCAGGGGCAGGAAAAGCTGCTGGGGCTTTCTCCACTGGATCTATGGCCGGTGGCCGACAGAGCAGGGGCTGCTCCACTGGGACTGCCCAGTCAGGGATCCTCAGAGATCTGGGAAGAGGAGAGGAGAGGAGAGAAAACAGAGGGATTTGGAGACAGAGCAGCAGGGACTGGGCTGACACTGACACAGCCTCCCAGTGCAGATCCGGAGGCTAGGGTACTTACAGAACAATACAAGTAATTAGGCAGGCGGGAGAGGGCAACGGGGATTAGTGAGGTGGAGAGGGAGGGGTGAAAAAAAGAGGCTGGCTAAGCAGCTATGCACAACTGCAATCTTCAGATTACTGAGCCAGAATTATTAGCAGCGGTCAGAATCGGAGGGCTCAAGCGGAGGGCAGGGGGAAAAAGATGCTTAGAGCAGCAGTAGGAAAAGCAAAGTTTAGTAGCCGAAGATATGGCAGCAGAAGGCAGACAAATATATGGTGGAACACAGTAAATAAAACAATATTATAACAAATCACTGCCTACATTACATTCCAATTACTTTAGCTGTAAATAACATGCACTTCGGTATCAATTGAAACTAATTAAAATAAATTTTAAAGCATAAAGCAGAGCAACAGAGTACAGAAAGAGAATCCAAAGTGGGACAATCAGATAGTGGCCTAGGCACAGCTGTTCAATCCCCAGCAGCCTGGAAGGGCAAATCCTCCAAATGCCAGTGGGAAGAGAAAAGGCGCCAAAATTCAAAAACAGTCCATGAATTTCAGTTCCCCATCGGGGAGGCACCATTTACCTTCACAATTAGCGGTGGAAGCCGGGGGCAGGAGAAGCCACTGGGGCTTTCTCCTCTGGATCTACAGCTGGTAGTTAACAGAGATGGGGCCACTCTGCTGGGACCACCCGGTCAGAGCTCCTCGGAGATCTTCACAATTAGCTGTGGAAGCCGGGGGCTCTCGCTACTGGATCTACAGTCACTGGCCAACAGAGCAGGGGCTGCTTTGTTGGGACTGCCTGGTCTGTGCCCCTTTGAGATCTTCATAATTAGCAATGGAAGCCAGGGGCAGGAGAAGCCGCTGGGGCTTTCTCCACTGGATCTACAGCCAGTGGCCGACAGAGCAGGGGCGGTACCGCTGGGACCACCCGGTCAGGGCTCCTCCTGCTATTGTTGTAAAGGAGGTGTATTAACATATTAAATTATACAGTGCCACAATACACATATCAACACTTCCAAAAATGAGGCTGGTTTACAAAATAGAAGACAACCTTATTGCACATTACATAAGTACACATCACTACCACACACAATGCTTCATGCATGTTACTACAGACAGTTATCAGAATTAATATCCAGTACATATATTTACCATACTTACCATTTGCATTTCACAGCTTCTCAAAGGTTTGGCTAACCTAACTTACCCAGCAGGTGTCAGATTTTACAGAGCAAAAACTACTTAATATTGAACAAAGAGCCAGAATCACCTTTACAAGCATTGCTCCTTACAGAGAGATTAGTCCTGAGTATGCGAAGTGTCCCAAGCAAAAGCAAATTAAGTATGACATGCTCATTATTCAGGGGTCACTGCAGATTGATGGTAAATGGATCTTGGGTAGTCCAGTTGGAACAGAACTCTTTTGGTTAGCAAACCCAACATCAGTATCCCACTCCACATGTAGCCTCAGTGAAACACATCACGGTACATTTACTTTCTGCTGAATTCATCACATCAGAAACTTAGTATGATACAAGTTAATTGAAAGACTATGCCTGTAGTCAAGTAGGTAGAGCTGTTGCACCTGGTTATGCCCCCTATTATCCCACATACACCTTACACTGTATTCCTGGTCTATTATACTGTGGTATTACTATTTTGCACTAACGTAGATTTAGGCACCCATCATATAAGCATGAGTGCCAGAAATGTGCTTTGCTGCTAATATTTAAGCAATAAGGCATGACCAAGGGTTATGTTCATGGTCTGTTAATCACCTTCTAGGGGTGTACTGTGACACGAGGTGTAGCCGAGAGCCACATGCCCTTAGAGGGTGATTAATTGACCATTAACATAATCCCTGGGAGTGACTTATTACTATTATAATAAAAAATGTTTTTAAACAGTGTTAAACCTTGTTCAGCATATGGTTAACCTCTACATGTATGTTAATAAAAGATTAACATAAGGCTGTTAGAATGTTTGCAGCCAATCAGAAAGCTCAATTTCTCAGACACTTTTTATAATTGCTAATGTTTACATCCTTTATAGGATTAGATCATGCATGACTATTATACCTCACTATAATGCATTATGATTGTCTTTTACATATATTCCATATATAATCTACCTAATTACTGATATGATGACTCTGAGGGATCATCAGTGATTACTTTATACACTATATATATATATTCTCATGTAATCATATGCAGTAGTAGCCAGTCAGCACTTCTCTTTGTCTAAGCAAGTAAGCTGACAGAAAGAAAACCTTTGTTATGTCTTATACACAGGCAAGAAATGCCACATGTAGTTTGAACCCGTCAGCATTTCTTTTGTCCAAGCTTCATGCTAACAGAAGCATATTCTTTATTTCATATGATACTCATTAAAAATTCTGTCTCCTCAGTCATTCTCCAACACACAATGTTTCTCATATCCATAACTATGATGTAATCTCTGTTGCTATACTGTTATCTGTAGTATATAAGTTTGTGTAACCTAGCTCCATAATAATAATAATAATAATATTAATAATAAACTTTATTTTTAAGTGCCTTTCAAATACCAGGTGCTTTACAATAATAAAACATAATTCTATAAAAACTATTACATTAAAATATAATACGACAGTTACAGATACCAACAGTTCACTGGTAAGCCTGACCCCACAGAAAAGTTTTAAGAGCCTGTTTAAAACCCCCCATGGTCACACATTCCCAAAGCTGACGGGTTAGAGAATTCCAGAGGGTAGGGGCCACAAACATAAATGCACAGGCCCCAGAAGATTTCAAAGTTACCCTCGGAATCTCCTGCAACCCCTCGTCCGCCAAACGGAGCTGTCACACAGGGGAGTAGGGAATAAGAAGCTCTTTCAAGTAGCCAGGACCAAGTTCATGTAGGGCTTTGTAAGTCAATAAACCTACTTTAAAGGTGATCCGCCACTGAATCGGCAGCCAGTGCAGCTCGCACAGCACAGGAGTGATATGCGACCTCTGAGACGCCCCGGTCAACAGTCGAGCAGCAGCATTCTGCACTAGCTGCAAGTGGCAGATAGCAACCCCAGGAAGCCCTAAGTAAAGGGAGTTGCAATAGTCAAGGTGTGAGGTCACAAAGGCATGGGCCAACACAGGCAGATCATGGACGGAACAAGGTGTTTGTCCCTGACAATGTTCCTAAGATGATAAAAGGCAGACTTGATGACTGCTGACACCTGATAATGAAGGGTTAGCCCGTCATCAAGTACCACTCCCAGGTCACGCACCCATTCTGAGGTAAGAATCTGGGAGCCCCCCAGAAATAATCCAGAGGGCTGACCAGTCCTCCACCCCTCTAGCCTGCGACCTGGGTCCACAACCATAACCTCAGTCTTACCCATGTTCAACTTTAGCCAGCTCAAATTCATCCAGTCCTGGATTTCAGCGAGGCAGTTATTAAATACTGAGACAGCACTAACCTGGTCAGGACCAAAAGACAGGTAGAGCTGGGTATCATCAGCATAGCAGTGAAACCTCAGCCCATACCATCTTACAATGTCTCCAAGGGGTTGCATATACACTGCAAACAACATGGGGGACAGCACCGAGCCCTGAGGGACCCCACAGGACAGAGGAAGTGAGTCAGAAGAAAAAATCCCCGGCACAACTCTCTGTGTTCTGCCCATTAGGAAGGATGTAAACCACCTGAGGACTGTACTTGTCAGGTCACAGATTAACCTCAGGCATTCAAGCAGCACCCCATGGTCTACAGTGTCAAAAGCTGAAGAGAGATCAAGGAGTACCAGAATGGAACGGTTTCTCTGATCTCTCGCCATCAGGAGATCATTGAGCGCCCAAACCAGAGCAGTCTCAGTGCTATGCTTCTTTCGGAAACCGGACTGGAGAGGTTCGTAGACATTATGGATGGTCAAGTGGTTCTCCAGTTGAGTTGCCACTACTTTCTCAATAACCTTCCCTATAAAGGGAAGGTTCAAGATAGGTCTGTAGTTAGCTAGAGCGTCTGGGTCCAATGAAGCTTTCTTCAGAAGGGGTGTTACCACCGCCTCCTTCAGGGAGCTTAGAAACTCACCCGATTCCAAGGAGCACTGGACTATCTGAGCGAGAACTGGGCCGATGATATTGCAACAACCCAAGATCAGGGAAGTTGGGCCGGGATCTAAACAGCAGTAGGTAGGGCACATCCCCTGGACAATCCGCATAATATCCCCGAATTCCGGAAGGTCAAAGGTACTCCAGGAAGTACGAGGTATAGTGACCGAGCACTGACCAACAGCATCCCCCATAGAACGAGTCAAGAGGATCTCCGACCTGATGTCGGCCACCTTATTCGCAAAGAATCGAGCAAGCTCATCACACTCTATTTGTGAAAAAGCTCGAAGGAGCTGCAGACAGGCTGGGTTGCACAACCTGTCCACAGTTTGGAAGAGCTGAGCTGGTCGATTCTGAGAGACAGCAATCTCCCTGGACAGGAACTCTGCCTTCTTACGGGAGATCACTGATTGGTAGGTCTGATAGTGCTCCACAAAACTAAGATGGTCAACCTGCAGGGCAGATTTCCGCCAACAGCGTTCTAACCTTCGTCCTAATCACTGCAGCTCCCTCAAAGACTCATCAAACCAAGGGGCCCGAGGGCGTAGTGAGAGAGGATGAACCCGGACAGGAGCAATCAGGTCGCGGGCCGAGGGGATGGCCTTATTATAGGCCAAGACCAACGGCTCTGGACCTGAGCTGGCATCAGGAAACTCCGAGAAATTAATCACCACCACCAGGTCTTCAGGGCTCACATCCTGTAAAGGGCGGTAACTGACCATCTCCACAGAGGCAGACCTACAAAGGGGGGTGCAGAAGTTGAACCTCACGGTGTAATGATCAGACCAACCGACAGGTTCCACCCTCAGATTGGAGACCTCAATCCCCAGGAAGAAAACCAGATCCAAAGAATGACCATGACTATGGGTAGCTGAAGTAACAATCTGTGTGAAGCCCGGTCATGTCATCAACTGGAGGAAGTGCTGTCCAAAAGGCGAGAGTTCGTCATCAACCCATGCATGGAAGTCACCCAGAACCATCAGTCTGGGTGACTCCAACACCATGTTGACGGCGAAGTCTGCCACTTCCTGCAGGAATCGCTTTTCATCCCCAGGTAGACGGTAGACGAGAGCTATCCTGCAACCCACACTGGCTACCACAGTACATTCAAAGGATTCAGTTTCCTCTACTGGTACACAGTGATGCCCAACTCAGTCTTGAAACAGACCGCTCCCCCGCGGTCCAATCTTGGGCAGTGTATCACCGAGTACCCAACTGGAATTGCTGCTTCCAAAATAGGGCTGGCATTTTAATCCAGCCGGGTCTTGGTGATGCAAGCCAGATCAGCTGTACATTCTTCAGGAGAGGGTTGAGAAACCCATCTCCCTTGTGATTTTCTCTGTCACATGCTTGGTGTAAGTAGTATAATAAACCTTTATTAGTACTTCCTGCTTGTTTACAAATGTTTCTTGGCAGACTCCGTAGACATAAGAATCTGTATTATTAGTATTATTATTATTTATTCTAACACCTAAGATTGTTTAGGCAACAAAGCAACCAACCCTTCCCCCAAGCTATGTAAGTCAGTTCTTTTCAGCCTCACTCAGAAGCACTTTTTCCTTGCTGCAGACGGAGGATCTGCCTCGGCTCTGCCCAGTATTTGCCACTTGCCCCTTTTGTGTTTTGGACTTCTGTTTGGTTCGTGTTTCTCTGGTTTTCTAGGTCAGCATTTTGCTTTCTTGCTCCTTGGCTGCAGTTTTGCTTCTCTCTGTTTTTGCCTGCTGTGTTCCTGTTCTCCGGTGCTTGTGTTTGTTCCTGTTTATCATCATTTTTTGGTCTTTTCTAGTTTTTCTAGCATGTTGTGGTCCCCTTTGCTTGCCTTGTGCTCTTCAGGCTCTCATTGCTGTCTTTTCCATACCTTGACCAGTCCCTCAGTTCAGCTACATTGGTTAACTGCTTCCACCTGTCCTGCCAGGCAGCCACTCCTTTCTTTGTTCTTTGTTGGGATCAGTACGATTGCCCTACATAGGTTTGCCTGACATTTTTTTTAACTGACTACAAAAATCTTGACAGCCGCTGGAAAGCGTGAACAACAATGTCAAACCACTGTGCATGGACCCACCCCACACAGACAACAGAATTGAAGCCACTGAGAATACTGAGTTCACCCTGGATAGTTAACTTATTCCTTATTTCATTTTTTTTATTTGTGCATGGACCCACCCCCTCCCTGACTACAACGCTGCTGAAGGCATGATTCACCCTGGATATACATAGTAAGCTTATTCCACAACTATAACACCCCAAAGTGATACCATTCTTTTTAAATAAAGTCGATTTTAAACTTTTCTGGGACGTGCACAGACTGGACTGTTACCTTGTGAACTTTGAACTTTGGAGGTGGATCATGTGAGTTTGCATGACCATTGAGAGGAGCATGAGCATTTGGGATGTGGCAAAGTTGAGGAGCAGGTACATGCACAATTACATTACTGCAGCTTTTTAAATGAACAGTTTCTTGCTTGGTATCACTTCCGGGTGTTGTGGTTCATGCCTTCAGTAGCTTTGTTGGGGTGTTGTGGTTTTGTAGTCGGGGGGCAGGTCCGTGCACAAAAAAAAAATGAAATAGTGAATAAGCTAACTATATAAATCCAGGGTGAACTCAATCAGACTTGTGTCTTGGACAGAGTACAGGGTGGGTCGCTGAGACATTTTGAGTCAGGAATTAATTTGCCGGGATATTGTACCACTCGGGCAAATGAAAGTCGGGAAACGAGAGTCGGGAAAATGTGCATTGGGCACGTGGATGTCAGGCAATTGTACCAGACCCTCTTTGTTCACTGCAGCAACTCTGCTACCTAGTTTCCAGTACCCTCCTACATTCTGCTTCCCTAGGAGTTTCAGTTGTTACTTTTTCTGCCTCAGCCTCCTGCTCTCCTGGGTCTTTGTTCTTTGTTGGGATCAGTACGATTGCCCAACATGCGTTTGGCAGACAATTTTTTTTTCTTTGCTCACTGCAGCAACTCTGCCTCCTAGTTTCAATTCCCGCCTACCTCCTGCTTCCCTAAGAGTTTCAGTTGTTCCTTTTTCTGCCTCAGCCTCCTGCTCTCCTGGGTCTTGTGTTTCTTTCAATTTTGCTTTTTAGGCTGTCTAGTTTTCCTAGCATTTTGCTGTCCCCATTTGCTTTAACTTGTGCTATTCAGGCTCCCATTTTGCTGTTTTTCAATGCCTTTAGCAATCTCTCAGTTTAACTGCAATTGTTAACTGTTCACACCTGGTTCCTAGCTAGGTGGCCACTCCTTTCATTTCAGGCTAGGAACATTGCGGAGGAATCATCGCGTGAAGAACAACGCGGAAGTAACACCGCAAACAAAAACATTGTGACGGACAAAATACAGCACAGCAGAAACCTTGCTGAGCCCCAAATGATGCAAAATGACACAGCAGCAGCACTGTAGGCATGCCCAAGGCACAGTATGGGGAGGAGAGGCCAGCAAAGCCCAAACCAGGAAACTGCCAGCAGCGCGTACCCAGAAGGAATGTCGCTGAACCAGATACAGAACAGGCCAGTGGCAGATGGCCACACAATGGACAGCACTGGATCAAAGGAGGGGGAGGCACACACTTCCCAGAGGGAGACAGAAGCAGCACAATGCGCAGAGGGCAATGGACGGCCCCTGAGATGGGGGGCCTCAACCACAGGTGAGCACAGCACAGGGCCCACTGGCAGAGAGGCACATGGGGCACGGGGTGCATTGGCCACCATGGAGCTGCAGGGCCACACGGGAGACCCTGACATAGAACGGGAGTGCAGGATGTGGGGAGAGGAGAACAGGATGAGGGCAATGGGGGTGCATACCAGAACATGACACCCGCACCCACCAAAACACCACACACAGCCACAAGGGTGGATGGCCACACAGGGACAGCACCACTGTGCGCACCAAGAGGAATGTGCCCAGAGCAACATGAGCAGGGGCTGCATGCTGCATGTGCTGCACAGAAACACAAGGACACCAGGACACACATAGGGTAGGGGTGCAGCCACACTGGAGGGATATAGTGCTAATAGGGCAGACCTGTGAGCAGGGTGGAGCAGGCCAGGCCAGGTACATTGAATTCCACACACAGCAGTGGGCCCATAATGCAGCTCAGCACACAGAGGGACCAGAATCACATGGAAGAGCCATGCACAGGTGTACTGCTGTGTGTGAGGCACTAGGTATGGACACTGAACCATGCCATTGATGTATGTGACCAGCCAAAAGGGGAAAACCCTACTGCAGCACAAGGGCTACCTCTAGTATAAGGAGTGTAACCTTGGCGAGAAGACATTTGGGAAGTGCGCAGACAACTACAGTGGGAGATGCCCCGTCTGTGTCCACACCGCAGGGGAGAAAGTATCAGGGTCATGAACAGCCACAACCATGTCCCAGACCATGGGGTCATAGGCATCCAGGAAGCTGTTACGGACATCAAACAAAGGGGGACACAGACAATGGAGACACCACACCAGGTGGTGGCAGCATGCAGCAACACCATCCCCACAGCCATGTTCGGCAGGATGCCCAGCATACACCTCCTGAAAAGGAGTGTCTGCCTTGTGCGGATGGCTGCATACCAGCCACCACCCCTGCTGACATCACTGGAAGACCTCGCCATCCCGGAGGTGTACACCATGACATACAACGGTGCACACTTCCTGCTCCATGACAGTGGCAGTGCCTCCAGGATACTGATCTACACCACTGACAGGAACCTGCAGCTCCTGTCACAGTGCACAACATGGTACACAGATGGCACATTCAAGACTGCACCACCACAATGTGCGCAGCTGTACACCATCCATGGGGCCCAATACTGCACTGTAGTAACCACCGTGTTCATTTTATTGCCAAACAAGACTGGTGTGACATACACAAGGGCGTTCACAGCACTGAAGGAGCTGCGTGCTGGCCTCAAGCCATCCCCGATAGTCACAGATTTTAAACAGGCTGCAATCAAGTCCTTTGCCACTGTCTTCCCAGATGCCACCCAGCATGGCTGCTTCTTCTATGTGTGCCAGGCCCTGTGGCGGAAAGTCCAGGAGGTCCCAGAGGCAGTACGATGGTACACAGAGGAGGAGGACTTTGTGCTCCATGTGCGCCTACTGCCCGCCCTTGCCTTCGTGCCTCCTGGGGAGGTGTCCACTGTCTTCGAGGTGCTATGGTTGTACAAGTGCTTTGTCACACATGATCAGCTGCTGGCATCTACTGTCAACTACTTTGAAGACATGTGGGTGGGTCGGCCAATCCTCGGTGGTGTCTGCAGGTGTCCATTGTTCCCTGTTGACCTCTGGAGCTGCTATGATGCAGCCAGGACTGGCAGTGCCCACACCAATAACTCTGTAGAAGGCTGGCACTGTGCCTTCAGCACCCTCATAGGTGCATGCCACCCCAGTTTCTGGAAATTCATCGATGCCCTGAAGGCAGAGCAGAGGCTCAATGAGATGAAGATAGAGCAGTGCATCATTGGCCGCTATGCACCACCATGGCAGAAGTGGTACAAGGACACGACGGACTGCATACAGCAGATCATTAGGGAGTACAGTTCCCGGAATACCTATAGCTATCTCCGTGGCATTGCACATGCCTTCCAGTTGCAGGTGTGAACCTGCACGCGCCTGCATGTGCAGCCGAGTGCCATGCTGCTCCCAACACTGTGCCAGCTGTGGATGACCCGTGACTCACCCATGACAACAGTCCACTGGGTGCATCTGTGACTGCCAGACACCTGCACTGCATGCTTCTGGGCCACACCTGTGGGGGGGATTATGTGTGCAACTGGTGTGGAGCAGTGGGGTACCACACAAGGTGTGAGCTATCCACGTACAGTGGCGGAGGGTGGCATCCCTCTGCTGGGGGGTAATGTGCCTATGATGGGGTATAGAATGTCCTCTGCTGGGAGGGGGTACTGTGCCTGTGATGGTGTATGGAATGTCCTCTGCTGGGGGGTAATGTGCCTGTGATGGGGTATGGAATGCCTCTCTGGGGGGGGGGTAATGTCCTGTGATGGGATATGGAATGTCCTCGGGGGGGATGTACTGTGCCTGTGCTGGGGTGGTTGAGCTATCTCTGTTGAGGTGTGTCCTCACACCAGCCATTGTGGATTGGTTGGGGTGCCCCTGCCAGTGTGGTCTCACCACTGCTGGTACATGTGGTGGATGCGGTGGTGCCATGTCTGTGCCTTGCCTGGAACAGTGCACCATTCCAGGGGTATGCGCTGCATGGGCTGCATGGCTCTACCTGTGCCAAGCTGTGGTGGAATGCTCCAGCAGGCCCCTATCCTGTGCACTGCATGGTCCAGCATTGGTGATGGGTGTGTGTTTTGCACTCTGGTGTTGCGTGGAGCTTGTGCCTGTGGTCTGCTGGGGGGGCATTGTGTGACTACTGTTGGTGTGCACATGTGTATTGCCCATTAAACACATTCAGCATTATGTGTCCGTGTCTGTTGGTCATTCCATACCGATGTAGGCCACAGTGGTTTACACCAGTCTTCCTGTGTCCCTGTGCCCTGGTGTGCTGCTGACTGTCCTTGCCACTGCTGCACTCCTGTGGTTGTCCTGTGGCCCATTTTTGTGCAGATATCCCCACACTGTGCATGGTCCTTGCCTGTCCCAGGGTTGTGTGGGTCAATGGCTGTGTGCCCTACATATGCATGTGTGGGCGACAGTGTCTGCCCACATGGCATTGTGCCCCTTGTCGTCCGTGGCCATGGAGGCAGCATGGCATGCCCCCATTGGGGGTGCCCTTGTGCAGTGCATATGTGCATTGTTACCCTGTCGCACAGTGCCCTCCTCACAGTCATGACCGTGTCCCCCTCATCCCACACTGCCATGTGTGGTGCTGGGTGTACACCTCTGTCTGGATGATGCATCAAACGGAACCTCCCCCATGGCACTGCGTCCACATGGCTGGTGGAGGTCTACCATTCCACTTCCACTGCCTCATTGCAGGGTGGCCACCATGTAATTCACTGTCTGGAGATCATCCCCCTTTGGAATCTGTGCCCAGTAGCACACATGGTGGCGGGGTGTTGCAGTGCACATGCAAGCGGTGCACAGCCCTCGTTGGTCTCCCTCGCCTTTCCGCCCATGCACTGCTGTGCCGGTCTCATTGTGTGTGTGGTGCATGTTGTACCTGGCTCTGCTGTTCTGCCCAGCACTGCGGTTTCTTGCCTCATGGTGTGCCAGCAGCTGTTTGGGCAGCGGTGTGTTTTCCACCTCTGTTGCTGCTGTCAGTTTTTCCCTCTGCGGTCTCCCTTCTAGCGCAGTTTATGCTTGCATTGTGTTGTTCCACTGACTGTTTTGGGCAGCGGTGTGCTTTCTGCATCTGTTGCTGCTGTCGGTGTTTCCCCCTGCAGTCTGTGGCCAGGCACTGTTGCTGCCCACATTCTGTTGTGACAGCGGCATTGCGGGCAGCGCTGTTCTGGCTTCTTTATTTCCATCTGCGATGTTTTGTCCAGCAACGTTCATGACCCGAAGCCTCCCTTCTGGGTTTTTTGTTCCCTGAAGCAGCTTTGCTACCTAGTTTTGAGTTCCCATTTACCTCCTGCTTCCCTAGCAGTTTCATCTGTTAATTTTACAGCTTTAGACTTCTGACTTGCATTGCATCAGCAATTACCACTAACCTCCCTGATGGAACTGGCTGGCCTGTATTCTTCATTCAGTCCAAACTGTAACATTCAGTCTCATGTGATGTGCTAGTTGCCATTCTGTGTCACTATCGTCAATCATGCAGTGCTCAGTGCTAACTGTTGCACTCCAACTCATG
The DNA here is from genome assembly GCA_016271365.2 of Neoceratodus forsteri. Lineage (NCBI taxonomy): Eukaryota > Metazoa > Chordata > Ceratodontiformes > Ceratodontidae > Neoceratodus > Neoceratodus forsteri. The sequence continues at coordinate 475,309,517 of CM057455.1, forward strand.
CAATCTCTTATGTCCTCAGTGCTAACACTCCTTACTTCAGCTCCATTTCTTTTATATGCTCATGGTCCTCAGGCTTTTCCATGGCCTCCCACCACTCCTACATTCAGTTAAAAGCAGTATTCAAGCTGGCCCAATGGTGCTGATGGTTGAGGCACTGGATGCCACACCTTACACCATGCCAGTGACCCGAGTTTGGAAATGGATTCAGGTTGCTTGGGGGTCAGCGGGGTGAGAAAGAATTGAGTGTCTGTAAACAGCTCTCCTTCCTCGGAGGAGGAGGGGGGACTGCATGGTGCACTATAGACTGATACCCAGTGGTGACTGGGTGTCAGTACAGGTGTGCTGCCAAAAATAGGGAGGGCCCACATCCAGGGCATTAGGCTGCCTCTGCAGAGACGGAGCCAAACGCTTTGCCCATTGCACAGTTGTGTGCCTGGGGACAAAACAGCAAAAAATCAGGAGCTGACAGGGTCTATGATGACCCGACTATCAGATCGGAGGATGAGTCCCTCTGAGGGAGGGAATGGAGCTCCCTGTCAGCATCCCACAAAAAATAAATAAATAAAAAATATAAGCAATATTTATCCTTACTTGTATTTTGTTTCTTCCATGTGCACATGCCACCAGGCTTTGCCATGGCCTCCTATAATGTCCTAGTTTTCATTTTCTGTCTCAACTAGCACCTTTGCCCTGTATTCCATTTAGCAAGTAGCCTTCCAGGAATCTAGGCACTGCTGAAATGTAGGCAGTGGTACAGTGTGCCCTGCTAATGCAGTAGGTGGATGCCTTAGGCAGGAATCTTGGGCACCACTGAAATGTAGGCAGAGGTACAGCCCTGCTGATACAGTAGGCAGGAATCTTGGGTGCCATTGAAATGTAGGTGGCAGTATGGCGTGTCCTGCTGATGAGATAGGCAGTTGCTGTAGGCAGGGATCTTGGCCCCGCTGAAATGTAGGCAGCGGTACAGCCCTGCTGATGGGGTAGGTGGATGTCCTAGGAAGGAATCTTGGGTGCCACTGAAATGTAGGCAGTGGTACACCATGCCCCGCTGATGCAGCAGCCAGATGTCCTAGATAGGGATCTTGGGTGCCACTGAAATGAAGGGAGTGATACAATGTGCCCTGCTGAATCAATAAGCAGATCCAGTAAGCAGGTATTTTGGGCACCGCTGAAAGGTAGGCAGCAGTATAGTGTGCCCTGCTGAACCAGTAGGTGGATGCTGTGTGCAGGAAAAAGTTCTCTACCGCCGAACTCATATGCAATGGCACCTCTTGCACTGCTTAAATTGTAGGCAGTGAGTCATCATTTAAGTTCCTACATGGCAGTAGCCATGTTGTCACTAATTTATCTCAAGTCTGGATAGAAGGCGATCAAGGTTTTGGATCCTCAGAGGTTTCCTCCTCATAGGGCCTTTTTCCTCTCCACCGTGCTAAAGGTCATAAAAGTTAGGTAGTTCATAATGTAGTACATTACATTAGTTACCCAGCTAGGTTTCCGCTGTTGGATGAAGCTGGATGGTGGCCCTGCTTCTTTGTCATTCTCTCTCTCCTTCAGAAGTCATGCCCCTCTGCTATCAGTTCCGATATCAGTAAGCCTCCGCTTTTCTCAATCTGTGTCTGTTTCCAGTCATAATGGTTCCATTAATCTGTTCTCAGGCTCGGTGATCTCCACTTTCTGCTTAGTCTTTTTGGGGCTGCTTCCTAAGGAACCTTTAGCCTAAGGGAATCCTACCCACAGCATCTCTAGGAGTGGAACCCTCCCTAAGAGTTCCTTGTCTTCACAGTACCCTGACAGGGTTGTAGTTCCCTGTGGAACAGAGAGGGAATGGCCGAAGTCTATCAACAGTTGTACAGGCATAACTCCACTCTAAGTTGTATAAGCCTATTGAATTGAAAGACTATGCCTGTAGTTCAATGGACTGAGCAACTAACCACTCTCCCTACATAGATATATAAGTCAGCTCTTTCCAGCCTCAACCAGAAGCACTTTTTCTTTGCCCCACCATTCTCCCCTCCTCCTCCTCCTCCTCCTCCAGTGGCATGTCTCTCTCTGTGGGGCTCCTACCTAAGGTACTTTTGGCCTAAGGGAATCCTTCCTGCGACACCCCTAGGGGTAGAACCATACTTCAGGGTTCCTTCCTTCACAGTACCCCAACAAGGTGGTAGTTCCCCATGGAACAGAGAGAGCGAATGGCCAAAAGTCTATCAATTGTACAGGCATAACTCCACTCTAAGTTGTGTAAGCCAATTGAATTAAATGTACCACAGTCCCAGAATCAGAGCCTTAGATAAGAGATGCTCCATGCTCGTGTGTGAGGCATGGTTGCAGTGACTTCCAGGCAACTGCCTGATGCCAATATGGAGCCTCTCTTGTCATAGCCTGGGGAAGACCTTGACACATTTGTGCCAGGTGGCTGGTGTAATAAATGAGGCTGTTGGACCATACATTACCCCAAAGATTGTTGCCTACTGGGGATACAATGTCTGTGAAAAGTCCTACGGACACTGATGATCCTAGCTGGGTGGAACCACCTGTGGAGGTGCGGAATAAAACAGACACAACAAACCAGAAGTCAGGTGCATGAAAACGCAAATGTGTGTTGCTATTTTATTCAAATCAGAAAGTAAAAAAAAAATAAACATACAGAAAGCAAAAGGTTATTCAATGTCCAATATCCAGCAAACTTTCTAAGTTCGAAAATTCCTGAGGCTTAGCTTCAGCCTTTGCAAATAGAACAGTGTGGAAACAAGCACACACTTCTGAGGTCCTCCTCACTTGGTAGTCAGTATTCAGTTGATTCCCCTATCTATATTTGTTACTCCAGTTGGTGGGTTTTTATACCTTTCATGGATGACATCACCATCAGGTGATCCACTCCTTTTTGCTAGAACCAGTATAAACCTCTTATTCTTAGATGTTCCCCATCAAACAGTAAAGACATACATATTCATACATGTTATCTTTTCTAGCCTAGACTCAGATCCTCTTTTCTTGGTTAAGGGGGCTTTATGTTAAGGGAGTTTTATGTTTCCATTTTGTTTCATCACAGAATATACTTTTAATAAGATTATAAGTCCATCAGGGTTCCACTGGGTTTTTCAAGGGGAAGAGGAGAACAAGGGTGCACTCCTCTTCTCCCTTTTCCTGACAACCCTTGGAACTCATCATATCTTTTTCTTTGTATTTCCATTAAATCATTAAATGTGACATCCTAAAATAAACAAGCACACAGCAAACGTATTTCATTTTCATTCCCAGCGCAAGTGGCTGTGTCACTATTGCTGCAGAGAGATGATGAAAGTGAGTACTTTAACATTAACATTTTGGACAGCCACTCCCTGTCTAACAGAAATAAAGAGGGAAAGGAATGGAGGGGGGTCAGATACCTTACACATGAGTATCTACCTTAGATAGGGATCACCCTGTCACACCACCCCCACTCCATGGAGAAAATGTTCCTTTTTCTTGTTCCCTCCTATCCCTTCCAGGATAGAATTCTACACCACTGCCAGAGAGATGGACTTAAAAGAAACCCCTGGTTCTTCTTACTCCTCCATTTGTCTACGGATCACTAGCACTCCATAACATCACCCTTCCATCCCTGATGGGCTGGCCTGGCAGAAAGCTCTGAGACCTGGTTCCCTAGGATCTTATACTCCATTCCACCAAATACTTCCCATGCCAGAAGGTGAGATTGGCCAGTTACCATGCCTTAAGGTGGCTTTCCAACTTAAAGTGGGTTACATTACATTGAATATTTAAAACCAGTGACAGATGAAGACTTCCAGTGATGTCACCGAGCAATGCGCAGCTAGCCATGTGAGCTCAGCAGTCTGCACCCTAAATATTTGCACTAATTCTCAACCCAGCCATGGATTTAACTCCCAAATGAGCCTGGATCAACTCCCTTGCCATGTCAGCTTGGCAGCAGCTGAAAGCTTTTGGGGTTGACACTCCCAACTGTATAAATCCCAGCGGCTCCTTGAAGGATGGTCTGGCGGCCCCAAAATCCCTGCTGCTGCTAGAAACAATGAATGCCTTAACAGTTTGGAGGAGGAAGAGGCAATCCGCACCATAACTTCTCAAAAATGAATTAGGAACTATAGAAAATTGGGCAAATGTTCCGCAGTGTCCAATCTGAGCTAGCCTACAGAAAGAAGGAGCTTCCTGATATCAAAGCCCACATAAAAGATCTGGAACTGGTCCTCACATAGATCACTGAGCAGGGTGACCAACACAATACTAACTTGCTGTACCTGCTCCAGAGGGAACAGGAAATGTCGGACAAAATGGACGATCTGGAACAAAGATCCAGATGGAACAACAAACGGCTTCATGGAGTGCCAGAGGACACAGAGTAAGGGGATATGGAGTTATTTGTGGAATCCTTTCTTTTAGAATTGCTAGGATGGGATAGAAACATGAAGCTACTCATCAAAAGAGCTCACCGGGCCTTGGCGCCAAAGTCGGCAGATCCTAAGATGCACTCTCACTCCATTGTGGCTAACTGTGTGGACTACTCAGTTAAAATGAAAATCTTAAGGGAAGCCTAGGCAAAAAAAAGAGCTACAGTTTGGGACACAAGCATCTTTTTGGAGCACAATTTTACTCCTACAGTGATGAGTAAATGAAAAAAGATCCAGGCAGTGATCAAAGAGCTATTGGCTAAATACATCAGAGCCCAATTGATTGCACTAGCACAGCTCAATGTTGACACCGAGACTGATATGAAATTCTCCTGTACCTTAGAAGAGGCATCTGGATTTCTGCACCAATTGAGAATAGCAAGCAGTAGCTCAGACAGCAAAGTATCACCAGGAGAGTGGAAACTTCAACAGCATCAACGGCTGCAGCAGGGATCGAGGAAACAACAAAACAACACCTCCTAAACTACTTCTAAAAGCTTGGATACTATCTTTGCTCGACCATGCCAGCATTTGACAGGGGCAGCTCAAGAATCTGTGAAGGGGGCAGGATGACTACTTTTCCTGAACCCCAGCTGGTGAGTGGAAATTACAAAACTGCAGGAAGCAGAACTTGTCTGCTAAGACTGTGTTGTTCAGAACTTAATTAGTTCACATTTTTTCTGCTGCTTTAAAAGTTTATGGACAACAGGTGTCTGTTTCGCCTGTGGAGGGTTGCCTTCACATAATGGTGCTACCTCCTTACTAAGTTAAATCAGGTGTTTAGCAAATGGCAAGGTTTTACCCCCCATGGTACACTATTTTGCAGGTGTTCTGCAGCACCAGGCTGCCCCCCCCACACACACACACACACACAATCTCTCTCTTACACAAGAGATGGTCCAGAGATGCATGCCTGATGAGGGAGATAATTCGGTTTACGGTTTAAGAAGGAAAGTGACTGCAATAATAAAACTGGCCTTGTTGATGTTTTTTCCAGAGTTGAGGACTGGATCCCTCCCCCGAGGGGGCAGGAGGGCAGCTGTCTCTGGGACACCCCAGAAGGGCATTGAGGCTACCATCTGGCCTCAGCACTCCAGGGGGCCGCTTCCGTGCATCATCCTTTTGGAGTTGTACAAGTGCACCTTGAAATCACATTCCATTCCATTGTGTGCATGGGTGGAACAGCGAGGGGGGGGTCCAGCTTTGGGGACCTTGGTCTCCTGTCAGAGCATCTCCCTTCCCCTCCTGGGTTTACTTATATGCCACATTATTGTTCTCTGTTGTTGTTCTGGTTATTTTTGTAATTAAGACTTCTTTCATATGTTTCATGCTGGAGGAGGTTACCTGCATTTTAGGGATATCCAATGGCTGATCTAAGAATAATATCTTGCAGTACAATGTAAAGGGTCTCCATTCCCCCATTAAAAGAGCACACATTTTGCAGAAGGTGGAACAACTGGGGGCTACCATAGCATTCTTCCAGGAAATGCACTTATCCCCAGAGAAGCATGGTAAATTGTGAAGTGGCTGGGTTGGGAAGTTTGTTTCCTCGTTTATATTTAGCTTACCCTAACAAACAGGGGGTAGTAGTGTTGGTTCACCAGAATACCACTCTGTCAGTCTTGGAAGTGGTGACTGTTGAGGAAGGCCAGTTTATTCATTTGTAAGGATTTACAAAGGGGTTCCATAGGTTCTTCTAAATAGTTATGCCCCGAATGATAGAGAGGGGAGAATGGCATTTTTAAAACGGCACTTGCTCTGTCCATCCACTGACCAGGGGACACTGACCTTAATTGGGGGGGGGCCTTCCATTGTGGTCCCAGCCAAATCTTGATAAGAGTTGGTGGAGCACGGGAGATCCACAAGGGAAAAACAAGATATTTCAACGCCTTTTGCAGGAGGCGGGATTGAAAAATGAGGGGGAAGGGACTACACTTCCTATTCCCACCCCACTCCCAATACTCCTAGATTGGTTTGTTTCTTATTCCCCGATCTTGACTCTGCATGATGCAGGCTGGTGAAATCCACCAGATCTCAGCCTCAAACCGTGCCCCAGTGGGGACTGATCTGGTCGTGGAACGCATTTATAAAAGCCTGTTGTGAAAGCTTAATGTTTCCCATTTAAATTACTCATTTTTTGTGAACAAATCAGTTCTGTTATCACTGAGTATCTCCATTTAAACCAGGAAGGAGCAGCCTCAAATGCCACCCTGTGGGGTGACCTAAAAGCCATTCTGATGGGGCAGTTTATCTCCCATGCATCCCAGAAAAAGAAGGAGCAAAACAGTAAGAGATTAGAACTGGAGCAAAACATCTTTGGTGCAGAAGCAGAAACAAAATCACTCTTGACCCCATTGTCAAGAAACAACTTTTGGAGCACTGGAATCAGTTGACCAAGCTGCTTGAGACAAAGACTGAGGGGGAATCTTAGATACACAAAGCAGAAGTACTACAAGGCTAGAAACCAGGAGGGAAGATTACTTGCATGACAATTGCGCCAGCAAGAGTTAAATAGGGCTATACCATGGATTCAGGCAGAAAGGGAGGGATGCTGTGGGGAAAAACTGTTGTTTTGTTTCTGCTGCTTTAACGGTTTATTGACAACAGGTGTCTCCCTTTAACTTTCCCCACATGTGAGTGGCAATTGCTTTTCCTGTGGAGGGCTGCACTTCCTGTAATGGTGCTGCCTCCTTACATAGATACATAGACAGTGTCGGCAGACAAGGGCCTATGGCCCACCCAGTCTGCCCATTTGAGCTTGTAAGTTCAGTTTATGTTTTCCTAGAAGTCTGTTGCCCCTTAACCCTGACCTCCAGAATTCCTTTATGTCTATCCCATGCATTCTTAAATCCCGTGATTGTTTCAGCCCCCACCACTTCCTCTGGCAGGGTGTTCCACTTGTCCACTACCCATTCTGTGAAGAAATTCTTCCTCACGTTTCCTCTGAATCGTCCTCCCTCCAACTTCATCCCATGCCCTCTAGTTCTGGAACATCTTTTTTGCTTAAAAATAGTGTATTCTTGCACCCTGTTCCTCCCTGTAAGATATTTGTATGTCTCTATCATGTCCCCTCTCTCCCTCCTCTCTTCCAGGGAGTACATGTTCAATTCTTTCAACCTGTCCTCATAGGAATTGTGATGCAATCCATGTGCCATCTTTGTTGCCCTCCTCTGAACCTTCTCTACCCTGTCTATGTCCTTACATAGGTAAGGTCTCCAGAACTGTACACTGTACTCCAGGTGGGGCCTCACTAATGTCTTGTATAGTGGAATTATGACCTCCCTTTTCCTGCTGGTGATGCCCCTGCCTATGCATCCCAGCATCATATTTGCTTTACCTGCAGCCTTGTCACACCGTTTCTCTACCTTGAGGTCATCAGAGATGATAACCCCAAGATCCCTTTCCTGCTTGGTGCATGCTATATCCTCATCCCCCAACTGATATAGTGTGCCAGGGTTTTTGTGCCCCATATGCATTATCTTGCACTTCTTTGCATTGAATTTCAACTGCCAAACCCCTGACCATTCTTCAAGTTTCTGCAGGTCCCTTCTCATTCTGTCTACACCCTCTGATGTGTCTACTCTGTTAAACAGCTTTGTGTCATCAGCGAACAGTGAAATTCTGCCTTCTAGGTCCTGCACAATGTCACTGATGAAGATGTTGAATGGGACCGGTCCCAGCACTGATCCCTGTGGTACCCCACTGTTCACTCTTCCCTCTGTGGAATGACAGCCATTTACCACCACCCTCCTCTGTGTCCTGCCGCCCAGCCAGTTACCTACCCACCACACTACTGTCCTGCCCACACCCATATTCCCCAGTTTGTGTAATATTCTTCTGTGTGGCACAGTGTCAAAGGCCTTGCTGAAGTCCAGATAGGCCATGTCCACTGCCCTCTCCTGATCCACCTCCCTAGTCACCCAGTCAAAAAATTCAATGAGGCTGGTCTGACATGACCTCCCTGGTGAGACCATGCTGCCTTGGGTCCTGTAGTCCATTGACAACCAGATGTTCCACCAATCTCTCCTTCAGTAGTGCTTCCATGATCTTCCCCACTACCGAGGTGAGGCTGACTGGTCTGTGGTTCCCCGTTTCCTCTTTGTTCCCACTTTTGTATAAGGGGACTACATCTGCTGTCCTCCAGTCTTTGGGTACCTCCCCTGTTTCTAGTGATCGGCTAAACAGGATAGCCAGAGGTTCAGCCACCATCACCAGGCTGTTCCATCCCATTCTCATACACAGGGGATGGTCCAGAGATGCATACCTGGTGAGGGAGATAATACTCCCTGGTTTACTATTTAAGAGGGGAAGTGACTACAACAATAAAGCTGGCCTTGGTGATGTTTTTTCCAGAGTCAGGGACTGGCCCTCCTGGGGCTGTCACTCAGACACACCAGAAGGGCACTGAGGCTACCATCTGGCCTCAACACTCCATGGGGCTGCTTGCATGCATCACCCTTTTGGAGTTGTACAAGTGCACCTTGAAGTCACATTTCATTCCATTGTGTGCATGGGTGGAACAGCAAGGGGGGTTCCAGCTTTGGGGAACTCAGTCTCCTGTCAGAGCATCTCCCCTCTCAAGTTTACTTATATGCCACATTATTGTTCTCTGTTGTTGTTCTGGTTATTTTTGTTATTTAGACTTCTTATTTTATATGTCTCATGCTGGAGGAGGTTACCCGCATTTTAGAGTTATCCAATGGCTGACCTAAGAATAATAACTTGCAATGTAAAGGGTCTCCATTCCCCCCTTTAAAAGAGCACACATTCTGAAGAACATGGGACTACTGGGGGCTACCATAGCATTCTTCCAGGAAATGCACTTATCCCCAGAGGAGCACAGTAAATTGAGAAGGGGCTGGGTTGGGGAGATTTTTTTCCTTATCTTTTTAGCTCACCCTAATAGATGGGGTGGGGGGGGTTGGTTCACCAGAAAAAAACACTCTGATGGTCTCGGAGGTGGTGACTGACAAGAAGGGCTGGTTTACCTGGCTGCAAAGAATTTGCAAAGGGGTTCAGGTGTTCTCCTAAATATTTATGCCCCTCAATGATAGAGGGGGGCAAATGGGATTTTTAAAATGGCACTTGCTCTATCCATCTGCTGACCAGGGAACACTGACCCCGATCAGGGGGACTTCAGTTGTGTGCCCCAGCTAAATCTTGATAAGAGTGAGTTGAGCAGGGGAGATCCACAAGAGGGAAGCAGGTTGTTTTGATGCTTTGTGCAGGAGACGGGATTGCAAGATGTGTGGCACCACTTTCATGAGGGGGAAAGAGACTACATTTTCTATTCCAACCCCCATTCCCAATACTCCCAGAATGGTTTGTTTCTTATTCCCTGATCTTGACTCTACATGGTATAGGTTAGTGAAATCCACAGAACACAAAAACACTCTTGACCCCGTTCTCAAGGAATAGCTGTTAGAGTACTGGAATCAGTTGATCTAGTTGCTTAAGACCACAATTGAGAGGAATCTTAGATATACTAAGCAGAGGTACTATAAGGCCAGGAACCAGGCAGGAAGATTACTTATATGGTAAGTGCATCAGCAAGAGTTAAACAGGGCTGTACCATGGATTCAGGTGGGGTGTGAACCTGTACCAATACGACTATATGAACATACGAAATTGCCAGCAGATAAAGGCCTCGTGGTCTATCAAGTCTGCTCGATTATGCAGCTAGCAGCCCTTATACCGCAGATGTCCCTCCTTCCCCTCCCCCCCTCCAGTGACCTTCTCCTTTACAATGTCCCATCCACTTCTGAAGCAGACCAATGTTCTACAGGAGACCACTTCCTCTGGCAATGCGTTCCACCCAGACACCACCCTCTCCATAAAAAATGGTCTCCTCATTTCCTTCCTGAACCTTCCACCTTCCAATCTTAGACTGTGCCCTCGAGTGTCTCTCCCTCTCCTTAATTTGAAAAGCCCTTCCACGCCTGTCTTATTTATTCCCTTCATGTACTTAAAGGTTTCAATAATGTCCCCCCTATCGCTCCTCTCCTTCAGGGAGTAGATGTTCAGCTCTCTCAGCCTGCTCTTGTAGGGTAAGCCCCCCCCCAGCCCCTGGATCATTTTTGTTGTCCTGCGCTGCACATCCTCCAATAACCTAATGTCCTTCTTCAGGTACAGTTGCCAGAACTGCATGTAGTACTCCAGGTGTGGTCTAACCAGTGACCTGTATAGCAGTAGGATCACCTCCCCCCTCCAGGAGGATATGTCTCTGGCAATACAACGCAGCATCCTGTTGGCCTTTGCAGCTGCCTTTCTACACCGTGCTGAGTTGTTCATTGTTCCCATTATGATCACCACCAGATCATTCTCCTCTTCCATCTTGGCTAGTTGAATCCCCCTTAGCTGGTAGCTCATCCTTGTTTTTTTGCACTAAAATGTAGCACCTTGCATTTCTTGGCATTGAACCCCAGCTGCCAAGTGTCTGACCAGGCCTCCGATTTCTCTTTATGCTGATGATGCCTTGTTTTTCTTTAGTGAGCTTGGTGCCTCAGTCCCAGCCCTTCAGGGGATATTACAAGAATATGGGAGCGTTTCAGTGTACAAAGTGAATTTCTCAAAGTCAGAGACAATGCGTTTGAGCAGTGCCATCCTGTCCTCTTTCCAGGCTTCTTTCCATTATGCCTGAGCCAAGAACTATACCTTAGGCATCTGGGTGTCCAGATTACTCCAAGGACATGTGAATAATTCTGGCTCAGCTATGAAAAACTCTTTTTGGAGCTATCAGCTGACACAAAGCGGTGGCAGTTACTATCTTTTTCCCTAGTTGGTAGAGTAAGTGTATTAAAGATGGCTATTTTACCTTGCCTGCTATTCTTGTTTCAGACCCTACCAATTCCCTTATCTCAGACCTATTGGCAGCAGTTGGATAAACATCCTCCATAAATTTGTATGGGTGGGTAAAAAGACTAGGGGAGAACATAACATACCGTCTCTGCGAAATGGGAGGGGGTATTTGGGATGCCAGACTTCGGATTATATTACCTCGCAGCTCAAGCCATCCCTAATCACCTGATAAACAGTGGGAACAAAGGTGGTTCAATACAGAGAAAAGTGGGTCTCTCCCAATGCCCTTACATGTGCTGTTAACAGCTAGGATCTCTCCCAGACTCCTGCACAAGGTTACAAATAATTGGGTCCGGCACTCTGTCAGCATCCTGCAAAAGACTGGAGCTGGTTCCCACACTCCTAATGATATTGGCCTCTTGACTAATTATTGTGGACATGGACTTTGAACCTGGTAGAAAGGACCCCGGTTTTCAGACTTGGAATAAGAAGGCCCTAGTCTGCTTCACACAGTTGAGGGGGACCACTATGTCTCCTTTTAAACTTTACAGGAAAAAATACTCTTTGGGTAAATCAGACTTTTATAGATTCTTTCAGGTTTGGAGCTACCTGTTAGAGGGTAATAGTAGGCGGTTGGTGAGACAATCTAGAACTTGGTGAGAGGAGTACCTTTATTGGTCCATGGTTTTACAAGACAGGCCTAAGGATATCTCACTTGTTTATAAACTCCACTTAAAGGTAAAAGGTGCCCATACCCATCAAATTAGAGATAGCTGGCAGCAGGATGCAGGGATAATTATTATGGAAGATTAATGGATACATTGGCTGAGGGGGGATGAAAAGACACTCTAGCTCACAAGGCTGGTGGGAATTCAGATGGCAAATGTTAGTGGGCTTTTTTATGTTCCCACTATTACCAAACACTTGGGCACATCAGCTACTGAGCAGTGTTGAAGAGCATGTGGTAGTAAGGGTATGCATTATCATGTCTTTTGGTCCTGCCCTAGAATCCAGGGCTTCTGGTCAGCAGTTAGGGAAGAACTTCCACAAAAATGTGGGGGTCCAGACACCAGATTCTTTTCAATATTATTTACTTGGGGCAAGAGTAAATCAAATTCTGCCTCACAAAAGGACTGAGGTGTTTCAGTGTTTGGCAATGGCGGCTCTGAAAACACTCACCTCCTACTGGGTCACCCCAGAGATTCCATCAGTGGATGAGTGAAGGAGGAGAGTAGATGCTATCTTTGATATGGACCTGCAATTGACCATGCTTTGCCCCTAGGAGATGAAGTTTAGAGATATCAGGCAACTATGGATGACTTATTCCAACAGAGATGAGGTTTGAGGGGCTTCCTCCCCTCACCAGGCAGGGGGTGGGTGCTCCAGCAATGGCCTGAGTGTTTGAGGGGGGTGTTCTTCACCAACATTGAGACACACATGGAATTGATTTACTGTTCCTATTGCGTGTTATATTTTACTGTATTTTTCTTCTAATTACTAAGAGTTGTCCTTCTGTAGTCTTACTCAGGGACTGGTAGGAACTTAATCTTAAGTTAACTGTGCAAACTTAGTCTGTGTTCTGGTTTTGTTTCGCCTCACTTGACCAATTCTATCTGTCACATTTTGGCATAGCTAATGTCTTGATGAATGTTATGTTGATCTGTATAACAGCATTATGCTTTTAAATAAAGCTGAGTTTAAAAAAAACAAACAGTGACAGACAGGGCACAAAAATTACCAGATCTTGAAATGTTTCAGGCTCTGTATAAAGTTTAAATGGTTTTTCAGGTTACAGAATTACAATTTTATAATTGAGCTCCCAATTAAGAATATTTTCCTTAACTATTTAGTATTTTGAATCAATGCATTACATAAAATAAAAAAAGAAAGCTGTAAACAAGGCTGGCATGTCTGCAACACCTCTTTTCACTATGAGCCATGCTGAGTGATTATGCCCCATTGAGGTGGGCATGGTCCAAGCCACTCCTGTGTCTAAGGGTAACCTTAGATGGAAACTGTGCTTGCCAGGAGCCCCTTGCAAATGATCACCAGTCATGGTTTACATTCTTCTCTTAAGAATCCCCAGAGACAAGCCCTTGCCGAGATGGAAAATGACCATATGGACACATACTGTAGTCTCTCTTGCCTCTCACTTTGGCATGGGGTACAACAGTAAATTCATTTTCAGGCAGAAGGGCTCCACTCAGAACCATCTAGAATATATTATTCTTTACTCTGCTGAGTCTTGAAAGGACAAGCACAGCAGCCGCAGCACAGCCTTTTTGTTTCTTCCCACTGGACTCTCTCAGTCCCTATGATCCCTTTCACATAGCCGATCACAACATGCCCCCTCTTTGACACCTCTTTAGATAGCGGGGCTTACAGCAGCTTCCAATGTCATCTACTCCATGAGCATCCATGACACCAGCCAAAGCCCCACATACAGGCTGCAGGCTCTGGCAGGCTAAACCTACTGTAGGTGGGGTTGCCCAGTTTGGCAGCCTCAATCACCCAGTCACTATGTGTTCGGGACCCCCCACATACACTTACGAAAGAGCAAAACTCTCCTACATGTATCCTGGCATTCTCTACCTTACCCAGCTTCCTCGAGCACTCTGATCCCTTGGTCCTCTGGGCATCCATTAGCCAGCTTCACAGCAGTCAAGCCTTCCTGGACCTTTCTCTCACCCCAGCTCCATGTTTCTCCTACCCTTCTTTTTGGGCACTCCACTCAGTGCCCTAAGAGTCATCAGGCCACACACCTTGATGGTGTGATACAAAGGATCCTTCCCCTTTCTCAGAAACCTAACCTTTGTGCCACTTGGGCAGAACCCCTCCACCTTCACTCTGTAACCTCTTTTCCTTGTCCAAGATAGGTTAGGGCATCTTAGGGTCAGGTTATATCCCTAGTCATGCCAGGTGGTGAATATATTGCTGCACTCCTGCAGTGACTCAAAAGGGTGCACAAAATGCCAGCCTCACAGAAGCATGGATAACCCTCCAGTCATAGGTGGGAACTCATACAGGAACTGTCAGTCCCTCTTCCATGTTACTGCTGTGAGTTGCCTTAATTTAACTGATGGGGGAGTGTGAAAGAACAGGTCTGGCTAGTGCCCCAAAAAAAAATTCCACCTGCTCCAAAATAAGGGGAGTTTTGTTCCCCACACTCTAAGTGTCTGACCTTATAGCAATCGCACATGCTGTGCACAATTTATTTAAAATAGTCAAAGCAGCCAGTTACCAGACATCTTTCATACTTGCTGTCATGAAACTCCCTTTAGTCATACACAGATACTGCCATTTAAAAATGCAAACATCTTCCATGCCACAGTTCAAAAATTTCATTGACAGAGTAGCTATGCTATATAAATGACAAGGGCTCCTTAGCTGTCGTTCATGTCAAGATCTGTGCAAAAAGTGCTAGATGTATCTGGTGCAAATAGCTTAGCAGTTCAAGTACTAATTCATACAAAGTGCTGATACATATGAAGTGCAAGTAGTGCAGAAAATGTTACCAGAGGTTGAAATGACACTAATGGCTGGTGTTCAAATACCCCGGAGATTTGGACCTCACATCCTTCCTCAGGGTATGTGACTCACTGTTTACTCAACACCCCTATGTATACACAAGGCATCCCTATGGTAACCAAACATCCCTTCACATTATTAAAGCGGCATCACTCATTTATATAAATCTGAGTACCTTCAAAGTGCATCTCATAAAAACTGGCAATAGATAAAATATATTTCTTATAGAGGGACTATAGTGGTATCTTAAAAAAACAAATATTAACATCTGGTACGTGGATGCAAGATATTGTGGGTGTGCGCTTCAGACCAGACCGGGATTTTTAGTTGGGATAGGCAAAGTATGATGGAAGGTTTGATACCTTTTATTGGACCAAGTGTCTTGTACAAAGATGGAATTATATACAAGCTTTCAGGGCCTCACAGGTCCCTTCTTCAGGTGAATAGCAAAACTGAGCAACATAAGCAGTATTTATATCCACTATAGAGCAATTAAAAATCAGGAAGTGAAGTAGGAAGGTGATAAAGAGGACTAGAGATGAAAATCTAAGATGCAAAGTAAAAAAATGAGAAGAAATGGGAAGGGGGCTAAGTAGGAACAGGTCAGTAGGAGATGAAAGGAAGCTAAAGGGAAGACAAAGGCACACAGATAGGATCTGAGATCAGAGGCTGGCTGGAAGGGTAGAATAGATAGATGGTGCCTAAGAGATGTAAGGAAGTCAAGAAATTAGGAGAAACAAAAGAACAAAGGCCTAGATAAACAGAGTGCGAGGTAGTAAAAACAGAGGTGTGAAAACAATAGGGAGTGGCTGGGACTGAGCTAAAGAGTTAGTAGGAAAGGCAGGGAGGATGTGAGGTACAGGTAAAAAAGCAGATTAGGCAGAACTATGAAAAAATAATAATACGAGAAATACAGAACCAAAATGTGATAAATAATGACATGATTTAGTTCACAATAAAAAAGAATTACAGTTTACCATAGTGTGTCATGAAACCAATGTCCCGATTCAGTCCAGAAATGTTAGATTTAAATTGTTTAATTTATTTCAGTTCCCATGTCCTTCTGTCCTGTGTGTTTCTGAAGTTGCCTCTTAGTATCAAGACAGATAAATCCAAGAGAGTGATCTGTTTGTGAAAAATTGTTTCCTACGGGTGTGCTGCTAATCTGGTTAGGCAGAATACAATCCCATTTATTGAGTAAATAACATATGAATGAGCAAAAATAAAATAAAATGTTCAAACAGTCCAGACTTTAAATATGTACACTATTTACAAGACCAGGTGGTCTTCTCAGAAGGGTCATTTTAGTCAGGAAGTTGCAACAGACAGGAATGCCACAGGACAACAGTCAGGATGAAGACATTCTCTCCATTAAGACACTTCAGCGATTTTAGGTTGCTGCTGTTCATTCACAGACATAATAGGATGACGTTCTCCCCAGAACATAACAGAATGGAGGTGTTCACTCCACCAGAGTGATCTCTCGAATAAGAGGGAAGGACAGGTTTTATGGGAACCAGATCAAAAGGCTCCTCCCACAAGGGGCTCTCAATCCCACCTCCATTCATAATTAACAGGATAAATGCACATAGAACTATAGAAACAATACATGGACAGTAACAGTCAATGCACTGAGACATATTACCTAGGTCCACAGTTACATTCTGACACAAAATTGCTTTTAGATGTTGACCTGGTGGCACTGAGGGCAGAGGTGCTGGGCATCTTACCTCGCGTGCTGGTTATCCAGGTTTGGGAACAACCTCAAGTCATCAGGGAGCTGGCATGGGGGGGAAGGGAGGGAGCAGGACTGAGCAGCTGAAAAGGCAGCTCTCCTCTCCCAGGAAAGGTTGCTTGTCCCCCCGTAGTTCTGCTCCCATTGGGTGGAGTTCCAATGGGAAGTGGAGTTAGAGGAGGCAGCAGACGATTGACAGGGGTGGGGCGGAAAGGGCCACGCTGGTATCCGGCATGCGTGTCTGTCTACATGCACAGGCATGCACATCTCTGCCGGGGTGTAGGGCAGGGAAGAAAACCAGGGAGAAATCAAAAATTGTACATTAAAAAAAAGGCTTTTAGACAAATAAACCTCATAAATTGGCTAATTGCCTACTTTGCATATTGGCCCTGGCCCCCCTTATTATAGGGATCACCTGAGTAAGGTTTTTCAATACTCACTGGTCCTCCTATATAAGAGGACAGATCAGCCTGCCATCTCCCAAACAGAGAATACAGAAGGGAGTGGCTGGAGCAGCACACAGTTTAGAGAACATAAGCCTCAGTCATAGGTAAGGGAAAACATACATGCTTCTAGTTCCCTTATGTTACCTAGTGGGACATTACAGACATGTTGAAGTCAGTGAGGAAATACAGTTTAATGTTACTTTGTTTCTCTATTGATCTAGAAAGTGTTTTATATGCAAGCACCCCATTGTGAACTCCTGTTTCTTCCTGAGTTTTGTTTCCCTTTCTATCTCAAAGGTACAACAGCGTGATTGAAACAAGTTAATTCAGGCTTCCCCTTATTAAGTAGGTTAAACAGCTTTACTACAACAGTGTTTTTAAATGCAGCAGTTTTTCCTATGACTTAAACTGAGTATTTTTATACGGACAAGATTATGAAAGGAGTACCTTCCTCCTTGCAAAAGCCTATCACAGCCATGCAGGACACAGAGCAGGACAGACTATCCATTACACTCAGCCCATCCTACTGTAGCCCTGTTCCTGTCTCCACAGCTGCACCCAAAATCAGCTTACAGAAGGCTCATGCATAGCACCAAAGAGCATACCTCAGCTTCACTCACAGAAACAGGAACACACATGGCACCATGACAGTGGCACAGGAGCCATGGGGGCCAGGGGGCCATCGCCCCACTCACTTTTAAAAGGAGGGGGCCATGCCCCTTCACTTTATACGGAATGGTTTTATCCCATATGTCAGTCGGGCTAACTAAAAAACTCAATTTCCCAGTTTTACAAGTGGCTGGCAGCTTGCTGCACCACCACAATATGCAAGTTGACAGAACAGGAAGTCTGTGGAATCTCTCTCAGTGTGCATCGTCAACTCATGCATGCATGGCAGTCCAGCAGAGAGAGAAGCAAGATGAACTGAGTGTATGCGGAATTTGCTGACCTCCAACTCTGTGTCCATGTCTGTCCATGGCGAGAGTGACCGTGACGACTACTGCATGCTGATCACTGCTGATTGGTCCATGTGAGTGCTGAGCTCAGCTGAACTTGGAGGAGAGCAGCTTAAAAAGATAACATGTTACTCAAGTAAGTGGTGAGAGGAAAATGAGTTTGTGTCTAACTGCTCAGGAATAACAGGTGGAAGAGTAGGGTAGCTGCTTACTTTTGCTCAGCCTGGGCCTGGAGGAGAGAGGGAGGGAGTGAGGAAGGGAGCCATTTAGGAGAGTAGGAGACTTTTAGAGGAGGTCAGCTGTGGTCAAGCAAATAAGGAAGCACAAGGTGTCACTCGGTCATGCAAACCGCAAGGGGTGCTGAGTGTTGCAGGCCAGCTAGGGTCAAGTAGGGTTAGCGCATGCAATAGCAGCAAGCTGCACCGCTACATTAAGCACGTTAACTTCTTTAGTCACTGTACAGCTCAGGCTGGGGGCAAGGACTGGCAGGCAGCTGGCTGTCCTTCCTGTACTTATGTCTTGCAGTGTCTGTTAGTCCACCCCCACACACAAAATGACAAAATGAAGAATTGCATGGGGGGGGGGGCACGGGACGGCCTAGAAGCAGAATGATCTAAGGACTAAACTTGGAGCTCCCCACTGACTCAAGCAAGTAGTTTGCAATTTTATTTGCTGGAGGTACAGCTGCATGCATGACTGCAATTGCAGTGGAACTGTCAAGCTGGCTGTCACTGTGTACATGGTGGGAGTTCAGCCTTTAATCTCCTGTTTCACAGTTCTGTGTTTGCCCTGGGCCTGGCGTTTTCAAAGACATGCATTTCAATGCTGATAGATTCCATGTCAGGCACTGTCTGTCTAAAACTCAGGACTTTACTGGATCTGGCTTTGCAATGATAGTATTGCCATCTGATATGCTGATGACCTGGGTTTTTACTGCCTGACTCATTGCAGCAGTCCTGCATGATTTATAGCACCACACAACTGGAAGCTGACTGGGGAAGAAAGCAAAGGGTAATGGTAAACACTGGGTCAAATCAGAAGATGGGGGTTACAACTCTGGTTCCACTGGGGGTTGGTTCTGAGCAGGGGTTGTTAGCTGATATTTAACTATGTTTTTATGTTTTTTAAGAGCTTTTATTGTTCGCTATGATGTTACAGTTACCTATAATTGGTAGGATGTGTTTTTTTCCCATTAAGACAGAGACAGCTCAAGAATTTTTTTCCTTGAAGTCAAGGGTGGGTGGAGACCTAACAGAACTTTCTTTTATCTTCAATGTAAGCTTTAAAATACACCACAGAGCACCTAAAACCCCCAGAGCTTCTGGGGGCTTGGTGGTTCCCAGACCCCCAGCTTTTTACACACACTCCTCCATGGCTATCTCCTACCCCCGGACCATGCCCCATCACTTTTAGAAAGCCTCTAGTGCCCCTGCACCATGATGCAGGGAAATGCCTCCAACACCAGGTGAGAGTATCTAACACAGATCCATCATATAATGAGCAATCATAAGTATCAAACAGTGAGTCTTGAACATTGGTGGCGCTTGCCACTTTTCAGGCTTTTGCTTAGCTGGCTAAAACAGGGAACCCATGGGAACTGCTTATGAGAGCTACAAATTCATTCTTTTACTTGATACAGCCCTGGTTACATTATCAGCTGTTGCTGTAAAGATAAACATAGATAAATAGCTTAAACTTTTCCCCCCTCACATCCTGATGCAGCACTTGCCATGATGACACCAGCTGAACCACAGTGAAGCAGGAAGAATGCGGTTATTTAAATATGGAAGTGGAAGTGCGTTCATAGTGTTTCCACCAAAGGACATGCTCCTCTTACCACAAAAGCATCTTTAAAGGGATAGACCAGAATAACCTCACTTAATTCATATTACAGCATTAACAGATGTAATGGAGTTACAGATTTAGCTGTGGCCACCTAACAGAGGGGGTAACTTTACAAAAAGAATGCTTCACTCGAATCACTCCATTATGTGCACCTTAAAGGAGCAAGCTAGGATTTACCCACAAATTTCTTATAGCCATTAAACAAGAGGAACCGAACGACACCTACCACCACATTTGTGCAGTACACTGCTTGTACACAGTGACATGCTATGAACCAGGCAACACAATGGACTTGGCTTTAGACTTTACCTTTGTGATCACAAGCACATACACTACCATACTACAATATATGGCACAGGCTGCATGGAAAAGGAGTGACAGAAAAGAATAAAGAGAAAAAAGGAAGTATGGATAGATAGATAAAGAGATAAGAACAGGCATATGGGGAGATACATAGAGGGTAGCCATCCCCTCCTTGCAAGCTGCAAGCAAACAGGTCCCAACCACAAGAGGGAAACTAGGGCCACAGACAGCAGGGAAACAAAAAAGAAGGAAAAACATTGCAGCCAGCCACAGTGCCAAAATGGAAGGGGGGCTACCTTCCTTACAGTGGTACCTCAAACATGTCCAAATAGTAGCCAGGCCATAATAATAAAGTTACAATTCATCATATGGAACAAAAATTCATCTTCTGTATTGTGGAACTGGTTAACTTCTTGTTGGCTGTTTATCATAGCAGGATTTCTCAATGCCAAACGTTTGCTGAAGAGACTTTGGGATCGTTGACGTGTTGCGGCTTCTAACTTTTCAGTGAGCTCACCCTCCAGTTGCACCAGTCACTCTGTTTAGGCCATCCATCATCAGTGCATTTTTTTGAAATCGGCTTCCACCTACCCAGTTACCTCAGGAAATAAGAAACACACATATTATGCAAAAAGAACAATTATACTCAGTAATACATGTTTCATTTGGTGCAATACATGGCTACAGATTACTGCACTACACAGGGAGTGCGTCACATGAACTGCTAATTCATCATTATGCCCCAGTGGCTTAAGGCAACTCAATCTGAATATCTATGCTGCTTCCTTCTGCAGCAGGTGGCACAATCGACTCCCCACCCCCACCCCGGTTTGGCGCCACGTGTTCCAGTCCAAAACAAGACAAATCTTTCATTCACATTGTGGATTCCTGCAAAATGCCCTCCAAGTTTGGTATCCCCCCCCCATGTCCCAAATATGTTCTTGCAATCTCCTTTTTAATGGCCTAATTGTCTGTTCCACATTGACTTCTTTATAGGAGCATATTAGGGCATAAACACAGAAGTGGTGTTGCGTGTTATAAACTGCTCCACGTAGCACAGCTTTTTTGACATGTGATGCTCAGTGACTTTCCCCTACTACAATAGACATCAATATTGCAATTCTTACATGGAAAAAATTCCTTTAAAGGTGGTGGTAGTCCATTTCCTGACTGCACTCTTTATTTTTTAGGGCAGCAGTGGGCTAAGCCCTGCAGACCTCCTGTGATTGGAAAAGGGAGACTTTTCTGACCGAACAACAGTGTGGATCTGCCTCACAGTCACCTCCACATCTGTGAAACACTCGGCTCTATCTATTACCACTCACACTGCACTATTTTTTGCTGGACATAGCGGAACACAGCACACTCTGCCATGTCCAACATGGCCACCAAACTGTACTGTGCATGTGCTACTACTAGCACATGCACAGTAGAGTTCAGCAGCCATCTTGATATGGCAGACTGTGCAGTGTTCCACCATGACCAGCAACTTGTTTTTTAATTATAGCTATCCCCCCAACTCAACCCTCCATCTCAGCACCCACCACACACACACACACACCCCAGAAGCATAAGAATGACACTGGGGGTACCCAATCCCCCAGTGTTGCAATTGGTGGGTTTTTTTTTTGCCTTTTTTTTTCACTGACTGAACAGCCTCTTAGCCTCATTACTTGCAGTGGGTTGTGTTTGTGTAAAAAGAGCAATTGCCCCATGCAGAGGATTAGACATGTTTGAAGGGCAGTTTTGAGCAGCCTCTTGCACAGGTAACAATAGATCAGTAAGGAACTCAGGTATAGCTGATTTGTCTATCGCATTATGTGATCTTTCCAATTCTCTCGGACTCCCCTGTGCTAATGTTAATTCTGTGTAAGTTGAAGTCGATGATGGTAATGCTGGAAATGGCTCTGAAGCAGGAGTGTCCACCTTAGACACACTTGTTATTTCTGATATTGCCACTGTATTTTTATCTGGGTTTTGTGTAATGGGCTTTATAGGCTGTTTCCCAGAAGGGCCAGGCTCTGATTGCCCTCTTGTTTGCCATGTGTCTTTAGTTGTGTTTTTCCACATTTACTGTGTCCTGGAGGACTGGTGTCAATTCAGATATGGGGAGAGCAGGCATTGCAGTTTCAGAGGGCTTGTTGGCCAGCAGATCAGTGGATGCAGAAACCACCTTTACTGTATGTCTGACATTTTAGGCTGCACTGACAACTCACCAGGATCTGTTAGTGTTAATATAGGAGTTGGAGATGCAGTGACTGCAGAATGGGGATCCTTGATGTCTGCCTGTCTTTTACGTGTTTGGGTCAGGTCAGATAGCAAGATTTTCTTGTGCTTAAATCCTGCGGTTCTTTAACTTCTTTTAGCTCCAGTACCCATCGATATTTCCTAGCCATTAATAGGAGTCCTGTTTTCCAATATACCCCCCAGGGTCGTTTGTATCAGTTTAGGAGTCTTTCTGTCAACAAAGACAAGATAGACACATTTAGGATGTTACTTACCCAGACACTGCTGGTGTTAACTTTTCATGTGCTATTCTTTTATTTTGTTATGTAATTCTCTTTTTTTAAATACAAAATTTGAATTATGATTTGCTTTAGATTTTCCATAAAAGAAAAGGAGACAGCAAATCTTAGAACAAAATAAAAGTGCCTGATACCTTTAGTACATAAATAAATTCAATTGATGATGTTTTATAATGTACATAAATATGCAAAATACAGAGGCCAAATTATAAGCACTCCATCATAACCATCAATAACTTAACCCTCAATATGGTTTACTGATAGAGAAAGGAAAATGTTGCCACATCAAAGGATTAGAAACATGGTAAGGAAGGGAGAAAATTAATTATCTCCCCCACGAGTACCAGTAATTTTTGTGTTATTATAGCTATCCCCCACCCGACCCTCCCTCTCAGCACCCACACACACACACACACACACACACACACACACACACACACACACACAGAAACATAAGAGTGGCACTGGGTGTGCCCAACCCCCAGTGTCTCGATCAGGAGTCCTCTGTGTTTTTTTTAACCCTGTAAAAAGAAGACTATCCATCAATGTCTTTTTCAGCCATTACTATCCCCCCAGCCATCTCTTCCACTCAGCATCCACCATTCCGTGCCCCCCCAAGTCTTACTTACCCATTGGGGGGTCCAATGCCATAATCCTTTCTGGACCACAGACATGTCTTGAGTCTTCAAAGCAGGGTGCGAACTAAAGAAACAGGTATGCAAGTCAATGTATTTCAATGGTGTTTTGAACTTAGTGGCATAACTTGGCAATTTTTGCATATTTTTGGCCCAGATTTTCAACATTCATTTGTTTGGAACCCCACCTCATGAACAGCTGCACTGACAGTAGGCAAATCTGTCCCAAAAGATGATTTCACAGTCTCTGCATGAAATCATCTTTTGGGCAGGAGTTGAAAATGTTATCTGCCCTTGTCCATGAGGTGGGGTCATAAAAAGGACTGGTTAAAAATTTGGGGTGAAATTATTAAAAAACAACAAAGTTCTGAGTCCTATGTTGAATTTTGTGAACACAGGCTTGTAACTTTGGTCATTTTCAATATTTTTACTCCAGATTTACAACATAGTCATATCTTTATAGCACCTCACGAATATGGCAGCTGTCATTTTTCAGATCCTGGCCAAAATGTTTTTTTTTTTTACATCCCGAAAGGTGATTTCACAGTCCCTGCACAAAATCACCTTTTGGACAGGACTTGAAAATGTTCTGTACCCTTGTTTTTGAGGTGGGGTCATAAGAAGGCTATGTTCTAAATTTGGTGTAAAAATATAAAAAAAAAATGTTATGAGGCTATGTTGACTTTTACAAATGCAGGCTTTAAGTTTGGTAATATTCAATATTTTTACCTCAACTTTTCAAAATAGCTATTTCTTTACAGCTCGTCATGAATGTGACAGTTGTCTTTTTTCAACTCCTGCTCAAAATGTGTTTTTTGCATCCCAAGAGTAGCTTTCACAGTCCCTGCACAAAATCACCTTGAAAATGTGATGTAAAAATATTGCAAAACAACAAATTTATGATCATGTGATTGACATGTGACCAGACTGATGTAGTAATTTCTTTTTGTTACTGTACTGTGTTAATGTAATAATGTTGCTGTAATAAGTGGGCACAAAACATGGCTTCTGATGTCACATGCCCTAACAGGTCTTATGGAACACATTGGCCAAAACTGCTCAGTGGTATGTTCCCTTGGGAACATTCAGCCACAGATTCTGTAAGGCAGATTGGAGAGTGCCAGTTTGAACACCTCAATCAGCTTAAAAGGCAAAAATCGTGGGGTTACACACCTTGGACATTCTTAAAACAGAATCATAAAAGTGGACAGAGCAGGGGTGGGTGTGGAGTGAGCCAGCTGGCCTGAATGATGTAGTCCATCCATCCACACTCACACCACACACACATGTACACATACACACACGCAGGCCTACCCATTTTTTGGGGGGGGGATAGTGGAGGACTGTCACTCAAACAGGGTGAAACACCTCCCCACAGGAGTAAAGAATAAACTGAGGTGCTGTAAGAAAGCTCTTCCTCTTGGACTTGGAACATCTGAAAACTCAGAACCCTACAGCTAGAGGTCTGGTAAGAAAGACAGCTTAGGGAATAATGTTTTCTTCAGACAGCAGCAAGAAATCAATAGGGTTTAAAGTGAGAATAGCTCAGAATTCTGCTGTACACCATCTGTTCAACTTGTTTTAATTTCTGCATCTTAGTAAATATGCATCCCTTTTATTTTCCTGTAAATAAATCCTGTTGTAAATATTTGTAGTCTTTTAGTAAAGAATCATATTTTTATAGAATCATTGACTGCTTGTTTTATTTAAAAGTGTAATTCTATATTTCTGCTGGACTCTCTTTGCAGTCTGTCTCTGAAGGGGCACTCTACCCACAGTTATTGTGTTTGACCTTCCTGACCTTCTGTAAAGGAGGAGGTAAGAAACAGGTTTCCCTGGGTCCTGCTGGTAAAACCCATGGTGGTGGCAGTGAACTTGAAGTACCTGGTGGTGGATGTTTGTCACATTGGTGTTAGTGGTGGGATCAGTGTTGCAACTGGTACTAGTGCAGTGCATAGCAGCAGACAGTGTGCTTTCCTGTGAGGCAGGAACTCTGAGATAGAGAGAGACAGCACACTGGTGAAGGAGTGCCAGCAGAAATATACCTTAACAGTCATGAAAGAGGATTTCAAAAGGTTGCATTGTTAACTACTGTTTTTTTTTTTAATTTCTAGACAGCTTAGTTTAGCGTAGCTAGAGAATACAATCTCCTCAGGCTATGACAAATGTCATGTACAGCAGCTTCATGAGCTGTGTGCAGACAGGAGGATTGTCTATGAGGACATGACAAAGAGTGAAGTCATGGAAACAAAAATACTGCACTCCAGAGTATAGGAGCAATTAGTTAGTCAGTTCAGCAACAGCCTCACAGTTACAGGAAACAACTTGTAGTTATCCAAAACTTTCATCCATGTGGGGTAAACTGTGGACTCTTGTTATATGATCTATCATGTTCTCTTTGCATTTCCAATAAACAGATGAAAGTTTTGGAAAACTACAAGTTGTTTCCTGCAATTTTGTGAATGTTGCTGAACTGACTAATTGCTCTTATAATCTGGAGTGTGGTATTCTTTTGTTTTCAGTAAATTTGGGGTTGCACACCCTTACCTGCACCATCTCCCATCCTAGTGCACAAATTCAAGAATTTGATGCACTCATGGAAGCCCTATTGGTGCATGACCAGCTGCAGGAGGGGCAGACAGTCTCAGATTGGCATGGCCCAATACCTGGTAAGCAGGAGGTCACTGAGGACAGTGACCCAGGTAGCAAGATTGAGGTCACAGTGGCTGAGCAAGGGGGGCACCTTGTGGCACAAGCTGGGGGAGCTGTGCAGCCCAATCAACTTCAGCTTGAGATCCTGAAGGCAGAGCTTGAACTGCAGGATGTCAAACTGCAAAGGGCAAGGCTGGAGACTGAGAAGGAGAAAATAAGGCTGGAGGTAGAGGAAGGAGAAAAGATTCACCAACATGAGATCCTTATGTGAGAGGAACAAGAGAAAGAATGAGCAGAGCAAGAGAAGGAATGAGCAGAGTGAGAGAGAAAATGATAGCACAAGATCGAGTTGGAGAAACTGTGCCAGCAAACACCACAGCAAACCGCAAATGAAAGCAAAGGGGGTTCAACCCACGAAGCCACAATTAATTCTAAATGTTCCTGCAATACCAGGAGGGAGATGATCTGGATTTGTTTTTAAAATCATTTGATAGGGGTTGTGGGCAATTTAAATTACACAAGGCTCCTTGGATGATTCACCTGACCCCATTGTTTACTGGCTGTGCGTTGCATACATTTGCTCAAATGGACGATAATGATTGCATGGACTATAACAAAGTTAAAAGAATGTTATTAAAACATTTTGAACTGACTCCTGAGGCTTACAGAACAGAAATTTAGAGAATTAAAAAAAGGACCAGGAGACAGCTATGTAGAACTGCATGTCCAAATGTGTGCTTATTTAGACCATTGAGTAGATGGGGATAAGGCAAGAACTGTAGAGCAAATTAAAGATTTAATTGTAAGGGAATAGTTTCTTAAAATTTTACCTGATGATCTGCACATATGGCTGCTGGACCAGGCAGGCAACTCCGCAAAGGAGGCAGCGGAAAGTGCAGATTTGTATGTGGCCAGCAGACCACATTCACAGGATACGAACAATGGGAGTGGGGCAGCACATGGTTTAAGGGGACCCAGGGAGGGCAGCCTAAAGGGAACCAGCCTGCACCCAAGCTCAAAACAGAACCCACCAGTTCTAAGGGGAACAAGGAGCTGGGGGAAAAGGAATGCTGGATTTGCCAGAAGTGGGGCATCTATCCTATGACTGCCCTAACAACAAGATTAAAGGGCAAAAGCCTTGAGGAGGGGGTGACCAAGACAGTACACCACAGTTGGCAAACTGTGCACACACTGTAGTGCCACCAAACTCCACCAAGCATATGCTCCCTATTCTAGTCAATGGGACAGTAACACAGGAATTGAGAGACACTGGTGCCTCAATCTCCATGGTAAGGCAGGATCTGATCCAGGGCAGTTCGCCAAGACTGGGGGAGTCACGGGTCCAGTGGTCCAAGTGCCAATGGTTCAGGTCTTCCTGAGCTGGGAGGCGGCCATGGGGTACAGGAGGTGGGAGTTGTACCTGATCTCCCTATGGATGTGATCATGGGGAATGATTTTGACAATAGGAAAAACCTAGTATGTATTACTACCCATAGTCAGGCAAAAGGACAAGTTACTGAGGGTGAGGAGTGGGCGACACAGTCTGTGCATTCCTGTCACTCAGCAGCTAAGAAAGTGGCTAATGTGGGTGAGGGGCTAGCTAGGAGTAGCAGCCCTGAGCTCCAGCTGCAAGCAGAGGAGGTTGCCACCAGGGGCAGCTTTCCTTCTGAAGGGGAACTAGGGAGGGTCAGATGAGAGGAGCTGGGCAGGGCACAGCGAGCTGATTCTACCCTCCAAAAACTGAGAGAGATAGCAGATAGTGCTGAGGCCTCTCAAGGGAGTAAAAAGTCAGTTTATTGGGAGAATGGTCAGTTGTACAGGTAGCGTGCACCACAGAGAAAGATAGGGGGAAAGGTACTCCTGCAGCTGGTAGTCCCCCAGGATTTCCAAAAGCAGCTTCTATCCCTGGCCCATGACATCCCTTTTTCAGGCCTCCTGAGTATTAAACGCACAAAAAAGTGGCCTGCTAAAAACTTCTTTTGGCTGAGCATGTACACAGACATGGCAAATTAGTGTCGGACTTGCCCACAGTACCAGTGGGTTGGAAAGGTTGGGGACAAGGCCAAGGCAGTTTTGGTGCCCCTACCTATTATCGACAAACCCTTTAAGAGGGTAGCCATGGACATAGTGGGGTCCCTGAGTACCCCAAGTCACATGGAAAAATGATACATATTGGTTGTAGTGGATTACGCAACCTGGTAGCCCAACGCAGTGGCCATGTCCTCCACTGAGACAGAAAAGGTGGCTGATGAGCGCCCATGAATCTTTAGCAGAATGGGATTTCCCCAGGAGATTTTATCAGACCAGGGGAAAAAATTTCATGTCATCCTTAATGACCAGTTTTTGGTAAAAGTGTGGGGTGAAACAGCTCCGTGCTTCACCCTATCATCCCAAGACAAATGGCCTGGTCGAGCAATTCAATCAGACCCTTAAGACTATGCTCAGGGCATTTGCTGACCAGCAGAAAAGGGAGTGGAACAAATATTTGTCTCTCCTCCTGTTTGCATACAGGGAAGTCCCACAGGAGTCCACAGGGTTCTCACCCTTCGAGCTCCTGTTGGTCACAGGGTGAGAGGGCCCCTAGATTTAGTCAGGGATGAATGAGAAGGGAACCATGCCTCCCAAGGGGAGTCTGTTGTGGAGTATGTCCTAAATCTTAAGGCCAGGCTTAAGAAACTCATGGGGCTTGCCCAGCAGGAGCACTTCACCACTGCACAACAGCAACAGAAAGCCTGGTATGACCATGGAGCCAGAGTCCGGGAGTACAAGGTCAGACAATGAGTGATGGTTCTTGTCCCAGTCTGATACAATAAACTGCAGCAAGCATGGAAGGGACCATTCTCCATAATAGGGGACTCAATTGTTAGGGGTGTAGACCTGGGGAAGGGAGAGGAGAGGGAAGTAAGGTGCCTGCCTGGTGCCATGGCTTGGAGGGACAGGAAGCAAATCCTCAGGATTGCAGAAGCAGCATCACAGGAGAGGAAACTAAATATCATTGTCCACCTCGGGACAAATAACCTAGCTAGGCATGAGATCAGTGCAGTGCAGGATGAATTTGTAGAGTTGGGAAGGGGCCTCAGACAGGTAACAAGCACGGTAACCTTCTCAGAGGTGCTGCCAGTCTATGGCAGGGGTGAGACTAGGGTACTGCACACCATGCAGTTTAATGAATGGTTGCAAAACTGGTGCAGAGCACAGGGTTTTGGCTTCATTGGGGACTGGGGATCCACCTGGAGAGATGAAGGTCTATACTGGCATGATGGTCTGCATCTGTCCAGGAAGGGAAACACGCTCCTAGGTGACAGGTTTAAAGGCTTCCTTGGCAAGCTTTTAAACTAGCCAAGGGGCAAGGTGCTGATAGGAAACAGGAAAGTTCAAGCCTTCCCCCACAAAATATGGCAGGTAGTAGGGTAAACACTGAGGTACAGAGCTTGACAGAGGGCAGGACAGGGGTAAATGGAAAAATGGACAAGGGCAAAAAGAGCAGAGATGGGGTAAAAAAGGATAAAGCCAACATTAAATGGAGGGCAATGAGTACCAATGCCCGTAGTTTGGGAAACAAGCTTCCAGAGCTAGTAGCCCTGATGGAAGAGGAACACTTGGATATTGTGGCAGTCACAGAAACATGGTACACGGAGAACCATGACTGGGATGTCAACATACTAGGGTACACGAGCTACAGAAGGGACAGGGAGGGTAAAAGAGGAGGTGGAGTAGCTCTCTACATAAGGGAAGGGATCAAAGCTACAGAACTAAAAAGTAAAGGGGGAAGACAAGAGGAACTCTGGGTCACCTTGGAGACAGAGAATGGCATCACAATCCACACAGGGGTTGTATACAGACCCCCATCTCAAGGGAAGGAAATGGACAAGAAAATAACAGCGGGCATTCTCAAAATGGCCGCAAAAGAGGAGATACTGTTGATGGGGGACCTGAATATGCCAGATGTTAACTGGGCGACATGGACTGCAGCCACATCCAAGAGCAGGGTCATTCTCGATGCCCTACAGGGGGCATGCCTTAGACAGCTAGTGGTGGAACCCACGCAGGAGGGAGCAATATTAGACCTGGTACTCTCAAATGGAGAGAGGATCACAAATTTAGAAGTCAGTAGACATCTGGGAACAAGCGACCACTGCACAGTGTGCTTCACTATAAACACAACCATGGAGACAAGGATACTAGACTTTAGAAGGGCTGACTTTGGCATAATGGGTGGCTACCTGAGGAATGCATTAGCAAATGGCCAGAAAGGAGGGGTGGAAGAACAATGGAGAAAAATCAAAACTGCCATCATGGAGGCAACAAGCCTTTGTGTGAAACAAATAAAGAAAACAAAGTGGAATAAAAAAACACTATGGTTCTCAAAAGAGGTGTCAGGGAAGATTAAGGAGAAAAAGGCTGCATTCAAAAAGTATAAGGAAGCACAGACGGAGCATGACAGGGAACTGTATCAATTAAAGCAGAAAGAAGTGGGGAAGGCAGTCAGAAAAGCAAAGGCCCAAACCGAGGAAAAGATAGCCAACTCAGTTAAGAAAGGGGATAAAACCTTTTATAGGTACATTAGGGAGCATAGAAAGGTTAAGGGAGGGATAGTGAAGATTAATAAAGAAGAGAGGAGGTGGGCAGAGGGAGACAGTGAAAAGGCAGAGATACTGAATGAATACTTTAGCTCAGTATTCACAAAAGAAGAAGAGGAGGAGTTACCCAAACCAAACAGTAGAAGCACTCTGGATAGTGGGGTTAACGCCAGTCCATTTACAGAAGAAAGAGTACTGAAAGAACTCCTAAAACTCAAGGTGGACAAAGCAATGGGGCCTGACGGGATTCACCCTAGAATCCTAAAGAGCTAAGGGAGGACCTAGTGACACCACTAACCACACTTTTTAACAAATCATGGGAAGATGGGGTGGTACCTGAGGACTGGAGGAGGGCAGATGCAAATCCCCTTCACAAAAGTGGGAGCAAGGCAGAAGCAGGAAACTACAGACCTGTTAGTTTGACCTCAGTGGTGGGGAAAATGATGGAATCACTTCTGAAAGAAAGAATTGTTGAGTACCTAGAGGCCAGCGGGGCACAGGTCCCAAAGCAACATGGATTCATAGCAGAAAGGTCATGTCAGATGAATCTAATCGATTTCTTTGACTGGGTGACCAAAGTAATAGGCCAGGGAGGGGCTGTGGATATGGCCTACCTAGACTTTAGTGAGGCATTTGACACAGTCCTGCACAAAAGATTAATAATCAAGTTAGCCAGCCTGGGAGTGGGTCCCAGGGTGGTAGCCTGGGTAGCAAACTGGCTGCACAACAGGACACAGAAGGTAATAGTGAGTGGAACATATTCTAAAGAAAGAGGGGTTACCAGTGGAGTATCTCAGGGCTCAGTACTGAGTCCAGTCCTCTTTAACGTCTTTATAGGTGACATTGCAGAGGGTCTGGAAGGAAAGGTATGCCTCTTTGCAGATGACACAAAGATCTGTAACAGAGTTGATACGCAAGGGGGGGTAGAAAGGATGAGAAGGGACTTGGCAAGGTTGGAGGAATGGTCAGACATATGGCAACTTAGATTCAGTGCAAAGAAGTGCAAAGTAATGCACCTGGGAAATAAAAACCAGGAGAAGAGTACACAATAGCAGTGGAGGTACTAACGACAACAATAATGGAAAGGGTTCTGGGTGTAGTCATATCAGATGACCTAAAGGTGGGTAAGTAATGTGAGAAGTCAGTGAGGAGAGCCAGGGGGATACTGGGATGCATAGGGAGGGGCATCACAAGTAGAAAAAGGGAAGTGGTTATCCCTCTATACAGACAGTTGGCGAGACCCTGTCTGGAGTACTGGGTGCAGTTTTGGAGACCTCATCTACACAAGGACATAGACAGGATGGAAGCAGTCCAGAGGAGGGCAACTAAAGTGGTGCAGGGTCTACATCAGAAACCATATGAAGAGAGAGACTGAGAGAGCTTAATATGTATACCCTTGATGAAAGGAGAGACGGGGGGACATGATAGAAACTTTTAAGTACCTCAAGGGAATCAACAAAGTCCAGCAGGGTAGCATCTTTCAGAAAAAGAGATGTGTAAGAACAAGGGGTCACAATTTAAAGTTAGAGGGGGCGGCTCAGGGGTAATGTGAGAAATTCTTTTCACAGAGAGTGGTGGACACATGGAACCACCTTCCTGGAGAGGTTGTGGGGTCTAAAACAGTGGGGGAATTCAAACATGCATGGGACAGACATAAGGCAATTATAGTGGGGGGGTTGCAGGAAGTAGGCTGTTTGGTTAACTAGAATCTGCAGCTTGTCCAATAGGTAGGGAAATGGGCAGACTGGGTGGGCCAAGTGGTCCTTATCTGCCATCAAAGTCTATGTTTCTATGTTTCTATAATCAAGAAGATGAGTGTTGTTAACTATGTAGTAGGGCTGCCTGACAGAAGGCGCAGGCAAAGGGTATGTCATGTGAACATGATGAAGCCCTACTATGATAGTGAGGAGATGGTCCCTGCTGTGTGCAGTATGCCAAAGGAGGGGAATGAGGCTGATTCCCTAGTGGACCTCCTTGGGGAAGCCCAGGAGGGATCCTCAGTGGATAACCTCACCCACTCAGGGCAGCTGACAACGGTCCAGGCTGAGGAGATGAGGGGGGGTAATGTGAGATTTTGGGAACATGTTCATGGGGAATCTGGGGTATACCACAATGGCTGAACACCACATGGATACTGGGGCCCAAGGTCTGCTGAGGCCCTACAGGGTACCAGAGGGGGTTAAGACGACCATGCTGGAGGAACCCGGTGGCCCACTACAGCAAAACCAAAACGCAAAAAGTGAAAAGACCATTGCAGCGAAGTCACTGTAATGGTGTGCGTTCACCAATCGCTGCTTTCCAGGTGTTGTGCCCCATCCCTGAAACAACTGCAGCCTGGACTTATATTTAAATGTGGGGGATGGGGAAGCACAGCACTCCAGACAAAACACATTGGTTACTGACTGCACAATACTGAGTATTGGCATTGTGCTGTTGCTGTACTGGACGTCTGCAGATTTACTGTCGATAAAATGTGGTGCTTCCAAGGAATTCAGGGAGTTGCTGTCTCTTGGAGTGATCCAGGAGTCCAGTATCCCTGGGCCTCACCCATGGTCCTGATCCCCAAGAAGGATGGTACCACATGGTTCTGTGTTGACTACCAGAGGCTCAACAGCTGTACAGTCTGATGCCTATCCCATGCCCAGAACGGATGAGACTTTGGAACGGTTGGGGGGAGCCTGGTTCCTGACCATGATAGACCTGACTAAGGGCTTCTGGCATGTGCTGTTAACCCCTGCAGCCAGGGAGAGGTCTACTTTCATTACCCCATATGGCTTATTCAAGTTCAGAGTAATGCCATTTGGGATGAAGAATGCGCCTGCAACCTTCCACAGGCTTGTGGATCATATCCTGATAATTTGGCAGGTGAATATACACTGGCTTACATGGATGACATCGACATTTACAGCCAGACATGGGAGGATCACATCAGGCACATGAGGGAGGCATTCCACAGACTGAAGGCCACAGGGCTAACAATTAAGGTGGAAAAATGGCAAGTAGGCATGGCAGAAGCATCCTACCTTGGGCACCAGGTGGGCAGTGGATGCATCCATCCAGAACCAGTGAAGGTTAATGCCATCCAGACCTGGCCCAGCCCTGCCACAAAGAAACAGGTAAGGGCATTTCTGTGAACAGTCAGGTACTACAGGAGGTTGGTCCCTCACTACAGTGATGTGGCCAAGCCCCTGACAGATCTGACAAAAAAAAAGAATGCCTGAAAAAGTTCTCTTGACAGAGGACTGTGAGTCTGCCTTCCGATGGTTAAAGGAGGCATTATGTGGGTCATTCGTGCTTACTAGCCCCAATTATGAGTTAAAGTTCATAGTATATGTGGATGCCTCAGACCATGGGCTGGATGCAGTCCTGAGCAAGGTTACACCGCAGGGGGAGGAACCCCCCATAGTGTGTCTGAGCCAGAAGGAAGTAAGTAATAAGTAAAATTTATTTTTAAGCGCTTTTCATAAACCAAAGCATTGTACAGACAATAAATAAATAACAGAGAAATATCAAACATTGACAATAATAAAATCAGACATCATAAGCTTTTGTAAACAAAAATGTTTTTAACTCTGCTTTGAAGCTCTCGACGGTCAGGCAGCTTCGTATCCGACGAGGTAGACAGTTCCACAGGGCAGGAGTGGCATACGAAAATGCACGTGCTCCAGATGTTTTCAAATTAACTCTGGGAATCTCTAGCAATCCTCCATCGGTGGATCGGGGTGAGCCAGAGGGGCAGTAGGGAGTAAGGAGATCTTGCAGATACTGCAGTCCCTGTTCATGTAGGGCCTTATAGGTTAGTAATCCGACCTTGAAGGTAATCCGCTATTGAACCGGCAGCCAGTGCAGCCCACGCAGAACAGGCATAATATGACTATTTCTAGATGATCCAGTCAAAAGCCTGGCTGCTGCATTCTGCACTAGCTGCAGGTGGTGAATATCAACCCCCAGTAGCCCCAGGTAAAGAGAATTGCAGTAATCAAGGTGAGTGGTCACAAAAGCATGGACCAAAGTTGGAAGGTCAGCCGGAGAAACCAGGTGTTTCACCCGGGCAATATTCCTCAGATGATAAAAAGAGGACTTAACAACGGCCGACACCTGAGATTTCATGGTCAAACCGCTGTCAATAATAATGCCCAGATTACACACCTGGCTTGAGGTCAAGAGCTGGGCACCACTGAGCCAAAGGCCTGATGGAACCCCAGCCCTTTGATCTGCCTCCAGGCGACCTGGGTCCACGATCAATACCTTGGTCTTGTCCGGGTTTAACCTCAGCCAGCTGGCACTAATCCAGTCATTGATCTCAGCTAGACAGCAATTAAGCAAAGTGACTGCATTATCCTGTCCAGGAGTAAAGGACAGATACAGCTGGGTATTATCTGCATAGCAGTGAAAACCCAGACTGTAACGCCTAATGATATCTCCTAATGGCAGCATATAAACTGCGAACAACATGGGTGCCAAAATGGAGCCATGCGGCACCCCACAGGACAGGGAGATGGCATCAGAGGAATAAATTCCTGTGACAACCCTCTGAGCCCACCCTGTGAGGAAAGATCGAAACCAATGCTGAACTGTACCAGACAATCTGCAAAGGAGCCGCAGGCGTTCAACAGCACACCATGGTCCACAGTATCAAATGCTGCAGAGAGATCAAGAAGGACAGAATAGTACAAACTTTGATCTCTCGCTATTAGGAGATCATTTACAACCCGGATGAGAGCAGTCTCAGTGCTATGTCTTTTCCTGAACCCCGACTGGAGAGCATCATAGATATTGCGATTCGTAATATGGTCATCCAACTGTTGCACTACCACCTTTTCAATAACCTTACCCACAAAGGGCAGGTTAGAGATAGGTCTATAGTTGACTGGACAGTCTGGGTTCAATGAAGATTTTTTAAGGAGTGGTCAAACGACCGCCTCCTTTAGGGGATCAGGAAAAAAACCCTGCTCCAAAGACTTCCAGATAATTTCAGCAAGGATAGGGCAGATAACATATACGCAACCTATTAATAGTGGCATAGAGCCCGGATCCAAACTACAGCTGGTAGGTTGTACAGTCTGAACAATCCTCACAACATCCATGAAACCCGGCCTACTGAAGTCAGACCAGGTGACACAAGGGTTCACTTCACTTCGCCGATCACCGCAGTTCCCTAAAGAGGCAGCAGGACGGATTCCCGACCTGATGTTGGCAACCTTATCTGCGAAGAATCCAGCAAGCTCATCACACTTTATTTGTGAAAAATCTCTTCCAGACTGCAGACGGACTGGATTGTACAATCTGTCAACAGTCTGAAAGAGTTGAGTTGGTCGATTCCACACAGCAGCAATCTTCCTGGACAGGAATTCTGCCTTCTTACCGGTGATTGCTGATTGATAGACACTATAATGGTCCATCAATCTAAGTCTGTCAGCATCTAGGCTGGACTTCCGCAATGCTCTCTCTAACCTTTGCCCAACTTTCCTCAGCTCCTTCAGCAACCCATCAAACCATGGAGATCTTAGGCGCTGAGTGAGCGGGTGAACATGAACAGGAGCAGTTTGATCCAGGGCCTTGCCTACAGCCTTATTATAGGTAAGTACAAGATCCCCTGGACCCATGCACTCAGTTGAAATACCCGATAGGTCCAGTACCGCCGAAAGACCTTCTGGGGTAACTCCCCTCAAAGGGCGATACTGGACCATCTCTGTAGGGGCAGGCCTATTTGGGGGTGCCTGAAGCTGAATCTTATGTATGATGGTCTGTCCACACATTTGGTTCCACCCCCAAATGTGCAACTTCCAACTCCAATAGCAACACTAGGTCCAATGAGTGACTCCCTATATGGGTAGCAGAGGTAACCACCTGTGTAAGGCCCAACATTGTCATAAGTTGGAGGAAGATTTTCCCAAAAGGCAAGAGTTCATCGTCAACCCAAGCATTGAAGTCGCCCAGTATCAACCACCTGGGCGACTCCAATGCTACGTTGATGATGAAGTCTGCAAACTCCTTCAGGAATTCTCCACCATCACCGGGTGGTTGTTAAATGAGGAGAATCCTGAACCCTACACCTGCTCCCAGGATACACTCAAAGGATAAAGTGAAATCCACTGGTACATCCACAAGACCCAGCTCCATTTTAAAAAAGATGGCTACACCCTCACCCCTACGATCTAACCTCGGGCGGTGTATCACCGAGAACCCAGTCGGAGCAGCAGATGCCAAAACAGGGCCTGCATTCTCATCCAACCAGGTCTCGGTGATACATGCCAGGTCAGATGTTGCAACAAGGTCCGCTATGATAGCGGTCATGTTTTTAATTGATCTGGCATTACATTGCACCACCCGGGTTGGATGGGTTTTCAAGAAGGAATGCAGTACCTGCCCACAATTTGCAGAGCCCTTAGGTATGGGAATCAGGCAGGGAGGACCCCGCTCCTGGACCCATTTCACCCCAGGGCATCTCCTAGTCCCCACTACCTCTATCGATTTACCCCTATCCATTTTCCCACTCTGCCCGGTCCATCCACCCCTCAAACGCTTTCTCATTATTCCCAGTGCACGACATTGGTTATACACATCAGCTGCCAAAGGAGAACAATGAAAAGGGCGGAGGTCCCGAAGCAGAGCAGGAGAATAGCGCCTGACCATTCTAAAGCTCTACCAACACATTTCAGTAAGCAGCAATTAACCATATAATTAAAATATACAAAAATTCAGTTATGACAACATACAAAAGCTTAACTCATTAAACAAATCAAACTAATTAACCGTATTCCTTTAACAGTTTAACTTAAAATAATCATCTTTACCATAATTAGTAAATATATTACAGCAATCATAAAATAATAGTATTACTCAAATTACCACATTAGATATCCTATGTATGGATTTAGGGCCTCTCACTTCCCCAATTCTATTAGATCTTAATTCAGATTCTGCTCTCACCAGAAACTATAGGACATAACTAAATCAAGGCAATTTTAGCATCATAAAATAACAGCCTACCAGGCTTATTAAAAATAAGGTTCAGTGTAGAGTCCACAAGGGAAAACGCTACATTAAAAGAACTTTACAGGGAACTTCAAATCCTAGCCTGGATCAGGACTACGGCCCCCAGAAATGGACCACTCACCAGCGGACCCCCCCCAGGCAGGCCTAGACCCAGAGAAGAGGCATATGCCACAGTTGAGAGGAAATGTCTGGGGATAGTGTGAGCCCTTCAGAAGCTGCAGCCACATCTGTATGGGAGGGAGTTCACTGTGGTCACAGATCATAACCCCTTGACATGGCGCCATAGGACTAGTGGGCAAAACACAAAGTTATTGCGCTGGAGTTTGGTACTACAGCCATATAATATGATCATTCAGCACTGAAGTGGGGCACAAAATGCCAATGCAAATTGACAGTCAAGGCAGGGCTGCATGCATGACATGTTCCTTTAGGTGTTCCCCAGGCCCTACATGAATGGCAAGGTCTCTTGGAGGTCACCCAAAAAAGACACACTTTCATTTCCCAAGGGGGGGGGGAATGTGACAATCATGTGACCAGATTGATCTAGTAATTTCTTTTTGTTAATGTATTGTGTTAATGTAATAATGTTGCTGCTTTAAGTGGGCACAAAACATGGCTTCTGATGTTACATTACCAAACAGGTCTTATGGGAAACATTGGCCAAAAGTGCTTAGTGGAATGTTCCCTTGGGAATATTCAGCCACAGATTCTGTAACTCAGATTGGGGAGTGCCAGTCTGAACACCTCAGTCAGCTTAGAAGGCAAAAATCATGGGGTTACACACCTTGGATATTCTTCAAAACAGAATCATAAAAGTGGGCAGAGCAGGGGTGGGTGTGGAGTGAGCCAGCTGGCCTGAATGATGTTGTCTATCCATCCGCACTCACACCACACACACACACACACACACACACATTTGGGGGGGCAGTGGAGGACTGTCACTCAAAAGGGGTGAAACCCCCTCCCCACAGGAGTAAGGAATAAATTGAGGTGCTGTAATAAAGCTCTTCCTTTTGGACTTGGAACATCTGAAACCCCAGAGCCCTACAGCTAGAGGTCTGTTAAGAAAGACAGCTTAGGGAATAGTGTTTTCTTCAGACAGCAGCAGAAAAATGAATAGGTCTTAAAGTGAGAATAGTTCAGAATTCTCCTGTACACCAACTGTCTGTTCAACTTGTTTTGTTTTCTGCTTCTTAGTAAATGTGCAACCCTTTTGTTTTCATGTAAATACATCCTGTTGTAAATACTTGTAGTCTCTTAGTGAATAATCATATTTTTATAGAATCAGTGATTGCTTGTTTTATTTAAAAGGGTATTTCTGCTGGACTCTGTTTGCAGTCCATCTCTGAAGGGGCATTCTATCCACAGTTATTGTGTTTGACTTTCCTGACCTTCTGCAAAGGAGGAGGTAAGAAACAGGTTTCTCTGGGTCCTGCTGGTAAAAGCCATGGTGGTGGCAGTGAACTTGAACTCCCTGGTGAGGGATTTTCATCATAGAACCTATGTTACATTTTGCAAACTTTGGTAATTTTTTATATTTTTACCCCAATTTCCTTGGCTGCAGCCTTATCGGCTCTGGCCAGACCATGTTGTACTGGATGTGTACAACTTTGTCCCTTATACTCAATGCATGTTTAAATTTAACTCTAGGTTTTTGACCAAGTGCTTCTTTCAAAATTGGATTTGCCATTAATATATCCCTGTGACTGTGTATTATCTTACTATCTGTCCAGCCATATGGTTATTTTCAAGAGAGAAAGTTACAGTATGGGATTAAATCTTTACCTCCCTCCTTTGGGAGTATAGAATGTTTTCCTTATCCAATAACCCCACCTTTTCTCAGGGCTCCTGTAATGCTGAAGTACTATACCCCTTCCTTCTGAATCTTCCATACAGCTCCTCTGCTTGATTCTGAAATAGTGTGTTCTCACTACAGTTTCTACGATCCTACAGAAACTGTGAACATGGTGTGGAGTCCTTCAGCATTTTTGGATGGGCACTACGGGCCATCAACAAAGACTTGGTGGCAGTTGGCATCCTATACCCCCTGTTTGTATCTTTTCACCCAGTATTCCTGTCAAGGTTACATCTAAAAAATCTAGAGATGTAGGTTCCAGCCTAGAAGTGAACTTCAAATTAACAGAATTTGCATTTAACCAGTCACTGAACTCTGTGGCACCCATAGCAGGACCATTCTCATCAATAAAATGATACCACAAGATGACATTGCCCGCATATGGGAAGGCCTCTGCAAACATGGCTTCTTGTTTCTACAATCAAATATACAAATTTGCAAAAGATGGGGCCATGCAAGCACACGTGGCTGTTCCTGACAGCTGCAAATAGAACGCTTCAGCGAATTCGGAACAATGATGTTTGCCCAGTAGGCCAAATTTTAAAAAGATGAGAGAAGTGCTAAGGGAAAATCTGGAGATCACAGAGGAGGGCATGGGGTGGACTGATTATGAGCCATCATTAGGGGGGCCATTCAGAAAGCCACAAACAGTTGTATCAAACTGAGGGGGAAGAAATCAAAAGCCAGACCACCAAGCTGGTTTAACAGCGAGGTGGCTAGAGTGGTAAGGGAAAAGAGGGCAGCCTAGAAAAAATTCAAAAGAACAGCAAAGGAAGAGGATGAGGAAGAATACTGGAGGCTAGCTACGGTGGCAAGAAGGGAGGTGCAGCATGCAAATGTACAGAAAGAGCTCCAAATAGCCAAAGGGACATAGAATAGGGAAAAGGCCTTCTTTCACTACATAAGCAAAAGGAGGGACAAGAAGGATGGCATTGTTAGGCTGAGACAGGGGGATGGTTGGGTTGATGAAGATGGGAGCAAAGCAGAGGTATAAACAAATACTTCTGCTCCATCTTTACAAAGGAAAGGATGGACTGGTGTCACATGCAGGGAGAAGGAGGAAGGGAATGGGTGGCCGAAGGGGTAATGGGGTTTGAAAGAGTGAGGAAGGGGCTGATGGTCCTGAGCGTGGACAAATCCTGGTGGCCACAGGAAATACACCCCAGCATGCTGAAAGAGTTAGTAGAGGATCTGGCAGGGCCATTGGCTGTTCTCTTCAATAGATCTCTGGAGTCTGGAGTTGTGCTGCGGAGTGGAGAATGGTCTGTGTGCTGCCATTCCACAAGAGCAGACCCAAGGATGACCAGGGTAACTATAGGCCAGTCAGCCTGACCTCAGTAGTATGTAAACTCATGGAGACCATACTAAAGGAAAGGTTGGTGAGGTACATAGAAGAGAATGATCTACAGAACGAAAGACAGCACAGGTTTGTGGCAAGCAGATCATGTCAAATGAAGCTGATCAAGTTCTTCTATCGGGTCACGAGGACAGTGGACAAAGGCCAGGCAGTGGACATCATTTATCTGGACTTTAGCAAGGCCTTCAATTCTGTACCACACAAAATGTTGATAATGAAACTGAGGGATCTATGGGTGGGGGAGAATAAGGTAAGATGGGTTGAAAACTGGTTGAGTGGTAGAATCCAAAGAGTAGTGGTTGGGGGTGAGTTCTCCAGCAGCAAGGAGGTCACCAGCAGAGTCCTTCAGGGATCGGTGCTAGGGCCAGTGTTGTACAGTGTCTTCATAAGCTGACACTGGGGAAGGCATTAAAGGTAAAATGTGCCTGTTTGTGGATAACACCAAACTCTGTTGGAGAGTAGACACAAAGGAGGAGATATAGAACCTGAGGGAGGACCTCACCAGACTAGAGAGATGGTCAGGAATCTGGCAACTTGGTTTCAATGCCAAAAAGTGCAAAGTGATGCATATAGAGGCAATGAACCCTAGGACAGAGTATTACATAGGAAGGGTTCAAGTAACTGCTTCTGAAGAGGAAAAGGATCTATGGGTAGCGATTATGAGTGATCTGAAACACATCTCTCAGTGTAAAAAGGCAATGGCGAAGGCCAACAGGATGCTGGGGTGTATTGCAAGGAGGATTCAGTTATAGGCATAGCGAGGTTATTTTGCCATTGTATAGTATCTGTACATTGGTGAGACCACATTTAGAATATGAGGTGAGGTATGGGCATCCTTACTTCAAGAAGGACATCAGCATGCTGGAGGGGATTCAGAGGAGAGCAAACAAGATGATCGAGGGGCTACAGGATAGGTCCTATGAGGAAAGGCAGGGAGCCCTGGAGATGTATTTCCTTGCTAGAGAGGAGGCAGAGAGGTCATATGATACAGACCTTCAAGAACATGAAAGGAATTAATAGAGTGAAAAGGGAGAGTCTCTTTAAAATGAGTGACAACAGCACCACTAGGAAGTGCAACCCAAAATTGATGGGAGGGTTCAAAAGGGATGTAAAGAAGCATTTCTATACAAGACAGTGGTATCTGCCTGGAATAAGCTGCCAGAAGAGGTGGTGTCAGCAATGACAGTGGGAGCATTCAAGAGAACCTGGGACAAGCACAAAGGGAATCCTTGGGACCAAGGAAGGGGAGAAGGGGGGAGAGAGGGAGGGATGGTTGGGAGGGCAGGGTCATTGGCGTAAATTGTAAGTCCAGAGCCTGCATCACTTACTGAGCAGATGTGATAGACCAGGTGGTCTTCTTCTGCTGGCTCTTTTCGTATGTTTCAAGATAAAATCTATTGATTCTGCCAGAAGCATTGTCAATGTGCCATCCATACTTAATCTCAGAGGAAGCACCACTGGAGGTTGACAGTAAATTAGCTGACCTCCAACACATTGACGGCATAATACCAACACTGGTATTGTGCCATCCCAAAAAGAAGTGTTTTTTGCAGGGGCATCCGCACCCCCCGGATGTTTATATAATCAACTCCAGGTCAGAGTTGTTCCAGGAAGAGGGTAGAACACCGGGAGAATAGCATCACCCAAAAACAGACCAATACAGCGACTCTCGCTGTATTGGTCTGTTTTCGGGTTTCGCTGTTGGGGTGTCATGTTGGAGAGGGGTAACCAAATCTCAGATAGCGTTTACAGGCATTTATTCCCTTACTGTGTTCAATAGAGGAATAAAAGGTCACTATATCCACTGACACCCACATGTACTGCTCTTGCCATTCAAAATCTGCCCATTTCTCTAACAGGTCGCCCATGTCTCTGAGGTGGGATCTAATTTTGATGACTCCCTTTGGAAAAAAGTGATCCATAAGCCTTGAGAGGTTGTCTGTAAGGAATATCACCCCAGAGACAATCTGTTGACCTGCAGGCTTTCCCCAATTTTAATGATTTTTAACTAAAACATAAAATACTGGTACAAGTGGGTGTGTTGTGCAGAGATACTTAAATTTTGCCTCTGTAATGATGCCTCTATTAGCTGCCACTTGCAGGAGCTCCAATAGCTCCAGTTTAAAAATAACCATAGGGGTTGCTGGGAATGTATGATACCTGACACAGACATTTAACAAACTGTACACCGCGCTTTCATACTATAGTTTCTGTTATCACAATATTGCTGCCTTTATCGGCCAACTTAATAACAGTACTAGGCATATTACACAACTGAACCAATCCTTCTCATTCTTTATGTGTCAAGCTATTCTTTATTGCTTTTCTGCCACTATTGTTAAATAGATTGTTCACATCACTCTTCACACAATTTTCAAAAGCGGTAATATTTGGATGTATTTGCAGTGGGCAGAACGTCGACTTTGGTCAAAATCTCTGACTTGTCCCATCTTGCTGAATTTCTAAAGCAGTTACATGGTCTC
Organism: Neoceratodus forsteri; assembly: GCA_016271365.2. Taxonomy (NCBI): domain Eukaryota; kingdom Metazoa; phylum Chordata; order Ceratodontiformes; family Ceratodontidae; genus Neoceratodus; species Neoceratodus forsteri. The sequence continues at coordinate 475,352,620 of CM057455.1, forward strand.
CTTCTATGCCTCCTTCTATCACTTCATCTTGTATGAGGTCGACAAACTCTGGATTTCCAGATCTGTTCTCCTCCAGTAATTCTACCAGAATGTCCATATTTTGCCTATCAAGGTCATTAACATTTTCATTAGTGATGCCCATTAGCAAAAAAATACCTCAATTGAAGCTTCCTAAAAAATTTAAATTAGATCAACATGTATAGTGAACTCACTTTACTCTGAGGGTAGGGGAAATGATAGGCCCTTTTCCAGCACTGAAATCTGCTGCTTTGTAAGCGTCACTGAGGAGATGATAACAATTGCTGTTTCTTTCCCTTGTTCCTTTCTGACCTCCTCAGAATGTCCAGTTTTTTGTCCTTCTGCCCCTTTTGCCCCTCCTTGCCCTCCTTTTGCATTTTTTTTTCTGCTTGCTGGATAGGTTCTCCCTCTCTAAACAAAAACCTCTTCTTTAGAATTTTCCTCATGATCTTCCTGTTCACTGGTATCAGATCTGTTCTTAGTTACTACAGTCTTTTTCTTTTTTCCAATTTAGGTGCTGTACATTTTTCCCCATTTCCGGGATTGTGGCCTGTTGTGACTCACTGAGAAATTTACTGTTCCTGTCAGCAATAAGACAGGACAGGGTGTGTGTTGTTGTGTGATAATGTTATGCCTCTGGTAAGTTGAAGTGTGAGACCACAGTATAAGTGTTATTATTTATCTATTTGAAAATTGCTAACTCGGAGAAGCACACTGAGCTGAGGCTCCTTTCCAGCTGCTACCCAGGGGAAGGGTTACAGGAGGAAAACAATGAAGCACAGTACAGTACATTACATGATACAGATAAAGTGCAAACAGCTTAACTGGTACAAATGTGGAACATGATAAAGTGCAAATACAGTATGTTGTGTAGGCACAAGTGCAAGTGACAAACTAAGATTGTCATCAAAGTAGTATGAAGGCAGTCAAAACAGTGCACTAAGCATAGAGTATTGGCAAGTGATAGGAGAAGGCAGATTCCCCAGCAGTGGAACAGGGGTGAGGAGTGGAGAGGATTCGCTGGTCCCTTGAGAAGAGGGAGCATGGAGCAGTGGGGACTGGAGAGAGGAGTGAGGAGAGATAGGATGGAAGGGAGCCAAACCAGTACTAGGAGGTGAAGGAAGTGCTGTGTGACTGGCAACATGAAGGTAGGGGAGGGTGCACATGGAGGAGTAGAGGGAGTAGTGGTGGTGTGTACTTGGAGGACAATTAGTCACAAAGCAACAAACGTCATTGCAGAGGGTGTCCAATCCGACTAGGGAAGTGGAGGGGGCTGTACCATAGACCATGTCTGCATAGTGAAAGACTAGGAGCACCATTCTGGTATCCAGCTCATGGCAGACTGGCAGGGGTAGACAGTCTTTGTTATGGTTCAAGGCACCAAGCTTAGGGCAGAGTTTTGCATAGACAGCATCGATGTGGGCTGAGAGGTCAAGCTTACTGTCAAGCCACTTGCCAAGGCACTTGAAGGATGACATTGCTTCAAGTGGGAAGCCATCCTTCCTCACCGCAGATAAAGCAGTGGGAAGATATTCTCTGTGATATTTATATTTTGGAAAAAATGATGGCTCAATTACAAAATAAGCTTCTGGCCTTGCTGAATAGATGGTTGTTATAATTTTTAATAATAATGTTTCTAATCTCAGAAGAAGCCAGAAGAGGAAGGATCCAGATTCATTTCAGTGTTTTGCAGTAACTGCTCATTGCTGTTTTTGTTTTAAATTTAGATTTGTGAGCTTTTAGTGGCACTGTAATTTCTTGCTGTCTTTACTTAGAATTGTTTTTGGGCTGTTGAAAATTTAAAACCTAGTTTGGTGTGCGTGCAGTGGTGGTGTATTCCTTTGCTGTCTTTAATTGTTGCAAATTCAGTCTTGTCTTCTCTAGCTTGCCCTGTACAGCACTTCGGGTGAAGGGTGCTAATTGTCTAACCTCTGACCTCAGCTACATGATAATTGGAGGCGGGGCTAAGTCACATTTGCGATGGCAAGCTGATTTTTGATTTCTCAGAAGAAGCCAGAAGAGGAAGGATCCAGATTCATTTTAGTACTTTGCAGTAACTGTTCATTGCTGTTTTTGTTTTAAACTTAAATTGTTGCCTTTTGGTGGCACTATAATTTCTTGCTGTCTTTATTTAGAATTGGTTTTGGGCAGTTGAAAATTTAAAACCTAGTTTGGTGTGCTTGTAGTGATGGTGTATTCCTTTGCTGTCTTTATTTACTGTAAATTTAGTCTTGTTGTGTCTGGCTTGTCCTGTATAGTAGTTTGGGTGAGGGGGTGCTAATTGTCTGACCTCTGAACTCAGCTAAGTGATAACTGGAGGTAGGGCTAAGTCACATTTGAGATAGCAAGCTGATTTTTGTTTTCTCAGAAGAAGCCAGAAGAGGAAGGATCCAGATTCATTTCAGTGTTTTGCAGTAACTGCTCATTGCTGTTTTTGTTTAAAACTTAGATTGTGAGCTTTTAGTGGCACTGTAATTTCTTGCTGTCTTTACTTCAAATTGTTTTTGAGCTGTTGAAAATGTAAAACCAAATTTGGTATGCGTGTAGAGGTGGTGTATTCCTTTGCTGTCTTTAATTGCTGCAAATTTCCACCCATGCATGCTCTGCTGCCCCCACTCTTAATTATATGCCCTGTTAAATCTGATTGACAGGAACTAAGCACAGGAAATAGCAGGGGTTGTGGAGTGGGAGGGGTATAAGGGGGAGGAAGCCCGCCCTCGGCACAAGTGTCTTGACTAATTTTTTGTTTGTTTGTTTGCTTGTTTGTTTTCCTTCTTTAAAGAAACATATCTGGGGATCAGTGGCAGGATTTTTAGGACAGTAAATTAATAGAAAGGGAGCTAGGAGAGCTTCAGTAATAGACAAGTACTGGAATAAAAGTATAAGTGCAGTATAATGTGGAGAGTGGTGCAATGAAGTGGCTGCGGGGCAGCCATATTCAGGCAGACCTTCTGGACACTGAGGTGCTTCCCTATCTGCAAGCATCTCTCTGGACTGTGGGATGATGTACCCAGACTCAGAGCAGAAGTAAACTGGGTCAGGAGCACCTTCACCCTTTTCCAGAGACCACCCAGTCCAATGCCGCTGCCTGAAAGGGTGCCAAGAACGAGGAGCACATGGATGATGGTGGACTAGGGGAGGGTTAGGGCAGTCAGGCAGAGGCACATCCCAGATCCTATTCCACTCCAGAACTCATATGCCGCACTGGCAAATGGGGACAACCAAACAGAGGAACCCAGAGTAGTGGAAGTGAAGGATGTGGAGGTCAACCAAGTAGGTGATCCCAGTGGGGAAAGCAGTGGACCCCAGAGAAGGAGGAAGTGAATCCTGGTGGGGGACTCTATCATAAGGGGGATCCAGCTAGGAACACAGGAGGGGAAGGACAGGGAGGTGAGGTGCCTACCAAGTGCCACAGCATGGATGGATGGGAGGAAGATCCTGGGGATCTCCGGGAAGGCAAGATGGGAGGGTGATCTGGATATCATTATCCACCTAGGTACTAATGACCTGGCAAATGGGGAGCCCAAGGAAGTTCAGGAAGAGTTTAGAAAGTTGGGAAGGGGTCTCTCTCAAGCAAGTAGCTACTTCTGTCACCTTCTCGGACGTACTACCTGTGAGAGGCATGGGACAGTGTAGGGGCACATGCACCAGGAACTTTAACTCATGGTTGAAGAACTGGTGCTGTGAGGAAGGGTTTGGATTCATTGGTGACTGGGGACCCACCTGGAGGGATGGAGGCTTATTCAAGCCTGACAGACTGCATCCATCCTGGAGAGGAATCCAAGCACTCAATGATAAGTTTAAATGCTACATGGATGAGCATTTAAACTAGCCAAAGGGGTGGCAGGCCAGCAAGGAGGGTACTTAACTGCCCACCCCCCACAGCTAGCAGTGGAACCAGTGAACAGGAGGAGCGGATATCTCTACAAAGCAGTGTCCAAAAAATGGAAATAACCACCCAAGAGGTGGATAGGCAGAAAGCTGGCAAAATTCAACAGAAGGACAGACAGCAGGGAGAACCAGGGATAAAGGACAACCAGGAAGGGGGCTGGAATAGAACAGCTAAACAGTCCAGGGAGCTCAAATCATGGAAAGCCATGTGTGCCAATGCCAGGAGCCTTAGCAACAAGATGTAGGATCTGGAGGCTATCATGGTGCAGTTGAAGCTGGACATTGTGGCCATCACAGAGACCTAGTGTAATGATAACCATGACTGGGAGATGGCCATGCCTGGCTACAGCATATTCAGAAGGGACAGGGCAGGTAGGAAGGGAGAAGGAGTGGCACTTTATGTGAAAGATGGCATAAAGGCCACAGAACTCCAGGAGGAACAAAATGGGGGAGAGATACTGTGGGTTAAGCTGGAAAGGAAAATGGGGCCAGCCATCCACACAGGAGTGGTCTATAGACCACCAGTCCAGGAGGAAGAAACAGACAGGGAGCTGATGCTAGCCATCCAAAGGATGGCAGACAAGGGTGAGATGGTGCTGGTTGGAGATCTCAATATTCCAGATGTGGACTGGAGCTTCCCAGCAGCAGCATCAACCAGGAGCAGATTTATCCAGGACTCCCTTCAAGGTGCCTTCTTCAAGCAACTGGTCATGGAATCAACTCAGCAGAAGGCAATACTGGACCTTGTGCTCACAAATAGGGACAGTGTGATGGAGGTAACTGTGGGGGAGCACCTGGGAAACAGTGACGACCAGTCATTGTGGTTTGACATCAAAGAAGGAGCAGAACCAAACTGCACAAAAACACGTATCCTGTATTTTAGGGGGGCAGACTTTGGGAAAATGGGGAGATGCTTGAAAGAGGCATTAATGGTAATAGGGCGGGAATCAGGGGTTGAGGAACAGTGGGCAATATTTAAAACAGTGATTACAAGAGCAACAGAATTATGCGTTAGGCAGGTTAGCAAGGGAAAAAGGAAGAGGAGGCCATTATGGTTTTCCAAGGAGGTAGCAGAGAAAGTGAAAGCCAAAAAGTCTGTATTCAGGCAATACAAAAAGATGCAGGTAGAAGGGGATAGGGAGAAATATCAGGAGAAGCAAAGGGAGGCGGGGAGGTCAGTAAGGGAAGCCGAAGCTCAGACAGAAGAGTGCATTGCAAAATCAGTGGGTGGAGGGGACAAACCCTTGTACAGGTACATAAGTGAAAAAAGGCAAAGGGAGGGATAGTGAGACTGAAGGGGGAGGATGGGGGTTGCATGGAGGATGACAACAGTAAAGCTGATGTATTGAACAGGTATTTCTGCTCAGTCTTTACTGAGGAAGATGAGGGTAATGGGCCTGAAGGGAGTACAAGGGGTGGGAATGGCGCAGAAATGGACACAAGCCCTTTTACATGAGAAAGGGTCCTAAAGGCACTGGAAGAAATAGAGTTGATAAAGCAGTGGAGCCAGATGGGGTGCACCCCAGAGTCCTAAAAGAACTAAGAGAGGCTGTGGCTGAGCCTCTGGCAATCCTGTTTAGCTGATCACTGGAAACAGGGGAGGTACCCAAAGACTGGAGGACAGCAGATGTAGTTCCCTTGTACAAAAGTGGGAACAAAGAGGAAGCGGGAAACTACAGACCAGTCAGCCTCACCTAAGTAGTGGGGAAGATCATGGTGGAAGCACTACTGAAGGAGAGACTAGTGGAACATCTGGTTGCCAATGGACTACAAGACCCAAGGCAGCATGGTTTCACTAGAAGGAGGTCATGTCAGACCAACCTCATGGAATTTTTTGATTGGGTGACAAGGGAGGTGGATGGCCTTTGTCACTGTGCCACACAGAAGGCTATTAAACAAACTAGGGAATATGTGAGTGGATAGGACAGTAGTGTGGTGGGTAGGTAACTGGCTGGGTGGCAGGACACAGAGGGTGGTGGTAAATGGCTGTCACTTCACAGATGGGAGAGTGACCAGTGGGGTACCACGGGGATCAGTGCTGGGACCAATCCTATTCAACGTCTTCATCAGTGACATTGTGCAGGACCTAGAAGGCAGAATTTCCCTGTTCGCTGATGACACAAAGCTCTGCAACAGAGTGGACAATGCCAGAGGGTGTAGACAGAATGAGGAGGGACCTGCAGAAACTTGAAGAATGGTCAGGGGTTTGGCAGTTGCAATTCAATGCAAAGAAGTGCAATATAATGCATATGGGGAACAAAAACCCTGGAACAACATATCAGTTGGGGGGTGAGGATATAGCATGCACCAAGCAGAAAAGGGATCTTGGGGTTATCATCTCTGATGACCTTAAGGTAGGGAAACAGTGCGACAAGGCAGCAGGTAAAGCAAATAGGATGTTGGGATGCATAGGCAGGGGCATCAACAGCAGGAAAAGGGAGGTCAAAATTCCATTATACAAGACACTAGTGAAGTCCCACCTTGAGTACAGTGTACAGTTCTGTAGACCTTACCTACGTAAGGACATAGACAGGATAGAGAAGGTTCAGAGGAGGGCAACAAAGATGATACATGGGTTGCATCACAAGTCCTATGAGGACAGGTTGAAGGACTTGAATATGTACTCCCTGGAGAAGATGAGGAAGAGAGGGGATATGATAAAGATACATAAGAGGAGGTATACCACTCCCTTCTCAATTTTGTGCAACTCCCACTCCACCCTTGAGCAGGTGCCCTCGTTCCAGTACCTAGGAATTACAATCGACGAGTCCCTCTCCTTCAGTGAACACATACGAAGTATTACCACTGCTGCCAATAGGATGTTAGGGGCCCTATATTGGCTTCAGTTCTGCCTCACACCTGAGGTTAGGGTCCAGGCAGTAAAAGGGACAGTTCTACCCATCCTGGACTATGGTAATGTGGTATATGGTGCAGCCACTGAAACCAGCCTGCACAGAGTCCATACTACCCTCAACAAAGCATGCCGCTTTGTTTTAGGCACAGATCGCCTTACGCACACGTGCAACCTTTATATTGGGACATGATGGCTCCCTCTCATGGACCGAATCAAGCTCCACTCCTGCCTTCTAGGGAAGAAGGCCCTTCTAGGACTTGCACCCCCCCCCCGACAAGCCTTATTCCGTCTGGTCCCAGCTGAGCATTCCAAAAGGAGTGTTACAAGATATGGCCTAGCAGTACCTTTCAGAAGAACTGCCTTGGGGAGGTGAGCCTTTGCAGTAAGGGCCCCCACCCGGCTAAATGAGCTCCCCCAGGTCACTACTAGCCTTACTCACCTTGGCCAGTTCAAATCTGAAATTCAGAAGTCCATCTCCCCTCCAGTACAATGTTGCTTTAAAGAACACCCCAGCCATTTCTAGCCCTCCTGGTGCCCCCTGACACAATATGGCTTGGCTGCGGCAACCTGTGGCTCCTAAGAATCTCCCGCTAATCCCCACCTACCTATCCCTTGGTCCCCCATTCCCCACACCCCGTCACCTACTTAGCCCTCCTGACCCTCCATACCCCCCCCACCTGCACACCTGCTTAGCCCCCTCTGACCCTTAAGCTATCACCCACCATTGTGCTCTCCCCCTCACCCATCTAGTCTGTAGCCTACTCTCCCTTAATGGCTGTACTTGTCAGTAGTCACATTAATTGTTCCCTTTGAGAACCTATCTAAGCTGTATAGCTGCATTCTGGGAATTCTATACTTTGTACATAGTTGGAATCTGAACTTTATTCACCTAATCTGTTATGGGACTATTTTCCTCTGTATTATGTGATTGAGTGACGGCATTTGCAATGTATTCTGTCTCTCCCCATCCTTGTATTTGTAATGCTGTTTAGCCTTTTTAAAGAGGTGTAACTGACAATGCCTTCTAGCTGCTTCTGTTTTTTTCCACTGTCCATGTACTGATGTTCCACCACCCTCTGTTCGACGAGGATCCTTTGTAAATAAGCTTTTAGCTCAAAGGTTGTAATTCCGATTTTACAATAAATAAATAAAAACATTCAAGTATTTTACAGGGAGGAACAGAGTGCAGGAATACACTATTTTTCAGCGAAAAAGATGTTCCAGGACTAGAGGGCATGGGATGAAGTTGGAGGGGGGCGATTCAGAGGAAAAGTGAGGAAGAATTTCTTCACAGAAAGGGTGGTGGACAAGTGGAACACCCTGCCAGAGGAAGTAGTGGGGGCTGAAATAATCACAGGATTTAAGAATGCATGGGATAGACATAAGGGAATTCTGGAGGTCAAGGGTAAGGGGCAACAGACTTCTAGGAAAATAAAGTGAACATACAAGCTCAAATGGGCAGACTGGGTGGGCCATAGGCCCTTATCTGCCGACAGTGTCTATTTATCTAGGTATCTATGATCCAATACTATTCCATATGGGGAAGGAGACTGAGCTCTAGATACTATGGTCAGGTCAGTCCCATGGGAATTCATTTCTGACACCTGTCACTCTGTTTGATGAAGGGTCCCCTAATATATGTAATACCCTGACACGTCCTTTTCCCGATACAGCCCAAATTATATATATATTGGCTAAGGTGGTAATAATGTCCAGAATAAATGCCTGTATTTATAAATCTGATATGATGCCATAATACTGTGAGATATTGTTATGTACCACTTAAAATTGAAAAAGAGAGTTTCAAGTGGGGGCATCCAGCATGGTGAAGAATGAGAGTCTCAAGAGCCTGCTCAAGTTTTGGGTTGTACCAAAGGTCAGACACACATTTTTTAGTATTGACCTTGAGATGGTTGGAGTGGAACCAGCACAGCCAGGCAGTGTGACAAGGCAGTGGGGAGGGTAAGTGCGATGCTGGGGAGCATAGGGAGTAGTATCACCAACAGAAAGAGGGAGGTGGTGTTGCCTCTATATTGATCACTGGTAATACCCCACCGAGAGTATTGTGTTCAGTTCTGGAGATTACATCTCAGGAAGGCATAGACAAGAGTGAAGGTGGTCCAGAGGAGGGCGACTAAAATGGTGAAGGGTCTGCATCAAAAACTCTATGAGGAGAGACTAAAGGACCTCAATATATACACCCTGGAACAGAGGAGGGAGATGGAAGATATGATAGAGACCTTATGGGGGGTAAATAAGGTACAGGAGGGAGTAAATGAGGTACAGGAGGGGAGTATTTTTCAGAAGAAAAGGTGCTCAAGAATAAGAGGATATGCTATGAAGATGGAGGGGGTAGATTCAGGAGAGATGTGAGGAAGTACTTCTTCACAGAGAGAGTGGTGGATTCCTGGAACAGCCTTCAAGCAGAGGTTGTGAGGGCAAAAAAAGTGGTAGCATTCAAGAATGTATACAATAAGTACAAGGGAATCATAGTGGAAAGGAAGGGGGGAGGGAGAAAGAGCTATAGATCAGGCACAGTCTGCGGGAATAGTGTAGGTAGGGAGAAATGGACAGACTGGATGGGCCAAGTGTTCCTTATGTGCCATCAGATTTTATGTTTCTTAGCACAGGATGTTGTTGAAATCTTGTTAGAGCAGTTTTTCCACTGAAGATGTAGAGAGACCAGAGGTGAGATGACTATGTCATCTGCGTACATGAGTAGACTATGTTCAAGAAGTGACCTTATTACACAACACACATCCCTGGGGTACCTTATTGCTATTATACAATAGCTTGTATATAAAGAAAAAAAGATACAAAAATATTAAGATAGATTTTTTAGCTAGCTTTTGCAATGCGTAGGTGTATGTATTGGAAAAAAAGAGTCCCTAATTTTTTCTTTGACCCCCAGGTGGTGCTGGCATTCCCGGATGTCTGCAACCCTCCCAGTCTCCTCACAGGTGTCTTGTTTGTGTCTCTTCCCCATCCCCGCCATTTGTGGTGCTTATTTGTAAAAGCTTCTGCATTTGTTTAAAGAACTTGAAAGCCACCTGCTCCTCAGATAAGTGAAGAGCATTTCTTTCAGCTAGCAGTCACAATCTGTAACTAAATGAGATAGCCATGTCCTGTCCCATTGTAGCACTGCCCACTGACTCACTGCTGTCAGTTTTATTCCCCTTTCAGTGTATGTGTCTCAGAGCCCCTGAACTGCATCTTTTAAATCACCTGTCCTGCTTCTTTCTTTCATTTTAGAAGACGGTGAGCAAGCGGTACGTGAAGCCCCCAATTAGCTTGGTTCTTTTGAACTGTGCTCGCACTTGCAGGATTGCTGGACTGAGGCTGTTAAGGCTTTGTTTTACTTCTGTGTTTTTAAAGACAAAAAGAGTGAGGAGAATGAAAGCAAGTAATGGAGCTATAAGCATCTGAAAACAGGAAAACAGTGTATGTAAAATGTGGCTAGAGAGGAATGTGAAGTTCTGTCATCTTCAGGGTGAGTTGGGTAGGGAGGGAGTTCTTTTCCCGGTATCCTGGCCAACAGTCCCCTTCCCATAAAACCAGTTCAAGCAATTATCCAGGCTGTGTGTGGGTGATGATGTGCGATATGGCCGCCAGCACACATTCAGTCACTTCACTACCAGTCTAGCATTGCTTGTAAAGCGCTTTGGGATACACTGTGTATGAAAAGTGCTGTATAAATGCTGATTCTTCTTCTTCTTCTTTTAGTGTTCTGCAGTTATTTCTGTGTATGCCCTAGATACAATGATGTAACTATCAGATAACATCACCATCTCTAGGACATTCTGACCAATCAAAGCACTGGAATTAAGCCGGCCTAGTGGCGCTGAGGGTTGAGGCACTGGACACCACATCTCACGCTGTGCCGGCAACCTGGGTTCGGGAATGAGTCCAGGTTGTCGGGAGTTGGTGTGAGGGGTCGGAGCTGGATTGAGTTGCCATTAGGCAGCTCTCCTCTCCAAGGAAGGGTTTGGCACCAATTCAACCAGCGGACAGTTTCGGGAGGGAACGGCGCTGTTAGGTGCTTGGTGGAAGCCATGTCTCCGCACAGCTTCCTGCTTCGACCATGGTCCTTCATGCCACTGCCCTCTTGGGGGGGTAGGGCTTCCCATAGCTACTTCTGTAACCATGGGGAAAAAAACAGTCCTCCTGCCATGCCCTGTGATCCTCACAACGGGGGATGGAGCAGATGGTCAGTTCGCTGCCACCCAGCCTTGCCAGCAGTCAGGGAAAAAAGTCCCCATAAAAAATTAAAAATAAAAAAAAAATCATTGGAATTATTTATGCCATTGTATAATTCATATGTATCCTCTTTTGCTGTTAAAGTCTTATCAAGCTCCAAAAATTCTGGGACTGTCTTATGTGTATTTAATTCAAGTCTTAATTTTTTTTATCTCCTCCTGTAACAATTTATATCTGTGCATATCATTCTTAATTACTAATTTCACAAATACTGTAGAACAGTCTCTGGCTGCTTGTTCCCATTCATCACTAGATTAAAAGTTATCTAGCCCACCAGATGGCAATTTTTTCACTTTTAGCCCCCACGGAACTTGATTACTTGCTACATGCTTTTCTAGTGTAATAATATTACACAGCAAATTTAATTAATTGATCAAAAGCCTTTCCAGCTTTAGATTTATATAAATGGGTGACGTCACTTTAACAGTATGAAGGATGTTTGGTTACTATAGTGATACCTTGTGCATATATAGTAGTGGTAGGTAAGCAGTGAGTCACACCCCCTGAGAAAGGACATGAGGTCTAAAGCACTGGGGTGTTTGGACACTGGTCATTAGTGCCATTTCAGATTGGGAACTTATTTTTGCACTCCTTGCTTGTTATGTGTTTTAGCACTTCGTATAAATCGGAACTTGAACTGAACTGCTATTTGCACCAGATATGTTTAGTACTTTTTACACAGTTCTTGATGTGAATTACAGCTAAGGAACTCTTGTCATTTATGTAGCATAGCTATCTGTCAATGAACTTTTTGAACTGTGGCACAGAAAATGTTTGCATTTTTAATTGGCAGTATTTGTGTATGAATAAAAGGAGTTTCATGACAGCAAGTATGAAAGATGTCTGGTAATTGTCTGTTTTGACTATTTTATGATAGCTTGTGCACAGCATGTGTAATTGCTCTAAGGTCAGGCACTTAGAGTGCAGGAAGTAAAAACAACTTTTTTTGGAGCATACAGGAACCACCATGCCTCAATCTGATGAAGTGGGACCCAGCAAGTCGAGCGGCTTGCCTCCTTACCTGCCCTCCTGGGACAAATGTACAGCCTCTTATATCCTATCCACAATGCACAGATGCAGCTGAGCCTCCTTCCAGCCCCCATCCCTGCAGGAGAGATGCAAAGCTGGATCCTATCAGGTTAGGCTCCCAGGCCATGATGCTCTTCTCTGGGTTGGCAAGCACCTGGGCAGCATGTCCTGCTTCCTGGCCAGAATCAATGTCATAACTTCCCTTCCCTGACTCCACATGGTGGACCTTCTATTTCCCACCAAACACCTCTTTTTATTCCCTCTTGACCTCTGCCACTCTTGCTTTGGTGTGCAAGAAACCAGTGCTTCAGCATAAGTCAAGCTGGGATCTAGTAACAATCTTTCCGATTTTTGGCAAGGAAAAGGGTTGTTATATTTCTTTCTTGGGGTTTTTGATATTACAATGCAGTCCAGTCCAGCACTGCTCTTACTTTATGATGTCACCTAATGAACTGTAGTCACAATTGTATAATTTTAGCTATTTAATATTCTGTATATAATGAATCATCTTTTTGGTTAAAAGCGGCATCATCTGGCTACCCCGGTGGCATGGAGGGCTGAGACATCATGCCTTACTTGCTGCCATGGTGATGACCCATGTTCGCGGTATGGGTGGGTTGCTGTGGGTCGGTCAGGGTAGGAGAAGATCGAGCATCCGGAGGACAGCTCTCTTCAACCATGGAGGGAAACAGTGGCTGGCATACGTCTGACACCTAGCGGTGTCAGAGTGCCTGGATACCATATGTAATGGGTAGAGGTGGAGCAGCCGGCCAGCGTGCTATGGGAGGAAGTGCACACAGCTCAGCATTGCTGACACCACATGCTCCTCCTCCTCCAGTGGGGCAAAAATAGGAGGAGAAAATGGTCCTGGGCGAGTCGGATGACTGCCAACCCCTGCAGGTGCCGCCCCCGACAACAGCAGGCACGTTCCCAAACTGGATCCGTATCATCCTTTACATAAGCAATAAGACCTGAGAGGGTGTGAGGTATTGGTGGGTACCTGACATCGTTACTGTGTTGTGCCATAAGTCCATTCCTTCATGCATCTCATTTGTTGGATTGATGATTAAGACACAGAGTGCCCCCATACTGTGAGTGCAGGATAGACCTCTTGAGTACTGGTGTCATCATTCACCATTGTAAGTTGGTCCAAAATGCTAGAAACTTGACAGCAAAAGAAAAAAAAAACATTTGGATATAGCAACCATAGCAACAAAACTATATAATGTGGACCACTGGGGCAGCACTGTATCATCTCGATACCATGTAACGTGGCTTGCTCAAGGCCACAGGAGCAGCACAGTACCATCTCACTGTCACGTATACAGTATCAAAAGTGGGTGTGTGCACAAGAAAAATGCTGCACTCAGAAAGAACTGAGACCAGAAAATGAATAAAAGGAGTGCACAAAAAAATGCTCAAAGGCTGAATATTGCTATAACCAGTACATTTATTAGTGCAGGCTAGGACAAGCACAGAAACCCTGGTGCTTTGAACTTTGACCAAGAACTTGCAGAGGTTTGAAGCACCAGGGTTGTGCTTGTCCCAGCCTGCACTAATGAATGCACCAGTTATAGCAATATTCAACCTTTCAGCATTTTTTTTTGCACACTTCTTTTATTCATTTTCTGGTCTCACTGCCATGTAATGTGGTAGGCCACTCAGGCAGCACACTACCATCCCAATGCCATGTAATGTGGCTTGCTCAAGGCCACTGGGGCAGCACAGTATCATCTTTTTGGCATGTAGTGTGGCTTGCTAAAGGCCACTGGGGCAGCACAGTGAGCACCAGTAATGTATTTTGGTGTCACAAATGCATGACTAGTGCACTCTGTTTGCTTGTGTAGATGTTCTCTGCATGCACAAAGGTGACTAGATGCCAGAGACAGTAATCAGAATTCCAGCAGCTGCAAGATATTTCTGTATCACCCTCAAAGGAATCTCCTTTTTTGAGCATTTCATGACCAGCAAGGATCATTCATCCAGCCATCTTCTTGATCATGATGATAGTGTGTGGACTGGCCCAGAGGATCTGAGGGTTGGGGTGCTGGATGCCACACCTCGTGCCACGCTGGTGACCCGAGTTTGGGAGCAAGGTCTGGCACTGGTGGTCAGCAGGGGAGGGAGAGGACTGAGTGTCCAATGGGCTGCTCTCCTCTCCCGGGGGGAGGGTGATGGGTTGTCTGGCATCCCAGCGACCCCAGGTGGAGATCCGGGGTGCTGCAGGATGCAGACCACACATATGGGGGAGCATGATTGATGCTGGCAGGGTTGCCATGTGCCATGACATCAGGGGGTTGCCACGTTTGGAGTGGGAGGGAGGGGACTTGGGGTCAAAGCACAGAAATGCCCCTCCAGCCTGGATAGGTGATGATCCTCCCAGAGCCATTCCTCCACATGCCCAATGCTTGTTCCCTGCCTCTGCCCCATCAGTCTCCATGGGCCCATGTCCCCGCCAGGGGCTTGGGGAGAAAGTAATGCCCTTGAAGAAGGCAGGGTCCACAGCAGGCAGTAGAGCGGATAAGGCCAGTTCTGGTGCTGAGGGAGAAGAAATAGAAGCTAAAAAAAAATGATGATAGTGTGACAGAGGTGGTTTCTCATTCTTCAAATGACCTCAAAAAGATCAGATGAAATGCCACTGTATTGCACAGTATTCATAGCAGCGCAAATGGGCATGTCTATGAAATGAAACCAATCACAAGCTGGGGGACTCAGCAGCAAGCTAATCAGATGTTGGGGAGCATGCAGGCATGATGTGGCAAAGACAGAAAAAAAGGTTAGCCAATCAACATCTGTGTGCAAGGATGTTTTGCACATGGAGAGCAGTACAGTATCTATGGGGTCTTTGTGGAGACTGACGATTGCTATTACAGGCATCAGACTGCAAGGCAGTATACTGTACCACTGCATTCAAATGTATGTATATTGGACAGATTTGCCACAGCAAAATTTTTGTGGTTCACCCAAGGCAACAAGGCTGAGAATGAAGGATTGGTCCCACAGGTGCTAAACAGCCCACCGGTAAGCAAAAAGCAAGGGGGTAAATAAAATATAGCATCACCTGCAAAACACACCATAAAATTCAGGAATAACACACACCCTTGGTCCCCCTGCTTTGATGGGACTTTGAGGGAGATGTGGCGATTAGGACGAAGGTTAGAGCGTTGCTGGTGAAAATCCACCCTGGATGCTGACCACCTTAGATTGATGGACCATTATCAACTGTATCAATCTGCAATCACCCGTAAGAAGGCAGAGTTCCTGTCCGGGGAGATTGGAGCCGCTCAGAATCAACCAGCTCAGCTCTTTCTAACTGTGGACAGACTGTGCAACCCAGCCTGTCCACAGGTTCGAAAAGCTTTTTTGCAAGAAGAGTGCGATGAGCTTGCTCGATTCTTTGCAACTAAGGTGGCTTACATCAGGGCTGCGCTCCAACCAGCACACTCTATGGACGTTGCCTTTGATCAGCGAACGGTTGCTGCCCCTCAACTTTCCTGGAGTACCTTTGACTGGACGGAGTTCATGGATGTCATGCGCATTGTCCAGGGTATGCGCCCTACGTACTGTAGTTTGGACCCAGGACCAACTACCCTTATTATGGTTTGCAGTGACATCATTGGTCCAGTCCTAGCACAGATAGTCTGGTGCTCCTTGGAAACAGGTGAGTTTACTAGCTCCCTGAAAGAGGCGGTGCTAACACCCTTCCTAAAGAAAGCTTCTTTTGACCCAGACTTCCATGTGAACTACAGACCAATCTCAAACCATCCCTTTATAGGGAAGGTGACTGAGAAAGTAGTGCCCGTACAACTGGAGAACGATGTAACTATTCATGACATCTATGAACCTCTCCAGTCCAGTTTTTGAAAGAGGCACAGTACTGAGATGGCACTGGTTCAGGTGCTCAATGATCTCCTGATGGCAAGAGATTGGAAAACCTGCTCCATCTTGGTTCTTCTAGATCTCGCATCAGCATTAGACACTGTGGACCATGGGGTTCTGCTCGGTCACCTGAGGTTCATCTGTGCCTTGTCAGGTACAGTCCTCAGGTGGTTTACATCTTTCTTCACTGGAAGAACTCAGAGGGTGGTGTTGGGGATTTATTCCTCTGACCCAGTTTCTCTGTCATGTGGGGTTCCTCAGGGATAGGTGTTGTTCCCCATGTTGTTCGCAGTGTATACTACCCCCCGGAGTTGTAAGAAGGTATGGGCTGAGGTTTCACTGCTATGCTGATGATACCCAGCTCTACCTTTTTTTTTGCACCTGACCAGGATAGAACTCTCAGTTTTTAACAACTGCCTCACAGAAATCCAGGACTGGATGAATTCGAGCTGGCTGAGGTTGAACTTGGAAAAGACTGAGGTGCTGATTGTGGACTCGGGGCACCAGATGGGGGGCCGGGGGTAGGTTCGCCTTCAGGACTTTTTCTTGGGGGCTTATCACTCCCGACCTCTGGACAGATGCGAAACCTAGGGTTAATTTATGATGAAGGGCTGACACTTTGTTCACAACTGTTGGCCATCATCAAATCCTATTTCTACCATCTGAAGCATATCTCCAGGGTTAGGCATCTTGTTCCATCTGGTGATCTCCCCATGTTGGTCCACACCTTTGTGTCCTCATGCCTGGATCATTGCAATTCCCTCTAACTAGGGCTACCTAGGGTGGATATCCATCGCTTGTAGCTGGTGCAGAACGCAGTGGCAGGAACCCCCCAGTCATGTCATATTTTCATGTCATGGTGCTGCGCGAACTGCACTGGCTGTCGGTACAGTGGAGGATCACCTTTAAAGTTGAACTTCTGACTTATAAAGCCCTACATGGACAAGGCCCATACTACTTGAAAGAGCTTCTGGTCCCTTACTGCCCTGGGTGATCACTCCACTCGGCTTACAAGGGGTTACTAGAGAGTCTAAGGGTGTGTTTAAAGTCCTCTGGGGCCCAGGCAGTTATGCACGTGGCCCCTACCCTTTGGAAATCTCTACACCGTCAGTTACGAGAGTGCACAACCCTGGAGGGATTTAAACAGGCTCTTAAAATGTATTTGTGTAACCAAGCACATGGTGAATGATTCAAATTTTGTTTTATCTGCATTATCTGCATTTTATACTATTTATGATGTTGTGAATTTATGACTTATTTTGTTTTAACTGTTTGTTAGGCACCTTGGTTGTTGAAAGGTGCCATATAAATAAAGAATTATTATTATTATTAAAATTATACAGTAAGAAAGCATTCAGATTATTGGTTTTGCACTGTACATGTTTAAAACTATATTTACATATAGATAATTTGTAAGTGCATGGAAAAATTTAAAGTAGCAGAACCCAGGAGTAAATGTCTTCACTTTTGAAAATCTCTGACATTACTCAAACCACAGTACTCTGAAGCTATTTTATTCTTAACAAGATTCTTGTTGTTCCAGTTTGATACTCCCCTCACAAAACTGGGATCATTTTTTTGTCCTTGTTGCTATATGATAGATATTTGTTATATTACTTTAAGAATATGTTTTTGCTATGTATTTCTTTTATTAATTTGTTGGATTTTTGTAACTGGGTAGGCTCACTGAGACAAACTGTCCCTTTTTCAGGAGCAACACAGAATTAATTAAATAAAAGACACTGAAAGAATTGCATACAGAGGATAATTAGATGCAGTGCATAAGTAAATGACAAAATACGGTGCCGATAAGGGATCTACATGACAGGTCATTAGTTAGGTACAGGGTACAGATAAGTACTCAGAGCACTTGGTTCTATAGAACATGTACACTATTCATAGGCAAATACAGTGAGTCAGTTTAACAAATAAGCTAGCTGAGGCAGACACAATATAGATACTCCTTCATGGTCGATCTAAAGGTTGCAAAGGTCAGGCATTCCATGACCTTGGGGGGATATTGTCCCATAGCCTTGGTGCAGTAGTCACAAAGGATTGCTGACTAGCAGCAGAGAGTGCCCTCGAAACAGTAGCAGGTTTCAGTCCAGCAGACTGAAGGGGCCTTCTAAGTGGTTTGAAGTCCATGGTATTAGCCAGAGTTTTCAGGGGAGAGTAAAGAGAGCTATGTGTTATAGACAGCACAGGGAGATGAAGCCTCCCCTCCAGTGGGGGGCCAGTTTTGTGCAGACAGTGCCTTGCAGTGATGTTCCCAAATGCGCTATATCATGGTAGACAAATTTCAGTTTGGAGAGTTCAGTTTCCTTGAGAGACGACAGAAGTGGAGCCCCATAGGTAGTAGCGGGAAGAAGGACGTTGTTGACAGTTAAGTGCCTGGTCTCTGCTAATATCATATTTGTAATGTGCTGGGCCTCTGCTTATCATATTTGTGATGTTCCGGGCCTCTGCTAATATCATATTTGTGATGTGCCTGGCCTTTGCTAATATCATATTTGTGATGTGCCTGGCCTTTGCTAATATCATATTTGTGATGTGCCTGGCCTTTGCTAATATCATATTTGTAATGTGCCTGGCTTTTGCTAATATCATATTTGTGATTTTTATTTTTAAATATACTAGAAAAGTTACAACTAGAGGGGGCGGAGCTTGCCATCCAAGATGGTGGCAGCATAATCTGAGCAAGGGGCCCCTCAGGGGACTGTGATGACGTCCTTTTGGCAATCCATTCAAGTACAGTGGGTCAGTACTAGACCGGAGAACGCAGGAGAATTGCACCTTATTTGTTAGTCCTTTTTTGCAAAAATCCTTCAATGGGATCCAGAATAACAGCAACTGGCATCACAGCAGATTTCACCATGTGCTGGGCCCTCTGTCAGCTACCAGACCAGTGGCTGAAATTTACAAAGAATTTGACAGTTGCATGGTGCAGTGTGATATGGACCTTAACCGCCAGGCTACCCCAACAAGGCCCAAAAGATGCCACAATACTTAGCCCTCCACAGGACACAACACAAGAACTGGCTAATATCACTGAAATGTTGAGTTGGGTGCTTACTGACACATCTGAACTCAAGTCCACCACCACTCAAACTAACAGGAGCTTAAAAACACTCACAGCGAGAGTGGCTGGATCTGAACAGATGGTCCGACTACATGACAATATGCTCCAAATACACCAAAGGAGGCTGAGGGATCAACAAAGGCAAATGGTCTATCTGCTGTCCAAAGTGGATGACATGGAGAACAGAGTCCACCGCTGGAATATCAGAATTGTTAGACTGCCTGAAGGAGCGGAGGGGTGGGACATGGACATCTTTCTAAAAACTTCTATGTACAGACTGGAAAAAAGACCCACTCACCACATATTAAATAAATAGCCAGCTCTTTATATTCATCAAAAAGAAATTTACATCACATTACTATGACAGATACAGTGTATAAATCTGTGCAGATGTTTCAGAAATATCCTTCTTCAGTGTTAGCCTGTTTCTGTTAAATACATACATATTTATTCCACTACATGTACTATTATGCTCAAGTTAATAAATCTGCTTATTTAATCAGAAAGGGGCAGAAGATACCAACGTCGGAGGGAGAAAAGAAGATATCAATATACGAAAGAGGGACAAGCTCAAATACCAGGGCAAGAAACACAGGTACCAGGACCCTCCCACCACATAGAAGCAGGAACAGGCACAGATATAGGTACAACAGAAAAACGGAAAGAAAAAAGAGGTAAAGATGTAACTATAGAGGGCAGAACAACGCACTCTGCACAGATGAAAACAAACTAGTTTACAATATTTCACAACAAATATTGACAGAATTGGAAGAACAAGTACTCTGTAGAGGCCTCTCCTTCTGCCCCCTCAGCCAGATCAATGAATTCAAGCTTAAATTAGATTTAAATAGTTTCTTTAGGAAAATAAGACTAAAATATTTTTTTGGGACACTGCCCAAAAGAGAAGGAGACACTGACATACAAAACCAAAAAATAAAGTTGGGACAAAGATTACACCACAAATTGAAATGTATTCCTCCCATAACACCATACATGGTTGAGACATACATATCTTTAGTTAATAAAGATATAGAAAATTTACTTAAGGAGGAAAGACCTATAGATAGAAGAAAAAATATGACCTTTCAGCAGCTCAATTTGTGGCCTTAAGAAATCTGGAAAATGACAGGGAGATTGTGATCAAACATGCAGATAAAGGAGGGCAGTGGTGGTAATGGATTATGTACAGTATAAACGTACTTGCATGGATTTGTTACAAAATATAGACAACTACTCACTATTAGATAAAGATCCAACCTAAATGATTATGGATTTGGTGAAATCAGTACTTGACATTGCTTTGGAACAAAATGAAATCACAGAATGGGAGAAGGAAGTACTATACAGAAATACACCCAGTACTCCACTTTTTTATATACTCCCTAAAATCCACAAAAATTTAAGGGCACCACCAGGCCATCCAATTGTATTGGGGATTAATTCGGTGTTAGAACCCCTTTCAATTTTTATAGATCACCACATACGACCATATGTAGAGAATATACAATCGTATATTAAGGACTCGACTGACATTATAGTGAAAGTAGAACAATTACATGAAATGGATATTGAAATACAAAACTGCATTCTAGTAACATGGGACTTGAAAGATCTATACACCTCCATACCACATAGGGTGGGGTGTGAGGTGCTTAAAATATTTCTGGACTTAGTGAGACATGAGAAAAAAACATCTAATGAACTACTAGTTAAATGGACAGAGGTTGTCTTGAATCAGAACTATTTTAAATTTGAGAAACACTATTACTTACAAGTGAAAGGTACAGCCACAGGCTCCAGTATGGCACCTTCCTATGCCAATATCTATATCAGCCATTTTAAACAGGAATACGTTTTCAATGAGAGAAATTTGTTTATTAATAGTATAGGATTATGGAAACGTTTTATCGATGATACAATTACAATTTGGACAGGAACAATGCAAGAACTTTGTAGAATTAATGAGTATTTAAATAATTGCACAGACCATTTGGTCTTTGTTATCAACTCGAGTTTAGAAGAAATTCCATATTTGGACTTGTGTTTATAAAAAGCAGGACAGGCTGGCTATGAAGCTGTATAGAAAAGATACAGACAAAAATGCAGTACTTCATGCATGCAGTTTCAACCCCAAAAAATTAGTGGAATATACCCCTTATGGACAAATGTTGACAGCCAAACAAAATTGTTCAGAGCATACAGAATTTCAGAAGGCTAGTATTGAGATGTTTCAGAGATTTCAACAGGGGGGTAATAACAATGAGATATTACAGGTGGCTGTAGAAAGGGCAGAAACTAAGGACAGGCAAGTACTTCTAATACCTACTTATAGAAAACAGGAAGTTAAGGGGGATAAATAGTTTTTGCTACTACCTACAGTGATAAATTTTATATAGTGAAAAATATAGTTAACAAACTCTGGGGTGTTCTGCAAGCAACATCCCAGACTGCATATATTTTTCAACAATTGCTGTTAACTGTTCCAAAAAGGAATAAAACTTTAGGAAGTAGACTGGTGAGATCAGAACACAAAGTACCAGAACAAATCCCCTGACATTTTCTTAACTTAGCAGAGGTACTAGGTAATTACCAGTGTGGACACTGTACCCACTGTCATAATACCTATCGAATTAAAAAAATACGGAATAGAGCAAGGCATGAAGAAGTGATTATTAACCAGTTCATTAATTGTTCTACAACAGGAGTAGTGTATATACTTACGTGCCCATGTGATAAAATATACGTGGGCAAAATGGAAAGAATGTTGAAACAACAGATATCAGAACACAAAAGTGATATAAGGTGTTTAAACCTTACATCTCCTGTGGCCAGACACTTCATTGAACTGGGACATCAATTGCCCCAGCTTAGATTTTTTTGGGTTAGAGAAAGTAATACCAGATCCTAGAGAAGGAGATTACAGGGAAAAGATTTTGACTAGGGAAGCATGCTATATTGATAGATTTGAAGTTACAAATCCAATGTTTAGTCTTAATGACTCTATTGATTGGCAGCCTATTTTGTAAAAATAACTGGGGTGGTGAGCACCCTAGCTGACAGATTTCTATTATCCATAGAGTAGAATAGGTCTGCTGATACTTAACTGCTGTATAAATACATGGTATAGATAAAAGGGAAGTGAGTAGATCTGATAGTTATCAAAGTTTCTAAGACCCTATGAATATACTTTGTGTAATACTGGACTGGAAATTACAAGTACATAACCCAGGAAAAAAAAAACAGACATGGTGGTTACGCTTGTTTTAATGGGGTACCCTTGCATATATTATGTAATGTTAGTTATGGAGAAAAGATTATTTGTAGTTAGTAATTTAGAGGTTTGGCTATATAGAAGAACAGAACTGCAGGCTGCTGTAAAATAATAAGAACCCCAATATATATCAGGTTAATCCTTGGACTTGCATTGTAATATGTATTAGTTAGTTAATATATAAAAAACATGAACTGTTTTCTATGTTATCTATTTACTGGAACGAATTACATATGAAATATTAAGATTCAGCCTCTGTTCTGCAAGATCGAGATGGTACACACAACATATGAACAAAATAAGTGAAATCAAAGTATTGGTAACAGTTTAAAAATTAAATAAGAGGTGGGCAGGACACTGACAAGTTCAAGGTACTGCTTCAATGATATACGCAGGTCAGGCACCCAGAGCTAGCACATTGCACCACGAGAGTCCTGTGACGTCACACAGTGATGCACTGTTCTCTGTGCCCGATTCCTTGCCTGCACCCTGCTTAAAGCACAAGCACAAGTGGGCATGTTACCTCCGTATAGAGAGTGCAGGAGGTCACGCCATGCTCTACTACTATTAACCTGAGTAAGTAACAAATATTTTAGACATTTGGTACAACGTTTAAAGGTGTTGTGAGCTTGTGGAGTTACCGGCTAGTTTCCTCGATAAGGTCATTTTGTTTTGTATCTAGAAAATGAGAGGAAAGGTTCAAATTACATGGAAAGCATAGGCGTAGATTGTGAGGGGGCAGAGGGGCAAGCTGCCCCCCCTGAGAAATTAGACCAGGACTTTTTTAGGAGCCCAGCCACCATTCTCCAGTTATCTTTTTTTTTTTTTTTAATATTGAATGGGCTCAGGGCTATGCCCGGACTGCCTGCACCTCTCCGGGGGAGGGAGGGGAGGTGGCGGCGCGGTGCCGTGTCTCTTAAACAAAAACTATCCCTTTGTCTGATTGGCTGCAAGCCTGCAACCATAGTAGCCTGCATTTTACAGCCAATCAGAGAGTGCTGCAAGCTGGTGCCATCGTGTGAGCAGTACTCCGTTAGTGGCGCCATTTAGTTGTCTGTGTGCCTTCCATGAAGGAGCAGCAGCAGCATCCATATAGTACAGGGCTGAGGAGAGATAGCTATTCGAGGATGTCGAGCAGCAGTCGTTGGTTGTCTGTCAGGTGTCACCAGTGTCTCAGTCAGTCTAGTGTTCCCACCCTCCTCCTGTCCTGAACAGTCCAGTTTAAATATACCTCACCCAAGTCCTCTGACTACCTACTCTGTGTTTCTCAGTGCAGCCAGCTGTGCTCTGGGCTCTCGCTGCCACCTGAACCTCCCATCCCTGAGAGCCTAGGAGGCCTGCAGCCACAAGGCCTCTACCACCAGACAGACCAGGCGGAGGAGTGAGTAGTACAATTACAGTGAGTCTGAGGCATGGCCAGGCTTGCCTGCACACCCAGCTCCTGTGT
Source organism: Neoceratodus forsteri (assembly GCA_016271365.2). Lineage (NCBI taxonomy): Eukaryota > Metazoa > Chordata > Ceratodontiformes > Ceratodontidae > Neoceratodus > Neoceratodus forsteri. The sequence goes on from CM057455.1 coordinate 475,376,345, forward strand.
CCAGCCGTCCAGAAAAAGATTTACCATGTTGTCGGTGAGTCCCACACCACGCCCATTGCCCACCAGTTCCAAAGTCCACCGAGAGGGATTATTCAGGTCAGCGAACAGCCAGGCCCAGAACAGTGAAGAAGCCGGCGGTCATGCAGGCTATAGCAGACCCATAATGTGATACGTTCATCTGGTGTCAGAAAAAATGAGTTACTGTCTCGTTGAAGGATTAATCGGGAGAGGAACGGGACTGTTGGGAGAGATTCAGCTACCTGACCTGCCTTCTTGGCCTTGCTGTGCCCTGCTGCATGCTGCCCTGTCTGTGCACTTACTGATTTGGTGAGTAACTGTGCTGCAAGCTGGTTGTTGAAATTAATACCATTCACATCCCAGAAATGTGTCTTTTGGGGGTTGTCTTGGCCATGGCCATGTGTCTGGGGGTGGGTGGAAGGTTTGCTATCAGCTTGTGTTTCTTTGGGTGGCAGGGATTGCTGGCTGTTGAGGCTGTCCATGTTGGTGGGGTGGGTGGGGGGCCTATTTGTTTGGTATGGTGTGGACACTGGTCATGTTGGTGGGGTGGGAACACTCAGTTACTGTGCTACTGGTGTGGTGGGGTTTGTTGGGAAACTCACTGGATGGTCTGTGTTTGGTGGGGCTGGGGGATGGTCTGTTTGTGGGGTTGGGGTCAGGAGACAGTCTGTGTGTTTTGGGGCTGACTCACTGAGAGGATGGTCAGTATTTGGTGCTGGGGAGGGCCTGCATTTGGTGGGGCTGGGGGACGATCAGTGTTTGGGGCTGGGGTGGTTAGTGTTTGGGACTGGGAGGCGGTCAGTGTTTGGTGGGGCTGGGGACAGTCTGTTTTCTATTCTGGGGTCTGGTGGGGTGGAGACACAGGCCATGGTGATGTGGAACACTGGCTGTGATGGTGGGGTGGTGACACTAGCCATTGTTTGGTGGACTTGGCTGGCCATTTGTCTGGGGGACTGTCCATAATGGTGGAAAGGAACTGTCCATGTTTGCCTGCCGGGTGTCTTGTGGGGAGGGGGACTATTTGCTGGGAGGATGTCCTGGGGGATCTTTCCATGTTGGCTTATGGGGGGTGAATGTCGATGATTGCTGATCAGGTGTCTAACACGGACTATCAATGTTGTTGGGAGGAGGAACTCTCCGTGTTTGCTAGCCAGGTGTTTAGGGGATTGTTCATGTTGCTGGGGTGGGAAATTCTGTGTTTGCTAGCTGTGTGTCAGGGGTGGGACTGTCCTTGGTGGGATATGGGGGACCGTCCATGTTTGCTGGCTGCCTGGGTGTCTGGTGGGACTGTCCTTGTCGGTTGGGAGGGGGCATTCTATGCTCATTGGCCCGGTGTCTGGTGGGGAGGGGGGACCGTTCGGGTGTCTGGGGAACTGTCCTTGTAGGTGGGGTGAAGGGGGGGACTGTCCATTTTTGCTGACTGCGTTTCTGGTGAACTGTCCGTGTTGGTTAGGAGGGGGGACATTCTGTGCTTGCAGACTGGGTGTTAGCATATAAATGTAAGTAAATGTTAAAACGTAATTTCCACCTCATCCTTTACCTGTCAAGGGATGTATCTCACTGACCTGTGCCCGCAGCTAGCATATGAACATTAGTAAATGTTGAAACATTATTTCCCCCTCATCCTTTACTTGGCTGTAAAAGTAATCTTTCACTTTTTTTGATTTCTCCGATCGTCCACTGTGGAGGGGTGAAACAGACAGATTCCTTGGCCTTGCTGTCTCTGTCTTCATTGCCTGGCAAACACAACCAAAGGGGTAGCTTTTTGTGTTCTCGCCTGTACAGTGTTACCAGACTAGCAAAAAAATCTTGCACTAAAACATGCACGCTAAAGAAATGATTATACTACTACCTGACTATTGTCATAGTGACTACTGACTGGCCATGATTTTTTTTTGGGGGGGTTGGAACACTGGTCGTGTGTGTGGGTGGGGTTGTGGACACTGCTGGTTGTGTGTATGTGTGTGTGGTTGGGGACACTGCTGATTGTGTGTGTGTGGGGTTGGGGACACTGCTGGTCGTGTGTGTGTTGGGGGTTGGGGACACTGCTGGTCGTGTGTGTGTGTGTGTGGTTTTGCGGACACTGGTCATTTGTGTGGGTGGGGTTGGGGATACAGGCATTGTGTGGGTGTGGTGGGAGCACTGTTGTGTGGGTGGGTGGAGGCACTGGCATTGTGTCGGTGGGGCGGGGTTGTAATTGTATACCAGGCAAACTGTGCTGACTGGTAGCTCAACATCTCTCCTTCCAGACAAAGAAAGAAACATAAACAAAATGCAGTCTAAAATGTGGTTTTATTTATTTTTGTGTGCCTGTGAGGGGGAGGCACAGACCTGGATGCCTGGAGAGGATACCAGATAAAATGGAGCTGGAAACGGTGTTGGTTGGGTGGGGTGGGGAGAGTGGCTGTGCTGGTGCGGTGGGGAGAGTGGCTGTGCTGGTGGGGTGGACACAGAGTGTGGAGAGTGGCTGTACAAGTCCATCAGGGTGCAGAGAGTAGCTGTGTGTGTGGTGTGTGTGTCTGTGTGTAGAAGAATAGAGACACACGCTCGGACAAAAAAAACTGTATTAAACCACATCAAACTGAAGCAACCATGTTTTATTTGTGCTGTTCAAAACTGTCAGATGAGATGATTTTGAAGTAGTCTGTGGGGGTTGGGGGAAGCATCCAGGGCAACCTGAGCTACCACAAGCGGCCCACCACACACTGTCATAGGTGATGCTAATAAAAACCACCAACCAAGTACTTACCTTTCAGGGTGGGTCCTGCGAGGCTGTGCATGGGTATCTGGAGTCGTTGTTCCAGCAAACTTCCTGTGTCGTCTGTTTTCTTAGGTTATGTGATCGACCACTTTTGTGCCAGGGCAGTCTGTGTTTGCTTGGATGGGGTTGTGTAACCCTGGGCATGGGCAGAGATGCATATTCCTAGGAGCCCATGGGGAGGAGAGTGGTGGGGTTGTGGTGTGACCACACCATGCCCATGATCATCTTGAACAATTAGGGTTTACATTGTTCTGTTGCACTATCCCAGGTACATCAACATGCTTGTTAAGAGCACTGCCTGAGGATATCAAGCAAGTCCCATGCTTATGTATGCAATGCTTGCTTGCTTGAGAGAGCATTATCCTCTTACGCTTACCTTACCTAACCAGATTCAGGCATGTGACATTGAATAATATGGGATGGTATGGGAGACTAATGAATTAACTTGGTTATAACAAAGAAAAATGTTAACACTGGGTGCAAGTACGCAATAATGCCCGACAGGGTGTGTGTCATGCTGGGATAACATCACACCTCAGGTGGTTGGGCACGAGTGCATCCAGTACATAAGGCATGATGTTATCCTACCATGACATACACCCTGGAGGGCATTATTGCTATTATACAATGGCGTGTTGTTATACAGAATTAAAAAAAATAATTTTAAAGATGTTTTATTTGGTGTGGAAAAATATTTTTAAAGAAGCCACAAAAAACCACACTAATGCTAACAATCATCAAGAGGTTCCCAGAGAGGCTGAGACTAGACATGTGATGAATCAGATGTACTGGGATAACACCATGGGTCTAGCCAAAGACTGACTAATCAGATGCCAGCATTCATTCTTGTCATTGTATAATCGCATTTTTTTATGTAATCTTTGTAAATAAGGGCTCATGCTGTGAGGATGCACATGCTGGGATGTTTCCCATACCATCCATGTTTATAGGTATACTGAGGTGGCACAGCCATTTGCTGCACTTCCTTGAAACATGCTTTTTGCACTCCTCAAGGGTGGGAGAGCTAGCTCAAGCAGACATTTCAAGAAGTTCAGGATCCACTATAAGGGCTGGACTTGGAAGGGTTATGTAAGCAGCAAAGAGGGGTGAGAGACTAGTGAGCTATCCACCTGGAGGTTCAGGTGGGGGCAAAATTAGGTCAACTGATTTGAATTGAAGTTGAGGGGAGGTCCTGTCCTCTTGAGAAGGAAGTTAAGTTCCTTACATATTTTCAACTTTAAGTCCTCACTCCCAAGGTAGAAGAATGAAGAACTGAATACAAAACAGATCTCGGTCAGTTTTTCGACTCTGGTCTCAGGAGGAGTTGGGCTGAGAGCAGGCTGCAGTAAAACTGGTGGGGTGGGGAAGTGCTCTGACATGGTCTAGGCTGGTTCCTCCCAGGAGTTATTCAGCTGTAGTCTTAAATGTTTTTTGGGCATTATTTGATGCTGGTTGATTTGTTTGCATTACGCAAGCCAACCGCCCTCTTCACTGTCATGATACGCGAAAATCAGGACTTTTTTGTTACTTTGCCCCCCCCTGTAAAAATAACAAACTACACCCCTGATGGAAAGACCTGGCACCAAACACATAAACCTGATACAAATTTAAGAGGTAAAAGCAGGACCACATAAAGTTATTTATTATGAATTGAAATTGAATTTGATTCATTGTAGTTGAAGTAGTAGCACTCATTATTGGGAGGCACAGATACATGCTTGGTTTTGTTACAGTAAAACAGACTGGAAATATATGAATGTGGCAAAGTATTGCAGAGGTGCTTTATGCAGTAGATAGGGTAGACAGGTGAGAATTATGAGGTCTTGTGTTCACTGAAAGGATTATTGTGGTTCTATGATTTTTGCTTTGGTTACCTCTGGAATAATATTATTATAAGGCAAAAACTGTTATTTTTTACTTATATTGTAGAATAAGAATGGGACACATATAAAAGGGGATACAACCCATCATGAATATTTAGGGTGAGCACAAACTTATTAAACATTTCTGATTAAATGAGTAGATTTATTAACTTGAGCATAATAGTACATGTGGTGGAATAAATATGTAGTTGTTTAATAGATACAGGTTAGCCCTGAAGAAGGATATTTCTGAAACATTTACACCGATTTAAACACTGTATCTGTCATAGTAATGTGATGTAAATTTCTTTTTGATGAATACAAAGAACTGGTTATTTATTTAGTATGTGGTGAGTGGGTTGTTTTTTCCAGCCTGTACATAGATGTTGATAGCAACTGATTGGTTCAGACTCCTCCCCAAACACAATATTTTTCATTTTTACTGAGGTGGGCTGAGCTGGAACAAGCTACACCTTTCTAAAAAAAAAAAGATTTGCCTCTCATGCGTGCGCTACTGAACACAGCCCCTGCTAGAAACTGAATGGGTTCATTGGTCCCTCCCTCGCTCCGAAACCCAAGCAAGGGGAGCACACGAGACAGATCTTGTGTAGACTGTTAAATACCCTGTCAAAAAAAAGCTATTCTGAGGACTGACGGAGAGAGGGGGAGACTACAATGGGAGGGAGCCCACATCATGATTTTCCAGGACAGCTCCCCAGAATTGTTCAAAAAGAAGTGGGCATATGCACAGATAAAGTAACAAATATACAATCTCAATATCCCTGCCTCAAAACAGTATCCAGCTATGCTTCAATTCAATTTCAAGGAGAGTTTATAACCTTTAGAAAATGGGCTTTTTATTTGCTGGGCTCTGACTGACTGGTACCCCTGCTGGAGTGGTACATTAACTTTCAATAGACACCCAGTAAATACAAAGTTCCCGCACAAGTGCCCCATAACCCATTCAAGTATTTTTGTGCCCATCCTGCTTGCCCATTGGCTGAAACCACTCTATTAATTTAAAAATGCCACCATTTTTTCTTTCACTTAGCGAGAGATACTGCACTACCAAGATTGCCAGCTGCCACAAGAAACCACACACCAAGCTCTGCTGAGCTCACTTTATCACTACATAAAATAATTATAATCTCTCTTTATTCCCTCTCAAAAATGCCTGTGCCCTCCATTAGTAGGCAGCAGCAGCTTACTAAGTAACCAGTTGTGCTTGCCAGTGTCACTGCGATTTACTGTACAGTTGCCTTTTGTGGTTACCTGACCACTGTGAAAACCGTTGCGTTCCACTCCCAGCTCAAAGTTTCTGCCCGTCCCTGTCATCCGCTTCCCCTTCTTGTCATGCCACTAGCATACAAAAAGACGTTTACTGTACATTTGCTACTGTCTTTCACCCTCCTGACCTGTAACTGCCTTTCATTTCTCCGACCAGCGATCACGAGCATGCTGCTGTCAACCCCTCTTCCCATCACATCCTAATGTGCATACCGTACAGATGGCAGAGTACACTGGAAGTTTTCTGCTGCTATTCTTTTTCCCCATAAGGTAAATGGTGCTCCTCATATTTCCCATATAATTCCAGTTTACTGGTAGCACTGTGGAAGGGAGTTCATCATACAGCCCATGAGCCACTTCACAAAGATTTTCTACCCTTGCAGCATGACTTATCTCTGAGAAGCATTTCACAAAAGTCTTGTTTCTCTCTTTACCTGCTCACACCAGGAAGCCAACCAGTGCCACAGAACACCAGGGAAGTAATAATATGCCATGCCTTAAAAGAAATACAGCTGTGGCAACCCGTTTCTGTATTAAATTTTTTTCTATTCACCTTACTCATATCCCGTTCCTGTTTTACTTTCTGTCTGGCCATCACGGGGGGGGGGGCAAGTTGGTGACTGTTGTTTCACAAATGTAAAACGAACAAAAGGATATCACACAAGTGGTCGACGGGGGGAGCTCAAGAGGGAACAGAGAGTGCAGTCTTCAACATGAAATCATGGGGCAGCTAAGAAGTTTTCAGAAACATCGTCTCCCAAACAGCAGTGCCCTCTACTATCCAAGTATAGCAGTAGCGGGACTATTGTACAAGGAAAATGTAGATTTCTTCTTCTTTTTTTAAACACGTATTACATTTCTTTTTAATCTTTAATTTGAAAAACAATGTAATGTATAGCCCATTTTCTAAGTACAATAATACCCAACAGAGTGGGCAGTATGGATAATACCAGACCTTCCAGAGGATACAAGGCCCTCCACCTGTGGCGTCGGGCCTCATTACACCTGTGGGTGGTCCGATATTGCCGAATACCGCCCACCCTGTTGAGTATTATTGCTTGCTTAACACCGTCTGAAGCAGAGCACTTTCTATGGGATTAACAAGCAAGTCAAAATACCACCACTCAGCAGCACCCATACAAACCACATGGTGGTGACCCCATTCCAATGGAGACCACACAACACGAGGTAGGAGGCCCAATTCCCCCAGATGAAGTGGGGCATCCCCTGGAGGATCAATGGCAATCAGAGGGTAGGGGTAGGCAAAAGAAAAGAAATAAAACTTCTACCCCACAGAAGCTGCCTCCTGAAGCACTCAGTCCAGAAACTTCCAGAGATCACACAGAAGATCTGGTATGAGCAGCAACTCCCCAACTGACATGCCAGTTAAGACCAGCAACAAGTACATCCCACTACGAGAGCTGACTCCAGCTCCACTCAATTTGTCATCACTACTGGATAAAAGATTGAACCCAGCGGACAAGGCTGAGGTGGGAGCTGCAGATTGGATGTTGCTATGTAAGGAATGGGTTTACTGTTTGGAGGATCAGACTGAGACAGATGTAGCTCCACTCCAACAGGAGCAAGATGCCTCACAGAGAGTCAATGACAAGAAGTTGTAAACCTGAACATTGGAAGCAGTAACAAACATCAGAGAGCCACCCTAGCTCATCTCACCTGTGAATCAGGTAACATTTTTTTCAGTGCCAGTTCTAAGTTAGCTTTCCATTGTATGCAGGTGTTAAACAGCAGCAGAGCATCTTACTCCATAGCTATAACTGTTGCAGTATCTAATGATTTTGACTGTGATTCTGGAGGAATGCCTCATAGAACTAAATCCTCCAAGCGTAGGTGGAAAGCATCCTTGCCTCACCCAATATATATATATGTATACTAAGGCATGTTGAAGGATGGCAATCCATTAAGATCATTATGCAGCATGGATACAGAGTACATAATGTCCTACACCCCCCCCCCCCAATCTATGTCAGAACAAACTAGAGTAATGTAATTACAGGCAACAAGGGATAGTGGATTTATTTCATTTTTTTTTTTACTTTTTTCATTTTTGTTTTCATTTTTAATTTTTTATACTTGTAAGCCAGATGAGCAGTACTGCCCTTTTTCACCAGCGACACGTTAATACAAATAACATAGAAAAAGTGCAATAATCAAGTGAACAAACAAATAAATACAGTAAAGGATTCAACCTGCAACCCAGTGATTGGATTTAATAGGGCATGGGGGTGAGGGAACCACCACTGCTTACTGTGTATTCGGTATGGAACACCCATGAAGTCACCAGGTCCCAAGCTGAACAATGAGGGCACAGCCCCTTGGGACTGATTTTATAGGGGGAAATTAAAACAGGGTAACCAGACTGGTTTCTGATTGAGCCAGGCAGCTGGCTACTATCAGTAACTTTTTAGATATGGCCCTGCTGGCTGGGCTGTCTCTTTGGAATATGATCTACGTCCCCAGGGGGTGCTCTGGGCCAGAAGAGGTATACAAAAGTTTTTCTGAGTCTGTTCCCTGCCTTATGGGGACTAGTCTAATTTGTATACTCCTCCCCCCCAAACAGAGGGGCCTCCTGAGGATCCTGGGTGATCCCCCTTCTAGGGTGCAGTCACCGGATCAATACAAGGTAATCCTTTCCCTAGAAGAGTGCAGATCAAGGTTAATATTCTCTAACAATGTCATATGTTAAGATACTACTGTTTGTGGTTGTACTGTTAGTTGTTAGTTCATGTATAAGACCAACAGAATTTTGTTAAGTTTAACTCTAATTCCGGAGGATGTTGTCCATATGGACCTGGATTGTAGGCACTGCCAAGCCTGGCCCCCGATACAGGGGAAAAAAGTAGACAGGAGACAGACAGACAGTTCTTTTTCAGTATTACAGGTTATCGGGACACAGGAAGGACAAGAGGCAGTCAGGGAAAAGGTGCATGTAGAAAGGAGCTCCAGAGAGAAGCCTGCTGTTTGCCTTCGGGGTCGCAGTCTGGGTCAGTATACAATGCTAAAATACAAAACTGGGCATACCTCTCAACTGTCCCTGATTTTCAGGGATGTCCCTGATTTTGCATCAGAAATTTCTTCTGTCCCCTCCTAAATTTGGCATTTCTGTCACTGAAAAATAGAGATTTGAATCACAAAATAATGCCAGTCATTGGTGTTACAGTCTAGTTCTCATTAAGAAAATGCTATTCACACTAAGAAGCATGTTGTACACAGCTTCTGGGACTAATATTAGTATTTTTTCAGATGTGTCCCTGATTTTGGTCATTTGTCCCTGATCATTTTAAGCCTTGTCCCTGATTTTTGATGAGGGAGGTTGAGAGGTATGAAACTAGGTTCAAGTATTCCCATGGCATCAATAACATATATTGTGGCCACCACTTGGAACATGACAGGCCTAAACTCCCCATAAAAAGGAAGAAAATATTGACCCTAGTCAACTAGTGGCCTTGATGGAAGAGAGTTTCCTGGATATTGTGGCAGTCACAGAAACATGGTACACAGAGAACCATGACTGGGATGTCAACATACCAGGATACACAATCTACAGGAGGGACAGGGAGGGTAAAAGAGGAGGAGGAGTAGCTCTCTATGTAAAGGAAGGGATCAAAGCAACAGAACTAAAGAGTAAACAGGGAGCAGATGAGGCACTCTGGGTCACCCTGGAGACAGGAAATGGCACCACAATCCGCACAGGGGTTGTATACTGACTCCCATCTCAGGGGAGGGAATGGACAAGGAAATGATTGAAGGCTTTCTTAGAATGGCAGAAAAAGGGGAGATATTGTTGATGGGGGACCTGAATATGCCAGATGTTAACTGAAGCAGCTTTGCTGCAGGCACATCCAAGAGCAGGGTCATTCTTGATGCCCTACAGGGGGCATGCCTCAGACAGCTAGTATTGGAACCCACTTGGGAGGGAGCAATCTTAGACCTGGTACTCTCAAATGGGGACGGAGAAAGAATCTCAGATTTAGAGGTGGGTAGCCATCTGGGAAGAAGCGACCACCAAACAGTGTGGTTCACAATAAACACAGCCATACAATTAAGCCATACAAAAGCAACAGTATTGGACTTTAGGAGGGCTGACTTTGGGAAAATGAGAGAGAGCCTCAGAAAAGCACTAGCAAACAGGCAAGAAGGAGGGGTGGAGGAACAATGGGGAGTAATTAAAACAGCCATCACAGAGGCAACAAGCCTTTGTGTAAAGCAAATCAATAAAACACAACGAAGGAAAAAAACACTATGGTTCTCAAAAGAGGTGGCAGGGAAGGTTAAGGAGAAAAGGATAGCATTCAGGAAATATAAGGAAACACAGAAGGAGCAGGACAGAGAACTTTATCAGTTAAAGCAGAAAGAGGCTGGGAAGGCAGTCAGAATAGCAAAGGCACAAACCGAGGAAAGGATAGCCAATTATGTTAAGAAGGGGCTAAGACCTTTTATAGGTACATTAGGGAGTGAAGAAAGACCAAAGGAGGGATACTGAGGCTTAATAAAGCGGAGGGAATGTGGGTAGAGGGTGACAGTGAAAAAGCAGGGATACTGAATGAATATTTCTGCTCAGTATTCACAATGGAAGAGGAGGGGGAGGTACCTAAACCAAACAAGAGAAACACTCTGAAGATGGGGGTCGATACCAGTCCATTTACAGAAGAAAGGGTTCTGAAAGAACTAATAAAATTGAAGGTGGACAAAGCAATGGGGCCTGATGGGATTCAACCAAGAATTCTAAAAGAACTAAGGGTAGAACTAGTGACACCGCTGACTACTCCCTTTAACAAATCATGGGAGGATGGGTTGGTACCTGAGGACTGGAGTAGGACAGATGTGATTCCTCCTCACAAAAGTGGGAGCAGGACAGAGGTAGGAAACTACAGACCAGTTAGTTTGACCTCAGTGGTAGAGAAAATGATGGAATCACTTCTGAAGGAAAGAACTGTTGAGTACCTAGAGGCCAGTGGGGCAGAGGACCCAAGACAGCATGGATTCACGATGGGAAGGTCATGTCAGACGAATCTAATAGATATCTTTGACTGGGTAACCAAAGCAGTAGACCAGGGAGGGGTTGTGGACATGGCCTACCTAGATTTTAGCAAGGCATTTGATATAGTCCCACACAAAATATTAATACACAAGTTAGCCAGCCTTGGAGTGGGCCCCAAGGTGGTAGCCTGGATAAAAATTGGCTAGACAACAGGACGCAAAGGGTAGTAGTAAATGGGTGCACAGTGAAGAAAGGAGGGTTACTAGTGGGGTACCACAGGAGTTCAGTACTGGGACTGGTCCTTTTAATGTCTTTATAAGTGACATTGCAGAGGAACTGGAAGGAAAAGTATGTCTCTGCAGACGACACAAAGATCTGCAACAGGGTTGATACACAAGATGGAGTGGAAAGGATGAGAAGGGACTTGGCAAGGTTGGAGGAATGGTCAAATGTATGGCAGCTCAGATTCAATGCAAAGAAGTGCAAGGTAATGCACATGGGAAACAAAAACCCAGGGGAAGAGTAAACAATGGGGGGTGAGATACTGACAACAGTAAAAATGGAAAGGGACCTGGGGTAATTATATCAGATGACCTAAAGGTGGGCAAGCAATGTGAGAAGGCAGTAAGGAAGGCTGGGGGATACTGGGATGCATAGGAAGAGGCATCAATAGTAGAAAACAGGAAGTTGTTATCCCTGTACAGACAGTTGGTGAGACCCCATCTGAGTACTGTATGCAGTTCTGGAGACCCCATCTCTCCCAAAGACATAGACAGAGTGGAGGCTGTCCAGAGGAGGGCAACCAAAATGGTGCAGGGTCTGCACCAGAAGACATACGAAGAAAGACTAAAGGAGCTTAATATGTATACCCTTGAGGAAAGAAGGGAGAGAGGGGACATGATAGAAACTTTCAAGTACCTCAAAGGAATCAACAAAGTCCAAGAGGGTAGCATCTTTCAAAAAGAGATGTGCAAGAACAAGGGGGCACAATTTGAAGATAGAGGGGGGACAGCTCAGAGGTAATGTGAGGAAGTATTTTTTCACGGAGAGGGTTGTGGATGCATGGAACAGCCTCCCTGAGAAGGCCGTGGAGTCAAGAACAGTGGGGGAATACAAGAATGCATGGGACAGACATAAGACAGTCCTAGTGGGGGGTAGGAGGAAGTAAGCTGTTGGTTAACTAGGATCTGCAGCTTATCTGTTAGGTAGAAAAATGGGCAGACTAGGTGGGCCAAGCGGTCCTTATCTGCCATCAAATTCTATGCTTCTATGTTTCTATGACCCGGCTGAGACAGTTGGGGACAAAGGTGGAATTCTTACAGGAGACGAAAATCTCCCACCAGGATGCTCAAACTGTTCAGAAAGTGGGTGGGGTGAGAAGCACATAGCTCTGTAGCTACAGCTAAGGGGGGGGGTCCATCCTACACCACAAAAAAGTGGGGTGGAAACCAATAACACAAAAAATGCACAGGGAAGGCAGATGGGTAATAGCCAAAATAACAGTTCTGACTGGGCCTATTTTACTAGCCAGTGAGTATGCCCCTAATGAAGACAACCCACACTCTTTGACTTTCTGTCCCAAACGTTAATGGACCTATCTTATAGCAATCTGGACATAATCATGGGTGGGGACTGCAGCCTGACAATAGACCACCTACTAGACAGATCCAACTCCAAAGCAGAGCCCCACACCCATTCCCAAAAAACGTTAAAAGAACTGATGATTCTGCACCAGTTAGTGGATGTGTGGAGGTTAACCTATTCAGATGCAAGGGGCTACACCTACTTTTCACTGGCAAACACCATGGCCAGTAGACTGGACTACTGGCTTATGTCCCCCAAAATTGCAGTCAATGTGACTGATGTTTCCATAACCCCCTTATATTTCTCTGATCATGCCCCAGTTACTTAAAACTTTCCCATTCAGCTCCAGTCAGCTAGATCTCTGACATGGTGCTTAGACCCTTTACTTTAACAGGACAGAGATTTTAAATCATGACTGGGGAAAGAGGTAGGAAATTACTTTCAGGACAACCCTCCGTGATCTGCACCCCCCCCCCCCAGGCATGATATGGGAAGCTTTTAAGGCTGCCCTACGGGGTAAAATCATAGGATACACTGTGTACCATAGGCAACAAAGGGAAAAGGAGGCAAGCCAGCTAGAAGCCCAACTTAAGGTCAAAGAGCAGGAGTAAAAGAGGGACTCAAACAGGTTGCAAGAGTCTAAACTTTTATATGAGCTGACCTCTCTGAGAATGCAACTAAATTGACTGGCCACTAGGAAAGCTAAGTTACAGATTCGCAGAACCCAACATAAATACTGGGCAGAAGGGGAAAGGGCAGGGAAATTGCTGGCATTTGGTCAAAATAAAAAACAGGCCAAAAGGCATATTCCCCTGTTAGTGGCCCCTTCCTGGCAACCCTTCACCTCCCATGAAGCGATAAATAACACCATGTCTGGGTTTTACAAAAAATTGTATACTTCACAGGACAAATGAGATGAGCAATCTTTCACTGGATTTATAGCCAATCACACTCCCTAGCGACACTCTCCTACCTCCAAAAGGCAGAATTGGAGGCTCCCTTCATTTATTTTATTTATTTGTATATCGGTTTACAACCTTTGAGCCAGAGGCTCATTTCCAAAGGTACCTCGTCACATTGAGGACAAATACATAACGATAACTGACTTTTAGTTACATCAAATGGGTTACATAGTTAGCAGGCACATGTGATTACAGCATTTAAACAGATAAGCCAGTTAAGTTACAGTGGCACATTCTTGCACGATGGTACGAGCAAGCAGCAGTATAATAGCAGTTCAAACAGCAACGGGTGAGGATTAAAAGAGGTGAGGTGTGCATGTCACCCGGCGGGCATTGTCAGGGCACAGAGAGCTATGCCTCAGTCATAGACAGGCGCAGCTATGCGTATAAAATAGTTGGCTTCGAAATGCGGTTTTGAATTTGGAGATTGTGGGGGCATCAGAGATGGGGGCAGGGAGCGAGTTATACCAGGATGGAGCTCTATAGCAGAAGGACCTCTGTCCATGGGATGTCCTGGATCTTGGGACCAGAAAAGTGGCCTTGCAGGAGGTCCGTGTACAGACCAGGGGTTGGGCTTGGTGGAGGGAGGCTGTCAACCCGGGTGGGAATAGCCCAAGAAGAGTTTTTTTTGTTATTAGGCAGGTTTGGTATTGTAGACGTTCATCTAGATTCAGCAGTATCGCCATGTCATAGAGTAGACACGAATGCGTGAGCCTGGGGGCCCCAGTGATTAGCCTGCATGCCTTATTTAGGATGAGGCGAATTTTATTGAGGGCGGTTGTGTCAGCAGCACCGTATACTGGTAGGCCATAGTCAACAAGGGATAATATAGAGGATGTAACCGCTAGACAGAGAGCAGTGGGGGGAGACAGTTTTCATAGTGGTATAAGATACCTAGCCACACATTAGTAGCTGAGGCAAGTGCATCAATGTGGGTGTAGTAGGTGAGGGCTGAGTCAAAGGAACCCCAAGGTACTTGTAGGCGTGGACTTGCTCTAGTGGTTGTTTGGAGCAGGGGAGGATATGGAGTGGGAAGTTGCTGGCTTTGTTTTGGGGTGGGCAAAGAGCAGTTTTGGTTTTTTTGAGATTAATGACCAGTCTGTGCTCTTTAAACCAAGTTTCGGCATCATTATAGGATAGTTGTAGGGAGTCCTGGAGGGAGATAGGGTTACAGTGGTTGGCAAAGATGACGGCAACATCTGCATACAGCAGAATTTTTCCAGTGCATGCACTGGGCAGGGTGTTACGGTAGAATGAGAAGAGTAGAGGTCCCAGGATGGAGCCCTGAGGAACCCCTGACCAGATGGGACAAGTTTTGGAAAGTGTCCCATTAATTCTGACACATTGGGAGTGTACAGATAGGTAGCTGGTGCACCAGGCAAGAGGCCCAGTACAGAAGCCAGTGTGGTAGAGGGCATCCAGCAGGAGGGGGTGGGAGACAGTGTCGAAAGCCTTTGAGAGGTCAATGAACACTGCCCCGGCTGGGGAGCCAGAGTCCAGGGAGGAGTGTAGGAAAGTTGAAAATTCAACTAGTACAGTGCCGGTACTGTGTCCTGCAAGGAAACCATGCTGCTCAGAGGATGTTGTGTTTGGTCAGGTATTCAGTGATTTGCATGGCGACCAGTTTTTCTAGGGCATTGGAGAGGGGTGGGAGGATGAAGATAGGTCGGTAGTTCCCGGCAGAGGACCTGTCACCACCTTTGTGAATGGGAGTAACAATGGCGGTTTTCCACGCAGTTGGGAATTGCCTCAGGCAGAGGGATTTGTTGAGAAGGCTGGTCAGTGGGGCAAGGACCTCATCCAGTACCAGAAGGAGAATGCTGGGGTCCAGGGAGTCATCTCTGAGACTACTGCTCTTTAATGCTCTGACCAGGTAGGGTCTGGCTTCCTGGGCAGTTACCCTACGTAAGTAGAAGCTAGGGCGTTGGAGGACTGGGGCAGGTAGGGAGGGTGGCAGGTCAAAGAAATTACTGGGGAGGACAGAGCTAAGGTCCGTAAAGGATGTGTTAAGGTAGTTTGCAATGTTAGCTGGGTCCGTGACGGTAGTGCCGTCAATGGTGATCTGGGATAGGGGAGGGGAGCGTGCGCTCCCATTTAATTGTTTGACACTATCCCAGAAGGTTCGGACACACCCCCAGGAGGAGGTGAGAGTGGCCTGTTAGTGATTGACCTTGGCTTTTTGGATGGTCCAAGTGCACTTATTCCATGTAGCATTGTAGGCCTGTCTGCCAGCCATCTGGCCTGTTTCTGTGGCAAGGTGCCATAGGTTATCCCTAAGCCTGAGCAATTGCAATAGGGCAGGAGTAACCCAGGGCTTGTTATGTTTTTTGGTTCAGGCAGCCGTGAAGGGTGCAAAAAGGTCGCAGGCTTTGTTAAAGGTTTGGGAAAAGAAGGCAAGGGCAGTATCTCTGTCAGAAGCGTGGTGAATAGGGGACCAGTTTATCTGGGCAAGAAATTGCTTGAGGTTTTTCAGCCCACCTAGTCTGAAATACCGGCGGAGTGTGGGCTGGGCTGTGAGTCGGGGCGAGGGGGTCACCCAGCAGAATAGGATAGGGGAATGGTCACTGAGTGAGTCAGGGAGGACCTGGATATCCAGGATTTTTTTGGGACGGTTGGTGATGATAACATCTAGGAGGGTGCTGGTACCACTCTTTGGGTTTACTCTTGTGGGTTGGGAAATGAGTTGTGTTAGATCAATGGCCGCGAAGGAGTCCCAGGTGGTGGAGGAGGCGGCGCTGAGCCAGTTCACGTTCAGGTCCCCCACAAGTACTTGTTCTGCCTTGTGAGGGAGGGTGGCAAGATAATCAGTTAAAGATAATAGTGCCGGGTTTTGGTTCTTTGAGGGAATGTAGGCAGTGGTGAGATAAAGGTGGCCCCTGGTGGGGTCAGAGTAAGTTTAAGAGAATGGGCCTATGCCCCGCTTGCAAGAGCCGGAGCAGGGGTGCTTGATCAGTGAGTGTATCCCTGGTATAGATTGCACAGCCACCCCCACGTTTGCCTACACGATCCTCCCGGTATAGGGTGTAGCCAGGGAGGGAGGCAAAGGAGTCAGGGGTGGATTTTGATAGCCAGGTTTCCACCAGCGCAATGACATTTGGTTTGTGCAGCATGACCCAGTATTGGAGGGTATCATATTTTTTCAATATGCTGCATATATTCATGGGGGCAATGCTCAGACAGGGGGACCCACCTGGTGGGCTGGTCTGGGTGGGGCAGGTGTTAGGATGTATATTGCCTGTTAAGAGTAGAGGGAGGACCACGGCTCTGGCCAGGGAGCTGTGATGTACAGGCTTCCAATGGGTATGTGGGGATGGGAAGGGGACCTTCAGGGAACAGGGGATGGGTAGGGTTTGCCAGGTTGGAAGGGCAAGAACGATTAGCCGCCAAAGTGAGCCTGGGTAGGCAGAGGGGAGGTACCCAGGGGATGGGTGCTGTGGGCCAGTGCACATGGTCAGTGTAGGGTGGGATCGTACTATGTCAGGGAGAATTGTTGGCACTGGTACCAGTGAGCCAGGGGGATGATGTGGGATGAGGGTACTTGAAAGTAAATGAGGGGGAGGCATTTTAGGAGGATGTGGACTAACATAGCTCTTGTGGTAGCAGTAGGGCAGAAAGGTAGAAGTATTGAGGTTGTCTTCCAGAAAGCGTGGATACTACTTTGGATTAGTGGTAGCGACACGGACTCTGGTAGATAGGGTA
This sequence comes from Neoceratodus forsteri, assembly GCA_016271365.2. NCBI lineage: Eukaryota > Metazoa > Chordata > Ceratodontiformes > Ceratodontidae > Neoceratodus > Neoceratodus forsteri. The sequence continues at coordinate 475,393,520 of CM057455.1, forward strand.
CAAAGTTCGAGTCTCTGCCAGGGCAGCTAGAAAAGGGACCTGGGTGAGAGCAGTGATCCACGTTCTAGGGATGTGATGCAGGCTGGGTTGGGGCCGAAATCATGGTGAGAAATAGCGACTCCTAGTGGTCACTGGGTGTAGGTTTGGAGGTGCGGCTAGGAGTCAGGAGGTAGGGCTAGCTGTGGGGCTGGGTGCTGGGAGAGGTGCGGGCAGAGGTAGGTGTGAGTTGCGGAGGAGAGAAGTGGCACAGGATGTTAGAAGGGTTCCAGGAAGTCGGGGGGTGAGGAAGACAGGTAGTGGAGCCTGAGGTGGGAGTGTGTGGGTCCCTCTAGTGGCTGGCAGGTATAACCTGCAAATGGAAAAGTGGGGACTTGGTAAAACAAAGGAGAGGAAGTGAGGTCATAGGGCAGTGCCTATATAGGTAGTGCCAACCCAGGGTGGGTGGAGGACGAACTAAAACTGGCTATGCAACACATGGCTCCACATAAATCTCCTGGGAGTGATGGATTCCCAAATGACTTTTACCAGAAGGTAACAGACTGAGTATCAAGACCCATGTTGGCCATGCTACAAAATGCCTTCCAAGCAAAGAAGCTCCCTGGCACTCTCACAGAGGCCATAATTACTGTACTACCCAAGGAAGGGAAAAGCCTTAAGCTCTCTTCTAGCTACAGGCCCATTTCCATAATTAATGTGGATGCCAAGATCGCTGCAAAAATGCTGGTGGCTAGGCTGGCGAGAATCTTGCCCACAGTCATCTGCACATTCCAGGTAGGGTTTGTGTGGGGAGGATCAGCTCCAACCACCTAAGAGCTCTTATCTCCCTACTCCAGATTGCAGCAGATCTCTCTACACCAGCTGTAGCCATTACACTGGACTTCAAAAAAGCCTTCGAATCTGTTGAATGAGAGTATCTGCTGGCTGTGTTACAGAAATTCAACTTTGGTGAGAGTTTCTGTACCTGAATTTGACAACTATATTCCAATCCAATGACCAGACTACTAACTAATAGCACCCTCTCCAAGCCATTCCAGCTGTACAGAGGCACCCAACAAGGATCCTCCCTATGTCCCCTGCTATTTGTTTTAGCCATAGAGCCTCTAGCAGTGGCAATCAGGGAGCACCCACAAATTGGAGGCATGCAAGTTGGCTCCAAAGAATTCCATATGAAGCTGTATGCGGATGATTGCCTGATCCTCACTAGAAACCCCACATCCAGCATTCTGCATATCCTTTCCACCCTAAAAGCCTTCACCTATATCTTAGGCCTCAAGATCAATTACAGGAAGTTCGAAATCCAACCTCTCAACAAACACACAACCTCGGGGCTAGCTGTAGGCACAGGACTAGCATGGGCCCCATACGTAATTAAATACCTGGGAATCATACTCACCCCAGACCTACAAAACCTTATAGCTAAAAACTTCCAACCCCTCCTACTTAAGTTCAAAGGGGTGATAGAGATGGAAGCTACACAGTCGTACCCTAGCAGGTAAAATAAACACCATCAAAATGATGATGGCACGTAGGATATACTATTGGCAATCTCATATACCTCTGGAAATCCCAGAGATCTGGTTTCACAAGATAAACACGTTGATGGGTAACTTTCTATGGGGCCCCTAATCCTCCAGGTACAGCACAGTTAAGTTAAGAGCACACTGGTCTAGGGGTGGGTGGAACCTCCTGAACTTTATACAGCATACATAGGCATTTCATGTAGCCGCAACTTGTAGACTATTTCAGGGCATGTCCGAAAAACCTTCTGCTTGGATGAAGGTGGAGTCAGTAATCTTACATGAATTGTCCATCACAGTATACTTAGGGCACTGTAGTGGTGGCATACCGGCACCAATTACCTCCACAGTACAAAACATGGCTCACTCTGCAAGCAGCCCACTCGGCCTGGTATAACATTGGGAAAATTGCCAAAAGATGCTAATGACTTGGAAAGTTTACCCCTTTATGGAACAACCCACACTTGTGCATAGACAAACTCCCCATCAGATGGAAAGAGTTGGAGCTCAAAGGGATCACAAAGATGGGGAATTTTTTTATTTTTAGATGGAGTTACTTTTGAGTAATTCACGGGGTTACAGGAGAAATATGGCCTAGAAAAAAAGAGACTTCTGGAGGTTCCTCCAGGTGTATAACCTCTAGTCAACATGATCCAAAGAAAAGTGCATTTGTTTTTCATGCAAGTCCCAGGCACAGGTTAAGCCCCTGTCACTGCCTATACAGAACTGGGCCAAGTCCAGTAAGAGGATGGCGGGTAAATGATAAAAATTACTGAGAGTTAAGGTCACTGACCCATCCATCCCTGCCAAACCATGCTGGCAGACCATGCTCCCAAACTCATATCATGGAGGAGGAGTGGCGCCAATGTTAGGTGCTGGCTCACAAGGCTTGCAAAGAACTGCATGGCCTCCTGATCCAGAATAAAATATTACATATTGGTACCAAACCCCTAGAAAGAATCCACCACTGGTCGTCAACAACATTTTTGTCAAACGACCAGACAGCGAAACTGGCAGGTCGACCGCATTTTGTAGTCGGCTGCCGGTTTCGTATTAAAACTGCACCACCCCCACTTAGGTTTGTCAACTTCAGGTTGGAGCTGATTCGGGGGGGGGGCGCAGGACCCCCAACAGACAGTGCCGGGTTACTGTGGGTTCCCTACAGTGACGTGGCATTGTTGTCGCTGTAGGGGACCACACTGTCAAAATGTTGCTGACAGTGCGGTATACCCCTTAGAAACATAGAAACATAGACTTTGATGGCAGCTAAGAACCGCTTTGACCACCCAGTCTGCCCATTTCCCTACCTATCAGATAAGCTGCAGCTCCTAGTTTTACCAACAGCCTACTTCCTCCTACCTCCCAGTAGAATTGCCTTATGTCTGTCCCATGCATTCTTGAATTCCCCACTGTTTTTGACCCCATGACCGCCTCCGGAAGTTCCGTTCCATGCACATTACCACTGAGTTATTCCCCCTCCATCTTCAAATTCTGCCCCCCTTGTTCTTGCATATCTCTTTTTCTGAAAGATGCTACCCTCTTGAACTTTGTTGATTCCCTTGAGGTACTTGAAAGTTTCTATCATGTCCCCCCTCTCCCTCCTTTCCTCGAGGGTATACATATTAAGCTCTTTTAGTCTCTCTTCTTATGACTTCTGGAGCAGACTGTGCACCATTTTAGTTGCCCTCCTCTGAACTTCCTTCATCCTGTCTATGTCCTTGCTGAGATGGGATCTCCAGAACTGCACACAGTACTCCAGAAGGGGTCTCCTCAACTGCCTGTACAGAGTGATAACAACTTCTTCATTCCTACTGGTGATGCCTCTCCCTATGCATCCCACTATCCCCCCAGCCCTCCTTACTGTCTTCTCACATTGCTTGCCTACTTTTAGGTCATCTGACATGACTACCCTCAGGTCCCATTCCATTTTTGTTGTTGTTAATACCCCCCCAACTGTGTACCCTTCCCTTGGGTTTTTGTTTCTCAGGTGCATTACTTTGCACTTCTTTGCATTGAATCTAAGCTGCCATTGTTTTGTCCATTCCTCCATCATTGCCAAATCCCTTATCATCCTTTCAACCCCTCCTTGTGTGCCGACCCTGTTGCAGATCTTTGTGTCATCTGGAAAGAGGCATACTTTTCCTTCCATTCCCTCTGCAATGTCACCAATAAAGACATTAAAGAGTACCGGTCCCAGTACTGAACCCTGCGGTACTAGTAACCTCCTTTTCTCTGGAGTGGACTCCATTTACTATTACCCTCTGCGTCCTGTTGTCCAAGCATATTTTTAACCCAGGTTACCACCCTGGGACCACTCCCAGGCTGGCTTACTTGTTTATTAATCTTTTGTGTGGGACTGTGTCAAATGCCTTGCTAAAGTCTAGGTAGGCCACGTCCACAGCCCCTCCCTCATCTACTACTTTGGTCACCCAGTCAAACAAATCTATTAGATTTGTCTGACATTATCTTCCCACTGCGAATCCATGCTTTCTTGGGTCCTGTGCCCCGCTGGCCTCTAGGTTTTCAATATTTCTTTCTTTCAGAAGTGATTCCATCATTTTCCCTACCACTGAGTTCAAACTAACAGGTCTGTAGTTTCCTGCCTCTACCTTGCTCCCACTTTTGTGAAGGGAATCACATCTGCCCTTCTTCAGTCCTCAGGTACCACACCCTCCTCCCATGATTTGTTGAAAAGGGTAGTCAGTGGTGCCACTAGTTCTCCACTTACTTCTTTTAGAATTCTGGGGTGAATCCCGTCAGGCCCATTGCTCTGTCCACCTTCAGTTTTAGGAGTTCTTTCATGACCCTTTCTTCTGTGAATGGACTGGTATTGACCCCCATCCAGTGTGCTTCTATTATTTGGTTTGGGTACCTCCCCCCCCTCTTCTTTTGTGAATACTGAGCAGAAGTATTCGTTCAGTATCTCTGCTTTGTCACTGTCACCCTCTGCCCACCCCCTCTACCCTTTATTAAGCCTCACTATCCCTCCCCTGGTCTTTTGTTGCTAACTAATGTACCTATAAAATGTTTTAATCCCCTTCTTAACTGAGTTGTCTTTTCCTCTGTTTGGACCTTTGCTATTCTGACTACCTTCCCCACTTCCTTCTGCTTTAACTGGTGTAGTTCTCTGTCCTGCTCCTTCTGTGTTTCCTTATGCTTCCTGAATGCTATATTTTTCTCCCTAACCTTCCCCACCACCTTTTTTAAGAGTCATAGTGTTTTTTTCCTTCATTTTGTTTTGTTTATTTGCTTCACACAAAGGCTTGTTGCCTCTCTGAAGGCAGCTTTGATTTTCCCCATTGTTCCTCCACCCCACCTTCTTGCCCATTTGCTAGTGCTTTTCTGAGGCATTCCCCCATTTTGCCAAAGTCAGCCCTCCTAAGGTTCAATACCCTCACCTTTGTGTGACTTAACTCTATGGTTGTGTTTATCATGGACCACACTGTTTCATGGTTGTTTATTCCCAGATGTCCACCGACTTCTAAATCCGAGATCCTCTCTCTGTCCCCATTTGAGAGTACCAGATCTAAGATTACTCCCTCCTGAGTGGTTTCCATCACTAGCTTTCTGAGGCATGCCCCCTGTAGGGCACCTGAGAAGCTCAAAGAAATGGGCATTCTGCAACACGACAACTGTTGGAGATGTAACACCACAGGAGCAGATCTATTGCACATCTCGAGGGACTGTACCCTGATTAAACCTTTTTGGGCTAAAATTGTAACTAGTTGCTCCAAAATCCTGCAGGTCTCAGTACCATACTCAGCTGCCCTTTGCTTGCTGGGGCTAGAACAAGAAAGCATTCATTTATCTGGCCATCAAAAGAGTTGGCTTCTTCAGGCAACAGTAGATGCCAAAAGATTGATTTTGAGAAAATGGTGCACAACAGACATCCTAACTTATATGGAATGGCTCAATGCCTTAGAAACTCTTGCAAACCATACAAAAATGCAGCATTATGCAACAAACTCCACCGGTAAGTTCCAAAGTGAGCGGGGCCAGTATTTACTGTATGTCAAAAATAGGTCCACTGGCATCCCACTTGCCTTCTCTAAGAACCTGCTAAAACCACCTTGAAGGCACATGGAGGTTCAGTTTCCTTAGTTTAAACACTATGATCAGGAAGTGTAAATGCCTACAGGGGATACTGTATGTAACACCCCATATGTGTAAAGGTACTGTTGGAATCTAAGAAGGCCATAAATATGTGAGTGTACCTCTCGTGCACCATGAAGGTAATAGTTAGAATCGCAATGCTCTGTCAATAATTCCTGTACGTCTTCTCTAAGTGATACTGTACTGCTAATTTTACATCCTGTATGCAATGATCTGTAATGTCTGTCTGCTAATATATATTTAATAAAAATATTTAACTGCAAAAAAATAAAAAATAATAACTTGCCCGTGATTCAATAAAAATTGCACCAAGACATTGTTTTTGCTTATGCTTAGCAGAATGTGCGTGGCAAAAAATAGCTGCACATCTGGCTCCAGTAAAGCAGGTGTCCCAAATCTGTATTGCCTGATGAATAATTCTTCATCTTGCAAATGGTTTCATCTGTGAACTAAAAATAGAGTAGAACACTATCTGCTCCTCTGTGAACAAGGAAAAATACATACAGTATTTTTATTCCCATACCTGAATTAATGAAACTTCAAAGAAAAATGACCACCTCATTAGCAAGCCACTTCACTCATTTTTCACCACAATGAGTCAGAACTGTAGAGGTGTGACTCCTGTTCAAAAGTCAAATTAGGAAATACAGGGCATGAGGAAAGATGGTTTTGAATGCCATGTACTGTATATTGTAAATCTGCTGTTTCCAATATCCTTATCAAATTGCAGCAGAGCTGTCTCCAGTGACTTGCTACAGAAACCACATCCATGTCCATCAACAGAGCTATAATCCCTTTTTTTTTGCAAATGAATTCCTATATTATTATACTGCTGTTTTTCTGAGGTTCTTGCTGTATTTATATTTTGCTTATTATTCACTGGAACAGGAGGGCTAGGAAGTGTTCTACTGTTTTCAGCCTCATTGGGGTGGGGGGATACAGAAAGTACTAATTTATATTAAACTTCTTGTAGTGAACAGAAGAAATTTAGCCAGTTACCAGGGCTATGCACTATACTATTGAACTTGTAGCACAAATCAATAACTTCTCAGCTGAGTAACAAGTTCTTGTTGAATTAAAATGTTTAGAAAATGTGTTTGCTTATACACTTCTCACACTCTTTCTTTCTCTGTGCTTATCCCCTAAACTTTCCATATCCTCTCTCAATCTCACTTTTTCTCAACTTATTTTACCCCCATTGTATCCTATGCCAGGGCTGGTACCTCCTTCCATGGATGACCATACCTGCTACCCACCTCGGAAACTGTTCCATCTGATTGGCCCCACTTGTTTGCAGTGGATCCCAGCATGAACTTAGTCCCTCTCCTCAAGAAGCAATCTGGAGGCTGCTTGTACTCCTCCTCCTTCAGTTCTTTTCAGCCCTTGGTGCGCCTTTCTCTTTTTGAGAATTACTCCTCCCAGACACACAAATGTCTGACACAGCTATTTCCCAAGCAACCGTGGGTCAATGAGGTGAGTGCCTCATTACCAAGGGGTTGGAGCTGGGAACAGAATGGCCTTATACTTTGTAATGGATGTGAGCACTTCATCTACCAGGCCCACCTTCTTGAGATAGAATCATCATCCCACTGACCCTTCCCAGCATGCAGGTCTGCCTGAAGGTACGACCAAAGGCCACCACCCCCACTGTTCTACTCGGTGTGGCTTTTCAAGGCTCCTACTTTCACTGTTAGGACTCTTGGAATGCCAGGTGGCAAGACAGAAGCTATACAGAGTACCTTCCCTCTCCTGGAGTTTAAAAGTGCCTTTTTGGATATTCAGTCTTCCTCTACTAGCCCACAGGGATGGACCTAGCTCAGAGAGCAAACCTGAGGTATCGGTTTGGCAAATAGTTCCTCAGCAGCCAGGACATCAGGCCAGCCCACTCAAGCTTACTGAACCTCTTGCAAGCACCTAATAGCTGCTGATGATAGCTCATGGATTGTAAAGCACTTTGGGATGAAACATGGATAACACACAATGTATTTATATATATTTTTTTTAACTTTTGGCTGGGAAAGGCACATTGAAGTGAAGCTTATTTGTTGCAGGGCTGTGTGAACTTCTAAATGTTCTGTCTTGCAAGCTTTCTGAGTAGAACCCAAAAAAGTTAGATCAGGTTCTACCTGGTAGAACTAAGTTCTACCAAATGTAACCAGGGTCTAGCAAGTAAAACCAGGTTCTACCAGGTATAACCAGGTTCTTCAAAATACATCAAGTTCTGCCTGATTCTACTTGATTAAAAGCCACACAAATATTTTGCATGTGTAGAAAAGTTCATGTAGTACAAAGAAAGGTATGTTTTACAATGTTTGGTACCATCCACTGCCATGACATGAACCCCTCAAGGGGGTAAAGGTCAAGGAAAGCTGCCCCAAAAACATCTGTTAATGTCAGCCGTTGTAGAGGTCATCAAATTTCTCTCAAGGACTCTTTTGAGCGGTCACAGAAATATAGGTCCAACAGGCCTGGGGCAAGGTGATTAACAAAGTCAGCTGAGGAGATGATAGGGACTGACTTGGTTCCAGTTTCTTTTGTGGCTAATGCAGGTTTTAGGGCACTTATGGAAATCACAGCGTCAAAGTGCCAGATACCAACATGACCTATTTCTCAACTGTTGACATCCCAGATTTCTATGACCCTGTTCAGAAAAGCATGTCTGATGCTCTAAAGGTTCAGTGGGAAAAAAGGTTCATGTCACCACAGACATGTGGACTAGGCAGCAGCCAGACGACTGACTATGTGACTGTGACTGGCCATTGGTTAACTTTTCTCCCTCCTTATCTGCCTCATCATCATCATCATCATCATCTGTTGGTACTGTCTGCACCAGCAGAAGCAGAAGCAAGATGCCAAGGACTTTCACTGTTTGCAGGCAGGCAGCATTATGTATTTATGAATTGGAAAAAGGCCACAAAGTTGAACATCTTCTAGAGGGTCTTCAATAAATGTTTGCTGAGTGGCTGACACCAATGTCCTTGCAACCTGGTTTTATAGGGTCTGAAAGTGCCTTGAATATCCTGAGGCAGTAACGCTTGGTAACTTTACACATGTACCATGCTTTGCACACTCTATAAATCTGGTGGTGAAAAACTTCACTGATGGAGGCAGAAGTGTTCAGAATTTGACTGCAGCCATCCACACTGTGTGTGCCCACTTTAACCATTCTGTGAAAGCCTAACAGTGGCTGTGGCACATTCAGATGAAAAATAGCCTTCCTCTCCACCAGATGATACAAGTTAAAACTTTGTGGAATTCCACTTACTATATGGTGCAGATAATGCCTGAGCAACAGAAAGCAACCTACGAGTAGACAGTTCAACAGGACACTGGCAAATGAGATGTGAATATTAGCCACAATCAGTGGCACCTGATGGAGAATGTGTGTTGTGTCCTTAAACCCTGTAAGGAGGCTAACTGAGTGGTAAATGACGATGATGCTGGGCTAAGCATGGAAATATGAAATTTGTTGGCAGATTAGGGCCACTTGCCCCCCACCCCAAGTCTGCTCATTTTTTCTTGCCTATACTGTCACCTCAGATCCTACCATATCTCTGAATACTCCCCCTGCCTTCCTTTGTGCCTATCCCATGTACACTTGAAGTCCAGCACTGTTTTCACCCTCACCACCTCAGCTGGAAGACTGTTCCAGGAGCCCTCCACTCTTTCAGGGAAGAAGAACTTCTTCACATCCTTCATAAATTTCCCTGATACTACCCCTGCTATCCAGATACTACCTCTAATTTCACTCATCATGGAGTGTATGAAGTCACAGTTTCTTGACAACAATGATGTCAGTGCTGTGTCACTTGTGGAAAAATGTTGAACTCCCTCCTGAGTGACCAGCACATTATAAACATGTGCAAAACTGAACATTACATTTTGGCCACACTTTTGGTTCCTCGGTTTAAGGGCACAATCAAGACCTTCTTCCAACCACATGACTTTAAGAACCTTGAATATTATCAAATACTTTTAATTGAGAAAGTGTCACCATATATAGTTAAGATTAAGTACTAAATCATCAGTGACATGACAGGGACATTTGGTATCATCACAAAATCTGGTGGAGAGGGAAGGAGGGGCACACAATCTGCCACGAGTGCTGCTGCTGCTGCTGTTGGTACCACTGCTGTTGTGTTTGGCTGCCAAACACCTGTCAAAACTGCTGCTGCAACTGGGGAACCGCTGCTACACCACAAGAAGACAAACCGCTGTGGGACATGCTGTCAAACTTTGGGCTGATAGAGACACCTGGAAAAGCTCATTCGGCTACTATGGTTCCAGAAGTCCCTGTTATAAAAAATGGTGAAGGATTATATGGAAGTGACTGTGGTTACATCTCAGTGCTGTACTGGCAGCAGAAGAAATCAATCTGGCCTTTTGTAACCAAGATTGCCATTGAATTCTTCAGTTGCCCACCCTCCAGCATATATTCAGCAAGAAGTTTCAGTGTTGCTGGAGCAGTAGTGAATGACAAAAGAATGTGGCTTTCCACAAATAATGAGGAGAGGCTCACTTTTCTAAAAAATAAATGTGACCAAATTCAAAAACATATACTGCCCACAATTCATGTAGAATGACAGCACCCAGATACAGTTTTCATCCTGACCTGGAAAATGAAAATAAAAGGATCAAATCTGGCAATGATTTTTTTCTAATTATTTCTTTTAATAGCAAATAGTGGGCGTGTTCAGGTGCAAAGGGAAATATATTCCTAAACAGGTCAATAATGCATTAGTTGGTGTATCAAGTAGTTGCAAACACAGGGGAATTTATTCCAGATATAGCAGTAAAGCACTAGTGGGTGCTTCAAGACAGTGAACACAGGAGAATATAATCCTAAATGGGTCACTATAGACCACGTCTGGGCCAAGGTACACAAATCAAAAGGGTTGAGTGGGAGAAATTGTAAAAGTACGTAGGCAAGCAAGCAGTAGCTAATAGAAACATAGAAACATAGATTTAGACGGTAGATAAGGACCTCCTAGCCCACCTAGTCTGCCCATTTTCCTACCTAATTAACTCCTGATCCTAAATGATCAGTAGCTTACCCACTCTTTCCTACCACTAGGGTTGCCTTCTGTCTATCCAACGCATTCTTGAACTCAGCAATTATTTTACATGAACATACGAAGAAGCCAGCAGAGGAAGGTCATTTGGTCTATCAAGTCTGCTCATATTGCAGGGTCCACAGCTTGAGCTAATGTCTCTGCCCTCCCTCCCCACTCCTCCCGTCCTCCCTACCCATGATCCTTACCTTCCCCTTATGCCTGTCCCAGCCTCTCTTAAAGCTGCCCACTGTCCTCAATGAGATCACCTCTTCCAGCACCACATTCCAAGTGTCTGTGAAGAAGTGCTTCCTCACCTCCCTCCTAAACCTCCCACCCTCCAGCTTAAGACTGTGCCCCCTCGTGTCATGGTTGCCACTCAGCTTAAAGAGACTCTCCTTATCAACCTTATTTATCCCTTTCAAGTACATAAAGGTCCCAATCATGTCCCCTCTCTCTCTTTCTCTCTCTCCTGTCTTCCCAGGAGTACATGTTCAGTGCCCTCAACCTCTCCTTGTATGCCTTACCCTGCTGACCAGCCTGTACGACTTCCACTGGGAGGCTGTTCCATGCATCCACCACCCATTCTGTGAAAAAATACTTCCTTACATTTCCCTTGAGTCTACTCCCTCCTCCCAGCCTCATATTGTGACCCCTTGTTTTTGCATATCTCTTTTTTCTGAAAGATGCTTCCCTCCTGGACCTTGTTGATTCCCCTGAGGTACTTGAATGTTTCTATCATATCCTCCCTCTCCATCCTTTCCTCAATGGTGTATATATATATATATATATATATATATATATATAGAGGTCTTTCAGTCTTTTCTCGTATGTTTTCTGGTGCAATACTTTCATCATTTTTGTTGCCCTTCTCTGGACCACTTCTATTCAGTCAATGTCCCTCCGGAGGTGTGGTCTCCAGAACTGAACACAGTATTCCAGATGTGGCCTAACCAATTGTCTGAACAGTGGCATCACCATCTCCTGTTTTCTAATGGTTAAGTCCCTCCCTATGCACCCCAACATCCCTCTGGCCCTCCCCACCACCTTTTCACATTGCTTGGCCACCTTCAGGTCATCTGTTATGTTTACCACCAGGTCCCTTTCCAGTTTTGTTGTTGTTAGTATCTCCCCCAATTTTGTATTCCTCTCCAGGATTTCTGTGGCCCAAGTGCATGACTTTGCATTTCATTGCATTGAATTTAAGCTGCCATTCTCTTGACCATGCCTCCAATTTGCCTAGGTCTCTTCTCATTTTTTCTACCCCATCTGGAGTGTCTACCCTATTGCAGATCTTGGTGTCATCCACAAAGAGGCACACTTTCCCTTCCAGCCCCTCTACAATGTCACTAATGAAGAAATTGAAGAGGATTGGCCCCAGAACTGAACCCAGTGGCACCCCACTGGTCACCTACCCCTCCTGGGATTGTACTCCATTCACCACCACCTTCTGTGTCCTGTTGCTCAGCCAACTTCTGACCCAGAGAAAAAAATAAATGTGTTAATTGGTGTTTATTAGCAGCCTGTAATAAAATTATTCATTCACTAAAACTCAGTGGTACAATTATAATTTCTGTTATTTGTGTTTAGAAACATAGAATTTGACGGCAGATAAGGACCGCTTAGCCCACCTAGTCTGCCCATTTCTGAGTAGCAGCATTTACTGCTGCAGAAGTTACAGACGGTAAGAGACCATATTTCTTGTAGTTGCTGCTTGTTTGGTTTACTTTTTTTATTTTTACTTTCAGTAAATTTAAGTTTGTGTTGCCTTGGCAGGGTAAGGTTTGCGCTGTTATATAATCATACAGATAGCACAGCAAGTCAGCTCAATGCCTCAGTCTGTGTGAGGCTGAAGGAGCCGTCTCTCTACTGGCCACAACAGTCAAACTGTGCTGTGATCCCTTTTCCTCTTCCCTCCCAGTCCCAGTCCAATTCCTGAATCAGTTCAATTAATATATATTTAAATTATTTAGTCTTTTATGCTCAGCTGTGTGTGTCTGCTTGCCTACACAAGCTACAAAGCATAATGCCTCAGTCACTCTCTGGCTGTATGATGATGGAGGTGTCCCCTGCTTTGCTCTGTTTTCTTTTCCTTCCCGGTCCCAGTCCCAATCAAATTAATTGTTTTTCTTAAGTGCCAGTATCTGCCTAATTCCTTTCTAGCACAAAGTGAGCAGAATAGAAGAATTTGCCACAGTCATGAAGTCAAGTACAAGCAAGAACGATTGCATCAACCACAAGTAGCTAAATGCTCCCTTCACTTTCACTGCTCTCTCTCTCTCTCTCTCTCTCTCTCTCTCGCTCTCTCTTTCTCTCACACTGCCAGAAGGGATTAGTGCACACAGCGAGAGTGTTGCATGGAGTGCAGACCATGTGGATCTCTTTTGGCCCAGGCCATTACTCGCCTGTCTTCCTAGAGGACGGGGAAGTGACAGATCCTCCAGCCAATCCCTTGTATCTTTCCTGAGCTCCTAAACTCCTCCACAATTGGATGATAGAACTGGGTTACTTGTTGTCATAGGCAACATAGTGTCACCATGTTATAGTATATGATTAGGGCTTATTGTGTATGGAAAGCGGTGGTTTTCCAAATCTTGTTGTAGGACAGTTCAATGGTCAAAAAAGTTGTCGAACTATCTTTCTGATGTCATATGAATAGTACAACAACATTTCAGCCTTGAGCTGTTACCTGATTAACTGAAACAGTGCTGTTCCTAAAAACAAACGGATTGAAATGGCAGCTATGGTTAACGAGCGGGTAGTTGATCAGTCAGTTAAAATAGTTTGGACACTGAATGCCATATTCAGCAATGTGTGTCCAAACTACCAGTTTGACAGTTTTGTTTCTTTTTTTTTCATCACTGGCACTGTAAATCATTGGGGTCATGAAGAGAGCAGGACCGAAGCCGGGAGCAGAGCAGGACTGCATTGAAGAGCGTTAGCATGAGCACAAGGTATGAATCATTCTGAAATTAAAGTTGATACATTTTGGGAAAAAAAAACATATATTAAATAAGCCCTAACTATATACTATATAAAACAGTGTATGACTGCCCATACACAAAAAGCCTATGTTGTCATCACGGGGATGTGATGTCGCATCGCTCTCAAGATCTGTATGACGTCATCACATCCCCTCGATGGCAACTTAGCCTTGTTGTGTATGAGCAGCCATATACTATTCTATATGTTGCATCGGAGTTAGCAAGCATGAAGGAATGGTAAGGTTTGTTTTTTTTTCATCTGTTATGCGTACCAAGATCCACAGAGTTTGCCTTTTTTTTCCCGAAAGGTCCTCACACTGGTGGGCTAACACTAACAGTGGTGGTTCGATTTCTTTAAAACTTTGGTCTAACCAAACTTGCAGCCCTAATTTCTTGATGCAGCCAGGTGCATAGGGAGATTAAAGAAGGGCAAATATCCACACCGCTTACTTGCACTTAAAAATAGCTTTATTAGAACATTTAAAACATACCACCATGTATCCAGTTCACATCAGGCCATTACAGAAACACCAACCCTGATCAGTTTCACACCTAGTGCATCATCACGGGATTCACATGGAATAAGTATAGGGTCTTAATAGTACAATATTTAAAGTGATAGAGAACACAGCAAAATTGGCACACTTTATTTTCATAAACATCCAGTCTTTGTGCATATAAAGCTAGGAGTTATTTTCTAATACAGGGAAGTATATATATTCTATCATTAAGGCCTGGAGGGTACATAGCTCCCAAAGTGAAAATCCAATATGACTCCTCCGGATAAGCTTACTATCAGCCCCGGTCCCACCCCACTTTCTCAATGCCACAGAACTTAAAGGTATGTCTAGTATTAGTCTAGGAATAGGGTAAAAGTGCATGGTAAAATGATGGGAGGGGAGAAAACAAAGTGCGATTTAGAGTAAGAATGTCAAAGACACTTGAAGGAGAAAGCAGAAGAAGCAGAGCGAATTGATAGAGGAGAGAGGACCCTCGCTTAGGAAAACAGTAAGAGAAAGCAGACTGACCAACAGTAGTTTTTCTAGAAGGAATAAGGAGGGCGTGTTAAGTACTACTGCGGAGAGGGTAGCTGGAAACAGAGGGAGATGTTAAAACGGATGAGAGGTAGGAAGAAGAGCAGCAAACCAGAATTCAGAAATATAGAAAACACAATGGGAAAGGTGCCTGGCCTCCAGAGAAGCGAGAGAAAGGGTAGAGCAGAGAGAACAGTGGTGGTTATGAAGGGAACAGTCCAGAGTAAAATGACAGAAAGAGTGAAATTTGGGCTCCAGTCTGGCAAGGGAGGATTTAAGTGCACCACTATAAACCAGAGCACCATAATCAAGGATAGGGAGAACCATCTTTAAATAATCTCACAGAGGACAGGAAGCAGGATACTTGCTTTGTTCCTGAACAGAGCACCAAGTTTGGGGTGAAGGTTTTGGTGAATGGCATCAATATGAATGGAAAGATCAAGATGACAGTCAAGACAAACTCCAAGGTGCAGTACTTAAAAGGAAATACATCCCCAATCAAAGCATCAGCCAGGGTGTGAAAAACAGGGAGAGGGGAAAGTCTGGAAAGCCTCTGACAGGTGTCAAAAGTCATAGAAACTGTTTTTTTGGCATTGTGGGTTAACTGGTTAGACTTGAACCAGCGCTGACTATTGTCAAAATCCATCTGTAATTGTAAGGTAAGATCACAAGCAGAGGAATCAGATGCATAAAGTACTGTATCATCAGCCTACATATAAATGAACACAGAAGAACAAATGGTGGGAAGGTAATTTAAAAATATGGAAAAAAGAATAGGACCCAGGACAGACCCCTGAGGGACACTTGAGCAGATAGGGAGTGGAGAGGAAACTGAGTTACCTATCTGGACAGCTTGAGACCTATCCTCAAAGTAAGAACGGAACCAGCTGACTGCAGAGTCAGACAGATCCACTGTTTTAAGCTTTTCCTGAGGGAGATGGTGTGCCACTGTGTCAAAAGCTTTAGCGAGATCAACAAAAATGGCAGACAAAATCAGACCCTGGTCCATACCTGAGAGAATGGAGTCAGTGAGTGGAAGGAGGGACTTAGAAGTGGAGTGAGACGTCCTAAAACCAGACTAAAAGGGGGTAAAGAAAGAGGAGGAGTCAAGGAAGAAAGAGAGTTGAGATAAGACAAGGTGTTCCTGTAACTTAGATAGTACAGGAAGGAGAGCTATAGGACGGATGTTACCAGAGAAGAGAGATCACCACCTTTAGAAATAGGAATGACAGTAGCCTATTTCCAGGCATTAGGTACAGTAACAGAAGAAATGGAAAAGTTGAAGAGAACAGTGATAGGCAGAGCGATAGCAGGGACTGAGAGAAGAAGAAGCTTAGGATCAAGGCCGTCAGGACTGCCACCTTTATGTGGATTAAGGACAAGCAAGGACTTAAGGGTATCAGCAGTGGTGATAGAGGAAAAAGATAAAGGCAGATTTAAAGGGGGAGAAGGCAGAGATGAGGGAGAGAGGCAGAGGAAGAGATGAGAGAAAGGGCACAGGTAGTGAAGTAAGAGTTAAAGGAAGCGACAA
This sequence comes from Neoceratodus forsteri, assembly GCA_016271365.2. Taxonomy (NCBI): domain Eukaryota; kingdom Metazoa; phylum Chordata; order Ceratodontiformes; family Ceratodontidae; genus Neoceratodus; species Neoceratodus forsteri. The sequence goes on from CM057455.1 coordinate 475,409,750, forward strand.
CAGTAGAAGGATCACAGATGAGGGAGTCACCCACCTTATGAAGAAAGCAGTAACGTACCAAAGCAGTTGGGGAGCCAGCAGTCTAAAAAGAATGCCAGGCACAGTACCTAGAACAGAGGCAAGTCATCACATCACCACTAATCCAAGGAAGATGAGAACACTGTACTCTGGATTTTCTGAGGGGGGGCATGATGATCCCATACAGCCATGAATTTGGAATTAAAGTATTGTAGGGCAGAATTAATATTATTAGCTAATGAGATCAGAGACCAATCAGTATCCATAAGGTTGCCTAGGAGGGAGGATAAGTCCAGGGACCTAAAGGACCTTAGACAGATAAATTTAGGGGGGCTTTAGGACAATGAATCTTGCACACATAATAAACCATATGATGGTCACTGAGGGCAGCAGAAGAATACCTGCATCCACAACTCAGTGAAGATGAGATGAGAGAACCCAATCAATTAGAGGGTGATTTGATGATTTAAAATTTAGACGGGTGGGATCCAAAATGAATTGAGTCTATTGAAGTGACTTTACATTTTGAATAATTTTATTTGAGTTGGGGAGAGTCACTTTATATTAAAGTCAGCGAGAATATAAAGCTCACCTCTGGAAGAGTTAGAACAAATACTTGAAAGAAGCTTAGTAAGTAAGGCAGGAGGAAATACCAGGGCAACAGTAAGCCCCAGCAATAAAGATAAGGACAGAAAAAGGAAGAGAAAATTTAAGAAGCAGTGGCTCATAGGCTAAGGGAAAGAAACAGCAAGAGAAGTCACAAACTGAATTCCAGTGGGAATATAAACTACGACACCACGACCCCTTTTAGAGTGGTCTTGCCTGGTTATAGTGTAGCCAGGAATAGTTACAGTAGATTCCTTTACCTTTGAAAAGAGTCAGGATTCGGATATAACTAAAACATCAGGCCATAAATTAAGCACAATAGGCTAAAGTTGGTCAGTTCTGGCACGGGGTCATAATGCTGCAGATGAAAGAGTGCAGCAAAGAATGCCGCAATCAAAATAGCACAAACCCAAATAATGTCAGTGAAAACACTGACCAAACAAGGAACATGAATAAACCATTGAGAACAGTGGAACTTTTTCTTTTTTATGGGGGCTTCACCCACCACACCCCCTGACATGGAGAGGCTTAGCCTCCCTCACCACCCGGGCATTAAATAACCAAATGCAGGGGGCTGAGGACTTTGAGGATGGAATGACACTCAGGAGGGGGAAAATTCTTTATTTAAAAAAAAAAAAAGTTGCAGCATCACAAGACCTGGGGGGACCCGAGCCACGGTCCCAGGTCTCTTTCGCCACTGTGTGCTGATGCCGTAGCCACTCCACCACTGGAGCAGGTCGGCAGGACACAGCACTGCAGCCTTCTTCAGCCCTTCCACTTCCTTCTGATCAGCAACAGGGGTAGCGGTAATTCCCTACTGCTGTTCTATCCCTGTTGCTGCAAATATTTTTGTGCTTTCCACTGCACGGTTTTTGTAGTGCTCTTTTGTAAGTGCTATATTGACCCAGTAGTGTCAGTTTTAGGAAGGAGGCTACAGATATTTACGTGAGCTACTCTTTAAGCCTTTGGTAAACTGTAAGGATGAAGTAGTGGTGGGAATCAGTATTTATCAATTATATTCAGTGTTGCGTAAGTTACTTTTATTTATTTTTAAATCTTGGATTACATATACCTTTGAGCTAAGAGGTCTTTTACAAAGGTTTCACATCAGTAAAAAGGACAACATATTAAACAGGACAGTAAGGTACAGTACAATAAAGAGTGAATAGGAGGTACAAAAATCATAATGGACTCAAAATCACAATGGACAGTCAACGTAAAACAACAGAGACATGTTATGCTAATCAGTTTCAGGCACAGGAAAATGCATACAGTACATTGATATCGGCCAGCAGGCTTTGTCAAGACAAACAGGGCACAAGGTGTAGGAAGAGATGTAAGAGGGAGGGCTGGGAAGAGTAAGAGAGGGTGGGTGGAGGACATGAGGAGAGGTGGGGCAAGGGTAAGGGAGAGGAAGGGTGGAGGGGGGAAAGTAATTTAAAAGGCAATCAGTTACAGTTACTACTTACTCTGAAGGAAATGTAATCAGTTACAGTTATTTATTATAATCAGTAACTGTAATGCATATTACTTTATATTTTATTTTTATTTGAAAAGTTGGTTACATTTACTCATTAACCAGGTGTGTATGCTCAGGAAACTCCAAAAATGTATAAAAATAACTAAAACAGATTCTACAGGCAATTAATTAGTTTGATTAGTTTGCATGTTTCTTTATTTCATGTTTTCTAAATAAAATATGAAAACATTCATATTCCTTTTTTGGCTTTGCACATAATGTGCAATATTAAGCATATTCATATTATAGGTTGACCCTTTCCAATAAAACCTGTATTGTGACTTCATGAGTGTTATCAATTTTCTTTTTGATTTGTTTTTGCCATTGTCATGTTGTGCAAAGCTGAAGCAAAGATAACAAAAGACAAGTACAAGTGCAGTACGACATTAAGTGCTTGCTTCTGTCTGTGAGTTAATAACAATCTGTAATTTAAATTGTTAGTTGTCACAAATATAACCGTACAAGATGGACGCACTGACACTGCAAATATTTTAAAAGTATGCCACCACCACTCATACCACTCTACGTAAAATGAAGTGGCATACACTTCTGGTGTAGTGTGATTCTGTGAATGATGTACTTTTTGGGCTTAGACCCTTCATCTCCACCTGGCAAAGAGGTCAGGCAGTTCACCAGGTGTGGTGACTAGCAGATACCACTCCAGAGTCCAGTGAAGGTGCCACACTGCCATACTAACACACTGGTACCCACTGTGCTTGCAGCATTTAAGGTAAACAGTCAGTAGTTAAGAGCAGCAGAGCCCCAAATCCAAATGTGGATCTGTTCTCAATTTACTTTGCTGTGTGCATTGAAGGAAACGTGTTTTTTTACTTACTGTTCTCTGCAGCACCACAGTAGATTGTATCACACTGATCCTGCTGGCTTGCAAGCTGACATTTTGTGTCACTACAAATCTTCAGATCCCTGCAGCAGTCTGATACGAAAGGATGGCTGCAGCAGTGGGAGTTTCAATACCTTATGAACAGTGCATGTCAAGAGTTTTTGCAAGCACCAGTCTTTTGTTTGCTGTTCCCACTGTCCTCAGTGAGCTAGGTACAGTCACAGAGGACTGTACTAGCCCAGGCTCCTGGGTAGCAGAGTGGTACTGGCAAACACCTATGACTGTAGTAGCTTATAAAAGAGCTGAAACATTCACTACAGGCTGTTATCTCCCACTGCTGCAGCCCTCTTCTAATGTTAGCTGTAGGGGGATTTGAAGATTGTTGTGGTTACAGAAAATGTCAGCTTGCAAGGCAGCAGTTTCAGTGTGATACAATTGCTGCACAGCTGCAGTAAGCAGAAAATAAAACTAATGTTTTGCAATACACACAAATAGCGCAGATTGAAAACGACCCAACATTCGGGTGTGGGGGCTCTGTTGTGCAGGATCTGTTACAGCTGCTGACTGTTCCCCTTGAAATAAGGTGTACTGTACAGTGTGAGTGACCCTAAGTAGCATTTATAGAACACAATGTTTCCCACAAATTTCTGTTAACTAAGAAAAGTAAAATAAATATATAAATAAATAAAAACATCCCACAGCCATGTCTCATTCATCAAAACCACTCCCCTAAGACCTTGCAGTGGCTACCAGCTATCATCAGTGATTCATTCACATTGAATTGGCAATGACACTCTCCTGGTTATAGTCTCAGCTGAGTCAACTGGCTGATGATCCCACAATAAGTGGTCTGGTGCTACTGCTAATGTGACAATGATGTCAGGCCAGAACAACTTATCAGTCATAGTTGCGAATGAATGACCTGCAGGTAGACAATGCTATGAGGCTAGACTGGATACATCCAAAGATGTTAAGGGAGCTCAGGGAGGTACTAGCTGCACCTCTGACAGGCCTTTAAAACAGATCACTGGAGACTGGTGTGGTACCGGAGGACTGGAGAAGGACAGATGTAGTCCCACTTCACAAAAGTGGTAGCAAGGAACAGGTGGTCAATTACAGGCCTGTCAGCCTGACATTGGTGATGGATAAGTTAATTGAGACACTATTAAATGAATGGATTGTGGAATCTCTTATATCCAATGGATTACGGGACCCAAGGCAGCATGGTTTCACAGAGGGAAGGGTCATGACAAACAAATCTGATATATTTACCGTATTTGTCTGGGTGACCAAGGAGCTGGTAAGGGAGGTGCAGTGGACCTGGTCAACCTAGATTTCAGCAAGGCTCTCGACACCGTCACACATAGGAGACTGGTAAACTAGCTGGGCAACTTGGGGGTGGGTAATAAGGTGGTAACCTGGGTAAGAAACTGATTAGTGGATATGATACAGAGGGTAGTGGTAAATGGAGTGTGCTCCAAGGAAGGAAGGGTGACCAGCAAGGTACCTCAGAGATCAGTGCTGGGACTCATCCTCTTCAGTGTCTTTATAAGTGACATAGTGGAGGAACGGGAAGGGAAGGGAAGGTCTGCCTCTTTGCAGATGATACCAAGATCTGCAACAGAGTAGACACTCGGGGGGGGGGTTGAAAGGATGGGCAGGGATCTGAAAAGACTGGAAGAATGGTCACGTGTATGGCTTCTGAGTTTTAATACAAAAAAGTGGGCAGTAATGCACCTGGGCCATAGAAACCCAGAAGTGGAGTACAAAATGAGTGGAGCGATACTGACAAAGATCAAGTAGGAAAGAGACCTATGGTGTAATCATATCAGATGACCTAAAGGTGGCCAGGCAGTGTGACAAGGCAGTCGGAAGGGTTAGTGGGATACTGGGGTATATAGGGAGGGGTATCACCAGCAGGAAGAGGGAAGTAGTACTGCTCCTGTATAGATTGCTGGTAAGATTCCACCTTGAGTATTGTGTCCAGTTGTGGAAACCACATCTCAGGAAGGACATAGACAGAATGGAGACAGTCCAGAGGACGGCTACCAAAATGGTGCAGGGTCTGCATCATAAGCCCTAAAAGTCTAAAGGAGCTAAATATGTACAACGTGGAGAACAGGAGAGAGGGAGGATACAACAGAAATCATTAAATACCTCACAGGAGTTAATAAAGTACATTGGGGGTATTTTTCAGAAAAAAAGGTGCTCTAGAACAAAGAGGCATGCTAAGAAGCTAAAGGGTTGTAAATTCAGGAGGGATGCGAGGAAGTATTTCTTCACAGAAAGGGTGGTGGATACCAGGAACAGCCTTCCAATGGAGGCAGTAGGGCAAAAACAGTAGCAGGGTTCAAAAATGTCTGGAACAGGCACAAAGGAATCATAGGGATAAGGAAAGGGAAGCGATTACACCATAGATCAAGTAGGGCCTGCAGCAAAATATGAAGGTTAAAAAAAAAATGGACAGACTGGGTGGGCCCAGCGGACCTTATCTGCCATCCCATTCTGCATTTCAATGTTTCTGTGAATCAGTAATGATGTGGTTGCCACTGGATGTGCACATTTTTTTTGTTTGTTTATTTTATATGGTTTTTGTACAGAAATGTCATTCCCAAAACCTTATCCATTCACAGTAACTGTGAAGCCATCAACATCCCATGCCCATAATGAAGCTGATGAGTTTGCCTCAACTATGATGGGGGGCAGTGGCCACCCAGGCCAGGACAGTGTCAGTGTGCAGTGGGTCACCTTGTCACTGTGGGCCCATGCTGCATCTCTAGCTTGCTCTCATGCAGTGAATGAATCACTGAGGATGATGATGAGTATTGTCAGTCAGATGATGAGATGTCATGTCACCCCAAAACCCTATCAGTGCATAGTAGCTATTAAGTCATCAATTTCCCAAGCCCGTAGTGAAGTTGATGAGTTTGCCTCAGCTATGACGGGGGTGGCAGCCACTCAGGCCAGGCAAGTGTCAGTGTGCAGTCAGTGGTTCTAACTTGCTCTCATCTTGGTTATTTCCTCTCATGCAGGGAATGAATCACTGGTGATGATTGTCAATCAGGATGATGATGATGATAACCACATTTTATGACTGCATCTGAGATAAGTACAGGAGGAGGAGGAGGAGGAGATGGAGGATGGAGGATGATGATGATGATTGATTATGATTGATGATTGATGATGATGATATTACCAAGCTGGCACTGAGGGTTGAGGCACTGGATTCCACAACTCACTCCATGCAGGCAACCCGGGTTTGAATATGGGCTTGGGGCACCAGGGGTTGGCTGAGGGGGTAGGGTGAGATGTTGATTGAGCTGCTGTCTTGCAGCTCTCATCCTCAGGGAGGGATCTGAGGGGCTCCTCAGGGTTTGGCTGCCTGGGGTAGGCCGGTGTCGCAGCTGGTTGGGGCCCTGTGATGGAAGGAAGAAACATGCACAATCACACACAATTTGTAATCCGGAGCCAGAATGCTCAGTTCGTGACAAGAAAACAACAAGTAAATTAGATGACAACACTTTTGATTTAGCTAATGTTGCAGGGAGCTACCCTGGTGTTTACTCATGATACCCAATATAGGACACAGGAGGGATGGAATTGAGACTACAGGTTGATGAGCTGGAGTGCCAGGAGAAGCAGGGCCCACATAAATCACTGAGGCACAATTCCTGTTCAAGGCATTGGGCAGGTCTCTCGTCAATGGTTTCCTCTGTGGTGTGAGCAATCTGGCTGGACCAAGATGACAAGGCCCAGGCCAAGGAACAGTCCAGATGTGAGTCCAAGAAAGCTGGATGTAGCCTCCAGCAAGCAGGGCACACTTAAACACACAGTGGGGAACCAAATCGCGACCTACTAGCAGTACACAGCACAGTTATAGTAAAGTAATCACCACTATACCAGGTGAATGACAGTCCAGTCACAATCAGAGTCTGCGCAAAACCAGGAGTTCGGCGGTAACTGCAGGTCCTGACAGGCCGATCGCGTTCAGCAAATCTTCGGTCTTCTTCAGGTTTTAAACCTGGTCACCAATTCAGTGACTTAAGTCTCTCTCACAACTTCGAATGCAGTCCGATTCTTTGAAGTGCTCCTTCACAAGGGACAGCAAACAGGCAGGCCAAAACTCAGCCCTTCCACAGTTCTTCCGCCCAAACTACGCAGGGCTGCTGCTCGAATCACTCAAGGTGTTTCCTCTGCAAACTCTGACTCCAGACTGAATCTCTATAGCAGGCATCTTGGGAATTTCCCTTCAGTCCAAAAGGATCTGGTTGGCTGATCCATTAGTCTGTCAAAGCAAGGGCTCCCCCTCCAGGTCCATTTGGGAGCCAAAGTCTCAAAACTACAATTCCTACAAAATTTTGCTCCCACAAGACCCCTGGGGACAGACACCATTTTAGGGTCCCCAAAGGTACTGATTAGTACATAATAGCAGTCCAGGACCAAGATGGTGGTGCAATGTCGAAATGTCCATGTTGCAAAACAGGCAGGTTAGACAAACTTCCATAACATTACTATTCTAATATTTACTCAGCAAATAAGTACAGCTTCTAACAGGGCTTCCTCTGCACAAATAGCGATGGCAGAACGGAGCGATTATCTGGCAGCCCAGACGGGACTCGAGCATAGAAACACTGAGCCCCCTCCCAGATTAAATAAGTATCACGTTATAGGCAGCTCTCAAAGAGACAGAGCACAGAGGCATTAAGGCACTCTCACACAAACACTTTTAAATGCTAAGACACAGGATACCAGCCTGGCCATAGGCATTTAGGCACACCCAAGGAAGACTTCCAGGAACCCCCATTTGTAGGTGGGGTTACACATTAAATCTAAAATTGTGAGGCTGGGCATTTGGGCAAACAAGGTAGGCTCTGGTTAATCCCACATGGTATACATACTAGTCCACATCCACAACACCAGAGTCACCACAGATAAGGAGTATGGTCCTTACACAGAATATCACAGAAGAAGAGCAAAATGCAATTGACTCAAGTTACTTCAAGCAGCAGTTTTGTTAGTCACCATCTTTTTTCCAGCACTAAGTAGTTATGTTACTTAGTTCAGTTTTCCCTTCAAAAAAATCAATACCCATTTTTGCATTTACTGGTGGCATGCCTGCCACCTCCAATAAATTAATGAATTACCTGTGTTTTTGTTAAACGTTACGTACCATCATATTAGAAACATGAAATAGCACCGTGACCAGACCACTGTTGACCACTGGCCACCAATAGTATCACCCCTCCCCCCCAAAAAAAAGTGTGAAAAAAGAATGTTGTTGACTTCTTTGGTTGTATCATTATGCTGATATACATACTGCACTTACATCATGATGACTGATTTTACAATTATGCCCAATTGGCCACAAGAGTCATTAACCCAGCCATGGAACTCAACTTTAACTTAAGTGACTAACACAAATGGCATGTTGAAATTTGGACTATCACAACTTTCTGTATGTTTATTTATTTATTTATTTATTTATTTAGTCACTCATAGGAATTACAACCCTTTGAGTCATAGACTCATTTACAAAGGCTCCGTGTCAGCATAGTCATACATTCAGAGATAGTACATTAGTGGGATATCACATTTCAAGTAATTACATACAATAGCCAAGGTGGATGAAAGTCTATATGCGTAGTAGCTAGGGTATTGATATTATTACAGTGGAACAATTATAATACAAGTGCAGCCTCTGGGGCATTGTCGTATAGTAGTAACAGTGATCTATACAATAGTGAGACAACACAGTTTTAAGGAAGTATTTACATACAGTAGCCTGGGTGGCTGTTGACCTATACATGTAGTAGCTAGGGTATTGGTATTAGTACAGGAGGTATAGTTACAGTGTAGGTGCAGCCTCTAGGGCATTGTCATATAGCAGAGACAGAGATCAGCAGCAGAGATGTCCTATACAGTTAGTCCTATACAATTGGTGGTAATGTCAATGGGGAGCGGCCATAGTGCAGCTCTGTGCAGGTCAGTTAGGAGGATTAGCAGCTGCACTGGCATTGGCGCAAGGAGAGAATGTGTTTTTTTTAGGATGGTCTTGAAGTATCCCAGATTGGGAATAGAGGTTATGGCTGGGGGGAGCTCACTGTCCCAGGCGGGAGCTCTATAGGGGAATGATCTCTGAGCAAGGAAGGTTCTGACCCTGGGCACGGTCCACAGATGCTTGTTGGCAGAATGAGTGGTCGCAATGCGGGAGCATGAGAGTAGTGAGGCTGAGACCCCCAATGGAATTAACCCTATGTGGATTTTTTTTGTGAGGAGACAGGATTGATATTGTAGTCTTTCTTCAAGGGTGAAGATGTTTGTAAGAGCGTAGAGGGTGCAAATACGGGAGCGTTTGTCTGCGCCTAGGAAGATTCGGCTCACTTTATTAATGGCTATGTGAATTTTGTTTAGGGTTGTGTTGTCTGCAGCAGACTAGATAGGGAGCCCATAGTCAACAAGAGAGAGGACAGAAGAGGTGACAGCCAGGTTGAGAGCCTCTGGTGTCAGGCAGTCTTTGTGCTGGTATAGGAGGCCGATGCGGGTTTTAATGGCTGAGGTCAGGATGTTAATGTGGGCATGGAAGGATAGGGAGGTATCAAAGGTAAGGCCGAGGTATTTATAAGTAAGTACTTGTTCCAGAGGGAGGTGAGCGTGGGAGAGGAATTTTAGTTCAGTGTCCTTGGCCTTGCTCTGCCGGTGGGCAAATAGCATAGCTTTTGTTTTTTTGATGTTGACCACAAGTCTGTGACTGGTGAACCAACTTTCGATCTGGTTGAATGAGTGTTGGTGGGAGGACTGTAGGTTGTCAGGGCAGGGGTATGCGGTGTAGAGAACCGCATCATCAGCATATAGCAGTAGGTTACGGGAGCAGGATTTGGGTAGTGCATTTAAGTAGATACTGAAGAGTAGGGGGCCCAATATGGATCCCTGGGGGACCCCCGAGTGGACAGGCAGGGTGGAAGATAGGGTGTCATTTATCTTAACACATTGGGATCTGGAGGTAAGGTAGCTATTAAACCAAGAGAGTGGTCCGTGTGATATACCAGTGTGGTGGAGTGTGTCCAGGAGGAATGGGTGGGAGACCATATCAAAGGCCTTAGAGAGGTCCACGAAGATGGCTCCGGCCAGATGTTTATGGGCAAGGGCAGAGTGAATGAAACTGGAGAATTCGATGAGGGCGGTGGTTGTGCTATGGCCTGATCTAAAGCTATGTTGTTCACTGTATAACAAATTGTGGGCTTGCATATACTCATTGAGTTGGTCGGAAATTATTTTTTCAAGGGCTTTTGAGAGAGGAGGAAAGATGGATATGGGCCGATAGTTGTTGGGGTTGGTACTGTCTCCACTTTTTAGTATTGGGGTAATTGTTGCAGTTTTCCAGGCTGTAGGCAACTGTCCAAAGCATAGGGAGCGGTTAAGGAGGTCGGTCAGCGGGAAAAGAACAGTGTCAAGGACCTGGTAGAGGATTTTCATGTCAAAGGAGTCTTTGCAATAGTTGGAGCCACGGAGAGCTTTGGAGAGGTAGGATTTTGCTTCCTGCTTTGTAATGGCCCTAAGGTAGAAAGGGGGTCACTGGAGATTTGGTTCAGAGGAAGCTGGGATAGGGTTGAAAAAGTCGCTCGGGAGGACTGTACTAAGATCAGAAAAGGTTGAGTTAAGGCAGTTAGCGATAGCCTGTGGGTTGGTTGAGGTGGCATTGTTGATGCTGAGCTGGGAGGGTGGAGGGAGGTGGGATTTGCCATTAAGCTCTTTAATGTTGTCCCAAAACTTTAGTGCACTCCCCCAGGAGGAAGCCAGGGTGTCTTTATAGTATTCAGCCTTGGCCTTGCGTATGACCCAGGTGCACCTACTGCGTGCTGCTCTGTATGTTAATCTGTCTGCTTGGGAGCCAGATTTAACAGCTCTGTGCCAGAGGTCATCCCCTTGTTTTAGTTGCTGCTGTAATGTGGGTGTGATCCAAGGGACATTATGTTTTACAGTTTTCAATTTAGTCAGGGGCGCAAAAATGCCACATGCTTTGTTGAAAGAGTATGTGAAGTAATCAAGGGCTAGGTCAATGTTAGGGGCCTGGGTTATAGGGGCCCAGTCCCACTGGGCCAGGTAGTGTTTGATTTTTTGAAGGCCACCTGGTCGCAAGTGTCTGTGGGTGGAGACACTAGGTTGGGGTTTGGGCAGGTGACATGACCAGGAGCAGGGGATAGGGGAGTGGTCACTCAAAGTCTGAGAGGACCAGCAGGTCAGAGATTCTATGTGGTCGGTTAGTTAATAGTATAACCAGTAGGGTCTGGGAGCCGTTAGCGGTGTTTACCCTGGTGGGTTGGTGGACTAGCTGGGTATGATCCAGCGCTGCAAAGGCATCCTTGATGGCAGCTGCTGACTTGGCGAGCCAGTTAACATTTAGATCACCGACCAGGATATGTTCCATTTTTTGGGGGAGGTTGGAAATATAGTTTGTGAGGGATTGTATGGCCATAGCTTGGTTGCGTGGGGGAACATATCCTGCTGTGATGGTTAGGGGAGCTCTAGCAGGGTCCAAGGCACATTTTATGGATAAGGCTTGGGCACCGTGGTCTAGTGAGGGGATCGGGAGAGCTTAGTTCAGTAGGAAGTCTCGAACATAGAAGGCACAACTACCGCCCGGTTTTCCCACTCTGTCGGCTCTGTGTAGAGTGAAGCCCGGGAGGCTGATGAATGAATCTGTTTTTTTTTTTGAAAGCCATGTTTCAGTGAGTGCAAGGACATCCGGCTGATGTTGCGCTATCCAGCTTTGGAGAGATGCTGTTTTTTTGGGAAGGCTGCAGATATTCATGGCAGCTGTACACAGCCCTTGGTGTAGTTTCTGTTGACTGTTAGCGGCAGGGCCTGGGTTGGGGTGAATATTTCTAGATATAAGTAGTAGGGCTAGGACACTGAGGAGAGCGAGGGACCGCCGTTTAGTGGTTGAGCGTAGGTGAGGCATGTGTTTAGAGTAGCACAGGGAATGGGTAAGTTGAGGAGGGCAGGAAAGGTAAAGCAGGTGAGTTTGTAGGGGGGTTGGGGGTGCATGTGTAGGTGGTGGATTAAACGGGGGGTGGATGCTTGTCAGGCATTGACAGGGTGGGTGGACGGTGGTAAAAGGTAGGGAAGTAAGGGGTGAGGTGGGTGTGTGGGTGGGGTGGATGGCTATCTAACCCGGTAAGGAGTATGATAAGTGTAATAGGTAGAAGATAGGATAGTCTGTTGGGGAATTGGAGGCTGGGCAGTGGGCAGTGGGAGCTGCTATACCAGTTGCGGTTCAAGGGGAGCACACTGACACCCATCATAGTGGTGTGTGCCTTTAAGATGAGACAGGCCAGGGTACAGAAAATAAAAAAATAATAAAATAGTCCATGTTGATCAGTATGCAGCTGAAGGTATGTTGTGAATGATTAAATGATTTTGAGTAAATGCTGAACGTAGTGGGCCATCGGTCCAGTGATAATGTTGACCCCTGATATTTTCTCTTGACTAACAATAACAGATACTGATTCTTGGATTGTTGGTATCATTGCCAGTTTTTTTTTTAACGCAATTTGGTTCTTGGATATAGCAAATACCAAACAGCATAAGGCTGCTATGCTAAATAACAACACAGATCAGTTCATTTTCTAGGGGGTATTAATGGACTGAATGGAGACAAGAAGACAATATAGCATATAGCTTAAGTTCAAATCATTGTCCATGATTACGATACAAGAGAGCGTAAAGCTCGCATAATACTATATCAGATTCATATTCGTTTTTTTTTAGTTATCAAAAATAGCAACAGAAGATGAGATGAAGATGATATGAAGTCATTTTTGGTTTGTAATAATGATATACATTTAGCATTTTACCTGACATCTAAAATACTAGCAGTTATGCTTGTTATAGGGGGATGTTGTATAAGACCAAGGCACAGCTGGCGGCAGCATGGGCCCAAGCTGCACTGTCACATAAACACTTTCTGTAAAGACGTTACAGCAACTTACACAAAAACCACTCTCAAGCTATCACTGCTTTAGCATTTACAAAGTCAGAGTCCACAACAGAGTAATATTATTCGCAGTACGTTGTGCTGCAACATAAAAGTAGATGCACTTCAAAGCTCTCATCACCTAGTTGGTTTAATCGAGCTATAAGGACTTGTCAACCAATGCTGAATAAACTTTCAACTGGTGCATTTCATGGAATGCAGTATTGTAATGCAGAAATGTTTCCTTTATTGTCAGGAGCATTTGTAAAATGTCTACCATATTATTTATGTCTTTGAGATATTGCTGAAGCTCATGAAACACTCCGCCACAGCTAGGTTGTGAATTTTCTTTGAATTTGAATAAGTAATCATCATCATCCTCAGGGTTGTCTTCAGATGATGGACTTCCTTGACCAACATCTTCCTAATGTGACACCAGTTCATTTTCAGTCATGGTGTTAGCTGTACATGCTTCATCCTCACTGGCAAACAACCAAATGTAAAACTGTGGTAACGTGATACTGAACAGAATTCACTCCCTTCTGTTCAAAACTGGTACCAAAGGTGTCCACAGCTTTCACAATGGCATGAAGAAGAGGAACGGCATGAAGTAAAAGTGGTCTGCTATCAATCAACTTCTTTTTCAATGCCACCAATGCTGGAAGAAGATATCCCATGTAGCATTTTGTTTCTGCTTGCAGAGTATCGAATGAGTTTGCAAGATGCTGCATTACTTTGTACTACTCAATCATGAAAGCAATTTCAGATATTCTAAACCTTACTAAACCTAGTTTATCACAGGTGTTATGTAGATCATCTGCTGCTTTTTCTGCTATGGATCCTACTTTTTCTATAGCTACGTCGGTTCGCACCTGAAAATAGGCACTAGGTTGTGTAGTGTGCTCACCCGGTTAACAAAAGCAAATAAATAAATAAATATGAAATAAGAATTCCATTTTGTGTCATTGTGGATAACAAGCTAACTACCAGTTTTGTCTGAAACAATTTCACTTGATTGTGAACTTTGGTGAACTTTGTTCCAAAGAGCTGACCATTCTGCCATTGCACTGCAGTAGATCTTCTTGTATGCAGGATTTGCAGTAGCAGAGTGTATGTCCTTCACAGCTATTTAGTTCAGGGTATGTGCTGTACATCGCTGATGTGAAGGGAGGTGGTTGTAGGTCTCCTCCATGTCTTCTTCTGCATCATCCACAATCCTGCATACATCAGTAAAGGTCACTTCATCTCTGACTGTAGATTTGTCATCTTCATTGGCATGGCTACAGCCTTCCCCTTGCTGCTACTGGTCATGATGGACATCATCATCATCAACATAGAAACATAGAAATATAGACTTTGACGGCAGATGAGAACTGCTTGGCCCACCCTGTCTGCCCATTTCCCTACCTATCGGATAAGCGGCAGATCCTAGTTTTGCCAACAGCCTACTTCCTCTTACCTCCCACTGGAATTGATTTATATCTGTTACACGCATTCTTAAATTTTCCCACTGTTTTTGACCCTATGACCTCCTCAGGAAGGCTGCTCCATGTGTCTACCACCCTCACGGTGAAAAACTACTACCTCACATTGTCCGTGAGTCATCCCCCCTCTATCTTCAAATTGTGCCGCCATGTTTTTGTGCATATCTTTTTCTGAAAGATGCTACCCTCTTGTACTTTGTTGATTCCCTTGAGGTACTTGAAAGTTTCTATTATGCCCCTCTCTCCTTCCTTTCCTCGAGGGTATACATATTAAGCTCTTTTAGTCTCTCTTTGTATGGCTTCTGGAGCAGATCCTGCAACATTTTAGTTGCCCTCCTGTGGACTGCCTCCATCCTGTCTATGTCCTTGCAGAGATGGGGTCTCCAGAACTGGATGCAATACTCCAGATGGGGTCTCAGCAACTGTCTGTACAGAGGGATAACAACTTCCTGTTTTCTACTGGTGATGCCTCTCCTTATGCATCTCGATATCCCCCAGTCTTCCTTACTGCCTTCTCACATTGCTTGCCTACCTTTAGGCCATCTGATATGACTACCCCCAGGTCCCTTTTCATTTTTGTTGTCGTTAATACCTCCCCCCATTGTGTACTCTTCCTTTGGATTTTTTTTTTCCTAGGTGCATTACTTTGCACTTCTTTTCATTGAATCTAAGCTGCCATTCTTTTTACCATTCCTCCAACCTTGCCAGGTCCCTTCTCATCCTTTCCACCTTCCCCTTGTATATCAACCTTGTTGCAGATCTTTGTGTTGTCTGCAAAGATGCATATTTTTCCTTCCATGCCTTCACAATGTCACCGATAAAGACATTAAAGAGGACCGGTCCCAGTACTGAACCCTGCGGTACCCCGCTAGTAACCTCCCTTTCTTCGGCGTGAACTCTGTTTACTATTATCCTCTGCGTCCTGTTGTCCAGCCAGTTTTTTACCCAGGTTACCACCCTGGCACCCATCCCAGGCTGAATAACTTGTTTATTAATCTTTTGTGTGGGACTGTGTCAATTGCCTTGCTAAAATATAGGTAGGCCACATCCACAGCCCCACTCTGGTCTACCACTTTGGTCATCTAGTCAAAGAAATCTATTAGATTTGTCTGACATGACCTTTTCACTATGAATCCATGCTGCCTTGGGTCCTGTGCCCCACTGGCCTCTATGTACTCAACAAATCTTTCTTTCAGAAGTAATTCCATCATTTTCCCTATCACTGACATCAAACTAACAGGTCTATAGTTTCCTGCCTCTGCCTTGCTCCCACTTTTGTGAAGGGGAATCACATCTGCCCTCCTCCAGTCCTCAGGTACCACACCCACCTCCCATGATTTGTTAAAAAGGGTAATCAGTGGTACCACTAGTTCTCTCCTTAGTTCTTTTAGAAATCTGGGGTGAATCCCATCAGGCCTCATTGCTTTGTCCACCTTCAGTTTTAGGAGTTCTTTCAGGACCCTTTCTTCTGTGAATGGACTGGCATAGACCCTCCCATCCAGTGTGCTTCTATTATGTGGTTTAGGTACCTCCCTCTCTTCTTCTTTTGTGAATACTGAGCAAAAGTATTTGTTTTAATATCTCTGCTTTGTCACTGTAACCCTCTGCCTACCCCTTCCCCTTTACTAAGCCTCACTATCCCTCCCCTCATCTTTCTTCGCTCCCTAATGCACCTAAAAGATTTTATCCCACTTCTTAGCTGAGTTGGCTATCTTTTCCTTGGTTTGGGCCTTTGCTATTCTGAATGCCTTCCAAGCTTCCTTCTGCTTTAACTGATACCATTCTCTGTCCTGCTCCTTCTGTGTTTTCTTATACTTCCTGAATGCTATCTTTTTCTCCCTAACCTTCCCCGCCACTTCTTTTGAGAACCATAGTGTTTTTTTTCCTTCATTTTTGTTTTGTTTCTTGCTTCACACAAAGGTTGTTGCCTCTGTGATGGCAGCTTTGATTCTTTACCATTGTTCCTCCACCCCACCTTCTTGCCCATTTGCTAGTGCTTTTCTGATGCACTCTTCCATTTTGACAAAGTCAGTCCTCCTAAAGTCCTGTACCCTCACCTTTGTGTGGCTTGACTCTATGGCTGTGTTTATCATCAACCACACTGCTTGGTGGTCACTTGTTCCCAGATGGCTACCCACTTCTGAATCCAAGATCCTCTCTCTGTCCCCATTTGAGAGTACCAGGTCTAAGATTGCACCCTCCAGAGTGGGTTCCAACACTAGCTGTCAGATGCATGGCCCTTGTAGGGCATCAAGAATTACCCTGCTCTTGGATGTGGCTGCAGCAAAGGTGCTCCAGTTAACATCTGGCATATTAAGGTTCCCATCAACAATATCTCCCCCTTTTCTGCCATTCTAAGGATGCCTTCTATCATTTCCCTGTCCATTTCTTTCCCCTGAGATGGGGGTCTTTATGCAACCCCCATACAGATTGTGGTGCAATTTCCTGTCTCCAGGGTGACCCACAGTTCCACCTCTCCTCCCTTTACCCTTTAGTTCTGTTGCTTTGATCCCTTCCCTTACATAGAGAGCTACTCCTCCTCCTCTTCCTCTTTTACCCTCCCTGTCCCGCCTCCAGATTGTGTAGCCTGGTATGTTGACATCACAGTCATGGTTCTCTGTGTACCATGTTTCTGTGACTGCCATGATCGTCATCATCATCATTCAGAATCCCATCTGTGGAGCTGATGGGTGTGGCATTCTCTGTGACAAACTCCTTAAATGCCTTAACTAAGTTTGACCTTTTGTCAGTCACGTTTTTTACAACCTTGTTCTGGATGCAATGTTTCAGGCAAACTTGTTAAAGTTTTTGCAGTAACATTGTACATGTGTCTTTCTTTTATTCATATGCATGCCAATGCTGCTGATTTTCTAGTCAATGTTTTCTGATCTATCCAATACGTCATCACACGCAGGTAGCTCCTGCAGTTTGCAGTCCAAATGTCTGCAGTAGTGCATATATGGCTGACATTGCTGAATTCAGATATCAGATTTGTCTTCATGTTTTTTGTGTTTTATCTTTTCTGTCTGTCAATGTGTTTCATGTCATTACTTTTTTGTTGGTAATTAACTTGGTGAAGAAAGGTTGTTCAACAACATAGAATGACAAAAGCTCTTCAACTACAAACTGAATAATAAGCTTATCAACCTGACTGATGAGTAAACTCTTTGAAGATTCAGATAATTGTTGTTGGATAAAACATATCTTCATCTTGCTGAGGATGCGACTGACAGTGAATTACTTCTTCTGCTTAAGCTGGAGAATTCATCTACCTCTTCTTCTTCCTCCCATGTCCTTTTCTGACCAGTTTTAGTGATGGCTGCTCATGGGCCATCACTTCTACTGCTACACAGCTTTTCGAACTTCTCTAAAGATTCTGGATGGATGCATTAAATATATTTTTTCAAGTTCAATGTACTATTTTTTGGATGTTGACAAACGCTTCAGTTTCGGCATACAAAGTTTACATGGAACTGAAATATGTTTTCCCTTTTCAGAGTTGACATTGAAGAACTCACCCAAATACCATTTTTGAAAAATTGACACACTCTGGCATGGTGACTCAGGATGCGGCAAGGAGAATGTGGGGGAAGAAGAGGACAGGGAGGAAGAGGATCCAGTTCAAGAGGTTTCAGAAGCAACTCCTGTAGTGTCTACTGTTTCTTTTTCTTGTTGAGTCATGTTAATGCCAATGCCATTTCTTTTGTTGTACATAAAACAGATAAAGTTTGTGGTACAGTATTTTGTAGATTAAATTAGTTACAACACAGCCTAGTTCAGGTTTCTCTTTTGTTTATTTCTGCCTTGTTTATTCAACGAAGGCAAAATCACGAAGTACAGATACCGGAAGGAAGGTAAGTATGTTTGACTCTACAATAATTTTAGTTATGATATACAAAAAAATGTATATTCATGTAAGTTAAGTACACATTGAAAGAATTCTGATGCAACCCTCCTTTAACATATTTCGTGTGCCTTGGCCCTGGAAAGAAGAGCTGCTGGGTGACTAACCGACAGTGGGTGACAAGTGACACTGCACCCAGACACTGTAAGAACAAACTACAGTATATCAGACCATTAAGTGGCATATTAGTACGGCCGCATAATGTAGTTAGTATTTTTCACTGTATAAGCTGAAGACAAGTATCACAATTGAATGAAAATAGAAACCATGAAGAAATAATACTGCTCTTGCATCAGACTCGTAAGAGACCATCACTCATAGACACTCTACCCACTTGGATGACAATAATTACAATTTATACTGTGTTTAGAATTGACTGATATGAGACAGTCATGTAATAGATGGTTGCCATTTTTTTATAGAGCCGTCAGCCTGGATGAGAGTCATAAAACCATCATTCTGTCATCAGGAATCCACAACACTATTGACCTGACATCAAAATGATGGTATTACAGAATCAAATGGAAAAGTCTCTCACACTCAGCAGTTGTCAGAGTTTGCTCCTCTTATGGTTTTCAAATTTCACTTCAAAAGTAACAGGAGTGGTACCAGCAGCTGAGGTGGTGGGAGTTCTGTCACAGAAACGAATCGGTGGGGCGGAAAAAAGACAGCAACCATATATTACAAAAAGAAAACAGATTGGACAGCCATCTGTTACAGTGGCTATTAACTTCATCTCAGGATTCCTGTGACAGCATAAATCTCTCACTCTGCACTCGAGGTTTATGATGTCACATGACTTCCTCAATGGATTTACAGCACTGTAACAGGTGGATGCCCATCTGTCATTCCATTTATTATATCATAGTTTTTAACAAGATTTATGATTCAAATCTGTAAAAGTAAAAATGTTCTTCTTGCAACAGTAGATAACGGATGTCATGCAGACAATCAATACTGTCTGTTTATGGGCCTGGGCCTCCTCTCCTATTGTGGACCTGGACTGTGGTGATTGCATAAGTACTTCTGCTTCCCTCCTCTGTTCTGCTGGCTGTCTCACTCAGCTGAATCTGCTGATGGATTGGCAGTGGACAAATTCACACAACAACTTAGTGCTGCTGCTGCTGTGCTCATGCATACTGATCAAAGTCAGTTTCGCAGTCTTCCGCCGCTTGGCTGCTGCCTAGGCCCAGGGCCGGCCTTAGGGTATGTGGCACACCTAGGCGAACTTGAAAATGATGCCCCCCCCCCAGCCTGGGGAATTCTTTTAGTGAGTAGTAAAGATATGTTGTGCACATAGTGTGAGAAAAATATTTTTATAAAGCCGGGGTCTGGGTGCTGGTAGACCCCCAGAAGCTCTGGGGTTTTATGAGCTTTTTGGTGCATTTTAACGCTTACCTTGAAGATAAAATAAAGTTATGTTGTCTTTCAAGGGCATTTTATACACTGAAGTGGGTGGGGAGAGGGAATTACTTCACAATGAAAATATCTGAATATGAAAAAACTTCACAAACCCAAACACTGGAAAACCTGTACCTCAGCAACATATTTTTTCCTTTAATAAAATTCATTCACAAAACACTACATTCTTTATTTTTTTATTTATTTATTTATTGGAGATTCGGAAATACCTTTGAGTCAGAGACTCCTTTACAAAGGTTCCACGTCACAAGTATTACAAACAGAGAAAGACAGGTTACATAGCAGTATAGTAGTACATAGTCAGGTAGTTACAGTAGCAGTTGTGAGGCTAACAGTGTAAGAAAAAATAACTAGGGAAAAGTTAGTGCAAACACACAAAAACAAATTGCACACATGTGCAGAGCTAGGTTAAGGGAACACAGGTTGTGGCAGGGAGTGAAGGAGAATCCAGCCACAGCCTATGCCGGTCAGAATAGTGTAAAGTATTTCAGTGGCAATCACAGTGATTCGAGGACTGTTGTAGGTCTCTGAGGGTGGTTTTGAATGATCCGAGTCTGCTGTCTTTTGTAAGTGGTGTGGGCAGACTATTCATCCAGAAAGGGGTTCTGTAGCTGAAGGACCTTTGGTATTGGGATGTACGGCAGTGAGGAACAGAGAGGAGTTGCTTACCAAAGATACGAGTGTGCTTGAGTGTCAGGGCCTGTCTTATTAGTGGTGTGAGTCCTATTGTGCAGAGGCCTAGAGCTATTTTTTTTGCCATGAGACAGATGTGGAACTTAATCCTGTTGTCAAGGTTCAGCCAGTTGGTATCATTGTATAGAGAGCATGTGTGAGTTAGACGGTCACAGCCCAAGGTGCGGTGACAGGCTTTATTTAGGGAGACACGTATTCTGCTGAGGGCCTATGGGTTTGCCGCCCCATAGATGACTAGGCCATAATCTAGCAGGGAGAGGACAGAGGAGGAGACAGCAAGCCTCAATGCGTTTGGGGTAAAGCAGTGTTTGAGGCGATACAGGAGCCCTAGCGGCACATTGAGGGCAGTAGATAGGAGGTGGATATGTTGGTGGAAGGTGAGTGCAGGGTCAAGTGTTAAGCCTAGGTATCTGAAGGAGTCCACTTGCTCCAGGGGGGTCTGATTGGCAGTTCGTACTTGAGGGCATAGTTCCTTTCTAGTATTGAGCGGGTGGGAAAAGTACATAACTTTAGTCTTGCAATAGTTCAGGATAAGACGATGAGAGGTGGACCATTTTTCTGTGAAACTAAAGGAGGACTGGAGGGAGAGGTGGAGTTGCATTGGGTCAGTTTTGGAGGAATAGAATACAGCATCGTCCGCATAGAGGAGAAGGTTCCCGGAGCAGGTACTAGGGAAGGAGTTAAGAAAGAGGCTGAACAGTAATGGTCCAAGGACGGACCCTTGCGGGACACCCGAGAGGACAGGAAGCCTACTAGGTATGGTGTCTCCAATTTTGACCTGCTGGGAATGGTTAGACAGGTAGTCGGAGAACCAACCAAGGGCATCCTGAGAGAATCCAGGGCTGGTCAGTGCAGCTAGCAGGATCGGATGGTTTACTGTGTCGAACGCCTTAGTGAGGTCGATGAAGACAGCTCCTGAGATTTGACCTCAGTCTAAAGCGGAGTGGATATGAAAGGTGAGTTCCAGGAGGGCAGTGGTGGTACTATGACCCTTCCAGAAGCCGTGTTGCTGCATACTAATCAGGTTGTATTTGTTTAGGTGGTCTGTTAGCTGGTCTGAGATTAACCTCTCAAGGGCCTTGGATAGGGAAGGGAGAATGGAGATAGGTCGGTAGTTGTTAGTGAGGACACGGTCCCCGTTTTTAAATATCGGCGTGATATGGGCAGATTTCCAGCAGGAGGGGAATTTCCCTAGGCATAAGGAGCTGTTTAGTATAATGGTGAGGGGGTTGAGCACCTCAGGGAGAGAGAGAGACAAAGGAGTTTCAGGTCTAAGGTGTCACTGCTATACCGACAGTGACTTAGTGCCCTTCTGAGATAAGGCTCGGCGCCCTTAGGTAAGATGCTGCGCAGGCGAAAGGGTGGGGTTGTTGGGGGGAATGGGGGTGTGTCTGGAGGTGGGTCAAAGACGTTTGGGGGGAGAACCAAGCTGAGGCTTGAGAATGCGTCATTGAAGGCATCGGCCATTCGAGCTGGATCAGAGGTAAGGCACCCATCAACTCTAATCTGGCTAGGGGTGGTGTTGGGAGCTTTTCCACACAGGTCTTTAATATTGTCCCAGAACTTTCATCCTGAGCCCCATGAGTTGGTGAGGGAGGTCTTGTAGTACTCTGCTTTAGCTTTGCGCAGGGACCAAGTACATTTGTTCCGAGCCTCTCTATAGCTCTGCCTGTCAGCTGGCAGGCCAGTCTCGTTGGAGAGGTGCCATAGTGAGTCTCTGGCCCGCATGAGGTCCAGGAGATGTTCAGAGATCCACGGCACCGGGTTATCTTTGGCCACCCTTTTGGTGATTGGGGCAAATATATCACAAATGATGTTAAAGGCAAGGATGAAGAGGTCAAGGGCACGGTCAGTATCGGGGGCGTTCATGACGAAGGACCAGTCCATAGTCCTGAGATACATTTTGAGTTGTGCAAGTTTGCCTGGGCCAAGTTTGCACTGATAGATTAATCTGGGGGGGGTGATTTGGGTGATTTGCACGTCCAGGAGCAGAGTACAGGGGAGTGGTCGCTAAGGGCGTTAGGGAGTACAGTTGTACAGGTGATTTTAGTGGGGCAGTTGGTGAATACCAGGTCCAGCAGGGAGGAGGACCCAGTGCGCTGGTTCAGTCTGATAGGGGATGTGACGACTTGCGTGAGGTCTTGGGCAGTAGCGGCGTCTAAGAATGGTGCGGCAGCTTTGTCAAGACAGTTAATATTAAAGTCTCCTAGTACGATTTTCTCAGCTTGTGGCAGAAGAGTGGTCAGTAGGACAGAACAGAGTGGAAGGCCACCTTCTACTCTCTGGGAGGGATGTAGACAGTGGTGATGGGGGGTTTGGAGGTTCCCAGTGTGATTTTTATAGTGAGGCCTGTGGGCCAGGTTAGCTGGGGGTGAGAAGAAGTTGTCCACGTAGGACCTCTTTAGTGTATCTGGTGCAGCCCCCATGTTATCCTTTCGGTCCGGCCTGAAAGGTTGTACCCTGTGAGATTTAGCGATTTGAGTCAGGGGTGGATGGAGAGAGCCAGATTTCACTAAGCGCAATGATATCAGGCTGGTGCTGGTGGACCCAGCCCTGGAAGGAGTCCCACTTTTTTAGAAGGCTACAGACATTAAGGGTGGCAATACGTAGTCCGCTAGTTGGAGGGTGTGCAGGCGCGGTAGTTGTGGCAGGGCCAGGGTTAGGGTGTACATTACCTGACGTGAGCAGCAGGAGGAGGAGGAGGAAGAACCTGTGGATTGGGTGCCATTTCAAGGCCTTGTAAGATCATATGCAACCACCCAGGGGCCCTTTAGAAGTAGGGAATGTGGAGGTGGGGAGGCTAGTTAAGTGGGGTGTGGCCAGTAGTAGGAGACAAGGTGAGGGGACGGGGGCAGAGGTTGGAGTCTCGGATGGCAAGGTTGATAGTGGTTGTAGGAGTGGCAGAGGGTGCTACACATAGGGTGTTGAGAGTGGGAGCAGATGTCTGGAGGAAGGGCAGCAAGATTAGTGGAAACTGTACAAAAGGAGTAGGTGGCTAAGGATTCCTGATTTGAGGAGGACTTGGGGGTTGAGGGTAGAGGTGACTGCCAGTCTGGCAGCCATAGTAGGTATAGAAGCGGTGTGTAGCCCAGGAGGGTGACAGGGGGAGTTGTTTGATGGGGTAACTGCACATAGAGCAGGAGGAGTAGTTGTGGCACAGCAGCTAGTATGTGAGGCATTGCCAAGGGAAACTTGCAAAAGTTGAGGTGATGCAGCATATGCCCCTAGTGGCTGAGCAGTATAAGCTGCAGATGGAGAAATGGGCTGATCGGTTGTTGAAGCCTCCAAGAGTCCTATAAAAGGGCATGCTCACCAAGGGTGGTGGCGGGGGCGGTAGGGAGCTGACGCTTGCGTCGGTGGGGCCTTCACAAGCTCACAGCTTTTTAACTGCACGGAGCTCAACACGCAGTGGCAGTCCTTCAGCCTACCTGTCTGCAGTTCTGGGGGTTGGGGGAGGGTTCTCCCGAGACCCTCATGATCTCCAAATGGGTCCCTTTGTGCCACGGAGGAGTACTGGAGCAGCCTGAGGAGAAAGGAGAGAGGTAGGGGATTAAATAATATCAAGACTTTTGGGGGCGGGGGTACAGGGAGCTGAGTGGCGTGTTCTTGCTTGGAATTGTAAACTTTTGGGAGCCTTGTGAATCTACTGAAAGCACATTGTTCATACAGTTTAGGCATTAATCTGTGGTTCAACTAATGGGAGCCTTGTGGAACTGCAGTTTAAATTAAGAATCTGCGGCTTATCTTACAACAAATTGTCCGTTTCGGCAAGTGCACTGCAGCATTAAATCTCAAACACAGGTACAGTTCAGGCAATTAAGGTGCTTGTAGATCTGCAGTTTAACTTAAAAATATATGGCTTAACTTACAGCAAATTGTCTGTTTCGGCAGTGCAGTGCAGCATTAAATCTCATACACAGGTACAGTTCAGGCAATTAAGGTGCTTGTGGATCTGCAGTTTAAATTATGAAAATGCGGCTTAACTTTTACCAACCCTAGTAAGCTCACCTACTACGTAGTTACTAGCAAGAAATAAACTATCTTACTGTTTCAAATTAAGGCGAAGCAAAGAGTCCACGTAAAAGTACACTGTTTCAGCAATTTCTACAAAAAATAAACTATCTCCACATCTGTGCCGACAGGTAAATGTAGTGCTGTTTCACAAGCTCACAGTTTTTTAACTGCGCGGAGCTCAACACGCAGTAGCACTCCTTCAGCGTACCTGTCTGCAGTTCTGGGGGTTGGGGGAGGGTTCTCCCGAGACCCTCACAACCTCCAAATGGGTCCCTTTGCGCCATGGAGGAGTACTTTAATCCCAGCTAGATTCAGCAGGCTAGTCAGCACTCATTTCTGTTTACTGAAATGCAACTGCAACTTGCCTGTGGGAGCTTGCATTTTGTTACTAGTATATTTTCTTCGGAAGGGGGTGTACTCACTCAGGCCACAACCAGTTTAAAAACAAATTAAGCATAGAATCTGTTTTACATCTGGGAAATTTAAACCGGGGAAAAGCAGAACCACAGATCAAGAACTTAATACAAATTATGGGACCATTCTAGAACAAACCATAAACCCCACACCAGCCCCCACTGTCATTTCCCACACCAACTTTGGGTTCTGTTCCTTTCCTACCCCCAGTACAGCATGTGAATATAACCCCTGCCTGCCCACAATAGCTCCACATCAGAGATAGTATGAGTGCCCTTCCAATAGGCTGTGCATGCAACCCGTAAATCATGCAATTAGGAGTCAAGATAAAAAAGTAAACCCTGTGTTGCTGTCCTTGACTAA